>OY982555.1:5138000-7707000 GCA_963859965.1 Ceramica pisi
CGTCTGCTCGCAACAGCCTATTTATGTACTTTGAGAAGCTGGAGATTATGCATTCTTGTCCATAAGGACTAAAATAAGAAGCCTTTGGTTTAAATCTTGGCCTTCTTTTCTTGAGAATTATTCAATCCTAGCTGACCGCGCAACTTCATCTGTGTCACATTAATGCTCCGTTCCTATCGGTCGTAACGTGATGTATACCAAAAACTAAAAGATTAAAAAAAAAAAACAACTCCACGACTAGCATGCAGTTCTATTGCCCGTATTAAGAATAAGGGTGAAAAAATTGGTAATTCAATCCATGTCAACCCCTCAAGAAGACTAGCAACACCTCAGTGTTACTGACATACATAGCATAAGTAACAAGTGTGATAGTCATGCATATGTCATGACCGCTACCTATTAAACTCAATTGACTCTTGCGTGGGATGATAAAGTATTAGTACGTTCGCCATTCATGTGCTCTTATCTCTACGCTACACTGTTTTGATAGTAAACATGTACCTACAATAATGGCTGGGTATTAAGCTGGCGCCGGACGTAGCTGCATTTGAAGAGTTCAGGCCTCAGCCTATAATGTTTCTGCTGCTGGGACATAGACTTCCTCTCAATGAGAGGAAATGAGGATTGATAGATGTCATATGCCTTGAAATTTTAGTTTCTAGGATATATGTCGGTAGTTTCATGCTTTCTTTCACCCTCTTGTTAGCAGCTCACAAGGTCCAACCCCTGTATTATAAATGCCGATATTAGTATTTCCGTATTTCAAGGTATGGGGTAGAATCATTGTCTTTCAGTCGAAGATTGTCAGTCAGTTTTTAAGTAGTTAAACAAAAGCTAAGGTGTGATAGAACGCTGGAACGGATTGCAATGCTACAATTCGGTAAACGGGCAAAAAAAAATTAAAAGATGATGAAACTGCTGTTAACATGTCTTGTTATGACAAAAACCCCCAACTTAGCCAACATGACTAAAAACTAGACTCCAATTAAAGTGAAGACCTTTAGAATCGAAGGACAGAAACTCTGAACACCTAAATCAAATACAGAACCTCACGACTTCTTTCTGCTTTAGACAATTAATGAGGTCCACAAAGACAAAACAAACAATGGACATCTAAATGATTAATTCAACGGTACAAAAGGGTAAATAACTCGGAACCACATCAATTTATCGACTGGGGGTTAGTTTCAGGGATAGCCACCATCGCAGTGGTTTATACGCTACCATTAATTTTCATTGATAAAACCGAATTCGAATGAATTGCTACTTTCAATTTGTGATTGTGTGATTCATTTGATTGGATAGGCTGTTGTGTTGGTGGGAATCAAAGGATTTATTAGCACAAATTATTTGGAAATCTATTTTCTTGATTATGGAGTGATGCTTTTCCCATGGTTTCAATAATTGTGATTCCATCGCGGTTTCCCGTGGCTTCTATTTGGAACTGCTGGTATATTCTGTCAATCATCATAGTCATACACAGCTTGAGAGTCACTACCCACATTATCTTAGCATTGTATTCTACTTTATTTTTTGCTTATTCTTTGACCAAAGCAAAACTAATTTCCTATATGTAGGCGTACCCGTCGTCTTTATCTATTACACCTTAAACAAAACTGTTCCAATCAATCCCTTGTTTGTTTTTCTATTGGCTCCTACTTTATTTAGTTTCCTCCCGTTTCGTTAATAAGGCAACTTGAGAAGGGAGCCCATGTTTTTCATATATCCCAACTGATTGTTGGGCATGGAAAACTTGTAGTGTTTACTGATTAGTGAAAGTTGTTTGTTTGTCAGAGATGAGCGGTTCCTTGGATTGGATTTCTTTCGTTCAATCCATCCTAAGGTTGTCTGTAAGAGATTGCCCTGTGCGATAAGACCGCCCATTGTACACTTGTTTTTATAAATGTTTTTCCTGTACTTGTTATGAGGTGTACAATAAAGTATATAATAAACTAGCTGACCCGCGCAACTTCGTCTGCGTCACATTTTCCATGAATGCTCCTCTCCTAAATAATAATGCGACTATAAATTGAGATGTAAGCTACCCTATCTTTCAAGTTGGATCAACCTGCGCACCGTGTGCAAATTTGATGAGGATTTGATGATTTGATGAGGTTAAAATCGGTTAAGTAGTTTAGGAGTCCATCGCGGACAAACAAAGTGACACGTGATTTATATATGTTAAGATAAGATAAGATAAATACCAGAAGGAACGGGAAAAAACGCGTAAGAAGTCGCGGACAAAAGCTAGTCTTTTATATGTAATGGAGCATTCTGAGCGTCAAAAGAGCGGACAGAATAAGAATCGCCATCGCGGGAAAAACCTAGTCTATACTAATATTATAAGCAGAAGAGTTTGTTTGTTTGTTTGGTTGAACGCGCTAATCTCAGGGAACTACTGGTCCGATTTGAAAAATATTTCAGTGTTAGATAGCCCATTTATCGAGGAAGGTTATAGGCTATATATTATCACGCTAAGACAAATAGGAGCGGAGCATTAATGGAAAACGTGACGCAGGCGAAGTTGCGTGGGTCAGCTAGTAATATTATAAAGAGTTTGTGACGTTAGAGGGGCTAATCTCTGGATCTACTGAACCGATTTTGAATATTTTATTACCTATAGAAAGCCTCGTTATTTGTGACCGTCATAAGCTTATATATTAACCCGGAAAATACCGCCCAACGAAGTAGGCACGGGTCAGCTAGAGTTAAATATTTTCATCCTATTCTATTTGGTGTTTGGTCTCCACGTCACCGCCAAATGTGTCGTTTCTACGACCGCAAAATAAGAAACTTTTTTTTACATCAATAGTAGCTGTCAAAACTTGAAAATAAAAACTTGAAAATAGCTGTCAAAACTTGAAAATAGCTGTCAAAACTTGAAAATAGCTGTCAAAAACTTGAGACATAAACGGCTCTTATATCTCGAGTTTTGGCAGCTATTTTTGACTTTACAGTTTTACCGTTCTAGTTTCTTCAGGTAATATCAAAGAAGACATTCCACGAAATGACTGGTTCGTTCGAACAAAACGCCAAGTCACCTTTGACTAAATCCACCCGTAGGCTCGCGTGACTCCGAGAAGTTTGGGTCAGCTATTTCTGTTAGAAATTGTATGCTCTTGATTAAAATATAGACTACGGTCATTTCATGTCTAGATTTATTTAGAAAAATTGGGGACGAAGATTTATTGTAATGGTTTTATGCAGATTTAGGTATAAAGAAATTGTATGCGGAGCTGGCACGATGTTCAGAATAGGTTGGCTGAAATACTTTGAGTAAAATGTTTGTAACATCAAGCTTTCGTTTTTCAACATTTTAATTGATCTTCTTCTTACAGCGATAAGCCGGATAAACCGTGTTCGAGGAATCTGTACGAAAATAACTCTTAACCATGAAAATTAGCAGCCAATTACGACTCCCAATAAAGTGATGATATAATGAACATAATAAGTAATCATAAATCCACGATTAGTACTTACTAATATTATAAAGCTGAAAATGTTTATTCGGGACTCGCACAATACACCTAAAATAAAAATATGTAAAACAATAAAAATAAGTTGACACAATAAGCTACATCCTGAAATACTAATACTAATCTGTGCGAGGCCAAAAAAGGTCCCTGTCTCAGCGTATGCTGCGATTTTTAAATAAATAAATATCACAGCGCTGGTATTCTGACAGGAAGTACTGGTTGGAATTGAAAAATTCTTATAGTGTTGGATAGCCTATTTATCGAGGAAGGCATATAACAGCACGCTAAGACAATAGGATCGAACCATTAATGCAAAATGTGACGCAGACTAAGTTGCGCGGGTGCTGCCATAAGCAAAGATGACTAATACAACTAAGTGCTAGCAAAGTTTATTTGAAAAATATTTCGCAAAAGTTTGCCCTCTACACTATTACCAAAGTACGAAGCTACCTTATTGAAATAAATGGCTCTAAGTGTTTCCCCCACTTTATTTCCATATCAGCGCACCCAAGAGGTTTCTTGTAAAAATATGCGGAAAAACGCTTCTGCAAAGACTATCTAACTAATAATGTTGATAAATGATAACATTAATATCGTTACGGTGTAACTTTGCGAGGAAACTATGAAGGAGGCAAGGGAAGTGAAATAATTCATCACTGCGACACGGAATGAGAATAAATGGAGCGAGTATAAGGTATCGGTGAATAGGTCGGCTGATGATAAGTCTTTACACAAACCACATTCCATGCCACTCCTTACCAGTCTCAGTACCAGTATTTTACGTGGAGCGGCTGCCTACCAGACCTCCACAACCCTGGGTAACACGATTACTGGGTAAGACTGGAGTCAGATTTACTGGCTTCTGACTATCCGTAACGACTGTCAAAGATCTCCAAATAACAGCCGGGACCAAAAGCTTAACGTGATTTCCGAGGCACGGAGAAAACTCGGTATGTTAAGATGGTCACCCATCCACAGGCCAACCTCGGCAAGCGTTGTTTAACCTTGAAGATCGACCTGTGTGGCTGTTATTATTTAGCCACGAGCACGCTCCGTTTGTACGGGCTCTAATTGGAAAATGAGTCATAGCGTAGGGGATTGCCTACGGGGCTGTATAATATTTTATCGAATTCTATGAGATATTCTTATCCATCCCCCGAGGATGAAACGTCGTTTCTGTTCGTAAAATACGCGTCTATTAGCTACTCCATTTGTACTCCTTGATGTCTAATTGCCATACCAAAACAAATAATACCTTGTATTGATCTGGAACGCCTACTCGAAATACGTTTTAAATCGTGGTATTAGCCAGAGCTTAGGGACTTTAGAAACGCCAACACAATTTCGCTTTTGTACATTGTAATATTTGCTCAAAATGTTTACATTTAAATAATGGTGGGTAGGGTACATAGCTTGTTATAGACCTCGTGTTGGTTGCAGGAGTCAGGCTCTTTTAACGGGGCCTGCTAGGGCCAGTGCCTGCGTCAGCAAGAGTCTGACACTCCCTCCTGTTCCACCCAGAGCGGGAGGGGTCATTTGATGATTTACTATCCTTAAAAACAAGGAGTCAAGCTTGGCGATTTAAAAGTTAAGGAACTTTTGAAACCTTGTAAATGGTTTTACCAAAAGTTTGAGTTGGGATTGGGAACTCCTTGAATGGGGTCAGCGCGAAAGCGGAATAGTAGTCTTTCTAGCAATGGAAGTCTTTCGATTGAGATGATGCAACACTACAATCTAATCAATAAACCGACACCAAACTTTATCGATATTACGTATTACCGCATTGTCATACGTTAACAGTGACTAGGTGACGTAACGCTGCGGATTCGAGATGCTGTCGACTTGTGGGAACTTTTCCAATTCCAACTCGTGTGGATGTATGTTTGCAGCTCAATGGTTTTCCTTGAAATGATTCGCTGAGAAATAGTTCGATAATCATAGTTAAACATCTACTATGGGACTCGAAGCTACATTTAAACAACTGAACGGGGACCTACTGACGTTTCCCGACCTATCTATAGAGCAGCGACTGATTTACCTTGACTGATCGAAATTCAATGACAAATTGACAACCTCTGTTTTGGGGTTTCTTTCTTTGCTTGCTAATTTAAAATCAATCTGCGAGCCTGAAACATAAAATGATAAGCTGCTTACCAAATGATCCGCTTAATGACCTATTTACCGCTCAAAGCGATTTCTGAAACATTATTTTTCCTGATAAAAATATCACAATTATAGAAAGAAAGAAAAGACGGCCAAGTCTGGCCCAGAAAGAGGTGGCGAGACTATCTGGACGCGTTCCGTGAGGGCTGGCACGAGGTGGCGCGGGAAAAGACTACTTGGAAGGACTTGGGGTAACTTTGCCCAGCAGTGGGACAGTAAAGGCTAACTAAAAAAAGCTTCATGAAAAGTCCTTTTTAGGGTTCCGTACCCAAAGGGTAAAAACGGGTCCCTATTACTAAGACTTCGCTGTCTGCCTGTTTCTCTGACACCAGGCTGTATCTCAAGAACCGCGACAGCTATGCTTTACGCCAGATAAACGTGGAATAAAGTACATTGAACCACATACATTTTATTGACTTTCTTAAAGATCAAAATCAGAAATAATGACAAAGCTGTCCTGAATCGACTTCTATCGTGATCCTTTACGTTATTTAATAATGAAAATCCGTTCTTAATTTATTGTTCTAGTATCTACGAAGAGATATTAGGGAAAGGTCAATGTACTTTATTCCACGTTTATCTGGCGTAAACTATAGACAGTTGACATTTTAACAGATGATGTATTTCTGTTGCCGCTATAACAACAAATACAAAAAAACATAATAAAATAAATATTTAAGGGGGCTCCCCTACAACAAACTTGATTTTTTGCCGTTTTTATAGGTAATGAAACTGAACCCTTCGTGCGCGGGTCCGACTCGCACCTGGCCGCTATTTTTTTTTATATTGCTAAGCTTCTTCTAATCTCATTTGTTTCTAATCCTCTTGAAACTCGACAAAGAACATGCATAAAAACATTATCACTACTTAGTAAACTAAAATTTATATTAATAAGAAAGGACCGGCGCGTAATTTCTTATACGTTATGTGCTAGGTTTTATCCTAAACTTCGGTCTAAGCTACAGTAATCGGATTATGTTCTGAATAGTGTTTGTGAATAATATTTTCTTTAGCTAAGCTCTTCGGCGTATTGCCAACTTGTGTTTTTATTTTTCCAGGGTTAGCTTGATTGTTTATTTTATTTCAGAACAAAATTCCATGAATTGTTAGTAAAGCTTTAATCTATGTGAGTACTTTATACCTACTTATTCAAATTATACAATTACTTTAAATTTAAAAGGACACCACCGGGACTGTCACGTAGCTTATTCCAGTGCCCTATAATAGGACATTCAACCCTTTCCGTTATGGTGTTTAGAAGGCCTTTGGTGCTACCCCGCACACGACAGCAGGGAGGTCACTCTTTTACACTCAGTGCTCTCTGTAAAGCAGTCCAAGTTAGCAGTAAAATGATCGGTTTTTTAAGACCTTCTGTAAGATTAACTAGAATTCTAAATGGCAGGATGAGGTCTTGGTCACATGGTAATGATTGCTAGGAATGCTACGATATCTCTCATCCACGTAGGTACCTGACGGTCGATTCTACGGATGTTTAAGTAAAGTCGTAATCTGTCAAAAAAAAAGCCTTTTTTCAAAAAGGCCTCTTTAGCAGAATCAGAAAGCTCATCACGCTACCCGTCACTGTCAAATATTCCCATTCAACTTGTTGTGAACCAACAAAATTGTTGTGTGGTTAATATTATGCTTCTAATATGATTCTGCTAAAGTGGCCTTTTCAGACCCCCTGATTGTGACAGGAAGCGAATGCGGACGTTGCTTGAAAATTAACGGAACTACTAGAATTTTAAATTATTTGTTTTATGCCAGTTAAGTTTATCAAGCGCCATCAAAAAAAAGGGCTTTCAAAAGTTGGCACCAGCGTTCCAGCATTGGGCCAACGTTTGCAGTTCAATTTAATATCAGTCTGAATATTTCCCACGACTGGTTTCGAATATTAATAAGTCAAAACTTATTGGACTGGTTCAATGCCAACGAAACTAATGATGCATTAAAGAATAGCTGTGAGTTATCTTTATTTACTAATATTAAAATTATGTAATGATGGCCTCCATTTGTTTCGGAATAGACAAGGAGTTTATACGAAAACTAGCTTTTGCCTGTGATTTCGTAAGTGCATAATCCAATTTTCCCTTTCCCTAGGAGTTTTTGATTGTCAAAGAAAAATGATTTTTTTTAATATAAATGGTCGGATTTTTATTTCATTAAAAAGAGGAAGGTATGCCGTTAAAAGTGGAAAATAACATCAGGCGAATGACCACCACGACCACGCTTACAGGACCATATCAGTCTTGAATCGACGATCCCAGCGTCGATTCAAGACCTCAAAGATGGAATTCGTGAAGCTATCGAGGACATAGGGCAGCCACTTTTCGATTTGGTTATGCAAAATTTAATGAAAAGGATATGTAAGTATGTATGTAAGCGTGGTTGTGGTGGTCATTTGCCTGATGTTATTTTCCACTAAATAACGGCATACCTTCCTCTTTATAATGAAATAAACACCACTATCTCACCTGATGGTAAGTGATGATGCGGTCTAAGATGGAGCACGCTTGCCTAGAAGTAGCCTATTCACTCTTGACTTAAAGACTCCCAGGTTGTAGCTATCAGGAAATAGACTCCGGCAGCACGGGTTTGACCCTCGCTTTTGACAACAGATATAACTCGAACAGATAAATTTCGAAAACAGGTCTTAGACGCCAAAGGATGCTAGTCTACCACCATCCTGACTATTACATCATAGAACGCATAGAGGATTACTTAATTAGAACATTAATATGACTGAGGCTCCACAGCGCATTGCCTCACTGAATGCTCCATGTGAAATGGTGGAAGAATACAAATTAGTTGGTGCAAAGCAAAAGCATTATTGGGTTCTTAATAACTGTGGATGTCTTTCTAAGTCTGGCAGCCATTGATGAGCGAAAATGTGATATCAGTTGATAAGTCCAATAATTTAATTTAGATTCTAGATCAGCTTTTGTCGAATTTTTAAATATTATTTTTTCTAAAAACTAGTGAAATAGCTTCGAAAAATTCATTAGTAAAGTTAAGGTCATTAGTTAAGTACACACTATCATATTCACGGATTTACATTCTATACTTTAAGTACAGTCGGGTTTGTTGATATTATTTCACACAAATATGAACTGCATTTTAATTACTTACAATGTTTATCTTGAAATGTTAATCTAGATGTTACTGTACGACTTCCTTTTAAAGCTGAAATGTAAGAGGATCCTTCGTGACTCAGACATGTTATTATGCTCGAACTGCACAAGTGTATAATTAAGAGGAGGCTCCCTAAATTTTATGTTAATTTGCATTAATATTCTGAAACAGTCACACATACTATCAAAATGGAACTTTAGTATATGATTTATTGGATCTTTTTCTTTCCATGTACAAGACAGTTACGTAATTGTAACATTTTCACTCGATTCATTTTTAATTCAAAAATCATGTCTTTTTTTAAGATTATTCCTTTATTTTTCAAGATTGCGTGGCCTTTATGTCTAAAATAAATATTAACAGTAAGAAAATATAGTTTACTATCCAGTCACAAGATATTTTTTCTCTAGATCAATTATTACTTCAGTTATAAACGAAATAAGAATTGAGACTTACGACATTTAGTTTCGAGCTCGAACGCGATCAAAGAGCGCATGCGGTATTCAACTTTATTACGGCTAGCATAGTGTCTAGCACCATAGCGGTAGTGGCGGGGTGCATGGGGCGGAGCTTGCGTAGAAATTGTTTTAGAGTGCCTGCTCTTAAGTCCAGTCTGTTGTATGCATTAATTTGGTACCTCTCACACTAATGTGAGATACCAAATTAATGCATTCATCTGTCCAATATTCGTAAGCCGTTGCTAAGATTCGTTCCTTCGAAATACCCTAATGTTGCCATCATCCATAGTGTGTGAAAAGAGCATTTTCAAGAGATAATACTCACTAAAGATTTTGATTATGTGAGAATCCATTGTTTAGTTATCATAACTGTGCTCAAATAATCGCTTAGGTACGGATTCGGCAATTAAAACAACTGGCCAATGCTGGGTGTCACTGAACGTTAATACTCAAGAAATTAGTTTTATTTCACTCAAACGTATAGGCCTATGTCGTCTCTATTAACGAAAATGATCCTTCTGAAATTATGGTGATGAAGAAACAAAGAAAATCAAGCCTAATATATAAAATTCTTCCGTTATTGACTGAGTGATTGACAACGCAGAGTCGAAATTCCTGGTCGAAGAAAGCTGAAATTTGGCATGTAGGTTCCTTGATGAGTTTAGGGGAGCACTAATAGAGGATTTCCCGAAATTCCTACGGGAACGAGAAAAAACGGGACATCGTCGCGGACAAAAGCTATTTGAGTAATAATAAAAAACAGGCAAATACTCGCAAGAGATTAATTTAGTGACTTAATAAAATACCCAGTGTGCCCAAGCAATGAAATCGAGCTAGTCTTTATTTTCATGGATGTCTTATTATAACTCTAGTAAGGTATATTCTAAAAACAAATATTAAATGCTACCTACCTACAAGCAGATTTAGGGCGGATTTCACCAATGAAACTGCGTTCAATATTCCATAGAAAATAATGACACTGACAACTCGTAAACGTGGTTCATATTGATGATGATTGATAGTTGATCGCGTTCAGTTTCAGATTGATGAAATCCGCCCTTAGAATGCGAACGCTAACCAAAATACTAATTCTTTACATTATCATTGGCGCAAACGCTACGGATATGTATTTTCCTGGAAAGCTATCCCATAATATGTAGGTATGTGTGGGGTAGCTATTTCATATTATATTAACCTATTTTTGTAGAAATAAACATAATTTTGCGGCATCTGGGGACTCAACCTAGTTGGGACGAGGCTTGACAGATGAACACATATCTACATTATCGTCAAGGTTTTTCCTCATTGCGGTTGTTAGTATAATAGTGTTATTTGTCGTTCATGTTATTGCAGCGTTTTGAATAGTATTTTCAAGCCTGCAGGACTGTTAATAAGATTGGCCACCTGACAGGACTCTCATTGTCATCTCCAATTAGCCTGCCTCAGCAGTTTCTGGGATCTACCTATCTTTTTTAAGGCCAGACTCATCAGCCATATGATTCCATTGCAGGAACACAGACGTCCCTTTAGGAAGGAACGCCCTTAATCTATCATATGGGCCTAGTGCGGGTTGGTGAATGTCTTGTCCTTTGAATTTTCTGTTCTCGGACAATCCACACGATGTTTTTATTTTATAGCAATCATCATCATCGTCGTATTATCAGCCGAAAGTCGTCAACTGCTGGACATGGGCGTCTCCCAAGTGTCGCCACGACATGCGGTCGTGTACGTCACGCATCCATCGGCTACCAGTGACCCTCACCAGGTCATCGGTCCACCTTGTGGAAGGTCTTCCAACGTTGCGTCTTCCGATACGCGGTCACGGTTTTATGGCATTGCATCTGCCAAATTGATAACGCATTTTCGTTTGGCGGTAGAATAAACTGCACACGTTCAAACATCTGCTCATACACAAACGCCTGGTGTCTGAGTTTCTGAAGAACAATACCGATAATGGTCTGTGTATGTTCTTCTCCGACGTCTCTTTCCAGATCTGCCTAATATTTCATAACTCAACTAACAGATTTTTTTTCTCTTGCCCACAGGAACACCATCTCCAGAGAGCTATATCAGGCACTGGTCTGATAATACCAACGCCTGAGGTATGCCAGGTCAGCGACCTAGAGTTCTACGAGCGATGTTACCCGCCCGATTACAAAATGCCCAAGCAGCACATACATATGCAGCGTAAGTCGAACCATACAATTTTGTCGTTTAATAGAGCACGACTTTTTTTGGGGAACGTGAAATCATTAAGACGTTTTCGCGATGTCGTTCGGTAGATAAGGCTTTTTTTCTTCTTAAGTAATTTAGTATTTATGCTGAGGCTATTTTGCTAACTGCTGGGCGATAGCTCCTCGGAAAATGAATGATAACGTTGGTCAGTGGAAGCTGACAATTTAAAAGGTCCAATTTTCTTCGCGATATTCTCTTACGGTTTCAGTTAGTAGTCCATTCCCGTATTTTTATGAACGGTCGACGCATATAATCTAAGTCTCAATCTGTCATAAAATATATATTTTTGAAAACTTTTTGAAATAGCTTGTCACCGAAATGCGGTTGCTACTAGATATTGAACGTGATGATTATATGGACATTGGACATTGACCTTGTGTAAACAATATTTTCCAACTACTTCTATTATCATAAAAGTCGATTTTTGTATCGATAAAAATACCTACTCAATGATAAAAAACTAACCGTATGAAACGACATCCATCAACCCCTCATACAATTTTTATTCATGGGTGCTTCCACCCTAAAAACATTATATTTTCACCTTTGTCACACCTCTTACCCCGTATAATGCAAACATTTGCCGATGTCATAAAGAGTTTTTCATCTGAGTTATGACTTACAAATTTTCTGCTGTGTTACTTTTTTATGCGAATGTCTTAGTCTTTTGAGCTTAATATCGTCACTACGTTTACTAGCGGCTTTGTCTGCGTGTAGTTCGGATATTATCCCACAGGAACGTAATATCAGGGAGTCTAAAAAAGCCACTTTAGCAGAATCATATTAGAATCATAATATTAATCACACATCATCTGTCAAATTTCATTTTCATCTTTATCGCGTACACATTAGGTTCAAGTTTGATTGGGAAAATTTGACATTGATGGGTAGCGTGATGTGCTTTCTGATTCTGCTAAATTGGCCTTTTTAGACCCCGAGGCTGTCTGAGGTGGACTGGAGTCGGAGGTGGACTGGACTTAAAGGCTACGCCGATCTCCCAGTCCACCCCCACTAAGACGTTGCGAGAATTTCAGTGCTGGGTTGTTTTAATGGGTATACCGGGCTTGCCCGGGGAGTCCCACATACCCCTCCCACTCCCCCGAGTGAGAGGGTATGCGTAACGCATTTTTTCCCAGCCGAAAAAAAAAAAGACCCCGAGGATGAAAAGAACCTTAGTATACTTTTGTGCAAAGTTCCATCCAAATCAGGGGGGCTACTCTCTAAGCCCGAAGTCCGTAGTTTCGGACTTAGTTGCTGGCGTATTCTACTCCGTATCACCTACGGATATACGATTAGTCTCAAACCTGAACTAAGAATGAACGACAATACGATTTGATAGTAACTGTCAAATTGTGTTGTCATTAATTCTTAGTGGTTGGCTGGCAACTAAGCCCGAAACTAAGGACTACGGGCTTAGAGAGTAGCCCCTCTGTTCAGCAGTCGACGTGTGATCGGTTAACGAACATGTTACATGACAATTCAAGACATAGAGTTACAGATTTCCACTTTTAAAGTATACTAGCTGACCCACGCAACTTCGTCTGCGTCACATTTTCCATTAATGCTCGGCTCCTTTTAGCCTTAGCGTGATGATATATAGCCTATAACCTTCCCGGATAAATGGGCTATCCAATACTGAAAGAATTTTTCAAATCGGACCAGTAGTTCCTGAGATTACCCCCTACATACAAACTTACAAACATACAAACTTACAAACAAATGTTACCTCTTTATAATATTAGTATAGACTAGCTAATGTCCGCAGCTTCACCCTCTTGACCTTCTTCGAGAACCAATCTATGCATTGGTGAAAACAGTGTGAAAATCGGTGCAGAAGTTTTTGAGTTTATCGCGAACAAACAGACAGACAGACGCGGCGTAGGACTTGGTTTTATAATATGTAGTGAAATATAGTACAAGTAAGTACTTAAATTATGTAGATTGTAGAAATAACAAATTTTATTATGTAAGTAGTATTACTGGAATTACCATTATATTCTCTCTCAACGTTAAAATATAATTTTCTGCTTTCAAAGTAGAATTTACGTTTAATAATAGTGCGCTGGAAAGTTATAACAACGGAAAATAAGGTCCTAGTTGTTGAAAGCAGATCGTACCTTGTTTCTTCATTGTATTCTATCACGTTGTAATAAAACGTAGTTATATTCGTTTTGCTTGCAAAAGATTTTAATTTAACACTTTAATTAGGCATATAATAGACCACAAATAAGTATAGATCCGATTTATTCCTATCAAAATTAACAACGTCAAAATACGAGTAGAATATGCGTTTACTAAGAACTTGAACAACAGGCGAAATATGTATAGCTACTTATGTCAGCTCTTCAAAGACTACAAAGAATGCATGGCGAATTTCATGAAATATATATATTTAGTCCGTCGCAACAGTTAGATCCGTTTTTTTTTGCTTTTCCAAATCAATAATAAATTACAAAGATAAAAACGCATTAAATAACATTAGCGAGGGCTCGTTACGTCACGTCTAGATCACTGTCGTCATTATATTTTGGTTTGTCACTAAAGATTTTTGTAGGTATTTTGGACTCAATTTTTTTTTTTTTAACTTTGCCCCACACTATGAATTTCTCCTGTATCGTGGGTGCGTTTACAAACATACAAAGTCACATACACAAACAGCCAGACCTCTGTAGGCCATACAAATATTTGTTCCGTGCGGGAATCGAACCCACGACACGCGACGCAGCAATCGATCGCTCAACCACTGCGCCAACCGTGCCGTCAAATTTAGTATTGAGTCCAACTTTCAGCAGAACAGATGGTCGATGGGGCCGAAAAGTTCTGGAGTGGCGACCGCGTATCGGAAGACGCAACGTTTGAATGCCTGCCATCAATGACGTATTATATATAGACACGTCATAAACCAACATCGTGGCGCTTAAAAACGGCGAAAATACTAGATAGCTACTAATACGCACGAAGAAAGGGAAAGAAAATATGTCACCGTACGGCGGAATGCCTGTTGCTAGAGGGAGATAAATATACATCTTCAGTTACGTCACAGGATAAGTTATAGTCAAATTGACATCAAAACGAACGTAGTGTCGCGCGACAGGTTGGTGCGTAACTAAGCGCGATGTAGCCAATTGGCTTCATTTCATGTTGTCATTTTAGAGTGCGGACAACGTATCTATAGTTTTATATATCATTGCCTGCCATAAGGTGGAACAATGACCTGGTGAAGGTTGCGGGTAGCCGATGGATGCGAGACGCGCAGGGGGGCTACTATCTAAACCCGAAGTCCGTAGTTTCGGGCTTAGTTACGGGCGTATTCTTCTCCATATCACCGACGGACTTACGATTAGTCCCAAACCCGAACTAAGAATTTAAAAACAGAAAACAGTAACTATTCAATCAAGGAGGGCTACTCTCTAAGCCCGAAGTCCGTAGTTTCGGGCTTAGTTACGGGCGTATCCTACTACGTATCAGTGGCGAAGGGTCCATACAACTCGATTCCTATCGGCTTCCCTTTCGAAATATGGCAAATACTAGTATCAAATTATATTGTTTTCAATCATGATTTAAACAAATAACTATTTACGAAGTTATATTGCATGTATAAAATTTGCTTATAAAAGTAACAATACTAACAATCAAAGAAATAAAATCAGTGCCTTGAACAAAAACCAACTTAGAAAGACGAAGAAAAGCACGAGGAGGTCGTTGAATCGCGGAGAATCTTAACACCGAGATTCAGTTTAGTGACGTAATTTATCAACGCCATCTATCGAGTAATTATGAACTAATAAAACTAACAATGAACTTGAATGTAAGACTGTACAGCCTAGAATAATCCGGCCGCTCGAACAGGAATTCAGTACATTTAATTCATAGTCTCTTGTAGCGATCGTGACCTTGAGGCCACAATATAACACTGCTAGATTTAGGCAGTTAGCAAGCCGTTAATCATCGAGTTACGATCAGGACAGAGATAGGAAATGTGTACGCCAGAACGAGATGGAATGATTTCGGATAGTAATATTTGAATGACAGTCATGACAGATCCACAACAGATTTCTTTCGCGCGAATTTAAGTGTCATGTTTATTGATATCATTGTTCATTTTCATTTGATTTGATATATTCGTATCATAATTTAGAATCTTATAGCATTATTCGTGTATTATTGTTGAAATTGAGTTATTTGTGTAAACTAGTGATAGTTTTGCGTAGTGAAAACATGGTTAGTGGCGTTGTATTGTTTGGTGATCGGATATTTAAATAGGTATTTAGGTAAGTAAGGAGTAAGATAGTTTTTTTAGTTTATAGTTTTATTAGAAAGAAGTTATATAAGTAATGATTTTGTTGTTATTAAGTAAGTTCGATAGCATGGCGGCATTAGTGAACGTAGAATGCTGTCTGACAGATTATTTGTTGACTGAGGAAACATCCTTTTCAAAGTTGAGTTTTGGAAATAAAATAAACATGTAGGTAATTCAGATAGGCCGTGCTCGCCCTGACATGATTATAAATTATAAACGACGCGATGGTTTTTTCAAACATTTTAACAGTTGTTTGTACGACAAATACCCGTGGCTTACGGGAAGTTATAATTAAATTATCCGAAGTTGTATATCTTTGCATGATTTCGGGGAAATCGTAGGATAGAAACCTTTTTTGCTAATACGTATGAAGTTCATAATAGAAAAGTAGATCGGAATAGAAGTTTAATGAAACGGTTCAACGACACAGTAATTTTGCTAGGTAAACAAGAATTAGCTTTTCGCGGCCACCACGAAAATCCGATAACCGCGGTAACTATATCGAAACGTTGTTATATTTAAGCAAGTATGATACTGTAATCAATTCGCATTTGGAACAATGTTCCTCAACACAATCCCACATTCTCTGGCCTTTCGAGTGATAGGTATACAAAATGATTTAATACAAAGTAGGTACCTATCGCATTCGTTTTACGCGACCAAATTAAATTTGAAATAAATAAAGCTCAGTTTGTATCGGTCATGAATAGTCATGATTGACGAAACAGGGCCACAGCTGGAATTTACGCATCACACTTGAGCAAGGTAAGCATTTTTTGGTCCGGCTTCCCTTTTTAGAAAATTCACCCTTCGCCACTGCTACGTATCACCTACGTACTTACAATTAGTCCCGAAACTGAATTAAGAATGAAAGATGACACGATTTTACAGTACTTGTCAAATCTCATTGTCGTTAATTCCTGGTGGTTAGGTGATACGAAGTAGAATGCGCCCACAACTAAGCCCGAAACATCGGACTTAGAGAGTAGCCCCCCTGTTGTCATCAATTCTTAGTGCTTAGGTGATACGTTATAGAATACGCACGCAACTAAGCCCGAAACTACTGACTTCGGACTAAGAGAGTAGCCCCCCAGGACCGGTTCTTGTGGCGACACTTGGGGGAGACCTATATCCAGCAGTGGACGTCTTTCGGTTGACATGATGAATCCAACTTCCAAATAAGCACGTCCTAACGAAACGCCAAGCTCAATTTAAGTTATTGAACGTAACACACATTGTACAGCTTACTTAGTTCAAAGCCATCAAACGGTCAATACAGTAGCCAGCCATTCTCCCTTTAAAAATAAATTAACCATGAGAGAGTCAACGACCCATGAGGTCGTTGGTCCTCTTTTCAGCGACACTACAGTCTCTCGGATTAACGTGAAAGGTAGAACTCTGAAGCTTTATGCTGAGTCTGAACGGTGTTAGTTGATATCCTATCTGCTGAAGGCGTTTAGACCTTAGGATTCACTCATAGAAAAGGATTAAAAAGATCTTGCGTCTTACTGTTGCCAATTTAAGTCTTTAAAACGCTTGCCTGGGCGGATTATTTGAAAGCAAGAGTGCATTAGGTTGTGAGAATTCCATTGCCTAACACGTGATAGTTTGAGGGTTCAGAAACTGACTGATGCCCGCGGCTTCGCACGCTTGTCAAATTATATACTAAAACCTTCCTCGAGAAACTGACGGACTAATTAGATTTTTTCAGTAAACAAGCCTATTAGGCTTGTTTACTGAAAAAATCCAACTAGTCCGTCAGTTAGATTATCAAAAAATATTTGACCCGTATTTTTTCTTTTGTTACGGGAACCAAAATTTGACGAAGTTACGACGCTTTTAAAATTCTCAATACGTCACTCTCCGGCTTAATTTTTAGCGGGTAGTGACGTCACGAGCCCCCAATCCCGAGTTTTGATGCGTTTTATCTTTGTCAATATTGATTGATTTACAAAAACAAAAAATACGTGTCCATTATTTTTTAATACTCTAACTGACGGACTAAATAGTTTTGCAATTTGTGGATGATGGAAACTAGCCTATTGGTGAAAATAGCATGAAAATCGGTGCAATAGTTTTTGAGTTTATCGCGAAACAGACAGACAGGTGGAGGACTTAGTTTTATAATGTTAATTATAGTGATAGTGATGTCGATGTATCTTACTCTAAGATTTGCAGGTGAAACTAAAAACTACAATACACAATCTGAAAATCAGCTATCTATCTATTACAGTTCTTGAGATACAGCCCGCTGACAGACATACTGACAGACGTACGGACAGCGGAGGCTTAGTAATAGGGTTCCGTTGGTTACCCTTTGGGGACGGAACCCTAAAAATTACTTCTTTATAAAAAAACTTTAATGACACTTCTAGTATTTACTCTCGTTTGGTTTTAGCATATAAAACTAAGGCCATTGACATACACAAATAGCAGTTGAACACAGCAAAATTACACGATATTATTCAATCAGTGAAAACCCAGGTGCTACGGGCAGACACGAGCATTAAACAGTCACAATGTTCACTAATCCCGCGTGCTATAAACACATTTGATTGGCTAATTTAGGCAGACCCTCTGATAGGTGGGTTATTTTGGGCTGGTGAGTACCTTTCTGCCTGGGTTTAATACATTATGAGGCATAATAAGGGTTCCTACAGGATAGGTAGGGATTGATATCTGTTGCTAATCCTTTCGGCTTGTGACTAATATCGTCTGCGGCCTGACAATTGGCAGTCGGATATAAAGGGCGGGTTAACCTCTCTGCTTTTAGAAATAAGAGAAAGCGATTATATGAAACATTTTTTCTGGTTCGAGTTTGACCATGTCTCATCTAAGAGAAAACGATGATGTATTCGACGGTGGCACACGCTTGCTTAGAAGTAACCTATTCACTCTTGACTAAAATACCCCGAAGTTGTAGCTGATTATTTCAAGGAGGAAGCTTTCATAAGACATTATATCGTATATGAAAAGTCCAAGTCGTTTTGTTTACTATCTTGGCTGATTAGCTCATAAGTATACCGTGACTGGCAGTCGATACTACTTGATACGAATTCCATTATTTGCACTTAATACTAACACATTTTAAACCTTTAAACTTGATAAATGTTTCCAACGTAATTTATTTGCGATAACCACCGAATTTCGGCTCCGCCCAGGGCAGCCAATCTTCCCAAATATGGCGAGAAATTCATGGAAAATTGTTTTTCGTCCGTAACAAATTCAGTTTCACGAAATATGCTACAATTTGTAGCTAGAGCTGGAGCCGTGTCAAGGATATTTCAGCTAAAATCGATGAAGCCGGTTTTGAAATAGGTCATGCGTGGCACAGGATAGGCTAACTTAATTATTGGGTTTTGGTGCGCAAGGCCATGCGGAAACAAACGGATATATTTTGTCGAGTATTATTACGAAATAGTACGAGTACTATGTTTTAGAACAAAGGATCTAACGTAATGACGGTTTGGTCGCATAAAATCTATGTGAGCAACAATAATTAAATATTATTAAAAATGGATTGTGTATCTTTTTATGTGGATTGTGGGATATATACTTAAAACAGAATCTCGTCGTTTCGATTTAATAAATAAAAAGCTTTTATTCTGGTAGCCTGGGACATGATTCAGAGTCCATTCACTTTTATTTTGAGAGATTTAATTAATGTTTCCGATGCTTTTTTTTACGTTTAATAGATAGATTTTTACTTTTGATACTTTTGATAGTGTTTTAACACTTTCTCTCAAGATGGTTAGTGATGATGCGGTCTCAGATGGAGCACGCTTGCCTAGAAGTAACCTATTCACTCTTGACTTAAAGACTCCCAGGTTGTAGCTATTAGGAAACACAGACTCTGGCAGGGAATCCAATCCTTTGCTGTACGCACTATTAATGTGTTCCCAAAACGTTTTGTGCGTGTGGGTGGGATGTCCACCATGATGCAATCAACGTAGCCACCTACTGGGCCCAAGCGATTTAGGGAGTTGTCCATCGATTCTTATAGTAGAAACCTGGAAAACTTACTATATACCGGTTTTGAATGACATTTACGAAGCTTCTAGTATTGAAGATATCCAAAAGCGTCGGTGACGAATAACCTTCAGTCCACCTTGTTGTTTACCATCCGTCCAAGGACGCTTCAATGTGGTGTTATGACCCCATTCAAGGCAAATAAATCATCTTATATTAAATCTTATATATTACATTACAAGTGCGAGTTGGACTCGCACACGAAGGGTTCCGTATTCCGTACCATTAGCTTATAGATAAAAAAACGGCAGAAAAATCATGTTTGTTGTATGGGAACCCCCTCAAATATTTATTTTATTCTGTTTTTTAGTATTTGTTGTTATAGCGGCAACAGAAATACATCATCTGTGAACATTTCAACTGTCTAGCTATCGCGGTTCTTGAGATACAGCCTGGCGACAGACAGACAGCGAAGTCTTAGTAATAGGGTCCCGTTTTTACCCTTTGGGTACGGAACCCTAAAAATAAATCCCTTTTTCCCGTGGTCCAAGCATTACGCGTGAACGGCTGGACCGATTTCGCTAACTCTTTTTTTGTTGTGATTATGAGTAGAATGTTCTTATAAAAGAAAATAATAAAAAAGTTGACGGGAGCGAAGCCACGGGGGACAGCTAGTCTTCAATATAACAAGCAATAAAATTGTCAGAATCATGACAATTACTTGTAGCAGCATTTAATATGGTGAGATGATAAACGTACGTGTGCAAACAAAATTTCATAATAAAACATTTTAATATTTGCGTTCGCGACGTAAAAGTCAATGTCGTGGATTTCGTGGAGATGTGACGTAACGTAGTAACAGATAGAAGGGATCTAGATGTGGCCTTTTTTGGATGGGAAATCATCAAATTACTTCCTCTCTCTCTCTCTCTCTCTCTGAAGGGAGTGGCAGACTCTTACTGACTCAAACCCATCCGTTTTCCTCCTAATTGCTCTTTGCGCTCCAGGGCCACGGTAACTCTTTGACACAAACTTCCGCAACCCTGTGGTAGATGTGAGCTGCGTCCGTACTATGACATGTCAATACCATCCTGATTCCGGCGAGAAAGGGATAAGTGCTATTCGCTCTATCTCTGTCTTACACTGGACTTGCTTTAACACGTGCGGCCCGTGTTAGAAAGAAACTTCAAGCTTGCTTTCTCTTTCGATCGGGAAAAGTTTGCGTCTGCGTTAAGTTTTGCTTGAAGTTCAGTCCAAAGTAGAGACAGCCAATTAAGACTTTTAGGTACTTATCTATAGATTTTATTTCTACGTGGCACGGCCAGGGATAGAACCGCTGTTGAAAAGTGGCCTATGCATGTTTTATCAAGGTTTATATGTTTGTAAAGTTTTAATCCGATTAATTATTTTACATTGATTGAAAGCTTCTCTGTCGCCAAATATCATTGCCTAATTATATCTCAGAAAGGATGGTTTCCATGAAACATGGCCCAAAAGCAAACCCGCTGGATAAATCTAGTTCTGATTTAAATACAAGTGAAACCTAGTTAAGCTTCCGATAAATTAAAGGGATAGCGGTTCGACCTTGATCGAAACCTTTACTAATCAAAAGCCTTTTCACTAAGCTACAAAAGTATTCTATATGGTAATCTAGAATTGACCGTTTATTTACTTATTTAAACTAATCCCCTAAGCGGGTAAAACCTACATGATATGTACTATACGGTTTAATTAACACACCCTTTTTTACATATCAAAAATTTACGTTTATTAAAAAAAATTGCCACAGAAATGTTGGGTGGAATATGTGAAAGATGACAAGACTAGAGTAGAGTGAGATTGATGAGGGCGGATAAAATTGATACGTATAGAAGTCAAGCACATGCACATCAAATATTCGGAGTGACTTTGAAATCGCAAAAAACGTCCCGAGTTTTTACCTAAAAGTCCAGTTATCTGCTAGCCAACCTAAATCTGAACAGCTATTTTATTGTTTCACTAGCTGACCCGCGCAACTTCGTCTGCGCCACATTTTCGCTTTCGCAAGTGCACCGCTCCTTTTAGTCGAGCCTGCCTCGACAAACGGGCTATCTAACACTGAAAGAATTTTTCAAATTGGCCCAGTAGTTTCGGAGCCTATTCATTTCAAACAAACATAATATATTTCCTCTTTATTATTTGTTTCTTTATTGACTTCTAATATTAATAAATATTCG
Source organism: Ceramica pisi (assembly GCA_963859965.1). Classification (NCBI taxonomy): domain Eukaryota; kingdom Metazoa; phylum Arthropoda; class Insecta; order Lepidoptera; family Noctuidae; genus Ceramica; species Ceramica pisi. Next base: position 5,159,950 of record OY982555.1, read on the forward strand.
AAGTCAATATTAATGAGTATATTCATCCCCTTCAAAATTGCTATTTATTTAAAAGCACTTAGTCACTTGAATGAAAAAGAATTGAAGTGTTTTTTATGAGATTCCTTGGATTGATTTGAAGTCGGGCGCATGTCGCCAATATAATTCGATTATTGCTGCATTTTCTGCTTTGATTTACTAACCCCACCATCTCCCATCATCACAGTACCTACCCCAATGCTAATTTTGAGTAAGGTATCCTTTCCTAAAAATGATTTATTAATTCATCATCACCTTTTCACAGTTCAAAAAGGCAAAAGTTTGTGCTCGTAAACTTGCTCTTGATAACATTAATCCTCAATGCAAAATTGACAACGCCACATCTAGTCTCTGAACATCTGTCACCATTATGATAAAACAACGATAGCACAAATTCATTAAGCGTTCGCTTTAACCCTTAAGATTAAAGCAATAAAGTTTATAATCATTGTAATCTACTGTAGAATTGTCTAAGATTAATAGTTGACATTGATTGGTGAGGCTTATTTGAAAGGATTGATGACCTTTGCTAGTTTTTTTCTGCTGAATACTGTTGTCGTTTTCTTTGTCTATAGGAAGGAAGTATTGTGTCTTTGTGAATAGGTAGGAGTATAAATCATTATACCGAATGGAATCAATTAATCATATTCAAGACCTGTACAATAAAAAAATGTTAAATTAACGCTGGAGATTCTGAATGGCCTGATAACTAACAAGCTATTAATTCAATATCAAATCTCATATTATAGGCTCTTGTGATTGGCTATCGTAAATAGCAATCACCCGTCGTTCTATGTTTAAACGAGTTTGTCAAACTTCTTCTCGTCATATCGACCAAGACTCTCTTTGCCATCCTTTTTGTCCAACCTTATCCCGCTATTTAAGCTCGGCTCTCCTCGTCACTCTTCGGTAATTCAGCACAGATATTACTGGATCGTCGAGACGTCTCTTATGAAAGGACTAACTGCACAAAGAACTCCGGAAGAATATTTTAATATTACTTCTCGTCGAAACTTTCCTGAATACCGTGAATCACTTGAATAACTACATCACCTTCAGTCGCTGATTTACAATACTTTAATCCTCTGCCAGTCCTTACAGAAGACAAGCCACTTATAAAAAGTATACAATTTTGTCTATGGTTTGGTAATAATCTTGGTCGCTAAGTTGAACGCAAGACATATATTATCATGTTCTTTTTCCATAAGTAGTTAGTTTATGACAGGTTATATGTGTTCATATAATATTGTTTTGTTTTTTCTTCTTTGACGTTTTTTTTTTTTATCTGACTATGCAGGTCTTTTTTTTAACTTATTTATTATTCTACAAACGTCAACACTTGCTTGAGTGTGTATATTGTTTTATAGTATCTTATTGTGCTGAGTAACAAGTGATAAACATTTTTTTATTTTGGTTCTTGTAGTAATTACATTGTATAAATTCTAGTTCCTAAAACGTAACAGACAGATGTGTTGCTAGGGAGTTTGTTGCCTACTTCTTCTCCACAGCTAAAACACTAGGAAGTGGTGGCGGGCGGGCGTTTTGGGGGACTGACTTTTGTAAAACTTGACGTTCAAAAAGTGCTGGCTCTCAGCCTAATTTGAATAAATGACTTTTGAATTTCGACGTGCTCGTTACTACACAAACGGGTTGGTGACCGCAGCCGCGCAGGGTGTCACGTATACCTACTGACGAAGTTTGAGAATCTTTAGTTCAGATCAAAGAGCTGACGAATATAAATGGGAACTTTTTTAAGAACTCACTGCACGATGTTACATTCTTTAATATTCGTCTCGTCCACTCCACTGTCTCTACTTAATAACCGTGCAATCGTGCATCACCTTCAGTCACTGACTTACAAAACTTTTATCTTCTGTGCCAGTCCATACAGAACTACAGAAGACAAGCTCTAATAACAAAGTATACAAAGTCGACGTCCCCTTTACTATACAAACGGGTTGGTGACCACAGCTACCGTGCAGGGTGTCACGTAGACTGATGTAGTTTGAGAACCTTAGCGTAGATCGGTACAGCTGACGGACGTAAATGGGAACTGTTAAGAACTCACTGCACGATGTATATTTTAATATTGCGTTTCGTCCACTCCATTGTCTCTACTGAATACTGTGCATCACTTGAATAACTAAATCATTTTCAGTCATTTATAAAACTTCTCTCCTCTGTCCTTACAGAAGACAAGCCACTAATAACAAAGTATACAATGTCGACGTCCCCTTTACTATACAAACGGGTTGGTGACCGCAGCCACCGTGCAGGGTATCACGTAGTCTGATGTAGTTTGAGAACCTTAGCGTAGATCGAAGAGCTAACGAACATAACTGGGAATTGTGTTAAAACATCGATACTCAGTCAGTTCTTTTTGTTTCTTTGTTTCTATATTTCCATTTATCAGCTTAGCCTTTTCCCAATTATATTGGGGTCGGCTTCGAGTAAAACCTATTCGCCTGAATACCATGTATTTTACATAGAGCGACTGTCTACCAGACCTACACAACCCATTACCTAACTGGGTATACATATTTCAATTTATAAATAAAATCCGCTGCCACTTATTCAGAGTATCGACATGTAGATTTTAAGTAACCAATTTTGTATTAAGTGTTCCTAAAAGATATATTATGGGTTGCAATAGAATTCGAACTTTATAGTCGTGTATGATTTAGAGTTGAATTTTCCATTTTGTTAGTATTATATGAGTCTGAATTCATATAGAAAAATATTGATCGTACTCTTTTATTAATATGTTTCAAATATTTATTTTTGATAGTAGTCAAAACACTATTATAAAGCGAACTACTTTAAATGCTCTAGGGAAGACATGTTTCTATCTCAAAAAATAATAAGCATTCCTTTTCATAAATATTCCATTCATGCCTTGAGGTCACACAAAAAAAGATTCCACGAATAAACATGTCAACACACATCTTCCATTAAAATGACAAGGGTGTTGTGAGAAATTAATGAATAAATATGTCATTTCGTCCCCTCGGGTTTGTACTAGACAAATAAGCTTTTTGGTCATTTGTGTGAAATTGTTTTTTTTTTTTTGGAATAATGCTAGGTACGCATTGTCTCCTGCCAGGGTTGCGGAATTTGATCGAAATAGTCACCGCGACCTTGGAACGCAAGGGGCATTAGGAGGAACCCGGGTGGGATTAAGTCAATAAGAGTTTTGCACTCCCTTCCCCTCCGCCCAGAGCGGAAGGAGTCATTTGATGATTTCCAACCCTTAAAAAAAAAAACAATATGTATTGCCTCCTAACCCCTGTTCTTAGAGTCACTGAGGCAATCTAGGGGCAAAACTTATATAAGCTTTTCTGAAGATGTACAGAAGTTATATGCAAATTATTTGACGTTCCGGCAAGGAGCTCCACTCTGCTCTGTGCACAGTAAAAGTGTTCCCAAAATGTTTTGTGCATGATAATGGAACGGCCAATATTCTGTCAATTGGATTATGTACCTTATAATTAATGCTATAAGTTAATTCAGACTGGGATTTAGGTTTCTAAACTTGAAGAGTAACCAACAAAATCCTATTCCTATGTCTCTGCTGTTCGTCCGTGTGTGTCACTGGGCTGTATTTCATGAACCGTACCAAACTAGATAAAAATTTCAACAGACAAGAGTAAAAAGACAGTTGTAATTTGTTGAAAATATTCCATAACATTTCTACATTCGAGTTGATACCTGACTTATAAAAACGGGCGAAGTGCAAGTCGGACTCGCGCACGAAGGGTTCCGTACCATTGATCTATAAAACGGAAAAAAAACATGTATGTTGTATGGTAGCCCCCTTAAATATTTATTTCGTTCTGTTTTTTTTTTGTATAATTTGTTATGGCGGTAACGGAAATGCATCATCTGTGAAATTTCACCTGTCTAACTATCAGGGTTTATGAGATACAACCAGGTGACGGACGGACAGCGGAATCTTAGTAATCTTAGTAGTAATAGGGTCCCGTTTTTCCCTTAGGTTATTACGGGACCCTAAATAGACGGTTCTGTCTACACAGATGTGGATCTGTGTCTTCTCATTATTTGACGACACGGTTGGCGCAGTGGTTGAGCGATTGACTGCTGCGCAGCATGTCGCGGGTTCGATTCCTGCACGGAACAAATATTTGTAAGACCTACAAGTATTTGTTCCGAGTCTGGGTGTTTTTCTATCTATAATATGTATGTATTTACAAAAAAATATATATATATTTAGTTAACAGCCATATCGTTACCATAACACAAGCATTAGGTTGCTTAGCTTGGGACTATAATGGCGTTGTGTGAAATGTCCAAGGATATTATTATTATTATTTACTAGCTTCTGCCAGCGGCTTCGCCCGCGTGATCCCTAGGGAACATTTCCCGAGATGAAAAGTAGCTTATGTGCTATTCCAGAATATAATCTATCTTTGTTTGAAATTTCATTAAGATCCGTTAAGTCGTTCTGGCGTGATTGAGTAACAAACAACCAAACTTTCACATTTATAATATTACTCGTTTGGTGTAAAGCGAAATTATAACCATCTTCCCCTCGACATTATAATAAAATTATTAAAGGATATTGCAAACTGTCGTAAGCCGTTTTCCGAAGCTACTCGCTAGCCTCTAGGCGCCAAGCTAGCCGCCTGCCTGTGCGTTCGCGACCTTATACAAAAATAATCCTTATAGCATGATTCAGTATTCACGCGCGATGGCTTATTATTAGCGTATTTCATGTATAACTTTGGTGTTTCTATACCGATTTCTATGATTCTTTTTTTATGGAATAGTTAATAATGTTAACTTTTATTCATGTTAATTAGGGACGACTGAGAGTTTTACAAACGTAAGAGTAGACAAATACAGTCAGAAAGCTTCGAACTGCTAAGCTATCGGGAGTTACACGTGTTATTGTTCGTCAATCATAAAAGATAGACATATGCTGTCGTGGGATATTTTTTATATAATTTTAAGGAGAACATTTCCGTCATACATGATTTCTGTGTAGCTTTCACCATTAAGGTTGCACACGCGACGGAAGCTTAAAAAATGGAGTAACTTCTCCCGTTTTCCCAACATTTCCCTTCACTGCTCTGCTCCTATTGATTGTAGCGTGATGAAAAGTATACTATAACCTGCTCAGGAGTATGAATAATAATTGTACCAAGTTTCATTAAAATCCGTCGAGTAGTTTTTGTTTCTATAACGGTTATACAGACAGACAGACAGACAGACCGACAGACAGACAGACAAAAATTGTACTGATTGCATTTTTGGCGTCAGTATCGATCCCTAATCACCCCCTGATAGTTATTTTGGAAATATATTTCATGTACAGAATTGACCTCTCTACAGATTTATTATAAGTATAGACGATCCCTAATCACCCCCTGATAGTTATTTTGGAAATATATTTCATGTACAGAATTGACCTCTCTACAGATTTATTATAAGTATAGATTATTATTTTATTCAGCGTTTTACATCGACCATGTATGTAGACAAGTGAAGACCTTAAAAATAAAATACATCTGCACGTTAATCTACCTTTCACTCCAAAATTGTTAATAAACGTAATTCAAAGAAAGCTCCAATACACCGGACGTTTGCGGCGCAATTGAACGCCATAATTATGCCGCAAACCATCTGTCCTTATGTACCGCTTGTTACTAGGAAACGGCTGTGTTGTTATAGGTGCTTAGCTTTCTTTGTGCGAATGACGTTGAAACGAGAAATTAAAGATGGGTTAGATGAAAAAATAATACGACACTCTCATAGCTACTCGTAGGCAAAGCAAAAGCCTACCTTCATTCTTGCCACCACGACTTCTGTTTTTTGACTTCTTCTTGCCAATTTTTAAGGAACACATTCGAGTCCTCCAGCCATTAGCTCCTTTATGGTCGGCCACGAGCCCTTGTCGCTGTTTCAGAACGCCAATTCTGAGGTGTGACGAAGCATTTTGACTGCTGTCTTAAGTCCTTCACACACCAAAACTGCTCGACAGATATAGCGCAGACAGATCTGTCTATGTTTAAGCCGTTTAATTAACAGCCTAGCCTTTGCATTGAATAGCGCCGTTTAGACAGCTCTGCTTCGCCCAGGATGCTACGGAAACTGCGGGGAACAAATATCCTAAATAACTATAGCATTTAATTGTAAAATTGTAACCTATTTCAATTAAAACTAGAATCCACTGAAAAACAAACAGCAAAGCCAATTCCAAGTATCAAAATATTAATTTTAATCGTATTTTGGCTGCACACTCCCAAAATACTGCCTAAATACCTGGAGCTATATTTAATCTCGTCGCACCCAAAGGATAGGTCGTCAACAGTTCTGGTTGAATGCGTCCGTTAAAAGCTTTTTCGTACACATAGATATGTATAGGTACATATCCATAGATATGTATCATATAAAGCCATATAATACTGATTGTGAGATTTTAATCGCGTTAGTATGTGAGTGTGTATGGCACAAGAACAAAGACAGTTTTGAGAATAAAAGTGGATAGCAGTAAGAGTGGGGAAAGACCATAAATTGGGTAAAAACAGGAAAACCACGATGAAACATGTGAACGATAATTCCTTAGCCGTGGGTAAGGCTCTGAATATTATGGCTAGTTTACAGTTAGACTGCTGAGTAGCTGCAGTGCAGGAATCATGACATATCTTACGAGTTACTGGCACGAGCGAGCTGGATAGTAGCTTGCATCAGAGTTATTCAACACTTTTTGTTTTCACTCCCGCTGATAGTAACTCGGAGAAGCTCGGAGATAACATTCGGAATCGTTCGGCAACAGCTCGTCAGTGCCAGACTGTTGCGAGGGGGACCTGTATTTTTTGGGTGTTGCGACTCGCAAGAGACTGGCCACTGGCCAGCTACTATCACCGTGTAGAGCTACTTACATAGTAAAGAAAATAGAAAGAAAGAAAAGAAAGAAAATACGTTTATTTCGCCAGAAAAGTTAGTAGACGATCCGAGTAAATGTTTAATGTCTAGTCAGCAGCTCGCACTGTGTAAACTAGCCATTTACGTAGATAAAATCGCTCTCATTTCTCAGCTAGCTAATCTATATTCTCGACAGTACCCTAAACTAAACACAAGATCTGTATCAAGTGCATTGAATTGTCCTTGATTGATCATCTTATCGTTGACTTAGCAATCTATTTTAAACTGCCCAAACACACCCACGAATGAGTACTAAAGTCAACAAAAAGTTCAAAAATAGAACTGAAACGTAGTCACGAAAACCGTAAACTGTTAAAATAAAGTTAAAAGCATAATTAAACATTAGCGTAGTCGTAAGTACTAGTTATAGAGTTCGGTAAACATTAACGGAAAGTTTCATACAATGAAGCTACTCTATAGTTTCATTAGTATGCAGAAGTGAGTACCGTCCATGCGCTGGGAGGAAAACTATTGGGTTTTGATTTCAGTGGTTAGTAACTTGGTATATAGCTTGTGACATACTAGGAATTTTACCTACAATGATTTTCGTTCTAGTTTGAACTACGATCATTTCGGTTGGTTCAAGATTGATTGGGAAAATTTGACTGTTTGGAATTTTACATTAAAATAATCTTTAAGTCATTTAATTTTAAACTTTTACAGATAGGTTTGTCTGACAGATAAGACTGTCAGCGTAAAAATATCACATGAATCTGCGAGATAGAGAAACTGAAAGCTTTCTTTAAGATCAAACGAGTAGAAGGATGAATGATGATTCTCCTATAGTTTGTACAAAAATGGGATAATAGAAGGATGAATGATGATTCTCCTATAGTTTGTACAAAAATGGGATAAAACTATTGTTCTGTATTCCTGTAGGACACGAGAGCTCTTTCATATGGTGGAGACGTCCTCATGTGTAGGAAAAATAGGAGTGTTTAGATATAATAATCTCCTTATTTTTTTTCCTACATTGTTTGTATCTATGTGTGCCAGATAAACATGGTTCCTTTGCTTTCGTTCATAGATAGATTTATTGTTAGCCAAAGGTCGTTCTGTCTAATTCTTTCTTATAATATGTATAGAATAGTGTTTGATTCAATAATTCATTCACCTGTGGAGGATGGTTAGGAAGACCACACAAATCAAACAGGACCTATTTGCATCGGTAGATTCACAGGTTGACCGACTGAGTTTACTAACATGCTTTCCATTTGAATGCACCAAGACGTCTGCAAGAATATTAATGTTACAAGGATATATAATGTTTACGATTCTGCTAAAGTGACTTTGTTAAGAGTCCTATTAATTTTTTTACGGAAATTCATGATTTTTGACGCTGTAATTATCAGCAGCAGTAAGATATTTTAATTATTTGATCCTGAATAACGATAGTGCCAGTCTCTTTCTTGTAAGTTAGAGTTACACATTTTCATTTTTCTTTTCGTGTAATTTACTATAAATATTTTACGAACTCAGTTTGCAAGAAAAAATGTCGGCGATGGAACTTTGACGGTCTAATTCACATTGTTACAATCAATTCTTTTAAAAGCTAAAATTACTAAAAGGTAAGTTGAATGTTTTACTTGTTTATTGGAGTTCTAGAATTTCTTTAAATTCCTTGAGTTTTCACGGAAAAAAACGTAAAGAAAGCCTAATTTAAGCCAGAAATGTCTTGATTCAGCGTCCATTATATTCCAAATAAAAACAATTTTATCAAATAAATTAATATGATATAAAATTTCAATCTACAATGAATACGTTTCATTAGTTTTCGTTTGTCAATATAATAAAACAAAATTACAATAAATAAAATTAAAGTACTATATATTCTGCGTAAATTCAGCGCGCGCGCTCCTCAGTCTCGCGCGAGTGCCCAAATAAACTATAATCCTATTCAGACTAGTAAGTATCAAAATTGTTTCGCGGACTATAGATGTACTCCCAACGCAGACCAACGTACGTACGAGCATTTACGATTCGTAATAGGACTCTTAAACTAAATTCTAGATTACATTAGAAATTCATACTGTTGATTCTGCCACAGAATGAGATTCCCATAGGATACGAATTGCAGATTGTTCGTATTCATAGTCAATTGTGAGGTAACGAACATAGTTTGATAATAAATACCCCGGGGTATTAGAACCACATAATTATTATGATTTAACTTACCAACCGCTCAATGGTACGGTCAGGTTACTAGTTTAGCAAAATATGGTATCTAAATGTTCGGTTCCACTGTGTAAAATGGATCGTTTCTAAGTAGTGTTTTGAAAACATGATACAATCTAATATTATAAAGCTGAAGAGTTTTTTTTTTTGCTTGAACCTGCTAACCTCAGGAACTACTGGTCCGATTTGAAATTATTTCAGTGTTAGATAGCCCACTTATCGAGGAAGGCTATAGGCTATCATCACGCTAAGACTAATAGGAACGGAGCACTCATGAAAAACGCAGACGACGTTGCACGGATCAGCTAGTAATTATATAATTATGCTTTTAGCAATGCGTACTTAACTGATAGCCAACGAAACCCTATTACTAAGCCTCCGATGTCCAGCTTTCTGTCTGGCAGCTGGTGTATCTCATGAAGCGTGATAAGCAGTTAAAATGAAAAGTCTGAAAATATAATAGTACCAGCTATTTTAGTCACGACTCCACTTTAAATTGTATTCGACCACCAAATTTAGTAAATGATCACCAAATCTTAGCGAGCAAATTAATATTCAGTTAGTATAATATTCAAATACTATAGTAACGTGTCTGCGTCAGATCCCCTCTATGGCTGGTGAAACATGTGGGTTAGGTTAGGTTAGAACCATGACCATTAGCGTGCCGCGGCAGCGGCCGCCGAGCGCCAGATCCCTTCTATTGTTGGTGAATCATTTGGTTTAATCGGATAACGAGATGTTATTTTTTTGCGTATTATTTTAACTATTTTTGGGTTAGAATATTTTTTTTGGAGTTGGTTTGCTGAAATAGGATAGCAAGATGTTATAACTTTGGTTATAAGTTTACATTAAAATGCGGGTTTAATTTTGGTGATCATTTACTATTTTTGACTGCTAAATGTTACTATATCTGGTGGTAAGTTAAACATAAGCCTATTTCTATTGCTGTTATAAGAACTAAAGGGGTCACATTTTTTTCGGTTTCTGGCACGGAACCCATCGTGTTAGAGCCTACCCGTCCTTAATACTATTGTGTTTCACCACTATCTCACCAGTCAGCTGATTGTAGGAACACGAAGATGTGGTTGAAGAAAAAGTTCGCTTGTTGCCTAGAACAAGTAACCCTTTCACTCTTGACTTAAAGTATCTCGAGAGAAGAACTACTATTCGTATCTTTAGGTACCTAGATATTCTCCTCTGTAATAGAGCCACTTAAAACCTGACACGTGCTTTTTCACAGTGACTAATGTGGCCATTCGTTTTGAACTCATTAGTAACATCGTACGTTTTTCAATTCCCATGGCTGTAGGAGTGTAGGCGTGCTCTGAGTTCAATACTCTACAAATGTTATGGTGGATTTGCTTTTAAGCCATTGAAGTTCTGTAGCTTAACTAAAAATCTTTATCAATTTTTTTATTTGAGACTAGCTGACCCGCGCATTGTCGTCTGCGTAACATTTTTCATTACTGCTCCACTCCTATTGGTCTTAGCGTGATGATATATAGCCTATAGCCTTCCTCAATAAATGGGCTATCTGAAAGAACTATCTCAAATCGGACCAGTAGTTCCTGAGATTAGCGCGTTCAACCAAACAAACAAACAAACTCTTCTGCTTTATAATATTAGTAAAGATGGGTTTGCTCTTGTCTCCAGTCTAGGTCACAGATGACAGAGACAAAGTCTACGATGGAGCGAGCTTACCCAGAAGGAGCCAATTCATTCTGAATTTAGAGAGATGAAGGTTGTAAGCGTTCGGAAACACAGATGCAGGTAGTGAGTTCCAGTCCTTTGCTGTGCGCATTATAAAAGACGTTTGGAAAGCTTAGTGCGTATTGGTAGATTAGCAACAAGGTAGGGATGGTAACCTGCAGTTCCTTTGGATGTCTGATGGTAGAAGGGGATGATGAAATTGATAATAATCGTCATCACATGCAATACATCTTGAAGTGGTGAGGGTATAAATAGGTACCTAAGAAGTGGAATTCCTTGCCGGAGTCGCATGTTTCTTGATGCCAACAACCTGGGTGTCTTTAAGTCAAGAGTTAATAGGTTACGTCCAAGCTAGTGTGCTCCATAGTCAACCTCATTACCATTTACCATCAAGTGAGAGTAGACAAACGCAAGCCTATCAATAAATTAGTAATAAATAGTTTTCGATTAAATTATTTAAACCTTTCCATCAAAATGTATCAAACAGGCTAATTAATTTCTTATTTATAAAACCTGTCGGGTCATATGAATTCATTTGAGTTTTAGCTCAAATAAATACCAATATTCACACTATTGCGATGCTCGTGCCTTTGCGTGGGACGTACACGTGGATGAAATTTTCCATTCTCGTTGCCTGGAAATATTGCAGGCTCTCCTATTTTAATTGGACATGTCGTAACACAAGACAGAGTAAAAGCAAATATTCGGGTTTTATAATCACGACTCATTGTCGCTTGGAGGACTTGTAATTTATCAGCATCGGAAAAGCCACTGCTGTACGAAATCGTATCATTTGTGGGGATATTAATCTGAATATATCGAAAGAAAAAAATATTTATTCGCCATAAATCTACGCCAGATCGGTTTTACCAAAAGAACTAGACAAGTAGACAGTGTGACGTTCTATCAGCGATAATGAGCGTCGAAAAGACCGAAACGGAATTGACATTCGCTACCAAAATGACACGTAGCCGATACCACGTTTAAAAATCGATATTCGTGTTAGAATTTCATTTTGTATCCTGTCTATCTCCAAATGCATGTTTTAAATCATTCGCATGTTTTTAACGTGAATATATTTGCTTATAGCAATAATCTCTACGGCTGCCGTAAGTGCGTATATGTTCTATTGGTAAACGTAACATAACAGTTCGGATACGGTGAGCTCAGACGGATTTCGATACCTTGGGGCCAATCGCGCTAATTTTAAAAGTTTAGGTCCACTTGCAATTCGTTTCCAATTCAGTTTTGGTTATGATCTAGTTTCGATTCACCTGTAAGGAATTTGGTATCGCGCTAAAGTTTAAACTTCTACCAAAGTTGCGTATTCAAAATTTTACAAATATTTTCGTTCAAAATCCAAACAACACAACGCGAACGATTGAGAAAAAGTCAAGAAAAAGTAGCACTGTTTCAACTTTTTGTTTGACAGCGGTAACGTTACAGTTGTGATGCAGTTGCGTTCCAAGTTTCTGTCAAACGTTTAGCGCGATACGGAATGTTTAAAAAAGTTGTGAAATGGCTACAGTTCAGTTGCGTTCCAGCCGAATTTTATTAGCGCGATTGCCCTCCTTAATTGGCAAATCAGCCAACTCCTAGTTATGTGCAAAATGTTCATTAGACACTTAAAACTATGTAATATTTTACATACCTACGTCTACTGCAACAATCAACGCCAGATTGGCGAAAGTACATAGGTATAGGTAAATTGTTACGGTACATACGAAAGCTCTATATGTATACACTTTGCCATCGGCTATTCGGGCCGGAGAGTATGAAAAGGGAACTAAATGAGAATCCTATATGAGTGTGTGTGTTTAATTAAAGGGTTCAAGTTTGCAGACAGTCGATCGATACCTTTTCCAACATAGACAGGTGGTCTGTACTTAAAACGTGTATAATGTTTTCAGAATTAAGTACTAGACTGAGTTCTGCGAATTTGTGCAAATAGAATTGGCAATAAGAGAGTCAGTAATAACGTCACTGTTGACAGGATGGAATCACGGAATGGAAGAAGAAAACGTATTGTGCTGACCCCAAGCAACATGGGATAAAGGTATCATCGTTTTTCTTGAATCTTGAATGATGCAATCATAAGAGCTAGGAAGCAAGCCTCCGCTGTGTGAGACGGAACAGACTACCAGTGCGGGTTGGTGGGTGGATGATCTTGAAACTTCAGATTACAGGACATGACTGTTCCCTCACAGAGATTTCGCCTTGTCTGACTCAGGGTTATTGTTTATTATGAAAATTACGAATCCTATTGTCTTATGTTACTTGGGGTCGGCGTAACACATTTCCTCCGTCCATTCTCCCTTGTCGACTGTCATGCAATAGCATCAAAATATTGTAGACATGTTGACGGAAACCATCGCCTGTTATACAAAGTCTAGAAGATATGATCTAAGCTATAGTCGATGGTCACACGAGTATAAGAGACAGAGATAACGCTCCACAAACCCGAGCTTTTTCCTCCAACACTCGATTTGCCATAATCTATACCAATCTACTATAGGAGCTTGCATCACAGTAAATGCTTCATTGGACACTCCAACAATAGTGACCGGTTATTTATCCCTGCAATACATTTTAATAAAAAACTAGAGATACTCAAATATCAACTTTTTAGTGCAACCAACAGTCGCCAGTATGAAGACCGCACGTATTTCATACTGGTATCCAGTTAGGGTTCCGTAGTGAAACGAGAAAAAGCGCTATGCTCGCACGTTCTCTCGAAATGAAAATATTTGTGGGAATATTGGAGTCACGGACGCACAGGACCGTTTGTTGTAGAGACACTTTGAGGAAGCCTATGCAGTGAATTCTTTCGGCTGATATGATGATGATGGATGGAGCTTCAATTTGCCATCTTTTATCATTGTGAAAAGGGTGCCAATCAATCTGTGTGACCCATTCTCAACTATATTGAGGACGGCTCCCAGTCTAATCGCAGTATTTTACATGGAACGGTCCTCCACAATCTAAGTGGGCGATCTGGGATTAGAGATTGCCATCTGCTCGGAAATGTCTGTTCACTTCGACAGTGGGATAGCCAAGTTGAATTATTGGCGGGAAGGAGATTGATCGAGCGATATGCAGCAGTCAAAGATCGGATCCACACTTTTTTTTTACTAATATTGGTCTAGTGTTGTAGTTCTTTCATATACTTTGGACTTTAACCAAGACTAACTTCTTAATTTCATGTCGATTAACTCAAATTAAATTTTGTCCTACCAATATTGAGCAAGCTGTATAACTCTTCCTCAATGGTGCAGATGGTTGTGCACGATGGCCAGCCAAGGAGTTGACGCTTACGCTTGTCTTGTGAATATACACTGGCACTGCGTTTTGTATGGGTGGAGAAAGTTGTTTAAGTTAATTACAAAGAAGTTTGTATTAGTGCAGACCCCTATACTATCGTAATAATCTACCTGACATTCACCATCTCGCATTTTATATACATTTCGCGGCTTCCATTAGTCATCAAGCAGCATTCTACATCGTCGGAATCTCGTCAAGCATTCGGTTAACGAACGTACCGTGTATACATTATATGGTAATTTTAAATAGCCCTTATAGGTACTCGTACCGCAGTACCTTTTGAAAGTTCTTTTTAGGTCAATTTTTGTTTCTTTTTTGGCGTACCATAATTATCTGAATGTGTACTTACTGTATTTTGTATGAAATGTTCGTGAAAAGATTTTTGTACTCGTATTCATATTTTGTTTTGTGGTGAATTTTGCTGTTGCAAAGCTTTTGGGATTTATCTTCTGTAAGTTCTAGTTCTGAAGTAACGCAATGTATGTGGATTTCGAAATGCTACTGAGAATTTTTTGAGCCTACCTTCGTGTGTTTTGTCGTTATTCAGTTGTGTTGCAAGAACATAACATCACGCTTATATGCTTGGATTGTTCGGGTCGAGCTGCACATTAGCACACCCTCAGTTTGATAGAAAAAAGTATACAGCCAAATAAAACAGCTGCACTTTATGCCTAAGTATGCAGATGTGTGATCTGGCAGGGTTGTGGAATTTGTTCGAAAGGGTCACCGCGGCCCTGGAACGCAAAGGGCATTAGGACGAACACGAATCGGTTTTAGTCAGTAAGAGTCTGACACTCGCTTCTGCTCCTCCCATAGCGGAAGGAGTGATTTCCCATCCAAAGTATACAGATGTTTCCTAATCTATCACACTTCAATGGTTAAATGGAATTGGAAGAAAGTAGTCATTTTTGCCAAGTTTCCTATAATTTCTAGACCCCTTCCAACCGCTGATTCATTCTATATCCATTTATATTTTATAACTTACTAGCTGACCCGCGCAACTTCGTCTGCGTTACATTTTCCATTAATGCTCCGCTCATATTTGTCTTAGCGTGATGATATATAGCCTATAACCTTCCTCGATAAATGGGCTATCTAACACTGAAATAATTTTTCAAATCGGACCAATAGTTCCTGAGATTAGCGCGTTCAAACAAACTTCTTTATAATATTAGTATAGATAATTAAATCAGTGTCCAACCATCGCCCTTCCGACGCCCTCCATTATGTTTATTTTTTATATTGAAACTGAACACAATAAGTGTGTTATTAAATTCAATTCAACCCATCACGTTGGGTTTTAATAACTGGAACATAAGGGCGAATCGTGTCTATTATTTGGGCTGTCTCGTGGAATTACTTTGTGAAAAAGAATTTTAGGACTAACTAGTTTCATTTGTGACGACACGGTTGGCGCAGTGGTTGAGCGATTGACTGCTGCGCAGCATGTCGCGGGGTCGATTCCCGCACGGAACAAATATTTGTACGACCTACAAGTATTTGCTCCGAGTCTGGGTGTTTTTCAATCTATAATATATATGTGTTTACAAAAATTTATAAAAGTAGTTTATCAGCCATCTCGTTACCATAACACAAGCATTAGGTTGCGTAGCTTGGGACTACATGGCGTTGTGTGAAATGTCCAAGGATTATTATTATTATATTAGGTATTTTTAGGTCAATTAATGGTATGAAAGAACTCTTAGCTGAGTTATAATAGCAGCTCGGATCGATCACTAATACACGAACTACACATGAATTATTCTAAGTACAACAAATAACACACAACCTCACTCCTCATTAACAACACTCACATACATATAATATTTTTTTCTCAAATGATCACTGTTCCAAGTTTTGACCTTCTGAGGTAACTCTTGTCGTAAAAAACTAGCGTGAGAATCCTGCTAGTCCTGCTACCCATAACACAAGTTAAATCTTTCCGTGGGTACCAGAATTCAACACAAATAGGTACCTACTACGGACACGATTGTTACTCTATAATAGACTTTGTCTCTGTCATCTCTGACCAAGACTAGAGTCAAAAGCAAATCCATCACAAATAAAAAAAAAACTAAAATGTGTTTGTTTGTGCAACATTTTAGTTCAATAAACAATTTATTTATAATTATTATTTTATCATCGACGTTGCCGAGGTCGGTCTGTAGTTGGGTGACCATCCATAAAGTACCGAGACTACTCTGTGTCTCGGAAAACACGTTAACGCGAAGTCTATCTTTGATTTTATCAGAAGCCAGAAAATCTGACATTACCCTCGCCAACGGGTATCGTGATACTAAAAGAATACTGGTACAGAATTGCATCCGAGACAATATTACTAACAGATGTAGCTATAGTATAATCAAGAATTATTCACGGACATAAAACAAACAAAATAACGTCCCAAATTATCAACAGAGATACGGTGTTCAACGTACCTACATTAAAACAAACATAAACCCGTAATAATTACTGTTTTAATCCTTCCGGAGTACTGTTTATACATTACATACAGACGGAACCTCGAAATTAAAAAGTTCGGATGTCTCTGAATAATAGATCTTACAAGTCGTGGTCGCTGCCTCATTGGTCTAGGATCTCAAGTCTCGCTACTGCTGAGCATGCGATCCTTCCCACTCAAGTCGGCCGCACTAAAGATAACCTCCTCAGGTGGGGGTTCTCGGATTGGTCCGATCTTCAGTGTTTGTGTAGCGTCTCCCCATAGTCCATGGCCCACGTTTTTTCTTGTGCCGCGCACCCTGTTCATGTGAGGAGTGGTCCAAACATACAATTTAATCACTCTATTTGTCATCGACACGCTAAAAAGAAGATGCGATCCCAGGTCTGGTTTTTTATTGAGTTTTTACGCCTGGAATTTCGCAATCCCAAAATCAACCACAATTTTGGCACGACAAGCTTGACGCCTATCGATAGAATTGGTCTACATTTGCTTACAGCCGGGAGAAATAGAAGAAAGATTAGGAGGCCTTTGCCCTGCAGTGGGACAGAAGATGCTAAAAATAAATATTTTTTCATAGCAATCCGAACTCTGGGTTTGTTTTCGGCTCGGGGGAATATACTCGCCCCCTAAATAAATGGGACTTAAATCTGGAAGAAGTGTGGGTCGTATAGGGTAGAAACTGGATGAGGCTGGCGCAAGAACGTGGATATTGGCACAAAAATAACTTTAATTTCGGAAGTCGGTGTTTTTGTTAGTTTCTTCGTATTTTGACACCGACTTCCGAAATTAAAGTTATTTTTTACTTGTTTTTTTTTTGGAAGACGACTTTTTAGTGGTACCCCCCACACCTAACAACACCACTGCAAAATCGCAGAAAAGCAAAATACGCAGTTTCGATTATCAAAGAATCATCTAAATAGTCAAATTCCAGCTATTTCGATTTAAAATCCAAAGTTCGTAACCGATTTTGATAAAATTTAAATGGGACCAATCTGCAAGGTTGATTTAAGCTGGCAAAGCAAGGCTGCATGAAGATTTTTCAAATCGGTTCATAATTGTCGGAGTTATGAGGTAACAAACATTAAAAAAAATACAACCGAATTGAGAACCTCCTCCTTTTTGGGAAGTTGGTTAAAAAAGGGAGGTCTATGCTCAGCAGTGGGCGAGATCGGGCTGTGGATGATGAAGACGAAAATATAACTGACAAATGTGGGTCCACTATTATTGTGCTACGTCTCTGCCTAATTCTTCGGAGAATACAAACGTACTGTTTTGCATCCGCCCGACGACGGTTCTGTTGATAAATTAAACACAGCCTTTCCTAAATTAAAAGGTTCGTGTCGAATCTAGCCCTAAATAATAAATGGTTCAGGTGGAAAATTAAAGGTTACGGCTATATGTACATTGTTTTCTGTTTAAAATGTTGTTTTGTTGTAAACCTTGTGTTTACTGAGCCGGCCTGCTTTTCCTGTCGGTCTTCATTATAGTGATCAAGGAAAATCTTTGCATAATGTGGTAAGGTTTTTCTTTTCCAGTTTTCTAACGATATTGCGTTGCAAAACCGACATAATTAGGAGTCTTACCATCGACGTAGTCCGATGAAAGTTATAGATTGTTCCACGGAAATGTATAAAGTCCTAAAACATCAGCAGCTGAAAACAAAAACGTACAATTGATCGCATAATAATATTCTTTCTTTTATTTATTTGAGATGGGTTTGCCCTTGACTCTAGTCTAGACCATGAGATGACAGAGACAAAGTCTACCATGGAGGTAGCTTACCCAGAAGAAGCTTTTGCTCTCTAACTTTAAAGAGATAAGTGTATTAATTGCGTGATTTAGTTATGTAGTCGCACAGGCGAATTTTTAAACAGATTTATCAATAGATCTCTAGGATACTGGAAATTGATGTGAAAGAATATGTGTGCCATTTTATGAATAACGCGAATGAGGTGCAGCCCAACGTTTACCGGGCTTGATTGATTTACAAAATTCAAACAAACAGGACATTTTTATTAAATTACTAGCTGATGCTTGCGGCTCGCACAACAGCAACTTTCTTTCATAAGAACCTTCTCCTTTTTTTTTTTTTTTAGGAATGGGAGTCATCAAATGATTTCCCCCGCACTTCTGGGCGGAGCGGGAGGGAATGTCAGATTTCTACTGACTAAAACCCATCCATGTTCCTTCATGTGCCCTTTTTGTTCCGGAGCCACGGTATTTCTTTCGAATAGTCCCGCGAAATCGGCTCAGCCGTTCGAGGGTGATGCGATGACCAACGTCCAAGGGAAATAGGGATTCATTTTTATGTATATAGAGTAGGGTTGGGAACACTTTAGCCCAGTAGTTAAAACATTTTAACAGCTACGAAAACACGTTCCATGTTCCCAAAGCAACCCGTTACTCATAGTTGGCAGTATCTACGAAGCAACCGTAGTCAATCATGTTGCCAACCCGAGCCGTGCCACTGTGTATTTATTACACCTATTCATTGTTCCTGATTGATTGTCCACCTAGGTTTTACATCATCATTCAAATTTTACAGTGAGTATTGATGAGATACTGCTTACTGTACGTAATTGTCTGTCGTCTATGAAATGACACAGTGAGTCTTTGCGGTCTTTGGGACGGAAGGACTTTGTGGAAGTTGGCATTTATCCCAAGGTAACATACTCCCGGGACGGACAAAAAGTATCATCATCTGCCTAGCCTTTTCCCAACTCTATTAGGTCGGCTTCCAGTCAAACCGGATTCAGCTGAATACCAGTAATTAACATGAAGCCTACTTTATCTTCATAACCAACTAACTGGATAACACGGTATTTCTTGGCGAGACTGGTGTCAGATATTCTAACTTCTGACAACCTGTAACGACTGTCAGAGATCTACAAATGAGACCCAAGACCAACGGATTTACGTACTTCTCAAGATACGAAGGAGTGACGGTATGCTAAGATGATCACCCATACACAGACCGACCTTGGTAAGCGTTGCTGAAACTTGTAGATCAACCAGTATCGCTGTTATACTTTAGCCACGAGCTCCTCCGGGACTAAAAAGTATCTTGTGTTAATAAACCAGGACATGGTATACCCGTAAGCCACTTCGTAAGCTTAAAGTCGTCGCTCATTGAGGCTCTAGATTCTTGTATTTCAAAATTTTGTTTATATCACACTAGAGGCCGCCCGCGACTTCGTCCGCGTATAAATTCTGGTTATTCCCATGTAAATCCCGATTCCTCGGGAACTCCGGGATAAAAAGTAGCCTAC
This sequence comes from Ceramica pisi, assembly GCA_963859965.1. Classification (NCBI taxonomy): domain Eukaryota; kingdom Metazoa; phylum Arthropoda; class Insecta; order Lepidoptera; family Noctuidae; genus Ceramica; species Ceramica pisi. The sequence continues at coordinate 5,179,849 of OY982555.1, forward strand.
GTGTTATTCTGGGTCTTCAGCTACCTACATACCAATTTCATCGTAATCGGTTCAGTAGTATTTGCGTGAAAGAGTAACAAACATCCATACATACTCACAAACTTTCGCATTTATAATATTAGTAGGATTTGGCTCAAAATCCAATCAGCCTCACAATTTGTAGATTGCATTGCCGTGAGCTATGAACATAAGTGTCGAAAGCGAACTACACCTGCATCGAATGTGTATGTATTTTGGACATATAGACAACGCTATTTCCAATTGTATCTTGTAGTGGGCTTAGCGTTAGGAGCTCTTAGAATAGTAGGTGCAGCTTGTAATTATTCAGCCTTATAATTCGGTGAAAAGTGGTCGCAGACGATAGTGTTGCCATTGCGGGTAGGACCTGGATAAAGCTGGCACGAGAACGTGGGGATTGGCATAGAAAAAGTGGGGTCCATGCGCAGCAGTGGGCAAATTCGAGTTACAGATGACGATGATGATGCTCGTTATAATGGGATCTTTACTGTTGTTTTTGATGATCGAAAACTGCTTATCTGAAACAATGTACCGCTTTATTTGCTTTGATTTCAATGCTTTCAGAAGCTTTTATTTCCCGAACAATAAACACCCGTTCCAACAGCAAACATAAATGGATACTGAAATTAAAAAGGCCCACAATAACTGCAGCAGGCCGCTTCGAACTATCTGCTAACAACGTAGTCGGATCCGATATCCGAAACCGCAGAGCTGTCGACGTTTCCATTTTCACTATTAAATAGAAATCGGTCAAGTAGGTCTTCTATACTAAGAGCTGGGGGATTGGCTAGATAATATCAGAAGCGTTTGCTAGAGAAATTAGACTAAACGCTGATTGAGTGAGTTAGATGTGATGTGTTAAGATCATTGTTATCAAAAAAGAAAGCGAGGGATGGGTTGGAATTGGAAGCCGAAAGTATTGGTAGAATCGGGTTAATTAATATGCAACCCATTAATGATTTAAGAACGCGTTTTCATAGAAAATGGTCTCCAGATATAACAATTAGGTATTATTATTTATTAGGCTAGGCACTAGCTGTCCCCCGCGGCTTCGCTCCCGGAGTCCCGGCAACTGGCAACTTTTTGTTTTTTACATAAAAATCTTCTCCTGTTAAATAATAAACACAACAAAAAAGACTTAGCGAAATCGGTTCAGCTGTTCTCGAGTTTTGCGCTGAGGAACACATTCAGCGATTCATTTTTATATTATAGATTACTAACTTTTGCCCGCGACTTCGTCCGCGCATATCTCGTTTTTTCCTGTTCCTATAGAAATTTCGAAAAATCCCCTCTTGGTACTGTAGAGGAGTGTAGGGGACACTCCCCAAAGAACCTACATGCCAAATTCCAGCTTTCTACGACCAGGAATTCCGGCTGTACGTTTTCTGTCAGCCACCCACTCACTCAGTAACGGAAGATTTTTAGAATTGACGCGTCGCAAGTCCTAAGTAAGTCAGTCGGAATGAATAAGGCCGGCCGCACACGTTCGGTTTCCTTATTAGGTTTCCGGATCAGGAATTCAGATTCGGAAACCTGAATGCTCTTCTTCCATACAAATTATTCGACAAGGCGCACATTATTCTTATTTTTTCCGAACGGAAAAAAAACCTAACGTTCGGTTCGATGCGTTCGGATCGTAAGAACGGAAAAAACCGAATGACGTCATCCCGAACCGTCCCGAACGCAGCGCTCGCGTACATTTTGGCTCGTCCGCCGTATACGCACGGAAATTTCCATTCAGTTCCGCGCGATTACGTGTGTGTATATGCTTTCACAAGCGTCTCTTGCGTACTGATCGTATAAAATTCCGAGTAAAAAAACCAGACGTTTGCGCTAGTTTCACGGAATTCCGAATCTGAATCCCTGATCTGGAAACCTAATTCGGAAACCGAACGTTTGCGGCCAGCCTTATAAAGAATCACGAATCACGGCGCTCTGAACTAATCAAATATTAACTGCACTCAGCACTGTATACATATTGAAGTTCCCAAAGCTGTGATGCAAGCCATTCTTTCAAATAAAAAAATAAATAAATCTGGAAGGTAAAAACTACTGTTTCGATCCCGTTGACTTTATTGTTCAACATACCGAAAAATACACAATACATGTACAGTCTAATAAATTCTCCATTGTTTGAACGTCTTAAACTCCATCTAACGCCAAACGTGTAGAGAGCTAAACAACTAGAAATAGGTCAAGTACATCTTCTATTCGAGTGGTCTCATGATAGATTTGACACCGATCTGTCTTCAGTTTCCTTGTCGGCTTAAAACCTTTGGTTTGTTGGCTTGTTGGAAAAGAGAAGGGAATAATGCTTTCGTGGAAAAATAATGTCATAATATAAAGAGAGTGTGTGTGACACACAATTTAAATAACTGAACTTACATAAGTAAATATGAGACCGCGCACATCTGTGGAAGTACGGGCGGGTGTGATTTTGCATCTCACCGCTGCGCTGCCTACTCGTGATGCTACGCTAGAAGACTTATACTCTACTGAAAGATCACAAATGAACAGACCTGAAATCTGGTCCAGCCAAGCCCCGATACTACTCATACAATCGACGCAAGATTTGACACCAACGTGACGTATCGTTTGACATCAATTTATTGTGTCCAGTCTGATGGACGGCAACAAGGCCAAATGGAATGTGCTATGAAAGTTTAATTGACTGGCGATTCTGGGAACTCATTTGTGAATGTTTAGGCCCCGATTGGAGGTCGTATAGTCACGCCTTTGGCGTACGGGGTAGGCAGAGCTGCTAGTCTATTCTGTAAATAACCACTTCGATATCGACTTCACCTGAGTGACTAAGCTTACAAAGTGAACTTTATTTCACACATCATAAGGTCTTATATTTGTACGAATTTGAAACTCACCTCGGATTCCGCTGTCGAGACATGAAAATGTTGTTACAGAATAGCACAGCTGGTGCGGCAGAACGTACGGTCCTCTGCGTGATATACCTCCGGAATATCATTGGAGCTGGCTTGATAACGTTGTCTGGCAGTAGAAAATATGATTGATTTTAGTATCGGGTAGACCACATGTCAGTGGTTATAAAACTACAATAAGCTGACCTCGCATCAAATTGAAATTAGTGCAACGCTAGGCCAGCTCTGCTTCATTATTACTACTTTACATATTTTCTCGGACAACAATGAACTCTTCTTCTAGAGCCTAGCCTTTTCCGAATATGTTGGGATTGGTTAGCCTAACTTACCGGATGCAGCTGAATACTAGTATTTTGCACAGGGCAACTGTCTACCTGACCTCCACAACTCAGTAAGCGAAACCGGCGAACCGGTTTCTGGTTTCTGGCTACCTGTAAAATTGGTAAAGATCTACAAATGACAGCCGGGACCGGACGCCTTAGATACCTTTCTTTCCGCTCTACTAATGCTCATCATATCAGCCGAAATACGTCCAGTGCCTGACATAGACCTCCCCAAGTCACCACAAAAACCAGTTCTTTCGTCTCGCATCCATCGGCTACTCACGAACCTCACCAGGTCATCGGCCCACCTTGTGGGAGGCCTTCCAACGTTCTTCCTACGGTATCGGATCGCCACTCCAGAACTTTTCGACCCCATGTGAGCATTGTGCCCTTCCCACTGCCACTATAGTTTAGCGATCCTTCAAGCTATGTCGGATTACTTCTCACTGATGTCTCGAATGTTTAGCCATGTTCACTTAAATAAACTGCCATTCTAAGCTTATCACTATACGTTATCGAAGCTATAACGATACGGCATTATTTTGATATGTCTCGTCGCGCCTACCTACCCAACCCTAGGGAAATAAGGATTACACAGTAAATTATTATGTCATCTATCAGTGTACATATTTCCCAGTTTATGTTTTAAATTATAATACTAGCACTTTCGTTATTTAAATACTAGATTTTGCCCGCGACTTCAGTGGCGTTCAAGTTTTGTCTTCGCACTACAATTAGCCTTTAACCGTCTCCAGGAATCTATTTCTGCACCAGAATCGTCGTGCGTCAAATGTTTTCAGACATTTAGGCGTTACAGACAAGTAAACAAGCAAAATAATATTATGAAGGACGACTTTGCTGCTGTTGAAATGCTTACAGACCATGTCCTGTATTACGTCATAGTTTAATTTTAAGTCAAAGTCAAAGTCAAAGTCAAAGTATTTATTAGTGTGTTTTTTGGTGATACAATAGGTCTTATAATTAGGATATGGTAACTCAAAAAACTACCCATTAGGGCATACACTATTTAACAATTTAAGAATATAAAATTGCAACAAATTAACATAAACAATAGGTACTTAAAATACAATCTATTTTTATAATAAATATTTTGAATACAGTTAATAAGTAGAGCTATAGTAAGTGCTTACAACCCTAATCTTTTCAAAGTTAGAGTAAACAGGCTCCTTCTGGGTAAGCTCGCTCCATCATAGACTTTGTCTCTGTCATTTCTGACCAAGACGGTCAAGAGCAAACACATCACAAATAAAAAAAAAGTGCCCCTGGGATCATTCATCATCCGACGTTCACGCTGACGAAGCCGAGGCAGAAGCTAGTGATAAATCAACAATCTCTCCAATCCGGTTTCGTCAAACGCATCCGTTCCCCAAACGTGATTATTATAGTGATCTAGTCTATAGACAATTTCCTCCGACCCTCATCAAAGAGTTATGGGCATTTAAATGTCGTTTCTGATTTGTTCAAAAGTCCTCGCGACTATAGAGTCGAAATTCCGGCAGATCGATTTAATTGGCCATCCAAATCAATGTCCTCAACTATGATTGTGGTTGGCTTCAAGTCAAACCGGATACAGCTGAATACCATTATTATACATCGAGCGACTGCTCGTAAAAACTTCCCCTATGAGGACTCTTGCAGTGGCTAATACAATACTAACTTTCCTTTCTACAAGCGATTTTATGAAACCTAAAGAGTAGTTGCCTCCAGGTAGTGAATTGCACTGACCTGTTTAGAAACCGTTTGCGCAACCAGGTATGCCGCTGCATACACAACTTTGTGGAATGAGGTATCATAGACCCATTGGACACTCAATGTGATGCGGTGCCTCTATTCAGAACATGAGCCATATGTTGGAGTGCCCGAAGTGCCCATACACCTGTACTTTGAGGGATATAATGAATGCCGCCGATGCTGCAATTAACGTAGCCACACACTGGGCCGAAACGATCTAGGTCTGTAGGGAGTTGTCCATCGATTCGAAAAGAAGAAGAACCTACAAGCAACTCGCATGCAAGTTTACATTACGGGGCACGAGTTAGCTCGTGGCTAAAGAATAACAGCCGCACGGGTCGATGTTCAAGGCTAAGCAACGCTTGCCATGCTTTGTCTTTAGATGAGTGACCATCTTAACATACCGACTTTCCTCCGTGTTTCAGAAAGTATGTTGCGCCGTTGGCCCCGGCTGTCAGTTGTAGATCTTTGGCAGTCGTTTTGGACGGATTGTCAGAAGCCAATAAATCTGATACCAGTCATGCCAAGAGACACCAACACAAAGGGCAATGAAGAAAGAAGGAACATGGATGGGTTTTAGTCAGTAGAAGTCTGACACTCCCTCCCGCTACACCCAGAGCGGGAGGAGTCATTGGATGATTTCCCATCCCTAAAAAAAAAAGTCATTCTACCAAGAACTACCATTTTACTCAATTAACGGGTTGTGGTGGTCTGGCAGGCTGCCACTCCACAAAGTTTTACTGGAGGTCTACCCTAATATAGTTTGGAGAAGGCTAGACAGATGTTGACCCGCCCGCAATGTAATGTAACTTGCATGCAAGTTCTAGACTTTTTCGAGTAGTCAGCCAGAACTTCAGACTTTCCGTAACGATTTTCAAAGATCTACAAATGATAGCCGCTTATTTTCATTAAGCTAATATAGTCTCACAGATAGGTAGATATACAGCCGATCTTCCTGTTATCCCTTATTCATCTCTTTGAACACCCACGGGTACGGTAGGGTCTCGTTTATTTGCGTTACTGGGGGTCAATAAACTTTACGTAAGTAGGATTAACATGGAGCGCTCTGTAATTTTTGCCAATCCTGTAGGGAAAAGGTGTGACTTGGTCTGAAATTCTGAATGTAATTTCATCCCTGATATTGGCACGAAATCTAAAGGAATAGACAGAGGTAGAAATGTTTGGCTGTCAGCAAGATCGAAATTATATTTTTCTCATGAACCGTAATAGGAAGACAGTTGAATATTTGCACTGAGTGTGTGTTTTAATGCCGCTATAACAACGAATAATAAAAAAATTAAAAGGAGCCTGATCAATATTGTGTACGGGGTCTGGTAACCGGTTCCGGTTTATGATACGTAACCCTTCTCGTGCGAGTCCGACTCGCACTTTACCGGTTTTTCTTAGTTCTCCCCTTCTAATTAATTTCGTTACGGGATGTCAGAGATTGACGCAGCACTTTCTGATAGGAACTGCTGTTGATTCAGGCTTTTTCAGAAGTTCTTCCCAGCTAAAACACTAGGAAGTGGTGACGGGCGGGCGTTTTTGGGGGACTGTCTACTTGTAAACGTTGACGTTCAAAAAGTGCTTGCACTCAGCCTAATTCGAATAAAGACTTTTGACTTGACTGTTGTAGTGGTTAGGAATAGACGCGCGGGCTAGTCCCGTAGTTGTATTAGTCTTCGATTTTAATCGCCTTGTGTTGCTATACTAATGCTCCCAAAGAAAATCACTATATTTTGTAGCGTTATCTAGCTTGACATAATGGACAGAGAGGCAATATCTTGCAATTCCTTTTATGAAAACCAATAATTTTACCATAAGCCAATTTAACTTATCTTGCAAAAACATACCTAAACATCTGCTTATTCTGACCACCCACACATAAATACAAAAAGCAATCGAAAATGAGCCGTAACACGTAAACATAAGATTCAGTTTCTAACGCATTCATCCTATCACCCCCCGGATATTGAAATTGATACCGAAAACCGTATGTAGGGAACCTTTTGAAATGTTGCAGGTTTTTTTTTTAATTTTAGGGTTCCATTGTTCAATGCGATCAAGTGTTATTTATTGACAAGGGGGGTTCATTCAACCCTAAATTTCAACCTGTTTAAAATTGGGGTGTGTTTTAAAACCTGATACGTTTGTAAATGTTTTTGTTATTTGATATAGTTGACTTTGTTGATGCAAGGGAAGATCTATGGACTAAATAATAGAATAATTTACTCTACAATGAGTTGCGGTTAGGGTTTTATTCTTGTGTATGAGGACGAGTGGGAGAGTGACATAGACGCGGAATTAAACCGGTCGCATTTAAAATTTCTAAAATAAAATTAATACATATTTTTAAAATGGGATGTGTGGGTCTGGTAGGCAGCCACTCCATGTAGAACACTGGTATTCAGCTGAATCCTGTTTGACTGGAAGCCGACCCCAATAGACTTGGTAGATGATGAATAAATATTTTTTTGAAGTAACAAAACCAAATTTTTGTTTGTATTGCAAAGCTGTAGATGTTTTTTTTATACTATTTTGATAAAAATAAAGGAGCAAATAAAATAGTTTCATATCAACGATTTGGAGGCGATTAGGTGTTTTTTCCTTCTCTTATTATGTAATATCGATACAAAATTTATGGCTCAATCAAATTGGGTACGTATTATATCATGTAGATTACTTATTGTTTTTTTCGATGTCATTTCTCTGTAAGTGTCGACGAAAAGCCTGCTGCTTAATCTGCACGTTTTTTTTTTAGTTTTTTTTCTGTGCTGAAAGTAGCCTTAAGTCCCTTTCGCCCCGTCTAGTGCGGAAGGAGTCATTTGATGAATTCCCATCCTTGAAAAAAAAGTTTGCGTTCCACCAAGTGACGCATAGTATAAACTGAAGTTACAACAATTTCAGGGTAGACCCTCCCTAAAACAACACCCCTCTATTCTCCATTTTTTATGAGTATCACGGGAATAGATACAGCTGCTATTTTCATATACGTTCAGGACTATTATGCGAGGGATGATTATTTACCTGTATACCAATATTTTCGTAAAGTTCTGATCAATGATACAGAGTGAAGCGTGTGAATGGACAGCCATACAACTGACAATAGAATTTAAGTCCTCATCAGTGTTAGATAGCCCATTTATCGAGGAAGGCTAAAGGCTATATATCATCACGCTAAGACAAAAAGGAGTGGAGCAATAATGGAAAATGTGGCGCAGACGAAGTTGCGCGGGTCAGCTAGTAAGTAATAAATAAGATCCTCATTACGGTATCTACAACTACAAGTCGATTTTGTAACGGACTAGCTTTCCCCATCCCGTAGGAATTTCGGAAAATCTCTTAGTGCACCCCTACGGAGTGTTAAGGAAGCTACTTGCCAAAGTTCAGCTTTCTACGACCAGTAATTTCGGCTGTGCGTTGATCGATCAGTCAGCCAGTTTCAGCTTTTGTATACCTATACAGATTGATTCTGTACATGTTTACTAACACCGAGCCCGGCGTCGTACGTGTGCAAATTAAATACACAACCTTCCTCGTTCACTGGTCTTTCTGTTAGTGAAAAGCATAATATCAAAAGCCGTAGCGTAGCTTAGAATAAAAAGCGGAGAAACAAAAAGCAGATGCAGACAGAGACTTAGTTTTACATAATTCAGAGAAGAGAAGAGAAGTGATGCATTTTAGAGCTGCAGAGAATCACGATCGTGTGGTAGACATCAAATAAATATGCAATAACTGTGTTATTGACTCCCATACATTCATTGACTTTCTTTGTATCAAACACAGAAATAAAGACGTAAAGCTTTTTACTGGCACGCGTTTGACTACTATCTCACCTGATGGTAAGCGAAGATGGAGCAAGCTTGCCTAGAAGTAATCTTTTCCCTTTTGACTTAAAAACTCCCAGGTTGTAGCTATCAGGAAACACAGACTCCGGCAGGGAATCCCACTCCTTAGCTGTACGCACTATGAATGTTTCCAAAACGTTTTGTGCGTGTGGGTGGGATGAGCACCATGTACCGGTGCCCTGAATCGATGTCTATCGTGATCCTGTATGTTCTCCAAGTAATGAAAAGCGGTTCATAATTTATTGTTCGAGTATCAACGAAGGCTATTAAGGAAAGGTCAATGTACTTTATTTCAAGTTTATCTGGCACCTACCTTAGAGTTAAAAGGTTCGGAAATCAACAAAACTTCAGATCTTTGAACAGTTACAGTTATTTAAACTAAAACGTTTCTTCTAAAGTGGCGGCACGAGCCACATTTAAGTGCTCAGAAAGCAGCCATTTAAACCTCTCATCTTAACCATATCGGATCGATTTTACGACCTCATTAACTTTGGTTTGACTGTTAGTGTTTCCGAGAAAAACTTGGTGACTCACTCATTTGTAATGTAGTTTTATGATGATGATGTTAAAAATACATTCAAGTAAAGAATAGCTGTTGGATTTTATGGATTTACGAGAGCTTAGGTGAAGTGATCACGAAGTGAGTTGGTCTTTCCAATGGAAAGACCAACTCACTTCGTGTCCATGTATAGTCCGGAAGGACTGTGAGCACAGATTTATTTATCCCATATATGCCCTCGAGGACGAAAACGACCCAACGGTACACGTTCTTAACCAAACCGCCTTAGGGAAAAACTACGGATAATTTTTTAAGTTTAACGCCATCTATGGACTGTTAGAAGATCCAAGCAAGTTGTAAACATAGTGCATATACCATACTAAAACAATCACAGATCAAAAAATTGCGTGCAAGTTGTGACAAGATTTTTTCGGCAAACATTTTGGACCGTGCGTGACAAAAATGTAAGTATTTATTTAATTGCTAAAACTTTCGAACAAATTATTGTTAAATTAGATAACTGAATGTATCTAGCATGTATACAAATAATAAAATATGTTCAAGACTGATTACTTTTGTTGATATTGTGATCAAAATTTGTTTGGGTCGAAATCGACCCGGTAGGCAAATATGATACAGATTGTACCTCTTTTTCGCAGGTCACGTCGCATACTATCGACGAACGAAATAGTGGATGTTTTGGAGAATTTGGGTGATGATTATGATTTTCAAGGCGTTGACATATATTTGGAGCCGCCTTGTGGAGGTACTATATCTGATGGTGACTCAGAGGACGAAGATGGCAACGATATTGCCAATTTCAACCGGCATCAGCTTCTTGCCCCGGCTGAGATGGTTATGCAACAATCTTGCAGTAACGAAGAGTCCGAAGACCATGAAGCAGACCAGCACCTTGCGGCCGTTGCTTCTACTAGTCGCGGTAACTCATCGAGGCAAAGACGTACTGCTCCATCTCGTCCAAGAAAATGGATCAAGCGAGACCTAGTACAGCCAGAAGACGAATGGTCAGTACCACTACCACGATCAGTGATCACGTTATCGGCGGAAAGTGAGCCTATAGAGTTCTTTGAACTTTTCTTCGATCTGGAGGTGATCAGACATATTGTGAGGCATACAGTGATGTATGCTTTCAGCAAAGATCCCAACATAAGTTTTACTCTATCAGCTGACGAGATCTATTGCTTTATAGGCATACTCATTCTTACAGGCTACGCTCCACTTCCTAGACGGCGAATGTACTGGGAGCTGAATGAGGATACCCATAACGTTCTCTTCAGCAAGTCTATGCGACGAAACCGTTTTGAGGAAATCTTTCGATACCTTCATGTGGCGGACAATAATAATCTGCGCCCAGACGATAATTGCAAGGACTTTGTTGTTGAAGTATGGGACTGCTAGGGCTCAACCTGGGCCTACTCTAAAAGTGGTGTCGAACGTGCCACTGTCCGTACGAAGGTATGCAGCTGAGCATTTGATCATGGTGTCTCAGGCCAGAAAAAGGTGTGCATACTGCAAAAACAAGACGGTAAAAATGTGCCGATCATGTGAAGTCAATCTCCATGATAAATGTTTTGAAAAATTCCATGCATAACAAAAGTTTCTATTTTGTTGCTGATATGTTTCTACTTACCGATTTTGACTTTCTTGTGTAATAACAACATAAATTAAAAGCTCTAATTAATAATTATGTTACAAAATCTGTTTCATTCACCTTCACCATATTTATGTACCTACATTGCTAGACCATATTTGCCCAAGGGGTCGATTTTGACCTACTGAAAAAAAAGTACTTCCGGTAACTGGAACTGAAAAAAACCTATTTTTTGATTTGTAACTATCCTTAGGGACAACAATACCAAAATTTCGTAAAATTAGGAGATCTAAATAGTTCTGGGCATATATGGGTTATTTATGTGCTCTCATGCACACTGTATACTTTACAATCACATTTATTGTCACTTTTGAGTTATGAAATTTTGTGTTATGATATTATTTCTACTTCTACAATTTCTAATCAAAATTTGCAAGAAAAAGATTTCAAATTCACAATTGGTAGCAATTCGAGAATATCTAGATAGACTCCACAATGTACTTAGTTTTATTTTTACGTCATTCGCAAAACCTTTTCACGTGTAATCCAAAAATTAAAGTGGTATGTCCATAAAAGTTTTAATCACAAAGAAGTTTTCTCAAAAAACGTTCATGAACGTGGCAGAATACTTGTGTTATTCAAAACAATAATTCCCTATTGTATAGAATAGAACATTCGTCTATAGAGCCAATTGCGAACGATAGATAAATTACTCATGGATCCAAGCAAAACCACTTTGTGTCTGTGTGCGCGACCTGCGAATGTATTCGTGCGTGCGTATAACTGTATGTCTGTGAGAATGACTGGTGCACATGTGGTGAAGTTTGAGATATCCGTGTCTGAAGATTTGATGTCTTGAGAATGCGATGATTTGGTTTTTTGTTATTTATGGGAACTGTTTTAAAGTGATTTTTAATTGTAATAAGTCTCGCCAAGAAGCACCGTGTTACCCAGGTAATGGGTTGTGATCTGGTAGACAGCAACTCCACTTAAATACTGGTATTCAACTGAATCTGGGCTGACTGTGAGCCGATATAGTTGGAAACTTGGAACAAGGCTAGGCAGATGATGATGATTAAATTTTTATAGGTTGTAAATTAATTTCGCGAAAAGTAAATACAAAAATAAATAATGTGGTCCGTACAATCGAGCGTTAATTGAAAATCTCACGATGCTTCCGAAATATAATTAAAATTACGAAAACATGAAACATTTCCCTCCCTACGCCCAACAAAAAACAGAGGGGGAAAATGAAAAGATTATTTTTGCAGCCATTTTTGTGTTTCTGTTTGACGGTTATACAACGTTCTAAATGGCATGAAATTGAATTCGGAATCCGGCTTTGAACGTGAATCCATTTGAATGTGATCAACAATTTTCATAGCTTGTGGTGGTCGTATGAAAGCTTTTACTAAAGAGTTACTTGTGACTATACGGGGTTCGCGAAACCACCCCGACAACGTGATGTGTGTATAAATGAGATTGAAGGGGTCGGGTTGCTGGTGATAAAATGCCAAATATAACCTCTATGACTGTGGCTTATAAATCTGGAGCCAATTTATCAGTGTACCTATGCTTTGTAAAAGACACGCGAATCCCTCAAAGTTCCTGACTCGAGACGTTAAGGTTAGGCAGATCGCCTAATCTTTTCCTATTTATGATGAGGTCAGCTTCCACTCTAACCGGATGCAACTGAATTCCAGCATTTTCGATGGAATGATTTTTAATCTAACCACGACAACCCACAAAGTTAAACCACCAACCCACAACTTACAAAGCTAAGACCTCGTCATAATCTTGTTTAAAATATAAAACAAAATGTTCAGGAAAATACTTGTGTTAAAAGTTTGTCTTCAAAAAGTTATTTTTCCTTGTTTTCTCTTTCCTCCCCTTTAATTGATTTAGAAACAAAAGCTTTATAAAAACTTGAAAACAAACCACACGACGGAAGCTGTAGATGTTTTGTATTTTCTTGCAAAAAGGGTCACATAAACACGTGATTTATGTACTCTTCAAAAAGTTTACGAACAAACCAACAAAGAGTAGGCAAGCTTTTACTTATGAAGACTTTTTGCCTCAATAAACCACAGGGATACTTAGTATAATTCATCATTTCTGTAGTAGCCCTCAGTTTCAGGGCGTATTTATGCACGAAAAAGGTACTCTCTACCAGTTGACCTTCAGGTTAGGATTGATAACCTCTTCTTTATTTTGTAGACAGCTTGAAAATAAGGAATGCTTGGTTAAACAATTTGCAATCTTACGAAGCCGGGGCAGGTTGCCACTGCAATCTAAACGTTTACAAATAGCATACGAAATTTAGAAAACCAATTTTAACAAACCCAACCCAGTCACCTAAAACGCGCCCTCTACATGACAATAGCCTATTACCAACGTTCCGTCGAATATAATAGGCACCTAATAGTTGACTAAATCCGGACGCAGTGCCCCCAACCACAGCCACTTTACGCACCCTGTTATTGAATTGTCTGCTATCGCAACTCACCCTGTCTAGCCTTGTATATAGGCGTGAAGATACGTAGGTACATCGGATTAATTAGCACAATAGTACACCCCTTTCCGCTGTGTCTATCTAGTTGGAATACATACGTGTGTGTTTGGTATTTGACGGTAGAGCTTTTACGCTAAATGTGCAGTAGATCGTTGCGGATTTTTTGACCCATATCAATAAACAGTCTGTGCACTGTGAAGAGCAATCGTTTGCGATTTTTTCATCCAAACGAAATTCGTTGTAATTTCGCGTGATCAATTCCTTTTATTTTAGCATTACGGCTATCACATTTGGTGATAGAACACCTCTCATGATCAGAATGTCTCTTTGTCTATAGCCTCAGGATGCACCAAACGTCATTCAATAATAAAGGTGCACTATCCAACAAACGGATCTATCCCGCGACATTCGCTCTCGTGTGCCTTTCTCAGTCTACGCGCGCGTCTGGTGATTCGATTACGTTAGTCGGCGCCGTCAGCTGTGAGCTCTAGAGCTAGTCTAGGCTCGGGCCTCGGCCTTCGCAGAATGATGACGGACATCGTCGGGGGCGGACGTGTGCGTGATAACAGCGAGAATATATACGATTGCGTTCAGTTGATGATTTGTTTCAATTGATTTGGTTTGATGTTGGTGTCTATTGTTGGTTGTAGTTTAGGTTTTTTTTTTGTATTGGTAGGCTCGCGCTTGACCGCTATATCCTGTGATGGTAAGCGATGACGTGGTCGTTGAAGGTAACCTGTATGGTATATTAAGAAATAAAAAGAGGTAGTTCAGAGAGATGGATTTGACAAAGTGGTTTTTCCATTTCTGTACAAAACTTAAAATTGTTCTTACCGTCTCTCTTATTTCTTTTTCTAAAATGTTTTGGCGACCACAGTAATATACTATGTATTACGTATACGTCTGGTTTCATTAAAATCGGTTCATTTGTTTCCAAGAATTAGAAGTTGAAAATGAAATACCGCAAGAAATAAACGTACTGAAGTATTTTTAATAAAAATAATAAATGAATCCTCTTACACACAAGACCTCTTTCATTATTAAAACCCATAAAGCATAATTAAAATGCCACATATTCCTTTATTATCATGAAACGAGGAAGGAGGAAAACTAAAAGGTTTCGCTCCGTTCTGCGAAACGTGATTCAATCAGGCCATAGAGATTACCTGCCTCCTGCCTTATTTTTATTAGCTAGGGAGGTTCTAATTTAAAATAAACTTCAGTTTTAAAGTAGTTTCTGGAAATAGAGCTATTGGATATAATTATACATACTGATAGTTGCTATTCGCGTTTTTAATGATGAATGTTCAAGATATATTGGGCTTTGCTAATAATCAATAACAGAATATTTCGTATACAAATTAAGACTTTTTTTTTATTTGAGATGGGTTTGCTCTTGACTTGACTCTAGTCTAGATCAGAGATGAAAAAGATGGAGCGAGCTTACCCAGAAGTAGCCTGTTCACTATAACTTTGAAAACGATTAGGGTTGTAAGCGTTCGGAAACACAGACGCAGGCATTAAGTTCCACTCCTTTGCTGTGCGCATAATGAAAGACGCTTGGAAACGCTTTACTTTACGCTGGACTTTACCTTCTTTCCGCATCGAAAGCTGCTACAAACAAGAAACCTTCTGGCAAGACAACCATTTCGCAATTATTTTTTTTTCTGTTGATAGGCTCGCTTTTGACCACTATCTCACCTGATGGTAAGCAATGATGTGGTCGAAGATGGAGCACGCTTGCCTTAAAGTAACCTATTCACTCTTGACTTAAAAGACACCCAGGTCAATCTTACCTTAAAAACCTTGTAACATCTGATACCAATCTTGCCAAGGGGCAGGCGTGTAGGTAACCCCCGTGGGCAAGATTTGTGTCAGATTTTCTGGATTCTAATTACCGATATATATATACCGACTTTCAAAGATGTTTCAAAGTCAGCTGGGAACAACGGAGAGACGTAAATATTTTTCGAGGCACGAAGGAAAATCGGCACGTTATGAATTGTCACCCATCCACGGAACATCTTCGGCAAGCGTCGCTTATCCTTGAAGTTTGACCCGTGCGGCTGATATTATTTAGCCACGAGCTCCCAACATGTGTGGATAGAATAGGCTAGATTCCATCATCCACAAATTGCAAAACTATTTAGTCCGTCAGTTAGAGTATTGAAAAATAATGGACACGTATGTTTTGTTTTTGTAAATCAATGAATATTGACAAAGATAAAACACGCATCAAAACTCGGGAGTGGGGGCTCGTGACGTCACGACTCAGTAAAAATTATGCGAGGGTGTCGTATTGAGAATTTTAAAAGCGTCGTAACTTCGTCAATTTTGGTTCCAGTAAAAAAAGAAAAAACACAAATATTTTTTGATAATCTAACTGACGGACTTAGATTTTTCAGGACACAAGCCCATTCTATCAAACAGATTTTTTGTAGATTTTTTCTTCGCTCTGACACAAGTCTGCAGTCGTGCTCATGGGTGCTGCAGAAATCTTCGGTTCGGCGGATATGTGTAAAAGAATATCTTTTCACAAAGGTAGACATGTTATTCATAATCAATTTTGTATTGTTACAGCGCTATGGGAGGAGCAAGAGGCGCCAGAGTACGACATCGATACGGAGGACGAGCGGTGGCTCAAACAGCAGCGGCATCCCGAGCTCACAGGTATAAATATATACGAGTATGTAAACACTTCTTCCAATATTGATTTTTATTCCTCCGCTGTTTTTCCGTTTGGGATCAGAGGGTCAATTCTACTCATTTTTAAACAAGTTTCGCATTCGCAAGTCAATCGCAAACTGTCAAAAAGGCCTAAATTTTCATACGTTTTTGATAGGTTGCGATTGAGATGCGTATGTGAAAATTCGTTGAATTGGCATTCGGCTCGAGGTTTGACGAGCTTCATTGCCTCGCCTTTTTTCTCGCGGTCGCCATTGTTTTCAGTGGTTGAGGATTATGTGGCGGATTTGTACCCAAATAAAATCTTACTCTATTATTACTAACTATTAATAACTTAATCTTATTCTATTATTGAGTATGGCGCCTATAACGAGGCGTGATAGAATATTAGAAGAACCGAGATAGAATAGCCACATTATCATTGCATGCACAGGCGAATCTGAAATCTTCGTACAGTCCTTAGACCAGACACTTGATTTACTTGAATCATAGTCCTTCTGGCTAAATAATAAAATTATGTGTCAAGTCTACTATCTATAGCTATACATACCCAAGAGTCCATATAATTTTCCAAAGTGTTTAACTTGAATCTTTGTTGCTAGGCAAAATAAGGGATAGCACTTAATTCGATTGTATTATTTTTTTATTTTGACTGCTAAAGCGGGTAAGATTTAGTATTTGAGAATGTGACTTATGCAGACCTTGTGAATTGATTCCACGCAGTCTATCTTGAACTCTCGACCTACAAACGCTTAGCAACTTCGATCTAGTAGTGCAATTTATCGTCATGTCGTTTAGTACTTGGCCTAGACTTATTGATGTTGGCAACGGACGAAAAAGGTTACTGACGAATTCATCATGGCGGCATTTGTCCTTAACAGTGTATATTTACTAAGAGTTAGAGTAGCTTACCCAACTACATATAAATACTGTGAATGCCTAGCAAATGGTTAGAGGACCGCAGAATGTTGTATTGAGCACAAGGAAACGAATTTTAAATTCATAGAGCAAAGAGCGAGAAAGATTTCTTCGAAGTTATAACATGCATTTTTCCGATGGTAGACAGAAAATACTGATCGCTGTCTGCTACGTTCCTTGTTCCTTATAAACTCCTGTAGCGCTTTCTCTTCTGCCAGTTTATGAACTACTAGCTGACAAGCGCAACTTCGTCTGCGTCTTTTTGATTAATGCTCCGCTCCTTTTGGTCGTAGCGTGATGTTATATAGCGCATAGCCTTCCTCGATAAAATCAGTAGTTCCTGAGATTAGTGAGTTCAACTAAACAATTTGTTTGTTTAGTTGAAACAAATGCTTCAGCTTTATAATATTAGATATAGGAAAAAAAAAACCGACGTCGCACAATTACATCGCGCTATCAGAGTTTTGCGCTAGATTAGAATGAGCCCGACACTAACCACCGGGTAGTTTCCCTGATCGGAAGATCCTCTCTTTTCAATGGAGGTTGCGAGACTTGACCCTTCGTTCCACATATCTGTATACTCCTTTTGTTTCGTAACTCATCTGGTTATACAACCTCTGACGCTATCCTTTTCGCCTCATTAATTTTTTTAGGAGGGTTGTCGATATTAGTTTCTTCCTTAGCCATTTTCACTTTAGCCACTGCTGAGCATAGACTTGTCTTGTTTTGCCAATCCCCACGTTCTAGCGCCAGCCTCATCTAGGTTCTACCCGCAATGACAACAACGACGACCCACACCTCTTATCCGCGAAGTCCGCGAAGAAGAAGCCACTTTACTATTCGTTACTAGGCACACCAAAATTCAAAATTCAAAAGTCATTTATTCAAATTAGGCTGAGAGCCAGCAGTTTTTGAACGTCAAGTTTTACAAAAGGCAGTCCCCCAAAACGCCCGCCCGTCACCACTTCCTAGTGTTTTAGCTGTGGAGAAGCAGTGGCCAATAAACTCCCCAAACCGTGTAGTGTGTGTCTTATTGTTTGTACTTACGCTCTCTATAAACTTCCTAGATAAATTAATACATAGCTGCATAGCCATCACTTGATTCCTAGGATCTTTTTAACTTGTATTTTCTAAGTTTTTCTGCAAATTAACTATCTTTAATGCTTTGTTTACATTTCTTGTATTATGTCAGTTAGACAAGCCTAGTTTTCTTTTAATTCTATTATGAAGTTAGCTAGGAGTTTTAGGTCGCATATGAAATTGTCATCAGACCTTAAAGTCCATTTTTCTTTTCCATCAAATTCTAGAAACACTTCTCATATCAAATTCAAAATAACAGCGAGTCTTCATCTGAGAGCCGTCGTAAAAAAATGGTCAGTCTACGTTTGGAGCTGAGATCAGCAACAAGTCGAGAAAAGTTTCTTAAGAGTAGACTGAGAGGACAGTTTACCTCCTTGGAACCAGAGAAGTCGGCCTCTCTCCTTTATTAAGAGTGGACTTAGAGGACAGTTCTAAGTTTACCTCCTCGGAACCTGATAAGTCGGCCTCTCTCCTTGCCGCATTTAAATTACACCTTGATGCCTGGGCTGAACGAGCCTGGGATGAAGACGTTTCTCGGCCCATCCTCTCCAGCCCTCTGAAGAGTGACGACCCTCCAGTCCTCCGGTTCTCTAACAAAGATTTCATTCTCATCTCACGTCCACTCATCCCTTTTCATTCACCAGCCGTTCTGCTATAAGTTGTGTTTAATTCATTAAATCTATACTAGTATTTATTTGTCTTTTTCCCTTTTAGCACGCATTCCCCTCCTAGGTAGGGGAGTGCTATATGTGACCTCACATTCTACAGGCTCCCCCTGTAAAATGTAACGTTACAACCGTAACTACTCCTGATGAGACGTTTTCGTTTATTTCCAGAGCTAAAGTTCGAACAGATGATGGACAAGCTGGAGAAGAGCTCGGGACAGACTGTGGTGACGCTCAACGAGGCCAAGCTGCTTCTAGAGCGGAACGACGACCTTGTCATCGCTGTGTATGACTACTGGCTCAACAAGCGGCTCAACACGGTGAGTGTAAGAATAAAAACGATTTTCTTTCTTCGCTGTGAGTGTTAGGATAAGCCTAAGCGTATGCTAAGAAGCAGGTGTTGCAGTATAGCATAGTACAGATTTTGCAGGGCAGCCAGGCGAGGCAAACAGAGGCCACATGCCTGCATGTCTGCGTCGCACTTAGCTTGCGCCGTAGCGCACGCAGCTCTTAGTAGATTCATGCATTACTAAAGCTGCTCTGTCCTGCGCTTCGTGGACCTGCGTCTCAGCATACGTTCAGACTTAGTCTTCTAGACAAAGTGCACATTCTTTCAGCGAATGCGGTTGTCGAAATGACTAAATATATAACGGAATGATCACGTGACTTTTCGGGAGGGTTTTTCAATCCAATACTTTTTGACGGTTTGACAATCGCTTTTGCTACACTACTTCCGACAGAATATCGCTTTTCTAAAGCCAAAGACCTCTCAAATCTGACGCCTTAGAACTCGAAGTTCGGCTACTTTCATTCAGCAGCAACCAGACACCACAGTTCGTTTGGCTGCAGCTGAGTACTAGTATTTGTCATGGAGCCACTGCGCCCTCCGCAACCTCTTGTTTTGGCAAGACTGGTGTCAGATTTTGTGGCTTCTGACTGTCAGTAACGTCCAATCTTTTGATGCTGAAAATTATATCAACATGCAATTTGTTACTTACTGGTACTGATATTTCCATTTTCAATACACCTTATTTTCGGGTGATCCCTAGTACAGTTCTATATTTAAATACCTTCTTTTTCTACCTTTTTTTTAATAGTAAAATGTTTATTTTCCAGCAACACCCGCTGGTCCTGTCGGTAAAGACGGAGAACAGGCCGGGCCAGTCGACAAACAACCCCTACTTAGCGTTCAGGCGGCGAACGGAAAAGATGCAGACCAGGAAGAACAGGTAAGCGATATCTGTATGATACACGTAGATAAAAAAAAACTATTTTTCTGCCAGGGATGCGGAATTTGTTCGAAAGAGTCACCGCGGCCCTGGAACGCAAATGGCATTGGGAGGAACATGGATGGGTTTAAGTCAATAAGAGTCTGACGCTGCCTTCCGCTCCGCCCAGAGCAGAAGGTGTCATTTGATGATTTTCTATCCAAAAGATTAAAAAAGAAAAAGTAAAGGCGTTCTTAAACATTCTATACACGACTTCCGTTCTATTCTGTAAACACTTCACCGTGAATGGAGGCTGTCATTCCACCTTCAATGAATGGATTGGCAGTACGCTTTATGTTCATTTTATTACCTTAGTTTTCAGGGTGCGATTTTTACAGACTAGCATTACTATACTAGCATTACTATTAGCATTACATAGACTGTTTCATAATGCGTGTCATTAGTTTATCCCAATTTGAAGCGGGTACAATTGAACCTTTTCACGTATCCACTAAGCATCTGAAGCAACAGATCCGAATGCCTCATCTCTTTACTGACAAGTTCCTTATGAAAATTCCAGGAAAAACGACGAGAGCTCATACGAGAAGATGCTGAAACTACGGCGGGACCTCGCGCGAGCCCTCACGCTGCTCGAGCTGGTGGCGCGGAGGGAGAGCGCCAAGCGCGAGCTGGTGCGCCTCACCGCGCTCATCGCGGAGCGCCGCTACGCCGCCGGGGACTTCGCCAACCAACTGCTGCCGGACCCACCTCCAAGGTATGTAGAAGGGGACCTGCGCGAGCTGGTGCGCCTCACCGCGCTCATCGCGGAGCGCCGCTACGCCGCCGGGGACTTCGCCAACCAACTGCTGCCGGACCCACCTCCAAGGTATGTAGAAGGGGACCTGCGCGAGCTGGTGCGCCTCACCGCGCTCATCGCGGAGCGCCGCTACGCCGCCGGGGACTTCGCCAACCAACTGCTGCCGGACCCACCTCCAAGGTATGTAGAAGGGGACCTGCGCGAGCTGGTGCGCCTCACCGCGCTCATCGCGGAGCGCCGCTACGCCGCCGGGGACTTCGCCAACCAACTGCTGCCGGACCCACCTCCAAGGTATGTAGAAGGGGACCTGCGCGAGCTGGTGCGCCTCACCGCGCTCATCGCGGAGCGCCGCTACGCCGCCGGGGACTTCGCCAACCAACTGATGCCGGACCCACCTCCAAGGTATGTAGAAGGGGACCTGCGCCTCTCTCAGATTTATTTTGGCCTGGACAGCAGATTTTGCCTAGTTTCTTACCTGAAGCACCTCCAAGGTATGTAAAAAGGCTTTTTTTCTGGCCTGGATATCTGCCTGCCTAGTCTACACTAGAGGAAATGGAGGTGATGGGGTCGAACTAGCCTTTTCTCGCAAGTGCTTCTGGACTCTGCTCAGGTATGAGGAAGGAAGTAAAGAGGAGGGAATTTGTTAAGAAGTAACCTTTTCTGGGGTCATGTGTCATCATTAGGTTATCACCCTTCTTCCACCCGTTTTAGGGACGACTTCTCCTCGAGCCGGATGCGGTTAATTCTGGAGCTATGGTAAGACTGGTTGTCAGTCCAGTAGCGACTACTAACACCCTGCGGAATCTGGTAGCGCGACTCGAGGAGCATCTCATTGTAAGAAAGAAAATAAAGAAAGAGCGTTGGCAAGAGTTCCACTCGACACTACGATACGACGGTTGAGCGTGAGATTCTAGGGTCTATCTCAACGTTTTCCCTTAGAAGAGTCTCAACAATATCCTCGCCATCTGCCCATACATTTCTGCCCTTTGTGAAAAACAGGCGTGTACCTTTTACGTTATTATATATTCGTGTTTTCTGTCCCCCAGACCAGCGTACACGGCGGTGCCGCTGACGTCATCGTCGTTCCGGCGCGAGGCGTACGTGCCGCACTACCCCCCGCGGCCGCCGCCCACGCCCGTGGACCAGCCGCGACAGGTACCCCACCACACTACACTGTGCCACAATAACAGTTCTACTTGCTCTGGTTTAGCTTCAGATCCATCTGATCTGACCTCACAACCGAATTATGAGTTGTACGTGGTCTGGTCTAGCGTCAGATACATCTGATCTGAACACAGTACCGTTAGTGGTTAGGTGCGTGTCCAGTCGTTTGAATCGGAGCGTACGGAGTTTGTCCATTCTACGTCCCTGTGTGGGCAACTATTTTAACCAGTAGTACTATTCTGTTGCAATCTCACCGTGGTTACTTGATACGGGGTCCACTAGGGTCAGTGCCTGCCAGGGTTGCGGAATTTGTTCGAAAGAGTCACCGCGGCCCGCGAACGCAAAGGGCTCTAGGAGGAACACGGATGAGTTTTAGTCAGTAAGAGTCTGACACTCCCTTCTGATCCGCCCAGAGCGGGAGGAGTCATTTGATTATTTCCCCATCCTTAAAAAAACCGTGGTTACTTAGTTGAAGTAAGCACAAAGTGAGCAGTCAATCTATGCAATCAAAATGTAAGCATGAAGTGAACTACCATTCACAGTTCACTAGTTCACTTCGCCTAAGTTTTCAAGGTGAGATGATTACAGAATATGTTTTACTGTAAATGTTCCCCTTTTTATAAATAAACGATATAAATAGACCGGCTGGTATTGTGGCTTTGTCCGCATTAGCCTAGCCTAGCCTTAGTGAAGGTACCTATGTATGTAGGAATCAATACAAACCAAGCAAATCCGTACGCTCTGATGCAGCCGTCATGGACGCGTATACTAGATCGTCCATCCCATTCTGAGGGATTCAAGAAATGATAGGCAAAAACTATTATTGTAAAATACTTCATACCTAGAAACGATCCAACTATAGAGGCAACTTTTATGTATGGATATATGTTTTTCTCGAATAGTTTGAATAGTCGAAATTAAAATTATAATAGCTTTAGGTACACACAATGATCCACAATTTATACAGAAGAATGTTTGTACTTTCCTCTTATGTTATTGTGTAAACCTCTCAAAATAGTTTTCTTTAATAAACTGTCATTTGTGAGAAATAATTATTTTACCCATTTACTTAGTTTACTGATTGTAATCCAGTCAAATTAGCATAGAATTTGTTTAAATCTCGGAATGAGGGATAATAAGTTGGAAACTCGTATACAGCTTCATTTTGGCGTGTTAAATGTGTCAGAAGTCTCATAAAATGTCGTGTCTGCGTCGTATTGAAGGTCCCAGAAAATCGATTTTTGGCTTCTTCTTGATTCTTGATCTTGGTTTCTATAGCTCTAATGATGTTAATACTTGTGATCAAAATTGTATAGCGTAAAATTTGCAACAATTTTTGTGACGAACATTTTCTCATGCGCTCCATCGTTTTTTAAATAGAGGGTGGAGAACGCGCAGCGCTCACTCATACTGTAATATATGGTCAACCGTGATCTCGGTGAATAATACCTTGTTTAAATATAAGAAGTTATTCAACTGAATTTTACCAAGAAATCTTTTCGTTCTTCTGCACTTTTGATGACTGTTTTTACAAGGATAAACGCTAATTTGACTGGACTACAGTACATTATAGAGGAAGAGGCTATTACAGTTTATTCAACATTCAATGTCTTGTAAAACGTGGACCATTCAGTACCAGAGCCACAAAACTCGCAAAACAACACTTACCACCTAAGAAAAAAGTGTTCAAATAGCAAAACAAACACTTGAAAAGTAAAGCGAGTAAGATATCATGATGGTCTGTTGCCTTACAGCGAGAAAAGCGTCCGTACAAGAGACGGAAACACAGGCATCCCGTCGTCGGCTCCGTGCAGGGGCTTAGAGGTACGTATCTCTTTATAACGCGGACTGACTCGTCTACATTACTTGTGATAGTACGTAGTTGTTGCGTTTTAGCATGGTTAAGGGCTTTCCATAATATACATCTTGTCAAATTAGGCTGAGTGCCAGCACTTTTTGAACGTCAACGTTTACAAGTCGACAGTCCCCCAAAACGCCCGCCCGTCACAACTTCCTAGTGTTTTAGCTGGGAAGAAGAACTGGCCAACAAACTCCCCAGCAACACATCTTGGGGAACGAACACTAAAGTACTATGCAATTCAAATAAAAATAGGATCGACTTAGAGCAAAGCAAGAATATTTTTATTTGGAATTATTATTTACAAATATTGAGTGAAAAAGTGTTATGGTATTATTTAAAATAACTAATAATGACTTTAAATAATTAAATATTATATTCAAATAATTTACTACTATTGAACGTTTTTATTTTAATTTGATTTAAGACTTATTTAAACACAGTAAAATAAACCGTTATTGATATGCAACTAACTTTTCTTTGCAAACCGTACTTGTTAAGAGACATTTGACAGATAGAGGTCATTGACGTTCCTATTCTTATTCAAATAGCATTGTATGCTTCGTTCTTCGGTAGATTAATAGTGCGAGGGTTGCTGGCGCTGATCTGTCAGCGCTTATCGGTGCTAGTCCGAGTCTCTAGAGGGAACGTGCGGGATCTGTAAGTGGCACAGCACAGTAGTGTCAGTGTCAAGTTTAATTTGCTTAGAAGTTTCTACTTTGCAATGCTACATGGCATAGTCTACTTCGTGTTTCACAAAACGGAGCGTGCAGGAACTGTAGGTGGCAACACAAAAACGTCAATGTCAAGTATGTCTTTTATATAATTATATAACTCAAAGGTGACTGACTGACTGACATAGTGATCTATCAACGCACAGCCCAAACCACTGGGCGGATCGGGCTGAAATTTGGCATGCAGGTAGATGTTATGACGTAAGCATCCGCTAAGAAAGGATTTTGATCAATTCTACCCCCAAGAGGATAAAATAGGGGATGAAAGTTTGTATGAAACTTTGTCAATTTTAAACCGATCAGGCTGAGACTTTGCATGCATAAAGCTACTATGACGTAGGCAAACCCCAAGAAAGGATTTTGATAAATTCCACCCCTAAGGGGATAAAATAGGGAATGAAAGTTTGTATAAATCTTCTTAGATTTTTTTACTGAAATTAAAGATTGGAGCTACTATGATGAAGACAAAAGTAAAGCCGCTGAAACTATACCTAATTAATAATAATACTTTTTAACGCGAACGAAGCCGCGAGAAAAAGCTAGTTATACCTATAAGTTTCGAATATGCAACACTAGACGGCATAGTCAAGGCGTGCGCGTTCCCTATACTGTGTGGCGAACCGATGTTAGCAGCCTATGCTTTTGCTTCCTGTGTGTAGAGGTTATCGCCACGGAATAGTACCAATTAGTGGTGGTAGGTCGGCGCTGGCTACCTGCTTCCTTTATATATAACACCCACGCCCATATTTATTATTCAAGCATTTCTCCGGGTTATAAATTTAAAGGTAACACGTTATCAGTTCTCTGTACCCTATGTGGTTCTACCAAGTCCGTATACCCTATGTCTGAGATGGCGAACATTAATGTTATGGGTAACCGTGCCATTTATTAGAAAAATAAGCGATTCTATTGCTTCTTAACAAACACATCTCTCGCTTTGCATCCACAGACGTCTCTGCAGCCTAAAACTGGATAAGGTTGGTCATTTAATATGATCACCATGCTAATATGCAACAACTATAGCTCTACATGTACGGAAAATACGCGACGGTGATATTCTTTGAATAGTGACATCATCTTCCCACCGTCAATCCAACTTCTTTGGGAATAGCGCTGTACGTCTAATTCTTCATGTGAAAATCAAACAATATTAAATATTATATCCAACCAACGTTAAATATAATTTCGTGTATGAATTCTTATTTGCGACGTGTAATATTCAGCTCATTAATTAATAAAAAAACGATCCTTTTCACTTAAATTCGAGTAATCGTTTGTGTTTCCCGTAACAATCTCTTGTACTGGATACTACCCCTTCCATTGCGTTATTATTCGTTAGGCACTTGTCTCACCGCCGGCGATCAGCGAGTAGCGAGTAAAGCTTCAAAGTCGAAACGAGTTTTCTAGCAGCGAGTTGCGAATGAAAATTTTCGATAATTTTGACGCTCAGCTTTATGCGAGTGCTTTTTTGCGACGGGCGATAACTCGCTCCGGCACGTACTGGTAGAAATTACCGCTAGTTGGTGAGTTCTGACCGAACCAAGCGAGCTTCGCCGAGCGAGTGTCGCTCAGTACAATCTTTAATAGCTCTTGTCGCTGCGATCAATTTGTGGTAAGAGCCGCTCGCCGGCAGTGTGATCATCCAGCTATCGAATATAAATGTATGTGACTCTTTTATTCACACGAGATTTATATCTGTTGTCCCTTTCCTCAGCGAGCAAATAGTCGATAGCTAATCGCTTCCTCGCCGGTGGTGTGACAAGTGCCTTTTACTAAAAAGGTTTGAGTAGTTAAATAAAGATTAGATTCTTGATGTGTCCTTTTATTCTGTTTTATTTAAAAAGTCAGTCTTAAATAAAATGCAACTAAAAATCAATATAAAAAAACAATAACGATTACTATTAATTAAGGCATTGTTTTAATTAATTGAACTATTAGTGTAAATCAAGATTGTTACTTTTATTTAACTACCTAAGACTTTCACTAGAAAGACTAAAAATAAAACGGAAAGTTGCCATAGATTTGCTTCAATTCTATACTAATAGGACAACCCAATCTATGGCAATTTTTCGAAGAATGTTTCTGACTGACATACAAGGAAACATTTATGGTAATTGGCGATAGGGCAGGTCTAGTTCAGCCCTTGCACACTATTTAGCAATACTGTAACATCTAACAGCCCTATAATAAACATTAGGGTTATTTTGGCCAAACAGATTATCTCTGGGTGATACTAAATGGAAAATATTCGTGCTGTTTTAGATGAAGATCTTCAACCTTTAAATTTTATTACCTAATGGTTAGGTGGTCTTTTTCAGAATTTGCGTTCATTCTGTTATACGATGTATACCTAAGTCAATGATTTTAAACCTATTTCATCATTGTCTTCCTGTCCTTGTCCCATGTTGCTTGGGGTCGTTTGCATGATTTTTCGTCCGTTCCGTTTTGTTCCGTCGCGCTATCTCTAATCCCATTTCTTTCAAATAGCTTCTCACACAATCCGTCCATCTTTTCTTTGGCCTTCCTCACCATGCATCCACACTTTAAAGCGATTTATCTCTGAACATATTCAAAGTTAATGTAGAGGAGCTCGTGGTTAAATATTAACAGCTGCACGGGTCGATGTTTAGGGTTAAGTAACGCTTGCCAAGGTTGGTATGTGGATGGGTCCACATCGATCATCTTAAGGTGGAAGCGCCAGGGTAGCCCGCGAAATTCAAATATTTTTATGTTTTTTTGCAATTTGTCGGTCAGTGTGAAGCTGTATGTTAAACAAAATACGATTCGCGGCCGTAACGCATATTTACCTAAAGAATTATACCCATTTTAATTATCAATATAACTCTCTAAGATCATACAACTCGATTGAATGACTTTTTACGAAATAACATTCAATCGAGTTCTACGAATTTAGAAGGTTACATTGATGATTCAAATGGTTATAATCCGTTAGATAAATGCTCTTTACAATCGCGAACCGTATTCTGTTCAACATACAGCTTCACACTAACCGGCTAATTGCAAAAAACATAAAAATATTTGAATTTCGCGGGCTACCCTGGAGCATCCACCTTAACATACCGAGTTTCCTCCGTGCCTCGGCAAGCACGTTAAGTCGTTGGCTGTCATTTGTAGATCTTTGTCAGTCGTTACGGATTGTCAGAAGACAGTAAATCTGACTCCAGTCTTACCCAGTAATCGTGTTACCTAGGTAATGGGTTGTGGGGGTTCGGTAGGCAGCCGCTCCACGTAAAATACTGGTATTCATCTGAATCCGGTTTGACTGTAAGCCAACCGGAAAAGTTTACTTGGAAAAAGGCTAGGCAGATTATGATGATATTCAAAGCTATTGGAGGCAAAAACAGTCACAACAGCACGAATATTGTCCACAAAGTATGAGCCACTGGCACAGCCTCCTAATAACCGTGTGCGGGCGCGCCCACAGACTCGGGCGTGTACACGTCCTCGGAGGAGGAGGGCAGCGGCCGCGCCGAGGCCGCCACGCCGCCCGACGACGGACCCTTCGCCTTCCGCCGCAAGCCGGGCTGTTACTACGAGATGGTGAGCCTATTTATATATACTAATATTATAAAGCAGAAGAGTTTGTTTGTTTGATTGTTTGTTTGTTTGTTTGTTTGGTTGGTTGGTTGAACGCGCTAATCTCAGGAACTACTGGTCCGATATGAAAAATTCTTTCACTGTTAAATAGCCCATTTATCGAGGAAGGCTATAATTATATATCATCACGCTAAGACCAACAGGAGTGGAGCAGTAACGAAATATGTTACGCAGACGACGTTGCATGGGTCAGCTAGTATAATTATACTTAGTGTTTATTTATTTTATTTTATTTGTTAGGGACAAAAACAGTTAGGGAGTAAACACATTTATTCAGCTCTATTCAGATTTTGCCCATAGAAAACAACGATTTTGTATGAAGGCGCGTACGCGTCCGTTCAGCTTTCCGCGTCTATTCAGCTTTCGCGGAAAACAAGTGTAAATAAATTAGGACAAATGTGTTATTATCATGCGAATGCTATAGCCGCGTACAGCGCTGGTCAGCCGCGTACAGCTCTGTTTTACCGCATTTAGCGTCGTACGCAGTAGATAGAAGCGTTTCAGCGCAGGTAGCACACTATGACGGCTTTTCTCATTCTTACGACGCTGTAAGCGGTTGATAGAAGCAGAGCTGTATAAGTGTGACCAAAATCGTTCAGCGAAACGCAAATAGAGCTGAATAAATGTGTTTAGTCCCTTACATGCAAAGCTTAACTAAAGAGTCTTAAACTAAAACAAGACTTAGAAATAAATGTATATAACCTATTTCATATTTACATTACTACACATGTAACCCATACCATTATCTACAAATTCACAATAAAAAAATTAAAAGAAAACAGACACACAGTGTGCATCTTAACTATTAAGAAGAAGAAGAAGAAAAAGAAAGAAAAAAAATATATATATTTAAAAATTTAGTAAATCTATTGCTCTTGCCTTGAAACGATGTTGGGAAAGAGTAAATATATCAAGCTCCATAAAGTGAGTGTTGTAAGCTTCATAAGCTTATGTAGCGACTAAAAATGCCACTTTAGCAGACCCAGAAAGCTCATCATGCTACCTGTCACTGTCGAAATTTCCCAGTCAACCTTGAACCTAATGCCTTAGCGATAAAGATGAAATTTGACAGATTGTTGAATGGTTAATATTATGATTCTGCTAAAGTGTCGTTTTTAGAACCGCAGAGATGTAAAGAGAGCGTGCAGGAACTATAGGTGGCAGCACAGTAGTGCCATTGAAGTAAAAAGTTCCGATTTGAGAGAGAAAAAAGAAAGAAACGATAAATCTATACTAATATTATAAAGCAGAGAAGTTTGTTTGGTTGAACGCGCTAATCTCAGGATCAACTGGTCCGATTTGAAAAATTATTTCAGTGTTAGATAGCCCATTTATCGAGAAAGGTTATAGGCTATATATCATCACGCTAAGACAAATAGGAGCGGAGCAGTAATGGAAAATGTGACGCAGACGAAGTTGCGCGGGTCAGCTAGTAGTGATTGATATGCAACGAGGTGAATGTACAGGTGGCAGCATAGAAGCGTTATTGTCAAGACAAAGTTTCCAATTTGCTTCACTAGATGGTATAGTCAATGCCGTGCACGATACCTAAACTACACCACTTTTGATTAACTTTTTAGGGAATACAAGAGTGATGCTATGATTTTACACAATAAGTTTAATTTACTCAAGAAGCCAGACGATTATAGACGTTGAGTACTGTTGGAGACATATTATAGGGTGACATTATTTTTGAAGACATATTTTGTAGCATTGATGACCATACACTGAGCAACGTTATTCGTAGGATGGCTGGTATAAAATGAACAAGACTAGACGATGATAGAGGTCAATAGCTTGCGATTAGAGTCGCTTATATCCAGCAGTGGCCGGCTGTAGGCTGATGCTTACAACTGCTAACATACCTAACTAAGTTCTACGTTCTCGAACTATCTGAGAGCAAGTTAAATTATGTTTTTCTCGTGTGTAATTAAGTCATTATTGTTTGCAGCCCACGTCAACCCTGTACGGCGATCCCCTGGACCCAGAAGATCCCTCTAAGGAAGGAATGTTCGAGCACGAGGTCGATGAGAGGTATAGGTATGTACACACACAGAGACTTTTACTTATTCATAAACTCAAATCTTATGTGTCAAGGGTTTTTCAGGCACGTTTGGCAGTTAAAGATCAGTCAGTTACTCAAAAAGTTGAACCTGACTTGATAGGTATTTTCCAAAGCCTCGATTTGAAAGAGACAAATTGTTTTGGAAAATTTGTATGGATTTTATGTCTGACGGGCTCTAATATCAGTGTGCGAGTTCTGGGCGGAACGAGAGTCTAATTCTAACTGACTAAAACCCACCTTTGTTCCGTAACTCGAACAAATCTGCAACCCGGACAGGGCCACAGTGATCCAAAATTGGTTTTACTCAAACATACTTGGAAATTTGAGCATTGTTTTGACAACCTTCTTCGAGATAAATCGAAAATGCTGTACTGGCCAAATAAATGGCAGCAGCGGCCGGCAAAAGTTGTATGAAAATCCATATTTGTCGTGGTTTAGCAGCCAAATAAATTACATAGTAAACGAAAGCAGAACGAAATTTTACCTTGATACATGGCAAGGAGGTTACTTAACAAAGGTGTTATTCCATTAATATTACAAACAAGTTCGAAATTTAAACTGGCTGGCAAATATAACACTAACGCGGGAAAAATAATAGTTGTCGTTGTTCGTTATTGATTTTGAAAAGTAATTGTATTTTTAATTTCCGCGCATTATTTGAGCAAAGTAGATACTGTACAATACAAGCCTTGGCCACAACTAGGTATTGATAGACTAACGTATGTGTGCCTCGGCTTCGTCTCAGCCCACATTTACATGTTCGTCCATCAAAACCTCTTTCGCAGGCCGCTGCAGTAATGTACTATTTTGCGCATCTGTCTTACACCTTTAAACCGGATTCAGCTGAATACCAGTATTTTACGTGGAGCGGCTGCCTACCAGACCTCCACAACCCATTAACTGGGTAACACGGTACTCCTTGGCACGACTGGTGTCAGATTTTCTGGCTTCTGACTATCCGTAACGACTGCCAAAGATCTTAACGTGCTTTGACAGCCGGGACCAACAGTTTAACGTGCTTTCCGAGGCACGGAGGAAACTCGGTATGTTAAGATGGTCACCCATCCACAGACCAACCTCGGCAAGCGTTGCTTAACGTTGAAGATTGACCTCATTTTCATTTTTTTTTCATTTTTTGAATTCGTTGTCCCCTTAGGTACACGCTAACATCCCTGCGCGACTCATCCGGGTCCGGGCGCTGCGTGGGCTTCGCGCGACGCCGCGTGTGTCGCGGAGGGCGAGTGGCTCTGGACCGCACGCGCACGCCGCTGCACGACCTCTTCACCTCGCTGCCCTTCAGCTTCCCTGCCTCCGAGCACTACAGGAAGCAGAAGGATGAGGAGGTAACCATCACCATTACTGTCTGTGTCGCGGAGGGCGAGTGGCTCTGGACCGCACGCGCACGCCGCTGCACGACCTCTTCACCTCGCTGCCCTTCAGCTTCCCTGCCTCCGAGCACTACAGGAAGCAGAAGGATGAGGAGGTAACCATCACCATTACTGTCTGTGTCGCGGAGGGCGAGTGGCTCTGGACCGCACGCGCACGCCGCTGCACGACCTCTTCACCTCGCTGCCCTTCAGCTTCCCTGCCTCCGAGCACTACAGGAAGCAGAAGGATGAGGAGGTAACCATCACCATTACTGTCTGTGTCGCGGAGGGCGAGTGGCTCTGGACCGCACGCGCACGCCGCTGCACGACCTCTTCACCTCGCTGCCCTTCAGCTTCCCTGCCTCCGAGCACTACAGGAAGCAGAAGGATGAGGAGGTAACCATCACCATTACTGTCTGTGTCGCGGAGGGCGAGTGGCTCTGGACCGCACGCGCACGCCGCTGCACGACCTCTTCACCTCGCTGCCCTTCAGCTTCCCTGCCTCCGAGCACTACAGGAAGCAGAAGGATGAGGAGGTAACCATCACCATTACTGTCTGTGTCGCGGAGGGCGAGTGGCTCTGGACCGCACGCGCACGCCGCTGCACGACCTCTTCACCTCGCTGCCCTTCAGCTTCCCTGCCTCCGAGCACTACAGGAAGCAGAAGGATGAGGAGGTAACCATCACCATTACTGTCTGTGTCGCGGAGGGCGAGTGGCTCTGGACCGCACGCGCACGCCGCTGCACGACCTCTTCACCTCGCTGCCCTTCAGCTTCCCTGCCTCCGAGCACTACAGGAAGCAGAAGGATGAGGAGGTAACCATCACCATTACTGTCTGTGTCGCGGAGGGCGAGTGGCTCTGGACCGCACGCGCACGCCGCTGCACGACCTCTTCACCTCGCTGCCCTTCAGCTTCCCTGCCTCCGAGCACTACAGGAAGCAGAAGGATGAGGAGGTAACCATCACCATTACTGTCTGTGTCGCGGAGGGCGAGTGGCTCTGGACCGCACGCGCACGCCGCTGCACGACCTCTTCACCTCGCTGCCCTTCAGCTTCCCTGCCTCCGAGCACTACAGGAAGCAGAAGGATGAGGAGGTAACCATCACCATTACTGTCTGTGTCGCGGAGGGCGAGTGGCTCTGGACCGCACGCGCACGCCGCTGCACGACCTCTTCACCTCGCTGCCCTTCAGCTTCCCTGCCTCCGAGCACTACAGGAAGCAGAAGGATGAGGAGGTAACCATCACCATTACTGTCTGTTGAAGTCGGTGGTGTGACAGTCCCATGCCTTAGAAAGCAAATTAAAGGTTAATAATACATATTCATGGTCGTGGCAGGGCCTTGATCCGTCACATAGTAATCTTGTAACGGTCGGACAGGGTATTGAATAAAAACAGACTACAAAAAGACTGGGGTCTGAGCCGACGCTCATTTTTTCTTAAAATGAATGGTCCGACTGACTCCAGAAAGCTATCGATCAACAGGTTGATACTTACCAACAAAAACTAAATATGCAGTATAATAATATCAAACCCTTCTCAATTCCAGGTGGAACTCGAAACAAAAGCCCATAGAACACCAAAAGAAATGTCCAGAGATTACCACACAAGCGGCAAATACCCGTGGCGACACGCGTTCAGGAAGCATCTCTCCAAGAATCCAGACTTGTGGACGAACACAGAAGAAGCCAAACCGGACATCAAGCAAGAACCGATGGACATGCCCGACAAATCGAACCTACCTCCCGACAGATCGGACCTACCCGACAGATCGGATCTACCCGACGTTATTCAAGATAGTGTTAAAAGTGATATTAGATTTAGTGCGAGGACTTTAGACGGAGTTGTGCGGGACAACTTGGACAGGGTTATGAGGAAGCGCGCCTGGAGTGGATGTTCCGATAGCAGTTATGATTCTGATGAGAGCTTGCAGCCTGTTGAGCAGCAGTTCGAACAGTTCATTGATGAGGTTAATAAAAAATGGTGAGTGGGATTTTCATTTTGTCCTAATACCTGTTCAGTGGGTCTAAAAAGGTCACTTTAGCATAATCATAAATTAGGATCATAATATTAACCACACAACAATTTGTCAAATTTCATTTTCATCTTTATTGTGGTGTCCTCGTTTGCTGCTGGGTTCGTAAATAAAAGCCAAACACTGGTTTCACCAAGGAGCGCACGCACATCCGCACCGACCGACAGTTGAGCGAGCAATGCCCCTCCCGTCCCGCGGTCGTGCAATGCGCCGCTTGCACTTTATTAATACGTCACATTTATCTTTAACATATTAGGTTCAAAGTTGATTGAGAAAATTTGACAGTGATGGGTAGCGTGATGTGCTTTCTGATTCTGCTAAAGTGGCCCTTTCAGACCCGCTGATTTACGCAGTATTCAATACCTAAGACAGTGGGGTAAGTTTCGCTCGATGTCACTAACGCTCTGGGTAACGAATACCTACCACGTAGGTCTAAATTTAATGTGGTATTAAGAATTTTTCCCAACATTTAATCCCTAAGGATTAAATGTTGGGAAAAATTCTTAATATCATTTTGGAGTCTGCAATTGTGCCCGCTTGATACTACCAAATATGCTGTCGGAAGGATTACTATATGTTACAATTCTGCTTATCGTTTATGAAATACAGGCATACAATAATAGACTTGACGTTCTCCATCAACCATTGAGCAGACGCCCACCAGACACGACACCTGTCAATTTTCAATTTTCAATTTTCAGGTTACCTCGCGGGACTTGTCAGCCTGTTCCGCATACCTCACACTTGTACCCTTACATTAACAGCAAATTTCTTCATTCCAGGTTACATTTCCGACCAAAAACACCCCCTCCATCGCCGCCCCTGGTGGACAGTCACGAGGACCAGTTCCCGGTGGCGCTGGACACGCCCATCTCCGTGGAAGTGGTTGCGGGCGAGTCGGCCTCGCGCGACCACACCTTCACTACGTCACAGTTCACGCTCGCCGACCTGTACCCGGACCTGGCGCCCGACGCCGACACCAGCGGCAACACTCTGGACATCAGCGGGGACGATCTGCTCACCGACAATTTTACGGGTGAGTCTACTTTTAGTACTAAAATCTGCGTTGGGAAGCGGAAAAAACCGACTGCCCGGTCTAATAACTCGGCCTAGCTCCGCAACTCCGATCCGCACTTCCTAGCTCCACATCAATAGACAGACACAGTTTTTTTGGGGCAAGCTCGCCACACATTCCCAACAGCTGCAACTCCTGAAAGCCAGAATCAACAGTGGCGACCAGCAGAAAAACGCCGAGCTAATGAAGCCCGATGAGTCCCCGAGAAACGACATACACACACACACACACACACACACACACACACAGAGAGAGAGAGAGAGACACTGTTTGCAACTTCGCTCCGCATTAAACCCACACTCCGCCACCGCCTCGCTCCGCGTCAATGGACAGGCAGCCTTAGACTCAATGCCGTCGGATACAATTTTATTCCTGTTTTTTTTAGTACCTATCAACTTGGTGTGCAAAATTATGCCCATGAGTGGCGAATTGTGGCAGAATATAGAGTCTTCTTATATTTATATATAGGTGTGCTATCGTGACGACTTGGACTCATTCCTGACAAACTGGCCAGACAAGGCAACAGATAGAGATAGCTGGAAAAAATTGGGGAAGGCCTTTGCCCAGCAGTGGGACATCACAGGCTAATAAAATACTCTGAAATGTCAGATTAGAGCGGACGCTCTTTGTCAGAATCAGACGTTATGCTTAACGTAAACCGTAAAGTCTCACTGTCATAGTTTTTTGTTTGACATGGGTTTAGTCTTGACTCTAGTCTAGGTCAGAGATGACAGAGACAAAGTCTACAATGGAGCGAGCTCACCCAAAAGTAGCCTGTTCCCACGAACTTTGAAAAAATTAGGGTTGTAAGCGTTCGGAAACACAGACGCAGGCGAAAGACGCTTTGAAACGCTTAGTGCAAATTGGTTGAATAGAAACAAGGTAGGGATGATAAATTAAAATCGTAGTAGTAACCAGTAACCTACCCCACTCCAGGTCTAACAGAAGCGCAGGTGGAAAGCATCCTGTCGGAGACGGACCTGAAGGCGCTGGCGGAGGAGGCGGACAAGAAGATAGCCATCACGGACGATATCCTCGACGAGCTCGTCAACAACGTAGACGCCAAGGAGTCTTTTTTATTGCACGGCCAGAGTTCGGACGGGCGTGCCGACTCTGGCCCGAGGAAGAGAAAGGTAAGCCTGACAATGCGTTTTTTTACATCTATGTTAAAATCAGCGTCCCGCGGCGCTTTTTTTTGTTTTTATAGTCGATTCTTAAAAAACACATAATTATTTCCAGGCGGATACGTTCGGTTCGACCGTCGTAAATGTAACGAACGCGGATAAAGAGCCCATATACTTAGAAATGGTCAAGATCGAACCGCCGCCGCCCATCATCAAGATCGAAACGCCCAAACCAAAAGAAGAGAAGGTGTCTGACACCACACCCGTGCCGAGTACCAACATAATAGTGGAAGAAGTGAACGAAGTACCAACTATTAAAATAGAGAAGAAGCGCAAAGAGGACAGTATCGAGGAGGTGACGTTACCTCACGGCGTGCAGCTGAAGACGGTGCAGACGGTGCAGTCTCCGCTCAAGAAGCACATCATCACGTCGGCGGCGCACCGGCGTGACGTGGCCGTGACGTCAGCGCCGCACACCTCGCAGCCGCAGATCGTCACTGTTGCTGTCTCCGAGAGCTTGAAGGTATCCTATTATTTGTTTAGGTTTTCATTCATTAACAGCTGAAGACGGTGCAGACGGTGCAGTCTCCGCTCAAGAAGCACATCATCACGTCGGCGGCGCACCGGCGTGACGTGGCCGTGACGTCAGCGCCGCACACCTCGCAGCCGCAGATCGTCACTGTTGCTGTCTCCGAGAGCTTGAAGGTATCCTATTATTTGTTTAGGTTTTCATTCATTAACAGCTGAAGACGGTGCAGACGGTGCAGTCTCCGCTCAAGAAGCACATCATCACGTCGGCGGCGCACCGGCGTGACGTGGCCGTGACGTCAGCGCCGCACACCTCGCAGCCGCAGATCGTCACTGTTGCTGTCTCCGAGAGCTTGAAGGTATCCTATTATTTGTTTAGGTTTTCATTCAGTAACGGCGAGCTTTTTGATCGATAGACATCTGTTGGTTCATAATGATGGATACATTATTTGGTTAGTGTGCGTTTTTTATCAATATTTAGCTTGATGAATGGTAATAACTTTAATAAGTCACATGAAAAATATAATAAGAATGTACGTGTGTTGTGTCAGGTCCGGCTCCAGAACCACCTGCTGTCGACGCAGTCGGGCGTGCTGGTGCAGAACGGGCCCTTCCCGCCCGTGGTGGCCGTGCCCGTGCAGCAGCCCAGGGACGGATCAGGTGTGTGCAGATTACACATAACTAGCTTTTGCCCGCGACTTTTTATCCAGTTTTTAGTATAGATAATATCTTACCTTAAATAGCGCTCGCGCACTTTGACTGGCAATAAATGTCGTCTGTCACATAATTGAATTGAATTTTTTTATTTTTGGTTATTTGTACTTGATTAGCAGCGTTTATCAGAGAAATATAGTACCGAGCCTCAAAACATCTAAAAGCTGTGGAAGAGAATTATAGTAGCACAAACGAAGGCTAAAAATAGCTGCATAAGCTGGTTAATTTGTGATTTACAATTTAAGATGTACAAGGGCTGTATAGCAAGCTATGCAGCTCTATACTAAAACACCCGAGTTGTCAAAAATTCTATAAACGAGGCACTGTGCGGCTGTCATGTGCTACTTGGGGCTCGTAGCATTTGCTACTCTCGTGGTTAATCCGGCACTTTTTTAACCGACTTACCAAAAAGGAGGAGGTTCTCAATTCGGATGTTTGTATTTTTTTATTTTTTTTTATGTTTGTTCGGGCATAACTCTGTCGCTTGCCAACCGATTTTAAAAATGATTTTTTTGTTGGAAAGGGAATACTTCCCAAATGGTCCCATGATAAGGAAACCAGGATCTGATGATGGCATCCCAGAGAAGTCGAGGGGAACTTTCGAAAATCGTATGGGCAACTAGTGCGTTTGTATTTTGCTTTTCTGCGATTTTGCAGTGGTGTTGTTAGGTGCGGGGTACCACTAAAAAGTGAAAAATAATTTTTTTTTACAAAAAAATACAACCGACTTCCAAAAAAAAAAAACACTACAAAGTAAAAAATAACTTTAATTTCGGAAGACGGTGTCAAAAAACGAACAAATTAACAAAAACACCGAGTTCCGAAATTAAAGTTATTTTTTACTTTGTAGTGTTTTTTTTTTTGGAAGTCGGTTGTATTTTTAGGAGGTCGCCATCAATGTGAAGCTCACAAAACCTTTGTATGGCCACTTCAATTTTATAAGTCTAACTAATCGATTCACACTAGTGTTTATTTAGCATTTTGAAAAGTGAATAATTCAGAAACTCGCATAGGTAACCTGTCTCCTGCTCCTAAAATTCAAAAAGTTCGCCATGCTCGCCTGCACTTCTGTTGGATATAAGTAGTTTGTTTTATTTTTGTTTTAGGATTAGTGTAAATAATTGTTCGTACACCTAATAAATATAATAAAATAAGTGTAGTGTTATTTTTTTGTGAATGGGATCTTAATGACTTCTCGTGCTCTGGGCGGAGCGGGAGGGAGTGTCAAGACTCTTAGGGCGGCTTTCATCAATCTGAAACTGAACGCGATCAACATATGAACCACATTTACAAGCTGTCAGTGTAATTATTTTCTGTGGAATATTGACACTGACAACTCTTGAACGCAGTTTATACTCTGTTTATTATAACATTAGAAAAAAGAGGCTCGCAGAAGCAGGAGTACGAAACCTTTTATTTTTAAGTTGAGTTCAAACAATTTTCATAAATAATGTGAGCTTTTTGTAACAATGTATGGCATGCATATAATAAAGCATTTACTATCGATCTACTCGTCACAAGGCTTGAATAGGTACATGAAATGAAACAATTTTTAGTAACAATCAGTTTATTAAAAAACAACTATCACAATGGCATGACGTTCATTATTGTTTTCACAAACTTCACAAAACAAATATAATAATTTAGAATGTCAGAGGATTAAAAAAATACACTACCAACAGTAAAAACATTTTCTAGAGACAAAAGCGTAAATTGAGAATTTATGAATTTTATTATTCTGTTATTCATCATCCTCTGATGATGATGATGATGATGAAGTTTCACCAACGTTAATAATGAACCTTTCTACAACATTATCCATTATACCATCAAGTTGGCAAAACCTTTCCTCTTCTTTAATTGTATGAGCAATGCAAGATTGCCATTTCTCTGCAGTAATATTTATTAGTGCTTGAGGGAGCAACCGCTTCACTTCCTTTAATTTAAAAGTTTTGTTGTTTTGGGCTACATACCCCTTCATTTGAGCCCAAACTAATTCTATTGGGTTGAGCTCACAGTGGTAAGGTGGGAGGCGCAATACTAATATATCTTTTTCTTTAGCCATCTCATCTACAGCAAACTTTTGGTACAAATGTCGTACTTGTTTAACTTTTTCTAATAAAGTGGCCCTTAAGTCTTTTTCATCAAAATGAATATTTTTGGTTTTAAGCCACTCCTGAATATCTGCCTTTCGTGTGGCTGTAGTTGGCAACTTCTCCACTTTCCTCGAATGATATGGCGCATTATCCATAACAATAACAGCATCACTTTCAATTTTTGTTAGTATTAATTTGAACCACTTTTCAAAATTGTGTGCATCCATTTCAGAATGGTAGTCTCCATCACCCTTTTTGGCTTCAAATATTAATTCGCCATCCATTAAAAACCCATCTGTTGATCCTGTGAAATAAAATAAAAGGAAATGAATTTATTCTGTACTAGTGTACTGGTGAAAGAGAATTGGCTTCCAGTCTCACATGCCATTATTTATTGTGTTTGTATTAGCTGTAAGTCATCCATAGTGATAAATAAAAAAATAAAAAAATACATTTAAATCATGTCTTACCAATATGGCCAATGATAAGCCGTTTTCCTTTTCCAGTTGGGTTCTTTAAACCAGTAGATAAACCTGCCCGGTGTGCTTCCTTTGAAGACTTTATAGTACTATCTTGCCATACCTTGCTTTTGGTGTGTCCTGTACGTATAAAAAAGTTATAGATGTTAATACAATATTACATCGACTTATGTTCAACTAAAAATACTAATTCACTGTATCAATGTAACATAAAGGAGGTTTACGAATTTATGTAAAGGCAAGCATGCCCCCACACTAAGATTTGTCTTGTATTGTGGGAGCGTTTTACAAACACACATTATCACACACACAAACAGCCATATCCGGAACAACTATCTTCGACTTCGTGCAAAATGACTTAAAAATATTAGCAGAACTGTACCTTCATTTAGCCAAGTCTCATCTAAATAATATATTTTTTTCCCTTCGTTCCTTAATCTCTTAATTTCATGGAGATATTTCACCCTCCATAATACAATCTCTTGTTTATCAATTAGGGCACTTTTTCTACTTCTTTTAATGTAAGTAAATTTTAATTTGTTTTTTATTAATTTGTATAAAGTGCTTCTTTTAAAATCAGGTAGAGACTCATCGCTATTAACAGCTTCCAGAATCTTGTTCAACGTTGGTAACTCATTATCAAAGAAAAAAGAATGAATTTTTCTTCGTATTCCACTAAATGTAATATCATCATACTCTTCGAATTTTGAATGTTTCTGTTGGCGAGGAGGGGGTGATTGCAGGCGACCTTCTTTATTATACTCTTTGAGTATATTATAGACTGTTGCACGAGATATGCCTACAAAATAAGATTAGTAATGTATATTTATTATCTCACAATGCAAAAAAATGGATGGATTGTGTGAGGAGTGAATATGAAAGAAAAGGGGGTAAATGATAGTGAGACAAGTGACAGGACGAAGTGGAATAAAAAAAAACGTGTTGCGCCGACCCCAAGTAACTTAGGATAAAGGCAGGAAGATGATGATGATGATGATGGTACCTTTCTAGTAATTTAAATCCTTACCTGCAATTTCTGCAGTTTTTTTAACTAACTGCGTTTTATAAGCAGCAGCACCTTCGGGCAAGGACTCCTTAACATCTTTGTAAATATTAATCACTGTTCTTTTTTCTGTAGAACGAAGCGGTGTTTGTTTAATTCTACTTTTCTTGGGAGACAATATTTTATCCTCATGGTCAACGTTGGGGCCACGTCTTTTTCGCTGTTGACATTGATCAGCGCTACCAGCAGTTTCAGAGTGTGCATGTTGCGCTTGCATGCCACTCGGGCCTGCATCGGGATCCATAGTTCCACAAAACGTACCAGTTTATACAAACAACACAAAATTAACAATTAAAAAGATAACAAAACAAATAGGTAACAAAAGAAAAACAGTAACAACTAACAACAAAATCACGAAAATTCAGCAATAACAACGAGAAAAGGCGTAGCATTCACAAGTATTCACAAGCGACAACACAATTGACAACTGCAGAAAATTTACGCAAATTGACGGATGGTTGATAGCATAAACCGACAAAATAAACAAAACACGTGCTTCCATAACTTATGAAGGGAATACGTAACATTTTAGATTTGGTAGAATTATAGTGACGTAAAAAACGTTCCCGGTCTGTCCACCTCTGCTTCTTTTAGATTTTAAACATCAACACGACAATATAGAATGTTAAATCTAAACAATATTAAATAAAAGCCTTGTAATTTCAGAAGGTAGATAGGTTAATTAAGTACAATTAAGTGTGACAGCTATTATATAAATTGATTATAATAAACTCCACATCAATCTTGACTGTAATAAAGTTTGTTGTAATTTTATTGCAAAGTGTGCACCTAAAAGAGCCTTTTTTAACTTCTGTCTAATGCTATAGTAAATGGAGTATAGATGTACTGATCGCGATCAGTTTCATTTGTGAAATCCGCTCTTATTGACTAAACCTACCCGTGTTCTTTCAAATGCCCTTCGTACTCGGGTACCGTCAACTATATTGACATCTGTATGAGGCGTGCGTGGAACACAATGTCGTCCGCAGGCCCGTGTCTGTTGGACGGTGGTCGGAAATCACCGTGACGCGGGCACACTCCCGGCCAGGGCTCTCGCACACAATGGCGAGATGAGACCCGGGCGTCGGTCATTTTCCGACACAGGTACCTCCGGAAACCACCGTGTCCAGTGAAGACCTGCGTCAAGTGGAAGATTAGGACGCCATAGAAGGTTCTATGACCTAGCCAGTCCCCAGAGAAGTTTTTTCGCTACAATAGTGGCGTGCACAGCGCTGGGTTGCGCTAGCTGCTCTCTTCATA
This sequence comes from Ceramica pisi, assembly GCA_963859965.1. Taxonomy (NCBI): domain Eukaryota; kingdom Metazoa; phylum Arthropoda; class Insecta; order Lepidoptera; family Noctuidae; genus Ceramica; species Ceramica pisi. Next base: position 5,221,859 of record OY982555.1, read on the forward strand.
CCGCTATGAGACCGTGCCGGAGCTTTGTCCGCCGCGCCGCGCAGTGATTTGTCACGGCAGCAGAGTTTCGTCCCAGCGTAGCGCCAACGCAACGCCTACACGTTTTCGTGGACTTCTGCCTCCAGATCCCGTGGACGATGTGATCCTCGTGCAAGCAGGCTAGCCGCCTCGTCAAGGAACGTTTGGTATCCCCGGGCCATCTTGCCTCGGCCCGGCTCAGGATGGCCAAACCCTTTGGGATGCGTTCAGATGGCAGGCTGGACTCCGCCTTAGGGAACGCGCCCATAATGGGGCCTTGTAAAGGTTCATGGACCGCGCGACCCCCACGTATAGCCTCCAGTGGAAGTTGTTTGGACCTTCTAAATTGAGCAGAAGCCACTTGAAGGCAGCCTCGGCTCGCTCCAGTTTGGGAGCCAAACACCGACGAAGTTCCACCGGCTGTCGAGGACGAGTCCTAGGTACTTCATCGCCGACCCGTCCCCGATATTAGCCTCTCCTACCGTTATTTGGTATCCCGATGGTGGCACGTTCCGAGGACCATGAAAATACATGGCCTTGAACTTTTTCAGGGCCACCACTAGACCGAATCCTCGCGATGACTGTCGCAACCTGTCATTAGCATTACAAAACAGCATTTCAGCGTAGTCTGAGAAAAGAAAGAAAGAAAGAAGACTCCTCTAAGCAGATCGGCACGCAGCTCCCAGTCGTAACTGATGTTGTACAGGAGCGGTCCTAGAACCGGGCCCTGTGCAACACCACACGACTCATCAGATCCACTCAACCGGTTATCAGGGTGGGTAAGTTCACCTCAGTTAACATGGTGCGATGTTTACAGAAAGAATTGCACGCACTGCAGGTGAAATGGTACTCTTTTCAACCTCGTTACGTCACAAGAACATCTGAGATAACATTGGAAAAGCGACTACAATCTATACTAATATTATAAAGCTGAAGAATTTGTTTGTTTGGTTGAACGCGCTAATTTTCCTGAGATAAGCATTAGTATTAGTCCGAATTAAATTTTTTTTTGGTGTTGTATAGCTCATTTATCGAGAAAGGCTATGAACTATAGCATCACGCTACGACCAATAGGAGCGGAGCTGTTGTCACGTTGCGCGGATCAGCTAGTTCCTACTACAAATAATTTGATAGCGCTGTGTCAAGCGTCCTAGTTGAAGTGGTCATATACTGGATTTATGTTGCAGAAAGACAACTGAAAACTAGCCACCACTAGTGAAATAAAAAAATCTGAAGGAGCACCCTGCTGTATACGTTATTCCTTTGTACAAATTTTCTTATGACCATCAATGCTATGGATTTTGAGTCCATTTTCGTTAGTAATGATCCAGAAAACCATGAAACTGACATCCATGATAAATAATATTACGGGCGAATTTTTTTATTTTGCTTTCTGGCACATTTTCGTCATTAGCGATCCTGAAAACTATAACAAAGACACCCATGATGGAAAAAAAACAACTTTTTAAGCGTCATTTTGGTGTTTGATGTGGATGCAAGATTTGCGTCGCGTCCATGTACCTCGGTAAGTCAGCAACCAGTAATCACCAAAGTATTGTGTTTGTCCGCAGGTACGGCTACGGTATCAGGCGCGCATGTGGCGCACTCCGCACAAAGCGCGGGCACGCGGCGCGTGTCGGCGCCGCTGGTGTCGCTGGCGCACAAGCACGTGCTGCACGCGCCCGCGCCGCTCGTCGTGCAGCACCAGCAGCTGCAGCACGTGCCGCCCTCCAAGCTCAAGGTGCTCCACGCGCACCCGCTCACGCAGAGCCAGCGCACCGCCCTGCTGGCGCAGAACCGCGCGCTGCAGGGCCTGCCCGCCGTGGTGTCGCTGGCCGCGCTCGACAACAAGCCCGCGCTGCTGAAGGCCGGCCCGCAAGCCGTGGCGCAGCTGTTCGAGATCAAGGGCGGCGCGCTCGGCAAGGGCCCGCACCTCGTGAACGTGGTGCGCCAGCCCGCGCCGCGCCAGGACGGCGCGCGCCGCGTGCAGCTGAGCCTGGACGGGCGCCAGCTGGTGCGCGCGGCGCTGCCCGTGCGCCACCCGCTCACGCTGAAGCCGCGCGCGCTGGTGGCCAACCTGCTGCAGGGCGCGCACGCGGGCGTGGCCGTGCCCGCCGTGCTCAAGCGGCGCCCCCCCGCGCCCGCGCCCGCGCCGCCCGTGCCCGCCGCCGACCCGGACCACCACCTGCACCACGCGGTCACGTGACCACGCACCGACCTCGCGCTCGCTAGAGACTGTTGCTAACTCGTAACCGCATTACCGTCTATCATATACTAACATGTGTATTATAAATAATGAACATATTTACTTAATCATTTGGTTCACTGGCCGGACCAGTTGAGCGGACGCTCGTAGGCGGGCGGTCCGAACTCGTGCGATCGTGGACAGATCCGAGACATAGTTTAGTATTATTTTGTGTTTGTACCATTAATTTATTGTTAGACATTGTATATGATGATATTCAGTCTCCGTTGTATACAAATGTGCTGAATACTCACCGCGCGCATATATTCCATGTAGTGTTCGACCGTTACGAGACGGATTTCAACTGAAAACAGTGTAACCTTCAGCAGGCCGTTTACACGGCTCCAGTGTTAAGTGGACAACTTGTACTGTTTAGTTAATTTCATACCGACTGTAAATATTTGTTTGTTTTTTGTTATATCTCTAACAGTGCAATGTGACTAGAGGCACGGGGCCTCAACACGAAGAAAGAAAATTTAGTTCAAATCTTCATTTTAGCACACGGTTGATGGCAAGTCTCGCCCCCTAGTGTTTGGGACTTGAAAATAACTGGCAACATTGTGTACTACAGGTAGGTACGGCTTCAGCCCAACTCTTTGGGAGTACAGGCGTGATGTTATGTACAAACTATAACCAAGTCACTCGACTAAACACTGGAGACGTTTGAACGAACCTGTTTAATCCATTCGTTCCGCTTTTCAACTGCCAAACAAATATCAATCTTGTGCTTGAAGAAATAAGGTCATAAATAAGTTACCTCTGTTTGCTTTGATGTGCTTTTGGGCTAATGGAAGTTTGTACATTTTCAATTTAATTTGTAGTGCAGTAAGGTCGATATTCGTTTGGTTGTGCTCGGCCAAATACAATGTAGTTGAAACAACACACGCAAGTGAGCTTCTGTTTATATGATTGTAATATTGAGTGCGAACAAGTCGACTGAGTCACTCGGTCAGCTGACTGGAGTGTACTGAGAGTTGAGACAGCGAGTTGAGTGTACAGTCACGACGAGGCCCGACTGGAGCTCTACACGAAGCCCTACATTCTAAGTCGTCTTGGAGGAATCTTCCACCTCTCGATCGCCATGACAACGACTGATGTCAGTACGCAACAAGCTGTAACTTTCAATTGATCGAGTCGAGTGAACGAGATGACTTAGAATACAAGAATAGTGAACTGTATTACAACTAGAATAGAGTTGAAAACAGCGTGCATGAGATGCGTGATCCGCCGTGGCATGCGATTCTCAACTCTATCTTTGTCGTCATACAGCTCATGATAACTGAACAGCGGCGTAGCTCTCGCGTGCTGACGACACACGTGACGTCACAACACGTCGTCGGCTGAGTATTACAAGGTTCTATGTGACAGTTTATTACTTACTGGGTTAAGAACGATACAAATTGATTGAAAGCACAGGACATTGTCACATAGAACCTTGCAATAGTCAGCCAACGACATGTTGCATCGCACGTGCGGCTCGTGCAGGTTCACTTACAAGTTATACAGGCTGTTTCATTGAAGGGTGGTGTTCTGTATCTGATGTACTGTGAAGAAACAACATCAGACTGCTTGAACAGTGATTTATTTTCTTTTTGCTATTGTTTCTTCACAGTATATCAGATACAGAACGTCATACGCGCTTCTGAAGCAGCCAGTATGTCTCGTTCGCTAGTTTGATCGCGTCTTCAGTCAACTTCACTTCAGATGGGACGAGTACACAATAATATTGTTAGTTTCGACAAATATTATCTGATTCAAAGTGATATTAAACAAGTCGATACAGAAACACGATTTATAATATCTGTAAACGTAATCGGTATGATTAAATTGTAGAATATTAGGGAGAGTGTGTCCATTCAAATGATTAGAAATAAACGTGTAGAGACACAATGTAGCTAGATAGAAATAAAACAAATGAATTTGGTTAGTGGCAACACTGAGCTGTGGCTCGTGGTCGCTGGCGAGTGTTGCCAGTGGCGAGCGAGAGCGATGCTGTGAGATGTGCAGCGATCACGAACGACAGCGATATATATATAGAAGAGAACATTTTGTCCGTGTATTTGAATGTGTTGTTTTGCATTGGGGTTTAATCTAGCTATGCTATATGAAAATGATATCGATCGTGTCTAGCTAGTGTCCTGTTGTCTCAACATTACAAAAAAACTTGCCGAGCATGTTTTTCATGGCAGCTCACTGGAGCAATGAGCTGTTAGGAAAAAGAGCTCGCTACAAAAAAAAAAAACTAATGGTTTAACTATGTCTATACATATATAATTAGTAAGTATCATATACTGTACAAAAAGGCTGCAAATTTGGGCTGCAAATGTAAAAAAAAAAAACGATTGGCCTCATGTTGTCGTTGGGGCCTCGGACATACGCTTAGTAAAGTGGATAGGATGATGTACCTCATAAGTTTCTGAATTCTAGTTTAGTCTATCTCGTTGTGTTTCCTTTAGCCGACAGAGACACACGTCTTGTAAATATTATTATTTAGTATCGCGTTCGCGCGAGCGCGCCGAGCGTCGAGCGGAGAGCGACCACAAGCAGGCGCGCCCACAATATACAATATCGCTGTAAAATACAACTCAACAGTCATGTGAGCAACTTTACTGTACTACACTTGATTTTATGGATTCAACCGGAAATTGTGAATAAAGCGACGATTCTGTTTCATGCGATTGTTTTATTTACTCCTAACCGCCACCACTCCCCTCTACTTAGTATGGCACAGCTGTGTCTAGCCCGAGTGGGACGACAGGGTAGCGTGGTGTTATGTAGCACTCTGTAGCAGTGGCAAAAGGTGAATTTTCTTAAAAGGGAAGCCGGACCAAAAAATGCTTACCTTGCTCAAGTGTGATGCGTGAATTCCAGCTATGGCCCTGTGGCTGACTTCGAAATCTTGTACCTACCGATGAATTTTGAGAAGGATATTTCCTCAGTCAAATAATCTCTCAGACAGCATTCAACGTTCACTATTTGTAATGCCGCCATGCTATCGAATTTACTCAATAATAACAAAATCACTACAGTCAATCTGGGTAACTTTGACAGATAAGCTCGATATTTTACGCTACCTATATTTAAAAAAAAATACGCGTATCACTCGAGTGTTTTTTATTTTATCAGTGCTCTCGTATTACTTTCCATCCAAAGACATTCACAGAACGTTTATAAAACACACCAATATAGTAGAAAATCTTAATTCTGTGCCCTGTCAAAGTTACCTTCATAACATGGGTAACTTTGACACACACAGAGCCATGCATAAAAAAGTAGTAATAAGTATTATTTTTATCAATCTGGGTAACATTGGTTTATGTATTTATTAACTAATGGATGTATGTGACGCAATAAAACGACCATTTTGAAGTTTTGTCTTATATTTAAAAAAAGTAATTGTACGGTCTCATCGCCGTACATTTTCTGCTTACTCTGTAACCTACTTTAGCCTAATGATATGCGTCATAATTTGGCATTATAAAATAACATGACTAATGAATTAAAATATAGTGAACTCATAACTGTGTAGCTATCAATCATCAATCAAAAGAATCAGTCTACAGCATTTGGCATTGTTACACACATTTTTGATTGAACAGCATCAAAAACGCCTTAAAACTCCTATTAAATTTTTTTAGGCAAACAAGAAAACAAGCAAAAATAATCAAAACAAACAAAATAATGTACATATAACATCTCACTTGCCTTGTCAGCAAACAAAATCACAAGATATTCAAAAAGTTATTGAATTCGCGCGCTTTAGTGAGATGAGAAAAATGTTTTGACGTTTTCTTAGTTTGACAGCTTATTTTTTTTAAGGTGCGTTTACGAAGCTTGTTTAAAATTGCAAATCTAAAATAAACATTTATGAATGTAGTGTTGGTTTCATGCGAAAAAATAATCGAAACTAATTCATGGTCCGGTCCCGCTGTCAAAGTTACCCGAATGAATCAAAGTTACCCAAATTGACTGTACTGAAATAACTACTTTCTTATGAAACTACATACTAAAAAAGCTATCTTAGTAATCCTTACTTAAAATAGACGATCACCAAACAATACAACGCCACTAACCTTGTTTTCACTGCACTATTACTAGTTTACACAAATAAATCAATTTCAACAATAATACATGAATAATGCTGATTCTAAATTAAGATACGAATATATCAAATCTAATGAAAATGAACAAGACTAGTGAAAACAATAAATATGACACATAAATAAGCGTGAAAGAAATCTGTTGTGAATCTGTCAAGTGTCATCCAAATATTACTATCTGAACAAATTCAATATCAACTTCAGTATCATTCCATCTCGTTCTGGCGTACGCATTTCCTATCTCTGTCCGTATCGTAACTCGAAGAATCGCGGCTTTTCATCGTCCTATATCTGGCGGTATTATGTCGCCTCAAGGTCACGATCGCTACAAGAGAAACTACGAATTAAATGTACTGGGATTCCTACCACACCGGCCGGCTTATTTCAGATTAATTTGCTCCGAAAAAATTTGTAGGCGTTGATTTATTTCCTTGATTGTTAATTTCATAAGCAAATGTTAAACCTGGAGGCCTACCATGACCTAATTAAAAATGATTCAAAAGCAAGGCATTTCAGTTATGGTCCCTAAACTGCCTCGCTTCATATTCGTACCATGACGTCCAAAGCGCTCTGCGGAGTTTAGATCGTTGTAAGTGAATGAAAGATCGCAATTTGCGGCTCAACCGCGTTTTTGGTGAAAAAGAGACGACGCTATTGATTTCAGATAAGTTTATTTCGCTCACACTTTACTGTCAGACACGTTCAGAAGCAAGAATCAATTATTATTTCTCAACTGAGGATCATTACTTTAATGTTTAAAAACACTAAGCAGTCGTTTTAAACAATTTAAGATAATACAGTAACTATTTTTATAACAAGTTTTAGTCAAACAAAGATATTTATTTACCTTTTGCTTTTTATTTTACGAAAAAACATGATTTATTTCGACGTAATGAAACGGCACGTTTAATATTTTTCGTTTTGGAACGTACCACAGTAAAAAGTTGGTTGAATTTGATTTATACGTCACTGTTTGAATTGTCACTGTCAGTGTCAGTTTGACTAGATCAGTGTTACCAACTACGTGGATTTTCCACAAAAAGTGATGGTTTCAATCTCGTCTTTAGTGGTGAAATTGTTCTCTACAAGTGGTTGGTGGATTTTTCTAGCGGTTTATTTTAATATTCTGTTAACTGTTTACACTTTTAAATTACTCGGTGTCTCGGTGGAATATTTGGATTTTCGGCAAAATTGATAAATTGGTGCTGGCTGGTGCTGGCAATGCTGGTAGTCTCGTAGTCTGTGGATTATTATACTAGTCTATGGTCTGTAAAGTTTCGAATTTCCGATAACGGTGGGAAAATTGAAGTGTTGTTTTGATTTGAAATAGGTAGTGATCCACAATTTATTAAACTCAAGGAATGTCGTAAGTATTAAACATTGTTATATTTGTCGAGGTACTGAAATTTAATAATTCATTCGAGAAGTCTACAGATAAATCTATTACGAAAGTGAATAAATGTACCTACCTATTTTGCCTCGAGAGGGAAGCCACTCAGGGTCCGGTCTATGACGAGTATTTCAAGTGCTTTTTTTTGTTTCATTCTAGTCGAAAAAGGAGAGTTACTTTAAACCAGCTCGAGGCCTTGTGGGAGATTTTAAATGAAAATAGAGCTCTCGCAACTGGCTACAACAAATCTACCCAGGCTAGAGAGTTCTCTAAAAGGATGTGGCAGATGGCAGCCGACACTTTGAACTCCCAGGGTGATGGTGCAGAAAAGGATTGGAAGGGCTGGTGTAAGGCAAGTAAACTTCATATGCATTACGTCATATTATTGTTAAATACCGTATTGTTAAGTGCTACATATCTGGCGGTGGTTAGACTAACAAACTAAATGATTGACACTAGTTAATTTATAATGTGTGACTAAAATATCTACTAGCCATAATGACAGCAATGCTATATAACAGTTTATTTAAATCACCGACTTCTTTAACTCTAAACAAAGATGGGCACGAACGAGGTTTTAGACAGTAGCTGTAAGTACAGATTTCCTCCAGACCACACACAAGCAGTAAGCGGGCACAAGATATATTACAGTGATGATAATTTACTATGCTATGATAATACATATAGTTGACATGCTACATATTGTATATTTCCTTATATTCTTAATCTTTTCAGTATTGGAATGACTACAAGAGCAAATTAAAAGCTAAAGTCGCCAGTGCACGGGCCTCTCTGCACAGAACTGGAGGTGGGCCATCTCATGAAGGAAGATTGCCCGAAATTGATCTTAAATTCCTTCAAATATTGGGGGAGGATTTTGGGTCGGGTCTTCCTGGAATTAGAGTGGAGCCAAATTTTGATAATGTAAGTATGTAATGTACTACTGCCCTGTAATCACAATACAGTACCAATTTGAATGCATAAGATAATATTTATTGGAACTAAAACACAAATTACAGTAAAATTATGTGCGAAAATGACTGCATTAGTAATAAACTGTGTCGCGGCCATTAACGTCCATACAAAAAAGGTTAAATGTCAGTGCTCCAAAGTAAAAAAAAAAAATTTAACTTGTAAAGAAAATAATTCCATGTTCTGCAATAGTACTGCTCCAACCAGGGATTGTCCTTGGGAATACTTTCAGTGCATACAGGGATAATCGCTGGTTGGTGCCCCATTACATTTGAAATTTCTAACGGGGCCTCTGCGAGTTGGTTTCGGCCCCTCGGATGCCTACCAAAGGACCGGGTCTCCAGGGACCCGAGAAAGTAAAAAAATAAAATATAATAATGTTAATAAAATTTTCAAATTCACAGCCGTCAGAAGATCAAACTGAGGCAGGGAGTGCTCCACTACTATCTGCTCATAGTGAGCAATCAGAAAGTATACTGGCTCATCACAACATGGAGTCAGTAGATATGCGAGCAACTCCTGAGCCGACAGCGGTGGCTTCTACAACACCTGCGCCCGCGCTATCTCCAACCCTGCCCCCTGTGCAAGCACCGAGTCCACCCCCACCAGCAAATCCGGCCACAATGCCGCCACCGCGCGCCTCTTCTACTCCGCGCCGCAGTCCACGTCGGCGGCAGCGGCAACGCCGAGTGTTACCTATGTCTGCAGATACAGCAAGGCGCGCACTGGTGAATATATCTGAAGAGAGAGTTAGACTGGACGCAAGAAGGAACCAAATTTTAGAAAATATATCTCTTAGGCTAGAAGAAATAAGAGACATATTAATTCGTCAGGCACCGAGCACGCAAGACAATTGAAAAGCGAGAGTTTCAATACTAGGTAAGAATATAAGTTTCTATTTCAAAATATACAATGAAACATCACTGCTGTGATAAAAAAAAACGTAGCCACATTGACTCAACCTTTGTGCTAAGTATAGAAACTTTGATGGTTCTTTAAATAAATGACCCAACACTACAGTGGTTATATGCGAAATGAAACAAACTCAAAAAACATTATAAAAACTTTATTTTCAGGCTTCCCGGGTTTCCCACAGCCGATGAACAAGCCTAGCTCTTGTGGATGTGCCTTGCTGTAAAGTCTGCTGGCTGCGATCCCCAACATCAATATGGTTTTCTTGCATTTGGGCTTCTTGGCGAACCTCTGCATCTGTCAGTTCTGGTACCGGTAGTTGAGCCTGATTGCAAATGTTGTGTAAAATGACACAGGCATTTACAATAGAAGCTGCAACTTCTGGCTTATAATGTAATACTCGATGCACTAACAGACAGCGGAAACGTGCTTTTAGAAGCCCAATTGTCCTCTCAACAATGTTCCTGGCCTTGATGTGCATATCTGTATAATGTCTCTCAGGCGTATCTGGAGTAGCATCTAATATTGGTGTCATCATGTATGGCCTTAGCGGATATCCAGAGTCACCTGTAAATAAATATTTCACTTATAAGACTGTTTAATCAGTAACCAATTTTATTATACTTATGTACATTAATTATTTTATTTGACTGAAGTATATTACATACACTTAAGACTGCATACAGAAATATCTCTTGCCAAATCCCACTGTAGTGGTTAGATATAAACTTTATATTATGTTAGTTTTACTTATTTTACATTATGTGTATTGTGCGAGTGGCAAATAATGTAAGTAATTTCTTACCAAGAAGCCAAGTTAGCTCATCAAGGGCCTCTAAATGAGCCTTTATTGGATGTTGATTCCAGATAAAAGAGTCATGCGAAGCTCCACCAAAGCTGGCATCAACACTAGTAATGTTCATATTAGCATCACATATCTAAAAAAAAAATAATTAATGAATGTACCAAACTTTATGTTCCTTATTTAACTGTAGAAGATAGAATACTCTTATTATGTACACCATATAAGTTACAAAAAAAATAGATGAAGAAAACATTGCATAGGGTGACATAATGGGTGGGCTTCAAGTTTATTTTATATTATTATAATTACCAGTTGAACATTTAAGGAATGATAGTGTTTTCTACAAAAATATCTCTCTTCATTTTCATTGGGTCTTATGATGGCGACTTGCGTGCAGTCGATGCATCCCAAAACTCCTGGAATTCTAAATTGTTGATAAAACCTGGAATATTTGTCAATTTTGTTGTTATCTCAAGTAATTAATAAGCAAAATAAAAATAGTACCTACAACTTCACTATAGACAAACTCTAGAGATGCATTGCAAGGCAAGGGAACCACCCCTTGAAGGTATACATGAATATTGACAGTGACTTAAAATGTGTAGTATATGCAACTGAATACTGAAGCAGTTGATTAATTAAGAATAAAAGCTACCTTGACCTAATTGCACACTATTTAAATTTAAATAATAAGTATAATTATTTAACAAAATATTTATTTGGTAGTTAGTAATTAAACTGTTTAGTTAGAATAAAAAACAAAACTTTGTTAGTATTTAATTGTGGTTCTCTACATCTACTTTATTTAACAATTATATTACTTGTTTTTCATTTTCATTCATACTTACACGCGAATAAAGTCGCGGGCAACAGCTAGTTGACAATAAATACATAATATTAACCTCAAATTATTGTTTTACTTACTCTCTCCTTATGGAATTCCTTTCCTGTAATGTCTTAGGGAAAACAATGTATTTATCTCTCATTTGGGAAGAATTTAATGCCATTGTTATTTGAGATAATACTGATGACACTGTTTGTTGAGCAATGGAATGACCACCTATATCTCCAATTGGTCTTTGGTAAGACCCTGTCGCGTAGAATGACAAAGCGGTCAAAACCTTAAATAAATAAGAACTTATTACAACAATAACTTGGTTACTAAACCTAATTGTAAAAAATTGGATTAAAGTTTTTTCACAAATGCTTTCTCACAAAAATCCTTTCTCACGAAATAAGAAGAGAGAAGAAGTTATGTTAGATTATAGATTAGGCCTACCGCCTACCTTGTTCTCTAAGGATAAATCCGTTGACTTGACAGGCTCTTTAAACATTGGGCTCAACTCAGCGCACAAATCGAGCACTAATTTTTTGGATAACCTATAGCGCCTAATGAATTCGTTATCCTCAAGATTATTGAAGGGGTCCAACTGGGCGCGTAATTGAAGCCTCTTACGTTTTTGGGTATATAGTGACGCAAAATCTTCCTCAAAAAACTCAAACAAAAGTTGTTCATCAGACATCTGATAGAGAAAAACAAATGCGTTTAAATGGGTATTTTAGACTATAAAGGAAAGATAAATAAATAAATAAAGTATACTTACATTGGTTTTAGTTAAAAAACGACAAAAAACTTAGTTTTCGTTAGTAAATTCACCAAACGTTTCAGTTTTGTAAGAGAAATAGTAACTTTTATTGAATCGTTAATTTTGACAGTTAGAGCGTTTCAGTTGAGCTGCTGTAACACGTTATGGTACCAAGCAAGAACAAAATTGAATGAATGAAACCAAAACTTGCGACTCAGTCTGTGACAATCGCTGTCAGATGGTATGACCTAAATTGAATCTTTAATCTGACGTCATGGTACGAATTAGAAGAAAAGTTCAGTTTAGGTCCTAAATTCGATCGCGTTAAGAGCTTGTGGTAGGCCTCCTGCAATGTAACTTCGTGAATAATTATTTATTTAAATGATAATTGAAAACAATAGATGCTAGTATTTGGCATATTTCGAAAGGGAAGCCGATAGGAGTTGTATGGAGCCTTCGCCACTGCTCTGTAGGGTGTTAGGTGTTATCAATATCTGCTCAGAAAATCAGCGACGCATTTGAATATGACTATCTGCAGTATGGACTGATATCGCTGAGTCCCCGAGCTTACATATTTTCTCACAACTACGTATGAATCTGTGGGATGGAGTAGTGTTATAATAGTAATTACAAACACAGGGCTGTCCAAAGCACGGCCCGTGGCTAATATTCATGCGGCCCGCAACATGTTTCTAATGTAGGTACCACAATAGGCTTGTGTCCTGAAAAAATCTAATTAGTCCGTCAGTTAGATTATCAAAAAATATTCGACCCGTGTTTTATCTTTTGTTACGGGAACCAAAATTGACGAAGTTACGACGCTTTTAAAATTCTCAATACGTCCCACCTTCGCATAATTTTTACTGAGTCGTGACGTCACGAGCCCCCACTCGCGAGTTTTGATGCGTTTTATCTTTGTCAATATTCATTGATTTACAAAAACAAAAAATACGTGTCCATTATTTTTCAATACTCTAACTGACGGACTAAATAGTTTTGCAATTTGTGGATGATGGAATCTAGCCTATTACACATACTTTAGTATGTTTTTTATAATTTTACTTACCTAAATGCACAAAGCTAGTTTCCATCATCAAAATATTGCAAATCTATTTAATCCGTTCGTCTGTTTTTTGATTTTTGTAAATCAATCAATATTGACAAGGATAAAACACATCAAAACTCGGGACTGAGGGCTCGTGACGTGGGCGGGAGGAAACGCCCGGGTGTCACCACTGCGAGGATCGACCGGGGGACACGGTAGAGCACACTGTGCAGGTGTGCCCCGCTTGGGCGGCGCACCGCCGTGTCCTAGAAACGGCGATCGGCGGCGACCTCTCGCGTCCGGCCCTGGTCCAAGCCATGGTCCGGAGCGAGACGGAATGGGACGCCGTTGCCTCCTTCTGCGAAGCAGTCATGCTAGCGAAGGAGGTGGCGGAGCGGGAGAGGAGACCCTCTCGTCCCGGCCGCCGTGGTAGACGCCGTGGGCGTCGGGGGCCACCACCTGGTGACCTCCGGCCACCGTAGGCGCGGGCCTGTGGACGGCGAGCTATGGGTGGCTCGCCGTCCGTCCGTCTAGTGACGACAGGCCGTGTCGACGGCGCGTTAGTGTTCCACGCGCGCCTCAAAGAGAGTCAGCACACAGAGGGGCCCGAAAGGGCCGACGCCTGCCGGAGTCGCGGGATTATTCGCAAGAGACACCGTGGCTCCGGAACACAAAGGGCAATGAAGGAACATGGATGGGTTTTAGTCAGTAGAAGTTCGTGACGTCAGAACGCACTAAAACTTATACCACGGCGTGACATATTGAGAATTTTAAAAGCGTCATATCTTCGTAAATTTTGGTTTATGTAACAAAATAAAAAAAACGGGTCAAATATTTTTTGATAATCTAACTGACGGACTATTTTTTTTTTGTGGACAAGTTGCAAGGACATAGTTTACACTTCACATGATAGATTCTGTATTTCTTATTTCTCTATGCGACTGGTTTCAAAGGCCTATTTTCAGTGCCGTGTAATAAAGCTAAATAAAACCAGCCAAGTGCGAGTCGGACTCGCTCACCAAGGGCAAAAAACACGTTTGTTGTATAGGAGTCCTGTTAAATATTTGTTTTATTCTGATTTTGATTATAGCGGCAACAGAAATACATCATCTGTGAAAATTTCAACTGTCTAACTATCACGGTTCATGAGATACAGCCTGGTGACAGACAGACGGATGGACAGCAGTGTTAATAATAGGGTCCCGTTTTACCCTATGGGTACGGAACCCTAATAACATCGTCACCATATTTTATTTTTTTGTCCAAAAATAATTTACATATAGACCAGGTACTTACCTATTTGTTTTTAAGGTCCTCTAATCTCTTGTATTGGCTTGTATTGGCACGCGATCGTAGATCAGGTGCCTTTTGTTAGAGAGAAAACTTTTTTACAAAAACATACAAACCGACTTGCAAAAATACAAAACACTAAAAAGTATAAAATAACTTTAATTTCGGAAGTCGGTGTTTTTGTTATCTTGTTTAAATTTATTGTAGTTTTTGTTTTTTGGAAGTCGCTCGTATTTTTGTAAAAAAAAAAGTAAAAAGTTTTTATTGTTCACAGCGTACCGGCGAGAAGTTATGTTATAAACTGGTGTAAACAATAGACAGACATAAGATTTCAGCGATCCCAGTCAATTTGCTATCATTTACTGAGGAGTTCCTTTGCCTATCTCCGAGTGTTCTTCATCAAATCTTCATCAAATTGAATTGGGACCACACCGAGAAAGTACTAACCATTTATACTAAAATAGTTAAATTGTCTTTGAGATAGTGCAAATTCTATTAATTATTTGGCCCGATGGTCGTTTTTATGTCCGTGTCTGACATACCTTTAAAAATGAATATCACTACATTGAACGAATAAAAACTCAACATTTTCATCTATCAAATGATTAAGAACAGGATCTAATGTATATTATATTACTTTTTTTTTCAAAAAATTACGCCGAGCAGTTTAGTGATGCTCATTTTAAAATCAGCTGCTTAGCCGTATCTGCGAGCTGCGCCTAAATACTAAACTCTTGCCGTGAGCCCGTGACATCAAGACAAATGTCATGACGCGGCGCGGGTGCAGTTGACTGAAGGATTGTTAGACGCAGAGGCAGCTGTGTGTTTGTTTGTAAGAGGTCATCTCCGAAAGAAGGGAACTGATCCGATTACAGGAGATCATTTAGGTACCTAGGTACTACTACCTACTGGTATAAAGCTACATAACTTATTTACGGAAAGTTATCCGAGCTAATATTAAAGAGCTGAAGAGTTTTGTGACCTGGTACCTACTGGTTAGAATTCAATAGTAGATTATGAAACGAGGGGATAAAGCAGTGTCTTATGACACGAGCGAGTTAACTCCCGAGCGCAGCTAGGGAGTTTAAAGTCTCGAGCGAAGCGAGGGAGTTACTTGTCTTTTCACAGCCACTGCGAGAAAATTGTTATTTAACCATGAAAACAGGTGGCGCGCGTCGGCATCCGCCAAAGGAGTAGATCGCTCGTCCGAAGCTAGGGCTCCAGCCCACTGCCGGGTATTAATATTGCACTGAATGAGTGTCGTTTAAAAATATTGTAGGTGTGCGTTAGCAAAGATACATATTGTTACGAGCTTAGGGTTCGTGACAATAAAAACAGCCGATTATTTAACCAAAAAAATTACACTTTAATTATCAAAACTAATTAACACTTTAAACACACTAATTACAACCACAATCGCACTATTAAACACTTCACTTCACTTAACTCGCAGTTGAAGATCGCTTCCGAAGATTCGCTTGTATCGCCAATTCAATACTGACTGAGTCGCGAGCTTTGCGCACCTTATATAGTCCGACAGTAATTTCCAGAACCTTCGAGAATGGAAATTTCTAGAAAGTTCGGTAACATACCGGTCCCGACTGACTAGGTGTCGAAACATCGAGAATGTTCTAGCATCGAAAATTCTAGAAAGATCGTGACCCAATTAGTTCCACTACTCGATACTAGATGGCGTTAGTAGTACGTTGTGAACCCGGCATTAATTCTGGCGCGTAACACTGCCCCCTCCTAAGACATGATCGTCCCGAGCATCGGTCCCATAATAACGCGCCAGTCGATCCACATGAACGATCTTAGGTGCACTTCTCGTACCTTTCTGGATACGGTAGGTCACGTCATTGATTTTTGTGACAATCCGGTACGGGCCGTCCCATTTAGCTTGAAGTTTAGGAGATTTCCCTTTACTGCGAACTGGATTGTGCATCCACACTAGTGAGCCTTCGTCGAAACCTTTATTGTTCATTTTGCGGTCATAACGGGTTTTCATCTTTTCTGACATTCGCTGGCCCGATTGTCTGATGTGCTCAATAAATGTCGTTCATTTTGTTCCGCAAGTCATTCGCATAATCGGTTATACTGCGTGGGGCATCAGGTGGTATTCCGGTGATCAGGTCTGCGGGCAACCGTAATTCCCTACCAAAGTTTGCGAAAGCTGGTGTTACCGATGTGCTTTCGTGAACAGCACTTCGGTATGACAGCAAAAACGGTTGTATGTGCTTGTCCCAATCGCGTTGCCGGTTTTCCACAACTTTAGCCAGGTATCTCTCCAATGTCTGATTAAATCGTTCCACCATTCCATCCGACTGTGGTTGGTAAGAAGTTGTTCTCGTTTTATGAGTACCCATAACTCGACAAGTTTCCTGGAATATTTGTGACTCAAAATTCCGTCCTTGATCGCTGTGAATCTCCAAAGGTACTCCAAAACGACAGAAGACTTCATGAACAAGTTTATCTGCAACTGTTGAAGCTTCTTGATTCGGAATGGCGAAGACTTCCGGCCACTTGGTGAAGTAATCCATTACAACCATGAAATACTTGTTACCACTGTCACTTTCCGGAAACGGTCCCGCAACATCCAGGGCTATCCTTTCCCAAGGTGCTCCAACATTGTACAATTTCAACGCACCTCTGCTACGAGTCTGAGGTCCTTTTACAGCCGCACAACTTGTACATTTGCGACACCAATCCTCGACATCGTCACGACAGTGAACCCAGTAAAAACGTTCCCGTATCTTCAGTAGAGTTCGTTTAACTCCCATATGGCCTCCTGAACATCCATCATGGTACAGCTGTAGAACATCCGGTACTTTCGCTTTAGGGACAACCATTTGCAAATGACTGCTGTCTCCCCTAGCATTCTCCCATTTACGGCACAGGACTCCATCCTGAATCACTAAGCTATCCCATTGTGCCCAATAGCTTTTTGTGATCGAACTCATCGCTGAGACGTCGCTCCACGTAGGCTTAGGAGCACTGGTCCTTATCCAGTCCAGAATCGGCTTGACGTCCGAATCTTCCTGCTGTGCACGTAGTAAGCTTTCCTTCCACTCGTTGCTGAGGTCTGTCTTGAACATCCTCACAGGTACGGCTTCTTTACCCTCTTGCCTAGTACAATGCTTGCAGTCTTCAGGGCAAGGTCTTCTTGACAATGCATCTGCGTTGCCATGAGATTTCCCGCTGCGATGTTCAACCACGAAGTCGTATTCCTGCAAGAGTTCAATCCATCTCGCAACTTGTCCTTCTGGGTTTTTAAACTGCAATAGCCATTTCAGTGCAGCATGGTCAGTTCGTAAGTGGAATTTCCGGCCCAGTAGATATGCTAAAATGTTGTACTGACTTTACCACAGCAAGCAATTCCCTTCTCGTGACACAATAATTCCTCTCTGGTTTCGACAACGACTTGCTGAAGTACGCAATCACAACTTCTTGATCGCCATTCCGTTGGGACAACACACCGCCAAGTCCGATATCACTTGCGTCTGTGTCAACTATAAATTCCTTGTCGGCATTAGGATACCCCAAAATCGGTGTTTTGCACAAACGGTTCTTTAGCTCCCGGAAGGCGATGTCGCAACTTTCATCCCAACAAAACTGTCGCTTCTCCTCGGTTAGTTTGTGCAGGGGTTTGGCTACATCTGCAAAGTTCTTGACAAATCGCCGATAATAGGAGCAAAGACCCAGAAATGCTCTGACCTGCGTCTTGTCTTTTGGGATTGGCCAATCTTTGACAGCGGCGATTTTCTCTGGATCCGTGCGGATACCTTCTTCCGACACGACATAACCCAAAAAGTTAACTTGCCGTTTGAAAAGAGAGCACTTTTTCGGACTCAACTTGAGGTTGGCACTCTGGATCTTCATGAGCACGCGTTCCAGGTTTTGAAGGTGTTCATCAAACGTATGGCCTACGATGATGATGTCGTCCAAATAGACAAGGCAGGCATCGCCAATTAACCCGGTTAGTACAAGTTCCATTAACCTTTCAAACGTTGCCGGAGCGTTACACAATCCAAACGGCATAACTTTAAATTGCCACAGACCCTTTCCCGTCGAGAATGCAGTTTTTTCCTTGTCCTTTGGGTCAATTTCTACTTGCCAGTAGCCACTTTTTAGATCTAATGTGCTAAACCACTTAACTCCAGTGAGCATGTCCAGCGTGTCATCAATTCTTGGCAAAGGGTAGCTGTCCTTCTTCGTAACGTCGTTCAGACGACGATAGTCAACACAAAACCGCATGCTGCCGTCCTTCTTTCTAACCAGCACTACAGGTGAACACCATGGACTGGATGAAGGTTCTATAACACCATCCTTCACCATTCCCTCAATCATAGTTTCCACTTCCTTTTCACGTGCTACCGGTATTCTCCTTGGCCGCTGCCGGATAGGCAACTGTTCTCCTGTGTTTATTTTGTGTTGAATTATGCCAGTCTTCCCGATATCAGCATCGTTTAAAGAGAAAACATCGGCGTACTTGAGTAACATCCTCTTCGCCTTGACCATTTCGTTTTGAGACAGAGCGCTGAGACAGTCTTCTAAAAGTGCGGTCACTCTCGTTTGGGCATTCTTGCTGAGGGTCTCAGTTGATGGATATTGGCATCGACGCAACCACTCCACTTTCTCACAGGTACCCATCAGTGTGCCTTTATCTATCACCTGTTCCTTATCACAAATGTTCAGCACACGTACCCTTGAGATGTTGGTAGCTCTGACCAAAGTTCGTGCAACTTTCCAGGGAAGGTCATTGTCTATCCTTTCCACGAGTACACAACGATGAGTCTTCCCAGGATTCTGAGGAAGACTAACCGGCACAATCGTTTCCGACCTCGGAGGAAGAACAATCTTCTTCAGGCTGTATATATTTCCTGGTAACGCCCCTTCCATGAAAAGTTCCTCTTGCCCACATTTCATAACTCCTTGACTAACGTCGATCTCACAACGATTCTTCCTCATAAAGTCTAAGCCCAGGATGCAATCGTCCATTATATCGGCCACAACAAAGTTATGTTGGTAGATTCTGTTGCCTAGCTTCAACTCCATCTCTCTCTCTCCTTGGACGGGTATGCGCTGACCGGTGGCTGTCACTAAATTTATGCGGTCTCGGTAGTATGCAGAGTCCCCAAAGAACCGACCTGCAAGTTGTGAACTGACGACCGTGCGAGAAGCTCCAGTATCTATCGTCAGCTTACATGGTGTTCCGTTGACCTCGCCCTTGATGATAAGGCTGTTCCCGTCATGGGTTTGTGAGATCGAAATCCTTGGGGCTCTTTGAACCTCAGCCAGTACCCGCCCCGCAGTCCTGGCCTTAACTCGTTTCCCTGCTGCTGTTGAGTGGTGCTGTTAGCCGCCCTACCCTCTGGAGATTGGCTACCTTCCCCTTCTGCAGTTCGCTTAGGGCAACTGGATCGAAGGTGGCCCCTTTCACCACAGCCGTAGCATCTAGGGCTGTATCCTTTTAATCGATCGCGAACTGTAGCCGCTGCGACCT
This sequence comes from Ceramica pisi, assembly GCA_963859965.1. Lineage (NCBI taxonomy): Eukaryota > Metazoa > Arthropoda > Insecta > Lepidoptera > Noctuidae > Ceramica > Ceramica pisi. The sequence continues at coordinate 5,241,725 of OY982555.1, forward strand.
CCCTGACGCGGTGGGAACGATGATCTTGCCGCACAGCTTCCACCTCCAGTGCATGGGCCAAAGCGTCCTTAAGTGTCGCGTGGTGCCCGAGCCTCACTGCAGCCCTAACTTCAAGGTCGCGGATGCCGTCAATGAAGGCCTGGACCAGGTTCCCTTCAATAAGCGCAGGTACAGACTGGTATGCCTTCCGCACCAGCTTCTCCACTTCAAGAGCCCACTGCTGCAGGTTTTCACCACTACGCTGTACGCGATCTCTTAGTTGCGCACGAAACACGTGCTCCAGATGAGCGTCACCATACCGGGATTCCAGTGCTTCAAGGAGCTGCTCGTAAGTTAGTTCTTTACCGAGAGCTTCCAAGACAGTTAAGGCCTGGTCGCGCAGGCCTAAGGTGAGGGCAGTCATGGCTTGATTTTTACTCCAACCGTTCGCCTTCATGACGGCCTCAAACTGAATTTTGTAGGCCGACCAAGAAGACGTCCCATCGAACGGCGGCACTTTAAATCCACGTAGCGAAGGTGTAGTAGTTACGGGAGTTGCAATCCCATCTCCAAGTTTAAGGTTGCCCAACTCTTTCTTCATATCAGCAATATCGTTGCTACATTTGCTGATCTGTGTTTCAGCATCTGACAGGCGGTTGTCATGCTGAGCAACCTTATCCTTCACTTCCTTAATGTCTTTCCCGAAAGAAGCGTGAATTTCCTTCATGAGGAGCATCTGTTCTTCCTGGCGGCGCGCCTGCTCCTCCTTGTCAAGCTTGAGCTGTTCTTCCAAGCGACGGGCCTGCTCCTCCTGTCGGCGGGTCTGCTCCTCCTGTCGTCGGGCCTGCTCCGCCTTGTCGTGCTGCAGCTGTTCTTCCAACCTACGGGCCTGCTCCTCCTGTCGGCGGGTCTGCTCCTCCTGTCGTCGGGCCTGCTCCGCCTTGTCGTGCTGCAGCTGTTCTTCCAACCGACGGGCCTGTTCCTCCTGTCGCCGAGCCTGTTCCTCCTGTCGGCGAGCCTGTTCCTGCAGCATCATCATCAGAGCAGCAAAGTCTGGTGCTGCTGATGCCGGAGCTGCTGTGGACGGACCGGCTTCCATGGTCGGTAGCTGACTTTCCGACGGCTGCGGCGTTGCACCACCAAAACGCCTCTGATCCGTCTCTTGCTGGCGTTGACTACGGGTACGGATACCCTCCGTGTCGTCCTTTGGCAGAATCGGCATGATAATCCTTACTTCTGACACCAATTGTTACGAGCTTAGGGTTCGTGACAATAAAAACAGCCGATTATTTAACCAAAAAAATTACACTTTAATTATCAAAACTAATTAACACTTTAAACACACTAATTACAACCACAATCGCACTATTAAACACTTCACTTCACTTAACTCGCAGTTGAAGATCGCTTCCGAAGATTCGCTTGTATCGCCAATTCAATACTGACTGAGTCGCGAGCTTTGCGCACCTTATATAGTCCGACAGTAATTTCCAGAACCTTCGAGAATGGAAATTTCTAGAAAGTTCGGTAACATACCGGTCCCGACTGACTAGGTGTCGAAACATCGAGAATGTTCTAGCATCGAAAATTCTAGAAAGATCGTGACCCAATTAGTTCCACTACTCGATACTAGATGGCGTTAGTAGTACGTTGTGAACCCGGCATTAATTCTGGCGCGTAACAATATTTTTCCATCGTTTCAGAAATATAGGTAATCTATAAAGTGCAATTTTTTTTGTTAGACTCAAGCTAGTTTATTATATCTATGGACTCAAGTGTCTCTGTTCTCTGCTAGCTAAACGATTGTTTTAGGAAACGTGAAAAATTCGTGGTAGTACCTAGCCTAAATAATAATACTGCTGACCCGCGCAACTTCGTCTGCGTCACATTTTGGAGGGTATCCGCGGTCAGGCGACAATGGCGGTCAGCATACTATCATTCAAATTACAGCGTTTTAGCGCACACACACATTGAATGAGGGTGGCGTGAGTGTTCCCCGCGCCAACGCACCGGCCCCCGCTCAGTTCCGAGCATGCGTCGCTGAGAACCGCACGTCAGTTTGTTTCGCTCCACTTTTTCGTAACTTTTTGGCCACGGAACATAAGAGGTGAGTGTCGTAATTTTCATGTTTCATTCATTGTCAGTGTTATTTATTGCCGTGTAGTTATCTATCTACCCATGTAATCAAAGATTTTAAGCACTTTGCTACAGGTTTTTGTTAAAATAATTATTAACCAGAAAATGATACGAGTGGCTAATGCCGGTCATGCTGACCGGTAATAACCGCAAGTTATATTTGCAATTGTACATTATCTTTTTGACCTTTTATTCCATTCAATTTTATATTATTTTCATTTTTAGGATGTCGGGGACTCGAAGTAGGAGCCAGGGGTTGAAGGTGAAATGGAAAAATGATTTGCATAGGGCGTTCAAACTTGTCGAAGAAGGAACACCGATAAGAGCGGAAAATCTAACAATGTCAGAAAGGTGAAAAAGAGAGTTCTCCAGGATGAGAATGAGGACCAGAGTTCATCAGACTCCGAAATCGAAATGACTGACGTACCTACGCGATGGTGATGATGACATCGATGTCGAAGAGAACAGATGCATGTTATGTGACGATTATGGCCGAAACAACGAGCTTTGGTACAGGTGCGTACAGTGCGGGCTTTGGGCTCATGCTGAGTGCTCGGGTTATGACTCTCCCGAAGGCTACGTGTGCGACTTGTGCCGCTAAAAGCTTGACCGGTGTTGCCAACCTGCCGACTGGTATTATCTGCCATGTCGGATAATACCGGTCAAAGCTACTTTTTTTTTAAGAGTTGATTGTGCCATATTTAAAATGAATATTGATCTCAATGGTTGTGATTATGTTAGAACAATACCTTTAGTTATCTTTAATAAGTTTTTTAAAATAAATGTTGATTTTTCACTGAGTTGTAGTTCTTTTTGCTTAAGTGACCGGCAATAGCCTTCCTTACCTAATATTGCACTATAAAGTGAGATGTACATAAGCTACCCTATCTTTCTAGTTGGATCAAGCTGCACATGGTGTGCAAATTTGATTAAAATCGGTTAGTTAGTTTAGGAATCCATCGCGGACAAACAACGTGACGCGTTATTTATATTTATTAAGATAAGATATCGAATAAAAAAAAAATAAAGGATATTTTTCGTTTCGACCAAAATAAACATTATCACACGGTTTTTTGCCGCCGCAGTACTATTGCGTAAGTGATAAAAACTACAAAAAAGACTATTGTTGTTTATTTTTTAACTTCTTCCTGTAAGAAAAACCCGCCATTTATAGGTACCTATACACATTATTCTTTGGTGTGTAGGTACTGTGATGCCCCAGGTTTCTATAGTTGAGGCGTCAACTGATATTAGAGCATAAATGAAACACTGGCTTGTTAGCAGCCGGCCAGGTTGCGACCCGAAATCGGGCCGAACATAAAAAAACCACTAAGATAAGCCTCCAAAACATTTACCTTCGTAAAATTAAAACGAAAAGCGCTTTATAAAAAGTGGCATGAATCAAACTGTATCAAATCGTATGAAATCTTTCCCATAATTCCTATTTTTCTTCATAATTTTCATTTTAATTACGGAACGAACACTTTATAATAACGATAACGTTTTAAAAAGTAATTCATTTCGGTTTTATTCCGTGGCGCCGTTATTTTCAAATGGAAAAAAAGCACTCTTGATCTATGAGTAAGACTTTTAGTAACAAAAAAAAACATACAACCGAATTGATAACCTCCTCCTTTTTGGGAAGTCGGTTAAAAAGAATGAAGCGATTAAAGCGCTGTGTGACACCAGCAACATCGACACTGAGAGTAGATGACACTTTGACAGTTTGCAGAAAACACCTAGACTCATTGCCTAGACTGAAATCCCAGAGCTGCCAGACTTATCTTATTTTCTCACTAATAAAATATGTGGGGTAGAATCAATGATATTTTAAGTAAAAAGGTGTAGATAGGTTATAAGCGCTCAGCAAGCGACACGTTAAAATGTGGCTAACTAGCCACACTTGACCTCAGTGTCGCGTTGCGCCGTCAACTGACACACGTCACGTAGGTTTCACGTTTTTGAAGATCGAATGTTGTTTAAGTAACCTATCTACACCTTTTTACTTATAATATCATTGGGTAGAATAGTGATCGTATGTGGCTACTTTTAATATTCGCAAGCATAGTAACTTATGCGAATGCGGGAATACCGAAAATTTACCTGAAAAAATCAGATATTAGTCCCATGGTGAGAGGACTTTCGAATTTACAGAAAAGGCAGTAGGTACTTATTTAACTTGTTCTTCAGATCCGTACATTTTGATTTGATCGGATGCAGCTTGATGCAAAATGATATAAATAGGTAAATCGGACGACGACATGGTGGGCCCAAAAATGACGACTTTGAAAACTCCGATTTAGAAATTTGGCGTAGAATAAATTTTGTGGTGTTACATAGCCTGAAGTGAAAATGTAAAACGGGTCCAATCGTTTCTGGAAATCTATCTGGCAGACTTATTAGATTTTTCCAGTAAAATACCCTATTATTAAAATGATGTAGCTAAACAAGAATATCATCGATTAACGCCATAGAAAAGGGGGAATATTTATAAAAAATACTTCGTCACTGAGCTTACAAATTATGTCATATAATGAGCTAACCCAACGAGGTATTCATATAAAATAATCGTCAGGGGTTCCCGTCAATTGTCTTATAAAACTGGCATAGACGAAAAAACTTCCTTATTATGGCGGAAACTCGTGATCCGTTTCGGGTACTTTTTTAAAACAACGATATTTCAACTTTTTGGTCTGCTATGCACGAATACGCAGCATATTTAGGATTGTTACCTTCATGACACGGTTTGCGCAGTGGTTGAGCGATTGGCTGCTGCGCTGTGTGTCGCGGGTTCGATTCCCGCACGGAACAATTGTTCATTTAATTTATTAAATCTTTATGCACAAGTAACTGTACAAAGACGGACTTAATGCCATAGCATGTTTTTGTATGGCCTACAGATAGGTGTTCGGTGTTCCGGTTCTGGCTGTTTGTGGACGCATTTCACGAGAATTCCTAGTTTTCTTATAAATCGAGTGCTTTCCTTGAAATGGGTTATACTAGAACTAATTTACAACGATTTTGAAACAAAATAACCGTATTCATACCTGGTTACTTAGACAGTTTTTAAGGTAAGCCTTCTCATCAATTAAAAATTAGATTTAAGAGTAGATATTTTATCTCTACTCCTCTCGGGATAGTCAATTTATACTTAATTCGGAGAGCTCGTGAACGGACGGTTAGACGGGAAAAATTCCACCGTACATTATTTTCGTGTGATTTGAACTATTCACACAGTGCACACTACAGAAGCGCTCCTTATGGACGCCTTTTCCGCCTCGATTCAAACACACAGCGCGAGCGGTGGCTTGTCGTACAGGAACTATAAGTCTGTCTGTTCGCGATAAACTCAAAAACTACTGCACCGATTTTCATGCTGTATTCACCGATGGATATAGTGGTTCTCGAGGAAGGTTTTAGTATATAATTTGTCAAGCGAGCTAAGCCGCGGGCATCAGCTAGTTTTACCTATAAGTTTCGTAATTGCAACGATGCAAAGACTGCCATCTAATGGCAGTCTGTGCACGTTCCCCTAAACGGAGCGTGCAAAAAGTAAAAGTGGTAGCACGTTCACTAAAAAACCCCTCTTTTAATGGACTGGAACAGAGGGGTTTTTGTAGTGAACGTGCACGGCGTGGACTATGCCGTCTAGAGTTGCATATTCGAACCTTTAAGGTGAATGCTCCAACCAGCCCGCGAAATTCAAATTTTCTTTCGTTTTTTTGCAATTTGCAGGCCAGTGCTAGGTTGTATGTTGATTATAATATTATTCGCAGCTGTAAGACATATGTAATTACAGAATTATAATCATCAAAATCATCAATACAACGCTCTAAGTTCATAAAGCTCTAGGAATTACTTTTTTTGTTCCTAGGCCTTTATGAACTTGGAGGGTTGTATTGGTGACTTTGATGATTATAATTCTGTAACTACATACGTCTTACAGCCGCGAATAATATTTTAATCAACATACAACCTAGCAAACTTCAAAAACGCAAGAAATTTTGAATTTCGCGTGCTGGTTGGAGCATTCAGAATAGTAATACAAATACAAAATCCTTTATTTCAAATAGATCAGTTTACAGGCACTTTTGAATAGTCAAGGTCTGTCAGTCAGATAGATGAAGCTAATTCTGCCGCGCTAGCGACAAGAGCAGCAAGTTATTCTGCAACAAAACACACTCACCAGCCCTTATCCAGCGCGGCAGTTGCACATTCCTAAGAGTAGATCCTATGGAGAAGAACGTGTAAGAAACTCCATGGACACTCTTTTAAACACTGTCTTTTTAAATATCATAGTTACATTATTTAATGAGTCTATACTAACTTGACCTTGGCGCTTCTGTGGTACCACTTTTAGCACGCTCCGTTTAGAGGGTGGCCAACAAACTCCCCAGCAACACATCTGTCTGTTGCGTTAGAAGAACTTGCATTTATACAATAGTATGCAAAGTATTATTACAAAGAAAAATAATAAAACATGGGTAACACGTTCAACCTAAAAAGTAAATCATTGGACACTTGTATTGTAAGCTAGCACACTCCTCCATGCCATCATAATCAGACAAAGACCACACCCGGGGACTCCCCATTCTCAGTTTATTAAAAAAGTGTTTATTTTAGAGCAATATTGCCGTGGACAGTATTTATTTAGGATGAATATCTTAGGAGATATTTCAGAATTAAGAAGACATAGTACGTCAGCGAACTTGGAGGAACAAAACGCGCACTCGTTTCACACCCGACCCAAAATTCAGTAGTTTGTTGTACTTACTTTCTTTACTTTTTTATAACTTAAAAAAAACAAACATTTATCAAAATTTATATAGTTAAATTTTAATTTTCAAATCAAAGATAGTGAAAATTAAAATTTCATTAAAATACTCTCGGCGGTTTTGGTCCGGATGGTCGTTTTTATGTCCGTGTTTGACATAACTTTACATATAATTACCAAATATACAAAACTAACAAAAGACTAAAGTAGAGTATCAAACAAATTCGTCCTCAACGCTGTCAGCTGGTAATGTACCCAAGAGACTGGCGGCATTACCACATGGAATGGCAATGCTTAGTCTCTGCCCAAAGTTGACAGACACTTCCAGCCGTTTCGAAATTTCTATAAAAAGGCTATGAGCACAAGGGCCCCACGGCCCTAGGGTTTCAACCCTAAACGGCTCGAAAATATAGTAATCAATAAGGTTAGGTACTATATTTACTCCGCTTGAGGTTTTCCGCAGCCAGCACAGCACGATGAACTAGAGATGGGATGGCGCAAGAGTATCGACACAGGTTGCGTCCCACACGAAAGGCATTTAATAAAGGCCTACTTTACATACTAAATACACTTTATTTAACGAATAAAATTAAAAATAATTATTCTCATATCAAATTATTAGGAACATAGTCTAATGTAACGTATCTTTATTTCAAAAACATACAAATAGCCGTTTAGACGTGATGCTCATTTTAAAATCAGCTGCTTAGCCGTATATACGTCTAAAGATTAAACTCTTGCCGTGACAAAGGAGTGGGCGATACAAATCGTATATAGATACAATATCTATGTAACGGCAGAATATCCAATACCTATATATCCGACGGCACTGAATCTATATATCAGGTATCCGCGTACCTACAGATAGCGAATATAGAGCGATGGGTCACAGAACCACACACTACATGAATCGATATCGTATCGCATGATATTACGATGATATTCGGTTCAAACTGATTCGGGTAGGTACAGTAGTATATTATCACACGGTGGTCCTTGCGATGCGCGCGAGTGGGAGTGATGTAGCTATAGACGAATGAGTGAGAGAGTGTGATTCGAATAAAAAACATAAAAAAGTAAACTAAAGTTTTCTATTCTATAAATCTAAAAAACCGATACGACTATACTAGTTTAATTTTAGAGTGCCATAATATCAACACTACCAAACAATGCATTCACTGACTTCGAGTATGCAGTTACAAATAAAATACAATGATGTACATGAATCAAACAAACCGAAACCTAAAAATCACAGTACCACTTTCGTTTCAGAGTTCCACACAGATTCGTCCGATATATAGATATTGAAATATATAAGTAGATGCGATATCCGATATTCTAAACCGATATTAGATACGATTTGATATGGTGTAAAAGCGATATTACCTCAAGAAAAAAACTTTTTACAACAGTCGGTGTCAAAATACGAAGAAACTAACAAAAACACCGACTTCCGAAATTAAAGTTATTTTTTACTTTGTAGTGTTTTTTTTTTGGAAGTCGGTTGTATTTTTTTGTAAAAAGTTTTTTATTTTTCACTTTTTAGTGGTGCCCTACACCTAACAACACCACTCCAAAATCGCAGAAAAGCAAAATACGCAATTTCGATCATCAAAGAATCATCTAAATAGTCAAATTCCAGCTATTTCGATTTAAAATCCAAAGTTCGTAACCGATTTTGATATGATTTAAATGGGACCAATCTGCAAGTATATCCTTTCAGATAAAACAAAAATTTTTCAAATCGGTTCATAATTGTCGGAGATATGATGAGGTAACAAACATAAAAAAAAAAAAAAAAAAAAAACATACAACCGAATTGATAACCTCCTCCTTTTTGGGAAGTCGGTTAAAAATGACATGACGCAACGCGGGTGCAGTTGACTGAAGGACTCGCTGTTAGACGCAGAGGCAGCTGTGTTCATTTGTAAGAGGTCATCTCTGAAATAAGGGAACTGCTCCGATTACGGGAGATAATCGCCCGGGGCCTCGCTCTTGCAGGGGCCTCCTACAACCACCAAGCAAAAATAAAAAATACTTAGAGATTTTTTTTAATTTAAATTTTCGTTTTGATCCTTATATATCTATTAAGGTTATAACATAACGGTAAATTAAAATAAAGTTCGTTAACTAATTCATTTATTCAAAAGATAATTGAAAAATGTATTATGTAGTAGGTACTTGAATATCGCGCCTCAAAACACTTGAAGATCGGTTTTTTAATCGCATAGCACGTTGTGAAGGCCGTTAAATGCCAACTAAGCGATATATGTGATGCTCTTAAGGATTAAGCAGAAAATACAACAGATTGTCAGTTGGTCAGTGAATGCCATTGTAAGCATAGAAAAGGAAATAAAAACCTATGAATTTGTAGTTTCACTTGTCATATGGTATGACATTCTTACAAAGATAAATGTTATAAGTAAACTGTAGCAAAGCAAAAACATGCACTTAAATGTAACTAAACAACACCAAGACGAATTCACAAATTCTCTCAATAATTATCGAGAAAATGAGTTTTCAGTCATCCCTTGTAACAGCGAGAGAAATAACCGAGGAAAATGATATTGAAAGACAGTTCTTGCAAAGAAGTCAGAAGACGACGTAAAAATAAGCATTTTGATTATGAAGGAGAAGATGAAGCTCAGGAATTGAATGCGAAAGATATTTTCAAATTTTATGTCATTAATATTCATTATAGACAATTTGCGCGCAAGCTGCCATTCTAGGTTTGAGGCACTTTTATAAACATCATGAGAGCATATTTGGTTTCATATATAATATAAAAAGATTAAGGAAATTAGTGATAGTGAACTTAGACGCAATGCAGCGACTTGCAAATATCTATGGCAGTAGGAGAATCATGTGATATTGATGGACATGAATTGTACGAAGAACTGAATATGTTCATCCGAGTGTATGAAGGAAACTACGACAATATTTCGGTGCTGAAATACATACAAGTTTACGCAGTTTACCCCACTATCGAAATAGTCCTGAGAATTATTGCTACCACACCTGTTACAGTTGCGTCTGCTAATGAGTGAGTTTTTGGGTGATGTTGGAAAATGAGTTTTTCGAGGCTTAAAATTATTAAAACATATAAGTATTTGAGGAATTCGATGACACAAGATCGGCTTTCAGCCCTTGCTTTTCTTTCAATCGAAAATGACGTTGATTGTAGTTTTAAAAAAATTAGTCTTAGGAAAAGCCGCAGACCTCAATTTTAAAATTTATCATCTCTGTATTTGTTAATTTTGTAAATCTTTCAATATAAAATATTTTAAAACTCAAATTTTATTAATATAACTAACTTTAGCATTTCTCGTCAAAAATGATAAATACCTACCTAAACCAAACAACCAGACCTACTTTCGCATCAAATACTTTTCACGAAGGACAAAGGGCCTCGCAAAGACCTGCCGCCCGGAGCCTCGCAATGGGTGAAGCCGCCTCTGTTTACTGGTATTAAGCTTCATTATTGCTGAAAGTCATCAGAACTTATATTAAAAAGCTGAAGAGTTTGGTTAACTGGTAATTCTAACCAGTAGTGGTTAGAATTCAATAGTAGATTATGAAACGAGGAATAAAGCAGTGTTATGGCACGGGCGTCATATTGAATCGAGCGAAGCGAGGGAGTTAATACAAGAATCCTGAATGCAGTGAGGGATTCAAGCTACCCCAAGTCAAAGACACCTTTATCCCTGAGGAACATACTCTACTTTTCACAGCCACTGCGAGAAAATTGTGCTCTAACAATGAAAACAGGTGGCGTGCGTCGGCGCCCGCCAAAGGAGTAAGTACATCGCGCGGTGGCTCCAGCCAACTGTCGAATTTCATTTTAACCCGCGGCGATAATAATGTGATTTGAATTTTGAACGCATTTTGACTGCGTGCGGACGGGGCTGGTCGCGGGTTAGAATGACGTCTCTTAGGTTAGGTTTGCATGGAAAATAATTTGACATTTTCTTGCAGGTAGTGTGAAAAAAGTATTTTTAAAGTACATACATCATTCTAGATTCCTTCATTGCTTTATCTGACACTGCTTGATCCCCTCGTTTCATAATCTACTATTAGTGTTGGATAGCCCATTTATCGAAGGTATAACATCGCTGTGACCAATAGGAGCGGAACATTAATAAAAAATGTGACGTAGACGAATTGGCCTGGATCAGCTAGTTATTTATGATACCTATCTACTTATAATTCGAATTAATTATTTGTTCAAACAAATAGAAGAGCACACAGATCACACTATGGCTAATCATGATGGGACATAGGTACCTACACACCAAAGAATAATGCGTCATACCTATCAATGGTGGGTTTTTCTAACAGGAACAAGTTAAAAATAGTCAATAATTTAGTAGTATTTAAATAACTAACACAATAACACTGCGGCGGGAAAAAACCGTATAAAATAAATAGAAAAAAACCGGTCAAGTGCGAGTCGGACTCGCGCACCGAGGGTTCCGTACAAACCTGTAGGTATTATATTATAAAAAGTTGCGATTTACGATTTATGACGTATTAAAAAAAAACGAGTAGGTGGTTTTTTTATTGGTTTGAACGAGATCTAGTGATATCGTTCAAACCAATTTTCGCTGGTAGTTTACATGGTAATATACATCAAATTTTTTTTTAGTTTTATCATTCTCTTATTTTAGATGTTACTGGGGGGGGCACATTTTACCACTTTGGAAGTGTCTGTCTCGCAAACTATTCAGTTAAGAAAAAAAAAAATTGAGAATCCTCAATATCATTTTCGAAGACCTATTCATAGATGCCCCACACGTATCGGTTTGATGATTTTTTTTGTGTGTTCCCTTTCTAAGTATGGGGGGACCCCCAAATTTTTTTGTTTTTTTTCTATTTTTGTGTGAAAATCTTAATGCGGTTTACAGAATACATCTACTTACCAAGTTTCAACAGCATAGTTTTTTATAGTTTCGGAGAAAAGTGGCTGTGACATACGGACGGACAGACAGACAGACATGACGAATCTATAAGGGTTCCGTTTTTGCCATTTGGTTTGGATATGGAACCCTAAAAACAACGGGTTGCACTCCGGAGGTGCCGGCAGAAGTGAAAACTTGAACATTAACGTTGTGAATCATCCGTCTTACTAATTTTCGATCAGATCACGTGTCTTGACGCGTCATCCGTTGGTGAGGCGTGTAAATAGCCTGCACCTTTGTGAAGGTTTTAGAACCTAAGTTTTATGTGTAATGGCGGACCTCAAATAATTCAATTTCCCTAATGATGAATTCTCGACAAACCACCACCAGAGAATTTATTAGCAGCAAAACATGCCCACGTACATTGGCAATCCAGAGATCCCACTCAGACCCAGGGAGATGTGAAATACTTCGTTCATGCGCGTGTGATCACTTGGGCTGCCGGCCGGCGAGCCAAATCCACCGGTGGGATGGTTGAAACTCCAAAAATCAACACTGCACTATAATGAAGCACAGATGCAGGTCCATTTATTTTAGGAGTATCGTCTTGATTTCACCAAAAAAGGATTTTTTATAGCGGAGCGCATAGGCGCGCGCAGACGGACATATTCGAACGGTAACAGGAGACTGTCCGCACTCGCTAACGCCATCTATAGGCCCTTGCGAGAAAACTCAAGAAAGTTTCAACATGGGCGCTGCATCAATAAAGGTAGTGCGAGGATTCATCAATTGAGAAGTTAAAATATTTAATTTGAAATACTGACATATTCTATTATATGGAGAAATCCTAAATTATTGTTATTTTATTTTTTATATTGAAAAGGCATTGACGCTTCACCATCCGTCTTAAGAATTTCAACCAGTTCACGTGTCCTGAAGCGAGTTTAACATTTTATACCCATCCTAAGAAAAGTGCTCAACGCCGCTAAAGAAGTCAACCGGTCAAGCGCACTTGACCGGTTGACTTCTTGTCGGGAGTCGGGACCTCGCAGTGTAGGACCGCGATAGATGGACGTAAAAAATAAAAATAAAGATAATTATTTGGTTTGGGGGCCGAGTCACCCGCGTCCGTAGGAGAATACCCTTCAGCGAATCCCTACACGTGGTCCCCGGGTGGTGCTAAACAGGTGACACTAACCGCCTCCGTGGTCTAGTGGTTATACCACCTGATTCAGACCCAGAGGTCCCGGGTTCGATTCCCAGCGGGGGCAAATTTTTTGCTCGGTTTGGTTGGTGGTAGGACTTGTTCTAAGTCCGCCTGGCAAGCTACCACCATCATGTCTAAGTCTGTCGCCATAACAACAATGTTAACAGCATTGTTGTGTTCCGGCAGTTGGAGGTATGATAGCCAGTTCCTCTCTGTAAGAGGATTCCGGGTGAAACTCGCTTCCATCTTCGGCCTAGTCATCACTTTCCATCAGGTGAGATTTGGGCCAAGAGTTTCCCCGTTTCGCATAAAAAAAAAAAAAAAAAAGTTAAACTATAGAAATAAAAAACAACAAATTTCCTGTTGTAAAAGTAAAAATACCCTAAATAAATAATAACCCAACCGACATAGTATGCGCATTACGTCATATTATGTCATTTGGGTGTTCAAATTTGAATTCTTTTCTAATTATTAAAGTAAAACTATTGTTGTTGCCATATCCTTATCGGGACGCGACGTACTTAATTACCTACTCAACTAGGTATACAAAAAATAAAATTGTACATACATACAAATAAATAAAGTTGAAGTATCTGTTTGTAATAACAAAATATTCTTATTTTACTTAATACATTTCTCTTCATTTTTTTTTTAATTTCTTGTGTACATGTACATAAATAAATAAATACATTTACAAATGTATGAAACCATTATACTTAAAAAAAAAATATATATTTCTGTCTTTGTTCCAGCTAATCTCCGAAATGGATGGGACGATTTTATGTGACTTTCACTGGTAGAGTAGCTGATGTTGTAAACAGGAACTAAAACAAATTTTATTCAGGTTCCGTGCAAAACCAAGAAAAAAAAAATTCTGACGGGTGAAGTAACGGGCAGAAGCTAGTATATATGTATTCCATAGTATATAAGCATTGTTCCTGTCAAAGTAGTTACTGTAACAATATCTGGTGTGGCCCACATTAGCGACTCAAGCGCATGTCATCGATATTTCGACGAAATGTCAAATCGTTTCTATCGATAAAGTAGATCAGTTTTTATTCGTTGTTTTTTTTTTTATAAAGCATCGAGTTGTTTGGAATAGTTGGAATTTCAAGCCAGTAAGGTAAGGAAATTTTGTTTTGTTTTGTTTATTCTTTAGTAATATTTATTATTTTTATCATAAATTAATTCACAGTGAGATTTATGCCCTGTATATTATCAAATATTTTTAGCATACCTAATACAAAAAATATTATTTAAGTATTTTAATCCTTAGAATGTATAATATTTTTATGATTGCAAAATACTTACGGGAAATAATAGAAACACAGAAAAGTAGTATACCTACATAATATACAACATTATTCTACTGCGAAAGTGCTATTTTTTTATCTTAGTAGGTACTCATTTCTTCTTGATCTACTTGCATTCTAATTTTATATTTACAACAATACTATACAGACCGTCCCAAGACTTGGAGGACAGTACCTTAAATACTTAGGAAAACTAGCCAAGTGCGAGGCAGACTCGCACACGAAGGGTTCTATAACATAAACCTTAATTTTTATTATTTGTTGTTATGGCGGCAAAATAAATACACAATCTGTGAAAATTTCAACTATCTATGTACCTGTTACGGTTCTTGAGATACAGCCCGCTGACAGACGGACAGACGGACGGATGGACAGCAGAGGCTTAGAAATAGCTAGGGTTCCGTTGGTTACCCTTTGGGTACGGAACCCTAAAAAAATACTAAATGAAGACTTCATTTTTATATTTAAAACAATACGAACAGCATTCCAAAATTACAGCTATTTTTTTTACATTTAGCGGGTTCGACTCCTGTTTCAGACAGCGCTTATCTACACTATACATATATCTATACTAATATTATAAAGCAGAAGAGTTTGTTTGTTTGTTTGGTTGAACGCGCTAATCTCAGGAACTACTGGCTCGAATTGAAAAAATATTTTTGCGTTGGATAGTCCATTTATCGAGGAAGGCTATAGGCTATATAACATCACGCTATAACCAATAGGAGCGGAGCAGCAATAAGAAATGTTGCAAGCGGGCAAAAACCTTCCCTTGCGTGAATCTCAGGAACTACTGGTCCGATTTGAAAATTTTTTTCAGTATTACATAGCCCATTTATTGAAGAAGGCTAAAGGCATATATCATCACGCTACGGCAAACAGAAGCTGAGCATTAATGGAATATGTGACGCAGACGAAGTTGCGCGGGTCAGCTAGTAATATTTTTAAAGAAAATAGGTATTTGTTTGTTTGAAATGAATAGGCTTCGAAACTTCTGGACCAATTTGAAAAAATCTTTCAGTGTTAGATAGCCCATTTGTCGAGGAAGGCTTTAGGCTATAATATCATCACGCTACGACTAACAGGAGCGGAGCATTAATGGAAAATGTGGCGCAGACGAAGTTGCGCGGGTCAGCTAGTTTAAAATATTCTTAATGCTGTTCATATAGTTTTTAAAATAAAAATGAAGTCTTTATTAAGATTTTTTTATCTGCAGTACAAGCTTAAGGAATTTTATCTCCATATGAAATTAAATTCTTGAGACATCCTGCATAAAATTAATAAATAAAATAAACTAAACGATCAGCTAACTATAGACGGTGCCAGTATTATTCCTGCGTAGATCATCATCTGCCTAGCCTTTTCTCAACTGACCTCTCTCAGACCGGATTTAGCTGAATACCAGTATTTTACGTGGAGCGGCTGCCTACCAGACCTCCACAATCCATTAACTCGGTAACACGGTACTCCTTGTCAAGACTAGTGTCAGATTTTCTGGCTTCTGACAATCCGTAACGACCGCCAAAGATCCCCAAATGACAGCTGGGACCAACAGCTTAACGTGCTTTTTTAACGAGAAAACTCGGTATGTTAAGATGGTCACCCATCCACAGACCAACCTCGGCAAGCGTTGCTTACCCTTGAAGATCGACCTGTGCGGCTGTTATTATTTGGCCACGAGCTCCTCAATATTCCTTCGTAGATACTCAAACAGTAAGTTATGAACCGTTTTTCATAACTAGAGAACGTAAAGGATCACGATGGAAGTCAATCCAGTGCAGCTTGAACATATTATTTCTGTTTTTGATATTTATAAAGTCAACAAATGTATGTCGGTATTTGACGTCTATCATAAACCACATCATCAATCGTCTTCAACGCTGTCAGCTGATAATGTGCCCAAGAGACTGTCGGCATTGCCACGTTGGTTAGGGTTAGGGTTCCGTACTCAAACAGTAACATACGGAACCTCCGCTGTGCGTCTGTCTGTATGTCAGCGGGTTGTATTTCAAGAACCGTAATAGGTAGACAGTTGAAATTTCCACAATAACAACAAATAATAAAATTATATACTTTTTTTTTAAGGATAGGAAATCATCCAATGACTTCTCCCGCGCTGGGTAAAGCAGGAGGGAGTGTCAGACTCCTACTGACTAAAACCCATCCGTGTTCCTCCTAATGACCTTTGCGTTCCAGGGCCGCGGTGACTCTTTCGAACAAATTCCGCAACCCCGGCAAAGTTAAATACTTAAGCTTCCATACAATAAACGTGTTTTTTTTTTTCGGTTTACGTTACGGAACCCTTCGCGTGAAAGTTCGACTTGCACTTGTTCGGTTTTTTTTTAAATATATTGTTACTTGTTTTAGATGCGTGAACTCCTGATCTTGTTGACGGCCGGACTATCCAGCGCTGTAGACTTGCCCTCTAACTGCGAGAAACCGGTCTACTGCAACAGCCTCCTCCTCTATCACGTCCAGATGGCCAGGATCTTCAACGACTCCAAGACCTTCGTCGATCTCCACATGAAGTACAACGAAACCAAAATACTAAGAGATTTTGAGGTCTTGCTGAACGATACCAATCAACGCCCGTCTGTAGCACAGCTAAAAACATTTGTTGACGACAACTTTTCAAGTGAAAGTGAACTTGAGGACTGGAAGCCACCAGATCACAGTGATAAGCCCTCATTCCTTGACTCTATTAAAGACGAGGAGTTGAGAGCTTTCGGAAAAGACCTCAATGACATCTGGCCTGTTCTAGCAAAGAAAGTTAGAGCCGAGGTTCTTGAGAATCCTGAACAGTACAGCCTCATTCCCATAACTCATGGATTCATTATACCTGGAGGACGGTTCACGGAGATTTACTACTGGGACTCTTACTGGATCATCGAAGGTCTGTTAGTTTGTGGAATGAAGGAAACCGCCAGAGGAATGATTGAAAACCTTATTGAACTTTTGATCAAGTTTGGCCATATACCTAATGGGAGCAGATGGTATTACCAGGAGCGCAGTCAACCCCCAATGTTGACCGCGATGGTTGCTGTCTACTTCCAGTATACCCAGGATATTGATTTTTTAAGGAAGCACATAACCTGTTTAGAAAATGAAATGGACTTTTGGTTGAAAGAGAGAGCTGTTACAGTTGAAAAGGACTGCAGTAATTTCACACTGCTCAGGTATTTTGCTCCCAGCAAAGGTCCGCGACCTGAATCGTATTTTGAAGACTACAATAATTCAATCGGCTTTAGCGATGAGGAACGTGAGGAATTCTACATCGACATTAAAAGCGCGGCTGAGAGCGGGTGGGACTTCTCATCACGATGGTTCATCAAGCCGGATGGAAGCAACAACGGATCCTTGACTGACATACATACCAGGTACATCATCCCAGTTGACTTGAACGCTATTTTCGCTGGTGCTCTTCAGCATATCGCCGTGTTCAATGCGATATTGTTAAACCAGCAAAAAGCTTACAAGTACGCGTCCTTAGCCTCACAATGGAGAGCCAGCATCGAGGCAGTGCTGTGGGATAAAGAAGACTCAATGTGGTATGACTACAATATCCGGGACAGATCACATCGCAAATACTTCTACACGTCGAACGTCGCACCGCTGTGGCAGAACGCCGTTAGCTCCAGATTCCTGATAGTCAATGGGCCCAGGATTGTGAACAGCCTTCAACAATCAAGAGCTCTTGGTTTCCCTGGGGGTGTACCGACCTCAGTCACCAAGAGCAAGCAGCAGTGGGACTTCCCCAATGTATGGGCACCTGAGATTAGCATCGTCGTCAATGCTATGGACAACATCGGGACGGAGAAGGCGAGGGCTCTTGCGTTTGAAGTTGCGCAGACATTCGTGAGGTCTTGCCACTTGGGTTTCCTGGATTCTAAGCGGATGTATGAGAAGTACGATGCAGAGAATCCGGGTGAGATCGGCGGCGGTGGCGAGTACAACGCGCAGTTTGGTTTTGGGTGGACCAACGGCGCTGTTCTGGAGTTCTTGCACAGATACGGCAGTTTTATGACAGCCGTAGATAATAATGTGTAAAAACCACAGTCAAAAAATTGTTCCAGCACGTTTGTTTGACCGTTATATAGTTATTAATTCAAATTGAAGTTTACTTAATTAATGTGTAAATAAATCAATCAAATCGGTTATTGCAATGTATAATGTACACATACAGGTGGTAAAATGAATAAAAAAAGATACAATTATGGACCATGTCGGGCACAGCAAAACTAAAATAATTAGGAGAGAGGAACAGCACTTTAAATATTTTTGTTGTAAAATAAATGTTTTTTATTTCCTTCCATTTTGTTTCTAATGTTTTTTACATACTTATATTTTTTTTTTTTACTTTCTCGGGTCCCTGGAGACCCGGTCCTTTGGTAGGCGTACCCAACTCGTAGAGGTCCCGTTAGACATTTCAAATGTAAATGGGGCACCAACCGGCGATTATCCCTGTATGCACTGTGAAAGTATTCCCAAGGACAATCCCCGGTTGGAGCAGTACCTACTATTGCAGAATATGGAAACAAAAGATGAAACGCGGTTTGGGTGGTTTAGTGGACTGATAATCGTTTATTAGAGAAGAACTATTGGCCCCTGCTTGACCACTAACAATATACACGGCTTTTAAATGGCAGGGGGTGACTTGCACACTCAATGAATGGGCCCCCGCGAAAACGGTCGCTAGCACAAAGTGACGTAGCGCCAAGGTGGCAACATTGCCTGAGGTGCTAGAGGAGTGGATAGGTATACCACGGCTATCAGGACAATCCCGGAAGTGCGGTCAAGATCTCTACCAGCATCTTACCGGATTATACATCCTTCTCCCGAGCACGTTTGCTCTAGCGAATCTCCACTCAGACCGGCCGATTAAGGCAAGAAAGAGGTGGGAGCTCTGTTCCTCGTCAGTGTTCACTCTGGCCAGCCAATAAAGGCAAGCCGGAGATGAGGAATAAGACTTCTCCCGGGATATTAGGTACGTGAGGGCGCTACTGCCCAACAGTTGCCCACAAAACTGCCTTGCGGATTGTATCTCTCTTTGTCTGGCCTCTCACCCTAGGTATTACCTAAGGCCCATCGGGACGCGCAAGCCCCACCACGACGTCAACGTAGAGATACTGCGGTAGGGATACAATTATTATTATTACCTAACTACATTTTTGTTTTTGGATTAAATAAGATAAGTTATTAGTGTTTTTATTGTTGAATTCTATAGACGCTACATATTGTAACTACAAATACAAAAATATAGGTATACATATATAGGGCTCCCGTATACGAAACACCTTTTTTCAGTTTATGGAACGGAACTCTACTTATGAGAGTCGGACTCGCACTTGGCCGCTTTTTTATTATGATTAATTCAAATTTGTTTTATTAATAAAGCCAATGTAATACTAAAGAAATCAAAACATATTTATTCAGTTGTGTTTCTAATTTTTGTACGAAATTATAGAATAAAAACATTAATATATAATTTCAGTGTTAAAAATATAGAGCTGAAACACATTTTAACAAATGTTTTGAAAAAAAAAAATGAAAGACTGTTTTTATTTTCATGCAACTAATTATTATATTCACAAAATATCATGTACTTACCTACTTACAGATAACCTAAAGTAACTCTACATAATACTTTAAATAGTTAACTAGACTTGTAAAAAAGCGAAATTATGTACAAAAAATAACCTAAATTCTAGCAAATAAATATAATCTGAATCTGATATGTAGGCACAAACGAAAAAAGATGTGCTTTTAAAAATTCACCCACATCGCAGTCAATGGCAAAAAGTGCCCTCGCTCGTGCTCCTGGCATTAAATTGCCGCGTTGTACAGCGCTGCCGATTATTTGGCCGAAGAAAAGCCACGCCCTTTGGTCACGTGATCAGTGGTCTAGTTGTTGTCGTTGTAGTTCTACTTGACTCGGCTAGACAGATGATTGGAACCATCGAATATAAAAATAAAAATTATGATTGGAACCAACAAATCCTATGGGCCCTTTTCCTGTCATGTGTTTTCGACACACACACACCACACACAACAACTCACCGTGTACATTTAGGTAGGGTGAACGACAAGTGAGTTGTCATTCCATCTTGTTTGTATGGTTTCACTTGTTGTTCACTTTTTCTGAGTTTTCACTTCGACATGTTTAAAGAATCGCACTACTGGTTCGCATACGGGTGCTACCACGCTCCTGGCCACACGCAGGACAAAGATTTCGTTTGCTGCTGCAGTATCATGCGGGGCACCAGTGACCAATGACGTACTATATATAGACACGTCATAAACCTACATCGCGGCGCTTAAAAACGCGCGAATAGCTACTAATACGCATGAAGAAAGGGAAAGAAAATA
Organism: Ceramica pisi; assembly: GCA_963859965.1. Classification (NCBI taxonomy): domain Eukaryota; kingdom Metazoa; phylum Arthropoda; class Insecta; order Lepidoptera; family Noctuidae; genus Ceramica; species Ceramica pisi. Next base: position 5,262,398 of record OY982555.1, read on the forward strand.
TGTCACCGTGCGGCGTCACCCATCCATAGACCAACCTTGGCAAGCGTTGCTTAACCTTAAAGATCGACCTGTGCAGCTGTTATTATTTAGCCACGAGCATTATTACCCACACAACAATCTGCCAAATTTAATTTTCAGCTTTACGTATCACCAACGCATTAGGTTCAAGGTTTATAGGGAAAATTTTGCAGTGACGGGAAGCGTGATGTGATTTAAACAATGCTTGCTGCATGTTGCATGCTTGCTTGCGATAGCTACAACCTGGGAGTATTTAAGTCAAGAGGGAATAAGTTACTTCTAGGCAAGCGTGCTCCATCTTAGACCGCATCATTGCTTAACATCAGGTAAGATAGTGGTCAAACCGGTTTCGGGGGCCGAGTCACCCGCGTCCGTAGGAGAATACCCTTCAGCGAATCCTTACACGTGGTCCCCGAGTGGTGCTAAACAGGTGACACTAACCGCCTCCGTGGTCTAGTGGTTATACCACCTGATTCAGACCCAGAGGTCCCGGGTTCGATTCCCTTCGGGGACAAATTTTTTGCTCGGTTTGGTTGGTGGTAGGACTTGTTCTAAGTCCGCCTGGCAAGCTACCACCATCATGTCTAAGTCTGTCGCCATAACAACAATGTTAACAGCATTGTTGTGTTCCGGCAGTTAGAGGTATGATAGCCAGTTCCTCTGTGTAAAAGGATTCCGGGTGAAACTCGCTTCCATCTTCGGCCTAATCATCTCTCTCTCTAAACTCTGGGGAAATTCTTGGCCCAAATCTCACCTGATGGACAGGTGAGATTTGGGCCAAGAGTTTCCCCGTTTTGCATAAAAAAAAGAAAACAATAGTAAAAAAAAAAACAAATGGTCATAAATATCATGGTTTATTTTGTATGATAGTGGTCGGTGGTGTAGTAGTGGTGGCAGAATCTCGATGCTCCGAAATTTGACATAACACACGTGGCATAATCTCCTATAAAAGAATATTTTTATAGCATAAAAAAATATTTAATATAATTATTGTTTGGCCGAATGTTTATATTGTCCGAATTTACAATGGCATACTTTTAAGATGCCATAATACCTTTGGCAAAGTTAAAATTCCGCAAAATTTCGTATAGCATAACGTTTATTTAGAGAGCGACTATTATTTGGCACAACTTCACTTGGCAAACTATGAAGATAGCAGAATTTCATTCATAAATGCAAAGTTAAGGAATAATTTTGCCATTTCTAGAAAAAGGCATTTTTATCTTTAAATTAAATGTTGTTTTAAACAGTAAATAATTACGTTGTGGTATAAAAGTTACTGACAGAAACGAATCGCTGCAAAACCGACTCCACGTAGTCTTGTCTGCCCTACCCCTAGAGTGTAATTTAGGCCGTGTAGGCGCGAAGGGGCGAGGCGGCCCGCGAGTTGAGGAGCAGGTGGTATTAACCCACGCGCAGGTACATCGGTAAGCCATATCAGTTGGGTACTACTGTAAGCTTGTTTGCATGCTGTATGTTTTATTCTTGCATAGTTTATGCTTGTTTGCATGCATGCTTGTGACGATGAGCTTACTATAAACTTTCTGAGGTTTGATAGTTCTGCTTTTTAATGACTATCGTATGAAATGTATGCCAAAAGACGATTCTGACTTGCAAAATTATGAGTTTTGAATGTTTAATTTAATAAATGAGGATAATGTCAAATGATTTTCTGCGAAATAAAGTTTATGCTATCCGTTGTTATGCAAAATAATATTATGACATAAAACCTTCTGCTATAAAAAGCAGACCCTGGTCAAGTGTATGCCTATCAGTAGGAAAAAAAATCTAATGGTACTAAATAATACCATGTTTTTTTCGTTATAAAAATGTAAAATAGTCTTTTGATAGATGAAGCGGGCTGCCGTTGTAGACGACTAAAAAGGCAGTGTGAATAATAAATAACAATTGGTTACCTGCTCATTGGTGGGCAGTGTCCACGATCGATAGGCAGTTGGCAAATCTGGTCTAACCCTGAAAACAGATCTCAACAGTTTAGGCAAAAGTGTAACTGCAATCACTCTCACACAAATAAATCCTACTAATATTATAAATGCGAAAGTCTGTGAGGATGGATGGATGTTTGTTGCTCTTTCACGTCAGAACGCCTGAAAGGATCTACATGAAATTTGGCACACAGGTAGATTATAGTCTGGAATAACACGTAGGATAGGTATTTTTGTTTTCGTCAAACAGGCGGGCAGATCCGAAGGTGACAGCTAGAACTATTTTTTTTTATGTTTGCGCGTGTGATGATGCGGCCCGCCGCACGCGCCTCCTCTCCGTAAACGGAAACTAAGTCCTGCTTCGGCCCTCAGACGTTGAACTCTGTGTCCCTTGCGCTTTCGCACACATACACGGACTGCACAAAATACCTAAAGCCAGAAGCTCTGTGCGCTCTAAGGTTATGCTATACAATCTTCTAAAACTGCCTGCCTGCCTGTCTAGCCTTTTCCCAACTATATTGGGGTCAGCTTCCAGCCAAAAATCTGATACAGCTGAATAGCAGCCCGGTCTATTCTGTCAATATCTCACCGTGTTCACTTAGGTGGAGTGAACGACAAGTGAGCTGTCAGCCCATCTTGTTTGTATGGTTTGACAGCTCACTTGTCGTTTACTATGCCTACGTGTTCACTTCGACTTGTTTACAGAATCGCACTGCTGTATTTTACGTGAAGCGGCTGCCTACCAGACCTCCACAACCCATTAAATGGGTTAGGTACACGGATTTCTTGGCAAGACTGGAGTTAGATTTACTGGTTTCTGACAATCCGTAAACGTTCATTTCAGTTTATCCAAAGTTCTACAAATGACAGCCGGGACCCACGGCTTAACGTGCTTTCCGAAGCACGGAGGAAACTCGGTATGTTAAGAAGGTCACCCATCCAGACCAACCTTGGCAAGCGTTGCTTAACCTTGAAGATCGAACTGTGCGGCTTTTATTCTTTAGCCACGAGCTCCTCTAAAACGCTGAATGAAAAAGATAGATCCGATACCTTTCGACGGATACTTCGTTATAATTTCGATATAATCAGATTCTTCACAGCAATAACTTTTTGAAAAAAACTTTTTATTAAAAAATACAACCGACTTCCAAAAAAAAAACACTACAAAGTAAAAAATAACTTTAATTTCGGAAGTCGGTGTTTTTGTTACTTTCTTCGTATTTTGACACTGACTTCCGAAATTAAAGTTATTTTTTACTTTGTAGTGTTTTTTTTTTGGAAGTCGGTTGTTTTTTTTTGTAAAAAGTTTTATATTTTTCACTTTTTAGTGGTGCCCCTGCACACCTAACAACACCACTGCAAAATCGCAGAAAAGCAAAATACGCAATTTCGATTTTCAAAGAATCATCTAAATAGTCAAATTCCAGGTATTTCGATTTAAAATCCAAAGTTCGTAACCGATTTTGATATGATTTAAATGGGACCAATCTGCAAGTATATCCTTTCAGATAAAAAAAGAATTTTTCAAATCGGTTCATAATTGTCGGAGTTATGAGGTAACAAACATAAAAAAAAAAACATACAACCGAATTGATAACCTCCTCCTTTTTGGGAAGTCGGTTAAAAAACTAAAGTCAGAAGTATAATAGGGAATATGCATGCAATTTTTTTATTTGCAAAATAAAATATTTATTAGCTCTAGTAAACAATCATGAAATTATTTTTTAAATACCTTCATCATTTATTAAGTTACAAAGCTTCAAAGACAACAGTTAGAAAGAGAAGTCCGATACGTAATGTGACGTCAAATTACACGACGACTATACAGCTGCCATAAAAAACAGCGTTTTCGCGAGAGGGACAGATATATTTGTTTAAAATAATTGTATCTCGTTCGTTTTTCGAACAATTTAGATTCTAATTTCACAGTTAGCATTAGGTATATTTTCCAATACTTTTAGATAAACTCTCCAGATCATAAATACTTTTTTCATGCATATTCCCTATTGTGAGTTTCATTTTAAAGTTGAAAAGACAATCAACTAACTTTTGTGACTGATTAATAATTATCGAATAAATATTCTCCCCTCTGCTGCGTCATTGGGTAAGGATCCATTCCTTCTGATTTTTATATAACGTTTTCCTTTTGCTTTATTACTAACCCTAGTCATTAAGTTATTTTGTTGTTACTAACACTATGGACAATTGTCTGAAATAAAGAGTTTGAATTGAATTGAATTGAATTAACAAGGAATTTCATCGTGATAGGTAAATTTCACCACATTAGTTCCACGGTTAAAAATAATTAAAAGATTAATTTTTATTATTTTTTGCAGTTATGCAAGTGTTTCATAAAGGCACGATTTCACTTCTGCGTAAGATATGGACGGAGAGGTTACACCCGTTTTCATCATCTGTTTGGGCGGGTCAGCTCGTGGCTAAACATTAACAGCCGCACAGGTCGATCTACCAGGTTAAGCAACGTTGCCAAGGTTAGTCTGTGGATGGGTGACCATCTTAAAATACCGAGTTTCCTCCGTGCCTCGGAAAGCACGTTAAGCCGTTGGTCCCGGCTGCCATTTGTAGATCTTTGGCAGTCGTTACGGATAGTCAGAAGCCAGTAAATCTGACTCCAGTCTTGCCAAGAAGTACCCTGTTACCTAGTTTACGGGTTGTGGAGGTCAGGTAGGCAGCCGCTCTACGTAAAATACTGGTATTCAGCTGAATCTGGTTTGACTGAAAGCCGACACCAAAATAGTTGGGAAAAGGCTAGGCAGATGTTTGGGCGGGTCACACCAGCCACATTGCATAGTAAACGCTGGCCTAAAGTCTCCACACAATGGTTGCCACAAGATGGACGGTGTCGCCAAAACCGGCCCAGAAAGCGGTAACGATATGACCTGGACCATCCTCAAGCGGTCCGTCAAGCTTTTCCGTGTGGCTTTGTAGCCTAGCACATTATCGATGCTATATTTAGTCAGTGTATCAATGTGTATGACACTGTACTGATTCACTCCTTGACATTATGCTGAGACTATTTCTCATCATGAAAAAGTAGGGGGCCTACGCCATAATATGAAAACGGTCTTTTTCACAAATTCAGAAATCCCATTCATGAAGATACTATTAAAATAATTATCTATTATCTTCTATCTTCTTCTATCTATATCTTCTATATATACTTATAATAAATCTGTAGAGAGGTCAATTCTGTACATGAAATATTTTTCCAAAATAACTATCAGGGGGTGATTAGGGATCGAAACTGATGCCAAAAATGCAATCAGTAAAATTTTTGTCTGTCTGTATAACCGTTATAGGAACAAAAACTACTCGACGGATTTTAACGAAACTTGGTACAATTATTTTTCATACTCCTAAGCTGGTTATAGTATACTCTTCATCACGCTACAATCAATAGGAGCAGAGCAGTGAAGGGAAATGTTGGGAAATCGGGTGAAGTTACTCCATTTTTTAAGCTTCCGTTGCGTGTGCAACCTTAATGGTTAAAGCTACACAGAAATCATAACACGGAAATGTTCTCCTTAATATTATATAAAAAAATATCACACGACAGCATATGTCTATCTTTTATGATTGACGCACAATAACACGTGTAACTCCCGATAGCTTAGCAGTTCGAAGCTTTCTGATTATGTTTGTCTACTCTTACGTTTATAACACTCTCAGTCATCCCTAATTAAAAAAGTTCACATTATTAACTATTCCATAAAAAAGAATCTTAGAAATCGGTATAGAAACACCAAAGTTATACATGAAATACGCTAATAATAAGCCATCGCGCGTGAATACTGAATCATGCTTTAAGGGTGTGTATTCCGTAGGGCACGCCACGATAGCGGCGGTAAGTCCCCTCCTTGAGGAGTGGCTTGAGAGGCGCCACGGCGTCCTCACCTACCGCCTGACGCAGGTCCTCACCGGACATGGTTGTTTCGGGAGGTTCCTGCACCGAATCGGGCGGGAGGAAACGCCCGGGTGTCACCACTGCGAGGATCGACCGGAGGACACGGTAGAGCACACTGTGCAGGTGTGCCCCGCTTGGGCGGCGCACCGCTGTGTCCTCGAAACGGCGATCGGCGGCGACCTCTCGCGTCCGGCCCTGGTCCAAGCCATGGTCCGGAGCGAGACGGAATGGGACGCCGTTGCCTCCTTCTGCGAAGCAGTCATGCTAGCGAAGGAGGTGGCGGAGCGGGAGAGGAGACCCTCTCGTCCCGGCCGCCGTGGTAGACGCCGCGGGCGTCGGGGGCCACCACCTGGTGACCTCCGGCCACCGTAGGCGCGGGCCTGTGGACGGCGAGCTATGGGTGGCTCGCCGTCCGTCCATCTAGACAGGCCGTGTCGACGGCGCGTTAGTGTTCCACGCGCGCCTCAAAGAGAGTCAGCAACACAGAGGGGCCCGAAAGGGCCGACGCCTGCCGGAGTCGCGGGATTATTCGCAAGAGACACCGTGGCTCCGGAACACAAAGGGCAATGAAGGAACATGGATGGGTTTTAGTCAGTAGAAGTCTGACACTCCCTCCCGCTACACCCAGAGCGGGAGGAGTAATTGGATGATTTCCCATCCCTAAAATTAAAAAAAAGGGTGTGTATTCCGTCCACTAGCGCCGCCAATCGTTTTTTATTAATTGTGGTAAATTTAAGACACGTAGATAAAAAAGCGCTCTGTAGTATTCTGAAGAAATGTATCTATTATTTTTTGAGAGCTATTTTTATTACATAACTCGATGGCTAAATTTTAATAGCCAAAACGGCAATTATTGCTAAAAGTGGCCACTTTTAGCAAAAATATCGACTTTGGCAACTATTTATGTTCTAAAGTACAAAACATAACTCTCAAAAAATAATAAATACATTTCTTCAGAACACTACAGAGCGGTTTTTTATCTACGTGTCTTAAATTTACCACAATTAATTAAAAACGATTGGCGGCGCTAGTGGACGGAATGCGCCATATTTTTGTATAAGGTCGCGAACGCACAGTAGTGCTATTCTGTAACAACATTTTCGTATCTCGACAGCGGAATCCGACGTGAGTTTCAAATTCGTATAAACATAAGACCTTATGACGTGTGAAATAAAGTTCACTTTGTAAGCTTAGTCACTCAGGTGAAGTGAATATCGAAATGGTTATTTACAGAATAGACTAGCAGGTGTCAGATATTTTGGCCTCTAACAATCGATAACGAGTGCCAAAGATCTGCTTGATAGCTGGGACCAACGGCTGAACGTGTTTTCTGGGACACAGAGGAGTCTTGATATGTTAAGATGGACATCCACAGATTACCCTTAGCAAGAGTTGCTTAACCTTGAAGATCGACCCATGCCACTTTTATTCTTAACTAGCTGTACCCCCGCGGCTACGCTTCCGCTTCACCCTGCTATACCTTACTCTACCCTACTCTACTCCACCCAACTCTACCCTACAATACCCTAATTATTATTTTATCCATAACAACCTTCTCCTCACAATAACAAACACAACAAAAAAAGAATTAGCGAAATCGTTTCAGCAGTTCTCGAGATTTGCGCTTAGCAACACATTTAGCGATTCATTTTTATATTATAGATAGATTCTTTCTTGTACATCAAAACAGCTTGTATGATATACAGTGATGGAAAGTTCATGTACCTACAAAGGCGAGCTTAACTCAGAAATCTTTTAGTCAAGAGCTTCTACTAGTCCTCACTAAACCGCTTTCGTTGTCAAACAAAAAAAACGGCCAAGGGCGAGTGGGACTCTCACACGAAGTTTTCCGTACCATGAGGGCTACACTCTAAGCCCGAAGTCCTTAGTTTCAGGCTTAATTGCAGGCGTATTCTACTCCGTTAAACCTATGGATTTGGAAAGATCGTGACCCAAATAGTTCCACTACTCGATACTAGATGGCGTTAGTAGTACGTTGTGTACCCGGCATTCATTCTGGCGCGTAACACTGCCCCCTCCTAAGACATGCTCGTCCCGAGCATCGGTCCCATGATAAAGCGCCAGTCGATCCACATGGACGATCTTAGGTTCTTAGGTGCACTTCTCGTACCTTTCTGGATACGGTAGGTCACGTCATTGATTTTTGTGACAATCCGGTACGGCCCGTCCCATTTAGCTTGAAGCTTAGGAGATTTCCCTTTACTGCGAACTGGATTGGGCAACCACACTAGTGAACCTTCGTCAAAACCTTTATTGTTAATTTTGCGGTCATAACGAGTTTTCATCTTTTCAGACATTTGCTGGCCCGATTGTCTGATGTGCTCATAAATGTCGTTCATTTTGTTCCGCAAGTCATTCGCATAATCGGTTATACTGCGTGGGGCATCAGGTGGTATTCCGGTGATCAGGGGCCCGAGTCTGCTATTTTTATAAATTTGTCATTCCAACACGATCCCATTGTCATGCCATTGTCATTTTGCTAAAAAGTTCGTAATCTGCTAAATTTATAATGACCGATCATTGGCCGGTCAGCGACAAGCCATCGGCCGATCAGTGATCGTTCACCGGCAAGCCAATGGTCTCGTAATAGTGCTCGTAATAGAGTTGTGTTGACATTGCCGTATTGCCATTATAATAAAACCATTGTGGAAAATCATTTCTAAATGATTTTCTAAAAACTACTACTAAATTTGAATGTTTATTCCTGCCAGATTTTATTTATATTTAATTTGATAATTATTATTTATTAGTGTTATAAGCAATCTGAATTAGTGAGAAGTTCGTAAATACCAAAAAACATTAGATATATACGCGAAACTATACAAATGCAATATTATTTTGATTAGCTGTCAAAGTCAAATATGACATAAGTGACATTATTGCTTACTGACGTTTAACTGATATGTCTTTATTTTTGTTTATTTTCATCTACCTAAGTGTTTAGATTTTTTGTTTGTGTTTAATTTGTATATTGACCAGCCTCCAAAGCACAGAGTACTTTTATATATATGGAACTCCAAGCGACGCAAACGTCAAAAATCTGCACGGCGTTACGCAGCAGAAGGTAAAGATCTTGCAATTATTTGTTATGTATGACCAGTAACTGCCCACTCTAGAATAAAGTATATCGCCTGATGTAACAAAATATTATTCTTTTTATAGATAGAGACCATGCTGCTCTTGAAGCTGCTCAATCGAGGCTGGACGCAATAGAAGCCAGGAACTCCGAGGCGACTTTAAAACTGAGGCCCTAAAAAATTTAGCTGGGGCCATAAACCAACAGAGCTCATCCACAGAAAAACTGACCCACTGGACCCCTTTGTGACATCTGTGTTAAAAAAGGTGATTACTCTTTATTTATAGGTAATTCATCTTTATGAAATGGTTTCACTCAAAATCTGAACTTCTACTCATTATGTGTGCTACAAACATACCCATCATGAGTATTAAGGAGCATTGAAAACAATACAAACAAAATATATAACCCCTCCAGCTAAGCTTAAAAGCTTGGGGACATTAGTAGTAGTACATTGTCCCTAGAATTTGACATCTTGATTGTAACTCTGATACTAAGCACTAGGTTACACAAGCTATATACAAAGTTCCAACTTTTGTATATTACCAGTGACTTCACCCGCATGAAAATAGATAATTATATGCCTGTGTTATTCAGTGATAGTGATAAAGTAACTTTCTAGTAGTGAAAGAATTTTGAAATCAATCCAGTAGTTTTTGACTTACAATGAAATCTATTTTAGGAGTAGTCTATGTCCAGCAGTTCATTCCAAATGGTTGTAAAGGTAAATGAAACAGTGTTTATAAAAAGAGCATTAATTAATTTATTTTAAATCTCTGTTTTTAACTGACTTCCCAAAAAGGAGGCGGTTCTCAATTTGGTTGTATTTTGTTCAATACTGTGGATCTGTAACAAAGTTAAATCATTTTAATAATAATAAGAGCATTTTCGTACTTCACTAGAATATTGAGGTGGTTTTGCATTAATTACCTGCTTATTTAATTTATGCATTTCTCTTCTCCACAGTCTGTCAACAAGAGCCTGCTGCACTGCCCGATCTACAAGAAGGTCCCGGTTCACCCTTCGATGGTCTTGATAATTGGGTGCTGCATAATTATTTTCCTCCTTAAATTAAAAGACTGATTAGTGATTAATGTTGTAATTTTTTATTATACTAGTTAAAACTTATGATGTGTTATTCAAATGATGATTAAAGTATTGAAGATCTTTTTAAGACTATTTTATATGAAGACTGATTATTATAAGACTACTACATCAAGTATTGTAACTTGGTGTTGTTTTATAATAAATGTTTTTTTTTTTGTTCTAGATAGTATATTTACATTTCAGGCTGGAAAGTCAAGTTTAATATTGTTAAATAAATATTTAGTTAGTGAGAAATAAAGACTAATCTAAATGTAGATTTTTTAGTATAGTAGTATTATTTATATTACCTGATAAATTCCAAATTCATGATACATATTCAATATCAATAGAAATAGTGGAATAGAAATCGCATACCTGTTGCAAGCGAAGTCCTTCTGCATAAACTTCATCAGAAGGGAATGGTTCTCTTGCCATGTTTGCAATATTATGCTACATGCAATCACAATCTTGCCTGCAGTTGGGCAAAGCATGTGCTGTATGTGCGGCCATGGTTACCAAAAATAACAATTCAAATTTTTGATAGAACCTGCATATTTCTTAATATCTGATATTCTGCTTAGGTACAACAAGCAAGGTACAACCATAACAGTTAGGGTAGATTTCATTTCTCAATTAGTTTTTACTTATAATATTCCTTTCCTATATTTTCCTTTTATATATTTGTGGTATATTTTATTTAGTGCCTCTGTAACTTCTATCGATCTCGACACATTCACCTGCAAAACATTATGAAGGGCACTCTGTCCAACCAAATTTTTATAGGACCCTGATGCACGAAGTGCTATTAGAATCCTGCAACAAAAAACATATAACATTAATCGATCTATTTCGCGTTTCTGGCTATAGAATAATAAATTAATGTCAAATTCAGTTTTCTCACCTTCATTTCTGCCGATATAGTATCATTTCGTCGCGGTCTGGCCGGGAATTGAGTTCGTCAATTTACCCCCTTACCGAGTCCTTTCCAAGGCGAACGTTTTTACGAATTTCGCCTCAGTATTCAGTAACATAAGTAAGTAAAAGGGTTCGTGTTGATTGTCATCAACCGACGGGCTAAACGGCGTCTTCTGGATTCCCTGCATCTTTTTTCTCTAGCATGCACTGCATTGGCTAGTTCCAGAATATTTGATCGCCGTGAATCATTCTTGGATGCAATAATATTCCACAAACTCGATTTAAAGCAAAAAGTTTTTGATACTGAGCTGTCAAATTATGAATTAAAAGTATTTAGATGCAATGTCTGCACAACCGCTAGGTTATTGTCTTCTGTGCTGCACAATCACAGAGTACTTTTATATATATTATCAATGACGTTCCAAATCCAAATTCCAATTATTTCCAATGGTGGCACAGTGGTAGCTCACCGATCAAAGTAACTGTCAAAATATTAGCAGACTAACGCATACGTCAAACATTCAGCTGTCATTATGTACGAGATTACCATTCTAAGCCATTTCTCTCAATGGCGAGTCAGTGGACCGTCAGTGGACGAACATTGGAATGTCATAGTGACGCCATTATGACGCCATTATGTTAGTAGATTGCCAAACTTGTCAAAATCAACCATTTTGAAATCAGTGATCGACCATTCTGACACTATTGTAATAGCAGACTCGGGCCCCTGGTCTGCGGGCAACCGTAATTCCCTACCAAAGTTTGCGAAAGCTGGTGTTACCGATGTGCTTTCGTGAACAGCACTTCGGTATGACAGCAAAAACGGTTGTATATTCTTGTCCCAATCGCGTTGCCGGTTTTCCACAACTTTAACCAGGTATCTCTCCAATGTCTGATTAAATCGTTCCACCATTCCATCCGATTGCGGGTGGTAAGAAGTTGTTCTCGTTTTATGAGTACCCATAAATCGGCAAGTTTCCTGGAATATTTGTGACTCAAAATTCCTTCCTTGATCGCTGTGAATCTCCAATGGTACTCCAAAGCGACAGAAGACTTCATGAACCAGTTTATCTGCAACTGTTGAAGCTTCTTAATTCGGAATGGCGAAGTCTTCCGGCCACTTGGTGAAGTAATCCATTACAACCATGAAATACTTGTTACCACTGTCACTTTCCGGAAACGGTCCCGCTACATCCAGGGCTATCCTTTCCCAAGGTGCACCAACATTGTACAATTTCAACGCACCTCTGCTACGAGTCTGAGGTCCCTTTACAGCCGCACAACTTGTACACTTGCGACACCAATCCTCGACATCGTCACGACAGTGAACCCAGTAAAAACGTTCCCATATCTTCAGTAGAGTCCGTTTAACTCCCATATGGCCTCCTGAACATCCATCATGGTACAGCTGTAGAACATCCGGTACTTTAGCTTTAGGTACAACCATTTGCAAATGACAGCTGTCACCCCGAGTATTCTCCCATTTACGGCACAGGACTCCATCCTGAATCACTAAGCTGTCCCATTGTGCCCAATAGCTTTTTGTGATCGAACTCATCGCTGAGACGTCGCTCCACGTAGGCTTAGCAGCACTGGTCCTTATCCAGTCCAGAATCGGCTTGACGTCCGAATCTTCCTGCTGTGCACGTTGTAAGCTTTCCTTCCACTCATTGCTGAGGTTTGTCTTGAGCATCTTCACAGGTACAACTTCTTTGTCCTCTTGCCTAGTACAATGCTTGCAGTCTTCAGGGCAAGGTCTTCTTGACAATGCATCTGCGTTGCCATGAGATCTCTCGCTGCAATGTGCCACCAACAACTCGTTCTCCTGCAGCCGCTGGGCGCTGTCGTTAGCCGCCCTATCTTCAAGAGATCTTCTATGTTCCCTTCCTGCATTTCGCTTAGGGCAACTTGATCTAAGGTGGCCCCTTTCACCACAGCCATAACATCTAGGGCTGTATCCTTTAAAACGGTCACTAATTGCCACTGCTGTAATCTCCTTGGTACGGTGAGGTCGATAATCTTGCCACAAAGCTTCCTTTTCTGTAGTTCGCTTAGGGCAACTAGGTCGAAGGTGACCTCTTTCACCACAGCCATAGCACCTAGGGCTATATCCTTTAAACCGGTCGTGAACCGTTACTGCAGCAACCTCCCTAACGCTATAAGGACGATAATCCTGCCGCTCAGCTTCCACTTCCAGTGCATGGGCCAAAGCGTCCTTAAGTTTCCCGTGGTGCCCGAGCCTCACTGCAGCCCTAACTTCAAGGTCGCGGATGCCATCAATGAAAGTCTGCACCAGGTTCCCTTCAATAAGCGCAGGTACAGACTGGTATGCCTTCCGCACCAGCTTCTCCACTTCAAGGGCCCACTGCTGCAGGTTTTCACCACTACGCTGTACGCGATCCCTTAGTTGCGCACGAAACACGTGCTCGAGATGAGCGTCACCATACCGGGATTCCAGTGCTTCAAGGAGCTGCTCATAAGTTACTTCTTTACCGAGAGCTTCCAAGACAGTTAAGGCCTGGTCGCGCAGGCCTAAGGTGAGGGCAGTCATGGCTTGATTTTTACTCCAACCGTTCGCCTTCATGACGGCCTCAAACTGAATTTTGTAGGCCGACCAAGAAGACGTCCCATCGAACGGCGGCACTTTAAATCCACGTAGCGAAGGTGTAGTAGTTACGGGTGTTGCAATCCCATCTCCAAGTTTAAGGTTGCCCAACTCCTTCTTCACATCAGCAATAACGTCATTAAATTTGCTGATCTGTGTTTCAGCATCTGACAGGCGGTTGACACACTGAGCAACCTTATCCTTCACTTCCTTCATGTCTTTCCCGAAAGAAGCGTGAATTTCCTTCATGAGGAGCATCTGTTCTTCCTGGCGGCGTGCCTGCTCCTCCTGTCGGCGGGTCTGCTCCTCCTTGTCAAGCTTGAGCTGTTCTTCCAAGCGGCGTGCCTGCTCCTCCTGTCGGCGGGTCTGCTCCTCCTTGTCAAGCTTGAGCTGTTCTTCCAAGCGGCGTGCCTGCTCCTCCTGTCGGCGGGTCTGCTCCTCCTGTCGACGAGCCTGTTCCTCCTGTCGACGAGCTTGGTCCTGCAGCATCATCATCAGAGCAGCAAAGTTTCCGACGTCTGTGGCGTTGCACCACCAAAACGCCTCTGATCCGTCTCCTGCTGGCGTTGACTACGGGTACGGATACCCTCCGTAGTGTCGTCCTTTGGCAGAATCGGCATAATTATCCACTCTTCTGACACCAATTGTTACGAGCTTGGGGTTCGTGACAATAAAAACAGCCGATTAATTAACCAAAAATGACACTTTAATAATCAACACTAATTATCACTTTAAACGCACTAATTATAACACACAATCGCACTATTAAACACTTCACTTCACTTAATTCGCAGTTGAAGATCGCTTCCGATGTATCGCTTGTATCGCCAATTCAATACTGACTCAGTCGCGAGCGATGCGCAGCTTATATAGTCCCACAGTAATTTCCAGAACCTTCGAGAATGGAAATATCTAGAAAGTTCGGGAACATACCGGTCCCGACTGACTAGGTATCGAAACATCGAGAATGTTCTAGCATCGAAAAGTCTAGAAAGATCGTGACCCAATTAGTTCCACTACTCGATACTAGGTGGCGTTAGTAGTACGTTGTGTACCCGGCATTCATTCTGGCGCGTAACAATATCTATGTGCGCAGCAATGGAACCGCACCCTAAAGGCGTAGGTACTGGATGATAAAACTTATCTTGAATTAACCACCAGTTGCCTTTAGAACGTCCTCAATGAAATTTCTATTTATATGTATTTTTATATCTGGTGTGTTCTACTATGTCGATGGTAAATATGTTACTTTAACACATAAATAAAACTATGCTACAGGGGCATTATGTGTATTTCTGGCACGAAGTATTGCTGCAATTTTCAATTGCCTATCTATGACGGTTCTTGAGATATGACCAGCTTAAAGACAGACGGACGTATAGCGAACACTTAGTAAAAGGGATAACATTGGTTACCCTTCGGGTATGAAACTTGAAAGTGAGAAAATGCTCATACATGTCACCGGAAAATGGTAAACTCCGTAAGATTAAACTTTTTTTTCCTAAATAAGACTCGGATATAGTGGAAACTATTGAATTTGGAAGGGATTTATTATATATATAACGATTTTTTTTTAAATAGCTTTCTTTCATTTGATACCCCACGTATCATATAAAAGAGCGCTATTTGCACATTCTCAAATATATACATCATCTTCTTTTAGGTCGCTTGGTTGTCGACTTTTGATGAAAAATTAAAAAAAAATTGACCATTCCCCCCTTATCTGCGAAGTCTGTAGGTACAGGCAAAAAAAATCAAAAATCTGAAATTATTCTATGTTATAGGAGTTTATTGTAAAGATTACAAAAAATAAAACAATATCTCTAAATATCTCATTTTTTC
The DNA here is from genome assembly GCA_963859965.1 of Ceramica pisi. Classification (NCBI taxonomy): domain Eukaryota; kingdom Metazoa; phylum Arthropoda; class Insecta; order Lepidoptera; family Noctuidae; genus Ceramica; species Ceramica pisi. The sequence continues at coordinate 5,277,832 of OY982555.1, forward strand.
AGAAATCGTCAACGTAAATTGCATTAGTTCCACTAGCGGCCAAGAGATGGTGCTGATCTAAACTCCTATATATGCCGCAGTGATAAATTTCTCTGACAAATATGGCCTTGCCGATGAAAATTTAAAAATATTTTACGATTCATATGATGGCACGGAATCCCGGTGCGCGGATGTTTTTTTACACAAGCATTACTATTTTTTCGTATTTTTATTTTTGGTACCTACTTACTTACTGAGCTTATGCGCTCACTCTGTAAAAATTTGAAGGTACATACTAAGAAATACCTGTATTCAAAACAATCCTTTATCAAAAATCTACCTCCATTATTGAGACTATAGCGCCGTACTTAGAATAAGTAATTTGTGTGTGTTACATCAAGGAGATCAGACTTATTTAAATTCAGTAAGGTAACACATATCCGAAATCAAAAAAACAAAAATTATAATAGACATTTAAATTGGAATAACATCTCGCATGACAAAGAGTATGGTTTCGCCAAACGACGCTATACAACTGAAACTGGTGACCATTAATTATAGCACAAGATGCCATAGGCATTTGTTGCGACCGGTCTAAGGCATTTGATAGCGTTAATCACGAAACATTACTTGGAATTACGGACTGGGTAAACAGCTTTATTTAAGCCTAGTTTTAAATCTTATTTAAATGAAAGACAGCAATTAGTAAAAAAAAAACGGTAAAAATCTTTCGTGCTTAAACGTGGAAATGGTTTAAATTCTAGGTCCTTTCTTATTTTTAGTAGCTATATATAAATGTCTTGCCCAATTTATTTCAACAGAAACTTAACATTGAGTTGTTCGCCGACGATAATTCTTAATTTTTAAAGCACGTACAAAATTGTTTCACAGGTAATAATTTGGTTTTAAAAGAAATGAAAAAACAAAATGCTTACGTTAAAACAGACCACTAATTTTCGAATGATACCGCAAGAATGGTTAGAATAGATATAGAAAAAGAATAGTTCCTTCATGACTCACATAATAGATATCTGAGGTCATCGGAAAGCTTGTGATTAGAGATGCCGATACATTCCACCAGGGGCCCGAGTCTGCTATTACAATAGTGTCAGAATGGTCGATCACTGATTTCAAAATGGTTGATTTTGAAAAGTTTGGTAATCTACTAACATAATAGCATCATAAAGGCGTCATTATGACATTCCAATGATCAACTACTGACACGCCATTGAAAGAAAGCCATATGAATGGTAATCTCGTACATAATGACAGATTTAGTATTTACGAACTTCTCACTACTTCAGTGCTTATAACACTAATAAATTATATGTAAAACTAAATATAAATAAAATCTGGCATGAATAAATGCTCAAATTCAGCTCGGTTTTATAATAATGGCAATACGGCAATTCTATTACGAGACCATTGACGTGCCAGTGACCGTGCCATTATGAATTTAGCAGATTACGCACTTTTAGCAAAATGACAATGGCATCGTGTCGGAATGACAAATTTATAAAAATAGCAGACTCGGGTCCCTGCTTCTACGATAAATCTTTTACGGTTCAAGCGGTGCGGCTATGGAATGCATTGCCCGAGTCAGTAAGACGTGCTCAATCTTTGTCCATTTTTAAAACAATGGTCAAACATCACTACCTTTCTCTATGATCGTTTTTACTTGGGTTCTATGCTTTTTGTTTCATAAATTATAATTGTATTTATTTATCTATCATCTTTGTATTTTTTTCATAAAATCGTACACCTAAGACTACCTACAGTACTGTATTTCCTTTCTCTTTAAAATCCATCCAAAGGTTGTCTTGAAAAGATCGCTCTTAGCGATAAGCGCCGCCCATTGTGTCACCCTATGTAATGTTTTCTTCATCTATTTTTTCTGTAACTTATATGGTCTATTCTTATAGTCTAGTTACTTTCACCGTCTCATTTCCTACTATGGACATGTACAATTTTGGCGATTCACACTCCATAAGTACTGGGTGGAATTGTTTAAGTGTGTCTTCATGGGCAAATCTGAAACTATAACTCGTGCTAAATTTTGATTAAAAAAAATCATTTGAAATTTGAAAAAATCTTTGTTCTTGGCCAGTAATGGAACCGGTTTTTTTTTTTACTATTGATAGGCATACGTTTGACCGCTATCTCACCTGATGTTAAGCGATGATGCGGTCTAAGGTGGAGAACGCTTGCCAAGAAGTAACCTATTCAATCTTGACTTAAGGCGAGGTTGCAGTACAGTGTGTTTTGACGAACAACAGCGACTGTCCGGCGAGCGAAATAATGCCTAAATTTTGATTGTTTTTTCTTCTTGGCGAAAACTGATAAAGAAATTATACAATATGGTTTCAACATTCACTTCAAATAAAAAGTTCTATCTATTGATATAACTTTTATAATATATTCGTGATGAAATCTCTTAGCAGTACACGTTTAAAATTGTAATTTAGTGTCATGTTTGATTAAAAAAAGTATCGAGCCAATCATTCTAAATCTCGTTTCTATCTTTACGATTTACTTGAGGGAATGTTCAATTTTTATGTAATGATTTTTATTTATTAAAAAACTCATAATTAATAAGATTTTCAGACGTTCAAAAATCTTAAAAAGTACTGCAACCCCGCCTTAAAGACTCCCAGGATGTAGATATCAGGAAACACAGACAGACTCAGGCAGGGAATTCCACTCCTTAGCTGTACGTACAATGAATGTATTCCCAAATCATTTTGTGTGTATAGGTGGGATGTCCACCATGTACCGGTGGCACATCGCCGTACGTCTTGTGGTCCGATGGTGGAACGGGCTTGGCGGAATTAAATTATGCAATTCCGTCGCACACTCCCCAAAATGTAACCGATAGAAAACCGACAGGCCAGCAACTCGACGTCGATGCTCAAGACTTTGGAGCTTCGATTCTACGAGCTTATCATTGCCTATCATCCTCTTGGCTCGTTTTTCAATTGACTCGAGGGCATCAAGCTGGTATCTGGCAGATCCGTCCCTAAGATGAGAGCAGTACTCCAGACACGATCGTACGCGCGCGCTTGTTAGCGTTGCGCTTGATACAGTTTAGAAGAAATTTTTTGTGGATTTAAAAAAAAATAACACACCTGTATTATTACACCATCCAAAAGTGTAGCTACTAAGGATCTAATTCTGGGAAGTATTAACATCTGGCTAACATTAGTGGGTGACGTGCGAGCTAGTACGCGTACTTATGGCTCGATGACCTTTTTCTCTAAGCGTCTTGTTACCCGACTGCACCAGAAGAAGGGTTATGTTTTTCGAGAGTATGTTTGTGTGTGTGTTGTTTGGCTGGCACGCTCTGCAGCCTGAACGGCTTGATGAATTTTAGCATGAGAGGTGTCGTTAGATTTGTATTTACTGTGAGAGTGACACTGAGTATATGTATAAAACTTTTTAGGTTTTTTGGTGCCATATTATGTATTTAAAAAAAAATCCTCAAGCAACCTATCAAGTGGGTCAAAAACCCTTCGTTTTCAAAAACCCGACCGCAGTTCAATCACAGATCAGCAGTGCTATTCTGTAACAACATTTTCGTGTCCCGACAGCGGAATCCGAGGTGAGTTTCAAATTCGTATAAATATAAGACCTTATGATGTGTGAAATAAAGTTCACTATGTAAGCTTAGTCACTCAGGTGAAGTCGATATCGAAATGGTTATTTACAGAATAGACTAGTTGATGCCACCAACAGCATCAGAATGCTTGAAAAGCGTCTTGTTTGAGACTTTTTGGTAATTTTTAGCGGTCGGGTTTTTTGACAAAGTAATTTTTTTTAAGTACACGTATTTAGGGTGAGACACGACCGAAAAAGGATGTTTAGTCATAAGTACGCATACTTGTTCATACGTCTACCACCCACTTAAAGGAAAGAGCAAATTTTTAACAAAATCGTTTTCTTCTTCAATCGAAGGCACACTTTGAAAATTCACGTGATCTAATCATTCTTAGGTACATTATTTTCAAGATCGAGGAAAGCGTCTCAGTGCCGACGGCATCCGCTAGTCCTGAGAAAAACCAACCATGATTGCCGGACTCAGGTCTCAAGGTAGGTTATACAGTACCCGGCGATAATATGACACACCTTACGAAAAAACAGTTATACTGCGCCACAGGAATGTGTGCTGCAGAATCCATACCCTGAAGTAACTGATGGAGATTGAAGATTTTTTTTTAAAATAAGGTAATAACAGCAGTAACATCTAGGTCAAACTCACCCCACGCGTTGGTTTGTATGAATAGCCAGCGACTCTTGAACAGTATCTTGATCGTCAAAAGAGGCCCTAGCGAACGAGCAATGGTGAAATAACCAAACAGCTGAAAACCAGCCGATCAGAAGAACCTATTTTACTTTGTTAAGTGCATGACTTGAGAACGGCTGGACCGGCTAGGCTGCATTTTTTTTTGTGTGTTATTACAGTCAGTAAATGCTCCTATGTAAAACGTTTTATGAAAACAGACCGAAAGTTTGGATAAAACGTATTAAAATAAAATTTTCAACACCAAGTATAAGTTGTATTTTTTTCGCAGGTATTACTATGACTTACAGAAACGTAAATGTATTTTCTTCGAATTAGGCAGGTGCCATGCCGAGCCTATAAACAGCTTTAAAAGTAAAAAGAAATGCGAGTATCTCTGTGGTGTTAAAAATAAAAAAAGGAAAAAACCAGCAAAAGGGAAGCCTAAGCGGCGACCTGTGAAGACTAAGAAGCCACACTCTAAAAAACCAACAGCTGTGAAAACTCCGAAACCACCCTCTAAAAAATCAACTACTAAGAAAACTCCGAGGTCATCCTCTAAAAAACCAACTCCTGTGAAGACACCGAAGCCATCCTCTAAAAAAACAACATCTGTGAAACCTACGAAGCCACGCAGTAAAGGGAAACCTACGAAGACAGCCAGTAAAAGGAAATCCACGAAAACAGCCAGTAAAAGGAAATCTACGAAAACAGCACGGAAAAGGATATTTACGAAGACAACCAGTAAAGGAAGTAAGACACCAAATGTGACTCAAACGACACCAATTAATAGTGAAACTACGAGAAGTCCCTGGAACCTGGATGGTATTAAGGATTTCGTTGATAATGTTAAGGAGATTATAGAAAGTGTTGAAGATCTTTTTAAATTCAGAACTAAGACACCAAGGCATGATGATGGTAAACATTATGATCCTGATGAAGAACCGGAGGATCAAGAGCATGATGAAGAACCGGATTATCAAGAGCCTGATGATGAACAGGAGGATCATGAATCTGATGAAGGACCGGATTATCAAGAGCCTGATGATGAACAGGATGATCAAGAGCCTGATGATGAACAGGAATTCGAAGATGAAGAAACGGAAACGAATGCAAATGAAGATTTTGACGAGCATCCAGAGACAGAATAGTGAATCTTATGAAGATTAATCAATAAGACTCAATTCAAAACTCAGTTTTTTTTTTGTAACTCTAGACCATTTTCTTTCATAAACTATTTAGACTACGCCCGCGCCATTGTTTTTAAACATCTTTTAATTATTAATATGGAGTCTATTTGGCCCTACTAGCCACTAATGGGATAGAGTAGACAAGCCACAATATTGGTCACTTTCGTCATTATAAATCCTATTATAGATTATGTGTTAAGATTTAAAAAAAAAAATCTAACTGACATATCTTAAAAATTTGTTTTTTTATTTTAATTTGTAAAAAATATGCAATTAATACCTTATTTATGTTTGGTTTAAAGAACTTTATTTCTCATTAAGATAATCATCACTTACATGAGAACAATATTATGTAATATGTTACAACAGCGCGGTTAGAAGAAAAAAAAAACAAAATCTACAATCATTGTTGTCAACAAAATTAGAAACGACTTCACTGCATTCGTTACATAAGGCGCGGGACAAATACAACAGGCGTCGGGCGGAAGCGAGGCGCGGGCGCGACGCCACTTCTTTGATATTTCATACAAAATGTATAGAAGAGGTGGGGCGCAAGACATACTGAGACGGCGGGGCGCGGGCGAGGCGTGGGCGAGGCGCGGGCGTGGAGCGGGCGCCGCTTCCTCGCCCCCGGCGCACCACAAGAAGACGTCATGTTGCATCAGTTGCGTTGCATGCATCCACTGTGTTCGCCCGCGCCACGTCTTTCCGACACCGTTTGTGCTTGCGCGCCTGTTCTGCGCTGCACCGGCGCCGCGCCCTCACCTCGCCCGCGCCACGCCCGCGCCTCGCCTCCGCCCGTCGCCTGTTGTATTTGTCATTTTGTCCCACGCCTAAGGCGGTGGTATGTTAATACTAAACAAGTTGTCCTTTACTATCTGTGTGTACCTCACATTTGCACGCCACAATAGGCAGAATGTGATGATACCACTGACATTTATTGATAACATTTATTTTTAACTAGACTAAGATATTCTGTATAAAATAGTTTTAAATTAGTTATATTGATTTCCGTCCTTAATCGCTTGTTTAGCCAACCTATCAGCTACATCGTTACCAGATAACCCGATATGAGATAGAACCCATTGCAATATAATATCCTATCAACGGCTTTTGAAATTGTGTGTTTGCTTTAGTATTGCATAAGCTACTTAAGCTAGCGATGCACCTCTGAACGCAGAGGCGCAACGAGCAATATGCTGTCTAAAGCACTTCTACTGTCAGTAAATAGGTATAACTATTTTATTACACTGCACTGTTACTATTAAATGCTTCTAAAATTGCAATGAGCTCCAATGTCATAATAGATGCATTACAGTTATTAATTTTGAACATAAACGACTTTTTCTGGCTCGAATTATAACATGCAGCCCCCTGACCATTAACAGTTTTAGATCCATCAGTCAAAACTTTATGCCATCCCTCGTACTTTTCATTTAAAAAATTCTTTGATGACCTCATAATGATTCTCTGAAATTTCTAAATTTTTCCTACTTTCCTTAACACCAGACGGAACCGTGCACTCCACACTCGACACTCTTGCGCCATGCCATTTTCCTAGTTCACCGTGTTGTACTGCCGCTGCAACTGCGGCTGCGGAAAATCTCAAGCTGCGTATATAAGTAACCTTTGGGTTTGCAACTCTCTGGCCGTGGGGCCCTTGTGCTCACAGCATATAATACTCTATGCAAAGAAATATCGAAACGGCTGGTTGACACTTCCCGTGACCCAAGAGCTGGCTTTTATTTTTGGGCAGAGACTAACATTAAACTTGGCAATGCCGCCAACAGCGTTGAGGCCGAAATTTTTGATAACTACTATATTTTAGTTTGTTGTAAGTTTAGTGTATTTGTTAATTTCAGTTATCACTATCACTACATTATTATAAAACAATAATCCTCCGCCACGTCTGTCTGTCTATTTCAAGCTGTTTTCACCAATGGTTAGAGTGGTTCTTGAGGAAGGTTTTAGTATAATATAATTTGTCAAGATGGGAAGCCGCGGGCAAGCTACTAAAAATAAAAGTATTTAATTTTTTTTAATGTTTTAATTGAATAACTCATTAACAAATCCAAAGATTTAATCTAGCTTGTATGCTACATGCGCGTACAAGTTGATACCAATGTATTGTGGTATAAAAATCCCACGTTGTATAGATGAGGAGATTTTTCAGCTGTCAGGAGTTTTTAATGAACGCCGACGATTAATGAATTTTTTTATTATTGTAAAATAATCACTATGGTCCGGATCTGAAAAAAGAGACAAATATTAATGTTATTTATTGACTTAACCTATTGTTCTCCTCATCGCTGTCGCTTGTCTGTGGCGAAGCTGTCAACAGCCTCGGGCACCACGGCCACGACCACGGCCAACCAGACGATTCTGTCGACATCTCACCGTGATCACTTACGTGGAGTGAACGACAAGTTTGCTGTCATGCTATCTTGTTTGTATGGTTTGACAGCTCACTTGTCGTTCACTTCGACATGTTTATAGAATCGCACTGCTGTCATGCTGTCGAAGTGCGAGTCGCATAGCACGGCACGCAAACATCAACAACATTATCCCACTTGTCACGTTACTCTCTCGTCGGCGTCGGCGTTCCAGCCGTATTAGTAGAACCTATTGCCCGGGCACGCTGGCACGCGATGATGGCAAGCGACCGGACGGTATGTCTTTATTTCCATGGAAGATGGGTAGGCCTTTAGTGTGGGACGCTACTTGTGTCGATACTCTTGCGCCATCCCATCTTCCTAGCTTGTCGTGCTGTGCTGATTCTGCTGCTGCGGCTGCTGAAAACCTCAAACGGCGAAAATATAATAGCCTTATTAGCAACTACATTTTTGAGCCGATTGGGGTTGAAGCTCTTAAGACCGTGGGGTCCGAGTGCTTACGTGTTATTAAAAGATCTCTCAAAATGCTTAGTTGACGCTTCGCGTGACCCAAGGTTTGGCTTTTACCTCTGTCAGAGGATTAACATTGCCATACAACGTGGTCTTTGGGGCTCTTTTGGCCTCTGTCTTTTGGGCTCACTTCCAGTCGATAGCGATGGGGAAGAATTTTGAGACACCATATTTTAGTTAGGAGTTTTGAGTTTGTCCTTTAAGAGTCCTATTACATTTTTTACGGAAATTCATGATTTTTTACGCTGTAATTTTCAGCAGCAGTAAGATATTTTAAATATTTGATCCTGAAAAACGATAGTGCCAGTTTCTTTCTTGTACGTTAGAGTTACACATTTTCATTTTTCTTTTCGTGTAATTTACTATAAGTATTTTACGAACTCAGTTTGCAAGAAAAAATGTCGGCGATGGAACTTTGACGGTCAAATTCACATTGTTACAATCAATTCTTTTAAAAGCTGAAATTACTAAAAGGTAAGTTGAATGTTTTACTTGTTTATTGGAGTTCTAGAATTTCTTTAAATTCCTTGAGTTTTCACGAAAAAAAAACGTAAAGAAAGCCTAATTTAAGCCAGAAATGTCTTTATTCAGCGTCCATTATATTCCAAATAATAAAAACAATTTTATCAAATAAATAAATAAATATGATATAAAATTTCAATCTACAATGACTACGTTTCATTAGTTTTCGTTTGTCCATATAATAAAACAAAATAACAATAAATAAAATTAAAATACTGTTAGGAACCATCAGTGAAATAAGTTTAAAAAAAATAAATAATCTTTAATGTCTCTAAATTGCACTTTTTACAAAAATATCAAAAGGAACACGTTAAATATTAATCAAATAGAAATAACACATGAAAAAGAAATTATCAGTACATGGACCAAAACATAACCTAAAATTAACCTAGCACACAATAATGGTCAGGTAGCACGTCCGTTCCGACCGCCGTCCAAGCAAAAAAAAAAGGGGTGTTGCCACACCGCGCGCCTCCTTTTATACTTCCATCGGTTGACAGCTGATGGCGTGACTTCTTCATGACGTCACCTCGTCTTCCGTTACCAACACGGCCTCTCCTGATGATCTGGCGTCCTCGACAGCTCCAGAAGATGGTTGAGCCCGATTTGAAGCAGTGTCTTCCAATAAGACGCCTTCATCGTCTTCTGTAATCAGAGAGACGCATTACATAAAAAATTACAGATGTAGAAGCAGAAAATTTTAGATACATAAGAGGTAATGCGCATTACACGTAAAATATGACATAAATCTTAGCTAAGAACACACCAAGTACATAACTTGGTCGCACTGTAGACAGAGGCACCTAGTTAGCGTGTCTTACAGTGACTGTCGGCATAGGCGCCTAGTTAGCATACCGCCCAGCCTTCCACATACACTGTAGGCATAGGCTCTCAGTTTGCATACCTCCCAGTGGCTGTTGACATAGGCACGTTGTTAGCGTATCACCCAGACTTCAAAACAACACTTGCCTTCAAAGAATGCGGCACATGTTTCAGGAGTCCACTCACCCCTCCAGGGTACCATGAACTGTGCAGCGGCGTATGTGGTCTTCCCATAGGCACCAGCCAGAAGCTGCAGCTCATAGCGCCCATGGTCCAGGACTCCAACTACGCGGTAAGGCCCGCGCATACCAGGATCAAGTTTCCCCGTGGACTGGGAATACTTGATAACGAAGACTAGGTCATCTTTGCTGTAGACACGTGGAGGCTGTCGGTTTTCATTAGCACGCCTGTCTTGATCGGCTTGATTTTTGCACAGCCGTTCGGCCGTCCTTTGTCTCCTCATCTCTCGTAGCGGCTCACGGTTCTCACCAGACGATTCGATGGCAACGTCTCGGATTAGCGTGCGAATGACTGGGGTAGCTCCTTCGGCACCGATAAGCAGGTTAAGTGGAGACTGCTGGGTGGTCTTTTGCTTCGTCATGTTGAGTATCAGCTGTAACCTCCACAGCTGTTCAGACCATTCCCGTTTCCGGTGGTTTACCTCGATCCTCAACATGTTAAGGACGGTGCGAATGTAGCGCTCCACCTGACCATTGGCGTGGTGCATCTCGGGGGTAATATAATGAATCTGACAACTCAAATCATTCATTAATGACACAAAACCAGATGATTGAAACATCCTGCCTCGATCACATACAATAGTCTTGGGCGTTCCGAACAGAGACACAACATTTTGCATAACTCGTTTTAACTCATTTAAGTCTTGAGTGAAAATGGGGTTTAATAAACAATATTTCGTAAAAGAATCCACAACAACCAAAACGTGTTTATTACCATTAGAAACTATCAGTGGGCCTAGAGCATCTAAATGTAAGGTGTCAAAAGGAACATTTGGTTTTGTCCATGAGTTAATTGGTTGTAGTGGTGCTCGTGGAACTCTCTTGTGAGCTATACATATGAGGCAGTGAGATATGTACTTAGAAATAAAAGGTCTAAGGCCAGGGAACCAAAAGTGTTTTAGGATAAGGTCGGCAGTTTTTTCAGCGTTAATATGGCTGTGTTCATCGTGGAATATTCGGAGCAGGCTCAAACGATGTCCTTTTGGTATATAACAAAGTAACCTAGACTCTTCACCTACAGATGTGTAGCGATAGTACAAAATATTATTGCGTTTAACATAACGCAAAGAGTCCAAGCATCCCTCATCCAAAGACCTGATTAAAGTTTGAGTCTCCTCGTCTCCTGCTTGCGCGATTTGAGCCCAATTACGCGGTTTCTCAATGTTATTTACCGTATGTACTGGGTTACGACTAAGGTAGTCTGCGTGAGGTATCATTACCCCTTTTCTGTATTGAATTGTAAAATTAAAATCTTGGAGGTAGATCCACCACCTCGCTACCCTCGGGAGGAGGTCTTTCTTATTTTGGGTGGCTTTTAAGGCATTGCAGTCTGTCACTACAGTAAATGGCATTCCTATGAGATAATGCCTAAAATGTTTGAGAGATTTTACTACAGCGAGCGTTTCCAGTTCATAAGAGTGGTAACGTTGTTCAGTGCTTTTCGTAACCTGGCTATAGTAGGCAACAACACGCTTATTACCATCCTTATGAACCTGTAGAAAAACTGCACCATAACCTGCAATACTCGCATCTGTGTGGACCTCAGCGGGAAGTTCTGGGTCAAAAATGGCTAAAATTGGCTCGCTAGTAAGGCACTTAATGAGTTCTTTGCGAACGCTTTCTTGCTGTGGTCCCCAGACAAACTCAACATCCTTACGCGTCAAACGAGCAATACAAGCTGTTTTTATGGAATAACTAGCGATGTATTTTCTAAAATAACCAGCAAGGCCTAAAAATTGTCTTGCTTGTTTGACGTTTTGTGGAGCTGGTGCATTAACGAGTGCCTGAACCTTATTTGTTGACGGCCTGACTCCGCCATTTGATATTATTCTGCCTAAATATTCTATTTCTTGACATAAAAATGAACACTTGCGTAAATTCACTGAAAAACCGGCTTTGGTCAAAACTGCTAAGACTTCATCCAATATCCGTAAGCCCTGGTCGATTGAACATGCCAACAACATGCAATCATCGACATAAACCAATACTTTGCCCGCCTCAATGAATTCGCGCAGTGTTGTTGCAATAATACGTTGATATACTATGGGTGCGTTGGCTAAACCATACGGCATCTTCAAATATTCGTAATGTCCTTCGGGCGTTACGAAACCAGTTAGGGGAATTGATTTCTCATCTAATTTTATTTGTAAAAATCCGGTAGCCATATCAAGTACTGTGAAGAATTTTGACTTGCCTAGTCGATCAATGTGATCATCAATTAAAGGTAAAGGATATCTATCCTTAACTGTGATTTTATTAAGTGCCCGGAAGTCCACGCACATACGATCCGATCCGTCCTTTTTTTTAACAAGAAGAATCGGGCTCGAATATGGTGACTCCGAATCGCGTATTATGTCTTTACTAAGTAGATCCTGAATAATCTCTCTAACTTTAAGCTTTTCACTGTAAGACATTTTGTAAGGACGATAATTTACAGGTACCTGACTGTTCAATCTGATGTGCATACAACCTGTGGTTACTGTAGACGTAGCCGTACCAGAAATCGTAAATGCCGAATATTTATTAAGTATTCTTGTGAGCTTCTCAAGGTCTTCCCCAATTAATGAGGTTTTAAAACCATTGTGTTGCTCGCCAGATTGAACCGTGGAAACCCTCGTTAAAGTTTTATCGTGAGTTAAACGTTGAAATTCCTTAGTCCTTATATAGATTACTCCTTCCCTATTTAGTACATCGGTTCCAATAATAATTGGGGCGTTCATATATTCACTAGGCACTACAAGCAAATCTACTTCGAGGGTTATTTCCTCAAGCTCTATTACAAGTGTGACGTAAAAATGAACAAAAATAATGGAATTACTTATTCCTTTCAGTTGTTTATTAGTAGGTTTCTTAGAACAAGCAAAATGATTGACCACTGATGACGAAATCAACGAGACTTCTAACGCCCCACTATCAATTAAAATGTCTACAGGTATACCCTGAACCAGTCCTACTACAATGTCACTGGACTTATATTTATTGGGGGTAGAACAAAAATTGACATTACTTTTATTGGGCTTATTATCTGCACGCTGCTTAGCAAAACAAACGTTAATATCATGACCAGCTTTTTTACAGTATGCACAAACTGCTTTATTTAAGGAAGAATTCGATTCCGATTTTATCGGATCCGATTTATTTAGTTCAGTCGCATCACCCGATTTCGACTTTTTAGAACAACCCGCTTGTTTATGCCCCACCTGACCGCACGTGAAACATTTGGGACCTTGACCCCTAAATGAACGCTTAGAGTTATTCTTATGTGGACTCTTGTCTTTAGAACGCGAACTGTCACTATTCTGCCTAGGGGCGGGCTTTACGAAGGTAGATAGGTAGTTGACGAGATTGTCAGGCGTTAGATTTGCATTAGTAGCAGTTGCTTTGATTTGAGGGTCTTTAATCCCTCTAATAACAATAGCCACTATCAACTCGTCTGAAAGGCCTTTTACGATCCGTAAACGTAGTAGACATCTACGTGCATATTCGGCGTAGGTTGGATAACTGTCTGAATTCGAGCTCATTGTTTCATATAAGATACTTGCCACGTCAATCCTCTTGACACAAAGTGACCGAAAATCTTTTTTAAAATTGCTCCATGAACGGTCATTCGTGACCCATTCGCTAAGCCAAGTCTTAGCATCTCCCTTCAGACAGCTACCAACGCGGGAAAGGCACTCATTTTGTGACCATTTATTCAAAATCACAGCCCTGTCAACCTCGTCAAACCACTGGTCAACATCATGCACATTTGGGTCAAAATTGGAAATATAAAAATGATGGGTGCTTACTGACTTTAACGACTGTATTGCCTCCACTATTTTCACCGTGGTTGCAGTCGAAGAGTCAATAGCAGTACCTGTAGTTTCCGGTGTGGCTATTACCCGTGAACGTTCCTCTAAAGCCTTCAACCGCGAGACAATCGTCTCAAGCGATCGTCGACAAAGCGGCGACGCAGGGCTTCGCGTCCTCACGCGACTCCCACGACGATCTCGTTCGCGCCTGGAACGGCGATCGCAGTCCCGAGACTTGCTACGTGACCTTCTGCTCCGCTGATGGCGGCTACGAGATCGTTTAGACCGCGGGGCACTATTTTTTGAACGTGAACGACTCGATCTATCCATTGCTAACTACTACCTGCTTTAATCTAAAATTGAAAGCCTGAAAACTACTTCCAAATTGTGGGCGAAGTGAATCTTTATCCCACGAATGATGTTAGGAACCATCAGTGAAATAAGTTTAAAAAAAATAAATAATCTTTAATGTCTCTAAATTGCACTTTTTACAAAAATATCAAAAGGAACACGTTAAATATTAATCAAATAGAAATAACACATGAAAAAGAAATTATCAGTACATGGACCAAAACATAACCTAAAATTAACCTAGCACACAATAATGGTCAGGTAGCACGTCCGTTCCGACCGCCGTCCAAGCAAAAAAAAAAGGGGTGTTGCCACACCGCGCGCCTCCTTTTATACTTCCATCGGTTGACAGCTGATGGCGTGACTTCTTCATGACGTCACCTCGTCTTCCGTTACCAACAATACTATAATTATATTCTGCGTCAATTCAGCGCGCGCGCTCCTCAGTCTCGCGCGAGCGTACAAATAAACTAACTATAATCCTATTCAGACTAGTAAGTATCAAAATTGTTTCGCGGACTATAGATGTAGGTACTCCCAACGCAGACCAACGTAACTTCGTCTATTGCAAACGAGCATTTACGATTCGTAATAGGACTCTTAAATAAATATTTGGGATTTCCTTGAAAAAAATTATTGACTTGATTTATGTTATGTATTCAAGCAGATGGCACTCGTGGTTAGGTTAGGTTAGGTTAGGTTACTACAGGGATTGGACTGGACGTAAAGGCTACGCCGATCTCCCAGTCCACCCCCACTAAGACGCTGCGGGAATTTCGGTGCTGGGTTGTTTTAGTGGGTATACCGGGCTTGCCCGGGGAGTCCCACATACCCCTCCCACTCCCCCGAGTGAGAGGGTATGCGTAACGCATTTTTTCCCAGCCGAAGAAAAAAAAAAAAAAAAAGGTTTACAGGGATGTTACGGAGGTGGTTTTGTTGGAACCGAACGAAGTTGGAGTTGGAGTTTTTGATTTAATTTGTCGGAGTCAGAGCTTTTAATTTAATTAGTCGGTGTCGGTACCGTTGTCAAAGTTTTTAATTTCATCAAACGGAGTCGGTGTTTTTAATTTCATTACTCGGAGTCGGAGTTTTTAATTTCATTAATCGGAGTCGGAGTTTTTAATTTCATTAATCGGAGTCGATGAAACACTTGGAACCAGAGTCGGAGTCAGAGGTGGCAGTAGAAGAGAAATGTTTTAACGGGCAGGTCTAATAAAATCAATTAGCCAGCAACAAACGTATTTAAAAACGTAACGTAACGTTTAACGTGTTGAAAATAGAAATAATCAGTTTTCAAGTTAGCAAGAACCCGTTAAAAGCTTTGCATTTTTAACGTCGGAAAGTAAATAAATTCAAAATTCAAAAGTCATTTATTCAAATTAGGCTGAGAGCCAGCACTTTTGGAACGTCAAGTTTTTACAAAAGACAGTCCCCCAGAACGCCCACCCGTAACCACTTCCTAGTGTTTTAGCTGTGGAGAAGAAGTGGCCAACAAACTCCACAGCAACACATCTGTCTGTTAAGTTTTAAGAAGTTTTAAGAATGAAAGTTATTGTTCAATTTTTTTTTTTCTGATGAATTTCGTAGTTAAGTAGGTATTATATTTTAGTGTCTGTCAAATGTTTTGTATTTAAGCTTGTGTAATTTTAATATTGGATTCAGTTTATCTACTAATGTATTTCGAGTATTTTGCGCCTATGTAGCTACTGGGGTACACGCGACATTTCAGTGATTCGACCCCAAGGGCAGCAAATTATCGTTAACCTCAGCTGTAGACCACCGTCATAAAAGTGTAGGCGCCTACGTACCAATGGGGTGCACGCAACATAGAATTCGAAAAGTGTCGGAGCTGAATTTGGAACAGTCATTCTTTCTTCTTTTTTATACAAAACGGGGAAACTCTTGGTCCATATCTCACCTGATGGAAAGTGATGATTAGGCCGAAGATGGAAGCGAGTTTCACCCGGAATCCTCTTACACAGAGGAACTGGCTTATCATATCTCTAACTGACGGAACACAACAATGCTGTTAACAAAGTTGTTATGGCGACAGACTTAGACATGATGGTGGTAGCTTGCCAGGCGGACTTAGAACAACAACCAAACCGAGCAAAAAATTTGCCTCCGCTGGGAATCGAACCCGGGACCTCTGGGTCTGAATCAGATGGTATAAACACTAGACCACGGAGGCGGTTAGTGTCACCTGTTAAGCACCACCCGGGGACCACGTGTAGGGATTCGCTGAAGGTATTCTCCTACTGACGCGGGTGTTTCGGCCCCCAAAACATCATCATTCCCTAACATCGGACAATTTCAGATACATCAGGTACACCAACATTACAAGTATTACTAGCAGCGAGACTTTTTTTTACCTACGAGTACTTCTCGTCTACCACGGAATTGCACGCAAAGAACATTATGTTCCGAGGTACGAGGATGAGTTTCAGTCAGTCAGTATCTGACACTTCATTCCTCTCCGTACAGAGAAGGAGTCATTTCATGTTGTCTCATCAAAAAAAAAAACATACTGGTGTGCCTTACCTAAACATGTCAGTGCGCAGTCCACCCAATTGTCAAAGCCTTCAAAGTAAACTGGATATTTGTATGTTACGCATTTACGGTAGATGCAGAAATCGTACGCTGATGAATAGAAATATCTGAAATAAAAACGTAAAAATCCAAAAAATATCGTTTTAGGGCCGACGCTCATATAGTGAAGCGCAGCGCAGAGCATGCCCGCGAAGTTTTCCTAAGGTGAATGCTCCAACCAGCCCGCGAAATTCAAATTTTCTTACGTTTCTTGCAATTTGCAGGCCAGTGCTAGTAAGGTTGTATGTTAATAATCATTTTGAATTTCGCGGGCTGGTTGGAGCATTCACCGTAACGCATTACACGTTAGGCGAATTCCTACGCGAGACTGCACGTGGATGCGCGAGTATGCGCTAGACTGCGCATAGGTACTTGATACACCGTTGTCATCCGTTTTTCAATTTTCTCACGGATGCACGCGGAGTAGCGCGCATGCTCGCGCAATCGCGTTCCTGCGCGCTTCCTTTCACATGTAGTCGCTTCGATGCTGTTCAGGAATTCATTTGTTGAGTTGATTCATTTATTTCAATGAGGATAATATCCTTAATAGTTTGACACTGAAAAATGCTCTGCGCTGCGCTCCGCCATAAGTGCGCCGAACCCTATGCATAATCAGCCAGCTCTGTGAGGTGTACGATAGAATGATGAGCTTTCATCTGCCTAGCCTTTTCCCCAACTACCCACATGAAATGTGTCTAGGGATCAAGTAGGTACAACTTTAATTATAAAAAATCGAGAGTCTTCAGAAAGCACATTAAGCCGTTGGTCCCGGCTGTCATTTGTAGATCTTTGGCAGTCGTTACGGATTGTCAGAAGCCAGAAAATCTGACAGCAGTCTTGCCAAGAAGTCCCGTGTTACCCAGTTACTGAGTTGTGGAGGTCAAAAAGGCCGTCCAAATACTCCTAATCCTCCACGTAAAGTAGGTACTGGTATTACAGCTGAATCCGATCGTAAGCCGATCCCAAAATAGTTGGGAAAAGGCTAGGCAGATGATGACACCTACGCTCCACGATCTAGTTTCTTGCATTCTTTTAATTTTTTTCTCTCCTTGCATTGAATAGGTCTTAGCCATCCTGGAAATGATTAAACTCAATAATTAGCTGATCATAATTAGATATGTGAAATTGTGAACACAGATATCAAGGGTAATACAGCTCAAGTGTAGGGTAGCTTTAACAATAGGACATTTTGAAATAAAAAAACACACAGATACACACAATGTTACATGTACAAAGTGTTACAGAATAAGCACAATAAGTATCTCAAAATACTTTTTACAAAAAAATAAAACTGACTTCCAAAAAAAATACACTACAAAGTAAAAAATAACTTTAATTTCGGAAGTCGGTGTTTTTGTTCATTTCTTCGTATTTTGACACCGGCTTCCGAAATTAAAGTTATTTTTTACTTTGTACTTACCTAGTGTTTTTTTTTTTTGGAAGTCGGTTGTATTTTTTTGTAAAAGGTTTTTTATTTTTCACTTTTTAGTGGTACCCCACACCTAACAACACCACTGCAAAATCGCAGAAAAGCAAAATACGCAATTTCGATTACTTGGATGACATAAAACCATCATCCAAGTAGACGAATTCCAGCAATTTCGATTTAAAATCCAAAGTTCGTAACCGATTTTGATAAAATTTTAATGGGACCAATCTGCAAGTCCTGCAAGTAATATCCTTTCAGATAAAATAAGAATTTTTCAAATCGGTTCACAATTGTCGGATTTATTAGGTAAAAAACATAAAAAAAAAACAACCGAATTGAGAACCTCCTCCTTTTTGGGAAGTCGGTTAAAAATGGGTCATATTACTCAAAATTCCCTCAGCGCGTTGCAGCTGTTTGAATGAAGCCACAATACGTTGTGAGCTGGGGTTCTAAAAAGGCCACTTCAGCAGAATTAGAAAGAACATAACGCTTCCCATCACTGTCAAATATTCCCAATCAAATTGAATTTTGTTGTCAAATTGAATTCGAATTTTGTTGTCATTAAGGCGCGTCCCCGAGCAAAACGCAGCGCTAGCCGTTTTTTGTGCAGATTTTTGGAGCTATCTACTCTTTATCCAAAAGAAATATCAACTAATAAAAAACACATTAAATTTCTACATAATTTTGGCTTCAAAATGGTAGATTTTATTTTTTATTATTAAGTATAATGTTTAAGTAATCTCCTCACAACGAAACCACAGAAATGAGAAAAAATTACTGAAAACATGCATCTTCGCGAAAACTAACGATTATTTTGATTTTGTACTTACACTAATGGATAGGCAATTTAATTATGAACATTTTGGTAGAAGTATTTTTTTCAAACGACCAAAATTAGATTTTATAACGATTTTATTCAACATTCTGAGCGTATTCGCTATTGTATCTCTTGCGCTGTTATTGAGGGAAAAAATGCTCAAGGTTATTTGCTCAGGGTACGGCCTTTTCTTAGTGGTTAGATAGGTAATACGTAGTAGAATACGCCCGCAACTAAGCCCGAAACTGCGGACGTCGGACTTAGAGAGTAGCCCCCCTTTGGCTGATTTAACTAAAAGATTAGATTTAAATCTTACAAAGCCCTGTATTTTGGAAGCTGCTGGCATATGAATAGAGAAAGACAAAAGAGTTTAATCGGTTTTATTCTTTTTTCTATTTAGCTACCCACCGGCAGATTAAAAGTTCAACTCTTCCGATACTACTTTCCGGCATAATTTATTTTGATGTGGTCTCCAAGGCGCCCGAAATTGAATCTTAGTTACAGGTAGACTGTACGAAAAAAAGGTGTGAAGAAAGGCATGTGTTTTCCTAATAAAAAAAATAAACTAAGAATCAATTTCGGGCGCCTTGGTTGGAGACCACATCAAAATAAATTATGCCGGAAAGTATCTATCTATTTATTTATTTAGTGCATGGAGGACTTACAGCTAATAAACACATACAAAAAAGGAGACCTTAGGCACCAGAAAGCCAATTACAAGTCCTCACGTATAAACTTATAATAACAAATTATGGTGAGAGCTCAAGAACAAAGAACGCACCGCTTTTATCAGAATAAGATACATAAAACATAAATAAGTACTTCGTTTGCAATAGGCTAGTGTCCTGAAAAAAATCTAATTAGTCCGTCAGTTAGACTATCAAAAAATATGTGACCCGTGTTTTTTCTTTTGTTACGGGAACCAAAATTGACGAAGTTACGACGCTTTTAAAATTCTCAATACGTCACGCCCTGCCATAATTTTTAGCGGGTCGTGACGTCACGAGCCCCCACTCCCGATTTTTGATGCGTTTTATCTTTGTCAATATTCATTGATTTACAAAAACAAAAATTACGTGTCCATTATTTTTCAATACTCTAACTGACGGACTAAATAGTTTTGCAATTTGTGGATGATGGAAACTAGCCTGTTATCGGAAGAGTTGAACTATTAATCTGCCGGTGGTAGACGTGCACTGCTGGACATTGGCCTCCCCCTAGTGTCGCCACAACAACTGGTTCTACCGCTACCCGCAACCCTCACCAGGTCATTGGTCCACCGCGGTGGGAGGCATTCGTGCCAGAAATACGCAAAATTCCTCTGAAACATAAAATGGTATTAAAGTACTTATATGTCACCGGAAAATGGCTAACTCCGTAAGATATATATTGTAAATATCGCGTGAAATTGTAAACATTATTTTTTAAATAAGATACGGTCGTATTGGAAACTAAGTATTGAATTTGGACGGCAAATATTATAAGTACCTACCTAGGTATAAAGTCTGCTACTTTCCGGTGACATATAAGTACTTTAATACCATTTTATGTTTCAGAGGAATTTTGCATATTTCTGGCACGAATGCCTCCCGCGGTAAACTGATAACCTGGGGTGCTATTCTCTAAAAGACAATTTCGTGGCTGTAAGCTGCGACGAGCTCGTTGACGAGCCAGCCTTGAGATCGACCGAGCGTGTATCGCTGATTCAAACTGTATTCACTAGCATCGCTGTGCTTGTCGACGAACTTTAAGCTGTAGCCTCTCGTCGCTGTTTCGTAGACGAATTAGTAGGGCCTTGAATCAAATTCTTTTAATCATAATCGATCAATCTCGACTGAGAATTTTCGGGGTTAAGAATTTAAATAAATGCCTATCTTTAAGTAGGTATTTTAAAGAATATAGTAAAACTATAAGTACTACTTGAGTTTTTAGTTTCAAATATTATATGAAACGAGTATTGTAGCTATGGTAAAATTTAACGTTACGTTACTGTATGTCAATAATATTCGTGCTGGCCCCTCTGAGATAGTTTAAGAGACACGACTATCATACCTACAGTTATCTATAGTTACATAGCTGTTTAAATCATTAGTATCCTTCCTTATCTTTCACCTTTCTACTGATTAGCTACCTACTGCAACTACTACCTCCTTGTAATTGTACAGTAACCCACCACCAGTGTCAACGAACAGCTGTCTATTCGTTGACAGGGCACACAGCGAGCTGAAAAGAAGTACCCCGTCGAAAGAGCGTTTCTTAATTTTTATGGTCAACGTTGTTCAGTTGTTCAGCAGCATGAGTTATCAATTTGAGTATTGTGAGAAACTGAGAAATAATCGTTAAGAAACAAGCATGTTAGAAGCTACTGGAGGCAGCCACTCGGAAAACGAACAAATGCTCATCTGTCGGGACACGTGAGTGAGCGCGAGCTAGTGCCGCTCGCTCTGCTATGCTATTCCCTAAAGATTCAGCCTTGCGTACAGCGCTGCCGCAGCGGTGTAACTCGTTGACGAGCACAGCCACGCTAGTGAATACAGTTTGAATCAGCGCTACACGCTCGGTCGATCTCAAGGCGGGCTCGTCGGCGAGCTCGTCGACGAGCCAGCCTTGAGATATAGCCTTGAAAACGAATTCTTTTAATCATAATCGAGCAATCTCGGCTGAGAATTTTAGGGGTTAAGAATTTAAAATAAATGCCTATCTTGAAGTATTGTAAAGAATTTACTGCTTATTAATTGTTACATTTTAAGACTGAATGGCGATTCTTTTGCCTATTTCGAGCAACGCAACGCGACGACGAAAACGAACGTAAACAAAAAACAACAGACGTGACTGAGTGACTCGCTAACTAAACTAGGTACCTACTTGAGTTTTTAGTTTCAAAACTTTTATTTGTGTCAGTATCAGCAGATATTGTTTTGAAAGTTTTAGATAGTTCTGTGACCAATCGGATAAATAAATAACCCTACTGAAATGTGAGTAGGTAGGTATTACGAAAAGTATTTTCACTGTTTATGTATCAAATGTGGCTATTACATATAAGTTGGACAATTAATATTTTACGATACATGGGATATTAATAAAATTACGTTACTAGAGGTATTGTTTTATAATTTAATGCTTGTTCTGACGGAACATTGTGTACCTATTTTAAGCATACCAGTGCGTTCCCCTCCCGTGCACAAGGAGAGATATTATGTTAGTTAGAAGAGAGTTTGGAGCGACAAATCGTCACTTTTCTTAGCTTCTTCTAATAAATGAAGCTTTATAATCAATCGAGCTGCCATTTTCATGTACTTTTAAGGAAAAAAAAAGTTAAAAACAAGAGTCGAACGCGCGATTTTTGTAGCTTTTGGATTTGACAGTTCGAAACGAGGCTGTGGGCGAGGCTGTAAGCGACTTCGTCGCTGTTTTTTCGTAGGGAATACCAAAATGTATGAAGAACTGCCAAAAGTGTCAATTTGCTCGTTCGTTGGGAAGTTTTAACTCACGGCCGTCACAGCCTTGAGCGCTAGTGTAGCTTTACGCGGCGTAGTGAATACAAAACTGAGTTTCACCGCTGCGGCAGCGCTGTGCGCAAGGCTGAATCTTTAGAGAATAGCATAGCTGGTGAGGGTTACATACAGTAAGAAATACTTACCATCAACGTAGCAGATCACACCACATATAAAAAGGCATTTATACAGAAACTTCATGGCACGTTGCGTAACAAGTTTTAACGTGGACTTGCTATGAGCAACAAACACAATAATATCTTAATAGCTAATTCAAGATAAGCTTAACCATCTAGCACCTACCTATGCCTTAAAGATGCAGATCCAATGCTGCGAACGGCTACGCTACGCAATTGGACTACGACCCATACCATAGATATAATCTATACCTACTAATATTATAAAGCGGAAGAGTTTGTTTGTTTGTTTGGTTGAAAGCGCTAATCTCAGGAACAACTGGTCCGATTTGAAAAATTATTTCAGTGGGAGATAGCCCATTTAACGAGGAAGGCTTGCTAGGCTATATATTATATCATCACGCTAAGACAAATAGGAGCTTGAGCTGAGCAATAATGGGAAATGTGACGCAGACGAAGTTGCGCGGGTCAGCTAGTAATAAGTATATATTTCTGTGACCCGTAATAAGCGTTAGGTAATTTGGCATCTGTATCGACACCTTTCGAATGACGTTTTGAGGTTTTGAAATTTAACTGTTCGATTTCGATAAAAATAATATAAATGCAACGGCAACAGTTATGCTAACGCGTTTAATTATATTATGGTTTTTATTAGGTATTAAGGTTGCCAAGTTAACGGCTACTGGCTAGTAAAGTAGCAGGCACGATTCGTGAACACAGGTGTACTGCACTGCAGCGTGATCTCGCCAATGTACGGTGGGCGAACGAACACATTGCAAGCGCAATAGTCGATGAGCATTGACTAACGAACCAATAACGTGAAGCGTCAGACCTTTCGTCGTCAAACTGACCAATAGACAGTGTGCTCATGACCGTGTCGTTCTTTTATACTTGACTTCTTTTTAAATTTAGTTTAGGGAACAGGTAGGTACTGCGAAGACTACCATTTAGTGTTGCAAATTTGCAACATTCTCCGTATAATTAATTATCATTACGTGTTGCCACCTATATGTAAGTAGGTATAGTTTCTACACGCTCGCTATATCCTGGTACCCAGAAGTGAAATCGTACCTTTATCAAACACTTTTATGGCTATTTAAAAACAAGCCAATAATTAATAACACTAATCTTTTAATACCTTTTTTTACCGTGGAAATAATGAGGCAAGAATAATCTAGCGGATTAAGTTCCGTGTAAATATTAATTATGTTCACCGAAAGATATAATGGTTACGGTGAAACCGGAGAACACATTAGAGCATACGGTGGAAGTCTGTCTTGCTTGGGCGAAGCACCACCGTTTCCTCGTCGAGGCGATCGACGGCGGCGACCTGTCCGGCCCTAGTTATATCCTCGGGACGGAGCGAGAAGGCATCGGAAGCAGGCAGCAGCTTCTGCGAAGCAGTAATGCTAACGTTGGACGAGGCCGAACGTGTGAGAGAGAGGGAAACCGCAACAGAAGAAGACGCCCCGAGCGTCAGGAGTCGCAGAGCGATTGCCGGCTACCGTGGCGCGGATCTGCGGACGGCGAGCGTTGAGTGCCTCGCCATCCGATCAAAGCCAAGCCCGGGTTGAAGGCGCGTTTTGTTCCTCACACGCCTCAGAGATGACAGCTTGTAGACGGGGCCCGCTAGGGCCAGTGCCTCCCGTTTTGCGGATTTTGTTCGAAAGAGTTACCGCGGCCCTGGAACGCTAAGGGCATTAGGAATAGCATGGATGGGAAAAAAATACAGTGAAACCAGAATGAACTTATCAGTATGCCTCGAGTTGCTTAGGAATTGAATTGGCATTCATCTATACCTACTAATGGTTAATCAGTCGATATAGCTTAGTTTTGTTTTAACTTTGCCCCACACTAGGAATTTCTCCTGTAGGTAGGTATCGTAGATGCGTTCAGAAACATACAAACTCACAAACACGCAGATCCGGAACAAGGCCACAAAAATGTTTGTTTCGTGCGGGAATCGAACCCGCGACACGCAGATCGCTCAACCACTGCGCCAAAAGTATCGTAAATTTAGGTAAATCTGAGCATTGGGCTGCCGTGAAAGAATCAAAGAAAATATTCAAATCGGACCTTTCGTTTAAAAGTTACGACGGGTATAATAAATATGTTGTGGTTTGAGCGAAATGCCCTGATAATCAAAAATATGATAATCTATTAACAGTCTCCCTGCCGACAATATATAAAGCTTTTGAAGTTCAGGAGGCCATGGAGGTCGCCGGCGGGTCCCAAATTTGTTGATTGTGAACGCCGTGAGTCAAAAGTTAAAATTATTACAAGAGGCCGTGGGAGCCGCCGGCGGGTCAAAAAAAAAAATCTTTTAAGACGCCGTGGGATCCGCCCTGACCTCCCGAATTCAAATAATTTTTACAACTATTGGCGTGCTGTTATGGAAAATGTGAAACTTCTCGTGTAAAAATGTGCTTTGGCCTGCTGGACAAAATTTTTTGGGGGTCGCCGGCGGTTCCCATGGCAGGGAGAGTGTTAATAAGTAGGTAATTTAGACATTATACCCTTTACGAGGGTAGAGGAGAGATGAAAGTCGTGAAGCACCAACTAAACGCGCGCGAACGAAGTCGCGGGCGAAGTGCTAGTAGGTACTCTATTAACGTTGTCATTCAGTAATCTCCAATTTCTCCAATGAAAACTGGTAGAGCCATTCGCAGATATTTGTGCGTAGTCGTAAGCGCCTTAGCTCTCCTTTGCTTACTACAATAATTAGAGCTTCATCAAGTATTCCTAACATAGGTGTAGGTACTTGGTTGAAAGATATTTAGACTGAAGGTGTGATTCCGAAGTCGACTGCAAGTGACGTGTCGCTCGCTACCTACGGAAGGGAATTCACAGAAATAGATAGAAAGCAGCCGGTATATGTAGTGTGTGTAAATGTAGGTGGAATACGTGTGAACAGCCGGTCTGTTGTGTCAACGTCTCATCATGAACACACAATTTCCAAGTTATACGCGACGCGTGATCCGGCTCGAAGGACCAAAAATATGTCGGGGTACGTAGCGAGGTGTCGGTGTTTTTGAGGAGAAACAAATGTTTATGTTGAACACTATTTATTGAGTCACTCTCAAACTGTTAATGTTGAAATGTATATGATTGTTAGAATACAGCCGGCTAACGCGGTAGACCAAAGTGCACTGACTCTAAAGTAAAATTAAAAGTAATAGGGTTCCGTTGATTATACCCTTCAAGTACGGAAACGGAACCCTAAAAAAATACCCAATCATTCGAACAATGAAGCACCGCGGCACCTAGCCCTAAATATCGATACTACAAACTTTATACGAAAAGGAAATATGAACTTATTTCAAACAAATCCGTACCTATTGAAAGAGTTTTGTCGCTTGCCGGAACCGGGATCCAACGAATACGAAAGAAAAAAAAAAGTTGACTCAAATCAATATCTCGGCAACGCAATTTAGGACACCGTCTCAAGCCATGTTCATTTTGTTTTTTTAAGTGTCCTCCATCTACAAGGTTACACATACAGTTATTGTGGACCGATATAAGTACCTACTTTGAAGAAAAATTAAAATGGCGAGAGCTTTTTTATGAGTAGGAACACAGGTGGGTCGCAAGTGAGCTGTCATTCCAAGTATTTAAGATGAGATAACAGCTAACTTCGTGATCAGTTTACTCAAGCCTAAATTTTGATATGTTTACAAAATCGACCGGCAGGATTAATAGTTCATATCACATAAGCTTAACACGGTAAGATGTTGCCAGAGTCGCACTGCTAGTGTCGCGGTTACACATTGCCCGCTGTTGCCGCCTGTTAGGCTTCGGAAACACACCTCGACTTAACTAGGTATGTGTGCTGTTAACTTTAAGTTGGGTAGTAATAAAAAAACATTTTACAGAAAGAATGCTTTTATTTCCATTAAAAACTATATTTACAACATTATTGGTAGCACTCCTCCCGACGTTTTTCTAAAAAAATAATCCAGAGCATACATCTTTGGAAAAAAACTAATCTTCAATAATAATCGTGGTTTTAAATAAAAAGTTGTTAGTCTGTGATATGCCAGACAGATTAAAAATCATACCAAAGGTCCTTAGACCACAATCGAAACACAGTTATGCTAAGATGTGAAAATGCACTGCAGATTTTTTTCTAATTCAAAATAGTTATAAAATAATCTCCGGTTAACTATTTAATTTTTATTGCGAGTTCTTTTGTCATTGCGTTTTATTGCCAATTAACAGCTTATTTTAATATGCCATAATATAGACCAAATCTACGAAATACCGTAAAACGACACGGCGTATTGGTACGAAACGGCGTATTGGTACGAAACGGCGTATTGGTACGAAACGGCGTTTTGATGAACTACGCTGTTAGGTCGTTGTGAATGCCCTAGCTGTTTTTAGTCTAGATAACAAATGATTAGATCAGTGCTTAAAATTTCGTGCTTTCGTAGTAACTTGATACAATTTTTCTCATTTTGTAGCTTACCCGTAAAGACTACTCACCAATTATTAAGGTGCTTTTCGCGATATAAAAAGGATTCAAAATTGATTTCTTTATGGTAGATTAAGGATAAGACTAGTGGTTAGTCTTGAGTGTCAAAAACGATTGGAACGATACTGTAGGATGGAGCCTACCATTGAGAAAGCAATTTCACATAATAATCACATAATAAAAACAGAATATATCAGTTTTGGGGGCTTATTAATATGAGGTTATTATTTGCCATAATGCTTCATTTATATGGCTGATGGTTGGTTACCGTTTGGCAAAAAGACCTCATATCAAAGCCCCTGTAGGCAAAATTAAAAAATATATCCTACATTGATTACAATTGGGGCTAAATCGTATGTAAAAGGTAATGATGTCAACCCATTAATTCGCTAAAACATGTTATGGAAGAAACGTAATTTCTTTGTTTTTGTCAATCTTAGGAAAAGTATATCAGAATACGTCTTAAGCTATAAGGTGCGAAGAAAACTAAGAAAATGATTTAAAAATTCGTACTAAGGAAATATAATTAAATTAGAAATTAACTAAACATGTTTTATCGAGGACTTCACACAAGCGTAGTTCTTTTCAGACAAGGCCGCAATACTATTCCCAAACATTGTCACTATCCACGGAAAACCAAAATCTACAGTGACTACCACCAGCGGCTTAATTGTGCAACGTAATTTGACAAAGGCACTGTGATTCTCTTTTATTTTGAACTTAATAGTATCGGATTTCGAATGGGGTAAACAAACATTCAGTTTGTTTGACACATTATGACATAACACAAATTCGGCTTTGATTTGTGTGTACGTGTTCCTCATATTCGAACGGACTCAATAAGGTACTTGACTACTATCTAACTAATATTATAAATGCGAAAGTTCAAACATCCATGTTTGATACGCCAAAATGGCTCATCGGATCTTGATGAAATTTGGAACAGAGATAGATTAGTCTGGTATAGCACATAGGCTACTTTTCGACCCGGGAATGTGTTCCCTAGGGATTACGTGGGCGAAATCGCTGACAGAAGTGAAAAATAAACAGAAATCAATAGTTATTTGATAGATATTATTACAACGCGACGGTAAGATTATTGAAAAAATAAATAAAAATTTGTGAAAAAACAGAGAAGTTATACGCTATATTCTTGTCCGACAAAATGTCGTTTGTACTGAATGGCTTCAATTCAGTATGACATCACAAGGCAAGCGCCTAAACCTCTCGACCTCGGAGGCAGTTACAGGTCAGGCTTGAATCACCTGGTTGTCTGATGCAAAAAGACGATTCCGTGCATCGGAAGGCACGTATAAGCCGGTGGTCCCGGCCGCCAAACGGCGGTCGTTAAACCATATCAGAGGCCCTTGAGGCGGTTTAGAAACTCTGACATTAGGGTGTGGGGTCGATAGACCTTACTACCCAAACGATAAGAATATGGCGTCGATGTGTGACGTCACACACCATTAGTGCTGTGTCTGTTTATCGCAGATTAAAGGCTGACAAAACCGCCATTTTTGAGATTTTTAACAGCGTCTTGTCTGCTCTCTAGCTTTGAGAAACAAAAAAAGAATCCAGTCAAATACCCTATTCATTTCCGGCTATTGAACAATTTCTATTCGACACTCTAAGCCAGAGGTCAACTATAACTACCTACGCTTTTAAACTCGTCCCAAGTCACTTATTAGTAGGACTAAAGTTGCGTGTTGCAAGAAACAATTATGTTGAAACTATGCTTGTGTGAAAGTATTAAAACAAAAATTTTAGCCGATAATTTGTTGGGTAAAACAAAAATACTAGATTTTTCCTGCAACTTCTAAGTTTAATTTGTCTATCTACGTTAATTCTATTTCTTATTGGCTAGATTATTTTAACAAGACTGCCTCTTGCTAAAATTATTTTGAATGAGGTTTTTATGTAGAATCTAATCCGTATTGCTGTATGGTTGGGTCAAAGGTCTGTTCAGAGTGGATATTCGCTATCCAGAATTATATTGTAAGTATACGGTAATCCTACTGGTCAAACCGAAGCAGATAATCCTACTGGTCAGACCGCTATGCTATTCCCCAAATTTTAGTTTTGCTGTTTGGGAGAGGAGGGGGCTAAACAGCAAAACTACGAAAAGTTTGAACTCTAAAACAAAGTAGGTACACAAAGTCGAAACTTTTCGTGTTTTGCTGTTACTCCACTTATGTCCACACAATGCCTTGAAGCGTAAGAGCGTAACTATTGTCGCTTGGCTGTCTAAAAACTAGATTTGCGGGGTAAGGGGAGGGATGTATTTACCACCAGGCCTGTTTAGCAAAGCAAACGAAAAGATAGTCTACATAGGAGTCATGGAGGTACAGCTGGTCTGTTCCGTCAACATCTCACCATCTGATTTGTTATGGCAAAAAATACGTGTCCAACATTTTTCGATCTAACTGACGGACTAAATAGAATCATAATATTTTTTACTCAGGAATCATCCCTACTTAGCGGCTGTTGACCCCGTCATATTATACTGAAACGTTTATATATTTTGATGTATTGTGTGTATATTTATACCGCGTGTATCTGACATCGACGCAAAAACGATTTCCATGGGTCCAGGGCATGATTCTGGACACCCCATTGTTGGAATTTTTCGTCGGTTCTTTTCTCATTTTTTTCAAGTGTACCACAAATAGATATCAGCTCAGCTGAACTGATTATCTATTTGTGGTTTTATTCAGATTGCTCTTTTAGTGAAAGTCGTTAATTATTTTTTTACTAAAAATCTCATTGGGTTAGGTCAGAATAACGATTATGAGCAGTATAAAGTAAAAAAACCAGGGTGTCCAGAATCATGCCCTGGACCCATGGAAATCGTTTGTGCGTCGATGACAGATACACGCGGTATTTTGCTAACTATTTACCGGGAGTCGCAACGTTGGAAGGCCTCCCACAAGGTGGACCTGGCGAGGGTCGTGGGTAGCCGATGGATGAGAGAGGCACAGGACCGGTCCTTGTGGCGACGCTTAGGGTAGGCGGCCTATGTCCGTCCGGAGTCGCGGGACTGTTCGAAAGAGATACCGCGGCTCCGGACCACAAAGGGCGATGAAGGAACATGGTTGGGTTTTAGTCAGTAGAAGTCTGACACTCCCTCCCGCTACACCAAGAGCGGGAGGAGTCATTGGACGATTTCCCATCAAAAAAAAAAAAAGGCCTATGTCTGTCAGTGGACGTCTTTCGGCTGGTATGATTATGAAGACGAACTATTTTACTATTATTATTAAACATGAATTGGAAGCCTAATATTAACAATATTTTCAACTATTTACAGTTCTCTTAAAAAAATAATGAAAAAGCTACAGGAAAATATCTAGTATTTTTGAAGGCTTATAATTACGAGGCGAATCTTATCCCATTTTTATTTAATATTATATTGTTTTATAAATATGTGTTTTTAGTAATTTTTTGGATATTACGTTTGATTATTTGGAAAGTCTTAAGGTTGCTTATAGATATTTATAAATTGTTATAAAATGGCTATGTTGAGTTTGGGTGAACTCATCTTCATACTTTTTTTTTATAATATATAGGAAGAAGACAAATGAAAAAGGAGCTTGAATAACAGAGACAACAAAATATGGACGCGAATTATTTTTATTTCACTTAAATAACATTCGCGTTTTATCACATTTACAATTTTAATACATTCCTCAACAATTTGTTACGATTCCTTACATTATTTTTAATTCACCGTGGCAGGCATTCAAGAACAGGCGCATCTGGTTTAAACTTCATTATATATTTCAAGCAACATTTTTGTAGATTAAAATGCTTATTTATGATATCGAGCAACTTTCTTGCATCATAAGCACATTTTGTATTGAAAACTCCTTGAATAACATTTCTAGTTCCATTTAAGTGTAAAAATACTTTGGCTTAATTTCCAAGGTGCTAAAACATATAAAACCATGTTTTTTTTCTTTTAAAGCGACATTTGTGAGCAGGGCTGCTAGGTACATGGACATCTTAAATTTTATGTCGAAAATTTGAGACATTTAACATGAGTTCACCCAAATTCACTTGCTAAATAAAATTGTCACCTATACGACCAGCAATTTCAAAGGAAACGTTTCATGTTACGCATTAACTGAGTAATGCCAAGTATATTTGTATAAACACTAATGTAAGCTGTATTCTGTAGCTTTTGTAAAATAACCTCTACTGCGCTTGATAACTGGAGTAGATAAGTGGAATTCCCTGCCGGAGTCTGACTTTCCTGATCTTTATGTCAAGAGTAGATGGGTTACACGTTGTTTTACAGATAACAAAACAATAATTCTGTATTTCCTGGAGGGCTATCATAATATAAAGCGATTATCGCGCAAATACGCGATCGTCGTGTTCATATTTTCGGTAAAACCAGAAAGCGTCTCTGTCGGCGCGACGACCCAATCGGGTTCGCCTCACACATGAACGCGATGATCGCTTATCCGCGTGATGATCGCTGTTTATTAGAACGACACCTTATACAGACGTGTATCTACAGTTAAAACGCCTTTTTGCCAGTTTTATCTAACTTTCATCTAATAATAACGGGCGAACTTAAAGCCAAGAAATGGGCGCAAATCCAGACTCCGTGCTGCTACTGAGAAATCTCAGATGAAAAAACCCAATCACACACCCGGGAATACAGCCGTCATAAGAAAAAAAAAGGACTTATCCAAACAAAACGAAGTGATCGATTTCCGACATTAAGTCAACAACTTATGGTCGGAAATCGATTACTTTGTTTGGTGTCGATACGTCCTATTTTCTTACGACTGCAGTAGCGCCCAGGCCCTCATATCACTTACGACCACAAGAACAAGGAGGCAGTGACTCAGTTAGCTTTTCAGGTTATATTTTACAAAAAGCTACAGACATTAACTATTTGTAGAAAGCCTTCTTCTACCACAAAGTTTGAGGGGTAAGTCTTGCGCTATATAATTTTTTGCCCAGTTTTTATTACATACATAGAATCACGACTCTATTCTACGAACTCTCTATTCTAGAGAACGGCAGAGGTATAAAGTACTCGAAGTAAAGAGGTTTAGTCCTAATACCGCGTGTATCTGACATCGACGCACAAACGATTTCCATGGGTCCAGGGCATGATTCTGGACACACCAGTGATGGAATTTTTCGTCGGTTCTTTTCTATTTTTTTTCAAGAGTACCACAAATAGGTATCAGCTCAGCTGAGCTGATATCTATTTGTGGTTTTATTCAGATTGCTCTTTTTAGTGAAAGTAGTTAATTATTTTTTCATTAAAAATCTCATTGGGTTAGGTCAGAATAACGATTATGAGCCGTCTAAAGTAAAAAAACCCAAGAAAAAAATGAGAAAAAAGCCGACGAAAAATTCTAAGTCTAGGGTGTCCAGAATCATGCCCTGGACCCATGGAAATCGTTTGTGCGTCGATGTCAGATACACGCGGTATATAAAACTGTTCCGTTACTTAGTGACTGTCAGACAACGCACAGCCGAAAGTCGAAGGCCGTAGAAAGCTGACATTTGGTATGTAGGTTTGTTTATGAGTGTAGGGGAACACTAAGAGAGGATTTCCAGAAATTCCTACGGGAACGGGAAGAAGGGGTATGCGCGAACGAAGTCGCGGGCTAAAGCTAGTTCTTTATATAAATCTAAAACTGTGTGCCATAAAACGGAAATAACAAAATAGATGACCTGTCATAGGTTTGATTCTGAAACAAGGATGGCACCAAGTAAAATGTCATGCGGCTGAAAAGCCCTCTGTCTAACTCTAAATAATTCTCGTGTATGTGGCATTAAAAAACTGGGCTAAAAACTATAAATGACGTTATAAAACCAACTTACGTATAGACAGTGTACAACAATATATATAAGTTTACAACCATTATTTACCTGAATCAAAAACATTTATTATATCACATTTTTAACATATTAAGAAACCTGGCCGATTCTTCGCTAATATGCTTTTTCTTTATACAAAATTACTTTCTTTTTTTTATATCATAAATACATTGACTAATTTGGAGTGTGTTCAAATAGTGGGACGACTGTGGCGCAACCGTTGGGCGACTGTTACGCAACTGTTGCTGAGCAATTATTTCACGAATATACCTTGAAAACACTTTTCAAACAAAAATACGCACTTTGCAAAAAAATCATCAGAATAAACTAAACTGAAATCTCTTACTAAAACGCATTCTCGATTATTCTTACACCTCTCAAACCTCTCAAAAGGTTTTAAAAGCGCTAGCCAATCAGAGCCCAGAAACCACAAGCTAATCAATCTGAACACACTCTTTGTTCACGGGCGGTACATTTTGAAACATAAAGCATGTCATATGCAAGCCTTTAACTTGCACAAAAGTATGCAAGTAGCTTGTTTGGCCATTGCGACTGTCACCAATCAAAAGCTTCATACAGATTGCTCTTTAGCGAGCGCACAGGATCTCTAGCCGTGCCGTATGGCATGTCAATGCTATCATGATACCGTTGTGAAAGAGCTCCGTCTCACTCGCACACTGGAACAGTGATTGCTTTGACATATACGGCCGTTGATCCTATTCACTAATAGACGAACTTCAGGGTACGATCCGTACTTGGTTGTTATCCTTACTAATCGTCTCCTACACATTCATCATCCATACGTGTGGAACTTTTTTTTAAACTATTGATAGGCACGCGTTTGACCACTATCTCACCTGATAGTAAGCGATGATGTGGTCGACGCTTGCCTAGAAGTAACCTATTCACTCTTGACTTTAAGATTCACAGGTTGTAGCTGCCAGGAAACAAAACTCTGGCAGGGAATTCCACTCCTTAGCTGTACGCACAATGAATGTGTTCCCAAGACGTTTTGTGCGTGTGGGTGGGATGTCCACCATGTATCGGTGGCACATCGCCGTACGTGTTATGCTCCGATGTTGGAACGGGCTTAAAAAATGTGGAAGCCCCTTGCCAGCGGCTGTGTTCCCTTCTATAACACAGCCCTCAAAGCAAGAGTTGCCAGGCACGCTCATTCAAGTAAACTTCATCCATCGCTTAACATCAGGCGTGATAAGTCAAGAACGGGCAGAATGGGTATTAAAAGGTACACTGGCCGCAAAGCAGACACGTAATTAAACAATCAGTGCATACCACACGTGGATCATAGGACTGTGAACCGGTAAGAAATTGTCACAAAGGCCTGCAAGCTACTCGTAGGCGCTTGAGTAAGTTAATAGCATGAACATTACCGGCTTACGATTAAGTTTCAAAACGGAATAGGTGCGAAGGCTAGAATTTCAACTACATTGAAATTACACAAAACTATGTACACTTAACAACACCTAGCCTTAGGAAAGAAATTAACAAGTTTTCTCTTTGTATTTTTAACAAATTGCTAATGTCTAAGTAAATAAAAAAAAGTCGGGCTGTTGACCATTTTGCGCGACTTTTTCGCGCGATTCTCTATCGATGTACACCCTGACTTTAGGAACGCTTAAGAATGGGGTGATTTTTAATTTATATTTTAGTGTCGATATGTAGGGTTACAGTTGAAAATAAGAATTAAAAATTACTTAGACAATGGGACTTTCTTTTCTAACGCATTTTAGTTCACTATTTCATATTACCCTACAAATCGATAATACAAATCGTCTTAGTTTCAAATCGTACTTGCGATTAGTCGCAATCTACTGTCAACTTAACATATTATTCTTTTACGACCATAGCTTTTTTAACTAAGCCATTTGAAATTATACATTGTTATTTATTTTCTATAACATTTAAAGCATGTATTAACTTGTATTGGCCAGTATAATTTATTTAGTCTTTGAATAGACGACGGTTGTTAGAAGGAAAGGGGGACCCATAATACTATACTAATATGCATATTTCTTGTACAAAATGTATTTCCTCATATATTTCACAGTAAATGCGAGACAACACAAACTTAAAAACTATTCGTTGAATTTACAGTTTTTCCATTCATTTCAAAAGTAACCTAAATAACAGTCGCACGAAAAAGTCGCAGCGACTAATCGCCGTTGTGCAACAACCCTAAAATTATACTATTTTAAAAATTCACAATTGTCTAACTAACGACATCTTAAAAGCTAACTTTCGATACCCATATCGTTTTTTGTTTTTAATTTAATATTTTTATTTCTGCAATTCATTCGCCCAATCACTCAATGCTACGTCATAATATTTTTGTTTTGTATTTTTTTAAATTTATTTTTAACACCTAATCAGAATTATTCATAAGAATCGTCATATACATAGAGTAAGCTTTTATCGTAGAGTATCGATATCTATAGAATAATAATTTATCGACACTTCAACAATGCGGGTAGCAGTGACGTCGGCAAACATCGTTGATGACGTCATATATATTGGAATCGGAAACATTCGTGTTTTACGAAGTTTGCCGATGACACTGCATCCGCATCGTACGATAAGTCTTGGGCCAGCCAGAAATAGGAAAAAAAAATACTATAATAATCTAGACAGGCCCTAATACCTACAAAATATACTTACATTAAAATTATTTAAAACAAAAAATCTCACCATTTTACAAACAACAGTCACTATCGCCAACCAATCAGAACGTTACAATTTTTGTAATTTTTTTATTTTTAGTTTTTTTTTTAGTTTAGTAACTTCTGTTTGGTTGTTGATTTTATCGAAAAATGTGTATATCAGAGTCACATTGAGGCTGATTTTATTTTAAAGATGTATGTTACCAACAAAAAAAAATTAGATGAAAAAATTACTGTTCCTTTCATACTAAGCTTATATTTTTGTAACTTAATAAGTAAATAATAATCTGACACTGATATACACAAAATTCCAAGCCCATTCATCCCCAGGGTGGGTGACGGCGTCAAAGGCCGTTTTATTAGTATAGCTAGCATCCCCGCACCTAGATCCCGCCATATTGAATTCACACACACGATTTTGGCTCTAAAATCAATCAGTACGCTTGAAAACCTCGCCACAACTGCGCTTACGTTATTTACAATATTCTGTTCTAATAAAAATTTACATTTCATTTTTAAATTTAGAATTTAAACCACAGCTGCGGCTAGACATTCGAAACTCAAAACTGAACCAAAACCGTGCGCTTAAAAAAAAAGGAAGAGAAAAAAAACAGAGGTGATTATTGATTAAAAAAAAGTATTTAACCGTAGGTACACTACACTATTGAGGTCCGATAGTTGTTGCTTGAGGAACGTCGACACACGCAGCGCTACCGCGGCAGGGGCTGACGTCACTTGGCCACGTGACCGTTGCCCATGGCCTGCTCGACGACCTGCAAACGTTCGACCAATTGAGCGCACAGCCGTGTGTCGTCGTTCCTAATGAGGCTGCAAGGGTCACACACAGCAATGGGACGAGATTCAATCTATGGAAAATCAATAGGGTATCTTCCTAAATAATAACTCGACAACATGTAACAGAGCAAAAGTAATACCAAAAGAAAATGAAAAATCACTAAAAAATGGGTCCAACTTTTACTATGGGACCATAAACCTTTGTAAAAGTTATTCATAAATCACAATGATGAGTAAAATTATTCATTATTTTTCAAGAATTGCATTCATTCTGTTACCAAGTCGTATTGAGTCCATCCGTTAGATTTTCAAAAAATATTGGACACGTATTTTTTCTTTAAATCGATAAAGATTTCAAAGTACAAGAGTGGGGGCTGGTGACGTCACGTTTTAATAAAAAGTGTACCATCCTGTGAAATACGCGAGTTTTTGTCTTATTTTTTGTTTACAGAAAAAATACGTGAACAATATTTTTTGGAAATCTATCCGACGGACTAATTCGTTTTCATTCAGGAAAATGCCCTATTAGCTTGAAAATGACTGCCCCGGTTTCAGAAGGCCTTCCAAAGTGTACAAGTGGCTCGTATGCCATTGTAAGTCAACAACCAGAAGTTGATGTGTCACAAGGGCAGTAACCAGTGCTTTTTCGTAAAGTTAAATGCAGCTCAATTGTTTACAACACTCTTCATGATAAAAGCTAACATTTTGACATTTAGGCGTCGTCCTAACTGGCTAACGATCGTACAAGTTAAGTATGCGATTTCGTCGCGCAATGATTTGCAAGCTTCAATTAGGACACTCTAAAGTGTGTGCTTTAAATTTCGTCGTACAGTCAAATCGTATCGTTAACTCGTACGACCGTTAGCCAATTAGGATGACGCCTTAAATCGCATCCATCGTGTGTCCATTTTGAAATCAACGACACAATCGACGAAAGTAGAATTGCTAAAATGAAAACCATATTAATAAGGAGTGTGTCACGCAATGAGACTGTTGTTCAATTCGATCTAATGTCAAATCTCATATCCAGTGATCCAACTGGCTGTTATGAAGTAACCAATCAGAACACTAAACGTGAGGAGACATGACCGATGACTTGAAAGGACTTTCAGAAAACGGGCGTCCATCTGTTGCTCGGAATTCAGATTTCATTGAAAAAAAAAAAAGAAGAAAAACTAAATTCCAACTAAAGCAGAATCTCAGACAGATTAAAAAAACAAAGAAATTATCCCACCGCTGTGTGTTCTTTTTTCAAACACATTTACAGCTCGGATTGTCGTAAGACCCACCCTAAATAACGTGACACGATAGAAATAATCCCTTGCATTAAGACTGTGCAACAAAATCAATTATTTGAAATAAGAACGGTGACACAAGTACCAAAACTTGCACAAAACTGCAAGTAGCTTGCATGCCGTAATGTCATACACCAATCAGAACTTGCTATGGCACAATGGTATATAATTTACTGGCATACTTTTAAACCAGGACGTTATAGGGAGGTGTATTTCCAGCTTAATTAATTTCGATGAACAGTCAAAATGATAGAGATTGACATTTCGAGTGTGTCACGTAGTTAGGGTGGTGTAGTGCTGTTCTGTAAAATATCACCGTGACATCTTAGGTGAAGAGGACATGAAGTGAGCTGTCAATCCACGAAATCTAGATGATGACAGTTCACTTAAAGCTCACTCCTCCTAAGTTTTTAAAGTGAGATGTTTACAGAATCGATCGGCTGTTCTTTTTACAAATCCGAAGTGCTATGTGCCTCCCGCCACCAGGGTTTTAAAAAGCGAGGAGTACCCAGCGAATAATGTGCGATTGCAAAATGGGACTTTTTCAAAGTAAAGAAGTTGTTTGAAAAAGCCTTGAGCCCCAGGAGGTCACGATATACACAGCTGCGCGCAAGCTATTATTTAGCTGTTACATTTACACATCAATCAGTTCTGGGACTAAGTTTTTTTATTACAATGAAATAAGTAGGACATGCTAGATTTTATTTGTACTTAAAAAACGACTTTTCAATGTATCTTTTGTAGTCTGTTGCACGATTGTAACGCCACAGTTGCGCGACTGTGTCTCCACTGTTGCGCAAGAGTTGCGCTACAATCGCTCAGACATTAAAATCCACTTTTTTTAAACTTGCTACTTATTCCACAATAATACAAATATAAATAGCCCAAAACTGCTAAAAAATTGCCGGCAGACATTGTCAAGTATTGTTCAGTCTTTCGGCTGAAAAAAGTGAGCAACCACATAAAAACGTTGCCAGCTATAAAAAAAAATACACAAAATTACTGTAGACATTTCTTAGACATGATATAAATAGTCATTTTTCATTTAAAAAGAAAAATACACAAATGATTGAGCATTTTATCAGACACACCACAAAAAAAAAACTTAGTTAACAGAATCAGAGACTATTAAAAGAAGCAAAAATAAAACCATAGTAAATATTTTTTATTACAAAAATAAATAAAAAAAACAATTGCCGTAACACAAATATAACAGCTAAATAATAGAGAAAACGGTGCTAATTGACAGACCAGTGTAATGAAAATATGTTAAGCCACATCATCATGCAATAAATTATAAAAATATAGTGTTATTTATAGATTAACCTTACTACTAAACACTACCATACATCAATTAAAGTTAGTAAAAACAAATATAACAATTTGTTCAGCAGTTTTTGAGATAACTGCGGGAAAAAAGACCTCCATTTTTGTTGAAGGTTGCTTTGATTTTATTAGTGTGTAAGGTCGATAAATATAATTTGAAACTATTGTTATATTCGTCGACTTTCGTAAACTATCCATATTATTTTATTTGTAACAATAGGGAATTTGCATGAAAATTAATTTGCAAAATAAAATACTAATTAGCTCTAGTAAACTATAACAAAATAATTTTTAAAATACCTTCATCAACGATGAAGTTATAAAGCTTAGTTGACAATTAGAAAGAAAAGTCCGATACCAACTCGGACGTCAAATATCTTGACGCCTATACGGCTGCCATAGAAAACAGCGTATTCGGGAGAGGGGCAGATATTTTTGTTTAAAATAGTCTGTTATATCTCGTTTGTTTACCGGACAATGTTGATTCTATTTTCACTGTCAGTATTAGATTTTTGTAAATTTCTAGATAAACTATTTAGATATTTTTTTCATGCATATTCCTCAATGTGTGTTTTTATAAAGGGCGTTTTGCAAGACACTGTTTAATAAAGTAGTATAATAGTGGTGTTATAAGTAGGTCTAAAGACACCCAATCACCTTTTGAGGAGTAACAATGCTTTGCAAAATGCCCATTTTTTAAGTAGGTTTACGAATGCCTGTTTCTATTAATAGCATAATATCACACCTGTACTTTAATAACAAGAGACAGGGACATTTATTTTTTTCTTAAATATATTATTATTATGTTTATTTTATATTGTATATTTATTTGGAAGTGTTCTGGTAGTTTACTCAAATAAAATGCAAAACTCGTCATATTACGAAATCATACCTTTTAATTAAATAAAATCGTTTTGAAAACATAATAAATTCGATAGATTCAACTTACGCAAACAGTAATGTGCTAATTTACAAAAAAAAATATGAAATTCGTTATGGTAATCTCAGTTTTAAAGGTTTAGATATAATTCGACACTATATTTTTGAAAAAAAAAAAAAAAACGACGTTTTATATAAAAAACAAAATCTTAAATATTTGAAAGAATGGAGTTTCGGGCCATTTCTACATGTCGAATAGTCCGTATTTGATAAATTATGTGTTTTTTAGTTATGATAGGAATAAATTGGCGTTAAAAACTTGGGCTTTTTTTCTATATATTTTTTTATAAACTTTTTCAAATTGTTTTTTTTTTACGATTTAAGAAAGAAATAAAAATAATATACTGTCGAGTTATAACTAAACGTAGGTTAAAATTTACAATTCAATCTTATAGTTAACACTGCGTCACACTATTATCATTAAGTACTGTCAGTTTAGTTGGACAAGGTTGTTACAATTTTAATCCAAATCACATATTTAGACAAAATGTGTACTTTAAACATTGACAATATTTATTGAGAAGGCAACGCTTACACCATCATGAAATGATTATTCAAGAATTGTCGATTTTTTTTTTTAGAAAAAAAGAATATACTAAAACTGAATTAGCCTCAAATAACTTAAAAAATAATGATACAGAATGAGGTTTTTCACGTTAACTAAAAATTATTAATTCTGAATAATCACAACATTAACTGTTTTTCAGATAAACTAATATTTTTTAAGACAAAAACTATAATATACTATGAACATACAAAAACTAAAATAATTTTCTTGTCATTTATTAGTAATGTACAAGATTTAAGTACTTTTGTTTGGGAAAATATACAAAAATATAGGTATTTTTTTATTACTCTTACTACAGTATAATGGTAACAGCAATGGCACCATATTCAGATGTTTCGTTTTATTTACAAAATTTACAAAAAAAAGAAAATACACATGTTTTCACAGATTCATAAAAAGTTTTTTTTTTTTGCGAAAAGTCATGTAAAGATGTAAAGTCTGCCATAGGAGCTTTTTTTTAAACTAATTGACACTAATGTTCTATTTTTGTTAATTTTTATAAATTTACGAAAACTTTGCATAAAAATAACAATTCCGTAATACTTGGATTTAGCTTTGAACCTAAAAGCTTAAGTTTTCTTAAGGAACATTAAAGTTAAACCCTGTATATGTATTTTTTTTTTACTTTTTGATCATTTTTGAGCAAGCATTTCTTTATTTACATGTTTTTACAACTTAAAAAAGAATATTTATTAACAAGTCAACTTTTAGCTAAAGGAAAATCTATTATTTTCACTAAAAATGTAATTAAAGCTGAAATGGTAATGTGTTCAGATAGTTGCCTAAAATTAGTGTTTTTTTATCAGCAACCAAATTTTATATAAAATATATTATAAACTATACTTGGAAGAGAAAACAATAATAATATGAACATTTAAAAATGTTTTATAAATGTTGGGAAAAATATGAAAAAGTCCTTTATGGAATGCTATAATAGTGAAAATCACGATAAATATTTTTATACATTTTAGAGGCCTTATTACTTACAACTAAATAAAAATATCACACAATGTGATGTTAAAACTACAATACAGTCAAAAATGTAAATATTCTTTTTAAAATATTAATATTATATTCGTATATATATTTGATATAATATTAAATAGCTGTCAAGCGACATAGAATAGCAAAAAAGCTATGTTAACTGTAATAAATATTTACATTATAATTATAAATGTATATAAATATATTTTGCCAGATATATTTGGGGGAAATAGGAATGTAAGTTTTTTAATGTTAACCAATTACCAGTCTTTTGAACAGGTAATATTTTAAAAAAACATCAAAAACTGAATTCAATTTATTAAAAAAAATCAGAATCGTCTCTTTATTTATTTTAGTTATTCCCCTAAACAATTTAGCAGTGTAAATATAAAATATATGTATTTTGGCCCTGTAAATGTGTTCTAGTCCTATATCATTTGTACATAAGTTAGATATATAGCTCAACAATGTATACATAGTTTATTCGTATAATGTGATCGCAAATTGTGATATTGCAGTGTAAATAGTTGCCTTATAATAAGTTATGTTTAGTTATATTTTGGCAACTCTCTTTTTTGTTAGGGTATACGGTATGCTGTGATCATAACTCGCTCTATCGTAGACTTTGCTCTGTCTTCTCTGACCCAGACTAGAGTGAAGAGCAAACCCATCACAAATAAACAAAAATAACTCTACCGTACATGTGTACAGGAATATTCGTAAACACTAACAAACTCTCTTAGGGGCCGTCTCCACGAGCGACAGAATCGCGGCGATAATATCGCCGTGCCACGTAACCACGTGCCACGTCTATAACAACTATAGATATTATCGAGGCGATTCGATGTGTGAAAAAACGTTTACTCGCCGCGATTCTCACGCTCGTGGAAACGGTCTCTTAGGGAGTGAAAGAACACATGATTGTAAACAACTTTTACATTGAAATCTATACTGAAAACTCGAAAAAAAAAAACAGCTGTTTCATACATTTCTATCGGCTTAATATTGCATGAAACAGCTGATATTTTTTTCGACTTTTCAGGGTACAGTGTCAGAGTAAAACTTGTTTGCAATCATATATACTTTCACTCCCTCTAAGTCCCTCTTAGAGGTTGCTAGCGTTTTAGAAATAATCCTATATGAAAATACTATATAACATCACGCCCATATATTCAGAAGATCTCGGCAGGGGTTTAAGCAACGTAGAACAGAAAAGTTTTGTTGTTATTCTCCTATCCTTGTCACAAACTTCATTTGAACAAGATTTCCCAAAAATGGTATGTCATGACTTTGATTAACATCTTTTGCAATAGTTAGAGCTGTCTCAGTTTATTTTGTAGTATATTTTCTAGATTTTGAAACAGTTTTGGCATCTCGTATTTTTTAAATAGTAAATCTAGTGCATTCCCCTAGTTAATTCCATTATCCTCCTGTATGCCGATTAATTTGGGGTCAGCACAGCACTGCCGTCATAAGAAAAAAGACGTATCTATGCAAAACGAAGTAACCGATTTTCGACATTTAGGCATACAACTTAAGGTCGGAAGTCGCTTACTTCGTTTTGTGTCATACGACCTTTTTCTTATGACGGTAGATCATGTCTTTTTGATACTCAAGTTCCACATAAAAAGGCTAGCTATGACCACAGCACCTTCCCCCTTAGTCTTTTAAACTAGCACAAATTGAATAACAAAATTCAACAGCACAATATACTCAGTACCTATTTTAAACACCTATTTAGACCCTAGTCAACTTATTATGACAAGTAAAATGTAAAAGTCTTTGTTGATCTGACATACATCTTATAACTACCAATTCCCTTATTAAAAATTGCACATACAGCTTCTCACATGCAAATACAACACGATAAAGAGTTCAAAAGCTCACTGTGGCCTGAAAATCTATTGTCAGATGCTTGGCAGAGGTATAAGAGAAAAAAAGGACATTTTTACACAAAATGACGTAATCTATTTCCGACCTTAAGACAGTTTATTTTCTTAATGCCGAAAATTATTTACTTTCGGTCTGTGTAGATACGACCTTTTTTCTTACTTATGACGACAGATAGGTTTGTGACGGCAGATCCTAAAACTAAAATCAATGTCAAGCGCGGTTAACTTAAACTGCTGGGATTTGTGGACTGAATAGGGAATATACTTGTATTTTTTTATAATTATGCTAAATAAAATACCTGTTTGTAGAAGTAAGCAATTATATTAAAGAATTTTTATAATTGCTCCAGCTGTGATGAAGTTACAATTTTTTTTCGAATTAATGGATATTCAAAATAACACAATCCGATTGGTGGGTTTTTCCATTCTCAACACTCCTCTATCAAGCAAAGCTTAAAATTCAGTAGCCCTTATGAATTCAGTCATTTCTCTTTATATCATTTGGCATACTCTCGTCTATTTATAAAATTTAAGTCACCATTCCATTGCTCTCATCTACAAATGATTTACAAAATCAGAACAATTATTTAAATTCTTCGATGCTAAATGCATGAATTTAATTAAGTATCTGACGATAGATTTTCAGCCACAAATTCACACATAAATTACCAACAAAATAATTCAGTCATTTTAGCATAAAAATGGGACAACCTCAGATTGAGAGATAATAAGCTGGAAATTCGTAAACATCTTCATTTTGGCGTTCGAAATGTGTCAAGTCTCATGAAATTGTCCGCGTCGTAAGTTATCGAAGATTAGGAAAAATTAGTTGAGCGCATGAAAAATTGCTGCAAATTTTACGATCTACAATAATTATGATCAAAGGTTTTAATAATAATTGAGCTATAGAAACAAATATAATCTAGAAAACGCTTTTTGTGACATTTATGAGCCTTCAATAACATAAGAAGCAGACAAGAGATTTAGTGACACTTATGACAACACATTTAGAAAGCCGAAATGAAAGTTCAAGATTCCAGAATATT
Source organism: Ceramica pisi (assembly GCA_963859965.1). Classification (NCBI taxonomy): domain Eukaryota; kingdom Metazoa; phylum Arthropoda; class Insecta; order Lepidoptera; family Noctuidae; genus Ceramica; species Ceramica pisi. Next base: position 5,322,212 of record OY982555.1, read on the forward strand.
ATCTCACCTTCCGAGGTGAAACCCTATTTGACTGGACTAAATCAACAAATTGTATCTAGCGTTAATCACTACTTAACTAAGACATTTGTGACACTATTCCGGCGGTGGCGGGGGCACGGCTGGGGGCGGCATCGCGGGGAGGGGGGGCTGTGGGGCGTGTGGGGCGTGCGGCGCGCGCGGGAGGGGCGGCCGGGGGGGCACGCAGGCGCGCGGGTACATGAAGCCCTCCATGCCATAGTAATACCCGTCCATGCCCAAGCCGTAGTACAGCGGCGGGGGAGGCTGCACCATGTAGTACGGCAAGGGCGGTCTGTAAGGGGGAGGAACATTCCAGTTGCCTACCTTAGGGTGGTGCGGAGTTCCGTTGTGGCGCGCCACCTTGGGCGGCGGGCCGAGCTCGGGCGCCGGCGCTCGCTTGCGGGACGCGTCGAGCACGTCGCGAGAGATCTTGATCTTCAAGCTCGAAGTCTGCGGCGGCGGAGGCGGCGCCGCCAGACGCTCCTTAGGAATCTTGATCTTAAGACCGGGACTCGTCGATAACTTCTCTTTCGGAATAGTTATCCTTAAGGTCCCGTCTTGTTGCTGTTGCTGCGGTTGTTGTTGATGTTGTTGTTGTTCAACAACCGGAGGCAGAACGGGACTTTCTTTCCGCTTCTCCTTGTCCTTTTTATGTTTCTTCCGCTCTTCCTTAGATTTGTCGCGGTCTTTGTGTTTGTGTTTGTCCTTTTTCTTCTTTTCTTTCTTATGCCTGTGTTCGGGTACTTCCTCTACCGTTGGCGGAGGCTCTACGACAGGCGGGGGAGGTAGGACGGGCGCGGGAGGAGGCTCTGCGACCGGCTCGCGTTTCACTTCAGGCGATTTTCGCTCTGTTGCCACCGTGATAGGGGCCGGTTTGGCTAAACTCTCCTTTAGTAGGTTAGATACTAAGGTAGGATCGGTTTCTATGCCGTTGACCGGTCTAGCAGGCGCTTCAGGCTTCCGTTCCGGCCCTCTAGTCTTGATCGCATTACCCCTTTGAGAGTCACGTATAACGTTTTCATATCCGGGCGTTTCGTCAATTTTTTTCACGACCGGTACAAGTTCGGGCTCAGAATTAGACTGTTGCCTTTGCCTAGGTTTCTGAACTTCCTTAGAGGGAGGGGAGGAGAACGGGGACAGGATTGCAGGTGGTTGCATTTCTCTGATAGCCGTGGTAGGATCTGGCCGCTTTCTATGTGGACTGGGCGGCCTTTGTTCCTGAGTTTGTACAGGGGGTTGAGGTATTTGCGGTGCGGGAGTCGGCGTGGGCCTGACCTCTGGTTTGGGACGATGTTGAGTAGGCTGCGGAGGCCTACGGGGAGCCTGCGCGGCTGCCGCAGTCGGCGTAGTCGCGTTCTCAGGCGAGAAGAGGGAAGGTGGACGCGTTCTTTGAGGTACCACTTCGGGTTGAACGGGAGTAGGTGGATGGGTGGGCGCTGGCGTTACTGTGGCGGATGTAGCCGTCGCCGTGGCGGTGGAAGGTCCAGGAATGGGAGGCCGATGGTGTCTGTGCTCGTGTACCGGTTTTTGGTGGTGAGGCTTACTATGCTGAGGCCAAGCGTGGTGGGGCTTATGGTGGTGCTGGCCGGACGGTCTTTGATGATGAGGTGGCGGCGCTTGAGCGTTGGGTCTCGGCTGAGGCGCGCCAGGCCTCGCCTGCTGTTGCTGCAAGGCCGCCTGTTGCCGTCTCTCTCTCTCCTCCCGTCTCTCCCGCTCTTCCCTCTCTCTCTTTTCTCTGTATAGGGTGTAGTCAATCTTCTGGGGTTGCGGTTGTGGCGGCGCTGCGGTGGTTGCTGGTACGTAACCGCCTGGGACCGGTTGGCGTCTTCTTTCCCGCTCGTATTCTGTATGAAGATAGTTTGGGTTTAGATTTGAATAAACACACTACCAAACCTACATATATTACGTACCTAAAATTGTCTACACCTAAATGAGTTCTTAGGCGTAACTACCGCTTTTCAGGCTTTGCATTAATTTTTCACACGTTATGTATATCCTGTAGACACGCAGCACTTTGGAAATTTTGTTACAAGTGGATTTTATCGATGTTTTTGGTGAAGGGCAGATCTAACGTCAATAATTTTACGTGGTAAATATTACAATTAGTAGCGAACTAAAACTGCCTACATTGACGAATTTGGAGATACATTAACTGTAACATGATTATGTTGTCGGAATACCCTAAAATTCAGACAAAAACGTACCTTTATCAAATGACTTGTCAATGTCATCGGCGCCATGTTTCTTGTCAAACGGAGAGTTCGCGACGCCCGAACCTGACGCATTGGGCAGCGAATGAGGCGAACTGCCGTCTGCTGTAGAAAAAAAGTATTGGTTAGTTTGTGGCGATGGTTATGTTATGCCTGCCTGGCCTTTCAACTATGTTAGGGTTGGCTTCCAGTCCTTACTGGATGCACCTGAATAACAGTACTTCATCAAAAGACTATTTCCGCTCTGGGTGGGGCGGAAGGGAGTGTCAGACTAACTTAATAAAACCCATCCGGTGTGCCTCCAAAAAAATTTTGCGTTCCAGGGTCGCGATAACTTTTTCGAACAAATTTCACAACCCTGACAAGCACTGGCTCTAGCGGGCGGCCCTGTCTGCAACGACTTTCGTCTACTGTGAACTCACGATTACTCAAATATCTTGATGACAAATGCAGAAATGAGACCTCGATGGAGGCACTGGTGATTCAGGGTCATATTGGTGATTCATGCCCTTGAGACCATGGTCAGTTCACTCATAACTTGCCTAACCGGTAGGAATTGAAGTACATTGCTGAGAGAGCAGTCTTCGGGAAAGTCAAAGACACTCTTTGCTCGAACAAAGGGTCTAGAAAGGCCACTTCAGTAAATCAGCCATCCAATCCAAGTTCTAACTACGAACTAATTTTCTCAATCAACCTTGAACCTAATGCTTTAACGATAAAGATGAAAATGAAGTTTGACAGATTTTTGTATGATTAATGTTATGATCCTAATATGATTCTAATGAAGACCCGCTGGGAATCGAACCCAGCCGCTCTTGCTCTGCCACGAGATCAATGGGGCAGTTAATACAAGTTGCCTTGAAAATAAAGTAGGTTTATGAAAAAATTGAGTGGCTTACATAATTATGTAGGATGCATCAAGACAGATGGACCAGAGTCGTTACGCATTGGGAGCCAGCGAACAGGCGACTTCACCGAGAAGGCATAAAAAACGCTGTCGTGACGACTTGCGAGGCGTTCATGATGGATTGGTCGGAGAAGGCAATACACTAGGAAGAGTGGAAGGCTATGGAGGAGACCTTTGCCCAGCAGTGGGACAGTATAGAGTGAAAAAAAAAAATGAAGATACTCACCAGCTTTAACGTTCATCATCTTCCTCTTGAGCCTGGAGGGGCATTTCTCGAAGATGAGCAGGAACTCCGCCGTCAGTTTCTCCAGCAGATCGGTGGTGACGGACCGGTCGACGTACGAGAACCAATGGCGGCCCTCGTTCGATTGCGGTATCTGGGTTCAAGCCGTTAGGTTTAAACTGAGAACTTAGTAAATTTTAATGTAGATTAGTATAAAAAATCAGCTAAGACGGACAGACAGACACAAGAGTGATCCTATTAGGGATCTGTAAAATTTTGTTTACAAAGAAATTATTCGCTTATTTGACTTCTTAAGGTTTATAGGAAAACTTTAAGAAGTCTAAACTAAATAGTTCTTTAGACAGGTCATAGTTACCTACAGATTACAGAATCTATAGGTAAATAACTATTTTCAAAATTTTAAGCTCAGTAGTTTTGGAGATAAGGAAGAAATGGTTATTTTTGGTCTAATTTCTTGAATAACTTCAACACTGTTTATTTTAAAATTAAGAAAAAAAATAAAACGTTCATAATAAGCCATTTTGTTTCTATGTAACACGGCGTAATTTTAAAAACTTTTTTTTTTATATTCCATTTTGACCCATGGATACTCAAAATTAATTTATTTCCGTAACACGATCGTGTTTCGTTCACAGAAGTTCATTTGTTTACACAATTGCAACAGAATCAGCCCAGTTGATTCGGAGAAATTGGCTGTGACAAACAGACACACCCTAGTGATCCTATAAGGGTTCCATTTCTTACGGATGTACGAAACCCTCAAAAATATAAATATGTGCACAATACTCACGGCCCAATTACTCCATTTGCTGGCTAAATGTATACAGAAACAGGCGACAACCGTGGGTCTGTATTGCAGGCACATAGTGGTCAGGTGGAGACTGTTGGACGCCATAAAGTAGGAGGTCTGCGCGAGATCCTTCGGCGCTGAGGATGAAGATATTGCTAATGATAATAAAGACGGAAGATATTGTTAAAGGTGTGCGATTTTGAACTTAGTTTCTTGGGTGTTTGGGTATAAATTTGAAAAAAAAAATGCTCTGACTCTAAAGGCCTTAAGTCTATTGGACAAATCTTTGTTTGGTGTAGTTTATTGATAAAAATAACAAGAAATTAAATCATTATTCATAAGTAGGCATGACATTTTTCTATTTATTTGAGATGGCTTTGCTCTTGACTCTAGTCTGGGTCAGAGATGACAGCATTTCAACAGAGTTAAATAAGCTTTTAAAAACTAGGATTCATTATTATATGTCTTGAACTCGTGACTCAGGGCCGATTTTTCAAGGTCCGAATACTTCGAATTTACAGATAAAATCATCAGGCTTGATCTGTAAATTGGACCAGGTAAAGAAGGCGGTTAGGAATAGTATATGTCACCGGAAAATGGGAAGGTCCGTAACATTGTTGGTAATAGTGTTTGTGACCAAATTGTATGGTAAAAAAAACCTAACCTTACCACCTAAACTTTTTATGAATTTTGACTGATAGTCTAAATTTTAAATCAGGCAAAACCACTTTCGACTGGTTTTTGCAGTCAAAACTGTTTTTGACTAAGGGCATTGGTCAAAACCACTTGACTAAAAAAATCAGTCAAAACTGTTTTTAACTGAAGGCATCGGTCAAAACCACTTTTGCCTGATTTTTGTAGTCAAAAGTGGTTTTGACCGGTTATGAGTTTTGACTGTAGCAATATCCCATCGAAATTCGATAGTCCAATACGTCCGTGTCTTATGTAGAAAAAATAGTTTACAATTTCACGCGATATTTTACAATCATACGGCGTTTACCCTCAAACCGTCCCATTTTCCTCAGATAGTTTGAAAAATCAGCTCTAAGAGAAGTGTCATAATAAATTGGCAGTGCCTATGTACATAATTGACCCAAGAATATAAGTTAAGATCGTTAGTGCATACGGTATAGACATAAAGCTAATGGACATTAGGGTATAAGCAGGTGTAAGATTTACTTTGATAGCTTCTTCAAAAATGTATGAGAGATTAATTCTACGAAGGGTTTCGCTGTCGTACTTTTTTATTTTTATAATCAGTTGAATTATCTATGAGAACGAAATAAGCATAGCATTTTATAACCTGGTGTCCTGGGATACAGACCTTCCGTCTAGCATAGGCACCAGTCTCCCCACAATATTCTGTCACTAATCTAAATATTAATAATTGTCTAAACTGTTATTAAAATTTGCTGTTATATATGTATTGTGGTGAGAAAAACAAATCTTATCTTAATAATAATACGCGAAAGACACTCAATATTCAGTATTTGACTGTACAAGCAAACCCTAATAAATATCAATTGTTTTATTTTTATGCTGACATCGAAGCGCGTGAAAGAATAAAAATCACACAGTTATCGTTTAGTAGTTGCATAGCATCGGTGAAAGACTCATTCGCCGCGGGTCGATCATCTATCAGTTTTGGGTGTTTAGATCAATACATAAATCTTAAAGACAGTTTATCATTTAAATGTACATTTTTGGTCCTTCGAGCCGGATAGGCACTTTGTAGCCGGAGTACATATAGGCACTTTGTTAACAACGGGCTATAGTTGAAATTAAAGCAATAATATAATTATATTGAAAGTGCTCATTTAGTAATAATTAAGTCATAACAGTGACATCAGATTTAATTGAATTTAAAATTTTACGATTCTGCTATGCTCATTTTGTTCGCCTAGTCTACATGCGTCGTCACTCATTTATCAAATTTTGTCGTCTCAGGCGCCGTGTCATTAACACTTTACGATAAATTGGCACATTGTCAACATGTCTAGTTCTTAAAATTTTCCTTCACAACTTTGTTTTTATTTTTATTCTAGATTCGCGTCTGCCTTTCAGGGTCGGCTTTGTTTCAAAATAATTGAAGAGCTTCAAGACAAATAGAAAGAACATGAGAATATGTTTATATTATGTCTATCCTTCAATGTTCTGCCTTCTCTGCAAAAGAGAGGCCTTTTCTGTTTAGAGAGACTAAAATTTACTGATATTTTTTTCGGTGCAGATACACTATCTCACCTCGATGATATGGTTGAAGATGGAGCACGCCTGCCTAGAAGTTACCTATTCACTCTTGACATAAAAACTCCCAGGTTGTAGCTATCAGGACACAGACTCCGGCAGGGAATTCCACTCCTTAGCTGTACGCACTATGAATGTGTTCCCAAAACGTTTTGTGGGAGGGATATCCACCATGTACCATGTACACATTTTCTAACATAAGTAAATGAGATAATCAGAAACTCGTTTTTTAGGATTTGTAGGAAGGATAAACAACGCAACTAAGCTTTCCGTCTGTCTGTCAACGAGCTGTATCTCGTGAACTGTAATACTGAACGATTCAACTGTTTACAGTTGAAACTTTCAGTATTTTATCGGTGCAATAACAACATATGAAACAAAGGGTCAGCAATGCCACTTCTCCTGATATTCGTAAAGCCTATTGGGCACTTGCCGTATCCCTTGAATCATGAAACTACGCCTGAAGAAAGGTCTCTAATGACATGGAACCCTTCGTATGCGAGTCCGATTAGCACTTGATAGGTTTTTTTCAACTGGATAAATAATAAATGAGTGACAACGCATATTTTTAAGTTTTCACTACTTTGTTAACACTAAATTTAAATGGCCGTATTCACTAACACTACATAGGAACTCCTAAATTTTATAGCTCTGTGGGATTTTCAACTCTCGGCCTTGAATCTAACGTTGAAAATCCAACAACACGCGTTTTCTTAGGCATCTTGTATTTCTATTTACACAAAACGGAGTAATAGATTTCCTTAAATTCGTAAATCGGCTTCTTCGTTTTGTGTAGATACGTTATTTTTGTTATGGCGGCAGATTTAGGACTTAGAATGAAAATGGGCAAACATTAAAACAAAAGTACTAGCGACAAAATACATGAGGGTGCATCTATGAAGTATGGTGACCATATAGCAAGGAATGTTATGGACGTGAAAGGGGTGACACTCAAACATTAATTCCATGTTTTATTAACATACCTGTCGCCTATTTTCTTATGTAGTAGGTATACATTGCCTGTTGATCACGGCCATATTTTTTTTGACCGACGGTCGAGTTCGGTGCGGCTAACGGGTACGGTAGCGGTTTTGTCTCGTTTTTGTAACAACGTGAGGCTTCCATTATTTTGTGAAAAAGTGTTTTTGGGATTTTTTTCGTGTTATTGTGAGAAGAAATAGTGTTATTTGAGATGAGTTATTAATTTTGGAAATATGGTATTGATGGAGACAAAAAATGAATAAAGTAGGTACTTAGAAATTTTGTTCTTTACATTTTGTGTGGAAACTAAAGGGTTGTGTTAAAAATGTTTTAAATAATAGAAGGGAAAAATTAATAATTATAATATTTTTCTTATGCAAACATCTTTTATTAAGATTTTTCTCTTACAGTTTTTCATATTGTGAAAATAATTTTACAATATAATATTTAGATTAACAATATAATGTATTATTTAAATAATGGAAGCCAAACGCTGTATACGCACTTATTAAAATTGGTGTACCATAAATACGTAATCATGAAAAAGACAAAATACTTTCGAATTTTCGCTTAATTAAAACGTTCACACAGCAAAAGAATTGAACATACAGGCAATCTGCAGCTGTAGATCACTGCGAGTTATGTGCTCAACTACCAACCGCCATAGGCCATCTCCTAAAACACAGATGGCCTCAACCTGCAGACTAAACTCCTTTGCTGTCCATACTCTTTCAAAATTACATACAGGCACAACAGAATATAATACACAGATAAACACGCGGCAAAATTTGAAAATCGAACACAAAACCGCCCCATAACCGATCCACGGCTGTTTAAAAAGCCCGAACGAGCCGACCTGAACACAGTCGCGTCATCCGCATCGGACGCATCGCTCGCATGTGTCGCATGACGTCATCGCACAATAGGACGCTTGTCTCACCTTTGACAAGGTGACACGTTCGTACGACGTGCGTGTGGGGGTGATCGATGGCGACATCGAACCCTAACGTCTGTAGGAGTACGTTCTCGTTGAAAACAAGGTCCTGCGCCTGTAACAATGGAGAAAAATTGTATTAGATAACGGAAATAGGACATTTTTTATTAGAACATGGTCCGACTAAGTTTCATCCCGAATAAACTAATGGTCCAACCCGAATAAACTCAAGTCATCTTAATACAATTATAAATGCGAAAGTTTGAATGCATGGATGAAGGTTTGTAACTCATTCACGCCAGAACAGCTGAACGGATCTGGAATAAATTTAGCATTACATAGATTAAAGTCTTTTTATCAAGGGAACCTTGGGATAATTTCCGATATGCACTCAGGCGAAGACCCTGGCAGAAGCTTTGTATTCATAAGGACATGGGCAGAACAAGGATAACTTCACTCTTCTAACTTTCTATTGCCCGCGACTTCGCACGGCATTTCCCGTTGTTTCCTGTTCCTGTTCTCGAGTGTAGGGAAGCTATAATTTTGCCAAATTTCAGCTTTCTACGACCAGTAGTTTCGGCTGTGCGTTGTCTGTCAGCCACTCAGTCACTAAGTCCAGACTAGTAACGGAAGATTTTTAGGATTGTGCTGAAAATATGCATGTTTTGGAGGTCAAAGTAAAATACCCTTTTTTATGGGAAATCATCAATTGACTTCCCCCACTCTGGGCGGAGCGGAAGGGAGTGTCAGACTTTTACTGACTTAAACCCGTCCATGTTCCTTCATTGCCCTTTGTGTGCCGGAGCCGCGGTATTTCTTTCGTATAGTCCCACAATTTCGGCAACAAGATACCCCTAAACTAGTAATCCTTTTCTAAACGTATTTCTATTTAAGCTGGCCAACACAACAAACAGTCCAGGAAAATTACTCATTATTCATAATTTAACGAACTTACTAATTTCTAGATAACGCCCATTATGTTGACTGAGATAAGCCTTTATCAACATAATGTTATCAGTAGTATTGCAACAAAAACACGGAACTACTGATTGTCTGAGACCACCGAGAGATTTGTAGCCGGATTAAGGGAATAAAACCTTACTGCCCATGAAAAATATCGACTGCGCCACACATATCGCACCATGTAATAATTGAGGGGGTTGGAAGATTTAATAAAATAGGATATGGACTGAATGAACTCCATTATATTCTAAACCTTAAAACTCTCAAAACATAGCCTGGAAAGGCTCATGATACTGGGCCGAGTCGAAGGAAAACGCGGTCAAGGCAGAAGGTTACACCGGTAAGATGGACCGACGCAATCAAGAAGGCTGTTGGAGGCAGCATGTTTATAGCGCTCCACACTGCAGAAGACCGCATGGTTTGCAGACGCGTCATTTATGGTCGCGATCCTCAGCTGTGAGAGAACGACGAAAAAGAAGAAAATGATCAAAGTAAACCGGTTCACAGTCACATTAATGGTCTTCACTGATAGCTTAACTATATTGTGTCTGCTATGCGGACAGTAACAGCTTAAAGATTTTCTCCACCAATCACTTGCTCCATATAGGATTAAATGACGTCACATTCATTGCGTGCAGCTACACATTAAAACGCACGTAACACAACACCAAACACGGTTGATTAAGAACTAAGCACTACGTGTCACGCACAGGTATTGTATAACACAGCCTACCCATATGACACGGATAAAACTGTACTTTTAGAATAAGACTAGTCGACATGCTATAGTAACATTTGGCCAGCTAAAAGACCAATGTAGTCCAGGTGTTGGCTCAACAACCGGTCCTGTGCGTCTGGCATTCATCAACTACCCGCAACCTTCACCAGGTCATCCGTCCACCATGTGGGAGACCTTCCAACGCTACGACTTCCGGTACGCGGTCGCCACTACAGGACTATTCGGCCTCATCGACCATCTGTTCTTCTGACTATACTTAATGACTGTCAAAGATCTACAAATGACATACATGACGGATTGGTCGAAGAAGGCAACAAAACCCCGGGAAGAATAGTAGAGGCGATTACGGTCACATTTGCCCAGCAATAGCACAATGTAGGTTGATAAAAAATATAGTTACCTGTTCTTGGTATTGTTCTGGCGTCAGGGCGGTGAGACTTTCACCTCGGTGGAGACAAACGTGTGCCACTTTTATTACATATTCTAATTTTCTCGGCTGCTCCTCCACCTGAAAATAATAGAAGCTAAGTAATGGCGTATAATACAAGCTGATTCCACATTTTATCGAAATGGCCGAAAAGACAATTTCGAACTAAAAAAAGGAAGTCAGTTTAAAATTAGTAGAATAGGGATATGCACGCGATTTTTTTTATTCGCAAAATGAAATACTTATTAGCTCTAACAAACAATCATGAAATTATTTATAAAATGCTTTCATCAGCGACGTAAGCTTCAAAGATTACAATTAGAAAGAAAAGTCCGATATGGACTTTGACGTCAAAGTCCATGACGCCTACATATACAACTGCCATAGAAAAAAGCGTTTTCGCGAAATGGACAGATGTACTTGTATAAAATAGTTATATCTCGTTTGTTTTTCGAGTAGTTTTCTTTTTGTATATTTGAGATAAACTGCATAGGTAACAAATATTTTTTTCATGCATATTCTCTATTGGTTTCCTTATTGACTGTCAAAAAACAACTGTCGATAAAATTGCAAATAAAGTGTCTAGATTTTTTTAAAGTGTCGCATTATTCAAAATGCGATTTCTCAATTTTTCAAAAATCGATTATTCCGCCATGGTGATAAGGTAGTCTTGATTCATTTTCGTTTAGGTTTATGTTATGTGAATATGACCTCTTCTAGCAATAAAAGTCTCGTTACTTAGTTTTGATTGCACACTTAAAACAGTTTTACTTATACTAATGATAGATGTGTAAGTATCATCAAACATAAATGATACAATGAATCTTGATCTTCAAACATTTTGATACGATTTCGAGCAATAAGCTTCGAGTTATAATAACCCATTGGTCCACTCTCCATTTGTCGGTTTCACGTTATTGTTTCATCAGTCAAGACTTATCGACTGAAGTTCGCCCACCGTACATTGGCGAGATCACCCGCTGACTACTCGTGCCGACTACTATATAAAAGTCTGTTGCTTCGAATTCACGGAAAAACGTCGAGCATGTACGCACGTGTGGAGTTAGCATTATCTATTTGGTTGAAAATACAAAACAACTAATTTCCTCGACAATTTATTTAGTTATTTGACTAGTATGTCTGGTTTGAAAGTATTCGTGTCAACTGATAAACGGTAGATTATAGAAATAGGTCGTTTTAGTAGACAACGTCTGCCGAATCAAGGCCGTATGTGACAGTGATTAATTTACAAAACAAAGCAGAGTTTAGATGCCTACATGCTTAAAAAAAAAGTTTTCTTGGCCTTGATAATATTTATTTTTATTTATTTATTTATTTATAACAATCTTAACTACACGATCATTACAGATCTATGATCCAATGCGACAGAGTGTCCTTACTAACTAAATCCTAAATCTACAATATGGCAAATGGGCTGGTCATGTCTTCGTATGTAAGCAATTCTGGGCAAAGTTCAAGCTCTAGTATCAATTGGAATGACAACTCACTCAACATAACTTTTGAGGGTGAGATTTTTTGTTCCGAATAAACTGTCGTTCGATTTTGATCTCACCGTGATAATCATCTCACCGTGTAAACAAGGTGTAGTGAAAATGAAGTGAGCTGTCAAACTATACAAATAATATGGAATGACAGTTTACACTCACTCCAACTAAGTTTTCACGGTGAGATGACAGAATAGAGCGGCAGGTTGGTGCCCTGAGAAAGTGAGAAGGGGTGTCAGTTGGGGTGGAGTTCCAACGAAGGAGATAGCGAGACAATGTAGACAGATTTCGTTAAAAATGGTAGGAGGAAAAGCAGCCTCACAAAAGTAAGGTAGTGCCGCGGTTTCAAGAATGAGAAAGTTACGAATATTATTGAAATTCTCTTAGCGAGGTTAAAATAAGTATAAAATTGCAGACAGCAGACGAACTGCATTGCAGTCTGATGTTATTTATAAACGAGGAATGCTCTTGAGATCTTGCAAAGTCGAAAGAAAAGGGGCCCACATGTAGGAGATTCACATACGTTTTTATACGAGTATCTCCAGTTTCTTAAATAGTTTTTGCTTGCGTGAGGCACATTTTTTTACCGGTCTGGTAAATTTTGGCACGCTAACTTCTTTATGAAAATTACTCGGAAAGTCGTTACCTGTGTTTATTAAAAGAACTGTATTAACTTCGATCGAAATGAACTGTTTCTCACTGAAGGATAGATACCTTATCATGTTCATATTTCATAGTAACTAACAGGCCAGTTTGCTGTAAAAGTCACGAATTTGTGTTGTTTCATTTTGAAGTGAAATCGAGTAAACCTACTAGTCAGCTTATATCTTATTCAAATCCTTGGGCAGTTGCGGTTCAAATTTTGCCAAAGGACCTTTGCCAAAGCTACCTCAATGTTTAAACGACACACAGGCTTTGCGTACATTGAGATGTCAACTTAATTTGATTGTGCGTACTCGACGTTTTTACATTCATTCAAGCAAGATCGAATAAACGTTATAACTTAGGTCAAATTGATCGAAATCGCACCAAAATGTTTACAGAGCAAGATTCAAGCGGCTTTATTTATGTTTGATGATTCTGCTCATCGTACATCAAACTAGTATAGAACCACCAGAATATAATAACCGGCAGGAGTCGTGAGCACACTGTCCATTGGTCGGTTTGACGACAACAGCTTTGACGCTTCACGTTATTTGTTCAAGTTTCGTTCGCCCACCGTACATTCGCGAGATCACCCGCTTCATTCATCTGTGCTCAGACTCGTGGCGACTACTATACGTGTAGAAGTATAATACTAGAATACCAAAAATTAACGTACCTTTGCGGCGAGGAACAGCGCAGCAGCAGCAATTGCGTTCCTGTGGAACTGTGTGAACGAGTGGAAGGCATAAAACCTGTGCATGTACACTATCGCTGTGTTGATACATAGTTGAGAACTGTGGGGGACTGGTTAAGGAAATATTCGTAAAAGTTTTGGCTGAAAATGTACACAGAAAGGTAAAAAGTCGAGTCATGTGCTTCAGTTTTAATAAAATTCAAGCTAAGTCGCAATAGGCAGTCATATAAACCCTACATAATGAAATTCTGCTTTAAAGAACACGTGGTATTAAGGGAACTTGAGAGCTGACCGCAAACATATAAAAACATAAGAACTAAAAGCTAAGTGGAGCGACGTCCAAAGGCTGGTTGATAACTAGACTTGCCAAGGATCGATCGATAAAATCACAAACAAGGGGTATGCGGATGCGTTACCAATCTTAGCAACAAAATTTCGTTTCTCATGTGCCCGTAATTTCACCGACACCTTTCAAACCGGAACTTCGCAATGCCGTTTCGCGACACAAATTGGCAAGACGTTAAGACTGACCCCAGGTAGCCCTTTCACGTGAAGCTCAACTGCATAATTTGCATTTTGGCCACGAAAAATCGGCACAAAACCGCCGCCATTTTGATGGCAGGATTCTCGGAACGGTTAATGGCTCCTTGGAATTCGTACTCGATTTAGTTTCGGGGGAGAAACCTGTACTTCAAGCGGGAACACTTGAAACGAGAGGCGAATTTCGCGCTCTCATTGACCTTATTTCAACTCATGCGGCGACGAAACATGAATCAGCCAATGAACGCGCGTTAGGTCATACAAATGACATAGACGTTCTATTGTATTCCGATAGATGTCGTTAGTTGTGTGTTGTGACGGCGCAAATAAAAACTCGAATGATTATAAAAGTCCTATGTATGGAATGTTTGTAATTTAGTATGAAATTCGAGGTCACTGATTGGAAATAAAATTCTCGACTATTTCTTACTTCATTGATAAGTGATAACATTGTAGTTGGAGTGAAGTTTACGATTTTATCGTACCCTTTATAGCCTACTATTGTTTTTGCGGAAAAAAAGCAACATGGTTCAAATCTGCCTAGCTCTTTGAAGCATTTGTATTTGTCTTCTATTTTTAACACAGACTTGTCACATTGATCTAGCTAGAGGTTGCAAGCATGATAATATGAGCATTTGATCCTGAGCGGGAAGTCTCGACGTACTCGATCGCCTAACGAATGAATTTCTCGAACGCGATCCACGATCAAAATCAATTATCTGATTCGTGGATCGCATTCGAGATTGACTGTGCACGGGCAACCTTAGGACTTAACGACCGAATACGGTCGTTAGGCGATCGGTAACTATGTCAAGACTTTCAGCCCTGGGTAGTAAAATATACCTGTATTGGGTTTTTTAATTTGGAAACTTACAAAAGGAGACCATGGCCTGTTTTTATGACCGAATAACAACATGCGCACCCTTTTTACATGTTTTACATCGAAACTAGTGAAACGTGGGTGTACCTACTACCTACACTTGTGTGCAAACGAATTTTACAAAGATTTGTGTCACAACGTAACCATATTTTATTTTAAAATCGCATTACATGTAGTACGTGACCTCTGCCAGGGTCAACAGAATTTGTTCGAAAGAGTCACCGTGGCCCTGGAACGCCAAGGACCATAGAAGGAACACGAATGGGTTTTAGTCAGTAAGAGTTTGACACTTCCTTCTGCTCCGCCCAGAGCGGAACCACCATACTTCAAAAAAATAGGTATGTTACCTTTTTTTGAACAATCGCATAGAGACTAGGCAATGAGGTACTTAACTAAACATTGCTATAAATAGACGCATATGATAGTATGAATGTCAAGGCAAAGAGATGCTAACCTCTGTGCTCAAAAGACAATGACCTTATTTCCATATTCAAGAACAAAAAAAAAAGAAGAAAATAAACGCGGGAGACGGAAAAACACGTTGCTAGCGTGTAAATACGTCGTTATAAATACATTTATGTGGTTAAATTAACGACATTTGTCATCAGACATACCTACACTCGCTCATCGTTAACACTATCTGTACTGGTATTCAGCTGTATCCGGTTCGACTAAAAGTCTACCCCCACATAGGGGGAAGGTTAGACCGCGCCTGTATTGAACTTGGCTCTAGCCCCCAATTTTGCAGAGGTGTGGTAATCTGTAGTTTATTGCACACAATAGAGATGATTCCTGAGTAAAAACAAAATGATTCTATTTAGTCCGTCAGTTAGATTTTCGAAAAACATACACCTCCTTGGCAGTAGGGTAAAAATGTTGCATACTTAAATTTTTGTTTTATCAAATCAATAAAAAAAAAATTGATGAAGATAAAACGCATCAAAGATCTGGGAGTGGAGTCTTGTGAATTCACTTTCTGATAAAATTGTATCGGAATGTGACGTCACACGAGTTTTCAACGCGCTGCTGTATTATAATAGTCTTTAATTTTTTGAGAACATGACAAAAAAAAGAACAATAGTTCTAAAAGACAATTTTTGTTGATCTGTGGGTGTAACTGACTGAGGGACTATTTATATAAATATCCCAAAGACCACCCCATAACAAAGTAGCAAAATTGTACCCCATATTAAAGTCAGTTTTGGGTAGATATAAGTTTTCTGTCACTGATAAAGTAAAAAATGACGTGTTAAACCGTTAGTAAGCCAATTACAAAGTACATAGTAACCGGTATTTAATCACCTACTGAACATTTGAAGAACTTACGTCAATCAAACTCTACACGCTCGCATTTTTTCTAGGCCTCCTTAAAACTGTGTCTAAAGAACATTCTAGAAAATGGACTATTGTCCGTCAGTACCTACTGTAAGTGCTGGGAGATGACTTTCACTAGTGAAAGTAAGCCTAAACCGTGTAACTTACTTTCTAAAATGGGGTACAGTTTTGTTACTTTATTATGGGGTGGTCTACGCTCTGGCGGGGTTGCAGTACTTTTTAAGATTTTTGAACGTCTGAAAATCTAATTAATTATGAGTTTTTTAATAAATAAAAATCTATACTAATATTATAAAGCAGAAGAGTTTGTTTGTTTGTTTGTTTGGTTGAACGCGCTAATCTCAGGAACTACTGGTCCGATTTGAAAAATTCTTTCAGGGTTCGATAGCCCATTTATCGAGGAAGGTTATAGGCTATATATCATCACGCTAAGACAAATAGGAGTGGAGCAGTAATGGAAAATGTGACGCAGACGAAGTTGCGCGGGTCAGATAGTTTATTTATATTATAAAGCAGAAGAGTTTGTTTGTTTGTATGTTTGTTTGGTTGAACGCGCTAATCTCAGGAAATACTGGTCCGATCTGAAAAATTCTTTCAGTGTTAGATAGCCCATTTATCGAGGAAGGCTATAGGCTATATATCATCACGCTAAGACAATTAGGAGCTGAGCATTATTGGAAAATGTCAGGGTCAGCTAGTCATTACATAAAAATTTAACATACCTACCCTCAAGTAAATCGTAAAGATAGAAACGCGATTTAGAATGATTGGCTTGATACCTACTTTTTTTTATCAAACATGACACTAAATTACAATTTTAAACGTGTACTGCTAAGAGATTTTATCACGAATATATATAAAAGTTATATCAATAGATAGAGCTTTTTATTTTAAAGTAAATGTTGAAACCATATTGTATTATTTCTTTATCAGTTTTCGCCAAGAAGAAAAAACAATCAAAATTCAGGCATTATTTCGCTCGCCGGACAGTCCCTGTTTTTCGTCAAAACACACAGTACTGCAACCTCGCCTTAACTGGAGAAAAGGATTTTTATTTACCTGAAAAAATAAATCTATTCAGACTTAAGGTGGATTTCATCAATTTGAAGCTGGACCTAATATGAGCCACAAGCTGTCAGTGTCATTATTTTCTATGGAATTTTGACACTGACAACACTTGACAAGCTTGATCGCGTTCAGTTTCATTGGTGAAAACCGCTCTTAGTTACACCGTCAGATCAACTAAAAATACAGTCCTATTTTTTTCTTTTGTCGTGTCAACAAAAAATTACGAAGATAACGTTGTTGAAACGTGTGACGTCAGCAGTTGATACACTCTTTAACAGCAACCTGTGAAGTTCAGGAGTGGGAAACAAACAATGATGCATTTTACCTTCGTAAATTTTTGAAAAGACTTAAATAATAATGTTCTTTATTTTAAAGCTTAACTGACGAACAAAATTGAAATTTTATCTATACAGGAAACATCCCTCCCTATTGTATGTCCCGGAAGGGCCTTTGTTGTAGCATTTGGTTGGCAAAACGAGAGCTTTGAGTTTGGACTGACTAAAACGCCCAAGGCATATTATAAAACTGTTTAGAACAAAAGGATAACTATCCATAAGTTCTTCTTCAGGTAAAAACGAAACAAAAGCCGGCCCGCCTATAATAATTTTATACAGCTGAAAAGTTTGTTGGGTTGGTAGAACGCGCTAATCTCAGAGACTAATTGAAATTGAAAAAAATATTTTAATGGTGAATAACCCTTTTATCGAGGAAGGCTATAAGCTATACATCACGCTACTTCCAATAGGAGCGGAGCTTTAATGAAAAATGTGTCGCAGACGAAGTTGCGCGGATTAGCTAACGACGGACGGTAAGTATAACCTTGCTTTCTGAGAAATACAAGCCAGCAACCTTTGATCAAGGAAATAAATCAAGTTGTACATAACTTTACATAGTACCTGCAGATAAACCAATTAATTGCTAACTTTATTCTTAAGCATCTTAGCTTGCTGCTTCAGAATCAGCTTTGCGATTTTGCGACTTTCCGCAATGCTAGATCACGTTTTGGCAAATCTCTGCGTTCCGTCAGTCACGATACAAAAATGGCGTCTTTTAGCAATTGATGTCAAGCTTTACCGTTTAGTTGATTCAGTACGTTTGAGAGCAGGTCAAAATTACTGTGACTTGAATCTCAATGTGTGAGCGGAGTACTGCGGAGCGTCTTGTTCAGTTACTATATCGGGCTATATCTTTATGGTCCTCAAATTACGTGACTAAAATCGTCTGGACATGAGACACAGGACAAAAGAGATTGTGATCTCTTAGATTGTTTCGTTGTATTCCTAATTTCCCAATATAGTAAGATAGGAAACATCGATATTAAGCTTTATTAAGTGACTTTTATTTTACTTGCAATATTTGTATCCTCTCGTATAAAGTTAAAATTTTATATACAGTTGGTTCAGTTCCAATGACAATTAGATTTTTTTTTAATGAAAACTATAACCTGATTCTCCATCTCGAGACAAAACAACTCAACAGTTAACAGGCGCAAAATTAAAATAGAAGCTGGTTTAAACAAAATATTTGTATAGTGACTAAGTCGCTTATCGTTATAACCGATAAATGGCCCCCATTGTGTTCACCCTATGGAATGTTTTATTTATCTATCCTATCTGTAACTTATTAGAGATCTGTGGTATGAACAAGCTGACCCGTGCAACTTCCTCTGCGTCACATGTTGCATTAATTCTCCGCCCCTTATGATCGTAGCGTGATGTTATATAGCATATAGCCTTCCTCGATAAATGCGCTATCCAATACAAAAATATTTTTTTCAATTCGAACCAGTAGTTCTTGAGATTAGCGCGTTTAACCAAACAAACTCTTCAGCATTTTTTATTTGAAATGGGTTTGCTCTTGACTCTAGTCTAAGTCAAAGATTAGCAAAGATAGTAAGATAATGAAGAGTATTCTATTGTGTCGTTGATTCCTGGTACCAAGAAGTACGTCTACTAAGGCCCTAAGCAACAGTGAACAAATACCAAGATAGTTATAATTACAACAAGGAAATCCGTGAACTAACAACCAGCAATACATTTTGCAATTGACTGCACTATTCAAAGTATGACTCATACATTTTTCCCGTAACTGTATGTCGCGCAAAACATAATAGCGAATAACGAATTTATCTTCATGAATCAGACATGTAAGCTTGTTTGTGTGTACAGCTGAATCATAGTAAAGAATTGATTGTATTTTTGTTGTTAATAAGTACCGTGATATCTGTTGTGTAGCGGTGTTGACGTAAAGTGTATTGATTTTAAAATGTTTGTGATAAGGTTTTGTTTTTCTTTGATTTTGTGACAATGCATTTTTGTTTAATACTGCCTTTTATTATTGTCTGGACACAACAGAGAGCTTGAAGAGGGCCACTGAAATAGCTTTTTAAGTGGAGGTATTAACTGGCTCAGTACATAATATATGTGACGGAAAATTCGTCGAGCGTATCATTGGTGGAGTCAATTCGTATAAACGCATCATCGGTTAAGTGTCAAAGGTTGAATGTTTTATCACAAACATAATTGTCTACTGTGGCATTACGCAATCTATAATACGTGACGCATTTTCGTCAGATATGTACCGACCCTAAATGTTTATTTGACCTACCCTGGCATGGGCTCTCAGCCACGCTACCGACTTGCTTCCTGGCTATCCATGGATCTGCACTACAGTCTAAGCGCGCATTACGAGTATAATCGGAGTTAAATCAATTGAAAACCAGCAATTATCACAGCGGGCGACTACCTTATCAATACGATTTAAATTAATAGAGCACGCTTAACGATAATTTCGTAAAATTGAAGTCAACTGCATCATACAAAAGTTGGAATTCGTTAAGGACCTTTTAGTTATTGAATTTCCTAAATAGATAGTGCAGCATAATCTTTCCATCTATCTATCTTTCTTCTAATATATATAAATCACGTGTCACGTTGTTTGTCCGCGATGGACTCCTAAACTACTTAACCGATTTTAATCAAATTTGCACACCGTGTGCAGTTTGATCCAACTTGAAAGATAACCCGGGTAGCTTACATCTAAATTTTTTGTTGCAATATTATTTAGGAGCGGAAAATGTGACGCAGACGAAGTCTAGTAATTATTAAATGTGGTGTAACACTTATGCAATTACAACGGTAGCTTCGACAATAATTTACAGTCGTGCAATCTTTGAATGGTCATTTTCTTCCTGACCTTATGGCAATTTATTTGGGGTTGGCACAGCAGGTTACCTTTTTTCAAACATCTCTACAGTCACCGTCTTCTTAGCTAAATCAACTTTCACACAATTCATTCATCGAGTTATATAAGAGGCGTCAATACAACCCTCCCTTATATTGTTGAAAGTTGGCTCGGCTCAACCTGTGGCGACGGCACGTGACCAGTTTTTGATAAAGGGGTCGCGCCGGTGTCGGGCCCGTCGAGCTAGGCCTAAATAATCGGGAATCCCGAAATGTACACGTGACTAAGGCGTAAACAATGATAACAAGTGGCACGCAAGAGATTTAGAGCAGTTGGTACTATAAATTTCAACTGAAGAATAAATGTGGCGCTTTAACATCCTAATAATATATATTCCTACGGGAACGGGATTTGCGCGTACGAAGTCGGGGGAATGCTAGCCTTTTCTATAATACCTGTCAAACCTAATAAAGAATACCTACCTATTATATTCTACGCTTTACAAATTGCTATAAAATATACAGTAACCTCTTTTGGCTTGAATGTTTTACCCTACTGGAAAATGTAAGGGATCACGATACAGATATCGGAAGTCCTGGACAACTTTGTCTTAATTTACGTCTTTGAAATAAAGAATTTCAATGAATGTAGATGGGTCAATTACCGTTATGGCAAACTTATTTGGGGCCTACCATGGTTCTTGTTTTAAAACACCATGGAGGTACGCTGTGCGCTGTGTATCGCTGTGGAGTCGACCGACCCCACAGTAGTTGGCAGTTTTGGCAGTGCAATAAAACCCAATTCCAGGTAAGGACGCCATTGTACATGTACAAGCCCTTTGTCATTTGGATGTTTTTGTGTCTACAATAAAGAATAAGAATAAGTTTCAATAGAATGTATTGTAAACCCAGCTTAACTTTTGGTTTACTTAAATTTCGTGTACAATAAACAAGTGCATCTCCACCAAAGACAAATTGCCAACTATTGTGTTGTTAAAAGTATGCGAAATTATCTTGTGCTAGCAATAAAATTCGCAAATAATTTCGAGAACTGTTTCCATTTTTGCCGGTAAACATCAAAAGCGCTTGATGCCGATATCATTCGGTCTGTGAATACGCTTCCTAGAGAATATTTAATCAGTTCTTCGAAAATATAACTGGGCTGTTGTTTAAAAAAAATATTTCCAACAATAATAATTGTTGAGACAAATTGTTGGCGATTTGTTTCAATACGGTAGGTATAGATACAATAGAAACAAAAGTTGCCGATTTTTGGGAGAGTTGCTTACACAAAAGTTGCCAACAATTTCTGTGGAAACGAATCTCAAAG
Source organism: Ceramica pisi (assembly GCA_963859965.1). Taxonomy (NCBI): domain Eukaryota; kingdom Metazoa; phylum Arthropoda; class Insecta; order Lepidoptera; family Noctuidae; genus Ceramica; species Ceramica pisi. The sequence goes on from OY982555.1 coordinate 5,343,848, forward strand.
CAAAGAAAGCTTGTTAATAACTATTATATGAATATTGATAACTTATACATACGTAAATACACGTATAAAATACCACAAGGAAGCATCAAACAAGTAATTTAATGTGTATGTATTACAAAACATAATCAGCTTGCTAGGTACTAGTCCATGATGCTATTCAAAAACTTCAATGTAAATCTATACTAATATTATAAAGCTGAAGAGTTTGTTTTTTTGAACGCGCTAATCTCAGGAACTACTGGTCCGATTTGAAAAATTCTTTCAGTGTTAGATAGCCCATTTATCGAGGAAGGTTATAGGTATATAACTTACACACGCTACGTACATAAGGAGTGGAGTATTAATGAAAAATGTGGCGCAGACGAAGTTGCGCGGGTCTGCTAGTAAACTTATATAAGCTACTGCTGTATCATTATCTTCTTATACATAAACAAAATAAACGTGATTGCATGCTTTTCGCGTCATTGACTGTGACATTATGTTAAGTGCAGTAGAACAGTCATGGGTCACTGACCTTTCTATGCTATCACTGTAATTGTAAGCTTCTCAGCTGATTTACGTATGTATTAAATCGTGTGTGGTTTTCAACTTGGTACATGACATTAGATTCCGAGCCTACTAAACAGGAGAGATTGACAATAAGTTAAGTCAGGCACATGAAAAAGTTCAGCAGTAAGCAAACAATTGGAGGAAAACTCGTCAATCTGGGCTTTAAACAACCCCTAATGTTTGTTTAGACCTATAAAAGAAAGGCTACTGGTACAAGCAATTTAACGGGCTTACTGAAGCACAAAGGAGGAATTTAATAACTTATTAAAATGTTACTTTCATTGATAAGGTTTGCTAAAAGCTTCAATCACCCAAAATAGTACCTTACACTACTTTTCGTTAGGTGGTGTAAGTTAACAAAAAAATGTTTACCTTGGCCACAATTTTTTGATTGCACAACAATGCGAATTAGAAAAATGAGCATGTAACCTTGCCAGGATGTCTCAAAGTGACAGCGAAACATTTTACCCATATTAATAATTTTCGTGCTCAAGTTTTGATATGGCTGCATTAGGACACATTACAGGCCATGGATAACTACATGGTAAATGTTTGTAATCTATTCTAATATTATAAAGCTGAATGGTTTGTTAGGTTGAACCAATGCGCTAATCTCAAGAAGTACTGTTTTAAATTGAAAAATGTTGGATAGCTTTTATCGAAGAAGGCTGTAAACTATTAACATCACACTACAACCAATAGGAGCAGAGCATTAATAAAAAATATTACACAAACGAAGTTGCGCAGATCAGCTAGTGTATAATATTGGACCAGTCTCAAATTTGAAGAATGCCAACATATGAATCAATGACTTGCAAATTAGCAGATACATACCAACAACATAACCTATTGTTATCATATAATAAAGAAAATTATCACAATACAAATATTAACAAGCATTTCAGCTGAAGTTTTGGTCTGATAAGCAGCCTTTGTGTTCAGTATCAAGATTACTCAAGATACATTGAGGTTTTTATCAAATTGGATCATCTCCTGATAGTGTATCAGGCTAGCTAGAATCTAGAGGTTGTTTCATTGATTTTGGGTACACTAGCTGTGTGTAATCTTCTTTTGTTTCTGTTCTAGAAAATTCCTGGTTGATGCTTTCATAAAATGACTGGTCCTGCTCTGGGCGGAGCAGAAGAGAGTGTCAGACTCTGACTGAATAAAACCCATCTATGTTCCTTCTAATGCCCTTTGTGGTCCAGGGTTGCAGTGACTCTTTTGAATAAATACTGCAAGCAGTTGAAACTATCTGCGATAGTTTTTTTTGGCTAATAAGGAATTTCCTTCCTGAGTCTGTGTTTTACCTAGCCTAGGGTTTTTAAATCAATAGGTAAATTTTTAATGAGCTTGCCACATAACTAGTCATTAGGAAATAGCTGTGCCTATCAATTAAAAAACACTTAACTAATGAATCATCACTAATCATCTTCATTTAACTAATGTCTTTTATGAACCTTTGCTGATTTATTAATAAAATTATATTAAAGCATCTTCCTGTTAGTAGCTCAAGTATAATAAATTGCAGTAGTCCTATCTGAAGACAAACTATCTTTATGTTTAGCTATCAAACTATGTTTAGCTCTTTCAGCACAATCGTTCTAGGTTTTTTTTAAGGATGAGAAATCATCAAAATACTCCTTCTGCACTGAAGAAGATGAGAGTGTCAGGCTCTAACTGACAAAAACTCTTCCATGTTCCACATAATGCTCTTTGTGTTCCACATCCATGGTCACTCTTTTGATCAAATTCCACAATCCCAGCACAAACATTCTAGACGCAGTTACCAAATACAGGTAGAATCAAATAAGCTAGGGGCTTGCAACACTGCTACTTACAGCACCATGGCAAATGAATGATGTGACAGCAAAGAGCACACTTTTCAGAAATTGTTAAGTTTGAACTGACCTACAACTACAAATAACTACCTCAACAAATGTTGGGCAAAGGCCACAAAATTATAACAGTAAATGATCTTGAAGGTGTAATCTACACAGCTTTACACAAAATTACCATGAAAAACTAATGTTCCAATGTAAAACTATTGACAAGGTCAACATTTAATCAATGAGGGTCAGGGATATTGCCTTGGCATTCACAATGCAAGGTCTTACATACAATGGGCATAATTTTAAGTAAAAACGGACTGGGTTTTGTTGAAAAGGCCTGTTATTCCTTTTCTCTCAACCTATATGGATTTAATGGGATCTTAGTGCCAAATCAGCCATATTAGGGTTTTAGTTACATATGCTATACCTCTGTCTACATAAATAGCAGTTATGATTATGACAAAATGAGTATGATATGCATACTCAATGGGGATTACAGAAGTCTGATGAAAATATGAGACTTTTTATCAAGTTCAGTATTCTACATGGAGCCTAGTAGACCTGCACTACCCAGTAACTAGGTAACACAGTATAACTTGGCAAGACTGATGTCTTCTAGTCTTTATACATAAGATGCAGCTGAAAATCAGCTCTTATGATATGTTTACTGTGTGTGAAATATGTTTTAATTTAGTTGAATATTAAATAACTAGTCAGAAAGTAATCCTTAAGACTGTTGCATCATATGTTTTGGATTGGAACTGAAGAGAAAGTAGGTTACAGTGCTCTTTTATATTATATATTATTACAGTTTTATCCTCACATACTTATGTTACCAGTTTACAACTCTTTTTTAACAACTTGTATTCGACTCGAGAGACATTTTTTTCATGTTTTAGCAGCACTGAAGAGTTTTCTTTTTATATAAAATCCTGTCCTGTTATCTAATAAATGCTGTGTTTTCCACAGTGAATAACATGTTGATAGTGGAATGAAATATAACAGGAAAAATAACATTAAATTGTTGCTACAACTGCATCTTTGTCTATAATAAATAATAACGAAGTATGGTATTTTAGTCTTGATTTTCCTCAATGGACAATTATGGTTTACAGGTTTGAGCTTCAAGATGTGTACATGTGGTGTTTTTTGATATAGAGATAAGAGTAAATACGTCAATTTTCGAACCAAAGTAGAAGAATTTACGCGAGTTATCTATGTTTATAGCTTGAATATAGCAGGAAAGCACGATAAGGTGAAGATCACGACCGATTTACGTAGAAATGCACGCCACGCGCGTGTTCGATGTAAAAATCGTTTGTATCGAGTAAATTTAGCTCGGGCATGCAGGTCGATCACTCACACGAGCCCTACGTCACCCGCGCAAGCGTCCCGTCGCCTCACAGCTGTAAGATCAGTGACCTCGAGAAAAAACCACGCTATCATGCGTGACCCTAACCTAAATACAAACATTTCATACATTTTAGGTCCTTTTATAAATAATATAACTGTTTTACCTGTAGAAAACGAGCCGTTACTCACTGTCAGGCGGGAAATCCCACACTAACGAGCGAAAGTGGCTGCAATGACGCCGCGAGCCACAGCCGAAGTTTCGTCATCTTTTCACTATATTTCACCGTCACAACACACTTTAAACACTTCTTTATGCATTTAAACGCATGCTAACGATAATCACACAAATGAAAACACATTTCATTGGCGTGTTTTACGCACTTTTAGCACATGACTCGACAAAAACATTGAGCTGAAAACACCACATTTTGAAAAAGGATACACTTGAAGCCTCTGTCCCATATCCTGTATTAAATTAGCCGCCTGCTGGCGATATGCTAATTCTTTATCTGCATCTAAACCGCATTTTCTGCTTGGGGAACTCAATAATTGTTCTTTTGTAAAATACCATTTTTCTTGCCCTCCAGCCATTGAGCGGATGTTCCGACTGCGCGCGTGAAAGCACGACGGAGAGCAGAGCTCCGTCTAAGTGCGTGAGTGGGAAAGGGATAGCGCTATGACAGCGGCGACCGGACGAAGACCACGTTAACATTTGAGAGATTTAAACGTAAAAATTAAACATTTTGAATGTACAACACTGATATTAATCACTAATTAAGAACGAAAAATTAACTACGATTTTTGAAAACCACAAATTAATTCAATAACGATTGAAAAAAATTGTCCCAACATAAATATTCTTGATAGGTATTCTCAAACGGACGCCATTGTAAAACTTGGTGGTTAACGCAGTGAGGTCTCCGGTGACAGAATGTGGATCTGCAACAATCACAGGTAAGTTTCACTTTATCACTATGCTTTATTTCATAGTATAGACACTTCTCTTTCTTTTGTGCATATTTTTTATACGATTCATTAACTTTTGAACGATTTTAAACAACTTTAAAATTACGGACCTAAATACTCTGTCACACCGTGCAAATGGCCGACCCACCACTGTTTACAATACACTGTACTATTTCTTAGGTGAAAGAACATAACTTTATAACTTAACTGACCGCTAATGATGCCATAATTAACTAATTAATTTTTCAGACAAATTAGAGTGATTAGGGTTCCTTAAATATTGGTAATTAATTAATGAGAATGAGTATTGACAATGTACTATTGAGTCGATGAAGTGAAATTTTGCGCGGCTACGTGGAATTTGCACATTACGACGAAAACAAGAAAAATATTTTTTGTTCTGCCCTAATTATTGCGTAATAGTGGAGTGATTTGTGTTTTTATTGATTGTAGATATATTTTTATGTTGAGTGCATTTATTTATTTTGTGTTTTACTGACAAAATAATACTCTTTGTTGAATAACAAATATGTTTTCGTTTAGAAGTGAAAATTGCAAAAAGCTATATGCTCATAATATTAGGATTACCGAACGTAAGTTGAACTTATCGCATCGCATTTTATCGCATTCAATCAATTTACTTTTGCATCTGACCATTACTGTGAAAAATAAAAGTATAAATACTTACTACGATAGCTACTACGACCAAGCTGTTAGTGTTATCATTATCACCTTGCAGACTTTTCTAAAAACATTAATTATTTTTCAAGGCTATTCGATGGTTTAATCATATTAAAATTTGTGAAAATTGTTATTTGCCGGTATCGATATTTTTTTTGTAATCTTTTAAATAATTTGCAAATTGTTTGTTTATTTTTGCGCCAAAAATTCCAATGCAAGTGAGGGTCTAAAATTAATTCTGCCTATTTTATTTTTTCAGTTAATCCGTCAACGTCAACTATGTCGCAGCCTCCTCGGAAAGTGATCCATCTTCCCAAAGTCAGGATGCTGAGCCGTGGAGGTCGAATGTCTTCCGGTCTTCGCATCACCAATGTCAAGTCTATAAAACCACCAGACGCTGAAACTGTGAAGAAGCAGGAAGAAGACGAACTTAGAGCTCAGGTATTATGGATTATTATTTATCTGTGGTTTTCCAAGTGTTGCTAGCATCTTCAGTCTAATTTGAAAAACAGCTTAGGGATTTACAAGCCCTATGCGTCAAAGACGTTGAAAGGTAAGCTAAAGCATCGCAAGAGGTAGAAACAAGAGTTATGATTCTATAGCCAAGCCAAATTTTAATGGCAAAAGCCCCTTTTTAGACAGTTGACAAAGGAATCGGAAGCCAGAAGATTCCAGTCTTGCTATGGGTAGCGTATTGCTCAGTTACTTGCTTGTGCAAGGCACTCGTCGTTCGGCTAACTTCGGGTGTACTTTTCGTAAAAATATTGTGGACATCAAGGCTCTAGTTTAGGTATAGGACAAAGGGGTTCGAACTTTTTTCTCTAGGAGCCGCCCATAGCCCGCATAGCCATTTAACTTTATTTTTCAAATTGCGGCGCACGATGTAATGCATATATGGGTAGGTCACTTAAACGAAAAGAAATGTTAGAAACAAGGTGCCCTAAAGTCTCACTCTGCCGTTATTTGAAGGTAAAGTTGCCTCCCCCAAGTGTCACAACAACCGGTCCTGTGCGTGTCGTATCCATCAGCTATCCGCAACCCTCACCAGTCATCAGTCCACCTTGTGCAGGGCCTTCCAACGCTGCGTCTTACGGTACGCTGTCGCCAGTTCAGAGCTTTTCGACCTCATCGAACATCAGTTCTGCGAGCAATGTGCCCTGCTCGCTCCCATTTGAGTTTGGTGATCCTTCGGGCGATGTCGGTAACCTTAGTTCTCAGCCTTATAAGTATTCTTATTAGTCTAGACGTTTATATCTAGAAATTATGTTTCTTTTCGACGTATGCTATAACAGGTATAACTGCTCTGAGATTACTAATAAAATATGCTACTGTGTCCCAAGAACTGTTATTCGACGAGAGGTACGCGCACGTCCTCTTTTTGCTGTGTCCCATTGCCGCACCAATGCTGGTCTGCGGGCGCCTCTACGTCGCTTGTGCAAACACTATAATGACTTTTGTTCAGAAACTACAGAATTAGACTTATTTTCAGTGTCAGCAAATAGATTTCGTTCTGCTTTGTTAAAGAAACTTAAGGATTCCGATATATAGTTATTTGATCAGTCTTGTAGTCTTACTCGCATAGATTGTTCATTAGTATAGTCTTATGAATTGTATATGCTGTGGATAACGGTGTGAGTTTCACATTTGTAATATCTTTGTTTATATTATTTGCGCAGATATAATGTGTTACTGTTTGTTTGTCCCAAATAAATAAATAAATATACATTACCCATCGTTCTGTAACCCACAGCTCCAAAAAGAAATAGTCTCCCGTTCCCGCACATGCGCCTACAAGAGCTACGAGTGCCCCCTGCCCGTGGTGGCGGAGCGCACGCACTGCTACCGGCACATCCTGCGCGACCCCGCGGCGCCCTACCGCCAGTGCGCGCACACGTACGGCAACGGAGAGCGCTGCGGCATGCCGGCGCCGAGCGACTCGCGCGACCTCAGGGACCCGGGGTGAGTTAGTATGTGGGGTGCAGGTGGGTGCACTCGCACCACCTTTCGTTTAAATATCAATATGTTTTTTTAGGGTTCCGTAGCCAAATGGAAAAAAACGGAACCCTTATAGATTCGTCATGTCTGTCCGTCTGTCTGTCTGTCTGTCCGTATGTCACAGCCACTAATTTCCGAAACTATAAGAACTATGCTGTTGAAACTTGGTAAGTAGATGCGTTCTGTGAACCGCATTAAAATTTTCACAAAAAAATTGAAAAAAAAAAACAATAAATTTTGGGGGTCCCCATACTTAGAACTGAAACTCAAATTTTTATTTTCATCGAACCCAAAAAAGATGCAGGAAGAAGTGGTCTGACTATTGATGATATTGTGTACCTTTCTTTAAATCGCTTGAATCGCGTTCGCTTACTGCTGAGGATCGCGACAACACCGAATTTACAATCGTTTTGCGGTCTTATGCAGCGTGAACTGCACGGTTCGTGCTGGCTCCAACACTCACTGTCACATTAGTACTAATTTAATCTCTGTTAATTCCAGTCTATGCTTCGAGCACGCCCGAGCAGCCCTTTACGCTCGCCAGCGAAGCGCGGCCGCTCCTCCGCCTGTGACTACCACGGAAACACTACTCAACCAGCTGCAACATTATGTCAAGTGAGTTTTATTTATTACTAGCTCTCGGGCAAACGTTCTTTTGCCATATAAATAAAGAAATTGCCTATGAGCTATTCTCAGACCTACCAAATATTCACGAAAAAAAACAACAATTTTTTTCTATGCAATGGATTGCTTCAGCATTCAAGTCGAATGTCCATAAGATATGCCGCCTTATTGATCTCTGTGCCTCAAAACATGCACCCAAGGAAACCTATGTGCTACCACCAGCAATGCATGTGGCGGTGGCTATTTTTTGGGCCACTTACATTAAAAAAATCTAGTCGTGCCAGCGACACGCATCAAAACAAGCAGATATGACGCATAAAACAAATCGTAAATTGGCTTTTTGGGTTCCGTACCCAAACAATAAAACGGTACCCTATTACTAAGACTCAGCTGTCCGTCCGTCTATCTGTCTGTCACCAGGCTGTATCTCATGAACCGTGATAGACACTATAGACAGTTGAAATTTTCATTTCATTTTTTATGTATTTCTGTTGCCGCTATAACAACAAATTTTAAAAACAGAATTAAATAGGTTCACATACCCTGCCGGAGTCGCGGGACTATTCGAAAGAGATACCGCGGCTCCGGAACACAAAGGGCAATGAAGGAACATGGATGGGTTTTAGTCAGTAGAAGTCTGGCACTCCCTCCCGCTCCGCCCAGAGCGGGAGAAGTCATTGGATGATTTCCAATCCCTAAAAAAAAATTAAAAACCAAAAAAAGTTAATATTTAAAAATGTAGAAAATAAGTATACAAGATGAATAAAGAGAACTATAATTAAGAGGTCATTTGTTTAGTTAATAATTTAGGTAATTTGGTTGGTGGTAGGACTTGTTCTAAGTCCGCCTGGCAAGCTACCACCATCATGTCTAAGTCTATCGCCATAACAACAATGTTAACTGCATTGTTGTGTTCCGGCAGTTAGAGGTATGATAGCCAGTTCCTCTGTGTAAGAGGATTCCGGGTGAAACTCGCTTCCATCTTCGGCCTAATCATCACTTTCCATCAGGTGAGATTTGGGCCAAGAGTTTCCCCGTTTTGTATAAAAAAAAGAACAAAAATAATAATTCTTTACCACCCTATTCCAGACCAGAACGTCCGCGCACCACATCATGTGCGTCCTCAGTGTCGGTGGTGAGTGACCCGGGCGAACAGGAGCAACTCGAGCCGCAGGCTGTCGATCCTTTTAGTGAGTACCTTTTGTATTACACTACCCACCCCGGCTTCGCACGGGTGCAAGCTGATACTAAATACACTACAGAAAAACTGTGATGTTATTAAACACTAGCTGACCCGCGCAACTTCGTCTGCGTCACATTTTCCATTACTGCTCCGCTCCTATTTGTCTTAGCGTGATGATATATATATAGCCTATAACCTTCCTCGATAAATGGGCTATCTAACACTGAAAGAATTTTTCAAATCGGACCAGTAGTTCCTGAGATTAGCGCGTTCAAATAAACAAACTCTTCAGCTTTATAATTATAACTAGCGACCCGCGCAACTTCGTCTGCGTCACATTTTCCATTACTGCTCCGCTCCTATTTGTCTTAGCGTGATAATATATATAGCCTATAACCTTCCTCGATAAAAGAAATTTTCAAATCAAACCAGCAGTTCCTGAGATTAGCGCGTTCAAACAAAAAAACTCTTCAGCTTTATTATAATATTAGTATAGATTACTGGAAACTTTTATCGAAATCCGTCGCGTCGTGTAAAGTGTCGCAGTGGTGACAAAGATGTTAACAACTGAATCGGGGCTCTCTTGGCCCACCCAGCTAACTATCAAGACTGACGTCGAGGACCTGTGTCACTGTGGAAACCATCAAATTATTTTTTCCGCCCTGGACGGGGCGGAAGGGAGTGTCTGACTCTTCACTACATATTATAGAACAAAGTCCTCCACCGTGTCTGCCTGTCTGTCTGTTCATGATACTCAAAAACTACCTACACCGATTTTCATGCTGTTTTCACCAATAGAGAGGTTCTCATGGAAGGTTCTAGTATATTATTTGTCAAGCGGACGAAGCCGCGGGCCTCAGCTAGTACTGACTAAAACCCATCCGTCTTCCTCCTAAAGCCCTTTGCTTTCAAGGGCATCTTTTGAACAAATTCTGCAACTGTGTTATAGCACCCTACTTTTGTAGCCTTATATTGCGAAATTTGAGTATTATAATGTCCCATCACCTTCCTACCCCTTATGCCAGCGCAAAACTTTATTGTATAAATCAACTTTGCACAAAATTAGGAGGTCGTGGCTAAATAAAAATAGCCGCGCGGCTTGATCTTCAAGGTTAAGCAACGCTTGCCAAGGTTGGTCTGTGGATGGGTGACCATCTTCACATATCGAGTTTCCTCCGTGCCTCGGAAAGCACGTTAAGCCGTTGGTCCTGGCTGTCATTTGTAGATCTTTGGCAGTCGTTACGGATTGTCAGAAGCCAATAAATATGTATGACTCCAGTCTTGCCAAGAAATACCGTGTTACACAGTTAATGGGTTGTGGAGGTCTTGTAGGCAGCTGCTCCACGTAAAATACTGGTATTTAGCTCAATCCGATTTGACTGGAAGCCGACCCCAATGTAGTTGGGAAAAGGCTAGGCAGGTAGTAATATCTTTGATCAAAATTCCAGAACAAATCGACGCCACGTCAATCAACAACGCCTACACGACATCTCTGATGGAATACGCCAGCTGCAGCGATTCAGACGGAGAGTCTGTCACCCTGGGACCTGACGGTGACTGTCGCGCTGGCGAGCATGAAGACCTGTCTGATGCTGAAGACGCTCTCTGCGAGGAGATGCCGCTGTGGTGAGTACGAGTATACCTACTATGTCAATTTTTAATTGTTACTTCTGGTAATGCTCGCCTAGTGGTAACCACTGATATTTAATTAAGTTATATCTGTGGATAATGCAGTGGACTGCAACATTACCACTAAACATTGTTAACCTTGTGTGTATTATACCATATGTTGCAGTTGTTTATTATCCCTTAATAAATAAAATAAAAATTATAATCTTACCAAGTTTTAATCTAGTGACCGACATACCTTCTCTTCATTATAATAAAATCGTTTTTACCACATTGACAGGCGAGCCGGAGTGTACACAGCAGAGGAAGCGGTGTGCGTCGCCAATTCGGCGCTGCAGTACTTACAGACGGCGTACATCAAGCAGATGAGTCGTCTGCGTGTGTTGCTGCAGACTGCCCGCCTGCTTTATCTTAGACAACTGAAGGCGGAGCGGGAGCAGTACTGTGAGTTTATTATTCTATCAATCTGGTATTAAGATAAGATAAATTTATTTGCCCAAACATGTGTACACATACAAGACTAAAGAAACGTGCATGCAGGATTACAAATAAAGAAAAGGTTCTGACATGTTTGCCACATATTATGGCGTGCAAATATAGTGCATTTTATAGAATTGATTACAGAATCAAAAATTATATAAAAATGTCAATATTAATTAAATGTCAAAGTTACAATACAATAAATGCCAAAATGATATTAAAAAAATGTCAATCAAAGTAAAAAAGAGTAAATAAAAGTATGCAAATCTTGTGTCAAATAAATGGCATCTGAGATCATCATCCATCCACCAAAAATGTCAAAATTACAAAATCCTAGTAAAACATACTATCAAATCGAATGCTATGTCAACACAAATCTTTCCTCTAGGAACTCGTTAATGCTGTAGTACCTATGCTTTATTTGACGACACGGTTGGCGCAGTGGTTGAGCGATTGACTGCTGCGCAGCATGTCGCGGGTTCGATTCCCGCACGGAACAAATATTTGTACGACCTACATGTATTTGTTCCGAGTCTGGGTGTTTTTCTTTATATAATATGTACGTATTTACAAAAAAAAAATGTATATAAGTAGTTAATCAGCCATCTCGTTACCATAACACAAGCATTAGGTTGCTTAGCTTGGGACTATATGGCGTTGTGTGAAATGTCCAAGGATATTATATTTACTAAATATGTCTTTAAGTTTTATTCTTCTTCTTATTTATGTACACACTGACACACAATATACTTAAAAAGAAAATTTTGTACAGGTACTGCTTATTTCAAAGGAAATTTCTACAAGCAGACCTGCGAGCCTGCGACAGATGAATTTAATAGTTTTTTCTTTTTTTAAATTCTTGTTTTTCTTCTTCGTGTCGCGACAGGTTTTTTTTTTAAATTTTGTGGCCCAAAACATTGCCAGTTCCACGGCATCACTGGTGGTAGCACATAGGTCTCCATGGGTGCATGTTTTGAGGCACAGAGGGCAAGCCAGGAGGTGGAACTTGGTTTGTAACTCGGCTGCAGTTGATCCGTCACGGTAGCCCCACTTTGCGGTGTGTGGTTTGCTTGCTGATAAAGGAATTTTAAAACATATTTCAGGATTGTTTACTAGAGCTTATTAGTATTTAATAGGTTCACTGTCCGCAAAGCAGACACAATAGTAAAACAATCAGCGCAGACCACATGTGGTCTGTTGGACTGTGAACCAGTTAATTTTGCAAATAAAAAAATCGCTACTCTATTCTGTCAACACCCCACCGTGGAAACTTCAGTGAAGTGAGCTCTCATTCGACCTGGACTGGGTGGATTGAAACCTTGTATTTGCAAAATTGTATTAGTAATATCACAATCATAAGTTTTTATTCCCATCAGTTCTTATACTTGTTCTTGTCAGATCACTATCACTACATATTATAAAACAAATTCCGTCGCCGCGTCTGTCTGTCTGTTCGCAATAAACTCAAAACCACCGATTTTAATGCTGTTTTCACCGATGGATAGATTGGTTCTCGAGGAAGGTTTTAGTGTATAATTTGTCAAGCTTTTCAGTCATTCTTCATCCTCGTTTTAGCTATCCAAATCGCGCCAGTGTCCTATTTTAAGTTCCTTTTAGGCTGCGCAACACCCAAAGGCCAGGGTTTCAAAGCCATGTTTTGATGTCTAAAAAACTCAACAATCATTATGCTATCTTACACAGGCAGTATAAACGCACAATCCCGCAGCGGTCCACTCACAGTCCGCGAAAGACGACAGCTCCGCAAACTGAAGGCTTTCGCGAGCTACCACAGGAAGCATGGGCATGATGCTGTGCTGGCGCGCAAGCTACATCATAAGAGAGCTAAGGTATTTGCTTTAGTTTGGGTGGGACGACCGCGCAGGTCCCATCGCGTAGAAAAGTGTTACGTTCGTAGATTATGTTTTTTTTTGTGTACGTGTTATATTTGAATTTTGAAAATAATCATGCAATAACAATAACACGATCAGAAAGTAACTCAACAAACACATACACTACAAGAAAACACAAAATACAAGTCAAACAGTAAGACAAAACCAGAATAATTAATTAAAACAATAACAACGTTTAACACTTTTCGCACCAACAGTCGTATTGCATTGAGGAAGCGAGGCACAAGTATGCATCAAACGTATACGAGTGACTGAGACAGCATACGCGACGTACCCGCGCATGCGCTTTTCTATGTTTCTTGTCAAATTGACATCCTGCGCAATCGATTGCGACGTACTTCGCATGGGTAAACTTAGATTATTCGTACTGTATAGTTTGAAATGTCTTAGCTAGTCTATTATCGAGTGATCACAGGCAACAAACACACCCAAACGACGCACGACAAAAAGTTTCGCTAGGGCCGAAGGTTCGGTCAACTTTTGGCTGAAACTGAAACTAGATTTTTGGGTCCATCTCTACTTATAACTGTTGGATTTGTTAAAATTCTGCACATGGTTAAATAAAATACACTTATTGAAGTTTTAACTTGAAGCCTTTATTTTGAGAAGGACACCGGATATTGTACACAGATTATAAAAGCAAAAATAGGGATGCTGCTACAGTAGTATTGTGCTTACTTATTTAAGGAAAGTGTTTAATTTAAATATTCAACAATAACATTAATTTTGCATTTAAGCATTTTTCTCTTTTGGCTAAAATGTGTTTAACGGTTCTATCAATTCAAGTTGCTTTCAATTTAGTTCTGTATCAATTAATGTAATGTGTATAATTTTTGTTGTAGCTAAACGACCCGTGCCCCAACCGGCCCATCCCCTCCCATGGGCGCTGCACGTTCTCGGAGGGCGGAGTGCGCTGTCCCTCGCACGTGCTGCCTGCTGCCAAGCACTGCCTCAAGCATATCCTGCACGACCGACACCAGGTGACTACCATACTAGAGAGAGAAGTATCCCCAGAGAATATACTGCGGGGATAAAAAAAAATACGTGTGCGTCTCGGGACGCCCGACAGAAGTTATAACTTGATTAAACTAATTTAAGTTGAACTATTTAATATTGAAATTGTTTAACTTGAGAAAAGCCTTTGAATAGAGAGAGGGGGAAGCGTCTGTCCGAAATACGACTAGGGCTGTGGGTTAGAGTGAGAGAGGAAGAGCGCCTGCCTACCGCTACCGTATGCGTGAGAGAAAGGGAAGCCAGACAGACTGGCGCCGTAACGCATTACGTTACGTAGCGGTTTACCCTCCCATAAGAAGTTATCACTTCAAAATTCCCTATTCCAGGACTTATCTATAGGGTTGCGGCATTTTTCGAAAGAGTTACCGCGGCTCTGGAATGTAAAGGATGATTTATTTTAGACCGGGCCGTGCCCGAGGCGTCATTTCATTCGCGCGCTAATCTAATCCGCATACGGGTGACAGCGGACAAGATTTCGTCTGCCTCTGCAGTATCGTGCGTATCGCCAGATTGGCCAGTGACTAAACACGTGACCGTACCGACCGTAACCACGCAGGTCACACTTGCTGACCATACGTCTGACCCGCGTCACAGTAAAACAACACTGAAGACAGAATCACTCCCCAATCCTTATTCCGCGTGCGTGCTGCCCGCATGATAGGAGAAACATGAATGAAATGATAGGATGCGGGCAGCCCGCATGCGGACTAAATCCGCGCGCGGGCATAAACACGCATGACAAGAAAAGGCCCCTGAGTGCCCCGTCCGGGCCCCGTACACGGCACGGACCGGTCTCCATCCATAAAAGAGGGCTTAGTCTATCCCTAAGCCAAGTTTCATACAATTCTCACAGACAGACATTGAATTTCAATTTCAAATTATAAAATTTAGGATTTCATTGTTGTCAAACATAATGTAATCCTTGCTATTATTAATACACTTGAAAATTACACTTATGTACTGCCACCCATAGTTCCTGCAGGCTCCATATCTGCGCTTGGTAAAACTGGTGTCAGATTTCTTCTTTTTTCTTTACTTGTAATGGGTTTGCTCTTGACTCTAGTCTAGACAGAGACAAAGTCGACGAAGGAGTGAGCTTGCCTAGAAGACGCCTCTCCCCCTAGCTTCTAGCTATCTATAATGGGATGTTAATGATTGTCCCGCAGGTGCTGTTTAGCGCGTGCGGCGACCTGCGCGGCGTGGCGTCGTGCAGGGAGCCCATAGCCAAGCTGCCGCTGGCGTCGTCCGCCTGCCGCTACCACACCGACCCGCCTGTCTACACTGTGTTCACGCTGAAGGTAAGCTGCCGCTGGCGTCGTCCGCCTGCCGCTACCACACCGACCCGCCTGTCTACACTGTGTTCACGCTGAAGGTAAGCTGCCGCTGGCGTCGTCCGCCTGCCGCTACCACACCGACCCGCCTGTCTACACTGTGTTCACGCTGAAGGTAAGCTGCCGCTGGCGTCGTCCGCCTGCCGCTACCACACCGACCCGCCTGTCTACACTGTGTTCACGCTGAAGGTAAGCTGCCGCTGGCGTCGTCCGCCTGCCGCTACCACACCGACCCGCCTGTCTACACTGTGTTCACGCTGAAGGTAAGCTGCCGCTGGCGTCGTCCGCCTGCCGCTACCACACCGACCCGCCTGTCTACACTGTGTTCACGCTGAAGGTAAGCTGCCGCTGGCGTCGTCCGCCTGCCGCTACCACACCGACCCGCCTGTCTACACTGTGTTCACGCTGAAGGTAAGCTGCCGCTGGCGTCGTCCGCCTGCCGCTACCACACCGACCCGCCTGTCTACACTGTGTTCACGCTGAAGGTAAGCTGCCGCTGGCGTCGTCCGCCTGCCGCTACCACACCGACCCGCCTGTCTACACTGTGTTCACGCTGAAGGTAAGCTGCCGCTGGCGTCGTCCGCCTGCCGCTACCACACCGACCCGCCTGTCTACACTGTGTTCACGCTGAAGGTAAGCTGCCGCTGGCGTCGTCCGCCTGCCGCTACCACACCGACCCGCCTGTCTACACTGTGTTCACGCTGAAGGTAAGCTGCCGCTGGCGTCGTCCGCCTGCCGCTACCACACCGACCCGCCTGTCTACACTGTGTTCACGCTGAAGGTAAGCTGCCGCTGGCGTCGTCCGCCTGCCGCTACCACACCGACCCGCCTGTCTACACTGTGTTCACGCTGAAGGTAAGCTGCCGCTGGCGTCGTCCGCCTGCCGCTACCACACCGACCCGCCTGTCTACACTGTGTTCACGCTGAAGGTAAGCTGCCGCTGGCGTCGTCCGCCTGCCGCTACCACACCGACCCGCCTGTCTACACTGTGTTCACGCTGAAGGTAAGCTGCCGCTGGCGTCGTCCGCCTGCCGCTACCACACCGACCCGCCTGTCTACACTGTGTTCACGCTGAAGGTAAGCTGCCGCTGGCGTCGTCCGCCTGCCGCTACCACACCGACCCGCCTGTCTACACTGTGTTCACGCTGAAGGTAAGCTGCCGCTGGCGTCGTCCGCCTGCCGCTACCACACCGACCCGCCTGTCTACACTGTGTTCACGCTGAAGGTAAGCTGCCGCTGGCGTCGTCCGCCTGCCGCTACCACACCGACCCGCCTGTCTACACTGTGTTCACGCTGAAGGTAAGCTGCCGCTGGCGTCGTCCGCCTGCCGCTACCACACCGACCCGCCTGTCTACACTGTGTTCACGCTGAAGGTAAGCTGCCGCTGGCGTCGTCCGCCTGCCGCTACCACACCGACCCGCCTGTCTACACTGTGTTCACGCTGAAGGTAAGCTGCCGCTGGCGTCGTCCGCCTGCCGCTACCACACCGACCCGCCTGTCTACACTGTGTTCACGCTGAAGGTAAGCTGCCGCTGGCGTCGTCCGCCTGCCGCTACCACACCGACCCGCCTGTCTACACTGTGTTCACGCTGAAGGTAAGCTGCCGCTGGCGTCGTCCGCCTGCCGCTACCACACCGACCCGCCTGTCTACACTGTGTTCACGCTGAAGGTAAGCTGCCGCTGGCGTCGTCCGCCTGCCGCTACCACACCGACCCGCCTGTCTACACTGTGTTCACGCTGAAGGTAAGCTGCCGCTGGCGTCGTCCGCCTGCCGCTACCACACCGACCCGCCTGTCTACACTGTGTTCACGCTGAAGGTAAGCTGCCGCTGGCGTCGTCCGCCTGCCGCTACCACACCGACCCGCCTGTCTACACTGTGTTCACGCTGAAGGTAAGCTGCCGCTGGCGTCGTCCGCCTGCCGCTACCACACCGACCCGCCTGTCTACACTGTGTTCACGCTGAAGGTAAGCTGCCGCTGGCGTCGTCCGCCTGCCGCTACCACACCGACCCGCCTGTCTACACTGTGTTCACGCTGAAGGTAAGCTGCCGCTGGCGTCGTCCGCCTGCCGCTACCACACCGACCCGCCTGTCTACACTGTGTTCACGCTGAAGGTAAGCTGCCGCTGGCGTCGTCCGCCTGCCGCTACCACACCGACCCGCCTGTCTACACTGTGTTCACGCTGAAGGTAAGCTGCCGCTGGCGTCGTCTTTTACTGATAAGCACAAAGTACTTTCTTACTATCAGCGGCGGATTCAGGTGTTGTTTGGGGCCTGATTTCGCTGGATCAGATTTTAGCAAAGTAGCAACACTAGAAAAGCACAAAACATTTTACATAGCTTAAACGCATAACGAGTCTTTGGATTACAAAATAAAAATCATTTTCTTTTCTAAAATTCCTTAATAACTTCGTTAGGTTGTCGACTACTAAAGATATATTGGTCTCTTGAGCCCCTTAACCCGTAGCACACCCCTCCGTTTCTCGAAAACAGTTAACAAGTGGCCTCGTATTTCATTTATAGATTTTTAACAGTCGTTATGGGTGAGTATCATTTAGCTATGAGCTTCTCATGCCCAGTAGTCCCTGCTTAATAAATCTTCTTCCTCTTTCTCACAAAAACATTCCATCATTACAGAAGGACGGCTCCGACACCGAATCAGAACCCACATCATCCTCGGAAGACTCTCAGACCGAAGAACTAGCGGACTTGGGCGACCTCGCCGAAGCCTCCACGGATGATCGCCTCGAGGCACAAGAGGTTGAAGTCCAAGAGTTGGAGGTCTCCCTGCCTCCCTTCGCTCCGGACCTCACGGACGAATGACAGATAGCCAATCTGGTCTACCAGATGTACGATGACTTTGAGGAGCAGTAGACCCTGGGCCCTGGGCCTTGGAGGGTTTTTTGGTGAATGGAGACGAAGATAGTGATAGTTTGAAGTGAATTTGTGATGGTTAAACTGCCCTCCAGAACTTTAAAATACAGTAACTGTGTACCAGAAGTTATGACTTCGGGGAGCAGTAGACCCTGAGTCTTGGACTTTGGAGAGTTTGTTGGTGAGTGGAGACGAAGTTAGTGATAGTGTAAACTGAATAGGGTATTTTACTGATAAAAATAATAATTTGTACGTCAGATAGATTAAAAAAAATATTGAACAAGTATTCAAGACAAGTCTTTTTTCACGTAAACATAATATGAAGATGATTCAGTAAGTTAAAAACTCTCGTGACACTTTCTAAAACGTGACGTCACCAGCCCCCACTCTTGAAATTTAATGCTCTTTATCAGTTTTAATCGATTTAAAATGGCAAAAAAATAAGTGTCCAGATTTTTTTTAACTAACAGACTGACTAAATTGTTTTTTTTATGTAATAAACTACCCTATTGTAAAGAATTAGTGATTATTATAGTGATGGAACTTTTATTAGTAGCCCCAGTAAAGGCTATTGAGTGAATTGCAGATATTTCTGTGTGGAAATAGTGATTGCAACGCTTTTAAAGGTGATAACAGACATTTATTGAAAATAATCATTGAATAATAGTACTTAGACTGACAAAAAATCTATCAGTTACGTGAAATAAAACATTCCCGTCCTAAAAACAAAGGACAAGCGTTAATCAACTAAATATTTTTTTCAAATATGTGCGATTTTCTCTACTATGGTAGGCGTCAGATAAATTTTCAATAAAGTAGTTTGACCATTCCCCAATTTACCTTCGAAGGTACCCGTTTTTATTTGCTAGAAAACTTGAAGAATCAACAGCTTTATGTCATGATATCCTGTTTTGAAATAAACAATGCCAATAAATGTAGGTAATAACAGCTTTTGAAAATTTATTTAGCACCTATCAGAGCAAAAGAAAACCTCCTTACCTAATTATAGGGGTTGGAAAATAACTGACAAAGGTTGACTGATTAGAAACAGTGATACAGTGACCAAAAGTGAGAATTCAGAAGGGTTTGGAGTACCTATATCGTATATAATATGTTATTCTAAGTGTTTATAAGTAACAAAATAAATTCTCGTATTTTATGAAGAAGTGTTTGTAGTCGCCAACTGTCGAAATCATCTTTAAGGCCGGCCACATTCGTATAGTTTCCTGATAGTAAATACACATATAGTCCGCGCCCCACGAGTTTGCCTCTCTGAAGTACGTCGCAATTGACTGCGCAGGATGTCAATTTAGCAAAAACATAGGACATAGCATGCGTGAGTACGGCGCGCATGCGCAGTCTCACGCAGGATGGTGCGTGTAATGACGTCTCAGTCGCTCGTAAACGTTCGATACATAATTGTGTTCCGCTTGCTCAATGCAATAAGACTGTTGATGTGTGTTACACTTTGTTATTATTTTAAATTAGGTTGTTTTTGTTATTTCTCATTGTTTTGTTAAAAACTTTATTCAAGTTAGTTAAAAAATACACTAAACAAGAACATGCTATATAGTATATAACTAGATGACCCGCGCAACTTCGTCTGCGTCACGTTTTCCGCTCCTAAATAATATTTCAACAAAAAATTGAGATGTACGCTACCCTATCTTTCAAGTTGGATCAAACTGCGGTGTGCAAATTTGATTAAAATCGGTTAAGTAGTTTAGGAGTCCATCGCGGACAAACAACGTGACACGTGATTTATATTATATTAAGATAATGTAAAACGTATAAAACAATAATATTTTACGATCGTAACACTCATCAAACTCGTTTACGCGATCGCCCCTGCGCGGTCATCACTAAAACCTAACTTCAGAGTTTCACAGAGGGAAACTTGCGTGGCGCGAACTGTACGAAATGCTCATCTAGGCGCACACGTTTGCATATTTTCAGATTCTGAAGGTTCTTTCATAAAATAATAAAACCGGCCCAGTGCGAGTCGGACTCGCACACGAAGGGTTCCGTACTGTAAACCGTAAAAAAAATCTTGTATGGGAGTTCCCTTTAATTTAGTTTAATTTTTATTATTTGTTGTTATAGTGGCAATAGAAATACACAATCTGTGAATATGTCTAGCTATTACGGTTATTGAGATACAGCCCGCTGACAGACAGACGGACGAACAGCAGAAGCTTAGTAATAGGGTTCCGTTGGTTACCCTTTGTATACGGAACCCCTAAAAAGATGGTCCTTTCAAAAACAAGCCTTGCGCACAGGACAGAAGTACGGATAATCGAACTTCAACTCTTGTATCACGGAATATAACGCTAGTATAACCAGTAAACTGTATGTATGCAGCCAAGCCTAGTTTTTGATATTAGGTAATAGTTGCTGACTTGATATTGCTACATGAATTGGAACGCTTTTTAAATACGACTATGCAAAAATTTTATAAAAATGTAAAGAATTGTGTGTCATAAGAAAATGGACGTTTTATAAACGAAGGAAAGTGAAGCAACTCTGAATAAGGACTGTGATATTATTATGATAATGGTTTGTTAAATGTATGGGAAAAAAAATATGATTAGACCCGCGTGTGGAATCTGGTTATACGCCCTATGCGCAAAATGCCAGACACGCGAGTTGTCAGCAAACGTTTCTGACTTTTAGCGTATATGACATAGAGCGTATAAATTGGAATCTGTTGAGCTTAGTTGTTAGGGTCCAAGCACATTGACACAGGGAGAAAGTTTGTGACATTAATGTGACTCGGAATTTGTTAGTTGAGCTTAGTTGTAAGGGTCAAAGTACATTGACGGAAGGAGACGGTTTGACGCTGCGTCAATGTGACTTCACCCTCAGATTGTTATAGAGTAAAAATTGTAATGACTGCGATACCTGTATCGTAATATTATGTAGTACAAGAACTCGAATTAGGTACCTACTTGAATGATAAAGTTTGAGAAGATTTCAACATAATTGTTTTTTTTTTTTTGTATTTACGGTGACTTGTTATCTTGTGTATCCTCATTTTATTCAGTGTATTATTGATAAAACTATATTGTCTAATTAACGTTTTGGTTTCCGAACGCTTACAACCCTAATCTCTTCAAAGTTAGAGTAAACAGGCTCCTTCTGGGTAAGCTCGCTCCATCGTAGACTTTGTCTACGCATCTCTGACCAAGTCTGAGTCACTTTCTCTAGACTTGGTCAGAGATGCGTAGACAGTCAAGGGCAAATCCATGTCAAAATATATCGCTACGCATCCTGAAACATGTCTGGTACAAATGCAGCTTTATCTTAGAAGCTAAAAGAAAGTAGATACCTAAAGATACAAGTATTATGTAGAATGCGCTGTGGTAGTCTATTTGCATTTACTGGTTTAAAACCATGTTTGAAACATTTTGATACAAACTTGTAGACGTGTATCTGCCATTAAGATACCTTTCTTGCCTTTTTCAATAATATTGTACATTTACGAATTATATGCCTAATATGTAAGAATATTCCCACCCATTTTTATAAATGTTAAACTAAAATAATTATATCGAGCCTCTTTATTCTGGGTAAGCACACTCCTTTGTAGACTTTGTCTCTGTCACCTCTGACGTAGACTAGAGTCAAGAGCAAACTCATCTCAAGCGACAATTTGCATTTTTTACAGGAAATGTTTTATTATTTTCTATTTAAAAACTATTTAAATACTCTTCTAATAAAATTATAATGTTGAAATGAAATCCTTTTTTAAGTAGGTGAGAAAAACCTGTAAAAAGTGTTTAATGTCGTTGACGACGTTTTTCCTACGTTTTGTAATAATTTAATAGCTATACCTATTGCCTTATCACCATTTTAGCAAGATTATTGTACAATTTTATGTGGCCCCTAGTAAAACCACCAATAATATCAAGATGTTCGATGAAGCAGTATTTCTTTGTTATCCATGTTCTAGTCTAGAAAATCCTCGAAATATTATTGATATGTATTTCTACACAATGACTAAGATAATTTTTCGATCTGAATGTTCCAAATAGATACCAAATAAAATGTTTTCTAAGTATTTCATGTTTTATTCTAAGTTAAGACGTAACACCAGATATTCTATGACCTAATATTTGCAGTGCTATTCAATAAAACTCCACCCATCGAAAGCTGAAGCGAAATGACAGTACACTTACTGCATACTCATTCCACCTATAAACGGTGAGATGATAGAATAGGCCGGGCTGATCCTTTTCACTGCTCTTTTAGACCTACATAATAAATCCAAACTCGGTGAATCTGCGCGAGTAAGGCCAAGTTCATGTGACCACAGTTTTGATAAAAGACCTACCTTCATCAGAATGTGAACCATCTTTAGGGGAAGGTTCATATCTGACGTAAAATGCGTTGAGCATATCATCGGTCGCGTCTATTCCGTCAAATTAGACCTTTCACATTTAAGCGTCTAGTCAGTTTGTCCGTTCAGCATCTACAGAGCGGTTGTGTTGTGCGATATTGAATTTTAAAATGAAACCCATCGAAATAATAGCTATTTGGGAAGCTCTTGAACAGGATCGAAAAAGAAAAAGTCGACATTGGGTGCATCCTTTAAATACTAAAATAATATCAAGTGGCCGACCGACAATGCGTTGACGGAAACTGAACAGACGCTGTACGATTGACGCACTAACGTATCATCGGTTAAATGTGAACGGTTAAGTGTTTTTCTATACATTTGTCTGTTCTGGCGTTACGCGACCGATAATACGCGACGTATGTTCCGTCAGATATATTATGAACCATCCCTTAGTCAACAACTAGGTACCTACACATCAAGATCCCAAGAATAATCCCAAAGGCGATATTATGTCTGTTGTATGTTACCGAGAAGATGGTGTATCTGCAGATGTCCTGGCTGATACCTGATGGGGGAGGATCCTAGAGCTTTCACACATTACTTACAAACGTGATTTTTCTGTTTGTAGGAAATCGAAAGAAGTAATTGAAGTTATACCTACAAGATAGATTCCAATTTAGTGGAACTGTAAATTGTGTTCCTAATTATATTTCCTACAAATTGAATAGTGTCATAAATTCTTTATTTATTAACAAAATCTTAATAATCTTTAGTTTAAAATATTGACAATAAGAAAAAAAATATTCCATCTTGTTGGGCGCATTTTTCTGAGCTAAGCCTTCAATGAGTCTAAAAATGCCGCTTTAGTAGAATTGGAAAGCACATCAAGCTACCTGAAATTAAAATTTTCCCAATCAATCGTGATCGTCAATTTTGAAAACTAAATTTAACAGATTACAATTAATATTAAACTAAAGTGGCACTTTTAGGTCCCCAGTCAACATGTTGTCAGGATAAATAAAACGCAACTGTCATGTAAAAATAATTGTATTATCAACAGAAAATAAGCTGAGCTCACAATAGACAAAAATCAATGATAAACAAATGAACAACAAAGATATACAATAGAAGTAATACCACAATATATAGAGGAATTTCAATGTCGTGGAATGTTTCAAGTTTTAACATTATAAATACATTTGATTTTTTTTTTCTCGGTTCCCTTTTGACCCGGTCTAGGCTTACGAGGGGCCGAAACCAGCTCGCAGAGGCCCCGTTAGACATTTCAAATGTAATGGGGCACCAACCGGCGATTATCCCTGTATGCACTGAAAGTATTCCCAAGGACAATCCCCGGTTGGAGCATAATATGGTAAAATTTGATAAAATTATTATTATAAATATCAAATTATAGTACATTATAATAGCTGAACCGCGCAACTTCGTCTGCGTCACATTTTTCAATAATGTTCCGCTCTTATTGGTCGTAGCGTGATGTTACATAGCCTTTCTCGATGAATGGGCTATCCAACACAAAAATAAGTAGTTTCTTGAGTCAAGCGCGTTCAACCAAACAAACTGTTCTGCTTCATAATATTAAGTAATTATTTCAGTGATGCTTAATTTTAATATTGCATGATTTGATAGATATAATTTTATGGGTTCTTTGTATTCGTATTAATTAAAAACTAGCTGTCCCCCGCGGCTTCGCTCCCGTCATCTGGCTACCCTACCTACCCATTTTGTGTGCGCATGGGCTAAGTTGAACAAAATTATCATAAAATCATTGTCATCGGAACTGGGGGTCTGTTCAC
The DNA here is from genome assembly GCA_963859965.1 of Ceramica pisi. Classification (NCBI taxonomy): domain Eukaryota; kingdom Metazoa; phylum Arthropoda; class Insecta; order Lepidoptera; family Noctuidae; genus Ceramica; species Ceramica pisi. The sequence continues at coordinate 5,368,420 of OY982555.1, forward strand.
TCTAGGCTAAGAACTCACGGAGCGATTTTCACCCGCGACCGCCGCGGTTGGGGGCCCGCAGCTTCTGTACAAACCGCGGGCGTAAATCGCGTCGTGAGTTGTGCTTTAATTTTTAACATTTATATCTGCTTTCTACAGAAGCTGCGGGCCCGCAACCGCGGCGGTCGCGGCTGAAAATCGCTCCGTGAGTTCTTAGCCTAAGTTCGGGTTCGGGACTAATCGTAAGTACGTACCTACTCCGTGAGTCCGTAGGTGATACGGAGTAGAAAACGCCCTTAGCTAGCTTAGGTCGAAACTACGGACTCCGGGCCCCCTGAACCAAGTTAGTAAAAGCTTGTACAATGTGTTTCAAATAAGAATAGGAACGTCAATGACCTCTATCTGTCCAATGTCTCTTGAAAAGTACGTTTTGCATAGAAAACTTAGTTGCATATCAATAACGGTTAATTTTAATTAAGTTTCAATAAATCTTAAATCAAATTGAAATAAAAACGTTCTGTAGTTACAAAATTAGCTAAATATAATTTATGTATTAATTATTTAAAGTCATTATAAGTTATTTTAAACCATATCATAACACTTATTTCACTCAATATTTGTAAATAACAATAAAAAAAATAACAATCTTGCTTTGCTCACCCTACCTAATTGTTTTGTATTGACAGCTATGACGTCACAATATGGCGCTAAGTCGATCCTATTCTTATTTGAATCGCATTGAAAAAGGGCAGTGTGGTGTTCGTCTATTAAAACATGCAATATTAAATTTTAAGCATCTTATAGATATATTTTCGCTTCGAACCCATACTTTTTAACATACCAAGTGATTCTTATTTTTCTTTGAGCAATGCTATTTGGCCTATCTTACAGAAGTTCTCTTGTGCGTATATTCTTTTGTGCGTTTAAAAAAACAAGGGTTCCAAAAAAAAAAATTGATTGATTTCAAAATATTATTTATCGTCACTAATAGAAACAGGCATAAATAAAAAAAAGTAAAATCTTAAATATTTTAATCAGTCGTTTAGGGTTGTGTTCGGAAAATTACGTATTTTAAATTCACATGTTACCCCTTCATTTAATAAACATAATACCTACATAGATATTTTATAAACTTTATAATAAAAAAAAAAAAAACTGGAAAGAACAAAATTATTCCAAAACTTTTTTTACTAGGATTGGGTAAATAATAAGAAAATTTACTTTGTAGGTAACTAGTCCATGTACTTGCTAACAGTAGGTAATTGAGAACTTGCATCATAGTAAATCAATGAAAAAGTACAAAACTTCAAAAAAATAATTGCACTATCATTTTGGAAGAATTATTGAGATATTTATAATATAAATGTCAAATATAACGTAATTGTTACGGTTAAAATGTATGCTTGTAATTAGATATAACAATAGGTATATATTTTTCTATCTAAAAAGTAAAATGAGCTACGCACAGCAAGGAGAATCTACACATTTATATTTGTGAATGTAAAGCTAAGTTTACACCAGTGTCGTAGGGATACAACAATCAAACGAATCTGCTGATCAATTCTGTAAACAACTGACCGTGTAAACTTAGCTGAAGTAAGCTGATAATCCATACAAACATGATTGAATGACAGTTTACTTCATGTAGACTCCACATAACTTTACACGGTGAGTTGTTTAGGCCATCGTCACATTACAAAAAAAAATATGTAGCTAATCAACTGCGTCAGAGGGCGCCACAATACGACACGTCACAGTAATGTGGCCTGAGCTACATTCTTTTTAATTCTCCTAGTTTAACCCCCGGTCTTTTGGAAGGAAAATATCGATGCGTTACAATGTAAAACACAAGTATGTATGTATAATAATGTTGAAAATTAATTAGGCTGTTGATAATTTATTTCACCATATACGGATATTCCAAGATAGTTACGACTTTCAAATAATATTGGACGCGTATTTTTTGCCCTTTCAAATCTATAAAAAATGACAGAGATAACAGATAAAGCACATCAAAGTTCAAGGGTGGGGACAGATGACGTCACTTGTTGGTACTGAATAAGTTTTTTTTTTTTGCAATAGCAGCCCTATTAGTCGCATAGATTTTGCGATATTATTTACTTGAGATTGGTTTGCCTCTAGTCTACGTCAGAGGTAACAGACACAAAGTTGACGATGGAGTGAGCTGATCCAGAAGAGAGAAAAGAGAAGAGAGAAGCCTGTTCGCTCAAATTTTGAAGAGATTAGGATTGAATGTGTTCGGAAACACAGACGCAGGCAGAGTTTCACTCCTTTGAATCGAAATTTTCGTTCCAAAGACTGGGCCTGAATTGCTGGACCGATTTTGTCAAAAAAGGTGTTTAAATTTCCGGTCTATTTTCCAAGAACGTTAAAACTCTTTCCAAATGATAGCATTTACATAATTTTCCACACACAACGCCACGTTAGCCTCACACCAGTTGTCGCCGGGTTGCCGCATCATTTCTTTTTCTTCATTTGCTTGGCTTTTTTCTTTTCTTCTCGTTTGATTTCCTTCTCTTTTATCGATTTGTAGAGTTTGTAGCCGAAGAATACTGGAATTGTGAGAAAAGTACGTCGTTAGATATTTTGAAAAAATATTCATATTCGTTCATTTGTGTTCCATAAGGTGACAAAAAGGCTTCGAATAGGCTAGCTTCCGTCATCCACAAATTGCAAAACTATTTAGTCCGTCAGTTAGAGTATTGAAAAATAATGGACACGTATTTTTTGTTTTTGTAAATCAATGACAAAGTTAAAACGCATCAAAAGCCGAGAGTAGGAGCTCGTGACGTCACAACCCGCTAGAAATTATGCCACGTCAACTTCGTCAATTTTGGTTCCCGTAACAAAAGAAAAAATACGGGTCAAATATTTTTTGATAATGTAACTGACGGACTAATTAAATTTTTTCAGGACACAAGCCTCTTCTAAATTCAAGAAGGTTTCTAAATTGAGAATTCAAAGTTGAGAACTTGTAAAACTCAACTGTTGCTTGAGAACTTGTGAAACTTTCATTAAAAGTAGAGTTTGACAAGTTCTTACCTCAAAATTTCAATTCAGAAACGCGAATTGGAGAGGGTTCTGTGATAAGACAAGGATTTTTTTTTAAGAAGGCCGTGCTTTTGACTCTAGTCCCGCTGGACTACTCTAGTGACTATACACATTTTACAGACACAGTACAAACCCTAAAACCAATTTCTTCATCTAGGCATAAAGAACTTGCTTAGGTCCTATAAATCTTCAGAACAAATGATTGAAAACATAAGTTTCTCTTCACTTAAAAATAAAATCAGAATATACATAGTGTTTTATATTAAAATAATTTAAACAAACAAAATCGGTTCATATCGAACGGATTAAAGGTTCTCGCAAAGCCAAACAGTTATAAAACACAACCTGTAAGATATATTTGAAATCTCTACGATTATTATAAATTTTAATTATTAGATTCGAAATAATATGTTTTGTTTACATGGCCCACTTCATTCCGAAATCAGTGTCGAACTCGAAATACGATAGTAGAAATAATTAAGATGTGTATCTATTGAGATTACGATAAATATATTATGTCCCTTGGTAAACAATGTACTACATAAAATATTGGCTAGACACAGTACATACTGGTAGTCTTATTTTGATGATATTACTAGTTTCCAGAGGCTACATTAGAGATAGTTTAAATGTACCGCCAGTGGCAGAAAAGCTGAAAGGAAACCGCTTATCTTGGTATGGTCATGTGAAGAGGAGGGATGATACGCATGTAACTAAAATAGTTATGAATATAAATTTGGATGGATGGAGAGGGAGGAAGGCCAAAGAAAAGATGGATGGATTTTGTGAAGATCGTTATGGAAGAAAAGGGAGATAGAGATACCGTGACGGCTGACAAGACAAAATGGAAGATTCCTAAGATACGGTATTATATATTTTCAAATATGAAATTTTTATCAGCACAAATAGAAATTAAAAAAGTTTGAGGAAAATCTACACGTATTCATTTATAACAATAGGAATAAGAAAAATTGAAGTCTACACAATACAAGTGACTGCAATTTTATTCATCACCAGCTGACCCGCACAACTTCCTCTGCGTCACATTTTTCATCGCTCCTGTTGGTCGTAGCGTGATTTTATAGCTTGCCTGTAGCCTGTAGCTTTTCTGGATAAAAAAGGTATCCAAAACTAAAATAACTTTTCAAATCGAATCAGTAATTCCTGAGATTAGCGCGTTCAACCAAACAAACAAATTCATCAGCTATGTAATATTACATAGTAATTATAGATATGTACCACCGCAGCAACAAAACCTACGAGCCTTTTCACCTGGCTTTTTTCACTACCGCAAGAACACAAGACATCACCCCACGATCCGGAGCAAAACTATTGTATTTTAAACACATACCTAACAAGAACAATACGAGTAACACCACAGCTGCAACCATATACAATTTCGTCATCACTGCACTTCTTATGGCATCTTCTACACCAGCCAGCATCGCATTTTCTTTCAGCCTATTGCTAAGCTTACTAGCCAGACCTTCTTTAATCTTCGCGGCAAATTTAGCTTTATCATCCGCACTCATATCCTTAAACTGTGCCAAAACTCCTTTTAATTTATCCCTTATAGCTGCAGATTCTTCATCCCCAGGTTCTGTCGCAACCATTTTTTGGAGCGTGTTTAGTAAATCCATGTTTTGAATGGATTCCGTCAGTTTTTCGCCGATAACTTTGCTTAGTTGAAGCCTGTCCTGGCTGGGGTCTTGGTCTTCTACGTCAGCCATTTTCTGTTCCGCGGGAAAGGAATTATAAGGACTTTAATTTACGATTTTTAGATTAGAGTATTACACTTTCTGATTGTAATAATGGTCTAGTGCATTGTATATGAATAGGAGATGCATTGCAACGGGTGGCGCCGTCGAGTGCCGCCCTCCTAATGTCATCCAAAAATACTGTACTGAATATAAATTTATTTTGAGAATGCTCGCGCATCGGTCTGGTGATAACTGATAAAAGTAGCGTTAGTTTGGGGTTTAATTCTGTAAAAGTTTTGGGGCGTTTTGAAGATATTTGCTTGAATGTAAGTAGCGTAGCGTTTATGATAATTTATATGTTTATTCCCATGAGCAAGGGAGGAAGGGAGGTAATTAATGCTTGGTATAGAAATTATGACACTCTGAAAGGTTTTTAAATGTCTTCCAAAACTTTTTTGTTTAGCCTAACTGTCCTACAGAACCTTTCAAATGTAAGTACAAGTTTTTTTTTATTTTTTACAAAATACCCGCACAATTTCGTGCCCGCATGATCCAATATAATAATACCGCTATTTTGCAAGCAACCTAGATTCAATACTATCATTTATCGTCCACACGCATCCAATGCGATAGTAAAACTATCTAGGACACAGGGCATTACGCCTTCTATGCGAGGTTAAGGCAGAAGTGTGTTAAATTTGTTTTATTAAATGTTGCTTGTTTTATTACTTTTATTAATTTATAATTAGAATATCTGTACGCTGTTGACGGCAACACATAGCGTTGATTTTTAGGGTTCCGTAGCCAAATGGCAAAAACGGAACCCTTATAGATTCGTCATTTCTGTCTGTCCGTCCGTATGTCACAGCCACTTTTCTCCGAAACCTTGAGAGCTATGCTGTTGAAATTTGGTAAGTAGATGTATTTCGTGAACCGCATAAAGATTTTCACACAAAAATAGAAAAAAAAACAATAAATTTTGGGGGTACATAGAACTAAAACTCAAAAAATATTTTTTCATCGTATCCATACGTGTGGGGTATCTATGGATAGGTCTTCAAAAATGATATTGAGGTTTCTAAGATCATTTTTTTCTAAACTGAATAGTTTGCGCGACAGACACTTCCAAAGTGGTAAAATGTGTGTCCCGCCCCCTTAACTTCTAAAATAAGAGAATGATAAAACTAAAAAAAATATATGATGTACATTACCATGTAAACTACCAGCGAAAATTGGTTTGAACGAGATCTAGTAAGTAGTTTTTTTTTAATACGTCATAAATCGTAAATCGCAACTCCTGCTTACGGAACCCTCAGTGCGCGAGTACGACTCGCACTTGGCCGGTTTTTATTAATATTGAAATCTGATCCTTTTCTTTACCTATGTTCTACAAATAAAAATATTTGAACTTGAATCGATCTCTTTATTTCAGTAAAGAAACAATCCAAATATGGTCCAAATAAAAAAAAAAAAATAGGACTGTATTTAACAGGCTAATATACTTATATCCAGCGCTTTTTTTGGATATTATACTTGGCGGGAAACAGCTAAAGTTATTTTGACAGCTAACGTCAAAGTTACAGAATATACAGAGGTTTTATTCTTGTAACAAAATTTTGGTATCCCGGCTATTAGCTTATTTACTAGCTATTTTGAACAAGGACATTTTGTTTAGAAGCGAGTTTTTAGGGTTCCGTAACCAACAGAACTCTATTACAAAGCCTCCGCTAACCGTCCGTTCGTCTGTCTCTAACCGGTATTTAAAGAACCGTAATAGGTAGCTGGTTGAAATTTTCAGAGTGTGTATTTCTATAGCCGCTATAACAACAAATAATAAAAATTAAATTAAATGAAAAATGTAAGGAGGGTCCCATACAAAAAACTTGTTTTTTTTCAGATTATGGTACGAAACCCTTCGGGTCAGAGTCCGTCTCGCACTTGGCCGGGCTTCTATTATTGATAGTTTATCATTGTTTTGATGTTTTAGTGGACTTAATTGTTCTAAGATAGTTTTTCGACTGATTTTGCCACACGGCTTCACTAGATAATGCAAAAAATTTCGAAATACTCGTACAATAGCAATTTACCGTCTATGGGTCTCTGTACCAAATCGTATTGATCAATATCAGATCAGCGCTTCACGCGTGAAATCGTAACAAATAAACAAACAAACTCAGTTACTTATGCATTTATAATACCTATGTATTAGTTCGGATTACTGTCATGTTATTTATTTTATTTTAGGTACTTTAATAAGGAAAGATGACCCCGTTTTTGTTCAAATATTAAAACGAAATGTGTCTACATTAACACCAGACCGAAAGCACACCCGAAATGGGATACAAAAACTCATATTTAAAAAAGGCTAAATAACCGGTTTCTTATTTTAGCGGTGGTTTATCCTGGTGCCCGTTAATCACTAACCAACCAATAGCATTATGACAACAGAAGACGCAGATAACCCACCGATAAATTACAGAAACCAGGCATACATAAACTTAACAAAGACAGTCATACGACTCACCAGCTCGTTTCACACCTTGTGATAAACTAACATTATATATCTGGAGACAAAGACTTATCGCGTCCATATTACGTGTACTCATATAATTGGAAAATTATTTATCTGTATATTGATAAAGTTGTGTCTATCTGAATTTCGAAACTGACTCAAGAATCAAGTGGGTTAGTGGTTATTTCTCAGCTTGGAAGGATTTAGTAAAGGTTTTTTTTTACTATAGATAGGCATACGTTTGACCGCTATCTCAACTGATGGTAAGCGATGATGCAGTCTAAGATGGAGCACGCTTGCCTAGAAGTAACCTATTCACTAGGTTGTAGCTATAAGGAAACACAGACAGGCGTAAAGCGACAATGTGACAACGATGGTACGAATATTTTAGACAAACATTGCAGGCTGGTTTTGGCTAATAGGTAGTGTGCTACAATCGTTTTTAATTTTATCTATACCTACTAATATTATAAAACTGAAAAGAGTTCGTTTGGTTGAACGCACTAATCTCAGGACCTGTAGGTTCGAATTGATAAATTATTTTAGTATTGGATAGCTACGACTCATAGCGGAGCATTCTTGAAAGTTGCGTGGGTCAGCTAGTGTAGAATAAAAATGTTCGGGAAAAGTGGTACAAATGAGTAGCAATTTTCCAATTTTCTGACAAAAGCACGCACAGTGTAGAGTTCCGTTGTTTTTTGTCCCAAAAACAAGAGAAATGAAAAAAATCGACACCATTACAGTTATGAGCGGCTCTGACAATATGAATGACGAAAAATAATTAACATATTTGCTAAAGTGCATAAACTATGAACGGTACCAACCGAACATATTAATTCTGACGAGAATATTAGTAGTATTGAAGAAGAAATTTGTTGAAAATATGTTCTGCCATACAACGGTAGGTATATGTCACAGTAAATTTCCTAACTACAAATGCAAGTTTGCTATCGCATTTTTACGTTACAAAACAACATATTTACCGATTAAAAACAACAGCACTTTTGCTGTTATTAAACGCAAACAGTTAGGTTATCGGATATCAATACCACATTAACCTGTGCGTTATAAACGCCAGCTGATAAGGCATTGGTAGGACCTATATTTATTTTCAACTATGATTTTTTATCGATGGAATTTGGCTCTGGCCCATTTATCCTGATGCATCCTACATAAATCATCATCACCATTTCAGCCAATTGCCGTCCACTGCTGAACGTAAGCGCCCTCCAAAGAGCGCCAACTATCCCGGTCTTGAGCAGTCCACATCCATCCGCTGCCAGCCACCTTCTTTAAATCATCGATCCATCGTGCCACAGGGCGTCCCACACTACGTTTGCCCACACGCGGTCTCCACTCTAACACATGTCTGCTCCATCGTCCGTCTGTCCGTCTACAGACGTGTTTTTATTTACGGATGGGAAATCATCAATTAATGACTCCTCCCGCTCTGGGTAAAGCAGAAGGTAGTGTCAGACTCCTTCTGGCTAAAACCCATGCCCTTTGCGTTCTTGGGCCGCGGTGACTCTTCAGAACAAATTCCACAACACTGGCGGGCACTGGCTATAGCGGGCCCCGTCTTCGATGCTGACAGTTCTTTGAGGCGCGCGTGGAACACAGCGTGCCGTCGACTCGGGCCTGTTTCTGATCAGACAACGAGCCACACACTGCTCGCCGTCGGCAGGCCCGCGCCTACGGTGATCGGGAATCGCCCTGCGAATCCCGACGCCCGGACAGACATGGTCCTAGCACCACGCAATCCCACTTCAGCCACGTCGCAGAGGACGGACAGCATTGCCGGGGAAGGCCTAGGAAACGCTAGCGGGACGACTTGGAGGCGTTGATGACGGACTGGTCGGAGAGAGCAACATACCGGGGAGAGTGGATGGCTATGAGGGAGAACTTTGCCCAGCAGTGAGACAAAAGTGGTTGAAAAAAAACGTCTTTTTTATACAAAGCGGGGAAAGTCTTGGCACAAACCTCACCTGATGGAAAGTGATGATTAGGCCGAAGATGGAAGCGAGTTTCACCCGTCTGTTCAAAAGAAAGGTAAGTATTCGATCTAGAATAAAAGCGCATTGCCAATAGGGAATAATAATTTGCAAAATGAAATACTTATTTAAACTGTGTTGTTTTTTTTAAATACCTTCATCAGCGATGAAGTTATAAAACTTCAAAGATTGCAATTAGAAAGAGAAGACCGATATGGACTTTGACATCGAAGTTCATGACGCCTATACATCTACCATGGAAAACAGCGCTTTCGCGAGAGGGATAGATATATTTGTTTCAATGCAACTGCGCGGAGGTAGGGTCGGTGTGTTATGTTGCAGAACAACCTGCTGCTCTTGTCGCTAGCGCGGCAGGATTAGCTTCATCTATTTGACTGACAGACCTTGACTATTCAAAAGTGCCTGTAATTGGTCTATTTGAAATAAAGGATTTTGTATTTTGTCAAATAATTATATCTCGTTTGTTTTTCGAGTAATTTTGATTCTATTTTCACTGTAAGTATTATATTTTTGTAATTTTTTATTAAAAAAATTGTTTTCAATGCATATTCCCCATTAGGCTTGCTTATTCTGTGAGCTATGCTGACAACTTTGGATCACTTCGTTGCGGATTCGATCCCACAGACTCCAAGCATAGCCCCTTCCATAGCTTGCTGAGCGACCTTCAATTTATGGACCAGCCAGAATGCAGCGCGAGTTTTCAAAAAATTCTTAAATACAGATAAAATAAAATAATAATCAATAGCAATTTCACACGTAATCTAACCTGAATAAACTCTATCTCATTTACGTAATAGTCTTGTCGGATATATTAATGATAAACATTATATTGCTATCTATATTTTATAACATTGTATGTGTAAGCTAAGAAACAATATTGATAAATGTGTGACCTACATGTCGAAGAGAGGAAATTATTATATTTCACAGATATTAACGTATTTCTTAAACATATTTTACTATTATTTATAGGTTCCCAGTTCGAGGAGCTCGTGGCTAAATAATACCAGCCGCACGGGTCGATCTCCAAGGTTAAGTAACGCTTGCCAAGGTTGGTCTGTGGATGGCTGACCATCCTAACCTAACGAGTTTCCTCCGTGCCTCGGAAAGCACGTTAAGCCGTTGGTCACGGCTGTCATTTATAGATCTTTGACAGTCGTTAAGGATTACCAGAAGCCAGTAAAACTGAGTCCAGTCCTGCCAAGAAGTACCGTGTTACCCAGTTAATGGGTTGAGGAGCTCTGGTAGGCAGCCACTCCACGTAGACTCTAATATAGTAAGGAAAGGGCTAGGCAGATTTTTTTAATTTTTTTTTATTAAAAACGGGGAAACTCTTGGCCCAAATCTCACCTGATGGAAAGTGATGATTAGGCCGAAGATGGAATCGAGTTTCAGTCCAACCACCAACCAAACCGAGCAAAAAATTTGCCCCCGCTGGGAATCGAACCCGGGACCTCTGGGTCTGAATCCGGTGGTATAACCACTAGACCACGGAGGCGGTTAGTGTCACCTGTTTAGCACCACCCGGGGACCACGTGTAGGGATTTGCTGAAGGGTATTCTCCTACGGACGCGGGTGACTCGGCCCCCAAAATGATGCAGATGATGAAATAATGAGGATAGGTTCCCGGTTGACCAGTGTGACCTGATGGAAGGCGATGATGTGGTCGACGCTGGAGCTCGCTTGCCTAGAAGTAACCTATTCACTCTTGACTTGAAAGACCCCGAGGTTATAGCTATCTACTCATTTGCCTAGCAACTATACACTTAAAAACCGTCAGGCAAATTACAATCCGAAAAACGAAAGCCTGAAGGTCAATGTTACAACGCCACCCACATGAGGTTGATGGGACAAGCCCACCACACATTCCTAACCACTGCAACTCCTGAAAGCCAGAATCCACAGTGGCGACCACCAGAAAAAAACGCCGAGCTAATGAAACCCGACGAGTCCCGGAGAAACGATTCAACTGTATTGGATCCCGCAACGAAATTAATCAGAAGAGTACAGCGGAGGAGTAGGAAAAAATAAATATAATTTCCAAGTCCCTCTTTATCAAGCAGGAGACAGATCAGAGCTAGGCCAATAGGCACCAAGGGACATGTACAACTGGGTTAAGCCCAGTTGCTAAGCACCACGGATTATATATTAACACTGAAACTAATGGGTCCTAAATTGTGAGCTACCTACTTTTGATTCCAGTAATAGGATTGGCAAAGCCGCCTGAACGCACGGGAATTTGATATTTGTTTGTTTCTGTTCACTTGAGGTTTATGATTTAGTGAGGGCCGAGGGCGTCCACTGCATGCGAGTCACACAGACCCAGTCGGTGTGACGACGCTTCACCCCTTTGAAACTATCCCGAACGAAAGAACAACCTTGCAAGTTTCAATTCCCTAGAAGCAAGATGGTCGCGCTATGGGCCAATTCTACAAATTTTCACATTAGCATTCGCATCTCAATAGCAATCTGTCAAAAATGTATGAAAATTAAGGCTTTTTTGACAGTTTGCTATTGTCATGCGAATGTGAAAGTTGTTTAAAAACTTAGTAGAATTGGCCCTATTAAAAATTCTATTGGGGATTATCGATGATCCTGATCTGCATAACTAAAACTGCAATCTATTTTTCCCAGACAATTAGGTACTGTCGTGGCAGAAAGTACCGCTTAGGCTTCGTTTCCACTAGAGATGTTAGAGGATGTGTCGCGAGGAATGTGTTTGTAAAGAACGAATAGAATCGCTTCATTTACCTCGCCTCGGTCAGCACAGCTCTGGTGGAAACGGCTCAGCGGAGCTAGATATTTGCGCATATAAAACAAGCGAGCGTTGTGTGCAAGGGATGTGTACGAGAGATGTGTGTGAGGGATGTGTTGCGAAGTTTGCGCATACTGTAGGTACCAGCCAGTTAATTTTTCTTCATTTCACAACTTCGTAACGCATCCTCGCACACAACGCTCGCTTGTTTTATATGCGCAAATGCGCATTTTCACAGCTCCCCTACACATCCTCGTTGGCAAATTTTCATCGCACAGCTTTGGTGGAAACACCCACATATTTTCACAGCACAGCTAGACATCCTCCCACGACACATTTCCATCGCATCAAATCCGAGGTTTTCACGTTTTTAACGCCCCAGGCACTCCACTACGGGTGCGTTTACAAACATATAAACTCACAAACAGCCCGGAACAACTATCTGTAGGTTATACAAATATTTGTTCCGAGCGAGAATCGTCTCGTACCCATCGTATAAAATGTCACAAACTCCTATGAAGAACAACCGGCACGAAACTCCACAATAACAATAAATTTAATCACGTTTAGAGTATCAATCAGTAGTAGTCATAATTTCAGCCAATTGCCGTCCACTGTTGAACGTAAGCCTCCCCCAAAGAGCGCCAACCATCTCGGTCCTGAGCAGTCCGCATCCATCCGCTGCCAGCCACCTTCTTTAAATCATCGGTCCATCGTGCCGCACACTATTTTGCCCACACGCGGTCTCCACTCTAACTAATGTCTGCTCCATCGTCCGTCTGTCCGTCTACAGACATGGCCGGCTCACTTCCACTTCAGCATGCTGATTCTACGCGCAATGTCGGTGACTTTAGTTCTCTGGCGAATGACTTCGACATTAGTAGTAATCAAGGTCAATGTCAGCCTCTTTTCCCGCTTACGCCTAAATCATCTAAATTCCGCAACGGATTTGTGTGTGGTTTTGAATCGAAAGCGACAAAGTTTGTGTTTATAAATTGAACGCTTGGGCCGGGTCGGATCGCTACTGTTTTCATAACAAAGTGTTAATATGTATGAGAGAACATTGTAGACCAGTGATAACAGAGCTGATATACCGGTGCAGCATCCCCGCTCCAAGTGAAATAGTGGTATTCAACTGAATCCGGTTTGACTGGAAGACGACCCCAATATAGTTAGGAAAAGGCTAGGCAGATGATGACTAGAATCCTGAATCCAGGACACTGAGGGACACAAGCTAGCCCAAGGCAAGTCACCGCGAGGAGCATACCCTACTTTTTACACTTATCGCTTAATACGAGTACCTATTTTAATCTTTTAAGTTTAACTATAACTACTTCGTTCCATAGAAAATTGATTCGGTGAGTTATATTAATTAAAACCGTACGTTTCCATAATCATAATAAAATATTATTATTAAGAGATAAGCTTATTGTATTACATGAATATTTATGAAATATTTCTAGAACTGCTATGTATAGAAATCGTTTATGAATATTTATATGTTTTGCGTTTTAGCAAAATATATAATGGATCGAGCCGGTTCTGTTTTTAAAACTTGTCTTCTTAATGAATGAATAGAAAATGAATGATGAGTTAGTTCAGAATTGGTTGGTATTGACGAACTAAAGACGAAAAACCTTATTGGGTTTTTCGTCTCTGCCGGACCTGATATATAATCACCCTGGATCTGGTAACACTTGCGATCAAAATTTTCGCTTATATTGAAGCCAGAACCGTCTTGCCAAGTACTACCGTGTTACCAAATGGCTTGTGGAGGTCTGGTAAGCAGCCGCTCCACGTAAAATACTAGTATTCAGCTGAATCCAGTTTGACTGGGAGTCGGCCGGAATATAGTTGGGAAAAAGGCTAGGCATAAACTGTAGCCAGATCCTGTTGCCACAATATTATATTCTTATCAGCCTATTTATAACATTCAATTTGACGAAAACCACTCGAGCCAACATATTGACCTCTTATCTAGATAAACTTTATCTAAAACCAACACGTTGCTTTCATTAAAACACCGAAATACACAAAATAACTCCCCTTTTTAAACGCATATGGAAACCGGCAGACTTTTCCTCATTCATTGCGAGGTATCTAACAGCTTGTACGTCAAAAATCACCATCACCTCTTATCGAAGGAACACAATCACAACGTAGAAAGAATCAACGAAACGAAAAAAACTTACAGATCATCGCAAACACCAGCACAATAAACAGAAGAGCCAAGAAGGTCCCCCCGGCGTAACTTCCAAACACTTTAGGCACATCCCCCGTCAGCATAGCTTTTAAATTCTCCTTCACATCATCAGCTAACTCCACTGTATCGAGCAGTTCCATCAACACTTTTCTAGAAGGTGGTTTCCCGGGTTCCGAACTCGCTTCGATCAACTCTTGGAGTTTATCAAGGGTCCCTTTGTCTAGCGTGTCCATCTTGGGCGAATTGTGTCGTTGAATTAAATATTTTTAACGATATGATTCTGAGTTCATTATCTGTAATGAAACGTGGATTCCACGTTGTAGGAAAGGAGCGGGGCCGAGTGTGGAGATTACAGCGGTTTGATAAGCTTGAACTTGAAGTTATCAGATATGGCGGGTCTTGGGTGCCACCAATTATTTTTTAATTCAGTAGTCGTGTAAAATATTTTTGTGTGCTAATTGACTTACTGATATTGGTTGCTTGTTCGTGTTAGTTTTTTAAATGTAATAAGGTTTAATAGTAATCGGTCCCGTTTTCGCCATCTGGCAGGGTGAAGAGACCATTTTTGCTTACTCAGTCACGTGTTGCTGGGGAGTCTGTTCTGCTACTTCATCTTCCCAAGTCGAAACACTTGGAAGTGGTGACTGGCAGTCTTTCTGGGTTCTCTTTTTTATTATTATTTAAAGGGCTTGCTCTTGACCACAATCACGCCTGATGGAAAGCGATGGATGAGGTCTAAGATGGAGCGAGCTTGCCCAGAAGATGCCTGTTCACTCTTGCTTTGAAGGCTGACGGGTTAAGTATATGTGGACGAGAACACAGACGTTGGCAGAGAGTTCCACATTTTGCCTATGCCATAATAAATGTGGAGGAGAAGTGCTGGGTACGACTAGTCGGGATATCGACCAAGTAGGGGGTATTCTGGTTATAATAGAGCGATGGTGGGATCAGGTCGTGGAGTTCCTGTGCACATAGAGTTCTGCTTTCATAGACAGACTCACCCTTGTCAATTTTTGCTTTTGATTAACTATGTTGGCGTGCAGTTTAACCAGGTGCAGTTGATTATGTAACGCCAATATTCGAATATATACTATTTTAATGCTACAGAAACGCTTTCGTGACCGCTTTTGCCTTACGTCTTATTGTAATAAGCATTGATTACACAAGTGTTTCATTATCATCCATCTTAGCGTCCGTTCACAAATACCTGATCCAGAATAAGAGAAAAACTGTTTTACTTTTTTCCTTTAATAATAACTTCCTTATCTTGTGGCAAAAAAATAATAGACACACGGGTCAAGCTTCAAGGTCTAACATAGCTTGCGAATGTTGGTCCAATCGGGTCGATTAAAATCGAGATTTCGAAACACGGAGGGGATTTCGGAATCGGAAACCTCGTTATTAAGCAATTTTTCTTCCCGTAAGTTTTTGGGAAACTCCTCAAGGAACCTACATGCCTAATTTCATTTTTCTACGACCAGTAGTTTCGGCTACCTATGCGTTATCTGTCAGTCACTCTTCAAACAGTAACGGAAAAGAATTATATATATGAGGATGCAGGCGAAACCTCTGTCAAAAACTAGTTTTATAAATAATTGCTCTGCTTTCCAAGCCGGTTTATGTAAATCGACAATTACAGACTCGTCTGGCAATTAAGAAGCTATTTACTTTAACGTCATTCCTGATCTCAGGTGTTTTATCAAGGACAAGTCACAATATTAACAGATATGTACCTATTATTTCCAAGGTGGCATGTCTTTACCAGAAATTGATAATAGGTGCTATTTCCGGGATTTTGTGAACGTTATCTTAACATGGATATACCTTCCACCTTCCTTCGGGACCAGTTAGTAATATGGCAAACAACACAGCGCGGGACCAGCTTATACCGGAAATGAGTGGTTTAATATGTTGTTATCCGTACTCGTGATATCTTAAACAGTTTAACTTCATTTAATAAATCGACATTTAGGAGTCGTAGGCCTCCCACAAGGTGCACCGATGGCCTGGTGCGGGTCCTCGCGGGTAGCCGATGGCCGACAAGACGAACGGGACCGGTTGGAGTGGCGATACGCGCGGGGTGGACGCCGCCCAACAGTGTGCGTCTTTCGGCACATAATGATGATGACAGCAAGAAAAATATTACCGGGAATCCAGGGATATGGCCATATTGACATTATATCTTTCAGGTTCATAGACCCAAAATAGCACGTGGCAGTAGCAGTGGTCAGGGCACATAGCTCGCAGAACAGATAGTTGATGGGGTCGAATGTTTCTGGAGTGGCGACCGCGTAGCAGATCCCTAGTCTTAAGGAATACCCATGTTAGAAAACAAGCCAAGAAGTTCATTGGTAATGATGTACTGGTCGAGTCAAAGCTCCAAAGCCTTGAACATCGACTCCGAATCGTAAGCCTGTCGGGTTTCTATAGGTCATACTTCGGGGAGAGTGCATCGGAATTGCTCGGAATTGTACAATTTAATTCCCCCAAGCCCGATACAGCAACCGACTACACGGCCATACGGCGATGCGACAACGGTACGTACAAGGTGAAAACTCCAACTATACGCACAAAACGATTTGGGGATACTTTCATTGTGCGTACAGCTAAGGAGTGGAATTCCCTGCCGGAGTCTGTGTTTTCCGATAACCACAACCTGAGGCTTTAGTGTGAGTTTTCTAACGTACTCGATCGCGTTAACGTAAACGTTTGCTTATGTTAAAGCGTACAGAAAAAAAAGGTTATCCGTTATTCGCACCAGGCGGCGCTTATTCAGTTTCAATACAAATTGGCATTTACGCTAACGCGGTCGAGAACGTTAAGGTGGAAGCGCCAGGGTAGCCCGCGAAATTCAAATATTTTTATGTTTTTTTGCAATTTGCCGGTCAGTGTGAAGCTGTATGTTGAACAAAATACAATTCGCGGCCGTAATGCATATTTATCTAAATAATTATACCCATTTTAATTATCAATATAACCCTCTAAGTTCATATAATTCGATTGAATGACTTTTTCACGAAATAACATTCAATCGAGTTCTATGAACTTAGAGGGTTATATTGATGATTCAAATGGTTATAATCCTTTAGATAAATGCTCTTTACGATCGCGAACCGTATTTTGTTGAACATACAGCTTCACACTGACCGGCAAATTGCAAAAAAACATAAAAATATTTGAATTTCGCGGGCTACCCTGGAGCTTCCACCTTAAGTACTCACGCTATGCCTTCTGGGGTCTATAAGTCAACAGTGAATAGTTTAATTCTAGGCAAGCGTGCTCCATCTCCGACACACCATCGCTTTCTACCATGTGAGATTGGGTCGAATGTGAGCCTACCAAAAATAAAAAATGCGTTTTTGTCGTGCGTTCTACGAAACGATTATTTTATTTCAGTACCTAGTAGGTGTCCTATTTGCGAATATTATCAGTAGATTCTACTAGGACATTATTTTATTCCGCTTGCCTAATGAGAAAGGCGCTGCCCTGTGGTGTGTGCAATAAGGCTGCCCATTGTCCACTTATCTTTGTAAATGTTTGTCCTGGGCTTATTCTGAGGTGTGCAATAAAGTATTTCTTTACTTAATATTATAAAACTGAAGAGTATGTTTATCTCAGGAACTTTTGGTTTGAATTGAAAAATTCTGTTAGTTTTGGATAACTCATTTACTTGAGTAACGCTATGGCATAACCAATAGGCTTGTGTCCTGAAAAAATCTAACTACCTAGTCCGTCAGTTAGTTTATCAAAAAATATTTGACCCGTGTTTTTATTTTGTTACGGGAACCAAAATTGACGAAGTTACGACGCTTTTAAAATTCTCTCCTGAAAAAATCTAACTACCTAGTCCGTCAGTTAGTTTATCAAAAAATATTTGACCCGTGTTTTTATTTTGTTATGGGAACCAAAATTGACGAAGTTACGACGCTTTTAAAATTCTCAATACGTCACACCTTTGCATAATTTTTAGTGAGTCGTGACGTCACGAGCCCTCACTCCCGAGTTTTGATGCGTTTTATATTTGTCAATATTCATTGATTTACAAAAACAAAAAATACGTGCCCATTATTTTTCAATACTCTAACTGACGGGTTAAATAGTTTTGCAATTTGTGGATGATGGAATCTAGATTATTAGGAGAGGAGTGGGTCAGCTAGAAATAAATAAAAAGTTAAAAAAAGCTGAAATCTACAGCTTGTGGAATTGATTAATGGGATGTTAAAACCAGCAGGTAGCCCACACAAATGGTAGTCTTCACATGGTAAAGATTATGAACAGGACATTTTCAATATTGGACATGCCTTACTTGTTTGCAACTTTATATTATTGGAATCCTTATCTAAATTCATTGTGTGTCCAATCCATCCATGCAGTAGAAGCATGCACTAGGTTGTTTGTTATAAAATGCCTTGTTGCATTAAGTCGGCCCATGTACCACTATTGTATATAAAGTTTAACCTCTGAACGCCTGTAAGCCCCAACAGGGGCGCTTTAATTTGCTGTTGTTAACTGGTTAAATAAATAAGCAGTGAAGCAGCAACTTTTTTATACTATTAAGAGATTAGAGATTTCTTTTTGCTGACTGGAGTAGAGTGTAATTTTGCTATTTATTAACTTTTTTTTAAAGAGCTAGGCTAGCTTTGTTGGTCAGGGGTCCTGGCTAAGATAAACAATAGACTGGAAGTCAAATAATAATTATGGTTAATGGAGTTCCTACTCTACTCTGCTGAGTATGTTTTTTTTAAGGATATGAAGTCATCAAATGACTTGCTCAGGATACTCCCTTCGGGAAGGGAGTTTCTGATTCCTACTGCCTAGAACCTCCTAGTGCCTCTTGCGTTCAAAGGCTGCAGTGAATCTTTCAAATAAATACAGCAACCCTGGCAGGTGAAGGGATGTCTTAGGAAATCAAATGACACGCCTTTGACCACTTTTTCTGCCAAGCACAATATTAGGGTCATGAACTGTTATAGAATAGAATACTCTTTATTATGTACACCATATAAGTTACAGAAAAAATAGATGAAGAAAACATTACCTACATCTTTTCTTTCCGGTCAACCCAAAAAATCATCTATTTGGGTTGACCGGTTGAAGACTTACTAGTTATATCAAACTGATTTTAACCTAGCTAGGTAAGCCTTAATGCACATATTATTAAAAGCATAGTAAGTTTATTTATTTAGGTAGGTATTGACTTTTACACTAGGAATTGCTAAGTTTGATAAACTTAATAAAAAGAAGGCAAACTTTGATTAACGGCGTTAAAATAAAACCTACGTTTTAGCTCTAAATTTTACAACAAGATTTTACATGATATATACTTATTAGAAATTGACGCGACAAATTCCGCGAAAATTTTGCAAAAAATATTATGAGCAAAATCATATTTTTAAAGAAGTGAAACTTATGTTTTATTATTGTGAGGTAATTAAGGAAATAATTAAACAACTTTCTTACCTGATAAACTGATGACAATAATCCCGGGAACAATAAAAACACTGTTAGAAAATGCGTGTTCCAAAGGGCCCTCGGACCCACCACTTAGATCCACCATTGTTGAATAATACTGAGATATTCCCTCGTAATACTGCGATAAAACTGTCAATAAACAAATTCAGATCATAAAATATACCATTTTATTAAGATAAAAACTATTTCTCCAATGAATTCATCAAAATCTCTGATCCGCAAAATAGGAAACGCAAACGACAACAAGTTTTCATGTTTTTTATTGATTTTCTGATTCAGATACTAGTCTTTTGGGTATCGAAATCCAAGTTGGGATTGTGACGTACAAAACAATTTATTGGTTTTTTATTTTACTATTGATAAGCACACAGTACAGTTTCTCACCTGATGGTAAGCGATGATGTGGTCGAAGATGCAGCACGCTTAACTAGAAACAACCTATTCACTCTTGCTTGACTATTCTACTGTTTTGAAATCTTTCTTTTGTTATGTTTTTATCGGGTTTATTATTTTTTCTATCCGGTAGTGTACGTTTTATTATTAAAATAATTTCATATCTTTCGATTTGAATGGGATATCCCAAAGGATAGGTATATCTACCGAAATCTATTTTTGTAAGAAAAAGACAATACAAATTGGCGGCTTATTGAATTCGTTCCTGGAATGGATCCTGATAATATATCGACCAAAGGACATGGTTTGATCAACAATGAAATGGTCTGCTATGATTATTTAGCGGAATCATATGTACCCACAATTATTGTACAGATGGGCCTTTTATTTTACACTGTTATCCTTCGGTGTTTTAAATTTAGATAAGAAACTATTTTTATGTAACAAAGTATTGTTATAGACACTTTTGAAAGTCAAATTCATACTCTCTGAGCCTCTAACTATAATGTTTTACGACAAGGTTTTTGTTACACAAATAGACTCAGTACTACTTACCTAACTAAAAATTTTTTCCTCGTAAAACAGAGTAAGAATATATTTAGTCAAAGTTGCAGTTTTAGAACAGTCTATCTGCACCATTAGCACCTGAAGGATTATGTGTTCTAAATGAACCTTCATAAAATTCATATCTGTTATATTCTATAAAATTATTCGTAATAAAAATAATAGATGTTTAACCGGTTAGATCCGGCGATGGAACCATTGGTTCCACCTGACGCAATTGATTTTATACTTTATTTTTATGTACAGACGCCAGCACATCAAGCAAAAAAAAAAAACAAAAAAAAAACAAAATTGTTTGTTAGATTTTCAACTTTATTTTGCTAGTGCGATTGGGTTCAAATTTGATTGGGAAAATTTGACAGTTTCAGATAGCCTAATATGCTGGCGACTGTACTTTATTTTATACTTTGTATTTGAATAATAATAATTATCATTCATAGGCGTTTTATTCTCCGTATTCTCTGCATCACCCAAAGGTTGACTGGTAGAGAATGCCTATGGCATTAAGTCCGCCTCTGTACTTTTTTGTGCTGAAAGTGTTAAATAAATAAATCATCCATATACATAAATTTCTTCCGTTGCTGAGTAACTTGAGCACTAAGAGAGTATTTCCCGAAATTCCTACGGGAACGGTAAAATACGTGATAAACGCGTACGAAGTCTCGGGTAAAAGCTAGTCTAGTATATTTTGACACAAAAGTTACAGAATTTTCTCAGGTCAGCAAGTGTTCCCGTTAATTGAGCACACCATAGACTTCACATTTTTTTTATCTTCACCATGAAGTTTTCATAATTATTTCCCTTTTGGGTTCGAATCAATGGGAGTCGGTATAGCATCCGCTGCTATTTTAAGTTTTTTTCAAAGTTGCGGCGCACAATCTTACTGTTTTTAATATGGGTAGGTAGAGGACACTTAAATGCAAAAAATGTGAGCAACATGCCCTAAAGTGTCACGTTGCCAAGATAATTGAAGGCACCATATGCGAACAATGAAAATCACTAAAAACTGATTCTGCAACCTTTCTCCGACAGTCGTTTCTCCAATTCAATTAATTTATTTATACCCTCATAAAAAAATGTTTTGTCTTTGTCCTCAAAATACGCTGAAACTGCCTCCTTCATCATCGGTGGTAAATTTTTTACCCCGCAGCTCTTTTTTCATTTTTGGAAAGAGGTAATAATCACTCGGGGCCAGGTCTGGGCTGTAGGGTGGGTGGTTCAAAATATCGAAGCCCACTTTATGCAGGGCAGCCAACGCAACTCGGCTCTTGTGGACGGGCGCATTGTCGTGCAAAAGCAGCACTCCTTTCGTCAATTTTCCCCGTCTTTTCTGTTTAATGGCTTCTTTTGGTCGCTCTAATATTGAAGCGTAGTATTCTCCGGTTATGGAAACACCTTTATCTTTATAATCGATCAATAATATTCCTTCTGAGTCCCAAAATACCGTTGCCATGAGTTTCCCAGCTGACTGTGACACCTTAAACTTCTTGGGGGGTGCTGTGCCCTTTTTATGCCACTGCATAAAGTCTTGTTTCGACTCAGGTTCATAATGATGAACCCAAGTTTCGTCTCCAGTAACAATTCGACTCAATACACCATCCTTGTCTTCATTGCAGAGGTCCAAAAATGCACGTGAACACTCTACGCGTTGTTGTTTTTGCGGCGGCGTGAGCATTCTCGGTACCCATCTTGCGCTGACCTTAGTCATGCCAAGATGATCGTGCAGGATTTTAAAAATGGTTGTATCGGATACTCCAACCATTTCTGCGAGTTGTTTCTTCTTTAGTCGAGCATCGTCGAGTACAAGTTTTTCGACTTTTTGGATAAGTTGTGGCGTGGTCACCTCGATGCTCCTGCCCGGCCTCGGGTCGTCTTCAAGGGATTCCCTTCCTTTTTTAAACAAACTGTGCCACTTGTACACCATGGTTTTCCCTGGACAAGAGTCACCGTAAACCGACGACATCTGATCCATTATGGTCGCAACTGATTTTCCTTGCTTGGTAAGGAACTTTATTACGGCACGCCATTAGATTTTTTCCATATTTCACTTTTCACTCCTGATTATGTTGCTTGGTTGACGATAGCTCAAAGACTAATAGTCTAATAACAATGAAATCTCGTATTTATACTAATTATGAGTCACTGAACACGTTACGATCCTAATGAGCCTAATCACAACCTCAACCCTCTCATTCCGCGAACTTAAAGACGCACCCTCGTATGTGTGGATGTTTGTTACTCTTTCACGCAAATACTATACTGAACCGATTATGACGAAATTTGGTATGTAGTAGCTGAAGACCCAGAATAACACATAGGCTAAGTACTTTTTATCCCGGATTTCTCGAGGGATCGGGATTTACACGGGAATAACGAGAATTTATACGCGGACCAATTCGCGGGCGGCCTCTAGTGGTATATATGCCATTTATCCTTGACTTCGTAGAAATATAATCCACACACACATGATTCTACCTGCAGCCATACATTTATGAAGAGATATAGTGGCAAAAGAAGTAAATTGTACTGTACCCTAATCTATGCTAATATTATAAAGCAGAAGAGTTTGTTTGTTTGTTTGTTTGGTTGAACGCGCTAATCTCGGGAAGTACTGGTCCGATTTGAAAAATTCTTTCAGTGTTAGATAGCCCATTAATCGAGGAAGGCTATAGGCTATACATCATCACGCTAAGACAAATAGGAGCGGAGCAGTAATGGAAAATGTGACGCAGACGACGTTGCGCGGGTCAGCTAGTCTATGCTAATATTATAAAGCAGAAGAGTTTGTTTGTTTGGTTGAACGCGCTAATCTCAGGAACTACTGATCCGATTTGAAAAATTATTTCAGTGTTAGATAGCCCATTTATCGAGGAAGGCTATATAACATCACGCTTTGACCAATAGGAGCGGAGCAGCAATAAGAAATATTGCAAGCGGGAAAAAAGCTTCCGTTGCGTGCGCTGTGTAAACGGTTTAGGTTACGCAAAAATCAAGTATTACGAAATTATTCCTCTTTAAAAGTTCTAAAAAAAAGTCCACGACAGCAAATGTCTATCCCTTCAGGTTAAATCACTATAACCCTTTTTATGGAAATCAATAATCAATAATGCATTATTTGCGAGGAAGTTTTTATTAACTTTGTATTAATCCTATGCATATTAGCCGAGCTATCACAATTTAAGTTTAGAAAGTCGGAAAAAGGTATAACACGAGCAGACGATGCGTTACGATATCAAAACTTCACGCGAACGAAGTCGCGGGCAAAAGCTAGTAAGTATAATATAAGGATAATGGTAGTAGGTGGTGTATCTAGAGGTATGCGGAACAAGATGAATAGTCCCGCAAACTTTCATTGAATAGAGAGGATCCTGCGACCAGACTAGTGTTGCGTCCGGTGGGCAACAGCCCAGGAAAACTCTGGGGAGCTACTCTTTAAGCCCGACGGTCCGTAGTTGCGGGCACATTCTACTCCGTATTATCTAACCACACGATTCGAAAGTTACTGTCAAATCGTGATGTCATTCATTTTTAGTTCGGGTTCGGGAATAATCGTAAGTCCGTGGGTGATAAAAAGTAGAATACCCCCGCAACTAAGGACTTCGGGCTTAGAGAGTAGCCCCCCTAATACCACGATCAAGTCTTTAGTTTTATCTGGCGGTATAGATGCCGCTACAGGTGTTCTTAGGACTCTCCTATCTATCTAGCGATCCTTAGGGTAAAAAACGGGTGAGTTATTTACGTTTGTAAATAAAACAAAGAAAACTATTATAAATATAAATTTATTATTGAAAATACACAATTATGTATATCTTTTGGCCTTAAAGTAACATTAGTGTACACAATATTAAAACAAATAATAACGCTAATGACACATATTCAATACAACAGTTCTATGACCACTATCATACACGTTTAAAAATAAAACATTTTTATTTATTTATTTATAATAATCAGGAGTAAAAATAGTTAAATTTTTTAATAGGTATGTTCTTTCTTGGAATGTTGCCCTATGTGCTGCAATGTCATTCGTATAACTACGATTTTTTTTAGTTGTAACTGGCCACTTTGTTTTTTTTTTCTATGTGACGGTAGAACACCTGTTTGAAAACACCTTTAGCGCCATTGATGGGGCAAAGACTGTATAAACTGGGATTACCTACAGAAAATTCATGCACTTTGGCTTTGATGTTATGCTTGCCAAAGTTGCCAGTTTCAACTTTAAATAATTAATGACGTAAATTTTACATTAAAAGGTTAGTATATTTACACACCCTGTTAGATGATTCTAATCATTTTCGATTCAGTCGAATTTTGGACATTTTTCTTTTTACAATTTGAAGTACCTCAACTTGAAAAGAATTATCACAGAATATTATGAGGCGATCTTCAAACTTCGACAAATTTGGTCCCATCTAAAACATTTTTAGTCATAATCTCTACCAAAATACATTTTTAGTCCTAAAAAAATCTATTGGAGAAAGTTTTCTAGTTTATTTTTAAATTGTAAAAACTTTTATAAAGGCACTTTTGGAATGACATTGAGCGTTTTCGCGCGTAATCTAAAATATATCACCGAAAAAATTTAGTTTATTTTTTTCGTTACAATTTAAAATGTTTTGTCATATTACTGGTTAACATTTTGAGATTCAAGATTTAGGAGAAATGATGAAACATTATTTATATTTCTAATCTATTATCACGAACGCACCAAAAATATTTGTAACCAATAACATGGCAACACATGTGTACAAAGAAAAACGTTTATTTGAGTTCAAACAGCGCTTATTCCTATATTTCATTATTTCACAAACACAGTATCTTCCAAAAATGTATAAATTTTATTGCATTTGTCTATCCTAAGCTGTATGAGCTAAAATAAAGGTTTTCATTTACCTAAATTTTAACTATTCGATTTAATTTTTATGGAAAATGTTGTAATTTAATTTTTCTTCAGGGGATCGAGATTATCTATTGAAAAATCGTCGTTTCCAAAGGAGATCCCTCGGCTGAATCCATCCTGTGAATAAAATAAATCAAGATAAGAAACATGTAATATACTATTTGATACACACAATCACATTTAAGTACGCAAAAAACATGTCTCCTTAGCTTAACGGAAATAAAACATTGTGTTAATTCTTTAAGTACACTAGTAATCACGAATAAGTAGGTAGGTACATATATTTTCATTAAATTACTTTAAACTTTTGTTGCATGCTTGAGGCATGAGACATGTTTTATGCTGACTGTACTTTACACAATGGACGTAACAAGACACATTTTCCGATGATGTAGGTAAACTAAACACATAAGATTATATTTCTTTAATCGTTCAACCCAACGATATTTATAAAGCTTGCATTACGAGAAAAAAACAAAATAAAAAACAAAATAAAAAACAAAAAGAGACACTTTACAAAATGCCATTTTAGATTTTATTAATACAAAAACGCCCTTTAAAAATGTCCACAATGATAAACATACCTACACCTATTTTTAATAATGATATCAAACCAAAATAATGATCAGTTATGTAGGTTTTTGCAGTTATTTATGCCGATCCCCACCCTAACCCAAACATGTAGTACCCAAATATTATCATGATTATTTTTACATCACAAAAACGCACACAAAACATTTATTTTCGACAAACATTTCAGCCCCGGACAATCACACTCGTTTTTATTTTGATTTTTAAACTTACCGATCCCCAAGCTGTCAAAATTAATAAAAAAAAATTTTTTAAATCGTTTTTGCCATTGTATTTTTGTTACAATAACTTAAAAATTACATAGTAATAATAAATAACGATATTTACACTATTAATAGGAATCAGATATCCTATTTCGTAAATAAAAATATCAGTTCAATAAGAAATAAAATCTTTGTGGTTTCAAATATTTTATGTTGCTGATTGTATCTTAGTTGTTTGCCTCCTACCATTGAATCTATGACTTAATAAAGACTTTTATTTTGAACATTGTTTTTTAGCTATATCATCTTTATTTACGAAATAGGCCATCTGTTCCACCACAGACTAAAAAAATGCATCAGAAACTCACCTTCATTTCAGAAATAGTTTTATCTAGGAACCCATTGAAATTGCTGTCCAACTCCACGGCCGGTTTCTCACTCAAATTCCCAAATCCGTTAAATGTCGAGTTGTATCCATTGCCGAAGATGTTTCCACTCTTCTGCGTATCAAACGGGTCGAATCCACTGAGTCCATTTGTGAAAGAAGTCGTGTTAAACACTGACGTTTGGAGGTTGAAGTCGCTTATGTCATAGTTGGGTCCATTTGGGTTCATCCCGTTTGGGTACGGTCCATTTGGGTATGGTCCGTTTTGGGTCGGTTTGGAGGCAGCGAACGGCTGTGTTTGGGGGTGAGAGATTGGGGCGGGTTGTGGGGACTGCTGGCTGGGGACGGAGAATGGGGTGGAGCCGAAGAGGTCGCTCCCGTTCATAGCTGGCTGCTGCGGTGTGTGACGCTTCGACGCTTTTGGTGGGGGCGCCACTATAATGAAAATTATTATGATGTTAGTGTTTCGGCTATTTTTTTTTCTACGTGTATGTTTTAGTATCGAAAGTAAAGGATTTGTTGCCCCCTTGTTTTGGAAAGGCTATTTAAAATTGAATATTAGTTCTGGGGTTTAGACGATCGCAGTCTAAGCCGAGAAGTTGTTATATTCTCGGAGTAAATTTTTTGGGATCGAACGAACAGGGTAGAGCTTTCTTGATGATCAAGTTTTCTCAAGGTACAGTACCGAGTTGAATTGTAATGATATTGTTACGCGCCAGAATTAATGCCGGGTACACAACGTACTACTAACGCCATCTAGTATCGAATAGAGAAACTAATTGGGTCACGATCTTTCTAGACTTTTCGATGCTAGAACATTCTCGATGTTTCGACACCTAGTCAGTCGGGACCGGTATGTTCCCGAACTTTCTAGATATATCCATTCTCGAAGGTTCTGGAAATTACTGTGGGACTATATTATAAGTTGCGCATCGCTCGCGACTGAGTCAGTATTGAATTGGCGATACAAGCGAATCTTTGGAAGCGATCTTCAACTGCGAGTTTAGTGAAGTGTTGAATAGTGCGATTGTGTGTTATAATTAGAGCGTTTAAAGTGTTAATCAGTGTTGATTATTAAAGTGTCATTTTTGGTTAATTAATCGGCTGTTTTTTATTCTCACGAACCCCGAGCTCGTAACAATATTCATAAAAATTCAACCCGGTCCATTAATTGAGCCGTCGTATTAATACAAAGCGATCATGGCACTAATACGCGATCGTCGCGTTTGTTTGTTGGCTAAAACCTCGAGGCACCCTCTATCGGCGCGTCGACACGATCTATTTCAACGTACAAATAAACAGGACTGACGAGTATAAGACGATACCCTGGGGTCATGTCGACTGGGTCGTAAAGACGTCGAATTTTCTTGGGGTTCAAATCTATACTAATATTATAAAGCAGAATGAGTTTGTTTGTTTGTTCGGTTGAACGCGCTAATCTCGGGAACTACTGGTCCGATTTGAAAAATTCTTTCAGTGTTAGATAGCCCATTTATCCAGGAAGGTTATAGGCTATATATCATCACGCTAAGACAAAAAGGAGCGGAGCAGTAATGGAAAATGTGACGCAAACGAAGTTGCTCGGGTCAGCTAGTTACTTATAAACTGTGTGTGATACTTACAAAGCGGCGGCGTGGTAGTGAGCGCGCTGTCGTGTGTCGGCGCTGAGAATCGAGACATCGGCTCCGACTCGAACGCGCGCGGGTCGAAGTCTGCAACAAATGGTAGCAAAACGTTAGTTTAAGACACACTGCTACTGCCTTGTTTGTTCTTGCTTCCTGCCGACTTTGTTCTGAATTGAGTTTTCTCTAAATTATTCATAAAGAGGGTTTCAGGAAAACGCCACCAGTGTGCGCCATGAAGACGAAAGAAACTTATATGATTGCAAAACTGCCTAAGCTTGTATAAAGTTGTCAGAACAAAAAAATATGGGGGCGAAATTGTTCTGAATTGAGTTTTCTCTAAATTATTCTTAAAGAGAAGAGAAGATTTCAGCAGAACGCCACTAGTGTGCGCTATGTAGACGAAAGAAATGTAAAAACGTTAAGGTGATCACATGAAGTTAACGTCAGTTAAAATAATGTCATAAATATATGACTTTAATGGCTTTTTGACAGGAGCCAACCAAGAGAGTTTTCTTCTCACAGAGTTTTCTGAATGATGACGTCCCGACGTTTTCCGAAAACCCTCGTTATGTATATGCAGATTGATTGGAGACTGCATCCGGAATTTAATAATTCTGCCTAAGTATCAAGCATTATAGGCTAGTCACATTTTTAAAATTTAAATGCAGCTAACTAATTAGTACTACACCGTTTCTTGGGGCTGTACGTAATTTTCCAGCCCCATAAAAAGGTTACACGGTTCGTCTTACTTACCGCTGTCTGAATCAGAGTTGAGCAGCAATCCTTCTAGCTTGGTGCCTACAGAGGGGTTCTTGTTTGACGACAAATCACCCAGGAGTTTGCTGAAAAACACAAAAAGAATATTATTAGATTATTTATTTGTTAAAACCTATTCATTCAGTTGCATAGAATTTTTAAACTAACTGTAACTTGACATCGTATAGTAGATAGTAGGTTTAGCTCTAAGCGATATCAACAAATATTAAAAATTTAATTAAAAATGAAAAGGGGCTTCCACACAAGAAACCAGTTTTTTTTAGTTGAACCCATATAGATTCCTCATGTCTGTCTGTCTGTCTGTCCGTCCGTATGTCACAGCCACTTTTCTCCGAAACTATAAGAACTATGCTGTTGAAACTTGGTAAGTAGATGTATTCTATGAACCATTTCAAGCATTAAGATTTTCACACAAAAATAGAAAAAAAAGAACAATAAATTTGGGGGTCCCCATACTTAGAACTGAAAATAAAAAATAAAAAATTCATCAAATCTATACGTGTGGGGTATCTATGGAAAGGTCTTCGAAAATGTTTTATGATTATGATATTGATATTTCTAGTATAATTTTTTTCTAAACTGAAGAGTTTGCGCGACAGACACTTCTAAAGTGGTAAAATTTGTGCCCTGTAACTTCTAAAATAAGAGAATGATAAAACTAAAAAAAAAAAATATGATGAATATTACCACATTGTAAACTACCGGCGAAAATTGGTTTGAATGAGATCTAGTAAGTAGTTTTTTTTTATTATGTTATAAATCGTAAATCGCAACTTTTGCTTATAATATAATACCTACGGGTTTGTACGGAACCCTCGGTGCGCGAGTCTGACTCGCACTTGGCCGGTTTTTTTTCTTCTACTCTGTTCTATTATCCGTCAAGTTAATTCTTACCCAGTGCCAAAGCTGTGCTTGCCGTTGTGTTGCGGCGGCGGCGTGGAGAGCAGCAGATTGTTGTCGTTGCTCGAGTTGAATGTGTCCGTCGAGTTGTTCGACAACGCGTCTGTGCCTGTGGGGGACAATTAGTATTAGTTTATTTGTTGGTCGTGATTTTAATGGGGAGGGCGGGGGAGCTCGTGGGGTGGGAGATTTTTTAAAGTTTTTTATTCAAAACATGGTTAGGTACACGCATTCTGCTAAACTGCATAGCAGCTGCTCATGGCTAAATATCAAAATAGCAGCATGGTTCGATAGTCATGGTTAAGCAGCACCTGCCAAGGTCGATCTGTGGACGGGTGACCATCTTAACCTACCAAGACACCTCCACTGGTCTCGGCTGTCATTTGTACATCTTCGGCAGTCGTTACGGATTTTCAGAAGCCAGAAAATCTGCCACAAGCCTTGCTAAGAAATACCCGCTTTTTTTAAGGATGGAAATCATCAAATGACTCCTCTCGTTCTGGAGGGAGCGGAAGGGTGTGTCAAACTGTTACTATCTAAAACCTATCCGTGTTCCTCCAAATGCCCTTTGCGTTCCGGGGCCGCGGTGACTCTTTCGAACAAATTCTGAAACCCTGTTACCCCTAGGTTGTGAAGGTCAAATATAATTTATGATGATCTTTAAACTTACCCATCTCAGAACCATTCCCATTCCCGTTTCCGTTCCCGTTCCCATGGGTGCCGTTAGCGAAGCCGTTGGCCATGGTGAGCGAGGCGATCTGCTTCTCCAGTTCAGGAGGAGGCTTGAACTCCGTGATCTCGCTCAGCTTGTGTCGAGAGAGGTAGGCCGAGAGATCGTCCTTGTAGGTGATCTTTGATAGCTCCTGGAAAAATGGAACATTCAGGTAGGAGATAAGGTCGTACACACGGTGCCAGTCGTCTTACAAAGGCAGCCCACTTGATGTTCCCGACATTAACTTCTCCAAGCGCTTTTTTTTTTTTAATAATTCATGTTGACCATAGGTACAATCATAGAAATATAAAAAAAAAAATTACATCTATGGGTACATTAAAAATTAATAATGCATTAGAAGTCAGCAGTTAATACACCTTCGAATTAGTGAACACAAGTGAATTTCGTCCCACAATTGGGATTAGCTACAGTATCGCAAGAGCTTTAATATAATAACATTCATTTAATGCGGATATTTACCTGCAAACGATTTTTGTAAGCGTTCATCTGTAGCTCTAACTTCTTGTTCTGTAGCTGCATCTTTTGCATCTCGATGTATTTGCCATTGTCGTTCAAGAACCGTCTGGAATGCACACAAAATGACAAAATGATATGGATAAAGTGTTTAGGAACAGCGGCTCTAAAAAGTCCACTAGCAGAACCAGAAAGCACATCATGTTACCCGTCACTGTCAAACTTTTCCAATCAACCTTGAACAAGTAGGTACACAACAAGTAACCTGGACTTGGGTAACATTTTTAGTTTAATTGGGAAAGTTTTAGAAAATTGTAGATTTAAGTGGGAGCCCTTTCTTCGTCTTGGCCCAAGACCAACTAAGGGGCCCAAGACTCTTGGGTGTCAAAAAATATAAAGCAGTAAACTTTAAAGACCATTTTAAAGTCACAGTAAAGTCACGGAAATACACGGATTATACCCAAAGGGTCGTCCATTGTCCCACAAGGTTATTTAAACAATGGTATCTTTAACCATTGTCATCATGTGAGATTTCTTCACAAAGGCTTTCATAAAACGCTTTGGGAGGGACAGTTTAGCATGTTTATGGAGGGGCATGAGTCGGCATGACTCAAATGTATAAAACTTTTGTGTGAATGCACTTTGTTAGCAACCCAAAGTTCTAAGCATAACCTGCAAAAAATTTCGTATCAGAAATTCCGTGTTTTGCCAATTCCAATTTCAACTGAATCGGTCTACTAGATTCGGAGCAAATTGGCTGTGGCAGACGGATCCTGTGAGGGTTGCTCTTGACACAATGTAGGAAAGCTTAGCTATAGCTGACTGGACAAGCTGTGGGCCCGCTAAATACAGTGTTAGAATACTGAAACAGCGAGACTAGGCCGCGGCAGGCCGCAAAGGGGACAAGGGACGACCTGGATGTCTTCCTTAAAAATTGAAAGAAAGAGGCACAACATCATGAGCAGTGGAAGGAATGGAGGGAGGCCTTTGCCCAGCAGAGTGGGACAGTACGGGCTCGTAATAATAATGAACTCACCTGTAAGCCAAATCAAACGCCTGCCCAATAGTCAGCGTGATTTCTGAAGCCAATTTAGTAGAAATAAACACGAAACATTCATGTTTTTCCGCGGGGCCATCATGGCCGTTTACGTTGTTCACAGTACTGCCACCTTTCGCGATGAAGGAGAAGTATTTCTTGGCCCCTTTGTCGTCGGCGCAGTAGGATATCCGATGGAGAGGGAATTGGTACATGATGTTGTTTGATCGCGGCTCCTGAAAATGAAAAAGATGGAGGTTAGTTTTTGGTCGGCGGCGGGAAAAAAGCCCCGAATAGATCCGTGAATCAGTCCGCCTGGCTGGTCTGTGTTGGGGTCGGCTTCCAGTCGAACTGAATTCAGCTGAATTCCAGTATTTCATGGAATAACTGACCTATGAAACTAGATCAAAGATCTTAAGGTATACGGTCGTATAACGACCATGTATGGTTAGGTCAGGCCTGCCAGTGTTGCGAATTTTGTTCAAGAGTCACCGCGGGACTGGAACGCAAAGGGCATAAGGAGGAACACGGATGGGTTTTAGTCAGCAAGGTTCTGAGACACTTTCGCTCCACCCAGAGTGACAGGAGTCATTTGATTATTTCCCATAAAACATGGTTTAGGTTAGGAATAGACCACAAATGCATTATCCATAAAAACGGTATTTCTAAACACATAAACAGCTGACTACAGTACGAATAATCTAAGTTTACCCATGCGAAGTACGTCGCAATCGATTGCGCAGGATGTCAATTTGACAAGAAACATAGAAAAGCGCATGCGCGGGTACGTCGCGTATGCCGTCTCAGTCACTCGTATACGTTTGATGCATACTTGTGCCTCGCTTCCTCAATGCAATACGACTGTTGGTGCGAAAAGTGTTAAACGTTGTTATTGTTTTAATTAATTATTCTGGTTTTTTCTTACTGTTTGACTTGTATTTTGTGTTTTCTTGTAGTGTATGTGTTTGTTGTGTTACTTTGTGATCGTGTTATTGTTATTGCATGCATTTTTTCAAAATTAAAATATAACACGTAAACAAAAAAAACATAATCTACGAACGTAACACTTTTCTACGCGATGGACCCTGCGCGGTCGTCACTAACAGCCAACTTCGCATGGGTAAAGTTAGAATATTCGTACTGTACCATCAAACATTCATTGAAACAATCGCAAACTCTAGCCTATGACCGCTGTGACAATAGAGAGCGGTGACGCTTTTCGCCCGCGACCTTGCGCCCGCGCGGCGTGACGTGAAAGCTACGGAAACGCCCGAGCGCGGCCGAGCGGGCCCGAACGCACTCGTAACCACCATGATTACAGCTGTGTGATTGTGCGGGTATTTTGTGTTTACCCTTTCTAATTAGTGTTTCTGAGTAATGGTTCGATGTTTTGCAGTGCCAATTGTGCATGATTCATGACTGACGGTTTTTTTTTATTGTTGATAGGCTAACGTTTGACTACTGTCTCATCCTCTTATTAGCTGGTAAACGATTATGTGGTCAACGATGGAGCCCGCTTGTCTAGAAGTAACTTATTTATTCTTGACTTAAAGATGATTTCCCTATAATTAGTCATTTATAAAGTCCTGGAGCCCAAAGTGTCATTCTAACAGCTTTTATATCGGTCAAAGGTCATCATTTTAAAGGTTGACTATGAGACTGACCATGTAAAATAGCGCTAAATGTATTTTTTTATATTTTTGGCAAGTAGATAGATAATAACACAGGATCAGCCGCTTTATTGTGTAAAAATCACTATATGAAAGCAATCTATTCGTTTTTTTTTATTAAAGGCAAGGTACTCGTATCAATGTCAATGCCTGATGCCTGACCTGTCAATGTGAAGTAAACTGTCATTCTTTAGCTAAAGATTGACAGTTCACTTCACCTAAATTTTCATTATCGGCGGATCCAGGGGGGGAGGGGGCTTAGGGGCTCTCAAGCCCCTCCCCCCTCCCTGATTTCCACGGTGAGGACTTTTTTTGCAGAATATTATTACAGCACATTGTTTCTTTGTATTGGGTATTACTTTGTGATGATAACAATGGCAGGAAATAATGTAAAAAAGTGATAGCATTAACAGTTTCTTTTAATTGTTTAATTGACGCCTACCTTTGAAAGGTTTTGAATTGTTTTACTTATTAAAACCTAAACAAACTTGTATCCATATCTAATTATATAATTATGCTAATATAATAAAACTGAAGAGTTTGTTTCTTTGTTTCAGTTATCAATCGAATTCTGAACATTCTTTTTGTAGGTATATGATATTTATGAGTTAGGCTATAATCCTAGATCCCAGCGGCTAGTATCCCTTAGCCACGAGCTCCTCAATTTATATGATACTAGAGGCCGCCCGCGACTTCGTCCGTGTATAAATTCTCGTTATTCCCGTGTAAATCCCGATCCCTCAGGAACTCCGGGATAAAAAGTAAAAAAATAGACGAAGAAAACATTACATAGGGTGACACAATCCCATCCAAAATCAATAGTTTCCATCCGTGCCTTGTTTAGGAAAAAAAGTATATAATTTAACGCGATATTTTACAATCTTACGAAGTTTACCATTTCCCGGTGATATATTATAGAACCCTTTTCTAAATCAGTCAATCTATGTAGGAACCTTCGACGTAACATACATACATACACGTCAAACACATAACCTCACATCTTCGAAGTCGGTAAAAACTGATCGCAGGAAGCTATGTTACGAATTATGTACGTGTTGAGTATATAATGTCCATTATTTACTCAGTAGCACGAAGCGTGTTTCGTATGCTATAATAATATTATGATTTATTTGATCTCCGACAGGTGCAAAACATAAGCCACTCTGGCTACTACTATTTCTGTCAGAATGAATTGAGTGATTTGACAGGTAAGTGACAGCTGGTATTTACAGGTTATTCATTGGTGCAGTTCAAGCAGTTGGTATAAGTCTGAAACTTTTAGGGTTATAGAAAGTTTAATGGAAATATTTAACACTGGCAGCCCGCCCCCTGCTTCGCGCAGATGGTAGCATCCTACTAATACTATAATACTAGCTGACCCACGCAACTTCGTCTGCGTCACATTTTCCATTAATGCTCGGCTCCTTTTAGTCTTAGCGTGATGATATGTAGCCTATATCCTTCCTCGATACATGGGCTATCTAATACTGCAAGATTTTTTTCAAATCGGACCAGTAGTTTCTGAGATTACCCCCTACATACAAACTTACAAACAAATTTTACCTCTTTATAATATTAGTATAGAAGTATAGATAGCCTGCAGCTGTCCCCCGCGGCTTCGTTCCCGTCAACTGGCAACTTTCTTAATTTTTTTTTACATAAATTCTCCTGATAATAACAAACACAACAAAAAAAGAATGAGCGAAATCGGTTCAACTGTTCTCGAGATTTGCGCTTAGCAACACATTCAGCGATTCATTTTTATATTATAGATAATATGTATATTATGCGAAATTTTCTGAGGATGAATGGATGTTAGTTAATCTTTGAAGTCAGCCTGAAAGGATCTTCATGGGCACAATGGTAGATTATAGTCTGGAATAACACATAGGCTAATTTTTATCCCGGGAGTTGTTCCCTAGAGATCATGCAGTCGAAGCGGCTGGCAGAAGCTAGAAATAGACTTGTGTCCTGAAAAAATCTAATTAGTCAGTTAGATTTTCAAAAAATATTTGACCCCTACTTTTTCTTTTGTTACGGGAACCAAAATTGACGAAGTTACGACGCTTTTAAAATTCTCAATACGTCGCGCCCTGGCATAATTTTTAGCGGGTCGTGATGTCACGAGCCCCCACTCCCGAGTTTTGATGCGTTTTATCTGTGTCAATATTCAATGATTTACAAAAAAAAAATACGTGTCCATTATTTTTCAATACTCTAACTGTACGGACTAAATAGTTTTGCAATTTGTGGATGAATGGAATCTAGCCTATTAGATAAGCAAGTGGCATTATTTTTACCGAAATTTTTACCAATCACCGTCATATTTCAGCCAACTTTTACAAAATCTCAACGAATTATACACCTAAACCTTCCCAATGAATCAATCCATCTGATTCAATTTTCTTAAATGGTAATTTTAGATCATACTTTTTTATATGAATTTATTTGAAGACATATTATTTGGCGCCTCTTTCGTGATAAAATTTGGCTCTGCTTCTAAGTTCGTGAATTCGTGGCTCGGATAAAGTTTTCCAGTAGTCATGATGATTTCTTAGTAAAATCAAGATCAAGATTAAATTATAGAGATTTTTTACAAATTATTATGTAAGATATAAATAAAACATACATATTTCAATTGCTTATTTTTTGCGCTAGAAACAAAACTAACGAAATATAACGTACTAGAACGAACTTATGGTCCTTTACCTTGTTCTCGTGCATTCAGAAGCCAGAAGAATCTGACATTAGTCTTGCCAAGGATATCCGTGTTACCCAGTTAATGGGTTGTGGATGTCTGGTAGGCAGCCGTTCCACGTTAAATAGTACTATTCAGCTAGATCCGGTTTGACTGGAAGCCGACCCCAATACAGTTGGGAAAAGTCTAGGCAGATGATTAGATATTCGTGTGCTGACTCAAGAGGCTCAGCCTACCCTCCCCAATTAACAAGCGTAACGCTGACGCATTGCTCGTGTATGTAAACAATGGTTGCTCATACAATCAGCGGTTAAAAGTGAAATCAAATGTACACGCGGCTAAAGACTTTGGTGTGCAGGGTTACAACGCACAATTGTTGAAATCTTGACTGGTATTGTGTGGCCTGAAGGATTTTAAATAAAAAAAATATCCACGAAGGAAGTTACATTACACAAAGGGTGACAAGCAAACACAACAGGCGATGTTTATATTTGCTAGTCACCCTTTGTAATTTCAATTGATTTGGATTTGGTAACATAGATGTGTACTATCTCTTGACGTTTTGCTTTCGATCTGGGTGAGCAAATGTGAGATATCACAACTTCTTCAGCGGAAACTAGGTTGCCGATGGATGCCAGACGGCAGGACCGGCTGTTGTAGCTACACTTCGGAAAGGCCTATGTCCAGCAATGGACGTCTGCAGGCTGATATGATGATGATGAATTGTGGCTGTAACTTCCACGATTACACCAATTAGGCTTTAACTCTTTTGAATTGACACTGATCTGCATGGTCCTCATATAACGTATAGTGAATATGAGGACCATGTAGATTGCTATGTTAGGGGTTTATTTCACTTAATGTTAGTCTGGCTGGCGGTTTGAGTTCTTTATGCGGCCTACACAAATGTCCTTACTTTGGTATTGTTCGTCAGTTCGTTGAGCTCCTTTAAGTTCTAAGTTTGAGCTACACGATAACTGGCAAATGATTGCACTGTCTGGACAGGTCCACTCAAATCTTTGTGGTAATTTCCTCAAAATACCACTCAGACATTAACCTACATGGTTCTCATATGATTTGACCAGTACGATTATGGTCTTCAAAAGAGACTACTTTAGAGAGAGAGAAGGAGCAGAAGAGAGTGTTACACTTTTACCGACTAAAACCCATCCGTGTTCCTCCTAATGTCCTTTGCATTCCAGGGTCACAGTGACATTTTCGAACGAATTCCGCAAACGTGGCAGGAAGCTCGACTCGTGCGACTGTTATTATTTAGCCACAAGCTACGACTTCTCAGGGACTTACCAAGCCTGACTACCAATCAGTTTCGCCAACATTACGTGCGTGCGAAAAGTACAGTCGCCAGCACATCAGGCTACCCGAAACTGTAAAATTTCCCCAATCAACCTTGATTCTTATACCTTTAGAGATAAAATTTAAAATCTATTGAAGAAATTTGACAGATTGTTGTAGCTGGCGTCTGCACAATAGTTACCTACACAGATCTGAGAACTGTTGTATTGAAAGTAAAAGCGGTTATATCTGCGGGTTGTAAACTAATTGATTTCGCGCTGTTTCTGTCTGGCGTCGATCGTGGGATGAGAATATAGTTTTTGTAGCGGTATTTAAGTTTTTAACACGCTTGTAAGGTGTTTGTCTTGTCAATCAAAGTAAGTGATGATTTTGTTGGCATGCGATGATTTAGATGATTTATGTAGTTGCTAGCTTCTTTTCATACTTATTTATTTTATATCTTTGTGATGATGTCAACAGATTTGACCGGCTGAAAGCTTGGGTGAAGTGATCACTAAGTGAGGTGTCATTCCATCTTGATTACTTGCATTCACATCTCACTTCGTGATCACTTCACTCAAGCCTTCACTTCACAACCGACCGGATAAATTGCGCGGCTTGTGTCCAGAAAAAATCTAATTAGTCCGTCAGTTAGATTATCAAAAAATATTTGACCAGTCTTTTTTCTTTTGTTACGGGAACCAAAATTGACGAAATTACGACGCTTTTAAAATTCTCAATACGTCACACCTTCGCATTATTTTTAGTGACTCGTGACGTCACGAGCCCCCATTCCCGAGTTTTGATGCGTTTTATCTTTGTCAATATTCATTGATTTACAAAAACAAAAAATACTAGTCCATTATTTTTCAATACTCTGACGGACTAAATAGTTTTGCAATTTTTGGATGATGGAATCTAGCCTATTCTAAGATCACACTATTAAGTACGCAGTGTCCCAAGCCCAAACTTCACCTCTACTGTCATCAGAGTCGCCAATTTTTTTAATCTACCTGTACCACTTCCACGGGCGAGCTCCTTCACAGAGAAGTACTAACTGCTAATAAGGTTCAAACACCCACGACCCACGACCTCATTCCACCGGCCCTCTTCTACCATCGGACATCCAGACGCAATGCAACTTACCATCCCTACCTTGTTGCTATTCCACAAATTCGCACTAAGCGATTCCAAACGTCTTTTATAATGCGGACAGCAAAGGAGTGGAATTCTCTGCCTGCGTCTGTGTTTCCGAACACCTACGACCCTGCCCTAATCTCTTCAAAGTTAGAGTAAACAGGCTCCTTCTGGGTAAGCTCGCTCCATCGTAGACTTTGTCTCTGTCATTTCTGACCAAGACTAAGGTCGAGAGCAAACCCATACTAATATTATAAAGCAGAAGAGTTTGTTTGTTTGTTTGGTTGAACGCGCTAATCTCAGGAACTATTGGTCCGATTTGAAAAGTTCTTTTAGTGTTAGATAGCCCATTTATTGAGGAAGGCTATAAGTAGGCTATATATCATCACGCTAAGACAAATAGGAGCGGATCAGTAATGGAAAATGTGACGCAGACGAAGATTCGCGGGTCAGCTAGTCTCAAATAAAAATAATAAAAAAACAAAACTAACCTGTATCGCAACTCCATCGACGGATATTGTAATCTCGACCTTCTTGCACTTGGCGCCATCTTTGGCTTCAGACTTTTTCAGCTGCTGTGTGAACTGTAGTTTCTTGATCGCGTCCTTCACGACTTCGATGCCTTTGGGCTGGTCGACTTGCGTGCAGCCAAGGAACTGGAAGAAGCGAAAATATACCTAAATGAGACATGTCTTATGATAAAACTTAGAAAAAAAAAGCTTTAAAATTGAATAGTAAAGCGCACCGGTTCAAAGATTCTTTACATAATATTTTGTTTTGATTTTTGGGAAAAATTTAGTAAAATGGCCTATCAGTGGCATAGGCATATTCATGTTTTGGTTTTACTGACCACTGCTCTGATTTTTTTTCTGTCGCAAATATGTACCTACTACGTTCTTCTTTTTTTAACCGACTTCCCAAAAAGGAGGAGGTTATCAATTCGGTTGTGTTTTTTTTTAATGTTTGTTACCTCATAACTCCGACAATTATGAACCGATTTGAAAAAGTCTTGTTTTATCTGAAAGAATATACTTGCAGATTGGTCCCATTTAAATTTTATCGAAATCGGTTACGAACTTTGGATTTTAAATCGAAATAGCTGGAATTCGTCTACTTGGATGATAGTTTCATGTCATCCAAGTAATCGAAATTGCGTATTTTGCTTTTCTGCGATTTTGCAGTGTTGTTGTTAGGCGTGGGGTACCACTAAAAAGTGAAAAATAAAAGGTGTCATCATCATCTGCCTAGCCTTTTCCCAACTAGATTGAGGTCGGCTTCAAGTCAAACCGGATTCAGCTGAATACCAGTATTTTACGTGGAGCGGCTGCCTACCAGACCTCCACAACCCATTAACTGGGTAACAAGGTACTCCTTGGCAAGACTGGTGTCAGATTAACTGACACCCTAGACTTAGAATTTTTCGTCGGCTTTTTTCTCAGTTTTTAATTTTTTTCAAGGGTTTTTTTACTTTAGACTGCTCATAATCGTTATTCTGACCTAACCCAATGAGATTTTTAATAAAAAAAAAATAATGAACTAATTTCACTAAAAAGAGCAATCTGAATAAAACCACAAATAGATATCAGCTCAGCTGAGCTGATACCTATTTGTGGTACTCTTGAAAAAAATTAAAAAATGAGAAAAGAACCGACGAAAAATTCCAACAGTGGGGTGTCCAGAATCATGCCCTGGACCCATGGAAATCGTTTGTGCGTCGATGTCAGATACACGCGGTATGGTTATGGTAAGGAACCTTTCGTGTGTGAGCCCGACTCGCACTTAGCCGCTTTTTTTTTGTTCAGCCTTCATTCTGGGTGTTGATAAACTGCAAGCTTTAAACCCAGCCACGCTTCGTACCAATTCCTAGATAACACCGCAGAGCAGTGACGTATGCAGTCCGCCCCCTACATTCCACAGACGCACTGATACCGGCCATCTGCTTTTAGCACGTGCATCGATAGCCTTATCTTCTGTTTGTTGTTGGATCGACTGGCTTTTGTTTTAAGTGTAGTTGGTGCTTTAGCACCGTCGATTACTCTGGTTATATATATATACCGCGTGTATCTGACATCGACGCACAAACGATTTCCATGGGTCCAGGGCATGATTCTGGACACCCCAGTGTTGGAATTTTTCAAGAGTACCACAAGTAGGTATCAGCTCAGCTGAGCTGATAACTATTTGTGGTCTTATTCAGATTGCTCTTTTTAGTGAAAGTAGTTAATTAATTATTTTTTTATTAAAAATCTCATTGGGTTAGGTCAGAATAACGATTATGAGCAGTCTAAAGTAAAAAAAAACCCTTGAAAAAAAATGAAAAAATTACAAAAAAGCCGACGAAAAATTCTAATTCTAGGGTGTCCAGAATCATGCCCTGGACCCATGGAAATCGTTTGTGCGTCGATGTCAGATACATGCGGTATACAGGGTTATTTGTAAAACACCGACCACTTTTCAGAACTATGTTTCTAACTTCATAATCAACAACTTTTGTTCTATGACTTTTAAAAATTCATCATATTTTAGTACATCAGGTTTTCATACAAAAATAAAAATGAAAATCATTGAACGCTCTAAATGTTACGAAAGAAAAAGTGTATGTGTAAAATGTGTATTATAAGTTTATAACTTATTTATGTACTGTGTACCCATTCTATTTATCATTATAACATCTTTTAGTATATTTTTTTTATCATTTGTTTTGTTCCTCTCAAAGAGAGCACCTGCCATCTAATCTCTTCACCACCCTTGGTTGACTGCTAGTCTATTCTGTAAATAACCATTTCGATATCGACTTCACCTGCGTGACTAAGCTTACAAAGTGAACTTTATTTCACACATCATAAGGTCTTATATTTATACGAATTTGAAACTCACCTCGGATTCCGCTGTCGAGACACGAAAATGTTGTTACAGAATAGCACTGCTGGTAGAGAATGCCTAAGGCATTAAGTCCGCCTTTGTACATTTTTTGTGCGAAAAGTTTAAATAAATAGATAAATAAAAAGAAAGAGCTTTCTTTCTCTCTCAGAGGTTGTCGGTGTTTTACAAATAACCCTGTATGATAGTGGAATATGCATGAATATAATATTTATCATCTATACAGTTTATCTAAGAATATACAAAAATATAATACTAACAGTGAAAATAGAATCGAAATTGCTCGAAAAACAAACGAGATATTAAACAAATATATCTGTCCCTCTCGTGGAAACGCTGTTCTGTGTCATCTGTGTCTATGGCAACTGTATACGCGTCACGGAATTTGACGTCAAAGTTCATATCAGACGTCTCTTTCTAATTGTAATCTTTGAAGCTTTATAACTTCATCGCTGATAAAGGTAAAATAATTTCGTGATTGTTTACTCGAGCTAATAAGTATTTCATTTAGCAAATTAAAAAATCGCATGCATATTGTAGACGTTAACTTTTGCTCTCGACTTTGTATGCGTATAGGTATCCCGGTTTATCGTGTTCCAATGGGAATTTCGGGAAATCAAAAACATGCCAAACATCAGTTTTCTACGACCAGCAGTGGTATTCTGTAACAACATTTTCGTGTCTCGACAGCGGAATCCGAGGTGAGTTTCAAATTCGTATAAATATAAGACCTTATGACGTGTGAAATAAAGTTCACTTTGTAAGCTTAGTCACTCAGGTGAAGTCGATATCGAAATGGTTATTTACAGAATAGACTAGCTGTAGTTTCGACTGTGCGCAATCAGTAAATCAACAGTAACTGAAGGATTTCCCAAAACTCAAACGGAAACTGAAAAAAAAAAAACATTTACGTTCGAACTCGCGGGCAAAAGCAAGATTGAAATAAATGTTTTTAGTTTATCAGTACATACCTTAACGAGGTACGCGACATGGCCCTTGACGAGGGCGTCAGGCGCGTGGATCCACGTCCTGCCATTGGGCGCGCCGTTCTGCTTGCCCTTGCCCTGCCAGAACAGCAGGGTTGACATCCTGGAACAAACGAGAGAAACAAATGAGGAACGATGAAGATGGCAACTGGAGAACAGCCAGTCGATTATGTGACATCTCACCGTGATCACATAAGTGGAGTGAACGACAAGTGAGCTGTCATTCCATTTTACTTGTATGGTTTGACAGCTCACTTGTTTTTGGTTTTCTCTTGACTTTCGTCTTGGTCAGAGATGACACAGAGAGCCATGGAACGCTCCATGGCTTCCGTGCAACTCTCAGTCTGTTGAGAGTTATAAAATTTACCCAAGTGTTAACTCGTGGAGGTTTTTTTAACGATTACTTATATGATTGAGCACGCAACTGATGCAATATACCGATCTTAGCAATTAAATACCTACGAAGATATTTGTAAGACATTCCAGTAATTTAACATACATAATTGTTTTATACAATAACAAATACTTAAAGAATTCTTGTAAATGTGTTTAAAAAATATTCCAAGAGAACGTCTAGATTGCGATAGAAATAAGATTTCAGTTGCAATAAGCAAATTGCAAATTTGTTTATTATTATTTCAAAATCTACTGAAAGGATTTCGATGATATATATTATATATATTTTTTTTAATACTGATAGGCATACGTTTGACCGCTATCTCACCTGATGTTTAGCGATGATGCGGTCTAAGGTGGAGCACGCTTGCCTAGAAGTAACCTTTTCACTCTTATTTTTCAATAATATTGCTTATACATAAAATACTAAATCGCTAATATCATCCATCAGGCAATAGCCCCCCAGGCAAAAAAACCGCCTGGGAGGAGGCGCCTCTCTTTTCAATGGAGGTTTGCGGAACTTTAACCTCTGTACCGCATACCCTCCAAAGGCCATACCTATATTATTTAAAGAGCGAGGAGCACTAATTACTATAGGTACCTACACGGTCGGAGCCGGTTGCGGCAACTAGTGTAAATTACCTGCTGACTCGGCGCAACTTCGTCTGCGTCACATTTTTCATGAATGCACCGCTTCTAGTAGTCGTAGCGTGATGTTCTACATATATTTACACTAGCTGACCCGTGCAACGTCGTCTGCGAAACATTGCGGTCTTAGCGCGATGATATATAGCCTATAGCCTTCCTCGATAAATGGGCTATCTAACACTGAAAGAATTTTTCAAATCGGACCAGTAGTTCCTGAGATTAGCGCGTTCAACCAACCAAACAACCAAACAAACAAACTCTTCTGCTTTATAATATTAGTATAGATAAAGCCGAGTTAGACGAGTTTTCATTCCTCGATTCTTCGGCCTATTCAACACTTTAAAAAATTTAATTCGAACCTAGTAGTTCCTGAGATTAGCGCAAAACAAATCCAATCTTCGGTTTTATAATCACTACATAGTATTATAAAACAAAGTCCTCCGCCGCGTCTGTCTGTCTGTCTGTTTGCGATAAACTCAAAAACTACTGCACCGATTTTCATGCTGTTTTCAACAATGGATAGAGTGGTTCCCGAGGAAGTTTTTAGTTTATACTTTGTCCCGCGGGCATTAGCTAGTATTAGTATATGTAGATAACAAAATTAACCCAAAACAATTACGTTTCAACCATAGATAAATGTAGTGTTGTTAATAATGAAACTTACAAAGACATATTTGGCGACACTGATGCGCAATTTCCATGCCGAGTCCATACATCAGTAAATTCTATTGTTATATGCCACACACGTCTAAGACATATACTCGTAACTTAAGCTAAGTATGTAATAAATGGCGTAACATAACTGTTTATACAGGTAATTTTCGTAGAACACATTTTTTTTCCAGGCATTGGCAAATTAATTAAAATACGTAACGAAAAAATACACGATTT
This sequence comes from Ceramica pisi, assembly GCA_963859965.1. Lineage (NCBI taxonomy): Eukaryota > Metazoa > Arthropoda > Insecta > Lepidoptera > Noctuidae > Ceramica > Ceramica pisi. Next base: position 5,413,284 of record OY982555.1, read on the forward strand.
ATGGACAAAATATACTCCAAAAAAAAATCCGCTTGATTGCGAGTAGGACTCGCACACGAACAAAAAGTAACGTAGCAAAATCTATACCCCACGAAAAGTAACGCAGAGCCGTCTATACCACCAGCAACGCACTACCTCAAGAAATCCTGCGTCGCGGTAACAGAGTTTACCGTGCGATTTGAACATTTATGCAACACAGACCCGGATCTACGATGTTTCTGAATCTGGGCAGAAACATGACAGTGGCGCTCCCCTCTCTTCCACGCTTGTGTTTAATTTTATTATGTACCGGATGTAAAAAGATCCTTAACGATAACGACGAAGATCCATTATACCAATCATAGGCATACATTTTTCTAGAACCAATGGTTTCCGACATGGGAAACCATTGGTTCTGGAGATAAAGAAAACCTTACCAAGACTTACTAAGGAGTTACTTTTATGCTGTAAACTGTCAGCGCCCGCAAATTAAAAGAACAATAGTAAGACAATACAAGTTTCTCCTGATAGGGACAAAAATTTTAGCACCGGAAGCACAGACTATTCGAATAAGATTTTTTAAATTTGGCGACCCTTGAACTTGCAAACCGGGACACGGCTAACCCGGTTTGCCCCCCCTCCTAGATCCGGGGCTGATGCAACAGTCCAAATATCAACTATTGGGTAGTTGCCCTCCAGAAGACATCACACCCGGTCGGAGGATCCACCCTTTACAATGGAGGTTTGCGGGGCTCCTGTTCCACGTACCTCTATAGAGGAAGATATCGTGCAGACCACGTACAAATTGGGTCAAGAGCATGAAGATGATTCAATCAAATAAAAAAAAAACCAGAAATAAGAACCAACCTGTATAAACATGCGTGTAATACGGATAGAAAATCAATATGTTTTCATGTTTTTTATAACACGTGTTTTATAAATAATTATTTACTAAGTATTATTGTTTTACGATCATGTGTTTGTAACATGATGGAATATTACATATGCATGATATACATAGAGCTTGGAATAGCCGCTTAGGCTATGGTAGCGGTTAATATTGGACCCATACTCATATCTATTCAGTGGTTTGACAGTTAGAACTGTTAAAAGGATAATACAAAATAAAGTACTAGTGACTGCCCTACTGGAGTTGCAGGACTATTCGAAAGAGATACCGCGGCTCCGGAACACAAAGGGCACATGAAGGAACATGGATGGGTTTTAGTCAGTAGAAGTCTGACACTCCCGTCCGCTCCGCCCAGAGCGGGAGAAGTCATTTGATGATTTCCCATCCTAAAAAAGGGGTAGTTACTGCGACCCTAAAACGAAAAGTTTAGGTATTTGGAGGAACAAGTGTGGGTTTTTATTACTGATAGAAAAGGGATAGTGAACGACTTCGCGAAAAATCGAGTGAGATTCAATTTACCTACTAAAATTTAAAAGCTCGTTTGAAATGTAACAATAATAGGCTTGTGTCCTGAAAAAATCTAATTAGTCCGTCAGTTAGATCTCTTGTTACGGGAACCAAAATTGACGAAGTTACGACGCTTTTAAAATTGACAATACGTCACGCCATGCCATATTTTTTAACGGGTTGTGACGTCACGAGCCCTCACTCCCGAGTTTTGATGCGTTTTATGTTTATCTTTGTCAATATTCATTGATTTACAATAACAAAAAAATATGTGTCCATTATTTTTAATACTGATGATGATGGAAACTAGCCTATTATGTTAAAATAATAACGACAAAGTGATTTAGATTACAACTTTGTTACGACCAAGGGTAATAAATATCGTATTTTGATCAAAAAACTATTTAATTAAATAAAGAAAGTGAAATGGGAGTGCCGTGTTAGGTTCCTTAAATTTTTTACCTTACTAACTTTTAACGTCAATAACCTCCTCCTTTTTGGGAAGTCGGTTAAAAATGGTAAGTGACGACATTGATAGTAACATTTGCTATGTGAGTTGACACAAGATTCGGCTGTCATAGTTAGAACTGTCAATGGCCGTTCCAATCTTTGACAGTCGCGGCAGCTACTCTGCAGTGCGATTCTATAAACATGTCGAAGTGATAATTTAGGCAAATTGAACGACAAGTAAGCTGTCAAACCATACAAACAAGATGGCATGACAGCACACTTGTCGTTCACTCCACCTAAGTGATCACGTTGAGATGTCGACAGAATCGACCGGCTGAATCCTGAAAAAAAAGTTAGTCGTTTAGACTGAAAGTCGACCTAATTTTGAGATAAGGTTGGACTTTATTGAAACAATGACAGCCACTTTTGTTTTTGGCCATGAAAGTTTTGACCATGCCGTGTCTACCACTGGGCGTATCGATGGTCTGTGGCATAATAATTGCAATGAAGATTTCCATGATAAAAAGAATTGAGAAATATATGTTTATTGATGCGCATAATATGTGCATATGATAATGATACAGGAAGTTGTGAATCAATGTGATAAATGTATATTTTTATAATGTTATAATATTACATTAGCATTGACGTTGTCCTGTCTGAACGTTAGCTTCTCGTAAGTTCAAAAAATCTTGACTGTTATTTTTTTCGAAAAAAAATGAATTTAAAAATACATGACTGAAGATATTTTTTCATATTTTTCTGGTAACTATTATGATTTGTCCTACCACCAGATTTCGGCTCGACGTCGACTTCTGGAACACCCTGTATACGTCACCGGAAAGTGTCAGACTTCGTAAGATTGTAATGAATCTTGATTAGATTATATTTCCTCTATATATGGCTAGCTGACCCGCACAACTTCGTCTGCATCACATTTTCCATTACTGCTCTGCTCCTATTTGTCTTAGCGTGTGGTATATAGCCTTCCTCGATAAATGGGCTATCTAACACTGAAAGAATTTTTCAAATCGGACCAGTAGTTCCTGAGATTATCGCGTTCAACCAAACAAACAAACAAACAAACAAGCAAACAAACAAAGTCTTCTGCTTTATAATATTAATAAGTAAGTACAGATGAAAAAATCGTTGTGTATGCAATAAATCCCATCCAAATTCAATAGTTTCCAATCTTTGCGTGTATTATATTTAGAAAAAAAAGTTTACGCGATATTTTACAATCTTACAGCGTTTGCTACTTTCCGGTGACATATACCTACCCATACCCACAATTCGCCATTAATTCTTAGTCCAATGTTAATTGGGAGAGATTAAATAATTGAAATATTATGTTATTGTTCGTATCGGTTAACATTTCAATTCGGAAAGCCCATTAAATTGGTCATCCTCCCATAAAATGTCAGCATTGGCTTATCAACCATAATTATTTACACCATAAACAGAATATAAGGGTATTGTACACGAATTTATCAAGGTTATACTTATCCAAAAATAAACTGAACTATACTTATATTTGTCTGGTTGAACGCGCTTATCTCAGGAAGTACTGGTTCGAATTGAAAAAATATTTTAGTGTTGGATAGGATTAATGTTGGAAGTATGAGCGTGGTACCCCAGTCCAAAATATGTCCCACTTGTTGGAGCGACCCAAGTGCCCACACCTGCACCATTGAGGACCTGATGAACGCAACTGATGCCGCTGTGAACGTAGCCACCTACTGGGCAGAAAATATTTAAGGGTCACCAACGACTCGAAAAGAAGAAGTGTTGGTTAGCTCATTTATCGAGGAAGACTAAGGCTAGAAGGAGCTTATGGCTAAATAATAACAGCCGCACAGGTCGATCTTCAAGGTTAAGCAACGCTTGCCGAGGTTGGTCTGTGGATGGGTGACCATCTTAACATACCGAGTTTCCTCCGTGCCTCGGAAAGCACGATAAGCTGTTGGTCCCGGCTGTCATTTGGAGATCTTTGGCAGTCGTTACGGATAGTCAGAAGCCAGAAAATCTGACACCAGTCTTGCCACGGAGTACCGTATTACCCAGTTAATGGGTAGTGGAGGTCTGGTAGGCAGCCGCTCCACGTAAAATACTAGTATTCAGCTGAATCCAGTTTGACTGGAAGCCGACCCCAATATAGTTGGGAAAAGGCTAGGCAGATGATGACTAAGGCAGACAGATTTTCTAGCTTCTGACTATCGGTAACGACTGCCAAAGATCTAAAGATCTGTTGGCCGGGATCAACGGTTGTTTTTTTTTGGGACAAGCCCGCCTCACATTCCCAACCACTGCAACTCCTGAAAGCCAGAATCAACAGTGGTGACCACCAGAAAAACGCCGAGCTAATGAAGCCCAACGAGTCCCGGAGAAACGATTCAACTGTCTTGGATCCCGCAACGAAAGTAATCAGAAGAGTAGGTACATCGGAGGAGTAGGAAAAAATAAATATAATTTCCACTTCCCTCCTTATCAAGCCGGAGATAGAATAGAGCTAGGTCAATAGGCACCAAGGGACATATACAACAGGGTTAAGCCCAGTTTCCAAGCACCACGGATTATAAATATTAACACTGAAACGAATGGGTCCCAACGGTTTAACGTGTTTTTCGAGGCAAGGAGGAATCTCGGTACGTTAAAATAGTTACCCATCCACAGACCAACCTCGGCAAGCGTTGCTTAACCTTGAAGATCGACCCGTGCAGCTGTTATTATTTAGCCACGAGCTCCTCAGCTCGTCAAACCCTCCAATAAGCTCACTAGTATAATCTGTTGTTAGATGATAAATAGACCTAATGGTACAGCTGGTATCACGCTAGGACCTTGGCGTGTTTGATGAGGCGATAGCCGACCAATTAATTTATTATATACGTACACAATCGTGTGCTGACAACACGAACATTATTATTATTAATAAGATGAGTATTATATAAAAGGAAGTAAGAGCGTAGGGCTTCTAGAACATCTTTATTTTTTAAACTAGCTGACCCGCGCAACTTCGTCTGCGTAACATTTTTCATTACTGCTCCGCTCCTATAGGTCTTAGCGTGATGATATACAGCCTATAGCCTTCCTCGATAAATGGGCTATCTAATACTGAAAGAATTTTTCAAATCGGACCAGTAGTTCCTGAGATTAGCGCGTTCAACCAAACAAACAAACAAACTCTTCTGCAAAATTAGTATAGACTAGCTGACCCGTGCAACGTCGTCTGCGTAACATTTTTCATTACTGCTCCGCTCCTAATAGTTCTTAGCGTGATGATATACAGCCTATAGCCTTCCTCGATAAATGGGCTATCTAATACTGAAAGAATTTTTCAAATCGGACCAGTAGTTCCTGAGATTAGCGCGTTCAACCAAACAAACAAACAATCAAACAAACAAACTCTTCTGCTTTATAATATTATAATATATTATTATAGTATAGATTTATCTAATAGTAGGCCCGTCCGTCCGTCTGCCAGCGGGCTGTAATAGGTATTACGATGTTTTCAAGGAGTCTCTTAAACAAGAAAACCTTTTTTTTTAGTTGGTACGGAACCCTTCGTATGCGAGTCCGACTAGCGCTTGGTCGTTTTTTCACAATCCGCCCCTAGTTTCAAATCCCATAACCATGTCTCCGGAAAATGACAAACTTTGTGAGATTATAAAACAACTTGAGTGATTGTTTCTTTCGATAAATTGTCAACTGAACATTCGAAGTCATTCAGAAATAGGCTAGTTTCCATCATCCACAAATTGCAAAACTATTTGCTCCGTCAGTTAGAGTATTGAAAAATAATGGACACGTATTTTTTGTTTTTGTAAATCAATGAATATTGACAAAGATAAAACGCATCAAAACTCGGGAGTGAGGGCTCGTGACGTCATGACCCGCTAAAAATTATGGCGTGACGTATTGAGAATTTTAAAAGCGTCGTAACTACGTCAATTTAGGTTCCCGTAACAAAAGAAAAAATACGGGTCAAATATTTTTTGATAATCTAACTGACGGACTAATTAGATTTTTTCAGGACACAAGCTTATTATGGACTGAAAAAAATAAAATGGCTAATTGGCGACCAATCAAAGCACAATATTACATGTCCTTTTTGTCTCTCATTCCTTTTCTTAACATTTTCGCAATTTCCGAGTACATTCTAGTATCTGTCTACCTATCTGACACTGACCAATAACTTCCTCTTATAAATTCTTATCCGTATACAAATGATAGGCACTGTTGCCCAATCAGTTCTCAGCGGCGGATGGTGACGAAACCATAGACTACAGAGGAAGCATACGTCATTGACTGTGAAGTGTTTTCGTCGGTAGGTTGGTACCTCCGGACCGTTGAAAAGCTTTAATTAATTGAAATGTTCATAAACTAACCATGATTGAATGAATTTATTTATCTGTTTTATTCAACAACGACTATCCAAGCTTATTTTATTCGTTAAAGAAGATGCACACTATTCACACACTTATCTCACAGAACTCGAGTTAAACTGAAATGATCATCTTCCATTCGTTCATGAGACCAAATTTTAATTAAAAATCTTAGTCGGTCATCGATATTGGGTCTGTATTCTCCGAGGGGATGTATAGAAGTCCCACCATTGTTCGAAAGAGTCACCGCGGCCCTGGACCGCGAAAGGCATTTGGAGGACCACGGATGGTTCTTAGACATAAGGAATAAGGATACTCCCTACGCCCAGAGCGGGAGAAGTCATTTAATAATTTCACATCCAAAAAAAAAAAGCGTTTCCGACTTGTCCGACGAGTTCTTAGTTTAGTAATCATTATATTTGATTTTAAGCCAATTAATATTGTCAACGATCTTGACCGAATTAACTTATCAAACATCAGGATTGCAAAAAAACTTAAAACGATGACAAAACGCTTTTTATAATTTTTGATGGGCGATAAAAAGGTTAACCGGAATGACTTTGTGAATTTCATTTACATACAGGAGTTTTTTTGAGGAAATACCGGCAAAATCTGCTGGTACCTGATAATTTGTTATCTTGAGGAAAAGTTGGTCCTTCAACCAATATTTCCTTATGATTACAGATAGTCAAAAGCCATAAAATCTAACTCTTGGGGTATCGTAATAGTGAGCCTGTTCAAAGACGCCTGAAAAAAGTCTGTTCAGACAAAAGTCAGTCAGTATCGTGTGGATATCTACTGACTTTTGTCTGAAGACTTTTTTTATTGAATGGGCTTGCTCTTGACCAAAATCACGCCTGATGGAAAGCGATGGATGAGGTATACGATGGAACGAGCGTGCCAGAAGATGCCTGTTCACCCTTGCTTTGAAGGCAGACGGGTTATATGAGGACGGAACACAGACGTGGCAGAGAGTTCCACACTTTAGCTGTGTGCATAATAAATGTGGAGGAGAAGCGCTGTGTACGACTAAGTAGTCGGGATATCGACCAATTACGGATGACTTTGAAGTCTGAATGAAAAAATCTACCCATCCGCGTCAGCATTGCTTTGTTGCACAGACAAAATCCTATAGAAAGTTCATAAAAGTCTGTGTGGAACTGTGGTCCCACTATACCCAGTTACTGGGTTGTGGAGATCAGATAGGCATTCACTCTACAGAATATACTCATATTCAGCTGAATCCGGTTTGACTGGAAGCCGACTATACCTACTTGGGAAAAGGCTGGGCAGATGATGCTATCGATGAGGAAAACTCATTTTGTCTACATAATATTGATTTGGTATCTGATGCTTTGTTTTCCTGGACGTCAGATATCAACAATCAATAATTGTTTTTTTTTGTTTATTCTGAGATGGCAACCCTTTCGGTATGGGCGAGCTCAGCGCAATTCTGTAACCACTATAATTTCTTTTACTTTGTCTTTATTGCTGTACATTTTTGTCTATGCCGAATTAAAGTTTTCTATTCTTTAACTAGCTGTCCCCCGCGGCTTCGCTCCCGTCAACTGGCAACTTTTTTTTTACATAAAATGATAACTCTTGATAATAACAAACACAACAAAAAAAGAATTTGCGATATCAGTTCAGCTGTTCTAGAGATTTGCGCTTAGCAACACATTCAGCGATTATTTTTTATATTATAGAAGATGGAAAATAATGCTTTTGAATAAACCGCCGCCATTTTGTTTTTGCAGCGTCATCATTATCTTAATGTTGGTAAACATGAGAGCGACGTCGCGTCGCTGCTGCGGTGAGGTCAGGTTGAAACCTTGACACGTCGAACAGTGAATTTTTAAGCGAATTTAAAATTTATATTGATATCACGTATTTTTAGCGACCGGTTCCGTTACTTTATATTTATGTAGTGTTTGATTAATTCTTTAATTTGGTGTCCGAGATTGAGAATGACTGGTGTGTGTGTCTTGATTTTTAGGGTTCCGTAGCCAAATGGCAAAAACGGAACCCTTATAGATTCGTCATGTCTGTCTGTCTGTCCGTGCGTATGTCACAGCCACTTTTCTCCGACCGAATTGCATCCGGCTTGGCATCCACCAGTTTTTCGTCGCCGATGAGCCTCGTAGCTTTTAGTTTTCCTCTTAATTTTCAAAATCGGTTCAGTAGATGTTTTTTAAACAACAACATCTAGGTTAGAGATGACAGAGACAAAGTCTGCGGTGGAGCGAGCTGTCCCAGAAGGAGACTGTTTACTCTAACTTTGAAGAGATTAGGGTTGTAAGCGATCGGAAACACAGACAGACAGATCCAGAGATTACCCCTCACAACGTCACAAATTCACAAACTACCCTAACCTAACCTATAGAATACGTATTAGTAAAGATTGTGTAGTCTTAGTATGTGCTTAACCCACTAGGGACAAAGCTTGATTATAATTCTCATACACAACACTGTGATGCAAACTTCCGCGTGTCCTACCATCTAATCGGGGTTGCCAACTAAAATTACATTTAATTATTATGACGGCAACACTGAGAATAAAAAGATTTTAAGATAAAAACAAAATGTCGGAAAACACGAGTAATTAGCGAATCATTTTGTGTAACTACTAATTAGGGGTAATCATTTTTAGTGTTGCTAAATTAAGAATCTAGGTAAGCTATTTTTTAGGATTAATCAAGGTGACCAAAAATAAACATGGGTAATAACTGACTGGGATCCTAAATAAGACGAATCATTAACTGTTAAAATTACTTTCCGCGTTTATATTTTACTTTTTAATATAGCATAGGTTTATTCCAAAAACAGGAAGAGAGGAAGAATAGAGGAAGAGTTTCTTGCAAGTTCTTCTCCATAGGATCTACTCTCTCTTTTTTGCACGTTCTCTCTCTGGAACGTGCCACTGCCGCGGCCGCCTGAATATAAGGTCCATGAGTGTGTTTTGCTGCAGAACAACTTGCTGCTCTTGCCGTGGCAGAATTAGCTTCATCTATTTGACTGACAGACTGAGGAGCTCGAGGCTTTATAATAAAAAGCCGCACGGGTCGATCTTCAAGGTTAAGCAACGCTTTTCAAGGTTGGTCTGTGGATGGGTGACTATCTTAACATACCGAGTTTCCTCCATGCCTCGGAAAGCACGTTAAGCCGTTGGTCCCGGCTGTCATTTGTAGATCTTTGGCAGTCGTTACGGATAATCAGAAGCCAGTTAATCTGGCTCCAGTCTTTCCATGAAGTACCTACCGTGTTTACCCAGTTAATGGGTTGTGGAGGTGTGGTAGGCAGCCGCTCCGCGTAAAATACTGGTACTCAGCTAAATCCGGTTTGACTGGAAGCCGACCCCAATATAGTTGGAAAAAGGCTAGGCAGATGATTATTTGACTTACAGACCTAAAAGTGCCTGTAACTGGTCTACTTGAAATAAAGGATTTTGTATTTGTATTTTGCAGACGGTCGTAATTTTATGGGTTTTATCACTAGTTATAGTAATCCGAAGCCCCTGTTTCTGAGATTGTTTTGCGGTCGCTCATCTGCAGTGCTATTCTGTAACAACATTTTCGTGTCTCGACAGCGGAATCCGAGGTGAGTTTCAAATTCGTATAATTATAAGACCTTATCCTAGCTTCTACACTGACTGATTTTGATGTGCCGTACTTTACCGAGGCTATAAATGTCTGGAGACTCGCTTGCCCGAATCAAAATTTACCCGACAACCCATCATACCAGAGACGGTGGGATGAGCCGCTCTGCAGAGGAGTTCAGAATAACCTAATTGCCTCTGCTGCCACTTCTGCGGAGCGTGCACGCCTGCTGGCTGTGGGTGAGTGGGAGTCGGGCCTCTGGCTTCACGCACTACCGTCGTCGAACCTAGGCACCTTGTTCGACGATACTACTTTCCGCCTCGCTGCTTCCCTTCGCTTAGGCGCATCCTGTTGTTCTCCTCATCGCTGCCACTGTGGCGAAGCTGTCAATAGCCTCGGGCACCACGGCCTGTCATGCAGTCGAAGTGCGAAGGGCGAAGCATAGCACGGCACGCAAATATCAACGACATTATCCGACGCGCTCTTGTCGCCGTCAGCGTGCCAGCCGTATTAGAACCCATTGGCCTGGCACGCGACGATGGCAAAAGACCGGACGTTTAGTGTGGGACGCTACTTGTGTCGATACTCTTGCGCCATCCCATCTTCCTAGCTCGTCGTGCTGTGCTGGTTCTGCGGCTTCGGCTGCTGAAAACCTCAAACGGCGGAAATATAGTAGCCTTATTGGCAACTACATTTTTGAGCCGTTTGGGGTTGAAACTCTTGGACCGTGGGGTCCGAGTGCTCACGTCCTATTTAAAGATCTTGCAAAACGCTTAGTTGACGCTTCGCGTGACCCAAGAGCTGGCTTTTACCTTGGACAGGGGATAAGCATTGCCATACAACGTGGCAATGCAGCCAGTCTTTTGGGCTCACTTCCAGTCGATAGCGATGGGGACGAATTTTTTGATGCCATTTTTTAGTTAGGATTTTTTTTTTTTTAAGTGTATATAGTTTGTTCTTTAGATAAATACCGTTCTAAAAGACCTTATGATGTGTGAAATAAAGTTCACTTTATAAGCTTAGTCACTCAGGTGAAGTCGATATCGAAATGGTTATTTACAGAATAGACTAGCTGTCTGTTAACGTTATTTGTCATAACGCCATTGATGGTTGGTTAATTGTTAACGGAAAGATAAACGACGGATAAAGTACATCAGAACGCCCAAACGCCGGTTTGAAACAATCTCTTCTTCGAAAATGTAAGTCAGGTTTGGGTCATAAGAAGAGTTTGAAAAATCCACCAAATCAAATTATTGAATTGTAAACCGGGGGTAACATAATGCCTAAACTTATTTATAGTACCTTCATAGATAGTTGCATCAAAGTGCACAAGATGTTTTTCATGTTTAAGGGAGTGCGTAATAATTTACGAATGAGTGAGTATTAATTAATTTTACCAACAAATTACAATAACCACGAAAACCAAACTATCAAACCATTCCTGATATATTTAAACTCAGTTCATCTGTTTTTACTTGAAGGATCTGGTTTTGACGAGACAACAACAAACTAAACTCACCCTAACACGCAAAATATAGATCACAAACTCCTTTGTAGATCACACACTAGTCTACATCTTACGAAACGCATGCGAATATCAACCTTATTGAGAACAAAATAAAGTTGGATTGGGCAAAAGAATTTTTGTCATTGTTTCTTTGCAACCTCAAATCTGAATGCGACTTTAGCAGACTAAAAATACAGTCCAAATTCCATTGATGATGCCATGGCAGTTGTTACGTTACAGCAATGCGGATGGCGGCCAAGTTCCGTACTTAGTACCGGCTGATACGGCGTTCACTCACACATGCGCAGTACGCCGTTCATTCACACTTGTCATGAGTAGAGATGGGATGCACTCGATATTTGGTGACGATAGTGTTTTTTATGAATGTTAACGTTTTTTTTTAAACAATGAAATAAACTCGCTATTCTCCTGTGGCTGATCACTTAACTTGACAACTTCATTTGCTTCGTCCACATCTGTAAAGATTTTGTCGTTTTTTTTTTGTAAGTAATTGAAAAATTATACATAGTATTTTTTTGATAAAATTTGAGTAAACTCATGTTCTTACTTTAATAAGAAAATTGAATATTTTTTAACATTGAACTTTTGCAATGGTCAAAAATATTTAAATCAGCTTGAAATCTTTAATAAAAGAATTTCTATTCTGGTTTGATTTATGCTAACAATAATCTTTAAATTCTAGATAATTCTTAGTTCACTATCTCCTATTTTATGCAAACGTTCATCGACCTTAGTGTTATTGTATGTTTTCATAAAACTGCTCTTTTTTATAAATAGTATTGGAATGAAACAGTTGGCTAGCTCTGTAACTGGTTTTTGTTTTATTTTTAATAGGGACTTACCCAACAGCTTTGCTCGGGTCAACGGATATTAAGTATCAATTATTTTTTTAATAAAATAATATGCCATCTTCCAGGTAAGTAGCTAATTTTAGCAATATAATAACAGAAAAAACAAACAAAGCAAAATACAAGACAAAACAAGAAAACTGATAAACCAGTAAGTTTTTTATTTATAACACAATCAATGCTAATTACCAATAATAATTAACCAGAATAGAAAATAAAAATTAATGTTAACCCATCACAATCTCTCGACATTCAATCAGAATAGCAGTAAATGTCGTAAAAATAAAAATAACGGCGGCTATTAACTTTGTTTTATTGAGTGTCGAGGCACACACACTACCTCTACAATATATGTCTACAACGAGTATGTTATGATTTATGTCTTCTATTCAATCTCTTCAATCGTCTTCTTCAATCTTTACTGAACAATGGCAATTTAGGTTTTTTTTGTTGCACCAGGAAAAGAGAGCAATAAAATTGTGGTACATAAATAAGTAGATGATAAATGACTATATGAAACTTTGGATGATTGTGTACAAAAGAGATGATAACCGAGATGACGGCTGATAGAAGTCTAGAAAAAAGAAGAAAAGGTGTGCCGACTCCCAATAAGTTGGGAGGCCTTATTCATAAAACAATTTAAATAAAGAATCTGCTTATTCTGCTTCTATTACTTCATTTGTTAAACTGGTCATTGGTTTATTTTTATTTGTTTTTTTTCTTTTTTTATAAATAGCACTGGTTGTTATTTAAAAAGATGTAGACAAAGTAAAGTCCTATCAGCCATAATGATTGTGAGAAGATCCAAATCCCGTAAGGGAATTAAAAAAAAAACCATATTGTAGGTAACTACATTATGGTTTTTCAACAATCGTTATCTTATCAAAGACAGAATGTTATGTAGAGTCCAAGGACTGACCTTTACAAAACATTACTTCGATATGAAGTTACCGACGCCAATCGATACATGAACATCACTATAACTTGCATAACACATACGCACACAGCCACCGGACGCCCAGTAGACTAGGTTATTGCGAACTATCCTTTAACCAAAGGAATACTGCAGATAAGCAGTTTTTAAAGATACAGAGGCTTTACATGCAAATCTTAAAGCACAAATTCCGGCTAACCGGTTCTGTTCTATCATCGGAGTACAAGCTATACGGTGATGCGTCACCGGTTTATGATGGGCATTCAGAGGGCTTAGCAAGTTCTTTAACGTACTCAAACGTTCGCTTCTCAAATTGTATCAAAAAAGGTTTGTCATTATTGTAATCAGATGGCGCTTATTCAGTTTCAAATATTTCAATACTTACAAATTGACTTTTTCGCTGACGCAATCGAGAACGTTTAAAAACTTGCATTATGGCAAGATCTGACACTGATATGAAACAGTGTGTGAAATGATATGGCTTTTTTTGTAGCTATTATAAATTTCGACGATAGTATACACTTAGGAACCTAAGACTATCTTCGACTGAGAGTTGAATCCTAGGTTGAACATAATATATGTAGCTATTGGGAAACATGGTCCTCAGCAGTGAATTGTACTCTACTCATAAGTAATAAGCTCAAATGAAACCATAAAAATCTTAACTTCATCCAGAAACCAATGAATGCATTCATCTAGCTAGTTAAATGTAATTTTTTTAACCGGAAAATTCGGACAAGCTATGAATGAACGTAACATTTTGACAGCTGTTTGAAATTAGAACATGCCTCTTTGAACAGAGCGCGCCAAAACCTCTGTAATTGTTTAACATTTTCTAGACTAATTTGTAACATTAGATAATTATTGTTTCGTTGCTTCTCTATTTTTCACATTTCCATCTGGCATCAGTAGGTACAATTGTCGAAATTTGATTAGTATTCTACCTATTCTATTTTTAGAATGGTGCCGGCCGGTCCAATTGCCATGGACAAAAAAAGTTATAAGTACTAAAAAAATGGGATTGGATGAAATTCGACGATAGTACAATCTTAATAACCTAGAACTATCCTTGACTGATAGTTGAATCCCAGGATAAAGATTATGTAGCTATTGGGAAACATAGGGCTTCAGCAATGAGTAAACACTTTACTCATAAGACTGCTATCTCAAAGGAAACCATAAAAATACAACCGACTTCCAAAAAAAAAAAACACTACAAAGAAAAACAAAAACTTTAATTTCGGAACTCGGTGTTTTTGTTAATTTGTTCGTTTTTTGACACCGACTTCCGAAATTAAAGTTATTTTTTACTTTGTAGTGTTTTTTTTTTGGAAGCCGGTTGTATTTTTTTTTGTAATTTAAAGTTTTTTATTTTTCACTTTTTAGTGGTACCCCACACCTAACAACACCACTGCAAACTCGCAGAAAAGCAAAATACAAACGCACTAGTTAGTTGCCCATACGATTTTCGAAAGTTCCCCTCGACTTCTCTGGGATTCCATCATCAGATCCTGGTTTCCTTATCATGGGACCATTTGGGAAGTATTCCCTTTCCAACAAAAAAAAACATTTTTAAAATCGGTTGGTAAGCGACGGAGTTATGCCCGAACAAACATAAAAAAAAATAAAAAAATACAAACATCCGAATTGAGAACCTCCTCCTTTTTGGGAAGTCGGTTAAAAAGGTCTTCGCTTCATTTAAAAATAAATGAATGAATTCATCTAGTTCTGTATATTTTTTTTTTTACTGCTGTTGTAAACGTCATTCAAAACGAAACTGTCATTATCTCTTCAAAATTCGGACAAGCTATGAATGAACGTAACATTTTGACAGCTGTTTGAAATTAGAACATCTCTCTTAGAAATAGCAGAGTGAGCGCGCCAAACCATCTGTCATTGTTTGACGTTTTAGGACTAATGCCTAACTTTTTAAAATTTTTGTTAGGTTGTACATTGGGAGAATTGTCGAAAGATAAGTAGGTAGGTATTCTATTCTGTTTTTCGAATGGTGCTGTTCTTTATTATCCATGGCAAATGGTATTGCCATGGACAAAAAAGAACAGAACTAAAAAAAAATAGGAGTGAACGAAAAATATTACGATTCTAATGGAAACTGGAACATAAACGGTTAGATTAGATCATAACGTTCTACCTAGTCTACATATTACGTTTGACCTTAGTATTCTAGGCTAGGTATTGTAGCCTAGGTATCCTAAACGGCCTATGACGTCAGACCGATGTATCACATCTTCCTCCAAAGCAATTGGTTGTACTAGCCAGTAACGATAACCCGTGTTGAGTTCACTGAGGCAGTATATTTGTGGTCGCCATTTTCCTTATTAGGTGATGAGAACATATTATGGAAAATAATACATCTAGTTAGTTTGCTAAGATTTATAAGTTTGGTCATAATGGGTGTTCTATGATTGAAGATCGGTTTATCTTTCGTTTAAGCTGTAAATCTTGATAGAATGGTGGAAGTGGAAACAATTTTGAATGAGAAACAGCAGTGCGATTCTGTAAACATGTCGAAGTGAACACTTAGGCGAAATGAACGACAAGTGAGCTGTCAAACCATACAAACAAGATGGCATGACAGCTCACTTTTCGTTCACTCCACCTAAGTGATCACGGTGAGATGCCGACAGAATCGACCGGCACATGGTGCATCTATTGCAAATTGGAATAATAAGTGGAACAACAAAGCCAGGTGCGTTGCCAACCAAAGACAAAGCTGTAATGTCTGGTATGAGCCCATAAACAAATATTTCTATGACGAGAAAAAAAACCCTTTTTTAATATTTTTCATGGATGCTCAGGTCCTAGTGAAAGTAGCGTGATGTTAAATGTATAGCCTTATAGCCTTCCTCGATTAACGGGCTATCCAACACTAAATTAATTTTTCAATTCGAAAAAGCAGTTCTTGAGATAAGCGCGTTCAACCAAACAAACAAATGAACTCTGCAGCTTTGTAATATTTATTATGTATTGGTCGTAGCGTGAAAATAAATAACCTATAACCTTCCTCGATTAATGGGCTATCTAACACTGAAAGTATTTTTCAAATCGGACCAGTACTTCCTGAGAATAGTGCGTTCAAGCAAAGAAACAAACCAAAAAAGCAAAGAAAAAAAGATTAGTATTAGATACCATTCACTTGGCTTTCCTTTTCTTACGAACATTATGTTTTGTTATATATTATATACGACTTTCTGTTTAATTCATCGTTCGTTATATCACTACAGATTCTCCTGATTGGTCTAACACGAGACACATTGATGTATGTTATATATTATGCGCACAGCCAAAGTGTGGAACTCTCTGCCATCGTCTGTGTTCCTGTCCACATAATATAACCCGTCTGCCTTCAAAGCATGAGTGAACAGGCATCTTCTGAGGCCTTAGTGTGAGTTTTTTCGACTCACGTTCGAACGCGTTCGATTGCGAGCGCGTTAGAATTTAGTATGAGAATTTAGTTATAGTGCCACCTGGTGGTCACTCGTAGAACCTGATTTCCCATACTAAATTCTAACGCGCTCGCAATCGAACGCGTTCAAACGTGAGTCGAAAAAACTCACACTAAGGCCTCTGGGCAAGTTCGCTCTGTCATAGACTTCACCCATCGCTTTCCATCAGGCGTAATAGGGAATATGCAAGTGATTTTTTTTATTTGAAAATGTAATACTTATTAGCTTTGTAAACAATAAAATTATGATATTATTTTTTAAATACCTTCATTAGCCATGAATTTATAAAGCTTCAAAGATTACAATTAGAAAGAGAAGTCCGATATGTACTTTGACGCCAAAGTCCATGATGCCTATACAGCTGCCATGGAAAACACCGTTTTCGCGAGAGGGACAGAATAGATAATAATTATATCTCGTTTGTTTTTCGAGTAATTTTGTTTCTATTTTCACTGTTAGTATAGATTTTTAGATAAACTGTACAGATAGGTAATCCATATTTTTTTCATGCATATTCCCTACTGTCGTCAAGAGCAAGCCCATTACATAATTAGCTTTATGACGAGTTATTTTCATAGTTCCACAGTTTAATGAGCCCATTCCATTGTTAAGACCAGCTAAACATAGACATTCGGTGCGAAACATTTTTTATCTGTGGAGGCATCTTTTAGGTTCTTCAGAATACATACTAATGAATGCATGAGGAAAATAATAACAAAAATGAGCTTTTTTTTGTACTGGACAAAAGATTTAAGTTTTGTTTTCCTACTATGATTCCAATGAATTTTATAAGGAGAAATACTAATTATATTTTTAGGAGGATAGTCAAGCGTATGAAGATTGTTGCCATGTCGTAGAATTAGCCGTTTAAATGATGTGACCGTAGTAAGGCTCGTATGAAATGTTGACGGAAACTAGACATAGCGACAAAGCGAGGAAACTTAGCTCCCGTCATCCCATTCATGTAAGGTTCCCTTAAATTCTGAAGTGGCAGAAGCGACTCCGTCGTCGAAGATAGGTGTGAGGTGGCTAATGTGTCTATTTCATGAATACCGATATTTAACTACATCAATAAGTCTTATCAAATCAACAAGTTTTTGTTAACTGACGCAAGCAAACAGGTTTTATAAAAAAGAAGTATCTTTGTCTATTACTGAACGTACAAAATCGATTGTTTTTGCTCTTATGAAGATAATCATAAGGTATTGGTAAATGATTCTGGGAATATCGATGGTAAAAAGTAATTTTTTGGTAGGACTGAGGTAGTCCTCCAATTCGAAATTTCAATAACCACCTTGGGTAAGTATCAATCACCAAGACGGCGCCCGCAAAAGCCTGCCAGCGTTGCGGAATTGGTTCGAAAGAGTCACCACGGCCCTGACGGCCCCCGAACGTAAAGGGACAGGGATGGGTTTTAGTCAGTAAGAGTATGACACTCACTTCCGCTCTGGGCGCAGCGGAAGTTATTTGATGATTCCAAAATATACTTACAAAAAAATAAAAAAAATTGCCCAGGACTAAGTATAGGTGGGGACAAAGTGACTTCAGCAATATGACTGTCAAAAATTCCAAAATGTATGGGATTGACATGCTCTACCGAAAAATCACGTTGTCAAACCAAAATATTTTTAGCTTTTAACAATTACCAAATCGCACGCGCACAGCAAAGAGTGGAACTCTCTGCCTGCGTCTGTGTTTCCGAACGCTTACAACCCTAATATTTTCAAAGTTAGAGTGAACAGGCTACTTCTGGGTAAGCTCGCTCCATCGTAGACTTTGTCTCTGTCATCTCTGACCAAGACTAGAGTCAAGAGCAAACCCATCACAAAAAAAAAACAACGGTTAATAGGCTTGTTTACTGAAAAAATCTAATTAGTCCGTCAGTTAGATTATCAAAAAATATTTGACCCGTGTTTTTTCTTTTGTTACATGAACCAAAATTGACGAAGTTACGACACTTTTAAAATTCTCAATACGTCACGCCCTGGCATAATTTTTAGCGGGTAGTGACGTCACGAGCCCCCACTCCCGAGTTTTGATGCGTTTTATCTTTGTCAATATTCATTGATTTACAAAAACAAAATATACGTGTCCATTATTTTTCAATACTCGCTGATGCTGATGGACTAAATAGTTTTGCAATTTGGGGATGATGGAAACTAGCCTATTGCTGATATCATTTAATTTTTTTTTAAGGCTCTTAATTATCTAATTTAGATTATATACTGATTGAATATGTATAGAAAAATCAAGGTGTAACTCAAAATATGCGGAATTCTTTACTAGATAACAAGGCTGTATGCGATTTCTTAACTAATATCTCATTAAAATGTAGTTTTTGCAACGTTTTTATAATGAAGAACTGAAATACTAACATAGTTTCCAAGCGGAAATAATATTCTGATTTTTTTAATTAAAAAACATTCTAGTTATTTTGAAGTTATTGGGTGGAATACAAGAAGAATAGCAATCTTGAACTGCAATGTGGAATATTTTTTACATAATGATTGTAATAACAGCAAACTTAAACTCAGAACATAGCAAATTTTCCTTCAATATTTGTCTATAGGCAAAGATATTAAATCCGCCATGTCGCAACCTCCACAGCTCAAGCAGCTACAGAACACAACATGCATTGGTTTATCTCACGATCCTAAAACGTTCCATGCATATTTAAAGGCTGAGTCATTATGTCAACACACCTTCGGACTATTTATTCGATTATCCAGCATTGTTCGTTTTACTATACAGTTTTCGTACTAAAACAGTAAAATGACTTGTAAATGTATGAAGCAATGTATGTAGAACAGGGCATTTGAATAGTTATTATAGGTGTCAGTGGTTTCGCGCACAAATCGTGTACCTATTCGAATTTGGAATTTGAATAACATACGGGAGTCCCGTTTAAGCAATCCTGTTTAAGTGATGTGTTCTTTATTTAAATTAGTTGATTTGTTACTATAATCCATACCCTGATTTAATCACTACCTTGATTTTGACGTTTTACGAGTTTGCACTGGAATTTGAACTCAGTCTTCTATGGCATCGAGTTGATTGTTCCAAAATTTAATAATTATATCGAATTCTAAATTCAAATACTTACCACAGTCTAGGCAAACGGACACCAAAGGCGACCACAACTTAGGTACTCAATTCAATAAAAGTAATTCACAATTTCGTAGATGTTCATAACAATATTATCCTTATAATTTTCCTGTCCGATTCTTAGGAAATAAAAATGTCTTTAAAAAAAATACTTAAATGATTTTACCCAACCTCAAAAGGACAACCGGAAAAATGCAGAAAAAATATTATTTAAGAATTCCATCACTCTATCAAAACTTATCACATGGTATGTAGGATTTACCCTGGAAAGCAATCTAATGCAGTTGGTGGCCGTGGTTGAACTAAAAAAAACTGGCCAAGTGCGAGTCGGACTCGGGCTCAAAGGATTCCGTGCCATTATCGTATTATACGATTTATGACGTATTAAAAAAAATCTACTTACTAGATCTCGTCCAAACCAATTTTCGCTGGTAGTTTACATGGTACTGTACCTACATCATATATTTTTTTTAGTTTTATCATTCTCTCATTTTAGAAGTTAAGGGGGGGGGACACATTTTACCACTTTGGAAGTGTCTCTCGCGCAAACTATTCAGTTTAGAAAAAAATGATGTTAGAAACCTCAATATCATTTTCGAAGACCTATCCAATAGATACCCCACAAGTATGGGTTTGATGAAACAATTTTTTTATGAGTTTCAGTTCTAAGTATGGGGACCCCCAAAATTAATTGTGTTTTTTTTTCTATATTTGTGTGAAAATCTTAATGCGGTTCACAGAATACATCTACTTACCAAGTTTCAACAGCATTGTTCTTATAGTTTCGGAGAAAAGTGGCTGTGACATATGGACGTACAGACAGACATGACGAATCTATAAGGGTTCCGTTTTTGCCATTTGGCTACGGAACCCTAAAAATGCGGAATTTGTTCGAAAGAGTCACCGCTGCTCTGGAACACGAAGGGCATTAGAAGGAACACGGGTGAGTCAAGCCAGTAAGTCATTCGATGATTTCCCATCCTTAAAAAAGGCAGTCTATCTACGAACATCATCTGCCTAGCCTTTTCCCAACTATATTAGGGTCGGCTTCCAGTCAAACCAGATTCAGCTGAATATCAGTATTTTATGTGGAGCGGCTGCCTACCAGACCTCCAGAACCCATTAACTGGGTAGTGGGTAGCACCGTTCTCCTTGGCAAGACTAGTATCAGAGTTTCTGGTTTCTGACTATCTTTAACGACTGCCAAATTTCTCCAAATGACCAACAGCTTAACGTGCTTCCCGAGTTACGGAGGAAACTAGATATGTTAAGATGGTCACCCCATCCACAGACCAACCTCGGAAAGCGTTGCTTAACTTTGAAGATCGACCTGTGCGGCTGTTATTATTTAGCCACGAGCTCAACATACAACATACTCAACATAACGACCTAATTTCATCCACTGATAATAAGGGTCTTGTTCTAACAAGACCCTTATTATCATCACTGATTATACTGGTTTTCACTGAGAATCAGATATCATTGCGTATTCCCACGCTATTGATAAAGCTGATGTAATTATAATTTATAGAAACATGATCTAATATTTAGATATTATTGCAGAAATGAGTTGCATATCTTTTGTTTGGATGAACAGGGTCTTATCGCAATGACGACGAACGACGGTTTTCATACATAACATTCAACAACATAACAGCGTTGAAAACGGTCTAAATCGTTTTGAGACCAACTTCTAAAAACTCAAAAAAATCAAAAATTCAAATAATAATAATAATATCCTTGGACATTTCACACAACGCCATATAGTCCCAAGCTAAGCAACCTAATGCTTGTGTTATGGTAACGTTATGGCTGATAAACTACTTATATACATTTTTTTTTTTTGTAAATACATACATATTATAGATAGAAAAACACCCAGACTCGGAACAAATACTTGTAGGTCTTACAAATATTTGTTCCGTGCGGGAATCGAACCCGCGACATGCTGCGCAGCAGTCAATCGCTCAACCACTGCGCCAACCGTGTCGTCATCAAATGTAATTTATTCAAATTAGGCTGAGAGCCAGCACTTTTTGAACTGCAAGTTTTACAAAAGACAGTCCCCCGAAACGCCCGCCCGTTACCACTTCCTAGTGTTTTAGCTGTGGAGACGAAGTGGCCAACAAACTCCACAGCAAGTAGTTTAGCAGTTTAGAGAGTTGTAATGCGGAAGAGAGTTTATTTGGTACGTTTTTACAACTTAACGAATTTTAATATAAGTAGAGAAAGATAGGTAGGACCCAGCAAACATAGGCCATTTTCTGTCTATACTAATACGAGCGACGTCGCGCTCAAAAGCTTGTCTAAAATAGACGAAAATCAGACATGAAAAACCGCAGACATGACCGCAGCAAACTGCACTAGTGCAATCTATTACCTAATCCTCTAGTCTAAAACATATAACTTCAGTCTAACACGCAAAACCCATTACCCTCCTTTATCCAATGTAGGTAAAGCAAGAAAAAGTGCTCTATTACAGTTTTAGCTCAGCCAGATTCCCAGGGCGTTTCACTTTTGTTTCGATTCATTGAAGCGTTGAAATTACTATGAAATGAATGCTCTAGTGCAGGGATGGCGAACCTTCAATGGGAACCGTGCCATTTCTCCACAAAATAATAATAGGCTTGTGTCCTGAAAAAATCTAATTAGTCCGTCAGTTAGATTATCAAAAAATATTTGACCCGTATTTTTTCTTTTGTTACGGGAACCAAAATTGACGAAGTTACGACGTTTTTAAAATTCTCAATACGTCACGCCCTGCCATAATTTTAAGCGGGTCGTGACGTCACGAGCCCCCACTCCCGAGTTTTGATGCGTTATATCTTTGTCAATATTCATTAATTTACAAAAACAAAAAATACGTGTCCATTATTTTTCAATACTCTAACTGACGGACTAAATAGTTTTGCAATTTGTGGATGATGGAAACTAGCCTATTATGTTTTCATGGTTGCTACGAAAGGAGTTCGTGGCTAAATAACAACAGCCGCACAGGTCGATCTTCAAGGTTAAGCAACGCTTGTCGAGGTTGGTCTGTGGATGGGTGACTATCTTAACGTACCAAGTTTCCTCCGTGCCTCGGAAAGCACGTTAAGCTGTTGGTCCCGCCTGTCATTTGTAGTTCTTTGGCAGTCTTTACGGATTGTCAGAAGCCAGAAAATCTGACACCAGTCTTGCCAAGAAGTACCGTGTTACCCAGTTAACGGGTTGTGGAGGTCTGGTAGGCAGCCGCTCCACGTAAAATACTGGTATTCAGCTAACTCCGGTTTGACTGGAAGCCGACCCCAATACAGTTGGGAAAAGGCTAGGCAGATGATGACAGCATATCTTCTGCTTCCATCACTCTTGTTTGCCGTCATCCTAATAGTAACCTCTTTCCCAGCCCATCATGCTTCTTAATCTTCAAATATTTCTTGTCTTACCACATTTTACACTAAATAAGGTATGAAGCCAAAATCATCGTGTTACCAATAAAAACATGCTTGACCGGTTCTATTAATACTTGCAAACTGTTTAGAGTTTAGACTTACTGTTTTTGTCGGTAAAAACACGTTTTGATTCGAACAAGGGAATCCCGAGATTTGATCTGTACTCCTTCATCTTTCAAAGAAAAAGTCAAATTGAATCTCCTGGCTTGTCTATGATCATCATCAATTCAAAGGAAATGGTTTTGGGAACACATTCATTGTACGTACAGCTAAGGAGTGGAATAGGCTTGTATCCTGGAAAAATCTAATTAGTCTGTCAGATAGATTATCAAAAAATATTTGACCGTGTTTTTTCTTTTATAACGGAACCAAAATTGACGAAGTTACGGCGCTTTTAAAATTCTCAATACGTCACACCTTCGCATAAGTTCGTGTAAGTCGTTAGTGAGTCGTGTTGTCACGAGCCCCACTCCCGAGTTTTGATGCGTTTTATCTTTGTCAATACTTATTCATTGATTTACAAAAACAAAAAAAAACGTGTGCATTATTTTTCAATACTCTAACTGACGGACTAAATAGTTTTGCAATTTGTGGATGATGGAATCTAGCCTATTCCCTGCCAGAGTCAGTGTTTCCTGATGGCATCCTAGCAGGCGCATACGTTTTACCTATCTCGCCTGATGGTAAGCGATGATGTGGTTGAAGATGGAGCAGGCATGTCTAGAAGTAACTTATCATTAAACCTCTCAACGTCCGTAAGACTCTATCGGGCCAAAGTTGTATTGTCTTACTATTGTTCTTTTAATTTGGGCGCTGACAGATTAAAAAAAAATGTTATCATTGTTTTATCTGTGCGAGTAATAAAAAAAAACAATTTTCTTCCTTTCTTTCAGAAGCTGACGTAATTGGGCTTAATGACGAGGAAATAATATGAAAGTACCCGCTAAAGAAAGTGGTGGCGGCCATTTTAATTTTCATTTCCTCGTATTCAAAATTCGAACGAACAAAAATCAGCGGTGAATCTCGCCTATAAATACTAAACAGTTACATTTCGCATCAGTTAACGTAAACCGCTGCGGTTACGTATCCTTACGTAATTATAAACTAAGTAACATTTTATTAACTTTATTTAACACGTAACACGTCGTTAGACTAGCTTGGTTTCCGTTGCGAGAAAATGAGGGAATCAGGAAAGAATATGGTGGATAAAATCTGGGTAATTAGAATTAAATAATCCTCTTGACTTGATTCTGGTTCTAAAACCACTATGTTTAAGTCGACGACACCGGGGCGTTATATTGAGATCGACTTTCAGTCTTATACAATGCAGCTGAATACCATGTTTTTAGAGCGACTGCTTAACTGACCTTCACACCCCAGCATCTTAGTTGGTATCACAAATTAGTGCAATATGCCCCTTGAGGACAGGGTGTCCATTTTTTGGCTTCTCCGTAATGACTACAAGCCCGCCACACATTCCCAACCACTGCAATTCCTGAAGGCCAGAATCAACAGTAAACCACCAGAAAAACGCTGAGCCAGTGAAGCCCGACGAGTCCCGAAGAAACGATTCAACTGTCTTGGATCCCGCAACGAAATTAATTAGAAAAGTACAGGAGAGGAGTAGGAAAAATCTATATCTATACTATAGACTAATATTATAAAGCAGAAGAGTTTGTTTGTTTGGTTGAACGCGCTAATTTCAGGAACTACTGGTCCGATTTGAAAAATTATTTCAGTGTTAGATAGCCCATTTATCGAGGAAGGCTATAGGCCATATATCATCACGCTAAGACTAAAAGGAGCGGAGCCGTAATGAAAAATGTTACGCAGACGACGTTGCACGGGTCAGCTAGTATATCTAGTAAGTATAATTTCCACTTTCTCCGTAACGACTCGAACGTCAAAGGTCTAAAATGACAGCTGGGACTAACAGCTTAATATGTTTCCTGGAGCACGGAGGTTGTTAAGATGGTAACCCATCTAAGGAACGACCGCGGCAACCGTTGCTTAACCTCAAAGATCGAACCATACCACTATTACTATGTTCTGGCATAAAACCACAAAAACGATCACTTGACCTATTCTAAAAACACGTGTAAAGATGATCTTAATTATTTTATCTACTGAACTCATCTTTTTGCGCATCGTCGGCATTATTAAAACAAAAGGAGAAAGGTTATCAACAGCTCTTGAACTTTACTGAAAAAGTAGGTTATCTATCTCTTGAAAGTATTCAGAAATAATTAGTCATATTAATTGGTAGTGTCTAGTTTAGGAGCGAGGAGAATTTGATGCGCCATTTCTGTATCAGATACAAAGGTCACTGAAATACGTCTTATTTTATTCAAACACAAGCTGACCCGCAAAACTTCGTGCGTCACATTTTGCATTAATGCTCCGCTCCTATTGGTCGTAGCGTGATGTTATATCTACTATAGCTGCCACCCGCTTCAAAAATAATATAACATAAGATAAGCCATCCTCGCGAACCACTCTATCCATTGGTGAAAACAGCATGAAAATCGGTGCACTGGTCTTTGAGGTTATCGCGAACAGACAGACAGACAGTATAATATGTAGTGATATTGTCTATATAATAGCCTTCTGGGTTCCGTTGGTTACCTACCCTTCACCTTATACTGACTGACTTGATCCGGCAACTTGGCAACCAAATAGGTACATGCCATGCTAAGCCAATAGGTAGTGTATGTCTTTTTTCTGGAATTATGAATGATACCGACAAAATAAATGTCGATATATTATAAGAACTCCTCATCCATTTTCAAACAAACCTCATTTTAAGTTACCAAACCCAACTTAGATTTAACTATCAGCAAATTGCGACTAACCGCGAAAATACAGTATAAAGTTTATTGCAAAACCGAAATCACTACCAAATTGTACACACACTGAAAATTAAACCTTTAGCATCAAGTATAGAGTTGAAATTCCAGTGTGTTGTGAGTGTGTAATGAATTTCGTAAATTGGGGCACTCTAAATTTTCATGTATGTATTTCTCTTTGTTAGATTGCTAGCACGTTTCTGATTCACATGAGAACAAATTCTTTGTAAAATGGCATAAGTTCTACTTATAAAATAATAGGATTGGAAGGGGACCAATTTGGATGACAGGGGTCCTTAAGGATAGCTTAAGATACGAAAAGCAATTGACCACGGAGGGTTACCATGTACCATCTCAGAATCATCCAAGAAAAAATATTTATTAATGGTATAGCTGACTTCCACGAACGCATTATTTACCAAAAAACTATATTTTTTTGACAAAATGAGTTTTTCTTATCGATAGCATCATCTGCCTAGCCTTTTCCCATTTATATTGGGGTCGGCTTCCCGTCAAAACAGATTCAGCTGAATACTGACTCCAGTATTCATAAAGAATTTGAATACAATCTACCAAAAGAGAAGAATTGATGGATTTCGTGGCTAAAAATGAATCAAACTTCAAAATAAAATTATTACAGAGAAAAACTGTAACCATAAACAATCAATTTCCAAGATGGCGCCGAACGAACAGCTGATCGAACTGCGCAATAGTGATGCACCATCTCATTATCGATAACTCATAGTATGAATATTTAATCGAGCACACGTGTCGTGAGAAACAACGTAATTATATAATTATGTGCATATATACCTGTGATATAACATTTGTTGAACATACCATTGATTAATTATGATGATTTTACTTGCGATCAAGTGTTTGTATCGTGCTATGGAAGAATGGAACGTAGTAAATATGAATATTGCTGTAATAGAGATGGTTTTTCCCATACTTGATTTATACATTTAGAAGAAAAACGTAGCGGTTATTTACTTTGAAACTTGAAGAGACATTATTCACATAAATAAACGAATAAGAAAGGGAACTTTATCGCAGATAATGATTGCCACAAAACAATTATATTCTTTACTCTAGCAACTAAGTGCTTTATTCGACATTATATCCCATAAATAACATACGGATCTTGTGGTGTCTGCAAGAGGAGTGAAGCCTTGGGAAAACCAGTGATACTTACCATTATGATGGCGAATCAGGAATCATGATATTCGCAAGAGAAACAAGGTTACCGATATAGCACGAAGGATCGCCAAACTGAAATGGCAATCGGCAGGGTACATTGCTCGTATAACAGACTAGCAGACCCGCGCAACTTCGTCTGCGCCACATTTTCCATTATTGCTCCTCTCCTATTTGTCTTAGCGTGATGATATATAGCCTATAGCATTCCTCGATAAATGGGCTATCTAACACTGAAACAATTTTTCAAATCGGACCAGTAGTTCCTGAGATTACCCCCTACATACAAACTTACAAACATACAAACAAATGTTACCTCTTTATAATATTAGTATAGATTGTCGATGGGGCCGAAAAGTTCTGGAGTGACCTGGCGAGGGTCTCGAGAAGTCGAAGGATGCGAGACGCACAGGATCGGATCAGAATCTTTCATGGTCACTAACATTGTCGCCATGATCACGGAGTAACCGAAGATCTTGTCTTTGTCTACGAAAGAGGGTAGACCGATATGTCTGCCTAACTCAGTCTTCAGTTACTCCGCGATCATGGCGCTTGCAACAGTGCCGAAATATGCCGAAACTCGCAAATAAAAAGGTATATGGTAGCAATCCCGTTATTAACTATTCTAACGCACAGGATCGGTTGTTATGGCGACATTTGGAGTAGGCCTATGGCCAGCAGTGGATGTTTTTCGGCTGATGTGACGATGATGACCTTGCCCCCTAATGGCACAAGCTGTTAATAAGGCTTCGACTTGAAAAGAAGAAGACGTCGTCACCAAATTCATGCTATTTGATGATAATTGATTTGATTGCATCGACGCCGAGTTGCTAGCCTGTCGGTTTTCTATCGGTTACATTTTGGGGAGTGTGCGACGGAATTGCATAATTTAATTCCGCCAAGCCCGTTCCACCATCGGACCACAAGACGTACGGCGATGCGCCACCGGTACAGGGTGGACATCCCACCTATACGCACAAAACGTTTTGGGTTGTGCGAACAGCTAAGAAGTGGAATTCCCTGCCGGAGTCTGTGTTTCCTGATAGCTACAGCCTGGGAATATTTAAGTCCAGAGTGAATAGGTTACTTCTAAGCAATCGTGCTCCTCCTTAGACCGCATCATCGCTTAACATCAGGTGAGATAGCGGTCAAACGTATGCCTACCAATAGTAAAAAAAAAGAAAAATTGTATCAAATAGGAATCTACCTTCAAATGGCTTTCAATACAATTCAGTTTCCTAAGCTCCTTTCACTTCTGAATTGTGTTTCGGCTTCATTTCGTCATCGACGTTGCTATCTTGAATTTAAAAAGAAAAAATGACAATTCCTTTGTAGTTTTGTCTACACTGCAAAATACCACGGTTTTATATGGTTGTTGGAACAAATTCTGTTTACCGGATTTGGATGCTTTGGAGTATGAATGACACTGAAAGACACGTAGACAGATCGTCCTGCCGCCTCAAAATTAGGACAGCCTTCCTCACATAAAGAGCAAGGGAGAATAAGAAGTAACCATGCCTGAATGGCTATGAGAGTTGCATAAGACCAAAGAAAGGCTGGATGAGTTTTGTGAAAACATTGTTATAGCCAGTGTGTGATATAGCCGGTAATGGGGTGAATAATACTGAAGATGATAACTGGTAGAGTAGAAAGGAGCGACATGCAGAGTCAATCAAAATACATTGGGAGAAGAACAGAAACACTGTTCAACAAAGAACATATCTACACAAAACTATGTAACCGAATTCCGACATGGGTTACTTCGATTTGCGTGAATACGTCCTTTTTTCTTGTTTTAAAAGCATTCCATTATGAATAATAATAACTAACCAAAGAAAAAAAAAACAAACGAAAATACGAAATTCTCTCCTTGCAAACAATAGTGTTGGGACCAATTAAAATGCACAGATTATAAATTGTATTCCCACGGCTTGGCTACTCTGTGTCTGTACCATAGACAATGGTTCTCACTGGTGTGACGAGAAAAACACATTTGCGCAACCTCCTTTTTGTTTTGAGTCAAGTCTAACGAGTTATTTTGATATCAAATAGCGTACATCATTACTAATATCTTAGACAAAGTGTCATTCTAACAGCAATAAGGAACGTGGCGCAGGGACTACAGGCAGCACAGAAGTGACTAAGTATGTCAAGTATTCATACATTGAAGTTTCGAATTTGCGCCACTAGATGGCACTTTCCACACCCAGCTCCCCCCTTTTTTAATTTCCATACCCAGAGGGTAAAACGGAAGCCTATTACTAAGACTTCCGCTGTCCGTCCGTCTATCTCCAGGCTGTATCTCATGAACCGTGATAGTTAGGCAGTTGAAATTTTCACAGATTGTGTATTTCTATTGGCGCTGTAACAAAAAATTAAGGTTTATGGTACGGAACCCTCCGTGTGCGAGTCCGACTCGTAATTGGCCGGTTTTTTTACAGATTCGCATCTGTAAAAGAGCAAGAGTTGCTTTAAAAATTATAAGTAGAATTGGCTCTCTGAGCTAAGTTTACAATTCCTTGTAGTATTATGTAGTAGATTTCTATCAATGGGCCAAAGTGACCATCATACGGTTCATTGTTATGTTATCATAGAGAATGATCTATTTTTAGTCCCATCGTGCGTCACACTCACAGTCACTAGTCCACTACGTACTGTGATCAACTGTCGCGTATAAGTTACGATCGGTTATAAGTAACTGATCGTCATCGGTTACAAGTTTACGACTGGTAAGTTCTTTGTCTTTGGAAAAATTATGAATATTGTTTGTATAGGTGTGGATAAATTGATACTTAGTTAATTTTTACAGCACCGTATTTCATATTTACATAGGAAATTAACTCAACTTAATTACGAAATCAGTCATGTAAGCCTCGTCTTTTCAACACAGGAGGTCCTATTTTAATAGCAGAAAGGGCATAGAGGGTTTAATGATTTTATTGTTCTCACATGGCGACTTTAGCTTCAAATATCTCGGTAACGTGTCACTTTAGGGCACCATGTTGCTAACAGTTTTTGTTTGTTTGTGTCCTCTACCCATATAATGCATGTAAGACCGCGCGCCGCAACTTTGAAAAAGGAAATTAACAAATTGCCAGCTCCCATAAAAAAACAGGCCAAGTTTAAAAAAAAAATATTTTAACACAAAGATTACAGCGCTGCCGTCACCACATGACACTGGCAGATTAGTCGTCATCGGATCAGTTGCCAAAGAGGAAAAAAAAAAGACAAAGATTGGGTTAGATAAGATTAGGCCTATAGCCTTTCTCGATAAATGGGCTATCTAACACTGAAAGAATTTTTCAAATTGAACCAGGAGTTCCTGAGATTAGCGCGTTCAACCAAACAAACACAAACTCTTCTGCTTTATAATATTAGTATAGATTTCGTTGGCGACTTTGGCGAGTCAAAAAATCTATACTAATATTATATTTTATACTAATATTATAAAGCAGAAGAAGAAGGTTATATAATATATATCATCACGCTAAGACAAATAGGAGCGGAGCAATAATGGAAAATGTGACGCACACGAAGTTGCTATTGATAATATTTTAAGACTTGACCAGTGACAATCAACGATCACTAGGTAACTCCAGCCATTCGTTCCTTACAGGAACCGATCCGAACTCATGTGAACGATCAAGAGCAATTTGTTCCCCTCTCAATGATGATCCTATTAGGGTCATCTACGGGTCAGTTGTCCAAATATTATAGGGACAATTTGTTGGTCGTTACGGCCGAAGTTCAGTTCCGTTCGAGGCAGTACCGGGTGTTTGGAAGGTCGGCGATCCTTTCGTTTGTTACCTTAGTTATTTTTAGATTTGTGAATAGTTGTCCCATTAACCTGTATTGGATCGGCGGATGGCTCGTGGCTGAACATTAACAGCCGCACAGGTCGATCTTTCAGGTTAAGCAACGCTTGTCAAGGTTGGTCTGTGGATGGATGACCATCTTAACATACCGAGTGTCCGTTCACGTTAAGCCGTTGGTCCCGGCTGTCATTTCTAGATCTTTGGCACTATTTGGCAGTCGTTACGGATAGTCAGAAGCCAGTAAATCTGACTCCAGTCTTGCCAAGAAGTACCGTGTTACCCAGTTAACGGGTTGTGGAGGTCTGGTAGGCAGTCGCTCCACGTAAAATACTGGTATTCAGCTAAATCCAGTTTGACTGGAAGCTGACCCCAATAAAGTTGGGAAAAGGCTAGGCAGATGATGGATCGGCGGATTACGGGCCCACTTGAGAGGATGCCTTTGTCCCAGCAGTGGGCTGATTAAGCTGTGCTCGCTACGTAATAACAGCCTCATTCGATCATCGAGGTTAAGCAGCGCTTGCTAATATATAACTTATCGAGATTCCTCCGTACCTCGGAAAGCGTTTTTTAGTCGTTGGTTGGGGCTGTTATTTGAAGGAAAAATTTTGATAGTCGCTACGGATAGTCAGAAGCCAGAATATCTGACACCAGTCTTACCAAGTGAAATAAAGAAAGACAAGAAAGACAAGAAAGACAAGAAAGAAAAGAAAGAAAAGAAACAAAAGAAAGAAAAGAAAGAAAAGAAAGAAAAGAAAGAAAAGAAAGAAAGGAAAGAAAGGAAAGAAAAGAAAGAAAATGCATTTATTCCGCCAGAAGCAACACACAAACGTAAAATTAAAAGAAAATAAATTACCAACTAAATACAAAATTAAAAGAAAACATCATGTTATCAATTAAAAAAATAAATAAAACCAGATACATTTATGTTGTCAGTGGTATCATGTTCTGCCGGGGTTGGGTTATTTGGGTTGTTTGTAAAGAGAGTCATCGCGGCCCTAGAACGCAAAGGGCATTAGGAGGAACACGGATGGGTTTTAGTCAGTAATAGTCTGATACTTCTTCCGCTCTGCCCAGAGCGGAAGAAGCGGATGATTTCCTGTCCTTAAAAAAAGTGTTAAGGGTTGAAGCTCCAGGGTAGCCCGCAAAATTCAAATATTTTTATGTTTTTGCAATTTGCCGGTCAGTGTGAAGCTGTATGTTGAACAGAATACGGTTCGCGGCCGTAACGCATAGTTATCTAAGGGATTATAACCATTTGAATCATCAATATAACCCTCTAAGTTCATAGAACTCGATTGAATCTTATTTCGTAAAAAAGTCATTCAATCGAGTTGCATGAGCTTAGAGGGTTATATTGATAATTAAAATGGGTATAATTCTATCAATGGATTTTGTTCAACATACAGCTTCACACTGACCGGCAAATTGCAAAAACATAAAAATATTTGAATTTCGCGGGCTACCCTGGCGCTTCCACCATAAGTATATATAACCACCATAAATATATATATAAGTAGGATCATGTTACCCAGATGATCAGACAGGCAGTCGGCCACCCATCCTCAGACTTTTATCACGAGTTTAGCCATGAGGACTCTAAAATAACTGTCAATTATTATACTGGTCAAACCATAGACTCCATGTTGTTTTTGTTGTGGTATGGCTATGTGCTGCCATTTTAACGCGCGGCCTTGGCACGCCCATTCTTGCCCATTGTCAAATGCCACTAATACTTTGTTATTGAGTTTTTTGCAGCTAACATCATTGTATGGTAGTATTAAGTACCTACCTAATTTGTAAGCGCTTGGTTAACGCTTTTATCTTAATTATATACTAAGCCTCTGTCCGTCCGTCCATCTGTCTGTCAGAGGGTTGTATCTCAAGAACCGTTATGAGAATGTGCTACCGATATAACAACAAAGAAGATTTAATTAAAAATTAAAAAAGGGCTCCCACACAAAAAAGCCTCTAGTCTAGTGCCCTCTAGGCTTTAATGTTGAAAGTTAACGCATAAGTTAACGAAAGTTAACGCAACGTACGCATGAAATTTTTTTTTTTTATTAATCATGGGTGAATGTGGGAGGAACAGAGAATGTAATTTTGATGAGTGCTGTAAGTTTTTAGTGTACGAGTATCTTAACTTATTTATCAAATAAAATAAAAATTGTCATCATCATCAAGTAACGACACAATAGTCGAAACCGGTTCAATTTCCATAAAAAGGTTGACTACATTGTTTATGAGAAATCATTCGGCTGCAGCTTTTTGTATCCAACGTAAACCTATAAAGTTCATAAAAAGAACAATTTGAAAATATTTATAGTAAAAAAACAAGGAACGTAAACAATAATTTATTTTTCTTAAACACCCGGTTGCTTTGCGCATTGGTTGCGTCTAATGCATTGTATTGTAAGGCACAGTACAAACAAAGTGTGTCTAGGTCATCGCTCAGTATTCGCTAACAGAAGACGTGAGGTGCTAACGTCAAATATTAATATTAAGGCCAGTCGTATGAAGATGTATGATTTTAATGGCATTACCGTTTACTGGTGTGAATTGGTATGAAGTTTTATTTATTAACATGACGTGTTATTAAGTACGTTTCATAGGTTTTCATTTGAAAATGGCATCGAGATAGTTATAGAAAATTACCTTCACATTTTGATGTGAATGGGAAATCTCTAAACAGTTCAATAATTATTTATTTTAATGTTTTTCTTCAGACTTTCTTTCTCTTCACCACCCGCGGTTGACTGGCAGAGAATATCTAAGAGTTCAATGTACAATGAGTATTCAAGTTAAAAAAAACTGCGTTTAAAGAACCTTCGGGTAGAATCTTCGGGTTTAAGTTGATGTCACCCACGCTCTGAGACAATAAGCTTTTTGATGTTAATATTTATAAGCTCTTGGTTAGCCCATACTTACGTCAAACATTTTTTGGTCTAAAAAATTTTTTTTACACCTCTCAAAGAACTTTGACTAATAGATTTCTTGTGTGGCGTTAACGACTATTTGTCATAAAAGTGTCCCTGAACTTCATTTGTAGGAGTTTTCCGTTGCTTAATGACCAGAAGTATTAAAGGTGCTGTAGGTCAAAAGCTTCGGTCAGTGACTGGCAGTCGAAAGGTTTGCGTGATTGTAAACGGTTAAAATGTAGGCAAACACATTTCTAATGCAAAAGTAAAATACAACTAGCTAGACTGTTGGAAATAGGATTCGTAGGTTGGCAATTATGTTGTTAAAAGTTGGATTTATTTATACATAGAAGGAAATTTTATTTGTAGGTACACAAGGGCCCTACTGTGAAATAGTATCTTCCTAAATAATATTAGATGCAGTGCATAACTGCAAAAGTGACTTTGTAACGTTTTCAGGCCTAAATAGCTGAACCGATAGATGGAAAACTGGATACAGGTAAGGTTGCTTACTTTTTTTGAAAAAAGCTCTATAGATGCGAGATAGGCCGCAGCCAGCCTAGCTCAGCGCAAGCATTTCTATTGGTTCTTCTTAGCAAACCCATCCCTCGCTTCGCATCCTCGCATATCTCTGGTGGAAACGCAGCCTAACACCCCTCTTCTTGGATCGGGGGTCAAAATAATGTTATTGGCTATTGCCACGAGGGGAATAGAAGTCACTGCATCATATACTGAATCAGTGACCACCCACGTCACTCACTGTTTTTGATAAGAAAAGAGGCTTATCGCTATTTCCGGAGCACAATATTCACCCTGCATGATTAGAAATTCGGTTTATCATATGCTTTGTCCGTTTCAATAAGGATTGCCGTCAGAGAACCCAACTCTGGGTTTCGCCCGCCTGTATTGTGTAAGATACTTGCATTGCAAATTGTATTTTTTTACGTTTTTTTAAAACATATTAAGGCGGGGTTGCAGTACTTTTTAAGATTTTTGAACGTCTGAAATACTTATTAATTATGAGTTTTTTAATAAATAAAAATCATTACATAAACATTGAACATATCGTCAAGTAAATCGTAAAGATAGAAACGCGATTTAGAATGATTGTCTCGATACTTTTTTTAATCAAACATGACACTAAATTACAATTTTAAACGTGTACTGCTAAGAGATTTCATCACGAATATATATAAAAGTTATATCAATAGATAGAGCTTTTTATTTTGAAGTAAAACTTGAAACCAGATTGTGTAATTTCTTTATCAGTTTTCGCCAATAAGAAAAAACAATCAAAATTTAGGCATTATTTCGCTCGCCGGACAGTCGCTGTTGTTCGTCAAAACACACAGTACTGCAACCTCGCCTTAACAAAATAAACAACTATAACTAAAATTAACAAATAAACTAAGTATTAAAACATGCAATAAAAAAATTCGTACTCGACGCTATCAGCTGGAAATTTGCTCAAGAGACTGGCGGCAGTTTTCAGGGTTTTTCAAATTGATAGGTTAAAAAAAATATACATAGAGGAGCAATGCCTCATAGACTTAATTATCATGTTGACCACCTAAGTAAAAAGGGCACAAACACATCAGCAGTAATTAACTTTGCACGACTCGACTAAATCAATTAGTCATGACTTTGACAGTTCGCATGTGTGTACAAAGGCTAAACGCGCGGACAATGCGAAAAAAAAACAAAAACTGCGTTCAGGGAAGTTTCAAATTTAGAATTAGATTTTTTGTAGATGTTTCTTTTTTTTCTGTGCTATTAAAACGGGTAATTAATGAATTCCTATGTAATTTACAGACATTCGTTTTGACTGATTGCTTTTTATGAATGTACCTACTCAGATTTTTATGCATCCAGTGGGCGATCTAAGATGATCTAGGTCTGTTTGAAAGGGGCCTTTGTCAAGAGTCAAGCAGTGAAATAATTATAGGTTCCTAAAAGTAGGGAAATACTGGTATCTGATACTTACAGCTTCTTTTTAAAGGCGATTAGCCGATCCCAATATACATACCTAGTTGGCGCAACCTAGGCGAGAGGACCTCTTCATTTAAAAAGTAACTTTGACATTAGCATGACGTCGACGTCAACTATATAATACGTCATTGAATTAACCCTATAGATCCTCTCGGGGGTGGAAAAGCACAGGTCAAAATGTTCTTAGTAGTATTTTACTAAACAGCCTGCTTCATTTAATAACCTTTCCAGCACTAGTTTAACTAGAATGTCAGACAAATTCTCATGGTAACAATAGGAGGCGTGATCTCTTTCACTTTTAACCTCAAACGATTGCCATTTTCGCGCCATTCCGCCCGCCATCTTGTTTTACGTGACCTTTTTGCCGCGTTCCGGGATACTGTCTAGATTTTTAATTATTTGATTTGTTTGATTTTAAATATTTAAAAATTAGGTAGATATGGGTCTCTTTTTACGAAATTGGGATACCCGTGTGACTGTTTCATTATAGCATCGCTTTTTTGCAAATAATCACAAACATATTGTCATGGCCAGGCAATAAAATCTCGTGTCCATTCCAAGTTCTCTTGTAGTTGTGTCCATATAATTATTATTTTCCTTTTTGATAACTATTTCTACAGTACAATGAAGTACAAGAATTAATAAAAAAAAAACAATTTCTGTCTTTTTTACACTATTTTGTCTATGGTTTTATATGACTATAAGGGTAAGGCTACACTAAAGCTGCCACCGTTTTAATTTCCTGGAAAGTCAAAGGATATTGTTGGTTAAGTTTTTTTTTTTGTAAATTGGCGTTCGCATTTGACGTCAATACCATAGGTAGGTACTAAAACAGTGGTAAGCACTCAATTTACATTTTACTAATTAATACCTACTAGGAATAACCCAGCTATTAGGCTATTCCCAAGCAATTTGTTGCAGATTGCAGTAAAAATTATTTGCTTATTTAAAACAATAAGTAGCAATATGATTAAATCTGCAGATAACAAGTTTTATGAATTTTGTGAGAAACCAGAACTTATTTTGTCGGTATTTAAATGAAATTAAAAGTGAAACAATGGGTGTTTATGTGAATAGTACATGTTCATGACACGTCAGATAGAAGATCTTATTTATCTATCTTCTTCTTATATGTATTTAAAAATGAATTGCTGTTCGTTAGTCTCGCTAAAACTCGAGAACGGTTGGACCGAATTGAATAAATAACGCTGACGCGTGCACTCCGCACGCTCAACCTCATAGCGAGTGAAACGGACCTATTTTATTGTTCTCTGAGTG
Organism: Ceramica pisi; assembly: GCA_963859965.1. NCBI lineage: Eukaryota > Metazoa > Arthropoda > Insecta > Lepidoptera > Noctuidae > Ceramica > Ceramica pisi. The sequence goes on from OY982555.1 coordinate 5,450,461, forward strand.
AATTCACAAAGAATGCATTGTTCATTATTAGTTACAGATATATTAGTTATAAGTATACATTAAGAGCAGGCACTCTAAAATAATTTCTACGCAAGCTCCGCCCCATGCACCCCGCCACTACCGCTATGGTGCTAGAAGCTATGCTAGCCGTAATAAAGTTGAATACCGCATGCGCTCTTTGATCGCGTTCGAGCTCGAAACTAAATGTCGTAAGTCTCAATTCTTATTTCGTTTATAACTGAAGTAATAATTGATCTAGAGAAAAAATATCTTGTGACTGGATAGTAAACTATATTTTCTTACTGTTAATATTTATTTTAGACATAAAGGCCACGCAAACTTGAAAAAAAAAGGAATAATCTTTAAAAAAGACATGATTTTTGAATTAAAAATGAATCGAGTGAAAATGTTACAATTACGTAACTGTCTTGTACATGGAAAGAAAAAGATCCAATAAATCATATACTAAAGTTCCATTTTGATAGTATGTGTGACTGTTTCAGAATATTAATGCAAATTAACATAAAATTTAGGGAGCCTCCTCTTAAGGTATGATTAATTAAGGCGCATTTATCGTATTGGGTTAGCCTGTAATGGTAAATGTATGTAGATCAATAAATAAATAAATAAAATAAATAAATAAAATTCTTTTTCTTTTAGTTCGCCAGAATACAGGGAAGCCTTAAAAGCAAAAAAAAAGATGGGTAGGCAGGGTAGCCAGTTGACGGGAGCGAACACGCGGGGCACAGCTAGTCAGCAGCTCAACAGCAATTCTCAATGTAAAGAGAAGTTGAAAACTTAATATTCTCGTCTAGTATTACTTTTAATGAAAGTAACGAAACACTTTAAATGTGAAGTATCCAATATCTAGATACGGCTGAATAAGCAAAAGTATCTAATTTTCACCTACAACGAACTTTCAATCTTAAACGTATGCAGAATAGAGTCCCATTCTCACTAAGCTGTTTGGTAAAGCGATTAGTTTTTGTGCTTTGGAATTTGGACTGTATGACCCAAGAGTTTGGGTCCAATAATTGATAGTGCAGCGAGTTTAGACTCAGATAATTTTCGCCAGTAATCGCTTTAGGATAGGATTACTTTTAAGCTATAAGGTTTTAGTTCATTGTTGCTGAAATGGGGGTAGACAGAATCCATACATACAATGCGTTTCTAATGAGAATAGGAACGTCAATGACCTCTATCTGTCAAATATCTCTAGAAAAGTACGGTTTGCAAAGAAAACTTAGCCGATATGCAAATCAATAACGGTTTATTTTACTTTGTTTAAATAAGTCTTAAATCAAATTTAAATAAAAACGTTCGTAAATGAGCTAAATATAATAATTTAAAGCTACATGACGTCACAATAATTATGGCGCTAAGTCGATCCTATTCTTATTTGAAACGCATTGTAGTTTGCTTACTCAGATCATGAAAAAGTACAGATTGTCACAATGGCGGATCCAGGGATGGGCGGCTAAGGGGTACAAACCTCCAAAGTACCAAGACATATTTGGTAGTCTAACTTTGTCTTTGAGTTCTAATTTGAATTTTAGGACCACATCCAGAAAATATACCTAAATATAATATCCGATGACGAATTCATGATAAGAAATCGGAAGTTCGTTTTTTTTTTGTGAAGTTTTAGCCGTTACCGTGATTCATATCCGTTCAATTGATGAATAAGACTGACCCACCAGATAAAAACCATATCATCATTTATCTGTCTATCCTTTTCCCAAGTATAAAAAGTAATATAGTCAGGGTCAGTTTCCAGCCTAAAGGGATGAAATTGAATACCAGTATTTTAAATGAAGCGACTGACTCTTCGGTAAGTTTTGTTGCCAGGGTATCGGTATTCGGACTATCTTTGCTAAAATCCACCCTCAGCGGGGTTAAGCCCCACAAAGGACAATCCAGGATTCGTCCCTGCCCTAGAGGCTAAGTCTGAGGTAATATGCTTAAGTCCCATGTAACACAGGCTGTATCTGGATCATATCATGAGGAGCTCGTGGCTAAATAACAACAGCTGGACGGGGCGATCTTCAAGGTTAAGCAACACTTGCCAAGGTTGGTCTCTGGATGGGTGACATGTTAACATTTCAAGTTTCTTCCGTGCCTCGGAAAGCACGTTAAGCCGTTGGTCCCAGCCAGTAAATCTGACTCCAGTCTTGCCAAGAAATACCGTGTTACCGAGTTAATGGGTTGTTGAGGTCTGGTAGGCCGCCGCTCCACGTAAAGTTCTGGTATACAGCTGACTCCGGTCTGACTGGAAGCCGACTCCAATGTAGTTGGGAAAACGCTAAGATGATGATGTAACACAGGCTGTATCTATTGCCACCAACCGTGCAAAAACTGCTCCCCTATGCTACTCAAGTTCTCTCGGAACTTGAGTTTCCGAGAAATTGATAAGAGAGACAGAGAACTTTCGGAAGTCGTGTTTATTAAGGATGGGATATCATCAAATGACTCCTACTGTGACTTCCATGGATGTAGTGAACCCATCCGTGTTCCTCCTAATGCCCTTTGCATTCCAGGGCCACAGTGACTCTTTCTCGAACACATCCCGCAATTCGGAAGCCGTGCATAGTCAAAGAGACTACATCAAAAATAAATCTGTATCTAAATAAAGACTGACTAAAAGCAAGTACCTACTTGCATTAAGTTTTTGTCAAGACTTTTTGCATACATCATAAAATTATTGTCTGAAACTACTATACCTGCTTATCTACGTGATGAATAATTTCAGTTATCAACTTTGTACTTGGGTTTTCCCGGTCAAGTGCGTTAAAAAATAGATAGTGATCTGTAATACGCGGAAAATTTTTGCTGTCACAGCTTTAGGTTTAAACTAGGTACTGTATTAAGATGGATGAAATAACTTTGGCCAAGTTAATAACTGGCTTTACAAGTGGTTATTAAGGGGGTACTTTAAGTTTAGGGGGAAATATTTTAATAGTACATTGTTATCCTATATTTGAAAGTAACTTATTTAGTCCCGAGACGGCGTGGCGTGGCGCCAAGCGTAGCGAGGGCGTCAAAAGTTCAAAAGATAAATAAGTTTTTCATCCGAGGTAAGTACTGTTCTTTTAATTACGAATAAAAGGAAAGTAAAAATTAAAACACGTATCTGAATCTGATGAACTCATCCGTGTTAATACAAATCTCTGCTATACGAAAGTATTCGAACAACATTCGAAAAAAAAAAACGAATAATAATCGGATTGCCGCTTTCCCGAATATTTTGATTTCTGTGACTGGCAAGCTATTCAGCCATTAAATTGAACAGTTTGCGAGAGAGACACTTCCAAAGTGGTGAAATGTGTCACCCCCCTGTAACTTCTAATTATGAGAATGATACAACTAAAAAAAATATATGATGTACATGACCATGTAAACTACCAGCGAAAATTGGTTTGAACGAGATCTAGTAAGTAGTTTTTTTAATACGTCATAAATCCTAAATCGCAACTTTTGCTTATAATATAAATAATACCTACAGATTTGTACGGAACCCTCGGTGCGCGAGTCCGACTCGCACTTGGCCGGTTTTTTTTCTTATGTGAATACCTATTTAAATGGCTTTCCAATAATAGATTATTGTATACATATAACAGGAATCACAATGATACTAAGAGTTATTTTACGTGTTCCTCAGTCATGAAATTACTTTTACCTAGTTGCAAAAAGACGAAAAAAAAATATGCAATACCACACAATTTCTTAAAACAAGTTTTATATTCGCAACGCGGCTAGCACAAACATGGGCCGGCAAAGCAAATGACACGGACCCAGAATAGAAATTGTATTTAACGTAATGCTCGACCAACTTTCTTTACTAGGGACAGACGGACAGACAACTACCTACGTCGATGATGTGTTTAAATATATACGTAACTCTCCGACTATGGTGTGTTGTGACGTAAGGAAAAATAAGAAACTAAGAGTGGGACATTTTTAAGTACTGGTGTTCAGTTGCGTCCGTTTTGACCGGAAGTTACCCCAATGTAGTTCGCTGCTTTGGAAGAATACTGTTGACAACTCAAAACGCGTATTTTGGGGTGGGGTTAGCTGATTGAAGTTTATATCTTTTGACCTATTGCACTATTCTTGGTGAAAATGTCATGAAAGCAGATAAAAACGTGGCTTCGCATCAAAAGTCGTCACTGTTGAAAAAAGAGAGAGAGATTGAAGATCTTACCATGCGAATTTCCAGGTGATCGTCCATATACACAGACTTCTGTGTCTCGGAAAACACGTCTTTCAAAGTTAAAATGAACAGGCTGGATAAGCTCGCTCCATCGTAGACTTTGTCTCTGTCATCTCTTACCTAGACTAGAGTCATGAGCGAACCAATCTCAAATAAAAATAAACGTAAAGCTGTCGTTCTACTTTTTGAGGATACTCAGAAGCCAGAAAATCCGAACAATCCAGGTCTTGCCAAGGGGCACCGTTCTGCCCAGTTACTGGGTTGCGGAGGTGACAGACAGTCGCTCCACATAAAATGCTGGTACCTAATCAGCTGCATCTGGTTGGACTGGAAGGCGAAACTAGGCAGATAGACTGTCTATCATACACAGGTAATCATGGCTGCCGGCAGGATCATTAATTAACCCGCGCTCCGCCACAAATCATCAACTGCCTAGCCTTTTCCCAAATATATTGGGGTAGGCTTCCAGTCAAACCGGATTCAGCTGAATACCAGTGTTTTACATGGAGTGGCTGCCTACCAGACCTTCACAGCCCATAAACTGGGTAATACCGATATACTTCTTGGCAAGACTGGTGTCAGAATTACTGCGCTTCTGACAATCCGTCACGACTGTCAAAGATCTACAAGTGACAGCCGGGACCAACGGCTTAGAGTGCTTTCCGAGGCATGGCGGAAACTAGGTATGTTAAGATGGATGAGATTATTCGGATTTTAGGTCACGGAGCGGCGTAACGTAACATGCTCGCTGTGAACAGTAGTCACCCCTTAAAATATTGCCAATCAAGTCACCTTAGCTTCCTAAAGTTCAGGCACAAAATGTCACTTAAGGTAGAAGCTCCAGGGTAGCCCGCGAAATTCAAATATTTGTATGTTTTTTGCAATTTGCCGGTCAGTGTGAAGCTGTATGTTGAAGAGAATATGTTCGCGATCTTAAAAAGCATTTATCTACAGGATTATAACCATTTAAATCATCAATGTAACCCTCTAAGTTCATAGAACTCGATTGAATGTTATTTCGTGAAAAAGTCATTCAATCGAGTTGTATGAACTTATGAGGGTTATATTGATAATTAAAATGGGTATAATTCTTTAGATCAATATGCGTTACGGCCGCGAATCGTATTTGGTTCAACATACAGCTTCACACTGAACGGCAAATTGCAAATAACATAAAAATATTTGAATTTCGCGGGTTACCCTGGCGCTTCCACCTTAACATTAATGTTTACGTAACACATTGTGTGCAATACAAATAACAACAATATTTATTTGCATAACTCGAAGACATAAACCAACAACATAATTTAAATTGTTATGAATCGTCTCGTCATTTGGATGAAACAATATCTATGTCCGTAATCGATTTCAGGTTGAATGAATGGAATGTGTCACTCATGCAAGACGTTGGTGGCCGTTTAAAATGTAACTACAAGACGCGTTCGATTTTCAATTTGAGATTAATGGGGTTTATGGCTCGTAAGTATTTTTTTTTGTCTAAAATTCCGTTATGGAATTATTAAGTACCGAATATTGAAGTATTAATAGTGTAGTAAGTAAAATCTAACTGGTTATGATGCTTCTAAAATTGATTTTAGATCTTGTAAAAACCGAAAGAGGTGCTGTTTTTAGGACAAAATATTGAATTGCAGTTCGTATCTACTTAAGTTGTTTTAACAAAAAAGGCGGTGTAACCTATTTGTTTTAAAGGCTTAAAAAAAGTTACCTTCAAACCTCCTTTGCAACAGGTTGATGTAGATTAAGAATAATTACCTGCAAAGAAAAGAAAATATACATTAATAAAGTATAAGAACAAATATGACAAAATAATTGAGGACATGGGCATTTATTTTTGGTAAACTTTTTCAATGATCAATTTGCATGAGGTTATGAAGACCTCTTCCGCTGCTTATAATATCCATCTAGAATATGCAGTGGGTAGTGGGTACAGGCTATCATCACCTACCTAGAGTTTTCCCAACTGTTTTGGGTTCCGCTTTTAGTCTAACCAGATTAAGCTGAATACCAGTACCTAACTATATCTGGGCACAGATCAATAAGCAAAAAAAGTTACCAGAGACAACTGACACTTCAGCTGTCAAATGGTTGTCGATGTCAAAATTCGATATTTCATAACAAAAGAAACTAAAATTAGCCACAGTCTGTCCAATATATCATATACACACTTGCTTCTCCAAAGAAATTGCCAGATAGTGAACATCGGCTTTGTTTTCCATATTATTATAAAAATAAATAAAGAAAGAACAACTGAAACTGGGAGCCAGAGGATAAACGTCCGTCTCGCCTAGAAAACGCTGCCTGGGGTGAGGACTTAGATCGTGACAGACTGTTCGAAGAAGACAATACACCGGAAAGAATGGCAGGCAGGAAATTCTTTGAGCTATGGGCCCAGATGTGAGTACTGCTGGGCCCATAGCCCAAAGAATAATAGAATAATAACATTGTTGTCAAATATGTAGTATTTTTTATTATTATTTGTGATGGGGTTTGCTCTTGACTCTAGTCTTGGTCAGAGATGTCAAAGTCTACGATGGAGCGAGCTTACCCAGAAGGAGCCTGTTCACTCTTACTTTGAAGAGATCAGGGTTGTAAGCGTAGTCAGATAATTAGAAATTTTAATAAGTATTTACCTAACGCTATCTATGTTACATCTTACAATATAATTCTCATAGTTTTCATCAGATAATATCCACATAATAGTCGATAAATTACCGATTAACTCCGAGCGCACGCACAAAACAGTTTCTTCCTCCTTCGTAATACTTCGGAATTTATATCATAACGCACTCATAGACCTATAAATCAGTTTTGTTGTAAATACGCATTTCACATGAATGCATTAATTCGTTATTTCCGTATTTAGGGCAGTCTCCTGACAGGACTTATTTGGTTTCTCACGTCCTTACATAAACACTCACTCGTTCACTCCACCTAATTGATCACGGTCGACAGAAAGGCCGGTCCTTTCTGTCGACATCTCATCTCACCGTGATCAATTAGGTGGAGTGAACGACAAGTTATGCCATCTTGTTTGTTTGTTTTCACAGCTCATTTGTCGTTCACTTCGCCCAAGTGTTCACTTCGACATTTTTACAGAATCACACTGCTATATAAACCACTTAAGTGACCATTGTGATGACGGAAAAAATAGCTAGAAGTATAGAAGAAGAAGATACACGCACTACCTTTCCTCTCTACAGTGTTAATTTTATTTTATGTATGTATTATATTATGTATGTGTTAGTTTTAGTTTTAGGTATGTATTCATTCTTAAATTAATATTTACTATATTTATGTAGGTTTATTTGGTAATTTAAGTAGTCTATGGCTTCATTCACATATCCATTTTATTGTTATTTCTTACACACTTTTGTCTACATTTCTTTTTTCATTCTTCCTTTCGCAGGTCTGCTGGAAGAAGTTTCTTAAGAAATAAGCAGTACCTTTGTACCAATAATTATAATGTTGTATCTGTACCGTTTCTCTGTGTGTACATTAACTGTAAAATAAATAAATAAATAAGATATTGCGCCGACACCAAAAAAGTTGGGATCAGGGCAGGAGAGGTCCAGGGTTGTGGAATTGTTCGAAAGGCGCGGCCCTGGAACGTAAAGGGCATTTGGAGGAACTCGGGTGGGTTTTAGTCAGTAAGTCTCTGACACTGCCTTCCGCTCCGCCCAGAGCATGAGAAGTCATTGGATGATATCCCTTCAAGAAAAAAAATGGGCAGGAGAGGTGTGATGACACTTGGCACTTTTTCTTTCTTTTCTATCAGAACAACCTTAGTTTTTTTTCTTCTTTTGTGGGGAAATCCTCATGATACCCGGCATACAATAAAATTCAGGCGTACCCCCGACCGGAGCAACCTGACACGCAGAAATTATTTTCCGGAACTTTTTGGAATGTTTCCCAAAAATATCCGGAATAGGTAATCCCGTAGAATATATACTTGCGAAACTTCCGTTTACACAGATATAACTAACATTTTAGTCAGCGACTTGGCACACAAGCCAATGGATAACTTAAAGCCTTATACTAATTTACGCTGAGATTATTCGAGTAGCCTAGTAGGTTATCTTACGCAAGACGCTAGGAGGCTGACTCAACGGTTATAAATAGCGAATACTGTAGTATTCTCTGCTTTAAATACTTACTCATAACAAAGGGGTTTGTCAAGCTGTTCGTAATGATGATTATTGGAGACGAATCATGACGTGAGACAATACAGAGTTACAGACACGTTCCCAACCACTGCAACTCCTGGAAGCTAAAATCAACAGTAGCGAAAACTATAACAGCGCTAGAGTCCTACATGTCCGCGAGGTTACCGACATAGCTCGAAGGAATAGAATACTCTATTATGTACACCATATAAGTTACAGAAAAAATAGATGAAGAAAACATTACATAGGGTGACACGATAAGCGGCCTTATCGCTAAGAGCGATCTTTTCAAGACAACCTTAGGATGGATTTTAAAGAAAAAAGGTAATACAGTACTGTAGGTAGTCTTAGGTGTACGATTTACATGAATAAATATATAAATACAAATATAATTTTGAAACAAAAAGCATAGAACCCAAGCAAAAACGGTCAAAGAGAAAGGTCAAAGTGATGTTTGATCATTGTTTTAAAAGTGGGCAAAGATTGATCACGTCTTACTGACACGGGCAATGCAATCCATAGTCGCACCACTTGAACTGTAAAAGATTTGCCGTAGAAGCTGGTGGAATCATTGGCAACCAAACTGAAACGGCAACTGAAGTGGACAGGACACATTGCTCGCAAAACGACCGGTCGATGGGGCCGAAAAGTTCTGGAGTGGCGACCGCGTAGGTATCGGAAGACGCAACGTTGGAAGGCCTCCCTCCATAGTGGCCCAATGACCTGATGAAGATCGCGGGTAGCCGTTGGATGCGAGAAGCAAAGGACCGGTTATTTTGGCGAAACTTGGGGGACGCCTATGTCCAGCCAGCAGTGGCTGATATGAACATCGATGTCGCTGATGCAATATTACTCTTTCTAAATCCCTGTAATTTGCTCTGTGAATGATTTTGTTATGCCCAGGCCTTTTCCCATTTACCAGCAAAATAACGAAGATGAACGTCTTACCTGTATAGGAGCTATCTTTGTACATGACTCATGCAATTTGAACCAATAAGGATGCGCACCGTTCAAATAATCAAGGAGGTTGTAATTCAGACAGGACAGCCGTTTCTGAGGTTAATTTGTGCATACGGACGGGCAGTTTGATTATTGCCGTACGGAACTTCTGCTGGTTAACACGGAACCCTAAATTTGTTTCCTACATAAACGGTTGTGGATGTAATAAATTAATTGGTGTCTTAGGTTGTTTTAGCACTGGCTTAATGTTCTAGATGTAATAAATAAAAGAAGATCAGCCATGGATTGCTAGTCTGATTATGAGAATGATTTTTTCATTTCAATTTCCACAGGTACTTTTAAAAAATGTTCACTAAAAGCGCTTGTCAAAATCATTTAAGCGCCAAAAGATACTAAAAGAAAGAAGAAACAGTGTAGATACAGGAAAAGCAATGTTCCTTTTAGTCACCTCAAATTTGATGATCAATCTGTTATATTCTTCGAAAGGTGAATCAGACAGTCTGGAATTCTTCTGAACACAAATCACTGATTGTAAATCTTACTATCCTGTTGCAACAAATTGAAATTGATCCAGACGGGCAATTCATATTTTTATTGAGCCTTTCTCTTTGCATCGAAAGAAAGAAAGAAAAAGAGTTTATTTGCGGCCAGTATGACTACAGGTTTTGTGAATTTGTGAGGTTGTATCTCTGGATATACTGAACCGATTTTGGAAATTCTTTTACCAATAGAATGGCACATTATTTGTTAATGTCATAGGCAATATAGGTACATATAACCCGAATAACCAACATACCGCCCAACGTAGTGGGAACGGATCAGCTAGTTTCTCCATGTTTTAACAAGTTTTTGACATTGATTGTCGGTGAGATAGTTTTGCGATTAGAATATGAAAGCTTTTTAACGAAAATTGGCCTTCTGAACTAACTTATTCATTAAGTATACAAGTCGGCTAAAAATAAAGATGTCACAACATATTAAAAAATCCCAACACTTAGGTATTCGATTTTCAAACACAGATGTTTACAAGATGGCGCTGGAAGGGTCAACGCCCCGTTGACAGAACAATACCTGGCCGTGTTTAATTCAAACGCAAATTCGCGCGTTTGTGTGTGCAGTTATAACGGCAGCCATTTAAATGGGTCAGGTTAACTCAGGTGATTCTTTTTTCAAACATGGACCTTTTACAATTGCAAGATATTATTTTTAAAGTAGAAAATGTGGTAAATTATTAATTTAAATATGGGCAAAGGCTAAGCAGGGACACCCTATGATGTTAATAAAATCAAGATTAGAACAGATAGTTCTAATCTTGATTTTATTAACACGCCGCGCTACTTCGTCTGCGTTACATTTTTCAACAATGTCCTCTCCTATAATAATATTAGTCGTAGCGTGATAGCCTTCCTCGATAAGCGGGCTATCCAAGACAAAAGGATTTTTCAATTCGAACCACTACTTCCAGAGATTAGCCCGTAGTTACCTTTTACTAAACGCGCTATATTTAGAAACTGTTTCAAACAAGACAGTAACCCACTTTACAAGGGTTATGATTATGACAGAAATGTGACACATACGGGTCAGTGTGTTATCAATTTGTCTATTGATGAATTAAAATGAACGGGAGCAAATTAATTGGGTCATCAGGGAGTCGTATTAGATAACACAATGCACTGGTGGCACAATGAAATCTTTTATCAACTAGGGCGATAATGTTCATATTAAAACACTTGGTTTCTATATGGCTATCTTATCCTCCTTCATAGTTTTTTTGGCTTATGAGTAGCACTCCTAACGACTGGCAAGATCTACAAAGGACAGCCAGGACTTTGCTCAAGGTTAAGAAACGCTTGCCGAGGTCAGTTTGTGGATGGGTCATCATCGATTACATAACAAGGCTTCTCCGTGCCTAGGAAGTAGGAGAGCCCTTAGTCCCCACTGTCATTTGAAAATATTTGACAGTCGTTAACGGATAGTCAGAAGCCAGATAATATGAGAGTATATATAACCCTTATACTGGGTTGTGGGGGTCAGATTGGCAGAAGCTGCAGCATGTTAGATCCTGCCGCTGTTCCACACTGGTCATTTGCAGGTTAAATTAAGTGACACTAAGATAACTGTACAATACCGTAGCGTTATTAATCATACTGGACGTCCGTCGGCAAAACCCGTAAATAGTGACAATAATATTAATCTTGAGGAAAAACGACATTAACTATACCTATCGGCTCGGATAACTTATTTACTCAGTTAGTTGGATTGAGGATCAATTTGTTCTGTGCCTATGATGGCTCATCTATGAAGGTTTTAAGTAAAAAGGTCATGGTGTTTCGAGCAGTTTTTTTGTTGAGACGTTTGAATATGAAGAGGATGTTTATATGGACAAAGGAGGTTGTGGCGTAATGATAACAGCCAAACGGGTCTATCTAGATTGTAGAAGGTTAAGCAACGTCTGGGGAGATAAGTCCGTGGACCATCTCAACATAACGCGACTCCTCTGTGACTCGGAAAGTTGAAAACATTTAGAGCTGTTGGTCCAGGGCCCAAGATGAGCCACATGCTGGATTGCGTTAAGAATCCTTGCACTTTTGAGAAAATTATGAACGCCAGTGACTAATACTGCTATTAACGGGTCTAGCTTATGGGCCCAAATTAGCACAAAGTTATTCAAGATGAGAAGAAACGAAAATCTTTTATCTGTTCTGTAAATATACTCGTAACAACTTATAATACATGTTAAAGCGTCTTATTTATATGTAATTTCACCGTCACTTATTTACTTCTTCCACAAAATGATAAGGGTACAAAAGAGATGAGTAGCTCAAAATCTGTCGACCTCGCAAAACACGCACCGTGACGATAACGCGAAAATAAAGTGTGGAGTAAAATTTTAATTAAACGTTATCAATATGTACGCAAAATAATTACATTTGTAAGTCACGTAAAGCAATAAATCGGGTTTAAGATTGCACTGACAAGGTTACTTGGTATTGTCGTAACAATTATGTTCGTACCCCTATTCAAGGACGAGTAGGCGTGGGTGAGTTAGTTGGATAGGAAATTATATATGGAACGCTTATGTACTGCATACCTAGTAAATGGTCCATAGACAATTTAATTAATGAGAGTTTTCTGTAATGTCGAGCACCAGGTGGCAGCACTGAGGCGTCAGACCCAAACAACCTATCAAATCGTTTATTTTCTGATATTTGTTTATGTCAATTTCAATGTTGTTAATGTCAAAGTCACTTTTTCTAATTTCTATGAAGAGGACCTCTCGCCTATGTTGCGCCTACTGGTGGAGTAAATTTTCCTGAAAACCCTCATTCCAATTTTATTTCCATCTAAAGCGTTGCAAATTCGAAACTTGAAACTTATGACATTTAACTAACTTTGACATTGACACTTCTGTGCTGTCACTTCCTGCGCGATGGGGGACAGTACCATCTAGCGATGCAAATTCGAAACTTTTACCTTATAAATAGTAAGCATTGCCACTTCTTAGTATTGGCATTGCCACCAATAGTTCCTACAAGTTCCTTATTGGCATGTGATTTAAGTAACTTGCAACTAAGGAGCGGGATTCCCTGCTGAAGTATGTATTTTCTGATAGCTATAACCTGAAGGTTATTTCTATAGGTTGTTTCTAGGCAAATATACCCCATCGTCAACCGTATCATTGCTTACCATCAGGTGAGATAGTGAGAGACTACCAATGATAAAAGAGATTTCCTTTCTCAAAGTTTCCGACGGATTAAAAAAAAAACGTTTTGAACGAACGTCTATGTATTGCTTCACAAAATGAACTGAGTCTCTCAAAATCTACTATATAAAAATGAATCGCTAAATGTGTTGGTAAGCGCATAACTCAACAACGCCTGGACCAATTTGGCCAATTCTTTTTTCAGAATATTCCTTGAAGTACGAGGATGGTTCTTACGGAGACAAATAATATAAAAATTGCCTGAAAAAGACTAAAAACAACACTTTTCTATACTCCCATACAAAAGATTCGTAATAATACTTAAAAATCAATTTGAACTTTAATACCATTCCATAAAGTTTAAGTGTTAGTGGAGAGGTTTCGGGAAGACAAAACAATTGAGTGACGTTTGTATCGTATAAATATTGACAAAAACAAAAACGCAATACGCGCGCGCGCGTTTGTATTGTCAAATACAAATTGTCTGTGAGTAAGAGTAAGAGAGTACTGGGGTAGGTAGGAAGACAGGTAGACAGTTGACGGGAGCGAAGCCGCGGGGTACAGCTAGTAATTAATATAAGCGTGCGCAGTCTACACAACACTAAACAACCCAGGTTGGTGACCGCGTCGCTACTCAGAACGAATCCTTTCGCTCCGGTGACATTTCAAACAACGCCATTAAAAATACAGTGCGAAAATAAAATAAACTTAACCTGTAAAACTAGGTCACTCTATATGTCTGTGGGTCACTCAGTGTTAATAGTCTATGATATTCCGCGACACTAGCGCCATTGTCATCATCAAATTCTTAGAACGTCAATTGAAATCGAAGATATAAAGCGTCCCATTCACGTATAATTCCGGAATGAGCCGACTTCCGTATGTACTCGCCAACAAAGGCAATACGACAAAGGCGATTTGTCTTGTATATAAGCGACATAACACGCTTTGTTTTCGTTGTCCTATTATTTATCTATGCACTACTTTATGTGATAAAGGAATTATAATCTTGCTGTAAATCGTATTCGTATAATGATTTCTGGGTAACTGGGTAGAAAGTAGGAAACATTTTTTTTACAGTCTGCTTATGCCTATCTATTATATTATTCATGACATTTGTCTAACCTACCTACACACAAATACATGACGGTTAACAAGCAGTTTTTATTTATTTACTTTACTCTTTACCAACTGACGTCATGCACTAGAAATTCTGCAGTATTTACATATGCAAATTATTCAAAACTATTTGTTAGTTAAGTATTCGAAGCCAGCCGTCTAGGCAGTGACAAAACAGTTTACAGAATATGAACTAAAACAAATAGAAAAATGTCTTTGTGCGACACATACATATTATTGTAATTTTTAAAGTTTATACTCACTTTTATGATCAAGCTGTAGTCTGTTTTTTAACGCATTTATCTTTTCAACTATGGTATCTAGTTAAAAAAAAAAACATTTCTTAAAAAAAATATAATTTTGCTTCTAGCTTTTTACCACGACTTCGCTGCGTTAATAATAAAGATTTTCTAGAAAATAGCCTTTAAACTTCTCCAGGGATGGTACCCATTTATCTTTGTACAAAAATTTATTAAAATCGGGGCGTGAAACGGAACCTAAAAATAAACAATCTCACTTTTGCGATTATAATTTTAGCTAGGGTTTGACATCACGTTACGTATACGGACCTTAAAGAGCCAAGCAAAAAGATAGAACGCTAACCGAAAACGAAGTAATATCGCATCAGCAATACACTTTTACCGCGAGCAAAGCCGCAGACAGAAGTCAGTACCTACGTTCATACTTGCGTTGCATAAGCGTAGTCGCACGTTGTAATAATTAGAATCGTGAATACATAATTAGGCTTGCTCAACACCAATTGCAAGAAAACAAATTGTACTTATGACCTCGCCAAAGTCAATGTTTTGTGAAAAATTATGTGTGCAATGTCAAAGTCGTCGTTTACTTTCAAGGAAACGATTTTGTTGAATGAATTTGGCAATTGGTAAAATCCAACTATCGGTAATATTTAAAAATAATATTTTTGAAGTTCAACAGGATGAAAAATATCCTTCCGTAGCTACATACACGAAAAAAGCAGTCATCTTGCCAACAGAAGTAATTTCGACAATAGTAAAACGATCGCGTACGCTAACAACCCTAATCTCTTCAAAGTTAGAGTAAACAGGCTCCTTCTGGGTAAGCTCGCTCCATCGTAGGACTGCTAGACAGCGGCCTCTCCACGCGAGTCGCCACATCAGCCGGTCCCGTGCGTCTCGCATCCTCCATCGGCTACCCGCGATCCCCACCAGGTCATCGGTCCACCTTGTGGAAGGCCTTCTGACGCTGCGTCTCCCGGTTACCATTCCAGAAATTTTCAGACCATCTGTTCTGCGAGTAATGTGCCCTGGCCACGGCCACTTCAGTTTGACGATCTTTCAGATATGCAGTTACTCCAAGTAAAATACTGGTATTCACTGGACTGGAAGCCGACCCCAACTTAGTGGGTAAAGACTTGGCAGATGTTGACAATGGAGAAAGTCAAGAAGATAATAAGGAAAATCTTCATCAGGATCGTGATTTCAACGCATATTCGGACGCAGAACACACATGATTAGATCCCTCAAATATTTGTCTCACTCACAACTCGATTCGAATTGAACTCGACTTAGAAAGACGCGCGGACGCTGGGCAATTAAGACATTTGGACCATACAAATAATGCATATAAACAGTGCATTTTGAATGAAAATAATGGTGAGACATCTCTAAGTTTATGATGAAACTAAAATAAAGATATATAGGATAAGAGTTCCAAAAGATATCCAAAATCCAGTTCATCGCCAGTTTCCACCTTAGAAAGTGGTCGACCCAATAATCTAAAGCCTAGATTCATCGAGACCAAGACAATGGGTGCTAAACTGATTGAGACCTATAAAACAGACTCGCGGAAAGTTTTGAAAATTCGATTGAGAAATGTAATTGGTGAAATAGCAGCGGTAAATATAGGCGCACCTTACCTTTGGTTAACCTTTCAAGGATAAGCATGTTATGTTTGAGCCTTTCCACAAAACGTGAAAACAATATACGAGCAGTTAATACCAACTCTTCTTCATGCTAATTTTAATACTGCAAAGGAAACATATAACATAACCTAGACTAGACATCATAGAACAAAAGCCACTTATTAGAACAACGAGCCGAGTTGCTGACACACTATACGATACGAGTATTACCCTGTTGCATTTGCAGCGAGGTGAGTGTGAGTTGCAAAATTCTCCGAGGTTCAGATAACAATCTGTGTGCAATAACATTGTCTTGAGTTATTATAAATAATAACTTGATCCTCACTTTTATCTGTGAGGAGTTTTTCTTGCAAGAGAGAAGAATTAGAATAAATCATCATTTCCGATCGAAAAAAAATATCGATGCGTCAAATTGAAGCTCAATTCAAGTGATGCAATTGGCCATCGAAGCGAGTATTAGCAAAAATGTGACGCAGACGAAGTTATTGTAAAAAATATGGGGGTGAGTCAACTGTAATCATTTCAATCAACCCTTTTTTATTGAAGAAGTACGATGAGGAACAAATTGTTCCTATATTTGCGTTTTCAAAAGGCGTATGTACCAGAGCATTAGTTTTGATCATTGTCTCACCAAAAAGTTCGCCATAAAGAGGAAACTTAAAGTGGTTTTTCTTTAATTTTTTTTCAAGTTACGGATGTTACTATATTATGGACTCGGTTTTAATGTACTTGTTCTTTATGCGGCCTACACAAATGGGACTTTGGTATTGTTCGTCAAATCGTTGAAAGTTTGAGCTACACGATAACTGACAAAATGTTTGCACTGTCTAGCTAGACAGTTCCACTCAAATCCGTGTGGTACTTTCCTCAAAACACCACTTCAGACTTTAGCCGACATTGTTCTCATATTAACTATTATGATTTGACCAGTAAATTTGTATGGACTTTTTGAGAGAGATTTCGATCTCTGGGTTTATTTCAGTATTTCTTCTCATGGTAGTCAGCTAGAAAACACCGGACTCACCTAAAAAAAAGGTAACGTGTAAAATTGTTATATAAAACCTACTAACAAAATAAATATAATTTATCATGTTAAATTATTTTGCTAACAAATTACCACCCAGTTGAACACGCAGCTGTTACCAAATCAAATGTTACAAAATTACTAATAATATACAATTATAATTAGCTTGTACACAGTGCAATTATACATTATAATATTATGAGTTTTAAATTAACCGTTTAATCATATTATACTCGGTGACTAAGTAATGAAGCTAATTTCCTAGTCCAATCGAATTAATGGCATTGTTCTTATGATACTGTTTAATTGCAATTTTCTTGCAATACCTTTTGTTAGCAATCATATATTAATATTTCTGGAAACAAAAGAACTTGTTATACACAGAAAAAAAACGAAAAGAAATAAGGTATCCTTAATTCATTATTTCCCGACTGCGCCAGAAGGAGGGTTATGTTTTTCTGAACAATTTTTACTATGGTACTAACTTTGAAATAGCGACAGCAATCAACTGCCCCCGTATCCCGTTGATGTTTGTACAACTGGACAAAAAGTACAGAACAGTTCTTTTTTTTGTTGTGATATCATGTTTGGTCCCATGCTAAAAAACAATGACCCCTTTTCAGGAGTTGAGTTGTTTCCATTACACCCAGGATTTTTAAATAAATATTTATAAAATGCTTTTTTTCTATGAGGCAGAAACTACAGAACGATACTTTCTACTATTCTAAATACCTATTTAAATATTTATTTTCATTATCAAATACAGGAACGCCAGTTATAAATGTTATTATAACAAAATGTAGTATGAACTTTCAAAATCACCAAAAGAGAACGGAACTTGAAATTTTGATAGACATTCAAGGATATTAGCAGTGAACTGCAACAATTGTTTCAGACCGACTAATATTTAAGCTGTAAAATACTTTATTCGTAATCTTATATTTTTTTGTTTGGAACCTTGGTTATTGCGTAAACTCAAGAAGCATTAGTGTTAAAAGGATTTGTAGATCGCAGAACGTTATCACAAATTGCTTTCACAATGAACAATTAAAAATAGCAATAGAACGGATAAATTCGGTCAGAAAATTTATCAAAAACCACCAATTTTTGTTACTTTAGATAAGCCATGGCTCTAGCAATTCAAGATTATTACACAGGCAGAACGTTATGAAATCATAGCTGAAAACCTTAGTTACATAATATTTCTGAATTGACTTTCAAATAAAAATACTTGAAATACTAATAATAGGTATTTTCTTATTACCTACTCTTTCCGGGTTCTTTGGAAAGCGAGCCATTTAATTGTGTTGACAAACTTATATTTGCAGCTTTCGATGTCCGCAATATCTTTAACTTCAATAAAAATCTTAAGAAATAACTATATTGTGACTCTGACAATTTTAAGTTTGTGAAAAGTCCAAGTCTAGATTTGCCGTAGCCAATTCAAATTGATTCTAACATTCTAAAGCGCGGAATGAAACGCGTGAATAGCTTTATAAAAACAAATGATAAATAATAATAAAATACAATATTGAAGTCGCAGTTTGACCTTTTTGATTAAATAGTGAATGTACTTATTGGAGAAAGCAGGATGTTTATATTCTCATTTTTATGAATCATCAGTATGTTTTGGTAGACAACGATAATAAGCATTTGTTTAATTTTTTTCCTGTTTTCTTGGCTTGATATTTTTTTTTTAATGTTGTCACATGGTTAGTGTTTCAACAACAGTCAATTAAATTACTTGACCTTTTTTAACAGATTAAAAAAAGCTGTCTGTTATCGACGTAACATCAATGAGTAGTTTTTAAATATATGTTTTTTTTTTTTGTTAAATTTAGCGTTAATAAACAGCAAAATATATTCAAATACCTCGTTGGTTATGGCACAGAACTCATGATTATGATAACAACAGAGAAAGTTGGTTACTCAATCGAGTTGCAACCACAATTGTGTACCAAATGGTTGTTTTGAGGTAAACTGCAGTAAACAGTAGTGGATATTTACTATGAAGCGTTGCTGGGGGAGCTTACAGCGTTTTCACAAATTTAATAAAACAGTGAATAAAATTCTATGACTTGGTTATAAAAAAGGAGGTTGAAGCTGTTTACATAAAACGTCTGTCTGTTTTTTCACGATAAACTCACAAAACTACTGCACCGATTTTCATGCTGTTTTCAGCAATGGATAGAGTGGTTTTCGAGGAAGATTTTCGTATATAATTTTTCAAGCGAGCGAAGCCGCGGGCATCAGTTTGTATTGATAAATTTCGACTAACACTTCAGTCCAACATAATTATATTTGCCGCCAAACGGTGCAGTCAGGAACACGCCTCGGTAGGTGGACGGAAGATCTGGTGAAGGCCGCTGGAATGCGAGACGCACAGGCCGGTCAATATGGCGACACTCGAGGCAGATCTATGTCTAGCATTGTCTCTGGTGGTCTGCGACTGACTTTCTCCGTGGCTTAAAGCTTTGCTCTCAAAGTCAAAGTATAGGTAGTTCTATAATAATAATATCCTTGGACATTTCACACAACGCCATAAATAGTCCCAAGCTAAGCAAGCAACCTAATGCTTGTGTTATGGTAACGATATGGCTGATAAACTACTTAGATACATTTTTGTTTGTAAATACATACATATTATTTGATATTATATATAGAAAAACACCCAGACTCAGAACAAATACTTGTAGGTCGTACAAATATTTGTTCCGTGCTGGAATCGAACCCGCGACATGCTGCGCAGCAGTCAATCGCTCAACCACTGCGCCAACCGTGTCGTCGAATCGTGTCTATACCAAAGCTACCGTTCATTTTTTTAGGATAAAAAGGGATGTAGGTATATTCAAGGATAATGCAGCTTTTATCAATGAAATATTTTTCCATTCGAATCAATGGGGTACTTCCTAAGTTTACCTTCTACAAATAAACAATTTTCCCTCTTCATAATATTAATTCAGATGACTGACAATAATCTGCCGAAATGTCAAAAGTCCCACAAATGTCATTGGACTTTCGTAAGCAAAATGAAGACAATCAAGACAGACAAGGCTGTTTGGTTCACCTTTACTTGCTTGGAATTAAGAGTTCGTTTGTGTCGCTTTTACGCTTAAACCGCCGAACCGATTTTGATGAATTTTGGTACAGAGATGTGACCGTATTAATTTTAAAAGCAGGGAGCTCAACGAAATTTTGATGAATTCTGGTACCTACAGATATAGATGGAACTTTCGATGTGGTTATACACTAGGTACTTTGTTTTTCTAAAAACCTATATAACGCGATCAATCAAATCGCGAGAAAAAGCTAGTCAGTATATACCGCGTGTATCTGACATCGACGCACAAACGATTTCCATGGGTCCAGGGCATGATTCTGGACACCCTAGACTTAGAATTTTTCGTCGGCTTTTTTCTCATTTTTTCATTTTTTTCAAAGGTTTTTTTACTTTAGACTGCTCATAATCGTTATTCTGACCTTACCCAATGAGATTTTTAGTAAAAAAATAATTAATTAGATACACGCGGTATATGTAGGTCATACAGTATTAATAGTCTTTGATGTAGGTACAGTAATCATTTTGAAACAAAAGCGACTCATGTAAAGGCGATATAAGGACCAGTCAGAACAATTTCTTGAAATACTTAAAAGGCATTTAGGCTATCCTAAATGGCATTTTCTCGACTGACTCAAAACAAAGTTTTCGACATTTGAGCAATTTCATACTTAATTTGTTCATGCATAGGCAAGCAAATTGTCCAATTTGATAAAGTCGTTTAGTTCCCACGGTAAGTCAAATATTGCGACACATTCAAGAAAGAACTAAGATACCTGTAGTTAGGTACTGATTTCCCGGGTATCATCATCATTTGACTTTTGAATTTTGATTTGCCTAGCCTTTTCCCAACTACATTGGGGTCGGCTTCCAGTCAAACCAGATTCAGCTGATACCAAGTGTTTTACGTGGAGCGGCTGCCTACCAGACCTCCACAACCCAACTGGATAACACGGTATTTCTTGGCAAGACTGGAGTAATATTTCCGTACACCGATCATGTTTTTTTAAGTTTTTTTTTTACTGTGTGTTGTGTTTACTTTGGATAAGAGAAATGTGATAAAACGAATCCAGTGAAATACCAAAGATGTTGGCATTATTTCCGATAAGTATAAGTCGCTAAAAATTCTTTGTTTTTGTCACTGGGAAATGGCAAACTCTGTTAGATTGTAAAATATCGCGTGAAATTGTAAACAAAACAAAATAATGGTTGTAGTTATTTGATTTTGAATGTGCATAAAATACTAACTTATAGGTACCTACATACCTATTTAATTTTAAATAATTAAACCGGTAGATTTGCGGTCATATATTTTCCTTTAGTTTTAGTGTTTTAGTGACCGATTTCAATGTTTATTCATTCAGGTAAAATACCCGTAACCTACCTTCTCTGATAACATTATTGTGATATATAAGTATTTTACTTACATATGAAACACAGCATATTATTATGTTTATTCGAGATGTTTTGTTTTATCTATGACTAGCTGACTCGCGCAACTTCGTCTGCGTCACATTTTCCATTACTGTACCGCTCCTATTTGTCTTAGCGTGATGATATATAGCCTATAACCTTCCTCGATAAATGGGCTATCTAACATTGAAAGAATTTTTCAAATCGGACCAATAGTTCCTGAGATTACCCCCTACATACAAACTTACAAACAAATTTTACCTCTTTATAATATTAGTATAGACTAACTGACCCGTGTACTTCCTTGGGCGATATTTTTCGGTTATATTGTTACGTTGTTCGGTTGTAAGGTGTAGATATGTAAGGTATAGGTGTATGTAAGGGATTAACAATATAAAATAAAATAAAAATTTATTTGTGATGGGTTTGCTCTTGACTCTAGTCTTGGTCAGAGATGACAGAGACAAAGTCTACGATGGAGCGAGCTTACCCAGAAGGAGCCTGTTCACTCTAACTTTGGATAGTTTGGGGTTGTAAGCGTTCGCAAACACAGACGCAGGCAGAGTTCCACCCCTTTGCTGTGCGCATTATAAAAGACTATTACTAAAAGAATTTTCAAAATCAGTTCAGTAGATCCAGTTCAATATTTGAATTCAGGACATGCATTTAGCGACAACCGACGCTCTTTGTAATCTGACGTATAGATAAATTATTATCATATAGTCACAAACGCCTCCTAAAGTACAAAGGCTACATCGAAAATAGGGATTTTTGTGCATTTAACTTTGAGAGGATTGCCCACTGTTCCCTATCGGGTTGGCATTTAGGTTTTTGCAGAATGCCCACTGTTTTTTATTGGGAATGTTCCTTTTAAAAAACGCCCTTTTTCCCATATTAGTGTTGCTACTAGAATTGCTACGTATTAAGTCAAATCCCTTTCTGTTTTTGTGGATGGGAAATCAACAAATTACTTCTACTCTGGATGGAGCGAATGGGAGTAGGCCTGCCAAAGTGCCGCATACATTTTCATTCACTTACAAGAAATGTCGGGTTTGCATTGCCCTAAGACCCCTTCGTATAAGGGCAGGAAAAAGCTATTTTATTAACAACGTTCTGGAAAATACCAAAGAAGAAGTAGGTACATACCTAGTAGGCTACTTAAAAGGCTAGATACCCAAGACTTCTTATACCAGCACTAAGAATCTGCAAACACTTGAAAGCCTACTCAATCAAGCTTCTGTTAACAATATCCTTAAGTCCAATCCTTCAACGAACTTTGAACTCTGAATGAACAAACTAAGGTGCATATTCAAATGCACATCTTACGCTAACAATGAGTTTGTATATTTTAAGTTTAGATACTCGACATTGGATGACGTCATTTTAGGATGTACTTTTACTTTACAGGTGACCTTAATACTTGGTAGTTAAATTTTAATTTGATTATGAAAATTATGATGATTACCGGATTTGAATTCAGAGATTTTTTCCTTAATTTTTATTATGAAGTGAACCATCTTTCTTTAATAAAATAATTGTTTAAAGACCCATTGATATCGCAATTCTGAAGACTGTGTCCGTGGTAAAAACTAATATAGAAATTCAACGTTCAAACTTTCATTTTCATATCAGTCGTCATTTTCTCATTCAGCCTTTTGTTTTTCCGTCATTTACTCAGTTTGAATCTCTGCCCGTTTTGCCCCATGCCCGGGCAAAAGACAAATTAAAGGGGATTACTACAGGCATTTCTGCTTCACTCTTTGCCATCTAAATTTACCCAATGTCAATTCAATTGTCACAAAAAAGTGTGCTTATTTATGATCTTGAACTTTATCTGAATGACGTTTGCACATGACCCGAACTGAAGCTTGAAGTGAGCACTTATAAAACATGTTCTAAATGTGACATCACTGTGTTTTATGTGTGCGTTTTATTAGCACTTATGTCATTTATCATCATATATGAACATTGAACAGCTAAGCGGTCTTACAATTTTTCTTGACACGGAGAACATAACACCACTGCAGTATTTTTTTTATGCAGTTTATGGTTTTTGTACATTTTAACCAATCAGAAAGTCTTGTAAATTTTTGGCTAAATACCCAAGTTTCCCCAATTTAAAAGACAATGGGCACTTTTGTATGAACTCCTTGGTCGTGTGTATAGAATGAAAACATATACATATATAGCCATTCACATGACATACGACAATACGATTCTAGGTCCAAAACGCTCATTTTCTTTTTGGTTACTCATGGATGATCTTTTTATTTATTTACTCTACTCTATTTACACAAAATAACGTCCGTGTTATCCTACAATCAATCTAAAGCATTCGACCCGCATATATGTATAATAGGTACTTAAATCTAACCTTGTACCGTACGAAAATAACCTCAAAATCTTGCAAATTTAATGTTTTCGTGTGCAATTATCGGAAAAATATGCAAACTGTACGTGTTAATTGTTTTAAATTATATCGAAACGCGCTGTTTTGGATTAAATGTGGGGTTCTGTAAATGAGATATCACTTGAATTTTATTTAGTTAAAAAAAAGGTTTTTGTCAACATGCTTTCAATGTAGTTAATAACTGCTAAAGTTACTTAATGCTAACCTTTACAGTTAACAAACCCCGCTTAGGTATCTGCAAAGGTTAGCATTAAGTAACTTTGTGAAAAGGAAATACATATAAGTTTTATTTATTTTATATTATCTAGTATTGAGCTACGACAAAATTAAAATTGAGTGCCTTTGACTACCGTAGTGCATCGTTCGCCTTTTGTATTCAAATTAATTACTTTTTATTTTAATTATTTTTTTATTAATACATTTCAGAGATAACCACAGAAATGATAGCAAAATACAAATTTACGTCTCAAATACGCATAAACAAGCGGAACCACAACCAAAACAAATTTATAATTTGTCAAACGCTCAACAATTTCATACAAGCATACGGAATCCTTGAACGATTGATTCCATTCAGAATCGTAATTTAACCTTCGTGACGAATACATAGTGTGTAACACGCAAGTTTTGTAAATACGTAAATAAATACCTCTACAGTATATTAACAAAATATTACACATACTTGTTGATATATTATATAATATAACCTGTTAATGATATTATGAGATATGAAAGAGACTGTCATTTTATTGTCACAGTAGCTGACTCAGCCAACGTGGTTTTGGCAAATAAAAAAAAAGTACCCCTACGACCTATTCTCAGACTTACTTTAAGGCCGTACCCTGACCAAATAACCTTGAGCATTTTTTCCCTCAATAACAGCGCAAGAGATACAATAGCGAATACGCTCAGAATGTTGAATAAAATCGTTATAAAATCTAATTTTGGTCGTTTGAAAAAAATACTTCTACCAAAATGTTCATAATTAAATTGCCTATCCATTAGTGTAAGTACAAAATCAAAATAATCGTTAGTTTTTGAGAAGATGCATGTTTTCAGTAATTTTTCCTCATTTCTGTGGTTTCGTTGTGAGGAGATTACTTAAACATTACACTTAATAATAATAAATAAAATCTACCATTTTAAAGCAAAGATTATGTAGAAATTTAATGTATTTTTTATTAGTTGATATTTCTTTTGGATAAAGAGTAGATAGCTCCAAAAATCTGCACAAAAAACGGCTAGCGCTGCGTTTTGCTCGGGGACGCGCCTTAATGCACAAAAAAACTTCATAAAATCGGTCGAGCCGCTTCGGAGGAGTTTGATAACCAACACCGTGACACGAGTGTCACATACATAATTATGTGAGTGGCAATGAAGCAAAAGAAATACCTACATATTATTATAGTTTAAAAAATGTTTACAAATATCTCCCTGCTCCTAAACTGGTCCAACGGTTTTCGACTACAGAAATTGTAATTTTTGTTTTTATTTAAAACGAAAACAAAAACTGCTTATTTTTTTAAAAAGAAGCAAATAATATTGATTTCATTATAATGTTTGCAAGTTATCATAGTTGTTTACGTATTAACATCAAAACAGATAATAGCAGACCTCTCAGAACTAAAAATGTTGACCTTTCAAAATGAATCACTTAGTTGTAAAACCACTTTTAAATTCGGGTCTAGCAACTTGCTAAATTCATATTGTGGTTGTATCATTATAAATCTTGGTATAAATAAACACGATATTGCGTAATATTACTTTTAGTACTAACCTTTGGCTAACACATAAAAGCCAGAGGATTTTACTCTTTGGACCATGATAAACACAATTTGAAGCAGAATAAAAAGCCATATTTTTGGTGTAACCTCAGCTAAAATAAAATCTAGAAAAATAAATCAGCTCTTCCATCCATTTTTTTTCCTAACTCGACTAAATGTGAACAGCTGATTTTGTACCCGACTGCGCCAGAAGTACGGTACCTATGTTGTTTACGTTGTATTACCTGTTGGTAAGATAAGCAAATTAAATGACATTTGCAAAAAATAATCATTTTTCTCTTACCTCATATTTGGAACGCATAGACCAGACACGGCGGAACATCTATGCCTAAACATTTTGTTATTCAGTATCACATTCGGCGGGAAACAAAAACCACAGACAACACACGAAATCTAGACCACATACACAAATGAATTAATTTACGGGTCACTTGTTGATCGTTAAAAAATACATTCATATGGCCATGCGTATGTTTTTGAATAAGAGGACAAATGTCTAGTTCAATTTCAAGTGAAATAGTGTACAAACACGAACATAAACAACATTAATTTAAGATATTTTTCTGCGAATGAAAAACAATCTAATGAAGTCAATTATCATAGAGGTTGTTCATTTGTAACAGCCAATAGAAAATGATAAGTATCATTTCTCCTGCCCGCAACCCATTTCTTTATAAAAGACGTTTATATCCGCAGCCAAAAACTGGGTAAAACTATACATAGCTATCTAGCCTATTTTGTCACAATGTTGGGCAAAGGCCCCCTTTCAGGCAAAAATCACGACTACAAAGTAAACTCAAAAGTCCATCTCCAAATCAAAACAATCCGGAAAGTCAGAACAATTCTGCACCCTCAAGACAAACAAAGATATATTTACGTTAAAATCAAGAGAAAAACAGCAGAAATAAGATAGGTATTTCTAAATAACATTGGTTGATTGCGTCAAGCGACCGCGACCTTACTAGATTATGTTAATACTCCGGCCGGTATCGTATTAAAACTTGAGAATTCTTTGTTGCGTAGATTCTCACTGTACCGTTAAATAACCGAAAATTTTACCCACTTTATGGTCTCGATGCTACAGAACTTGAATAAGGACTGGAACATAAAAATAACACATTTTCATGTCTTTGACGCAGCTATTATGGGAAGATATCATTATAATCTTCCTGCCCTTTGCCCATGTCACTTGGGTTTGCTCCGAGCCCATCTGTTTTCTTCTTCCGACCGGATAAAAACCCGATTATTACGTTTTAAAAAAAACCATCTACCTCCTCTGTAACCATTTTATTTAATTGTTTTGTTTTGGTCAAAAATAATAATAACTCAATTATGAAATTCACGAAAAAAACCCAGAACTAAATTATAACTACCATCATCCGTTGAAAACAATTCATCAAAACACACTAAGTACTAGCAGTATCATATATTTTATAACAAACAAACAACATTTTATCTAATTAAGTATACTCCGTATACTCCTAAAATTCCAGGAATTAAATGATAAACATGGAACTTCCCATTTGATTCACTGTTCTTTTTATTTCGGGCTTCTGTCCCGCCATGGGACATAATAGCCATTGGTGATTAGAACCAGATGGCAATTTATTTGACGAACCATCAACATTATGAAATAAAGTCCTCCGCCGCATCTGTCTGTTCGCGATAAACTTTAAAACTGCTGCACCGATTTTAATGCTGTTTTCAACAATGGATAGAGTGGTTCTCGAGGAAGGTTTAAATTTATAATTTGTCAAGCGGGCGAAGCCGCGGGCATCAGTAAGTAAGACCAGAAGTTTGACAGCCGTCAGAAAAAAATGAAATTTAAACATATTTTGAAATTCGGAAGTGTTTCTTTCCTGGGCAAATAGGGAAATTCGGGCAATTATGCCTGATTTATCCTAAATGCCTGGCAAAGACCCTTTGAACCCAGCACTAGTTCTATTGAAAATGGACGGAAAAATTGCATATACTCAGATGAGCTAAAATGCAAGGATAGTAAGGAAAATACTTTTATAGACTGATCCATTCTGTAAAAGGTTACAACTATAATAAATAGACTTCTCCTAAATGCTAAGTACGTTTTCTAGTCTCGGTAAATATGTATATTTCATAGGTAAATTAAAATACTACCCAATATTTTTTTTCATAATTTTAATTTTGGTACAATGTGTACCTAATTTAAATAAAATCAGAACGAATCATTTTGACAATCAATTATATTGCCAACATTATAAAAATAGACAGGAAAAGGGTACTTGAACTCTTTTATCACGGGTTGATAGCCTGTCGCAATAATTTATTTATTGTTATTTTTTATCAATGGTATCGCGCAGTGTTTTGTTACCTAAGGAAACTTACTCCTGGACAGTATCTATTCTATTTCCCAATCCAGGACACAGTGTATTGGTGTGCCAAGTTTTAAAAGAGCTGAAGAATTATTAGCAGTTTGGCAGTGTAAGGGACTCCCTTTACGCTGCCCAAGATTCAAATGCCAAACAGCTCTACGACCAGTAGTTTCGGCTGTGCGTTGTCTCACTCAGTAATAATTTTATATTAGTAGGATTAAACTTCAATTATGTTGTTTTCTTTTCTTTTCTTTTTAATATATTAGCTGATTCAAATAAGTAGCTAAATCGATGTCTACATTGTTATGGTATGTAAGAACAAAACATATGTTGCATTGCCAATGCAGCAAACGTTCGTCGTTGATAGCGGTTTCCCGTCATTCGTGATCAGCTGTTATCAGATATTATAATAATGTTCTCATAATTAATAAACTGACCATTTCAGTTATGTAGGACATGACATCAATTTATTATTCAAAACGATGAGACGCCATTTTATTTTTTTGATTTAAATCTGACCGTAGAACCAAAAAGTCTCTGAATCTAATAAACACGGAGGTAGAATGGGAATTAGAAAAAAGAACACAGAAAAAAATAAAACAGGATTGAAGATTCGTAAGGTTGGTAGGTAGTGTTTGTACTCTTGAATTAAAATAAAATATCTTGTCTCTGACTCTGAACGATTGTTTATTTACTGTTACTAGACGTTTTCATTATGCAGTCTTTGTTTTGACATGACTACATTGTCCTTTCATCTTTAAATGATGTGCACGTCCGATGCTCGCTTATTTACAAAACTTCCATTTGGATCTATGTAAATATCGATATCTTATTTTCAATAGTGTTCCTAGAGTCGAGAATTGAATAAAAAAGGTTGTTGAGAAAAACAAAGATTTAGCATTGAACACAAAGTGAGCATAAAGTTTTGCTAAGTCAACTTATGATTAACATTCAAGGTTTTTGCTTGCTTTGTGTTTTTACTTAATAATTATTGTGCAAGCGCTGTGCCTAGATAAAAAAAAGAAAATATAAAGATTGTAGACATAATATAAAAACACTAACAGTTCAGACCGGACACAAAACACCGTAGCCAAAAAAAAAAAAACAAACCTCGAATTAGCCTTCGTCATTTTAGATCCGTTCCCTCCAAATTCAATTTCACTGCCGCTAAAACTTGTAACCAAAGGCACGTCACCTTCCGCCATTTTTTAAACACTTTTTAGAACGCGAAACTACTTTTGGTTGAGGTAAATAACGTAACGTAACTGTTTTTGCGCGCGCGACCCGTCCCGACGGTGTTCGGCGATGCACTGAGCGTTTCTATTCTACGATTATTTTATTGATGTTAATATAATGATGGACGCTCGTACAGAGATAACGTGTGGTGCCCGCTGGACTCTGTTGTTGTGGAACTGATAATTGGATAGGTTTATGCAAAGCTGACGCATGCTACAGCATCAATGGCATCGAATATTTATTCTCATATTTCTGCTTTGTTGCGGTTCTTTGTTTACAATAATTGATTATTGTGTCAACTTACGACATAATTATTGATAAATAAAGTAACCTTAAACCTAAGGGACATATTTGACCATTGTTACTGCAACTCGTCAGAGAATTTTATCGAAGAATTGTATGATATTTATATTTTTTTTTTATTGTTGACCACAATCTAACCTGGTAGAAGGCGATAATGTGGTCTAGTCAACGATGGAGTGCGCTTTCCTAAAAGTAAACTAGTCACTCTTGAATTAAAGACCCTAAGGTTATAGCTATCAGAATATGCAGATTCCAGCAGGTAATTCTTCTCTAGCTGTTCGCACAATGAAAGTATCCCCAAAATGTGGATGGTTAAATAACACTGACAAACTGACCTATAAAAAAATCCTTATAGGTACATCCTGCTTAAAACCCCGTAAAAACTAGTACCACTTGTTAAATCAAGTACAAATCGGTTTTTATTTCTTTCAACAATAGTTGGGCTACCCACTACTTTGGCCCACTTAAAGTATTACTTAATAAGCTAACCAAATATATTATGTTGGGTGTACCCGAGTGAGTTGATCACGTAATAAAGACACACACATAGGCGTATTATGCGTATTTCCGGATTGAATTGACTTTAGGAAAACAGTGTAGAGTTGAGCAGCAGGTTTGTAATATGCACAACGTGTTTTGAGGTAGAAAACGCTAGACAATCGAGTTGCAAGCGTAATGAATGACCAGTTTTTGTAACGAATAAGGTTTAAGCAATAGTATTCCGAATTAATCTGTTCAGTATCAAGGAAGAAAGTTTTCTTGTTAAGGTCTCCTACAATCCAATCTTCATTCCACTTCGCCACCTGTTTAAGCCACGAATTGTGTTTCTTTTTAATGGTATGCGTCATCGGTATCGCAAAGAAACAATTTTTCACTATTTCGTTTTATTTCTAGTATTTTTGCACCAAATTGCTGGCAAAAGGGGGACTTACACTGCTTGAAACCGATTCAAAAACTCATTAATTTTTTAAGTTATCGAAGCTTTAAAATTAAAGCTTATATTATTATTTAGTTAGCATTATTGGCAAATGCCAATAATGCTAACAAGGCAAGGACTACCCCTGAGACTACCCACTGACCTAATATTCAAGACTTTACTAGTTTTAAAAGTGCAACAGCGGGTTTTCCCGCACTGCTACTAGTGACTCTAGTGAGTGAGCCGATAGTTAGTTCATGTGCCGGCGCGCGACACTGCAGTGTTGAGCAAAACAAAACAAATCGGTGATATCGCATGGCGATACCTCGATTGCACTACTCAGAAATCTACCTTTGGAAGGCGTAATCGTTCGTACGTATATAATCTTACGACTTAAAGGTGGTTAGCAGAAACTTAAAGGTGGTTAGCAGAAACTTAAAGGTGGTTAGCAGAAACTGTGCAATGTCACGTGCTAACGATCCTTAGTATTTCCTTCATCATCCTAAAAATACAGAAAACTTTTTATTTTCACAGAACTAATAGGCATACAAATAAAATTCCTTAACGATAGTATCAACATCATCATTGACATCGTAATTGGTATTATCATTATTACTGTCGAAAGATGTCAACTGCAGGACATAGCCCTCCCTCAAGAGTCGCTACATCGACCGGTCCTATGCGTCTCGCATCCAGCCGATGTTCGCGGAAGATTTCTTAGTGCCTAGCAATCATCATCCTGCCCTTATCCTAATTTATTTGGGTAGGCGTCTTTTTACACGACTGCTTCAGAACGAGGATTATGCTTTTTCGAGAAAAAGCCATCCTGAACCTGATACTGGGTTATGAACGCTAGATAGGCGCTCCAGCTAAAGTTCTGGTGCTCAGCTGTCTCCAGTTACACTGTAAGCTGATTTCAACATAATAGGAAAACTCTAGACAGATTGATTGTGGGAATTATGTATGTTTGTATGCCTATTTTACCCATTTGTTGCATGTACAAAATACAAAAAAAAATATTTATTAGAACAAGAAACAATTTACAAAAGATTGTGTTCGTTAACAACAGCATTAGTAAGGAATACTGTGTCGCGGTTATTAGCATCCACCTCTAAGAGGGGAGACGACAGCGTTCCAGATCTATCAACTATCATATCAAAATTCACTTTCTTCCAAGTCATATCATTTTTCACGCCAGCCATTCATATTTTCTTTCGTCTGCCTGGCAACTCTAAACATTCACACTCACATAGCCAATGGTCTAATATAGTGTTCGATCAAAATTTATTTTTGGGGATATATTTGTGAATTGGGGTCTTTCTAAGTCATCATTAATTGGTTCTGTATGTCCTGGCTTGCTTCATCATCGTCATCATAATATTAGGATTAAACTCCACTATAAATCCTTCCGTTGTTTTGCCACGCTATGGGAGTATCTCTTCTAAAGACCTAAGATACTAGGAAAGGTGACTTCAAACATTTCTAGTGAGACGAAATCTTAGTATTACTTTCGAAGCTCCAGTAACCTCAGTGCTTATAAAATATGCACATATAAAAACAAAAGCGAAAGCGAAAATGAAAAATATACGCAATTTTTTATGGCATCCGACTTGACCAGCTGACGCGTGGGTTGTTACAAACTTACTGCTTATTCATTTAGCATTCATTCATATTAATAAGATTATTTCGGTAATGATTAAACTAATTGTCGACTCTAAATATAAACGTTGAAACATCTGTGAATGTTTTTATTTGACTTCGCAAACATTCTTCAATATGGTTGACGTCAATGTATCCATACCTAGGCTTAATTTTAATATACATAGCGGAAAACATATTAAAAATAGGTACCTACGTTTACTGATATTTTACCAAGATTTTACCTAGTTATTAGTCCTGAATAATTCTAATAAATTAAAATTATTTCGTATGTCTACTGTTTTCCTGTAACCTTTAAACAATGTAAAAATAATGTTTACATAGTATTTTTTATT
This sequence comes from Ceramica pisi, assembly GCA_963859965.1. Classification (NCBI taxonomy): domain Eukaryota; kingdom Metazoa; phylum Arthropoda; class Insecta; order Lepidoptera; family Noctuidae; genus Ceramica; species Ceramica pisi. The sequence goes on from OY982555.1 coordinate 5,483,029, forward strand.
GTAAAGAAGCAGTTCTATCTTAACAACTTTTGCGTTTTGTATCCCATTTTGCTGTTTTAACAAAGGTATTGATGTGAGAAGGAATTATAACCAGTTATCTTCCTTAAAAATTTTCCATGCTTGCTGTGATTTCTCGTCGACATTGTATTTTAGCTCTTTAGGAAATTATTATTTTTTAAACCTACCTACTACTTAAATAATTAAGTATAGCATCTTAGGCTTTTTGGGTTGTTCGATGACTGCTAATGAATAAATAAATATTCAACATTTTACTGTGTTGATTATTAGGAAAAACGTTACGTTTTGAACTTTAAATATTATCCTGTTTTGTCAGTAATTAATTTGTCTACTATAAATAAAATTGAAGATATAAATTGATAACCTTCAAAGATTACGACTAAGATTTCAGGGTACGCTCATTCATCGTTTTCTGCGGTCGATGTAAAGAGGTTACGAACCCCTCTTAATTTATTTCAAAACATCTTTAAGAAAAGAGTATCTGAAAAATTTGGGGAGGAATTTTATTAGCTAGCAGTGGGACATATATCAATTTTATAAAAAATAGGTATATATATTTGTACGAGTATCAACAAAATATTGAACCATATTTTCCGTCAACAATCCTATGATCACGAGCGATTTTTTAAAGATATTTTTTATTCTTCAAATTATTTAAAACTTCTGGAACGTTTATTATTTACATAATATGTTACATCACGAATTACAAAACTATGAATAAAAAAACAAATATGATTGTTTAAATTCTTGATTCCATTACACATAACACCGTCCGCCACGTCACTCGTAATCTCCGAGTGTTGTACCACGCGGTGTCATCCGCGATTTCGGGTAAAACCGCGCAAACATTTAAAGGGGCGGTACCTACTTTCCTAGTATTTTTGTTTATGGTCGGAACAGTGGGGGCGTAATTAGGATACTCTGTGAAAATAAGCGGGAATTATCATTATCGTGATATCATGTGTTTTTGTGTAGATGACCAGAGATTAAACTCAATTAGTTAAATATTGAGGTAATAAAAACGGACGTCTTAAATTAAAAAGTAAGTTATAAAATATTATAAAAAAAAAAACATTTTTTTAATATTTTATTTGTGATACGGTTAGATATGATGGTTCTTTTTTAAAAGACAAGAGCTTTTAGTAATGTTCATATAATTAAAGTATTATTATTAACCTAATCAGTAATATTTTTTCATGCAATTCAGTCATTAACAAATGAGCTACTTGTAAAAAAAATTGTGCAGTGAAGTTAATTTGCATAGGTTTTGCAGGTAATTTAAAAATAATTATTGTAACGGAATTAAGCTTTCTAATTAGTAATATTGTGTACTATACACTTTTAATGTATTTATTTTAAAGTGCGTTGAGTTCAAAAACATATTAGGTTTGTGAAACTTTTTTGTTTAAATAACTGAATTCATTCTTTTACATCCCGCCCTACAAAACGTTTTGGGGACACATTCATTGTGCGTACAGCTAAGGAGTGGAATTCCCTGCCAGAGTCTGTGTTTCCTGATAGCTAAACCATGGGAGTCTTTAAGTCAAGAGTGAATACCTAGGTTACTTCTAGGCAAGCGTGCTCCACCTTAGACCGTATCATCGCTTACCATCAGGTGAGGGAGATGGTGGTTAAACGCGTGCCTATCAATCAAAAATATCAGTTAAAAATATATATAATTTAAACAATACATTTAAATATCTACAGTTCTAAATGATAGTCATAGTTTTTTTTTTAGAGATAAATCAGTCAAATTTCCTCGAACAGTGATCAAAGAAAATTAAAAAAATATATATTAATCTTAATGGGCTATGCAACACTAAAATAATAATTCGATTCGAACCAACAGTTCCTGAGATTAGCACGTTCACAAACAAACTCTTCAGTTTTATAATATACTAGCTGACCCACGCAACTTCGTCTGCGTCAAATTTTCCATTAATGCTCGGCCCCTTTTAGTCTTAGCGTGATGATATATAGCCTATAACCTTCCCGGATAAATGGGCTATCTAATACTGAAAGAATTTTTCAAATTGGACCAGTAGTTCCTGAGATTACCCCATACATACAAACTTACAAACAAATTTTACCTCTTTATAATATTAGTATATATTACTAGCTGACCCGCGCAACTTCGTCTGCGTCACATTATTCATTAATAATATTGCCAAAAAATTTAAAAAAAATTAGGGGTGGACTACCCCTAACATTTAGGGGGATGAAAAATAGATGTTGGCCGATTCTCATAGATACCGGATAAGCACAAAAAATTTCATCAAAATCGGTCAAGCCGTTTCGGAGGAGTATGGCAACGAAAACTGTGACACGAGAATTTTATATATTAGATTATAAATATATATTGTTTATTATAGATTCGTCATGTCTGTCTGTCTGTCCGTCCGCATGTCACAGCCACTTTTCTCCGAAACAATAAGAACTATGCTGTTGAAATTTGGTAAATAGATGTATTCCGTGAACCGCATAAAGATTTTCACACAAAAATAGAAAAAAAAACAATAAATCTTGGGGATCCCCATACTTAGAACTGAAACTCAATTTTTCTTTTTTCAACATTCCCTTCGATCATTAATACCATGATATCGGGTCGGCTTAAAAAATACGTCTCGGTAAATATAAGCGCACTTGAGACGTGCGCTTCTATTTTGTTTAGTTTGCTTGAAGCACGGCCAATGTTAACACGTCTCACAATGCCGCAGTGTGTATTCAAAAGTTGCAAAAATAATCCCCGAAAAGCCAATTCAACGGCCGGAGTATCTTACTTTCAGTAAGTACATGAAGAAATAGTTATATTTTAAGCTTTAAACTAACAAATAACATCAAATTTTGAACAAAATTACCGATTTTAAACCACGGCTACAAATGTTTGGCCAAGGCTCGCCAACATACGCACAAACTTTTGATTCACAGAACAGTAGATGCATGGAGTAGATTTGTATTGTAATATATTATTTAACACTAGCTGACCCGTGCAACGTCGTCTGCGTAACATTTTCATTACTGCTCCGCACCTATTGGTCTTAGCGTGATGATATATAGCCTATAGCCTTCCTCAATAAATGGGCTATCTAACACTGAAAGAATTTTTCAAATCGGACCAGTAGTTCCTGAGATTAGCGCGTTCAACCAAACAAACAAACAAACAATCAAACAAACAAACAAACTCTTCTGCTTTATAATATTATTATAGTGTAGTATAGAAGTATAGACTAGCTGACCCGTGCAACGTCGTCTGCGTCACATTTTTCATTAGTGCTCCGCTCTCATGAAAAACAGCCTATAGCCTTCCTCGATAAATGGGCTATCTAACCCTGAAAGAAATTTTCATCGGTCCAGTAGTTTCTGAGATTAGCGCGTTCAAGCAAACAAGCAAACTCTTCAGCTTTATAATATTAGTACCTATAGATATAGAAGTATAGATATCACAACATATTATTTTACTACCACTGAGACACAGAGTTGAGAGTTCGAAATAAAGATAAGAAATCCCAACTTTTTGGAATGAAAACAAAAACAAAATAACATCGGAAATACGTCCTACATAGTTATCGGATGGGAAATAGAAGAAAAACAATAATATTTACTAGGTGTGTACTTGTTATGAAACGGCTTATCATTGACAAAAAGTTGTTTTGCATAAAGTTATTATGTAGTTTGTAAAAGTGGCTAAATAATAACAGCTGCACAGGTCGATCTTCAAGGTTAAGCAACGCTTGCAGAGGTTGGTCTGTGGATTTGTGACCATTTTAACATACCGAGTTTCATCCGTGCCTTGGAAAGCACGTTAAGCTGTTGGTCCCGGCTGTCATTTGGAGATCTTTGGCAGTCGTTACGGATAGTCAGAAGCCAGAAAATCTGACAACAGTTTTGCATGGGAACCGTGTTACCCAGTTAATGGGTTGTGGAGGTCTGGTAGGCAGTCGTTCTACGTACGCGCACTTTTCCTATTTTGCGTACACTTCTGTCTTTTAGTTTCATTTCACCAGGGCATATGATTTTTTGGACTATGTTCTTGGTTTCGTCACTAGTCTTAGAATTATCGCTGGGAAAAGTCGCCACGGAGCTAGTATTTGGACGAACAAAGCTGTTGGTACCCTTCTTCACCATGTCTGCGAAAAAGTTGGGGAAAGGCCAGGCAGATGATGATGTAGTTAGTAAAAAGCCGGTCAAGTGCTAGTAGGACTCTCCCACACGAAGGGTTCTGTATCAGAAACCGAAAAAAATTGGCAAGTTTCTTGAATGTAAATATTTAAAAAAAAAAACTTTAATTTGCAGACATTCCAAAACAGACCAGGTCTCAACACAGTCAAATGCTTTCTCATAGTCCACAAAGGCAAGACATAGGGGCCGATTATATTCTTCGGACTTCTGTATAATTCGTCGCACTGTGTGGATGTGGTCTATGGTGCTGTACCCTCCTCAAAACCCGTCGAGTCTTCGCGCTAGACGATTCGTAACGACTCTTGAAAATAACTTATATACGTGGCTAAGGAGTGAAATGGGTCTGTAATTCTTTAAAAGGGTCTTATCGCTTATCGTTAGAAGACTACTTTAAATACCTACAAACCCGTTCGATCAGAAATTATGACTAGCATAATAGGTAAGCTAGTACAATTTCGAAATCTTAGCGTTAATGTGCTGATAGATTATACGTTGTACACCATAGATTATACACTTTCATTCATAGAGGATATCAAGTGTCAATCATAGAGTATAGAAGCTTGATAGTCTATGCACATACGATATAGATATAGTCTATGACACGTACAAGTTTCACTGGTCTATATCCGCTGTTAGTACTTTATGGTACATTTACTTTCATCATTACATTTATTTACTGTTGGCAAGTTATTGGATGGTAACGGGTAACGGCCGATGGCCTACTTGTAGTGAAATGATCAAGCACATGCCAAATCCCCCAGGGTTTCGGAATTTGTCGAAAGAGTCACCGCGGCCCTGGAACGCAAAGGATATTAGGAGGAATACGGATGGGTTTTAGTCAGTAAGAGTCTGACACTTCCTTCCACTCTGCACAGAGCGGGAGAAGTAATTTCAACAGCTATGTTGAAGTTCCATGTTAAAGGAAAATCCTAATGAGTGATGACCATCACCTCAGTTGCGAAGCAGATAAAATCGCATTTTTCTTCACAATCGAAAGGAACCACAGAACCATTGCTTTGTTTAAAAAATCGTTTGTTCGACAACGTAAAACACACAATGAATAAGGTTGCAATGTCAAAATGAAAGCGTATGCGACCAATTACAAGGAAATATGCTTGATGCATGAAACAAGATCGGGAAGAATCATAAGGGGCCAGGGACCAAGAAGCTGTACCTATTTCACATCCTTTTTTTTTAAGGATGGGAAATCATCAAATGACTCCTCTTGCTCTGGGCAAAGCAGAAGGGAGTGACAGACTCTTACTGACTAAAACCCATTCGTGTTCCTCCTAATGACCTTTGCGTTCCAGGGCCGCGGTGACTCTTTCGAACAAATTCTGCAGCCCCGGCAGGCACTGACCCTAACGGGCCCCATCTTCTATGCTAGCTGCTCTTTGAGGCGCGTGGAACACATCATAACTAATATTATAAGTCACGCCTAGTCACAGGATTGCTATTAATAAATTTTTAACCGACTTCCAAAAAAGGAGGAGTTTCTCAATTTTGCGGGTATTTTTTGTTTGTTTTATGTATGTTCACCGATTACTCCGAGGTTTCTGATTCGATTTGTCTTTGGTCCCGTAAAAATTTAATTCAATTTGGCTCAGCAGTTATTTTCTTTCTTAATTCAATTTCTACGTAGACGAAGACGTCGTCCAAGTGTCATCACTTAAAAGTGAAAAATAAAAAAGTTAAAAAAAAAATATAACCGACTTCCAAAAAAAAAAAAACACTACAAAGTATAAAACAACGTAGGTATAATATTTTTTTGTAAAGTTTTTTTATTTTTCACTTTGAGACGGTTTTATTTTTTCTAATATCTGTTATGCCTATTGCACCAGCACAGCACAACCTTCAAACCGAAACAGTACTTATATACCTATTTTATTTAAAATGGATTTTTATATTAAATACATTTTGATTGTTAATTTTAATGATTTAACTTTATCACTTCATTTTTAGGTTCAAAGTTGATTGGAAAAAAAAGAGAAGCTTGCAAACTGTCATTTTTTTCCCGCTGACGTCTGCACTTACATCCACAGACGAGCGTCTTGTGCAATACCTGACTTCTTCAAGTTTGTACAAGAAATACGAACTATTCCTAACAGAATTGGAACTCTGAATAAAAAAATCTATCGCAGTTATTTTCTGTATTGATTTATTGCACACACAAAAAATCTATAGAAGTTTATGGAAGTCTGTATCGATGGTATGATAGCTTTTAAGAGTTATCATCAACATCGTTCCAGCCAAAAACTGCCTACGTTTAGTTTTTGCATCGACAAATTCACGCCTTTATTATGTGCCCATGAGTGAAACCAATAGGTGCCGTAGCGCTTTCAGGCTGTATTCAGTTTTGGCGAGAACTATTATCAAAGTAATAACAATCGAGTACGGTCCCATAACGGATGCACAAAAAAAAACATTTCACAATTAAAACTTCGAAAAAAGAATAGAAATCCAAATTCGCAACGCGCCACCCAATCAGGGGCGGCCAATTTTGGCGCTGAACACTTTCGACGCACGTGATTGGCTTCTCAACTAACTCTGACCGGTAATTGGTCAGAACGTAATGGCGGACGACAATCGTTTGCTTTCTCTAATTGTCTATGACTTTGACTTTCGCTGGTTTCGCTAGGTCATATTTTTTTTGTTTTCTAAACAGTTAGACAAAATTGTCATGTGACCTAGTTTGTGATTTTATACGTGGTTTTTTGTCACATCCAAAATTTTTGCAGACATTTGGTATCATTCTTATGCAACTGTGAAAAAAAATAGGCCGTATTAAAAACGCTAGGTACTTATTTAAAAAGTCTTGGTGGTCGCAACGACTGCTGACTTACCAGGAATTTTACGTAACTCTTCTGAGTTTCTATTTCATTTTCCAGCAAAGTGCCATTGAATTTTCTAATCATCATCATCAAAGTCATCACTATCATTGCCCCCACTGCTGGATATAAGCCTACCCCAAGCGTTGTCACATGGGCCGGTCTTATGATGTCCCACGGATACCAGCAGCGTTATAAAAATGAATGCAATGGTCGCATAGGTACGCTTTCATTTTGACATTGCAACCGTATTAAGTAATTGCATGTTTTACGTTGTCGAAAAAAAAGTTCTATAAACATAAAATGCGATTTTATGAGTTACTTATGGTGGTGGTTATCAGGATTTTTCCAAAAGACTTGCCTCCTTTAACATGGAACTTCAACATAACCTTGGAAATTCCTTCTCCTGTTCGGGGTGGAGTGGGAAGAAATGTCAGACTCTTAATGACTAAAATCCACCTGTGTTCATTCAAATGCCATTTGCGTTCCAGGGTCGCGGTAGCTTGCCTACCCCTCCGGTAGAATGCGGGCGTGATGATATTATGCTAAGCAGTCGTGACATAAGACCGCTAAGGAATATGCATTATCTTGTAAATAGTGTGCTAGAACATTAAACGTTGTGTCGAGAAGGTCGTGAATTGCATACCAAATCATCTTCATGACATTTTCTATATGGAGATTTTAAATGAAAAGGTTGGTCTGTCACTCTTAGGTTTAATATTATTTAGTTATGGTCTTCTTTAGTTTAATATTTCTTGCTTTTATCGCGTGTTGGCACGACCTGTATGATGAAAGTTCTAGCCAATAATCAACTCTAGGGAAGTAGCCCCTTGTACGTTGGACACCGATATTGTTATAGGTATTATGTCACCGGAAAATGGCAAAACACCGTAAGATTGTAAAATATCGCGTGAAATAGTAAACAATTTTTTTCTAAACAAGATACGGATGTATTGCAAACTATTGAATTTGGATGATGATTTGAATATTTTATACAAAGCGTTTTTTTATATAATATTAAAAAAAATAATCTAATGATTTATTACATCCCACAGAGGCTGCCATTTTTCAGTGACATAGAAACGATAATGGGACAGAAAAAAATTGCGACCACGTATTGGAACCACCCCAAGAAGACCACCACAAGGTGTGCCCGTAATTTGGTGCAAACCGCCGTCCATCATTAGATGTGAGAATCAACGGACCGGTATAAAGTGGCGAAGCTTGGGAGATGCTTACATTCGGAACTGGACGTTTTGAACATGAATGAGGAAACAATGACAATTTGGTGATCATGTTATGGGCATAAGATCATCATCCGTCTAGCCTTTTCTCAACTATATTGGGGTCGGCTTCCAGTCAAACCGGATTTAGCTGAGTACCAGTATTTTACGCGGAGCGGCTGCCTACCAGACCTCCAAAACCCATTAACAGGGTAAACACGGTACTTCATGGAAAGACTGGAGTCAGATTAACTAGCTTCTGACTATTCGTAACGAATACCAAAGATCTACAAATGACTGCCGGGGCCAACGGCTTAACGTGCTTTCAGAGGCACGGAGGAAACTCGATATGTTAAGATGGTCACCCATCCATAGACCAACCTTGGCAAGCCTTGCTTAACCGTAAAGATCGACCCGTGCGGCTGTTATTATTTAGCCAGGAGATCCTCTGGGCATAATATACCGATGAATATGTGACATGAGGAAAGCTTTGAACAGGATCTTGAAAGACATAAGGGATGGACTAGACCAATGAAACGATGCAGCGATGGAACAATGAAGCAACCAAATACGTAAATTCTAAGGCACAACCGCGAACACAGTGCAGCATCAACACCTATATTACAAATATAATTTACTAGCCAAGTAATAAAGGTAGCTACAATACACAATAACGGCCTTAGGTCAATGTCTGAACATCATAACATAATCTAGGTTGTATAAACCTTGGCTGGGAATAAGTGGGCATAATTAAGGAGGTCAAAACTCTGAATACGCAGCTAAATTGCGTGCGAGGATTGTAATTTATAACTCGTTTTAATTATCTATTGATATCGTCATCGATCTGTAAATTGGTTAGTCTATCAATCAATCGACTCAATTATTTTTAAAGATATAGGACTTCGTATAATTTAAATACGTCTGTGAGTGAATAGGTTACTTCTAGGCAAACGTGCGCCACCTTAGACCGCGCAAATGTCTAAAAGAGTGATGATTTTTTAGCACCTGTAGATAAATTTATACTTAGAACTGAAACTCAATAAATTTTTTTTCGTCGAACCCGTACGTGTGGCCGTGGGGTATCTATGGATAGGTCTTCAAAAATGATATTGAGGTTTCTAATATGTTTTTTTTCTAAACTGAACAGTTTTTCACGAGAGACACTTCCAAAGTGGTAAAATGTGTCCCCCCCCGTAACTTCTAAAATAAGAGAATGATAAATCAAAAAAAAATATATGATGTATATTTTTCCATGTGAACTACCAGCGAAAATTGATTTGAACATGATCTAGTAAGTAGTTTTTTTTTTAATAAGTCTTAAATCGTAAATCGCAACTTTATACCTACAGGTTTGTATGGAATTCTCGGTGCGCGAGTCCGACTCGCACTTGGCCGGTTTTTTTTTAAGGATGGGAAATCATCAAATGACTCCTTCCGCCCTGGGTGAAGAGACTAATTGTAAGTCTGCAGGTCATACGGAGTAGAATACGCCCGCAACTAAGCCCGAAACTATGGACTTTGGGATTAGAGAGTGGCCCCCTGGTTCTAATCGGACGGTGAGCCCCCCAATGCTCGCCGTCCACAGACCCGCGCCTACGGTGGCCGGGAATCACCCTGCGACTCCCGAAGCCCGGGGCGTCGTCTTCCATTGTGGCGGCCGGGGCGTGAGGTTTCCCTCTATCTCAAGCGTTCGCCGCAACCCTGGCAAACCCTTCACACAAATGCTGCTTAGATTTTTTATGAAAAAAAAGCTAACTTTTGTGTCGTGGCTTGATACAGTCGGATGGTATAAATGCCTTTGTGGTACCTATATATTGTTAGTTTTAATAACTTTATTTTAAATGTTGTTTTTCCTATGCGTATCCTAAATTGGAGAGTTGGTTGCGTTAGGGAGTCTTTTGCATAATTTCTTCCCAGCTAAAACACTAGGAAGTGGTGTCGAGCGCGTCGTTTAAGGGACTGTCTTTTTGAAAACGTTCCGTTCAAAACGTAGCCCTCAGCCAAATTTGAATAAATGACTTTTGACTTTTACATAAACATTTTTTCTTTTAAACGTCAAAATTTCCCAAGTAAAAAGCGGTTCTGAGTGTTTGTTTAAATAATAGTAATAGTGGACACTTCTGGCTGTGGAATATTTAATTGGGAAGCTGTTAAAAATCAAGTTTGGCAAATAATGACGAATGAGACTGGATCTAAGTCAGCACAGACTTTAAATATCAAATAGGATTAAGCTGAAACTGTGAGCACCTACAACTTTAAAACCTTTGTACTAGCACAAAGCCTCGGTGACTCATAGCGCAGGTATGTAAGTGCATTGAAGTCTGAGCTCTCAGGTCGATGGTGACGTCAGCAAGTCGCCCGGCGACTAAAGGACAATCTTAATTGTTTGTAAAGCTTCGAGCTTTTGTGGTAAAGTGGTTCTTTTGAAAATAGATTGCAACAATGCGCTTCGGATGAGGCCAGTCATGTGGTTAGCTCGCGACTCGCAAATTAAAGGCAAAAGAAAAATTTATACACCGACTTCCAAAATTAAGATTATTTATACTTTTTATTAGTGTTATTTCTGGAAGTCGGTTAAATACAGACAGAAATGACAATGAAACGGACAGAAATGAGAAATACAGGCGATAAAAAGGTCTATCATTTTCAGACCTTTTTTATTAGTGGTCTGAGCAGCGACAGGCTCAACCTGAAGGTTTTCCTTTGCTTAACCAGACTTGCCTGTGGCGACCTTAGTATAATTATTAAAGCATTGTGTAGTATGGAACTTGGCTTAGGCCGTCGCTGGTCCCTCAGGACAGAGCTATGAACGGACTGGTCAATCATATTTTTTTTTTGTGAAAATATCACCTCTCTTTTCCCAACCCATTTTGTTTTGATTTTGGTATGCAATAATGTAGCTTTATCTACTTTCCTACTAATATTATAAATGCGAGGATGAATGGATGGATGTTTGTTACTCTTTCACATCAGAACGTTTGAAAGGATCTTAATGTTTGGCACAGAGTGGTAGATAATTATAGTCTGGAATAGCATTTAGGCTACTTTTTATCCTGGGAATATGTTCGCTAGAGATCACGAAAAGACGCTGGCAGAAGCTAGTTTCTTCATAAACGTAGCCCCACAAATTTTTTTCAAACCATTCCTTTTTTGGTTGGTGGTAGGACTTCTTCTAAGTCCGCCTGGCAAGCTACCACCATCATGTCTAAGTCTGTCGCCATAACAACAATGTTAACAGCATTGTTGTGTTCCGGCAGTTAGAGGTATGATAGCCAGTTCCTCTGTGTAAGAGGATTCCGGGTGAAACTCGCTTCCATCTTCGGCCTAATCATCACTTTCCATCAGGTGAGATTTGGGCCAAGAGTTTCCCCGTTTTGTATAAAAAAAAAAAAAATTCCAACGGAGTCAAACCTGCCAGTACCACAAGACAGATGGAATGTGACCTCCGACCTCTTGAATGTAATGTAAGCCTATTACGTCTGATATTAGAAGTAAAAGTCCATTATAATGGCGTGTGAGTGATCTGATTATAGGTATTAATGTTTGTGAGAGTGTGCCGGGAAAAGTTGAAGGGAATCGTTGGTCTTGGCATGGGCATTACAGTATGTAAAAGATAGAAAGAAAAATGTTGTTGTTGTGAGATGAAAGGCTTGTTACTAAAAGAATAAAGACTATATACAGGTTGAAAGACATATCGGAACACAAATGGTTAAGGCATGGATTCAGTTGCATCAGTCTTCTGCAGTTTTTTTTACTAGTAACTCTAGTCCGTCGAATAGTCCATATTGTTTTGGATTGACTGCATGGCATTTCAGCAACGAATGTCAAGCTGACTCTAGGATGGAAAATCAACAAATGACTCCTCCCGTTATGGGCGGAGAAGAAAGGATTATCAGAGTTTTACTGATTAAAACCCATCGCGTTCCCCCTAAATGCGTGCCAGGACCGTGGTGACTCATCATCTGCCTAGCCTTTTCCCAACTATATTGGGGTCGGCTTGCAGTCATACCGGATTCAGCTGAAAACCAGTATATTTATGTGGAGTGGCTGCCTACCAGACGTCCACAACCCATTAACTGGGTAACACGGTACCTACTCCTTGGCAAAACTGGTGTCAGATTTTCTGGCTTCTGACTATCCGTAACGACTGCCAAAGATCTCCAAATGATAGCCGGGACCAACAGCTTAACGTGCTTTCCGAGACACGGAGGAGACTCTGTATGTTAAGATGGTCATCCATCCACAGACTAAACTCGGCAAGCGTTGCTTAACCTTGAAGATTTACCTGTTATTATTTAGCCACGAGCTTCGCCGCGACCGCGGTGACTCTTTGGAACAAATTCCGCAACCCTGGCAGTTGTCTAGAATCGAAGGGCAGAAAGAGGACTAAACACGTCTACAGACCCTTTCTACGAACACTGGCGTGTATAGAGATCATTCACCAGTGGTTTAGGTACGACAAGTATCAATACAGCTGTTTTTAGCACATCGCAGTTGTGAGGTCGAATGGGTCATTGCCGCCATCTTGAAGAGTATCATAAACACAAAATTACTTTTTTAGTAGCAATATGTGTATGGTTGGTGAGGTTATGATACCATAAAATGTGGGTCGTAAGATTTCAGGTTAAAAATGGGACCGGTGTCAAGCAAGATTTAAGGATCGAAGAATACAAATGACATCTAGCAAGTGTTAGGAACTAAAGGACGAAACCTGTGAAGCAATAATTAATTAGTGTGGTGATCACTGCAAGCCTTTCCTGGTTGGTATGCCTATTTGCTGATCGGTTTACTTAAGGGCTAGCTAAGGAGTAGCACTATTCTCTTTTTCTGCCCCAGATGCTATTAAAAAAAAACGCTTCTGTCTCTATGGTAGGTGGAGATTTAGTATGTGAATTGTAGGTATTGTTTTTAGGGTTCCGTACCCGAAGGGTCACCATCGGAACCCTATTACTAAGCCTCCACTGCCTGTCCGTTCGTCCGTCTTTTACGGGTACGTCGTTAGCGGGTTGTATCTCAACTGTAAGCTGAAATTTTCACAGATTTTGTCATTTCTATTGCCGCTACATCAAGAAATCTATACTATTATTATAAAGCTGAAGAGTTTGTTTGTTTGCTTGAACGCGCTAATCTCAGGAACTAGGTACTGTCCGATTTGGAAAATTCTTTCACTGTTAGATACCCCATTTATCGAGGAAGGCTATAGGCTATATTAACATCACGCTACGACCAATAGGAGCGGAGCATTAATGAACAACGTGACACAGACGAAATTGCGCGAGAAAGATAGTAATATAATAAAATTATGATTTATGGTACGCAACCCTTCGTGAAACTCCGACTCGCACTTGGCCGGTTTCTTGTTTTTTTTTTTTACTTTTGATAGGGTCGCGTTTGACCACAGTTTCACATCGTTCTCCGTCAGGTGAGATTCTCACCTCCCTCAAAACGATGATGTGGTCAAAGGAGCACGCGTGCCCCGAAGTAACTTATTTACTATTTACTTTAAGGTTTATTTCAATACTTGACAAATGAGTGGAACATGCGTCTGTTTTACCGAACGCTTACAACCCTTATCTCATCAGAGTTAGAGTGAACAGGCTCCTTCTTGTAAACTCGCTCCATCGTAGACTCTGTCATTTCTGACAAAGACTAGAATCAAGAGCAAACCCATCACAAACAAAAAAAAGCTGTAAGTATTCCCAAAACGTTTTTTTCGTACGGGTAAATCTTCAATCGAGACTAAAATCTTCTAACCAACTACGTTCAAAACAGCTGTATGTTGAATTATCTTGTGGTGTTGAATTCTCTCAAACCAGCTCCAAGATAAGTGGTCCACACCGTTTTGTCCTAATCTAAATAGTCAAGATAATTACATGAGCGAAACAGACCCGGAGACGACAATTTGAAGTCCCCATTCTGTGGCGACAGCCGTAATACTGTCTCTTTCAGCCTTGTGGGGTTTGTGTTGCTATCTCGCTTGCAAGTTCGCGGTAAACGCAGTTTACCGTTAACTGAATTCTAGCTGTTTTGTTGTTGGTACCAGCTGATTCCATTCATTGAGGTGTGTTAGTGGGGTAGGCAGGAATGGTGGTTCTGGTGCAGTGGTTCTTAACTTTTAGTTTAAGGGACCACTTGATCAAATTTCTGTATTACCATAAGACCACCAATTTATTGGAGGTCATGGATTTCTTTTTTGGTTACTGCATGTCGGTGCTAACACTTAGCCGATTTAGATGCTTGTTTTTAAAATTATCGGAAACTTCGAGAACCCCTATACTATTTGCATAGATAATGTCGTATCGAATTTTAAAGAGCAATATTGACTTTGGGCTTAAATCTAATTTAGTATTATAAAGAGGTTACATTTGTTTGTAAGTTTGTATGTAGGGGGTAATCTCAGGAACTACTGGTCCGTTTTGAAAAATTCTTTCAGTATTAGATAGCCCATTTATCGAGGAAGGCTATATATCATCACGCTAAGACTAAAAGGAGCCGAGCAATAATGGAAAATGTTACGCAGACGAAGTTGCGCGGGTCAGCTAGTCTTTTAATAATTTTACAAGTTTAGTTCTTATTGAGAGAATAGTCTAGTCTAGACGACTTGTCCCATAAAAAGCGAGGCACGTCTAAAAACGCCGGCGTGACGATTTGGGCTCAATCCCGACGGATTGGCCGGAGAAGACATCGGACGAAGTTGGCTAGAAAAATATGGGGGAGGCTTTTGCCCAGCAGTGGGACAGCATAGGCTAATAAAAAAATAAAAAAACTACACTCGCCAGGAAGTCCACACCTAAGCGAAATCTGTTATTCGACTTTCACAGGTACCAATTAATTTGTGCTAATTAAGCATTTTTGGAGAACGTCTACGAAATTAATGAATAGGGAAGTAGCTATTGCCTGCGACGTAAATGTTGTCTAACATATAAAAATCTCGTGTCACGGTGTCTGTTATCGAACTTCTCCGGCACAGCTTGCCCGATTTTTATGTTTTATTTTTTGTGTACCTACACTCTGTAGGTCTGAGAATACGTCGTAGGCTACTTTTTTTTTCTCTAAACAACGTTTGCCTGGTCAGCTAGATAATCTGCAAAGATTGTCTAGCTGACCGACTCCAGGATCCCTTCTATCTCTTTAAATTCATCAAAATAACTAAAGGTTAAGTGGTTTAGGCGAAACAGACAAACACACAAAGTCATTTAAGCATATTTTATTTGTTAGAATTAAGTGAAACGATTAAGATAAAATCTGTTTTTTTATAGAAATGTCTCTATTAACCATTTCCTGAGCTCAAAACTCGTCAGTCTCAAAAAACGGTGTTTCAATATAATTTGCGTGTAAAACTGGTTTTCTATGCAAAATCTGGTTTATATTCTATTGCAGAACATTTTTTGAATTTAGGCATGCACCTTTGTTTTTTGGTTTTAAGATGATAAATTACAGCTTTGTGTTTTTTTTTATTAGGTAGGTACATGTAACTGAAAAGAATTTCTGCTAAGCAAAATGTCTTGAGGTTTATGAGTATTAAAGTGGTAGGCTAAAAGAGTAGGAACACACTAAAGATTCGATGGATGAACTGTACGAAAGATTATAATAGGCTAGTTTCCATCATCCACAAATTGCGAAACTATTTAGTCATTCAGTTGGGGAGTATTGAAAAATAATGGACACATATTTTTTGCATCATGACTTCGTCAATTTTGGTTCCCGTAACAAAAGAAAAATACGGGTCAAATATTTTTTGATAATCTAACTGACGAACTAATTAGATTTTTTCAGGACACAAGCCTATTATGGCTCCGGGGTTGCGGAATTTGTTCTAAAGAGTCACCGCGGCCCTGGAACGCAAAGGGCATTAGAAGGAACACGGATGGGTTTTAGTCAGTAGGAGTCTGACACTCCCTCCTGTTTTACCCAGAGCGGGAGAAGTCATTTGATGATTTCCCATCCTAAAAAAAAAAAACAAAAAAAAAAGCCTAGAAAGGGGGAACCTACTGAACTTATTCAACGAATTAAGGAGTTCGGAAGCGTCACTAATATTTGCTTCCAGGGTTGCGGAGTTTTTTCGAAAGAGTCACCGCGGCCTCGAAACGAAAACGGCATTAGGTTGGGTTGGGGTTGGGTTAGAACACGGTTGGGTTACACCTTACACCCCCTTCTACTTCAGCAGTGTGATTCTGCAATCATGTCGAAGTGAAGGCTTGGATGTAGTGATCATGAAGTGAGCTGTGAATCCAAGTAATCAAGATGGAATGACAGCTCACTCTGTGATCACTTCACCGAAGCCATCAATTTGAAATCTATACTAATATTATAAAGCAGAAGAATTTGTTTGTTTGTTTGTTTGTTTGGTTGAACGCCCGTTGAGGCCCGTGTCCAACAGCTGACATCTTTCCGGTGATATGATGATGACGATTTGCTAATAGAATGGAACTTTTTCTAGAGCCTGATTTATACTAATATTATAAAGAGGTAACATTTGTTTGTAAGTTTGTATGTAGGGGGTAATCTCAGGAACCACTGGTCCGTTTTGAAAAATTCCCATTTATCGAGGAAGGCTTATGGCTACATATCATCACGCTAAGACAAATACGAGCGGAGCAGTAATGGAAAATGTGACGCAGGCGAAGTTGCGCGGGTCAGCTAGTGTTTACAGAATCGACCGGCTGTTCTGGGTGGAGCGCTATGTTCTTCCTGCTGGTCTACTGTGACGTCTTAAAACGATTATGTATAAGATGTGGGAGGGAGACAGAGTTATACAAGACGCAACACTATACCTTTTTCTGAGCCTAATCATGATCGCATTGGCAATTTGGCACGTCATGGTAGGGCCCCTGCCCTTTGCGTTTCGAGGCCGCAGTGAGTCTTTCGAATAAAATACGCTAGTTAAGTCAATATATGTGGGTCAATTACCGTTTTTGCACATTTATCTGGCGTCTATCTTAGTTATAAAGTTAATTGAATAAACACATTTTTAATTTTTTTAATTTTAATTTTTTTAACTTCTTAATTTATAATGCTGTAAGTCTCAAAACCAGTTTAGGAGAGGCAAGTAAGTAAGGAACAAGAAAACAGAGAGACAAGGAAGTGATTACAGCGGCAATTAATTGCATTAATGATATGCAAACACGCATTCACTTTATGATGACTATTCAATTATTCGCAGTGTAAGTTCTTCTGGTTACGTTAAACAAGCATGTATATCTATCTGTTTACTTCACTCATCATCATCTGCCTAGCCTTTACCCAACTATATTTGGGTCGGCTTCCAGTCAACCCGGATTCAGCTAAATACCAGTATTTTACGTGGAGCGGCTGCCTACCAGACCTCCACAACCCATTAACTGGGGTAACACGGTACTCCTTGGCAAGACTGGTGTCAGATTTTCTGGCTTCTGACTATCCGTAACGACTGCCAAAGATCTCCAAATGACAGCCGGGACCAACAGCTTAACGTGCTTTCCGAGGCATGGAGGATACTCGGTATGTTAAGATGGTCACCCATCCGCGGACCAACCTCGGCAAGGGTTGTTTAACCTTGAAGATCGACCTGTGCGGCTGTTATTATTTAGCCACGAGCTCCTCTACCGTAAGGGTCTAACATAAAAATACTTAATAAAAGGGGGTAACAGGCGATAGCGATCGTCATAATTTCACACAATGATTATTGATGGATTTTCATGCTCAACGAACTATTTTGCTGATAGAATCTCTGATAGAATTGTGAGGGTCGTGGAACGCTGAAGTGTCATCCCACTGCTGAATCGTTAATACGTGAAGGGGTAAAAATACAAGTACCTACACAGACAGAGAGAGACAGAGTTACTTTCGCATTTGTTTTATTAGTAAGTACTATAGATTAATCCCAGCTATTGAACATCTCGACATTGTAGGGGTCAGTTGGTTTTAGTGTAACATATATGCGGGTGCATTTATATCACACGCTCCTGGCTCCTGAACGTTTTAGTAGCAACGTTGTAGGCACTGTGGGAATTTATGCGGTATGAATAATATCCCTTATAAACACAATACACAAGAAACAAAATTTTTATATTTCTATGATTAACGCCATGAGGATAAACCACATAATTATATTGTGTGTGTTTGTTCTATATAAAATAAAACAACCACAAAAGAGTGGAGCTATTGACAACTGACCACGAATAAGTTTCTCAATTTCTAAAGATCCGTCGATTCATCGAAACGGCTAAAATGCAGGTAGATATAGATTCCAACTTCCAGGCTATATAGAATACGAAGTCAATCATAAATCTGCAGGGAAAAGTCAAGCAGTAACCGATGGGTTGGCAACCTCTCATTATATAGCGATGCCTATTTACGTTTTCACCACAAAATGACAGTATGAGTCAGAAACATGGCGCCGACGAAAATAAAAACTTTAGAATGGCGCGCAATTTGAAATAAGAACACTGTCTGTGTGAGTTTTCTAGAATTTTTAGAAGCACAATGGATTGGCTTACGTAATTTTTTGAATGAAATTAATTTGACGGTAGGTACTTAAGCTAGTTACGCCAAGAAAAGTTTTCGTTGAGTCAAGAAATGTCAGTAACATTAAATGTAATTGCAACGGTTTCCAATACAGGGCATTACTTTTACAAAATTTCATTCAATAGAAGATAAGGATAGGAATCCAATATTGAATGGCACAGAAACTGTAAAAAATACAGTTAAGATTTCTAGAAAGCGTTTCTGGCTATTAATTTAGCGTTATTTGTCAATTAAGTTTTAAGATTATTTTGATTTTTGCGGGTTGAATTTTAAAAAACTGCTAGCATAGTTTTTTTTTTTAAAACGTTGGCAAATGTCATGTCTAGTTCTGCCTAGTATGAAAGTAGGTTTTATTCTAGAGCTATTTATAGCTAAAACAATGTAATGTAAGTTTGTCCACGAATGACTAATCACGTAATCACCACTCAATATTTTTCCATTGGCGGTTTTTTGTGTCAAGATAGAACACTCGTCTTGTTTTTGTGCCATTTTACGGCCGTTTGTGGGCCCCACACAGCCGGAAGCGATGCCTTCTAAAAATAATTACTCGCACACAATTTAAACACGCCAATCACTGTGCGAAAACAATATTATTTGATTACATTAAAAAACCGGTACATTACGCAAAGTATTACTTAATATTTATACACAGAACTTAGTGAGTAAACACGAAACGAACGTTTCTTTCAATAGTTCGCCAGAGTAGCTAAAAGTAACAGATAATTATTCAACCCTGTAACTGCAAGAGAAAGCGGCCGAAACACTGCTCTAGATTTAAAAAAAAAACTCACCTGTATCAGTTGTCGTTGGTTCCACAGACAAAACTTCTCAAAATACACTTCAGAACAACAATAAAAACTGTTTTTTATAAAAAAATCACAAACAAAAACTTGCCGTAAACCGTATACTTGCAAAAGAAAACTAACTTTATATAACTGTTACTTACTTCCTATATGCTTAACCGGTTTTAACGAGTTTAGATATTATAATCTAATTTGCGAAACTCACAGTTATGTTTATTTGTTTATAGAATTAGTTTGTCAATATTATTTATTTGTTTTAAAATGAGATTTTTGTTGGCGTGATGATATAAAATGGAGAAAGGAACGCTACAAGCGATCGCATCGACCCCCCGCACTCAACTGGCTTCCAGACCAGCTCAATCAAATAGTGTTACCAGTGCACGAAGAAGGTTTTACTCCGACACCAATTTAGAATGCTATTTCAAAAATTCTATTACTTCCTTAAAGTACCGACATAAGATTCAATATCAACTGTGTTTTTCCATTTTAGTTGAAAAGAAAAGTTTGTTTCCAATCATAATCGTGATAGAACGCATACAAAGAGTATTTTTATCGTTTTGAAAACGAATAAAAAATACATAATTGAATGACATTAAACGAAGAAAAAATGTGAAGAATTCACACGTTGTGTTCAGACTTATGTGTTGCTAACTTAGCAATTATTAATCATTTTTTGTTAAGTACATTCAAAATATACTTATTCTCGACAATAATTAGTACTTTGAGCTGTTTAATGATATAATTTTGCTATAATTTAAAAGCAAAAAAAACCTTTTACAAAAAAATACAAGCGACTTCCAAAAAAAAACACTACATAGTAAAATATAACTTTAATTTCGGAAGTCGGTGTCAAAATAGGAAGAAACTAACAAAAACTTTTTTTCTTTTTGGAAGTTGGTTGTATTTTTTTGTAAAAAGTTTTTTACTTTTCACTTTTTAGTGGTACCCTACACCTAACAACACCACTGCAAAATCGCAGAAAAGCAAAATACGCAATTTCGATTACTTGGATGACCAGGATTTCCAGCTATTTCGATTTAAAATCCAATCGAAAGCGGGCTTTTAAACTAAGTAGTCATCTATTAACTGTCGTATTTTTTGCTTGCATCTGATAACACTCAATCCTATTACTGTTTGAGCCGAATCACTACCTAGACTCTTGTGATTAGGCACTTAAAAAACTTGTTTGAAATTCTTCAGAGCTTATAAAACATCAATGCAGGTACCTATTTCAAATTTTTTTTCTTGAATATTGCAAACTGAACTTAGAAGCTGTTGGCAACTGGCACAAAAGCGTATTACATAGAAAAATAGGTTAAAATAAATATAAAATAGGCTGTTAAGGTGTTATTGACGTAATTTGAAAATAAATAATCAAACGAATGTCTCAAAATAAACCAAAACCATACCATATCATACTTGTACGCAAAATTACTCAACCAAATTATTCAGAGTGCAATGCTAAGATTTTCTAGACATTGAGTCTTTATACTAGTCACTTAGAAGTTGTGTAGTCACCGCGCAAAAGCTACGTCAGTGCATCTCACCACGAGAATTAGTTATTTTTGTTAACATTATTGTATTCGCTGCAGCTTTGATAATTTTAAAAACAACATTTCATACAATGCCCTAAAATAAACTACTTCAATTCACAATACGCAAAAAAAACTACATCACCACAAACAAAAAAAAAATTAACAAAAAAAAACTACCACAACTGTTCTCAACACTTACAATATTACCCCGGAAACAAGCAAACATTATAACTTGGCAACACCTAAAACAGGTGGTAAACGCTGACCCGCAGGTAGCTTCGCTCCCAGTTGCATTGCATAAATACTAAATGCTTGTAACGGATATGCTCAGTGCGAAACAACGATTCCAAACACATTTGTACCGATTCTTATTTAGAATATATTTTATCCTTTTACGTTAAAGTTAGTAATATTCCTTATTGAAACGTTACTAGTAGGTAAATGTCATCCTTACTGTAATATTATAATGTGCACTACGATGTTTATTAATCGATTACGGCTAAACAACCGAACAGATTTGAATTAAATTTGAAATAGAACTAGACCTTAAACAGGATTGCATTGGTATATTGTTTTATCCCGGAAGTTCGTTCCACTGGGTTAATTTTCGACCCTCACAAGAACGAAGTCGCTAGTTTGAACGTGGAACGAATGACTCATTTTGTACGCCAGTTATTTTAGGAACAAGTTCTTATGTTACCCTCAAAGGCATACTTTATTGAATCGGTTATTCGATACAATAGCGTTATTATTTTATGTATGACTAGCTGACCAGTTCAACTTCGTCTGCGTCACATTTTTTAGTAACACTTCGCTCCTATTGGTCGTAGCGTGATGTTATACCGCGTGCATCTGACATCGACGCACAAACGATTTCCATGGGTCCAGGGCATGATTCTGGACATCCTAGACTTAGAATTTTTCGTCGGCTTTTTCTCATTTTTTCATTTTTTTCAAGGGTTTTTTTACTTTAGACTGCTCATAATCGTTATTCTGACCTAACCCAATGAGATTTTTAATAAAAAAATAACTATCAAAAGATATCAGCTCAGCTGAGCTGATACCTATTTGTGGTACTCTTGAAAAAAATGAGAAAAGAATCGACGAAAACTTTCAACACTGGGGTGTCCAGAATCATGCCCTGGACCCATGAATATCGTTTGTGCGTCGATGTCAGATACACGCGGTAAGTATAGTATTTAGCCTCGATAAATAATCTATCCAAGACTAAAATAATCTTAGTATTGCGGGATCGAATTAAACAATTCTTTTAGTTTTCGATAGCCCATATTGAGGAAGGCTAAAAGCTATATAACATCACGCTACGCTACGACCAACAGGAGCGGGGCATTCATGAAAAATTTGTCGAAGAAGTTGCGCGGATCAGTTAGTTCTCATGTTCGCTACCTTTTTTACTGCGTCCACGCATATCTCGTTTATCCCCATCCACTAGGAATTTTGGCAAATCCTCTCTTAGTGATCTCCTAAACTCTCACTCAAATAATCTACCTGCCAAACAGCATTCTATGCAGCAGTTTCGGCTGTGCGTTGTCTTTCACGCAGTCACTCAGTAAAGGAAGAATTTTATATACTCGTACCTATTAGGTTTAGCGGCACAGATAATATAATGTTGCGGTGACCTAATTTTATATTCAAATATGGTCAATTGTTCAGGGTTTTACCTCATCATCTTCCTGCCAATATCCCATGTTACTTTGGGTCGGCGCAACACGTTTTGTTCTTCCACGCTGTCCTATCAGCTGTCAAACTATCACTAACTAATTGTTTAAGTTTATTAATGTTTGTTTCTAAAATAATTCAATTATTAGCCTTTAGATTGCCTCCATAGTCGGTTTTCCAATAGTTTTGAAAGCGATAATTTTGAGCGGTACTGCCAGTGATAGTGTCTACAAGAGAGAATTTGTGCGGCCCTGCCAGTGATTGTGCAAGGGGGAATTTTGAAGCGGTCCTGCCTGTGTTTGTACATGCAAAAAGTTTGAAGCGGTATTGCCCATTGTTGTGCAAGCGGGAATTTTGAAGAGTTCCTGGCAGCAGGTAGTGCAAGCGAGAATTTTGAAGCGGTCTTACCAGTGGTGAAAACGAGAATTTTGAGTGGCCCTGCTAGTGATTGTGCAAGCGAGAATTTTGAGTGGTACTGTCAGTGATTGTGCAAGGGGGAATTTTGAAGGGGTCCTGCCAGTTGTTGTACATGCGATTAGTTTGAAGCAGTATTGCCAATGGTTGCGTAATCGGAAATTTTGAAGTGGTCCTGCCAGTAAATGTACAAGCAAGACTTTTGAAGCTGTCTTACAATTTGTGCAAGCGAGAATTTTAAGCGGTCTTGGCAGTGGCTGTTCAAGCGAAAATTATGAAGTGGTATTGCCAGTTGTAGCGCAAGCGTGAATTTTAAAGAGGTCTTGCCAGTTGTTGTGCAAGCGAGAATTTTGAAGCGGTCCTGCCAGAGGTGCAAGCGAGAATTTTGAAGCTGTCCTGAAAGTATTTGTGCAAGCGAGAATTTTGAGTGGTACTGTCAGTGATTGTGCAAGGGGGAATTTTGAAGCGGTCCTGCCAGTTGTTGTACATGCGATTAGTTTGAAGCAGTATTGCCAATGGTTGCGTAATCGGAAATTTTGAAGTGGCTGCCAGTAAATGTACAAGCAAGACTTTTGAAGCTGTCTTACAATTTGTGCAAGCGAGAATTTTAAGCGGTCTTGGCAGTGGCTGTTCAAGCGAAAATTATGAAGTGGTATTGCCAGTTGTAGCGCAAGCGAGAATTTTAAAGAGGTCTTGCCAGTGGTTGTGCAAGCGAGAATTTTGAAGCGGTCCTGCCAGAGGTGCAAGCGAGAATTTTGAAGCTGTCCTGAAAGTATTTGTGCAATCGAGAATTTTGAAGCAGTTCTGCCAGTGGTTGTGCAAGCGAGAATTTTGAAGAGGTATTGCCAATGGTTGCGCAAGCGGAAATTTTAAAGAGGTCCTGCCAGTGGATGTGTAAGCGATAATTTTGAAGCCTTACCAGTGGTGCAAGCAAGAATCTCGAAGCGGTCTTGCCAGTGGTTGTGCAAGCAAGAATTTTGAATTTTGAGTTTTCCGTAGTCAATGAGCCTCTTAGCTCTGCGTTTAACCGAGTCGAGCTCAGCAAGCTTTATACTTACCTGAGCCATCCCAAAGGTGACTGAAATACTCCAAGCAGGATCGGACTTGTGCTTTGTTTAGAGTTAAAAGCTGTCCAGGCTTGAAGTATCGCTTCACCCTATTTAGGATGCCCAACTTATTGGCAGCAGTTGCAGAATAGGATTGGCGTGCCGATGGCTAGTTTCCCTTATGATTAGCGACCGTTTTTAGGGAAGTTAGTAGGTTCAAATAAAGAACATGGAAGTTAGTATAAAAAACATACTCTTAGTATAGTGTTATGTTCGTTTAAAATGGTGTCAATGCACTTACTGTTGACATAGGATTTAATGCAATACACCCTGTAATGTAATTTTAGTGTTTTAGATAAGATAAGAAAGGCTTACTGTTACATTTACGAGTAATCTTACATTTTGATAAGAGGGTTTAATAAGATGCATGTGTCTTTACCAGGGTATAGTCACGTGCATGTATGAGGCACTTATCATTATAAGGATTGTCTTGAGATTTCTAAAAAAGATGTGACAATCTATTACTTTTTAATGAAGGTTCTTTATTTAACCGTAATTCATGTCCTGCAAACTAACCTGGATGGATGCGAGACGTTCCGTCGGAACGGTCTCGCATCCATCCAGGACCGCCGCTAGCTGTTTGACCGCCCGCGTGCAATACCGATTATGCCCTCTACAACTACATAATATGCTGAGTTTTGTTTAAAAAAAGGATATTTAATGTTTTTTTCACTCATCATCATCATCATCATGTCAGCGGAAAGACGTTCACTGCTGGACAAAAGCCCCCCAAAGCGTTGCCACAACGACCAGTCCTGTGCGTCTCGCATCCATCGGCTACCAGCAACCTTCACCAGGACATCGGTCCACCTTGTGAGAGGCCTTCCAACGCTACAACTTTTCGGCCCCATCGACCATCTGTTCTGCGAGCAATGTGCCCTGCCCACTGCCATTTCAGTATGGCGATCCTTCGGGCTAAGATTCGGTAAGATTCCATAATGCTCGCGCATAATGCTCGCGGAACATTTGACCAACTCGGGTCCAAATCACTACTTTTTTTTTTTAGGGATGGGAAATCATCCAATGACTCCTCCCGCTCTGGGTGTAGCGGGAGGGAGTGTCAGACTTCTACTGACTAAAACCCATCCATGTTCCTTCATTGCCCTTTGTGTTCCGCAGCCACGGTGTCTCTTGCAAATAATCCCGCGACTCCGGCAGGCGTCGGCCCTTTCGGGGCCCTCTGTGTGCTGACTCTCTTTGAGGCGCGCGTGGAACACTAACGCGCCGTCGACACGGCCTGTCGTCACTAGACGGACGGACGGCGAGCCACCCATAGCTCGCCGACCACAGGCCCGCGCCTACGGTGGCCGGAGGTCACCAGGTGGTGGCCCCCGAGGGTCCAAATCACTGGATTGAGTTTCACAACCCTCAGATCATTTCGACAGAACGCCACTACATACCTAGATTGGTCAGGGAAGCGATTGAAATTACAAAAGTACAAAAACTTCAATCGTGAGGATGGGTTTAAATTGTCAAATGTCTGGAATCCAGTGATTCGAATGTGTAAAAACCGGAGATTTCAACAAAGTGTTACTTCGCGGTTGGGTCAGATACGGTTAGTGTTGTGTGTCGAGAACAGTTGCGGAGAAAAAGTGAGTTTGTGGTTCTGGAGATGGTCGTAATAAAAGACTACGAAAGAGGGTTACAGACCGATATGTCTCCCAATAATAATATCACCCGCAAGATCTTCAGTTACTCCGTGATCATGGCGCTTGCAACAGTGCCGAAATATCGGAAATTCGCGAATAAAAAGGTACATGGTAGCAATCCCGATATGAATGATATGAATACAATGCTTCTACGCTTCTACATAATATGCTTTACCAATTACGATAGAACTTTTTGAAACCACAGACAATATTTAATTTTTAATTCTCTTTTATCAATTTGATGACATTTTGTCACCACCGTCATTGTGAAAACACTGATTTGAACATTTACAAATATTTGCAATATTTTAGTTTTAATTTATTATTATGACTTATTCGTGAGTACCTAATGATTCTTGATCTCTTGTTTTTAGTTTGTAAGTTTGATAAATTGATGAGTTGATATGTTATTTTTAACTGTTTTCAAAATCGGATTTGTCAGAGTATTCATTGAGATATGATTGAGTGGATCGTCAAAGAAACGATGTGTAGTAAGTACAGCTGGCCTACTAAACGATCATGTAGAAGCTGTGGGAGGGAGACTGCGTTATTCAAGACTCATAACACTATCCCTTTTTCTAAGCTTAATCATGGTCGCATAGGCACGTCAGTCATAGTAGGGCCCAAGGGCCACAGTACAGCAAAGCTGTCCACACCACTCGTAATGTCGCTATTGGAGAACAAAACCGGCCAAGTGCAAGTCGCATTCTCACACGAAGGGTCCCGAAAATATGTTTCTTGTGTGGGATGAGAATCCCCTTTAATTTTTATTAATTCGAAATTGTATTATTTGTTGTTAGAGCGGCCATAGAAATATCTGAACACTCAGTTAAAATTTCAATTCTCTACGTTTTACGGTTCTTGAGATACAGTACGCTGACAGACGGACGAACGGACGTATGGACAGCGGAGGCTCCTTAATAGGGTTTCGTTGGGTTAGTTTACCCTTTGATACGGAACCCTAAAAAGGAGTAAAAAGTCAAGGTAACAAGTGGAGTGTTACTTAGACTAATCTGCCTCGAAATTTTCTAGTTGCAGTCCGGACTTTCGGAATCTGTATCAATACCTGTTGATCATCTGCTTAGCCTTTTCCCTACTATACTGGAGTCGGCTTCCAGTCATACCGGATTCAGCTGAATACCAATGTTTTCCGTGGAGCGGTTGCCTACCAGACCTCCACAACTGGGTAACACGGTACTCCTTGGCAAGACTGGTGTCAGATTTTCTGGCTTCTGACTATCTGTAACGACTGCCAAAGATCATTTGGAGATCTTTGGCAGTCGTTTGGAATCCGGTTTGACTGAAAGCCGATCCCAATATAGTTGGGAAAAGGCTAGGCAGATGGTGATGTTGACATTGATTAAATCCCCCAAAGGACACTCGGGGCACTCCAATATTTGGCTCATATTCTGAAGAGAAGCATCGCACTCACATAAAGTATCTGACGGGTCTAGAAATCGCGATAGAATAATCGACCACCCTATACATTTATGTAAGCACACTCGAAATTATGTAGTTTACATGATTTTGGGGGTGGTGTTTTTTTTTATTTATTCAAAACGGGGAAACTCTTGGCCCAAATCTCACCTGAAGGAAAGTGATGATTAGGCCGAAGATGGAAGCGAGTTTCACCCGGAATCCTCTTACACAGAGGAACTGGCTATCATACCTCTAACTGCCGGAACACAACAATGCTGTTAACATTGTTGTTATGGCGACAGACTTAGACATGATGGTGGTAGTTTGCCAGGCGGACTTAGAACAAGTCCTACCACCAACCAAACCGAGCAAAAAATTTGCCCCCGCTGGGAATCGAACCCGGGACCTCTGGGTCTGAATCAGGTGGTGTAACCACTAGACCACGGAGGCGGTTAGTGTCACCTGTTTAGCACCACCCGGGGACCACGTGTAGGGATTCGCTGAAGGGTATTCTCCTAAGGACGCGGGTGACTCGGCCCCCAAAATTGTGAATTGGTCCCAATTACATAGTAAAAGTTGTTCATAGTGATAGTACAATGACTCCTTTTCAGATATTGTGTTTTATCTGTTTCACGTTGTATAGCATGATGTGCAGGTAGTGTGGTCAAGGTGACCTTCAGTTTGATTTTTAAGGATGGAAAATCTTCGCATGACTCTTCCCGTCCGATCGGTCCGATCCGTGTTCCTCCTAATGCCCTTTGTCTTCCAAGGCCGCGCTGACTCCTTGGAACGAATTCCGCAACACATTCACTTTGCTTGCCATTACAAAAGTACCATCGCAAAAGCTAAACGCCTGCTACGTGATGTTCGCAAATACGCAGCATAGAAAATTGAAAGCAGCTTTAAATTGACCGATTTTATTATTATAATTATTATATTATTATCATTTTATTTCGGATACTTCCATAGCTAACATAAGCAGCTAGCATAAGCTTTAATAACTATGTTAGTACCTATTACATGCAGGTTTGACAAATTACGGATGAGCGGGCAATCAAATTTCCCGGCAATTACATTCAGGAGGCTGTTCGAGCTGCCGCGGACCCTCTGCAGCAGCGACGCGGCACGCTTACGTCTGATGGCTGCGAAGCCATCAGTGTGCGCATCAGCAAACATTCCCGACGCACTGCAGAAGCGTGGCAGCCCCAGCAGCATCCTGAATGCATTGTTGTACTGAACTCGAAGAGCCTTGATGCCTTTCTGCGTACAACTTGTCCAGAGGCTGCATGTGTAAAATGTCTGGCAATATGCTTTAAAAAGCGTCACTTTTAACGAAAAGTTTAGAAAGCACACAACGCCGAAACTACTGTAGGAAACTGAATTTTGGCATGTAGCTTTCATGGGGAGTGTAAGGGGGCACTATGAGAGGATTTCCCGAAGTTCAACGGGAACGGAAAAAAACGGGAAAAGCGCGTACGAAGTCGCGGGCAATAGCTGTTGTAGTATAGTAGAATATTGTTAGTGGTGAAAAAAAAGGTGTTAGTGTCTTCGCCTTAATAAAGTGACAGTAATTTTAAGTCAGACAAAATAAATAAAAAATAAAAAAAACAAATGTACCTACATTCATTCATTGTTTGTTGTAGTAGTTGTTGGTGTGTTTGTTGTATATTGTTGACTTTCTACAACCAGTTGTTTCGGATGACTATTGTCAATCACAAAATCAGTCAGTAACGGAAGACTTGTATATATCAGGATTGATTGATATATTGATGATTACAGCTGTTCTCGCTGCACGTTCACCGCACAATTCGAGAGCGCTCTCAAGATGCATCGCCAGCTTCATCACGACACTAAAGATTCTTGCTCCGTGCTCAGCAAGCCGAGCAGACTGTCAGCGGTAAAACTTTAAACTACTTTATAAAATATCTAATCACGGGCGCCGGGAGGGGGGTGCAAGGATGTACACTTGCACCCTTCCCCCCCCCTTTATTTAAGGATGGGAAATCATCAAATGATTCCTCCGGGGGTGTCAGATCGACACGGAATGGGACGCCGTCGCCTCCTTCTGCGAAGCAATCATGCTAGCAAAGGAGGTGGCGGAGAGGGAGAGAACCTCTCGTCCCGGCCGCCGTGGTAGACCCCGCGGGCGTCGGAGGCCACCTGGTTACCTCCGGCCACCGTAGGCGCGGGCCTGTGGACGGGGAGCTATGGATGGCTCGCCGTCCGTCCGTCTAGTGACGACAGGCCGTGTCGACGGCGCGTTAGTGTTCCACGCGCGCCTCAAAGAGAGTCAGCACACAGAGGGGCCCGAAAGGGCCGACGCCTGCCGGAGTCGCGGGACTATTCGTATGAGATACCGTGGCTCCGGAACACAAAGGGCAGCGAAGGAACATGGATGGGTTTTAGTCAGTAGAAGTTTGAAACTCCCTCTCGCTCCATCCAGAGCGGGAGGAGTCATTGGATGATTTCCCATCCCAAAAATAAATAAAAAAGGGGATGTCAGATTCTTACAGGCTAAAGCCCATCCGTGTTCCACCTAATGCCTTCTTGCCTTCATTGACAAGAGTTTATTTTTCAGGAAAGAGCCATGACAGTTCCGGAGTCCCCTTCGCTGAGCCCCTCGTATTCTCACAGCAAGACTAATATTAAAGAAACGAAATGTAAGGTTCTAACCAGTATTTGATTTTTAGGGTTCCGAAAATCTGTACGGAAAAACGGAAAACTTATAGTACCTATCACACGGTTGTTTGTCTGTCTGTCTGTTACAGGCAGCCGAATTTTTTGGAATCTTCAAGACCGATTCCGTTGAAATATGGTATTTATATCCAAAGGTTCTTCATTCAGAGGTTGTCTTGAAAAGATCGCTCTTAGCGATAAGGCCGTCCATTGTGTCACCCTGTGTAATGTTATCTTCATCTATTTTTTCTGTAACTTATATGGTGTACATAATAAAGAGTATTCTATTCCATTCCATTCCATTCCATTCCATTCCATTCTATGCCATTCCATTCCATGCCATTCTATTCCATGCCATTCTATTCTATTCTATTCTATTCTATTCTATTCTATTCTATTCTATTCTATTCTATTCTATTCTATTCTATTCTATTCTATTCTATTCTATTCTATTCTATTCTATTCTATTCTATTCTATTCTATTCTATTCTATTCTATTCTATTCTATTCTATTCTATTCTATTCCATTCCATTCCATTCCATTCCATTCCATTCCATTCCATTCCATTCCATTCCATTCCATTCCATTCCATTGCATTGCATTGCATTGCATTGCATTGCATTCCATTCCATTCCATTCCATTCCATTCCATTCCATTTCATATTGCATTCCATTCCATTCCATTCCATTCCATTCCATTCCATTCCATTGCATTGCATTGCATTGCATTGCATTGCATTGCATTGCATTGCATTGCATTGCATTGCATTGCATTGCATTGCATTGCATTGCATTGCATTGCATTGCATTGCATTGCATTGCATTGCATTGCATTGCATTGCATTGCATTGCATTGCATTGCATTGCATTGCATTGCATTGCATTGCATTGCATTGCATTGCATTGCATTGCATTGCATTGCATTGCATTGCATTGCATTGCATTGCATTGCATTGCATTGCATTGCATTGCATTGCATTGCATTGCATTGCATTACATTGCATTCCATTCCATTCCATTCCATTCTGTGAAATTTGTGCTGAGCGAGGCTAGGTAGGTACCTAAATGAAGTGATTGTATTGGCTCTTAACATAGACATCCCTCGCTACGCATATCCTCGCTTATCTCCAGTGGGAACGCAGCCTAATGCTGTTGGAATCCGTTGGATGCGAAAATCACGAGACGTTTCGGCGACGAGAACTCGTGGCTAAATAATAACACCCGCACGCGTCGATCTTTACGTATAAGCAACGCTTGCCAAAGTTGGTCTGTGGATGGGTTACCATCTTAACATATCGAGTTTCCTCCGTGCTTCGGAAAGCTCGTTAAGCCGTTGGTACCGGCTGTCATTTGTAAATCTTTGGCAGTCGTTATGGATTGGCAGAAGCCAGTAAATCTGACTCCAGTCTTACCAAGAACTACCGTGTTACCCAATGAATGGTTGCGGAGGTCTGGTAGGCAGCCGCTCTACGTAAAACACTGGTATTCAGCTGAATCCGGTTTGACTGGAAGCCGACCCCTATGTAGTTGGGAAAAGGCTAGGCAGATGATGTTTTGGCGACGAGACGGTGGCTATTGGGGAGTCCTATAGCCAGTATAGGTAGCGTTAACCGACAGAACAATGATATAGGTCATCATGCCTTTGCGAATCGAAGGGCATACAACCATTGTGGCATAGCCTTCCGCCGCCGCCGCATGGTGAAATGAAAATGAAGCTCCATAAACTTAAAAATCAAGTGAATGACAAGGCGGCTCTCAAAAATCAAGTACCTAATTTTGAAAAAGAATCATGCCTACATTGACTAAATAGCAATACTTTATGTAGTCCAGAGCTTTTTTATAAAGCTACAATTTAATAATTAGATTTTCAGACGTTCAAAAATCTTAAAAAGTACTGCAACTCTGCCCTAAGCGTTTCCAAACGTCTTTTATAATACGCAAAGCAAAGGAGCTAGAACTCTCTTGCTGCGACTGTGTTTCCGAACGCTTACTTGTACAAACCTAATCTCTTCAAAGTTAGAGTGAACAGGCTACTTCTGGGTGAGCTCGCTCTATCGTAGACTTTGTCTCTGTCATCTCTGACCAAGACTACCCGTCACAAATAAAAAAATAAAGAATAATTTCGGAAACCTTCGGAACATTCATATTTTAGACAAGACATCAAGGCTTCTCAGCTGGCGGCTTCTTTTTTTCAAAATTAAGTACTGGATTTGTGAGCGACGTTAAGTCTATCGAGCTTTGAGCCCACCAACCGTTTTGATTTTTTTTCAAAGTTGCGGCTCGCGATCTAACATGCACTCAACAAACATGGAACATGGTGCCCCCAAGTGTTGCATACCAGCTCGCATGGGAAAATATTCGAACCGCTTTATACAACTAGTTTCCGGTTCACAGCCCTAGGCCGCACCTCTTCAGCGACGCGACTGCTGGACAAGCTGCGTGCGCGCATCTGTAGGAGCAGGACACTGTTCTCCCACCCAGAGGAGGAGTTGGGCGCTTCTGCTATTACTGTCAACGACACTGGTGGGGCTGTGAGTACTATCCGTTACTCTAGATACGATAATATAATATCTATTTGAAGTACTAATTACTTGCAGACCGAGCCGCGGGCGGCAGCTAGTGTGTCAGCTATAATTTACTTACAGACCTGCGCAACTTCGTCTGCGTCACATTCCGAGTCACCCGCGTCCGTAGCAGAATACCCTTCAGCGAATCCCTACACGTGGTCCCCGGGTGGTGCTAAACAGGTGACACTAAACGCCTCCGTGGTCTAGTGGTTATACCACCTGATTCAGACCCAGAGGTCCCGGGTTCGATTCCCAGCGGGGGCAAATTTTTTGCTCGGTTTGGTTGGCGGTAGGACTTCTAAGTCCGCCTGGCCAGCTACCACCATCATGTCTAAGTCTGTCGCCATAACAACAATGTTAACAGCATTGTTGTGTTCCGGCAGTTAGAGGTATGATAGCCAGTTCCTCTATGTTAGAGGATCCCGGGTAAAGCTCGCTTCCATCTTCGGCCTAATCATCACTTTCCATCAGGTGAGATTTGGAACAAAAGTTTCCCCGCTTTGTATATAAAAATAAAAAAAAATGCTCCGCTCCTATTGGTCGAAGAGTAATGTTATAGAGCCTAATAGCTGTTGTCCGCGTTCACACGCTCATATCCCGTTTTTTTTCCTGTTCCCGCAGGAATTTCGGGAAGTCCTCTCTTAGTGCTATGCCCTAACGAACTTCCATACCAAACAGCTTTATTCGACCAGTAGTTTCGGCTGTGCGTTCTGCCGTGCGCCTCGATAAATGAGCTATCGAACATTAAAAGAGTTTTTCAGATTAGCGCGTTCAACCATTTATAATATATATAATATATTTAAATGATTAAATATACATTTAAAATATTTCATAATGAAAAAAAAAATTAAAAAGTAGCCCACCAGGGCTCCAGAGAGAGGAACCTCCTGACAATGCGAGCCGTGTCCAGAACGACCAATTAGTTAGTATTCTCTATAGTTTGTTTGTTTGGTTGAACGCGCTAATCTCAGGAACTACTGGTCCGATTTGAAAACTAATTTCAGTATCAGATAGCCCATTTATCGAGGAAGGCTATAGGCTATATATCATCACGCTAAGACCAATAGGAGCGGAGCAGTAATGAAAATGTTACGCAGACAACGTTGCGCGGGTCAGCTAGTCTATACTAATATTATAAAGCAGAAGAGTTTGTTTGTTTGTTTGGTTGAACGCGCTAATCTCAGGAACTACTGGTCCGATTTGAAAAATTATTTCAGTGTTAGATAGCCCATTTATCGAGGAAGGCTATATATTATCACGCTAAAACCAATAGAGCGGAGCAGTAATAAAAAATGTTACGCAGACGACGTTGCACGGGTCAGCTAGTGTTTCATAAAAGTCACAAGATCGCTTACTCATTTTTGCTTCATCCTTTCAGTCATCTTTAGGGGCTGAATGTTCTCCGAAACCTGCGAAAACAGAGCCGTCAATTTCAAGCTTAACTGACGCCAAAGTCAACCAGTTACTGAATGACAAGCTGGTAGATGATAAGGAAACCTTCGGATGCCACTTGTGCAATTTTGATGCTGATAGGTAACGTTTTTGTCCTTATTTTTTAACCGACTTCCCAAAAAGGAGGAGGTTCTCAATTCGGTTGTATTTTTTTATGTTTGTTACCTCACAACTCCGCCATGTATTCATGACCGATTTGGAAAATTTTTGTTTGATCTGAAAGGAAATACTTGTCGATTGGTCCCATTAAAATTTTATCAAAATCATTTACAAGTTTGATGAATCGAAATATTCGTTTACAAACCTACTTGGATGATGGTTTTTTGTCATCCAAGTAGTCGAAATGGCGTATTTTGCTTTACTGCGATTTTGCAGTGGTATTGTTAGGTGTGTGGTAACACTAAAAAGTGAAAAATAAAAAAAATTTACAAAAAAATACAACGGACATCCAAAAAAAAAAAAAACACTACAAAGTAAAAACTAACTTCAATTTCGGAAGTCGGTGTCAAAATGCGAAATAACAAAAACACCGACT
Organism: Ceramica pisi; assembly: GCA_963859965.1. NCBI lineage: Eukaryota > Metazoa > Arthropoda > Insecta > Lepidoptera > Noctuidae > Ceramica > Ceramica pisi. The sequence continues at coordinate 5,517,620 of OY982555.1, forward strand.
ACCTAATGTTTTTTTTTTTTGAAAATCTGTTGTAATTTTTGTCAACGTGTACTGACGCTCGTAAACAGGAATCATAGACGCGGGCAGCCTAGCTCAAATGGGTCTGGCGGGTCACGTTGGCCGCATGCATTCATGATACAATGGGTGCCAGGGGACGGATGGCGTCACCGAACACGGGCCAGCTAGTCTATTCTGTAAATTTTAATAACCATTTCGATATCGACTTCACCTGAGTGACTAAGCTTACAAAGTGAACTTTATTTCACACATCATAAGGTCTTATATTTATACGAATTTGAATCTCACCTCGGATTCCGCTGTCGAGACACGAAAATGTTGTTACAGAATAGCACTGCTGTACCCAGCAGTGGCAGACTATAGGCTAATAAAAAAACCAGTGGATGTTCAATCGGATAAAACTAACCAACTCAATGGACTCAATTATATTTTATTTTTATTTGTTTGTTGTACACCTACCACAGTGTAGTCTTTTTAACCCAAAGGTTGACTGGTAGAGAATGCCTTGTTGCATTAAGTCTGCCCATGTAACACTATTGTGCATAAAGTTTAAATAAATAAATAATAATAAAAAGGTTCTGTTGTGGCGACCGCGATCCGGAGACGCAGCGTTGGTGTGCCTCTCACAAGTTGCACCGCTAACCTGCAGGTGGCAGGTAGTCGATGGATGTGAGACACACAGGGCCGGTTGCTGTGGAGACACTTGGGGTACGCCTATGTCCATCTGTGGCCATCTTGACATGACGATGACCCAGGTTATCTAAAAAAAAAAAAAAAAATGAATATTTTCTTTTGTGTTGTTGGCAACTCACAATGCCTTTACTAAAACTGTTAAATATCTTCTGAATTTAGAGAAGACGATTAAATCACGATTGCACTCGTACAAATTAACAATTTTAGACGACAGTTTTTATCCCTTTTACGGAAACGATTCAATGGCGTCTCTTTCGCCATCACGGTTTTTGAATTCACCCCACGAATTGCCAGCTTGTTCCCTACTGCCGTAAAATGGCCTAAAACCTTTTAAATACTTCTCCACAGAATAACCGCCCTAGACAGGCATCTTCTAAACCACCACAAAATCGGTCTCGAGAACCTTCTCAAACTGGTCATGGCTAAAACCAAAGACGGATTATCCGAAGATGCCCCTAACATGTCCCTTTACGGCATAAGACAACCTTACTATAAAATCCAAGACGAAATCTTAGAAGAGGGAGAATTCGTCATAGAAACTGTGGCACCGAAAATAAAGATTTTAAAGCATGCATCGACGAATACTGACATTCAGTGGTCGGACATCCCAGATTTGAAGAACAACTGCCGGATGATAACTGCAGAGCTAGAAAAATTAATCAAGTATCCGCTAGAGAAATGTGACAAAGATGATTTTATGGTCAAAATGCAGACTTTGAATGAATGTATGTGTAAGTTTGTGGATTCCTCAAAGACGTTGAAGAAGGTTTTGGCTAAGGAGTTTGATTCGAAGCATAATGTTCGGGAGAGTTCGATTTCAGAGCAGCCTTACTTCGATTTGTGCTTGGGAGAGTGAGTATAACCCTGCAGTAACCCTTAGGAACGAACCGTTAAACTTGGTCTTTGGTCCTGAAAGTAATTTTGAGTATTTTTGCACTAGCTATTATGTACAGGCACTAGTCGGTGCCTAGGGATCGTCTGGCCTCACATAGATCCTCAATGAGGATGGACGGCGCTGCCGAGGCCGGCCTAGGAAGAGGTTGTAAGACGACCTGGGCACCTACCACACGGGTTGGTCTGTGGTGGCTCGGGAAAAGAATAGCTGGAGAGATTTGGGGGAGGCCTTTGCCCAGCAGTGGAAATGGGGTTTCCTCCTATTTTATATCTGCAAACAACTCGCATGCAAGTTTACATTACCTCGCAAAGACAGGGTCCTCTGTGCCCCAAAATACACCGATAATTCCGTGGAAATGGCAAAGTTTTGGGCCACACCAATCTAATTTACAGTCGTGCTGGCGACTTGAAGAAGAAGATTACGGGTTATTGGTAACAGGCTGTGTAAAGCAACTTGCAAGCGGGCTGGTCGCAGGTGTAAATGTGGTTTAAAGCCACACGCTTGCCAAACCTCAACAAACCAAATGTACTTAGTTTGTGTAGGTTTGCAAGCGCTTTTAGCCGATCCTGACAGTCAGTTTTATGCACAAAAGGTTTTCTGCAAGCGCTTACGATGACGACATTATTTTTCCCTAGTCCTCCGCTGTTCTTTTCTGATTCAGTCGTTGCCGGATCCGGTTGAATCGTTTCTCTGAGACTCAAAGAGCTTCATTGAATGGGTGTTTTTCTGGTGACTCTGTTGATTCTGGCTTTCAGGAGATGAAGTGGTTGGGAGTGTGTGGCGGGCTTTGTAATACGAGTTTGAAGTTTGTGGCAAGTGCTAAGCGTTTTGCTCCGGCTTTACATGGTTTTGTTGGCTTGATTGTTTAATTATTTTATGTTCATCAAACAGCAGAAATACGCCGCGGTGGGACCGAGCACATAGCGATCAGTTGGACAGCCGTCGGAGCAAGTATGGTGAAAGCAATAAGTGAGTTGATCTTCACATAAAATACTTGTACTGGTTTTCAGCAAAGGGTGCTTACATATAGAAAGATTTCCGCTGCAGGCAAGTTTGTCCGGGCCGGTACCGATCGGTGCAGGTTAAATATTCTCAGGATACCTTATGCGCTCATTTATAAAGTGACAGGTTTAAACTTATCGGTGCCGAACAGTGCCGACTACCTTTTTTTTTTTTTTTTTTTTTGTTTCGGCTGGGAAAAAATGCGTTACGCATACCCTCTCACTCGGGGGAGTGGGAGGGGTATGTGGGACTCCCCGGGCAAGCCCGGTATACCCACTAAAACAACCCAGCAACGAAATTCCCGCAACGTCTTAGTGGGGGTGGACTGGGAGATCGGCGTAGCCTTTACGTCCAGTCCACCTCCGACGACCGCCCTTCACGCCCCCCCCGTCGGGGGAGGGCCGGGAACCTCCGACGATGGTGGTGATGCGTGCAATGGACCGAGCCACATGTCCAACGAAATGGAATAGTTGTCAATAAGGATAGGTTTACCTATTTCCTTATGCTGGTTAAACCTGCAGCGATCGGTACCGACCCTCACGGGATTGTCGTGCCCGAAACCTGTTTCTTTATGTTTGCACCATAAATCCGGTTTGACTGAAAACCGACCCCAATATAGTTGGGAAAAGGCTAGGCAGATGATCTTCACATTTCGTCATATTACAAAAAGGCCGGAGAAGGGACGTGCAAGAGAACGCACTTGCAGTCGCAATCTTCTAAAATTAGGTGTCTTTACAAAATTGACCTTTTATATTTCAACTAGGTTTTGCCCGCGACTTCGTATGCTTATATCCTGTTTTTTCCTGATTCCGTAAGAATTTCGGAGGCGGGCCTAAGGCTGGCCACAAAAACGTCTCGTGATTAGATTTTCCATTTAGAAATTCAAATTAGGAAATCCGTGTGACTTTCGGATCAGTAGAAGTGAAAATTACCCGTCTCATCGAATTCCGAATCTGAATTCCTAATCGAAAAACCTAATCAGGAAACCGTATATGCGGCCGGTCTGAGGGTGCGTTTCCACCAGAGCTGCGCGAGGATATACTTAGCGAAGGATATAATGCCACCGGAAAATGGAAGACTCTGTAAGATTGTAATAAATCTCATCCAAATCCAATAGTTTCCAATATACCCGAGTCTTATAAGAAAAAAAGTTTACAATTTCACGCGATATTTTACAATTTTACGGAGTTTGCCATTATCCGGTAATATTAACAAATCCTTCGCTAGAGGAGCTTCCTTGCGGAGCTCGTGGCTAAATAATAACATCCGCACAGGTCGATCTTCAAGGTTAAGCAACGCTTGCCGAGGTTGGTCTGTGGATGGGTGACCGTCTTAACATACCAAGTTTCCGCCGTGCCTCGGAAAGCACGTTAAGCCGTTGGTCCCGGCTGTCATTTGGAGATCTTTGGCAGTCGTTACGGATAGTCAGAAGCCAGAAAATCTGACACCAGTCTTGCTAAGGAGCACCGTGTTACCCATTTAATGGGTTGTGGAGGTCTGATAGGCAGCCTCTCCACGTAAAATACTGGTTTTCAGCTAAATGCGGTTTGACTGGAAGCCGACCCCAATATAGTTGGGAAAAGGCTAGGCAGATGATATGATATAACATATCCTTCGCTATACGCATCTTCGCTCGTTAAGAACCAATGGAATCGCTTGCGCAGAGCGAGACAGCCACCAGCAGCCTAAATCCCAGCCACCAGGTTTAATTCTACCTACCTGTACCCTCAGGCTCTAACATTTTAATGTAATACTGTTTCAGAGGCGACAAGAAGTTTTCAGCTGAGAGTTTTTACTTCTAATTTATAATAATTAAATAATTTGTGAACAGTTTTAAGACACTTAAATATTAAACTATTCGTTATTTTATATTTACATTGTGATTTTATTGTAGACTAGCTGACCCACGGAACTTCGTCTGCGTCACATTTTCCATGAATGCTCGGCTCCTTTTAGTCTTAGCGTGATGATATATAGCCTATAACCTTCCCGGATAAATGGGCTATCTAATACTGAAAGAATTTTTCAATTCGGACCATTAGTTCCTGAGATTACCCCCTACATACAAACTTACAAACAAATTTTACCTCTTTATAATATTAGTATAGAAGTATAGACTAGCTAACACCCGCGACTTGTAGACACATATCCCTGTCCCGGAAGAATTTCAGGAAGCTACATACCAAATTTCAGCTTTCTACGATCAGTGGTCTCGGCTGTGCGTAGAACGATCAGTGAGTTCGGGCTGTTATAACAGCCGCAGGGGTTGATAGTCAAGGTTTAGCAATGTTGGCCGAGGTCATAAAATCGACTATGAAGGTGGTTTAATCGAACAAGTGGAATAGCTGTAGCCAGGGCTGGGCAAAATACATGCTTTGCATTAATTGAAATACAAATTACAAAATACTGTATCGCTAGTAATTAAAATACGAAATACAAAATATCTTTAAGTAAGGTATTTGAAATATAAAATACAAAATACAGTATTTTAGCTATTTTTAATTGAAATACAAATTACAAAATACAAAATAAGTAATCTAGATAGGGGGCCGAGTCTACTATTGCAAGTGTCGGAATGGTGGATCATTGATTTTTAGGGTTCCGTAGCCAAATGGCAAAAAACGGAATCCTTATAGATTCGTCATGTCTGTCTGTCTGTCTGTTTATCCGTCCGTATGTCACAGCCATTTTTTTCCGAAACTATAAGAACTATGCTGTCGAAACTTGGTCCTATTCTGTGAACCGCAATAATATTTACACAGAAAAAAAATCAATAAATTTTGGGGGTCCCGATACTTAGAACTGAAACGCAATTTTTTTTTTTTCATCATACCCATACCTGTGGGGTATCTATGGATAGGTCTTGAAAAATGATATTGAGGTTTCTTATATCATTTTTTTCTAAACTGAACAGTACCATGTACCTAAACTTCCATCGAAAATTGGTTTGAACCACAGACATATTTATATGTCTGTGGTTTGAACGAGATCTAGTAAATAGGTTTTTTTTAATACGTCATAAATCGTAAACAGCTACTTTGGCTTATAATATTATACCTACAGGTTTGTACGGAACCCTCGGTGCGCGAGTCCGACTCACACTTGGCCGGTTTTTTGCGTTTTGTTGCTGCTTTACCATTATTACACTCTCGCTTCGTACTCACGCTCACGATCGCGAATGATGGTGAAATGTATTTTATTGTTAAAATGTATTTTGAGGCCTCAAGTATTTTAAATACTAATTACAAAATACCTCGGCGTCAGGTATTTGAAATACAAATTACATTTTAAAGAAGTAATTGAAATACAAATACCAAATACGTATTTGTATTTCAATTACGTATTTTAATTACAAGTAATTCAAATACTGCCCAACCCTGGCTGTAGCATATACCTACGCACAAAACTTTTTGGGAATACTACATTCTTTGTGCGTACAGCTAAAGAGTGGAATTCCCTGCCTGAGTCTGTGTTTCCTGATAGCTACAACCTTGGGAGTATTTAAGTCAAGAGTGAATAGGTTACTTCTAGGCAAGCGTGCTCCATCTTAAACCACATCATCGCTTAACATCAGGTGACATAGTGGTCAAACGTATGTATGCCTATCATAGTTTAAAAAAAAGCATGCCCCCTTTTCAGCGCTCATGGTGGTCCTGCTGAGAACAGCTTGACTACCGCTCAATTTTCCCGAAAAATACGAAGGTATTAATTTATTTGTTAGAGCTCTAATTAGTACCAATTATTGAGTAGGTACTAATTATTTACCAAATATTGAAGCGACTGGCGTTGGTCTTGCCGTAGTCATGGACATGGGTTTTAGGCATGCAGAAAGAAGCTGTGGTAATATTAGAGACATATACAGAGTCAGAAGTCAGGAAATCAGTTTTGCTAAAGGATATATATGGAGGCATAATTTATACTTAAAAACCGGCCAAGTACGAGTCGGACTCGCGCACCAAGGGTTCTGTACAAACCTGTATGTATTATATTATAATCAAAAGTTGCGATTTACGATTTATGACGTATTAAAAAAAAACTACTTACTAGATCTCGTTCAAACCAAATTTCGCTGATAGTTTACATGGTAATATACGTCATATATACTTTTTTTAGTTTGACGACACATTTTACCACTTTTTTTTTTAATGAAAAAAATCTTTTATCTAAACAAAACAAAATGCTTCATAAACAATGAATTGTGTTTGGAGCCTCCTTTTAGACAAACAATGTCTGTGTTAGGAGACTCCGCTCTTCCATATCTTAGATAATCTTACATAATAATTTACAGCATGTTGCTACTTTTAATTTAAACATCTGATTATCATGTGGTAAGAAGCGTGGTGTGCTGTATTTAGGTGTGGTGTGCATGTGGTGTGTGTACACTTTGGAAGTGTCTCTCTCGTAAACTATTCAGTTTAGAAACCTCAATATCATTTTCGAAGACCTATTCATAGATACCCCAGACGTAGGGTTTGATGAAAAAAACATTTTTTTGAGTTTCAGTTCTAAGTATGGGGCTCCTCAAAATTTGTTTATTTTTCTATTTTTTTGTGTAAAAATCTTAATGCGGTTCACAAAATACATCTAATTAGTTTTGGAGAAAAGTGGCTGTGACATACGGACGAACAGACAGACAGACAGACATGACGAATCTATAAGGGTTCAGTTTTTGGCATTTAAAAACGAAGTGCCTGTAGTTGCCATTACATTAGATTTTAAAATAAATATCCAGTTTACTTCAAAATAACAAATCTTTATTAAAAACAAAGATAAAACGAATAAACAAATAAAAAAACACATTCTCCGCTATCAAAATTAAAATCTTGTAGAAACTACAACAGTCACTAACACCGTTCTATAAAGTGAAAAACTACCCACTGTACTCCAAACAATTCTGGCAGCACTGTTCGTCATTCAAATCTCTACAGTGCTCGCAAATTAACACTCCAGTCTGAAGCTTGTGCGCCTTTTCATAATGGCAACATAGCATGTACACACATTTGTCACATTTGTTTTTATCCGTGACATGGCCACACTGAAGTTTCGCGGAGGAATCTCCACTGGACAAGCAAGTCTGGCAACATTTGCAGCTGTGTATGTCAAAACGTTCGGTGCCAACATCTTTTTTATTATTTTTGTCCGGGCTTTTCACTAAAGGCAGCACTCTAGGCCCACTTCTAACCACAGGTCGGTTAGAATTTTCTGATTGCTTACTACATTTCCTAACAGTGGCAAACATCCTATTAACTTCTTCGATTGCGTCTTTGGACCTCGATTTCTCTTTCAAAGAATATTTTAGTTCTTCTAGTTTCATTTGAGGAATGGAAGACGATTTATGCTTGATTAAGTCGAGTGAATTTTGTGCCTTGAGGTAAACCGGCTGGCAACAGTTCACGACCGTGAATTTCCCATTTTCAATAGCATTCTTTTTGTCATCAATAGAGTACTGAAAGGTACTAACGGATAGTTTTGATTTATCCTTCGGACTGCTTTCCTCGTAATTGTCAGCCGTAGACACTGCTACGTCTTTTAGATGTCCAGTTTTTTCAACTTTTTTATTTTGGAATACTGTTAATACTTCGTTCAGGAGTGACAAACCTTGTGCGACGTTTGTGTCTGAAGTTTGAACTGTCTTGACGTTTGGATCTCTTTTGGGCCTCTCATTTTCCATTACCACTTTTCCTTTTATGTTCTCACTGCAGTCTATACTCTGTTCTCTTGTGAGTGGGCTTTTTTCTCTGCGATTTCTAGTCTTATTCCTCATCATACAAAATGTTTCTTTTTCAGCTACTACTCTTTCCCTTTCTTTCGTTTTGCCACAGCAATCTTTTGATATCTGACAAATAGGGCAACTTTTTGGTATTTTGTTATAACACTCGCAGTTCCTGTCTTCAGGTTTCGGGTTCAAGCATATCGCACAAACGAACTTATTGTGATAGGCCTTGTTACAACATTTTTTGTTCGCTCTCTCTTCCATTTCGTATTCTGGATAATAACGGTTTTTATAAGTTGTTATGTTGATACGGATGCGTCTTCCTTTGGCTCCTGATTTCATAAGAAACTCTGAAATTGGAAAAGGCTTTTGGTAAGTACAATTTTCTACCTGGCTCTCTTAAATTATCTTTTAATGCTCGAAGACAAAAACGAAGGGGCAAAGTATCTTTGTGATGTCAATTCTCCGCGTATAGGTAACGAACATTTACACAAAATATATGTGGACAAGCGCAGTGCTCACTTAAATTAGTAAGTATCATGTCTTTGTTTGCGATAAATAACTAGAATTATATAACTTTGGTCCTTAGTGTGGACTCCGGTATGCATAACGAATTAAGCACTTGTTCTTCCGGAGGCCAGATTACTCCTGATCCAAACCAGATGCTTATCTTGTTACGTGGATAAAAGCTGTCATGAGTATGAGAACTTAAAATCTAGTGCATAAGTATTTTATAAAATCGTATAAATAATACCTATAATTAATAACCTATATCTAGCTTGAACTCAACCCACTGTTTTACTAATGGCAGTACCAATTCTTGCGGAAGTTTCAAGTACCTAATAATTATTCATCTTACTTACTTCACGAGTTCGAATGATTATATTCCGTTTCATATTTTGTTTTGGCAAATGTTCTTCAGAAAATTAATAGAAAGAAGTAAATAAAAAAATCTCTATAAAAATTAAGTTGTCGGCTAAAGTCAAAAAATATTATTTGAATTTGACAGAAGAATATTTTGATCAACAGTCTATCTTGTCTTTAGACCTTCGATGAGGTGTAAGCAGGTTTGTACAAGGTCCGTGGAAGTATGGAAACCCCGTGTCCTTTGACCATCCATCACCTTTTTGATAATTCTTATCGAAATAGGTATAACTATTTCTATCTACTTGCAGAAATAATTGAGAACTAAGAGGGAGATTGAGAAAACACATAGAACCGGTCGATGTAAGGATACTTGGGCAGGCCTGGTCTATGTCCAGCAGTTTTGTCTAGGACTTGAGAGGATTCCTCCGACCCCATTCCTCAGTCTTAGTCATTTGTTTTAGTCAAATCGAGTATCTAGGCTAATCACACTGTGCCTTTTTAGTCTGTTAAACTGGATATCATCACTCGGAATAATAATAAGGACTTTCGCTATTTTGTTGGGGTGGTCTGCTGGAATGCATGTGTTTCTACTCGAAGTATGTTTTAATTTCCTCCTACAGTGGGTAGTTGGAGATCCTGATTATGAATTTGTTGCTGACATGCCATGAGATTTTGAGTATCATTCTGAGCATCTTGGTTTGAAATCGCTCTGTGATGTTGCTATTGGATTCAGCAGCGGTACCCCACTGATGAAAGCCGTAAGTCCACACTAGCTTGACGATCACATAGTACCTATATAACGAGCTTGTTTAGGACAGAAAGTTTAGATTTAGTGGCTAGTAGCCAACTAACTTTGACTGCTTTCGCTTGTACTATATATGTTTCTGCCAAGTCATCCTTCTATCGAGGTGGATACTCAAATATCTGGCGTCGTCAGACTGTGGAATGGCTTGTAGGTATGTTAAGGGTGACGGGTGGACATGTTAGGTGTGTGTGAATGTCACTTGGGTGGACTTAGTGGGATTCACTTTTATACGCTACTAGCTGTCCCGCGCAACTTCGTCTGCGTCATATTTTCCATTAATGCTCCGCTCCTTTTTGCCTTAGCCTGATAATATATAGCCCATAGCCTTCTTCAATAAATGGGCTATCTAATACTGAAACATTTTTTCAAATCAGACCAGTAGTTCCTGAGATTCACGCAACGGAAGCTTTCTTCCCGCTTGCAACATTTCTTATTGATGCTCCGCTCCTATTGGTCATAGCGTGATGTTATATAGCCTATAGCCTTCCTCGATAAATGGACTACCCAACGCAAAAATATTTTTTCAATTAGAGCCGGCAGTTCCTGAGATTAGCGCGTTCAACCAAACAAAAAAACAAACAAACTCTTCTGCTTTATAATCTTAATAACTCGTGTCACAATGTTTGTCCTCAATGGACTCCTAAACCACTTAACCGATTTTGATCAAACTTCGCAACTATCTGTTATTTGATCCAACTTAAAAGATAGGATAGTTTATAACATCACGCTACGACCAATAGGAGCGGAGCATTCATAAAAAATGTGACGCGGACGAAGTTGCGCGGGACAGCTAGTACTTGTATAGATTTTTCGAACATTCATTTCATCCAGGCTATTTTGTAGGTTTATTGATGCCATACTTCGTACTTCGTTGGATGATAGTATAATGGTGTCGTCTGCGAGAGTACCCGTGACAGTTGAAGACAGGACCCAGCACTGATCCTGTATAACCTGACATAAACCTACACATGTTGAGGTTGTATCTTTAAATTTGACTTCAAAGCATGTATTTGAGGTATGACTTTATGATTGCTTATAGATATTATGTGAGCAATCTGTCTTCAGTTCTTCCTGCCAAATTTTATCAAACGCTTGACTGATGTCTAGGAGAGCAGCTGTACAAAATTTCTTGTATCTAGGGCTCTTGATGTAGTGTACACTGCTCGGTGTACTTGTTCAATCATTGAATGATGTTCGCGAAGGCCAAATTGTTGGTTCGGAATAATGCTTAGTCAGAAGATGTTTTAGCCTCTGGTGAAAGAGTTTCTCGAAGAGTTTCGATATGATAGGCATAGATGTATATAATGCTTATTAGTCTGTAGAATTCTACATAATTAGGTGGCTTTCCTGGTTTTGTCTGTGCAATCTTCTAGTGTCCGGGATAATGGCAACACGAACGAAGTACCTACCTAAATTAACACGCGTTCCGTCCGTCCTAGCTAGCCACCTCGCTGCCCCAGCATCCGCTTTAGTCCTGCTTTTGTGCTACTTTTTGTATCTTGCTCTTACGGTTTTTGCTTGCACTTACGCACACATTCACGGACCGCATAGAATACCTGAAGCTCGGCTTTGTTTATTTTATTAGAAGAAAATAGAAATAGAGGTTTTAGGGGGTTTTGGACTCGAAAAAAGAGTAGACTTCGTATCAACCGACCTTCTCTGAAGTCTATGAGTACCTACATTCTTCTTTTTCAAATTTCGGATGCATCGAAAACTGTCAACTAGAAAACTATAAGTTATACGTCAATAAAATCGAATAAAGTGAAAGATTCCGAAAAAAAATCTTAGTGAAAATTTCAAATTTACAGTTAATTTTTTTTAAAGAATACAAAATTGTTAACAAAAAATTGTAAGCTTATAGCTTAAAGCTCTTGAGAACAAGAAAATTACCAAATAAGTAAGTATTCAGAGGTCAGACGAAAGAATCTAGCCTTTTATGTTGGGGGGTGACCTGTCAGTGCTAAACTTCTATTGTTCGAATTCCATGCCTCCGGTTTTTTTATTTTCAAAATATTTGACCAAACATCACCTAAAACTATTACAAATTTCAAGTTGATAGCATTAGTATTTCTTGAGATATCCAGCTGTGACAGACGAACAGTCTTAGTCATACAGTAGTCATTTTTACCAGTTTGCTTCGGAACCCTGAAAAGGAACTCCGTTTCAAGAGTGTGTTCACAAGACACCTCTCTATTTTTTTTATTTTCAATGAGTACTTGCCTATATAAGCGACTTCAAAAAAAAGGAGGAGGTTCTCATTTCGACAGATTTTTTTTTTGTATATTTGTTCAGCGATATTTTCTCCAATTGTTAAATGATTCGGATATTTTTTTTTAAATTATTTAGTTAATTAACTTTGAGCTGATCTGGACTTGGACTGCGAAGGCACACAAAGTAAATCCTCGTACCGCAACCACAGCAGTAAAAAGTGAAAAATAAAAAACCTTTTACAAAAAAAAAAATACAACCAACTTCCAAACAAAAAGACTACAAAGTCATCATCTGCCTAGCCTTTTCCCAAGTAGGTATATTGGGGTCAGCTTCCAGTCAAACCGGATTCAGCTGAATACAGTACGATTCAAACTTAATGGCGGCTCGGAACATCGTACGTTCCGATGCGCAAAACGCAATTTTGGGTATCAGCCAATTAAATTGAGCCTAAATTATTGTCAACTTGGCTGTACCTGCGCGCTACTGCACTCGCAGCTAACTTCCGAACCGCCATTAAGTTTGAATCGAACTGTACCAGTGTTTTGAATATGAATACCTGAATACCCTGAAAAACACTACAAAGAATAAAATAATTTTAATTCCGAAAGTCTAAAAAAAAAGTAAAAACAATCAAAACCGACTTCCGAAATTAAAGTTATTTTATACTTTGTAGTGTTTTGTTTTTGCAAGTCGGTTGTATTTTTTTAAACGTTTTTATTCTAGTTAGGTACAGTCAGACTACAAAAGTCGATAAGTATCTCTCAAAGTAATTGGCTTGACGTATAGTTTGACTTACTACCTTCTATTTTCACGTTTTCGTCAACACTAAATACTCGTTGCTTGTATGAGTATCTCAACATTCCACAGATAACACACACTAATGTACTGTCGTCGCACTACGCGCGTTAGTGTGTCATTAAGAACATGCCTTACACAGTCACAGCTGAGGCGACCATTGGATTGATAAAATTCGCGCTAGTCACTCATGTGCTTGTAGCCGTCAGGGCTAGGTAATCGACTCGCATTCAACGAAGTCCGAGTTCAAATCCACGTAATGGTCCGTAGCTGATTTCTCTGTTATTGAAAATACCATATAATAAATAAGTTTTTTTTTTATATTTCTACTATTGAAACTACAATTGTATTTTATATCTTGAATTTTTTGTACTAACTAGTTGCAAATTACGAATATTATGATTTATTTATCGTATTCGTAATTTGCAACTATTTAGTAGGTAGTGATCTTATTAATCATTTCGATGTTGTAAGGTAGAAATAAAAAAAGTCGTGCTGAATATAAGATAATACAAATGTTTATTCGTTATATTGTTACCTATAACAAAAAAAGTTCACTTGTAACCGTTGATAACATTGTTTGTTGGAAATATACCCACTTAGACCATTCATAATAACAATGGAAGGATATTTTAATAATACAAAATATAACTGTTGATAGCTAGTTATTAAAGGTATTGCTATTCAATCAACCAGTTTTATTGAAAACTGATATATTATGGTTTTGACTTGGTAAACATGTTATTTTTAGGTAACGTCACAAATAATGTATTGAGGTTATAGCTTAATTGTTCATTTTCTTGGCGAAAAGAAGATTGAAACTAAACCTCAAAAACTTAAGACAATCGTCAATTAGATGAGAAAAATAAATCTAACTATTAATTTATGTTACAACAATGCGGGTAGAAGAAACAGAATACAAAATAAAACCATAACTATCGTCAGCAAACTTAGTAGCGAGTTCACTGCATTCCTAAGATAAGGCGATGGCACAAGTTAAAAGAAATAGCTGTTTTAAACGAAAGTCAACACAACATAATTAATATGTCTAGTGTTTCGTTAAACGTTATTAATATTTTAAAATGACCTACTAAATATTTAGTTACGCCGTCTGATTATTAAAACTAAAACAAGGATATTTTAATTTAATTAATATTTTGTATAGCCCCCATTATTTTCAATGTAGTCAAGTAGCCGTTTGCGCATGGACCCAACAATATTACCGCATGTTTCGCTCCCTCTTAAATTTTCCCACACCTCCATGCAATGGGTTTTCAATTGTTCCGTGGACCTCTCATTCCGTGAGTCCCACCTTTGCACCATCAAGCCCCTTAGATTTTCTATGGGGTTGAGGTCGGGTGATCGCGCTGGCCATGGAACAACAATAACCTCCGGGTGATTGTGAAACCACTCACGCACAGTACTCGCCCGGTGAATAGGACAATTGTCCTGGACAAATGAAAATTGTGCTAATTCATCAGCAGGGTAAATGTTGCGCACAGTAGGTAGCATGATGGAGTCTAATACTTCCGCATAAGTCGAACTGTTTGCGCGTGGAGGAATGAAAGCCAGTTCTCCTGGTCCTGCTGCACTCATCCACCCCACATATTAATTGTAATACGACCTGATTCGGTGTTAGGGATTACGTTTTTATCACACCATCGAGTGTTATCCTTTTGCCATAAATGAAATCTGCCCTTTTGATGTTTTTTCATCTGAAAATATGGTGGTATTCCAGTCGAAATCTAAATAATCCCGTGCGAAACGTAATCGTTCTTGTTTATGTTTCTCTGTCAAGTAAGGCTTTTTAGCAGGTTTTCTGTGATGCACACCTTCAGCGTGGAGCGCACGGCGAACAGTTTGCAACGAGGTGTCGAATAATTCCGCAAAGTGTCTCGTTGGTGTGAAACCATTTTTTTCATACTCGTCCACCATATGTCGTCGCTGCGCTTCGCTAATAAGCGTCGCCGTTGGTCTTCCACTTCTCTTTCGACTAGCAAGGCTACCCTCTTCTTCATATCTTTTTATCCAAAGACTTACAGTATTTCTCTAAAACAAAAAAAAATAAAAATCTTAGGTCGCTCGCTATACTTAACAAAATACAAAAGTGACTTCATTTTTAGGGTTCCGTACCCAAAGGGTAAAACGGGACCCTATTACTAAGCCTCCGCTGTCTGTCTGTCTGTCTGTCTCCAGGCTGTATCTCATAAACCGTGATAGCTAGAAAGCTGAAATTTTCACAAATGATGTATTTCCGTAGCCGCTATAACAAAAAACACTAAAATTTAAAATAATTTAAATATTGAAACTACGAAAAAAACACGTTTATTGTATGGGGACCCCCCCCATACAATAAACGTGTTTTTTTTTTCGTAGTTTTATAGATAAATGGTACCGGAACCCTTCATGGGCGAGTCCGTCTCGCACTTGGCCAGTTTCATATAGTTAATACTCATATTTATTTAATATAATTTTAAAATAAAACACTGCGTATTTATAAATCCAATAATAAACACTAATATTTCGCTTTTAAGCCTCCTAAAGTGATGGATGGATTCAAAAAATAATAAAAAGAATTAAGCCATATTCTACCAAATAATCTCAGGTACCTATAAATTTTAAGTTAAAATATTAAAAGATTAATTTATAAAGTTACAATTCAAATATAAATATTTTACTCACATTCAGTCCGGTTTCTTCAGATATTTGAGTTTTATTAAGAGTGTGTATTCCGTCAACTAGCGCCGCCAATCGTTTTTTATTAATTGTGGTAAATTTAAGACACGTAGATAAAAAACCGCTCTGTAGTGCACTAAAGAAATGTATCTATTATTTTTTGACAGCTATTTTTAATACATAACTCATGGCTAAATAGCCAAAACGGAAATTATTGCTAAAAGTGGCCACTTTTAGCAAAAATATCGACTTTGGCAACTATTTATGTTCTAAAGTACAAAACATAACTCTCAAAACATAATAAATACATTTCTTCAGTGCACTACAGAGCGTTTTTTTATCTACGTGTCTTAAATTTACCACAAATAATAAAAAAAACGATTGGCGGCGCTAGTGGACGGAATACACGCTCTTAAGACCACTTTTATGCAGCGCAATAATAGTCGCCCTCACTTCAATACTAATATTTGCCTGCATTTTGAGAATAATTACGCTACTGCTAACCACACGTCACTAACCAACAACTACAACCAACCGACAGTTCATTTGGTTCAAGTTAAATATTAATAATTATAAATAACTGATGTCTGCCTCGCAGAAATCTAAATTCTTATTTTGTATTTTTTTTGTGATCTACCTTTCTAACTTACTGCAATGTGAATAAGAACATACAAAAAGTCTGGTAGTGCGTGGGATTTGAACTTACGACACACTGGATCACACTTCTCTCTGAGGGCGCTAAACCGTTGGGCTATCTGAGCTCATACTGTAATTACGAAATTATAAACCACAACCGTTTGTTGACTACTGCTGGAAAATAGAAGGTCGTAAGACAAACTAACCGTCAAGCTGTTAGTGCGTAAGAACGCTTATGCATTTTTGGAAACAATTGTACCTAAGTCACAGATTTGATGTCACCAACTGCATCAGAATGCTTACCAAGTGACTTGTTTGTAACTTTTTAGTGTTTCTTGCGGTCCTTTTTATCTGACTTCAAAAAAAACCAGCTAAGTACTATATTATTTGTTGTTTTAGCAGCAATAGAAATACAAATTACATAGTCTATGAAAATGTCGACTGTATACATATTACGGTTCTTGTGATACAGCCCGCAAACAGACAGCGGAGGCCTAACAATAGAGTTCCGTTGCTCACCCTTTGGGTACGGAACAGTAATGACGGACTTACCATATAAACTTTCAATTCAATCTCTATTTAATTAACCCTCTCAAAAGGTAGACTTTGAAAAAAACTTAAACTTAACTCAAGAGGTAGTTCTTGTAGGTATATGAATTGTCATGCTTCTAACTTTGAAAATGACGGTTTTCCATACAAAATTTGCCCCATTTACACCCCCTTAGTAAAAGGATTTCCCGATTTTTTTTATTAGGGGTAGCCCTAATAAAAAAAATCGGGAAATCCTTTCATATCGGATGCCTACGTCATACAAAAAACACACCCTCCAAGTTTCAGGTCTCTACGATCAGCGGTTTAGGCTGCTAGTTGATCCGTCAGTCATTCAGGACGTGTTCAGGACAAAGCATTTTACATACATGACACTTCTACTGTTCTGCACCTTATACAAGTCTAACGATTGATACCTCATTTCTTAAAATCCATTTAACCGTTGAAAAAAAAGACATCGTCGAGGATATGGCAAATCCGCGGAACTAGCATCGGATAATTCCGCGTATCTGCACTTTGTATAGGTTTACAGAGGAAGTTTATAAATGAATATTTTTTTATATAAACGGCTTTTGACCTCATTTTTACTTGGAGAGCAATAATTCATGAGTTTTAGGAACTGTTAACAGTGGAAATCAATTTAAGTCTACACTATATTGTATGGCTACATTTTTCAGATACGTGGAATTATCCAACGCTAGTTCCGCGGATATGCACTATCCCCGACGATAATTATCTTAACCATATCGTAAATCAAGTGAACTTGACCTCGATGACGAAGGCCCGCGGCACGAGGCCCCGCAATTCTGTCTGCAGGATTTAAAGGAACCTTACCTATCCGTTCTGGGGTATCCTAAATCGCACAAATCTACACTAACATTATTGACCATAAGCTGTGGCAGACAAAATGTCTTGACCAATTCTACGATATGGCTACAACAGACACGCATACTCTCGAAAAAGATTACTCTCGTTCTGATTCAGACGGGTTATCACGCCCGTATCTCAAAAGTTTTTGAGGCGTTATAATAATATAGTAGAATATAAGACCCACAATTTGCTAGTTATCAAGATTAATATTCTTAAAATTACATTGCAGATACAAAAGCGAAAACTCAATCAAAAGAGAAGAAAAATGCAAGCACACAAAACAAATTATGATATATAAGAAGAAATGAAAGAGAGTAAAGCAGTGTACGTTAGGAAACGTGATTTAAACACAGAATTGAATAGAGAATATCAATTTTACGCCACCAAGATCCTTAGGGACGAAGAATACTCCCCCGTTCACTCGAGATATGACCAGAAAACCCAAGAAGTGGGTTGCCAATACGACCGCAAACGGGATAATTCTGATAAATGTACTTGTAGATATCTGGCACCGCCTAGAAGGAGACGAGACGTCAGATACTTTGGCCTTTCGCCAAAACAGACTTACTCATACCGCGGATCCAGGAGCTATACGGATATAGGTGTTGGCAGTGTCAAGGCACTGCAAAGGAAGAAAGTTCGGAGGATATATCTGCCGGAAACAGTTGAAAGAGGAGTCGGCAGTTCTGATTTGTCCACGTATATTTTACGTAAGTTTTGATTGAAAGCAGATGGAGTGTTTGGATATTTTTTTACAGTTATTTGTAAAACACCGACAACCTTGCAGGACTGTATTACTATCATCATAAACAACAACTTTTGTTCTATGACTTTTTACAAAACATTTAATAAAAACAAACCTTCAAGATTTCGTTGTCCTATCTAACACATTCCAACTCTGTATTTTGCTGTACCTACCTACCTACCTACGCCTGGCGCGCGCTGTCCTCGTACGTAGTAATCATTTAGTCTTTGGCTTAGTAATAATTGCTTCGCATAGACTTTAACATTTAGAGCGTTCAATTTAAATATTTTTATTTTATATGATGAAATGTTGATTATAAGATGTTAGTGACACTAACATAGTCCTGAGAGGTTGTCGGTGTTTTACAAATAACCCTGTATATTACTAGCTTTCGGCTCACTCAGCGGCTTCGCCCGCGTTATCCCAAGGGAACATATTCCCGGGATGAAAAGCCCATTTGCTATTCCAGACTATCTATATCTGTTCTAAATATCATCAAGATCCGTTCCGCCGCTCTGGCGTGATTGTGTAACAAACATCCAAACTTTCGCATTTATCTCAAAGCACACGTTTCCCAATATAATTTCTGTTTAGAAACAACATTGAAATTTTGTTTTTTTATGTTTTTAGAAAGAAACAGGCAACAGTTTCCTATTAGTTATTATGAAAATAAAAGAACATCATCAAAGTGCGTTGGAGGAATATTGGAATATAATATAGGTTGCGCCATAAATAAGAAACTGTCCCCTATAGTACAGACTATATCGGGGTCCACGAGCTACACCGAAACGATATTTAATAAAAACATCGAAATAGGAAGCAGCGCTGTTGTTAAAAATTTAACAAATACAACAACACAAGTCGAAAACTCAAGCCTAAAAGACGTTGAAATAATAAAAGAAATGAAAGTAATTGGGATTGTACAACCACTTAAAATAGACCAACCTACAAATATAATTCAACCAATTACGATAGATCAGAAAGCACCGAAAGAGACAACAATAATAGTGGATTCTCAAAAAGCTGCAGAAACGAAAGTAAAGCCAACAGACAAGGGGTCTTCCTCAGACTCATTATTGCAACATGTCCATAATCTTGAGAGTCCCAGTAACGACCACAATAGCCATTGTTCCGTAGAGGCCGAAGATCTTATGGAGAATAAACTTGAGATGGAATACCGTAATATATTTGCAGCCAAGTCTAAGTCCAAAGATTCAAAACATAGTTCACACACATCTGAAATGAAGAGCACTTCTACATTGAAGCGAAGGTTTGAAGCTCTACGGCGAGGCTTAGCGAAGAAGGATGACTCCAAGAAGAACGCTGTTGTCATCAGTAAAGTTTCAAGTCAAATGAGCACACAAAGCCGTAAAGATGTCTCCATAAATTCTGATCCTCCATCTTTAGAAGGACGATCCTTTTCCAACACAAAACCTTATAGTCCATTTGAGACAAGGTACAGTCGAGACAAAACTATGTACAATCCAAGAGCGTCACACTATAGACCGTCTGTAACAATTAACAAAAAGGAAATAGGTAGCGCTGATTGGTCTTCAAAAGCAGTTGATGACGACAGCGAAACTCAAGGCGTCAAAGGCATGTTTAAGTTGTGGGGGAAAAAGTTTAACTTGGAAGAAGATCATTATAAGAGACGTTGCACTCCGAAACCGTCATATCACTCCTCAAGACGAGGCGCTACGAAGAAAACCGAGGTACCAAATGTAGAAGCAAAGCCGATTGATAAACCAGAACCAGATGTGAAGAAAGAGGGCAGAAAGTTCTTTTTCTTTAAAAATAAAAAGAAAACCAAAGAAAAGCCTTACAAAGAAAAGAAAGGCGTCACTGCAGGACGGTGTGAAGTAAGGGATGGACTGGTCATTAATATACTTGGCGGTAATGTCTTTCGCCCAACAGATATTGAACCAGAACCAGAGATTATTAAGCCGAATGAGAATGAAGGAATTACAAGAAAAGCATGGCTTAAGAAATTCCTTACAAACTCTATTGATTCACGGAACAGCGTTAAGGTTCGGTGGAACAACAAAACGTATGCTCCTAGCAGCAGTACTGTCTTCGAACTGATGGACAATATCTACAAAGACACCAGCGCAATTTTTAGGTCAAAAAGTCAAGTGACTGTTCAATCCTCATACAAATCTTATACAAAGCATCACGTGAACTTCGTACGACAGAATATAGAAGCCTGGATGATCCCAAAAACAGTCACAGATAGACCGAAACCCGTAAAGTATCTAAAACCACAAATAACATGTAAATCAGACGAAGACAAAAATGATAGCATGGAAGTTCGAATCTCCGATCAGAAATGGTTTATAGACAAGTCTAAAGCGTTTTCTCATAAAATAGAGGTTGTATTGCATTCCAAGAATTTCCGCAAACCGAATAAGGAGGAAAGTTCAGAATACCTAAGGATCGACATACCGAAAGGATTCTTTATTGATTCTAGCTGCGACGAAGTCAGTAAAGGTGCCACCAACCAATCGAGTGATGAAAAGGTTTTTAAAATTGTCGAATATGAAACCGGTAGTGACTTAAAGGATAAACCAACTCATAATGTGAACATAGATCACAAACAAAATAAGATAAAAGTAACTGTTAGTGTGAAGAAAAGTATGAAAAGTGTTTCGAAAGATTTAGAGTCGGCAGCTAAGAAGGCCACACATAGAGACGTGGTGGTACAAGGCAGTAATGTGTATATCCCCAAGAAGTATGATGTCATCGGAGTGGGCATCATCACGCATCGAGACCTGAGCCAAATACGGAAACCAA
Source organism: Ceramica pisi (assembly GCA_963859965.1). Classification (NCBI taxonomy): domain Eukaryota; kingdom Metazoa; phylum Arthropoda; class Insecta; order Lepidoptera; family Noctuidae; genus Ceramica; species Ceramica pisi. The sequence goes on from OY982555.1 coordinate 5,538,885, forward strand.
TGTAAGTGGACACATTTAGTTTTTTATTTTTATATTGATGATGTAAGAAGTTGATACATGAGTAACTAGAGGCTGCCCGCGACTTCGTCCGCGTATAAATTCTCGTTATTCCCGTGTAAATCCCGATCCCTCGGGAACTCCGGGATAAAAAGTAGCCTATGTGTTATTCTGGGTCTTCAGCTACCTACATGCCAAATTTCATCGTAATCGGTTCAGTAGTATTTGCGTGAAAGAGTAACAAACATCCGTACATAATCACAAACTTTCGCATTTATAATATTATAGTTTATAGTAGGATTTATGTCAGTTTTCAGGGTTCCGTACCAAAATGGTAAAAATGAACCCTTTTGGTTTGAATAAGTTTGCATCAGCGACTGAAAGGGGTTTTTAGAAGTTAGGTTATCATATGAAAAAACAGTATTTGCACATTCTCAAACTTTTTATAAAGATAAAATATTCAAACAGTTGTCTTTTTTTAGGCCGCGTAGTTTTTGACTTTTGACTAAAAAAATTTAAAATTATTCTATGTAATAGAAGTTTATGTAAATGTTACAGGAAAAATTAAATGATGTCTCTAAATAGCAAACTTTTTTAGAAAACATCAACTAAAATTACATACATAAGTTAAACTATCGGTCAAGATGGCGGTGATCTAAAACTGCAATATACATCGCAGTGCTCTGAAGAATTAAGGCCTCGCCGATGAAAATTCTGAAATATTTCACGTTTTATGTGATGATAAAGAACTCTCGGTGCGCGCGTCCGACTCGCTCCTGACCGGTTTTTTTTTTCTTTGTTTGACCGCGGTCGAGTGCGAGTCCATGTTTGATACATTGTCTCACCCGCTTTTAGCTTCAATAAAGGATGTTAATTTAAACTAAAAGCTATCTTTACTATTTGCAGCTTGAAGATTCAAGACGATTTTTCAGACGAAGAATCAGAACATAACCTCCTGAAGCCCCACACGAAGAAATGTGAATTTGCTGAAAGTTACTTACAAGAATACTATCGGCATTGGACGCCTCTGGGCATCGATTTATACTCCTGGTGCGTCAGCGATTCACAGCTAAAATGCTGCTCAGAACACTCCAGATCTAGCTTCCACAATCAGGGGGATGGAACAAAATCCTGTCCCAACATTTTTGAAGAATTCCAAACGTCCGCCATGGTCTCATCGTGCGGCGCATCTTCTTGCAGCCAGTGCCAATACAGACAAGACAAAAGTAAAACTCCCGAGCTACTCAGTAAATCGAAGAAAAGTGGAAATGACAAGGCCAACCCTGATAAAAGAGTATTACCCAAGGATTCACTCGAAGTTTTTAAAAGGAGAAAGATTTACGCAATGAGTGCTAAGTCCAAATGGCTGGGCCCTAATCCAGACTTCTCATCTTCACCGAGTTTTGAGAGTAAATGCGATCTTGAGGGCTTCGATCGGCGAGGCGCTAGCTCGCCGATCGATGAGGGAGCTAATTCAACCTTGACCGAATGCCCGAAGATTAAGAGGCCTTGCTGCAGACCAATTGAGTCTAAGCCTTCTCCATATTCTAGACGCAAAAAAGGAAGAGCGAAGCACGTGTCCCTGCCTGACTGTGATACAATGAACGAGTATCTAGCGAGGCATTTAAAAGATAGGAAGCCCGATAGCATTCTGGCATTTAAAGGGGGTGGTTGCGAAGTATGTAAGAAGAGAGGTATCTGCTGCCCTAAGCACGCGAAAGTGAATCCGAGGCCGTCTGCTGAGATTCCGCGCCCCCCTTGCAAGGATTCCTGTGATAAGATGAAGAAGCCGCCTTGCGCGGCATCTAAACTGTCTTGCGAGAAGCCGCCGACGTGCCCACCTACCCCACAATCCTGTCGGTCGTATGAGTCGAAGCCGAGGCAGTCTCCACCCGCCTCACCTCCTCGTGCTCTACCCACCTCACCTCCCCGTGCTCAACCCGCCTCACCTCCTCGTGCTCCACCAGCCTGTCCTCCTCCTGCTCCACCAGCCTGTCCTCCTCCTGCTCCACCAGCCTGTCCTCCTCCTGCTCCACCAGCCTGTCCTTCTCCTGCTCCACCAGCCTGTCCTCCTCGTGCTCGACCCGCCTCACCTCCTCGTGCTCCACCAGCCTGTCCTCCTCGTCCTCGACCCGCCTCACCTCCTCGTGCTCCACCAGCCTGTCCTCCACCAACTTGTGTTCCGTCTCCTCCTAGACCGAAAAAACCACGAGTCTGTCCCCATTCTCCACCGTGTCCGCCGAAACAAAAGCCATCCCCACCTCGTGCTCAATCCCCTGCGCCTTGCTGCGGTAAAGCAACGTCTTGTCCACCACCTCCTGGGCCTTGTTGCAGGAAACCTTCACCACCTCCTGGGCCTTGTTGCAAGAAACCTTCACCACGAAGTCCACCATCTCCTGGGCCTTGTTGCAAGCGCCCTTCACCACGAACTCCCCCATCCCCTTGCGGGGGGAGGTCACCGAACAGTCCATTATCCGCTTCGAAGTGCTACATCACGAGGGCAATCCGTTGTCCTTCACATCCGTCGTGCCCACACGTCCACATCGTCTCATGCCCACCAAAGGCGACACAAGCGCCACCACCACCGTCATGTCCCCATACGCCGCCTTGCCCACCAAGCCCTCCTCCCCAACCACGTTGTCCCCCGCAGCAACCCAAACCACCGAGCCCAGCACCCTCACAACTGCCACCTCCTGGCCTACTACTCCTGGCACCACCCCCACAAACTTGCCCGCCACCCTCACTGCCTTGTCCACAACAAACACCGTGCACCTGTCCGCCTTTAACGGTTCCAACAGTATATCCGTGTCCACCTTCACCACCTTATGCGAATCCAAAACCATGTTCGTGCGGCCAACTACTTCCGTCACCACCACCGTGCCCTCCTCAAAAGAATCCCAATTCGAGCGTGCCGTGTGGGAACACGTCTCCACCTGGACCACCGAGGCCAAAGCCATACTCGGCCCCGCCACCGTGTCCGACAACCACGTCACCCGGTCCGCCGGATCCACCCCCTAGTCTCAATAATCCACCACCGAGCCCAAACACACCACAGACACCTTGCAGTAAATCCAATAAGCCCTGCCCAATGGCTCCCCCGTCCTGCCCCGCGTCACCTACGTTGTGTTGCACCGACCCCAATCGATGTCCTTCTCTTCCCCCACCTTGCCAAAAAACATCAACTTGCCAAAAAACATCAAGTAGTATCCGTGCGCGATTATTCACGTCCAAAAAGGTTTCAACCCAAAAGTGCGCAGCCTCATCCCCGTGCAAACCGATGCCCTGTGAGCTACCTTTCTGTAGATCACTAGCGTGCCAGCATTCTTCGACATCGACTTCTTATACCATGCATCCTGATGCGCCCTTATATTACTCGCCCATTCATCCCTGTCCGCCGAAACCTGAACCTAAGGTAAAGGTAAGGCCCCATCAGTGTCAAACATCACCATGTAGCGATTACAATGATGACTTCCCATGGCCTACCAAAAACCAGGTGTCTAATCAGTCGTCGACTACATCGCTCGACAATGATGATTGTTTTGGACAAACATATGGGAAATGTAAAAAAGATTGTCCGCTGTTGCCTAAAATGTCATGTGAGACTGTACCTTCCGTCAAAAAGGTAGATTGCAAGCCAAGTTGTCCAAATTATGAAGGGTCGCCACGACTACCCTGTTTAACCAAGATACCTGGGATGCAGTGTCCCCAGCCGCCCCGTACCCCACCTCCCGCGGAACCATGCATCAAAACATGTTCCCCATGCCCAGGTGCAAACAAAAGCAGATCAAGATTAGCCGGGCTTTTTCTTAAAATGAAGCCTAAGAAATTAACGTGTTCTAAAGAGTGTCTAGCCTGGGAAAACAGTCAAATAGATGACGGTTGCATTAGTCTCAATTCTCATGAAAGAATTACCATACGACTGAAGAAAGAAACACCAAGTACAGAAGAGATAAGAGAAGGCCTTAATATAAAAGTGCAAGATGAAGACGGTTGTACTTTATTTGAGAGAAAAGATTACAGGCTTCAACATGCAGGTTGCAGTAGTCGCCCGTCTTTATTAGGTGAAATGTACAAGGCATCCGAAGTGCGCAGAGTAACCACAAATGACTCAGCTCAAGCCATAGAAGCAGAGAAAGATAAACCAAAAGAAGTAACAGAAGCCGCAAGCGATGCTAGTATAGCGAATCTTATTGAAATTCAATTTAAACTTAAAGTCACACAAGGAGAAAAAACGACTGAAATTGATATAGCAAACGATGCTGACAAAGTCAATGAGCGCAAAGAGCCATTAAAAAAATCCAAACAAGAAGTTTTCGTAGTAAAGAATGACGGCGAAAAAACTACTGACCAGTCCGATCAGAAGAATGATATCAACATACGCATAGTAATAAAGAATTTTAAATCTAAATCGGGGAAGAAAAAATCCGTAAACCTCAAAAACGAGAACTATAATGACTTTTCTGAGAAGATATCTGCTAAGTTCCACACAGTTTCCACTGGGTACAGTGACATTATCCACGATGAAAATGCGTTTTCAGTTCATAGAGCTACTGTAGACCTTACAACTTCACTCGATAATACTATCACAAACAACACGAGTAAGCACTGCAGCAATATTGAGACCAACAACAGGAGCATGCATAACAGGAGTGTGCTCACCAACGGAAGCGCTCACAGCAACAGAAGCGTGCATACCGACAAGAGCGTGCATACCGAGAGGAGCGTGTATACTAACAAGAGCATGCATATTAATAAAAGCATGCACAGTAATAGGAGCGCGCAAATAATGAGCGTACCAGCAAACGACATCGAAAAGTCAATTTTAATGGGCTCCTCAGAACCTTCTGTATGCAGATGCATTACAGAAGACGAAAAGAGTGAAGATACCGAAGTGAAGTCATTCCCAAGTACTAAATACATCAATTTTAAAGACATCCACGATAACGCAGATGAAACAACGGATACACAACTGACAGATCACAAATATGAATATAATGAGGACACAGATACAGAGAAACCAATCAAGTACGACACTGAAGAAACAGACACGGACAGACAAATTGAACCGCCGAAGTATGATACGGAGACGGACACGGAGAAACATTGTAAAAAGTATGATACATTCATGTCTACTACAGATACTGACGAACCAGACACCCTACCAGAAATTAAGAAGTCTCTAAGTTTAGATTCGTTCGTCAAACCTCAGACATTAGAGGAAAAGAAAGAAATGCTAAAACACGTAATGGCAGAAGTACACGATACTAGGTACAAGAACAATGGACGAATGAAAAAACTAAAAGACATGCTTAAAGTAATATTGACTTCTGATAGCAGCGATCACGACAATTCTAAGGTACAGGGAAGTGATCTAGCTAAGGATGTCACTTACGCATCCTTAAAACCCAACTATTTTAGAGACACTGACAGCATGAATAACTACTATAAAATGGACAGCAAAACTGTGCTTTCAGAAATAACAATTAACAGGCAAGTTGTGTACCCTACAGGAGAGAACAATAGTGATTGCAGTAACAGCGCCCGCAGCGTAGACATATTATCATCGGAGAACGAATCCAAGCGAGGTGGAGGATGCATGTGCAGTACACTCGCCGCGAGATTAAAACTGGCTTCAAGAATAGGCGACGGAGGCGGGTGTTGCTGCGGCACTAAGAAAATAAACAAGAAAAGCGAAGAAATCACATGCGATTTGAAAAGAGAATCAGATTACACGCAAATTGACTACAAAACAGCAGAATTTATCGACGTACATACGCAAAATTCTAGATATTTGACGAGCAAAATTAACAGCACTAACTTATCAGTACACAGCACTATAAGGCCTAGTATGCGCGGTAGTTTCAACTTCGGCGATGATATAAAAACAGATTCGGGAATTCTAAACGTAGATTCTAAACAGTTAAGTTTGAGGAAGACACTATCACCTGAAAGGTGTCATGTTAGAGAATGTGAAATGAGGAAACGCAACAGAAATGCAATTTTGAGTATATCGGACGAAAAAAAAATTGTATTAGTCAGTGGTCACTCTACTCGATTACCGACCGGCTGCAATAAACTTAAGGTGGACAAGAAAGATTTGACGAGGAAGAACGCTTCAGACATTCTGCAGTCTTACGAAGCCAAGAAAGCCGTCTTGGAGATTTACGCTGAGAAAACTTTTTCAGATAAAGGTGAGCATTTGGTGGCGAAACTACCAAAGTTCGTGTATGACAGAGAGCAAGAAATCCACGCGAACTACGAAGCTATGGCAAACAACACATACAAAACTGTTTGTAAAAAAAATATTATTATGATGGCTATCAAGAGATAATTTGATTGATATAATTTTTATTGTCTTATATGGGAATCTGTGTAGATTGTTTAGGTTCTTATTTTTGGAAAATACAGTTTTTGTTTTTTATGTGTAGTGTTTTATTAAATACGTAGTATATGTCTGTATACATGTCACTGAATTGCTCCTAAACAGCAAGACCAATTTTGATGCAGGCTACTACTTCTACTTCAAGCTCGCTCCATCGTAGATTTTGTCTCTGTCAACTAATTTTCTTAGGTTTTTTGCAATGTGCAGGCCAGTGCTAGGTTGTATGTTGATTAAAATAGGTATTATTCGCGACTGTAAGACATATGTAGTTTCAGAATTATAATCATCAATACATCGCTCTAAGTTCATAAAGCTCTAGGAATGACATTTTCTGTTTTTTTTTTTCCTAGGCCTTTATGAACTTGGAGGGTTGTATTGGTGATTTTCATGATTAAGGCTTGACCGCACTTGGCGACGCTTTGTAAGAAATTGTATGAGGTTTAACGCACTACGCAGCAGCGCAACTACGCGCCGCGACACTTCAAGTGCGAACGTTGTTACGTGTCGCGTCGCTCCGCTGCCGCGAAGCGTCGCCCAGTGCGGTCGAGCCTTTATAATTCTGTAACTACATACGTTTTACAGCCGCGAATAACATTTTAACCAACTTACAACCTAGCACTGGCCTGCAAATTGCAAAAAACGCAAGAAATTTTGAATTTCGCGGGCTGGTTGGAGCATAACAGTTTTTTTTTTGCGAAAGGGCTGATATATTTGTTTAAAATATTGGGCGTTGTACTTTATCTCGTTTGTTTTACGAGCAATTTTTAAAAAAAAAAAAACACAACTTTGCCCCACTAGGAATTTCTCCTGCATCGTGGGTGCGTTTACAAACATACAAAGTCACATACACAAACAGCCAGACCAGCAGTGGTATTCTGTAACAACATTTTCGTGTCTCGACAGCGGAATCCGAGGTGAGTTTCAAATTCGTATAAATATAAGACCTTATGACGTGTGAAATAAAGTTCACTTTGTAAGCTTAGTCACTCAGGTGAAGTCGATATCGAAATGGTTATTTACAGAATAGACTAGCTGGAACAAGTACCTATCTGTTGGCCATACAAATATTTGTTCCGTGCGGGAATCGAACCCACGACACGCGACGCAGCAGTCGATCGCTCAACCACTGCGCCAACCGTGCCGTCAATTCTATGTCAGCTGCAGTGAACGGTCAGAGGCCTAAAGGCTTGACTGCACTTGGCGACACTGCGCGGCAGCGGAACGACGCGACACGCAACGGCAAAATATTCTTTGTAAGAAATTATATGAGGTTTAACGCACTACGCAGCAGCGTGCGACGCGCCGCGACACTTCAAGTGCGAACGTTGTTAAGTGTCGCGTCGTTCCGCTGCCGCGCAGTGTCGCCAAGTGCGGTCAAGCCTTTAGTGTGAGTTTTTTCGACTCACGTTCGAACGCGTTCGATTGCGAGCGCGTTAGAATTTATTATGGGAATTTAGTTATAGTGCCACCTGGTGGTCACTCGTAGAACCTAATTTCCCATACTAAATTCTAACGCGCTCGCAATCGAACGCGTTCGAACGTGAGTCGAAAAAACTCACACTAAGGCCTCAGCTGTTAGTATTATATTGTTGTATAGTTTTAATAATCTGTATAGATAATAAATATTTTTTTACTTGCAAATTCACTATTTGGTTTGACTACGAGTCGACAAGGGAAAAGCCAACGTTGGGGTAGGACGTATGTTAGGATTTCCACCCGTAAAAAAAAAAAAAAAAAAGGACGTCTGTTAGGACCGCTATTGTTTTTGTAAAACGTTAAGCTATCACACTGAGGCGAATCCTGAACGGCACGTGGAAGCGTCTTTTTTCATCATCGGGAAGTCTCACCAGTTCGGAAACTTCTATAGAATAGGTATACAAGCACTGTTATCTATACTTATCTATACTTATATACTTATAATATTATAAAGAGGTAATATTTGTTTGTAAGTTTGTATGTAGGGGGTAATCTCAGGAACTATTGGTCCGATTTGAAAAATTATTTCAGTATTAGATAGCCCATGTATCAAGGAAGGATATAGGCTACATATCATCACGCTAAGACTAAAAGGAGCCGAGCATTAATGGAAAATGTGACGCAGACGAAGTTGCGTGGGTCAGCTAGTTTGGCATAAAGGAATTGCAAATCAAAATCAAGCTCTAAAGATATTTTATTAAATCCACAATACAAATCATTTAAAAAAATACAAAATATAACTACGTACATACTACATTCACTAGAAAATGTAAGATCAAAGGATATTTATTTTTACTAAAATCTTAAAATAAACGTCAGATACGATACCACTATTATAGATACGAATTACTTTCAAGCAATGAAGGTTTGCTACATAAAATAACGTGGCAGCACTGAGGCGTCAGGTCCAGGCACCTGTCAAGTTGCGGAGTTATTCGAAAAAGCCACCGCGGTCCTGGAACGCAAAGGGCATTTGAAGGAACACGTGTGAGCTTTAGTCAGTAAGAGTGACCTCCAACTAGGGATAGCGATGAATCGTAAGCTGAAAAATCAATTAACAAAAAAATTGACGTCTAAAGATCGATTTCTAAAGAATCGATTATTTATCAAATTTGCATTTATAATGTAAATATAAATTAATTTTTTTAAACCAAAAAAAAATATCATCATAAATGATCTCTACAAAAAAATCTGTTTTTTTTTTGTTCAGATAATCGACTGGCGAAGTTATATATCGATTCACTGAATCGATCCGTGCTGCAAAACTATTTAAAACATCGATCTTTTCGGCCTGAAAAATCGTTTCGTCGATTAATCGATCTCAGATCGTCAGGCACTTGTCGATTATGTTTTCCAGCCCAGCATAAGTAAATTGACGTCAACGTCATGTCTACGTCATAAGGCACGTTTTTAAAGAAGAGGACTTCAAACCTTAGTTGGCGCCACCTGCGCCAACTAATGGCCTGAATTTTTACGAAAACCTTCATCGCAAGAATTTGTGCTGCGGCCCAACATGAGATCGGTTTTTATAGCCATTTAATGAACTAAAGCCGACGTATTTTACTATAGGTTTTCGCGGTAAAGGCCTCTTACCTTTTTGGTCCATAGCTATGTGAAGTGATGGAGTCTTTCGGCCGTGATGAGGGTATAAATACGTGAGAGAGGAGAAAGTCCCAGCTAAAGAAAAGATGGTTGGATTGTATGAAAAGAAAAGCAAGTATAACTATTCACTATTGACTGAAGACCCCAGCCGGTCGATGCTGTCGACATCTCACCGTGATCACTTAGGTTAAGTGAACGACAAGTGAGCTGTCATGCCATCTTGTTTGTATGGTTTGACAGCTCAGTTGTCGTTCACTTCGCCTAAGTGTTCGACATGTTCACAGATCGCACTACTAGTTGTTATGCGCTGACGATAAGTCTGCGCGCGGTTGAAATAGGAACTATAGTGTTCATGTTTGAAGTATGCAAATTAATTTAATCTAGTACATTTATTATACCCTGGTAGTTAATTATCTCAGTTAAAAATTGAATCACGTAATATAAAAAATAAAATGACTGTAATTTATTTACCTGGCCTGCTATATGAAAGCAGCGCCACCATCCGCGCGCAGACTTTATCTTGCGTGCGCGCACTCTATCAGGAAATACAGACTCTGGTAATATGTCATTATCAGGGAGTTGCGGATCTGCCGAAACTAGAGTATATAATGTATGCTCCGTTTGCGTAGTACATAACGAATATCAATGAATGTAGGTGGGCCAATGACCGCTATTGCAATAGGCTTGTGTCCTGAAAAAATCTAACTACTTAGTCCGTCAGTTAGATTATCAAAAAATATTTGACCCGTATTTTTTCTTTTGTTACGGGAACCAAAATTGACGAAGTTACGACGCTTTTAAAATTCTCAATACGTCACGCCATAATTTTTAGTGAGTCGTGACGTCACGAGCCCCCACACCCGAGTTTTGATGCGTTTTATCTATGTCAATACTTATTCATTGATTTACAGAAACAAAAAATACGTGTCCATTATTTTTCAATACTCTAACTGACGGACTAAATAGTTTTGCAATTTGTGGATGATGGAAACTAGCCTATTGTAAAACGTAACAACTATAGTGCTTATTGCTACACTTCGACTCTAATACATTTTATCTTTATGCTTATGATCATCGGAATCGAGCCGGAAGGCCTCCCACAATGCCGTGTCGACGGCGCGTTCGTGTTCCACGCGCGCCTCAAAGAGTGTCAGCATTGGGAGGGGCCCGAAAGGGCCGAAGCCTGCCGGAGTCGCAGGACTATTCGAAAGAGATACCGTGGCTCCGGAACACAAAGGGCAATGAAGGAACATGGATGGGTTTTAGTCAGTAGAAGTCTCCCTCTCGCTCCGCCAAAAAAAAGGCCTCCCACAATGAGGACCGATGATTGTGATTGTGTGGTTTGCGGGTAGCCAATACAGGACCGGTTTTTGTAGAGACACGCGCGGGGAGGCCTATGATCACTAGTCTACAAAATTTAATTTTCTTTTTGCCCTTAGGATGACACATGAGACGCATCATTTCTTGTAGATTTTTTGACGCTGAATCTAAATCTGGACAAAGAATTGCTCCAGTAGCTCAGAATTTTGAGATATGCCAATCTCAAAGTTCGACGGCACGGTTGGTGCAGTGGTTGAGCGATCGACTGCTGCGTCGCGTGTCGTGGGTTCGATTCCCGCACGGAACAAATATTTGTATGGCCTACAGATAGTTGTTCCGGGTCTGGCTGTTTGTTTGTAAACGAAACCAGAATACAGGAGAAATTCCTAGTGTGGGGCAACGTTTTAAAAAAAAGTTCTTAAAACATGATTTTTGGCGATATTTGAAGTACTTTTTTGAAGACAGAAAATTTTTACGGTCATTTATAACTACAGCATCCTTTAGAACACTTTCACTCTTAAAACTTTTTGTTTGTTTCGCTGCGAGGTTTTTTCTCAAGATATTAATTTTTAGCTGCGATACTTCGATATTACCTGTATTATATTTTGTATTTTAGTACTAGCCAACTGCATTTTGAAAATAAATTGGTATATCTTGAGTAAAGAACTCGTAGGCAAACAAACAAAAATGGGTAGTTTCAGCAACAAAAAACCTACAAGAAATGATATGTCTCATACTAAGGGCAAAAATGTTGTAGAAAAGTGTGACCAGCAGTGGATGAATTTTGCCTGAAACGACGAAGATGATACATGCGTTCGCTTCAATAATGTGACGCAAACGCATATACCGCGTGTATCTGACATCGACGCACAAACGATTTCCATGGGTCCAGGGCATGATTCTGGACACCCCAGTGTTGGAATTTTTCGTCGGTTCTTTTCTAATTTTTTCATTTTTTTTCAAGAGTAGGTACCACAATTAGGTATCAGCTCAGCTGAGCTGATATCTATTTGTGGTTTTATTCAGATTGCTCATTTTAGTGAAAGTAGATAATTAATTATTTTTTTATTAAAAATCTCATTGGGTTAGGTCAGAATAACGATTATGAGCAGTCTAAAGTAAAAAAATTGAAAAAAAAAAATTAAAATTGAGAAAAAAGCCGACGAAAAATTCTAAGCCTAGGGTGTCCAGAATCATGCCCTGGACCCATGGAAATCGTTTGTGCGTCGATGTCAGATACACGCGGTATAGAAAATACATTGATCGTGTGTAGCACCCCTACTCACGATCAATTTATTATAATTAATTATTCTTAACATTATCATTATATACGCAAAAAATATTCGATTTCAATTTTACTATTATAAAATTCACATTAAAACATTGATATCGCTTCAATATCGATGCAATGTCTCATTTTAAAAGTATTTGCTTCGGGCGACATCTTCAAATCCATATTTTAAGGGGCTTGTGGTGAACAAGCCCCTTAAAATAAAGAGAAAAAAAAATTGCTTCACTAGACAGGGTAGATAGTTGAATAGAATTGAAAGGCAATTCTCTATTGGCGAGCTCGCGGCACTAAAGTGGCAGTAGGCAGGGCACATTGCTCGCAGAACAGATGGTCGATGGGGCCGAAAACTTCTGACGTGGCGACCGCGTACCGTAAGACGCAAGATTGGAAGGCCTCCCACAAGGTGGAACGATGACTTGGGTGGCGGATAGCCAATGCGAGGCTTCCTGGATTGGTTGTTGTGGCGACAATAGGGGGAGGCCTATGTCCGGCAGTCCACGTCTTTCGGCTGATATGCTCATGATGGTGATGATGACCATTCATTACATACCGAAACGTCTTCGCTTCCTCTCAGAAAGCAAGTCACGCTGTGGTTTCAGCTGTCATTTGTGGAGCTGTGTCAGTCGTTACGGGTATTGAGAAGCAGAAGTCGCTGCATGATTGTTTCACATGTGCTACAAGTCTACAATCACCGGCACGGGTCTTGAGCGCTGACCTTCACCTGAGCAAAAGTGAGTTATTGGGTCTCTTTGGTGGTATGAAGTGAGGCGCGGAGGCGCGGGGCGGGGAAAGTGCAGTGATTGGCCCGTAGCGCATCGCGCGTCATAGCCGTCACTCGGGATTCGTTCTTTACTCTTGCTGCACGTACCTCACGACGACGTTTTATTTGTCATACATAAGGTGTACGATGCGCGATCGGCGGCGACCTCTCGCGTCCGGCCCTGGTCCAAGCCATGGTCCGGAGCGAGACGGAATGGGACGCCGTTGCCTCCTTCTGCGAAGCAATCATGCTAGCGAAGGAGGTGGCGGAGCGGGAGAGGAGACCCTCTCGTCCCGGCCGCCGTGGTAGACGCCGCGGGCGTCGGGGGCCACCACCTGGTGACCTCCGGCCACCGTAGGCGCGGGCCTGTGGACGGCGAGCTATGGGTGGCTCGCCGTCCGTCCATCTAGACAGGCCGTGTCGACGGCGCGTTAGTGTTCCACGCGCGCCTCAAAGAGAGTCAGCAACACAGAGGGGCCCGAAAGGGCCGACGCCTGCCGGAGTCGCGGGATTATTCGCAAGAGACACCGTGGCTCCGGAACACAAAGGGCAATGAAGGAACATGGATGGGTTTTAGTCAGTAGAAGTCTGACACTCCCTCCCGCTACACCCAGAGCGGGAGGAGTCATTGGATGATTTCCCATCCCTAAAAAAAAAAAAAAGGTGTACGATGCGCAAAGCGATCCCCACTCTTCGGCCGAGCGCTCAAGAACCGTGCCGGTATCTGTACAACCACAACACGTGGACGGGCACTAATTTGTATGAAAATAGATATTAAAGATAAATTTTGCCGTTTTTATTGACCGCTTGTGAGATTCCGAACTAGCGGCCACATCGCTAACACAACCACATTTTACAAGTACCACAATGCAACCGCAAGAAGCCACATCGACACTACACGTAACCACAGTTTGACCACGTATTGACACGACGGTTTGGTGTAGCTGTCGTACGTGTGAAATAAGCCTTAAATACTGTATCCTGATACATTGGAAGCTGACCCAACAATTGGGAAAAGGCAAGGCAGAAGATGATGGGAAACAATAATTCCCAGTTATATTCTAGAGTCGCGCAAATACGTGCAAATGGACGGAATAATTTCACTAAAATTATACACACTCTTACAGCCACGTCAATACAATCACATCATCGTCAATCGGCGACGTTGACAAAAACAATATATTGCCCGTAATTAACTATTCTAATGTTGACAAAAACGTTATGATAAATATGCAATAACGGTCATTGACCCAGATAAACTTGCAATAAAGTAAAGAAAGAAAGAAAACAAATTTATTTGGCACACACAGATACACACAATCTATATCTATATATATAAAACAAAGACGGGTTTGTTACAACACTTATAACTCGAGATCTGCTGAACCAATTTTCATGGTTATTGATTCGTTGGATTTGTCTCCGACCCGAATAGCAGAATACATCTTAAATACAATGAAAACTCGATATGTGCAATGAATACTTAATTGACGGGAACGAAGCCGCGGGGGACAGCTAGTAAAATATAAAACAAAGACGGGTTTGTTACAACACTTATAACTCGAGATCTGCTGAACCAATTTTCGTGGTTATTGATTCGTTGCATTTGTGTCCGACCCGAATAGCAGAATACATCTTAAAAAAAATTAATACTTAATTGACGGGAGCGAAGCCGCGGGGGACAGCTAGTTTAGGTATTAGTAAAAGGGAACTTAATTCTAAAACAATACCATTGTGTGCCCCGCAGCTGCGTCAAATAGGTTCATTGACCTTTTCCTAATATTCCTACATAAATACCCGAACAATAAATTATGAACCATTTTTTATTACTAGAGAACGTAAAGGATCACGATAGAATTCGATTCAAGATAGCTTCATGTTTTTATTTCTGTTTTTGATATTAAGAATTCACGGGTCAGTGACTGTTACCGCACATTTATGTGGCGCCTACCATTTTTTTTATCCTGAATCCTGACTGGAGCCACACGACTTGACGGTGAATTGTCGGATGACGAACTTCTAACATGTCGTTCCCTATTTTTATTTTCTATCATTTTATAACTAGACAAAATGATGAAAATATTATTATAATATTATTTATATCTTCACTATTATTTTTAAATAGCTTGATTAAATTCTTAATAAAATTCTAAAGTTATTAATATTATTAGGTAGGTACAGTAAACGTCAAACTTCATGGCGGCTGTGACGTGCACTGCGTAGAACCCCCTTCGCCCCTACTGTCATATGAATTTCCTATGGCACAGCGACACAACTCAATCAGAACCACCATAAAGTTTGAATCGTAGGTACATATACATACATTATAAACAAGTCTCATTAATCATTTTTGGTATACATAATTGCGTATAAGTGTAAAATTGAGCTAAAATATAAATGCTAAGAATAGGAGCTGCATTTCATAAAATGCTTTAAGTCGTGTTCAATAAGAGATAGTTTCCTTTGGCATGAAGTTAGGACTGCTTTCATCTTCTTACAGCCGAGTCTGGAAATACAAAGTTAATCATATTATGGTTTTGTACAAAAGCAAATTTATTAACCACTAGCTGACCCACGCAACTTCGTCTGCGTCACATTTTTCATTAATGCTCGGCTCCTTTTAGTCTTAGCGTGATGATATGTAGCCTATATCCTTCCTCGATACATGGGCTATCTAATACTGAAAGAATTTTTCAAATCGGACCGTGTACGTTACCCCAGCAAGAAAGTATCTCCTAGAGTTAAATGAGTGGAACGTATAGTTGGTGCCTTGTCTGGTGTAAATGTGCCCCCACATAAAAAATGTGTGCCCCCTGTCGTTTTGGAAAAAAACGGAAAAAACGATTCTTGCTGGGGTAACGTTTTTCTAGCAGGAAAATTCTAAACGAATGATCGGAGAGAGAAAAATTGTGCATGGCCAGAGAGCTTACATGTTTGCCAAAATGTGCCCCCAAAAATAAAATCTGTGCCCCTTCAGATTTACGAGATATTGCATTTCCTGCTGGAGTAACGTTTTGATGAATCGTATATCTCTAAAACCATTGCATGTGCCCATGTAGAATAAACATACACGAGTAGCTCTTAATGTGTGCCCATATGTGCCCCAAATTAGATTTAAGAAAATATTTATAGTTTTCAAGTTATCGCGGTTTTATGAAAACCCGAAAAAACATCGCAGCGCCTAAATGAGACAAGGTTTAAGTTCGCTGAAAACTGTATTCGGTCCTTCTTGACGCTAATAATAACCATACAAAGTTTCAAAACTGTTCATGCATGCGTTTTTGAATAATCTTGCTAAAAGTCAAAACGATGGAGTCATAATTTTGACGGAAAAATACAAGGAATCGGCTCTATCCCAGATGTGTAGGTGTAAACCAAAATCTTGTGCCTTTAGTCAAAAATATGTGGTGAAAATATTCAGCTTGGAATGTTTCGCATTATGTAAATATTAACAAAAAACCAAAATATGTAATCAACGGCTGGTTATCCGACCAAATTTGAATGACTACTAAAAAGCGACGGATTCATACATATCGATGACCTTCTTAACTTTACTCACTAACCGGTTCACATGTGTTGTATCTGAGTACATTGAAGTAGAAAAGTAATAAGTAATAAAATAAAGTTGTTATTGGATTATGTTCTACTAGCTGTTTCTATGACCTTACTCATGATTAAGTTTGTTATAAATAGTAGCCTAAATGCTATTCCAAGGTAAGCTATCTTCTCCATTCTAAATTTCATTAAAATACATCCAGTAATTTATGTGTGAACGAAAAAAATACATCCAGATATTTGATATTTGCCAGGTCTTTGAGCCAAAATTTGATGGTCCCGATGTTTAAAAAAATATAGGTACTTCATGAAATGTGTGATGAATACCAACTACTAAAAAGAGGAAGCTCTTTTTTGTATATAAATAAAAAGCCCGTATTTGTCTTTTTATATGTATTTATTTATATATATATATATATATATATATTGATGAGTAACAGTTTTTCATCATTACGGGAATCCTCCAACCAGTCCGTGAAATTCAAAATTTCTTGCATTTTTTGCAATTTGCAGGCCAGTGCTAGGTTGTATGTTGATTACAATATTGTTCGCGGCTGTAAGACGTATGAAGTTACAGAATTATAATCATCAAAATCACCAATACAACCTTCCAAGTCCATAAAGGCGTAGGAGCATTCCCCTCAACCAAATAAATTTTGGTACCTATAGTTTTGAGAGTTGTAATTAGTGTATACCTATAGTCAACCGCACTATGATCAGTGTTGCAACAACGTGTTTCCATTTTGTATGTCGGATTACGTACCTATGAGGGATGAGGTGTTAATGTTGTTAAATATATTTATTTATAGCCCAATACCATCAGATAATTTGTGCACATTCGATGTTTACAGTTATATCTTTATATGCGGTTTACTATACTAATACACTGAACACTAACACATTGAATTTTGAACACACTATATGAATCTATGTATAAGCAAATTACTCGTAAGAAAATTATTTATCTGTGATTTCCAATTTAACATTTTTTTTACAAAATATTATACTTACTTATACATACTGATCTGTGATTTTTTGTGATGCGAATTTACTAATTATATGTTAGACTTAGATGAAAAACTGATCTGTAATTTAAATAATAATGTGACTACACAACGTGCAAATAAATTTCTAATATTTATAGGTAGGAAATTTGATCTGTGATTTGATGCAATAATTACTTTAAGAATTAAAACAATAATTTCCACATCAACAAGCTGTTTCATTATAGTCACAAGATCCATTTAATATATTTTTTAATTAGCCCCCAAAACTTTTGAACGCGAATGTATGACAGCAGCTTAGGTATAATACGTCCAATAAAGAAGGTCATGGATTTGTATGAATCAGTCGCTTTTTAGTAGTCATTCAAATTTGGTCGGATAACCAGCCGTTGATTACATATTTTGGTTTTTTGTTATTATTTACATAATGCGAAACATTCCAAGCTGAATATTTTCACCATATATTTTTGACTAAAGGCACATGATTTTGGTTTACACCTACATATCTGGGATTGAGCCGATTCCTTATATTTTGCCGTCAAAATTATGACACCATCGTTTTGACTTTTAGCAAGATTATTCAAAAACGCATGCATGAACAGTTTTGAAACTTTGTATGGTTATTATTAGCGTCAAGAAGGACCGAATACAGTTTTCAGCGAACTTATACCTTGTCTCATTTAGGCGCTGCGATGTTTTTTCGAGTTTTCATAAAACCGCGATAACTTGAAAACTATAAATATTTTCTTAAATCTAATTTGGGGCACATAGGGGCACACATTAAGAGCTACTAGTGTATGTTTATTCTACAGGGGCACATGCAATGGTTATAGAGATATACGATTCATCAAAACGTTACTCCAGCAGGAAATGCAATATCTCGTAAATCTGAAGGGGCACAGATTTTATTTTTGGGGGCACATTTTGGCACACATGTAAGCTCTCTGGCCATGCACAATTTTTCCGGCTCCGATCATTCGTTAAGAATTTTCCTGCTAGAAAAACGTTACCCCAGCAAGAATCGTTTTTTCAGTTTTATTCCAAAACGACACCCCGCACACATTTTTTATGTGGGGGCACATTTACAGCAGAAAAGGCACCAACTATACGTTCTACTCACATAACTCTAGGAGATACTTTCTTGCTGGGGTAACGTACACAATCGGACCAGTAGTTCCTGAGATTACCCAATACATACAAACTTACAAACAAATTTTACCTCTTTATAATATTATTAAGTATAGATAAGTATCTATAGATAACAGTGCTTGTATACCTATTGTATAGAAGTGTCCGAACTGGTGAGACTTCCCGATGATGAAAAAAGACGCTTCCACGTGCCGTTCAGGATTCGCCTCAGTGTGATAGCTTAACGTTTTACAAAAACAATAGCGGTCCTAACAGACGTCCTACCCCAACGTTGGCTTTTCCCTTGTCGACTCGTAGTCAAACCAAATAGTGAATTTGCAAGTAAAAAAATACAACACTATTTTTTAATTAGTACAAAAAAAAATGGGGCTGTTCCCGTACCCATTACTGATCATAATTTTGCAGTCAAAAGTAAAAAAAAACGAAATCCCAAAATTGTTTGATTTGATTTATTTTTACTTGAGTATCTTAAATGATTTCTTAAAAATTACTTAATTGTAAAAAGTTGATAATTTTGTTGGTCCTAAGCCCAATTAGAGTGCGAAAGAAAAGTTTGGATTGCTTATTTTTTCGTTTACCATAAATTTAGTGACATTTTGGGATTTAAACAAACGTTAATAACTTTGCTGTTTATGAATATTATTTATTGAGACTTTACATATATAATAACAAGAACTTTTCTAATAAGCCCTTTAAGTATTTGTACTAATTAAAAATTAGTGGTGTATTTATTATCTATACAGATTATTAAAACTATACAACAATATAATACTAACAGCTGAGGCCTTAGTGTGAGTTTTTTCGACTCACGTTCGAACGCGTATATTAGTATAGATAAAGCATTATCAATTTATCTAACTAGTTCATGCCCGCGACTTTGTACGCGCATTTCCCGTTTCGGAAAATCCTACAAAACCTACATATCAAATTTCAGCTTTCCACGACCAGTAGTTTCGGCTATGCGTTGTCTGTCAGTCACTCAGTCACTCAGTCACTCAGTCACTCAGTAGCGAAAGTATAGACTAGATTCCATCATCCACAAATTGCAAAACTATTTAGTCCGTCAGTTAGAGTATTGAAAAATAATGGACACGTATTTTTTGTTTTTGTAAATCAATGAATATTGACAAAGATAAAACGCATCAAAACTCACGAGTGCGGGCTCGTGACATCACGACTCACTAAAAATAATGCGAAGGTGTGACGTATTGAGAATTTTAAAAGCGTCTTAACTTCGTAAATTTTGGTTCCCGTAACAAAAGAAAAGACACGGGTCAAATATTTTTTGATAATCTAACTGACGGACTAATTAGATTTTTTCAGGACACAAGCCCATTCTATATCTTAGGATTGATGATTGATTATTTAATTTAATTAAATTAATCTTTATTTCAGACGACATACAGTCCATAATTTAGTTATTATTTTGGTGTTAGTAACAATGGTGCTTACGAAGTAGATTAATATTGTTATTTTATATAAAAGATTTATTTATTTATACCTTAGACTGTCCCCACCCAGTGGAAGGGACAATCCGGTCTGGCAGCTATCATTTTCAGTTATCATTGTCTAATGATTGGTGATTATATTAGGTACGAGAACTCCGCGTCACTTATTTATTTAAATACATCTATATAGTCTATTCTACCAGCGTGAATGTCGAAAATTATCCCATGGGAACTTACTCTGAGATAAAAAGTAGACTATGTGTTCTTCTAAACTATTATCTACATCTGTCTCAAATTTCGTCAAGTTCTGTTCAGACGTTCTGGCGTGATTGAGTAACAAACATACATCCAAACTTTTGAACTTATAATACTGGTGAGAGGTACCAAGAGATAAACGTTACCTGCATACAAGCCGGAACACCAGGCTTGCTTTAGTAATAAAAAACTTAAAAAATTATATACAACCGACTTCCAAATTAAAAAAAAAAACACTACGAAGTAAAAAATAAATTTAAATTCGAAGGTCGGTGTCAAAATACGAAGAAAGTAACAAAAACACCGACTTCCGAATTTAAAGTTATCTATTTTTAATTTTTTTGTGGTAAGTATCCCAAAATCGCAGGAAAGCAAAGGCGCAATTTCGTTTTAAAATCCAAATTTCCTAACCGATTTTGACAAAATTTAAATGGGATCAATCGAGAAGTATGTATATCCTTTCAGATAACAGAGCTGTTATGAAGTAACAAACCATAAAAAACAACCGAATTGAGAGCCTTGTTGGGAAGTAAAAATTATATTATTAGTGTTGGATAGCCATTTATCGAGGAAGGCTATCGGCTACATTACATCACGACCAGTAAGAGCGGAGCTGAATTAAAAATGTGACGCAGACGAAGTTGCGAGGATCAGCTAGTCAGCTGATGAACAGTGCAAAAAATTCAAACATTTTATGTATTGGATAGATAAAAACATAAACCATGCAACATAAACACTCCCAGCTTACCTTAGATCACCAATCACCAGTAGTTAACACAAAAAGACAAAAGTGCCGAATAATTGTGAACAAACAGTAAACTTTTGTGCCTAAAGTATAGGGTTCATATTGCTTTGGATCCGAAGTGTATATCAGTAGGAGTTTCACGCAGTGTAACCGTGTTCTTTGTACTAAAAGAAAACTATACTATACTTTTTAAAACTTGAGTGAAAGAATTTTGGGTATAAAACCCGTACTGGGGGTCTAAACAGGCCACTTTAGCAGAATCAGAAAGCACTTGACTACCCGTCACTGTCAAATTTTTTCCTATCAACTTTAAACCTAATGCGTTTGCGATAAACATAAAAATTAAATTTGACAGATTCTTGTGTGGTTAATATTATGATTCTGCTAAAGTGGCCTTTAAACCCCTAAACCCCACGTGGTGAATTACTGAAGTCCCAATCCCTTGCACAGATAGAAGACTTGTGTACTAGCGATGAGAACTTTATAGACTATCATTAAATGATAGTCTATAAAGTTCCCATCGCTTTTTCCTTTTTTTTTTTGTTTCCTCATATTTGTGTCTACATTGTGTGTACGTATATGAGTGTGTCAATTGCCAAATAAACGTTTATTTTTGTCTTCATTAAAAATTGTTTCTGAGATATACCTGCAGTACAATTCTGTAAACATCTCATCTGCAAACTTAGATGAAGTGAAGATAACTCCGCTGTTGTCATTGTTTGTGAGCTCGCATGTGGCTTATGTAAGCAATCTTCTTTGTGAACATCCTCGCACATTGAGGGCACGTGAGCACACCATCTGTGAAATTATAGTTAACTGCCGCAGATGGTCGGGCTTTCAACTGGTCACGCTTGGCATCAAGCTCAAGACGCCGCCGTAACTCAAAATCAACAACATGCACTCACAAAAGTCTTTGGGCGGCTTGCTGCTCCCACCGGGACGGCTCTAAGTCAAACTTGTTAAAGTAACGCTATAGCACATCTTTATACCGGAGGAGCTGTCCGCCACAAACAAGATGGAATGACAATTCACTTCATACTCACTCCATCTAAGTTCTCACAATAAGAAATTGACAGAATATACCAGCTGTAGTGTGTTGTGTCTGGTTTAAAATCCAGTTTTTTGTCATTATATGGGTAATTTTTTGTTCCATATTTTCATCATATAAGGTAAATTTAAAATAAAATGGAAACCAGTTGGAAATACGCATTTAATTCAAATATCTCTCGCGATATACAGATAAGTAC
This sequence comes from Ceramica pisi, assembly GCA_963859965.1. Lineage (NCBI taxonomy): Eukaryota > Metazoa > Arthropoda > Insecta > Lepidoptera > Noctuidae > Ceramica > Ceramica pisi. Next base: position 5,561,116 of record OY982555.1, read on the forward strand.
ATAGGATAATACAAATACATTTATCAATAAACAAGGTACAGCTCTAGCAAAGTTCAACAAGATACAAAAATTTTGTACATTAATACATTATTCAACAACAATTATGATGATATCAGTTTTAGCTAACAATATTTTATGATTAAAGTAAAATAATTAATCAGTGTTTAATTTATTATCATAAAAATAAAAAGGTAAAGATTATTTTTGAAATGTCAAATTACTTTTGTTGAAATGAATGATGAAGTCAATAAAAATGTTGACTATTTAAAATTATGGAATATCGAGAAATATTTAACAAAAAATCATGCTGCACAGACCCTGATAAAGACAGGATAATTGCAGGAGAACGCATGAAAAATGTTACGTGACATAATTCCATACATTTTTCACAAAAATCACAATTAAAATAAACCTTAAGACAGTTCAAAAATAATATTCGAACTAATTCGTCTGGATATAATTATGTAAGCTAAATATGATGACATCTTTCTTAATTCTATTAAACATTGATTACATCGGTGGAATAACTGAAATGGATGAATTGTTGTTTTATGGTAATTGAAATTAATTAAATAATGCTATACGACATTTGATTAATTTAACAACTGTCATAGGCCGTTTTACTGGTTTATTTTTTATTTATTTTATTTTAGCGTTTGCTTTTATGTGTATTGTGCGGGTCCCGAATAAACATTTTTCTTTCTTTCTTTATTATTAAAAATAAAGATTTTACATAGATACTGTAAATATGTAGTTTTTATAAAATATTTTTATTTATGTACGAATATTAACGTACATTTAATATGAATAGTTCGTGGCAACATAGAATAAGAATCATGCTATATTTAATTAATATATATTGAGTAAACGATTGCATTTATTCATATACTTCTATCCACTATGGTTTAGCACAGTTTAAGAGGTTGAGATGTATAATCTGCTCTTAAATGATTTGTTATATCTCACAATGATTCGCTTTTTCTAAAACGTAAGATACAAATTGAACAAGAATATGCTTACTTACATGTTGTTTATAAGTTTGTGATTGATACTAGTAGTTTTTAAAATCCCTAAATTATGCTAAACCGAAGTGCACAGATAAGGACAGGAATACTTAAAGCTAGTTTAAGTTACACTGAGCTGGACTTCAATACGTTTGTGATTCCACAAAATCACACGGTAGATTTTCACATGATATACCTCATATGGTATTAGAAGTCTGGACTGTATTTTTCTGGAAGACCGCAAAATCGTAGTCGCTTCAAATAAAAGTACAGCGGTACTATTCTAACCGTCAAAATTAGGTGAAGTGAGGACGAGGACGGAGTGAGCTGTCAATCCGCGCATCATGCATATTCACAGGTGAACGACAGCTCACTTCACCTGTTTTCACCGTGAAATATTAACAGAATAGACCAGCTGGTACCCATTGCTTACGGTTACACTGGCAGTCAATCCCACTATTGTAGACTAGCTTTCCAAAATATTAAAATATCAAAGCATAGGTTGGCTGTACCTCTACCGCGTGTATCTGACATCGACGCACAAACGATTTCCATGGGTCCAGGGCATGATTCTGGACACCCCAGTGTTGGAACTTTTCGTCGGTTCTTTTCTCATTTTTTTCAAGAGTACCACAAAGTATCAGCTCAGCTGAGCTGATATCTATTTGTGGCTTTATTCAGATTGTTCTTTTTAGTGAAAGTAGTTAATTAATTATTATTTTATTAAAAATCTCATTGGGCTAGGTCAGAATAATGATTATGAGCAGTCTAAAGTAAAAAAAACCCTTGAAAAAAAAAAAAAAATGAGAAAAAAGCCGACGAAAAATTCTAAGTCTAGGGTGTCCAGAATCATGCCCCGGACCCATAGAAATCGTTTGTGCGTCGATGTCAGATACACGCGGTATATTGCAATTTTGATAGCTGTAATAAGGCATAGTCCAGAGTGTCAGCGTGTCAGTGATCAGCGGTTACAGATGTATAAATATGAAGCTTCTGTTATTCAATTTTGGACGTATACAGATACACATGTTTATTTTTATTTAGATCTGAATAAAATACATAGAGCAACGATTAATCGTCACAATTATAGCGATCAAATCTAAGGTCTCATAAGAAAATACTTCAAACAATGTGACCAAAGCCAAATCAAACGTAAATTATGTAAGTTTGCCGGATGGTAGATGGGATAAAAAGATTTTAGGAGTTGAGACCTAAATAAGCCAAAATAACGTAGTTCAATCATAAACTGGGTGGACCGATGATCCGCCGGGCTTTTCTGTGAACATCTCACCCGTCAAAACTTAGGTGGAGTGAGCTTGAAAAGACTATCAAAATTAACGTAGAAAGCTTCGACTTCTCCAATATTTTCACGGTGATTTTTTTTTTGGAGTGAGCTTGAAAAGTCTATCAAAATTAACGTAGAAAGCTTCGACTTCACCAATATTTTCACGGTGATTTTTTTTTATAGAAAAGCTACCAGTTAAGGTAGTATGCAAAGGCGCGTGCATTGCAGAAGACGACTCGGCATTGAACGAAACTTTAGCACAAACAAAAACTTCTACCTTTAGCTAGACGATCTCTAAGACATAATGTATTAGCATGTGAAAGTCATTGTGTGATCGTGCATACTTCGTGGCTTGTGTATATAATTAATAGTATTTTAAGAATATGATAGGCACACGTTACTTTATTTCAGCGGTGAAGACCTGCGTTTTAGGCTCTGTCTTGTCCGTTGTTAAGGACTACTAATATATTGTCTTAGACAGGGTGGCGGCGCGCGGCGGCGGTTTCATACTGGATAGGTTCTGGCCAAACTGTACGGAACCTATGGGATTGTGGATCCGAATACAGAATGCGTGGCCTTGCAAATGAAGCAGTGCCCAGGTGCACGAATTTTTGTAATCGTTGCCTTTCCTCCAATAATATAATTTCAGTTAAGGTCTTGAACCCAAGTGCGAGACAGAGCAGGCTAGCAAAGCCATAAAAGCTTTAAAATTGATTATTTTTTAGATAAGTTTATCTCTGAGCCCGTAGATTGCCTTCTTTTCCTATATTCAATTCTTAGTTACTGTTAGGGACATTGCCACATCTCGCTACAAGCTTCAAAACACGATAATACACATCCAATATAATAATATATTTTGTACCATACATTTATGTGTTGTTTAATTAATCTGTGTAAATTATTTTATTTCAAATGATATTTTCAAAGTGATAAAAAGTTGCGATATAGAAGAAAAATAAAATAAGCATGATTAAAATAATTTACTAAAGATGAAATAAGATTGGTCTACTTAAAAATTAAAATAATTATACCCTTATGATACGATGTTAAAACATTAGTAAAACCGATTTTCATAGTATAAGTAAAATAAAAAAAATCAGATCTAAGATATAATCAGTCTATCAAAAGAACTAAAAATGAAAATATAAAGTTAAACAAACAGCTGAAAAAAATTTGAGAACAGGTGAAATCCATGATCTTTTAACTGAGCTGGATTATTATTTTTTTGTGTTGTTATGTGTGTGTTATCGTCTTATTGATTAAATTCCCGAAATAACAATTTTATAAATCTTTAATTTTAATTTGTATGCGCCATGTTTGACACATATTAACTTACTGCATCCTTAAAGCAAATAGAGAGTGCCATTGGTTTTGTAAATAAGAGAAATAATGGCTCCGTGATAAATCCAGAAATATTTGATTGAGCAGGAAGCCTCTACTTACATCCTTCTGACCAGTATAAATAATAAATATAAACATTATAACATAGTATTGTAATAATAACTTAACACCTTAAAAAACCAACATACCGTATAAAACTAAATTATAGCCAATAAATAATACACTAGTGGCCAGGCTATAGATGTTTGAAACTATTGTACGGAAAAAGCAAGGCAATGCATACCAATTTCGCAATTATGAATTTGTTTTATTTAAAAACACACAACATGGCAAAATACCAAGCGTTCGTCTGATGCGATCCTACAGGTAGCCGCTTGCTGATTGTCTATATTTATATTACAGCATGAACTGCTTGAGAGAGATAAGTCAATGTATTAAAAAACTATCTTGTTCAAGTTAATGTTAGATCTTTTCACCTGATGGAACTGAATTCGTATAAAATCGCCAACACATTGGTGATCATTATCCATTCCTTTTCAACAGTGCGAATATTAGTGATTGGCCATCTTGCAAGGGTTAGAGCACGCATGATGTAAAAAACTTTTACAACGAGACCAAGACCGCAAAAATAAATAAGCTGATCCCTACATTTTTAGTTATGCGCACATAAAATGTACTAGTCAACAGATTCTTTTATTCATTAATATGTTTTAATCCCCAGATAGGCTGCCAATGAATAACCTTCAGCTTTTAAAAGCCAGGAATTACACCTGATTTCTGAATTAATATGCATTGAAAGTTGAGTATTTCTCAAACTCTATTACAGCCTTTAAACCTAATTTTGCTTTAAAACAGGGTATGAAATTGAGAATTTTGAATGTTAGGAACGTTCCTAACATTCAAAATTCTCAATTTAAAATTCACAGAAACAACTGAGCGATATCTGATTTATTAGACGTAAAACTGATTGGATACCTAGCACACTAGTATATTATATGATAATATAGGCAAGAAAATATAGTTGCTTAGAATGAGATTAAAAAAATACTGATTTGGAGCTATACGTGGAGTGTAAAAACTAATGTTTTTGCACCTTCATCATTGAAATAATAATAGAACTACAATATTTTATTCTAACTAACGTAAATTAATATAGGCATTTATGAATGGCACCTTTTTAAAAGTTGTAAATCAATTATATATTTTATTCCGCAGACTGTGAACTAATATACTTTTTTAATTCAAAATCAAAGTTCATATTATATCAGTGTAATTTAACCAACTGTAGTATTTTCTATTAATCAGCTGTCGTATCAGGCACTAGAATGAATTGTTAGATGCCATTCATAATGTATAATACTCTTTAATATTAAAATTAACAACAATGGCAGTGGGTAGATTCTTATTCTAATAATAATATATCGATTAATATAATTTTATTATTCATACAATTACTATAAAGATGGCAACATTAATATGTTTTCCGAACTTTAGGCTACATGGGGTTTCATTTCAAGAAAGTTTCAAGTTGGCTTTTATAGTAATTGGAGACCGCAGTATTAATTTCCTTTTAGAGGTACTGGAATTCTTGTTAATTGTCTTATTAAAATATTGTGGATCCGTTGCCGCGTTATTTTTAAGACAAAGAGATTCATTTAAGTACATTTACCATTCAGTTAAGATCTCCAGTAAAGCCATATTTTATTGGTAAAGCACCAATTATAAAATACTGATTTGAACGTTTACAATAAGCATCGTAACATTTATATTTTAATCGCAGGAATACAGGTTTATTTTTTGTAGTAACTTCTTGCAATATAATTCCAGTCCAGATGTTGGTGTACAATTCTATGAAGATTTATTTTAATAATTCGATATACTTTATTTCTGAAACTTTTATAAAGTTATATTGCAATAAATCTATACAGATAGCTACTTATATTTTAACAAGGTTCTTCCTCGTCTGCATCTGTGTGTATTTCATAACTTGATATTGTTATTCTTGAAGTTTCAGATCTTAAGTGCGTAATTTCCACCTGTTATAAAAAGTTATCATGAGTTTGTGTAGACATTGTTATAATTATTAATTTATTATAATGTTTTAAGGGTCCATAAAAACATGTGCTCAATACAGCAGTAGAAGGTATTCTATCCAAACTGAAGCGACTTAATTTTGTAAATAAAATCATTTACGATTAATTAAAAATTTTGTGTATGGATTCATTCTGAGATTACGGTGGAAAGAAATATTGCAAAAGACATGTCGTACCATATCGACCAAAAAATATTATAAATACTGGAATAAGCCTAGAACGATGATAATCATGATAAATTAAATATATAATGAATTCAATATTATATAGGCACTTGGAATTGATGGAACCTTTTTATTTGTGCTATAAAATCGAGGTACTCAGGTGAAACTATTTCTTTAATTATATATTAAGTACTAAAATATTACAGAATTTTTAAATTCCATGTTAGCGGAGTCGTAGGCAAATTATAAAAGTTTTAAAACAAAGATCTTTTCGTACTCCGAAGTGAATTTAAGTAATTTATATATAATTAGACCGGCTAAAAAAAAATATCCTTAAAGTTGTGAGTTTTTTGACAAGTATCTTATTAATAATTTACCTTCGACTTGTAAACCATACTTATAATGTCAATCGTTCAATATAAAAATCTTACCTTTTTCAAGCAGTTATCCATATTAAACTAGGGATATCCGCTATAAGCCAGCCAAGGGTAAGCTTTAAGCATGATTTCTACTATTTTAGTAGGTATCTTAATTGATGATAAAATAAGATGGTAGAAATTTCAGAACAGGCAATTCATTTTAATATATGGTGACTATGAAGATTTCTCTAAAAAGTAATTGGAGTGAATTAATATAACTCTACTGATGAAACAAATACATATTTTTAAATGTATTAGATTTACGTAGTGCACACGACATACTTGTAGCTACTGGTATGCCTGTCTCAAATGGTTAATTTTCTACGTGCAAATATGACCACTTGCTCATAGCACGTCAATTGTAACAAAACCAATGTTGGCTGGCCTTTTATTCTAGTCGAGTTTCTTACTACGCTAAGCCATCTCAAAGGTTTACAGTTGGCGTGAAATCGGCTGTACCTACTGTTTAATTTTATTGCGGTTATTTAATAAGGCTGCTAGAAAACTGTCGGTATAACATATTCTATGATAGCATTAGAGTACGATTTGTTATAAAAATCGTGTAAAAATCTAATGTATGGAAGATAAATCTGTAATTTTAATGCTTTGTGTCACTAATTATGTGTTTAAAATCATGAAAATAATACATACAAGGATTCCTTGAAGGGTAAAATTACTTGTGATTATTACTGTTGTGTTATGAATGCATTATTTTCTATTACTGTAGTATTAAGGTCATAAAAGGATTAAAAGTATTCAGTATTATTTTTTCTCAAATATTTATTCTACAAGTCGGTCGTTTTAAATAGTTAACAACAACAAAATATACATTATATTGATATATAGTAACAACGACGAGAAACGTAACAGTTTATACACACCAGAGTACGTTTTTGTAAGGGTGACCGGTGGAGAAAAATCATTTGAATCTATAATATCATAGTCCACATACCATAGTACCATTCACGAAATCTTGTCTTGTTGCTTGCGAAAACAATAAGCAAAAATTTTATTTCAACTTGTAAAAAATGTATGGCATTCGAGATGTCGACCCAGCTGATAGTAGGTTGTAACCCACATTTATTGGAAACTGCTATGCCATAGTAATTGTAGGCCATTATATTCATTTAGTACAGATTTCATTGTGTATTCGAAATCATTATGTAAGTACTTGTTTTTCCCTTAGTTTACCCGCTCGAGTTTATATATATCTCTTACTTAAAGGTTTCAGAAATAATCTTAAAGAAAGCGTATATTCACTTCTTTTTAGTGTGTCGATGACAACCTAAATCACTTTTTCAAGTTGTTGGATTTCCAATAAAGAATATGTGAATATCACATATTTATGTCCTACTAAAATTAAGTTATCTACGTAATTAGATAATGCGTTAAAGTCAACCTTTACATTAAATTAGGTGTATTTAAATTGAACTACGCTAATCGATATACAATTTGTACTGTATCAGTGATCCTACAATGAACACGTTTATTTTTAATTATTTTAAAATTAATTCTTATCAAGGAATGGTCACCGCTTACAAAAAAGCTTAATTTAGTTTTTGATCTGTAAGCACCTTTACAATGTTTGAATATAACGAACGAATCTATTCTAGACATTAAAATGGTCAGTTTTATAACTATTATTTCGTTTTAATTTTTATTAAGACATGGTATGGATTTTTGCGTATATTTATATCGAAAATGCATACATTCGACTTGAACCTTACCTATAAGCTGGTAATTCAAATGGTAACTTTTAAAGCCGTCGTAACTGTTGTAACATTAATATTTGATAACTTTATTTTTTCGGTAAAAATACTTACAGATCTTATACAGTTTCATATATATTATTACACTCACATGAAAGCGGATTATATATGTATTTCAAAAGCGAACAACGAATTGCTTTTGTTAACTGACAACCTTCATTTTATTTATAGCGATACATTAAACGGAAGTTATAAGTACGAAAGTGGTAGTTTTTGGTCGACTTACTGTTGGCAGCACTGGATCTCGTGGCAGTTATTTAAAAAAAAAGAAAGTCCTGATTTCAATTGTCTTTTTAAATTTTTACTTTAGCAACGAATTGATATGACTTCTTACGAACGACTGGACGCGCATACTCAAGTCTGCTGACCACAAAATTACAAAAAACTAAATTGTTAGACTATCAGCTGTTGAAAAAACTACGGACAATACCGGCTTTATTTAATTCGAATTGATATTCCCATTTTTACGCAGCAATTTTTTTAAAGATAACCTTGGTTGGAGACCAAAATTTCAACGAATTTCTTTTTTTGGTGTTTATTATGTGCGTCTAATTAATATTTAACAAGTTTAATCGATTGTCGTATTGAATAAGACATACGACAACTGATTTTTTTTTTATCGTTGAGCGATAGAAAGCCGGTATTTAAATACAGGGTGTGCAAAGTTGTGTTTTATAGATATTCGTAAATTCACGTTATTCACACATACTTGTTCATCATAACACCCTGTTAACTCTAACTCCACTAAAATGTGACGAGATCAGTCGATTGCTGAATATGATTAGATGAAGTCAGTCGAAACCTTTATTTTGGGACTTATTTAATGGCTTTACAGGAATTTGAATAGTAATACCAGTTTTTTTCACATGACAAAAAAGTCATAACTAATCTATTAAAAAAAAAACAATGTTTCAATGTTTTGAAAGGATTAGGCAGTTTCTGGAACGAAAATTATAACAAATCTTAGCTGCTGTCAATGATTTAATTAGTTTCTTCATCCAATGGTAATAACTGTTTAATTTGTGAAGCGCAGATAATGACTTTCCGGACATTAATATTGATGGAAAAATTTAAATGCTTGTATTGTTTCCAAAGATTTTATACTTTCAAAATGACTATCAAATAAGTCCCAAAGTACAAAAATTATATTAAAATTATTACTTACTACACCATAGCTAAGTTACATAGTCTAAAAACATTTTTTGTTTTAAAAAAAGGGGTCCGTTTTTTTTGGCAATTATTAAATATTTCAAAAACTGCATACAACACTCAATTTAACTAGCGTTTCATTTACGATATTTTTTTAACAACGGCAACACTTATTTTAAATTTAAATAACCAGCCGATATTCACGCAACAGTTATTATTGCTTTATTTTATTTAAAAAAAGAAGACATTCCGGCGCCATTTTTTTTCTCAAAAAGCTTTTCTTATTACGCATTCCTTAAAATGGAAGCACCCAATTTTGTGTTTTATATTTTTTTTATTAAATGTTGAGATTGCCATTACAAAAAACGTTCCTAAAAAGCTAGCGTCGTAAAAACAGAGTTTTAAGCGTTTATAAATATGTTTTTTATTGATATTTTAATCATTTGTAATCCTTTTCTACTCTCTCTTTTAGATGCAACTAGAACCCACCGGAAGCAGCGTCCAAAGAAAAGGGGCATTCATTAATATGGCTTATGCGCTATTCAAATAAATAATGCATTGTATATGTAAGAATGTAAGGTAGTAGCAGGCACGAGTCGTGAGCACAGGTTGCAGCAGGGTGTTCTCGCCAATGTAAGGTGGGCGAACGAAACTTGCAAGCGCAATAGTCGATGAGCATTGACTGACGATTGACGAACCAATAACGTGAAGCGTCAGAGCTGTCGACGTCAAACTGACCGATGGAGAGTGTGCTCAAAACTCGTGCTCGTTATTATATGTAAGCGTGTTGGCGGTTGTGTTGATCCAGAAATTGTACGATAAAATCGTAATACCAATACCTAATTTGATCAACTTCCGATTCTGATCATTTTCACACACAAATGTAGAGGAGAGGTTTTAAAAATTTAAAGATCTTTCTGAAAAAATAATTATGAAATTCTGTGAAAGATATTTCGTGATTATTATTGTTCGAATTGATTTAATTGTAACGATTTCTGACAACACCATGTTCGAGTATCATTGAACGGCAAAAATAGAAAAGTAAACAAATACATAAAAAAATAACACCGTCAATTATAACAAAAAAAAAAAAAAAAAAACATTTTGGTATGATTGTGTTAATCTGAAACAGTTTACATACGTGGCTTTCAAAACCGACATTTTAAGAAAACTTAGGTGCATGGCAAAGCCACGGCCAAGTTCGGTACAAAATATATTTTTACCGTTCATTTTCGCATCGGATCAGAAGCTGGAGCGTGTAAAATGCTTGTTAGTGTGGTTAGTAAAATATTAAGACCTTTTACCATACATTGTGATATTATTTACTTACCCGTGCCTTGAAATAATTAGTCAAAATTACTAGATTTTTGGAGAGATGGATGATATTATTCATATGTAAGTTTAACAAGACAATTGAAATATAAGTGATGGTTACTACTTGCTGTATATAAAAGTGAGAATACTGTTATATGTGCAACTCCCAGTTTACCAAACGAAAATCATTGCAGAATTAATATTGTGACTCATTGTAAATTGCTCTGATTGGTTGAATAAATGGTTAACAGCCAATCGCAGCAGTTTACACGCGCTTAACAATCCATCACCATAACTTAGCTATAATTTTCTTTTAAGATACCAATTATTATAAAATTAAAATTTGACCTACAACTGAATCAATCAACAAAAATGGTTGAATCAATCATCCAGCTCTCCAAAATCAAACCAATCACCACTGAATCAGTCAGCCAGCGTCACAGTGACTCACCACTTCGCTGGTAAGACAGTTGATGGTGGTGGGAGGGAGGGCGCGCGCGGGCGGCGGCGGCGGGCGCGGGGAGCGGCGTCCCTCGCGGCTGTCGCACGGCGTGGCGCCTCGGGCTGGTGTTATTGGGTAGCCTATACGCAGATGAATCGAATAAGTGCGATGTTAAGTAGCCTATGGAGAGATAAATCGAATAAGTGCGTTAAGGATAAGTAACCTTTTTAGTGTAGTTACGACTTGAGTTAGATTGATTTGTATTAAATTGGTCTTCAAAATTTACTGAAAAACGGACGTCGGGATTGAGTGTGGTTTTTTCTAGAAATAACCAACGCAGTAAAAAAAGAGAAGAATAATATTACATTGGAGCGATGTCTCTCCTTTTTTATCACGCGGCACAATGTTTGAATTGGATTGAAGGTGTTTCTACGAGTAAACCTATCATTTATATCTTCACAGAATATTGAAAATGTTTTATTCAATAGATAATTTATTCTGACGCATCTTTTTGGTTTACGTTTGCTACATTGGTATAACATACCTTGTTCACTACTACTGGATTCTGTAAAGCTGGGCGTGCCCTCCGTCCACGTTGGAGTAGAGCCTTCCACAGACGCGGGCGGCGTCCAGCAAACGCTGAAAGAACACATCGACATAACATCAAAGACTCATCTAACTAATTATTTATATATTTCTGCCGAAAGACGCCAAAAAGACTGCTGGACATAGTCCTCCCCCAAGTCGCCACATTGACCGATCCCTGTTCGTTTCGCATGAAGCGGATTCCCGCTGTCTTCACCAGGACATCGGTCTACTTTGTGACAGGTCTTCCAAAGCTTCATATTTCGAAATCTTTTGGTTTTGAAATGACTATCTCAACATAGACACCTCTTTTAATAGGGAATATGCATGCAATTTTTTTATTTGCAAAATAAAATACTTATTAGCTCTAGGAAACAATTATGAAATTATTTTTTAAATACCTTCATCATTTATTAAGTTATAAAGCTTCAAAGACTACAGTTAGAAAGAGAAGGCCGATACGTAATGTGACGTCAAATAACACGATAACTATACAGCTGCCATGGAAAACAGCGTTTTCGCGAGAGGGACAGATACATTTGTTTAAAATAATTGTATCTCGTTCGTTTTTCGAGCAATTTAGATTCTAATTTCACAGTTAGTATTATATTTTCGAATACTTTTAGATAAACTGTTCAGATCATAAATACTTTTTTCATGCATATTCCCTATTGCCAAAGCTGCTATACGATTCCTTACCCAGAAGTAGCCTGTACATAGTATTAGGGTTGTAAGCGTTCGGAAAGAAAGACGCAGGCAGAGAGTTGTGTGAATGACAGAATCGAAGTGACAGGCATTACTTCCCACTGCTGGGAAGTGCCTCTTTCTTATGAGATTCAACTAAATAGTCATGAAGTGTGTTTTTAGTAATTGAGGCGTTTCACAAGATTAATAATGTAAAAGGCAAAATAAACTTAGATTATTCGTTGTGGTTTTGAAAACAGGCGCCACTGACATAGGGGGCACAGTAGTGCCACTGCCAAGTTCACCTAATATTTCTCAAAAATATTTAAATCTTCATTTTAAATAATCAAAAATCTCCTTACCTGGCATCATTACTACGCGCACTACTCAACGCAGCCGGCGTCAAAGCCAGCGACGAGGCAGAAGACGTGGTCATCACGCTAGCTGCACTAGACGCGCCCCTACGTCTCCCTGACGCACTGGACGACGTCGTCGAGGAGGAGTTAGTGCGACTGGTTCGCGGAGGTGGCGCCTCTTCGAAAGGTGGCGGCGGCGTCGAACAACACGATAACGGAGCGCCGCCTGGTGGTAAACTAGCGTTACTACTTGGACTAGCGAGATAAGATCTCTTAGGGGTGAGGGACTAGTATGAGATAAAGGTGGCATGGCATGGATGTGGTGGTAACAATGATGATGAAGAGCATAGGCGTAGATTATTGAGTTGCTTTAGATAGGGGTGCGTGACATTTCAATGGATAAAACTCTGTGATAATGCCGCGATATCCTTCATTATGAGCGGCGACAGGGGCGAAAAACAAATCACTACACTTGAGTTGATTTATTTGTTAGCCGAAATCGTAACAATGAAGCTAAAACTAAAACTCGGTATCTTCGGCTTGTATCAAAATAATCTGCGCCTGTGAGCTTAGATTCATGGTAATTCAAGAAAGCTATTTCTACGTTCAGGCGGATATTTTGGTCAATGTTGTGGTACTAAATTCTATAGTTATCTAGCTAATGAGATTTTAAACGGACGTATCAATCGCAGTACTGCGGTAACCCAGTTTAAGCAGGACTCGCATCTTATGGAAACATCATAACCATAACTGCGTTAGTTCAGTTCAAGGTCAAATTGCTGGCACTGGTGTGCGACAGTACAAAGATGCGGGTTTAAAAAAATAGTTTTTCTATCGAACCAAAAAAGCTAAGGAATTCCAAATTTGCTTATATAAGCTATACATTAGTGAAACGCAGTGTAGTTTCACAGCAGAACAATACTCCAAAATTAAAGCGACTTAAGTTTGCCAACAGTATTATGATTTGTACAGTGAAATTTCTTGAAAAATAGACAGCAATAAAAGTTATCGAATTAGGGATTTTAAGGCAGGATGAAAATATGGGTTTTATTCTGTCATTATTAACAAAACTTCAAAGAGTGAAAATATCTACTATCTAGATATCATTATGAAGTTTCGCCCAGCTTAAGTATTGCATAAAAAGATTTCTATGTTTATAATTATTCCGGTCGTTTTAACATTCTTCAATATGTTTTTGATAAAATCAAAGATATATAAGTCACATGTAAGTTAAAAATAATACAAATATATAACGTACTAAACTACAAAGTTCGTCCAACAAGAAACTATACAAAAGAGACGATATATGAAAAAGAGAGTGATTTCTACTTACATTCTAAACTATATTCTGAAGTGATTGATAATGTAGCAACTAAATACATACTAATATATAAAGTAATTGTGTTAGTTATAAAGGATGCACTATGTTAAGGAGAAAAGGGGTTTAATAAAATATGAAAATCCAACGATCGAGCAATTATAACGGTAAATATAGAAAAAATGGCAGTCATTACGGATCACAACAATCTAGAAACAACTACATGCTTGACTAAGAACAACAGTTAAAATGGCTTTGAGCCTTAACGAAATATATCTTCAATCCATCTTTCAACACTAAATATATTATCAATCCTTTCTATATTATTGTCTTGTAATTTTAATTTGATGATTTCCTTTTTGATTTTTAGGGTATCGTCCGTATCGTCACTTCCTTCTTTTATGTTTAATTATATATCTTTAGCTTCTCTTCCAAATTCTTAAGTTGCGTCTACAATATCTCTTCAAATTCTTTCTTCATTTTGATTATCATCTTTCGTTTATCTGATTTCCTCTTGAAGCTTCCCTTCTTTTTCTGTCTCGGTATTTTATTTGGCGTTTTCGTCAGCGGCGTTTCAGAAAACTGTTTGATTTTCTCATGGACATTGCCACTTATTGACTTTGAGACTACTGGTTTTACAACCGTTGTTGCTAACGAGAAATGCTTTTTTTCAATCGACTGCAAACTGCCGTGAGTATATTCAATAGGTTCAAATATTTTCTTTGTTTCTTTGACTAGTCTTTGCGTATCTATATACTTTTCTGATCGTTTACTGTCCTGTGATGAGCATATCGAGCTTCTTCTTGAACTATCTGAGTCCGTTTGGGCTTTGAAAATATGCTTTTGGAACATATCGATTTTAGTTTTAGCTTTCTTGTGACATATAGCTTCGTCTTTCGTCATTCCGCGTTGGTAAGTTCTGATTTCTACTTTTGGTTTAGGTTTCTTTTCTTGGGAACGGTTCTTATCTCGTTTGGATTGAGTGAAGTTCAGTTTTTTCGATATGCCTGATATTATTCCTGGTTTAGAGCCGTTCTTTTCTACTTTAGCTTCTGTCTGCTTCTCTTCTGCTTTAGGAATCTGTTCTACCTTTGTTGACTCCGCCGGAGCTACTTTTCGCAATGTTCTGGCTGCTGTTATAAGATCTGATGATTTCACGTTGTGAACACTAACTTTTTCATTCGACGAATCTAAGCTTATTTGAGTCTTTCCAGTCAATTTATCACCTATCTGGGTCACAACTTCCTTAACAAATTGCGATGTACTTTTTGACTGATAAGCTCTTGCATCTTCAACAGTTTCACGTATTTCTTCAACGACAATCCGTTCTTCGCTGCTAGATTCAGTAAGAGACGTATCATCATAATCGCCAGAGTCCAAATGTTCTCTCAATACTTTATCGATGTTGAATTTAGCCATCATTGAAGTTTGAGCTATCAAATCTTTACCAGGATAAGATCTCTCCGTGATACTATCTGCTTCTTCTACGAAGTCTAGGAAAGAGTTCGAAGCAACTAATTTCGTGATCTTAACAGAATTTTCGGATACAGACGGTGGGATGCGACATGCAGTGGGTTCTTTAAACTTAAAATCATGCCCGTAAAAGCAGAAATCATCATCACTACTAGTGATGGGTGTCTGCGGAGGGATGTCACTCACAGAAATGTTTAAATTCGGATAATCACCTTTCGTGTCGATGCTAGACGATTGAGAGGTAGCGCCTCCTCGTTTAGCTTTAGGAGACCCTCTCGGAGGGACCGGAGGAGGGACTCTCTGCTTTTGGGAGCCTTTCAAGACGGCAGGGAACGCGATGTCGGGCTCTGACACGGCGATGGTCGTCTTAGCCGAGGACATTGTGACTTTAGCGGCAGTCGACACCGGCGACGTCACCGAAATCGGCGTTATATGCGCTGTCACATCCGATAAAGAAACTGGCGATCGACAAAAACGCTCAAAATTTTGTATATGTTTATTAATAATCAAAATACACGATAATAAAATGTATAAACGAAAAATTTGGCACATTAGAAAAACGGATTATAACAATAAAAAATGTTAAAAGATTTGTGTATCATTGGAAGCGTAGTTACAGTTATGACGGGTTTTACGTAAAATCGTTAAATATCCAAAATGGCGTGTTTGAATTTATATTTTTTAGATGGAGCTTGACCGTTTAAATAACGTATTTTTTATTGGTGCATCAAGTTTATGTATTAGATATTAAAATAAATTATAGCATGCAGATTTAGGGAGTAAAAGAAAAGCGAAGATTGATGGTATACCCAATAAGAAAAAAGTTCCAATAAGGCCACAGCAGCATGAAAAAGGAGAGATAACATGACCATAAGTTTCTTTATATATTTTTTAGGGTTCATTTATGGCTACAATTTAAACACTCACCAAAAAGTAGCTAATTTACTACTAAAAAGATTAAACGATCATCATAATTTTAGGTTTAACTTTAATTTTTGAGCATTTAACTTTTATGTAGACAGGCTACAGTTCTGGTAAGCGATTTAAATAACCTTTTTTACGAAGCAAAAAGCGTAGCAAGGGGATTCAGACCTCTCTCATGGGTCGATAAACTTTTTTTATGAGAACAAAATTTTGCAAAAGTGTTAAAATAATTTTTGAATAATATTTTACGCGTGAAATCCAATTTACTGACTCGACAATTTAAGCACAAGCAACAGTGACTTTTTGAAGTATAAAATAATTTTGGCGCCGACGACAAAGCAGCAAATAAATTTAAAACTACATTTAGCCAATTGATTGATTTAATGAATTCTGAATATTTAATTTGATTGATACAAGCGATTAATGGGTGAACAATTTTATACAATTTCGATTTATTATTAAATATTTTAATTATTAAATTGAGGTTTAAAAGTGTACTCCTTGCTACACTTTTTGTTCAAATTATATTTTATTGTAGAAAAGTACTTTATGTGAGTAAAAATTCATTGGCTTTATAGTGGTTAAAAGTACAGAATAGTTTTTTGTCTTTATGAATATTATTTGTATTCAAAAAATGATCTCTGAATTAGCCCAAGGATTTATTTAGCACGCCCACATTTTGCTTGTTACTTTAAAATTTAATTTAAAAATAAAATGAAGATCGCGTATTTTTTTTTATTAAAACGCGATCTTCTTTTTAATTTCCTCTCCTCCAGATTCAGGGGCATTACTGAAGAATTTTTTTACAACAAATTGACTTTCGCTCAGCAATAGCGCTCACTGACTAGGCAGTCTTTAATACTATTACTCTCTCTGTACTTTCATTTCACAACAAAACACAAACAGTAGTGAGATTCCTTAAAAACTCTTCTTGAAAACCTAGGTACAGTGAGCTTGAAGTGAACTGCAGAGCGATTCTGTAAACATGTCGATTTAAAGGCTTAGGTGAAGTGATCACCAAGTGAGCTGTCAATCCAAGTAATCAAGATGGAATGACAGCTCAGTTCGTGGTCACTTCACCCAAGTCTTCACTTCGTTCTGTTTACAGAATCGACCGGCTGTCCTCTTTCTTTGTTTGGATAGATCGTCAGCTCACTTCACTAAGTTTCTTTGGTGAGATTTTTACGAAATAGCAGTACAGGCTTACTTATAAAAAAAATAACCACATACTTAATTTAAATATTAATCAGCACATTCTTTATTCAAAATTTTTATAGAGAATTTGAACTTAGAATACGCTTTAAAAATCAGTTTTCAAACAAATAATATGGTTAGATTTTTTTATGAATAAGAGCGATTGTCTTTTATTTATTTTTATTTCCTCACACTTGTCATCTCTTAAGACTATCCGTATAAAAACGACAGTTGTCACATAACGAAGAAACACAATACGACATTCAGTCTCACCTGCTTTGACGCTCGCGACCCCACTCGATCCTGCTCCTATCCGTTTGATAGCGTGAAAATATTACGTCAAATTCGTGAGCAACAATAATATTTATTATTATTTAACCAATACTTTTTATAAAATCATTTTGTAAAATGTTTTGAAAACTTGGCTGATGCACTGCCATGCTTCCGAATTTGAAAAAGTTCTGTTTCATAATTGAGATAGTGATCAAAATGAAATTAGACTCAAATATTAGATGAAAATCTTAATTACTTATCTAATATTATCTACTGCTACATAATGTATATTTCACAGATGTACGAATACCCTAAAAAGCGCTGACTGTTACAACAGAACAGAATAACTTGCGTATCATGTACTGTTTTATAAATACAAGCTGGTTATAGTATTGGCTATACTAGCAAGAGTCGTGACCACAGATGAATACAGCATGGTGATCTTGCCAATGTACGGTGGGCGAACGAAACTTGCAAGCGCAATAGTCGATGAGCATTGACTGACGAACCAATAACGTGAAGCGTCAGAGCTGTCGTCATCAAACCAACCAATGGAAAGTGTGCTCACGGCTCGTGTCGGTTATTACATAAAGGCATTTTTGTCGCATTGTCATGCGTGCGCCTGTTTGTGAGGGTCTAAAAATATCGAACGTGGTATACAATGTTATAGAGTTACGAAATAAAACTATGAAGTTCCAGCCAACAAAAAAATCACATTTATTACCATTGTATATACATAAAATTTTGGTCAAACAGCTCAAGCGATATACAATATACTTAACAGTCTACCACACAAGTACACTATAACTTATACTGGTCCAGTTTTAAATTAACGACAAAACTTTTGTTCGTGACTGTCCAAAATACCAAAGCATATTTTTTTGTAATTTTCTTTTTTTTTCTTTGCATCTCTGAAAACGCACCTCAAATTGAAGTGTTTTATGAGATTTTAATATTAATAAAATTTACAGTCGCAGCCAAAAGTTTAACCATTCATTTAAAACTAAATATTGAATTAAACTAACGTTCATTCATTCATTTATTTAATCTCATTACATTGTGAAGGGTGTCTTATTAAATTCTACGGAATAATGTCTTCTTGCTTTGTTTTAATAATGAATTAAATATATTAATTAAATTAAATGGTACTGTACAATGAAATTAAAATATTAGATGAGTGATATTAACATTTGGATTTGTGACAAGATGTAAATATATTTTTTTTTATTACAGGAATGTAACTTATAAGCGAGTATTTGGGAAAAATAATAGTACCACACACATTTTTAGTTTTGGAAGACTTCTTTTGAAATACTCATACTCAAACTGTTGACATTTAAATAAGAATGATCAATTTATTAAACTAATAGTTTTAAAAACTCAGTTCTATACTTTGTGACGCTAACGCTGTGACTTTCGGGATTCTAATCACTTTCTGTCATTCATAAACTGAATGTCAGCTTGAATAAAACCTAATAATATATTTTTTCACTCCTAAACCAATTAGGAAAAAGACTTAATGCATCACAACAATAAAATACATACACCACAAGTAAATTACGATAAAACAATAAAAATTATATTTTCTAATAAATAATCAATTCATACAAACTTTACAACATATCCCAACACATTTATTCAGTTCAAGTTGTAGTTTTAAAAGACTGCGCTTGAAGCTTGTATTTTATTACTTCTTCATGTTTTTATTCGTAACAATGTCTAAAAATATTTCACATATAAATATTTTCAAAACTCAGTGCAAGATGTATTTTTGTCTTTGACTGTACCACAAATATCACACCATTGAGTTTTTAAATGATAATAATTGAGTCATATATTGAATAAATTATAATGAAAAAATACTACAAAAATAATTATAACTCAGGGCAGTCTTCAAAAACTGTACTAAGGGGATAAAAAATCTTCACAGTATCACGGCGATTTTTTTTCGTAATTTTTAACACTAATGCACTCATCAGAAAGTACCTTTAAATAAAGCTCCTTTTGAATTTGTGACCAAAACCTAACCATTGCATTCTTGTAGACTTTAGTTTGATAGTTGAGACCTGACAATTTTAGGTAGGTATTTAATAAGTTTTATTGACTACTAAGTTGAGAATTTTAAATGTACGTCCAGCGAACATCAAAAATAATTTTAGGACTCTCTTGCCCATTCTGATACAAATAGAAAACAAAATACCACTTTATTAGTATGTACTTTTCCTGATCAGTGTACTAAACCAGATACTCTTCTAACAAATATTAAAACGATGCACCAGAAACTTTTGGTAGAACCTGCTTTAACCTCAGAAAGAACCCAACCGCACATACATTCGTTCGAAATAAAATACTGCATTATATATTATATCTTTTAAAATTATAACGTTAAATAGGAATAAGTGTAGGTAACAAATCGACTATGAATTTGTTTAATTCGATTTTTTACATTTAGTCGAAAAGGTAGTTCAGCGAATAATGTCAAAAATAGTTGATTTACCATTTATTTATGGTTATAAAAAACCTTATGTAGTATCTCAAAAATATATATATTATACATATAATCGTCGACTTGGCAAATGTATAAACATTTTAGAATACATTTTGTAGAATCAAATCCATATATTTTATATTTATCGATATCAAAATGTAAGACTTATTGATTTAGTCAAAATATTGACATTTATTAAAAATGTGTATTGTCAATATTTATTGCTTTATTTATGCAAAAAGTCAATAATCTATATCGATACTCGATGTCAAATGTATGTCTTTGCAATATCAAAATGTAAGAATTATCGATTTAGTTAAAATATTGACATTTATTATAAATGTGTATTGTCAATATTTATTGCTTTATTTATGCAAAAAGTCAATAATCTATATCGATACTCGATGTCAAATAGAAAAGTATGTCTGTCTCTAAGTATGCAAATACTAGCCAATTTATAAAAGATTATACAAGTACTAGTATACAAAAAAGCGATAACAACACAAAGCTATATGAACTATGTCTTTTACTGAACTACTTCGATAATAATATAATCGATACACAAATACACTTCACTACATTCATCGACTAACATAACATCCCTAATTTACAAAACACGCTGTCTAACAATAACTTAGGACAGTAATTTCTCTATCGATATAGTCTAATAAATAAATATCGATAGAGATAAGTGACAATATTTGAGACGATCGATAAAACTATCGATATTAGTGTGACATCAGATTATCGATATTTCATCCTCAGTCCGCTGGAGGTACAACTATAATAGTACTACCACTATCTTTGCCTGAATATATCTCAGCTTTTTCTATCGTCCTAATATAGACCACTTCTTTGATAAAATCATCTCTTGGCTGTGAATCTTGTATGTGCTCATCGCCGTTTAGCTGTACTACGGATACATGCTCAGATAACTGTACACCTTTTTCCTTCATAACTGGAGATTCTTGTTTAATATATACCGTTTGGGTTGATCTCACTTTACGAAATCTCATGTCTTTTGGTAAGGTCGCCGTTTCCCGAGCTTCCAAACTGGGTGTACCTGATTTCCTGTAGCTGGAACTTAGGCTTTTCGGTAATGTATTTGACGTTTCAGGTCCTAAAGTGCTGTCTGTCTTCACTAAGCCAATATCGATGAAGAATTTTTTGAATTTTTCTACGAAAGTCGGTGATTTTGCTCTGTTGAGACTGTTGGTGAGTCTCTCATTCGAATCTTCTTTTATTTCGTCGATTCTAGCGGGTATGTTAGAAGTGCTTTTGTGTTTTTCCAGAATATTCGATCGTCTTTTCCATTTAGCGTCTTCATCTTCGTCGTCTATAAAGGGTATATCTTGGAGATTGTTCTCATTTCTCGTGTCTACGGCAGCGTCCTTTTTCTTCGGAAAGTTTGTGGTTGCTTCCACATAGATTTGAGGTACGCTTGTGCTTGTATTGTCAGTTTGAATCCCACTATCAGCGAGGCTACCATTTATATGGGAACTACCCGCTCCTGTACTTAGAACTTTGGTCAGTTGATCGGATAGCGTATCCATTCTATCTTGAATTGACGCTCTGTAGACGTTGTTACTATACGACGGACCTGGGTCTCGCGTTAGGTTTGACGTATCAAATTCTATTCGTCTAGGGAACGTTCTGTCTCTGTCTATTTTCAGTCTATCAGATAGTACGGAGGGGTACTCAGTGGGCGGCTGTATACTTGGGTGCCTCTGATTCCACGTAGATATTGTGGTGTCAGTAAAATCGCTCATACTCGATCTAATTGAAGACCTAGGCGATAGTCTCGACTGCCTCAAGAGGTCAGGGTTGTAATCTTTAATCGGTCTGCCGATGTAGATACGTCCTGAATGAAAAAACGTCTTTGTCAAAATGTTTGTCGAGTTGGACGTTTCTTTTGGTACATTTCAGTTTATTTCGCTCCCCCGTCGGCAAACCATGCTTTGAACATGTTGACCACCAACACCGTTAGCACAAAAAACACATCACATTTATTTTTTTGTAAAAACGTCAAACGCGGGTGTAAAAAAGTTGGAAAAAATAACTACAAAGAAGGAAACGAAAAATAGGACGGTTCACAACAGCGGGGGTAACAAACACCGGAGTAGGAAGGGAGGGGGATAAAATAAACTGAAATGTATAATAATAATATAGGTACCAACATAATTCGCATTCAATGTTAGGATAAGTTGGGGTGAAACTACTTTGTTTAAAATAATTGTAGTGGTTAATTATAAACTAGTATTAGTTTTTAATCGAGCATTCACTTGAAGCGAGTTGACAATGAAAGTATGTATTTATAAAAAAAACTTGGTAAATCATTAATCCATTGACATTAAATATTTTTGTCTCATTGGTATTACATACTCTATTAGGGCTCAGACTGATAAAATCTATTTTTGGAATAAAAGTGGGTTTTTGATAGTTTCTATATGAAAAATGTCAAACCACCATATTTATTCTTCAGATAAAAGTTATTTGATTAGTGAAAAATAACGTGTAACGTTTTTGAAAAACTAAACATTATTTTAATTTTTTAAAACCACATTTAAACCCAAACGACCCGCAAGAAAAATCGCCACAATTTTTCCCGCCAAAAAATATCGTCAACTCACTTCAAAAAAAAAAAAAACCAGCAAGAGTTATAGTAAAACGACTAAAATAAACGTTTACTATCGTACCTGGTGTATCAATCTCCTCCTGCGGTCTCGATGGTTTGGCGATGCTCTTCCTCTTCGACGGCGAGTGTTTCAGGGCTGTGGGAGCGGGATAGAGAGATTAGAGAGAGCTGTGATGGAGGGAGAAGGAGTGTCATTGTGGTTCGATTTTGACAGTACTTTTTTTTTGTTATAACTATAGTTGATTATGGTCTATTGAGACACGGACGGACTCCAGTTTGCGTAAGATTGTTTTGATGGAGTTATATCGGCCTTGGAAAAACGGCATCTAAAATGCGTCTTTACAACTGTAGTGCGTTTCAATTGCAGTCTGTCTGTTTGGACTCTAAAACGCCCAATCTTTTGCTGTTTTTGATGAGTTATTTGCGTTTAAATAACTGTTATGTTTAAGGTCAAGAACACATCGTGTTTATTGCTGTATAATAACAGATATGAAGTTGATACTGAATTTTTTACTTTTAGTACAAGTTTTTCTCTTATAACTTTCATCAAATATCTTCTAATGTAATTACCATCAAATTTTGGATACTTTTATATTTTAATGTTATGATCAGACCACAATAACATTCCAAACTATTTACAAACGTAAAAGAAACACGATAAATTAAAAAACATCAGCTCACTAATTAAAAAAAAAGCACAATTATTCTTAAAACAAAAAGTATCAGCGTGAACGCTTAATTTCGCAAAATAACTGTCAAAATGTTCTCAAAAAGCATTCTAATACAGTGAAGAATTTTGTGAAAATATGTTAGAGGGGTATAGTAACATCGGATATTTTTATTATAAAAGCAAACGTAGTTAATGGAGCAATATTTTATAAAATCGCATGCATTTAATGTTATTTATTAATACAGTACAATATAAATTTCCGATGTTAAAATCCCCGAAAGTAGAAAACTAAATAAAAATAAAATAAAACCGATTATATTTAAAACCAGTAACGTCATCATAAAACTCCAATTTGACATCATTTCGCAGTCGCCATTAAAAGAAAATAGTCGTTCGAAATTCAATTCAGAAAAAAAAAACAAACAGCGAGCGAAATGACATCTCTCAAACGAAAAAAAAAGAAGTAACAGACAAGACTTAGAACAACACGTGCTTTGACGAAAGTCGAAAGAAACCACAGATAGGTAGCTAACTACATTGGGGAATGAATGAGAGTGAGCTCAGTAGATTGAGCCACTGGCGATGTCGGGTACTACTGTACAAGTCCACAACACATTCGCGGGATGCTGTCGTAAATAATGATTATTTTGGTCGACTTCTTTTGGTAAAATTTTAAGGCACATTAATGCTTCAACCGTCCACCTAAAAATGTACATATCATATTCACCCTTATCTCTGCAGCATAATGCATACATTTCTATCGATATAAAAGTCGCGTGCATTCGACTGAGCATCAATATGCCTCGAGCCTATGTTCGAATTCAGTTAAACCCTTCCGATGAAGTTTTTAATTGATACATTTTTTCTGAATTTATTATCTGTTCAATTACACTATTATCAATTTGAATTATACTCCTTCAAAAATCATATTTACGACAACGCCCCGCACAAAAATACTGGAAACAATCCAAAAAACATCGAGAGGGTCATTCAGGGGTCATGAAATGGGGGTAGCGGGGTCACAAGATCACATCGTCATGCTTCGGGACCCCCAAAACAACTGGGACTTACTCAGACCTCCACGGACCCGCGTGAGTATCCGATTACGGACAATTGTCGGGAAAAAAATGGAAAAAAACACAGATATTATTTTCGGCTGGCAACATTATTCAGGGGCGTGCATGATCTCCGTTATATTGTCATGCTATTTGCATCCATTTTTTTTAAATAAATGAAACAAATATAATATATATTTCAAATAAAAATTAAAAGTGTCTTACACATGCCTGATTATATTGCTCCGAACGAAAATTAATAATTTAAATAAAAACGAAATTAAATATTTAGTTTAAATAAAAACCACGTTATTCAGCTAATTCCTACAAAAATGAGGTTTAGGTGTTGGTGTTTTATCCCTTTCTTACTCCTAAAATAAATACTATAGAAAAGAGAATTACGACTAAGAAGAATTTACTATTAAAGCATTTCTTTCTCATTCCTGAAATATAATACATACTATATAATTATATAATATACTTTCTAAATATTATATTTTTTTATAAATTAACGTACATATACTTGAGCTATACTTTTGTTTAAATACACTAAAAATACCACTATCAAACGAAATTTTTGTCTACACAAGAAATTCAAATAAACTTGACATTAGTGTTGTCAATAACACGTTTTTAGTCACAAATTAGATATTTATTTAACACACCATGCTTTTATCTAAATAACACACAATTTACTTTAATACTTCCTATTTTTTACTATCCTAGATCCTAAAATTATAAATAAGATTCGAAAATTCTAAGTCGAATAAGCACTGTCTCACCGTAATGTCAACTTTTTGAGTACGATAAAGAATGTTTCTTTTTTATATGGATTTTCTCTTTACTCTAGGCTAGGTCAGAGATGTCGGAGATAAAGTCTACGATGGCATCATCTGATTTATCCATCGTTTAAAACTCTTATCGGCACTTATGTGAACTTTAATCGAATGAAAATCAGGTTTTTCTTGTAAATTATTTACCAGTTTTTGCCATTCGACACAGAAACTCTACAAAAATACTCGGCCGTATGTGAACTGTTGACAGTTGTCGAAAACTTGTCAGTAGAGATACGTATACTTAAACAGTAAAGAACTTTTTCTCCCACGAACTTCTTACGTGACTAACTTTTTAAAATCTCATTCACATAAAGATAACGCTTACTCGATTAAATAAAGCATTTTGTAAAGTAGCCAGCACGAGTCGTGAGCACAGATGAATACAGCAGAGTGTTCTCGCCAATGTCCGGTGGGCGAACGAAACTTGCAAGCGCAATAGTCGATGAGCATTGACTGGCGAACCAATAACGTGAAGCGTCAGAACTGTCTTCGTCAAATCGGCCAATGAAGAGATTGCTCACGACTCGTAGCGGTTATTATCAAGTCCCGCCTATACAGCGTCGTCGTACTAGAACCCGAATGCGTCGCTGCTTCGACAGGTTTCCGCTTTAGTTGAACATAAAAGCGATAATCGCGTATTCTAGCAATGGTAAAAACTACAAGGCGCCCTCTGCCGGCGAAACGACGCTTTCAGGATTGGCCATACAAATGAATATGACGATGCAACATGTTCGCGTGAATATCACTTTGTATTACGGTTTTTGTTGAATGACAAGCCCAGCCTGAACTAATAACTGCACATCGATCTGCCGATCGGATAGCAATACTGAGTTAATATTGATATGAAAAACCCGACCAGCATAGCCAAGCCGCCTTTCTCTCGAATATTCAAATATAACACAGGAAGAAAGAGTTTATTTGCGCCAAGCATGACGCATACCACAAAAAATACTAATACAAAAATTGATCGGGTTATGCAAGTTCATCTATAGGATATCGATTTTGCAGCTACTTCAGAGAAGACCGAATAAGTGCGTTGCACCCTTAAGAACGACGTCTGGGTAAGATGGCTAATTCTTTCATAACATTTTCGTATCTCTACGATCAAGTTACTCTTTTCGGCTTGAGGAACAACTTTAAACTGTTGTTCTCTACAAAGAGTTGTTTTTACACCAACACCCGCCCCCCCGAACACATCCACACACATAATATAGTACATAACAAGTAACACAGTAATCCCTACGGTACCTATGTAAGACGTGACTAGCGTTCGGAACTTGCGATGGTTGCCCTTGATCTCTGGTAGGTCCACTAATGCAACACATACATTGGTTGTTTAGTAACTTAGTTATATGGGAGGCGTGGTCTGGAGACGGAGTTACGTCGAGAAATTTTACGTAAGTTACTTAAGGCTCTGAGGAATATTTCTTCCCAGTAGTGGGACCATAAAGGTTGATAAAAAATATTTTGATTGTTATTCGTTGCACATGTGTTGGCATAATGTGCATTTCTCAGCCATCAGTTTTTACTTAGTAAATATTCTAAGCTGATGATGTTCGTTCGATTTCTTTCAAAAGTTAGTTACATAAGATTTTGATGGAACGCTTAGAAACTTTGCGCCAGGGCAATCGAATACCAATGAGTCACTTCATATTTTTAAGCAGTTTAATTCATCAACTGTAGATTTTTAGTTAGTATACAAAGCCACAGTTTATTTACTCAGAAACTTATTACTTTCACTGAAAAAGATTATCCCTGTCATGTTTATTTTGAGAACATTTAAACTCCAATTCTAAAACCAATATCCAGACCACGCCAAAGAACAAGTAATTTTGTAAAAAAAACGGTAAATTTTCATAATTTCGTTTTAGAACACATAAGGCTACAATATAATTTTAGTAGCATTATCATTAATAGTTTTAAGACTCCATTTAATTTTAAAATAGCAAAATATCAAATAGCTGACAAGACTTTATTACTATTTTTCAGACAATCTACCAATATTTTACACATTTTAATTTTAAGAGCATATTTGATATACAACTTTAAGATAATAAAGTAGTTGCTCTCTGGGACGAACTTTTTACAGTACGAACTATTACCAGGACAAACTTTTTCCACAAATAATTTTAATCGGGAGGAGTTTTTGGCAAAACGAACCTTTCCGTGGACGATATGTTTTACAAATCAAACTTTTTTCGGAACGAACTTTTTCGTGACGAACTTTACTCACAAAGAACTTCTTGTCACCTTTTTAAAATCGCATGGAGTCTTAAAACTATGTTGATACACCGCCCCCTATGGATTAGGTAACAATAGACGTTAGACACAAAGTTAGCATTTAACTATTGGAGATCGAGTGTACCATGAAAGTTTGAAAACGGTGTAGATTCGGATCTTGTTGCATTACAATATTTTTATGAATTAATGGTAAGAAAGGCGCCTTTTGTCATAAAGTATTGTTCAGTTGATTTGTTCCTATTATTTTGCCATGTTTGCAGCGGAAACAGTATTATTCGTAAAGTCTTCAATGGCGCAGGCATTTGGGGTACTCAACAAGAGGGCCATGTTTTGAAACTCACTCACATGTCGCTAAAACCTCATTTAACTAAGTTGCAACACCCTACATGGGTACGCAAACGATTCAGTATTTTTTTAATTTATTTATTTGAGATGGGTTTGCTCTTGATTGTAGTCTAGGTCATAGATGACAGAGACAAAGTCTACGATGGAGCGAGCTTACCCAGAAGGAGCCTGTTCACTCTAACTTTCAAAAGATTAGGGTTGTAACCGTTCGGAAACACAGACGCAAGCAGAGAATTCCACTCCTTGGCTGTGCGCATTATGAAAGACGCTTGGAAACGCTTACTTCGCTTTCAGTGAAGTAGCAAAACAGTTGCCACTTGCATGGAACTCGGAAGTGATACTACAATAACTCCCGCAGATCATGCAGTTGTAATATAATTGGTTATATTTATTACACCGTTAAGTGAATAATCCGTGTTCATACTTTCTTAGTTACTGTGGATCTACTTTTGGGACCTTTTTCAATATGAGGTTCAATTGGAGATGGAAAGGCATAAACAAACGGTTTTCTGGAACTAAATCTCGTAGTTGAAAAATTTACAGAATATAAGATCATTTTGGATGATGGCTCACTGTCTCCCACAGAGTGGTGTCCCGACAGTGGGAACAAACCGTACCTAAATTCCTCAATTAAATCGAATAAAGAGTCAGTGTATTTTTTCGCCCATCCATCTCCAATTCGACCTCAAACACATAAATCTAAAACATTAGGACATTCTATTTGGTAAATATCTATAAGAAAATAGCGACATGATTCAGAGCTTAACTAATGACTGGATTTTAATAGAAAAAGAGAAAATTTAAATATTTGAAATTGTTTAGACTGGTAACCCTTAGTTGTAGATGGCAACATTTCAATACTATAGTGAAAGAAACCTCGTTGTTTATAATCATAGAGTAATTAGTGTTAATGGAAAGCATAGAGTAATACTTACACGAAGGTATTTTCTTGAAGACGGTCTTAGCCATGAAATCTAAAAATCTCTGCGCGTAGAAACTCGGTCTGTGCACTGAAACTGTGTCCTGAAATTATAGAAAAGAATATGTTTTAATTTACTGTCAAAAATATATCAAATACGATGCAGAACTTCAACTTCTTAATAGGGAAATCGGAGTCTGGTTTTTTTTTATTTTTAACGGGAAATACTTTTAACGGTATACCATTTTCAACAAATCTGACGCGATTTTCAAACAATCTCCCATATAACCTCAGCAGCGCCTTCATTTGAGCCTAAAGATGTTCACTGCTAAAGTGGGCGTAAAACATCCAGCGGATTCCAGCGCATATACACGGTGGCATTTTAGTCGTCTTGAATGGGCAGCCTACTTCATCTTTCCAAGGACGGCGCGGAATTGAACGGTGCCATTATTTTGAAATTTAAACATTATTGACAGTGTTTCATAACTCCAACTAATGCATTAATAATTTTTATTGTACGTACAGTCGCCAGCACATCAGACTATCCGAAACTGTCAAATTTCCTCAATCAAATTTGAACCCTATTTCCATGGAGAAATAGTTGAAAATTTAACAAAGAATTTTGACAGATTGTTGTAGCTTGAAGTGCTGGCGACTGTACTATCTTACTGAAAAATAAAAATGTAATAATCTTACTTAGAGGTAGTTTCAGTCGGGTACATTAAGTAGGCCGCCTTTGTAAGACGGCTGAAATGGCACCGTGGATATGCGATGGAATCTGCTGTATGTAAGACGCCTATTTCAACAGTGGACCTCTATGGGCTGAAATTTGATGATATTCATGATAATGACCCTACGTTACCCTCGCGGGTGCTTACCCCATCGTGTATCATGCTCTTCCACGTGTGCTCCAGCTTCTTGCGGAGGCGGTACGACTGAAGGATGTCGATGATACCCAGGAACAGGAGGAGACGCTCGCCGCGCGCGTTCCTTGCAGGAATGCCGCCAGGACTATTGAAAAGCACAAGATAGAATGTAAAAATGTGCTTCAATGGTGAAAAGAAATAAATTGAGGTGATTTTAGAACATTTACACGTGTTTTCATCACAGTTAAAACTACAGCTGGCTTTTTCTGTCTAATTTTTTTCCGTACCAGATATTCCACAAATGTAGACTTCGAGCGAGCGAGGATTGGGTGTGTTATATATGAAGCCAGAGGACGGAATACTTCTTAATAGTGAAAATTAAATTTATTCAGTCTAGCTGGCGATTTAATTGTCGTCCACAGCAACTGTAACTGATACTACACATCTATTCTTCGGGAAATACAGGCATGCAATCTTGAGCTTCATGCCTCCATTTTACATACAAAATTAGTAATATTATTGAAAACCATTGCCTAATATTGGCTCATCGCCAAATGTTAGGATCTGCCTCCAGCCGAACTAAATGCAACTAAATATCAGTATTACTAGCTGACCCGCGCAACTTCGTCTGCGTCACATTTTCCATTAATGCTCCGCTCCTATTTGTCTTAGCGTGATATATAGCCTGGCCTAAAGCCTTCCTCGATAAACGGGCTATCTAACACTGAAAGAATTTTTCAACCATACAAACTCTTCTGCTTTATAATATTAGTATAGATTCATAAAAAATCACTCACGGCACATCATCCTCTTCATCAATCGGCTCGCTTTCAGCCTGTATGCTCTCCATCGCCGTGGAGTGCGCCACCAGTCGCTGTCGGTTGATAGACCTGGAACAGACGGCCACGTTCACTACGAGCGGAGGGTAACAAGCCGATTGTATGCACAAGGGTTAGGGTAAGAAGGGAACTAAAGATTTTACGCGTCGTCATCTGTATCGCCTTTTCCCCAAATATATTTAATTTCAAAATGATGAGATGCAACCAATATTGGTATTTTTTTTAATTTTAATACAAAATCTCGTGTCACGGTATTTGTTATCAAATTCCTTCGAAAAGGCTTGACCGATTTAAACGATTTTCTTTGTTTTTCAGATTCGATAGGTCTGAAAGTTGGTTTAGAAAAGAAATACCTGCCTATTTCTTTTTTTTTTATTTGGCAAAACTGCACGTTCATCTTTGTAAAAATCTACGCTTCAAACGAACAATAAGCTTAAGCTTTCTGTCAGACCAACTCTTTGATAATTCATTCATATAATGTCTGTCTAGTAATATGATATTGTAATAAATGTTTTGAATTCGAGTTTGATCGTTTCCAGTTTAAACTGAGCCCGTAATCAGATTGACTACTGTAGGCCGTGTCCAGGGGACTGATGCTATACAAGAGTGATGAAGTGTGGAGAGGTAGGGTGTGTTTTACCACAGTTTACATCTCTCAACAGCTGCATTGCTGTTCGTCACAGGAAACATTTGAGACTTTTAAAAAGTTCTGGTTGTGTGATCTGTGAGATAGTTGGCAACACCAAGGCGTTGCTGGCCTTCTTTGGGGAACTGGGGTGGATCGAATCACACATTTGTCCCACATTCACGCAAAATACGCGCTTAGTCGTGGAGTTGCGGAAACCAGCCCGATTTACATAAGATTTACAAGTGCAGGTTGGAGTTAATTTATCCTTCTTCAATGCGGCTCAATCTCATGAGACTCTGAGATAAAGATGAGACTTGAAAATAAAACTTGTGCACCCAAATGGCATTTCGTGGACACAGACACATCTTTGAAATACATTTCAAGAGTGCAACAAATTAATTATGTGTGAAATACAAGATTCTGGGAAATGATTAATTAATTATTGTTTCAGCAAAAGGTTAATTATTATTTGCAAGAAGCGTTATTTAAAAAACATGCTAAAGCCTAGAATGTTATATTTCACAATTCATTCAGTATATTAAAAAACCTTGAAAGAACGATTGAATGAACGAATGCATTCAATAAAACGTAGATGCATGCTTTTAGATTTCCATACACATTCACGAATTGAGGCTCCAAAGTAGGTTAGATTAGGTTAGGGAAGTACATAGACCAGAGCCCAATAGATCAAAGTGCCAATGCAAAACTATTTGATCTACATAGCTCTGTCTCTCTCTCACACAGGAATAATGATGGGTCTTAAGACATCATAGTAAGGTCGAATTTATGATGGTGTATTTTAAATTGATTTCTCAATGATCATTAGCATTTAAAGTGGTCTTAAAAAGAATGAGTTTCAGCGGAATTTAAACTTTGTTATGTATGACAGAAAGTTTGTTGTTCTAAAATTTGATAATGGAATATTGAATACTTTTAATTGCACATGGAATAGGTACAGGTAAAAAGTTTTGAATCACCATGCAAGGTGTGGTTTAACCGCAGTCAGATATTTCTGAGAGATATCCTTGGTCAATCAAGTGTTATTCAAATTATGATAATTCCTTGAACACTTAAAATCTTGGTAGTCATCAAAGAAATCATTACACAATGGAGCCTCAATGTAGTTGTTAGAACATGCATAATACATTAATAGTAATAATATACAGTTACAGAGATAGTTTATCTCCAGTTATTCGAGTTAATAAAACCTAACTATTAGATCACATGACGAAGAGTGGTGTGTTGATTACCAGTTGGTCGGAGTTCATTCTATAATTTATTTTTTAGGCTATTAGAATAATATGATTAATGTAAAGGAGAGATTGAATTGACTTGGCAGGTTTGAGGATTTTTTCGAAAGAGTACCGCGGCCCTATAACGCAAAAGGGAATTAGGAGGAACACGGATGGGTTTTAGTCAGGTCTGACACTCCCTTCCGCTCCGCCCAGAGCGGGAGGAGACATTTGATGATTTCCCATCCACAAAAAAGGGATACAATTAATTGATATTTTCTGCGGATCATAGTTCGATTTTGCATTTTTTATACATGAGCCTATAATTAATGACATAAGGCTAGCGGATGCGACTACTACATGTCTTCTTTATCATTTCGAGACTATGCAGTTCGTACAATTAAAATGGAACTTCACTTACTTACATTAGAATAATGTGTCTGTATTAACGCCTTAAAGTCCTTAAATAGTTAAAGTCCAATATTTATAGCTATTTATAAATATTGAGAGGCTTGCATTAGACCACAATCTCAACCTGATGGAAAGCGATGATGTGTACAACGATGAAAACATTTTGAAAACCTAACATATAGATTTTGGGGTCCACTAGTCTTTTTTCCACACTGTATAAACCCAAAAGGGCATAAACGCGCCTATATAAACCATTCATACACACATCCAAACCCAATATGTGTTACTTCCTACTACTGTAATAAATGCCAAAGATTGGATGGATGGGTGTATGTTATCCAATCACTCCAGAACGACTAAACGGGGCAATTAAGCACAGAAATAGATTATAAGCCTGGAGCACAAAGGATACTTTTGTCCAAGTTTCAAAGTCCAATCTCTGACCAAGAGTAGAGTCAAGAGCAAACTCATCACAATAAAAATAAAGTGCAGGAGTATAATAACATTCCCTTGGGCCATTTTTCGACAATCACGCGGTCAGAACCGCTGGCAAAAGCTAGTTCTACTAATATTATAATTAATGCGAAAGTTTGTGAGGAAGGGTGGATGTTTGTTACTGTCATGTCAGAACGCCTGAAAGGAATTCACGAAACTTGCCACAAAGGTAGGTCATATTCTGGAATAACACATACGCTATATGAATCCCGGAAGTACGTTCCCTTGGGATTACGCGGGCGAAGCCGTAGGCAGAATTTAGTAGATTATACTTTAGAACCAATGCGACTAAACATATTTTCAAAAACCGAACCGGTAACCAACACCTCACTAGAAAAAAAATAAGAAAAATACATAGAAAAGATAGATAATAATAAACAATATTACGTATTATTAAACCAGAAACATTCAAAAACATATAAAACTCAATCGTACTGCGTCCGTTTGACTTGCGCGGTGAAGTCCTCCCTGCCTTGTTCCGACCTGAAATAGTTTTGTAATAAAAAGAGATACAGTACCCCCACCGATAGAAAAGTATTGAAAAAATAAACGAGAATTTTGACGATTTGTGAAGAAAATAACATAATAATAAAAATCTATTTACGTTTTCGAAAATAATTTAAATGTGGTTAGCTACGATTCTTCTGATTGCGACAAAAATAAACATAGTTTACAATTTGCATTCCTGTTCGATTGACGCTTTCTGATTACAAAAAAAGATATTCAACACATACTATTATTTAACTTTTATACAATGAATAACATAAAAATCCTGCTCGAAAGTAATTCAGGATTCAATTTATCATTGGAATATCCAAAAAAAAAATTTCATTATCCTAGTTATATTGAACTTTCAACTTTAGGGTGCGTTTTTACCAGTGAAGAACGTAGAGAGGATGCGTAGCGAGGGATGCGTTTGTTAAGAACCAATAAAATCGCTTCATATACCTAGCACAGGGATGGCTAACCTTTTTTGGTGCTCGTGCCACGTTGACAAAAAAAAACAACTGGTTGCACTCCGGCAGTGTCGGCAGAAGTGAAAACTTGAACATTAACGTTGTGCATTTTTGAATCATCAGTCTTACGAATTTTCGATCAGGTCACGTGTCCTGACGCGAGTTTGTCTCACGAATTTTCGATCAGGTCACGTGCCCTGACGCGAGTTTGTCTTACGAATTTTCGATCAGGTCACGTGCCCTGACGCGAGTTTGTCTTACGAATTTTCGATCAGGTCACGTGCCCTGACGCGAGTTTGTCTTACGAATTTTCGATCAGGT
Source organism: Ceramica pisi (assembly GCA_963859965.1). Classification (NCBI taxonomy): domain Eukaryota; kingdom Metazoa; phylum Arthropoda; class Insecta; order Lepidoptera; family Noctuidae; genus Ceramica; species Ceramica pisi. The sequence continues at coordinate 5,595,840 of OY982555.1, forward strand.
CACGTGCCCTGACGCGAGTATATCATTTTACACCCATCCCAAGAAAAGTGCTCAACGTCGCTTAAGAAGTTTTCACTTCAAAAAATAATGTAGCCACGACGTGCCGTCAAATAATGTTCAAGTTGTGATTCAATAGACAAAAAATATAAATTCACAAAGCAATCTTAATGTTCAGGTTTGTGTTTCTTCAAATAAAATAAATTCACCATGATTTCTATTGTATTAAAATCAACAAAAATCATACTGAACTTTTACATTCATGACGCTAAGTAATCTTTTATAGGCGTGGCCCAATTATTTTGATGCGTGCCACCGCTGGCACGCGTGCCATAGGTTCCCCATCCCTGACCTAGTTTGTAGCGAGTGCTAAGCTATGTGCACCAATGAATATGATTGGTGGATATCAAACGCATCCATAGCAACGTAACATAGCACATCTCTGGTGGAAAAGCACCCTAACACTTGCATTTAAGAACTATATTTTTGTTACTTCTGCTATTGAAAGTGCTGGTTCTCAACTTATTTATTTTTAAACGACTTTTCTTCGGCCTTAACTTAGTCTACTCAATGTTCTAAACGCACCTCGTTCTATTGAGTCCCTTCCGTGGTTCGCCTTCAGCATCGTCACCATCGCTCTGGCCGGAGTCCGTACGTTTTCGGGCCTCCGTTTTCTCTCGTTGTGCTTCGTCGAGATTGTGGATACCGACCAGCAGAGAGTAATCCATGATCTGGGGATGATTAAAATATTCATGAGTTTATTTTTTGAACTTTCCTGATACAGTTTTCTTTTTATCAAAATTCAAAAGTCATTTATTCAAATTAGGCTGAGAGCCAGCACTTTTTGAATGACAAGTTTTACAAAAGACAGTCCCTTAAAATGCCCGCCTGTCACCACTTCCTAGTGTTTTAGCTGATTTTAGCTTGTGGCTAAATAATAACAGCCGTAGGTACGGATCAATCTTCAAGGTCCATACAGCTGTCATATGTTGATCTTTGGCATTCATCGGATTTGGAGGATTGCACATAGGCAGTACTTCCGTATAAAATACTGGTATTCCGCCTGATCTGTTAAACTACCCCAACACTAAGTTTTATTTTTTTGTTTTATCAAAAGAACTGTTTTTTTTATTTTATTTTAGATAGATTAAGAGTTTAAAATAAAAACATCAGTGTGACAAGGTTCCTTAGTGCAGTCCCAGAACTAGTCTCCCATCCAGGAATATTTATGTCACTTCATTTTTACCACAAATAGATATCAGCTCAGCTGAGCTGATATCTATTTGCTCTATATTTTTTTTATAAAAAAAAAGCACACATTAGCATATTTCCTACCTTAAAGCTCTCGAGCACCCGACAGTCGCGCTGCATGGTCTTGATGAGCGCGTTGTACGTGTCTGCCTCCAGGAACAGCCCCTCAGTGTGGTGCTCCATGAAGTCAAGGTCCTTGTACGTGGGCGACGTCTTCTGACGTTCGCTTTTGTTCGCCTAGAATGAGCAACAAAACTGGATTAAAATATACTCACTCAATTATCTGTAATGGGGATCCTGTCTGCGGTATTTAATCGTAGTTTTTTTATTTAATATCGCAAGATTAAATCGAGATTAGGTAGGGGTATAGGTCATTTTTCAGTTTTTTTTTTTTTTTTACTAAATTGTAAAAAAAAACTTATACTTTTTTTATTTAATATCGCAAGATTAAATCGAGATTAGGTAGGTAGGGGTATAGGTCCTTTTTCAGTTTTTTTTTTTTACAAAATTGTTAAAAAAAAACTTATAGAATGTAGTTTGATCGGAATGAGGAGCCTATAAAACTAAATAAAAAACTTTTATTTCGGGTGGCATAGACCCATAGAAACATTAAATTAACCTAGTCAACACAGTACACGCTTATTTGCTATGACTCGACACACCAACACAAGTCATAACCCAGTGATATTGGAAGGGACAATCGAAACGTACAGCTATTGCATTCAGAATGCTGTTGTTGCTACCCCGCATACGGGCCAGCAGAGAAGCTGCTTTTTTACGCATGATGGCCTGGAAACCATCTGTGCGCGCTTCCGCAAACATCCCAGATGCGCTGCACCCCCACGGCAGACCCAACAACATTCTGAACGCATTGTTGTACTGAGTGCGCAGGGCTCTGTAGGCTCAGAAGACCAGTGGGCCAATTATTATGATCCTACTGGGACGAGCCTTCTCCGAGATGGAATGGGCAGTAATGTTCCACTCTCTAATAAAACCGTCCCAGTACGAGTCAGACTCGCGTGCAAAGCGCAAAATCAAGTTACGTACCTTCCTCTTATACGTAGATCCTTTCAGATCGTACTTTTGATGTAGCTTGATGGACGAAGGCAGTATGTTGTTCATAGCGACCAGCCGAACGTTCTTACTGTTGCACTGGTAGCAGTATAGACCGAAGAATTTTGGCAATAATGTGCGTGGGTTCTGGAAACACATATAAATATTTTTAATAGTATTCCGGTTAAAAAATTACGCTTATATTTTCCTAAGAGGAACGCAAGAGTTGTATGTAAAAGTACAGTTTTAGATGTCCGGGACATATTACAAAAAAGGGGTCTTATTGGTTTTAATAAAACCTTCTTCTATAGGAGTCTAGAGGGCTAATTCACGTAATTATATGACGCGCCGATTAAGTTTTAGTGCAGTTGCAGTAAAGTTTAAGTTTGAGTGATAAACGGTATTCTTGTAATCTTTGAACTGCGCGTAAGCTGCTCGTGAACTGCGCGTCAATTGCACGACAACCAAACTTACTTATGGTGGAGAGAAGAAATATTACTCACTAAATAATAGAATAGAATCGATAACATTTCAATGAATATGACGTTACTATAATATTAAAACTTAAACTTAAGCTGTAATTTTGGGAAGTCAAACAAATAGTAGAATACCGATCATGTTGCGTTCCGAAGCACGCACCAAAGACGCACAACATTAGAATGCCCTTATTGCGCTCGCGTGACGCGAACATGACGCGAGCATGTCTGACAGCGGTAGAGAATACGAAAAGTGTTGTTTTGATCGAAACTTAACTTCAACTGCACTGCAACAGCACTTATTTAGTTACGTGAATTAGCCTACAGATTCTATTCTGTTTATGAAAATTTTCTTTGCCGGATTTGGGGATCTAACCTGTTCAGTAGTCGTTTGTAACCACTACACCAACAAAGCGTTCATTATCGAATTTGACATTCTTGTTCCACGAGTTGCTGAGTTAGGGTTTCCTTTCGTGTCATGCTATTCTGGTCGTTACGAGTCCCATCCACGGTCATTATCAATTGCAAGGCAGTGTTAGTGCAGCGCAAGGCAAAGTGACGTAGTAGCATCTCATAAGTTTCAAAATCGCTTGACACTAGACCAGCAATGCTTTTCGACAAATTATTAGGAAATGTAAATCTATTTGTAATCTTGAATCAATTTATTCGAAATAATTTGAATCGATTCCCACCAACTCAACCATCAACCTGTATTTTAATTTGAGTTTAAACTTTTAAATGTGAGGTGCAATGGTATTCGAACTTTCTTCGAGACAAAATAGAGCTTACTATTCCAAAATTGAATAATCATACTAAGTTTTGAAGTCACTCACCTGATCAAGGTTCAAGTAGTATCCAGGCAGAAGTTTCTGAAGGAACTCCCCCTCCTTATGCTGCACGGTCTTGATAATGAACTCGTCGTCGTTGGTCAAGTAGAAGATGCTGCCGCTAGCGCCCGGGTTGCTGAGCTCTCGCAGCGGCGCGCTGCACATTGACATCTGGTAGAAATCGATTAACATAATATGGTTTGGAGTGGCGCTATGGGAATACGAGGTGGCGTCAACTGTGTTTGTGTGATGTTCTTCTGTAGGTTCGAGATATTTTCTGTGATTGTTTCGGCCCTAGTCTAAAATCTAAATGTCCCTAAGACGTCCCTGCGTACCAGCAGAGGTTGCATAACATCGTTGCAGCAACATGCTCTTCTGATGCTAGCAACATGTTTCTAGCAACTCGAAACCGTGTTGCACCACATGGTATTGTTTTACGTAGCACGTTGCGAGCAACAGATACTGTTGCTATGAATCTTTAGTGTACCATCCTAAATGTAAACAAAACTTTGTTACAAATTATTACTTTTAAAGGAGTGTCCGCTGTACGCTTTGGAACGTGCAAATAGTTTCATCTTTTTTTAGACCGACCGACCATGGATCATTCAAAAGTGCCTTTATATGATTTCATTGAAATAAAAATATAGTTTTGAGTTTTTTTTTACATAAAATCCCTACCTACATACATGAAGTAGGTTTTCCCTATTAAAATCACTACCAACAACATGAGATTAAAATGTATAAATAAGAATTTTAATTAATTCAACCGATTAAACACCTATCGAAAAATACACCAATATTTAGACAGAAATGAATTGTTAATTCGTTAATACACCTACAAGGAAAAATCGTGACTAATGATGATAGCCATACTACGTATGTATCTATGCATAATATTTTAAATTAAACACCGCAGATATATCGATATGTCATCTTTGCCACGACTCATGGAAAAAGTTGCACGCAAAACAAATATGTTTTAAGTGATGTGTCAACTTGGTCAGTAAGTTAATATACGAGTAGTTACGTTAAGTTCAGTATGGCTACATAATTATTCGATTAAATAGGTTATTTGACTGGATTTTAATTTAACGTTTCTTGCAGGAAAAATATGTAAAAAAATAACAGAGCATTTTAAAAGTTATTTAACCAAAAACAATACCTACTAACAGCGAGTGATATTACTCAAAATCACGCGATACTGATCTGTTCTCTATTTTTCCTCCGATTTAATTTATTCGTTTTACAAATCGTATAATTTAAGTGTCATCTACAATTTATAGATCTTCGATAATAATCAATCACCCTATTCCTTCAAAATATTTGTGGAAGACCAGAAGTCCTGTCCTGTGGTCTGTTAATTTTTAAGCAACTTTCGCATTTGCATACTGAGATGCGAAATCGATGCTTTTTTGACAGATTACGACTGCGCAATCTGTCAAAAGTGTCAAGTTTCTTCTTTGGCAACAGAGCCGATGACCAAACTCCCAGTGTCATGTGGTGACGGCAGGCAGCGCGGTGAGATGAGCCGTCGAATTTGCACTTTGTGCTAGATCTACAATGTTAGTAGCCTTAATTTCCATACATTTTTGACAGATTGCGACTGACATGCGAATGAGAACGCTGCTTAAAAAATCGAAGAATTGGAACTGAGTTGTATGTATGCGGTGTAAATGTATCTTTTCGTATTCATGTACACGGTAAAAAAGGATTTCTTTAGAGAAGAAATACCAATTTCTCGAAATATTTAGTAATTCTAAAAATATATTTACTTTGGTTAATGCAATATTTTTAGAACAAAAATACTGATCATCTTTTTCCGAGACATTTTTTTTCTTATTAATTAAGAGAAATGTTTTTATTTCAAGTCTTTCACAATTTTAAATCAAATAAATTTAGTTTACTTAAACCACGAAATTCCAATCCTCTCACATCAAAAAAAGTAAACTAAATTAGAGAATAATTTTTCTATAATTGAGACACCTAGTTTATTATTTTGAAGTACTTACAAATGATTAAATATAAGAAAAAAAATACTAGATCTAAGAAATTATTTTGTAAGATTTTTAAAATCTTAAGTTTTAATCAGAGTAATTTAAAAGATTTGAGACAAGAAAGTTATAGTTTTCGATTTAAAACGGTAATTCTTCAATTAAATAATATTTCTCTAAACTTAAGAGTATTTTTCTATGACAACATTTCGCGCATGCGCAATGCAACGCAAGGTCGCGCACGTAGATAGAGACGCGCAGCAGCGCTCAAGTCGCCACAACCACAACAAACAAACAGGTTTTGTTCGGGACTACTTCGGGGAGGCGACGTAACCGGCGGCGGCGGCGCACAGGCACAGGAAGACAGGCATTGTTTCAAGTGATCTGTTCACAGTAAAGAGTAAAATACTCTTTGAACACAGTGATGGACGCCATAACTGCGTTACTCGAATCTTGGAATCTAACTCAAGAAATTATCAATAGCGAAACTATGATTGCGTAAGTAATTATTTTCATACTTTCATGTTTAAACCGGGTGAGAGGGTCATTTTCTGTGTTCGTCTGCTTAAAAGTTCCTAAATGAAAATATCTTGTTTAGAAACAAACTTGCGTGGCGAATTAACGCCCTAAAATAGGTACCTAGCCATTTATTGTTTTTTATTCGTCATGTAGTCAAAAAAGAGGAAATATTCTTGTCCTTCTTTTACAGAAAATGGAATTACGATTGAACAATTACCAAAATTGACTAAGGAAAACATGAAGGAATTGTGAACATCAAGATTATTGCTGCAAGAAAAAACAGAAGAGCTGATTACTGCCTGCGGCGTATGTTCTTCTTCGTGTTATCTTGCCTCACAACCTAGTTACTAAATTATTGTACCTATTTAGTAACTAGGTTATGGGCGCTTTCATTATGCCCGCTTAGCTATGGGGAAATCTAACTTCCAAAAATGTCACTAGGTACTTTTATTGTTTTGGTCTTATAAAAACATACCTAATTCATTTTCAGGCGCCAACAGAGACTAGCTAAATTATTTTTCCTTTTCGAATGGGTTTCATCCTACTATTATTTTCTTTGGTTTCAGAAATTATTGACCCTGGTCTACATAGTAAAACGCTCTTTAAAAACCATTTTAAATATTGGTCCCGCTATTTTGGTATCAAAATTCAAAATAGCGATGTATCTTTGTTGAACATTTTGATGTTTTATGAGTGCAGTATGCAATGACAATAAACCTTTCTGTGATTTATTTATAGTCTTTTCATTATTTAAGTCATTTTAACAGGAGAGCACATTTACTATTACATGCTCCACATGTACGAAGTATGAGTTTTACAAAGGGTCGATTCCTATTGCCTGCGAAAAAAAAAAACAAGAACAGCAAGCATATTTTTCTAACGAAATGTAATAGCATTTTTTATTCAGTATTAATGTACAATTTTTTCAAAAAATATGCTTGCTTTTCTTATTTTTCTATTCGCGGGCAATGGTAATCGATCCCAAACTGTGTCCTCAAAATGGCTTAAATCAAAAATATCCCATGTTTGAACCCAAGACAGTAAAATCTTAAATTAATGGTATAAATTTATTAATATTAAGTAAAGAGTTGTCTATCTAAGACATCAACTGCTTTGATACAACAAAACCAACAGCCTTAATGTAAGAAATGGAATTTTGTCTTGAGATCGTTATTAATAACACCAAAAAAATAGAATCTCAATTTTAGATTACATTTTTTCACCAAAAGTGAATAATTTGTTAAACTAATGAAACATTTTCTTGTATGAATAAACTAATAATTTACTATAAGGAAGGTAAGGAAAGAAAGAGATAAAGAAGATGTTTCGTATGAAGAAAACATTTACTTGAGTGTACAAAGTAGTAGTGTCTTGAATGAAACAATATTTGTCTTGGATTAAATTTATTATTCTTGAAACAAATATATTTTTTTAAGAATATTTTTTACTATTACTAAGGAATTATTCTCTAGCGTCTATAGGGAGAGAACCAGTTCCTTACATCCAATAAATATGTCTTAATTCAAATTAATATGTCTTTTTATTAGAAAACTGTTTTTTGTGTGTACGAAAGTATTGGATAAACTTGAAGACTTAAAAGTCTATTAAACTTCATGACGTATTTCGCCACATGTTTGGTTTACGCCTACTTGTTTACTACCAAACTACTACCCCCATAAGAAAAAAGGACGTATCTACATAATGACGTAGTCTATTTCCAACCTTAAGTTATATTCTTAATGTCAGAAATCGGTTACCTACTGCGTTTTCTGTAGAAGCGTCCAATTTTTTATGACGGCAAACTAGGTACCGAAAGAAGTTATTAAGAGTGCATGCAACGACGCAAACTGCATGTCACTATTGATCCTTCGACGGATTTTATAGTTTTTATAGTGTAAGTACTTTTAAAAACGCTAAGTGCTATAACATTTATTAAATCATATTCTACATGCATCGTGCTAAAACATCTAAAGCTACTACAAACGTGAGTTTTTATTTTAAGGGACGACATTCTAAGGAAGGTATCTAAAACGGTGCTTTTATTCTTGAAACTATCACATATACTGTTAGGTTGAGGCTTGTGATATCGCTGAAGCGGATAGCAGATAAGCGGAGCGACTTGATACGGAAATATATGGTTCCATAGTTTTATTGCCCGAAGTGATATGCAAGCTTGGCTCGTAATTCCCATCTCTGCAATTCTTGAATGGCAGAATTAACAGCGGCGATCACCAGAAAAGCGTCGAAGCAATGAAGCTCGACGTAAGGAGTCGACTTTTAGCGTTAAGAGACACCCAGACACTGTCGTGTCAGTTCCAGGCATCGAACCCGGAAGCTCTTTAACTCCAATTGACACGATGAACTTGTGATAACATGGGCTTCAGTTGTTAACCCGATGGGCTTTTGCTCCTGGTTGCTGCAAGAACTTGTGTCTGAAATTGTAACGACATAGCACTCCTATTTGTTAATCGCTCCGCTTTATAATATCACAAGCCACAACCTCGTAAAGACTCGTCTTTCTAAAGCGAATATGTTATGCGTTCGGAGCTCTGCAATATGGCACAATGTCATATGATATATTTAATATTCATTTGCAAACTAGCAACAAAATCATGGAAGTTTTTGATCGAGATGTGTGCCAGGAAGCGAAGCGGTTGGTCAGGAGACCATCCACCAATCACTCTTTATCTAAAACAAAGCAACAGTAACGGTGGATTTTCCCTATCTTAAACCCTACCTTGTAGACTTCTTGTTGAAACTCAGAAATGGCCAGTTGAGCATTATTAGAGTCAACAAAGATTGATCCAAGAATTTTGTAATTATCGTCGAGTGTATGTCGTAAGTTTTAGACTGGCATTCTATGAGTGTTATTAACATTAATCCAGTATTTCAATCGGATTGAATCCCAATTATTTGAGATGTGTTTGCTCTTGACCTTAGTCTTGGTCAGAAATGACAGCGACAAAGTCTACGATGGAGCGAGCTTACCCAGAAGGAGCCTGTTTACTCTAACTTTGAAGAGATTAGGATTGTAAGCGTTAGACAGTTATACCCCATGTTATCGGAAGCGAGCCTATTGCCATAGACCGGTCATAGATCCAGTCTTCCGAGCTGGCTACTGAGATAATACAGATTGCAAAGGAGAAGTCTGCCGACTTCCGTTAATGGATCAACTTAAATCAGCCAGTTTGTTTCACATTGCGCGCAGTTGCAGCCACCACGATTCATACTACATCGCGACAAAAACGAGACTTCAACTCTACAGTACCAAACAGAAGAACATCTACTAAAGCTGCAGAAGATTAATACAGTAATCTTACTAAGAAGTCATCCGGTTGTATGCCGAAGAGGTCGCGGAAGTATCTGAATGCTATGGGCGCGTAGGTCTTGAACTTGAACTCTGAATAGTGATGAGCTGGCGTGTGGTTGGATCCTTCGTGGGGAAAGTTCGTCGTTTCTACGGTCATGAAGTCTTGCATGAGGAGATCTCGCTCCGGTTTCGATGCTAGACCGCCGATTGCATGCTGGATTCCTGAGGGAGAAGAGAAAAAAAATGTTGTTAGATTTTTATTTCCAACATGAATGATGTAACTATTAGTTTGTAACAGTTATACAAGAGTGTCATTGGAGTCTTCTTGCACGGTCTTTTCCAAAGAGATCTACGCTTTGGAACATGGTACTCAAAAATTATAGCTTCGTCTTTATGACTGACTGTGTCCTTGACAGTTCAAAAGTGCCTCCAAAAAAAATATACTGTCTTGATCTGGCGAAACAAACTACTTTGAGCGACTCCTTTCGGTCTCTAACGGACTCAAATTACACCCGTGCAAGGAAAACGCAAAATCCAACCTGAAAATAAATCACATCAAATCGATCAATCTTGACACTCCTCGACAAAAACTTAATCTATAAGTACTAATATTATAAAGCTAAAGAGTTTGTTTGTTTGGTTGGTTGGTTGAACGCGCTAATCTCAGGAACTACAGGTTCGAAATGGATTTTTTTTTAGTGTTGGATAGCCCATTTATCGAAGAAGGCTAGGCTGGGATACGCTAAGGCTAATAGGAGCGGAGCATTAATGAAAAATGTGACGCAGACGAAGTTACGCGGGTCAGCAAGTTCCTCAAAAAAAATAAACTGTTCATTCATACCATTTGTCTAGCTGAACGAGCAAGCAAAGCGTAATGGTTGACAAGATAATTATATTATTACGATGTTAATGTCAAGTCATTAGCGACACCACGGTTAAAGGCTACTTGCGAAATCGACCTTGGAAATAAATGAATATCTGAACAATGTTCAAGAGATTTTATACTTAGTTCTTACTTCTATATAGTAGGTATTCCTATGTCTAGCCAGGGTTGCGGAATTTGTTCGAAAGAGTCAGCGTGGCCCTGGAACGCAAAGGGCATTGGGAGGAACACGAATGGGTTTGAGTCAGTTAGAGTCTGACACGCCTTTCTACTCCGCCCAGAGCGAGAGGAGACATTTATTAATTTCCCACAAAAAAAAGGCTGTCTGTTAACTGGCCGAATCCAGACTACCGTGTACTAGTGCTCCGGCCAAACCTACGCGACCAAAGCGAATTGAAATCGGGAGCGCCAGTGCCGCGGCGGACGCTGCTCATGTTTATCTAGCAAGGCGCCGCTTGCACACCTTCGCGAGAAAGCGGCTGTTTTTTTTTTTTTTGTCAATTGCCAATCGCAGCTCAAAACCTTACAAGGTTGTACTTAACTACTTAACCGAACTTGACCAAGTGCTAGTACAAAGTTGTAGACGCTCCCTGTTTGCGTCTCGCGTCCTGCGTACTTGACGCTTGAAGAAATTCCAGAAGAAAAAACCCAATATCACTCCGCTCGCCCCGGAAATAACAACCCTGGACCTCATTTTAGCAGTAGCGCTGTAGCGCGCAGTTGTAGTTGTGTGTGTTGACTACTGGACCAACAAGATAGTCATCGACTAATATTGACCTGCTCAAAGCTGGTAAGCCTAATAAACGGAAGCGCGATATAAAATATTCAGGCAGAGACGTTTCAAGAACTTCCGTACTTGTTAAAAATAGGTTTGTTCCGTTTAGTGGCGATCGAAACTTCAAATCAAAGATTCAGTTGGTTCACGATTAAAGTTGTATACAGGTTATTTTCTGAGAAAATATTTCAAAGGGTCTCGTAGATTGAGGAAATATGTTGTATTCCGTTTTTTTTTCAGTTCCCATAGAAATATTGGGTCATCGGAATTACACTCCGACACCTACATGCCAAATTTCAGCTTTCTACAAGCAGTAGTTTCTACAAGCAGTAGTTTCTACAAGCAGTAGTTTCTACAAGCAGTAGTTTCTACAAGCAGTAGTTTCTACAAGCAGTAGTTTCTACAAGCAGTAGTTTCTACAAGCAGTAGTTTCTACAAGCAGTAGTTTCTACAAGCAGTAGTTTCTACAAGCAGTAGTTTCTACAAGCAGTAGTTTCTACAAGCAGTAGTTTCTACAAGCAGTAGTTTCTACAAGCAGTAGTTTCTACAAGCAGTAGTTTCTACAAGCAGTAGTTTCTACAAGCAGTAGTTTCTACAAGCAGTAGTTTCTACAAGCAGTAGTTTCTACAAGCAGTAGTTTCTACAAGCAGTAGTTTCTACAAGCAGTAGTTTCTACAAGCAGTAGTTTCTACAAGCAGTAGTTTCTACAAGCAGTAGTTTCTACAAGCAGTAGTTTCTACAAGCAGTAGTTTCTACAAGCAGTAGTTTCTACAAGCAGTAGTTTCTACAAGCAGTAGTTTCTACAAGCAGTAGTTTCTACAAGCAGTAGTTTCTACAAGCAGTAGTTTCTACAAGCAGTAGTTTCTACAAGCAGTAGTTTCTACAAGCAGTAGTTTCTACAAGCAGTAGTTTCTACAAGCAGTAGTTTCTACAAGCAGTAGTTTCTACAAGCAGTAGTTTCTACAAGCAGTAGTTTCTACAAGCAGTAGTTTCTACAAGCAGTAGTTTCTACAAGCAGTAGTTTCTACAAGCAGTAGTTTCTACAAGCAGTAGTTTCTACAAGCAGTAGTTTCTACAAGCAGTAGTTTCGGTTGCGCGTTTTCTGTCAGTCACTCATCAGTAACGGAAGAATTGTACACATTAGGATTGTACATGCCTGAACAGTGCTAGTAGCTACAATGCATATTAGGATTGTACATGCCTGAACAGTGCTAGTAGCTACAATGCATATTAGGATTGTACATGCCTGAACAGTGCTAGTAGCTACAATGAATATTAGGATTGTTCATGCCTGAACAGTGCTAGTAGCTACAATGCATATTAGGATTGTACATGCCTGAACAGTGCTAGTAGCTACAATACATATTAGGATTGTACATGCCTGAACAGTGCTAGTAGCTACAATGCATATTAGGATTGTACATGCCTGAACAGTGCTAGTAGCTACAATGAATATTAGGATTGTACATGCCTGAACAGTGCTAGTAGCTACAATACATATTAGGATTGTACATGCCTGAACAGTGCTAGTAGCTACAATGCATATTAGGATTGTACATGCCTGAACAGTGCTAGTAGCTACAATGAATATTAGGATTGTACATGCCTGAACAGTGCTAGTAGCTACAATGAATATTAGGATTGTACATGCCTGAACAGTGCTAGTAGCTACAATGCATATTAGGATTGTACATGCCTGAACAGTGCTAGTAGCTACAATGCATATTAGGATTGTACATGCCTGAACAGTGCTAGTAGCTACAATGCATATTAGGATTGTACATGCCTGAACAGTGCTAGTAGCTACAATGCATATTAGGATTGTACATGCCTGAACAGTGCTAGTAGCTACAATGCATATTAGGATTGTACATGCCTGAACAGTGCTAGTAGCTACAATGCATATTAGGATTGTACATGCCTGAACAGTGCTAGTAGCTACAATGCATATTAGGATTGTACATGCCTGAACAGTGCTAGTAGCTACAATGCATATTAGGATTGTACATGCCTGAACAGTGCTAGTAGCTACAATGCATATTAGGATTGTACATGCCTGAACAGTGCTAGTAGCTACAATGCATATTAGGATTGTACATGCCTGAACAGTGCTAGTAGCTACAATGCATATTAGGATTGTACATGCCTGAACAGTGCTAGTAGCTACAATGCATATTAGGATTGTACATGCCTGAACAGTGCTAGTAGCTACAATGCATATTAGGATTGTACATGCCTGAACAGTGCTAGTAGCTACAATGCATATTAGGATTGTACATGCCTGAACAGTGCTAGTAGCTACAATGCATATTAGGATTGTACATGCCTGAACAGTGCTAGTAGCTACAATGCATATTAGGATTGTACATGCCTGAACAGTGCTAGTAGCTACAATGCATATTAGGATTGTACATGCCTAAACAGTGCTAGTAGCTACAATGCATAATTATTAGGATTGTACATGCCTGAACAGTGCTAGTAGCTACAATGCATATTAGGATTGTACATGACTGAACAGTGCTAGTAGCTACAATGCATATTAGGATTGTACATGACTGAACAGTGCTAGTAGCTACAATGCATATTAGGATTGTACATGACTGAACAGTGCTAGTAGCTACAATGCATATTAGGATTGTACATGACTGAACAGTGCTAGTAGCTACAATGCATATTAGGATTGTACATGACTGAACAGTGCTGGTAGCTACAATGCATATTAGGATTGTACATGACTGAACAGTGCTAGTAGCTACAATGCATATTAGGATTGTACATGACTGAACAGTGCTAGTAGCTACACTGCATATTAGGATTGTACATGACTGAACAGTGCTAGTAGCTACAATGCATATTAGGATTGTACATGACTGAACAGTGCTAGTAGCTACAATACATATTAGGATTGTACATGCCTGAACAGTGCTAGTAGCTAATTAATAACAGCCAAAGGGGGCGATCTTTGAGGTTAAGCAACTTCATTGCTTATGCATCTGCCCCCCGCCCCCCTTTTTTAAGGATGGGAAATCATCAAATGACTCCTCCCGCTCTGGGCAAAGCAGGAGGGAGTGTCAGACTCTTTAAACCCCAATCCGTGTTCCTCCTAGTGCCTTTTGCGTTCCAGGACCGCGGTGACCCACCGCCCCCCTAATTCAAGATTCAAAGCATTTATTTCAAATAAACAATTTACAGGCGCTTTTGAATTGTCAAAGTCAATCAGTAAAAATCATGCAGCTATGCACGTATGTGCACGTTTGAAATCGTAAATCTCTATGGAGAACAACGTGCAAGAAACTCCACGGACACTCTTTTAATTCGTGTAATGTTTTACAATGCCATTTGATGTACCGTGGATATAGTTTGCAAACCTAAAATAACAGGGTATTTGAAAGAAAATAAACTATGATAACAGTGGACTTAGTTATACAACACTATTTTTTAATTAGTACAAAAAAAATGGGGCTGTTCCAGTACCCATTACTGATCATAATTTTGCAGTCAAAAGTAAAAAAAACGAAATCCCAAAATTGTTTAATTTAATTTATTTTTACTTGAGTATCTTAAATGATTTCTTAAAAATTACTTAATTGTAAAAAGTTGATAATTTTGTTGGTCCTAAGCCCAATTAAAGTGCGAAAGAAAAGTTTGAATTGCTTATTTTTTCGTTTACCATAAATTGAGTGACATTTTGGGATATAAACAAACGTTAATAACTTTGCTGTTTATGAATATTATTTATTGAGACTTTACATATACAGGGAAATTGAAAAAATACCCGAAACCTCTTAGGCAGTGAAAGTACACATGATTATAAGCAACTTTTGTTTTGGTAAAACTCCGAAATCTCGAAAAAAATATCAGCTGTTTCATACATTTTCATTGGCTAAATACTGCATTTTGTATGAAACAGCTGATATTTTTTTCGAGATTTCGGAGTTTTACCAAAACAAAAGTTGCTTATAATCATGTGTACTTTCACTGCCTAAGAGGTTTCGGGTATTTTTTCAATTTCCCTGTATAATAACAAGACCTTTTCTAATAAGCCCTTTAAGTATTTGTACTAATTAAAAATTAGTGGTGTAGATATACTTTACTGTAGTTGAATTATACTTTATTGTAAACCAAAATTACATAACAACTCTTAGTTATTTTAGTTGCTAAACGTAGTGTGATCAAAAAGGGATCGCCCCCGATTACTTCGAAATAAATAATGCAATTTTAAACACAGTTAGCGGTACGATGTAAATATTCTACCCAATATTGATTTAGGTGACATCGATAAAAAGTTTTCAGTTGAAAAACAGTGAAATATGGAGGCCTCTGTGAATAGGAAATATTAGTTCCGGTGCTCACAAAAAGTTTTTAACGAATTTGATTGATAGTTCAATTGCTGGATAGTTTAAGGTTTTTGTGGCTGACTGATGGACGGGGCAATAGTATTTTTGATTGCTATCAAAAATCGACATAAAATAATGAGTACTTGAAAGATGTTATTGAAATAATACCAGACAAGCTCTAGACGTGAAGACCTGAAATTGGCTGTCAGATTATCATACTGTTACATATCACCATTGCATTTAGCTGTAAGTCTTCCATAGTCTTTAATTAAATAAATAAATAAATAAATAAATAAATAATATGCTAGCATAAAATAATATACGTATATTATATAGTCGTTACGGATAGTCAGAAGCCAGAAAATCTGACACCAGTCTTGCCAATGAGCATCGTGTTACCCAGTTAATGGGTTGTGGAGGTCTGGTAGGCAGCCGCTCCACGTAAAATATGGTATTCAGCTGAATCCGGTTTGACTGGAAGCCGACCCCAATATAGTTGGGAAAAGGCTAGGCAGATAATGCTAGCATAAAATAATATGACCAGTACATGTTGGACATCCCACCCACACACGTTTTGGGAACACATTCATAATGCGTACAGCAAAGGAGTGGAACTCCCTGTCGGAATCTGTGTTTCCTGATAGGTACAACCTGAGAGTCTTTAATTCAAGAGTGAATAGGTTACTTCTAGGCAAGCGTGCTCCATCTAAGACCTCATCATCGCTTACCATCAGATGATATAGTGGTGAAACGAGAGCCTATAAAAAGTAAAGTAAATGCTTGGTCACAAAAATTGTAGCCAAAGCGGATTGACACAAGGAAAGAGAGGCCCATGATCAGCAGTGGAGTCAAAATGTAGTAAAAAAATGTACTCGTCAATCCTTGTCACGTCGTTTATATTAGACCAGCTTGTTCCCTCGACATCGTACGCACATTATTCCGCATTTTCCCGTAGCTGTAGCAATTTCGAGACATCCTCTCTTAGGCAGTACTCACATTTATTCAGCTCCATTCAGCTTATGCCCATAGAAAACAACGATTTTGTATGGAGACGCGTACGCGTCCGTTCAGCTTTCCGCGTCTATTCAGCTTTTGCGGCAAGCAAGTATAATATGAAGACAAATGAAGACAACACAGCCGCTGCCGCTTTCTCATTCTTACGAAGCTGTACGCGGCTGATACAAGCAGAACTGTATAAGTGTGATCAATATCGTTCAGCGAAACGCAAATGGAGCTGAATAAATGTCAGTACTCCCGCGAAATTCCAGCGTTTTACGACCAGTAGTTTCGCCTGTGTGTCGTCTTTCAGTCAGTTCCGGTAGAATTTTATTTATTTGGATTTTTTATATTGATTGATAACCAAAAATTCACTATATTCACGCCGACACTAAAAGCGCTGAAGATTGCAGTGTCAAAATTTGGTCATGCACTTTTCTCTTACTTAACGTGCGGTTACTCAGAATTATCAATTAATTTAATTGTTTTCCCTTAACATTTAATGTTAGTATAACCCCACTAGACAGGCAGACTGGTTTTCGTTATGAATAATAATGATGACACACAAAAACAAAACAAAGAATATGAGGAAAAATATTGAATTAATTTTAATTGTAGCGAATCGGACAGTTTGTAGTCAAATACGTTTTGCAAAATATTACTCATCTTCCTGCCCTCGTGTCATGTTACTTGGGGTTGACCCTTTCAAGTCGATGTTCTTCCTCTTCGTGTCGCTGGCACAAGTTTTTTTTTTTTTAATTTGGGTGGCCCAAAACATTGCCACCTCCACGGCATTGCTGGTGGCAGCACATAGGTCTCCTTGGACCTATGTGCACATAGGTCTCCTTGGACTTGTTTTGGGGTACAGAGGGCAAGACAGTGTTGTCAATAGTGAACCTACAGTAAGTGCCAAATATGAGCAATAGGGAGCCATGCTCAAAATTGCAAGTGTGTGTTGCAGGTGTGCAATTATATACCTACCTAAACATTAAACTTGGAGGGTCAAAATTCATCAAGTGCGAATCGGACCCTCACACGAAGGGTTCAGAAACTGAAAAATTAGTTTTTTGTATGGGAGCCTCCTTTAGTTTTTAATCGAGTTGCTCAGAAAGGAGGAGGTTTTATGTTCCGCATGTTTTTTTTTATTTATGTTCACCGATTTCTCCGCCAATAATGGATCTTAATTTTATTAAGGTATGCAGGTAGCACTAAAAAGTAAAAAAATAGAAAAAGGGAGTACTTAGTATTAGGGTTCCTTTGATTACCCTTTGGGTGCGAAACGCTTAAAACTTGCCAAGTCGCACTATTAAATAACAAACAACTGATGAAAGTTGTACATGCCTGGAGGTATGATTGAAGAACTTCGAGACAACTTGGTAAACAGTTAGAAGAACTCACTTCGTATACAAGCGAAGCCGATATACCGCGTGTATCTGACATCGACGCACAAACGATTTCCATGGGTCCAGGGCATGATTCTGGACACCCTAGACTTAGAATTTTTCGTCGGCTTTTTTCTCATTTTTTCATTTTTTTCAAGGTTTTTTACTTTAGACTGCTCATAATCGTTATTCTGACCTAACCCAATGAGATTTTTTTTTTTTTTTTTATTAATTAACTACTTTCACTAAAAAGAGCAAGCTGAATAAAACTACAAATAGATATCTATATGTGGTACTCTTGAAAAAAATGAGAAAAGAACCGACGAAAAATTCCAACACTGGGGTCCAGAGTCTGTCCAGAATCATGCCCTGGACCCATGGAAATCGTTTGTGCGTCGATGTCAGATACACGCGGTATAGAGAACTTGTTTTTTTTTTACATTTATGTTTTTGGTGGGGTTATCTTTAAGACTCCTTTTTTTATATGGTACTCGCCAAATGGGCATGTACTTGTACTGACTTAACACTTCTGCTTACCCCTTAGCTTAAAATACAGCCGTAATATTATGTGGCTGAAACACACTTGGCACTGAATGATAGCGCGCCCTTGGATGTGTATCAGCTTCCTATGCGCCACAGGAAACACTTGACTGTTGTTGACGATTTTCCTCTTTTTTAGAGTTATTTATAGGTTTGTTTCAAACAAAAACAACCATGGGTAACTACCTATAGGTACCTACTACTTGTATAAATTCTATACTTAATATTATAAAGCAGAAGAGTTTGTCTGTTTGGCTGAACGTTCTAATCTCAGGAACTACTGGTCCGATTTGAAAAATTATTTCAGTGGTAGATAGCCCATTTAACGAGGAAGGCTTTAGGCTATATATCATCACGCTAAGACAAATGGGAGCTGATTACCTACTAGTCGTAAGTTGTTTGGCATGTAGGTTCCTTGGGGAGTGTAGTGGTACACTCCACAAGGAATCTACATGCCATTTCTTGGAATAATAAATAATACTTTTCATCCCGAGAGGAAGGTACCTACCATGGGTTAATTTTTGAAAGAAACCCGCCGAAAAGCAGCTGGCTGAACTTAAGTTAAGTACTACATTTGAATTCAGAATACGAAATATAAAATTGGTTTAGTAGGCGATCATTCTCCGACCTCCGAGAAAGTAGGGTGTTATGATTTTGAAGGCTTTGTCTGTCCGTATGTGGACATTATAACTCTAAAACGGATGGAAGAATTTCTGTGAGGTTTTTATTTTCTTATACAATCTTTTGCAAATAATTTTCTTATTTATATCAAGTTTCAATTTCGAAAAGTTACAATTAAATCTAATTTTGTATTCATAACACACAAAATCACAATTAAATAGAACGCCATATACGCCACACCTATTAAATCACTGCCTATTAATAACAATAACTCATTTAAAGCACCAATTAAACAATAATTGCAATTTCAATCCTTACCCCACACGATATCGTGCATCAACATTTTTGCATCCATTTTGAGCACCTAATCCACCATTTAAGCACAAAAGAACACCAAGAAAGCACAATTTTAAGCACAAATCACTTAAAAAATGTCCATATTGTTGGAGGACTGACACAAAACTGCCAATATTCGCAATAATTTCCTCAAAACTGCTGGATTTTAGTTTATTTTCCTGTTATTTTATTCCTATGTTGGTAGCACTGACACTGTCCGGTTAAATGGACAGTTGGCTGGTGACTGATTTCAGTATCTGTTGCAACGGGAAGCGGGACCTTAATATCAGTTTTATTACTGCGTATTCCAGTGTTTTGTATTGGCTGACAGTTATTCATTTTTATAAGGTTGTCGCAACATTAAATACTAGTTATTTCCAGCGGCTTCTTTTATGCTCATCCCATAGGCATCCTGCATTTTAACGAGATAAAATAAGACTATGGGAAATGCTCAGGGATATTGTACCTTCCTATCAGTGTAAAAAAAAACGTAAGTAACTGAATCTAGACTTCTACAGAAAAGAAACACAAAGTTAATACCTCATTTATAATATTGGTTTTGACTAAAATAATAATTATTTTTCCCGATGCATTTTGCATTCTTATTGACACCTAAATTAAGTTCCATTTCGCGAAGCATTTTTTCACTAAACCTCGTTTTTTTTTTAAAAAAAATCTACATCGTTTTGATACGAGCTGTCATGAAGTAGTTTTTAAATGAACGCACTATGAGGTCAGAATGCGTCATATTACAATAAATGCGCAATATTGGACGTAATCCTTTGACGCAAGCATTGACCACAAAATTTGCGATTATCAATTTCTTTTTGGGTCAAACTTACAACAACGTCAAAGATCAGGATGGTCAGGATGGTTGTTAAGTCAATGCAGAATATAGGTATAACCCGTTCCATCATCTGACCACAAGACATTCATAGTGCGTACAGCAAAGGAGTGGAATTCCCTGCCGGAGTCTGTTTCCTAATAGCTACAAACTGGGAGTCTTTAAGTCAAGAGTGGATAGGTTACTTCTAGGCAAGCGTGTTCCATCTTAGACCGCATGATCGCTCACCATCAGGTGAGATAGTGGTCAAACGAGTGCCTATCAAAAGTTAAAGAAAAAAACCCTCGATATGCCGAAACCCTGCCCTGCTTCATAGGGTCGCAGTCGCTCAGATCGGGGTCTCTGTCCGTCCACCGACCGAGTGACCTCAAGAAAGACGGTGGCACTGTTATCAAGCGCTGCCGTGCACAGCGAGGCTCAGAGGAGACCCCTTTACAGTCGACCCAAGGATGTGCCCTAATTGGCGTTGCACAGAAAGGGGTTTCCGAGGAGGTCGGTTAAGAGGAAAGGAGCTCCTTCTATGTGCAGACGATTATCATCGGGGTCATTTTCCCCAAAAACATCAGGCGCCTTTTGGCTTTCTTTAAGAAAAGTTTTCTTTAAAACTTGACAATTCATGTGAAGTTCCCCCAGCCTACACTGGAGATATTGATCCGTTTACGAAAATTAGTTCACTAATAGGAAGCTACATTAATGCTGAAAATCTTGTGTGCTAAGCCATGGAAAAAAAAAACTAAAAGCGTAAGAGACCCCAGCTTTATCAAAATAGCTATGCCATTACGGCACTCAGAAATTATGTAGCAACCCTTTTCTCACATCCAGAGGATACACAACCACATAAATAAATATTAATTTGTCGTTTATTTCGAGCCAACGATAACTACAAAAACATACACATGAATACCAGCTCATTGCCTTAGGAAAACCTTGAACTGTGAACAAAATACTGATATAATTGAACAGTTCCCACCGCGTTTGTAGGTTTAAATTAACTAAACGTTGCGGTGAGTTGTTAATTAATAGGTAGTAATACTTCATTACTAGTATTATAATCGGCATTAGCATAGTAGTAGGTATATTGTTAGCATTAAATGTTCTCACTGCAGACTAGGATGGATCTCCACTCTATAAGGGGAAGAAATCGGTCCCCTTCTACCATCGGACATCCAGACGCACTGCAACTTACCATCCCTACCTTGTTGCTATTCCACCAATTCGCACTAAGCGTTTCCAAACGTCTTTTATAATGCGCACAGCAAAGGAGTGGAACTCTCTGCCTGCGTCTGTGTTTCCGAATGTTTACAACACTAATCTCTTCAAAGTTAGAGTGAACAGGCTACTCCTGGGTAAGCTCGCTCCATCGTAGACTTTGTCTCTGACATCTCTGACCAAGACTAGAGTCAAGAGCAATACCATCTCAAATGAATAAAAAAGTAATTCAGGTCAGCCCCAGACCGGTTTGGTGGATATTCCACATTCGTAACTCAAAATTTTTGGTTTAAAAAAATTACCTGTCACTATGATTTCAATCAGTCAAGGATAACGACGAGAATAGACTGGCATCGTGACAAGGTTTACCAAGACTAGGGAGTTGAGGACTTTATCAATCCGTAATCATTGTCCCAGAAGTGGCAAAGAATCCTGATTCTCTGTCACTGTTAGTGGTACAGGTCTTGTGCTTGAACACTGTAAAGGCTTATGCCAAGTAGACTGCGCTTATTTTGTGGGGCTGTTGATTGATTGATTGATGGATGGATACGATAATTGAAAGGGGAAGTCACGTAATAATGAGTTGGTCGATTGATCCCAACGATGATTTTTACCAACGTTTTTATTTATGATCGATTTCTGTAATATTATGTCTAAGTAATCTGTTTCATTCGCACGCATCATCGACTTTTTCCGGACGGATGTTTTACTCGCGTTTTCCCCGATCACTTAAATAATTTTGGCAGCTTTTCAGGCTCCATCTCCACCGCTACGGATCAAGGGCTTCCTGTCGTCCGGAAACATGCGAACAAGTTCATATAAAATGTATGCAAACCACGATGCAAGCTGTATTTTTTCCTATACCTGGAGAGACAGTGAACCCGTGAAGGGTATTTCGAGTGTTGTGTAGATAGATCGTTTACCTTATAAAGTGAAATTATGAAGAGGTAAATTGTTTGTTTGTAGGTGGTAATCTCATAAAGGCATCATCTGCCTAGAAGCAAGTAAAAAACTGGCCAAGTAATTTCGGACTCGCAAGAGTATTAAAAAAATCACGTTTCTCGTTTGATTTCAGATTACATTTAATTTCTAATATATTTTGTTATAGCGGCAATAGAAATACAATATTACGTCCCTCCCATAACCCATATCCCATAACCATAACCCTGCCTCCGCTGTCCGTCCGTTTCCCAGGGAAACGGACGGACAGCGGAGGCAGGGTTCCGTTGGTGACACTTTCGGTACGGAAATCTTAAACCAATCATCATTTAGGGCGGGTTGCTTCAAACGATTGGTTAACGTAACATACGTACGTCAAAAAGTAACGATTACGGAAGATGTTTAACATTCATTGAATAAGAAGAGTTGTTTCAAAGCATGAGGAATTCAAAAAAAAAGCTCACATATTTGACGCAACTAAAGTAACGTTTACCAGTGCTCAAACCATCTGTTACCGCTGACATTTTGTTAAACAACTCATTTTTTTAAACTATAGTTAGCACCATTTTTAACGTTTACGCGTGCGTTAAGTGAAAGTGAAACAACCCGCCCTTATTATTGAGACAATCTACACTAATATTATAAAGAGGAAAACTTTGTTTGTTTGTTTTTTTGTTTGTTTGTTTGTTTGATTGTAATGAATAGGCTCAAAAACTACTGGACCGATTTTAAAAATTCTTTCGCCATTCGAAAGCTACATTATCCACGAGTAACATAGGCTATATTTTATTTTGGAAAAAATAGGGTTCCGTAAGATATTTGGGTTTTTCGGACACAAGGTGTAAAAATCAACCAGAAAAGTTACTTATTTTGCGTACGCTGCCTAAACTATAAAAGATAGAACCATAAATTGATCTAATTAATTGTAGATCTTATAAATATCTACAAAAAAGTCCGCGACACACTATACCTATCTATGTCGAGTGAGGCACAACAACCATTTTTTAATTTAAAAATTTTGATTTTTTTTTTTGGACTACATTTAAACGCGTTTATTTTACTCATGCTATTAATTCTTATCAAAATAAATATTTCATCACTAAGTACAGTTTATGTAGATAATATTTGGTCTTTGAATAATTAAAATCGGTAGTTTGGTTTTGAAGTTATGGCGAAATAAAATATTACGATTTATGCTGCACGGCCCGTTGCGAAGTGGACGTCACCAAGGCGGGGGTGCGCGTGCGGGAGGGGAGTTTAGATGTATGTGAGTAAGGTAAACGCGCGGCTCCCTACGCAGCGGTCGTGCGCGAAGTATAATAATTTTGGTGCGAATTTTTATAGATTTCGTTCTAAAACTACACCTACGCAAAAGTTCTTCTCAGAGCCAAACAACAGTTCTTTTCAGGGCTAACCAACAGTTCTTTTCAGGGCCAACCAACAGTTCTTTTCAGGGCCAACCAACAGTTCTTTTCAGGGCTAACCAACAGTTCTTTTCAGGGCTAACCAACAGTTCTTTTCAGGGCTAACCAACAGTTATTTTCAGGGCTAACCAACAGTTCTTTACAGGACTACACAACAGTTCTTTTCAGAGCTAGAATATTACACGCTATTAACATTTTCTTAAACATTTGAAAATGCCAAAGAGAGCCAGGTCTCAACTTACTAAACATAGTTCTCAAGCACGGGCAGCAAGAATACGCTGTATGAGAGAATCTTCACCTGAACGTTCACAACGCCTTGCTGAACAAAATCAGAGAAACTCTCAGGTACGCGCACGAAAGTCGAGTGTCGAACGTTCGCAACGCCTTGCACAACAAAATCTGAGAACCTCTGAGTTATAATAATTATTATAAAGCAGAAGAGTTTGTTTGTTTGTTTGGTTGAGCACGCTAATCTCAGGAACTACTGGTCCGATTTGAAAATTCTTTCAGTTTCGAGGAAGGCTATACGCTATATCATTAAGCTAAGTCAAAAAGGAGCGCAGAATTAATGGAAAATGTGACGCAGACGAAGTTGCGCAGGTCAGCTAGTAAATAAAAAAAAAAAAAAAAAAAAAACACAATCAGGAGGGCAATCGCGCTAATAAAATTCGGCTGGAACGCAACTGAACTGTAGCCATTTCACAAATTTTAAACATTCCGTATCGCGCTAAACGTTTGACAGAAACTTGGAACGCAACTGCATCACAACTGTAACGTTACCGCTGTCAAACAAAAAGTTGAAACAGTGCTACTTTTTCTTGACTTTTTCTCAATCGTTCGCGTTGTGTTGTTTGGATTTTGAACGAAAATACGAAAATATTTGTAAAATTTTGTCAACGCAACTTTGGTTGAAGTTTAAACTTTAGCGCGATACCAAATTCCTTACAGATGAATCGAAACTAGATCATAACCAAAACTGAATTGGAAACGAATTGCAAGCGGACCTAAACTTTTAAAATTAGCGCGATTGGTCTCCAGTGCTCAAACCATAGCTGTTACCGCTGACATATTGTTAAACAAGTCATTCTTTGATTAAACTATAGTTAGCACCATTTTTAACGTTTACGCGTGCTAACGCACGCGTAAACGTTAAAAATGGTGAAAGTGAAACATCCCGCCCTTATTATTGAGACAATAATGATCACAATCAGAAAGACATCCGATGCATCTCATGAATTTGGCGAATGCCATCACGTGTCCACTCTGACTCAGAACATTATCAGGAAAGAATTCCTTATATTGAGTCATAGGTGCACCAAAAATAATACACTAAAGTTCTTGATTTGTGACTTGGTTTTCGTAGAATAAAATTAAAAGTTGGTGACGTCATTGGTTTGGGCGAATATGCAGCGGAGACCGAATAAGGCAAAGCCAGCTGGTGACACTGAAATAACTGACATTTTCTGGCTGTGGAGTTGTGGTGTGCAATAAGCTGATGATGGAGCGTATATTCAATGAGGTAGATCTAATTTATAAGAAGGTGAACCTTTTTAACCAACAAAAATCGGTCGCAGATTATCGGATGCGGGCAGGCAACCTGAACGAGTCTCCACACAGCGACATTATCGCGGCGGCGATTCGATAAGTGCCATTGACGTTCAAAACGTCAACTCGCGGCAATTGACTCGTTCCTGGAGGTGGCGCCCAACACAGTTAGAAAAGCGCTATATAGATCGCTTGATTACCGCAAGACACACGGATTCCCCAATACGCATACATTGCATGTCAAAACTCGCCTCTACGTCATCTCCACAACGAAACCTGACCAATGACGTATGTAGATAAACAACAGTGACGTATTCCGTTCAAAAGTCGTGACTCCATGGCGTGTCCAGATAATGGGTTAGTATGTGTTGCGTGATAGTATTTCCTACTCATGTATCACTATCAGTTCATATTCGCGGCAGGCTATGTGACACCGCGCAGCGTAGCACGACGCCGTCACTTCGTGTGTCTTAGTGTCTTAGTGTTTAAAATTTTATATGTATTAGTTTATTTATTTTGTTGTAAATGTGTATTTTTATTTTGTATGGGCTACTGTTGCCTGAAATAAAGGAATAATAATAATAATATAAAAAGTCCTCCGCCGCGTGTCTGTCTGTCTGTTCGCGATAAACTCAAAGACTACTGTACCGATTTTTATGCTGTTTTCACCAATGGATGGGATGGTTCTCGAGGAAGGTTTTAGTACATAATTTGTCAAGCGGGCGAAGCCGCGGGCAATCAGCTAGTCTAAAAATAAAATTATCTTTAGCCCGCGATAAGTTTATCTGACTAATCTGTACAGTTAAGATTGGTTATGCGAAATCAGGAGACAGATTTGAAAGGTAGATTAATAGGCTAGATTCCATCATCCATAAATTGTAAAACTATTTAGTCCGTCAGTTAGAGTATTGAAAAATAATGGACACGTATTTCTT
Source organism: Ceramica pisi (assembly GCA_963859965.1). Lineage (NCBI taxonomy): Eukaryota > Metazoa > Arthropoda > Insecta > Lepidoptera > Noctuidae > Ceramica > Ceramica pisi. Next base: position 5,622,030 of record OY982555.1, read on the forward strand.
GTTTTTGTAAATCAATGAATATTGACAAAGATAAAACGCATCAAAACTCGGGAGTGGGGGCTCGTGACGTCACGAACTCACGACTCACTAAAAATTATGCGAAGGTGTGACGTATTGAGAATTTTAAAAGCGTCGTAACTTCGTCAATTTTGGTTCCCGTAACAAAAGAAAAAACACGGGTCAAATATTTTTTGATAGTCTAACTGACGGACTAATTAGATTTTTTTCAGGACACAAGCCCATTCCGTTTATAGTGAAATTGTAGCGGCATCTATCTTATGCCGCTTCATAAGAACATAACCTCCTCCTTTTTGGGAAGTCGGTTAAAAAAAAATAGTTGTGACGTCAAAGTTTTTAAACAGATCCTACATCGCGTTGTCAATTCCCCGCGCGATTTGAACTTATACAGTAGCCGAAAATCCGACAGCGAACATCGGGCAGTCGCCCACCTGACACAACACTGCTGCGGCTTTTTAAATGTTATTTTATGAAGGAACTAGCTTCTGGCCGAGACTTCCGTCTTCCGACATCCCATTTTGTCCCGTTCCCGTAGGAATTTCGGGAAATCCTCTCTTTATGATAAAGATGAAAAATGAAATTAGACAGATTGTTGTGTGGTTAATATTATGATTCTAATATGTTTCTACTAAAGTAAAAAAAAAAAAAAAAAATTTTCTTCACTTAAGGATACACTAAGTTAGGTTTGGAGTCACCTTTTAAGAACCATCGTCAACCGACATGGCAAATTGCGTTTTTAGATACCGAGACGAAAACTAAATCAATGATCAAACAAATGTTAAAGGGAAGTCAATTGTAATTTTATTTGTATTTATTAAGATTTAATTTGTTTTATTTAAGTTTGTACCTATAGTCTGTTTTAAGTTTCTTTCTCTGTTTCTTTACACGCTGGTGTCTACATTTCTAATAATTTTTCTGTCGCAGGTATGCTGGTAGGAATTTCTTTTACAATAAGTACCTTTGTGTTCTTTTCTCTGTACTTTTTTTATTTTTAAGTAAATTTTTTTTGTGTGTACATAAATAGATAAACAAATAAATGTTTACCACGCTAATATCCATAGCAAGACTTATCAGTTTACATACAATGATTACTATAGTTAGGTATGTGTTTATATTTAGTGGTGATGAATCATTAGATATCTGCATATGTTTTGTATTGCCCGATGAGCCACGATTTAGATACTAATATGGCATTCCTCGTTTCTATATTTACTTTTTGAGGACAATAGGTTTAATATGATTACTAATCTTGGTGTATAATAAGTTAAATCATAGCTAACTACTGCCCGGGCCTGTGGACGGCGAGCTACATAGCTCGCCGTCCGTCCGTCCAGTGACGACAGGCCGTGTCGACGGCGCGTTAGTGTTCCACGCGCGCCTCAAAGAGAGTCAGCACACAGAGGGGCCCGAAAGGGCCGCGACGCCTGCCGGAGTCGCGGGATTATTCGCAAGAGACACCGTGGCTCCGGAACACAAAGGGCAATGAAGGAACATGGATGGGTTTTAGTCAGTAGAAGTCTGACACTCCCTCCCGCTCCACCCAGAGCGGGAGGAGTCATTGGATGATTACCCATCCATAAAAAAAAAGCTAGCTACTGCCAGCGGCTTCACTCTCGTTAAAGTTGAAAATCGTCCCAAGGGAATCGAGGGTTCTATTCCAGGGCATTGTCTACCCGTGTGCCAAGTTTCATCTAAATCTGATAAGACGTGAAGAAGTTACATACAATCAGATAGACAAATTACTTTCGCATTTGTAATATTAGGTATGAATAAATTAAGGTAAACGCGGGTGAAGTCGTCATGCCCCAATAGTCGACAATTAATCTAAAAACTTTTATATTTTTTTCTTCTGAACTTAAAATGGGTCGGTTTATATGGCAACATATTGTTGGTAACATATTGCACAATTGAAATGACAATACTGAGTTTTAACAGTCATGGCGTCGGAGATATGTTAGTCGAAACTTGTGTGCCCAAGAAAAATCGTTTTTTCGTGAAGTTCAGCTGTCAAACGTGAAACTCAGCACGTGGTTTTGTGTTTTGATTTACATAACTCCAGTGGGGTCTGCGGTAAGTTTCTTTGTTTAATAAGTTAGTTAAGTTTATTTGCTAACGATATAATATGCAATTTGGAATACTTTTAACATAGAAGATATTTTTTTTAATGAGACATCTATTGGTACTTTAAAACTCCCGATTGACCCAAAACCCGTCATTTTTAGAATTATTATGACGACTACTGGGACATGCTCAAAAGTTGCACGTATACTCGTCATAATGAAGATATTTTGTGTTTTACAGTACAAAATGCGAATAAATAGCTAATATCGGGACTTTTACAAAATTGTTAACTCTCTAGTACAAACATATTTAAGGTTTAAACTACATTTGTTGATAAAACTGCGTTTCTTTTAAGCTTTTTCTTAGGGGTGTATTTTACTGTGCTGGTTCTATGTAGATGCACGTACACACAGTCATGGTGATGATTTAATTATTTTGCTTCTTAATGGTTAAAACCCCCTGTTTCCTATATGCACTTTCTACGTGCGTTTTTTGTTAGGTAGATACCTATATATTGGCCGCATGGCCGCTATAGGCCTCCGCCATTCGATTAATGACACGCGATACATAACTACCGCTTTGGGTACAAGTAGGTCTTCCACTTGCCTTTGCTTCTATTATGCTTGGATTACAATTCGTCGCAAGCAAAAATTTACTGCTCTTACACTATGCTTTTTGTTCGAAATAACTGCATTTCGTCACGCGTATTGTACCGCGTATCTCTAAAGTGCCTTAATAGCGCCTGTATAATATTAAAATCGGTTTTATAACTAAGATGACATAGGTTCCATCGCTGCCACTTCTTTGCTTGTCGTATTCGATATTGATGGGTAAAGAGTAATCTTAAGTAACCTAGTGATTGCATGATCGTAATTTTATTTACAGATCATGACTGAAAGAAACTACAAGCAAGAGGACCTTTTAAAAGCCATAGAAGCTGTAGATCAAGGGGCCACAGCATCAAATGCAGCAAGAAAATTTAAAGTGCCGAGGACCACATTAAGGCGCGTCTCCGAGCAAAACGCAGCGCTAGCTGTTTTTTGTGCAGTTTTTTGGAGCTATCTACTCTTTATCCAAAATAAATACCAACTAATAAAAAATACATTAAATTTCTACATAATCTTGGCTTCAAAATGGTAGATTTTATTTTTTATTACTAAGTATAATTTTTCAGTAATCTCCTCACAACGAAACCACAGAAACGAAAAAAAAATACTGAAAACATGCATCTTCTCGAAAACTAACGATTATTTTGATTTTGTACTTACACTAATGGATAGGCAATTTAATTATGAACATTTTGGTAGAAGTATTTTTTTCAAACGACCAAAATTAGATTTTGTAACGATTTTATTCAACATTCTGAGCGTATTCGCAATTGTATCTCTTGCGCTGTTATTGAGGGAAAACATGCTCAAGGTTATTTGGTCAGGGTACGGCCTTAAATGACAAGATTAAAGGGCGTAGTTTAGTCGGCTGCTGAGTTCATAAGTTTTGATGACAATCTTACCATATTTATGAATGTTAGTAATTATTTCTCAGAAATTTATATAAATGAATGTGGATATCATTTTTTGTTAATACTGATTATTTTATTAGGTAGGTCTAAGAGAACTGATTTTACAATTAAAGTATTTTAGACACATAATAAATTTACTCGTGCTACTTATTGCAGCATTGTAGATGCAGCTTAAAGTTATGGCGACATTCCACCTTTTCGAATTTTACCTCTGAGCAGATTTTTTTCTTTTTCTTAGAGCTAATTTGAATTTAGACCAATGAAAAATCATTTGAAAATTTGATAGCTATGGCATATCAGTGGCTGTTGAATCTTTCAAGAACTTAGTTTTCCGATTTTTTTATTTCCTGAAATTATAACTAAATTTACATATCAATGTTTGTTGATCTACCGGATACCTTGTGCTATCGAATAATCATAAATATGGTTTCATAAATTATTCGATCAGACGACGGTATCGGTCCCAGGATAGACTAGAGCCGCTTGGTCCCGTATTCGTCGTGCTCCTAAATAAATATAATTATAGGAAGATAGATTAATTATTCTACTGCAGTTTTATATTTAGCTTAAGTTCTTTTTTTTTTCCATTAAACATATTGTGTAGGAGTTACAAAGCCAACGTAGCGCCGCATTCTCAAGGCAATTTGATGAGTAGCTCCTAGGCCATTTTTGGTTGTAACCACAATTTCAGGCTTTTTTTACGTTACCTATTAAATTTAAAGAACCGTGCCTAGGTTCCATTTTTATAAAAAAAATCCTGTCCATTTTATATTAAGATTCACCAGCACCACTGTTTTTTTTTTAAGCCCTTTTGTTGTTTTCTTTTTGTACCTTTTATATATCCATTTTTTTTTTCATTTTAATAAAAATACGTGTTACGTTGGCAAAGTCCGGAGTTTCATTTCGCTACAATATGCACATGACTGCATGATTAAGAAATATAACATAATATATTGGATAATAAAGAGTATTCTATTCTATTCTATTCTATATATTTTATGGACTGATTTTGTGATTCCAAGTTTTTAGGAATATAAATTAAAATGCAACTATCTCTTTTATTGAATACCTGCTCTTCTAACAGATTACAACCTGCTATTCTAAATAAGGATTTGGTTTTCTATCTATCTACCTATTGTTTCAAAGGCACAAGCATATTTAACAAATTCAAGCACAAAAAATGTACTTATCTTGAACTTTATGTTCAAGAGCAGAGAGTTTATATTAGCATTAAAAGTTGACGAGTACTGGGAATATTTGACGAGTATCCGTACAAATCAGACGACTATTGGTACAAATCGCCTTTTTTTTACTTTTGCCTTAATAAGTACTTATACCCATCAAAATGATTAAAAAAACTTAGTTACTTAGAATAACGAATAAATTCTCTAACACGTCATGCAAAAATTGTCATTGTCTAAATATTTAACACACAGTAGTGCTTCAAAGTCAGTGATTTCCGAAATCCGACGAGTATTGGTACGTTTACCTTAATACATTCTAATCGAAACAGTATAATCATCTACATGGGACAGAGTTCATGGACTTAGTGCTATATTTTTAAACGAGGCCCGCTAGGACCAGTACCTGCCAGGGTTGCAAAATTTGTTTGAAAAGGCCATCGCTGCCCTGGGCCCTAGATGCGCAGATGGCGGCATTTGATAATTTGACACCCAAAAAATACTCTTACTAGACTCTGACGGCCGGTTGTCCAACGCGACCAGAGAGAGATCAGTCACAGGACCGACGGATTAGAACTGCGTAATACGGCTCATTGGCGACGCAAAACTGGATGCCAAGCTACACAGCTTGGCTCATCGCCGCAAGGTTGCCTGCTTGTCGTTTGTTGTGCCCAAGAACTCCACGACCTCATCCCACCGGCCCCCTTCTACCATCGGACATCCATACGCACGGCAACTTACCATCCCTACCTTGATACTATTCCACCAATTCGCACTAAGCGTTTCCAAAGGCGTAGAACTCTCTGCCTGCGTCAGCAGTGTTTCCGAACGCTTACAGCCCTAATCTTTTCAAAGTTAGAGTGAACAGGCTACTTCTGGGTAAGCTCGCTCCATCGTAGACTTTGTCTCTGTCATCTCTGATCTAGACTAGAGTCAAGAGTAAACCCGTTTCAAATAAAAATAAATAAATAATAATAAAGTATAACGAATAAGTGAGCGCTAGCGCACGCAGGTGCACTCTCTCATCCCACACTCTCATAGACGCTGCTGGCATGACCGTTCTGTGCTTTGTGTCTCAATCAATCTAATCATGTTTTTTGGCAAGACTTGGACAGTAAGATTCTGACAATAGTATAAGCTAACCGCTAGACTGCAAGGCACTGAATACCCCATTATAGTAACAACTACGAAGGCCATACATCAACGGATGCTCATTACCGATTCCTATCAGTCATACATTTGTTACATCTGACGACTAAACTACTTAGCAAGGATGTGACTGTGTTTACAAACAGATGTTAGTTATAGCAACATCGATCGGCTTTGAGGATATATTGAGTTAGGCTGTTCGAACACGGTCAAGTTTAAGAACAGAAAGAGTGTTAGAGAAAAGTTGTTCGTAACAATTAGAAAATCATTTATAAAATCGGTTGGCAAGCGACGGAGTTATGCCCGAACAAATATAAAAAAAAAAAATACAAACATTCGAATTGAGAACCTCCTCCTTTTTGGAAAGTCGGTTAAAAAAAAAAGGTCGTAGTCTCTGGACAAGTGACATTTAACCAGCGGTAGAGTCGTGTCTTAACGTGAAAAATGAAACGTTCCAGGGCAAATTCCGTAATCTTGGGAGAGTTCAACTGTGGTTGCGCACTCACTCGCGATTCTTACTATACTGCCAAAGAACTTATTACAAATAGTGATGACTAGCTGACCCGCGCAACTTCGTCTGCGTTACATTTTCCAATGCTCCGCTCCTATTTGCTTTAGCTTAATGATGATATTAGCCTATAGCCTTCCTCGATAAATGGGCTATCTAATACTGAAACAATTTTTCAAATCGCACCAGTAGTTCCTGAGAAGTGAGAGTAACGCGTTCAAACAAACAAACTCTTCAGCTTTATAATATTATTATTCAATTTATTCATTATTATACTATAGTATAGATTAATTTTCTCTTTTATTTAACTAATTCTTCTTTTTTTCATCAATATGGGTGAATGGTTTCAAATATCTGACGAAATGCGTATCAGTAGTGTTGCGTGTCTGTCAAGGTCCGTTTCTGACAAGTTGCGAGTCTATCCTGAGAGATGACGAAATGTGTATTTAGCCACTTGCATTTCTGACAAGACAACCTGCTAGAGATCCGTAGAAAGACAGGGTACACCTGTGTTTCTGCGCACACATACGTAATTGGCTACAAGCTGAACGATTTTTTGCTACGGTGTCTTGTTTTTATGCCAAGCTGCACTTCAGCTACATTCAATAACAGTAAGAGTAGGTTAAAGTACGCTCATCCGTCAAGTAAATCGACCTTGTGCAATACACAGATGAACCATAACATTACGATTCGGGTTAGTGCTATAACTGGGTATAGAGGTATAAAGTATGGATATGGTATAAGACCAGCAACTTATAGAAATCTGTGCAAGTTCATAGTTTGCCTTGCCAATGTGCCAAAGGAACTTCTGATGATAACTAGCTGTTTTTTGAAAATTCGTTTCAGTGACTTATCCCACAACAACGGTGCATCAATTCCGGATATAAAAGTAACATGACATTAAGTCGTACTCTGCCTGCCTAGCCTTCTATATTGGGGTCGGCTTCCAGTCAAACCAGCTGAATACCTCAGGCTGCTTCAGCTGAATACCGGTACTTTACTTGGAGTGGCTGCCTGCCAGACCTCCACAACCCATTAAAACTGGGAAACACTGTACTCCTTGGCCAGACTGGTGTTAGATTTTCTGGCTTCTGACTATCCGTAACGACTGCCAAAGATCTACAAATGACAGCTGGGACCAACGGCTTAACGTCTTTTCCGAGGTACGGAGGAGTCTCGGTATGTTAAGATATACCTCGGTAAGCGTTGCTTAACTATGAAGATCGACCTGTGCGGCTGTTATTATGTAGCCACGAGCTCCTCATATACTCTTCTAGCACAGAATAAACTTTGTAACGCATAACTTGAACATAAAACATTGACCCATCACGACCCGAGCCAAGACAAGGAAAACCGACTGTAAAAAGTATAATTGAAATCGCTAGAACATTACAAAACAGCTGTTGTTATCGTAAACTATATAATTTTCTATTAGATTGTAGAAAATATTTACCATACTGAAATGTGAATCATCATTGTTTTTACTATTTTTTTCAGTATTACAGAGTTTTAGATTAACTTTATTTGCAAAAACATGTGTAGATCACTACATTTTTTAATACAAAGTCCTCTGTCACGTCCAAAAACCGATTTTCATGTTTTCACTACTAGATAGATTGGTTGTCGAGGAAGGTGTAATTTTCCCACTTCTGGGACATAGGCTCCTCTCTGGGAGATGGAGTGGGTCGTTATTCACCACGCGAGCCAAGAGTGGAAATTTCAGAGATCTTTGCAGAGTGAAAAACGAAGTCTAGTAACATGGTTGAACGCCCGGAGGATACCGTGGAGCATCCGGTGGAGGTCTGCCTTGCTAGGGCGGAGCTCCGCCGTGTCCTCGTCGTGGCGAATGTCGGCCTGACGCCCGGCCCTGGTTCAATCTATGGTCCGGAACGAAGAGACTTGGGAAGCGGTCACCTCTTTCTGCGAAGCAGTAATGCTAGCGAAGGAGGAGGCTGAACGCGTGATACAGGGAAACCTCACGCCCCGGCCGCCGCAACAGAAGAAGATGCCCTGGGCGTCGGGAGTCGCAGGGCAATTCCCGGCCACCGTAGGCGTGGGCCTGCGGATGGCGAGCATTGGGTGGCTCGCCGTTCGATCAAAACCAATCCCGGGTCGACGCGACGGCACGTTGTGTTCCACGCGCGCCTCAAAGAGATGTCAGCATAGTAGACGGGGCCGCTACGGTCAGTGCCTGCCAAGGTTGTGGAATTTGTTCTTACACAGGACCCTTGACGTCACAACTTATATTATTAAAATTGTAAACAAGTTGTTGGTGTGGCTTATAAATAAATAAATATGTAAATAAAGGGCACTAGGTGGAACATGGATGGGTTTTAGTCAGTAGAAGTCTGACACTCCCTTCTGTTCTGCCCAGAGCGAGAGGAGTCATTTGATGATTTCCTATACTTAAAAAAAAAAGCTTTAGCTTTACTGCTGCATACTATTGGAATAGAAACCGACCACAAAGTAGTTGGTAGCGGAGGCTTAGCAATAGGGTTCCGTTGGTACGGAACCCTAAAAACGAACAAAAATTCTCCTCAAGTATTGCCTCATCCATTTTCGTGTAGTTTCCCAACTCAGCCCACAACCGCGATCTAATTTTAACCATTGCACAAGCTATCATCCTACGGGTTTGTTTACAAAATAAACTGTATAGTAACGGTAGTGGAAAATTATCTGTGTTGTACGTAGCAGTGTTAAGGTTAACATAATATCACGCGCGTATTCTGCGAAGAGGTAGGCAGAAGTGTATATCTACAGGGTGTCTCGGGAATCTGAGTCCACGAGTGTGAATTTTTTAACGTTCTAGACCGCGTTAACGTAAATGCCAATTTGTATTGAAACTGAATAAGCGTCTGGTGAGAATAACGGATAACCTTTTTTTTCTATACACTTTGACATAAAACGTTTACGTTTACGCGATCGAGCACGTTAGAAAACTCACACTAAACCCTCTGATACTTAAAAGTTTACATTACGTAACTCGACAAATAATGTGATTTTTTTAGTCTTTTTTATTTGAGACTAGCTGACCCGTGCAACGTCGTCTGCGTAACATTTTTCATTACTGCTCCGCTCCTATTGATCTTAGCGTGATGATATATTTCCTATAACCTTCCTCGATAAATGGGCTATCTAACACTGAAAGAATTTTTCAAATCGGAACAGTAGTTCCTGAGATTAGCGCGTTCAACCAAACAAACAAACTCTTCTGCTTTATCTATACTGATATTAAAAAGAGGTAAAATTTGTTTGTAAGTTTGTATGTTGGGGGTAATCTCAGGAACTACTGTTCCGATTTGAAAAATCATCACGCTAAGACAAATAGGAGCGGAGCAATAATGGAAAATGTGGCGCAGACGAAGTTCCGCGGGTCAGCTAGTTAAATAATATTAGTATAGATGGGTTTGCTCTTAACTTTCTTGGTCCAGAGATGACAGAGACAAATAAGGACGCTAAATAAGGAGGAAGGTGGGAATTAAGTGTTCTACTCCTCCGCTGTTCTTTTCTGATTAATTTCGTTGCGGGATCCAAGACAGTTGAATCGCTTCTTCGGGACTCGTCGAGCTTCATTGACTCGGCGTTTTTCTGGTGGTCGCCACTGTTTTGCGGGCTTCATCATCCATCATATCAGCCGAAACATTGCTGGACATAGGCCTCGACGCTTGGGGGAGGCCATGTCCAGCATTGGCCACACCACAACGACCGGTCCTGTGCGTGGCAGGCTTGTCCCAATTAATGAAAAAACAATTTTTGAAGAGACATTGACCCACCTGGTCTTGAAAGTAGGCACTTTCAGAATTATTCCGTCGGACGAACTTTTTCTAAATCGGATTTACTTTGCTAAAAACTTAAAAAATCTAGATTATGATCACTCACAGTTGAGTGACAATATCTAAATGATTAAACTTTCAGAAAGGAGAACGTGCAAGTAGAGCAATGTTGCAAAAGTTGACACTTTTTTATACAAGAAAAAACTTTTTACAAAAAATACAACCGACTTCCAAAAAAAAAACACTACAAAGTAAAAAATAACTTTAATTTCGGAAGTCGGTGTTTTTGTTAGTTTCTTCGTATTTTGACACCGACTTCCGAAATTAAAGTTATTTTTTACTTTGTAGTGTTTTTTTTTTGGAAGTCGGTTGTATTTTTTGTAAAAAGTTTTTTATTTTTCACTTTTTAGTGGTGCCCTACACCTAACAACACCACTCCAAAATCGCAGAAAAGCAAAATACGCAATTTCGATCATCAAAGAATCATCTAAATAGTCAAATTCCAGCTATTTCGATTTAAAATCCAAAGTTCGTAACCGATTTTGATATGATTTAAATGGGACCAATCTGCAAGTATATCCTTTCAGATAAAACAAAAATTTTTCAAATCGGTTCATAATTGTCGGAGATATGAGGTAACAAACATAAAAAAAAAAAAAAAAAAAAAAAAAAAAAAAAACATACAACCGAATTGATAACCTCCTCCTTTTTGGGAAGTCGGTTAAAAATAGATACCGTAAAATGTGACATGCGTCCACTATCCGTTCGTCTTTCCATCTGTCTGTCAGCGGGCTGTATCTCAAGAACCGTAATGAGTAGGTACTAGGTAGATGAAATTTCCAGAGTCTGATGTCTGATGCCGCTTACAAATATTTAAAAAATATATAAATGAAATACAAAAATAATATCTATTTGCGGGTTTCGAACCATGTGCACTCTCTCGTTCAAAACACATATTTTTGACTATTGCTCGTCCTCCATAGCACATAGCGTGATAATATATAGCCTATATTATGTTGACCATACCTATAAGGATTATTTATGCAAAATTTGAACAATATCCGTTCAGTAGTATTCGCGCCAATTGAAAACATACACCTCAAGATTAACTATTTTATAATTTGTACTTATAGATATTAAAAGAATTATAGGGGGCTCCAATACAAGAAACGTGTATTTTTTTTGTCGGTGTATGGTACGGAACCTATGGAAATTATGAGCGAGTCCTACTCGCACTTGGCCGATCTTTTTATTCGGACTTCAAAGTCGTCAAAGTCGGATGGTCACGAGCACGAGCTAACAGATTCATTATAATGTAACTTTTCACAGTGCTATCACTATACTAAAGCTATTAGTTGATACGAACTATTAATTGCACGTCCTTGATCAATACATGACGTGTGATCGGCGAATCGAGTAAACAAACTTTGTAATGGCTCTAAACGATTGTTGTTGACATTCAACAGTATGTTTGTAATAGCCTAGCTTAGACAGTACTAGAAACATTGTAAAGGATGTTAAATTGATGGAGATGGACCGTTGTCTTGAAAGAGAAACAACTTTAAACTTTTACTATCAATATTTAAGGTCCCATTAAAATAGACCCCATCAAAAACATATATGTGAAAAATGGAGCCTAGTTCAATGTTTTAAATATCCTAGATTTTCGAATTCAGCAAAAAAAGAATTAAGATCTAAATGAGCGCCAAGTTCTGTAGATAATACTGAAAAAAGATAAATTAAGGCTCTAGCAGCATAGGCATAATCAAGGTTCGTTGATTCGGCGTTTTCTAGTTGACGTTCATGAGTTGCAGTGGTTGGAAATAGTGTAGCTTGTTCTAAAAGTTACGGAACCCTTCGTGTACAGGTCCAACTTGCACTTGGCCGGTTTTTAACAGCGAAAGCTTTATGAACTTATGAGCTTGAGAGTCTTGGCTAACAATTTACATATAATGCTTTCGGCGGGAGCTAACTTTTCATACCTAACGTTAAAATTACCTCATTCACAACCTTAAGTCCCACGATTGCGTGTGAATAACATTTAAATTGTCTCAGGTCAACGCGAAACCGTTGGATATTATAAAAATACTGTTTGGCTTGTCAACATCCGGCTAAAACGGTTCATTTTAAATATGGGTTACGTTATTATTACCGCGAAATGAAAAATAATATCAACTGGTATCATTTTTGCGGTTTTTGACGAGACGACCGTCAGCCTTATAGTCCAAACCTATCGAATTGATTGGAAAAACCCTTAGCAGTGGATATTAATAGCAAATTAGCATACAATTGCAACACAGCGGTCTGTCTTTGGACTTGTTGCTACTGGTTATGGAGTTTCTTGCACGTTCTTCTCCATAAGATCTACTCTTTGGTACGTGCAACTGCCGCGCTGGAAACAGGGTCGGTGAGTGTTTTGTTGCAGAACAACTTGCTGCTCTTGTCGCTAGCGCGGCAGAATTAGCATCATCTATTTGACTGACAGACCTTGTCTATTCAAAAGTGCATGTAACTGGTCTATTTGAAATAAAAGGGTTTTGAATTTGTTCCAATGAAAGAAGTAAACGTATTCACTGCTGCATAAAGGCCTCCCCAATGCGTCGACCAGTCCTGTGCTTGTCGCATCCATCGGATTCCCGAGGCCTTCACCAGACTGAAAACATTATCCTCCTCTGTAGCAGTCAGTTAAAATGAACAATGACGCATCTCGTGTCTCTGGTGTTCTTAAAAAGACCCAGTACCGGAGAAAAGCATCCTATGCGAGCATTCCTATTGCGAGGGAAGTCCAAACCAGTCTTTATTAAAGGAGTCCAGTTCACCCCACCTTCTCCATCTCCTTTTGGCTCTACCTTTTCAAAACACACAGTCATCGTCATCATCTCAGTTGAATGCCTCAACTATCGCCACATCGACCGGTCCCATGATTGTCACAGACCGCGATACAGTACAGTACCTATACGATAAAGACCATGAAAAGTTTCTTGTTTACCACGAAGAGATATTCATCGTCTGCCATCCTTGATGAAGGTTGTAAGGACAGACAACATAACAAGGACACCTTTCACATCTAAAAAGAAATCTATCTGACATTTTTCCGATGCTCAGGCAGATCCGCAACAGATTGTCTGCGTACTGACACAGATACACGACAAATTCTTGTTTACTCACTAGCAGACATTCCGTAAATAAGTCAAACTTTATTAACTACAGATGTATCGTAGGTCTTGTGATCTGCTGTTTTGCATTTGCTAGCGCTACTTTGGACTTTATTTCAAGAGTCTAAGTTTCATCAATAGAAAAATCGTTTGTCTATACAACAGGCGGGCTAAAAAGGACACTTTAGGAGAATCATAATATTAATCATACAACAACCTGTCAAATTTCATTTTCATCAATGTCAAATTTCATCTTTATCGCTATCGCATTAGGTTCAAGGTTGATTGGGAAAATTTGACAATGATGGGTAACGTGATTGGCTTTCTGATTCTGCTAAAGTGGCCTTTTTAGACCCGCTGATTGGCTTTAGCCCAGGAATTCACTCGAGTGTCAAGTGTTATAATTATTCCAAGCGAACAAACTACAGGGCTAGAAAATTTCCTATGTCATAATCCAGGCATTTTAACAGAATATTTTGACTTACATTGTAAATCCGTCAAGCCTAAATGTGTTCAGTAGTTTGAACGAAAAACGCAACAGATCTACACCAGCTGGCATTTATAATAAGCATGGATTCGCTCAGAAAAACGCTACAAAAGTCCAATCCACGTTGAACCTGCCATCACATAAGTACCCACTCAATAAAAAGACACATTATGTGGTACATAATGGGCCTCTATTAGCATGTAAATACAATCCATATAACACGTTATATGTACATGGATGTCACATGTGGCAGATGACGTTAGGCTATTATCATTAGACACCAGTTAGTTGGAAATGGGTAGTCATCAGTGTAATTTACATAATATAAAGAAGTACTGCGGTACGTAATATAAAGAAGGATCAGGGCCTGTCTGCAAATCATCATCAACACTGATGCAAAGCCAAAGCTCCGAAGCCTTGAACATAGACGCCGAGTTGCCAATTTTTTTTCATGAAGCCCGTTTCATCATCGGCCTACAAGGCGAACGTTTATGCGCCACCGGTACATGGTGGACGTCCCATTCGTACAAACACAAAGTTTTGGGTGTAATACTTTTAATTGTGTGTGCAGCTATGGAACATCGACGCCGAGTTGCGAAATTAGTTCCGTCAAGCCCGTTCCATCATCGATCTACAAGGCGAACGGTGATGCACCACCAGTACTTTGTGGACTTAACATACGAACACACCGTTTTGCGAATAACTTCATTGTGACAGCTTTAGGAGTGGAATTCCCTGTCGGAGGCGGATTTGTGTTCCCCGATTCATAACTAGAACCTGGAAATCTCTCACTACTTCTACATCTCAGCCCACTAATTGGGTAGCCCTTGATTTGAATGGTTCAGAGCACACAAACAGACTACTCGTTGATTCACTGCTAAAATCTGCATTTCCTTATTAATAACTAGAATCACTTAGATTAGATCTTTCACTACGTATTACTGGCTACTTTCGTAGGCCGATGGAATACTTATACTACAGTTAGCATTCCGGTGGTCCGATTCATAACATAAACGGCTAGTGAGCGCTGACCGGTGGCAAAATCCTATGACATTCTTCCCGTTGTGTATAGGCCTTATTTTGCACTACAGCTTTTGTTATAACTTTTGAGGCACAAGAAAGTAAAAATACTACAAAAACCTTTCTTAAAGTTGATAAGACTTACCGAGCTGTATAGATCCCATAATCTGCGAAGACTGAATCTTCTTATAGGTGATCTCTCCACCTTCGCCGACTCGCCGATGACCGATTTTTCTGTCTGACTTGTGCACCTTGCTGATCGCCCCTGAGGGGCCCACAGCCGGCTGTAAGTGAAAAAAATCAATTTAATCTTTCAAGAAAACCGTGTCACATGTCATCAAATGAACCGTGCGCCTTTTTGTGAAGGTCTCAATATATATTTTTTTTTTTCAAATTTTAATTTAAAGTTTAAAATATTGAAGTTTTTAAGAAAATGGATGAAAAATTACCATTCCCTTATCTCCGAAACTACTGATTCTAAAAATTGAAAGAAAAAAAAAAAGCGTAGTAAATTACTTTACAGGAAAATCTATGATACTTAAGATAGCGCAACGTTCCTGAACCCTTTGCGCGGGAGTCCGACAAGCGTTTGTCCAGTTTCTTAAGAAAGGTACGAACTGTTGGGTTGAAACCCAACAGTTCGTATCTCAACACTGAGCCAAAATTTATGGAATATAAGTGTATGCCTGCGACAAATAAACACTTCTCTACGGATTATTAATATTTTGGTAATTTTACAGCTTATTTCTCGTAAAATATAAACTGTATTTAAACTTAAATAGAAAATAGTTCTGATTCCGATATTGCGATATTGATATCGTCAATATCGGAATTGTAATATCGTAACTCGCGGTCCGAGATTTCGATATTACGAGATTCCGAGATTCATGCCCTAGTTTCAATCAGCAGTAGTCCGACATAACACTCCGTTCTTTTCAAACAGAGGAAGGGATTCCTTTGGGCTTTGAGGATTTCCCATTTAAAGGATGCGAAATTATCAAAACGGTCCTCTCGCTTTAGAAGGGAATGTCAGATTCTTACTGACTAAAACTCATCCGTGTTCCTCTTAATGCCCTTTGCGTTCCCATTTTCTTTTTACCGTATATTTTTTGTAAATGTTGCCAGCAGTTTTTTTAAATAGCCACAGCCCACAGGTCGCTCTGCCGTTGTACAGCGACCCGTGGCTATTAAAAAATATGTGTTATTCTTATTACAGTAAAGTCGTTTCGAGTCTCACTGTTTTGTGTTCTTTAATTCTTTATTGTACACCAAAACAACTTAGCAACTTTATTTTTTTGTTCGTGAGATTTATGTTTGTAAACACACGAAGCCAAAGGTTGACTGGTAGAGAATGTATTGTTGCATTAAGTCCGCCCATGTAACACTATTATGCAAAGTTTAAATAAATAAATTAAATTAAATACAGCAGAAATTAATACAGGGGAAAAACTTATGACGTCGTTTTGACAGGCAGAGAAGTAGTAAGAATGAGCGTATGCTGAAACACAGATTTTTAGCAGAGGGCAGTGATACATGAACCTACTAAGAGCTGCGTAGCTACCAACGGCAACGCTCGTGCCCTGTTTGCCTCGCCTGCCCTGCCCTGCAAAATCTGTATTGTGCTGTGCTGCGTCACCTGCTTCTTAGCAGACGCTAAAGGCGCGTTTCCACCTGCAAGCAACTTGCATGCAAGTTTAATTACATTGCGGGCTATCAAGGGATCATCTGATCAAGCGCTCCATCGTGCCCCGTAGTGTAATTAAACTTGCATGCAAGTTGCTTGCAGGTGGAAACGCGCCTTAAGTCTCAACCGTGTCTCACGGCTACATTTAAGTGACATAGATTTATTATTCGATTATTATGAACGTTTTATGTTCAATCAAAATGCCCATAGCGTCTTGTGCATTCCTACCACATAAGGAGTTAATATTAGGGTGATTAAATATTAAAGTCAAACATTTTATGACGATACTTAAGCTACGGCCACAGAACACTGAAATGCCTCGGCGCAACTGTTAGACATGACATTGTCAAATTTCCCGTACAAACCAAACGTGTCAGAGAATGTCACAGTTTACCCATTGTCACGAGCCGTCAATATGTTTCAAGAACATATTGACGGCTCGTGACAATGGGCTTGTGTCCTCAAAAAATCTAATTAGTCCGTCAGTTAGATTATCAAAAAATATTTTACCCGTATTTTTGATGTTGCTGGCACTGGAACGTGGGGATAAGCTTAAGAAAAGAGAGGCCTAGCTCAGCAGTGTTGCTGAATTTATTGTTCGAAAGAGTTACCGCAGCCCTGGAACGCTAAGGGCATAATGGAGGAACACGGGTAGTCAATAAGTCTCACTCCCGTCACACCGTCATTTGATGATCTCCGATCCAAAATTTTCGAATTCAGGTTGAAGTGATGATGTTGAATATGACAACCGAAACTAGTGTTCATTACACATTTCGCAGGCGCAAATATTATTGGTCATCTGCTTTAAAGCCATCCTCCTGGTATTTGTACTTCGTTGCAAGTCAGAAGCCAGACAATCAGACACCACAAAAGCCAATGTTCTGTCTTATGTTAATCATTGAAGTCAGAAAATCCGACACCAGTCTAGCGTACGCAAGAGGCTTTATAGTCATTGAGCGTACGCGAGCGTAGGTGATAATGCCTACTGGTATTCAGCTGATGTATAATACTGGTATTCAACTGCAGGTTACATCGGTACGGTAAGCGACTCCTTCACAGTTCGGAAAAGGCTTGGCCAATTGTATGGCGTGTCAAGGTAAAGAAATTCGTAATCTGTATTCACAGTCACTCAGATAAATTTCGAGGGGAATAAACGCATAAAGCATTAGCTTATATTATCCTTTATTAATTATTATAAATAAAAGAAAATTTTACCAAAGCCTAGTTTGGTAAACCAGTTTGTTTTGTTGCTAACTAGAGAAAGAGACCATTAATGAAGTAATAAATTCGGTTTTTAGCCTCGATAATTTGTATTTTGCATAACGAGTTATGCTTGTTGGAGTGTTTTTGGTGATAAGAATTAGTTCTAGGTTCTCAAAGGACTTGAATTTTCTGTCGTGAGTGAGGTCTTCTTAATTTGTTTGTGTCATGCCTTTTTCCAGTCCTTATTACTGAGGAGCTTCTACCCAATAGTTCCTGATTGGATCGTAATATTACGTTGAAGTATGTTGGCGATTCACGTCGCAGTGTACAGTACAGTAGTGCGAAATACGTCGCAATCGATTGCGCAGGATGTCAATTTGACAAGAAACATAGAACAGCCCATGCGCGGGTAGGTCGCGTATAGTATGCAGTCTCAGTCCCTCGTATACGTTCGATACATACTTGTGACCCGCTTACTCAGTACAATACGACTGTTGATACGAAAAGTGTTATTGTTTATTTTGGTTTTTCTTACTGTTTCATTTATATTTTGTGTGTTTTTGTGGTGTATATGTTTGTTGTGTTACCTTGTGACCTTGTTATTGTTACTGGTTGTGTTTCTTACTTGTTAATAATACAAAACTTATATAAATCAGAAAAATATTCTCCGAACGTAACACTTTTTTACGCGATGGGACCTGCGCGGCCGTCACTAAAAGCTAACTTCGGAGCGACAAAGAAAAAAATAATCGTACTGTACAGCGAATTGACGTGGGGGCAACAAATTTCCAGTCGACACCCGATGGCAACAGATTTTTTAACCGACTTCCCAAAAAGGAGGAGGTTATCAATTCGGTTGTATGTTTTTTTTTTTTTTTTTTTTATGTTTGTTACCTCATAACTCCGACAATTATGAACCGATTTGAAAAATTTTTGTTTCATCTGAAAGGTTATGCTTGCAGATTGGTCCCATTTAAATTATATCGAAATCGGTTACGAACTTTGGATTTTAAATCGAAATAGCTGGAATTTGACTATTTAGATGATTCTTTGATAATCGAAATTGCGTATTTTGCTTTTCTGTGATTTGGCAGTGGTGTGGTAGGTGTGGGGCACCACTAAAAAGTGAAAAATAAAAAACTTTTTACAAAAAAATACAACCGACTTCCAAAAAAAAACACTACAAAGTAAAAAATAACTTTAATTTCGGAAGTCGGTGTCAAAATACGAAGAAACGAACAAAAACACCGATTTCCGAAATTTAAGTTATTTTTTACTTTGTAGTGTTTTTTTTTGGAAGTCGGTTGTATTTTTTTGTAAAAAGTTTTTTATTTTTTATTCCCGAATACCACCTGGTGGAAATCCATCTATACTAATATTATAAAGAGGTAACATTTGTTTGTAAGTTTGTATGTAGGGGGTAATCTCAGGAACTACTGGTCCGATTTGGAAAATTCTTTAAGTATTAGATAGCCCATGTGTATCGAGGAAGGATATAATACATATCATCACGCTAAGACTAAAAGGAGCGGAGCAATAATGGAAAATGTGACGCAGACGAAGTTGCGTGGGTCAGCTAGTATTCCATACAGGGGCGGGGGGGACTGAGAATATTCTCAACTCCTGCCAGCGACGCATTCCATCAGGAGAGATAGTGGTCAATCACGAGCCTATCAAGAGTATGGACCACGCAAAAAGCTATCTGGTTAATAAATAAATGACCATATTCTTCAAACATGTGCATAATATTTTTCTTCTTGAATCCTAAGAAATATGAAGAGGTAAGTATGACTCATTAAGGTAAACATTGCGTAATCATATTTACGGCAATGTTATTCTTGATAAAAAAAGATTTCATCTTATCTAGAATAAAAACGGAGGTAGTGAAGTATGTGTCATGTTTTTAATGTAACTGAGTGAAAAAAATATATTTATATGAATTTAGTAGCTTCCCTTGGATTTGCTCCCATAGCCTATACGGCAGGATGCACGATTTTAATCAAAACTATTTTTTGAAGTGAAAACTTCTTTAGCGGCGTTGAGCACTATTCTTGGGACGGGTATAAAATGAGGACACGTGACCTGATCGAAAGTTCGTAAGACGTATGATTAAAAAATGCACAACGTTAATGTTCAAGTGTTCACTTCTGCCAGCACTCCCGGAGTGCAACCCGTTTTTTAGGGTTCCGTACCCAAAGGGTAAAAACGGGACCCTATTACTAAGACTTCGCTGTCTGTCTGTCTGTCACCAGGCTGTATCTCAAGAACCGCGATAGCTATACTGTTGAAATGTTCACAGATGCTGTATTTCTGTTGCCAAATACTAAAAAACAGAATAAAATAAATGTTTAAGGGGGCTCCCATACAACAAACTTGTTTTTTTTTTAGCTGTTTTTATAGATAATGGTACGGAACCCTTCGTGCGCGAGTCCGACTCGCACTTGGCCAGTTTTTCCTTATATCAATTGGGATCAGTAGTAATAATTATATTACTTATTATGGTACACGTTTGTAGCCGACTGCAGGAAGGCAAGGTTTCTATGTATAAAGAAACAGAAACGAAATATAAAGAAACAGTGCTGCGCGGCGACACGTCACCTGCTGCTCTTGCCTGAGTCGACCACGAACTTGTACCTTTACGATCAAACAACTTTACTGCTTTATTTTAAACTTACTGCTACGCCCGCTTGTCAAATTATATACTAAAACCTTCCTCGAGAACTACTCTATCCATTGGTGAAAACAGTATGAAAATCAGTGCAGTAGTTTTTGAGTGTATCGCGAACAGACAGACAGACAAACGCGGCGGAGGACTTTGTTTTATAATATGTAGTGATATCAGTTTAGAAATCAGTTACATTCAGATGATAACCAAGTTCTGCCTCTTTCGTCGTTGGTCTAGCAGTATCGCACCCAGAAAGCCAAGCGTGGGTCCTTGGATCGTTCAGGGATATGGGTATTTCCATACTAGAGGTAGCTGCCCTGTATTTAGCGAAATGGGGGATCATCGATTCATCTAACACTTAGTACGAGTAAACAGTTAGTACGAGTAAAGTAAACACTAACCTAACCAGATTATGCTGGAGTTTCAATGCCCTTTTTTACAGACGGGAAATCATCAAATGACTCCCTCGCTCTGGGCGGAGTGAAAACGTCTCAGCACAGAACAGATACAGGAGATAAAGGAGACCTCCTTATTTGTTCCGTGGGTGTCAGACTCTTACTGACTAAAACCCATCCGTGTTTCTTCATGCGTCTTTTGCGTTTCAGGGCCGCGGTAACTCTTTGAATCCGCAACCGTGGCAGGCACTGGCTGTAGCTGTTCCCTGTAATTATACTGACATCTCTTTGTGCTACGCGTGGAACACCACAACGCGACATCAAAAATGCCGCAACAAACGTAGCCACCTATTGGGCCCAAACAGTAGTAAGAAGTACAGTCATTTTCCCAATCAACCTTGAACCTTACAATTTTAAAGATAAAGTTGAAAATTTATTGATGAAATTTGACGGATTGTTTTAGCTTGATGTGCTGGCTTCTGTACCGTCGTTACCGTTTGGCAACAACGGTCTTTTCCTTCAATAAATGATACTTAAAAACAAAACGCAACTTCGGGGAATACTGTGATGATAATTACGAGTGTGTTTGTTTACCAAATCAACATTGAACCTCACATTTTATGTGTTTACGGTTGAGTAAGAATAACACAAGCCGTTGGCTGCGCTACAGTGTAAAATTAGCTAGTCAGTGTGCGACGTAAACTGCAGGGGGCCTTACTCTCTAAGCCCGAAATCCATAGTTTCGGCCATATCACCTTATCACTAAGAATGAATGATAACACGTTTTTATTTTTAGTTCTAGTACCTAAAACGTAACAGACAGATGTATTGCTGGGGAGTTTGTTGGCCACTTCTTCTCCACAGCTAAAACACTAGGAAGTGGTGACGGGCGGGCGTTTTGTGGGACTGTCTTTTGCAAAACTTGTTGTCTAATCGTGTTGTCATTTATTCCTAGTTCAAGTTCGGGACTAATCGTAAGTCCGTAGGTGATACGTAGTAGAAATCGTCCGTAACTAAGGCCGAAAGTACGGACTTCGGGCTTAGAGAGTAGGCCCCCAGGCTCCTTGGGGAGTGAAGGGGAGTACTAAGAGAGGTTCTCCAAAAATTCCTACACGAACGGTAAAAACGGATCTACGCGTACAAAGACGCGCAAAAGCTAGTTTAATATATTTCTTCACTATTAAGGCTCTAGACAGACTAGAGCCTAAATTAGTTGTTTCTTTCACCAAAGAATGGAGCAACCTTTTTTTTTTGGGATGGGAAATCATCAAATGACTTCTCCCGCTCTGGGCGGAGCGGGAGGGAGTGTCAGACTTCTACTGACTAAAACCCATCCATGTTCCTTCATTGCCCTTTGTGTTCCGGAGCCGCGGTATCTCTTTCGAATAGTCCCGCAACTCCGGCAGGCGTCGGCCCTTTTGGGCCCCTCGGTGTGCCGACTCTCTTTGAGGCGCGCGTGGAACACGAACGCGCCGTCGACACGGCCTGTCGTCATAAGACGAACGGACGGCGAGCCACCCAAAGCTCACCGTCCAGAGGCCCTCGCCTAGGGTGGCCTCCAACGCCCGCGGCGGCCGGGACGAGAGGTTTTGTCCCTCTCCCACTCCGCCACCTCCTTCGCTATGCTAGTTACTGCTTCGCAGAAGCAGGTGTCGGCGTTCCATTCCGTCTCGCTCCGGACCATGGATTGGACAGGACACGGCGGTGCTCCGCCCAAGCGGGGCACACCTGCAGAGTGTGCTCCACCGTGTCAGAATGGAGCAGCCTTAAACTGGTAGATATTATGTATCCGGGTGAGGTGGGTGCGTTATTGTTTATTTACTTTCAAATCATGATTATAATACCTACTTATCAAAGAATATCTTTTTAGTGCACATTTCGTATTGCATCTATTTTTAACTTTTTCCTTGAAGTCTGACTCAATGTTCCTAGCACTGTAGATATTTTTCTCGTACTTTAAGGCAAACGTGATTGGATATAAATAGAAAGACAGCTATGACAATACAAGGGAAGGAAATAAAATAAAAAGCTATAGAATTAATTATTTCAAGACATTAGTGACATCCATTAATCCGTCGGGTACCGCGCTGATGAATTACTTACCATTTTCATTGCCACCTCTACTCTCATAAAGTCCCTGTATTTTATTTTATTTGTGATGGGTTTGCTCTTGAGTCTAGTCTAGATCAGTGGTAACAGAGACCAAGTCGACGATGGAGCGAGCTTACCCAGAAGACGCCTGTTCACTCTAACCGCATTCAACCCCCGAAAACGCCACATGTGTTTCGTTGGCACTAAAAGTGTTTAAGACCATTTCTTCTCACCAAAAACGGCCTGCATTCCATCAGAGAAATGTTACAGGCGGGTAGCAATTAACTGATTATGCAAAAATGTAGCTTCAACTCTCTGACTGCATTTCCACCAGGTATGCGAGGCATAAATGCATGATTGTGTCCACTAAAGCTGTGCTAGGAGCTTGCGTGCTTAGCGAAGCTATGGAACGGTGTGTAACTAAATAGTGTCAGGATGCTTTCCAGGAGTGCGTGGGCGGGCGGGCCGAGTGACCCTGGCGGGTCGAATCAGGAATGATTCATCATCTGCCAAGCCTTTTTCCCAACTATATTGTCGTCCGGACCGGATTCAGCTGAATACCAGTGTTTTACGTGGAACGGCTGCATACCAGACCTCCACAACCCATTAATTATGTAACACGGTACTTCTTGGTAAGACTGAAATCAGATTTACTGGCTTCAGACAATCTGTAACGACTGCCAAAGATCTACAAATGACAGCCGGGACCAACGGTTTAACTGCTTTCCGAGGCACGGAGGAAACTCAGTATGTTAAGATGGTCACCCATCTTCAGACCAACCTTGGCAAGCATTGCTTAAGCTCAAAGATTGACCCGTGCGGCTGTTATTATTTAGTCACGAGCTCCTCAGGAATAATGATATCCGCAAGCGAGACAAGGTACCGACTTAGCCCGAAGGATCGCCAAACTAAAGTGGCAGCGGGCAGGGCACATTGCTCGCAGAATAGAAGGTCGATGGGGCCGAAAAGTTCTGGAGTGGCGACCGCGTACCGGAAGACGCAACGTTTGAAGGCCTCCCACAAGGTGGACCGATGACCTGGTGAAGGTCGCGGGTAGCCGATGGAAGAAGGACGCACAGGACCGGTCGTTGTGACGACGCTTGGGGGAGGCCTATGCCCAGCATTGGACGTCTTTCGGCTGATATGAAACTCTGGAATATGCTACCCCTTGACATCAAGAAGTCTGAGTCAAAATTTTCTTTTAAGCTTAAACTCCGAAAACACTACTTAAAAGCCTGTCATTCGTAGTTTGGTCTCGTCATAATTATTTTAAGTTCTCTTAATCAGAAAAATACTATCACACACCCACACATACACACATTCATACTTTTTCTCACAAAAACAATCCCTGTCCACCCCATGATTCTGTGCTTATCCAGTAGTCCAAATCCTTTTCCGTAGGCGAGTGACCTGGAGTCCTGAAATACAGGGTCTCCCTAGTTTAGGCTCCAGTCCACCCTTGAATTGTCAACATACTGTCTAAATTGTTCCTATATTTGTGGTGGAAAATAAACGAATTTTTATTTTTTTATTTTTACTATAAAACATCATATTTATTAGTTTATTATTTTAGCATATAATATGTATTGTTTTAGTAGATATATATGTTATTATATTATTTGTGTAATGTATTGTATTGAAAAGATTCAATTTAAATGTTTTTGTTTTTTTATTATTTACTAGCTGACCCACGCAACTTCGTCTGCGTCACATTATCCATTAATGCTCGGCTCCTTTTAGTCTTAGCGTGATGATATGTAGCCTATATCCTTCCTCGATACATGGACTACCTATCTAATACTGAAATAATTTTTCAAATCGGAAAAGTAGTTCCTGAGATTACCCCCTACAAACTTACAAACAAATTTTACCTCTTTATAATATTAGTATAGACAGAACAATTAATTTTTAACCGACTTCCAAAAAACGAACATTCTTCTAAATTCGGTACACTGATTACTCAGAGGTTTCTGATTCGATTTTTAGTTCGATGCGGCATACTTGCCATTTGATCCCGTAAAACCTACGGGTACCTTACTCATAAGTAGATCTAAATTACTGTCCCGCACGCGCACCCCCGCCTTGGTGACGCCCACTTCGCAAACTCCGTGCAGCAGAAATCGTAATATTTTAATTTCGCCATTACTTCAAAACCAAACGTCCAATTTTAATCATTCAAAGACCAAATATTATCTACATAAACTGTACTTAGTGATGAAATAATTTATTTTGATAAGGATTAATAGAATGAGTAAAATAAACGCGTTTAAATGTAGTCCAAAAAAATCAAGATTTTTAAAATAAAAAAATGGTTGTTGTGCCTCACTCGATATAGATAGGTATAGTGTGTCGCGGACTTTTTTGTAGATATTTATAAGATCTATAATTAATTAGAACATTTTATGGTTCTATATTTTATAGTTTAGGCAGCGTACGCAAAATAAGTAACTTTTCTGGTTGCTTTTTTACACCTTGTGTCCGAAAAACCCAAATATCTTACGGAACCCTATGTTTTTCCAAAATAAAATATACCCTATGTTACTCGTGGATAATGTGGCTTTCGAATGGTGAAAGAATTTTTAAAATCGGTCCAGTAGTTTTTGAGCCTATCCATTACAAACAAACAAACAAACAAACAAACAAACAAACATACAAACAAAGTTTTCCTCTTTATAATATTAGTGTAGAAGTGTACATTGTTGTATTGTACTCCTACCACAATGTAGTCTTTTTAACCTAAAGGTTGACTGGTAGAGAATGCATTGTTGCATTAAGTCCGCCCATGTAACACTATTGTGCATAAAGTTTTAATAAATAAATATGATGATGATGATTTATTAAACAGCAACTGTCGAGAAATAGTAACAATTACGTAATTTTTTGACAAATTTGTCACATTATCAGTTACATTAAACACGGCCCAGTATTCTCGATGCTCCTGACAATTCATATGCCTGTAAATGGTTTAGTTGAGCTTATACTACACTTTGGCGATGGCATAACAAAATTGGCACAGACTAGGGAAGCGAGACAAGTGCCACGCGCATTGACCTCGTCTTGCCTGTGACCTCTCGCTTCCGGTGGCTCAGTTCATGCAGGCAAACAAACTGTTTTATGAAACTTGTAGTTTGGCTACCGTACACTTTGACCTGTTTGAGGTAACGTGGTTGCAGTCCAATGCATGTTTTGAGTAAGACTCACGTTTGCAATGTATCTTTTGAGAGTTCCGTACCCAAAGGGTTATCAACGGAACCCTATCACTAAGCCTCCGAAGTCTGTCTGTCAGCGGGCTGTATCACATGAATCGTACGTATTATAGGAAGACAGTTGAAATTTTCAGTGTGTGTACTTCTATCGCCACTATAATAAAAAAATATATTTAATTTAGCGGCTAAAATTAAAATTAAATGGCCAATAGACCCTCATACAAGAAATCTGTTTTTTTTTTTCGATTTCGGTTTAAAGATTCTTTATTTGTATTCTAAAAGAACATACATTATTACATTGTTCACTTAATGATTTATAGACGGAACCCGTCGTTGAGAGTCCGACTCGCACTTGGCTGGTTTTGTTTCGCCTGTTCTATGCGACGTACGTGTTTCATGAATGTGCTAAATAAATTGTATTCTTTATCTTTATATTATTTAGGAAGTACAAGAGGGATCTTGTTATTATAAAGCAGAAGAGTTTGTTTGTTTGTTTGCTTGTTTTGTTTGGTTGAACGCGCTAATCTCAGGAACTACTGGTCCGATTTGAAAAATTGATTCAGTGTTAGATAGCCCATTTATCGAGGAAGGCTATAGGCTATATATCATCACGCTATGACAAATAGGAGCGGAGCAGTAATGAAAAATGTGACGCAGACGAAGTTGCGCGGGTCAGCTAGTTTCTAAATAAATATGTCACAAACTTTGTGACAACCGTTCTACCTCCTAACTTGGCAGTCTGTGGCTCCCCCTGCCACCTTTCTTTCACCTACATTTTTATTTATAGCCGTCCACCCACCATCGTCGCCGTACCCATAAGCAGAGAGTTCAGAAGATCGACTTCCAACAAAATCTGTGTGGAAATATAAGTTAAGTACCAAGTTTCATCAGGAGGCCTACTATGACGTGTCAATGCGATCATGTGAAAAAGGGAATGTGTTATGCGTCTTGTATAACTTCCGTCTCCCTCCCACAACGTGATCATGAGTTTTAAGACGTCAGGACTTCAATAGTGCCATATAAATGGCACAGACAATCTCAACGTGATAACGTAAGTTATGTGAGATGCTAGGGTTTGACAGCGCACTTGAAGTGCGCTGTCAAACCCTAGCATATATGGAATGACAGCCAGCTCACATTTTTCTTCTGACAATCGTTTTCGTTGATACAGAGTTTATCACTTCGTTGGTCTAGGTTGACTAAATAAAACACTGATTGCATTATGACAAATAAATACCTACTTCAATGATGATTGTAGAGGTCGAAAGGGCTAACCTAGGAATAATGTACTGGAAGCCAATCCCACTATACTTGGTGAAAAGCTAGGCAGATGATGACTCTAGTTGTTAGTGATTATCATGTCGTCTATTTTTCTATTTTACAAAGGCAAGGTGTACCTATAGAAAATCCACATTTAGCCAATGACATATTATATATAGACACGTCATAGACCAACATCGCGGCGCTTAAAAACGGCGAAAATACTAGAAGCTACTAATACGCATGAAGAAAGGGAAAGAAAATATGTCACCGTACGGGAGATAAATATACATCTTCAATTACGTCACAGGATAAGTAATAGTCAAATTGACATCAAAACAAACGTAGTGTCGCGTGACAGGTTGGTGCGTAACTAAGCGCGATGTAGCCAATT
Organism: Ceramica pisi; assembly: GCA_963859965.1. Lineage (NCBI taxonomy): Eukaryota > Metazoa > Arthropoda > Insecta > Lepidoptera > Noctuidae > Ceramica > Ceramica pisi. The sequence goes on from OY982555.1 coordinate 5,649,799, forward strand.
GGCTTCATTTCATGTTGTCATTTTAGAGTGCGGACAACGTATCCATAGTTTTATATATCATTGCATTTAGCCAGTTATTTTTAAGTCTCAAATAGTTGAAGTGGAACCCTATTGCCTAAGCCTTCAACCTGGCACAAATACAGACTCCGGGCTGCTATAGTTCCAAATGTGAAACCTCAAATCATTGTTCCTGGACTTCACACTGAGTAGTAGCACTGACATAGCACCCATTTTTTTAATGAATGGCTAATTACCTAATGAACCCTTTCGCTCTGAGCGGAATGGAAGGGAGTGTCATAACTAAGACCCGCCCGAGTTCTTTCAAAAAAATTACCTTTAAAAAATAAAATAAATAAAATATTCTTTATTTCTGACTAGCTGACCCGCGCAACTTCGTCTGCGTCACATTTTCCATTAATTCTGCGCTCCAAACAAACAAACAAACTCTTCTGCTTTATCTATACTAATATTATAAAGCAGAAGAGTTTGTTTGTTTGTTTGTTTGGTTGAACGCGCTAATCTCAGGAACTCCTGGTCCGATTTGAAAAATTATTTCAGTGTTAGATAGCCCATTTATCGAGGAAGGTTATAAGCTATATATCATCACGCTAAGACAAACAGGAGCCGAGCAATAGTGGAAAATGTGACGCAGACGAAGTTGCGCGGGTCAGCTAGTAATATTATAACTCAGATGTTCTCAGATTTTGTTGTGCAAGGCGTTGCGAACGTTCGACACTCGACTCTCGTGCGCGTACCAGAGAGTTTCTCTGATTTTGTTCAGCAAGGCGTTGTGAACGTTCAGGTGAATACTCCCATACGGCGTATTCTTGCTGCCCGTGCTTGAGAAGTTGAGAACTATGTTTAGTAAGTTGAGACCTGGCTCTCTTAGGCATTTTCAAATGTTTAAGAAAATGTTAATAGCGTGTAATATTCTAGCTCTGAAAAGAACTGTTGGTTAGCCCTGAAAAGAACTGTTGGTTAGCCCTGAAAAGAACTGTTGTTTGGCTCTGAGAAGAACTGTTGTTTAGCTCTGAGAATAACTTTTGCGTAGGTATAGTTTTAAGAACGAAATCTAAAAATAATCGCACGAAAATTATTAAACTTCGCGCACGACCGCTGCGTAGGGAGCCGACCTCGCGTCTGAGCCACGCGTGTACCTTATGTAGCCTACACACTATTCCCGAAGTTGATCGAAGTTGAGCGAATACGATAGTGTAGAAGGGCACTTCGCTTCGCCTCGTGCAACTTCGCTTCGCCCCCGGCGACTTCCAGTTGTTGTCGGTTTTTGCGCCCGAGTCAAAGGACTCGAAGTTCGAACACGAAGCGTCTGTCCACACTACTCGGCTCACTTCGGTTCGCGTCAGCCATAGTAAATACGCAGGAATTTTATTATGCGAGAGTACACATTGCAACGGCAGTTGCCACATGAACGTTATCCATTATGCCTATCGTGAGGGGAACGGGGGGAACGGGCGACTGAGCTCCTCGCGAAGTTGCTCGAGTGTGTGGACACCTACTTCGGAATTCGGTAAACTTCGGAGAGCACTTCGCCTCGTGCAACTTCGGAATAGTGTGGAGGACACTTTATATTACTCATAGATCTAAACTCCCCTCCCGCACGCGCACCCCCGCCTTGGTGACGTCCACTTCGCAACGGGCCGTGCAGCAGAAATCGTAATATTTTAATTTCGCCATAACTTCAAAACCAAACGTCCGATTTTAATCAATCAAAGACCAAATATTATCTACATAAACTGTACTTAGTGATGAAGTAGTTTATTTTGATAAGGATTAATAGCATGAGTAAAATAAACGCGTTTAAATGTAGTCCAAAAAAAATCAAGATTTTTAAATAAAAAAAATGGTTGTTGTGCCTCACTCGACATAGATAGGTATAGTGTGCCGCGGACTTTTTTGTAGATATTTATAAGATCTACAATTAATTAGAACAATGTATGGTTCTATCTTTTATAGTTTAGGCAGCGTACGCAAAATAAGTAACTTTTCCGGTTGATTTTTACACCTTGTGTCCGAAAAACCCAAATATCTTACGGAACCCTATTTTTTTCCAAAATAAAATATAGCCTATGTTACTCGTGGATAATGTAGCTTTCGAATGGTGAAAGAATTTTTAAAATCGGTCCAGTAGTTTTTGAGCCTATTCATTACAATCAAACAAACAAACAAACAAACAAAGTTTTCCTCTTTATAATATTAGTGTAGATAACAAAACCCATAGTACTCACATGGGAAATGTAACAAAAACGGAAAAATTAAACAAAAAATTAAAATTAAATCACTCTCCGAACTAAGGACCTCCACAATAGGGATGAGATCCTGTCCGCTACAGTCATCAGGATTTTATTGCGGCTGCCACGCACTCTGCGGATCAGGGATGCCGTTTTTTTTGCGAATGACTGCATGAAAGCCATCAGTGTGATACAGCGCGAACATCCCTGATGCACTACAGAAACGAGGCAGCCCCAACATCATCCTGAAAATATTATTATACTGGATACGCAGGTTATACAGCGACCTTTTGGTGTGACTGGTCCACAGATTCCCAGTGTAGATGCTTAACTTCTTCAGAGCATCGGTAGAATCTGCGGGCCAGCATGTTACCTCTGACCGCTAAACACCTACGCTCCCTCTCGATGTCTACATCGTCCTCAAGGTCGTTGGTAAGGAAATTCCCTAGATATTTAAATTTCGCGACACGATTAATTTTAAAGCTATTCAACGTTATATTACGTGAGTGTTCGGGACATCTACCGGCAGCCTTAAAGACCATGTATTCACTTTTTTGTACATTATACAAAAGACCATGCGTATGAGCATAGACCTCACACACCTTTAGCAGCTCCTCGAGACCCCCCACCGTCGGGCTTTGCGTTTCTCTTTTGAAGAAATCCGCAACCCTGGCAGTTGCGTAGCGACCATGGAGGCAGTCAGTCGTAATAAAAATATTAAGAAAATCCAACAGCCTTTTTCAAGCGAGTTGTCACCGTACATTTAAATAAGTGGTATTTCTGCCACAAACTGTCACATGGCCGCACCACCTAAATTGGTAAGGACAATGGTCCCGAACAATGATGGGTTAGCCGTAATGAGTCTGAGGCGTTATTTCTGATACATTTTAATGCCCTTTGTGTTCTAATCTGGTAAATTGAAATATTACTATCACGCTGATAATGGAGCTTTAGAAGTTGTAGTGACTAAAAAATAAATGATTTGGACAAGGTCGTGGTTAAGTGGTAGCAGCCGCACGTATGGATCTTCAAGGTAAAAAATGCTCTCTGAGGCCAGGCCTTAGATGGGTGACCATCCATCACATACCGACCGAGACTCGTCCGTACCGTACCGTACCGTAAATAATTATACCCCCATTTTAATTATCAATATAACCCTCTAAGTTCATACAACTCGATTGATGAGTTTTTCACGAAATAACATTCAATCGAGTTCTATGAACTGAGAGGGTTATATTGACCGTTCAAATGGTTATAATCCTTTAGATAAATGCGTTTTACGATCGCGAACCGTATTCTGTTCAACATACAGCTTCACACAGACCGACAAATTGCAAAAAACATAAAAATATTTGAATTTCGCGAGCTACCCTGGAGCTTCCACCTTAAAGACAACCTTTGAATTGATTTAAAAAGAAAGGCAACCATGGCAAGGATGATTTGATACTGTTTTTTTTAACGATTTAAAGGCACACGTTTGACCACAATCTCACATGATGATAAGCGATGATGTGGTCGAAGATGGAACTCGTAGCGTGGAGGAGCTCGTGGCTAAATAATAACAGCCGCACAGGTCGATCTTCAAGGTTAAGCAACGCTTGCCGAGGTTGGTCTGTGGATGGGTGACCATCTTAATGTACCAGTTTCCAAGAGTCAGAAGCCAGAAAATCTGACACCAGTCTTGCCAAGGAGTACCGTGTTACCCAGTTAATGGGTTGTGGAGGTCTGGTAGGCAGCCGCTCCACGTAAAATACTGATATTCAGCTGAATCCGGTTTGACTGCAAGCCGACCCCAATATAGTTGGGAAAAGGCTAGGCAGTTGATGATGGTCGAAGATGGAACGCGCTTGCCTACACGTAACCTATGCACTCTTGATTTAAAGACTCCCAGGTAGCCAGGTAGGTAGATTGATTGATTTCTACATAAACACGGGCGACGCCACAGGAAAAGGCTTAGTTATCCGTCCAAACTTGACGAAAACCTACTTACACTATTCGCCTTAAAAGGGTTTAGTTTACATACTAACTCAAACTATAACATCTAAAAGCTTTTACGCCATATTCTGCCATAACTTGTGAGCCTAAATACGTCCTCCCTTGCCAAAAACATAGTCGTATTTCAAGGATGACATAATATCCTGGAGTTCCTACACAGTTATAACCAAGTAGGTAGTTTATTACAGAACTGTCTACTTCGTTTGTAGTCGGTCTGTCCAGACAAAATGTAAAGCTGGTTGCAGACTGGGTTTCGGGTCTTTGCGTCGAGAGTGATTGGGTTTATATTAGGCAAGCGTTTGCCATCGTCGACTGCATCATCGCTAATGATATTTTGGGGGGTATGCGGTACAGAGATGTTTTGCTGGAGAGTTTGTTGGCCACTTCTTCTCCACAGCTAAAACACTAGGAAGTGGACACGGGCGGGCGTTTTGGGAGACTGTCTTTTGTAGAAATTGACGTTCAAAAAGTGCTGGCTCTCAGCCTAATTTGAATAAATGACTTTTGAATTTTGAAGAGAGTTAAGTGATTAAGTCCCGTTAGCTCCCATTAAAAAGGGAGGATCCTCCGCCCAGGCGGTTGTTGTGCCTGAGGGCTACTGCCCGATAGTTTATATTCGGGCGGATGTATATGTTCAAATCGCACGGTAAACTCCGCTTGCGCGATTTAGGAATTCATTTCGCCGCCAGTTGGATACATGGCGTCGCGGTTCTTTTTGTTGCGACGCAGATTTGTCTCGTTGTTTTTTTTTCTTGTGACGGCATTGATGCCGCTACAGTATAAAAAAGGCATGGTAATTCCCAGTTTTCGATATCCAACTCAAGTACAGACGACAGTACATTAAGCTACTACGATCGGTCAAGTTTCTTTGTGATTTTCAACTTTATTGCAAAAGAGATTGGGTTCTAATTGGATTGGGAAAATTTGACAGTTTCGGATAGCCTGGTGTGCTGGCAACTGTACCTATCAGTTTCCCACAAAAAAATCTATATTTACATTATAAATTGCTGTTATAACGGCAATAGAAAATGTCAACTGTCTACCTATTACGGGTCGTGAGAAGCAGCCCGCTGACAGACAGACAGACGGACGGACGGACAGCAGAGGCTTAGTATTCTTAGTAATAGGATTCGGTTGGTTACCCATACGGTACAAAACACACGCACACTTTCGGGTTCCTTAGTTGCCCCCATAGCATAGCCATGAAAATAACACAGAAACCATAAAATTCCATTTTTATTTCGTGTTCTTCACTACATAGTATAAAACAAACTCCTCCACAGCGTCTGTCTGTCTGTTCGCGATAAACTCAAAAGCTACTGCACTGGTTTTCATGCTTTTTCCACCAATGGATAGAGTGGTTCTCGAGGAACGTTTTAGTACCTATATAATTTGTCAAGCGAGCGAAGTCGCAGGCATCAGCTAGTGAACTTATAAGTGTGTCCAATATTCCATAACTTGGAACGCCCTTTTCGCGGTGATCGTTTTCCTTTTAATTTAGTCATATTCATTCGCTATTTTTTATATCGGAAAATGCACTAAGCTAAGCCGCTAGTTACAATATTATGTCTGTGGATGTCATACATCGTTCTTCCATAAGCATAGTCGTTGACTCAGAACTAACAATGGATTGTAAGGTTGGTTCCCACAGTTTATACGAAGGACATAAAATGCCATTATGTGAAGAATTTTACTTTAAAAACCTTGTATTGTTCGTTTTTGTCAATGTTTAAACTTTTTTTCTTAAATTGTTGATTGAATTTTATTTCCTTTCTTGGCTTTTAGACTATCAGCTTGTTGCAGTAGGTACTCGTACGTCTGCCAGGGTTGCGGAATTTGTTCGAAAGAGTCACCGCGCCCTGGAACGAAAAGGGCATTAAGAGGAACACGGATAGGTTTTAGTCAGTAAGAGTCTGACACTCCCTTCTGCTCCGCCCAGAGCGGGAGGAGTCATTCGATGATTTCCCATTCTTAAAAAAAAGGTACTCGGTACCTCTCTGCCTGTGTTCCCGAATGCTTACAAACCTAATCTCTTCTACGTTAGAGTGAACAGGCTCCTTCTTTGTAAGCTCGGTCCATCGTATACTTTGTCTCTGTCATCGCTGGCCTAGACTAGAGTCAAGAGCCCATCTATACTTAATAATATTATAAAGCAGAAGAGTTTGTTTGTTTGTTTGGTTGAACGCGCTAATCTCAGGAACTACTGGTCCGATTTGAAAAATTCTTTCAGTGTTAGATAGCCCATTGATCGAGGAAGGTTATAGTTATATCATCACGCTAAGACAAATAGGAGCGGAGCAGTTATGGAAAATGTGACGCAGACGAAGTTGCGTGGGTCAGCTTAGTCACAAATAAAATAAAGAGTGTCTGTTTTTCTGATATCCATAATCCTGGGTAACACGATTATTGTGTTTAAGTATCTCTTTTCTTTACTGCTTATTTAAAACAATTTTCCCAGTTCTTTTTAGGGTTTTGTAACGAAAGGGTAACCAACGGAAACGAAATTTTCGCAGTGTGTATTTTTATGACCGCTATAACGACAAATAATAAAAGTTAAATTAAATTAAATTAAAAATTAAAGGGGGCTCCCATACAAGAAACGTGTCTTTTCGGTTTATGGTACGAAACCCTTCTTATGAGATTCCGACTCGCACTTGACCGGTTATTCGACTACGGTAGCTATGTTCTTAAACACAAAATTATGTGTTTCGAAGACAGATAATGCGTTAATAGTCTGAAGTTAAGTAGGTATATGCTCATGGAAAAAAGTGAGATCTTGCTTATGCAATTCTTGAGAACACGTATGAAAATTCTTTGATGAGTGCCGCTCATCAGAAAACTGCTACAAAAGGAATTACAATATGATATGAGCTTGACTTTATAAACGAACTATTAAGTGTCTTTCGAAATTGTGCTGTTTTGATGATAGGCAAAACTGTCTGGTCTGAGCTGCGAACAGCCGTGAAAAAAATTCCACGCGGTGTAGCAATGAGCACGCCTCTTTATTTCTCTGTATTCATTGTCTCTGGCTATATGCCAGCTTTGTATTGCTTTTTCCCCATAGACAATATTTATAAAGGCTGAATACTGATTTCTTAGGCTGTGCGGCAGACGCGTTGGTCTGTCCGATTTACTAAGCTAGCTTTTTGCCGCGGCGCCGATCTCATCCCATGGGATTCGTGCGTTAAACTGGGATAAAAAGTGGTCTTTTTTTAAGGATGGGAAATGATCAAATGACTTCTTCTGCTCTGAGTGGAGCAGAAAGGAGTTTCAGTCTTACTGACTAAAATCCGTGTTCCTTCTGATGCCCTTTGCGTTCTAGGGCCAAGGACTCTTTCGACCAAATTATGCAACATACACATACAAAAGTAGTCTAGATATATTGCGATAGTGAAACTTTGTATCAGTAAAATACTTTTGGAAATCGCATCAGTACTTCCAGGGTTTACATTAATTACCTCACATAAACAAATAGGTAAATTTGACTTCCTCTTCAAAACGTAAGAGTAGATTTAGATTTCGTTTCACATACACATAGTGAAACATGCGAAACCTGAAGCTAAGCCATCAAACATGAATGGAAAACCCTCATTTTGCTAGTTATAGAGGACAATCATGGGTTGTGGAGCTCTGGTATCAGCCGCTCGACGTAAAATACTGGTATTCAGCTGAATCCGGTTTGACTGGCAGAAGATCTCAATATATGTACCTATTTGGGAAAAGGCTAGGCAGATGATGAGAGAACAATCATTTTTTACCGACTTCCAAAAAAAGAGGGGTCATTTCAATTCGGAGGGTATTTTTTTTATTGTATGTACACCGATTACTCCCGAGGTTTCTGATCCGATTTGTGTGTGTCTTTTTTTGTTCGATGCGGCTTAATGGCCATTTGGTCCCGTAAAAAAAATATTCAGTTTGGCTCAGTAGTTTTTATTTTATGAGCATCTTTGCTTATTTGAATTTCCGCGTAGACGAAAACGTCGTCCAAGTATCACCACTTAGATGTGAAAAATAAAAAACTTATTTACAAAAAAACTTTTTACAAAAAAATACAACCGACTTCTAAAACAAAAACACTACAAATTAAAAATTATCTTTAATTTCGGAAGTCGGTGTTTTTGTTACTTTCTTCGTATTTTGACACCGACTTCCGAAATTAAAGTTATTTTTTACTTTGTAGTGTTTTTTTTTTGGAAGTCGGTTGTATTTTTTTGTAAAAAGTTTTTTATTTTTCACTTTTTAGTGGTGCCCCACACCTAACAACACCACTGCAAAATCGCAGAAAAGCAAAATACGCAATTTCGATTATCAAAGAATCATCTAAATAGTCAAATTCCAGGTATTTCGATATAAAATCCAAAGTTCGTAACCGATTTTGATATGATCTAAATGGGACCAATCTGCAAGTATATCCTTTCAGATAAAACAAGAATTTTTCAAATCGGTTCATAATTGTCGGAGTTATGAGGTAACAAACATAAAAAAAAAAAAAAAAATACAACCTCCTCCTTTTTGGGAAGTCGGTTAAAAAAATGTAATCGACTTCCAAATAACACAACAGGTATAAAGTAACCTTAATTTCGGAAGTCGGTGTCAAAAAACGAAGATACAAAACCAAAAAAAACGACTTCCGAAATTAAGGTTATTTTATAGTTTGTAGTGTTTTATGGAAGTCGGTTATATTTTTTTATAAAAAAGTTTTACCATCCTATCCTTGGTATCTATACTAATATTATAAAGAGGTAACATTTGTTTGTAAGTTTGTATGTTTGTAAGATTGTAAGTTTGTATGTAGGGGGTAATCTCAGGAACGACGGGTCCGATTTGAAAAATTCTTTCAGTGTTAGATAGCCCATTTATCGAGGAAGGTTATAGGCTATATATCATCATGCTAAGACAAATAGGAGCAGAGCATTAATGGAAAATGTGACGCAAACGAAGTTGCGCGGTTCAGCTAGTCTATACTAATATTATAAAGAGGTAAAATTTGTTTGTACGTTTGTATGTAGGGGGTAATCTCAGGAACTACTGGTCCGATTTGAAAAATTCTTTCAGTGTTAGATAGCCCATTTATCGAGGATTGCTATAGGCTATATATCATCACGCTAAGACAAATAGGAGCGGAGCAATAATGGAAAATGTGGCGCATACGAAGTTGCGCGGGTCAGCTAGTTAACAATAAACAGGTGAAGCCTTTCGTCGAGAAGCTGATTAATTCTGAAGACGAAATTTTAGAATGGAACCGTGAGTACCTAGTAGGTCTTGCTCTTTTTTCGAATCTTTTTTTGCATTACCAAAAAATAATACTCATAACAATTTGCCATATGCGGTATGACATTAAATATTGTTTAGTGAAAGTATCAACAGACAAACTGGTACTTAATTCGTGAGCTTCAAGTTTTGTCAATTATTGTTTTCACAATCATTAGGTAACTCTGCCTCAGGAGCTCGCGGCTAAATAATAACAGCCTCACCAGTCGATCTTCAAGGTTAAGTAACGCTTGGTGAGGTCAGATGGAGGACGGGTGACTATCCTTTACATGCCTAGAAATTCCGAGCCTCGGAAACTAGATCTTTGACAGTGACGATAATCGCTTTGTTTTAGGTCGGCGATTTATCTATCAGAGGGACATGCGTTATAAAATATGATCTCTCTGAGTCACCCGCGTCCGTAGGAGAATACATTTCAGCGAATCCCTACACGTGGTCCCCGGGTGGTGCTAAACAGGTGACACTAACCGCCTCCGTGGTCTAGTGGTTAAACCACCTGATTCAGACCCAGAGGTCCCGGGTTCGATTCCCAGCGGGGGCAAATTTTTTGCTCGGTTTGGTTGGTGGTAGGACTTGTTCTAAGTCCGCTTGGCAAGCTACCACCATCATGTCTAAGTCTAAGTCTGTCGCCATAGCAACAATGTTAACAGCATTGTTGTGTTCCGGCAGTTAGAGGTATGATAGCCAGTTCCTCTGTGCAAGAGGATTCCGGGTGAAACTCGCTTCCATCTTCGGCCTAATCTACACTTTCCATCAGGTGAGATTTGGGCCAAGAGTTTCCCCGTTTCACATAAAAAAATGTGTTTGTTTAGTGTAGTTGTCTCGCCCCCTATTACACAAGACTTAAACAACACTGCCAATAATGCTTGGATGTACTATAATGATAGGGATATTTACGGGACATTGCCCCCTAAACAAACAGCTCTTTAACATAGGCGCCATCGACAGTCCACTCTGCAGAAGATGCGTTAAAGTCTCTAACATAGGCGCCACAGACAGTTCACTCTGCAGAAGCTGCGTTAAACTCTCTTTAACATAGGCGCCACAGACAGTCCACTCAGCAGAAGCAGCGTTAAAGTCTCTTTAAAATAGGCGCCACAGACAGACCACTCTGCAGAAGCTGCGTTAAAGTCTCTTTAAAATAGGCGCCACAGACAGTCCACTTTGCAGAAGCTGTGTTAAAGTCTCTTTAAAATAGGCGCCACAGACAGTCCACAGACAGGCCACTCTGCAGAAGCTGCGTTAAAGTCTCTTTAACATAGGCGCCACAGACAGTCCACTCAGCAGAAGCAGCGTTAAAGTCTCTTTAAAATAGGCGCCACAGACAGACCACTCTGCAGAAGCTGCGTTAAAGTCTCTTTAAAATAGGCGCCACAGACAGTCCACTTTGCAGAAGCTGCGTTAAAGTCTCTTTAACACAGGCGCCAGCGCCACAGACAGGCCACTCTGCAGAAGCTGCGTTAAAGTCTCTTTAACATAGGCGCCACAGACAGTCCACTCAGCAGAAGCTACGTTAAAGCCGAGGAATCAGCTGCCCACGTTATCCTGGAATGTAAGGTTGTAGCTACCCAATGTGAAAAAATGATTGGAAGTGTGCCCCCAGGTTTTGTTTTTCTGTATGCAGCTAAGCTAATGTAGGCAAGATGGAGGAAAAGTCTTAGCTACAGATAAAGGTATTCCTACTCTACTACAGGTGTGGCATAAGTATCAATCTGCATGATGTTTATTGTCATGTCTATTCCCAAATCTTCCCAGGGGACTGATAAAGAGCCATATTATCAGAGAAGTTCATTGACCTGTGATAACATAGTACTAATCTTTACACTTTATGATTCCACTGGAGATTTTTATTAAATTCCTAATTTAATAAAGATAGTAGATGATATTAAATTGGGATAAGAGCAGAAGGCAGGCAGGCAAGCAACCCAGATTGGGTTGTAAGTCAATGAAGCATTCACTCCATGTAAATACAGGCACTCAACTGCTTCCGGTTGGACTGGAAGACAACAAGAGATAAACATAGTTGAGGAAAGGCATGTCATATCAGCGGTCCTAAAAATGCCACTAGCAGAATCAGAAAGCACATCAAGCTACACATCAGTCAAATTTTCCCTTCGATCAACCTTGAATCTAATGCGTTAGCGACAAAGATGAAACGAAATTTTACAGATTGTTGTGTAAAGTGCCCCAGCTCACATGTAGATGCTTTTCAGAGTTTAATTTCTGTGTAATTTTTATGGAAAAACAATATTATCTCATTAAACTAATGATAACTCACGTCTGATAGATAACGAATTGTTATCAACACATTCAATAACATGGAAACATAAAAAAATAAACATGAACATATGCTGAAAAAATTTATTTTTTTAATTAAAATGTTCACAATTTTATTTTTGTTTTACCGCATAACGTAATTTCCGAGCCAGGGTATATTCTAGTTGAATACATAAATACTGCATCCAGGGGGACTAAAAAGGCCACTTCAGGAGAATCATATTCAAATCATAAATCGCACAAAAATCTATCAAATTTCATTTTCATCTTTATTGCTAATGCTTTAGATTCTAGGTTGATTGAGAAAATTTTACAGTGATGGGTAGCGTGATTTGCTTTCTGATTCTGCTAAGGTAGCCTTGTTAGACCCACAGGAATATATACTGGAAGCTGACCCCAACATGTTGGAATAAGAATATACAGATTAATAGACTATAAGTAGTTATATTAGTAACTAGCTGACCCGCGCAACTTCGTTTGCGTCACATTTTCCATTAATGCTCCGCTCGTATTTGTCTTAGCGTGATGATATGTAGCCTATAAACTTCCTCGATAAATGGGCTATCTAACACTGAAAGAATTTTTCAAATCGGACCTGTAGTTTTTGAGATTTCCCCCTACATACAAACTTACAAACAAATGTTACCTCAATATTAGTATAGATTATAGGAAGTTAATTTGCAGTAGGAAAAAAAAACATAAGGAAACAATATTGCATGATTTAATTATTTAGTCAGTTGTAAGTGTTTTGTTTATATCCATAAATTACTTAATGCCCGCAACTTTGATTAAACAGGTAGAATAAGATTAGCTCATGGAAAAAAAGCATTTTTTGTTAGCAGCTAAAGTTCCATTGTTAATAACAATGGGATTTAAGAATTGGTGGAACAATAACATTTTTTTTTTTTCATTTTCTGAATTTTTGTGCCAGTCTTCTTGGCTATGGATATACTAATATTTTAAATGGTTTCACCTTTTTTATTCATGTAGTAGGCTTGCACTCACACACTTGACTCACTTTTTTTGGTACATATTTTTATAAAGTAAATACTGTTAGGTAGTAAAAGGGAGTGTTTTGACTATTCATGAATTTGAAAGTCCCATTGGAACAGGAGAAAGGGGCACTTTGATGACACAAATATCAGGGAATTAGTTTTTAAACAATTCATAAAAACATTTGATTGTTTTTGGTAGTAAGATTACAATGAAATCTGGCAATGATGTAACACACCTTATCTTTATACTTACAATAAAAACTAATTTGTACAGACATAACCCAAAAACTGCTTGACATATTTTGATGAGAATTTCACCATAGTATTTGTTCTAGAAAAATTCGAAGTTGTTTTTGTAATTTTAAGTCATTATTTTAGCTATAAATATAGCCTGTATATGTATGTGTTACGAAGATTTTATTGTACGCAAAATTGTTACATAGCAGTTTCTCACCGCGTAATTGTTAATGAATCTGAATGCTAATTACATACAATTCATTTGGCCAATCTCTACAACACTTTCTCCACAATATTTTTAACTTTTCACGTAGTTATGAATGAAATAGTCAAAATAATAACAAGTAAAACTATCACTTACATCGTACGGTACATTTTTCTCAGCGATTGAACTCTTGTCTCGATCTGAAATGAAGAAAAATGGGCCGATGAGCATTGTGAAAATCGTCCCAGTTGACAACGTTATTATCTTGTTACAATGGGATTACAACAATGGAATGCGTTGTAGTATTATTAGATTTAGAAATGCACTACCATCATCGTCAGCGCCCGAAGGTCCAGTCGCGCTTTCAGGCTTTCTGGAAGCCGAAGTGTCCATCACTTCGATATGATCTGTATCTCCTGAAGCCATTTTTATTTTTGTTACATCCCCTATTTTGAAGTCTCTCGATTGTATATTTGCACAATATTAATTCGCATGGCTCACATCACACTTGCATCGCTAACACAATGTTTCACTATAATTTAATTAAAAGAAATCAATTAGTTTACGCGAAAATGCTCGCCCGAAGCATCCGTCTGACACGACCACTCATAGTAACTGGGTTGCCAATTAAAATATTAATGTTTTTGTGTATAGACAATAGACTTAAGTGGGTGTATGGGACACTGACTGTTATCGGCAAATAATTATTGGAGAAATTGTTTATTTTTACACGATTGCCTAATTTTATCAATGTTTTCTGCACAATATTGAAATGATATGTATAATGTAGGTAAACCACGTTATTAAGTTCGCCGGTCTATCACCGGCGAAATCGCCAACAAACTTACTGGTCGAGCCATAAGCTCGCGTACTTACAGTGACACACGAGCGAAAAAGGTCGTTGAGCCATAAGTCCACGTATTTGCTCGCTCTTTTATCACCCACTTTACTAATAAATAAATAGCATGCAAATGGTTCCGAATACTTCCGAACCAGTTCCACATACGATTTGTTTTATTTATTTACGTACCTAACTAGTCTGTGTTTTCAACAGAATCGGTTCAGTAAATCCAAAGCAAAATTGGCCGTGACAAACGGACAGACCGACAGACACCCGAATGATCCTATAACTGTATGAGGGTTCCGCATCTTTCGTATGTTTGGAACTGTAATGAGTGCACCAAGGATGTGCGTTACGCTAATTAAAGCAAGTATGTACGCCGACTTATGGCTTCATGACCTTTTTCTCTACGAGTCTTGCGCGTACTTGCTCGCCCGTCTATCACCTACTTAACTTATCATCGCATAGATAGTAGCAAAAAGTAAATATTCAAAAATGACCGCCGTTTGGTTCGGCGTGGCGTGTTAGGTCTGTGTGGTACGTGGGATGGTGTGCCGTGCCGTTACCAACAGCTGAAACCGCTGAAACTGATCGGCCAATCACTAGACATTCATGTTGCAGCTTAGAGCATAGATGCTCTAAGTGTTGCAGCCGCAGGCCCTGCCGAAGTCGATTTTTAACGATGTATGAATTGTGGTATGAATAGAATATCTTCCCAATTTGTGAGGCAGTGCGGCTCATGAAGGTATAGATAAATATTATCTATTATTTATCTATACCTTCATGGTGCGGCTCCGGCATCATAGTACAATAAATTGTAGAGGATTTATGATTTTATTAACATGGTAACTCTAACAAACGCCATGTTTATTTCTTTACCGTCAATTCGTTGCCGCGGTAAGAATTTTTTTATAGGTTATTTATTACTTATCTTGGCGTCTTTCTAAATAAGCTAAATAATTACGCATTATTTACGACAAAATCGTTGATAAAAAAACAAAATTTACCGGTACAATAACGTTTCAATTCCAGTTTCTGTGTAAAGGCAGTGGGCAGTTGGAAATTTCAAGAATACATTAGGTATAGCAGCGGCGTTCATTGAAAATGGGCAAAAAAGTAAAGGAATACAAATCTGGCGACTTCATCTTCGCCAAAGTAAAAGGATATCCAGCATGGCCGGCCAGGGTGAGTGTGAAATCTAAGTGATTCTTTTGCCATTGTGCCATAAAATGTAAAAGCTATAGCCTTTGTGTTCTAATTGGGTGTAAGCGCGGGAAGACATGTTGTATCGCGGTCCCGACGCCTTCGCAATGTCCCAAGGTCTCCAAAAGCAAATAGAGACTATGGAATCCAAATAATTTACATTCTTGATACTGACACAGCAACAGATCTTTAAATATCTGATAACATTGATAGAATAACATTATTTTAGTGATATCAATGACTCTTTTCATATTCAGGAGCTTGTTTGGCATTTTGATCACATTTCTTGTTTCTACTTATCAAATTCTTCATGAATCTAACAATAAAAAAGGATTCTAAAGATAAAATATTGTCACCCTTGTGAGGTGAATGACACTTGTTTGTAAAATAGAATCTTATGTATATATTTTTCTTATGATAGACACTTTTATTTAGATTATTTTGTCCAAGCATGATAAGCAATGTGATCTTCAATCATTTGTTTGAAGAAGAAGTATGGATTTAGTAAAAATATTGACATCAACAAACATGGATTTGATAACTCTTATCTGTCAATTAAATTTTGCTTTATCCTGTTTAGACCGGAAAAAGATGTGTGATGTTATATCTTGGATACAACATTTAGTATGGCAACTAAATTCACCTAGATGAAAGAAAAAATCTAACAATTTTATAATATTGTCACGAATGTCTGTGGGAAAATTTGATAAAAAATGAGTTGTCAATTGGCATGAAGAAATAAAAAATCTATTTGATCAGTTAGATCATACTGTTGGGTCAAATGACTTGTTTGTGTTTGGCTCGCATTACCATGTTTTTTCTTCACCAACCAGCAGTATTGCAAAAAAAAAGCGTACTAATACAAATACAACAGGGCTTCTTTACAAAGCATGCTAAACCCAGATCTTTTTTTTCTAATCAAACATTTTAAAGTAAAACTTGTCATGATTATTCCTAATGCTGTAAATAATGAACTACTCTGATAACATAGCATATCCTTTATTAAAACATTTATAATATTATGAGGAAAACCAAATATTTATTTGGTCCTGTGTCTGTGCCATAATATTATAATTTTTTTTTATATTACACTCGGCTATTTTGTGATTGCTTCAGTACTTACAGATATTAATTATTATGATCATGACCTTTTCCAGAAAAAATTGTTTGTGTCGGTTTTCACTTTTTCTTTCCTAATTCAAAGTATTATTTTTATGTGTACTATCCTAATACATAAGTAGGTAGTTGTATAAAAACATGTCATTTTTTTTTTTTAAATATTGGTGTACTTTTTAGTTAAGAAAAAAAAAATCTTTACCTATATCCTGAAAAGGCTTGATCTCTTAAAAAAACAATTAAGGACACCTCTTGCCAAACTTAGTTAAAAATAGGATATTTTATTGTTTTAAATGAGAATTACTAAGTGCATTTTAAAAACAATAATATTATCCATCCCTACACTTCGCTTTTAATAAGTGTAAGGTAGTAAATTGTCTTTAGTTGGCAGATATAACACAATTATTTTTAATTTTAGGTTCAAAAGCCGAATGGGAAGAAGTATTTTGTATATTTCTATGGCACGGGAGAAACGTAAGTAAACAATATTTTCTGTTTATCAATAATTCCCCCAAGTCTCCCCACAAAGACCTTCACCAGATCATCGTTCCATCTTGTGGAAGGCCTTCCAACGCTGCATCTTCGAGTACTCGGTTGCCCCTCCTACGAAGATTTTCGACCCCATTGACCGTCTGTTCTGCAAACAATGGGCATATACACTCGGGGGAGGCCTGTGTCAAACAGTGTATGTCTTTCGTCTGATATGATAATGAATGATGATGATCAACAACTCCGTGATTAAGGCAACTGAGAAAATATTATTCAGCAGTCAGAACCAAGACAACTTTTCGCCCTCATTGTATTGTGTCATCAATAAAGAAAATAATTACAAAATCAAAAAACATCTCACATTTTATTAACCGACTTCCCAAAAAGGAGGTTATCAATTTGGTTGTATGTTTTTTTTTTTTTTATGTTTGTTACCTCATAACTCCGACAATTATGAACCGATTTGAAAAATTCTTGTTTTATCTGAAAGGATATACTTGCAGATTGGTCCCATTTAAATCATATCAAAATCCGTTACGAACTTTGGATTTTAAATCGAAATACCTGGAATTTGACTATTTAGATGATTCTTTGATAATCGAAATTGCGTATTTTGCTTTTCTGCGATTTTTGTTGACCCAAATCATTTGGTAACAATATTCCTTATCAAAATGATTAAATTAAAAACATACCAATATCAATTGAAATATCTTATCACAGTCAATTTAACTGAATAGTACATTACTGCAGCGGCCAGCAAAAGAGGCATTGATGGACGAACGTGTCAAACATACGTAAGTCCATCAATGCCTAGTGGTGGCCAAGCCATGCATCAAACAAATAATGCTCGGAAATTAAAATACCTACTATTAGTTTTTAAAATCAATGACGAACAACCAACAACAATAAATTATTCCCGCGTATGAGTGTTCGTTTTTTATTTCAATAAACAGCTTTCTATTTGCAAGCCAGTTCGAAATTTAAATAAAACCTTTGATAAATTACCTTTAAGGTTGCCATGTTTCGGAAGAAAAGATCGTTCCATTTTAAATTTTCTCGATAGATATGAGTTTACTATGTTATTTATTTGGCCGCAAAACATGACAGATATGGATTTTCATACAACTTTTGCCGGCCGCTGCTCTGCCAGTACAGCAATTTCGATTTATCTCGAAGAAGGTTGTCAAAATAATGCTCTCATTTCCAAGCAAGTTTGAGAAAAAGGACTGGTACAAATACCAGTCACCCTATGACCCGAGCAAAGCTGGGGTGGGTCATTTGTTAGTCTTAGCCGTTAGACGGTCGCGAGAGCGACTGCTCTCTCTGGTTGTGTCGTATTGCCATCCCATCGCACTATGAGAGTTATCATTTCAGCCAATTGCCGTCGACTGCTAAACGTAAGCCTCCCCCAAGCGCCAATTATCCCGGTCTTGAGCAGTCAGCATCCATCCTCTGCCAGCCACCTTCTTTAATTTACGTTTGCCCATACGCGGTCTCCACTCTAACACATATCTGCACCATCGACCGTCCATCCGTCTGCAGACATGGTCTGCCGGTTGACTTTAATTCTCTAGTGAAGTAGCGAATGACTCCGTTGCGCATTCTATCCTCCAGAGAATCCCCGAGCATTGCAATGGAGAGACATCGCACACTATGAGAGTGATGGGGGGCTGGAAACCACATGTGTTTGTGCACCCTTTTGATTGTCCCCCATGGCCGAAAGAAATTGGTCAGGAGGAAAATAATTATACTTATGAATCTCACATAATTTCCAGCGCAAACCTCTCTCCGAACATGATATTTGACTATGCAGACAACAAAGATAAGTTCCTGACTAAAACGGTGAAGCGGCGAGACTTCAATGATGGTGTGAAGCAGATTGAACATGACTTCGTGAACAAAGTGCCTCTGGAGCAAGTGATAGGTGTCTCTGCTGAGGTGAGATACATTCAGTGTAGTACGAATATTTTTTAAATGAGTTTCATTATAATAAACTGCATTAAGTTACAAGATTATTAATAACTCTACAAGGTGCCACTTTAGTCTTACAAAGGCGGCCCACTTAATGTATCCGGCATAAAGTACCTTTAGGTGCGATACTTTTTTTAAATAATTAAATTTACTGGGATGGCAGTCAGTCGGTCCACTAACTTACTGGTGTTCGACCCCGATATACTTGGGAAAAGGCTAGGCAGATATGATAAACGATGATGAATAAATTAAATATTTTGTCTCGACAGGTACCACCAGCTGAATCCTCAACCAACGACTCTGCTAATGATTCAGCAACAAATGATACGTTGGACGACACCGGTGTTGATACAACTGTGGCTGATGAGACTATGGCTGACGATGTTAGTATTTTATAATTTTTCCCGCGACTACTGTTGGTTTGATAAACTTTCTCCCAGCTTAAATATCAGGATGCACTACGCGTTTCAAAACGTCTTTTATAATGTGCACAGCAAAGGAATTGGACCCTACCTACGTCTGTGTTTCCGAACACATCCAACCCTAATCTATACTAATATTATAAAGAGGTAAAATTGTTTGTAAGTTTGTAAGTTTGTAAGTTTGTATGTAGGGGGTAATCTCAGGAACTACTGGTCCGATTTGAAAAATTCTTTCAGTGTTAGATAGCCCATTTATTGAGGAATGCTATAGGCTATAAATTATAAAGATATCATGCATATTAGCCGAACTATCTCAATTTTTGTCTATCCCGGCGGAAAAAAATAGCTCTTACAACAGAGTTATTTGCGTGCGCTGCCTTAACAGTTGTATATAATTGAAAACAATGTATGGCAACCTGGTCCGCTTTGAAAAGTTCTACAAAAAAGTCCGCGGCACCATATTTCTATCTTTTATATTTTAGCAGATATAGTAGCTTTTATGTGTTAAAAAAAGTATTTTTCGATGTACTTATCTTTGAACGATTTTTTAAACAACCAAATATTAATCCTTATCGAAAAAAATGTTATAATGATCACAAGAACATCATAGAGATACGATTTGCCCAAAACAGTATGTCAATTGGTTGAATGGTTTCGAAGATAATATAAAATTACTAAATCGCAAAACGCCGCCCGCGCCGTCCATTCACGAACCGCATTAGAACATGCTTTGTGCAATTACCTACGTAATTTTTCTGAATCGTGGTGTTAAGATTTTCCGCTGATTAATGACCCTCTCCAGTTATTATTTAACTTTTGTCGTTAGGTACGTGAGTTGTACGTAGTTGGTTGAATGTTGGTTGAATGTTGTTGGTCTATTGTTTTGGTTGCTCGGTTTCTCAAAACACAATTACAATATTACTTAGTTCTCATTCTTCGAGTTCGAAGCCTGCTGTGATATTTGTTTTTGGGATATCGGACAGTTTCAGCGATTGTTTATCATGCCTAAAAGGAAATCTCAACTTTCCCGTCAGACATCCCAGACATGAGACAAGAGCAGCTCGAGTACGCCGTACGGCAGAGTCTGCTCTTGATAATCATCTGCGCCTCTCGAGGAATAGAGAAAATATTTCGCAAGCATGCGCTGGGAAATCTAGCTCCGAGCGTTCACAGCGGCTTGCTAACCAAAGCTGGAGAACATCGCAGGTCCGTGCTCGGGAATCTAGCGCTGAACGTGCACAGCGTCTCAGTGATTTAAAGCAGCATGTCTCTGCAACAAGGGACAGGGAGTCTAGCGCTGAGCGCTCGCAGCGGCTCGCTAGCCTAGCTACATACATATGCAATAAAAACAAAACCCTCCTTTTGGCAGTCAGGAAATAAATCATAGCACTCAGTACTAACCGAACCACACTCATAATTTCATCAGAAGTTAAAATGTTTACCGCCCAACGAAGTGGGCACGGGTCAGCTAGTCTTTTATAACAGGGTACGGAAATTCGGATGAGTTTTGAGTTTTTCACCCATATCCTACGTTTATCTGTTCCATTTGTTTTGCAGACTACCCTCAACGCGACTCAAAATGACACCGCTGTCGAAGATTCGGATGACACTGGAAACCTGGTCATTGATGAAGGAAAGGTATGTTGAAAATAACATTATTTTACACCTGGCATTCTCTAAAGGCATATCTATAAACTAAACTAGCTTTCGCCCGAGACTTTGTTCCCTCATATCCCGTTTTTTCCCTTTGTGTGGGAATTTCGGGAAATCCTCTCTTAGTTCACCCCTACGGAGTATAAGGAAAAGTTGAAGAGTGCCATGTGTATTAATTCCCAGAATTTGATCTTATTAGCTACACTTTCAGATGGTGTAATATATGGTATAATAATACAGGTGATTTTTTTAAATAAATAATAGAGATTTTCCAAAAAACCGATGACGCAGTTTTAGTTTTCATCAAAATGGGGATTGAGACTCCTTTTAGTGTTTTTCGATAATCCTCATAGTTTCGGGTTTGGCCATCCAGTATATTGATCGATAAAACTTATTTTCACAGCAAAAGCAAACCAAAAAGACAAAGAACGACGTAAAAGCTAAAGAGACCCCGGTCAAGCCAGCTAAAGAACCCAAGACTCCTCGGGGCAAAGGCAAGAAGGAAGAATCTGCTGCGAAAGAAGATGATTCAGAAGAAAAGAAGGAAGAAGAAATTGTCAGCAGAAGCGGACGGAAAATACGGCCAAAGAGGTATTTAATCTGTATATTTCTTCTTAACATTGTTTCTTAGAGTTCCGTACCCAAAGGCTAACTAACGGAACCCTAATGCTGAGCCTCCACTGTTAATCCGTCCGTGTGTGTGTCAGCGGGCTGTATCTCAAGAACCTTAATAAGTAGACAGTTGATATTTTCACAGAATGTGATGTGTATTTCTATCGCCGCCGCTATAACAACACTTATTAAAGAATAATTCAATACAAAATTAAAGGGGGCTCCTGTATAAGAAACGGGTTTTTTTTTTTCGTGTGATTGTCCAACTCACAATTGGCGGGTTTTTTTATTTATCGAAGAAACACTAAATTTTGTATGCTTATAAATTTCATAAATAAATATTGGATTACGTAAAGACATTTTGTAAAAACTTTCACCTTGTCTAAAACAAATCCATAGATAAAAAGCGTCTCTTGCCGAAATGCAGTAACTGAGCTCTGAACTGTGTTTGCGATTGTGACGTACAAAAAATTTAATGTGTATCTAGGGGAAGCTATTATTTGGCAGATTGACACGACAACGTAATAGACACGTTAAATAAAATGAATTTAAAGTAATCAATTTACCATAATAAATGTTTAAAAAATGTGACTATTCATTTCATTTGTACATTTAATAGTGCAGTAATAATCAGACTTGTCAAGGCATTGAGCATTTTATTATTTTACGCACACATAAAAAAACATCTCTTTATGTACACTTAAAAAGGCTCATTCAAAAAAATCAAACTATACTATTGACTCTTTCTTTGATTCTCTATTAAAAAGTTTAATATGGAATCTAATCCATAATTAGAATGTAACCAAGGCATGTGATATAATTTTTTTGTAAATGGAATGAATGGCCGCAAAACTTCAATTCAATTCTAACTTTATTTCGAGCAGAGACTCATATAGGATAAGTAACGTAATTCTTGAAAATAGGGAATATGCATGAAATTTTTTTATTTGCAAAATAAAATACTTTTTAGCGCTAAAAAACAGTAAAAAAATTGTTTTTTAAATATCTTCATCACTGATGAAGTTAAAAGTAAAGCTTCAAAGATTACAATTAGAAAGGGAAGTCTGATATGAAATTTGACGTCAGATTCCATGACGCCTAAAGATGCCATACATTACAGCGTTTTCGCGAGAGGGACGGATATATTTGTTTAAAATAATGATAACTCGTTTGTTTTTCGAGTGATTTTGATTCTATTTTCACTGTTAGTATTACATTTTTTTATATTTTTAGATAAACTGTGTATATAATAAATAGTTTTTTCATGCATATTCCCTATTAAGCGTTAGTAAACAACACAATACGGTGACAAATGTAACTGACAGCAGTGACCCACATACGGACAGTCCACTCTGTCAGCGATAATTTTCAGAACCTTGTTAGGGCTAGCCATAACGCGAGCCACCATTGATGCTGCGCGCTTGCGCATTATTTTGTAAAAACAATCTACACTCACCGCCGCAAACATCTCTGACGCACTGCAGCGCCATGGCAACCACAACAGTTTATTGAACGCGTTATTGAATTAGACACGAACGACTTTAGACTAGATGATCTATGCCAATTCCTTCATAAAATAAAGTAAGCAAATATAAAAACCACCAGGTACATGGACGAACAAACAGAAGAGAACGCGACGCTGCCGTCGCCGGCGCCCAAGAAGCGCCGCGGCGCCTCGCCCACCCCAGACAAGGAGAAGGACAAGCCGGACCCCAAGGATAAGGTGCCCGACAAGAATATCAAGCAGTTCAATGCTGTCACACAGGTGCGCTTCATCACTTATTATTATTTTAGTGGGTTTGCCCGCAACTCTGTACGCGTATACCTATCCCATTTTTGTACGAATTTCGGGAAATCCTCTCTTAGTGCTACCCAAGCCCAAGTCCAAGTTCCCCAACTTGGACTTGGGCTTGGGTAGCTAGTAGGTCTAAGGAACCTACATGCCACAGCTTTCTACGACCAGTAGTTTTGGCTGTGCGTTGTCTGTCAGTCACTCAGTCAGTTACGGAAGAATCTATACTAATATTATCTATACTAATAATATTATAAAGCAGAAGAGTTTGTTTGTTTGATTGTTTGTTTGTTTGGTTGAACGCGCTAATCTCAGGAACTACTGGTCCGATTTGATATATCATCACGCTAAGACAAATAGGAGCGGAGCAGTAATGGAAAATGTGACGCAGACGAAGTTGCGCGGGTCAGCTTGTAAAGCAGAAGAGTTTGTTTGTTTGTTTGTTTGGTTGAACGCGCTTATCTCAGAAACTGCTGGTCCTATTTGAAAAATTATTTCAGCAGTAGATAGCCCATTTAACGAGGAAGGCTTTAAGCTATATATCATCACGCTAAAACAACGAGGAGCTGAGCATTAATGGAAAATGTGACGCAGACGAAGTTGCGCGGGTCAGCTAGTTTTATGTATTAGGATATTATTTTTATTAGTTATTATTTTAGCACTTTATTCTGCCGAACAGGCGTCAACTCCCACAAACCTCCGTCGAAAAGGGAGGATCTTCCGATAGATGTTGTGTCTGGTGGGCAACTGCCTGTTGGTAATAGGGAATATGCATGCGATTTTTTTATTTACAAAATAAAATACTTATTAGCTCTAGTAAACAATCATGAAATTATTTTTTAAATACATACCTTCATCATTTATTAAGTTATAAAGCTTCAAAGACTACAGTTAGAAAGAGAAGTCCGATACGAACTGTGACGTTAAATTACACGATGACTATACAGCTGCCATAGAAAACAGCGTTTTCGCGAGAGGGACATATATTTGTTTAAAATAAATGTATCTCGTTCGTTTTTCGAGCAATTTAGATTCTAATTTCACAGTTACTATTATATTTTCGAATACTTTTAGATAAACTGTTCAGATCATAAATACTTTTTTCATGCATATTCCCTATTGGCTGGCTGTAGTATTATTATGTTCAAATTGCGCGGAGAACGTGACGTCGTCAGGTGTTTTTTATAGCTCGTTTGTTGCGGTTTAGATAGAAAGACACCAAATTTATTTGGCACACACAGATACACACAACGTGGGTACAAGTAAAAAGGAATTTAATTAAAGTTTAGATGCCATTTTATGTGGATTGTGCAACTTTTTGCCAGTGCTATCAATGATTGTACTCGCTCAGCGACACTCGCTCGGCGATGCTCGCTTGGCGGTTGGAACTCACCAACCAGCGGTAATTTCTACTTATAGTGCGGGCCGGAGCGAGTGTTGCGAGTAATCGCCTGTGGTGAGACAAGTCTCTGAAAGCCTGTGTGAAAAGTGAGATGTCTTAAATGAGGGACTGAGATGATGACTAATTTGACTTTTTTTTTTTACAGTCTGAAATTGAAGATTTGAAAGAGCCGTTTAAACCAGGTAAGAAGTTCATTATTACCGACTTCACAAAAAGGAGGAGGTACTATGTTCGGATGTTTGTATGCTTTTTTTTTATTTTTTCTATGTTTGTTCATCGAATACTCCGCCAATTGTCGACGGATTTTCAAAATTCTTTTTTTTTCGAAAGTAGATAGTTCTGAGGTGGTCCCATTGTCACCAAATTAGGATCTGATGATGGGATCTTAGAGAAATCGAGGGCAAACCTCAAATTTTATAGGCTTACTCATTATTTTTTGCATATATTATGAAGTATCTTGTGTATTTGCGTATGGTTGTTACCATGTCAGGTAGCTGGGCTGATGATGGAAGGTACAACTCCTTAACAGTAGGTAAGAAGTTACTCGAACAGGCAAGGATTGTTTTAGTAAATTGTTTTGATGTTTGATAGGGCATTTGCCACATTTGGTCTCATGATCATCAAGTCATGACCTGATGCTGCAGAGTACCTAACTCTTCGACAACTAACAGCAGATATATCGTGTTTAGGATCATTGAAAAGGGTGATTCGTGGGCTCGATGTGTGGATAAACGTACTGTTAATGAGGAACACCGAAGTACATAGAGACCTGATGCTGAAGCCAGGAGCATCAGAAAAAGTACGAACCTTGAAATTACAGCACCATAGTCGTGTTTGGGCTCATTTTAAACAGGACTAAATTTTAAGTTCAATGCAATTGTGACATAAGTCTGGCCTGATGCTGCAGCCTGGATTATCAGCATCTAGTCTAAAAACTAATAAATACTTCTTAAAGTGAGCTTCTTT
Source organism: Ceramica pisi (assembly GCA_963859965.1). NCBI lineage: Eukaryota > Metazoa > Arthropoda > Insecta > Lepidoptera > Noctuidae > Ceramica > Ceramica pisi. Next base: position 5,675,495 of record OY982555.1, read on the forward strand.
TGCGAATTTTCTTCTGTATAATTATTAACCGACTTCAAAAAGGAGGTTGTTAGGTATGGGGTACCACTAAAAAGTGAAAAATAAAAAACTTTTTACAAAAAAATACAACCGACTTCCAAAAAAAAACACTACAAAGTAAAAAATAACTTTAATTTCGGAAGTCGGTGTTTTTGTTAGTTTCTTTGTATTTTGACACCGAGTTCCGAAATTAAAGTTATTTTTTACTTTGTAGTGTTTTTTTTTGGAAGTCGGTTGTATTTTTTTGTAAAAAGTTTTTTAATATAAGATCACGCCTGTATTCATTGAAGAGGTGGGCATAGGAGTATGCTACTCTTCTCACTTCTAAGATTCTGAGACACCTTTCCGCTCCGCCCAGAGAGGACGGAGTTATTTGATGATTTCCCATTAAAAATTGTATAATTTATTATTTCCGCCCCGCGCGTTGCACCTATGCGTGAACATGTTGTTATCAGTTCTTTGGAAGATCGATTTTCTGAAGCAAAAATTTGTGTCGCCCCTGCTTATCGGCTGGCGACGCCCTTGCATTGACCATCGCCTACCATAATTCAAGGCCAAAGTCAAGAGCGGGCCCATGAGGAATAACGAAATACGCGTTATGTCTATGTAATATTACCAAGGCTCAGCATCATGCTGTGATACCGAGACAGAGCCTAAGCACTGGTTTTCAGCGACACCCGGCGTTGACAGTATGCTCAAATTGTAGCTAATAGACCGATACTATAAACTCCAGGGTCACTTCGGCGCTTGGCTAACCAAGTAACAACAGCTAATGAAACACCAGATAATAATATGAGATATGACTGTAAGGAAAGTAAGGACAAAATAAAATGCGCTATATTAGAACGAATAAACAATAGCTCAAAAAACAACACCCCAACACCTACTCAAGAAAAAAGCCATAAAATTTCAAAGGAATAAAACCTCATCAAACGTAGGCTTAAAGGCTGAAAACAACAGCTTCATAATTACAAAAAAAAGTTAGGCTCTGAGAGTTCGAATTTCAAAAATTTGATTTTGCCGCGAATGTTTCAATTATTTTGACAAAAATTAAGTAGGTACGTTTATTTTGTTTCTATTAAAATTACTCCAAAAATGGACGATAAAAGTAGTGAAAATAGCCAATTTAGTTTCAAAGATGACATATTCAGTCAATATGACGATAATTTCGCTACGGAAGATTGTTTGAAGAGCTATGAGAATAATATCGGAACACATGACGTTAAAATGCGTGAAGGTAATTTTATGCTAATTTCTATTCTTAGTTGAATCACACTATATATGAGTTAAAAGTATTTCTTTGCATTTTACGCTTTTCATAATAATTATTTTCTAAATTAACATAGTGAAGCATCATTAATTGTTGCTTTTATGTCGAGTGACATCTCGAGTCCAAAAAATCTCTTGATGCAAATGCTGTTTGGCTCACTTGTACCTAACATAAACTGCTAATTACAATTAGCGCTTGAATTAATCGTTCTTTTTATTTTAAATGGTTTGAATAAGACTTAGACAGAACTCTTTATTGTAAACCATACAAAAATTACCTTACATTTTTTAATTTATTAATCTTATTATTTTCTATTGTTTAAATTTGAACCCTTGTTAAAGTATTACAATAATAATGTGTTCATAATACGAATCACAAAGATTTGTTTCACATCGGCAAGCTAGATGATAAAAGAAAGCAATTTGAATTGGAACACTAACATGTTTTTTAAATATTTTTACCCTAAATCGATTGCTACAAATCTTCTACAAAAGAACGGGGTTTTCTTGCCGAGTTTCTTCAATTCATGTTTTATAAATATTTTTAGATCCGAACTTAAACAAGAAAACTATAGTACCAAATGTTGCCCAACCAAAAATAGTACCGACATTTGGTAAACAGAAGAATTTGAAGAACGATGAAAAAAAACCAGTGACAAAAGCTAAGAAATTTGTTGCTCCCGTTAAAAAATCTGCGAATAATGTGGGAAATTTAACAAATAAGGGATTAACACGAGATTGTTTGCAACCAACACCCAAGACCAATGTGACTAACCAAAACCAAATAGAACCCAACCCAAGTCAAGATTTTGAAAGTTTAAATACTCCGCTACAGTGCCAACAAAATATGGATATTGGAAATTTGAGATTAGATATGCCCCAGATACATCAATGTTCAAATAATACTGATACTTATCCTAATGTACTCACTGGCTTAGATGATTCTCTAAACATAGGAAGTTTGGACTTATTTAATTTACATCAAAGTTTAGAAAAAGTTGACTATACCCAGGTGGAAAATATATCAAATACACTTTCAGAAGAGATATTCCAGAGAGATTCTCAAGAAAAACGTCAATTTACCAACAAAAAAGTTTCACTTCCACAGAAAATGAAATCAAACATACTTGGCAGTATCATTTCAAGTTCTCTAAACATATTAGATGATGAAGATATTATTCCTACAGAAAATCTATCTCTTGAGGCGCATTCTGATCAGTCAAGCGTTAAAAACTTATCACAGACTCAAAACCAATCCTTTTGCTCTGTTACCTCTTTGAGCAAAACTTATAAAAACCTAGACTGTAACAGTTTCCAGAATGGCGGCTATAAGATACCAGAAGGAAATGACTTTCTGGAATTATTTAAAAATAATGTCTGTGAAAAGGTTAAGCCGTTTGCTATGAGTACGGAATACGGTGATATAGGTTTTAATATGAAATATTCAGATTATATGAAGGATTTTGGACTAATTGGTGATCTAACTGAAGAGGAGAACGAGACTAAATTGAAAATAATAAATATGTATCCAAAGGAAAACAGTATTTTGAATAAAAATTTGCCCATGATGAATTTGTAGGAATAAAATTTTCATCGTTCTTGTGCATTTCATTACGTAGATTTCAAAAAATAAAAGTAGAAAATGTTTTCCGTAGCAGCCGTTTTTTTTAATGATGGGAAATAATCAAATGACTCCTTCCGCTCTGGGCGGAGCGGAAGGGTGTGTCAGACTGTTACTGACAAAAACTCATCCGTGTTCCTCCTAGTGCCGTTTACATTCCAGGGTTGCGGTTTCTCTTTCGAACAAATTCCGCAACTCCGTAGCAGCCTGGAAATAAGATTTTCTACCGCTTAATGGCTGTTGACTTGACCTTTTTTTTTTTACTTGGTATGGGTTTGCTCTTGACTCTAGTCTTGGTCAGAGATGACAGAGACAAAGTCTACGTTGGAGCGAGCTTACCCAGAAGTAGCCTGTTCACTCTAACTTTGAAAAGATTAGGGTTGTAAGCATTCGGAAACAGACGCAGGCAAAAAGTTCCACTCCTTTGCTGTGCGCATTATGAAAGACGCTTGGAAGCGCTTAGTGCGAGTTGGTGGAATAGCAACAAGGTAGGGATGGCAAGTTGCAGTGCGTCTGGATGTCCGATGGTAGAAGGGGGCTGGTGGGATGAGGTCGTGGAGTTCCTGGGCACACTCTCCGAAGTACAATCTATAGAAGACCGACAAGCAGGCAACCTTGCGGCGATGAACCAAGCTGTGTAGCTTGGCATCCACCCTTACAAAGGTTGATCAATACATGGAAGAACCTTGTCCGGGACGTGGACTGTCTGGCCCTGATGAACTCGCTTACAAACGTCCGTGTGACGTCCCATAAACGGAAGTGTGTGAATGAGTTTATATGTACAAAACTAGCTTTCGCGACTTCGTACGCGCATATCTCTTATTTTCACGTTCCTTTATAGTCTTGCTCATTAATTTGGCTATCATAAAGAACAAAAAAATTCCACATCTGACTTTCCAGAAATAACTGTTCAATCAACCAAACACTTCAGATTTATAAATCTGAAGTTTTTCCTCATATGTTTAAATCATCATATATATGTGTCCATCACCTTACCTGCCGAATTTAGCGAATACAAGTGTGATAGGATTCAAGTAAGCATTTCATTGTAAAATATAATAGAAATCAATAGCTAGATTTTGAATAAGTGACTGTAGAAACCAAGCTGAAGTTTAAAATTAATTCAGTGTATGTATCTTATTTCCTTACCTTTTATTTTTAACCTACTTCAACAAAGTGAGTAGGTTCTCAATTCGACAGAATGTTTATTTTTTGTCACATACATCATATTTATTTTCTATACAAGAACCGACTTTGTCTCTGCCACCTCTGACTGACTTAAGACTAGAGTCAAGAGCAAACCCATCTCAAACAAAAAAAGTTGAGTCAAATTGAGAACTTCCTAATTCAAAACGTGTTGCGTCGACCCCAAGTAACATGGTATAAGACAGGAAAATGATAAAGACCTAACAATTTACATCCACAGAAGATGCAGAGAAAGAAAACATTCTAATAGCATACCTGCCTTCTGGGCAGTACATTGGTATAAAGCTGTTCCAGTCGAGGCCAAACAGTTTCAAGAACGAATCTACCAGGCTACAGTGGGATAAGCAGGCTGCTTTGAATGCTGTCACACTAAAAATGCAGCTAGGTAACTATTTTATGATATTGTAGGAACATTATATTAGTACATCTTTGACAGTAGCTGAGACTGCCGAGTGCGGGGTCCTGGGTTCGATAACCCAGGACCCCACCCAAAAGTGTTATTGGGTGTTTCCATGAAGAATATCTTTAGTATCAGCCTGGAGTTTGAATGTTGGTGGTGTGACACCCCCGAGCCTCGGAAAGTTGTTGGTCCTGCTTCTAATTTCTCCATAGTCGTATAGGACTTCCGCCCCATCGGAAGATGAGAGTAAAGGAATATAGTGCACCTGTGCTTGCTCACACACTTGTGCCGTATTTACTATACAAAGTGTAACAGAAAGTCATACCTCTAAAGGGATCATAATGGGGGCAACCCAGAAATTATGAAATAAACATGCTGTTCAGTACATTTTGTCGAGTTATACGCACAGAAATGTAGCATGCAGACGACTATTTTTCGCAATGAGGGTTTTCTGGAAAATTTTTGAATATGAAATACTTCACCAGTTAACGCAACATAGGCGAGAGGTCCTTTTCATTGAAAAAGTGACTTAGACACTAACAGCATTGAAATTGACATAGACAAATGTCAGAAATAAAGCGATTTGATAGGTTGTTTCGGTCTGACGCCTCAGTGCTGCTACCTTGTGTTCGACATTACAGAAAACCTTCATTTCAGTGTCCCATAGTAAAAGTTATTCATAATGATAATGACGAGTAAAGTAAAATGACCCCATTTACAGGAGTCTTATTATATTGTATTATTACTAATTAATGTTTGTTTGACAACAGAAAAAGGTCACATAACATCACAGTCGGTTCTCGCACAGTTGGTGACAGATCTTAACCTCACTGACGAAGAAAAAGCTACCCTTGACAAGGAGAGAGAAACTGGTATGTTTTTTTATTATTATTTTTGGTAGGCGCTCGTTTGAACACAATCTATTCAAGTTAAAAAGCTTTGATGTGGTCGAACATCGAGCACGCTTGCCTAGAAGTAACAAAAGATCCCCAGGTTGTAGCTATCAGGAAACATACTCCGGCAGACGAACTGAAACACTCAACATGCACGTGTCACTGAGTTGTCTGTAAGCATTTTTTTCTTAAGAGTCCTATTACGAATCATAAGTGCTCGTTTGCAATAGACGAAGTTACGTTGGTCTGCGTTGGGAGTACATATATAGTCCGCGAAACAATTTTTGATACTTACTAGTCTGAAAAGGATTACAGTTGATTCGCGAGACTGAGGAGCGCGCGCGCTCTATAGTACTTTAATTTTATTTATTGTAATTTTGTTTAATTATATTGAGAAACGAAAACTAATGAAACGTATTCATTGTAGATTGAAATTTTATATCATATTAATTTATTTGATAAAATTGTTTTTATTTGGAATATAATGGACGCTGAATCAAGACATTTCTGGCTTAAATTAGGCTTTCTTTACGTTTTTTTCCGTGAAAACTCAAGGATTTTAAAGAAATTCTAGAACTCCAATAAACAAGTAAAACATTCAACTTACCTTTTAGTGATTTTTGCTTTTAAAAGAATTGATTGTAACAATGTGAATTAGACCGTCAAAGTTCCATCGCCGACATTTTTTCTTGCAAACTGAGTTCGTAAAATATTTATAGTAAATTACACGAAAAGAAAAATGAAAATGTGTAACTCTAACTTACAAGAAAGAGACTGGCACTATCGTTATTCATGATCAAATAATTAAAATATCTTACTGCTGCTGATAATTACAGCGTCAAAAATCATGAATTTCCGTAAAAAATGTAATAGGACTCTTAAGGTAACATACAGCTTCACACTGACCGGCAAATTGCAAAAATACATAAAAATAATTGAATTTCGCGGGCTACCCTGGCGCTTCTACCTTAATAAATTAAATTCAAATAGAATGGAATTTATTGTATTTAAAATGACCTACCCACAATATATGGAGAGTTTATAATCTAATTAAGATGTATTAAAATATTACGGAGTTTGCAATAATCCGGTAACATACACAGCATGAGAACTAGCTTATGTGGCATGTCTCTTGATTCATTCTACTGATCACAATTTGTCTGCTTCCATATTTTTGCAATAATCATGATGGTGGTTTTAACCTGTCTTTATTAATTACAGAAGAAAAAAAGTCCCGCGTACAGTTCCTGAAGACTGAAATGAAGTTGATAGAACTAGATGCTAAAATCAAAACGTGCTTATCGCTCGAAAAGGCAGATACTGATATGTGTTTGAAACTTTTGGACGATTTAATGGGTAAGTTCGCCTTTTTTTCCTAAATTAAAACAATAAAAACTAAATTGAGTCACATTCAAATTCTACATTTATTTCGTGGGGAACACAAAAGTTTTAATTATAATTGTTTAGTTCAAAATAAGCAGTTTGATTTTCAAATACTGATGAAGCTTTCGTTGCTTCGCATCCTTTCCGGAGTTTGTTGATTCTGTCTTGCAGCAGATACAATGTTTGAAAATGTTTTGGTGGGCATTACCCATAAAAAACATTAGAAAATAATAATACCTAAAAATACAACCGACTTCCAAATAAAAAAAAACACTACAAAGTAATAAATAACTTCAATTTTGGAAGTCGGTGTTTTTGTTAGTTTCTTCGTATTTTAACACCGACTTCCGAAATTAAAGTTATTTTTTACTTTGTAGTGTTTTTTTTTGGAAGTCTGTTGTATTTTTCTGTAAAAAGTTTTTTATTTTTCACTTTTTAGTGGTACCCCACACACCTAACAACACCACTGCAAAATTGCAGAAAAGCAAAATACGCAATTTCGAAAACCATCATCCAAGTAAACGAATTCCAGCTATGTCAATTTAAAATCCAAACTTCGGAACCGATTTTGATAAAATTTAAATGGGACCGATCTGCAAGTAACCCTTCAGATAAAACAAAATTTTTTAAAATCGGTTCATAATTGACGGAGTTATGAGGTAACAAACATAAAAAAATACAACCGAATTGAGAACCTCCTCCTTTTTGGGAAGTCGGTTAAAAAGCAGTATTTTTGTATATTCTCGCCCTTCCCATTCAGTTTAGGCACCCTTTGACTTGGCACAGTGAAAACCACTAATAGACGTATGCAGAACCAGGATGTAAAGTCAAACGAGAGCTAAAGACGAACGGGTGTTGCATCTGATGGGCAACTGCCCGATAGTATTTTAGGCAAAGACTATAAAACCACTTGACTGCGCATACAGTGCCCCGACGCACGAAAACTATTAGTGCATATGTTAGGCAGCTGCACTAGTTACCATTTTATTTGTGACCAAGTGTTAAACCTGTGGGCACGCTAAGTTTTTGCAAATCGTTTCAATTTTTATGCAATTTATAACGCATAAATATGCCTTCATACCCGGTGAATTTGTGTGGGAAACATTCCAAGACCCCTTGTTACAAAAATGATGGCATAACTTTTCATCGGAGAGTAAAGACTACGCAAAATATTTTTGATTTGAAACAGATGATGAGTTACTGCAGGGGTCTATGTAAAATGGTGGTTAGGTGAACGAGCACACTGTGAGAAGCGCGCGTTGATGTCTTTTGGAAAAGTCTCTTTCTTTTATTAGGAAATACTTATATTTTTATCCTTTTCTTCCCCTTTGTATTTTTATCGTAAAAATCTGTGCTGTTACGTTTAAATGATTGAAGTCGATTTATCGATGATCATTAAATTACAACTAATACAATTTTTAATCAATTCACATACTTACATTAAACACGTAAATACTTTTAAACGACTTTAAAAAATAGGAGGAGGGTCTCAGTTTTTTCATCTGTGTGTTTGACATACATGTTTTCATTTTAGATTTTCGAAGATCTCAGAATTAAAATAAAAGTGGAAAGATACGGTTAATAGGGAAACTTTGTTTAAACAAGATATAACGCTGTTTGTTTGGATTGAGTATTTTTATAATGTTAAAATCCATTTTATCGATATCGACTATTTTCCTTTAATCAAGTAGTGCCACCACTTCTCAATCTTGGTCAATTTTGGTTCCCGTAACAAAAGAAAAAACACGGGTAAAATATTTTTTGATGATCTAACTGACGGACTAATTAGATTTTTTCAGGACACAAGCCCATTGCTTGGAAAAGATTTGACTGACGTAAAGTCTTTAGATCGTAAATGGCGGCATTATTACCACTACACACACTTATTACAAGATCTATACCTTAGTTAACTTGTCCGCAGGCCTAGACATAAAACCGCTAATGCTACTAAAACACCCGACGTGCCTGGACACGATCAAGCGCATGCGTGCGTACGTCGGCAACACGCCCTCCTGGGAGCTGTCGGAGAGCGCGGCGCTCGTGTTCACTAAACAGGCGCATCGCATCAGGAAGCAAGCTGATTCTGTCTACAAGAAGATGAAGGTAACGACCAGATTTTACTTGAATATCATCATTATATTTCAGCCGACAGACGTCTACCAAAAAAATTCAAACTAGGCTGAAATTCAGCATATAGCTATTTGACCGACCGCGACCGTTTAGACTATTAGCTGGTTTAACTAGACTGGTTTGCAGATGACTACTAATTAACCTTATGGTTTGTTTCAGGATCTGTTCGCGCCACTAGAAGGACTATCGTTCTGGGAATACTTCACGAATAGAGTGCTCAAGTTCAAGAAGGTCACATCTACACTCAGTGCCGATGAGCTACTAGAAATGATACATGAACCACTCGGTAAGTAAATAACCACTCTCTCTCACACAGTTTTGCAGACTTACCTTGCCTGTTTGTTTTTACCAGAATCCATCAGAAAAATAGTTATTATTTGATTTATTGAAAGTAAAGCTTAGTTTTCTTAGTTATCTTTGATTCAGGGCACTTTTCGTGTTACGCCGCATGCCAGGTATGCGGAATTTCTTCGAAAGAGTCACCGCGGCCTTGGAAGCAAAGGGCATTAGAAGGAAGATGGATGGGTTTTTAGCAGTAAGACTGACACTTCTTTCCGATCGCCCAGAGTGGAAGGACTCATTTGATGATTAACGAATCCTTAAAAAAAACGCCGCAAGTCATCCGTACATGTAAGAACCTATGGCTGCGTGCAAATTCCATTGGGGAATAAAATCTGACCCACTTCAGTAGGCAGAAATTTGCGAACTTGTTAAAAAAATCATACATAATAGCGGAGAAGAGGGAAAAACTGCCACTCAAATTACTCCTCATTTGAACTCTGACTAGCTCCACACAGTCCCCAGGTCCGCTCCGCTGTGTCGCTCCGCGTCAATGTGCGGGCAGCCTAATGTCATGTTTGTCAACTTTCCAGAGATGTCAGTCCCCTCATCGCACGACATGAAAGAGGCGGTCGAGTCTGCCAACGAAGCTGAACAACTGGAACTGACGCAACCGCAGGAAGAAGACTCAGCAGAGAAAGCCAAGAAGAAGTCTACGCCAGGTTGTTTATTTACTTAAGTTTTTAGGCCCTATTATTAACCGACTACGATACGGCGGTGGAACCATTGGTTCCTTCTGACTTAATTGATTTTATACTTTATTTTTATGACATTACGATTTATATCAGTGACGTAAAGTGAATGTGGAACCAATGGTTCCACTCCTGGCCCAACCGGGCTTACTCTGTCCGTCCATCCACTGCATCTCAAGAACCGTAATACATAGACGGTTGAAATTTTCACATAGTGTATTTCTATTGCTGCTATTACAATAAAAAAAAAAAAATGTTTTTTATATGGGAGCCCATTTAAGGAACATGTTTTTTTTTCGGTTTATTATAAGAAACTCTTTGTGTGAGAGTTAGGCTCGCACTTGGCTGGTTTTTGTTTTTCTTCAAATAATTCTCATTACAATAATATCAAACATTTTCAAACATCTTTATCAATCCACAGCAAAATCAAAGAAAGACAAAAAAGAAGCAAACAGCACATCAAAGCCTGCAGTCAAACGACAATCCTCTAGAAAACAACTACAAGAAGATAAAGAGAAAGATACCACAGAGGAACCACCCCAAACAGAACCAATAGCAGAAGAGTCAGAACCGGCGAAACCTGACGAGGAAATGCCAGAAAAAGTAGACGAGACCCGAGAAAAGACGCCAGAAAAGACTCCAGAGCCAGAAAAGGCGACGGAAAGTCCGCCAGAGGAGAAGGAACCTGAGAAGGAGGAAAATGGTGAAGTGGAGAAGAATGAAGAAGAAAAAGTTGTGGAGAATGATTCTGAGAAAGTTGAGAAGTCTAAGGAAAAGGAAGACGCTGGGGAGCCCCGAGCGAAACGATCGAGAGAGGTTAGTTTCTGTGAACTATCGTAACATATTTACTATAGTAGTGTAGATACTGTTGAAATGTTTACTAGACATGTACCTATTTTACTGAAATACCAGGAAAGGATCAGCAGTGTGATTCTCTTAACATGTCGAAGTGAACACTTAGACGAAGTGAACGACAAGTCAAACAAGATGGCATGACAGCGCACTGGTCGTTCACTCCACCTAAGTGATGACGGTGAAGTGTCGACAGAATCGACCGGCAGTTCGTCTAGCCTTTCCACGTTCAATGCTTGGGTCGGCTTCCAGTTTGAGGGTGCGTCTCCAACAGAGATGTGCGAGGATGCGTAGCAAGGGATCTAGAGAGGTATGCGGTACAGAGAGTAAAGTCCGGCAAACATACATTGAAAAGAGAAGATCCTTCGACCAAACTGTTGTGTCTGGCGGGCTACTGCCCTTTAGTTAATATTCGGACTGTGGTATATGTTCAAATCACACGAAGAACTCTGATACCACGATGCAGGATTTCGTAGTAGTAGATCGCATTAAAAAAAAAAAGAAACAAAAGTCATAATTAGGCTGAGATACAGCACTTTTTGAACGTCAAGCTTTACAAAAGACAGTCCCCCAGAACGCTCGCCCGTCACAGTCTCTGCATTGCTGCAGAGCTGTGGCATTGATGACGTTACAAATGTTACGAAACCAATTAAAGCGATTCTATTAAGCTTCCTCACAAATCTCTGGTGAAAACGCAGCCTAATTGAATGCTATAAGACTGCCTAACTGGTCTCAACAATGCAGTGAGATTAATTTTAAGTGTTCAATAAGTGAGAAATGGCTCTTTGCTCATTCATTTTGAGTACGCACATTCAAAAGAATGTGCGTGTTTGTTTGAAATACTTTGAGGGAGAGTAAATCCTCTTACGATAATAAAATAAGTACATTTCTAGTAATCATTTAAATTGGCTTGTTTTGATAATGGGTACTTGACTATTTTTTTAGAAGCTAGATAGGTATTTACACTTTTTTGCTGACCTTATAAAGAAAAACGAAAAATAAAACATTATAAGGGTATTTGAACAAACGGTTTCATAGTTTTCAGCTATTTCAGTCAGATAATTTGCATAAACAAAAATTGCACAAAATCTACTTTATACAACTATCTTTTACGGTTGTCTGCTAACAGACAAACAATGAAGGAGTAATAGGGTTCCGCTTGTTACCCTTTGGTTACGGAACCTTAAAAAATAAATAATTTTATGTAATTACCAGCGGAATTATGTTTATGAGTTAAGATAATTTTTGGTTTTGTAGTCTTTGAATATCGAGACCCGTTAAATCTATGGAGTTTTTCTAGATAATTTAATTTTAAACTGGAATGGGGATGTTGACTAAAAAAATTTATTTAGTCCGTTAGATGGATTGCCAAAACATATTGGCCACGTGTTTTTTCTCTTAACCAAAAATCGAAGACGATACAGTGCGTTAAAATCTCGTGTGACGATATGTGACGTCACAAGTTCCTTCTCCTGATCTTTGATGCGTTTTATCCTCGTCAATTTTTATTGATTTGGTAAAATTTTAATCAAATCTAACCGATGGACTAAATGAACTCATGTTTTTTAATTCAGGCACCATCCCTATTAACCCTTTTTTGCATGCATGCTTAAAACGGCAACCTTAGTGTGGATTAAGAATGACTAGTTTACTTTTCTAAATTACTACTGCTAAGCTTGGAAAAAATGTACCTTCAAAAAAAGTTAAAAAAAGAATTTCATTTTTACAGATTAGACGGAGACGAATCCATGTAATATGATGATGTTACTATATAAAACGATACAATACTATCGCGGAAAGGGTCAGAAAAGTTTTTATTTTATATAGATTTTTCTCTATGCACGAAGTATTTAAAAAGTAGTCAAGTACCCAATCTTTGAAGTAATGCATTCGCGAATTTAGTTTAGCTAATATTCTTTTTTAACATTTCTTACATGCTGCTTTGGGAATCGGATTTACAGCTTGATATTAGTAGCTTGTCTTTAGAAGATTCAAGCTAAATCGTTTGGCTAGAAAAGCATGATGTGGGACACTACACGAAGTGACATTCTATGGGTTTTTTTATGACTTACCTCTAGCAGGTCTTACAATTTCACTTCGTCTGGGCCCTTAGTACTAGATTTGTTCAAGAAGTCAATAGGGAATATGCATAAAAAATATTTATTATCTAAATACTTTATCTAAAAATATACAAAAATATATTAGTAACAGTGGAAATAGAATCGAAATTGCTCGAAAAACAAACGAGATATAATTATTTTAAACAAATATATCGGTCCCTCTCGCGAAAACGCTGTTTTCTATGGCAGATGTATAGACGTCACGTAATGTGACGTCAAATTCCATGTCGGACTTCTCGTTCTAAAAGTAATCTTTGAAGCGTTATAACTTCATCGCTGATGAAGATATTTAAAAAATATTTTCTAGAGTTTTTACTGGAGCTTATAAGTAATTCATTTTATAAATAAAAAAATTGCGTGCATATTCCCTATTATTAGTGACTTCACATGAATGTGAGGTCTAAGGCGTTGGTTTTCAGCGACATGTCTAAGTCCAAGTGCGGGGCCCCGTGGCTAATCCGGCACTGGATCGATTCAGTTTTGTGTTTGGTAGGAGCAAATTTGTAGGTGTTACTAACGTTACTTGTATTGTATATGAAAATAAAAAAAAAATCAATATAATTATTCATATAAATACTATAAAAATAATTATGTAGTTATATTTTGCTATCACTTGCCACGAATTTTCTCTCTGAAAAATAACGTAACATAGAAAGAGAGCTTTGCTAACATAGAGGCTCTCTTTCTTAAAGTAAATTAGACCTGTGAGTCAGGTAGATCAGCAGTGCGATTCTGTAAAAACGACAGTAGAAGTCGAAAGGCTGGGTGAAGTGATCACGAAGTGAGATGTCTTTCCATTTTGATTACATAGATTGATATCTCACTATTCTCACTTCGTTATCACTTCACCCGATCCTTCACTTCGACATGTTTACAGTTAATCGACCGGCGGATCAGTTTAGTATATTTATTTATTTTGTCAGATCACTTCACTGAAATTGTATCTTACTGAAGCTATTTGTTTAGATTTATTAATAAAACTAGCTTCTGCCAGCGGCTTTGCCCGCGTGATCCCTAGGGAACATGTTCTCGGGATTAAAAGTAGCTCATGTGCTATTCCAGACTATAATCTATCTTTGTTCTAAATTTCATTAAGATCCGTTAAGCCGTTCTGGCGTGATTGAGTAACAAACAACCAAACTTTCACATTTTCATTTTTTTTTTCATTTTTTCTATTGATTGTAGCGTGATGAAAAGTATACTATAACCTGCTCAGGAGTATGAATAATAATTGTACCAAGTTTCGTTAAAATCCGTCGAGTAGTTTTTGTTTCTATAACGGTTATACAGACAGACAGACAGACAGACAGACAAACATTTTACTGATTGCATTTTTGGCATCAGTATTGATCCCTAATCACCCCCTGATAGTTATTTTGGAAATATATTTCATGTACAGAATTGACCTCTCTACAGATTTATTATAAGTATAGATTGATAGGGATTATTTTCTTATTAAATCATAAAATTTTCTTATATTTAGTGTTGCCAGCAAGCACAAAAATAATGTTGCTAATGAAATATATGTGATTTAAATGATTAAAAAAAAATATATAAGTATTAAAATTATTCTAAATATGTTAAATTTTAGGCACAAAAATACCTATTATAATTATGGACTGCGCCGCGTCCCGGCAGTAGGGGTAAATAGGCTAATGTGTACGGAATTATTGGTAGGATATTTCGATCTCGAATAAATTGGCCTTTTAAAAATACTAAGGCTGATCGCACGCACTACGAATTTTATCTAAAAGAACGTGCAAGAAACTCCATGGACACTCTTTTAAAGAATTTTGTCTTTTACAAAAAATCCTGGTTACATTGTCATTTTCATTTGATAAAATTTCGTAGTGCGAGCTTAGCTTAAAAAGTTGGACTGAAGGTGAGGTCACGGAAATTAACCAAGAAAAGGACTCGTATTAAAACTATTGGATTTATCACTAAAACGTGGCTTAAAATTAAATTAAATAAAAAACGAATTTGGTGCATAACTTTACAGAAAAAAGTGTTATTTAGGCATCATAAACATTTTGGCAACAAGTTGTGCAATTTTCGGGCAAACATGAATTTAAGTTGTTGTAGTTTTAAATAAGATAATAACTAAGTAATTATTACCAAAAAAAAACTGATTTTTTAATCAGAATTCAATATTTTACAGGCATTAAGTATTTTAAAGCCTGTATAAGCAAAATTAAACTAATTAAAAATCCGTACCTGTTTTTTTACTAGTGCATAAAGTTTTAATAAATAAATAAAAAACCGGTCACGTGCGAGTCGTTCTCTCACACGTAGGGTTCCGTACCATAAACCGACAAAAAACACGCTTCTTGTATGGAGCCAGGCCCCTTTAATTTTTTATTTAGTTAATTTTTTTTTTTTTTTAAATAGTGGCAATAGAAATACACAGTCTGTGAAAATTTCAACTGTGTACAGGTCGCGTCACATAAAAAGAACGCTGCATGAAAGTGGGGGGGGGGTGTGTTTGCGCATGGGTACACTCGCGCACGAAAGTACTAAGCCTATTGTTTTATTTTTGAACTAGACTTTCGCTCGCGGCGTCGTATATTGGTTATTGGTAGGTAAATTGAAAAATTATATATGCTGGAATATCATTAAATTGAATTAAAGACATGTTTGATTCAGTGTAGAATGTTTAATCTAATTACCAAAACTTAAGTAAATGTTTTTAATTATTTTATTTTTGCCGGGAGTTCGGAAGACAGTAAGAAATTCCGAATCTTTTTAACCTTTGCCTCTGCGGTCCGTTTCAAGCATTGTTTTAAATTATCAACTGCATTATTATCAGCCTCTCTCTTCATAAAACAATATACGTCATCTATAATTTTTCTCTCTTTTCTATATAAAACTTTTGTGCGCGATGAAATTTTGAGAACGAACGTGACGTGGACACAGAGCGGGAAATAAAGGTCGACTGACGAACCAATAGCGCACCGGCGATCACACGGCGCGCCCCGCGCCCCACCTCATACCACCAAATAGATCGATAAATCGCCTAATGCGCAGCTTGACCGCCAGCGTTTTTTTTACATGACGCGACCTGTACATAATAATATTAAGTTACTTGATACGCCTTGTTTTAAACTTTCATGGTCACAAACATTAAAATAGTTAATAACGGGATTGCTACCGCTACGATTTACCTTTTTATTATAATGGAGGTTTAGTAATAGAGATATAAAATGAAAATAACAACTGTTCGGTACATTTCTCGACAAAGGCGATGAAAAAGGGAGGGTTATGACTTTCCAGTTTTTTTTTGTACTAATTTCAGATTGATACTGAATGCCTGAAAAAAAAAAATGAATAGTGTAACAAAAAAAAACAGGCATTATTATGGATAAATAACATCTTTTACTGTATTCCTAACCTAACGCAAACTAATGCATCTAATATAATAATAGAAAGTAGTCTCCGTTGAGGCTTGTTGATGCATGCTATACGATAATTAATATGCCTGGTTCCTGAGGTAATGTTAACCGCAATTTCTACTTATTTGATAGTATTTAATATCTTTTTTATTTTGGATGGAAAATCAACAAATGACAACTTACTGACTAAAAACCACCCGTGTTCCTTCAAAATGGGCATTTTATCCAGGGGGGCTATTCTCTAAGCCCGAAGTCCGTAGTTTCGCGGCTCAGTTGCGGGAGAATTCTGCTCAGTATCACCTACGGACTTAAGATTAGTCCCGAAACCGAACTAAGAATGAAAACAACACGATTTTACATTAACTGTCCACTTTTTTTATATACAAAACGGGGAAAGTCTTGGCCCAAATCTCACCTGATGGAAAACCCGAAGATGGAAGCGAACTTTACCCGGAATCCTCTAACACAGAGGAACTGGCTATCATACCTCTAACTGCCGGAACACAACAATGCTGTTAACATTGTTGTTATGGCGACAGACCTAGACAAGATGGTGGTAGCTTGCCAGGCGGACTTAGAACAAGTCCTACCACCAACCAAACCGAGCAAAAAATTTGCCCCCGCTGGGAATCGAACCCGGGACCTCTGGGTCTGAATCAGGTGGTGTTAACCACTAGACCACGGAGGCGGATAGTGTCACCTGTTTAGCACGACCCGGGGACCACGTGTAGGGATTCGCTGAAGGGTATTCTCCTACGGACGCGGGTGACTCGGCCCCCAAAAAACGTCCAGTCGTGTTATCATGAATTCTTAGTGGTTAGGTGATACGGAGTAGAATACGCTCGCAACTAAGTCCGAAGCTACAGTATTCGGGCTTAGAGAGGAGTGCCCTCCTGGGCCGTGGTAACTATTTAAAAAAATACTGCAATAGCTCCAACTCTGACTATCTCAGAAACTGGGCATTATTAGTACACCTACAGAATAGTTTTGGCGTATCTTTAAATTTTGCTACAAGAATGATGAACTGTGTCCACTGGTAACCCGCTATTTGCGATATGATGTGCTGTAAATAGTATTTACAGCACATCATATCGCAAATAGCGATTAAATACTATTATTTAATATAAGTTTATCCAAACTTGGGTCTGTGTCTCAGAGCAACTTGCTCCGATGCTCAAAAACACTGAGTATTCGAGCTCTAAGGTCCTAAGGGTCGGTTCACTTGGACACGCGATGTAATGACCTTTCTTAGAGAGCAATGCAAAATAGAACTAATCCAATACACATAAAAGATACACATTTCAGTGACTGAATATGGCATTTATAAAAAATCTAAATGAACCAATATTTGAGAGTTGTTTCTTGAATAAAACGATTCGTAAAAAATAATAAAAAAAAAAAAACAGGCAAAAGAACAACACGCTTTTGAAGTTGTTGTTCTGTCCTTGAAACGTCGTTTGCTAATACTCAAAGACGTGACTTGCTTGTAGATAGAGAGAGAGATAGCATTAATGACATGTAATAACGCTATCATAATATATTTTAAAACGCTCATGACGTGTATATAACGCTCATGACGTGTATAGTACAGCTTGTGTTGCATGTTACTCGGGAATTTGAATAAATCTCGAGGTGAATCAATCGATGAGTTTCTTGGCGCCAAAATTGCAAAATATCTGGCTTGCCGTGCTATACTGTAACAATCTCACCGCTATGATAAAGGTGAAGTGAGCTCTCATCACCTAGCATCAATTGGACCGACAGCTCACTTCACCTAACTTTACGGCGAGTTTTATTCCAGAATCGACCGGTTGTTCAAGCATCCTCGCTTCGCGTGACGGTGTGGGCTAACCCGTATCCTATTATTAAAATTAATTAGTATTGACAAAATTATAATTATTTACAGAGCAAGAAGACTGAACCACCGCCACCAAGGTCACCAGCTAAACGAAAGTCAAAATTTTAAACAATCTTGTTTCGTAAAACAAACATTGGATTTTATTTTTATACGAACGGCCGCGGTCCGGCCTTTGTTATGTGCTGTAGGTGCATTTTTTATATTGTATTAAAATAATAAAATATTTTAAACCCGTATTGTATGGGATTTTTAAATTAAAATGGCGAAATGTGGGTGAATTCCTCTGTTTTATTCAAAAATCTATCATGTGTTGTGGTATCAAATAATAGAGATGCCACGAATAGTGATTTTGCCGAATACTGAATATTCGGCTAAGATTCGGCTAAAGCGCAGAATATTCGTCGACACTTAGTACATTTCGTGGACGACAGGTTCCGCATTATTGAAATATGTGCAGTAATTGTGCCGTGGGTATATTTTGTTTAATTTGCGAGTTGACGTATTATTTGTTGATTGTTAGCAACATCAAATTGTTTTACTTACTGTGAATATCCTTAAAGAGATCACATTTTTCGCGAAAAAAAAATTCATTCATCATAAGTTCAAAACTAACTACAATAGATTTAAGTTTTAAATATGCTAATTAATTAGTTAAAATGGTTTGGTATTCGGCAATACCGTATAGTAGAAAAAGTAGCCGAATACCGAATAGTAGCCAATTATTCGTAACATCTATAATGTAGTAACCGTATGTCAATGAAACATGGTGAATTTATAAAAATAGAATTACACAGCTACTTATTCATTTCAAAGATCACCTTTTGCAAAGTAGTGGTAAATAAAGAGTTTTAATGAAATTATTATGTTTGATTGATTAACTTATGATACTTTATTTTCTGTAACTTACAACAATATTCATAACTTACTAAACTGCATTCGGTCTGTTTAAGTTGAAGATTTTTTCCAATCTTTCAGCACACTTCTGCCCAATCGCTTTCTAAATAATAAATCTGTATGTTTATTTATCGTGATTTCTTTATTTGTCCATTTCCACGGTATATAAACTTCACTAAGTAAATATTTTGCGTAAACAGATGTTGCATCTTTCATATTAAGTAAAAAAAATATCTTTTAATAAGTAACATCTTCTCAAGAACTTAATTTTATGTGAATGTAATTTTTAAATACAATATAAAAGTGCATCCACAATGAGAAGCGGTGTATCCGCTAGTTTTATGTAAAAAAAATTAACGTAAACAAGTTTCTATGAAATACATGAGTTAATCATAGTTTAGTATGACTTGCGTGAAAGACGCCTTTGAAGTTTCCAAAGCGAATCTTCAGAACATAATATAATTTATGATACATAAGTTATGTATGCAATTTTTTATAGAAGTTTTTTTCGTTCCCAATTTAAATAAAAATAAAATGAGTGACTATGATACCCTCTATGTTAAGAGGAGACCCGATGAAGATTGTACTGCTTCATTCATATCAAAATTATTAAAAACTTGTCAGTCATAAAAGCTTTTTGGAAAACTTATTATGAATCTGCAGCCTTGTCTAAGTAAAATATGTGTAAGGTCCCTTTGGTTTGCTAAATTTATCAAATATTGAATTGCTTAGTTTTGCACTACTTTCTAAATAATTTATTATCGTCGTCCGTCTGAACTGCTTTTAAAAAATTTCTGCAAAACGCATATTATGTGAATTAGTAACCATGGCAATAACGAGTTGAAAAATGTTCATGCAGAATTATTCGTAGAAAGATTTTAATAGGCAATGAACCTTATAAATTATTTGGAGATTAGTAATGCCTTTGATTAATTGCTGTTTGAGACTGAAGAACATTTAATTCAAAAATATTTGTTTTTGAGAAAATTATGTATCTTTATATGGTAGGCGCCAGATTAACTTGCAATAGAGTACAATGACCCTTGCCGAATATCCTTTCGTAGATACCCGAAAAACAAATTATGAACCGTTTTTCATTACCTACTAGAGAACGGAAAGGATCACGATAGATGTCGATGGAGGACAGCTGTGTCTTTATATCTGTTTTTGATATTCAGGAAATCAAAAAATGTATGTGGGTCAATGACCGTTATTGCACATTTATCTGGCGCCTACCATAGTTCCTTATGGTGGTTTCCTGACAATGTAAATACAGTAAACTGTACTAACAGGTTGTGCGATAGCTTTTACAAGAAATATCATGTTAGCTGGTTGATTAAATGAAATATATTTCTTCTTCTTCTACTCTGGTCTTCAAAAAATTAAGTTTGGTGGTAATTCAGTTTGGGAACGTATAAAATGCATGTACAGCAGGTATATGAATGTTCTACAAAAAGTAATGTCAACTTCATCTGTTCGAAACAAATCTCCTTATGGGTTCAAGTACATTTTTTATTGTATTAGACTTAAAATAGAGATAGATGTTAGTTATAATTTACATTGTAAATATTTACAATAAACATGCCTACTTATATGAATCTTTGGTTTTATTCTAAATTTTTAGCTTTCTGAATAGAATATTCCGAAGAGGCTTTAACTACGAAGTGCCAATGCCATCAAGATTCCGTTGTGAGACAGGGATACATTAATGTTATTTGCCTGTATGTTCTCGCTCTCACATCGATTGCGATGTGAGAGCGAGAACATACAGGCATGATGGTTATAAGACGTCATAGAAGGGTACCTACTGTTGTTATGCTGTGGATATAGAATATTCTTTCAATCCAAACGCAAAGCAACTAGGAGGCTGACCTGCAACCCTGCCGCATATTTGCCCAGAAGCTTGCTTGGTATGTGAAGTAAGCTAAATACATCCAAAAAATTCTTAAAACGTGATCATGGGTTCATTTATCGCTTGGCAGAAAAAAATGATATCGCCGTATATTCTAATTAGTTTAAAAATAAAACGATGGTAAGACATTGGGTCAGTGATTAATATTCTAAAACACAGTGTTTTAGAATATTACTCACTGAGGACTTGCTTTTTATCCTAGAATATTCACAGATAAGCAAATAAAAGATAAATATGCAGATATAAATAAAACGCTGAACTGCAATAAATCTAAAAGGTAATTTACTTTAAAGCATAAAAAGTTCTATAAATATCGCCGCCTCTTCTTTCTGTTTTCTCCAGGATACATTTTGAGGATCTTTTTGGCGGATTCCTTTGCTTCATCTTCGACTGAAAAAAAAAACAATAATATCAATAGATTCCAGAAAGGTCAAGTGCGAGATACTCACAACCGGCGTGCCGTTCCCCGATGGACCGACGATGGTGGTGAAGTGTGCAATGCGGGCGGAAGCGCCCCCGCGTCTGTCGCCCGCCCATCACCACCACGAGGAGGGAGAAGAGGGCGTCTTCTCCGACCTTGCCTTCGTCTTCGGAGCGGCACAGCGAGAGGATCGTCCTTCCGCGCGCAAGATTTTGCGAGATAACATCCTCGCAAAAGGAGGCTACCACTGCCCTGGCCTCCTCACTCCCCAGCATGCATCTGAAAACGCTGGGAAGTGAGAGGTTCTGTCCGATCTCCGCAGTCAGATTGCGGCGCGGCTCAGACCAAGCTGGGCACACCTTGACTGTGTGCTGCGCCGTGTCTTCCGCCGCGCCGCAGTCATGGCACCTCGGAGTCTCCTCCCTCCCGATCCGGTGCAGGTGCGAGCCGAAACAGCCGTGTGGCTGCTCGAGCCAGTCCCGCAGGACTGGACCGAATGCGCCCAGGGTTCGGCGACCAAAGGTGGCGGTGGCGAGGTCCTCCTTCCAATGGACGATGATGGCGTCCCTCGCCTCCCTCCGCACGGCCTCCCGCTCCTCAGTGATGGGGCGCTCCCCGAGCACTTTTCGGCGCGCCGTCTATTCATACACTCTGGCGAGCACCCACGCCTCCAACTCCCAAAAAGGGGTGCTGGCCAGCAAGACATAAGTACCTACTTAAAACCTCAACTTCCGACAAAGTCTAATCAAAACATTTATTCCAGACTAGCTGACCCGCGCAACTTCGTCTGCGTCACATTGTCCATTAATGCTCCGCTCCTATTTGTCTTAGCGTGATGATTAGCCTATAACCTTCCTCGATAAATGGGCTATCTAACATTGAAAGAATGTTTCAAATCGGACCAGTAGTTCCTGAGATAAGCGCGTTCAACCAACCAAACAAACAAACTCTTCTGCTTTATATATAATATTTCAAAGTCAAAGTCAAACATTTATTTCAATTAAACCATTTACAGGCACTTTTGAATTGTCAAGGTCGGTCGGTCCAAAAAAGATGAAGCTATTTGCACGTTCCAAAGCGTAGATCTCTATGGAGAAGAACGTGCAAGAAACTCCACGGACACTCTTTTAAAAATAATAAATTGTTACAAAGTTTTGTTGACATCGTGTTGAAATTATACAAACATGTGAGAACGATGTGACGAGCATGATAAAGACGTCCGGAATAAGAAAGGAACAATTCAAAGAAATAATTAAAATAAATGAAAATAAACCATGGCAGCTGAGAAATAACCAGTCCCAACCGACGGCGCCATGACATGCGCCAGGCCCATTCGTCTCAACCATTTTGAATGGAGCCACATAATTTAACGCATACGCCACCATCAGCTAGGTTTTTGAGTGAGCATGACACTCCCAACCGCCAGGGTACTTGAGTCTATACAATGCAAACACACACATATTTAAAAATGTTGGTACTATTGATTTATCAAATAAAGAACAATAAATCAGTGTGTGAGTTAAATTAAATATAAAAGTCATTAAAGACATCCATAGATATACTAAATATATTAATACAAACATTATCAATAAGTTTGACTTTGTTTACTACACCTTAGACTGTCCTATGGAGCAGGACCAGCATGTTTCCAAGCATTCTTATCTTGAATATAATCATCTAATTTGTAATATGCTTGTTTACATAGTGTGCTTTTAACATAATTTTTAAATTTTCTTTCATTTAATTCTAATATGTCACAAGGTATTTTGTTGTAACATTTAATACAGTACCCCATGAAAGATGTTCGTACTTTGGCTAATCTATAAAATGGCTGATCTAATTTATTTCTATTTCTAGTATTAAAATTATGTCTATCACTAATTTTGCTAAAGAGATGTCGATTTTTCCTTACATACATAATATTTTCATAAATGAATTGACATGGGACTGTCATAATATTAATCTTTTTAAAGACTTCCCTAAGAGAATCGCGTCGACGTAGATTATAAATGGCTCTGACAGCACTCTTTTGTAAAATAAATATAGATTCAATGTCAGCAGCCCGACCCCATAGCAAAATACCATACGACATAATGCTGTGAAAGTAACTAAAATAGACCAAACGCGCAGTTTCTACATCTGTTAACTGTCTTATCTTTCTAACAGCATAAGCGGCTGAGCTTAGCCGCGCCGCAAGAGATGTTATGTGAGGTCCCCATTGCAATTTCTCGTCTAAAGTGATTCCCAGGAAAACCGTCTGATCAATAAATTCCAGTTTTTGTCCATTCAATACGATGTCACATTCGTTACTTTTTAACATTTGGTAAAGTAAATTTAATACATTTGTTTTTTTTTTCATTCAATACTAAGTTGTTTGCCGTAAACCAATCTTGAACTTGATGAATAGAGTTATTGACATCATCCCGATTTTGTGACCGTCGTTCTATCTTAAATATCAATGATGTGTCATCAGCAAATAACACCATCTTTGGCTCATTTTGAAGCAATTGGGGCAAATCGTTTATGTACACTAAAAAGAAGAATGGACCCAATATTGAACCTTGCGGAACGCCCATTTTCATTTCAGACCCCAGTGAGTTCACGCCGTTTACCTGTACTTTAACCTGTCTGTCTTTCAAGTACGATCTAATCAGATCAAGAGATGTATTCCTAATCCCATAATGCTCCAGTTTCAACAAAAGTGTTTCATGGTTAACGCAATCGAACGCCTTCGAGAGATCGCAAAAAATTCCAATGGCGTCTTGCGAATCTTCCCAGGCATTAAAGATGTTCTTTATTAGAGTGACACCGGCGTCAGTTGTACAACGCCCTTTGGTGAAACCGTACTGATGTTCATGAAAGACGGAATTTTCATTAAAATGTAGTAACATCTGGTTAAGCATTAACTTTTCAAACACCTTACTGAGAACCGGCAGGATTGAAACCGGCCTGTAATTGTTGGGTTCTTGACTATCACCAGATTTAAACAGTGGAACGACTTTACTGTGCTTCATGAGATCAGGAAATACTCCCTGGTCTACACTAGAGTTAAATATAAGAGCTAAGTGGAGAGCAATAGTTTCAATAATAGATCTACAGACTTTTACAGACATTCCCCAAAGATCTTCTGTTGATTTAATTTTAAGATCTTTAAAAGCTTTTATAATGGCTAGGGGGTTTGTATGTTTAAACTTGAACTCTGATGGACAAACCTTGACATTCTTCCTAAGTAAGGCAGCAGAGAGCGCGGGTGACGAGTTAAGAGCTTCTGTAGTTTTACGAGGAATATCAGCAAAGAAGTTTTCAAATTCCTGAGCTACCTCTGCATCTGAGTTTATGGGACCATGTACGGATTTTAAATTAAATTCAGTTTCACGCTTTTTCTTCCTACCTGTTTCATTATTAATTATTTTCCAGGTAGTTTTTATTTTGTCATCTGCTGATTTTATTTTATTACTAATAAACAGAGCTTTTGCTATTTTGCATACACTTTTAAATGTTTTTGAATATTTCGCGACATACTTATGAAAGCTTATATTATTCACATGTTGCTTAAGGCCATATAGTTCGTATAGCTTTTCCCTACTTATTCGAATGCCCGTAGTTGCCCAATCACTGAATATAAACTTTGTGTTAACACTTTTTGACTTTAATGGAAAACTATCATTATATTGAGCGTTTAGTACTGAAAAAAGCTCGCCGTAAAACTCATTTGGGTCTTCTATGTTATTAAAACTTTGAACACATAATTTACTGGCCAAAGTATTACTAAATTTTTATCTGTTATTGGTCTAAATTGAATTTGAATTTTTTGTAAAGGTATGTAGGTACAAAACGTTATAGCTTGTCCACTGTGATCAGAGGGCAGTTGCCCTCTGATCACAATCTATTAACAATCTCTTTATGTAAGTAATCACAATTACAAAATATGTTGTCTATGCAAGTCGCAGAAGAAGCTGTTACTCGGGTAGGTTCAATAAAAACATTTGATAAATTATATGATTTAAACAGACTCAATAATCTGATACTATTTGAGTTAGTTTCTAATAAGTTAATATTAAAGTCGCCACATATTAGTGTGCGTTCGCCCAGCGGAATGTTGTTGAATTAAAAGATTTTAATTATGCAGATATTTAGTGTATGACGTCGTATAATTGTGTATGGTATAAAAAAAATTGTGCACGCAGCCATGGTGGAGAAATTCACCAAAAACTGATTCCGCTGGGCGAACGTTGTCCTGGCGGAACTTTTTTTAATCCATAGATTTTAGAAGAAAAGAGATGTGTCCAAAAATTAGTGTGTATTTGTGTGTAATTGTGTATGTATCAATAAAATTAGTGCATGCATAAACTTCGGAGAAATTCAAGTTTCCGCTACGCGAACGTTTGGCCATTACCTAGTTTTCATATAAAGCGCTTACATAGAGAGCTGTAGATTTTTACATAAGTTGTTTTGAATTTGTTTATATTTGTTTAAAAAATAGATTTAGAAAAAATCGTAGGGCTTAAAAGATAAAAATATAAACGTAAAATACGCTTATTAGGTCTTAGTTCTTAAAGTATGCACTTTGGGGTCTAGATTTTCACGTTTATACAAACCTTGTAAGTGTCTGCAACATGTTGCCAAGTATCAATGATGTTCCGTTAGTAATTAAAGAGTTATAGGACAATTTACCATGAATTGATCACTGTTTACAAAGCAGTCAAATATCACGACGTTCTAAAGGAATTGCATGGTAAAATGTATGCCAATAATTAGTGTATTCATTCAACTATTCACATGCAAAATTTCATGTCATTAAATTCAGTAATTAAAGAAAAACAATTATAATACTGACGAAGCATCGAAAACCTACATAACCCGACCAAGTTCGGATGGCTACAAAAAAGCGGCCGTGCCATATATCTTAGAAACGTTCTTAACCTTGCAATATAGTATTTATTAATATGGTACAGTTACGTACACAAGCGTTAGGAAAAAATAAAACAATTGCATTTCTTGAATGAAAATTATTTTTTTAATAATAACGCCACTGTCTACGATAAAAATAAATCTTCAATTAACAAGTACTTCTCTATTTAAATATTCGAGTACAAAAATATTTTTAATTACATATAATACTTAATTATGTATGTAGGTAATTATGATAACGTTAACAAACGCTTGCAACGACAGCAATAGACTTAAATGTGTTTTAACTAAAATAGGTTTAATAAACGATTATGAATATAAGGGTAAGTATAATATTTCGAGCTTCAATAAAAATTAAAATCACATCACATAACTAGACTATTCAGTTGTTTAGATTTGATCAACATTAAAAAAGTGCTTATAAACTAAAACATTGGTATAAAAAAGGTATTTTCAAGAAAATATTCTTAAATGAGTAGCAAATACAGTAAATAACCTCAACATACATAAGTCACTACCAGTACAACGGTATACATCAATTAAAAAATCGATTCAAGAAGTAGTTTTTTTTTAAGTTATTAGATTGTTTTATCCACTAAAGTTGCAAAGGGGAACGCTCGTGCATGCCTAGTCCATTGGTTAAATAGTGTAATAAGCTAAAATATGATAAATATTTACCTAAACAGTAGTAGGTACTTACATGTGGTAATTTTTTAATTTCCCTTAGGGGTCTATACTTAGTTAGAATCCTGATCCGTGAAATCTTCAATAGAAATTAGCTGTATGAATTTTATTTGTCTTAAATAATAGGTATATCTAGATTATATCTAAAGTCTCAAAAGCATACTTAAATAAAGTACCTACGTAAATAGTACCTACTTTCTGTCATAGTCAAATACATTAAAAAAGTAGGTGTACAAAAATAAATGACATTATTATATCGAAACAACAATTGTGTTATCACCTATACCAATTCAATACCGATATTATACTGTAAATTTTGGGATGTTACCTAAATATATTGCACGGCCGCTTTTTTGTAGCTATTCGAACTTGGTCGGGTTATGTAGGTTTTCGATGCTTCGTCAGTATTATAATCGTTTTTCTTTAATTACTGAATTTAATGACATGAAATTTTGCATGTGAATAGTTGAATGAATACACTAATTATTGGCACACATTTTACCATGCAATTCCTTTAGAACGTCGTGATATTTGACTGCTTTGTAAACAGTGATCAATTCATGGTAAATTGTCCTATAACTCTTTAATTACTAACGGAACATCATTGATACTTGGCAACATGTTGCAAACACTTACAAGGTTTGTATAAACGTGAAAATCTAGACCCCAAAGTGCATACTTTAAGAACTAAGACCTAATAAGCGTATTTTACGTTTATATTTTTATCTTTTAAGCCCTACGATTTCTTCTAAATCTATTTTTTAAACAAATATAAACAAATTCAAAACAACTTATGTAAAAATCTACAGCTCTCTATGTAAGCGCTTTATATGAAAACTAGGTAATGGCCAAACGTTCGCGTAGCGGAAACTTGAATTTCTCCGAAGTTTATGCATGCACTAATTTTATTGATACATACACAATTACACACAAATACACACTAATTTTTGGACACATCTCTTTTCTTCTAAAATCTATGGGTATAAAAAAGTTCCGCCAGGACAACGTTCGCCCAGCGGAATCAGTTTTTGGTGAATTTCTCCACAATGGCTGCGTGCACAAATTTTTTTATACCATACACAATTATACGACGTCATACACTAAATATCTGCATAATTAAAATCTTTTAATTCAACAAGATTCCGCTGGGCGAACGCACACCACATATTATTATTGTTTTATCGCTGGTACAAACTTTTTTTAACACATCTTCCATTACAGAATCAAACACAGATAGATTCTGGTAACTTGGAGGTCTGTAGACACATACAACAACATGCTTATCCAACTCAACACAGGACAATTCAATGGTGTGTTCAACTGACAGTTTAACAATGTCTTTTCTTTCTTTAGATTTAATGTAACTTTTAATTAAAATTAGTGATCCTCCATGTATCATACATTGTCGGCTGAAATGGCTAGCTACATAATAATTTTCGAAATTAATGGAACCTACTTGGTGATCTTTTAACCAATGTTCAGTTAAGCAAACTACATCAAACTTGGTTTGTTCTAAAAACATTTCTATTTCGAGTAATTTGGAAGAGCAACCTTGAATATTCTGATTAAACAATTTTATAGTGTGTTGCCCCCCCTTAGGATTTTGAGGAGGTTTACCTGGAACTATATTACTACTGCCAGAAGATACCTTGTTACTATTCGCTAATAATAATTGGTTATTAGAAGAGGTAGCTTCTGTTGTCTTGCAGTTCAGTTTAAAGAATTATCCGGAGCAATTTCCACAGCTAAAATTGAGGAGTTTAAAATGTCTGGGGGTTTAAAATGGGTTTCATCAGGAAGAGAATACTCTCTCTGATCGGAAGTGGCCTCAAAGAATGTTGACATTATATGTGGGTCCTCCTTCGTACAACACAAAGAATCACAATAATAAGTCCCTACGCTGTTAGAGCAACTAGACAACATAGGCTCGTCACCTAACCTAATATTTGTTATACTACCTATAACATCGTTAATATTATAATTATGCTATCAGCATAGCAATCTTATGTCTACAGTTACCGGACAGAGATAAAGTTCTCTGAGTTAATTTAAAACCACTAACAAATTTATTGGTGTCAAAAAACAATAATTTGTCACTATGACAACATGTCAGCAAGTGTAAAGTATTGTTCAGCTTTAAAATTTTATTGTTTTGATCAGCTGATAAACTAACTGAATGGAAAAGCACATTTTATATAGTATAGACTTCCATCCATATTTCAACACACATAGGTATGTGTGTTGAAATATGGATGGAAATCTATACTATATACTTACTTATTATATACTTTACTTGTTTGTTGGTTGTAGGTACCTACAACCAACAAACAAGTAACAGAAAATAAAGTCGTTACCCGCCAAGGAGGAACTGTCCACTGATCACAGCCTAGTGCAGAATGAAACCGTATCCAGTGGCCCAGCACTCGCAGCAGTGGAATCCCACCTGTCCGCGAACATGCTTACGAAAGTGTTTTTTAGGGTTCCGTACCCGAAGGGTAAAAACGGGAACCTATAACTAAGACTTCGCTGTCAGTCCGTCCGTCTATCTGTCACCAGGTTTTATCTCAAAATCCGCGATAGCTAGACAATTGAAATTTTCACAGATGATGTATTTCTGTTGCCGCTATAACAGCAAATACTAAAAAACAGAATATAATAAACATTTAAGGGGGCTCCACTACAACAAACTTGATTTTTTTTATTTGCTCGCACTTGTTTTATTTGAGATGGGTTTGCTCTTGGCTAGTCTAGGTCAGAGATGACAGACAAAATCTACGATGGAGCAAGCTTACCCAGAAGTTTAGAAGGATTATACTTACATTCGTCTTCCGAGCTATCTGGCTGATGTCTCCTCATTGCCAACTGTTTATCGAATCCAATCCCGTCATACTGAATATTCATCGCCGAAGCTCTGGTGGACTTGTTCTCCAAGAACAGTATATCCGACATAGGCATTAGTGGGTTATAAATCCCTTGAAATAACCCCAAATAATCATCCCCTATAGGTACGTGATGGTTGTTTCTGTAACTTCTGTCTTCAAATTCATTTATAGGCCTATTTTGTTGACTAGGACCTTCGCCAGGATCAGATTCTTCATTGCCTTGATTATCTTCATTGAAACAAAAAATTATCGGTTCGAAACTAGATTGAGAAAGCTTTTGGTGTTTTTCAATCCTATGATTAATGACAATCCCAGCCATTTTTGCTTCAGTTTCAGATATGAACTCAAAATCGGCTGAATTGTAGCCATCTGATTCAGTTTCATCAGAATCATTAATAGAAATAGTGTCTTTTGGGTCTAATTTTTGACTCACCTCGTCTTCGGTTGCAGAATCTATTGTTATAATTTGATTGTAATTATCTTTAAAATTAAAAATTATTTCATTATTACGTTCTACTAATTCTTTTTCTTCATAACAATTAGCGTTCTCATTATTCTCAAAAATATTTCCTATTGACATGGTTTCATCGTTGAACACATTGTTGTAAGTTGTATTGGCTTCAGTGTTACGGATATCATTCGAAACCTCTGTATCATGTCGAATTTGAATTTCTATGTCGTTAATAACTAAACTTGCTCCAGTGGCATTATTTGAAATGATATCTTCAATTAAACTTATTTCATTTTCCATAGGTTCTTCGAAAGTATTATCATTTGTGGTAATTTCAATAGGAACAACATTCTCTAAATAATGAAGAGTTTTGGCACTGAATTCTTCAATATTATCAACAGAAGAATCAATGTTTGAGATATATTCTTTACAATTTACTGTAACATTCCCTTCAGTTTCCAATATGTTTGAATTTTTATCAAAATCTAAATGACACTGATTCATAGACTGTTCTCTGGTAATCTTATTATTGTCTGTGTGATGATTATGCGGAAATAATCTCTCGAAAAATCGAAAGAACTCCATAGTATGCTGGAATATCAAGAAATTACTGTCAAGCATGGCATTGGGTGCTAGTGATAATCAGAGAATGGAAGTGTTGTGCCGACCCTAAGTAATAGGAAAAAGGAAAAATACAGAAAGTCGATTGCACAGAGGCGTCGAGTTAGGCGTAGGTACCTACAGTTAAAAGCTAAGTTCAATGCTACTATTAAAATTCGACGAACCCGCCACACTGTTCCCAAACACAGCAATTTCTAAAAGTCAGACAGTGTTGACCATTCAGAAAAACGAGTCAGTGAAGCTAGACGAGTTCCGGAGAAACGATTCAGCTGTCTTGGATCACACAACAGAATGTATCAGAATAGAACAGCGGAGGAGTGGGAAAAATACCTTGGCGGGGGTTGCAGTACTTTTTAAGATTTTTGAACGTCTGAAAATCTAATTAATTATGAGTTTTTAATAAATAAAAATCATTACCTACCTACATAAAAATTGAACATACCCTCAAGTAAATCGTAAAGATAGAAACGCGATTTAGAATGAGTGGCTCGATACTTTTTTTATCAAACATGACACTAAATTACAATATTTTAAACGTGTACCTACTGTTAAGAGATTTTATCACGAATATATTATTATAAAAGTTATATCAATAGATAGAAGTTTTTATTTTGAAGTAAATGTTGAAACCATATTGTATTATTTCCTTATCAGTTTTCGCCAAGAAGAAAAAACGCTCGCCGAAATTACATCGCACAACAAATCACAATCAAGTGCTCAAATT
This sequence comes from Ceramica pisi, assembly GCA_963859965.1. Taxonomy (NCBI): domain Eukaryota; kingdom Metazoa; phylum Arthropoda; class Insecta; order Lepidoptera; family Noctuidae; genus Ceramica; species Ceramica pisi. The sequence goes on from OY982555.1 coordinate 5,707,165, forward strand.
ACTCGCAGCACCTGTATGTCCCGGCGCGGCGCTCCGCCCTCCAGTTACTGGCGCCCCGGGCGGCCGCCCGCTGAATTTGTAGGTTTATCGGTGGTTGATTGATTAAGATTTAGTGTGAAGTTATTTTAGGGTCCAGAAAAATCGGCGTTGCTCGCATCACTCATATCTAAATTCGGCGAGGACTCCCACGGATTCCGATGAACGATCAAATTAGGTACCTACCTAAATCTTTATTGGTATACACATGTGAGAAAAATAGTACTTAGGTAATACATTTTTGCTTATAACGATTCAATTAATTACCTACACTGCAGGGCATAATCGCACTATCGTGCGCATTATAACTAAGTAGCCAGCATTTTATTTATGCAACTTTCTTGCGACTTGCTGGCAGGTGGAAACGCGGCTTCCGCTTATGTAGGTATATTAGGTTCTTGGGCGGTAACGACAAAACGAATTTAAAAAAATACTATCCAGAGAATCGCTCCACGAAGCGGTTTCTTTTTCAAACTCGATAGGTAGGTACCTAGTTTTGACGTATTGATAAAAATAGAACTTAATCAATCGTGAATCCATGATGCTTGTTCTGGCCACACACTTGCTTATTCTTATTTACTGAATATCGTATTAGGTACTCACTCTGTTTAGAAAAGTATCTATACCAAGTCCACTATTCTATGAAAAATATTAGATTCTTGGTTTTATCCTCAAAAATTCCGCAAACAACCACACAAGTGAGTTGTCAAAATATGAAAAAGGCGGGAAATAAGCATGCAGGCCAAGGTCAAATTTCATACAGCCTAATCAGTAAAAAAATATCCAGTTATCAAATGCTTTTTTTATTATTTATATAAAATGCATGTTACAAGTTTGGTATGTATGTCCGAAACGTTTACATGGGCCAAATTATGGCAGTATGACGATGTCCAGCGTGAAAAATGACATGTTAATAGTGAAAAACCATAGTTTTTGCATTACTCATCAAATAAAAACAACAAAGATCTTTTAATAATTCTTAAATTAGAATTTATAGCCTATAATTAAATTACAAAGTAGGTTGTGTCACTTTTTTCCAGACTTCTTAATGCCACCAGTTGCCAAAGGTCCTTTTTGTGAGGCCTTTGCTTTCGCCTCCTGAAAAACAATAGAACACTCTGTTACACGACATTGTTCATCCAAGGCAGAATGAGGGCGCATATTCTCGACATAAATGCCACAAGTTTTTTTTTAAAGAGGGGTTTCTAGATGTTATGACCACCAGGTATTTTTAGTAAGTACTTTAAAAAATTAAAAACTGTCACAAACCTGTAATGCCTTCTGTTGTTCCTTTAACTTTTGTTTATGGGCTAAGTCATCTTCATCAAGGTCCTTTGTGTCTTTCTTAGGCGCCTTCAGCGGCTTCTTCTTACCTCCTTCACGGCCAGACATCTGAAAATATTACAAATATTGATTTTAGTTTACAATTTTAACACTTCATGGCATGGGTTTTAAAATAGGTAAAGAAACTGAAAAGGTGTGTCCTTCTGTATTCTTCGTGTTTCGGAATTGTGTGACACATAGATAAGATGTAGAATTGTAGATACAAAGAGTTAATACCTTGCATCAACTAGCCACACATCGAAGGGAATTTGCTGCAAGCACTTGAAACCCATCCACACATTTGTAAAGTTTACGGTAAGTGCCAAACGTGTGGCTCTGGCTTTACAATTCATCAAAACTAAGTACAGGGCAATGCAGGTCAGTGTTTAACCTTTACAGTAGAATGGCGACGGGCCCAGGAATCTTACTCTGAATCCCTTGAATCAAAATCAACTAAATAGCCGATCAAATGAATGGACCTAGATCTCAAACGTTTCTCATGTGACTCACAAGGTTGATTTACTTGTCAGTCTACAAAAATAATATGTCAATAGTTGTCACATTTAATATTGACCAATTTACAATGTGTCTCAAACTGTGAGCCACAAATTAGTAAGTTTAAAGGTTATTTTGTTCCATTCTCCTCTAAAGAGATCTAGGCTTTTGAATATGCAACTGTCTTGCATTACCATTACTAACCAATTGCTTGACTTTCTTAAGTGCCTCTGAATGATTAACCTAATTGAAATTAATACCTTTTTTTTAATTTTGTTTGAAAAATCAGAACTTGTGATCTGAACTAGGCTCGAAACCTAACACAGGCAAAATTATTTTTTAGGTCTCATTACATCCTGGGTGACTTCTAGCCTCATAGGGTCATGCAACAGTTTATCATGGGTTTTGTAAATCTAGAATTTATTAATGTCTACTTTTGTTTTTATACAGGGTGGCGCAATAGAACGTGCATTTTTAAAATAATTATTAAAAAATAAATACAAAAGGTATAGTTAAAATAAAACTAAGCAATTATTAAGTGATAACTGAAGTTTATTTTTTAAAAATAACATCATCTAAATGATGACCCTCTCTACGTTGGCACTCCTCTAACCGCAAACGGAAATTACCGAAAACTTTCTTAAGTAGTGCTGGTGTGATTGCTGCCATTTCACCACGAATATTCTCCTTGAGCTGACTGATGTTTCTCGGATTATTGGTGTAGACTTTGTGTTTGAGGTATCCCCACAAAAAAAAGTCAGGAGGCGTCAAGTCTGGACTGCGCGGAGGCCATGGGATATCACCTCTTTTCGAAATCAGTTTGCCAGGGAACATCTGCTTCACAACCGCCATGGAGTCATTTGATGTGTGACTGGTAGCTCCGTCTTGTTGGAACCAAGTCCTAGAGTTCTTTATTCTTGAATTTTCAAGTTCTGGGGCCAAAAAACCTTCCAACATCGCAACATAGCGTTCGGTATTAACAGTGATGTTTTGCCCCCGTGCGTTTTCAAAAAAATAAGGACCAATTATTCCTTTGGCAGAGATTGCGGCCCAAACTGTCACTTTAGGGCTATGTAACGGTTTTTGATGTTTGAGTCTGGGATTCTCACTATTCCAATAACGACAATTTTGGCGGTTTACGAACCCATTCATATGAAAATGTGCCTCATCAGAGAAAAGGATGTTTTCAAAATTTGAAAACCGATTGAGCATTTCATTAGCAAATGTGAGCCGTGCTATGAAGTCAGAGTCTTTCAATTCTTGAGTTAATTGCAGCTTGTATGGATGCAATTTAAGATCCAAGTTTAAAATTCGTTGCAAACTTCGTCACGATATGTTTAGGACAGACGATCTCTTGCGAGTAGACATTTGTGGATCTTCTCGTACCGACTGCTTAACACTCTCAATATTGTCTTCGGTCCTAGATGTGCGTGGACGACCTTTTGCGTGTGGTTTAAACGTCGATCCAGTCTCTTCAAACCGCTTTATCCAGATTTTAATTAAATTAGCACTCGGAGCCTCCCTAATTTGCCGTACACCATACTCAGAACAAAATAGTCGCCTGACAACTACGTACGAACGAGAGTTTTCGTAAAATGCGCGCACGCAAAATGCGCGACGCTTCCCGTCGAAGTGACTCATAGTGACTAAAACTTCATGAACCGCGCTACCCAACGATATCGGTCTCCCCTCGCCCACGCCCCTTCTACCCCGCAAAAAAAAATGATGCAATATGCACGTTCTATTGCGCCACCCTGTATAATAACATAACAAGCTTTCGCTCGAGACTTTGTATGACCATATCCCGTTCTACCACGTTCCCGTAGGAATTTCGAGGAATCCTCTCTTAGTGCCCTCCTACACTTCCGAAGTAACCTACATGCCAATTTCAGCTTTCTGCAACAACTAGTTTCAGCTGTATGTTGTCTGTCGGTAACAGAATTTTATGTATTAGGATTTTTTTTTTCTTGAATTGATCTAGAATACAGTTACACTCCAATGTTACGAGTGGCAGTTAGTAACAATTTAAGGCAGCATCTATCGTAACTGGATAGAGCTGACACCCCTCACGGGCTCAGCAGCGAAGTTGTTAATCAACTTCGCTGCTGAGCCCGTGAGGGGTGTTGCACGAGGGGCCGGACCCATGTTGGCAGCGAAGTTGGTAATTTGCATATTATGTGCTTTACTTGAAGTATGAAAGAGGTAGGACTTTTGCACTTCGTTGTAAAGAGATCCTTTATCCCCCTCATGGTCTTTATCTACCGTAATAACAGTTTTTGGTAAGACTGGTATTTGTTTTTCTGGCTTACCATCATCTTAAAGATGTAAGAAGCTTACAATGCTTCATGAGGCATGACTGAATAGGTTGATTTTGTAGATGCAAAGTTGTTTGATTTTCACAAACTAGTCTTAAAATTGAGAGGAATAATGTGAACATCAATTTAATATAGCACCCCGCTTATAACGAAGGACAAAGCTTGAAATCCGTCGCTCTGAAAAAGTGCTTTACGTGTCAAACTTTAGATGGAATAAATTCCTTCAGAAGACAGACTACAATCTATTTAAAACTAGCTGTCCCCCGCGGCTTCGCTCCCGTTTAACCATAGTTCCCGTGCCCATGGGATTTTCTCGTTCCCGTGGGAATTTCGGGATAAAATCCTATGTCCGTCTACTGGTTCTAAGCTACCTCCCCACCAATTTTCAGCTAAATCGATTCACTCGTTCTTGAGTTATAAATAGTGTAACTAACACGACTTTCTTTTATAATTACTAGCTGTCCCCCGCGGCTTCGCTCCCGTTTAACCAGCATAGTTCCCGTTCCCGTAGGATTTTCCCCTTCCCGTGGGATTTCCGGGATAAAAACTATCCTATGTCCGTCTCCTGGTTCTAAGCTACCTCCCCACCAATTTTCAGCTAAATCAATTCAGCCGTTCTTGAGTTATAAACAGTGTAACTAACACGACTTTCTTTTATATATATAGATTATTGTTAGATAAGGCATGGATCTCACCTGATGGTAAGAGATATTGTGGTTGAAGATGGAGCATGCTTGCCTAGAAGTAGGTAACAGATTCACTTTCGACTTAAATCTCCGAAAAATAACATGCTGAAATATGGCTTAAGTGCTTCTGAACAATTTGGTCTCTCAGTCACAACTGTGAAAAATGGCCAGCCATCCACCGATCGACTTCGGCAAGCGTTGCTTTACCTTAAAGATCGACCCGTGCAGCTGTTATTATAATAGACGTGAGACTATGACTATCTATTGAAACAAAAGATTCAACATTTTAGTTTCTAAAACACATAGTGCTAGTTTTTAAACAATGAACATAGAAATGAAGCTACCTACTTCCTAGAATGATTTTGATAGATTTTGTGAAAGGAAAAATAAAAAAATATAATTTAACGCGTCAGTAGCACTTTTTGTAATAACCTCAACGCCCCAATAGACAAATCTATGAAAAAGTACACTATACATTATATTCACGCTCTAGCCGCTTTAAAAACATATTACACGAACAATACTTACATTTAGAAGTGGTAGTGGAGATTAAATACGAATGAATTCAACAAAACATAAAAATTACACGCTATTTTCCAATGAAGAATTGACCACGAATTGACTTGACGCAATTTTCCTCTTTCGTACTTTCGTCGTACTGACAAGTGACAGCAAATGACAGTATGTGAACTGTGTTGCTAGCCGGTAATTGTTTCGATCTGAAAAAGATTTTGAAAAGAAAAGAATTTAAGCCAAATATCTTGCTTTTTTTTCATACTATCAATCAGCATATCAGAATACCATAAATTGAAAATATTTGTATAATATTACTTTTTATGTTTGATATCATCATTTGAAAGCCAACTAAATGGAATAGGAAAACGAGGTATTACGCTTGACTGGTTGAAATCTTACCTCTCCAATCGTCGACAGTTAGTAAAAGTAGGAAACGCTTCAAGTAGACTGCTTCCAATCAACTTAGGAATTCCTCAGGGCAGTAACCTCGGTCCAACTCTTTTTGCTTTTATCTGAATGGCATCTGTTTCACTAGATAATGCTGAAATTATATCCTACGCAGACGAAACAGCAATTATATTCCATAAATGCGCTCTACATGAGTGCAGGTGCAAGTTGCACCTGCACTCATGTAGAGCGCATTTCTTCCATTAGGTACCTCGGTATAACGATATACGAAAACACTATCTTAAAAAACACATAATAATATACATCTGTTAAAGGCGTCAGAAAACGCGAGCGGCGCGGCGTCAGAAAACTTATTTACGCAATGAATAAGTTATGGGACTGTACACCCATAAAAATTCTACGAAAAGTATATCTTGACCTCTGACAGTCGGTGCTTAGTTATTATTATAGTAATGTTAAAAGATTCGTTCAAGTTTCCTACGGACTTGCTCTACAATGAATTCCCATTCCGAGTACGGCAATTAGGTATACATTTTGAGTGCTAGTTTACATGCTCGAAAGCAGTAAAGAATAGATCTGACTAACAAAGCCTGCTCTCAAAACGCATCTTTCACATTCATCTACCAGCCGCGAAGTCTTCTAGGTAGACGGAGCCCCTCCTACTCACACACCTCCGCACAGTGGCCAGAAATTTGAGCTCCATACTCATAGAAACTTAAAGGCAGAGACTAAAAAAATGGTACGTATCTGGCATACCTCTCTTTGTCATATTAAAGAATGGATGGTACAAGCCGCTCCATGTGTGAGAAAAAAAAGTTTTGCATGTTTTTTTGTATGGGAGCAGCCGGCCCGCCGTAAGCGGGCGTGCAAGGCATGCACCGCACGCGGGCGGCACGCCCAAGGGGGTGACAAATGCAGCTCACGAAGAGACTCATCACGTACCGAATATTCATAGTCATTGTCATAACAAATAGCCACCCCACCTATTACTACTTCTATGGACAGTTATACACGTCAATGACTAAACCCGCTACGAATATAGCAATGGACGTAAGAGCTAGATTGACCCGGCTTTATACCAAGGACATCCCGGACGTCAGCCTTTATGAGATTAAGATGGCTCTAAAGCAGAAAACAATAATGCGTCAGGTGAGGACGGAATTCCGGCCGAATTCCTAAAGGCGAGTGGAAAACCGTTTCTTAAGGCCCTCAGGAACTGTTCAATTACGTCAAACTCGAGAGGTGTGGTGGTACTCTTCTTTAAGAAGGGCGACAATACCCTGCTTAAGAATTACAGGCCCATCTCACTTCTGAGCACTATCTACAAGCTGTCTTCCAGAGTCATCAAGAACCGTCTCGCACACAGTTTTGACGACTTCATCCTCTCAAACAAGCTGGATTTCGAAAAGGCTTCATCACCATTTAGTAAAGGTTTGGTACTAAGTTTCAAATAAAACTCCGGATTGTAGATGAGTCACGCAGGATGTAACTAGAGGTACGAATGCGAGTGAGTGAGTCTTTATTTTACAATGCGTCTGCTTATAAACTAGTTACAAATAAAACTGAACCAATAGAAATGAGGAACTATATGTTTACAGAGTCTGACCAATCACATCACAGCACTTTGTTGTCCGTCCGATCCGCGGCGTGGCGCTCGAGACGATCGTAGCTCAGCTCGCGGTGCGCGGGATTTCCGGTGCGATGTTATCAAAACGTGCTGTGATGGATGGCGGCTACAACCATAAACCACATACGCTGCAGCAGGTTCTACAGAAGAACGAAGAGTATAATCTACCCTTCTGCTTAACGTTTTAGGGGCTACGAGAAAGCCTTCGATTCGATCAAGAATTGGGCTGTGCTGCACACTCCAACGGCACCAGATTGACTGTCGGTACATCGAGGTGCTGAAATGTTTGTACAAAAACGCCACTATTTCAGTCCGACTTCAGAATCAGACCTCGAAACCCGTCCTTAAAGGGAGACGTCATTTCTCCGAAACTTCACGGCCGCAATTGAGGATGTCTTCAAGGCTTTGGACTGTAGAAGGCTAGGCATTAACGTCAATGGCGAGTACATCACCCACCTATGATTTGCAGACGATATTGTCGTCATGGCTGAGACCACGGAGGGCCCTGGTACAATCACCATGATCATTTTATTATCAGGCAACTTACACCCATAGATAAATACACAAAATTAAAATATACAAAATACAATAATAAACTAATACATATTGATAAAATAGCTATGTACGTTATGTTGTCGGCGTCGTGTTCCGCTGCGTCGTGTCGTATAACCGTCCTCGGAATCGTCGAAATACGACACCTTTCGGCCAAAAGTCCTCCTTCAAGAAGATCTGTAGATGGTGGGTTGCAACTCGAACGACTTAAAGTTGATGTTGTGGCGCGATACCAACGTAACAACCCTCAGAGTCCACTTGGTCTTCTCTTTCAAGTACTGCACGACTTCCTCAAGTCCTTTGTGGAGTGATACAGAATTGCAGACGCGATTTATACAGCTGCGTCAAAGGCACAGCAGGGCGCAGCAGCATGCTGGGTCTTCTCGGTCCGGTACCGAACTGGTTACGAGAACAGGGCTTCTTCTTCTTCTTTTCTACTCAAGTAAAGCCCTCTTCATCAAATAGCCCCATCCCTGGCAACGAGCAACGGGCCGCAGTCAGGTCAGGTTGAATACCCTTCTTTTCCCCTATTTTTGGCTTGCCGCTTAGACTGCGATACACCCGCAATGCTCGATGACCTCAGTAGAGCTTCCGAAAGAGTGAGTCTTAAAGTGAACACACACAAACCAAGATCATGGTAAATACCCATTTAGCACCCAATCCTATCAAGATCGCAGAGTCTACTCTAGAAGTTGTAGACGAGTATGTCTACCTGGGACAAAGGGTCCAGTTAGGTAGAATTAACTGCGAGAAAGAGGTGTCGAATGACTCGGCTAGGCAGCGTTCGTGAAGTTGCGTAGTAGAAAAAAAAACTTCTCGTACCACATACGACAGTGCTAAAGAGGAAAGTCTTATGACCAGTGAGTGTTGCTAGTGCTGACTTATGGAACTGAGACGTGGTCGCTCACAATGGGCCTCATCCTGAGCCTTAACTTAAAGTCATTTTTCTGTAAACATGTCGAAGTGAACACTTAGGCGAAGTGAGCTGTAAAACCATACAAACAAGATGGCATGACTGCTCACTAGTCGTTCACTCCTGTACCTAAATGACCACGGTGAGATGTCAACAGAATCGACCGGCAGACCACATTTATAAATGATTAATTCCATCCCGATCTGTATGGTTGAAATCATAGAGATCTATTGTTCAAATCCATGCGAAACTAATTCTGTCTTTACTTTTGTTATAGTTTTCACCTGGCGGGGTTCCCTGTTCTTGATAACACCAACTTTTATTTTTCCTTTTTAGGATGCCTGTCCATTACAGCGGAGTGAGGCAGCGGAGCGGAGAAACGGAGAAATTTTTACCAATGGAATTGGTGAACATAAAACCTCCGCACCACGTAAGTCACTGACATTTAGACTAACATAATTGGTTAAAATTTATCCGTTTCTCTGTTCCGCTGCGTCACTCCGGTGTATTGGACAGGCACCCTAAAGTGATTGATAGACGGCCGGTGAGCAAGTACGCGGACTTATGGCTCGGCGACCTTTTTCGCGCGTGTGTCACCGTAAGAACGCGTACCTAGGTGAATGCTCCAACCAGCCCGCGAAATTCAAATTTTCTTACGTTTTTTTGCAATTTGCAGTCCAGTGCTAGGTTGTATTTGTATGTTGATTAAAATATGATTCGCAGCTTTAAGACATATGTAGTTACAGAATAGGGAATATGCATGATTTTATTTTATTTTTTTTATTTTATTCTTTTCATCTTTATAATGCAGGATAAAATATAAATAGTCTTGGAAATGTCTTAATTATTTTTTAAAAGAATATTTAAAATGCTGAATAAAATTTTGCAGTTCAAATGCCGCCATTTTTCGCGGGCTTTGGATGACGTCACATTACATTTTGTTGTGACGTCCAGTGTGTCGCGTGTTTGTTTGTTTACCTTTTTGAACTGTAGGCGTTTCAGTTTTCAGCTCGATTCTCGTTTTCATTGCCATACAGATCATGGAAGAAGCTGAGAAACCTTCTTACAAGTATTGTAAGTGTGAAACACTGAACTGCATAAAACTACACAAACTGCATAAACTACACGTGATAATCTATTTTAGGTAAATTGTCTGATTGCGCTTTAACAAAACCACTTTCAGTCATTGTCCTGGATTAATTACAAATCTAGACTAACTAGAAATCACCGCAGGAACACATTTTTTAACGGTTAACAAAACTTTTCACTCGACACTGAAGACGGGAGCCGGTAAATAAGTCAATTCAATGTCAGTCATGTCATTGTCATGTCCAATTGACAATTTCTTCGTGTTGTGTGGTTGTGTGTTTGGTTGTGTGACGTCTCACCCGCGCGTCAACCATTGGTCCCGACTCGCGACCAATGGTGATGCGTTTCGCAAGTTTAAATTTCCCGCGCTGATTTTTTCGGTATAAATTAGAACTAAATAAAAAAAAATATCTTTTACATATAATGTGACGACAATAAAGAACTAGAAAAAAAATATTCCAGACAAATTTAATCTTAATGCATAATCCCTATTATAATCATCAAAATCATCAATACAACGTTCTAAGTTCTTAAAGCTCTAGGAATGACTTTTTCTGTTTTTTTTTTGTTCCTATGCCTTTATGAACTTGGAGGGTTGTATTGGTGATTTTAGTGATTATGATTCTGTAACTAGATACATCTTACAGCCGCGAATAATATTTTAATCAACATACAACCTAGCACTGTTAACAAATAAAAGTAGGTACCTACCAGTTTTTGGAAAGGTCAGGTAAGCTGGCTCTACCTATAGGTACATATACAAAATTAAATTCAAGTTATTCCAGTATTCTACCGTGTGAAGCAGTTTAGAGAAAACGTATATTTATTTAATTTGGCACTAAAAAAAAATATGAAATTGTTAAACATAATCTTGGGTCTACTTGTGTTTTGTTCCATACTTTATACAGGTAAGTTTTGACTGTATTTTCACTAGTTTGCCAAATCGACTTTTGGGCCGAAAAAGCTTGATTCAGTATAGGGATTATGCACGAAAAATTTTCTCTTTTTTTTCATTATCTCTGGTTTATTTAAAACTATACGAAATAGAACAACGTTTGCCCACGATGTTCTGGCAAATAAAAAAAAAATAAGACCTATTCTCAGACCTACTCAGTAGGTAACACAAAAAATAAAACATAAAAATCGGTCAAGCCGTTTCGGAGGAGTTCGATACAAACAACATGACACGATTTTTTTATAAATTAGAAGATAATACCTACTAACAGTGAAAATAGAAAGAAAGTGACTCGAAGAACGAACGAGATAATATAACAATTTTAATTAAACAAAAATATACCTAACGTTCCCTACCTTTGTGCTTTTTCTTTGTATACTTTTTCTTTTTAGGGTTCCGTAGCCAAATGGCGAAAACGGAACCCTTATAGATTCGTCATGTCTGTCTGTCTGTCTGTCCGTCCGTTTGTCACAGCCATTTTTCTCCGAAACTATAAGAACTACGCTGTTGAAATCTGGTACGTAGATGTATTTTGTGAACCGCATAAAGATTTTCACATAAAAATAGAAAAAAAAAACAATAGATTTTGGGGGTCCCCATACTTAGAACTGAATCTCAAAAATTTTTTTTTCATCGTACCCATACGTGTGGGGTATCTATGGATAGGTCTTCAAAAATGATATTGAGATTTCTAAGATCATTTTTTTCTAAACTGAATACTTTGCGCGACAGACACTTCCAAAGTGGAAAAATGTGTATCCCCCCCCCTTAACTTCTAAAACAAAAGAATGATAAAACTAAAACAAATATACGATGTACATTACCATGTAAACTACCAGCGAAAATTGGTTTGAACGAGATCTAGTAAGTAGTTTTTTTTAATACGTCATAAATCGTAAATCGCAACTTCTGCTTACGGACTCGCACTTGACCGGTTTTTTTTGTTTCTTGTGTGTACATAAATAAATAAATAATTATCTGACCCCCTCGTGAAAACACTGTGCAGTGCAGCTGCATTGCGTCATGATTTTTTGACGTCAAAGTTGATATCGGACTGTCTATCTAATTGTACCTAATATTTGAAGCTTGAATAATAGTAGGATTCAAAGGTCATTGCCTAAACGAGGTACGTCGCAATAGGGAATATGCATAAAAAAAAATTTATTATCTAAACACTTTATCTAAAAATATATTACTAACGCGTGAAAACGCTGTTTTCTATGGCAGATGTATAGACGTCACGTAATGTGACGTCAAATTCCATGTCGGACTTCTCGTTCGAAAAGTAATCTTTGAAGCGTTATAACTTCATCGCTGATGAAGATATTTAAAAAATATTTTCTAGAGTGTTTACTGGAGCTTATAAGTAATTCATTTTATAAATAAAAAAATTGCGTGCATATTCCCTGTTAGTTGACAGGATTTCAATTTGACAAGAAACATAGAACAGCGCATGCGCGGGTAGGTCGTGCATGCGCCTTCTCGCGCAAGATAGCGGGTGTAATGGCGTCTCAGTCGCTCGTATACGTTCGATGCATACTTGTGATGTGGCATCTATTTATCAGATGTTTCAACGATGATTTCTTGGTTGTAAAGATGTTCTGTCTTAGTGAATCGCACTACTGGATGTTTCAAATACGTCATGCGTGATGCATGATAATGAACAATGTTATTTATTTTTCAACAATTCAAATGCTCATAATAGGCTTGTGTCCACTAATAACAAATTGCTTGGTTTATAGTTTCTAATTATAAATGAAGAGACATAGATAAGAAAAAACCAGTCTATTTCTCATAAAAGTTTAAGGGCCTCTTTCACCACCCTTGAGTAAAGTATCGAGTAGACTAATCGCCAATTAAAGTCACCCGTAACTGCACGTGTCAATTTCACGACGTTCGAGTAGCACTAATCAATGATTAAACTGACCAGTAACTTACTTGCCACGTCGTCTGCCAATTAGAGTGTTTACTTGACGGTTAACAAATTTTCACTATACATTTTTGGAAATATCTCGAAAACCATAAGTCCTATCAACTCAATTATTTTTGTAAAAGTGGTTTTGGGTCAAGACCTTTATTTTAAAACTAATTTAAAAACCCTATCACTTAAAACAAAAAATCATATTTTCAATCTACGTAATTATTCACAATACAAAAACCTTACATCTAAATTCGCAATTAAACTAGAATCTAACTAAACCTATGATGCGAAAATATCCTTATAACACTAATTAGAGGATGCTATACCTAATCTAATCTGATTCAATTATGATTCTAATTAGTTTTCCTTACAATTTCCATGTTTGATACGGTCGCGTCCACCATTAGGGGAGCCGGGGGGAATGGGAGTCAGTGGGCAATGAGAGTCAATTCAAAATGAATTGAACCTTAAGCTTTACAGAATACGGCTATGTCGCACGGGGTTTAGCTCAGCACCCCTCCCGCACTGCCCATACGCCGGGCCCGCCTGTCTCGCTCACATCACCGGGAGCGACACAAGTGTCACATGGGACGGGCCGATGTAAAATTTCCGGAATTTCGATCGAAAACGTGAGAATTTATATTTGTTATTTGTGCGTATAAAATAACCTCTAAGCGTAGTACTGGAACTAAAGTTATATTTATTAATGCAAGTTATTAGATTTTCAGATGTTTTTTGTATAATAATTCAAATCTACCGAACAAACCGCCATTGGGGTAGTGAGAGTCAACTGACCCTCATTCCCCGTTTCATCTTTCAGTATGATAAAACATTTTTTATTGTTTTGAGATGCCACAGAACTGGACAAGAAAGACTTTTTATTAACATTGGACAACCATTACAGTCATTCTACCCTTGAGTCACAGAATTTTTGCAGAGAACATTTCATTACTGTGGTGTCCATTCCTCCTCACACATCACATATGCTTCAGCCTCTTGACGTGGTTTTCTATGGTCCTCTTAAGAAAGCTTACAACAGAGAGTGTGATTTATATATTAAATCACATAATTTACAAAAAATCACGCCATATATCGCTGGAATTTTTAACAAAGCCTATATGAGAGTTGCTTCAGTGAAGAAAGGAGTCAGTGGCTTCGTATCAACAGGAATGTTCCCACTCAATCCTCACAAGTTCAAAGACGAAGAATTCTTATTGTTTTGTCAAAAGAGATGATAATTTAGTTACTTTATTCGTTTTGTAATTTTGACTCGTACTCCCCCGTGTACTGATTCTCATTTCCCTTACATGTGGGTAATTGGAGTCAAAACTACTTTTCTGTTTTTTGATTATAATTACGGTTATGGCAATGTTAGCCAAATAAAACTTATATAACTCGATACCTGATTAGTTTCTAAAGATTAGTAAGTGTGAACAAATTATAAGACTGATAATTAGTGATTACAATAACGAGTTTTCCTTAAGTGACTCCCAATTCCCCCATCTCCCCTACTTGCGCCTATGGACGCGGACGGGGTCTTATCGCCGACACTGACACAGTTTGGTATTTCTGTACAAGTGAAAAGTTTGCACTTCTATCTCTTTTAACTTTATCCATGATAATTTATATAAAAAAAAATCCACACGCAATAATTTCCTAACCAAAAACACAACAAACAATACACAAAATGAAATGACAAAATGACAGCTAACCTATGGCGTTTGACGAGTAACGTTGACGTAATATTGAACGAATGCAACGTATGATTTGTTAAGTCATTCACTTAACCGGTAAGTTGTTACTCGAAGCTTTATTTTCGCTTGTGAAATTGACAGAACATACTCGTAAGTTTTACTTGCCGATTAACTTTAATTGGGAAGTAACTAATCAATGCTTTACTTGGAGATGGTGAAAGAGGCCTGTAAATAACAGCTCTAGACATTTAAGTTAGACGTAAATAATAGCTAGTTATTTAGGTAGATTAAGTCCTTTTGTTTACTTTTGCCATATTCTTTGTTATACCTAATTTTCTTACCTATTTATCTTTTATACGTTCCTTAATATTAACTTAGAAGTCTAATAAAGACCAATTTCCATTATTGTGTTGACTAAAAACGCTAATTAGTTACAAGTTCCTACTTTATATGTAAACTCAATGCTAATCGTTATGAGACAATAAAATCTCAACTAGGAACATACTTTAAAATGTACAATAAGATTCTTATTGGAATCGTTACTAGATTTAAGCATTCCATGTACCTAATTCTAAGAAATTGATCAAATATATAAGCTGCCTATTCGTCCACACTGAGCAGACACACACCACGCCGCTGACATGTGCGGCTACATTATAAATATGGGCGACGCGCTCGCTCAATGTTCAAATGTTCATTCTATCGGCCAGCGCCGCCCACGTCACACGTCACACTTTCACCGCAGCAATTTTACGCAAAAAAGTTATTTTATTTCTTGCCTTTACATCATCCTTTGGAGAAAAGTCGTAAAACGCATTGGGAGCTAGCTAACACTTCCAACAATGGTCCTTCGTCGTCGGATTTCCTGAATCAAGCCAGAAACAAGAAGATTTCCTGAATCAAGCCAGAAACAAGAAGATTTCCTGTGTCAAGCAAAGAAAACAGAAGAAATCAAGGCTGAACAGACAAGAATTTCAAGAAATCCAGTATTGCAAGAAAGAAACAAGTACGCGCGAGTTATTAGTGTGGTCTGCTTAGCCACACTAAGATACTTGGAAGCAATCATCATATACTTACCTACGTACGCGGCCACCTAACGGTGATAAACGGCCACAAGCGTACGGAAGCATAGTGGACGACCTGACGACTCCACGCACCCCACAGGTGTCACAGTCAGACCCCGCCGGTACGGTGTGGACCGCTTTGGAGCCACAGGTTGGCACGCAACGACGAGTGTTGGACTTTCCCACCACACTCTGATGCACCCATAAAGCGCCCGCATCCTCTGCCGGGAGGTTCCTACCCTTCCTTACCTTATCGTTCCCATTCCTGGTCCGACATCACCACGTTAGGAGCTCGGCCAGGCTGATAGGCAAGTTAGGTTCCAGAACAATTCTAGTAGAAAGTGAAAGTGAAGTGTTAATTTTAAGTTATAATTAGGCGTAGGGACCCCTCGTGCGCAATGGAAAACGCGCGAATGTTGCGCTCAGGCAAGTCGACGCCAGCCACAGACGCCACGCCGGCGTCGGGCCAAACAGGCTCTACAGAAACAGAAACGTGGAGTAAGGGCACCGGCACAGAGGATGCGTCCGGTGACAGCAGCACACGTACAGATAGGGCCGATAGAATAGCCAGCGATATAAATCCGACAGCAGATTTAAATACTCAAGTCGTAAGTGCGCCGGGCACAGTTGTAAATGTCCCCGCGGACCGAGCGAGTAGTCGATTGTCAATATTAAAAGCCGAATTAGAGTTGCATAATTCCGAGTTAGCACAGGCTAGGGCGGCGTCCGCAGCTGCTTTAAGTCGTTTGGAGATAGCCAGAATAGAACTGGAAAGTTCAAACGGCGCGGAACCGCCTAATGTTGGAAAGTCTCGTGTTGAAGGTTGGATATCGGAGCAACACGTATTTAGTAGGCCGGCAATAGCAGACGAACCTCGAATCTCGGGACAGCCCATACGGCCTCCTGACGCGAGTAGGAGTGAACCACGCGTAGGCGAGAACACGTCGCGAAATGATAGAAACGACATGTCAATGCTAGCCAACGCGATAGTGCAGGCGGTTAACTCCAACAAATCTAGCGCATCGGTACCAAAGTATATCCATGAACTGCCCCATTTCGACGGGACAATAGCAGAGTGGATGTCATTTAAGGCGGTATATAATGACACGGAGGACATGTTTACAGACGTCCAAAACGTGGCCCGCCTTCGAAAAGCGCTGCGAGGCGCAGCCCGCGAAACGACTAGGGCATTATTGTTTACAGTATCGGATCCGTACGAAATAATAGATACGTTAGAACGACGGTATGGCAGACCAGAATTACTCGTCTTATCCGAACTAGAAAATATTAAACGTATGCCACGCATGTCCGACGATGGACGCAACTTATGTAGTTTCGCGAGCAAAGTTGCCAATACGGTAGCGGCAATCAAAACTCTCAAACAGCCGCAATACCTATATTCGCCCGAGTTAGTAAATAGAATAGTAGACAAGCTAAGTATTATTCTTAAATATAAATGGTACGAGTTCAGGTCGGAGCACAGTGGCGCCCCCGAGCTCGAGCTATTATCGAGATTCCTAAACATCACGGCCGATCGATGTGGCGCCATGTTCGCATACGAAACAGCGCGGGAAGATCGTAAATTCAAGCAAAAACCGCGGGCAGTAAATACGACTCGTAAGAAGTTACATAACCGCGATCGCTCATACAGCGAAGATAGCGATAGTTCGTGTCAATCAGACACCGAAACTCAAAAGACGGTAGCCTCATTAAATAAACCGTCTACGAGAAAACAAGCGCCAAAGTCTCAAAAGTCGCGACCGCCTGTAGCACCGACGCAGTCGGTTAAATGTGTTCTATGTGCAGGTAGTCATGGCAACGCCGAGTGCGCCGATTTCATAAAATTAAACGTAAGCGATAGATGGGACACGGTCAAAAATAATAAACTATGTTTCCGATGCCTACGTGACTCGCACATAAAGGTATTTAAATGCAAGTATATACCGTGCGGGGTGAGCGGGTGTGAAGCTTCGCACCATAAGCTATTACACGGTGGCAACAAAAGAGAAGACAAACCGGCTTCGTCGTCTCAATCTGCACGCGGGAACGTAAGCTCGATTAACCACATACATAAGTCGAATACCTACTTAAAGATAGTGCCAATCGAGGTAAGCGGACCGTTAGGTACCGTCACCACCCACGCCTTGTTAGATGAAGGCTCGACAATGACGTTGGTCGAACAGGAGGTGGCGGACGGTGTCATTCCTAGGGGACGCGGCCAGCTCTTATCTATAGAAGGAGTAGGGGGAAATCGAATCGACGAAACGGAATCGTGTCACGTTAAGTTATCTATTCGCGGCTTATATAATAGAAACATAGAGACTATGAACGCGCAAACTATAGGTAATTTAAATCTATCACCGCAAGAGGTAAGCAGCGATCTAACGCGCCAATGTAGTCATCTCGCCGACATAGAAGAGGAGCTATGTTACGAGTTAGGTAAACCTACCGTATTGATAGGCCAAGACAATTGGCATTTAATAACGTCTAGGCAGTTGCGCGTCGGCAATAAAAATCAACCCGTAGCTTCGTTGACTAAATTAGGATGGGTTCTGCATGGACAGGATTCACGACCGCGTAATACCGTCGCAACTATAAACCACATGCGACCAGCTCAAGTTGACGACCCGGCCTTACAGCTGATAAGAGATTACTTCAGTATCGAGTCGTTAGGTATAGAGCCGCGAAAACCTAAGTCGGATCCAGACCAGCGCGCCCTAGATATCTTAAATAAAACATGTAAAAAGATGCCTAATAGCAATAGGTACGAAGCGGGTTTATTATGGCGCACAGACGCTGAGATGATGCCAGATAACAAAAAACAAGCCCTCAGCCGTCTGCATTGTTTAGAGTCGAAACTAGACAAAAATGAAGACTTAAAAATTGAATATTCTAAACAGGTAAATAATTTAATAGAAGCGGGCTACGCCGAAAAGGTAGATTTCCCGGCCACATCGCCACGTAGTTGGACTTACCCCATTTTTCCGTCGTACACCCACAAAAGGGAAAAATACGTTTGGTGTTCGACGCAGCTGCGAAATATGGAGGCAAAAGTCTAAATGATGCACTCCTAGCAGGCCCAGACTTGTTGCAGTCGCTATTCGGCGTATTAGTAAGGTTTAGAGAAGGTCGAATCGCGGTAGTAGCCGATATAAAGGAGATGTTCCTACAGGTCAAAATAGCCGAGCAAGACCGCGACAGTCTGCGATTTTTATGGAGGGGTGAGGATAGAAGAGAGCCGCCACAAGAGTACCGAATGACGTCATTAATATTCGGGGCAGCGTCATCACCTTGTACCGCCATTTATGTTAAAAATAAAAACGCAGAAAGTCACAGTCGGCAATATCCTGAGGTCGCTCGAGCTACAGTACGTAACTTTTACATGGACGATTATCTAGGCGCCTTTGATAGCGAGAGTAAAGCGAAAGAAATAATAAACTCCCTAAATAAAGTCCATCTAGCAGCATCTTTTCAGTTACGCGGGTGGGCATCGAACGCGCCCGACGTAATCAGTGACGTCACAGATACGCGCAGTAGTGATACGACCACGCTAGGTAAAAGCGACACCGAGCGAACGTTAGGTCTTATATGGAATCACGCGCGCGATACGTTAGGCTTCAACGTCAACCTACGAAACACACCGGCTAGCGTCATACAAGGTGACACTTTACCTACCAAGCGGCAGGTAACTAGCGCTGTCATGTCAGTTTTCGACCCGCTAGGTTTAGTTTCACCGATTACGATGATAGGTAAATGTCTCATACAGGAAATATGGCGTAGCGGAATAGGTTGGGACGATCCCATAACTAGCGAACATCACGTGACGTGGCTATCGTTCATAAATAACTTACAGTTGCTAAAACAGTTAGAAATAGATCGGTACATACCTGCTACGCCCTCTAACGAGGGGGAGTTGCACATTTTTTGCGACGCCAGCGAAAAGATCTACGCGACCGCAATTTATTTCGTCAGTACTAGGACAGATGGTAGTAAATCGTCTCGGTTAGTGGTAGGAAAGGCCAAAGTAGCCCCACTAAAACCTATTTCGATTCCCCGTCTAGAACTACAAGCCGCTGTATTAGGCAGCCGGTTAGCCGAATCGGTCAAGCGCGAGTCCGATTATAAAATAATAAAATGCCATTACTGGTCAGACTCAAAAACAGTACTAGCTTGGATTAAATCCGACCCGCGTACCTTTAAATCGTTTGTTGCGCATCGATTAGCCGAGATCGAAAGCTTAACTACGCCAGCAAACTGGCGTTGGGTGCCCAGCGCTGATAACGTCGCGGACGACGCGACCAAGGGCATTCCCGCAAATTTTAATGCCACACATAGGTGGTTTAGTGGACCCGAGTTCATACGATGCGACCCCTGTAAATGGCCGCAAGAGAAACGAGTCGTGACGCCGCCACCCCCTTCAGGGGAAGAACGACAAATAAAACAAGTTCACGTGACTATTAGGCATGACGTCAGTGATTACCTACCGAAAGTAGAACGTTTCTCAAAATACATTCGATTAGTCCGTGCTGCTGCTACTGTACTTCTCGCCGCTGAGGTATTCAAAGCCAAACTACTCAATAGAATTACGAGAATTGAACTCACACCAAACCACATGAAACTAGCCGAGTTATTGCTAGTAAGAAGAAGCCAATATAACTCGTTTGCCGAAGACATTGTGACGATTGAGGCTGGACGACGACCACCGAAGAAGTCGCCGTTCTACAAACTCTCCGTGAAGATCGACCGCAACGGGATCCTGTGCTTGGACAGCAGAGTAAAAGATGAGCAAAACATGCCAGTCCTACATGCCAAAGAAGGCTTTACACAGCTGTTGGTGCATCACACGCACGCAACCTTCAACCATGGCAACCATCAAACTGTCATGAATGAATTACGACAAAGATACTACATAATAGGACTGCGCAATGTTATACGCTACATATGCAACCAATGCCAATGGTGTCGGACCTACAAGGGAATCCCCTCAAAAATTCCCCTAGGCGACTTACCTACTGAAAGGCTGGCCCAAAATCAACCGCCATTCACAGCCACTGCGGTGGATTATTTTGGGCCCATGCACGCTACAGTCGGGCGAAGACGCGAGAAAAGGTGGGGCGCATTATATACATGCCTTACCACACGCGCAGTACATATGGAGATGGTCACATCACTTACGGCCTCTTCCATGATAATGAGCCTACGACGACTGATAGCACGCCGCGGCGCGCCAACTGTAATATACAGCGACAATGGAACGAACTTCGTCGGCGCTGAAAAAGAAATACAAGAAGCGATGCAAGGCAACGACCAAAGCCTAAAAGCCTTCGCATCCGAGAAAATGATCACGTGGAAGAAGATACCACCGGGCGCCCCGAGTATGGGCGGTGCCTGGGAACGCCTCGTCAGATCAATAAAGACAGCTTTAAAAGTTACCCTGAAAGAGAAATATCCCTCTGATGAAGTGCTACACACGTTGTTGCTAGAAGCTGAACAAGTGGTCAACTCAAGGCCACTGACGCCAGTGAATCCCAACCTTGATGAAGAAGCGTTGACTCCCAATCATTTCCTAATAGGACGCTCAAGCGGGATATCACCATTCGGCTCGTTCAAAGATACCACGATAGACGTACATACATGGAAAGCCACCCAGGCATTAGCTGATTCATTTTGGGGACGTTGGTCGGCGGAATACAAACCACTGCTGATGCCCCGACCCGGCTCCAATCCTGAACATAGAAACCTAAAAATCGGCGACATTGTCATGATAGTAGACAATACAATGCCTCGAGGAGTGTGGCCCAGAGGAGAGGTGACCCAAGTTTACCCCGGACCAGATGGACGTGTTCGAGTTACCGAAATCCGTACAGCCGCCGGATTAATTCGTCGCCCAGCCTCTCGTCTCATCGTGATAACAACGGACTAATCACCAAGTTATGGTGGTGCTTGCGCACGAGGGGGAGATTGTAAATAACAGCTCTAGACATTTAAGTTAGACGTAAATAATAGCTAGTTATTTAGGTAGATTAAGTCCTTTTGTTTACTTTTGCCATATTCTTTGTTATACCTAATTTTCTTACCTATTTATCTTTTATACGTTCCTTAATATTAACTTAGAAGTCTAATAAAGACCAATTTCCATTATTGTGTTGACTAAAAACGCTAATTAGTTACAAGTTCCTACTTTATATGTAAACTCAATGCTAATCGTTATGAGACAATAAAATCTCAACTAGGAACATACTTTAAAATGTACAATAAGATTCTTATTGGAATCGTTACTAGATTTAAGCATTCCATGTACCTAATTCTAAGAAATTGATCAAATATATAAGCTGCCTATTCGTCCACACTGAGCAGACACACACCACGCCGCTGACATGTGCGGCTACATTATAAATATGGGCGACGCGCTCGCTCAATGTTCATTCTATCGGCCAGCGCCGCCCACGTCACACGTCACACTTTCACCGCAGCAATTTTACGCAAAAAAGTTATTTTATTTCTTGCCTTTACATCATCCTTTGGAGAAAAGTCGTAAAACGCATTGGGAGCTAGCTAACACTTCCAACAAGGCCCTAAGAATATTAATATTTTTAGAAAAAAAAAAAAAGGCATTCAGTCACGTGACAGCGAACACCAAACAGTTAGTGTTACGTCACGCCACGCAAAACATCACTGTTGTTGTTGACGTTTTCATACAACAGAGCAGGTGTAAACAGTTTTGTTTCGCAGACTGTGACGTCATTCAATACGCCATGACACTATTCAGCATTTTCGAGGGAAATCTAAATTGTTTTTTTTAAATACAAAATACGTGTACATATTGATTTTTCGTTAAAATATAGGTTTTTTGAGATAAAATAGATATTGAAGTATATAATTAACCAAGTTTTCAAATTTTGTCAACTAACCTATTACCTTTTTTTTTTAAATCAACGGTGGAAAACTAAAATGGCACCTTGTATTATTTTTTTGCATTGGTTTATGGAGCCAATTTACTAATTAAAATGAGTTCACAGGGATAACAATGTTTTGGAACTACGAAATCAAAACCGAACCAGAAAACAGCTCTACAGAACACAACAAAAACAGCAAATTGATATTGAGAACACTTTTTACGGGAACGAAGCCGCGAACGGAAACAAGTAAGTAGGTTACAACCAACCACGTTAGATCGGTGGCAATTTTTGATTACTCCTGACTGTATTTTCAAAACAAAGTATTGACCAGACGGGAATTAATACAGGCATTCTTAAATGCTGACAAATCGGGAAAGAATGTATGAAGATCAAAATCGTGACCACTCGTGTTCTTCCTTGACTATGAAAAGTGCCTGTAACTGGTCTATTTGAAATAAAGGATTTTGTACTGTATTTGTCACTTGTTTTGGCGTGGAGAGTTGGCGAGTTCGTGTTCACATTGGCCGCCAGGCGTTTGCGCGAGTGTGACGTGTTGTCAGAGATTGTAAACATGGACAACGATCTTTTATTTTACCGAAAATTCATATCTAAAGTGGGAGATGATAAAACTTAGAATTGGTATGCACGAAATTAAAAAAGAAAGAGAACGGTATGGTCAATTTCATACTTTATATAGTAATTTGAGAGAACATCCTTCAAGATTTTTTGGAAATACCAGGATGAATGAAAACGGGCACCGTTTCTAGCGACAAGTTTATACTGATTGAACTTAGGTACCTGTCGTAGCGAGTGAATCGCGCGCTCCGCCGCTAGTTCGAAGTGAACACACACACAAACATCTCACGCGCTTAAATTGCCGCGAGTGGCGCGCGCGCGCCTGTCGCTAGCTTGCCCGCTACTTATATCGCACGTGCGTTTTGTACGTGAAAACTTGTTTGATATTTCGTGACCGCTTTGTTTGTCTTTATTAGCTGTAATTCCTCCATGAACGAAATAAATAAATATCAAAAAAAATATCGTAATATTTTTATTTTATTTTTTATGTTTATAAATCCCTTCTACTTACCCAGTACCTCCAAGCGTGTATCTATTGCGTACCTAGTTTTTTGTATTCGATACTATGTTTTTTCTTTTCAGTTGCTGGGGCACAGTGAGAAGAGTTGAAATTATGCACAGACATTTTCGTGCTTATACCAAGAAATGGAAAATAATAATAAATTGCCGAAAAATTCCACCGCACATGAAGAGGAATAGAATTTAATAGGAAAAGTTTATAAAATAGCTACATAAACAGGAAGCCGTTGTTAAACGATTGAAACATTGCAATAAATATTTTGTTTTCTTCATGGGTTTTTTTTCATCCTTTTTTGTTCCTTTCATAAATGACTGAAAGAATGCAATAATTTATGAAAAGGACAGAATTTTATAGTGGGAACCCCCCCCCCCCCCCCGCGCATCCCAGTAATCCAATAAATGTTTTCCAAAAGGTGTCGGACTATCTAATTTGCCAGATTATAGACTACTAGCTGACCCACGCAACTTCGTCTGCGTCACATTTTCCATTAAGAGCGTGTATTCCGTCCACTAGCGCCGCCTCGACTTCGACTTTGACAACTATTTATGTTCTAAAGTACAAAACATAACTCTCAAAACATAATAAATACATTTCTTCAGTGCACTACAGAGCGGTTTTTTATCTACGTGTCTTAAATTTACCACAATTAATAAAAAACGATTGGCGGCGCTAGTGGACGGAATACACACTCTTAATGCTCGGCTCCTTTTAGTCTTAGCGTGATGATATATAGCCTATATCCTTCCTCGATACATGGGCTATCTTATACTGAATTTTTCAAATAGGACCAGTAGTTCCTGAGATTACCACCTACATACAAACTTACAAACAAATGTTACCTATTTATAATGTTAGTATAGACTAAGCTTCTGCCCGCGATTTCGACTGCGTAAACATTAGAGCTGGCTCCAGAGAGAAAATGTTTATATCTCCTGGTACAGTCGTCAGCTCATCAAGCTATCCGAAACTGTCAAATTTTCCCAATCAATCTTGAACCTAACGCATCAGCGAATAAAGTTGAATATCTATCAAAGAAATTTGACAGATTGTTGAAGCTTGTGCTGGCGTCTGTACTTGTGAATCTATAGCGTTCACAAAAATGTAGCCAGGAAAAATCTTTGATATATTTCTGTTCTTTTGTTATAAAAGAAACTCGACCCCAAAAATACTTTGACATGTTTCTGCTATATTAACACGTTTAGTTCCGATTTCTACCACGCGCAGACTTAGGATGCGCGCACTATAACTACAGCGCTGTGGTGCGCCTACAATAACGCAACAGGCAACTATACACGCGGACGGGAGTTGTCATCACTTTTTGAGCAGAACACCCGAATAATTTACGCCATTTCTTTGCAACCCAATGATGGCCGTGTTTACGCGCATAGCACTGTATCTCCTTCGTCTGTCGCAAAAAGAAATTACAGTAGCATTGGCTTCATTGGCTTGTCGTAGTAGGTCAAGGCTGCGTTTTCATCAGAGATGTGCAACAATTTGTGGCGAGGGATCTGTTTGTTTAGAATCCATAGGATTGCTTCTGCTGAGCGATGCCTTTTTTTAACTGAAAACTTCTTTAACGTCGTGGAGTACTTTTCTTGGGATGGGTATAAAATGTTAAAATCGCGTCAGGACATGTGACCTGGATCGAAAATTCGTAAGACAAATGATTGTAGGTACCTATATTTGTTTATATAATATATTTATAATGTATATGTTGAGTATGTGTATGTTATTCAATTTAATTGTATTTGAATAATTATCAATCGCATTTAATTCTCCATATTGCACCTACCACTATTCTCTGCATCACCCAAAGGTTGACTGGTAGAGTATGCCCATGGCATTAAGTTCGCCTCTGTACTTTTTTATAAATAAATAAATAAATTGACGATTAAGATGATGTTTAAATGATGGATGATTCAAAAATGCACAACGTTAATGTTCAAGTTTTCACTTCTGCCGGCACTCCCGGAGTGCAACCCGTTGTGTTTATTTTATTTGTGATGGGTTTGCTCTTGATTCTAGTCTTGGTCAGAGATGACAATGACAGAGACAAAGTTTACGATGGAGCGAGCTTACCCAGAAAGATGCTGTTCACTCTAACTTTGAAAAGATTAGGGTTGTAAGCGTTCGGAAACACAGACGCCGGCAGAGAGTTCCACTCTTTTGCTGTGCTCATTATAAAAGCTAGGTAAATGAAGCGATTCTATTACAAACACATCCCTCGTTTCGCATCCTCGCGCATCTCTGCTAGAAACACACCGCAAACATAATTAGTAGGTAAATACCTTGTGCATAATAATATTATTTTTCCTCTATAAAACATTAGGTATAGTAATTAAGTTGTTTATTGCAAAATTTTGTCCTGAACTGATATATAGAGTCGGTTATCTTCCTGGTTGTTTTCCACAGCGCTAGTGCAGCCGTTTTGTTAATGTAATGCAAACTAGCTTCTGCCTACGGCTTTGCCCGCGTGATTCTTAGGGAACATACTCCCGAGATAAGAAAGTAGACTATGTGTTATTCCAGACTATGTTCTTTATAGAGTTCCGTACCCAAAGGGTAACCGACGGAACCCTTTCACTAAACCTGGAGGTCTACTCTCTTTCTCTGAAACGAAACTTCGCAAACGAACGAAATTTAAACGAAGTTTCGTAACTGTCGCTACTCTGTTTTGTTTTCGGACACGCAGACGAAGTTCGGATCCATAAACAATTTTCGTGAACGATTGGAATGAGCAATATTGTGTGGGTCTTTTATCATGTCATCTAAAGTAAGTTACGGTTTTTAATTTAACTTAAAATCTACAAACTATTTTGCTTTATTTTTAAATTTTACAGTGAACATGTGGTTTAATTAATATTTCATGTAATATTCATGCAGAAAAGATAAATATACAGATTTTTTTTTAATTGCCTACGAAATTCACCGATACACTATAAAAAACCCTTTCACGGTTATGGTTAACCAACTAAACTGAAGACTACTATTTCATGCCCACGATGGGTGGTAACTTATGACTACCAAAATTATCCGTGTATTCACACGCGTTCGCGCAATCTAATCATAACATGTCAACTTGAGATTTTTTTGGTTGAATTCTTTAAAAAGTTTTCTTAAGTTTGTTTCTCAAGTATTTTGTTAATGAATCATGTTTTCAAGTGCTTTTTTACATACTTCGCAATCGCGATACACATTCCGTCAGAAACTTTCAAGCCATACTGTGTCGCAGTCTGCATTTTGGGTCTCCACAAGTTTGTTTTGGGTTTAAAAACTTTGTAAGTAACACACATATTATACCTATTTAATCATTTATGTTTTCTTTATAAATATCGCCTTCATAATATACATTTACTTAAACATCTTTTCAGTTTAAAATGGCTCCACATACGGGTTCGGCCACTTCTGAGCAAATCGACACCCTTCTCGATTACTTACTCGATTACGATCTTAAATTTGTAAGGAAAACTAATTAGAATTTTAATGGAATCAGCTTAGATTGGGTCTAGCATTCTCTAATTAGTGTTATAAGGATATTTTCGCATCATGGGTTTAGTTAGATTGTAGTTTAAATGTGAATTTAATGTTTCATTTTAGGTATGTTTTGTTTGTACAGAAAGGTGTAACTAATTATTTGATGAGATTATGCTTTAATTACCTTTTAATTAGTTTTATAAGTCTTATATATGCATATTAGATCCAATAAAACTCTAACATAAACGAATTTTAGTAGTTTATAAGGAAATTTAGATGTATGGTTTTTGAATTGAACGTAGTTTGAAAATGTGATTTTTTGTTTTAAGTGATAGCGTTTTGGAATTGGTGTTAAAATAAAGGTCTTGACCCAAAACCACTTTGACAAAAAGAATTGAGTTGATAGGACTTATATTTTTCGAGATATTTCCAAAAATGTATAGTGAAAATTTGTTATGGTACAAAATTAGAAGTCTTAGTTCTAGAAACTTTTTGTATTTTAAGGACATCGAAATAATTTGTGTTTCATATTGTTAAGCAAGGTTTAAGGAATCTAAATATATATATATTGTAAGGGTTTTATATAAAAAACAATAAATAAAGGCTCCAAAGGTTTCGGCTCAAAGAGAAAATTACACGCGAATCGAGTCCAAAAATCACGGTTCTCAATAAGGTAACGACGGGCAGTATATAAACAGAGCCGAATTTTGATTGGACGTGCTCCTGCCGTCCGAAACATTAATTGTGTGTTGTTAATTTTATACCTAGGTATTTGATCTGTGCCCGCTTCGTTGGTTTATATAATTATAGCCTATGTATGACACACACACACACATAACATGGCTTTCATTCTGGAGGATCTGGAAAAAGATGAGGACTGTGAACAGTGAAATGCTTTATTTATTGAAGAGAATGATAATAAAAAATATACACCACTTTAACTGTGGGCTCGATTCCATGACGCCTTGCCTTTGGACGTAATAAAGGCACTATTTCCTGACACAACTCCTCAAATAATTGCCGACTGAGTCTGTAATTTCCTACAAACTCTAAGTCGGGAATTTCTCTAATATTGAGTTGATTGCGCAAGCGACGCCGGTTCCTTCTACGCTCCAAACGTTCTTCACGTACAGCAGCCTCGATTAAGAGCGGTCTCGTAGCCATTTCAAGCAAATTTATCATAAAATCCACACAAACGAATAACTAACGAAAATCAAAAGGTAACACTTTTGGTTTCGTCAATTTGAGGTTAAAATTCCGAACAATCATCTGTCAAACTCAAATGTTCGTTCGTAACGTAAATGAATTAGAGTAGGTTTAGAGAAACTAAATGTCAAATAATCTTCGTTCGTATTGAACTTCGGAACGAATAGAACCGTGGTAGGAAACATGCGAAAATTCAATCGAAACTTCGTTTTTCGTTGAATTAGAGTAGACCTCCTGCGCTGTGTCGTACGTCCGTCGATCCGACCGTCCCTTTATTATTATTCCGTTTTTTTTTTTTTTATAAATTACATTTTTAAATATATATTTAAAAATATAAAAAAATAGTAGTCCGCCAGTGTCGGGAGCAGGGTCCAAGCCACCGACCTGGTTAGGGCTCCAGAGAAAGGAACCTCCTCACAATACGAGCCGTATCGAGGAGTACCTACTGCCTTCTGTATCAGACCCTTTCACGAGATTCTCGTCATGTGGGATGGTAACATCGATTATCATTGTGCGGCGTGCAGACGCCGCACTTTATTATTATAATTATTATATGTACTTTATGGTACACCTCATAACAAGTACCTACAGGAAAAACGTTTGTAAACAAGTGTACAATGGGCACTTGGGAGTGGGACAGGGGTACTTATCGCACAGGGCCATCTCTTACAGACAACCTTAGGATGAATTGAACGAAAGAATTTAGATTTAGGGCGGTCAGTGTACAAAAATCATAAATAATATTAATTACACATAATAATATAAAATAAACACATAAATATTTAACAATATAGGTTCTAATAAACATCAAATATATAATTGGGAAAGGAGAAGAAAAAATTTAGTGAGACGTAATGCTCCTTCACCATTTTTTTAAACGTTGGTAGCGTTTGAGCACGTCTCACATCTATGGCAATGCATTCCACAAACGAGCTGCTTGAATAGTAAAAGACTTGTCAAAAAATGATGTGGTATGCATGAGAATACTTAATTTAAGATCTCAGGGACCTAGAATGTGTGTCACAGAGAAACTGAAAGCGTTCTTTAAGATAGAAAGGAGTAGTAGGATTAAAAAGTACATTAAAAAGCAGATAAAGGATGTGGGCATTCCGGCGAAAGCGAATAGGAAGCCATTTGAACTTATTACGAAATTCGGAAACACAGTCATACTTGCGTAAGCCAAATAATATGAACCTGATACAGCAATCGTAATATGTAGACAGTTGAAATTTTCACAGATTATGTATTTCTATTGCCAATATTACAAAAAAAAATAATACATTCGGTTTATCGTACGGAACCCTTCGTGTGCGAGTCCTACTCTCACTTGGCCGGTTTTCATTTACATATAGGCTCACGTTTGACTACAATCTCATCTGATGGAAAGCGGTGATGTGGTCGATGATGGAGCTTGCCTAGTTTACTGACAGCTACAAACTGCACCTGGGAGTAGTTCCAGGGGCCAGTTTGCAGCTATCAGGAAACACAGACTGCGCCAGGGCTTTGCTCGAAAGACTAGTTTTTGGCCCTTAAATTCTTCTGAAGTACCACAGCCACAGGATAGTCCACTTTAGCAGTAGTCAACCCTAGCGAGCTGAAAAGCGATTGGAAACGACAGAAAAAAAAAACTACGACAGGTAATCCCACTTTAGATTTAGGTACAATGAAAATCTGAGGCTTATGTTTAAGCAATCACCAGATTTAACGAAATTTAACGCACAAAAAATCGTAAGTACTTACCAGAATTTAATCCCCATTTTAATATGAAACTATCACCAATAAACGTAAAGTCTGCTTACCTAAAAAAGGCAAGTATCTTCAGAATAATCGCTGCGCTACCCAAAAATGCCACGCATGCACCAAATGTACTCGCATTTTAATATAAAATTATAACCAAAGTTTTAACACTTTGCTATCCTATTTAAGTAAAATGACTCCAAGTAAATCATGAGTAACCCAAAAATAGTAAATGGTCACCAAAATTAAACCAATCTGGCGCTCGGCGGCCGCTGCCGCGGCACGCTCGCTTCGCTCGCTCGCCTTCGCGCGCTAATGGTCATGGTTCTAACCTAACCTAACCCACATGTTTCACCAGCCATAGAGGGGATCTGACGCAGACACGTTACTATAGAATTTGAATATTATACTAACTGACTATTAATTGCCATTGCCATCAATAAAATATACTTGGTTCTATGCATACATTTTATGGCAAACGTAGTGATATATTTGGGTAGTAATGACACAAAACTTTGCTAGTTAAAATTTGGTGCACGTGTAGTCTTTTTGGGTTATGAAAAGTTTTTGTAGTGCAGGCATGACTTAAATAGCCCGAACGTTTTTGGTACACGTTTCATTTATTTGTACATATTATATTTTTTTTGGATGAGGCTGTTTAGGGTAACGATTGCTTTTTTTTGGTGGTCATTATATTTCATCCCAAAATCTTAGTGGCTTTGCGTCGCGTAAAGTTAAGATGTCTACCGAATATAGGTGGCGCATAGCCGTGAGCCTTATTTAGCCTACGTAGTTTCATATTTCTTAGCATTATTACTTGTATTACTACTGACTCAACTTCATAATATGATAGGTGCTAAGGTACGTTCAGAATGAGTGCCAAAGCATTTACCTACTTAGTTATTTTATCTATATATGTTTTACCATTTTTTTTTTCTACTACGTAGGAAATTCTGTCTCGGAATTTTCAATTCGAATATTTTCGAAATATTTTTCTGAGGGGAAATACTACTAATTTTTAGCAATCGCTTTCACATGTCAGCCGCAATAAAGTAAAAAAAAAAACTTCAATTTTCATAATTTTTTGACAGATTGCGACTGACATATTGCGAATTCGAATGTCAGAACAGAATAGGAGTGGGTTGGAACAGATAAAAATTGTAATAGAAACCTGTTTCACCTGTTTCAGTTCCAAGAAGAAAACAGTTCCAAAACTTGTTCCAAAAAACAGCCTGTTCCACTGGAACTAAAGACTCATAGATTGCAACAGATACAGAAACAGTATCTGCTACCATAGATAATCCTGCTACTGAAATCGACAGGCAGGGAACAGGTTCTATCTCTTTCTACTACAATGAACTAAAGGAGCAAAGAGCTTGTTCCAAAGAACAGATGTTGTCTCTTTCTATTATAATAAGTCAGAAGAGAATGGAGCATGTTCCATTTGAAACTGTTTCACATTAGCTATTCCAGGTCGTTTCGTTTTGTATGTCGAGTTAGGGCTACTACGGTTGTTTGAGGAACAGGCGAAATAGGTAGGAGCTGTTATATTTCATCCCAACACCTTGCTATTCCAAATATGGGACGATATTGTTTTAATTGTAAAATATTCAAATACGTTAGTCTACTACTGCTTCTGAACAAGTACTTATACAAAAATTTATGAACAACACATACTTGTTAGTATGTTTGTAAGTAGGTAAATGTACATACAGGGAGATTTTTAGTCACCTTCCTCATTTTTCAGGGTTCAACTTTCTTCCATAAGTTATTGGTCGAAAAATGAAAAAAAAAACGCACTATGATTTTTTTGTTGGTCCGTCTAAGGATTTACTGCCGCTAAAGTACCTACTTAGAATTTTTTAAGGAAAACCTCAAAAATACTATTTTGTCGGTCTTCTGGGCATAGTAATTTTGATAAGATTTTTCACTCCTACAGATAAAATTGAGGCCTTCGTGCAACCCTCAGCACCCTAAATTTTGCCGCTCTGGGCATTTGCCCCGCTTGACTCCCTATCGAGCCCCGGGTAAGTATTTTAAAAAGCGTGTAATAGCCGACTTTTAAAAGCCATTGAAAACCTATTGTATCAAGTCAAAGCTAAAGTGTTTCAGAAATGAAAGGAACTAGCATAGGGTATCAAGTAAATTTTTTAATTATTTTGTTATTTGAGATGGGTTTGCTCTTGACCTTAGTCTTGGTCAGAAATGACAGAGACAAAGACAAAGTCTACGATGGAGCGAGCTTACCCAGAAGGTACCCTGTTTACTCTAACTTTGAAGAGATTAGATTGTAAGCGTTCCGAAACACAGACGCATTTCCCATCCCTAAAAAAAAAAAAAAGGCAGAGAGTTCCACTCCTTTGCTGTGCGCATTATAAAAGACGTTTGGAAACGCTTAGTGCAAATTCGTGGAATAACAACAAGGTAGGGATGGTAAGTTGCAGTGCGCCTGGATGTCTGATGGTAGAAGGGGGCCGGTGGAATGAGGTCGTGGAGTTTTGGGCACACTCACCGAAGTATAATCTGTAGCAGACCGACAAGCAGGCAACCTTGCGGCGATGAGCCAAGCTGTGAAGCTTGGCATCCACCAGTTTTTCGTCACTGATGAGCCTCTTAGCTCTGAGTTCCACCGAGTAACTCAGTAACTCAGTCTGTCAAATAAGCCATTAGAAAACTAAGAATATTCATAAAGTCATCAATAAATAATCATAATATTCGTAATCATAATCTACACTAATCTACACTAATATTATCTACATCTACACTATATAATATAATAATAATATTATAAAGAGGAAAACTTTGTTTGTTTTTTTGTTTGTTTGTTTGTTTGTTTGATTGTAATGAATAGGCTCAAAAACTACTGGACCGATTTTAAAAATCCTTTCACCATTCGAAAGCTACATTATCCACGAGTAACATAGGCTATATTTTATTTTGGAAAAAAATAGGGTTCCGTAAGATATTTGGGTTTTTCGGACACAAGGTGTAAAAATCAACCAGAAAAGTAACTTATTTTGTGTACGCTGCCTAAACTATAAAAGATAGAACCATACATTGTTCTAATTAATTGTAGATCTTATAAATATCTACAAAAAAGTCCGCGACACACTATACCTATCTATGTCGAGTGAGGCACAACAACCATTTTTTTAATTTAAAAATCTTGATTTTTTTTGGACTACATTTAAACGCGTTTATTTTACTCATGCTATTAATCTTTATCAAAATAAAGTATTTCATCACTAAGTACAGTTTATGTAGATAATATTTGGTCTTTGAATGATTAAAATCGGACGTTTGGTTTTGAAGTTATGGCGAAATTAAAATATTACGATTTCTGCTGCACGACCCGTTGCGAAGTGGACGTCACCAAGGCGGGGGTGCGCGTGCGGGAGGGGAGTTTAGATCTATGAGTAAGGTACCCGCGCGGCTCAGCCGCGAGGTCGGCTCCATAGATAAGTATAAGTACGTCGGCTCCCTATGCAGCGGTCGTGCGCGAAGTCTAATAATTTTCGTGCGATTTTCTTTAGATTTCGTTCTTAAAACTGCACCTACGCAAAAGTTCTTCTCAGAGCCAAACAACAGTTCTTTTCAGGGCTAAGCAACAGTTCTTTCCAGGGCTAACCAACAGTTATTTTCAGGGCTAACCAACAGTTCTTTTCAGGGCTACACAACAGTTCTTTTCAGAGCTAGAATATTACACGCTATTAACATTTTCTTAAACATTTGAAAATGCCTAAAGAGAGCCATGTCTCAACTTACTAAACATAGTTCTCAAGCACGGGCAGCAAGAATACGCCGTATGGGAGAATCTTCACCTGATCGTTCACAACGCCTTGCTGAACAAAATCAGAGAAACTCTCAGGTACGCGCACGAGAGTCGAGCGTCGAACGTTCGCAACGCCTTGCACAACAAAATCTGAGAACCTCTGAGTTATAATATTATAAAGCAGAAGAGTTTGTTTGTTTGTTTGGTTGAGCACGCTAATCTCAAGAACTTTCAGTGTTAGATAGCCCATTTATCGAGGAAGGCTATAGGCTATATAATTAAGCTAAGTCAAAAAGGAGCGCAGAATTAATGGAAAATGTGACGCAGACGAAGTTGCGTGGGTCAGCTAGTAATCAATAAGTTCTAATTTGTACTGAGCATTTTATAGTAAGACTAGCTTGTGCGCGCGGATTCGCCCGCGTAATCCCTAGGGAACATACTCCCGGTAAATATATAACCTATTTACCCTCATAGTTCTCGATCCCGTGGGATTTCCGGGATAAAAACTATCCTATGTCCTTTCTCGTGTCTCAAACTATCTTTGTGCATAATTTCATCCAAATCGGTTCAGTGGTTTAGGCATGAAGAAGAGACAGACAGACAGACAGACAGACTAGGATATATATTACTGGTTATAATTATAGGAACAATTAGCCAAAACAATGAACTAGTTATGTGAATAATGGTCCATGATATTTTTTTTTGATCCAGCATAATATTAATAACAACATACATAATAACTGTTGTAAAACAATAAACAGTAACAATCATAACATCAAAGCATCATAATATAAGAATAATCAAACATTGTAATATCATAACCATAATGTAGGAATAACATCAAAATATCAGAGAGCAATAAAATAGCTTAACTTTTACCTGTAGGGTCAATGTCTCGAACAAGAATGGACTCTACGTCTGGTAGAGGTCCGAGGACGAGCGGTACCGGGACCTTTTGGTCCTCTGCCCGCGGAGTCCGATAATGTACGACTACGAATTGTTGAATTAGGTATTACACACTTGTTACAAGTTTCAAGTTATGTAAACATTACTATTTTATCAAGTTTCAAGAAAAAAAGAATACTCATGGTAACAA
The DNA here is from genome assembly GCA_963859965.1 of Ceramica pisi. Taxonomy (NCBI): domain Eukaryota; kingdom Metazoa; phylum Arthropoda; class Insecta; order Lepidoptera; family Noctuidae; genus Ceramica; species Ceramica pisi. The sequence goes on from OY982555.1 coordinate 5,742,039, forward strand.
AAACAATACCTATAACTAGGATAATCTGTTACGTGGGTCGCAGCGCGTGACTTCTTGATGGGCCCACACTATATAATGACTTCGATACAGACTTCCATCATCTTGCACACAAATGTCGCTGAGATATTATAATGTGATTCCCTCGCTTCGGTCGGGAGTTAATTCTCGAAACCCGTCGAAGTCCGGGATTCAATATGACGCCCGTGTCATAAGCCACTGCTTTATCCACCGGGTTCATAATCTACTAATATTACCTCGTATCTTCCAAACGGCTGGATGAATTTCGACGCATAAAATGACGTTTGATTTGTCTCAAAAACTCAAGAGCCCTCATAGGTTTAAAAAACAAAATGGCGGATTTATGGCGCCAAAATTGAAAATTATTTCAAAGACTGAAACAATAAAATTGTAAAATGAGATAACAATTTTATTGTTTCAGTCTTTTTAGTGCATCGCTTATAATTTGAAGTTTTTGAAGTCTGGTTTATTATTTAGACTTAATACAGACATCATTTTTTGTATTTTTGTATCATATCTGTACATACAAAAGTTTAATATAATTCTGAATATAACAATAGTGTGACTTAGCCCTAACTTCTCAGAACAAGGAAAACCAACTACACTAGCATAAACCACGTCAAATTATCCTCTAATCAGCGGAATGCACTAGTAGATATTATAAATGAATACAATTCATAACGAATGTGCACGTAAAGCATTAATTAACATTGGCCTCTGCTGAACACACGTATTTGTTAATAAAAACAAAATGAAGTCTTTACTCTTGCTGATGATATTGACGGTGTTCTTCTACATTTTGGTTACTCATATGGGTGAGTTCATTATTTTATTAGAGAAAAGTGTATTTTATTACAGTTCGTAGTGTGCGTATGGTACAACGGAACCGTGTGTCACTGTTTGTCCGTCTGTCACAGCCAATTGGACCTGAATCTACTTCAGCTGGGCTGATTCACTTTAATAGAGACTCACCAAAAGTGGTCTTTAAACCTGAACTGTGCATACCACGTGTATCTGACAACGACGCACAAACGATTGCCATGGGTTCAGGGCATGATTCTGGACACCCTAGACTTAGAATTTTTCGTCGGCTTTTTTCTCATTTTTTCATTTTTTTCAAGGGTTTTTTTACTTTAGACTGCTCATAATCGTTATTCTGACCTAACCCAATGAGATTTTTAATAAAAAAATAATTAATTAACTGCTTTCACTAAAAAGAGCAATCTGAATAAAACCACAAATAGATATCAGCTCTGACCTAACCCAATGAGATTTTTAATAAAAAAATAATTAATTAACTACTTTCACTAAAAAGAGCAATCTGAATAAAACCACAAATAGATATCAGCTCAGCTGAGCTGATACCTATTTGTGGTACTCTTGAAAAAAATGAGAAAAGAACCGACGAAAAATTCCAACACTGGGGTGTCCAGAATCATGCCCTGGACCCATGGAAATCGTTTGTGCGTCGATGTCAGATACACGCGGTATGGTATTTCTGTGGGTACATAGGTACCCACAGAAATACCCTACCTAAACTAAATTTATTTATTTATTTAAACTTTTCGCACAAAAAGGTACAAAGGCGGCCTTAGGTATTCTCTACCAGTCAACCAAGAGTGGTGATGGCAGGTGCTCTCTTTGATACCCTTATGCAAAGGCTTATCAAGATCTTACCTGACAGTTCTTAGTAAGATATGTTATGTTTTAGAATACTTATTTTATGCTGCATGGACTGAATTTTTTTTTTTTTTAATTCCTCGAAGATTAACCGGACCGATTTAGATTTTTTTTTTGTTTGAAATGGTTATAAAAAACAACTGAGACTGTTTAAATTTGTATGGGAAGTTTTTTATGAACCAATAAAAACATAGCAGTGGTATTTCTGTGGGGATACCTTTTTTTTTTTTTTTTTTTTAGGGATGGGAAATCATCCAATGACTCCTCCCGCTCTGGGTGTAGCGGGAGGGAGTGTCAGACTTCTACTGACTAAAACCCATCCATGTTCCTTCATTGCCCTTTGTGTTCCGGAGCCACGGTGTCTCTTGCGAATAATCCCGCGACTCCGGCAGGCGTCGGCCCTTTCGGGCACCTCTGTGTTGCTGACTCTCTTTGAGGCGCGCGTGGAACACTAACGCGCCGTCGACACGGCCTGTCGTCACTAGACGGACGGACGGCGAGCCACCCATAGCTCGCCGTCCACAGGCCCGCGCCTACGGTGGCCGGAGGTCACCAGGTGGCCCCCGACGCCCGCGGCGTCCACCACGGCGGCCGGGACGAGAGGGTCTCCTCTCCCGCTCCGCCACCTCCTTCGCTAGCATGACTGCTTCGCAGAAGGAGGCAACGGCGTCCCATTCCGTCTCGCTCCGGACCATGGCTTGGACCAGGGCCGGACGCGAGAGGTCGCCGCCAATCGCCGTTTCGAGGACACGGCGGTGCGCCGCCCAAGCGGGGCACACCTGCACAGTGTGCTCTACCGTGTCCTCCGGTCGATCCTCGCAGTGGTGACACCCGGGCGTTTCCTCCCGCCGAATTCGGTGCAGGAACCTCCCGAAACATCCATGTCCGGTGAGGACCTGCGTCAGGCGGAAGGTGAGGACGCCGTGGCGCCTCTCAAGCCACTCCTCAAAGAGGGGACTTATCGCCGCTATTGTGGCGTGCCCTGCGCTGGGTTGCGATAGTCGTCGTCTCCATGACGCCATGAGATCGCGCCGGAAGTCCGTCCGCTGCGCGACAATTTGCCGCGTCAGCGGAGTTTCCCCCCGGCTTAGTACCTCCGCGCGCCAATCATGCAGGCGCGCGAGGACCACCGCCTCCAGATCCCATGGCGGCAATCCGGCAAGGAGACCCGCCGCTTCGCGCGAGATCGTGCGGTTCTGTGGGGATACCTCAACTATGTACTTGTGCAAAAAAATAATCTTTACTAATATTATTAAGCTGAAGAGTTTGTTTGTTTGAACGCGTTAATCTCAGGAACTACTGGTCCGATTTGAAAAATGTTTCAGTATAGATAGCCCATTTATCGAGGAAGGTTATAGGCTATATCATCACGCTAAGGCAAATAGGAGCGGAGCATTAATGGAAAATGTGTCGCAGACGAAGTGGCGCGGGTCAGCTAATACTTTATTATTCACATTTCTTGCTACATTCTCCAAGATCCCGTCATCAGATCCTGACCTGGTGCCAGTGGGAAAATTTGGCACTATTTAATACCCTTTCAAACAAAAAAGCTTCCGCTCAGGGGAGTGTCAGACTCTTACTGACTAAAACCCTTTCGTGTTCCTTCTAATTAATGCCTTTTATATTTCGGGGCCGCGGTGACGCTTTCGAACAAATTCCGCAACCCTGGCAGGCACTGTCCCAAGCAGGCCCCGTCTACTATGATAACATCTCTCAGCTCTCGTTCGCAGGCCTTAGATGCTGTACCTACCTGTAGTCTAAAATTTTAGAAAAAAATACAGTGAACTGCGATCCTATAATACTAGTCAACAAGTATTACAGCAGTGCAATTCTGTAAACATGTGGAAGTCAATTCTGTAAACATGTCGAAGTCAATTCTGTAAACATGTCGAAGTCAATTCTGTAAAACTTAGGCTGATTGAACGACTTTATTTTAAGGTTTTTTTTATGTTTCATATTAATTAATTGATGAATTTTTAATTTAATAGCAATTTTTTTTAATGAAAATTGTTGTGTAATCCAATCAATTTTATTTTAATTTTATAATTCAATTACTTATAATATTTATCTTTATGTTTTACAGATCAATTTAATTACTTACTTTCAATTTGTTAATGAATTAATTTTTATTTTTACTATTATTGCTAAATGAATTTAAATATGTTGTTATGTTTGTAATATTAATGTGAAAGTTGTGCATGCCATAAGTCACTTACAGGCGTAAGTGACTCATTTACACAGGACCCTTGACGTCACATGTTATATAATTAATTTTGTAAATAAGTTGTTGGTGTGCCTTATAAATAAATAAAACGACAAGTGAGCTGAGTCAAACCATACAAACTAAATGGAATGACAGCTCACTTGTCGTTCACTCCACCTAAGTGATCACGGTGAGATGTCGACAAAATCGACCGGATATTAACCAAATAAAACCTTATCCCTTTCTTGTACACAGTTTCTTCCAGTCGTATCATGACACGAAAAAAAATGGAGGAACTCTACAACCAGACCAGGACGAAGATTTAGTCAAAACGAAATAATGGAACAGAACACGTTGGAATGCTGAAGAAGATAATAGCTTCTTTTTAATTTTTAAACTTGTTTTGAATTAAACGGTACTTACATAAATAATAATAATTCATTTATTTCGGATCTACCCATAAATCATTGAAATCATCATCTGCCAAGACTTTTCCCAAATATACACCGTGATCTTCACGTTGTTCATAAACTTTAGAAAACGCTTCTCTAGCTTTAAAAAATCAAATCCAACGGAGGAAGTAGTGCAAAAAGGCTTCGTTACAAAGATATTTGTAATTTAATTTAATCGAGCCATATTCAGTATGAAAGGGTCTTAATGTGGCCTATGTTGCAGTTTAGTGCAATTAAAATGTAAAATTTGTCAAGTGTTATTTGAATTTAATTTGTTTTTCGTTGCCGATTCGGATAAAGAGGGTTATCGGTTGATTTACGTCAAAGTATTTCTAAGATTGTATGAAAATTAACAAAAAAAAAGAAAATTAATTAATGTGTCCATAATGAAAAATGCTTATTTCCATGTTCTGATCATTCGGTCGAAGTTTATGTATATCGTCCCGAACACTGTGTTATATTGATTCAGCTGAATACAGTACTGGTATTCAGCTGAATCAATATAATACGTGTAGCTGCTTCCTACCAAACCTCCATAAACCCATTAACTGGATAACAAGATACCTACTTCTTGGTAAGACTGGAGTCAGATTTACTGGTTGTCTTTGGATTGACTTTATTGATTCCACACAAAACCATAACACGTAATGAAATAAAACACAAATAAAAAATACGCAATAAGTAAAATGTGAACAGTTAAAAAAAACTTTTTACAAAAAATATAACCGACTTCCAAAAAAAAAAACACTGCAAAGTAAAAAATTACTTTAATTTCGGAAGTCGGTGTTTTTGTTAGTAATTCTTTACTTTGTAGTGTTTTTTTTTTGGAAGTCAGTTGTTTTTTTTTGTAAAAAGTTTTTTATTTTTCACTTTTTAGTAGTACCCCTAGGTGTGGGGTCACCAACACCACTGCAAAATCACAGAAAAGCAAAAATTAGTTGCCCATCAGACCACCACCTTCCAGTCGGAGGATCCTCCTTTCTAAGCAGGTTTGCGGGACTTCTCACCCTGTACTGCATTCTTCTATAGACTTACATGAAAAACAAAAACTCCTCCCGCTCTGGGCGGAGCAGAAGGGAGTGTCAGACTCTTACTGACTAAAACCCAGCTCTTCCTAATACCCTTTGCGTTCCAGGGACGCGGTGACTCTTTCAAACAAATTCTGCAACCCTGGCAAATGGAAGACGGCCATGGTAATGCTAAATACACTTCTATACGTCAGTCATCTGCTTAGCCTTTTCCCAACTATATTGGGGTCAGCTTCCAGTCAAACCGGATTCAGCTGAATACCAGTATTTTACGTGGAGCGGCTGCCTACCAGACCTCCACAAGCTTCAGCTTAACGTGCTTTCCGAGGCACGGAGGAAACTCGGTATGTTAAGATGGTCACCCATCCACAGACCAACCTCGGCAAGCGTTGCTTAACCTTGAAGATCGACCTGGGGCCCGAGTCTGCTATTTTTATAAATTTGTCATTCCGACACGATGTCATTGTCATTTTGCTAAAAGTTCGTAATCTGCTAAATTCATAATAGCCAGTGCAGCTAAAATGCCAGTGACCGGCACGTCAGTGACCGGTCATTGGTCTCGTAATAGAATTGTGGTAGGAATGCCGTATTTCCATTATTATAAAACCGAGCTAAATTTGAGCATTTATTCATGCCAGATTTTATTTATAATTAGTTTTATATATTATTTATTAGTTTTATAAGCAATCTGAAGTAGTGAGAAGTTCGTAAATAGGTACTAAATCTGTCATTATGTACGAGATTACCATTCATATGGCTTTCTTTCAATGGCGTGTCAGTGGTTGATCATTGGAATGTCATAATGACGTCATTATGATGCCATTATGTTAGTAGATTACGAAACTTGTCAAAATCAACCATTTTGAAATCAGTGATCGACCATTCTGACACTATTGTAATAGCAGACTCGGGCCCCATGCGGCTTTTATTATTTAGCCACGAGCTCCAAGCTCTATAAGTCAAGTAAGTAAGTGATCACTCACAATTGAATTGGACAATCGCATACCAGATAATATAAACAAAAACATTGCTGTGTGAATCAATGGATGCTACAAAACTATACGTAGGTACCTATCATTAATATTAATACTGAGACCAGTGAAGAGGCGACACACGTCTAAATAATTTGTTCGTTTGAAAATATCTTCCATGTTTAAATTTATTATTCCGTTTGAATAACGTATTGTTTCGAATTTAATTAGCACTGATTTGTGAAATTGTGCAAGCAATATAAAAAGTAAAGTGACAAAATAGCTACAAATTAAAGTGCTTGAACATGAAGTCGTTATTGGTATGTTTGTTGCTTGTGTTGGTATCACCGAGTCACCAATATGGGGAGACGGACAAAAGAGCTAGAGGAGAGATAATAAGAGGTAACTTTTTTATATTTTACTGAACAATCTCTTCAGCTCGTGGCTCAGTTATGTGAACTCCGTGGCTGCACGTCACTGGCAGGCAAGTTAGTCGTTGGAACTTTTGAAGCGTCCTGCAAAAATATATAGTACATTATTGCAGCGGCCAGCAAAAGAGGCATTGATGGACGTACGTACAAAAATATGGGCCCAGGCGATGCCGAAGCACACTATACGTATTACGTAAGTCTATCAATGCCTAGTTGTGGCCAAGGCTGGTATACAAATTTTCAAAATCAATGAAGAACAACAATGTTTTTTTCCTGCGCTAATGCGTACATTTGTTTTTTTTTGTCAATCTCTTTTGTAAGCTAGTTCGAAATTTGAAATTTATAGAAAACCTTTGATAAGTTACCTCCTTGGTTGCCATGTTTCGGAGTAAAAGATCGTTCAATTTTATACAATCATACATCCATACACGACAGATATGAGTTTACTATATGTTTATATGTATTTATTACATACTTAATTGTACACCTCATCTATACTTCTTTGTTTGTAAGTTTGTATGTAGGGGGTAATCACAGGAACTACTGGATTTGAAAAATTCTTTCAGTATTAGATAGCCCATTTATCGAGGAAGGCTATAGGTTACATATCATCACGCTAAGACTAAAAGGAGCCGAGCATTAATGGGAAATGTGATGCAGACGAAGTTGCGGGGGTCAGCTAGTGACAAATACAGGAAAACGTTTATAAAAACGAGTATTCAATGGGCGGTCTTATCTCACAGGGCAATCTCTTACAGACAACCGTCTTACACCTTTACTTTATACTTTAAAAAAAAAAAATATTTGTACAATTATTTATGACTTTTTTAATCACATTTTGAAATCTTTTCTTAGATTCCGGTCTCGTTATCCATGAAAACATGTCTAATTACGCTGAAAAGTCTGCTGGTGCGATACAAGATATGATGCGTGCGACATCAAGAAGACATTTCGAGGATCACAGTAGCCATACTGTGACCCCCGAAATATCTACTACATTATCAGTTAAGCCAAATGTAACACCCCGTTCACAAAAAGGACGTAACGGAACGCTAAAACGTAGAAAACCAACACCAAAACGACGCAAGAAGTTAACAAAACGTCTGAAGCCTGTAACAAAACGTCTGAATCCTACAACAAATCGTCATAAGCCAACTACAACACGCCGTGTTGTATACAACAGTAAGCATAACTTTCCTTTAAATAAGAATCTTATCAATTAAAAAGAAAGAATGGGAACGTGTCCAAAACCTATCTCTATGAGAACTAATGAAAAGGGCTTTTCAAGAACTTTTATTGCTACTTGAACAACTTTTTCTTTTTGTAGTTAATGACCAACTTATTTAAATATAAAGGCACGAAACAATTAAATAATAAGATAGTTTTTGAAGTGAAAACTTCTCTAGCGGCGTTGAGCACGTTTCTCGGGATAAAATGTTAAACTCGCGTCAGGACAAATGACCTGCTAGTCTATTCTGTAAATAACCATTTCGATATCGACTTCACCTGAGTGACTAAGCTTACAAAGTGAACTTTATTTCTCACATCATAAGGTCTTATATTTATACGAATTTGAAACTCACCTCGGATTCCGCTGTCGAGACACGAAAATGTTGTTACAGAATAGCACTGCTGATCGAATATTCGTAAGATGGATGACGCGTCAGGACACGTGACCTGATCGAAAAATCGTAAGACGGATGATTAAAAAATGCACAACGTTAATGTTCAAGTTTTCACTTCTGCCAGCACTCCCGGAGTGCAACTCGTTGTTTTTTTTTTCAAGAGCACCCACTGTAATTAAGACATATGCGCCGGGAGGGGGGTGCAAATGTGTCCCTGGCTTTCAATGAAACAAACAAAACATGAAGATTAAAAAAAAAAAACAGGAGTGTAGTAAAAGAGTCCTAGCAAATCCGGGGCGAGGTACTTCGAAGTCTCTCGTAGTCTTGCATTCAGCCTTGTATCTAAGGCAAAAAAACTAGCCTATTTGAGGAGGGGGCTTTGAAGATGCATGCACCCCCCTTAAAATAGCCTTGCCTGCGTCTACGTTCTAAGACGACTTTGGCCAAATGTAAGTCCGTTTGGAGTTATTGACCTTTAGGTCCTCATCACGAAAAGCTATAAATCTTGTAAACAACGATCTTCTAAGTTACGCAAATACTTCTACTAAGTATTCTCTACAAAGTATAGGTAATCTACAAATTCAATCAACTCTATGCAACATACGTGTAATATAAAACTTACGAGTAATTTCACTTGGGCGGGTTATTTTGTATAGCTGTCGTCGAGTATCATTCTGATTTACGTCCGATCATGACTTACGCGTGTATATCATAATTATCCGTATAATGCAGCTAGTCTATTCTGTAAATAACCACTTCGATATCGACTTCACCTGAGTGACTAAGCTTACAAAGTGAACTTTATTTCACACAACATAAGGTCTTATATTTGTACGAATTTGAACTCACCTCGGATTCCGCTGTCGAGACACGAAAATGTTGTTACAGAATAGCACTGCAGTCCCGCTGAAGCCCCGTGGTTCCTTAGGTATGAGCGACTCCATGTTGACTTAAAAGTCCCGGCTGTCAAGCAGTTCATGAAATGCCTTACTGAGGCTTCATTGAATTTGCCGAAAAGGATCGCATCGGCTACCCGATACGCTTCCTCAAAGATAAGTAGGATTCGCCGACCACGGCACATCCTCGTCGAGCTTGAAGATCCTATCACCCTCATCCTAGAAAGCAAGCCCGCGTCGCTGAGCCAGTAGTTTTAAACTCCCAAAATAATGATATCATGATCCAGCCAGTCCCTTGCTGCCCCCCCTCCTCCCTATACAACGGCGCTGTGCCGTGGTCCATACCCCACAGGGGGTGCCCTCAGTGAGCGGAGTTTTAGTTTTAAGTTGAAATAGCCTCGGCTGGCCTTACATTCATTAGAGGCCCACACAGGCAAATCCGGTTAATTAGTTACAACCTTCTAAGGTTTGGAACTGCGAGTAGCCATCAACAAAAAAAAAAGTCAGTCTGATTCTGATAATTCTTCAATGACGTCTCTTAACACTGTTGAGGCGAAGGGTATACCAATATCGAGCGTGATATGCGCGTTCGTATTCGCCAGCAAAAGCTAGTCATTATACACAACGCACAGCCGAAACTTCTGCTCGTGGAAAGCTGAAAGGCATGTAGATTCCTTGGGTAATGTAGGGTAGCACTAAGAAAGGATTTCCCGAAATTCTTACGTGAACGGGTGTAAACGGGATATGCATTTATGAAGTCGTGTGCAAAAACTAGTGTGACTATATTCCATTCCCATGTTAACGCTTTTAAGAAGAGTTTGCTTTCAGATACTTTAGTCTGCAAACTGCCAATCGACCCAGGCAACTGTGAGGACCTGGCTCGAGTACCCACTCCTACAATAAAGTGAGTATACAGAGTGGATTTCTCAAGTGGTCTTGGGTGGACAAGTCCGAAATTATGAGTTATAGCGATAAATACTCAAAGGAGTGTAAAACAAAAACGCATTTAGGCTGACTGTTCACTGGAGCGAGAAAGAGAGGAGCGGAGTGGAACTGTGCCGATATTAACCAACGGAATTGCATGTAATATAGAATAGAATACTCTTTATTATGTACACCAAATAATTTACAGAAAAAATAGACGAAGAAAACATTACATAGGGTGACACAATGGGCGGCCTTATCGTTATTGAGCGATCTTTTCAAGACAACCTTTGGATGGATTTTAAAGAAAAAGAAAATACAGTAGTGTAGTAGTCCTAGGTGTACGATTTATATGAATATATACCTAATAGATATTTTTTTTTTATAGATAAATACCTAAATACAATTTTTAAGTATGTAATAAATACAATATTAGATAAGACCGCCCATTGTACACTTGTTTTGATCAAAGTTTTTCCTGTATTTGTTATGAGGTGTACAATAAAGTATATAATAAATAATAAATAAATAATAAAAACGGTCAAAGAGAAAGGTAGTGATGTTTGACCATTGTTCACACCGCGAATATCACTCCGCTTCAGTGGACAGGGATTCAGAACTAGTTTAGAAATTCATACCGGGAAGCAGAGCGAGGTGGCGGAGTGGGAAAGCGGAAAAAAAGGCTGCCCGTTCCTCACGTGACATCCTCACAGTCCGCCAGTCTGATCCGCATTACCTTGGTCCACATCAATGGACAGACGTTTGGTTCAATATTCTGGGGTTGGGGAGTTGACTACGGATCGATAAATTTTCCCATAGAGCATTCGATTACATATTATGTGCTGAACACAAGTGAGCATTTCATTGTGCGGTCACTGCTTCTTTCCAACCTGCACAATTCATTAATTTTGTTTTTATTCGTTTGTTTGCTTTTCAAAATACGTTATAATCATTTTCCTACTCTTATCACATGCTACTTGGGGTCAGTACAACACGATTTTTCTTCCATTCTGTCCTATTAGCCGCCCTCTATCACTAACTCCCTTTTCTTTCATATCGCTCCTCACACAATCCATCTATCTTTTCTTTGCCCTCCCTCTCCCTCTCTTCCATCCACATTTATATTTATTAATCTTTTAGATATATGCGATTCATCCCTCCTTCACACAACCATACCAAGACAAGCGGTTCACTTTCAAATTTTCCCTTTTTAGGGTTCCGTACCTCGTAAGGAAAACACGAAATCCTTATAGTTTGTTGTCCGTCCGTCCGTCTGTCTGTCTGTCAAGACCCTTTTTCTCAGGAACGCGTGGAGGTATCAAGCTGGAATTTACATCGAATACTCAGGTCTACTGTCCCTTGGATCTGTGAAAAAATCAAACTTCTAAGCCAACGCAATCAAAAGATACAGCCGTTTATGGCGCAAATTTTCGACACTCGCAAAGGAATCAATAACCTACAGAGTACTTCCCGTGAACTCAGAATCTTGAAATTTGGTACGAAGTAACGTCTTATACTTAGCACAGATGAAGGGAAAATTGCGAGAACCGTAAATTTTTAGTTATATCATATAATAAAAATATTTTTAATAATTTTAAACTTACTACGCCTTTCCTCATGAACGCGTAGAGGTATTAAATTGAAATTCATATCAAATATTCAGGTCTATACCTTTGTACTTTAGTTTGTACGGAACCCTCGGTGCATGAGTCCGATTCGCACTTGGCTGTTTTTTGGTATTCGTCATGCTTGGCGGAAATTAAACTCTTTTATTTATATAGGTATGCTATATTGTACACCAAAAATAAAAACATAAAGAATCCCCCCCCCCCCTCTTTTATTTTTCTTCTACACAAAAGCTTGTTAAAAAGTAAGGGACGGACTTTGGAACGGATCTGGCAGATACCAGCTTGCCCTTGAGTCAATTGAGAAACCAAGAGGATCATCCGCAACGATGGGCTCGCTGAGTCAAAGCTCCAAATTCTTAAGTATCGACGCCGAATTGCTGGCATTTTGGGGAGTATGCGACGGAATTGCATAATTTAATTCCGCAAAGCCCGTTCCATCAGCGGATCACAAGATGAACGGCGATGTGCAATCGGTACATGGAGCGCATCCCACCCACACGCACAAAACCTTTTGGGAACACATTTATTGCACGTACAGCCAAGGTATAGTGGAATTCCCTGCCATGCCAGAGTCTGTATTCTCTGATAGCTACAACCTTCGAGTCTTTAAGTCAACAGGGAATAGGTTACTCTTAGGCAAGCGTGCTCCATCGTTTCGATTGCGTCATCACCAAAGGCGTGCCTACAATTAACTTTTTACAAAAAAAATAAGTTTTTTATTTTTCACTTTTTTGTGGTACCTACAACCAAAATCGCAGGAAAGCAAAATTCGCAATTTCGATTTCTTGGGTGACAAAACACCATTATCCAAGTGAACGAATTCCAGCTATTTCGATTTAAAGTCAACACTTTCAAACCGATTTTTCAAGATTATCGATTCGACAAGATTATACTTTCAAAGAATTTTTCAAATCGGTTCATGAATGACGGAGTTGTGAGGTAACAAACATTAAAACAAAATACAACCGAATTGAGAACCTCCTTTTAGGGAAGTGGGTTAAAAATAGTAAAAAATAAAATTGTTGTCTTTTCCAGGTATGGCTACGACTGGTTCAGAGCTCGCTGCATCCAGTTCATCTACTCTGGCTGCGGCGGGAACACCAATAGGTTCATCGCTTACAGCCAGTGCCTGACCACTTGCATACCTCCGGAAGTGTCCTTTAAAGACTTCATCACCATCGCCGGGTATCTGGCCCAACGATATCATTAGCGCATTAAAATTTTTTTACATGATGTACTAGTTTTATTTACTAGGTTAGTTGATTTAATCTAGTCTAGGTCAGAGGCACGCGTTCGACCTCAATCTCATCTGATGGAAAGCGATGATGTCCTCGATGATGGAGCACGCTTGCTTATTATAGTGAGGTAGATTGCTGAGCTCGTGGGTAAAGAACAACAGCCGCACGGGTCGATTTTCAAGGTAAAGCAACGCTTGCCAAGGTTGGTCTGTGGATGGGTGACCATATCGAGTTTCCTCCGTGCCTCGGAAAGCACGTTAAGCCGTTGGTCCCGGCTGTCATTTGTAGATCTTTGGCAGTCGTTACGGATTGTCAGAAGACAGTTAATTTGACTCCAGTCTTGCCAAGAAATACCGTGTTACCCAGTTAATGGGTTGTGGAGGTCTGATAGGCAGCCGCTCTACGTAAAATACTGATATTCAGCTGAATCCGGATTGACTGGAAGCCGACCTCAATGTAGTTGAGAAAAGGCTAGGCAGATGATGAGATTGCTGAAAATAAACTGATAATCTGTTAAGTAAATTATCGAATAAGAATACTAACTTTGTATGTTTCACGCGTTTCATTAAATTTCGTGATATCATAGACCTTATAAATAGCCTTCTTCGATATACGGGCTATCCAACACTAACAGATTATTTCAATTCGAACTAGGGCTTCTGAGATAAGCGCGTTAAAATTAATGAAAATATGGTATTAAGTTTCAAATTAATAAAAATATTTGTTTTTAAATGATGTAACTAAAAATTTACGGTTTTCGCTATTTTTCCTTTATCTGTGCTATAAGACGTTGCTTCGTACCAAATTCAAGATGAGTTCACGGGAAGTACCCTGTTGGTTTTGATTCCCTTGCAAGTATCGAAAATTTGCGGCTACCTATCTTTTGATTGCGTTGGCTTAGAAGTTTGATTTTTTGGCATCTTCATAGGACAGTAGACCTGCTAGTCTATTCTGTAAATAACCACTTCGATATCGACTTCACCTGAGTGACTAAGCTTACAAAGTGAACTTTATTTCACACATCATAAGGTCTTATATTTGTACGAATTTGAAACTCACCTCGGATTCCGCTGTCGAGACACGAAAATGTTGTTACAGAATAGCACTGCTGAGTATTTGATATAAATTCCTGCTTGATAACTCCACGCGTTCCTGAGAAAAAGACAGGACATATATATACACAGAAGACAGACAGATGGACGGACGGACGGACAACAAAGTAATCCTATAAGGATTCCGTTTTTTCCTTTCTAGGTACGGAACCATAAAAACGTTACTTATTTTGCTCCAAAATTAATAAGCTGTTGTTAATTTTCCTCAATTATCGGTTATTTTCTCTTTCGCTATTAAAAGACGATTAAAGTAAGGATTTTTTCCTTAATCTATTATTTACCTTTAATCTTCTAAATAAGGCTATTGAGTGACAATTATGTCATAAATTAATAACTGTTCACGCGAAGACCTTACTGTTACACTCTACGATAAAACATAAAATGGAGTGTCAACTCGCATACTAACTAAAACGAATAAAGTAAAAACACCTAAGTTGTTGATACAAAACTACAGGGCTTTACACAGTGATTTTTAATATAATATATATACGGCTATTAAAAAAAGGATATACTTTTCCACAAACTTGATTATATGAATACAATGGTATTCTTCTAGCCAACAGTAATGTTTAGGAACCTTTGAATGAAATAAAACGGATGGACGGACTGCGGAGGCTTAGTAATAGGGTTCCGTTACATTTTGGGTATGGGACCATAACATGACTGTACAAGTTTACTTGTACCCGTAATTATGAACTACTATTACTATGGGAAAAACCCCGATACTGCTGAAAAAATCAGCTGTTCAGTCCATTTTGTAGAGTTATGTGCAAACGGTGGGTGTGTGTGTGTGTGTGTGTGTGTGTTATGTGTTTTGTGTTGTTATGTGTTGTTGTTGTGTGTGTGTGTTGTGTTTTGTGAGTTGTGTTTTGTAGAGTTGTGTGTGTGTGAGTTGTGTGTGTGTTGTGTTGTGTTGTTGTGTGTGTGTTATGTGTGTGTTGTGTGTGAGTTATTGCGTAGTCGAATATTTTTCACTCTGTCGTAGATTTCCTGACTGTTTGATGTTAAAAAGGGTGTCTTATTTCAGAAAAAGGATTAGCGTGCACTGGATCTTACCCTTCATTATGATCTCTCTCTATCTGTCACCCATAAGTGAGGGAAAACTCAACTCTGAGGAAAGATCTCCTTTGCATACATGAACTTTTCATCACTGTATTTTATGTAAGCTGTTATGGTGTACAATAAAGAATTAAGAAGCGTTCCGAGCAAAAAAATTAAAGCCAGATGCGAGTATAAAAACACCATCTGGTCGAGATGGTTTAGGAAAAAAATGCCTGGAAAGATATGGGGAGGCCTTAAATCATTTTATTTCCGTCAGTAAGCATTCCATTTTATCCTCACTCCGTGTCACAATGACAATGTTTTCTAACCTTGTGATGTAACTGCTTAAAACAATTGACATTTATAGCTGTCAAGACTTACTATCAAGAAGCCTCTTTTGGAGAAGTAGAAATTATATTTCAATAGAAAAATAAAATCAACTTAGAATTTGGTGAAAGTTACAAGTAGACTAGCACAATACTCAGTACATTTTGTTATCAAAAGTGTCTGTAATTGTATTTAAAAAAATGTCGATGTTTTGGAGTTTTTGTAATCTTCTGATCCTCATCAGTTTGGCGAACACACAGCAAATAAACAGTATGTATAAATATTTACTTTTCAATGTTCCGTAACCAAACCCAACCGACTGAACCTATTGACGTGCATCAGTCCGTCTGACCGTCCATGAAACGTGTTTTTTTCGTTTTATGGTACGATCCTTCGTGTGAGAGTCTGTCTGACCAAACTGGGAAATTCCTAACGTTGGGAAATCCTCGCGCATGTTCTCCACCACAGGGCGGGCGCAAAGGTCTGTCCAACTAGTACTTACTAAAATGGTGTCTTCTGCAGCTACTTTTGACCGGGGCACTGGAGAGCTTGCACATTCTGCCACGCTCTTCCTGTCAGGTATTGCCCGCATGGATGCATGCAGATCGCATCATCCTTTGCGGCTGTCACCGTTTTGCCGCTAGAGGCGCGCGGAACACGGATCGAAAGCGTCTTGGGGCTTTGCTTCTGTATAAGGAACAGGCTCCTCGAGGAGCCTATTGCTTTCAACGAGCACGTTTGTCTAGACAAGCATGCTCCATCGTTGCATACATTATCGCATTCAAAACAAAAAATATCAACACGGGCAATGTTCGACCGTCATACAACACGACGACACGGTTGGCGCAGTGGTTGAGCGATTGACTGCTGCGCAGCATGTCGCGGGTTCGATTCCCGCACGGAACAAATATTTGTACGACCTACAAGTATTTGTTCCGAGTCTGGGTGTTTTTCTATCTATAATATGTATGTATTTACAAAAAAAAAAATGTATATAAGTAGTTTATCAGCCATTTCATTACCATAACACAAGCATTAAGTTGCTTAGCTTGGGACTATATGGCGTTGTGTGAAATTTCCAAGGATATTATTATTATTTATACGGTACATCGGTACTGAGAGCAATGTGTTAAGCTGCGGTCCCACGGCCTGTTTAAAGACAGGCCGCGCCAGGCTACAGGCGGATTGTGGTTACCGACTCGCGATGGATCGGACAGACTACGCCAGGCCAGGGCAGCCTTCATCGGATGCAAGGATCCCCAAAATCAGCCTGTCTTCAAACGGGCCGCGCCAGGCCAAAGACTAAGACAAGACAAAAGCTGCAGTCACAGGCTTAGTCTTGTCTGAGTCTATTTTAATCAATCCGCTGAGCCTTTTCCCAACTGGTCGGCTTCCAGTCTAACCACAGGTAACTATCTGACCTCCCCAACCCAGAAATGGCATAACGCAATACTCCTTGTCGTGAATGGTGGCGGATTTCTTGGCTTTTAACTACACGTTAGATCTACAAATGACAGCCACGAAAGAGCCTCGGTATGATGGCTACGTGTCCATGGACATGACTGGCAAGCTTTGTTTGACCCTGTAGGTTTAAACCGACCCCTGTGGCTAAAAGTCTAAGGTTAGATTATAGAATAACAGCCATACGGGTCCAATCTTCAGTACATAATAATAAAAAAATCCTCCGCCGCTTCTGTCGGTCTGTCTGTTCGCGATAAACTCAAAAGTACTGCACCGATTTTCATGCTTTTTTACCAATGGATAGAGTGGTTCTCGAGGAAGGTTTTAGTATATAACTAGCTGTCCCGCGCAACTTCGTCTGCGTCACATTTTCCGCTCCTAAATAATATTGCAACAAAAAATTGAGATTTAAACTATCCTATCTCTCAAGTTGGATCGAACTGCACACGGTGTGCGAATTTTATTATAATCGGTTAAGTGGTTTAGGAGTCCATTGAGGACAAACATTGTGACACGAGATTTATATATATTAAGATTTATCAAGCGGGCAAAGCCGCAGGCGTCAGTTAGTAATACATAAGTTTCTTCAGTTACGGATGAGTTACTGACTGACTGACAGACAACATACAGCCGAAGATATTGGTCGTAGAAAGCTGAAATTGAACAAAGAGAGAATTGAAAAATTGAACAAAGAGAGAATTGAAAAATTGAACAAAGAGAGAATTGAAAAATTGAACAAAGAGAGAATTGAAAAATTGAACAAAGAGAGAATTGAAAAATTGAACAAATAGAGAATTGAAAAATTGAACAAAGAGAGAATTGAAAAATTGAACAAAGAGAGAATTGAAAAATTGAACAAAGAGAGAATTGAAAAATTGAACAAAGAGAGAATTGAAAAATTCCTGAATTTTCAATGGAAAAGGGTAAAACCGGGATATGCACATACGAAGTCGAGGGCAGAAGCTAATGTGAAGGTGTGACCACAATACTCTCTCTCTCTCTGAACGACAACTTCGTCAAGCTCATCAGCTGGTACGACAACGAGTTCGGATACTCCAACCGCGTCATCGATCTCATCAAGTATATCCAGACCAAGGTTAAATGTTAGATTGTGTTTAGAGATAAATGTTGTTATGAATGTTTAAGAATATGATTTCGTCGACTAGATCGACTTTTATAATTTAAGCTTGAGTATAGCGGACAAATCTAAATTATAATAATAATAATATCCTTGGACATTTCACACAACGCCATATAGTGCCAAGCTAAGCAACTTAATGCTTGTGTTATGGTAACGAGATGGCTGATAAACTACTTATATACATTTTTTTTTTGTAAATACATACATATTATAGATAGAAAACACCCAGACTCGGAACAAATACATGTAGGCCGTACAAATATTTGTTCCGTGCGGGAATCGAACCCGCGACATGCTGCGCAGCAGTCAATCGCTCAACCACTGCGCCAACCGTGTCGTCAATTATTATTTAACCACTTTGATAGTGGTTTAATACACATATAAATTCACATTTATATATTTAATGCAGTATCGCAATTAAATCAGAACTCAATAAAAAAAACCGGCCAAGTGCGAGTCAGACTCGCGCACCGAGGGTTCCGTACAAACCTGTAGGTATATAAGTAAAAGTTATGGTATTTTTATTGCTAACCAATGTGCATGAAATTTTGTGTGCATATCGGGTAGGTCTGAGAATCGGCCAAAATCTATTTTTTTATTTTTTTTTGTTAATCGCATAACAACGTTTGCTGGGTCAGCAAGTCTAATATATAAAATTCTCGTGTTGCGGTGTTTGTTTCCAAACTCCTCCGAAACGGCTGAACCGATTTGCATGAAATTTTGTGTGCATATCGGGTAGGTCTGAGAATCGGCCAACATCTGTTTTTTTTTTTTAATCGCTGAACAACGTTTGCTGGGTCAGCTAGTAAGTTTATGATTATTAAAAAAAATATACTATGTGATGTAACTAAAAATTTAAGATTTTCGGAATTTTTCCTATATGTGTACTTTATAACGTTGCTTCATGCCAAATTTCAAGATTCCAGGTCGTCTGGAAGTATCCTTTAGGTTTTGATTCCCTTGCGAGTAGTTGCGAGTTTCAAAATATGCGGCTTTAATTGCTGTATCTTTTGATTGCGTTGACGTAGAAGTTTGATTTTGTTACAGCTTAAAGATATTATAGACTTGAGTATTTGTTAAGAATTTCAATATAATACCACTACGCGTTCATGAGTAAAGGGGTAATAAGTTTAAAATTATTAAAAATATTTTTATTATATGATGTAACTAAAAATTTATGCTTTTCGCAATTTTTCCTTTATCTGTGTTATAAGACGTTGCTTCGTACCAAATTTCAAGATTCTGAGTTCACGGGAAGTACCCTGTAGGTTTTGATTCCCTTGCGAGTGTCGAAAATTTGCGGCATAAACGGGAGTATCTTTTGATCGCGTTGACTTAGAAGTTTGATTTTTTCACAGCTCCAAGAGACCATAGACTTGAGTATTTGATATGAATTTCAGCTTGATACCTCCACGCGTTCCTGAGAAAAAAGGCCTTGACAGACAGACAGACAGACAGACGGACAACAAAGTGATCCTATAAGGGTTCCGTTTTTACCTTTTGAGGTACGGAACCCTAAAAATATACCATCCCTATACTTACGCTTATAAGAGGAGTTTGCTTTCAGGTGCTGTCTGCCAACTGCCAATCGACCCAGGCAACTGTGGAGTGCTCTCACTTCTATCCACTCCTACAATAAGGTGTGTATTGGGTGGACCAATCCGAAGCTATGAGTTATGCGACAAATACTCAAAGGTGTATCGGGCCCGATTTTGATGAAAACAAAAACGTATTTCTAACCGACTTCTTCAAAAAGGAGGAGGTTCTATGTTCGGTTGTATGTATGTTTTTTATGTATGATCACCGATATCATCGCCAATTGGGGACCGATTTTTAAAATTCTTTTCGTATTCGAATGACTCTACTCTTGAGGTGGTCCATTGTCACCAAGTCAGAATCTAATGATGGGGTCCCATGAATCGAGAGAATCCCTCAAAAGACATGGTAAAAAGTTGATAATTACATTTTGCTGATTAGAATAGAACGGACACTTTTTAATTACGAAACCATTTTAAAACGTAACTCACTTGGGTTTTATAACCCGACGCCATTATTTTAAAATGAAACAAAGCACTCTCAGCGCTGTAAGATTTTTAGTTGCCTACAAAAAGAGTAAAGCGATTAAAGCGCTGTATGACACGAACACTATTGACACTGACAGTCGATGAAATGACAGTTGACACTTTGATGTACATAATGTATTTGGCACTTGATACCAGGGAATCGGCCGTCGACCTAACTTACCACGCTTTCGTATGTTAGAAGAACATAGTAACACTACTCTTTACATTTTTTGGTGAGATAAAAAGTCTGGCAGCTCTGCTAGTCTATTCTGTAAATAACCATTTCGATATCGACTTCACCTGAGTGATTAAGCTTACAAAGTGAACTTTATTTCACACGACATAAGGTCTTATATTTATACGAATTTGAAACTCACCTCGGATTCCGCTGTTGAGACACGAAAATGTTGTTACAGAATAGCACTGCTGGGATCTTAGTCCATTTGGTATGTTTCTATTGTTTGGTATGTTTTATAACCTCAAAATCCGAAATCATTTTGGATATTTTACAATTCTGACAAGTGTCCGTGATTTTAATTTAGTTTCAGTCGAACATATGCATTATTTAAAACACAGATAGTAAATTCACGTCTCTGTTGGTTCTGAGGCGAACGATGTATGGGCGATGAGCAATGTCCTATAGGCACGATGTTTAACAAAACTTTGTAACACAATTCAGATATTTGTGCCTGCTAATCATAATCATATGTAGCTGAGCTGATGATAGAAGGTGTGAGTTAGGATCTGATGATTGGATCCCATGAAAAATGTTTGTTCAGAGATATTTTCGCCAATTAACAACCGATTTTTCCGGACTTCCAATTTCAATTTGGTGAAGATCAGCTAGTCTATTCTGTAAATAACCATTTCGATATCGACTTCACCTGAGTGACTAAGCTTACAAAGTGAACTTTATTTCACACATCATAAGGTCTTATATTTATACGAATTTGAAACTCACCTCGGATTCCGCTGTCGAGACACGAAAATGTTGTTACAGAATAGCACTGCTGATAAAGAACTTCGGAGGTAGGCAACGGAACTCTTCAATAAATGATTGCATATAGATCGGGATTGCTGAAATCGCATGTCTGTTTATTGTTTATACCAGTTCCGGTGTGACTTCTCACAATCCAAGATCAAGAGAAAGAGGTCTACGATTGACAGAAGGGACTAACGTGCTTTCCGAGGCATAGAGGAAACTCGGTGTATTAAAGTAGTCAACTATCCACAGACCACTCTTGGCAAGCGTTGCTCAACCTTGCAGATGGACCCGTGCAGCTGTAATTGTTTTGCCACGAGCTCCTTCGATATGCGTCATGCTTAACGCAAATAAAACGTTGTTTTCTTTTCCAGGTATGGCTACGACAGGTCCAGAGTTGGCTGCATCCAGTTCACCTACTCTGGATGCGGCGGGAACACCAATAGGTTCACTACCTACAACCAATGTCTGACCACTTGCTTGCCTACGGGAGTGTCTATTAACGACTTCATCAGCCTCGTCGGGTCTATACTGATCGGACAATACACTTAGAGCAGTTTTTATTTACGAGGAGGTTATTTATTTACTAGGAGTTCATTAGAAGAATCTATTTTGAAAATAAACTTAAAATATTAAAAAAAAATTGCATATTTTTCTTCCATCCTTCATCTTGCATTGCTTTCTTGTCCCTTAGCTTTCTAAGTCGGGACAAGGTTGAATACTTCTTGAGAATTCATTATAATCGGTGGGAGAGTGATCAATCTGGACGAGCTCCGCGGGGCCGCGTAGCAGGAGGAGCACGGGCCTTCCTCCTCCGACGGAAATAATTTACCTAATAGACTTATTAGTTATTTTTCATAAAAGGTTTTCAATTTGAACTCGCTCCTTTCAAAGAATATAGAAGATGTGTGATCCTTTTTCGTAATTATTTTTTATAACTTCAATATCGTCGCTGATGTTAAAGTGTGTAACTTTTCAGGAGAGCAAATTAACTGTTTAGCAGCCCGTAACTCAGTTTTGAAAATAAAAACTATTCACGCGGGCGATGCGAGTATGAAAACATCATCAGAGGCCTTAGTGTGAGTTTTTCGACTCACGTTCGAACGCGTTCGATTGCGAGCGCTTATAATTTAGTATGGGAATTTAGTTATAGTGCCACCTGGTGGTCACTCGTAGAACCTAATTTCCCATACTAAATTCTAACGCGCTCGCAATCAAACGCGTTCGAACGTGAGTCGAAAAAACTCACACTAAGGCCTCTGGTCAAGATGGCTTAGGAAGAGTGCCTGGAAAGATGTGGGGAGGCCTTTGCCCAGAAAAAAATCATATAATTTTGTTTCCGTCAATGAAAGCATTCCATTTTCTTGTCACTCCGTGTCCCAATGACAATGTGTTCTAACCTTGTAACAATTTAATTTATGTAACTGCTTTAAAAATAATTGGTATTTATAGTTGTTTAGACTTACTATCAAAAAGCCCCCTTTGGAAAACTAGAAAGTATTTGCAATAGAAAAACATTTAAAAGTTGGTGAATGTTTTATCATAATTCGCGCAGTTGTTCGGAAATAAGGACTCACAGAAGTAGACTAGCACAATACTCTGTACAGTTTATATCAAAAGTGTCTGCAATTATATTTAGGAGAATGTCAACGTTTTGGAGTGTTTGTACTCTTGTGACCCTCATCAGTTTGGCGAGCACACAGCAAAGTATAAAATAAAGTTAAGCTTCTTTTTCTAAGGTTGGGAAACCCTCATTTATGTATGTCGAGGCCACGGAACGGGCGCAAGGGTCTGTCGGATTTGTGCTCACTAAAACGGTGTGACACACGGTGTTCTGATCTGGATTCTGGTGGCCTGAGTGCCTGCTGAAGTACCTACCCATGCATGTCCCCTCAGCCTGCCAAGTATTGACCCATGGATGCATGTCCCCTCACCCTTAGCCGTTCTGCCTATAGCAGAACGACGCGCAGATCACAGTTTACCACTGTCTTGGGCCTTTGTCTGTTCAAGCAAAATACTCCTCAACTCTGCCAAGCAACTCTAACAACTCAAGGCAAGCGTGCTTCATCGTTGCACAAATCGCTTTCATGTGGTCAAATATGAGCCAAATTAATAGCAAAAAAACAACAACCCGGGCAATTTTCGACTGCCGGCCATCGTAACTGGAGGAGCTCGTGGCTAAATAATAACAGCCGCACGGGTCGATTTTTTAACAATGCTTGCCAAGGTTGGTCTCTGGATGGGTGACCATCTTAACATACCGAGTTTCCTCCGTGCCTCGGTAAGCACGTTAAGCCGTTGGTCCCGGCTGTCATTTGTAGATCTGTGGCAGTCGTTACGGATAGTCAGAAAGAAGCCAAAAAATCTGACACCAGTCTTGCCAAGAAGTACCGTGTTACCCAGTTAACGGGTTGTGGAGGTCTGGTAGGCAGCCGCTCTACGTAAAATACTGGTATTCAGCTAACTCCGGTTTGACTGGAAGCCGACCCCAATGTAGTTGGGAAAAGGCTAGGCAGATGATGATGGTCGTAAAAATCTGATATTTGGCATATAGATTACTTAGGGAGAGTAAGAGAGCACTAAGAAATGATTTACTGAAATTCCTACGGGAACGGTAGAAGGGGGATATGCGCGTACGAAGGCGCGGGCAAAAGCTAGTATCTTCTTATATAAAATCCAACGGTTCTGATGAGTTACTGACAGACAACGCACAGTTGAATACGAACTTATCCGTCACCGAAACCGCACATCACGTTTTATGGGAGTGTATTCTTTCGCCGACTGAATGTAATAAAAGAATTTCGTCCTTTGACCTGTTATTACCTGTCTCTGTCACTCCCGCGTAAATAGAATGAGCCTCGCTCGCACAGATGCAATGGCCGCCGTCCTCAGAGATTGTAAACCTTTTACCTGAGATTGTAAAGTTTGTTCTTGTTTGCATGTGTATGTCACGTAAAAAAAGAGGAATCGAAATTAGTTAGACTAGATGATAATGTAGATAAAACTGCTGTGGATTCTTTTGTAAGTAATAAATGTGATAAGCGAGACGTCTTCGGAAAGCAGTACCTAACTCCGATACAGAGGAATCGGATTCTGATTATTGAATTTTCTTTTTTTTTCTGCCGTATTAGTTATTATAACTCAATTTTTATAACTTATTATATAAAATCTAAATACATAATTTATATGATAATAAATTTTGTTTTTGTTTTCTAAGTTGGTAAACTTCCTTTCTCCTTCAAATATTTCATGAAAACCGCACTTAATACAAAAATGTTTGTGACCCCTGTCAGTAGGTAAAGAGGTCATTGTACGAAATTCTTCCTGCTCCGCGACTGGACTTTAGATAGTATTCAGGTTACTTCGGGAGTAGTTTACTATACGGACCTTGTAGAAACCAGAACAAATTTCCGTGCGTTCAGGCGTTTTTGCCATACCTATTACTGGAATCAAATGTAGCTCACAATTTAGAACCCATTAATTTCAGTGTTAATATATAATCCATGGTGCTTGGCAACTGGGCTTAACCCAGTTGTATCCTTGGTGCCTATTGGCCTAACTCAAATCTGTGGAAATTATATTTATTTTTTCCTACCGCTGTAGTCTTCTGATTAATTTCGATGCGGGATCCAAGACAATTGAATCGTTTCTCCGGGACTCGTCGGGCTTCATTAGCTCGGCGTTTTTCTGGTGGTCGCCACTGTTGATTCTGGTGCATTAGTTGGGAATGTGTGGCGGGCTTATCCCAAAAAAAAGAAAGACAACGCACAGCCGAAATAACTGATCGTCGAAAGCTGAATTTTGGCATGTAGGTAGGTTCGTTGACGAGTGTACGAAAGCACTGAGAATTTCCCGGAATAACTACGGGACCGGGGAAAAACGGGATAATTATGCACTTACGAAATCGTGGGCAGAAGCTAGTGTGACCACAATATACTATTCCTATACTTACGCTTATAACAGGAGTTTGCTTTCAGGTGCTGTCTGCCAACTGCCAATCGAACCAGGCAACTGTGGAGTGCTCTCACTTCTATCCTCTCTTACAATAAGGTCAGGATGAATTTCGTATTGGGTGGACAAGTCCAAAACTATGAGTTGTGACAAATACTCAATCAAATGTGTATCGGGCCCGATTTTGATGAGAATAGAGACGCGTTCTAACGACCCACAATTTCGACTTGAGTTTTAAAAAACTAGGCTATAAGTAGATTCCATGTTCAGCACAAGTGAACATTTGCTACCCCTTGACATCAAGCAGTCTGAGTCAAAATTTTCTTTTAAGGTTAAACTCCGAAAACACTACTTAAAAACCTGTAATTCGTAGTTTGGTCTCGTCATAATTATTGTAAGTTCTCTTAATCAGAAAAATATTATAAAACATCATATTTATTAGTTTATTATTTTAGCATATGTATATATGTATGTACTTAGTATATATGTTATTATATTATTTGTGTAATGTATCGTATTGAAAAGATTCAATTTAAATGTTTGTGTTTTTTTATTGTTTGTTGTTGTACGCCTACCACAATGTAGTCTTTTTAACCCAAAGGTTGACTGGTAGAGAATGCATTGTTGCATTAAGTCCGCCCATGTAACACTGTTGTACATAAAGTTTAAATAAATAAATAAATAAATAAATAAACATTTCGTAGTGATTCTTTCCAACCTGCACAATCATTTCTTTTATTTTCATTCGTTTATTTTTGTTTCGTATGCGTCATCTGCACAGCCTTTTCCCAACTATTTTGGCTTAGTTGTATACCAGTAATTTACGTGGAGCGTCTGCCTACCAGACATCCACTCCACAGCCCATTAATAGGAAATATGCATGCGATTTTTTTATTTGCAAAAAGAAATACTAATGAGCTCTTGTAAACATGAAATTAGTTTTTTTAATACCTTTATGGGTGACGAATTAATAAAGCTTCAAAGATTACAATTAGAAAGAGAAGTACGATATGGACTTTGACGTCAAAGTTCATGACGTCTGTACAGCTTGCCATAGAAAACAGCGTTTTCGCGAGAGGGACAGATATATTTGTTTGAAATAATTATATCATGTTTGTTTTTCAAGTAATTTTGATTCTGTTTTCACTTGTAGTATTACCTATTTGTATATTTTTAGATAAATTGTACAGATAACAAATATTTTTTTCATGCATTCCCTATTGGGTAGCACGGTAATTTTTGGCAAGATTGCAGTCAGATGTACTGGCTTCTGACAATCCATAATGACAGAAAAGACCTACTAATGACCAAAGGGACAAACGGCTTAACGTGCTTTCCGAGGCATGGAGGAAACTCGGTATGTTAAGATGGTCACCCATCTACAGACCAACCTTGGCAAGCGTTGCTAAACCTTGCAGACTGACTTATTATTTTGCCACGAGCTCCTTTGGTATGCGTAAATAAACCTAAGTTGTTTTCTTTTCCAGGTATGGCTACGACACGTCCAGAGCTGTCTGCATACAATTCACCTACTCTGGCTGCGGCGGGAACACCAATAGGTTCTCCACCTACAACCAATGCCTGATCACTTGCTTGCCTCCGGAAGTGTCCTTTAATGACTTCGTCAGCCTCCTCGGGTCTGTACTGACCAGGCAATACCCTTAGCAATACATTTTTGTTACGTGATGTCCTGTTTTTAGGGTTCCGTAGCCAAATGGCAAAAAACGGAACCCTTATAGATTCGTCATGTCTGTCTGTCTGTCCGTCCGTATGTCACAGCCACTTTTTCCGAAACTATAAGGACTATGCTGTTGAAACTTGGTAAGAAGATGTATTCTGTGAACCGCATTAAGATTTTCTATCTGTACTAATATTATAAAGTTGAAGAGTTCGTTTGATTGTTTGTTTGGTTGAACGCGCTAATCTCAGGAACTAATGGTCCGATTTGAAAAATTCTTTCAGTATTAGATAGCCCATTTATCGAGGAAGGCTATAGGATATTATATCATCACGCTAAGACCAATAGGAGCGGAGCAGTAATGAAAAATGTTACGCAGACGACGTTGCACGGGTCAGCTAGTCTATACTAATATTATAAAGAGGTAACATTTGTTTGTAAGTTTGTATGTTTGTAAGTTTGTATGTAGGGGGTAATCTCAGGAACTACGGGTCCGATTTGAAAAATTATTTCAGTGTTAGATAGCCCATTTATCGAGGAAGGTTATAGGCTATATATCATCACGCTAAGACAAATAGGAGCGGAGCAGTAATGGAAAATGTGACGCAAACGAAGTTGCGCGGGTCAGCTAGTTATATATACTAAAACTGAAACTCAAAATAAATTTTTCATACGGTCTACGGATAGGTCTTCAAAAAATTTGTTGAGGTTTTCTAATTATTTTTTTTTTCTAAACTGTACTAAAAAATATATGATGTATCTACATTACCATGTAAACTTATCGTCGTAAATCGTAAACCGCAACTTTTGCTTATAATATATGTACCTGTAGGTTTGTACGGAACCCTCGGTGCGCGAGTCCGACTCGCGCTTGGCCGGGTTTTTTTAGTTAGTTAAGAGTTTTTATTTTATTTAATCTATACTTATAATAAATCTGTAGAGAGGTCAATTCTGTACATGAAATATATTTCCAAAATAACTATCAGGGGGTGATTAGGGATCAATACTGATGCCAAAAATGTAATCAGTAAAATTTTTGTCTGTCTGTCTGTCTGTCTGTATAACCGTTATAGAAACAAAAACTACTCGACGGATTTTAACGAAACTTGGTACAATTATTTCTCATACTCCTGAGCTGGTTATAGTATACTTTTCATCACGCTGCAATCAATAGGAGCAGAGCAGTGAAGAGTAATGTTGAGAAAACGGGAGAAGTTACTCCATTTTTTAAGCTTCCGTCGCGTGTGAAACTATAATGGTTAAAGCTACACAGAAATCATGTATGACGTAAATGTTCTCCTTAAAATTATATAAAAAATATCCCACGACAGCATATGTCTATTTTTTATGATTGACGCACAATAACACGTATAACTCCCGATAGCTTAGCAGTTCGATTCTTTCGATTATTTTTTTATAAGGTCGCGAACACACAGGCAGGCGGCTTGCTTGGCGCCTAGAGGCTAGCGAGTAGCTTCGTAAAACGTGAAAATTTGGTTGTTTGTTACTCAATCACGCCAAAACGGCTTAACGGATCTTAATGAAATTTAGAACAAAGATAGATTATAGTCTGGAATAGCATATAAGCTACTTTTCATCCCGGGAATATGTTCCTTAAGGATCACGCGGGCGAAGCCGCTGGCAGAAGCTAGTTGTAAATACATGTAGTATGAAATAAATAAAAAAAATACGAAGAGGTAATTTAAATAAACTGGTTTATATTAGTATTGTGTTTTCCCATCACCTTCTTTGTCCCTTAGCTTTGTAAGTCAGGACAAGGTTAAATACTTCTTGGCAATTCATTGTAATCGGTGGGAGAGTGACCAGTCTGGCACACTCCACGGGGCTGCGTAACACGAGGAGCGCAGCCCTGCCCCCTCCGGGAGAAATAATTTACCTGACAGACTGATAAGTTTATTTTTCAGAAAGGGTTGTTTATGATTGAATAAAGACTCGTTATTTTCAGAGAGGCTAGAAGTTAGGGGGAGAAAAGATGGATGGATTGTATGAGGAGCGATATGAAAGAAAAGGGAGTTAGTGAAAATTTGACGGCTGATATGGCCGAGTGGAAGAAAAAACGTGTTGCGCCCACCCCAAGTAACATGGGATAAGGGCAGGAAGGTGATGGTAGAAGTTAGGGGGAATGGTCCTTTTTAATAACTTCAATATGTAGGTATTATTTGAAAGCAACTGTATATATAGTCGGGTGGTTTAGGCGCTTCCCTTTTGACCAGCAGTGCTATTCTGTAACAACATTTTCGTGTCTCGACAGTGGAATCCGAGGTGAGTTTCAAATTCGTATAAAGATAAGACCTTATAGTGTGTGAAATAAAGTTCAATTTGTAAGCTTAGTCACTCAGGTGAAGTCGATATCGAAATGGTTATTTACAGAATAGACTAGCTGCAGTGCGATTCAGCCGGTCTATTCTGTTGACATCTCACCGTGTACACCTAGGTGGAGTGAACGATAAGTACGCTGTCATTCCAACTTGTTTGTATGGTTTGACAGCTCACTTGTCATTCACTTCGCCTAAGTTTTCACTTCGACATGTTTACAGAATCGCACTGCTGTAAACATGTCGAAGTGAACACTTAGGCGAAGTGAACGACAATTTTGCTGTCAAAACGGGAATGGGAATGGGAAACGTCAGAGCTTTCGTCGTCAAACCGACCAATGGAAAGTGCGACTCGGGCTGCGTATTGAACCGCGATTCCTTTTTACAGAGAGGATGCAGTAGGAACACTATAGGTTGATATAGATGAAGATGATTTCGTGCTGCAGTGCTATTCTGTAACAATATTTTCGTGTCTCGACAGCGGAATCCGAGGTGAGTTTCAAATTCGTATAAATATAAGACCTTATGATGTGTGAAATAAAGTTCACTTTGTAAGCTTAGTCAGTCAGGTGAAGTCGATATCGAAATGATTATTTACAGAATAGACTACCTAGCTGCTGTGCACAGCAGCTCAGAGTAGACCCCGTGACAGTATCCTAAGGGATGCCTCCTTAAAGACGTTGCACAGACGTGACTCCTGTGTGTTCTTTAAAGAGGTAAAGGGGCCCATGTACTGATGATGACCACTGAGGTAGTTTTAGTAATGTACGGATTCAATAACTCCCCAGATTTCCCCAAATTACGGGTTTTGAAAGCCCCTGAGACCTTAAAGAAACAGTCCGAGGGAGGAGCTCGTGGATAAATAACAACAGCTGCACGGGTCTATCTTCAAGGTTATGCCAAGGTTGGTCTGTGGATGGGTGACCATCTTAACATACCGAGTTTCCTCCATGCCTCGGAGTGCACGTTAAGCCGTTGGTCCCGGCTATCATGTGTAGATCTTTGGCAGTCTTTTCGGATAGTCAGAAGCTAGTTAATCTGATTCCAGTCTTGCCATGAAGTACCGTTTTAACCCAGTTAATGGGTTGTGTAAGTGCGGTAGATACCCGCTCCACGTAAAATACTGGTACTCAGCCAAATCCGGTTTGACTGGAAGCAGACCCCAAAGTAGTTGGGAAAAAGCTAGGCAGATGTTGAATGTTCTTGAGTACAATAAAAAGTGTTCAGAATGACCGGACGTCACGTGCATGCTTCCGGAAACTAAGTCAATGTGTGTAGCAGCAATCTTGAAAACAAAAAGCAGGTAAGTCTAACAATGGATGCTTACGTAGAATACAGCGTGTTGAAAAATATTTCCAAGCAATGGCGACGCGACGTCTTATTCCGACGTCACACTGACACAAGATGTAGAAGTTTACAGTTCCTACTTCCCTACTAAACTAGGTACTAATATTATAAATTCGTAAGTAACTCTGTCTTTCTGTCTCTTCTTCATGCCTAAACCACTGAACCGATTTGGATAAAATTTTGTACAAAGATAGTTTGAGACCCGAGAAAGGACATAGGATAGTTTTTATCCCGGAACTACCACGGGAACGGGAACTGTGCGGGTAAAACGGGAGCGAAACGGCGGGGGTCAGCTAGTTCTAATATATTTGTAATTCATGCAATATGGCTTTCAAAATCGATAACGAAATACTTAATTTGTTTAAGTATTTGAATTTTTTACTTAAAAAAAAACTTAAAGAAATTAAGTATTCGTTATCGATTTTGAAAGAGGGCTATTAATTTAATTAATAAAAAAAACATGAGATGGCACTGAACTGTGAAATGTTTTCTACTTACGATAAAGTTTTACTGAAAGATGTAATTATACGAAAGTCCAAATAATTAGGTTATCAAAGGTATTTACGTTAATTAACGGCCTGTTATTCGAATTTTGGCTGTTTGAGACTCAATTGGAAAAGCTCAAAATATTGAATTTAAGCCTGGAAAAAAATATATGTGAAGGATACATCCTTGTTCTAGAGGCAAGAGGAAGTGAAAACACGAAATAGTATAATTTTCCCGATAAAAAAAAATTTGAAAAAGGGTCGATTTCAAAAAACCATTTTCAATCTCATTTCCTAATTACAGCACAAAACAATTAAAAAATTCTACGAACTGAAAGGTAATCGTATTTTGGAAGGACGAAAGCGGCTAGATTTTTGAGTTTTCTAATAAATTTTTTATAAACATCGAATTTGTGCAGAAAAGCTTACCTTTGAAGACCGCACAGTCCTACGGGACGTGTTCGGAGCCAGACCTGCAACACTTTTATTGAAAAAAATCGCGGAACTGTTGTTTAAAATATCAATAGCCACTAAAAGAAACAACAGGAAAATGATGACACTCACGAAAATTCCGAAGGTTGGGCAAAATTTGTTGATAGTATATTATTGTTTTAATTCACATAATTGTAAAGGAAGATGAAAATATTTTAATTTGTTTTGTTGACAATTTTGACATCTGACAATAGGGTTCGACACATTTCAAATTTTTATCGATAAATTTAATGTAGCTACCATAAAGGAGTTTCAATACCTCTTTAATTTATTCATAACTAGCTTCTGCCAGCGGCTTCGCCCGCGTGATACCTAGGGAACATACTACCGGGATATACAAAAAAAAATATATATATGGCCTATGCGTTTCTAAGCGAGGAGCGATGGTGGCAGGCAACGTGCGCCACCATCGCCCCTCGCTCCTCGGCTTGCGCGGATGGCGAGCTTTCAGCTCGCAGACGACGCGTAGCTATCGCGCTGGATGCTAACCGTAGCCTAACTTCGAAGAGACGCCGTGCTGCTGCTGTGCCATTGCGGTGCCAAAATAATGTGCCATGACCTGTAATCATCACAGGATCAGTAGACAATTCGAATTAACCATTTGACATATGAAATCATACGTTTTAGGTTGTCAAATGAATACGATTACCTTACACAATCGCACTGCAGGACCTGCGGAGTAGCATATTAGAGAATCCGTTTTTTCTCCAAAACTTATGTTTTTTTCCAATGGAGAGGGTAATTGTAGAGAGGAGAGAGTAATTGCAAGGGTCTTGCAGTCTCCTTGCGTGATGGAATCAGGGATGTTGATATGCGCTAGAAAACCAAAGTTACCGACATTGCCCAAAATATTGCCAAACTAAAGTTGTGTGAAGGGCACATTGCTCGCGAACAGATGGTCGATGAGGCCGAAAAGATCTGTAGTGGTGACCGTGTATCGGTAGACGTAACTTTTGAAGGCTTCCCACTAGGGGGACTAGGATCATCCGACCTGGTGGGGGCCGCGTGCAGCCGATGGATGTAACCGCACAGGTCAGGTTGGTGAGGCGACACGACTATGTCCAGGGGGGCTACTCTCTAAGCCCGTAGTCCGTCGTTTCGGGCTTAGTAGTAGTTGCGGCGGTATTCTACTCCTTATCAACTACAGACTAATGATTAGTCCCGAAGCCGAACTAAGAATTAATGACAACACGATTTGATAGTACCTAACTGTCAAATCGTGTTGTCATTAATTCTTGGTGGTTAGGAGATACGGACTAAAATACGCCCGCAACTAAGCCCGAAACTATGAACATCGGGATTAGAAAGTAGCCCCTCAGTAGTGGATGTCTTTCGGCTGATATGATGATAACCGATTTATAAAGTTTATTTGCAACCATTTTCATCTTAAATTTTTCGTGACATAGTAATGTTAGGTATCAAATTAAAGTACTCGAGGAGACAATTCTAAATATGCTTATGAATATTTTATTCGATAAATTTTTACTGAAGCTATAGCAGCACGACTCTAGTAGCCACAAAAACAACAGAATATGATTACAGTATAAGCGTTACAGTAGAATCATATAGCTCATTTACATATTTATGTTTGTGTTATATTTGTGTTTTTAAACACTAGCTTCTTCCCGCGACTTTGTCTGCGTAGACGTTAGAACTGGCTCGCAACTTTTATGCGTCATATTCTCATCCTTGGAAGTGCATCTTCATGATTCTGGTATCCAGATAGTGTGAGTCTTTGCGGTGCGGCTGAAAGTAATATTCAGCTCCGAAATTACTTCGACATGTTTTTTGATCTTCTTGTAAATCTGTAGCGCTCATAATTCCAGCCCCGACAACAGTTTTATCATGTTTCTGGTCTCCCGATACTTTTAAATCCTAATCGATCACAATGCCGAAAATTAGTGTTGACAATAACAGCCCAGAAAAAACTTAGACACGTTTCTGTTCTCCTGGTAAACAAAATTCTTGCTCAAAATACTTTGACATATTTCTTGTGAATCTTTGGTTCTCACATTTTGCTTCAAAATTACTTCAACATGTTTCTGTTCTCCTGTTACTTTTGAATCCTAATTGCTCACAATTACAGCGTCACAAATTTTCTGGTTCCTTGGTACTTTTGAATGCAAACCGCTTGCAAATAAAGCCCCGAAAATACTTCGATATGTTTCTGCTTTCCTGGTACTTGTGAATCTGAAGTACTAAAGCAGCAGCGGCTTCGGATTTCCTCTTCCTCCTCCGCCACTAAGGGACTGTCTCCACGAGCGAGAGAATCGCGGCGAGTTGACGTTTTTCCATACATCGAATCGCCAATAATATCGCCGTGTGGAGACACGTTCATAGAGTTGTTATAGAAATACGTGGCATGGACGATAATATCGCCGCGATTCTCTCGCTCGTGGAGATAGCCCCTAAGCTACGCCTTTTATCGGGATAGAAAGTAGCCTATGTGTTATTCCAGGATGTGAACTATATGTGTGCCAAATTCCATCGAAATCCCTTCACCCATTTTTGCGTGATTGACGGATAAATATCAAAAACAACCAACCTACACGGTGCCATTCTAGTCGTCTTACAAAGGCGGCTCACTTAATGTACCGGATATAAAATACCTCTAAGCGCGATTTTTTTTTTAAATCATTCATCAAGATAATGGGTACAATGCAAATATATCGCTCCTGGATGATTCAAACTATGTCATTCGTTATGACAATGAGTGATATTTAATTTTTATAGGTGGTTATCACGTACATAATTTGCTATTGTTAAGTTATTTACGTAAATATGTCTGTTAATTTAGGTTATTAACGTAGGTAGGTTTTAGTTATATGTTTATATTATCAAACAAAAGACTTGTAAAACGAATAATGGCTCACAAAAAAAAGAAAAAAAAAAGCTAATGGCACAAAGTAAACGGTGTGGTTTTAATAAATGCTTTGATTTCAAGATTTTATCGAAACTTTCGGTTTTTTTCTGTTACTACCATGTTAATTTACTTTTTTCATAAAGCTATATTGTGTTAAAAAAAAAACAAGGACACTACAGGACATATTATAAAACTAAATCTCCCGCCATGTTTGCAATGTGTTTCAATAAAATGTAACAAGTTCAGTAGATCAACTACAAATATTTTACACTGTGGCGTATTTATTCTGCGAAGAAGTCGGCGGTCATCGGCAGGACATCGTATAACATCGTCGTGTTAAACATGAGGGGTCGCGGGCGGAGGTAGCGTTTTCAATGCCAAAAGCCCCGAATAAGCAAGCCTTAATTAATGATTTTCTAGTACCTACTGTACCTAACGTTCAAGTTTTTAATGTTCTTTTGTTTTCAATGATCATTTTTAAACTACATATTCAAATACAAAATCCTTTATTTCAAGTAGACCAGTTACAGGCACTTTTGAATAGTCAAGGTCTGTCAGTCAAATAGATGAAGCTAATCTGCTTCAAAATCAAAGCTGCAGGTTGTTCTGCAACATAACACACCCACCGACCTTATCTCCAGCGCGGCAGATGCACGTTCCAAAGAGTAGGTCCTGTGGAGAAGAACGTGCAAGAAACTCCATAATGATA
This sequence comes from Ceramica pisi, assembly GCA_963859965.1. Lineage (NCBI taxonomy): Eukaryota > Metazoa > Arthropoda > Insecta > Lepidoptera > Noctuidae > Ceramica > Ceramica pisi. Next base: position 5,777,121 of record OY982555.1, read on the forward strand.
TTATTATGTGTTATTATTACATAACACATAATAATATCTGAAATCATTCTGAGTAAGTCATATTAATATTAGCGTTAAAGACAGAAACGTTTTCTTTTGAACGAACGGAATGTTTCGCTGATGGTGGCGCGTGTGTTGGATCATTCGGTTCACTTCAAAATGGTAGAGCTGAATGGTGCATATGCGTCAGGTTCATGAACGGGCGCCGTCAGTTGAGACTGGTAATTTCTAAACTACTACTGGCTTATTTTGTTCTATATTTTACGTTCTTGTAATAAGTTTTTTTCTTTCTTTTTTATTCTGCATTGTCCCCACATGCAGAAGAAACAAGTATATCTAACTTAAAATTGTGTACATAACACGCTATAATTTAAAAGAGTGTCCGTGGAGTTTCTTGCACGTTTTTCTCCATCTACGCTTTCGAACGTGCAAATAGCTTCATGTTTTGACTGACCGACCTTGAAATTTCAAAAGTGCCTGTAAATGGTTTATTTGAAATAAATGCTTTGAATCTTTTCTAAAAACTTTTTCAAATTCGAAATTTAAAACAGCGTGCTGTATATGAAGGAAACGGAATAGTGGACGCCTATGAAAAACGAAAACAATATTCATTTGCATTACGTATTGAGACCAAACATGTGCGCGGTTTATAGAAGAGAATCCAAATGAAATGGAGTAACAACTTTGAAATGTAGTTTCAATTAATAATAATCATAACTCATTACAGTGGTTGATAATGGTTAATATGTACAAAAAAAAATATTCTGTGTTTTAAACAATGAGAATAAAACGGCCTAAAATGAGGAACTTTTGCGGTTATATTAGTCTAGTTATATTATTATTTTTTATAACAAAAACATGCATAACAGATGATTCCAGTGCCACTGATGGTAAGTAGATAAATATTAGTCTAGTTATATTATTATTTCTTATAACAAAAACATGCATAACAGATGATTCCAGGGCCTCTGATGGTAAGTAGATAAATATTAGTCTAGTTATATTATTATTTTTTATAACAAAAACATGCATAACAGATGATTCCAGTGCCTCTGATGGTAAGTAGATAAATATTAGTCTAGTTATATTATTATTTTTTATAACAAAAACATGCATAACAGATGATTCCAGTGCCTCTGATGGTAAGTAGATAAATATTCCTCATTATCATATCAGCCGAAAGCCGTTCACTGCTGGACATAGGGCTCATCCAAGTGTTGCCACTACAACTGATCTACATGGTCATCATATAACGTATTGTGAATATGAGGACCATGTCGGTTGCTTATGTTAGGGGTTCATTTAATTTAATTTTAGTCTGACGGTTTGAGTTCTTTATGCGGCCTACACAAATGTCCTTACTTTGGTATCGTTCGTCAGTTCGTTGAGCTCCTTTAAGTTCTAAGTTTGAGCTACACGATAACAGGCAAATGCTTGCACTGTCTGGACAGGTCCACTCAAATCTGTGTGGTACTTTCCTCAAAATACCACTTCAGACATTAACCTACATGGTTCTCATATGATTTGACCAGTACTATTGTATGGACTTTAAAAGAGACTTTGACCCCTGAGTTTGTTTCGGTGTTCCTTCTCAGAGCAGTCAGCTAGGAAACGCCTGCCTCATCTAGTTTAAAATGACCAAAAAAGATTGACATGTAAAAGTGTTATTTAATTTGTAAGTAGTTTGCTACTTACAAAATAAATATCACTAGCTGACCCGCGCAATTTCGTCTGCTTCACATTTTCTATTACTGCTCCGCTCCTATTTGTCTTAGCGTGATGATATATAGCCTATATCCTTCCTCGATAAATGGGCTGCCTAACCCTGAAAGAATTTTTCGAATCCGACCAGTAGTTCCTGAGATTAGCGCGTTCAACCAAACAAACAAACAAACAAACTCTTCTGCTTTATAATATTAGTATAGATAAGTATAGATTTATCAACCGGTCCTGTGCGTCTCGCATCCACCAGCTGCCCGCGACTGGTGGTCCACCTTGTGGGAGGCCTTCCAGCGCTGCATCTTTCGGTACGCGGTCGCCACTCCAGAACTTTTCGGCTTCATCGACCATCTGCAAGCAATATTAATACTTAAATACACGGAACAGAAAAAAAAGTTTTTTCTGTTTTTTTTTTCTGTTCCGTGCTTAAATACCTAATAATAATTAATACTTAGATATTTTGCTTCTGTCTGTAATGTGCGAGTCCCAAATAAACATATTTCTTTAAAAAGTGATTTATGCAGGCGGCGTTGGACTGTGCGGGCCTGCACTAAATTCCAATATTATTATATCTTTGTAATGAGAGCGTTTACGGAGAAGTAGTGGGCCCATCTAACGCCCCGCACAACGCCCCGCGTCTCTGTAAACGATCACCTAATCATCATTCACTAAGGCAGGTTTTATTTTAGATGACCCAGTGTTGGTTTCGGTGTTTCTTCTCAGGGTAGTCAGCTAAGAAACACCTTCATCTGGATTAATATGACAAAAAAAAAAATATATATATTGACGTGTAAAAGAGTAGCTTGTAACTTATTTGCAAAATAAATGTCATTATCATCATTGTTATTTTTCATTTAGGTGTTTCCGGATCAGAGGACGATTCATCCGAGTCTGGTTTAGACTTCGATCCAGACGTTTGCGGACTGCCCATCGACGCAGGGGATTGTGGGGCCAAAAACCTGAAATCCCTTGAGAACAGCCTCAATGACAATGCTATCAAATACCTCTACGAAATCAACGATGATTACGAAGTCAAACAACTATACGAAGCCAACAAACGACTTGGTCTCAAGCTCCTGAAGGAACTCAACGAACCCTAAGATATCAATGAACGTTACACTCGATAGTAAGTTACAAAAACATAATTCTATAAATAAAGCTTGTTTCACACGTACAACAAACACAACACGTGGACCGGACCACGTCAAAAATTAATAGTTAAAATCATACGGACCATATTTTGCCGTCAGTATCGAACGCGTGTGTGAAACCATCGACATCGCAACCACCAGCGACACTGAGAACTGGGGGGCTACTCTCTAAGCCCGAAGTTCGTAGTTTCGGGCTTAGTTGCGGGCGTATTCTGCTCCGTATTACCTAACCAATAAGAATTAATGTCAACACTGTTGGAAGTCGCTGTGAAATCGTGTTCTCATTCATTCGGGTTTGGAACTAATCGTAAGTCCGTAATGAATACGGAGTAGAATACGCCCGCAACTAAGCCCGAAACTACGAACATCGGGCTTAGAGAGTAGCCCCTGGTGCGGGCAGTCGGCCAAATCGCAAACACGTCCGTCCACATTTTGTAAGAACCACAACGCAACCGCAAGAAGCCGCAGTGGAACTATTCACCCATAACCACAGCTTGACAACCTTTTGTCGCGACGGAGTGGTGTGGTTGTAGTACGTGTGAAATAAGTCATACTTTCGTTGTCGTCAACGTCCGTCAACTTCCACTAGTAAAGCTATCCTGAATCGACTTGTATGGTGATCCTTTATGTTCTCTAGTAATGAAAACCTGTTCATAATTTATTGTTCGGATATCTTCGAAGGGTTAAGGAAAGGTCAATCTACTTTATTGCAAGTTTACCTGGAGCCTACCATACATCAGTCTTCTTGAAAAGTGTCATGATTTGATCTTTTTAGTAAGTTGTTCTTTTTTGTTTTTCGATTTTCAGTTTTGGCTACAACAGAGACACTCAGAAATGCGAAGAATTCAACTTCGACGGCTGCGGGGGTAATGACAACAGGTTTTCTTCTCTTACCAAATGTAAAAAAACCTGCTACAATCCACTGAAATACTTCCTGTCCGAGGTCACAGATCTTCTACTGTTCAGGTTCAACAATATCACTTCTGAAGTGCCTGCCATGTGATACACTTCATCGATTACGAAGATGTTGGAATCGAAGTCAAAGTCAAAAAATTATTTCAATTAAACCTTTTACAGGTACTTTTGAATTGTCAAGGTCGGTCGGTCCAAAAAGATGAAGCTATTTGCACGTTCCAAAGCGTAGATCTCCATGGAGAAGAACGTGCAAGAAACTCCACGGACACTCTTTTAAAAATAATAAATTGTTACAAAGTTTTGTTGACATCGTGCTGTAATTATACAAACATGTGAGAACGATGTGACGAGCATGATAAAAACGTCCGGAATAAGAAAGGAGCAATTCAAAGAAATAATTAAAATAATTTATGAAAATAAACCATGGCAGCTGAAAAATGACCAGTCCCAACCGACGGCGCCATGACATGCGCCACGCCCATTCGTCTCAACCATTTTGAATGGAGCCAAATAATTTAACGCAGACGCCACCATCAGCTAGGTTTTTGAGTGAGCATGACACTCCCAACCGCCAGGGTACTTGAGTCTCCAGCGGACTCCCCCTCGGCATACCGACCCATCGTCCTGCTTGATGAGGTCGGCAAAATGTTCGAGGGGATCATCGCCTGCCGGCTCAACAGCCATCTGCGGGGGGTAGGGCCAGACCTGTCGGACGCCCAGTTTGGTTTCCGACAGGGGCGTTCGACCATCGACGCGCTGGCCCTGCTCAAGGGGCAGGTGAAGGGGGCGGTCGAGGCGGGGGACGGAGTTTTGGCAGTGTCGTTCGACATAGCCAACGCCTTCAACTCCGTCCCCCACTCGACGATATTGGAGGCACTCCGCTATCATGGAGTGCCCCAATACTTGCGGGCTCTCCTGGCCGACTACTTGGAGGACCGGGAGGTCCTCCTCGTAGACAAAACGGCCAGGTTGCGGCGGTACGGCGCAGAGTGCGGTGTTCCACAGGGGTCGGTACTTGGGCCCCCCCTGTGGAACATCGGGTTCGATTGGCTCCTGCGGGGAGCCCTCCTCCGTGGCACGAGTGTCATCTGCTACGCGGATGACACTCTGCTCACTGCCCGGGGGAGGACATTTGGGGAGGCGGCCTGTCTGGCCTCGGCTGGCGGATCCTTGGTCGCAGGGAGGATCCGCCGCCTGGGGTTGAGGGTGGCGCTGAACAAGACCGAGGCCGTGTTCTTTCGCGGGCCTCGGCAGCGCTGCCCTCCAGATGCCCACATCGTTGTGGAGGGCATCAGGGTGGGGGTCCAGGCCCAGATGAAGTATCTGGGCCTGGTACTGGACAGCAGGTGGCGCTTCGGCCCGCATTTCAGCGGGCTGTCGACGCGCCTGCTGAAGGCCGCCGGCGCCCTGTCCTGGCTCCTCCCTAACCTGGGGGGACCAAGCGCGCGATGCCGGCGCTTGTATGCCGGCATCTTACGAAGTATGGCCCTTTACGGGGCCCCAATATGGGCGGACTCCCTCAATAGGAGGGAGAATGCGACCGCCATCCGCAGGCCACAAAGGGCCATTGCACAGCGGGTGGCGAGGGCCTACCGGTCGGTAGGCTTTTCGGCGGCGTGCGCTCTGGCGGGCACCCCTCCTTGGGAGTTGGAGGCGTGGGTGCTCGCCAGGGTGTACGAATGGACGGCGCGCCGAAAAGCGCTCGGGGAGCGCCCTGTCGCTGAAGAGCGGGAAGCCGTGCGGAGGGAGGCGAGGGACGCCATCATCGTCCATTGGACAGAGGACCTCGCCTCCGCCACCTTTGGCCGTCGAACGTTGGACGCGCTCGGTCCAGTCTTGCGGGATTGGCTCGAGCGGCCGCACGGCTTCCTCTCCTTCCGTCTGGTGCAGGTGTTGTCAGGCCACGGCTGTTTTGGCACGCACCTGCACCGGATCGGGAGGGAGGAGACACCGGCGTGTCACGACTGCGGCGCGGCGGAGGACACGGCGCAGCACACACTGGAGGTGTGCCCAGCTTGGTCCGAGCCGCGTCGCAGTCTCACTGCGGAGATCGGACAGGACCTCTCCCTTCCCGGCGTGGTCAGATGCATGCTGGGGAGTGAGGAGTCCTGGGCCGCGGTCGCCTCCTTTTGCGAGGATGTCATCTCGCAGAAGGAGGCGGCGGAGCGCGCGCGGGAGGACGACCCTCTCGCTGCGCCGCTCCGCAGACGAAGGCGAGGTCGGAGAAGACGCCCTCTTCTCCCTCCTCGCGGTGGTGATGGGCGGGCGACAGGCGCGGGGGCGCCTCCGCCCGCATTGCACACGTCACCACCATCGTCGGAGGTTCCCGGCCCTCCCCCAACGGGGGGGGCGTGAAGGGCCCGCTAAGGCGGGCGGTCGTCGGAGGTGGACTGGACGTAAAGGCTACGCCGATCTCCCAGTCCACCCCCACTATGACGTTGCGGGAATTTCGTTGCTGGGTTGTTTTAGTGGGTATACCGGGCTTGCCCGGGGAGTCCCACATACCCCTCCCACTCCCCCGAGTGAGAGGGTATGCGTAATGCATTTTTTCCCAGCCGAAACAAAAAAAAAAAAAAAAAAAAAAGGGTACTTGAGTCTATACAATGCAAACACACACATATTTATAAATGTTGGTACTATTGATTTATCCAATTAACAGCAATGGAACAGTGTGTGAGTTAAATTAATTAAAAAAGTGGAATAGGATCAGGTTTCAGTCCATTCGGCAAGCAGTGGAATACCAGTAATTGATAGGAAGTGTTTGTATCCAATGCTTGATTTTAGCGCCTGTTCCCAGTAGACGGACGGTCTGACTTCCCAGCCTATTTATTTAATAATGCATCTAATGAGACCCATATGTCCGGGTCAGTTCAAATGATATGATACTGTTCACATTTAGACAATTTTTTTTACTTGAAATGGGTTTGCTCTTGACTCTAGTAAGAGGTAACAGAGACAAACTCGGCGATGGAATGAGCTTACCCAGAAGAAGCCTCTTCGAGTTAACAGGCCCAACGACGACCCAGAACAGATGTCTGCGGAGAAGAAGGACTAGAAGAGCCGACTCCGATTAGAAACGGGAAGAGACCAGTCAAAGAAGAAGACAAGAAGATGGATCGATAACCTGGAAAAGACCGCGGCGATCCGCCGGATGCGAGACTCTCAGGAGCGGTCGACAGGGTGACTCTTGTTGAGGCCAAAGACTAGCTGTTTACGTTTTCGGGTTGAAATGATAATGGTGATCTAACTGATCTCCACGACCCAGTTCCATTTAATACGACATTACTTGAAGACACTGACTGAGGAGCTCGTGGCTAACTAACAACAGCCGCGCGGGTCGATCTTCAAGGTTAAGCATCGCTTGCCAAGGTTGGTCTGTGCATGGGTGACCATCTTAACATATCGAGTTTCCTCTGTGCCTCGGTAAGCACGTCAAGCCGTTGACTCTAGTCTTACCAAGAAATATCGTGTTACCCAGTTATGGGTTGTGGAGGTCTGGTAGGCAGCCGCTCCACGTAAAATACATGTGAATCGGATTACTGGAAGCCGACCCCAATGTAATTGGGAAGAGGTTAGGCAGATGATGACTGATGGCTGGCTGACGTCATCAGGTAGGTAGGACAATAGTCGTCGAATAAGGACGGCGAAGCTTGCGACACCCGCCACAGTATCACTGTCGAACATACAAAGGTGACAAGCCCTTCGTTGATCGAGTGATTGAAGAATTTAGACGTTATTTTATTTATTTTGATCAGGTTGAGTGAGTTCAATATATGGATGAAAGAGTGAACCAAGTACTTATGGATGTGTGTGTCGCTGTAATATCAATAAGAAATTGTCACTTAAGCAGTCGCAAATAAACTCAAACATTTATTTCAATTAAACCATTTACAGGCACTTTTGAATTGTCAAGCTCGGTCGGTCCGATGAAGCTATTTGCACGTTCCAAAGCGTAGATCTCTATGGAGAAGAACGTGCAAGAAACTCCACGGACACTCTTTTAAAAATAATAAATCGTTACAATTTTTGTTGACATCGTGTTGAGATTATACATACATGTGAGAACGATGTGACGAGCATGATAAAAACGTCCGGTCTAACAAAAGGAACAATTAAAAGGAATAATTAAAATAAATTAAAATAAACTAATATAAACCATGGCAGCTGAGAAATGATCAGTCCCAACCGACGGCGCCATGACATGCGCCAGGCCCATTCTTCTCAACTATTTTGAATGGAGCCAAATACTTTAATCCATACGCCACCATCAGCTAGGCTTTTGAGTGAGCATGAAACTCCCAACCGCCAGGGTACTTGAGTCTATACAATGCAAACACACACATTTATAAATGTTGGTACTATTGATGTATCTAATTAACAGCAATGAATCAGTGTGTGAGTTAAATTAAATATAAAAGTCATTAAAGACAGCTATAGATGTACTAAATATATGAATACAAACATTATATCAACAAGTTTGACTTTGTTTACTACACCCTAGATTGTCCTATGGAGCAGGACCAGCATGTTTCCAAGCATTCTTATCTTGAATATAATCATCTAATTTGTAATATGCTTGTTTACATAGTGTGCTTTTAACATATTTTTTTTCTATATTAGAATTAAATGAAAGAAAATTTAAAAATTTGTCACAAGGTATTTTGTTGTTATAATATCCTTGGACATTTCACACAACGCCGTATAGTCCCAAGCTAAGCAACTTAATGCTTGTGTTATGGTAACGAGATGGCTGATAAACTACTTATATACATTTTTTTTTTCCTAAATACATACATATTATAGATAGAAAACACCCAGACTCGGAACAAATACATGTAGGCCGTACAAATATTTGTTCCGTGCGGGAATCGAACCCGCGACATGCTGCGCAGCAGTCAATCGCTCAACCACTGCGCCAACCGTGTCGTCTGTTACATACCTACTACGCAATAAAATGGCTGATCTAATTTATTTCTATTTCTAGTATTAAAATTATGTCTATCACTAATTTTGCTAAAGAGATGTCGATTTTTCCTTACATATATAATATTTTCATAAATGAATTGACAAGGGACTGTCATGATATTAATCTTTTTAAAGACTTCCCTAAAAGAATCGCGTCGACGTATATTATAAATGGCTCTGACGGCACTCTTTTGTAAAATAAATGTGGATTCAATGTCAGCAGCCCGACCCCATAGCAAAATACCATACGACATAATGCTGTGAAAGTAACTAAAATAGACCAAACGCGCAGTTTCTACATCTGTTAACTGTCTTATCTTTCCGACAGCATAAGCGGCTGAGCTTAGCCGCGCCGCAAGAGATGTTATGTGAGGTCCCCATTGCAATTTCTCGTCTAAAGTGATTCTCAGGAAAACCGTCTGATCAATAAAATCCAGTTTTTGTCCATTCAAAACGATGTCACAATCGTTACTTTTAACATTTGGTAAAGTAAATTTAATACATTTGGTTTTTTTTTCATTTAATACTAAGTTGTTTGCCGTAAACCAATCTTGAACTTGATGAATAGAGTTATTGACGTCATCAAGATTTTGTGACCGTCGTTCTATCTTAAATATCAATGATGTGTACCAGCAAATAACACAATCTTTGGGTCATTTTGAAGAAATTGGGGCAAATCGTTTATGTAGACTAAAAAGAGGAATGGACCCAATATTGAACCTTGCGGAACGCCCATTGTCATTTCAGACCCCAGTGAGTTCACGTCGTTTACCTGTACTTTAACCTGCCTGTCGTTCAAGTACGATCTAATCAGATCAAGAGATGTATTCCTAATCCTATAATGCTCCAGTTTCAACAAAAGTGTTTCATGGTTAACGCAATCGAACGCGTTCGAGAGATCGCAAAAAATTCCAATGGCGTCTTGCGAATCTTCCCAGGCATTAAAGATGTTCTTTATTAGAGTGACACCGGCGTCAGTTGTACAACGCCCTTTGGTGAAACCGTACTGATGTTCATGAAAGAAGGAATTTTCACTAAAATGTAGTAACATCTGGTTAAGCATTAACCTTTCAAACACCTCACTGAGAACCGGCAGGATTGAAACCGGCCTGTAAAAGTGGAACGACTTTACTGTGCTTCATGAGATCAGGAAATACTCCCTGGTCTACACTAGAGTTACATATAAGAGCTAAGTGGGGAGCAATAGTTTCAATTATAGATCTACAGACTTTTACAGACATTCCCCAAAGATCTGTTGATTTAATTTTAAGATCTTTAAAAGCTTTTAAAATGGCTAGGGGGTTTGTATGTTTAAACTTGAACTCTGACGGACAAACCTTGACATTCTTCCTAAGTAAGGCAGCAGAGAGCGCGGGTGACGAGTTAAGAGCTTCTGTAGTTTTACGAGGAATATCAGCAAAGAAGTTTTCAAATTCCTGAGCTACCTCTGTATCTGAGTTTATGGGACCATGTACGGATTTTAAATTAAATTCAGTTTCACGCTTTTTCTTCCTACCTGTTTCATTATTAATTATTTTCCAGGTAGTTTTTATTTTGTCAACTGCTGATTTTATTTTATTACTAATAAACAGAGCTTTTGCTATTTTGCATACACTATTAAATGTTTTTTTAATATTTCGCGACATACTTATGAAAGCTTATATTATTCACATGTTGCATAAGGCCATAAATAGTTCGTATAGCTTTCCCTACTTATTCGAATGCCCGTAGTTGCCCAATCACTGAATATAAACTTAGTGTAAATACTTTTAGACTTTATTGGAAAACTATCATTATATTGAGCGTTTAGTATTGAAAAAAACTTGCCGTAAAAGTCATTTGGGTCTTCTATGTTATTGAAACATTGAACACTTATTCAACTGGCCAAAGTATTATAAAATTTTTATCTGTTATTGGTCTAAATTGAATAAATCAGCATAGCTCAAATACCTACGTATTTTTATTACTCTGAATTCCACAAGAAAAACTAAACCCTGCAACGGACTATAGCAGCATCAATGACCCCACAGGAAAAACCAATGGAGCAAATATAGGTATATCGCAACAAAAAGCACTGCAACGCCATCTAACCAACAATGAGCGAACTACTGCAACGAAATCCTGCATTGGAGTATCAGAGTTTACCGTGCGATTTTAACATAATACAACAGCCCGAATATATTAAGTATCGGACAGTTGCCCACAAATACAAATTCCTTTATTTCAAATATACCAGTTACAGGCACTTTTGAAAGTTACTGTCAGTTTGTCAGTCCAATAGATGAAGCTCATCCTGCTGCGCTAGCGACAAGAGCAGCAAGTTATTCTGCAACATAACACCCACCGACCCCGTCTCCAGCGCGGCAGTTGCTCGTTCCAAAGAGTAGATTCTGTGGAGAAGAACGAGCAAGAAACTCCAAGGACACTCTTAAACCAGTTGTCATGGTTTACAAAATCATGGTTACATTCGTTACGGAATATTTTATAAGTAAAATTATACAATGCAAAAATTGTGAGTGCAAAGATAATCTTACAATCTTCAGCAGGTCCAACAATGTTTTCACATGGTCATCAAAGTTTGGGCACTTTAGTCGCTGTGGAGCGGACCAGCATTGAGCCAAGCATTTTCCCCCTAGTTTATAATATGTTTGTTTGCATAGTGTGCGTTTTGTACAACTTTTAAATTTCGTCTCATTCAGTTCTAATTTTATGTGGCGGTATTTTTAACCGACTTCCCAAAAAGGAGGAGGTTATCAATTCGGTTGTATGTTTTGTTATAACACTTTAAACAGTATCCCATAAAAGATGTTGCTACTTTAGCAAGTCTGAAACCTGGTTGAATTAATTGTTTTAATGAAGTGGTACAACCATAGAAATATAAAACAGGTTAAGTAGGGTCGTTAGCCCACTGGTGAAGGTCGCAGGTAGCTGATGGGTGCGAGACGCACAGGACCGGTTGTTGTGGCGACGCTTGGGGGAGGCCTATATCCAGCAGTATACGTCTTTCGGCTGATATGATGATGATGATCACTGTGCTGATGAGAAGCAGTGAGCTTGAAGTGAAAAAGTCATTGCATCTTGTTTGATTTGATAGCTCACTTCATCTTCAGATAAGTTTCTCTACAGATTAAAGCATGTGGTCAAAGCAGCATTCGCAACTGCCTCTATGGTCGAGTGTTTTAGGCGTTTGTCTTGCGATCTAGCAGTGGTCGTGGTTTCGATTTCCACGTGAAAGCATACTTTGTAAAGTTGTTTTCTATTTGGCTAGGACATTGCAGGCTTGAATCACCTGATTGTCTGATACAAAGATGATTCCATGCTTCGGAAGGTACGTATAAGCCGGTGGTCCCGGCAGCCTAATGGTGGTCGTCAAATAAAACCATGTCCGAGGTCCTTGAGGCGGTTTAGAAACTCTGACACCAGGGTGTGTGTCGTAAGACCTTACTGTAAGACAATCTGTCAAAAACCGGCCAAATGCGAGTTTGACGACATGTACACGTACCTACCACAAACCGATAAGAACACATTTTTTGTATGCATTCTCCTTTATTTTTTTTATTTAAGTATATTATTTATTGTTATAGTGGCCATAGAAAATAGGTGCACACTGTTAAAAATTCAACTGTCGATTACGGTTGATGAAATATAGCTTTCTGAAAAACAGACAAACGGACGGACAGCGGAGGCTTCGTAAAAGGGTTCCTTTGGTTACCCTTTGGGTACGGAACCCTAAAACTGAAGGAAAATAGCGGTATTTTTGACAGACATGCGAATGCGAAGGAAACTGGGCACTCAGGTCACACATATCTAGAGAGTTGAACTGATGGTTGACAAATATGGTAGTCTCAAAATGGGAGAAAAGTATTGTTTAGGTAGTGCCGTAGCGGTATCAACAAGAGACGTCAACGTATGTCCGTAAAAAGGTCAAATGTCGTTCAGTATCAAGCGATGTCAGGTTCGCTGATATCTATTGACCTCAGCGATATGAGCACAGGGCGGTATTTGAACATAAAGAAAGAAAACTTATTTAAGTATTTGGCACTCTAGGAGCTCGTGGCTAAATAATAACAGCCACACGGATCGATCTTCAAGGTCAAGCAACGCTTGCCAAGGTTGGTCTGTGGATGGGTGACTATCTTAACATATCGAGTTTCCTCCGTGCCTCGGAAAGCACGTTTAGAAGCCGTTGGTCCCTGTAATTTGTAGAACTTTGGCAGTCGTTACGGATTGTCAGAAGCCAGTAAATCTGACACCAGTCTTGCCGAAGAGTACCGTGTTACCCATTTAATGGGTTGTGGAGTTCTGGACTGACTCCAGAGAGAGAGGAGGTCTGGTAGGCAGCCGCTCTACGAAAAATATTGGTCTTCAGCTAAATCCGCTTTGACTGGAAGCCGACCCCAATATAGTTGGAAAAAGGATAGACAGACGATGACAGGAACAATTATATTATATTTACTATTATTTAATGAAACCATTAAAGCAACTGTAAAACTACAACTCAAAATGAAGTAAACAAACCCTGACATAATCAAAATAAAACACTTTTTAAGTAAATTTTACTTACCTCAATTGATTTGAATGAATTCAAAACCCTTTGTCCACCCAAATCATGGTATCACAGAAATTGTACAATCTAAATTAATTGTTATTTTTTTTAATTATTTCACAATGTTAAGATCTAAATGTCAAAGCGACAGAGCCCACAAAGTTGTAGACGCTAGGTGGCGCTGTAATCGTGCACAGGTGTGACGTGTATACAGGGTTATTTGTAAAACACCAAGAAACCCTCAGGACTATGTTACTAACATCATAACGAACAACTTTTGTTCTGTGACTTTTAAAAATTCATCATACAAAAACAAAAAAATATTTAAATTGAACGACAAGATAAAAGACAAGTCTATGCGAAGCAAAAGAAAGCTCTTTCTTTTTCTTTTGCTTCGCATAGACTTCGTAACATTTAGAGCGTTCAATTTAAATATTTAACTTATATGTATAGTCGAAACTACTGCTCCTAGAAAGCTGAAATTTGGCATGTAGCTTCCTTGCACTACGTAGGGGTGCACTAAAACACACGCGAACAGACAGACAGACCGACGTGGCGGAGGACATTGTTTTATAATATGTAGTGATAGAAGAGTGCCTTCGCTACGACGCTACCGCTAATGGAACATCACTTGTCTCAAGCCTGGTTACGGCCCTGCTTTAAAAACAATTACCAAATGTAAACCTAGCGATGTAATATTAAACGTAATCAGCATAGACATTGTTTCGAAGTGGACGATTCCTCGGCAGTGCAATAAAATAAAGAAATTATGAAATTATTTTATTTCGTTGTCCTACTGTTTGTGGCTATCGGCCTGTGTGGAGCGAGGGGTAAGTTTCAAAACCATTTTTACCACGGTTTTTTTAAGGATGGGAAAGTATAACATGACTCCTTCTGCTCTGGTCGGAGCGGAAGGGAGTGTCAGACTCTTACTGACTATATATAACCCATCTTACCCATCCGTGTACCTCTTAATGTCCTTTGCGTTCCAGGGCCGCGGTGAAACTTTCGAACAAAATTGGCAACCCCAGGGGGATACTCGTAACATCACAGTCGCAAACTTTCAAAACACTCCAATTAAAAGTTTTTTTTTTAAATTGATTGTGCTGAGATGTTATTGTGACTTGAAATTGAAACACACGATTCGAACTTATATCATGCAAAAACGGAACCCTTATAGGATCACTCAGTTGTTTGTCTGTCTTTCTGTCTGTCACAGAAAATTTTCTGCGCCGTTACAATGTGCCACGAACTTGATCGTTTTAAGTTTTACTTAGACGAGTTCTCAAAACAGTTTAATATAATAGATATATTGTTTTCAGATCCTAAGTGCTTGCTACCCACCGATGTGGGAATGTGCTATGGACACATGCCTAAGTAAGTACGGGTATAAATATCATCAACTTGTGCGAAAATCTTTGACCAGCGCGTGGCTGGGTGCGTGGCTGGGTAGGAGGTGTGAGAATGGGATTAGATCCCAGCGCGCGCCGTGGCCAAAAAATATAGTTTTGTTGGACGAACTGTCACTATTGTAATTCACGATCATCATTATCTTCCTGCCCTTATCTCAAGTTACTTGGGGTCGGCGCAACACGTTTATTTCTTCCACTCGTCCCTATCAGCAGTCAAACTATCACTAACTCCCTTTTCTTTCATATCACGATAATTAAGCAAAAATAAATATACATGCGTTACGAGAGCTACTGCGTAGTGAACTGCAAAAATAATGGCTAAAACAGTTTCACAAATTCTGTAAATTTCGACAAGCAAGCTGGTAATGAGAACAACGAATGAAATGGAAAGTCGCTATCAAGAGGATGAGTACCTACTTAGGAACATTTGGTGCGGTCACCCAAGTCACAGCCCAAGTGACAATGGAGAGGACAATGCTCGGAGCAACCTTGCGTTGTCGAAATAAAACTGTCATCAGGTCTGAGCACAAATATTTTTGACGTATAGTAAAGTAACGTAAAATTTTACCTTAGCTACAATACTTGTTTCGCACATATATTATTGGAATTAGATACTACATTCATATTAATTTTTGAATGATATAAATTGTGTGTCCCCCATAAAATGAAACCAAAATACCATGGGGTTGTAGTTTTGCACATTCAAAATTCACAGTTTACGTTAACGTTACTATACGTTAAAATATTCGTGCTAGGCCGTCTGTTTCCTTAATCAATGGAGTGGACCCAAATGAAGAATATTTTCGAAGTAGCTTGCTGTCCCGGGCAACTTCGTCTACGTCACATGTTTAATTTATACTTCGCTCCTATTGGTCGTTGCGTGATCTAATCTAACATAATATTATGAATGCGACACTTTGTATTTGTACCTATTTATTTCTCATTATGACCAAAAAAATAAAAAAAAAACTTAAAAAACAAAACAAAACAATGTCAAAATCACGTCAAAATAAAAATTACAATGTCAGAATAAAAATTATGCCAAAACGGATCTTGATGAAAGGATCATGACCAAAACCAGTCTAGAAAAGTTGCACGTACAAAAACCAAATTAATATACAAATTATTTGCTCATTTTTTACAAGCTTTTCACTTCAGGAATTTTGTTTCCGTATCCGGAATTATGATTTTTAAAAAGACAGTAAATTAACGATTGCTAGATATATTTCCGTATAGTCAAGTTGGACGTTTCGTTCTCTTCATTTGTACGAGTCACGTAAGTATGAGCCTTTACATAAAAACATCACGAAAATGATATAAACAATAATTCGGCCTCCACTGTTGAAGGTGCCGAGGGCGAGAACTAACCTGCTCAAGGAGTTGCCTCTGACGCGCGCACTTCGCACTCTAAATAAAATACACGACAAGTCAGACCTATTCATTTGCACTTTGAGTGAATTTAACAAGGTGGCACTAGCTGTAATTTGCTATGATGATGTAAAGTAGATAATTTGCAAAATAATTTATTTGAATAGGCATTTATATTAAAAAAAATATGTATACAATATTCTTGTTATTGGCTGTACTGTCGCATTGGGTTGTTTATCCTGTAAAGATAGTATAAGTTTGATAAAAATAAATAAATAAATAAAATAAATAAATAAAATAAACAAATAGCTAAATAATTAGTAATATCATAATCATAACGTAGGTACTGTATAATTATGCATTTCATAGTTCCGTTGTGAAAATATTTATTTTTGTGTTTCGTCTCACGCAAATGCAATTGTCAAGGCAGATGACAGACGTACCTGTAGGGATGGCGATTATTCCTAAACAAGATCGTTTTTTAAATCTATCCAAATCGCAGGAAAGGATCGATTCAGCAATAAATTGACTTCTGATAGATTGATTTCCTATCAAGATAAATTCGTTGGTTACCCTCAAAGTACTGAATCCTAAAAAGTTGTTTTATTTCGATAATGTCACATCAACGCTGCGAGGCCATAAAAAGCACGTTATTCACTATTATTCAGGTTTTCTTTTCAATTAGCAGCTGTTCTCTTATTTTGTATTTAACTAACTTTGTGGTTTTGAACCTACATGAGTGATCTGTGGTCATTTTATAAGTTGCGAGTAGTTTAGACACAATTTTTAGGTTATCTCCGAATTTGTTTAATTACTTTAAAACTCTGATACTTGTATGAAAATGAACACTTTTATTTAATAGTAAATAAAGCGTAGTCTATAATAAATAAAGATTTATTGTGTTTCAACTTAAGACGGATTTCCATACATCGTTGGTCATGATCCTTTGGTACAGAGATAGATTACAGTCTAAAATAGCACATAGATTTCTTTTTATCCTAGGACTATGTTCCCTAGAGATCACGCGGGCACAGCCGCTGCCAGAACTTAGTGTTATTTAAATGGGCTATCCAACATTAAATGTATTTGCAATTCGAACCAAAGATTCCTGACATTAACGCGTTCAACCAACCAACAAACTTTAAGCATTATAATATTAAAAGTATAGATAGATAAGCGGGACGGAAGACACAACCTTGGAAGGCCTCCCACAAGGTGGACCGATGACCTGATTAAGGTCCCAGTGTGTCCCGGTCCAATGTGCCCGATGGATAGCGGGCCGGTGGACGGTGAGATAGGGGCAGCTCGCCGTCCGTCCGTCTTATGACGACAGGCCGTGTCGACGGCGCGTTCGTGTTCCACGCGCGCCTCAAATAGAGTCAGCACACAGAGGGACCCGAAAAGGCCGACGCCTGCCGGAGTGCGGGACTATTCGAAAGAGATACCGCGGCTCTGAAACACAAAGGGCAACGAAGGAACATGGATGGGTTTTAGTCTGTAAAAGTCTGACACTCCCTTCCGCTTCGCCCAGAGCGGGAGAAGTCATATGATGATTTCCCATCCCTAAAAAAAAGTGCCCGATGGATGCGAGACACACAGGAGCGGTCGTTGTGGCGACGCTTTGGGGAGGCCTAGGTCGTCTTTCGGCTGATATAATGACGATAATATTATAGGCTAGATTCCATCATCCACAGATTGCAAAACTATTTATTCCGTCAGTTAGAGTATTGAAAAATAATGGACACGTATTTTTTGATTTTTTAAATCAATGAATATTGACAAAGATAAAACGCATCAAAACTCGGGAGTGGGGGCTCGTGACGTCACGACTCACTAAAAATTATGCGAAGGTGTGACGTATTGAGAATTTTAAAAGCGTCGTAACTTCGTCAATTTTGGTTCCCGTAACAAAAGAAAAAACTCGGGTCAAATATTTTTTGATAATCTAACTAACGGACTAATTAGATTTTTTCAGGACACAAGCAAGCCTATTATGATGATAGATAAGTATAGATTATGATTTATTTGATTTTGTTTCAGGTATTCGTTCAATAACGCAGCTGAGAGATGCGAACCCTTCGTTTACGGAGGCTGCATGGGCAACGACAACCGTTTTGATACCTTAGAGGACTGTCAAGCGGCTTGTTGAGGGAGCCATGATTTACTTGTAATATATTCTTGATTTTTTAAACATCGTTTTATTTTGAAACTAACTGATCCGCGCAATTTCGTCTGCGTCACATTTTATATTAATATTCCGCTCTTATTGATCGTTGCGTGATGTTATATGGCTTAAAGCTTTCCTCGATAAATGGGCTATTAGGTATATCCAATAATAATAATTAACTAAGTATTCAATTTGAACTTACTGAGATTAGCACGGTCAAACAAACAATCAAACTCTTCATCTTGATAATATCTTATGTATAAAAAATAATCTTTATTTCCCTTGTTCATCGCATCACGCTTGCAAGGCTGGGCCGATTTCGCTAATTCCTTTTTTAAGGCCGTACCCTGACCAAATAACCTTGAGCATTTTTCCCTCAATAGCAGCGCAAGAGATACAATAGCGAATACGCTCAGAATGTTGAATAAAATCGTTATAAAATCTAATTTTGGTCGTTTGAAAAAGATGCACGTTTTCAGTATTTTTTTCTCATTTCTGTAGTTTCGTTTTGAGGAGATTAATTAAACATTATACTTAGTAATAAAAAATAAAAATCTACCATTTTCAAGCCAAGATTGTGTAAAAATTTTATTTAATTTTTATAAGTTGATACTTCTTTTAGATAACAAGTAGATAGCTCCAAAAAACTGCACAAAAAACGGCTAGGGCTGCGTTTTGCTCGGGGACGCGCCTTAAGTGTTTGTTACTGTCAGAAGGTTCTTATGAAAGAAAAAAAAAGAAAACTGCAGTTCACGGGAGCGAAGTCGCGGGGGAAAGCTAGTTGTCAAATAAATTTTACTTAAAAGTTTCTAATTTGCTACGCTAGATAGCGCAGTACAAAATATCCTTGATTTCAAATTGACCAGTTTTCAGCCTACAGGCACTTTTGAATAATCAAGGTCTTTCAGTCAAATAGATGAAGCTAATTCTGCCGCGCTAGCGACAAGAGCAGCAAGTTCTGCTTTGGTATGATTCGTCTTCAGAGGGCCTAGCACGACTATTTTTAACGTATAGTAGGTAAAGTAACATAAAATTTTACCATAGCTACAACACTCGTTTCGCACATAATAATTATTTGAATTAGATATTATATTCATATTTTTAAAAGATGTAAATTTTGTCCCTTAAATTAAACCAAAATACTTTGAGGTTGTTGTTTTTCACATTCAAAATTCACTTACGTTAACGTCTATACGTCAAAATATTCATGCTAGGCCCTTAATAATTCTACAATATTTACATTAGCCAATAATTAACACATTCATAGAATAATAAGTAAACCTAACATGATAAGATAATTTGTTACACGAGCCGCTTATCTGCTACCTAATATATTTGTTTATTCTTAATTTAACCTTGGATTTTGATAGTTTGTATCCATACAAAAAACGTGTTTTTTTCGGTTGGAACGGAACCCTTCGTGTGAGTCCGACTCACACTGTGCCGTTTTTTTAGAAGTTCCTAGCTATGTCATAGTATACTAGTTGACCCGTGCAACGTCGTCTGCGTAACATTTTTCATTACTGCTCCGCTCCTATTGGTCTTAGCGTGATGATATATAGCCTATAGCCTTCCTCGATAATGGGCTATCTAACACTGAAAGAGTTTTCCAAATCGGACCAGATGTTCCTGAAATTAGCGCGTTCAACCAAACAAACAATCATGTCGGATTGTATGTTTTAGCATGTTAGTTTTAGAACGTAACTGTCACTGTCATTCTTTTTGTGACTTGTTGGGTTTGCTCTCTCTCTCTCTCTCTGTCTATGACTCTGTGTGTAAGCCCTATCGTAATATTGTAATCTTTATATTATAAATTAATCCTGTATTTTGCTGATATTTTGTGATCAAAATATAAAGCCAAATACCAACTGCAGCTGAGTGTTTTTCATTTTTCCACTGAAGACACACCGCTTGAATAATCCCATGATTATAGGTTATGGGCCCAGATATATGAAAAACCTGCTGCGTGGTATATTATATGGCTGATACAGATAAGTGAAGAAACCACGCGATGCCGAATCAAGAGGATACGATGGCGACGGCTGGACCTGCTCCCGGTGGACAGCCTGTCATGTATGGATCCCACCACGTTGAAAAACTGACCGGTGTATCGAACTACACATCGTGGAAATTTACGATGCGTATGCTACTCATACTTGAAGGATTGTGGGGCGTCATTGAAGGCACAGATGCCGATGCTGCCCGCGACCAACGAGCTTTAGCAAGAATATGCCTAGCAGTAAATTCATCTTTAATTCAATATGTCCGGAATGCCACAACGGCGAAAGAAGCATGGCAAAAGTTAGAAAAAGTGTTAGATGACAAAGGCCTGTACCGGCGTGTGCTTTTCCTACGGCAGCTTCATCGCATAGATTTCAGCTCTTTTTCAAATATGAATGAATACATTGAAAACGTAATGCTACTCGTCCAAAAATTGGCAGACATCGGGCGTACCATTGAGGATGATGAAGTGGCGGAGATTCTTTTGAGCGGCTTACCTACTGAATATGATGCGTTAGTTTCTAACATGGAGACGATCGGCATTGGCACTACATTGACAAGCGAGATGGTTCGATCTCGACTTCTACAAGAAGAACATCGGAAAATAACAACAAGTGGGGTTACCGGAGACAGCAATATGGCATTTGCTACTAAGAAAGTCTGCCACTATTGCAATCGTCCTGGACACATCAAGTCTAAATGTTTTAAAAGAAGACGTGACGAGCAAAATAAAAAGAAAAAAGGAGAATCACAAACCTTGGCAGTGACGGAGACAGCTTTCTGCACCACATCTGACTGGATAGTTGATTCTGGTTGCTCATCACATATGATGAACAACAAAATACATTTAAAAGACTTTAGACAAAGTGTAGGACAAGTGTGTGTTGCAAATAATAACAAGATTGACTGTGTTGGTAGAGGTAATATCACTTTATTGTTAAATAAAAAGGTTAAATGTAATATTTCTGATATAATGTATGTGCCACGCTTATCCACAAATTTATTATCTGTAGCAAAAATAACAGAGAAGGGTCACCAAGTAGTTTTTGATAAAACAGAGTGTAATATTTTTAATTCAGAGGGCAAGTGCATTGCAAATGGCAAGAAAGTAGATGGGGTCTATAGGCTAAATGGGGTTATTTCCGGTTGTAACGAGGCTTATCCACAGGTTCAGAACAAGATGGTGCATTCGGCACCTCTGCAGAATGAATTGCAGAGGGCATCGAGCGCAAAGGAGACTGCAGTGCCTGCTGTAAGTGTGTGGCACAGTAGACTGGGACATTTGGGATACGGAGGTATGTGTGCTCTGCGAGATAATAATAGTATTATGTTCCAAGGAGAACTTGAGGTGTGTGTGCCATGTCTCGAGGGGAAGCAGGCAGCTAGGCCGTTCCCTGTTCGTGAGGCGAAGCGTACTTCACAGCCACTAGAGCTCATACATTCGGACGTTTGTGGGCCCATGTCTGTTTGCAGTTGGGGTGGAGCTCGTTACCTTGTCGCATTTACGGACGACTTCACTAGGAAGACCTTTGCCTATTTAATGAAGAATAAATCAGAGGTAATGTCCCTTTTTGTTATGTTTAAAGCTCTTGTCGAGAAGCAAACTGGTTTGCCAATCAAGTGTCTTCGGTCTGATGGAGGGAAGGAGTACTGCAATGAAAGGTTCTCTACATACCTTAAGAGTGAAGGTATAGTTCACCAGGTTACTGTACCCTACTGTCCTCAGCAGAATGGAGTGTCTGAAAGATTAAATCGTACTCTCATGGAAAAGGCAAGGTGTATGCTACAGAACTCAGGTCTTTGTCAGCAGTTTTGGGGAGAGGCAGTAATGACTGCGGTATATTTGAAGAACAGATCCCCCACGTCTGCTCTGGCAGGACGTATTCCTGAAGAGGTATGGACCGGCTCTAGGATAGATCTTAGTCACCTCCGGGTGTTCGGATGCATTGCCTACTCTCGTGTTCCTCCCCAAAAGAGGACAAAGTTGGAAGCCAAGTCCAAGATGCACATCTTTGTTGGTTATAGCGAGTGTACGAAGGGGTACAGGCTAGCAGACCCCTCAGATCCGAGGAAGATAACTATGTCAAGAGATGTGATATTTTTAGAAAATAAGTTTTACAAAGACTGTGATAATGTTATTAAGAAAAATATTAATTTATTGAATAATAATTATTCTTACAATTTTGACATTCACAGTAATGATGATGATATTCAATCTCAACGCAATAATAATAGTCAATTAATTAATAATGAAATTTTGAATATCAATAATAATGATGGCTCATCTGAAGGGCCAGATAAGCAGGATTTAGATTCTCAAGGAGATTTGTCTGTAATTTCAGCTCCTGGTACAGATGTCGAGTACTGCATTGGCGACGCGAAGGATTCGAGCTGCGAGAGCTCCGTAGCGCGCACTCCTCGCGGCGACAGCGACAGCAGCGCTGACAACCAGCTCCTCGAGCAGTCTGATTTAAGGGAAGATGCGGTGGCTAGTCAGGCACCTACTTTGCCCGTGACCGTCACTCCGCGACCCGTACGCACTACTCGTGGGAAAGTTCCGATAAGGTATAATGACTACAACCTAGATTTCTCTATGTACGCTCATCAAGAAGCTGAACCGCAAACTTACCAGCAGGCTATGTCCTCTCCTGACAGTATGGATTGGCAGAAGGCTATGCAAAGGGAATACGACTCCCTCATGCAAAATAGAGTATGGAAGTTGATAGAACGTCCTAAAGATACCAATATTGTCAAGTGCAAATGGGTGTATAAATTGAAATATGATTCTTCAGGTAGGTGTAAGCATAAGGCACGTCTCGTTGCTAGAGGATTTTCACAAAAGGAAGGCATTGATTACAATGAGACTTTCTCGCCTGTTGTAAGACACTCTACCCTTAGAATATTATTTTCTCTTGCAAATGATTTAAATTTAGATATAGAACATTGGGATGTTGAAACAGCTTTTCTGAATAGTAATCTTAATGAATTAATTTACATGGAACAGCCTGATGGTTTTGCACATGATAAGACCAAAGTATGTATGTTAGTTAAAAGTATTTATGGTCTCAAGCAATCTAGTAGAATGTGGAACTTAAAGGTAAATGATCTTTTGACTGGAAATGGTTTTGTACAAACAAAAACTGAACCATGTGTTTATGTAAATAAGGGTGGCAAAGAACTGACAATAGTATCGCTTTATGTGGATGATTTTTATATTTTTACAAATAGCGCTACTACTAAATCTAATTTGTATAAGCTCTTAGAATGTGAGTTCACTGTCAAGAACTTAGGTCCCCTAAAGAACTGTCTAGGTATGACTGTAACTCGGGATAGATCTAAAGGTACTTTAATTCTAGATCAGTCTGAGTATATCAAAAGGCTGCTAGTACGGTTTGGTATGCAGGATTGTAAACCTGTCTCTACCCCTATGGTAACTAATAGTAGGTTAGAGAAGGCAGATCCAAAGGACTGTCTAGATGATGAAAAATATAGGTATAGAGAGTTTCTTGGCAGTTTGATGTACTTGTCTGTATGTACGCGCCCAGACATATCATATTCATGTAGTCAACTGAGCCAATTTAATCACGGTTTTGATAAGACGCACTGGCTTGCTGCAAAACGCATCCTTAGATACCTGGCAGGGACTTTAAACTATGGTCTATGTTTTTATAGATGTCATAGTTTAAATTTAATGACTGCCTTTGCAGATGCTGATTGGGCAAACGATAGAATAGATAGAAAATCGTATTCAGGCTATGTAGTTAGACTAGGGAAAAATGTAATAAACTGGGAATCTCGTAAACAAAAATGCGTGGCACTTTCAAGTACCGAAGCCGAATACTTAGCGATTGGAGATGTTTGTAAAGAACTATGTTTTATTAAAAGTTTTTTGAACGAAGTAATAGATATTAAAATGGATATAAAGTTGTACAATGACAATCAGAGTGCAATAAAACTTTTGAAAATTGTAGAGTCTTGCCACAAACGTACAAAACATATAGATGTAAGATACCATTTTGTAAAAGATCTGATACAGAAAGAATTTTTAACTGTTTCTTACTTGTCAACTGATAAAATGACTGCAGATATTTTGACAAAATCTTTATGCTCTACCAAACATAAAATGTTTACTGACTTCCTGAATTTAAGTGATAAGTTACATGTTGAATTAAGTTGAATTATATTGTTCTGTGTTATGTGAACTTATGTGTTGAGAGTTAAGTGACTCTACATTAATTTGTGACTAGACTTTACATTGTTAATTTGAATATGAATTGAATTTAATGTGAATTACGATATAGATGAATATAATTGTGAATTGTATTGACGATGTTTAGACTGAAACATGTAAAACATAAGGGGAAGTGTCGGATTGTATGTTTTAGCATGTTAGTTTTAGAACGTAACTGTCACTGTCATTCTTTTTGTGACTTGTTGGGTTTGCTCTCTCTCTCTCTCTCTGTCTATGACTCTGTGTGTAAGCCCTATCGTAATATTGTAATCTTTATATTATAAATTAATCCTGTATTTTGCTGATATTTTGTGATCAAAATATAAAGCCAAATACCAACTGCAGCTGAGTGTTTTTCATTTTTCCACTGAAGACACACCGCTTGAATAATCCCATGATTATAAATCAAACAAACTCTTCTGCTTTATAATATTAGTATAGATAAGTATATAAGTATAGATATATAAATATATAATATAAATAGTATAGATATATAGTATAGATTATAGCTATATCCGTGTGTAGTTTTATCTAATTCAGTTCAGCAGTGAGTAGGTGAGACTGGACACGAATATAGGTAAATGAGGATGATTGGAGACGGTGAGGAGTGATATGAAAGAAGAGGGAGTTAGTGATAGTTTGACGGCTGATAGGACGGAGTGGATGAAAAAACCGCCGACCCCAAGTTACATGGGATAAGGGTAGGAAGATGATGAGTGAATAGGTGAGAAACAGACGTGCAGAGCCGACTGGCTTGCTGTAGAAACACAGAGTTACTTTTGCTTTCATTTTATTACTATGATAAATGATATTTATTTTGATATAAATAGGTTGTAAATAACACTTTTACACGTGAATTTTTTTTGGTAATTTTAAACTAGATGAGGATTTAAACTAGATTTCCTAGCTGACTTCTCTGAGAAAGAAACAAACTCAGAGGTCAAAGTCTCTTTTAAAGTCCATACAATCGTACTGGTCAAATCATATGAGAACCATGTAGGTTAATGTCTGAAGTGGTATTTTGAGGAAATTACCACGCAGATTTGAGTGGACCTGTCCAGACAGTGCAAGCATTTGCCAGTTATCGTGTAGCTCAAACTTAGACCTTATTTTATGTGAGTCTAAAGCTGGGTACTGGCCGGTGTTACGGGCGTATTGTAACATGTTACAAAGCGAGCATTCGCGCAGTCAGCATGTGGAAACCATAGGAAATGAGCACGAACACGCGTTGTTTCGATTGCTCCGCCCGCTGTCGGTTTTTTGTCGAATCCCTTTGAGTGACCAATCAGTGCGGCAATTGGACGTAGTTATGCAAAAATGTTTCATTCCACAGTGCATTGAATTTGAGATAAAAGCATTTACGCGTTTCAATGGTATTCTTTTTTATTCCAACTAGTAAAGGTCAATACTAAAGGTTTTATTGTTGAATTATATTTTGTTTATATAATCATATGTTTAATTTTAGGCTATTCACTTTACAATAAGAAAAAAATGTATTATTGGAATTGGAACATTTTAACATAATTAATATTTACATGAACATTGCTTCAAATTAATTTTGCACAAACGTTCCAGGTACTTTTTATCCATCTGTACCTTATAATTTATGATCTAAATTTTACATCATCATTAATTAAACATCAAAATTTTATATTTTAATAAAATTTGTTGTTCAGGTTTTACATATTTAATATGTAAAACTTGAACAACAAATAAAAGAATAAGAATAATTGTTTATAATTTTTTATTATTAGGTCACAATTTAATAAAAAAGACAGTATAAAATCTTGTGCTATTGGGGAGACCTACTTCCAGCAGTGGACTGCTATAGGCTGATGATGATGATAAAATCTTCATACGACATACTCATCATCCTCTTGCATTTCGAAATTTGGTTCTCCACCAAACTCATCAACATCATCAGCTATGATTCCCTACATACTCTTTAGGTTTTTATAAAATTCATGACAATCCTCAGGGATGTACTGATACACGGATTGTAAATCTGCTAATTTGGCTGAAGCGAAATATTAACATGTCCGATTTCGGACATGTTAACGTTTCGTGTTTCCCCCCTAACTTTTTTTTTAACTGTTAATTCCTTGTAATCTTCCTCTAGTGATGATTTCATAAAAATCAAAACACTTTCTCTTTTTCAATTCTTATTTCTTTTGTTTTTATTCACAAATTATGGATCGTTTATGCCTCGCTATTGTAATTTTGCAAAAACGTTCCAAATATAAATGGAACATTAAAATTTGTTACAAAATAAATATACTGTTTCGTAAAACATTAAATGTTCCTGTCTTCATAGTACGTTCTAGTTAATTTACACAAGTTATTATTTGAAAAAGTTTGTGGGTTGGAACGTAAGTGAAAAAAATATTTTCTGATATATGACTTAAAACTTGAAACCTTTTTGCTAATCTGACGCTAAGTGTCATAAAAGGTAGTTTTGTCACATTATCTCGATTTCGGATGACTTGTGGGTTGGAACGTTTCTGCATAACTACGTCCAATTATCATTTAGCTATGCTGAGCTGCTAAAATAATTTTTCCTATGAAAATAATTCTTGAAAGAACGTGAGGAAGGCCTGTACACACTGCACTATGGGCTTAGGTTTAGCGTGTAATTGATGTATTTCAACTTGATTCCTCTAGTTATGTACGAGAGATACGGTAACATAATACGAGTATCAAATCAAAACCATAAAACATATGTGAAAATTTGAGCAAAGTTCAATGAAATACGTGATTGTCCATTGCAGCGAAAAAATAATTGAGATCTAAATGGGTGCCAAGTTAAGTAGATAATCTTGAAATAAGATAAATTACACATTGAAAATTGAACTGGTTAGTTTTCACAAACATTTTATCTTATTGTAATCTCCAATATAGAACATTTTTATATTGAAAGATCAGCATCGTTATATAGCCAGGTTGAGGTATGATGGTGTCAAAAGTAGCTTGGAATGGTTCGTGTATTAATAAAAACGACTGCTGCGTCGCCAATTCCTTTTTCTATGAACTTTTTCTTTTTCCGTGCATCGGCAATGATAAAGTCGTCGAATCGAAGCTACAAAGCATCGATGCGAGTTGCTGGCCTGCCGGTTTTCTATCGGTTGCATTTTGGGGAGTTTGCGACGAAATTGCATAATTTAATTCCGTGAAGTCCGTTCCATCATCGGACTACAAGACGTACGGCGACGCGCTACCGGTACATGGTGGACCGTGGTACATTCAATGTGCGTACAGCTAAGGAGTGGAATTCCCTGCCTGAGTCTGTGTTTCCTGATAGCTACAACCTGGGATTCTTTAATTCAAGAGTGAATAGGTTACTTCCAGGCAAGCGTGCTCCATCTTAGACCGCATCATTGCATAACATCAGGTGAGATAGTGGTCAAACGTATGCCTATCATCATCTTTCCCAACTATACATATTGGGTCGGCTTCCAGTCAAACCGGATTCAGCTGAATACCAGTATTTTACGTGAAGCGGCTGCCTACCAGACCTTCACAGCCCATTGACTGGGTAACACGGTACATCATAAGACTGGAGTCAGATTTTACTGGCTTCTGACTATCCGTAACGACTGCCAAAGATCTACAAACGACAGCCAGGACCAATTGCTTATCGTGCTTTCCAAGGCACAGAGGAAACTCGGTATGTTAAGATCACCCATCCACAGACCAACCTTGGCAAGCGTTGCTTAACCTTGAAGATCGACCCGTGCCGCTGTTTTTATTTAGCCACGAGCTCCTTCGTCAAACGTATGCCTAGCAATAGTAAAATAAAAAATTGGTTGGACACGTTGCCGTGTGTCTAGATCAAATCAACTTGTAATTTTAAAGTACAGCTGCTATATTATATTGTTGAAGGTATTACGTATGAGTTACTTAATTGGTGTTATATTTACCCATGTATTTACTTACTTTAAATTTCCATAGCTATCGAATTTAGACAACTGCGATGTTCTTGTTTGATCACTTTTGCTTTTAATTGTTTGTTTTACCAGGGCTGAATTAAAAATGTAAATTATCGAAGAATGTCTCGGGGTTTCGGAGTTTGTTCGAAAGAGTCACCGCGGCCCTGAGGCGCAACAGGCATTAGGAGAAATACGGATGGGTTTTAGTCAGTAAGAGTTTGACTCTTCCTTCCGCCCAGAGTGGAAGCAGTAATTTATGATGTCCCATTTCTAAAAATAAAATAAAAAAACTGACAAGTGCGAGTCGGACTCGCGTGCAAAGGGTACCGATGCAATTTGTTTTTTTTTAATGTTATTTTAAAATCACATATTTCTTATGGTTTTCTTGTAATCTTTAGGAATGGAGCTATAATCTGCATTTTTTTTTAATTATAGGCTAAGTAGTTTCGGAGATGAGTGTGGGAAATGGGAATGGTAATTTTTGGTCTTATTTTTTGAATAACTTCAAAATTATTTATTTTAAAATTATGAAAAAAAATATGATTAAAACCCTTATTTAATTTATGTCGCACGAGACAGTTTGCACCCCTTTTTTTCGACTTTGGCCCCCAATAGTGACCCCCAACTCAAAATGTATTAATTTACGTAAGGCGTCCGTGTTTGAGTCACAGGAGGGCAATCGCGCTAATAAAATTCGGCTGGAACGCAACTGAACTGTAGCCATTTCACAGCTTTTTAAAATATTCCGTATCGCGCTAAACGTTTGACAGAAACTTGGAACGCAACTGCATCACAACTGTAACGTTACCGCTGTCAAACAAAAAGTTGAAACAGTGCTACTTTTTCTTGGCTTTTTCTCAATCGTTCGCGTTGTGTTGTTTGGATTTTGAACGAAAATATTTGTAAAATTTTGACAACACAAGTTCTTTGGTTGAAGTTTAAACTTTTGCGCGATACCAAATTCCTTACAGGTGAATCGAAACTAGATCATAACCAAAACTGATTTGGAAACGAATTGCAAGCGGACCTAAACTTTTAAAATTAGCGCGATTGGCCCCCAGAAGTCCTATGTGTACCAAATTTCAACCATATTGGTCCAGTAGATCCGGTGAAAACTAGCTGTGACAGACAGACAGATAGACACCCGAGTGATCCTATAAGGGTTCCGTTTTTTCCGAGGTTGCGTACGTCCGTGTGAAAAAAAGGAGCTCTCCTAGGATCATTAGAATAGTTGATATCGGGATTGCTACCATGTACCTTTTTATTTGCACATTTCCGATGCAGCACTGTTGCAAGCGCCATGATCACGGAGTAACTGAAGATCCTGCGGGTAGGATGTTATTGGCAGACATATCGGTCTACCCTCTTTCGTAGTCTTTTATTACGACCATCTCCGGTACCACTGATCACCGCCGTAGATACACGAGTGATCCTAGGAGAGCTCCATCTTTCACAGCGAAGTAGCTTCGAATATGCTGGACCGATTCAGTTGAATAGTTATGAACTTCTGAACCTTTCTGAACAGATATTCGATGGGGCCGAAAAGTTCTGGAGCGACAACCGGGAACTGGAAGACGCAACGTTGGAAGGTGTCCCATAAGGCAGACCGATGACCTGGTGAGGGTCGCAGGTAGCCGAAGTATGCGAGATGCACAGGAACGGCTACTGTGGGGACACTTGGAGGAGGCATAAGCCCAGCAGAGGACGCCTTTCGGCTGACATGACGATGGTGATTGAAGTCCCCTTACCTTCAAAATCTGTATTTTTAACCGACTTTCTAAAAAGGAGGAGGTTCTCAATTCGGTATTTTTATTTTTTTTATTTTTGTTACCTAACTGTTATATAACTCCGACAATTATGAACCGATTTGAAAATTCTTGTTTTATCAGAAAGGATATACTTGCAGATTGGTCCTATTTAAATTATTATCATAATCGGTTACGAACTTTGGATTTAAAATCGAAATAGCTGGAATTCGTCTACTTGGATGATGGTTTTATGTCATCCAAGTAATCGAAATTGCGTATTTTGCTTTTCTGCGATTTTGCAGTGATGTTGTTAGGTGTGGGGGTACCACTAAAAAGTGAAAAATAAAAAACTTTTTACAAAAAATACAACCGACTTCAAAAAAAAAACACTACTTACATAGTAAAAAATAACTTTAATTTCAGAAGTCGGTGTTTTTGTTAGTTTCTTCTTATTTTGACACCGACTTCCGAAATTAAAGTTATCTTTTACTTTGTAGTGTTTTTTTTTAAGTCGGTTGTATTTTTTGTAAAAAGTTTTTTTTTTGTCCTCCTGGGTCTGCTGGTTGATGGGTGAAGGTCGATGGCGACTGCGTACTGGAAGACGTAACGTTCGAAGGCTTCCCACAAGGTGGACCGATGACCTGGTGAAGGTCGCTGGTAGCCGATGGAAGAGAGACGCACAGGACCAGTCGTTGTGGTGACGCTTGGGGGAGGCCTATAGATATAACTAGCTGACCCGTGCAACGTCGTCTGCGGAACATTTTTCATTACTGCTCCGCTTCTATTGGTCTTAGCGTGATGATATATAGCCTATACCCTTCCTCGATAAATGGGCTATCTAATACTGAAAGAATTTTTCAAATCGGACCAGTGGTTCCTGAGATTAGCGCGTTCAACCAACCAAACAAACAAACAAACAATCAAACAAACAAACTCTTCTGCTTTATAATATTAGTATAGATAAATAAAGTAGTGGTTAAGGAGTAATGTATTACTGCAAAAATAGTACAGTCGCTGTGATATTTGGAAACAAAAATAATATAGTAAGAGTAATAAATGTTTCACGATTCGTAGTTTTTGTTGATTTTAAAGACAAATATAGTAAAATACTTGTTCTGACATATGATAAGTGATTCCAAGATTAACAAAGAGTTGGTTTGTGCTTCGGTTTTTACAAGAAACCACTGAACAACACGGCATTCTTATTATTTGTCACGATCGCGGTCGAAAGCCCGTAATTCGCGGCAACGGCCATTTGCGTATTGCATGTGGTACGAGCGCATATAGCGCGGACACCGATACGCCCACTCGCCACTTCTCCAGTTTTTTTATATTTCTGTGGAAAGGCCGATGTCTAGCAGTGGAAATCTTTCAGCTGTTATGATGACGTCAAACGTATGAAAAATAGGGAGCCTTAATACATCCCTGAACATAACAATTAATTTGAGTATAAATTGCAAAGCAATTGTATTCTTTTAGTTCATAAATTGATTATTATTTACAAGTTTGTTCCGAAGACTTGTTACACGCGTTATCTAATTCAACATGAAACTATTTTGTTTTCTAGTATTTTTACTTGTAGCGGTTGTTACCAACGCATATCATATGGGTAAGTTTCTGTAAAAATTCAAACTGTTTTATAGTGTACTAGATATTGACCGTAGAATCAGCATGCTGAACTGGAAGTGGGCTGGCCATGTCTGTAGACGACAATCAGATGGAACAGACATGAGTTAGAGTGGAGACCGCGTGTGGGCAAACGTAGAGTGGGACGCCTTGTAGCACGATGGACCGATGATTTAAAGAAGGCGGATGGATGAGTCAAGACCGATATGTTTAGGTGGCTCGATGAAATGGCTATGCTATGACCTATTGTCCTTAACCCTGTGTCTTAGAATATGGTCTAACCGTGTGCCGCGATTCCGGCTTGACGTTGAGTTCTGGGACATGTTAAAATTTCCATTATAGCCCGCTGATTTTAGGGTCGGGAGGGATGTCGGCCATCCCCTTCTAACCTAACCTGTCCAAGTCGGGGTGCCCACAAGTCCAAAGCTCGCTTCGCTCGCTCTTGCATCCAATAGCACTTCTCTTGGTTCACATTATTACATAATATACTTACCGCGTGTATCTGACATCGACAGACAAACGATTTCCATGGGTCCAGGGCATGATTTTGGACACCCCAGAGTTGGAATTTTTCGTCGGTTCTTTTCTCTTTTTTTTTTTCAAGAGCACCACAAATAGGTATGAAAAAATGAGAAAAAAGCCGACGAAAAATTCTAAGTCTAGGGTGTCCAGAATCATGCCCTGGACGCATGGAAATAGTTTGTGCGTCGATGTCAGATACACGCGGTAGGTATGTGAATATATAAGATTAATATTATATTTTTGAAAAAAAAAAAAACACAAAAATGGATAAAAAACACTTCCAACGTCAACGGAACGTGAAATGTCAACTTTGACGTCTACCATGTCAATTTATCTAACCTAAAAATTTGCAAATGGCGTACTATTTTCCAATTTTTATTGAAACTTTAATGAATTTTATCTCGTAAATCGTGATTCGCCGCATCTTGAAAGTTTGTAAAAAACTTTCTATTTGTGAGTACTATCTACAAAAAAAAAATGAACTTCCACAGCAGCGGGCTATAATGGAAATTCTAGCCCTGGGACACCTGTATAATGCTAGTTTCACGCCGCCACTTCGTACGCGTGGATTCGGTTTTTTCCCGTTCCCGTAGGAATTTAAGGGAAATCCTCTCTTAGTGCTCCCCTATAGAGTACAGGGAAACTTCGTGTTGAATTTCAGCTTACTACGACCAGTAGTTTCTTCTGTACGTTGTCTGTCAGTCACTCAACCAGTCAGAAACGGAAGAATCTGCGCAACTTCGTCTGCGTCTATAATCGGTTAAGTGGTTTAGGAGTTAGATTTACCATAGCAGCGCCATTTATTGATTACTTACTCAACCCAGTCGAAAGGTATCGACATCTGTTAGAATCATTTGGAGTTAACAAATAATTGTGACTGTCAAATAATAACAGACAAATAATTAGCAATAAATTAAAATTGCGACTATAATTTGAGATTTAAACTATCCTATCTCTCAAGTTGGATCGAACTGCACATGGTGTGCGAATTTTATTATAATCGGTTAAGTGGTTTAGGAGTCCATTGAGGACAAACATTGTGACACGAGATTTATATATATTAAGAAGATTATAAAGCAGAAGAGTTTGTTTGGTTGAACGCGCTAATCTCAGGAACTACTGGTCCGATTTGAAAAATCCTTTCAGTGTTAGATAGCCCATTTATCGAGGAAGGTTATAAGGCTATATTATATCATCACGCTAAGACCAATAGGAGCGGAGCAGTAATGAAAAATGTTACGCAGACGACGTTGCACAAGTCAGCTAGTTACGTATAATACTTCAGAGCAGTAGATACTGACAACAGAGTACTTTACATCTATACTAATATTATAAAGCAGAAGAGTTTGTTTGTTTGTTTGGTTGAACGCGCTAATCTCAGGAACTACAGGTCCGATTTGAAAAATTCTTTCAGTGTTGGATAGCCCATTTATCGAGGAAGGTTATAAGGCTATATTATATCATCACGCTAAGACAAATAGGAGCGGAGCATTCATGGAAAATGTGACGCAGACGAAGTTGCGCGGGTCAGCTAGTCTTATATAAGTAAAAAACGAAGAATAATTATTAATTATTTTATATATATTATTATATATTATTTATTTATTTAATGATTAAATAAATAAATAATAATAATAATAATAATAATTCAATTAATAAAATGTTTAATTGAAATTCTTTCAATTACAATAGATTGATTGATGATATTGATTGATGATTGCCAACTAGGTTATTATATTTCCGCCGTTTGAGGTTTTCAGTAGCCGCAGCGGCAGCAAGAAGATGGAATGGCGGAAGGGTATCGACACAATTCAAGTGGTTCACACTGCAAGTAAATCTATTCTATTTTTTCCAGATGAAGTATGCTCGCAGCCCATTGTGCAAGGATTATGTCGTGCTTATTTTCCTAGGTATGTTTGCATTTCATTATTTATTTCTTTTGACAGTCCAATCTTCATCTATACCTACTAATACAGCAATAATAATTTCATGATACTAATTATACTAATATACAGTTCTAACCAAACATCTTGGCCGCCCTGAAGTTAGTTTTCCGATTGCGCAAGCCTCGCGCGGTGCTGTTTTTGTATGAGATTTATTACTGCGCCCCCGTTGTAGTTAACTTCAGAGCGGTCACAAAGTTTGGCGAGGGCTGTACTAATACTAATAATATTATAAAGCAGAAGAGTTTGTTTGTTTGTTTGGTTGAACGCGCTAATCTCAGGAACTACTGGTCCGATTTGGAAAATTCTTTCAGTGTTAGATAGCCCATTTATCGAGGAAGGCTATAGGCTATATCATCACGCTGAGATCAATAGGAGCGGAGCAGTAATGAAAAATGTTACGCAGACGACGTTGCACGGGTCAGCTATAGTTTATAATCAAAAAAACCTAGGTGAAGTTTGATGTTTAGGCCAACGTCCGTGAGAAAAGAAAACGCGCACTCGTTTCGCGCCCGCGCGAACCATAATTCTGTAGTTTTTTTTGTACTTTCCATAGTACATTTTATGATTAAAAAATAGCCGTAAATCAAAATGTAGATAATTAAATTGTCTTTGGGATAGTCTAAATTTCATTAAATACGCCCGGCGCGCGGCGGGTTTGGTGTTATTGTCGTTTTTATGTCCGTGTTAGACACAACTTTACAATTAATGAACTACACTATTTTGTAAGAACAAAACTCAAAATTTTCATAGATCAAATTATTAAGAAAATAGTCTTATGTAATACTAGCTGACCCGCGCAACTTCGGTGCGTCACATTTTCCATTACTGCTCCGCTCCTATTTGTCTTAGCGTGATGATACGTAGCCTATAACCTTCCTCGATAAAAGGGCTATCTAACACTGAAAGAATTTTTCAAATCGGACCAGTAGTTCTCGAGATGAACTAAACGTTCAACGTAAAAACGTTCAACCAAACAAACAAACAAACAAACTCTTCTGTTTTATAATATTAATATAGATATCTATACTAATATTATAAAGCAGAAGAGTTTGTTTGTTTGTTTGTTTGGTTGAACGCGCTAATCTCAGGAACTACTGGTCCGATTTGAAAAATTCTTTCAGTGTTAGATATCCCATTTATCGAGGAAGGTTATAGGCTATATATCATCACGCTAAGACAAATAGGAGCGGAGCAGTAATGGAAAATGTGACGCAGACGAAGTTGCGCGGGTCAGCTAGTATAATATATAATAATAATTCTCATTAGGAATGTAGAATAGATTATTTAGAATAGTTAATTATGTGATTGCCACATTATAATATTATTATTACCTATCGTTTTTCCGAAATGACCGAGTGATGTTATTACAGTCATTACATATATTTCAGATATGGATACAACTGTACTACTGGAAAATGTCAAAGATTCATCTACGGTGGTTGCGGCGGCAACGACAATAATTTCATGACTGCGCAAGAGTGTTGCGAGGCATGTCATGCTAGTACCTAGTGATGAAGTCTATTTTTCGTACTTTTTACCCAACTGCCCCTGAAAGAGGGTTACATTTTTAATTGTTTCTATTTAGATAGTATTTTTCTGTTTTCTTGTTTAACTGTGATTAAAATTTTTGATGAAATTGTCTAATCCTGATTTTACCATCCCAGAAACAAGCGAAGTTTTTGTGGTGCCTTTGACAGAAAAACAGTACTTAACACTTTTTGCTCGACCTGGGAATCGAACTCAGGACTCAAAGGTCGCAGTCGAGCTTGCGATTAGTAGCGTCATTAGTAGCGACTAAGTAGTTAGGACCCTTTTCCTGTCATGCGGTTTTTCATCCGCGCGCGGATCTGCAGTGCTATTCTCTAAAAGACAATTTCGTGGCTGTAAGCTGCGACGAGCTCGTCGACGAGCCAGCCTTGAGATCAAAGACTTATTAAACCACTTGACTGCGCATACAGTGCCCCGATGCACGAAAACTATTAGTGTTTTTGCTCATATATTAGGCTGCGGCACATGAAACATTTTAGTTGTGACCAAGTGTTAGACCTGTGGGCACGCTAAGTTTTTACAAATCGTTTTAATTTTTATGCAATTTATAACGCATAAAAATACCTTCATACCCGGTGAATTTGTGTGGTAAACATTCCAAGACCTCTTGTTACAAAAAGGATGGCATAACTTTTCATCGGAGAGTAAAGACTAAGCAAAATATTATTGATAAAATCAGATAATGAGCCACCGCAGGGGTCTATATAAAATGGTGGTTAGGTGAACGAGCACACTGTGAGAAGCGCGCGTTGATGTCTTTTGGAAAAGTCTCTTTCTTTCATTAGGTAATACTTATATTTTCATCCCTTTCTTCCCCTATGTATTTTTATCGTA
This sequence comes from Ceramica pisi, assembly GCA_963859965.1. NCBI lineage: Eukaryota > Metazoa > Arthropoda > Insecta > Lepidoptera > Noctuidae > Ceramica > Ceramica pisi. The sequence continues at coordinate 5,813,746 of OY982555.1, forward strand.
AAAATCTGTGCTGTTACGTTTAATGATTGAAGTCGATTTATAGATGATCATAAAATTACACTTAATACAATTTTTAATCAATTAACATACTTACATTAAACACTAAACTACTTTTAAACGACTTTAAAAATAGGAGGAGGGTCTCAGTTTTTTCATCTGTGTGTTTGACATACATGTTCTCATTTTAGATTTTCGAAGATTTCAGAATTAAAATAAAAGTGGAAAGATAAGATTAATAGGGAAACTGTTTAAACAAGATATAGCGCTGTTTGTTTGGATTGAGTATTTTTATAATGTTAAAATCCATTTTATCGATATCGACTATTTTCCTTTAATAAAGTAGTGCCAACATTAACCATAGGCTACCTATGCAACTTGACCTTGAACGGACCAATTGCAGCCGCGCGTTGTTCCTCGTCCCCCGGCCCGCTGTAGTGAGCCGCGTACTTAGAAGAAATCGGCCTATACGCTCTCTAGTGGTTATGTACTCTATGCTTGAGATCGACCGAGCGTGTAGCGCTGATTCAAACTGTATTCACTAGCGTGGCTGTGCTTGTCGACGAACTTTAAGCTGCAGCCTCTCGTCGCTGTTTCGTAGACAAATTAGGGCCTTGAATCAAATTCTTTTAATCATAATCGAGCAATCTCGACTGATAATTTTAGGGGTTAAGAATTTAAAATAAATGCCTATCTTTAAGTATTTTAAAGAATATAGTAAAACTATGCACAAATTTCATAATTATAAGAATTTATTGCTTATTAAAATTGTTACATTTTAAGGCTGAATGACGATTCTTTTGCCTATTTCGAGCAACGCAACGCGACGACGAAAACGAACGTAAACAAAAACGAAAGCAGAAAACTCAAGTCAAGTCGATGAAGAAGCTTTTTACCATAGTATTATGATCTTTTCATCACAAGGAGCTTTAGAAGGTGCACGGCGTAAACTTTGCCATCTAATGCTGGATATTCGAAACACCCTTACCCTATCAATACTTGACATTGACACTTCAGTGCTGCCACCTGTAGTTCCCGCACGCACCCAATGTTTACGTCATACTGTTTTGAAAATGACGTTAGGTAAACGTGTGAGGGACAGCTTGGATTGCATTTGTAGCGCAGTCGCGGCCGCTTCCTGAGTGTGTGCATGCCTTTATACCAGGGAACTGTTACACGGTAGTGCTGCACATTACAACAACTGCATATTTTTTAACGCCATAATTTGCGTATTAACGGTTTATTGCAGTGTGGTTCATGTCATACTCAGCTATACAGAGCCTACGTTATCTTATTACAAACTTTTATTTTGTAAATAGAAAAATGCTAACTCATTGACAGAATGGATTCTGTAAACATGTTGAAATGAAGGCGTGGGTGAAGTGATCACGAAGTGAAGTAGTTTGACAGACCTCTCACGTACGGAACGTTTCTTACGTCACAAGTCCTTGACGCCCCGCGGGCGGGCGCTCATTCAACAGTAATCTGACCCCGCTCACAAAAAACGTTATCGCAAAGTTTGTATAGTTTGTATCCTCACACTTGAAACGGTTTCGGGTTCGTTAATTATGTCGTCATGAAATAAATCACAAACAAAAGTCTTATTAGTACTCGAGAAATCAATATATCCTATTGAAATGAGAGAACTTGCTGAATGTAGTTATGTTGCTGTTTATGTTATTTCTGACAAAACCATTGCATCAATTTACACCAATTTTTGGGATCTAGCTTATGAAAAGAAGAGTAATCTAATGACAATGATCTTTTATATGAGTTCTATAGCCGATTATAGCAATATTCAAGCTCAAACTTCATAAAGCGCGGCGCCATTTGTTGTTTTTTATTGCGTAATTCAATGCGCTATTTTGATAACGATTATCAGAGTTATATCAAACAGATTCCAATTGGAAAAGCTTGTAGAATACTACCTATATATTCATTAACGCATTGTTAACTATAAATCGTTAAAATATGCTTACTTTATTTGTAAATATTGACAAAAACCAAACAATAACAATGTTGACCTTGGCGAACACTCGGAACTACGTAACTTTTGTTGGCTCAACAAAACAAGTTTTGAGATGTTATTTCATGCAAAAAACTAGCTACATACTTGTAGGAAATAGTGATAAATGATTATTTATCCACTTACCCTAGAATATTGCACTAAAAACACACAAAATTCACTAAAATCACTTCACCACTTGCGCGCGAAATCACCGTGACATAGAAACTTTTGACTAGAGTTTTTGAAATGTCAGGTGTCATTTTTTTAGTATGTTTTTTTTTCTAGAGTTGGCAAATTTTATACACCATAGAGAATATTCATACACAAACGATTCTAAAGCTTCCTATTCACGAAATAAAAGTTTTAATCAGTCGCGGTGTGCCGGGACACATGTGTCCCGGCGGGGCTCAACTGCGATTCTTAAATGCCGGGATACATGTATCCCGCGCAGGCTAAAGCGGCACACAAACAAGATGGAATGGAACAGTCGGTCGTTTCACGTGATCACGAAGTGAGCTGTCAAGTCAAGTCAAGTAATGAAGATTGAAAGACAGCTTACTTCGTGATCACTTCATCCAAGCCTTCACTTAGACATGTTTGTGATTGTCAGGACAAACACATGAAAGAAAAAGTTAAGAAAGTTCACGTTAGCAAAGCCGCGAGGGACAGCTAATCGGAAATACAACCAACAAACCGAACATTAGAAATATTTAGAAAGAGACGTAAAACAATACGGTTGGACACTACAGCACGGTGTGACACACGCCCAACACCAGTACTCCGGAAACAGCCTGTATATGCTATGTACTGGCTGTTCCAACATATTTTTCAGTGTTCATATTTTACCGGAACTTCTATTTGAGTACACATTACGTTTCGACGGAAATTCTACTTATTTCTCTAAGAAATGGAGTGTATGCGGGGTGTATCTAGTTGAATTGGAGAGAGCTCTTCGGGTGATTCGGGTGTGCATTCAACAGCTTCTGGTACTTTTGAGATAAATAAAATCTATACTAATTGGTGGGTTTGGTGTAAAGATCTTATGTTTGGGGGAATTTCATTATTATTATATAATTATGCACCGGGGTGTGTAATAGTAATAAAGGGTGGCTTAGACTGACCTTTGAAACTCAACAGTTGTTTACGTGGATTTCTTAGATGGTAGGGGGGGGGGGGGGTTGAGCTGAATGACGACTTGTTCAATTGGTGGTGTCTTGAACGTTAACAATTTTAAAAAAGATATGGCGATTGGCGCGCACTCGCGTTCGGTAGCGGGAAGGGATCAGCCCTGTTTTTTATATTAAGCCATTCGAGTCTGTCGACATCTCACCGTGATCACTTAGGTGGGGTGAACGACAAGTGAGCTGTAATGCCATCTTGTTTGTATGGTTTGACAGCTCACTGGTCCTTCGCCTAAGTTTGCACTCCGACATGTTCACAGAATTGCACTGTTGGATAAAGTGGGGGTAGGAGCTAGGAAGTGCCAATAAGATATTGTGTTCGTTGTAATGATTCTATAATTTTTGAGCTTTGGATACAAGTCTTTTGGTCTATGAAAGTCAAACTATTTAGTAAGTAAGATTTAACGACAATACTAATATTATAAAGCTGAAGAGTTTGTTTGTTTTTTGGATCTACGCTCTAATCTCAAGAACTACCTACTGGTTCTAGTTGAAAAAATATTTGAGTGTGAATAGCCTATTTAAAAAGGAAGGCTATAGACTATATAACATCACGATACGACCAACAGTAGCGGAGCATTCATGAAAAAAATGACGCAGGCGACGATGAGAAGATCAGCTAGTGTAAATGAATATAAGGTAATTATTACTACTATAAAACGGCATGGGCTATTTGACGATGTAACCGTTAAAATACGGATGCGTTTAAACACTCCTACGCACTAGCCGACAGCCGCGGGGGCGGTATACCGCGCGGCCTCCCCTCCAGTTTAATATGCAACTGCTTGTCATTTAACAGCGGTTAAGTGCGTACATTGAATAATAAAATAATAATATCCTTGGACAATTCACACAACGCCATATAGTCCCAAGCTAAGCAACCTAATGCTTGTGTTATGGTAACGAGATGGCTGATAAACTACTTATATACATTTTTTTTTTGTAAATAAATACATATTATTATAGATAGAAAAACACCCAGACTCGGAACATATACATGTAGGTCGTACAAATATTTGTTCCGTGCGGGAATCGAACCCGCGACATGCTGCGCAGCAGTCAATCGCTCTTCCACTGCGCCAACCGTATCGTCAAACACACGCGACATTCACTAGCGGTTGCATATTTTACTGGAAAAGCGGCCAGACGCGCGGTCAGCCGCTCCCGCAATCAACCGCTAGTGCGTAGGAGCGTTTACTCAGTAAAGGTCTGGCACTCCCTTCCGCTTCTTCCTGAGCGGAAGAATTCATTTGAGGAAATCATCACATGGATTTTTTCGCTTCCTAAAAAAAGACAGACAACCAGTGCGATTCTGTAAACATGTCGAAGTGAACACTTAGACGGAGTGAACGACAAGTGAGCTGTCAAACCGTACAAACAAGATGGCATGACAGCTCACTTGTCGTTCACTCCACCAAAACGATCACGGTGAGATGTCGACAGAATTGACCGGCTTCTGAATTGACAATTTGGAGTTGAGAGTGTAATATTCCTGCTTTATCAGTAGGTAATATAAAGTCTTGGTTGAAAAATACTCAACTTGGACATCTTTTTAGGGTTCCGTAGCCAAATGGCAAAAACGGAACCCTTATAGATTCGTCATGTCTGTCTGTCCGTCCGTACGTCACAGCCACTTTTCTCCGAAACTATAAGAACTATGCTATTGAAATTTGGTAAATAGATGTATTCCGTGAACCGCGTAAATATTTTCACACATTAATAGTTTAGTCACTTAGAACTGATTTTTTTTTTTTTTTTATCAAACCCATACGTGTGGGGTATCTATGAATAGGTCTTCAAAAATGATATTGAGGTTTCTAATATCATTTTTTTCTAAACTGAATAGTTTGCGCGAGAGACACTTCCAAAGTGGTAAAACGTACCCCCCCCCCTTAATTTCTAAAATAAGAGAATGATAAAACTAAAAAAATATATGATGTACATTACCATGTAAACTGCCAGCGAAAATTGTTTTGAACGAGATCTAGTTAGTACTTTTTTTTAATACATCATAAATAGTAAATCGCAACTTGTGCTTATAATATAATACCTATAGGTTTGTACGGAACCCTTCGGTGCGTGAGTCCGACTCGCACTTGGCCGGTTTTTTTATATTTCTATGTTTCTTCTATACGATTTTTATTTGAATCACGCATCTCACCAATATGCCATCACATTTTACAGCCATCACAGAATTTTCTGAAAGGCCTAACTGGGTCGGTCTAGGCAAGTCAACGCTCGGAAATATCAACATACGTCACCCTCTGCCTAGCTTGTGTGTCTGTGTGTATGTAAATATGTGCATGTGCACGTATATGTCTGTGCAAAAGTGCGTGAGGGTTGCGTGTGTGCAAGAGGGGAGCTAGGCTCGTTAAGAATGACTGGGGTAAGTCTCCATTGATATGCGGCAAGAGTTTTTAACCCATACTTCTGCTGGTCTGTTCTATTTAGGGTTCCGTGCATTAAACGGAACCCTTAACAGATCGCTCGGGTGTCTGTCTGTCTGTCTCAGCCAGTTTTCTCCAAATCCACTGGACCGATTCTGTTGACATTTGGTACACATATGGATTTCTGTGACCCAATCACGGACGCGTTACGAAAATTATATTGTTTAATATGGGGGGTCACTTTTGGGGTCACCTAGAAATATAAAATCGTGTAACAAATCAGTGGACAATGTCAAAAGAATGGACTGTGTGGGTTTTAATTCTATATTTTTTATTGTAATTTTAAAATAAATGGTTTTGAAGTTATTCAAGAAATTAGACGAAACATGTCAATTCCCTCCCTATCTCCGTAACTACTGAGCCTAAACTTTTGAAAAATTATGGGGATAAAGATCATAGATTCCAGAAAAAGCTACAAGAAGTTTATAGTCTTAAAATAACATGTTAATAAAAATCAATTCGTTTGGAACCCTTTGCACGCGAGTCCAACTCCCACTTGGCCAGTTTTTTTTATTTGCACACACAACACAAAAACACGTAGTATCTTGTATGAGAGCCCCCCGTTTATTTGTTGTTATAGCTGCAATAGAAATACACACTCTGTGAAAATTTCATCAACTGTCTACCTAATACTGAATACCTAATACCTAATATGAACTTGACATGCGGGATTATTGCTCGTACTTGTGTCCTATCCCTGCTATAGCGTAAGGCTTATTCTGTACTCAGATTTTGAAGGTTCACTGGCTTCTAAGATACAGGTACATAAACCTAGTTTAGAAGTCAGGGTTTTTAATTTCTGTGTATTATTAGCCTTTTACTATTGGTGTACAAATTTTTTTTTTTTTTTTTTTATAAATAAACATTAGGTACATTTTATTGTTTCAACAGTCTACCCATTTCGAGTCTATCCATTTGCAATAATATTTGAGGAATTGAAAATTATAATTATAAATATTATTTTTTTTTTTTTTATATTAATACGGTTCTTGAGAGACAGCCCGCTGACAGACGGACTGATCAGGTCATTAGTCCACCTTGTGGCAGACCGCGGCAACGCTGCATCCTGCAGTACGCGGTCACCACTCCAGAACTTTTCGGCCCCATCGACCATCTGTTCTGCGGGCAACGTGCCCTGTCCACTGCCACTTTAGCTTGGCGATCCTTCGGGCTATGTCGATAACCTTGGGTCTCTTGCGGATATTTTCAACTGCAAATATATCGCTGTATGTAATTTCGGCCTCATCGACCATCTGCTCTGCGAGCAATGTGCCCTGCCCACTGGCACTTTAGCTTGGCGAACCTTCGGGCTATGTCGATAACCTTGGGTCTCTTGCGGATATCACCAACTGCAAATATATCGCTGTATGTAATTTCGGCCCCATTGACCATCTGTTCTGCGGGCAACGTGCCCTGTCCACTGCCACTTCAGTTTGGCGATCCTTAGGGCTATGTCGATAACCTTGGGTCTCTTGCGGATATCATCTACTACAAATATATCGCTGTATGTAATTTCGGCCCCATCGACCATCTGTTCTGCGGGCAACGTGCCCTGTCCTCTGCAACTTCAGTTCTGCGATCCTTCGGGCTATGTCGATAACCTTGGGTCTCTTGCGGATATCATCTACTACAAATATATCGCTGTATGTAATTTCGGCCCCATCGACCATCTGTTCTGCGAGCAACGTGCCTGTCCACTGCCACTTTAGTTTGGCGATCCTTCGGGCTATGTCGATAATCTTGGGTCTCTTGCAGATATCATCAACTGCAAATATATCGCTGTATGTAATTTCGGCCCCATCGACCATCTGTTCTGCGAGCAATGTGCCCTGTCCACTGCCACTTCAGTTTGGCGATCCTTCGGGCTATTTCGATAACCTTGGGTCTCTTGGGGATATCATCAACTGCAATTATATCGCTGTATGTAATTTCGGCCCCATCGACCATATGTTCTGCGAGCAACGTGCCTGTCCATGCAATTATATCGCTGTTTGTAATTTCGGCCCCATCGACCATCTGTTCTGCGAGCAACGTGCCTGTCCACTGCCACTTTAGTTTGGCGATCCTTCGGGCTATGTCGATAATCTTGGGTCTCTTGCAGATATCATCAACTGCAAATATATCGCTGTATGTAATTTCGGCCCCATCGACTATTTGTTCTGCGAGCAATGTGCACTGCCCACTGCCACTTTAGCTTGGCGATCCTTCGGGCTATCTCGGTAACCTTGGGTCTCTTGCGGATATTACCAACTGCAAATATATCGCTGTATATATGTAATTTCGGCCCCATCGACCATCTGTTCTGCGAGCAATGTGCCCTGCCCACTGCAACTTTAGCTTGGCGATCCTTCGGGCTATGTCGATAACCTTGGTTCACTTTTTTTTTTTTTTTTTTTTTATTGGGACAAGCCCGCCACGCATTCCCAACCACTGCAACTCCTGAAAGCCAGAATCAACAGTGGCGACCACCAGAAAAACGCCGAGTTAATGAAACCCGACGAGTCCCGGAGAAACGATTCAACTGTCTTGGATCCCGCAACGAAATTAATCAGAAGAGTACAGCGGAGGAGTAGGAAAAAATAAATATAATTTCCACTTCCCTCCATATCAAGCAGGAGACAGATTAGAGCTAGGCCAATAGGCACCAAGGGACATATACAACTGGGTTAAGCCCAGTTGCCAAGCACCACGGATTATATATTAACATTTAAACTAATGGGTCCTAAATTGTGAGCTACTTTTGATTCCAGTAATAGGTATGGCAAAATCGCCTGAACGCACGGAAATTTGTTCTGGTTTCTACAAGGTCCGTGTAGTAGACTACTCCAGATGTAACCTGAATGCTATCTAACATAATATTACGTTCAGTCTGCCAAAGAATACACTCCCACAAGATGTGATGTGCGGATTGTTCGTATTCAAGGTCAGCTGTAGAGCATTGACATAAAGGTGAGGCCACAAGCCTAAAGGAAAATAATTTACTCTTAAAGTTGCCATGACCTGTGAGAAATTGGGCAACACAGTGATCCACCTCCAGCCATGTCTTCTCCAGCCGCTCACGAACGGATGGAAAAAACTGGTGGTGGTGTCGGCCCTTGATGGAATTTTCCCACCTACATTGCCATTCGCATAAAAGTTCCTCCCAGACGTCAGTCTGGGGTTTTAGTAATCTAGAGATCTTAGCACGGTCACGTTGCAGTAAAAACTCTGGGTCCGTGATCTTTTTAGCGTAGAAGTACATTGCAGCACGCCGCTGCACCTCAAGATCGACTGGGAGAACACCCGCCAGCACCGGTAAGGCTTCAGTACTAACCGTCCTATACGCCTTGCATAAGAATATCAAGGCCAAACGCTGGTTTTGAAGTAATTTACGTCGTACCGCCCCTATAGTGGCCCTATCGGCCCAGACAGGTGCCCCGTAGCACATACAACCCAAGTAAGTAGCCCCATATATGGTTTTTAAGGTTTGAAATGATAGACCCCAACCTTGGTTCCCTTGCGGATATCATCAACTGCAAATATATCGCTGTATATATGTAATTTCGGCCCCATCGACCATCTGTTCTGCGAGCAATGTGCCCTGCCCACTGCCACTTTAGCTTGGCAATCCTTCGGGCTATGTCGGTAACCTTGGTTCCCTTGCGGATATCATCAACTGCAAATATATCACTGTATATATGTAATTTCGGCCCCATCGACCATCTGTTCTGCGAGCAATGTGCCCTGCCCACTGCCACTTTAGCTTGGCGATCCTTGCAGATATCATCAACTACAAACATATCGCTGTATGTAATTTCAGCTCCATCGACCATCTGTTCAGTAGGCTAATTCACGTAACTAAATAAGTGTTGTTGCAGTGCAATTGAAATAAACAACGCTTTTCGTATTCTCTACCGCTGTCAGACACGCTCGCGTCAAGTTCGCGTCACGCTAGCGCAATAACGGCATTCTACTGTTGCGCGTCTTTGGTGCGTGCTTCGGAACGCATCATGATCGGTAATCTACTATTTGTTTGACGTCCCAAAATGACAGCTTATAAGATAAGGCTAAGTTTTATTATAATAACGTCATATTCATTGACATGCTATCGATTCTTTTCTATTATTTAGTGAGTAATATTTTTTCCCTCCATCATAAGTAAGTTTGGTTGTCGTGCAGTTCACGCGCAGTTCAAAGATAACAAGAATACTGTTTATCACTCAAACTTAAACTTAACTGCAGCTGCACTAAAACTTAATCGGCGCGTCATAAAATTACGTGAATTAACCCTCAGTTTGGCGATCCTTCGGGCTATGTCGGTAACCTTGGTTCTCAAGAGCCCACGACTGCAAATATATAGCTGTATGTCATAGGTACAATGGAAACGGTAGCAAGTCTTGAAAAGTGCGTGCGGTCCGCTCAGGAGCTAGACGTCTAGATACTCTAGACCTAGTGTATGTACTAAGTTATACATAGGTACGCCTCATGTGATTAGACACTTAGTAGGTACATTTTTACATATGTATTTTCATTACTTTCGTGTTTTATTTACTCAGACTGTCGGGATTGAAGGGTTGGGAATAATATTGGACCAGGTGAACCATTTGATAACAGTGTTTCATGAAAAGAATTGCTCAATTAATCAATTTACATAAAATTCTTCCTTTATTGATGACTAGCTGACCCACGCAACTTCGTCTGCGTCACATTTTCCATTAATTCTCGGCTCCTTTTAGTCTTAGCGTGATGATATGTAGCCTATATCCTTCCTCGATACACGGGCTATCCAATACAGAAATATTTTGTTAAATCGGAGCAGTAGTTCCTGAGATTACTCCCTACATACAAACTTACAAACAAATGCTACCTATTTATAATATTAGTACTATAGTATAGATGAGTCACTGACAGACAACGCATAGCCGAAACTACTGTCCGTAGAAAGCTGATATTTGGCTTGTAGGTTCCTTTGGGAGTTTAGTGAGTAAGAAAGGATTTCTCGAAATTCCTACGGGAACTAGAATAACGGGATACGCGCGTACGAAGCCGCGGGAAGAACCTAGTCTGTATACGTAACACTAGCTGACCCGCGCAACTTCGTCTGCGTCACATTTTCCATTAATGCTCCACTCCTATTTGTCATAATGTGATGATCAGTGATCGGAGTAGGTAGATTGATTTTTGGTAGGTACTTGTATCATAAATGCACACAGAAAGAATAACATGGATAAGCCATTTTTCCGGAAAGTAATTCCGGTATTTCCGGATTCAATTAAATATTGTTAATGTTGGTAGTGATATTATTACTACTCAATTAAAAATTTTGTCAAATCGTGACCGCCGTTAAAAAAATATGAAGAATAATAAAGAATAACATTCCTCATTTTATTACAATTCCTACCTTTTTTTTGAGGATGGCAAATCATCAAATGAATCCTTCCACTCTGGCAGAATACAATTCCTACCTACATAAGTTCCGGTTTTTTTTTTAATAATCCACCAATTCCGGAGGAATGTCCATATTAATATATACGTTTCGGATCAATGACCCCAGTTCAATCCGATCACTGGTGATGATATATGGCAAGCTTTCTTCGATAAATGGGCTATTTAACAATGAAAGAATTTTTCAAATCGGATCAGTAGTTCCTGAGATTAGCGCGTTCAACCAAACAAACAAACAAACGCTTCTGCTTAAAATATTAGTGTAGATTTTTCTGTTACTGACGAGTGACTGACAAACAATGCTCAGTCAATTCTATTGGTCGTAGAAAGCTAAAAGAAGAATGGTCATTTCTGACCTAGAGTTCGACAGAATTAGGATCTTTTTTCTTTGCGCCTGAAGTAGAGCATTCATGTACTTTGTTTTCGATTTCGATGGCTAACGCATAAATTTTTATGTACCTTGAATATGTCTGGAGACGAAGTCTCGAAAAGTTATTTTAAAGTAGCGTGTGCCAGCGGAATATAACCGAAATATAAACAATTTACCGTCATAGTTCCCATTCCCGTGGGATTTCCGAGATAAAAACTATCCTATGTCCTTCCTCGGGTCTCAAACTATCTTTGTACAAAATATCATCTAAATCCATTCAGTGGTTTAGGCATGAAGAAGAGACAAACTTTCGCATTTATAATATTAGTAGGGATTAATTCTAACAAATATGCCGGTCGTGTTTCCGTTCATTAGAATCGTCCCAGTATTATCAAGGCTGGATATTAAAGAAGAATGATGAAGAGCAGAAAGCTGGAAAGCGGTCAAAGTGTTCGTCGACATTACCCTGAGTCGTAATTGAGCAGGAATATGGGACACACACTCACTTATTCAGTTCTATTCAGCTTATGCACAGAAAACAACGATTTTGTATGGAGACGCGTACGCATCTTTTCAGTTTTCGCGGCAAACAAGTATAAAATGAGGACAAATGTGTTATTATCATGCAAGTGCTATAGAAAGAGTTCAGCGCTGTTCTGCCGCTGCCGCCTTCTCATTCTTACGACGCTGTACGCGGCTGTTAGAAGAAGAACTGTATAAGTGTGATCAAAATCGTTCAGCGAAACGGGAATGGAGCTGAATAAGTGTGGGTAGTCCCTAAGTATTTCTTTTTTATGTGTCGATGGCTAACACATATAATTATATTACTAGCTGACCCGCGCAACTTCGTCTGCGGCACATTTTCCATTATTTCTCCGCTCCTATTTGTCTTAGCGTGATGATATATAGCCTATAGCATTCCTCGATAAATGGCCTATCTAACACTGAAAGAATTTTTCAAATCGGACCAGTAGTTCCTGAGATTACCCCCTACATACAAACTTACAAACAAATACCTCTTTATAATATTAGTATAGATTAATGGCTCACGACATGTTTGCCATTTCTCAAGGCGTGCAAATATTTTAGGTACAATTTTAAATAAATAAAAATATTGTTTATTGAACTAAAATGTTGTACAATCAAACACTACCGAACAACAATAATGCAACTATAAGAAAGACATAGGAGAGTATCACCTCACCTTAGGTATGACCTAAGGTCCATCGGGACGCGCAAGCCCCACCACGTCAACGTAGAGAAACTGCGGTAGGGATGCAACTATAACAAAGACATTGGAGAGTAACAATCAGTGTCAGTAGTATTTGTATTGAATTCTGGTACCCAAGGAAAGATTTAACTTGTGTTATGGGTACCAGGATTCTCACGCTAATTTTTACCATCAAAAGTTACATCAGAAGGTTTAAAAGTTGAACAAGTGATAAATTTAAGAAGTAGCCCTGTTATGTGTGTTTCGTTTTATTTAATTTTATTATTACTACTTACCTATATTGAATCAAGAATTTTAAATTTTTACCCAAATACATTAATTAATATCAGTCACGGCTTAACAATCATGTCTTATATTTTAATCATTTACATTATCCAATTATTTATCCCTAACTTTTTTGAAAATATAAATTTTTCGAATTGGTCCAGGAGTTTCGGAGCCTATTCATTTCAAACAAACAAATCTTTCCTTTTTATAATATTAGTGTAGAGCAGTGTTTGCCAAACTGTGGGTCAAGACCCACTGGTGGGTCGCGACGGAATATTAGATGGGCCATGACCTGAGAATCTGATGCTGAAAAAGTGACAAAATATATGGAAAAATATACATAATTTTAATTGAAACAGCACTCCTTGTTAACGAATTAGTTCCTTAAGTCCCTCTTTCATAAAAGTTACGCCTTTTTTCTTCATTACGGCCAAGAGGCGAGTCCCGAATATGGTAGTAGTTGTTAAGGTCAGGTAGAACGAGCGAAGTAGGTGCACGGTTCATTGCGCGTTAAGTATGGAAATGTGTCTAACGTTTCCATACTTTACGCGCAACGAACCGCGGCGGCGTGAAGCCGCTGTATTACATAATCATTTTTTATTAAAAGAATTGAACTATTTTGCAAAACTTAACCACAAATTATTCTTCTTTATGTAATTGACTTCTATTAGATATGGTTTTTGGAAGTAAAACTTTCACAAGTTTCAAGAATAATAAGAAAAACATAAAAAATAGTCGAATTTAGCCTCCTATTCGGATTTTTTTTTTGATCGAGTGAAGTTTTCGCTATTATGTTTTGAACCATAAATTGTCAAAGTACATAAAGTAAATTTCAACATGTTTTTTTTTTGGCTTTAAACAATCACGATTTGTTTGTTTAAAATTGATTCAAAGTTATGGAATATTCGGAAAATTGGGAATACCTGGCCTTAAGTGGGTTGCGGTCCAATCAACTTTGGGAACCACTGGTGTAGAGTTAATGCGGTTTTCCCAGTCGGCTACTGTACGAGTACATAATTATGTACTTAGTAGTCTCACAGCTCCTATCTCCCATGACACCATAGTCGTATATATTTTAATAAATACATAAAAATAGGGCTCGATTACACAGGGGCTAGTGTTTTAATTACTTACTGACGCGTTTTATATCTCATGATCTAAAGCTCGCTACACACTTGCGATCACACTGCACTAATTTAGACACATTTTTGAGTTCCAATTTTTTTTAAAGATAAATATGTTGGCAAGTTCATACTTTATAAAAATTTTGTTTTTTCATTTTAATTAAACTATTTATTTAGGGTATTATTAAATTACAATGTTTACAGTATCTACATTATGTACAAACACATAAAAACAAAATAAATCATTGGGCATCAAAAAAATTATCCACATCGCTGTCAACGGCAAAAGTGCCCAGAACACTGGCAGCATTGCCACGTTGAATGGCAATGCTGATTCTTTGGCCGAAGAAAAGCCCAGCCCTCTGGTCACGTGAACCGTCGACAAGTTGTTTGCTGATGTCCCGAAAGACTCTATGTGCACTCGGACCCCATGGGCCTAGTGTTTCAACGCCAATAGGCTCAAATATATAACTCCCAATAAGGTTATATTTGCGCTTTTTGAGGTTTTCCGCACCTGCAGCAGCCGCCCCAGCACAGCCCGCCGTGCTAAGAAGATGGGATGAAAATTTTGTTTTGAAAAACATTTCATTTGAATGACCTGTCTAGAAAGGGAGAAGGGGTATGTGGAAGAAGATAACGAGTTGCAAGAGTATAATGAATGGAGATTATAAATATAATATATATAAGAAGTTAAGTACTTACTTTGGTATACTTTTAGTTATTTACTTATCAAGCATTCGCCTGTGGCTTCGCACGCGTACAAAATCCCAAGAAAATTATTCCAACCATATACAAACATACTCCCGTTATCAAAAGTAGCCTATGTGCTATTCCAGACTACAATCTATCTTTGAGCATTTTGTTTTTTTCATATTTCATCGACTGCTGCCAAAAAAGGCACGGGTCTAAATACTAATTTAGTCATTGTCCTTTCATCCAGGCCATCGGATTAGCAGCTGATCTAAGCTGAATATTAATATACATCCATCCATGATAATTTTCTCATTAATGAAAAATGCACGACAAAATAAAATAAAAAAAAAACATAAAAATCAAATCACGAACACGAACATGCGTTCCTAATTCGCACACATACGCGGGCAATATTATAAATACGCACACACGCACGACCCATTGAGTGGTACGCGTGAAAATTCACGCCAACACGTTACGCGCTTTTTTTAATTACAACCCCACGGCGCCATTGTTGCACAACCCTAGAGGAGGGGATCTAGCTGTAGGGCTGGCGAAAGAAGTTTAGAAAAAAAAAATGAAATAGAGAATATTCTTGAAAATATTATATAACTAGCTGATGCCCGCGACTTCGTTCGCGTGTATTTCGGAAAGTAAAGTGTTGTCGCTATGTTAGATCTCGAATATAAGATATACGAATACTAAATATCTAGCATTGCTTGACTCCTCTTAGAATTAGGAACTTGTCAGAGTGTTATACAAGGCACTAGCTGTTTCACCAGTTTTGTTAAAAATACCAGCCCTAGTATTTTTTCGTACTGAGAAACGTTTTGATGATGACGTATCATAGCCCGTTATATTCCTCACTAAATGGGCTATCCAACACTAAAATATTCTATCAATTCTAACCAGTAGTCCTTGAGATTAGCTCGTTCAAACAAACAAACTCTTCAGCTTTACCTTATTAGCATTGACGAGAATAGAAAACAAGATACAAAAACACAGTTACATAGTTAAAGCATTGACTCTAACAAAGCGGGTGAGCTAGTGGCAAATATTTGTTCATTATTCATACTCTGAAGGACCTGAAGTTGCCTGAGGAGCGAGTTGAAAGTATTACTTTGCAGTCCTAGTGAGAATCGTTTTCAATTGCGAGCCGTCAAATCATAAAAATCAATTATGTAAATGTTATGGCTGAATAGCTGGCCGGTCACAGAAAAAAAAAAATGTCGGGAAAACGGCAATCCGATCTTCCTTTGTTATTTCGAGTTTTGTCCATACTTTCATAAAGCAGAGATTTGTAATAACACGATCAGTTTATCAGATTTAGATACTTGTGTTTCAGATTTAGATAGACAGTTTATCAGATTTAGATTTTTGTACTTTTTACCTCGGATGAAATATTTATTTAGTCCCTCTAACTATTGACTTCTCGCTACGCTCGTGCTCCAAACGCCGTCTCGGGACTAAATAAGTTACTTTCAATCTTAGGATAAAACGTAATATTTTTACCACATCTATAAAATTGTTCTCTCAAAATGCGAAATATTGTGGTCTGACATCTATCTATAATATAAAAATAAGTCGGGTTTTTTTTTTTTTATGCGAAACGGGGAAACTCTTGGCCCAAATCTCACCTGATGGAAAGTGATGATTAGGCCGAAGATGGAAGCGAGTTTTACCCGGAATCCTCTTACACAGAGGAACTGGCTATCATACCTCTAACTGCCGGAACACAACAATGCTGTTAACATTGTTGTTATGGTTTTCCTTCCTGACGTTATAACTCGAGAACGCACAAACCGATTTCCACGGTTTTGCATTCGTTGGAAAGGTCTCGGGCTCCGTGAGGTTTGTTGCAAACGAAATTCAGGGAAAATGTGACGCAGACGAAGTTGCGTGGGTCAGCTAGTAAATAATAAAAATGAAAACATTGCCAGTGACAGCCCTGTGTTACATTTTATCGAACTGTGGATTCGTCAAAGAGCATGCTGCTGTACCACGGTAATATAGAAATACACGCAGTAGGCCGTATTCATAGTCTTGCTCACAGCCACATTAATGTCACGTTACGAGAGTGCCAGTTCTAATATTTTAAAGCTACTTTTGCGTACGTATGTCAGTCGCAATCTGTCAGACACACCTTTTATTTCGCTATATTTCAACCCGAAATTCTGACGGGAACGTGAAAAAACGGGTATGAAGTCGCGGGCACAAAATCTAATATTAAGAAGACATACGATTGAAAATTATGTATACGTGCTGTTATATTCCACCTTCATATGCCCTGAGCTTACACAGCTCTGCCTGATATGGTCGGACCCCTGAAACAGAAGCACTTTATTCAAGCACATATCAACTAACCAGTGAAATAGGATGCGTTGGCAGGTCGCCAAGTCATTCCAACTATATAGACAGGCAGTAAAGGGTGTTTAAGTTAACACATAAAGACTATTTAACACTCTAATTCCCAAAACACACGCAGTAACCATCGTTTTAAGGATGCACCGACGAAATGAGTCTTACGCTTACGTACGGTTATCACTTGCGCTTACGCACACATACACGGACCCCATAGAATACCTTAATGAAAAGCTCATTAGAAAAAAAACTTTTTACAAAAAAATACAACCGACTTCCAAAAGAAAAAACACAACAAAGTAAAAAATAACTTTAATTTCGGAAGTCGGTGTTTTTGTTAGTTTCTTCGTATTTTGACACCGACTTCCGAAATTAAAGTTACTTTTTACTGTGTAGTGTTTTCAAATCGGTTCATAATTGTCGGAGTAACAAACATAAAAAAAACATACAACCGAATTGATAACCTCCTCCTTTTAGGGCAGTCGGTTAAAAAAGAAAAATAAACTTTGCATGAATCAATGTTCCTAGCCTTTTCCCAACTATAGGTCGGCTTCAAGCCCAACCCGATGCAGCTGAGTACCAGTATTTTACATGAAGCGACTCAGCCCATCTGATCTCAACAACCCAGTAACTGAGAAAGATAGTAAAGTATCAGTTTTCTTGACTATTATTGGCTCCTCTATCCGCAACGACTGTCAAAGATCTAGAAATGACGCCGACACCAACAGCTTTTTTTTTTTTTTTTAGGGATGGGAAATCATCCGATGACTCCTCCCGCTCTGGGTGTAGCGGGAGGGAGTGTCAGACTTCTACTGACTAAAACCCATCCATGTTCCTTCATTGCCCTTTGTGTTCCGGAGCCACGGTGTCTCTTGCGAATAATCCCGCGACTCCGGCAGGGCTGACACCAACAGCTTAGATTGCTTTTGGAGCTATAGACTACGAAGATGATCACCCATCAACAGACCGACCTTGGCAAGCGTTGCATAGCTTTTAAGAACGCATTCAACCCTAACATTTTTGAAGTGAGAGTGAATAGGCTTCTTCTAGGTAAGACCGCTCCATCCTCGACTTTGTCACCTATGACCTAGACTCTGAGTTAGAGCAAACCATAGATATAATAAAATTTCTGTGGAGCAAATCGATCTCTGGTCAATAAAAATGCCGACTCTTGAGCCAGTTTTTAAAATTGCAGCAAATATTTTTTTTTTCAGAATCAGAATCAGCGCTTATTGGTGAAACATGTTTTTACATTTAAAAGAATATTTGAAAAACTGATCTATTATCAGACTAGTAGATAACACAAGATGTGTCTCTGAATCGTTATTGAAAGTTATTGTCATCAAGGGTATGCAGTCGGCTGCAGGTTTAGTCAACAGAATTTTATTGTTATTGCAACTACTGAAACGGTCATGAATAGTTTGAGCGTACCTTCAGCTGTTTATTTGGCAACGAGCTTAGTGAAGCTGAGGGTTCACATGGCGTGAATGTTACGAGTAGTAACAAAACTGCATTACTGCGTGCATCGCAAATATTTCTACGTACAGTCCTGGAAATTTGATCACCATGATCATCATCTGCCTAGCCTTATATATTGCCAACTATATTGGGGTCTGCTTCCAGTCAAACCGGATTCAGCTGAATCCACAACCCATTAACTGCAGGGCAACAAGGTACTCCTTGGCAAGACTGGTGTCAGATTTTCTGGCTTCTGACATGGTCACCCATCCACAGACCAACCTCGGCAAGCGTTGCTTAACCTTGAAGATCGACCTGTGCGGCTGTTATTATATAGCCACGAGCTCCTCCTTTGATCACCATGATATAAGGTGAAAGACGCTCTTTGCCTGTGCGTCCACACGTTACAGACTTATCTGCCTGCGCAGACTTTGTCGTAAGCCTGTACAAACATACAATACCGTTTACCGTGAGGTTTTATAAAGCCAAATTCTACGAAATATTAGATAAAGGTCTAGCCTGCTAGGAATTGTTAAAATAACTAGCTATGACATTTCTTATAATACCTACTTACCTACCTGTATAAGTCATCATGATCGGAGATAAGTTCCTTTATTTTGTTAGTATTAAGTTTTTAATTTGTTTTATTTGTGGATGACAAAATAAACGATTATAATTACGAACTAAAGAGGCTAAATGTGTTCTCGAAAACAAAACAAAACAATTACAAAACTTTCACTGCGCGTACTGCTAAGGGTGGGATTCCCTGCCGTACTCAGTGCCCGATAACTATTAAACGTAACGAGCCTTAAAGTCAATAGCGAATAAGTTTGATATCAAATACAAATCCCTTTATTTCAAATAGACCAGTTTACAGGCACTTTTGAATAGTCAAGGTCTGTCAGTAAAATAGATGAATATAATTCTGCCGCGCTAGCGACAAGAGCAGCAAGTTGTTCTGCAGAAATACACACTCACCGATCCAATGTCCAGCGCGGCAATTGCGAGATCCAAAGAGTAGATCCTACGAGAGAGATGGCGCTAGTGCCACGCACAACATAGTCTCTGAGTATTTATATCGTAAAAATATTTAAATCGCATCTAAACAAGAAATATCTTTTGAAATATAAGTATAATAGTGTAATAAACAAGTACTATTGTTATCTGAGTGTTACATGCAAGTATAGTGAATAAAAAACTACTTTAAATAAAATGACACAACTGATATTTACATAATGTGACTCCAAACAAATAACATTTAAATAAAACTAGTACAGTGAAGTAACATTAAATATAAGTGAAACAATAAGTTATTATCAATAAAAAAGTGTGTTTGTGACAATTAAATAAAAGTGACGGTTGCGGTAAAATTATCTACAATTATTCAAATGAGCTTCTTAACGATCGTTTAATTTAGAGAAGCGACTAAAACCAGACCAATTATTTCAATTAACTTTCGTAACTACAAGTTGGCGCAGTGGATACGGCACCGAACTTGAGCGCTCGGTGTCCCGAGTTCCGTCCTCACTTACACCTAAAGACTTTTTGTGTTTTTAAAGTTCTTGTGGACCTAGTATAACCACAATAGATTATTAAGTTGTGTGTACGTTACACATAAAAATAAAATAAAATGGATAGTAATGACCAGCAGAATGTAACGTTCCGACGAATGAGGCGATCTATATCATTCCACGAAATATCTAACACAACGATATTTGACTCAACAATGTTAAGTCTGCCGGATACCTCTATTACTACGCAAAAATCTTGTTGTGAAGACTTGCGATACAAGATCGACTCATTGACAAAAAATCTTGTAACTGCGACCAATGAAATAGACAACCTGCATGATGAAATTAGCAACCTGAAAAACGAATTAGCTAAGTATTTGAAAATTATAGAAGTTTATAAAAAAATAGATTGTTCTGATTCATCAAAAACTCTATCAAACAGAAAGAAGAAAAGGCTGTCTATGCATGACAAGAACAGAGCAACCCTAATATCTTCGTCCCCTACACAAAATGTTATCGTATCCCCAGTTACGGACAAATGTGATACGGTTTCTCCTGTCAGTGAGTCTCCTGCTATCAATGTGCTGACAGATGACACTGACACAGAACCCATATTGACCCCGGGACCTGTAAATCGTAAGAACTCAAGCACTAATACTCTTCCACAAGAATTTATATCCACTATGAAGACGACTTCGACCCAAGAAACCGTAGCACCTGTGCAACAGAAGAAGGTCATTGTTTTAGGTGATGACCAAGGGCGCTATATTCGATATACCTTGCAGGCCCTGCTGGGTAATGATTTTCAAGTGATAAGCTTCTGGAAACCTGGTGCAAAAACCACAGATATCATCAATTCTTATAACTTTGATTCTCTTACGAAAAATGACTATATAATTTTATTGTCAGGTACCAATGATAGCAATCCTCTTGATTTTCAAATTGACCTCGGTGTTTGGTTAAGAGGTATTAAAAATGTCAACATTATTGTATCAGAAGTTCCCTACAACAATCACTTAAATGAACGGAGCTTGAATAGTTCTTTACGCTTCTTGTGTAATAAATATAATGCTTTATTTGTGAATATGCGATATAATCAATTTGTACCACGAAGACAGCGCCATCTTACTGTTAATATTTGTAGAAATTTACTGAAAGAAATATTACATATTGACTTCAAAACTAAATTTGTGACATATATCGAGCAAAATCGCATTCTCAATAAGATAAAAACTGACCAATCAACTCAAACTTTTGACTTACCTGGCGACGTTGTTATTAATGCCTGTGATAAATCCGTTCAAACTAATGACAATTTTGATAGCAATATTTGTAACTCCGACTTGCCCATGTGTATGGACAAAGTGCCTAAAGCTGGTAGTAGCAATTTTTTTCGTATATAAATACATTAATATCTTTCATCAAAATATTAATGGCTTAATTGGTAAGTCGGATCTTCTTACTCTCCACTTAGAAGAATTATGGGACAAGGGACAAAATATGGACTTAGTATGTATCACTGAACACAATATGTTGAATGGAGATCAGTTCCATCTATCTATCCTTAACTATGAAGTAGCCACGTTTTCAATGCGGAATACTAGGCGTGGTGGTTCTTGCATCCTTGTAAGTCGTATGCATGAATATAAAATCATTGATTTAAGTAAATTCAATGTAGCTAACGTCCTTGAATGCTGTGCAATAGAATTAATGATACATAATTTAATAGTGATTTGCATCTACAGACCACCCAAACTTAAAAATGACTGTTTAGAACAATTTTTTGCTAACTTGAATGGTATTTTACGAATGTGTAGCCTCGGTGGTTCGAAAAAGGTGGTTATATGTGGTGATTTTAATATAGACACTTTGACACAATCAAAACCATCTAATACTTTTCAAACACTCCTTTTAAACTACAACTTAAAAATTGGAATTCATCAGCCTACACGATTAGCGAGTGGTAAATGCATAGACAATATCGTCCATAATATCAGAGGTAGTAAACGTACAGTACTTGATCTTGCGTTATCTGATCATACTGCCCAAGTGATCAAATGCCCTGTGAAAAAAACATGTTGCATTAAACACTGGCATGCTCAAAAGCGCGACTATTGCCAAGAAAATTTAAATAAATTTTTTGATTCTCTTCATAATCTTAGTTTTAGTGAAGTCTATCTAAACGACAATCCTGAAGAAGCATTTAACTGTTTCTATGACTTATTTATACTTTTTTATGAACTCTGCTTCCCTTTAAGAAAAGTAAGAATTACACTGCATAAAAAATCAAAATGGGTTTCCAAGGGAATCAGGCTCAGTAGTAAGCGCAAAAGAGAAATGTTATGGCAATGCAGGCGAGCTCCTACTTCCAAAAATAAACTTTTACTAAAGCAATATACTGCTCGTTTAAAGAAAATAATCACATTGACCCAAAAATCTCAGAATGACTTTCACATAAATTCAGCCAGGAATAAATCTAAAGCGACTTGGAACATTATCAATAAAAATAAGATTAACTATCCCAGAGAAAATATACCCGAATATCTAAAAATAAATGATAATAAAATATATGAACCTCAACTAATTGCACAAGCTTTTAATGACTATTTTATAGACGAAATTCAACCGCATAATGCTACTCCTTCCTATAAATATATTGAGACAAATTGTAGCTCGATATTCATTCCTCCTACAGTACCAGCAGATATAGCAGATATTATTAGCTCTTTAAATAATACCAATAGCCATGGATATGATGGCATCAGTACAAAAGTGGTTAAACATGTGGCGCCATTAATAGGACCTCCTCTGAGTTATATCATTAATCTTTGCATTGAATATGGCCATTTCCCGGATAAATTAAAAATTACTGTTATTAAACCTATTCATAAAAAAGAAGATAAATGTATAATGGGTAATTATAGACCGATAGCGCTTATTCCAATTTTTTCCAAAATTATAGAAAAGGTTTTATACAATAGCCTATCGTCGTTTTTTGAAAAGCATGATATCATAACCAAAGAACAATTTGGATTTAGAAAGGGTAAATCCATAAATATGGCGATTTATGACGTCATCAAGAAAATCGTTTCTAGTGTTGACGCTAGGACTCCAGTGGCGGCCTTGTTTATGGATATGTCTAAAGCCTTCGATCATGTAGATCATGATGTATTGCTAAACAAATTAGAGCGTTATGGGATTAGAGGAACTGCATTAAACCTGTTTCGATCTTATCTCTCGAATCGCTCTCAAATGACAGCGCTTGTTAGGCTATGTCCGAGCTCGAAAGTTGAAAGAACATACATGTCAGGTCCTAGAAAAACTACTTATGGCGTTCCTCAAGGTAGCATTCTTGGCCCTCCATTATTTAACATTTACGTCAATGATATGCCTAGGGTCAGTAAGCATCAGATGGTCTTATTTGCTGATGACAGCACTATTTTATTCTCTAATAATGACATTGATATTCTCGAAAATGACATAAATGATGATCTTAAAAATATGGTTAATTGGTTAGTTAGTAATAATCTAAAAATAAATCTTAACAAAACTAAAATAATGACATTTAACCAAAGAGCAAATAAACCGAATTTGAATATTAAATATGGTAACGTAACAATCTCTGAAATTAACATGACAAAATTTCTGGGTCTTTATATAGATAGTCATCTGACTTGGAAAAACCATATCGACGCTTTGTCAAAGAAGCTTAGTCAATTTGCGTATGCTTTGTACAAACTTTCAAAAACAGTTAACCGAATCACAGTAAAAATAGCTTATAATGCTTATGTGGCTTCTAGCATTAGGTACGGAATAATTTTCTGGGGCAATTCTACCGACAGAGATATTGCTTTTAAAGCTCAGAAAAAATGCTTACGATCGTTTACCAAATTACAGTCAACTGATAGTTGTAAACCATTATTTAAGGAACTTAGTTTGCTCACCTTACCGTCTATGTACATTTACGAAATGGGAGTATTTGTTCGCTGTAACCTGCATTTGTTTGAAAAACTACGTTCTTGCCGTTATCCGAATACCATTCATGTTGCTTCTCATAAAACCGCATTTTTCAGCAAAAGTATCCTAGGTATGGCCCCAAAAATATATAATAGTATACCAGCAGCGATTAGAAATAAAGATTGTCTGGGATCCTTTAAAAGGTCTTTGTTTGCATTTCTAATAGATAGATGCTACTACTCCATAACTGAGTTTATTACTGATGAACAGAGGTATGACGATTCTGGCTTGCTAATTAAGCTCCCATAATATCATTTATTGATTAAATTTGAAATTTATCTATCTGACATTGTAAATCTGACATATTTTTAAATTCAATTACTATTATTTTTTATTCTAGTAAATCTGTTGACATGCCACTTTATTTTTATCTGCTGTACACCTGACATTATTATTAATATTTGTAAATGTTATTTATTGACATGCCAGATTGATTTTATTTGCCTTTTTTTTTGTTCATTTTGTACGCCATCTACTGGCAAAACATAGTGCACATATTTTAACTCCATACCGTCTGTAACTTTACCTATGTTTTACAAATAAATGATTGATTGATTGATATGGCGGAGAACGTGCAAGAAACTCCATGGACACTCTTTTAAACCAGTTCTCAATGCTTACAAAAAACTTTTTTTTTTGAAGTCGGTGTTTTTGTTAGTTTCTTCGTATTTTGACACCGACTTCCGAAATTAAAGTTATTTTTTACTTTGTAGTTTTTTTTTTGGAAGTCGGTTGTATTTTTTGTAAAAAGTTTTTTATTTTTCACTTTTTAGTGGTACCCCACACCTAACAACACCACTGCAAAATTGCAGAAAAGTAAAATACGCAATTTCGATTACTTGGAAGACATAAAACTATCATCCAAGTAGACGAATTCCAGCTATTTAGATAAATCCAAAGTTCGTAACCGATTTTCATAAAATTTAAATGGGACCAATCTGCAAGTACCTATATTCTTTCAGATAAAACAATATTTTTTCAAATCGGTTCATAATTGTCGGTGTTACGAGGTAATAAATATAAAAAAAAGACATACAACCGAATTGATAACCTCCTCCTTTTTGGGAAGTCGGTTAAAAAACATGGTTACATTCGTTGAATGAGTCTATACAATGCAAAGGTAATCTTACAATCTTCATATTTAAGGTGAGATTGTGACCTAACACGAGCCAATCAATAATACTTAATAAAAAAAAAGAATAAAACTCGTACGTCTAAGATGACAAGCCGTTAGACTATGAATACAGCCCTCTACGTCACTATATACAGAAGTATAGATTTGAAACAATCACAAGTGCTGTGAGTTCATTTCATTACCTACGTCATTAGTTTACCATCGCGACTGGTTCGTGACAGGTTCAATCTATGTTCTGATGTGTCAAAGTGACACTATGAATAGATACAACCCCCTACATCACAACACAAGTTCAGGAGCTATACTACTGAAACATACCTACTGGGGTCCCCTCAATTTATTCATTTTTATCTTGCAGAGTAAATAAATCAATTATTTTTACCAAGTATAAGTAAAAAATAAGGAAAATATGCTACACATCCGCGCATAATGAATGAAACTCGGAGTGACTGCGGGTTGGTGATCATTTTTAGGGTTCCGTACCCAAAGGGTAACCAACGGAACCCTATTACTAAGCCTCCGCTGTCCGTCCGTCGGTCTGTCTGTCAGCGGACTGTATCTCAAGAACCGTAATAGGTAGACAGTTGAAATTTTCACAGATTAAGTATTTCTGTTGCCGCTAAATTAACAAATAATACAGATTAAGGTTTAAGAGGGCTTTCACAATTTTTCTTGAATTTTAGCGTTATATTCGAGTTTTGATGTGTGATTTTGCCTTAGATATAGCCTTAAAAAAAAAAAAAAAAACAAAAATATGCCTAAGACAGTTTGATCATTTATCTTGGGAGAGTTCTAAATAAATATTTCAATTTGTTCACGTACATCAGTAAAATCCGTGACTCCGCAAAGGATGTTTCACAAAACGTTGTTTTAGGGAATCTTTTGATGCCTTGGTACACCGAAGATATTATAATTTAATCATTTATAAAAATGTCCACGGTACAACTGTATCTTTTACTTTGGAATGTTCAAATCAATTTATTACGATTCATACGGTAATACACCATAAATAATTCTGTAAAACTGAGAGTTATTGACAATTTTCCGTACGAAACTATAATTTTTATCTATGAAATTATAATCCAAATTCAAATAAAAAATATTTAATAATTAAGGTGGCGTTGCTATATTGCTTGAAAAAAAAATTGGTCTACTTAAAAGTAAAGTAAATATTTTTAAATAATTGTTGTATGCAATGCAAAAATCAATCTTGTGACGCGCGGTATTCAACTTTAGTCAACCTGAGCAATTCGATTTTGTCAAAGCGCCCTTAAGGTACGGAACCCTTCGTGTGAGAGTAGGAACGACTCGCACTTGGCCGGTTAGAACTATGCGTGTTTGACAGAATAAATGCAACACCTCTTTACAGGTCATTGTTCTCATCTTTATGATAAACATTTACTATGATGGGTACCTACCATAGTACCCTGAAATTGAGAAAAAAGTCAGCATTCGAGTACATTTTGTCGATTTATAAGGCGGTCAATTTTTTTTTCGCGAATTCGAAAAAGCGAGTGAGTGACGATCCCATATAAAATAGGAAGTATTTCATAATGATGAGTTCAATGACCCCTTAAGAGGTATTGCGTTTAGGTACCTTTTCTGTTACAGGTTGTATATTTCTTCTAGAATTCTTCAGCGTCGAGTCTACTGTTTTTTACAACATTCTATCAAAGAAAAAACATATTTTATCAGCACTTTGGAAATGTGAGTATTTTGCGCTCAATCAAGCCTTCATTTAGACCCAACTTAGCACATTCCTCTCCAAAAACATTTTTCTAAAACACATCCTCTCGATAACGCAGAACATTTCATGATATTTTTCATATCGAAATACAAAATGACCAGCCTACCCTCTTCACTGCGTAGCGTGAAGTATTAATTTAACTTGGCAACATTTTTCTAAGTGGGCAACACTTCAGCTGTATTGCCTCATTGAAGGAACCAAGATGGCGGCTGGTGGACGACTTTATATTCGAGAAATATGCAATAATACCTACATTATTTACGGTACTTCGAAGTTTTGGGGCTCGGAAGTAAGAAACGAACGCTTGAAATTGTTTCGAATCACAGAAAATTCTAGGCGGTAGTTATAGACGGTACTTTCAACACTTCTTTTTTAAACCAAGTGTGGAAGTGAATCATTATCTATGTAATATATCATAATATCCCACTGGTGGATGCCAAGTTTCACAGCTAGGCTCACCGCCCGCAAGGTTGCCTGCTTGTCGGTCTTCTACAGATTATACTTCGGTGAGTGTGACCAAGAACTCCACGACCTCATCCCATCGGCCCCCTTCTGCCATCGGACATATAGTAAGACGCTGCACTCCAAGTAACCATTTCTACCATTCCACCAATTCGCACTAAGTGTTTCCAAACGTCTTTAAGAATGCGCACAGTAAAGGAGTTGAACTTAAATAGGCGTATAATTATGTATTTTGATGTGCTACAAACTGGCACATAAATCAATGATTTTGATCCAAAGACTTAGTTTAAAAAAGTAACGTGTTTTATTGTAGATGCTAAAACATGACTACAGGAGGATCACGATGCCCTTAAAAAAGACTACACGCTCTAGTCCAAAGTCAAAAAGTTTTGTTACTAAGTAATATAAAAAACATTTATTTTATTACAATTAATTAGTTACATTATAGTCAATAGTGCTAATAATGTAAATCGTGCAATGTATATTATAAAAATTGTAAACAAAACTTGAAACCAAATATAGAAATACTTATTATAAAATATAAATACCATGTAAGTAAATGATTATTATTTTAATGATAGTATTTGAATTTAATATTATTATTTATTTATTTTTTCCTAAAAAAAAAGTGCGCCTTCATTCTCTCTCCTATTGTAAATAAACTTTGCTGTGCCCGACAGGGTCCATAATTGATACAATTTTGTACATACCAACCTGTGATACCAACTATATGTACACATTATGGAATGCAATACAGTATTGAGTATTACTAAATCCTTTTATGACTTTTTAATTGTTTACTCTTTCGAGCACAATTAATGTTCTGAGGTAGAAACTTAAAACATAGTCTATGTAGGTATAGGTGGTAAGTATATAGAATGTTGACTTTGTTCAACGCCATTCAAATAGATTTTGTAATAACCGTCACTGACCCCCTTCGTTTTATTCACATACTTAAGTCTTGAATCGACACATCTATACTTTACGCCAGATAAACGTGGAATAAAGTAGGTACATTGATCCACATACATTTATTGACTTTCATAAGATCAAAATCAGAAATAATGACATAAAGCTGTCCTGAATCGGCTTCTATCGTGATCCTTTACGTTTTCTAATAATGAAAATCAGTTCTTAATTTATTGTTCTAGTATCTACGAAGAGATATTAGAGAAAGGTCAATGTACCTACTTTATTCCACGTTTATCTGGCGTAAACTATAACTGCCTGTATCGTGAACCTTTCAACTTTTTTCTTTTTTTTTCCTTGTCATGAAAAACGATTTACAATTTATTGTCCGTGTCGTTATTGCAAATTAATATTATAATTATGTAGGGGTAATTAGTATTATATGTATGTGGTAGACCCAAATAAAAGGGCTTCACTTCTTGAAATCCTCATTTATTATTATCTTAAACTTCGTAATTTACAATGTCCTTTTTTTTCATCGTATCTAATGTTCTCCTGTGCCTTTTCACACACATAGGTACTCCTCTCATTCACACATCTACTACTCGTTGAAAATTTTGATGCGTTCTAAATAATTAAAAATCCTACATACATAATTGTATAAAATCTACCGCATCCACTTAAAAATAACGCTTCATCCCTCCTGCCTCTCCAAAGGAAAATCTTCAACTTTTTTTCCTAAGAACTCTTTATATTTTTTTTAATGTCTATGGAGAGCCTTATGAAAGGTCGAGATAGGATCTTCGCGACGCATTTTGAGGACATTAGAAAAAAATATCTTGTTTAATGAAAACCTTATTCACTTTTGGAGGCAATTCGTTTATTTTGACGTTAAAAAAGGCGGCAAATAAAACATACGTCGTAAAAGGTAAGGAAATGGTAATAAAAAAATTAAATTATTTTTTGTGGAGTCCATGGTCGGTTTTTATTATTTTCTAGTTGGTTTCGCGACCTTTTTATTCCTTTTTTTACTGATTTGGTAGTAAAACGGAACAGGGGTTATTAGTCTATCTATCATGAACCAGTCGTAAAATGGAAAAGCCTACACTGGGAAATAATAGGTAATACATTATTGCACGGACCTTTTTAGTTAAAAGTGGAAAAGGTTGGAGAACAATATAATATAAATAACAAGACTAGGTGATGCCCGCGAATTCGTAGGGGTACATAAATGAAGACTAAGATGCTTAGGTACATTATAAAATCCTAGGAATTCCACAGATTTCTTGACTTTGTAATTAATATGGCTGTGTGTTGATAGGCACTCAGGATAAATGAGTCAGTACAAAAAAAAAAGAGGATAACAGTATTTTTTCCAGGTGTTTGTCTACCCTTGTGCCACGTTTCATTCGAATCCGTTCAGCCGGTAAGACGTGAAGAGGTAACCGGAAGACAGAGTTAGGTACTTTCGCATTAATTATGATATTTGTATGTATTTAAAAGACAGTGAATGAATATAATTATAACTATCAATCAATATCCTACTAGTATCAAAAATGCGAAAGTTTGTGAGGCAGGATGGATGTTTGTTACTCTTTCACGTCAGAACACCTGAAAGGATCGTCACGAAATTTGGTACAGAGGTAGATTATAGTCTGGAATAACACATACGTCATATATCTTAGGAGTATGTTCACTAAGGACCACGCGGGCGAAGCCGCTGGCAGAAGCTAGTATTTATATACAAACTAGAGGCCGCCCGCGACTTCGTCCGCGTAAAAATTCTCGTTATTCCCGTGTAAATCCCGATCCGAAAAGTAGCCTATGTGTTATTCTGGGTCTTCAGCTACCTACATACCAAATTTCATCGTAATCCGTCCAGTAGTTTTTTCGTGAAAGGGTAACAAACATACATACACATACACATACATCCATCCTCACAAACTTTCGCATTTATAATATTAGTAGGATACTTACGTTAGTGAGTGACTGAGTGATTGACTGACTGACTGCTGGCCGATAAAGTTCCTTGGGCAGTGTACGGGAGCACTAGGAGAGGATTTCCCGAAGTCGCAGGCTAAAGCGGGATATAATATATAACTTTACTGTACAGCAGTCTCTGATCCCGCATATCAACAAGATGGTACTTTATACTCCCGTTTGATATTTCACAATAATATACTTCAAAACCGACACCCTTTTATTAAGCCCCCATATCGTAGAGGCGTTGAACCATACAGCAAATCTTTTGTCTATGACGCACTATTAATAACTGGCACTATTGTCTTTGGTAATAATAGAGTGCTGTTGAAAACCAGTCGGCTGAAAATTTTTATTTTTATATTTATGTAATTTTGGTGTGGATAAGATGTACTGGTTCAATGAATTTGAGAGAGTGTATTGTACATATTATTGTATTGTATTATAGTAGAGGTGGATTGATTGGCGTGAATAATGATAGAACTTGGAATAGAAAATAATAACGGTGGAAAAAACTTTTCTAATTTAATTAGTTTTTTTTTTTAATAGATCAAATATTATTCGCGGTCGGTTCGTCTCTATTATACATGGTTTGTTTTATAAAGTTTTATGCTATAGAAAAAAAAAACGGCCAAGTGTGAGTCGGACTCTTACGCGAAGGTTTCCGTACCATAAACTTTTTTTTTATATTTGTTGTTATAGCGGCAAAAGAAATACACACTGCGAAATTTTACACACTACAACACCCCATTAAGAGGGTAAAGGGGAGATGAAGTTCGTGGAGTACCAACTAAACCAGCGCGAAAGAATACCTAAAACTATTTCGGTTCTTGAAATAAAGCTCGCTCACAGACAGAGTGACGGACAGGAATAGACCGGGAGATCCAACTTTAAAATACCAATATCACTATGCCCAACTTAGGGCTTTGGGACTAAACCTTAAATTGGTATAGTCCCAGTCGGCACCTTCCTATCTCGGCTCCCATTTTTTTTGACTATTGATAGGCATAGGTTTGTCCACTATCTCACCTGATATTAAGCGATGATGCGGTCTAAGATGGACCATTCTTCCCTAGAAGTAACCTATTCACTCTTGACTTAAAGACTCCCAGGTTGTAGCTATCAGGAAACACAGACTCAGGCAGGGAATTCCATTCCTTAGCTGTAATTTATTTATTAAGGCGGGGTTGCAGTACTTTTAAGATTTTTGAACGTCTGAAAATCTAATTAATTATGAGTTTTTTAATAAATAAAAATCATTACATAAAAATTGAACATACCCTCAAGTAAATCGTAAAGATAGAAACGCGATTTAGAATGATTGGCTCGATACTTTTTTTTATCAAACATGACACTAAATTACAATTTTAAACGTGTACTGCTAAGAGATTTCATCACGAATACCTATATATAAAAGTTATATCAATGGATAGAGCTTTTTATTTTGAAGTAAATGTTGAAACCATATATTGTATAATTTCTTTATCAGTTTTCGCCAAGAAGAAAAAACAATCAACAGCTCGCCGGAGCGAAATAATGCCTAAATTTTGATTGTTTTTTTATTGTCTTTTCTAAATTTTGTCCGGCGACAGTCGCTGTTGTTCGTCAAAACAGTACACAGCCTACTGCAAGCCCACAATACATG
This sequence comes from Ceramica pisi, assembly GCA_963859965.1. Taxonomy (NCBI): domain Eukaryota; kingdom Metazoa; phylum Arthropoda; class Insecta; order Lepidoptera; family Noctuidae; genus Ceramica; species Ceramica pisi. Next base: position 5,845,713 of record OY982555.1, read on the forward strand.
CTCTATAAGTTCATGGGCGCCGAGATGGTACTATACCGCTTAATTAGAGCCGGTTGGACCTGGGCTTAGCTATCAGTCTATCCTGAATGAAATAAGCTGTACCACTAACGAGGCAATCACAGAAAAACTTTAATAAAACCAGCAATCCAGCATCCATTTTAACCTCTCTCTCCCATATTTAACTCCCAATACTTAATTAATGGAGTTCCATTTTCAAAGTTGGCACTCGGCAGTAGATTCGGTGCCTCGGTGGCTTATTAAAAAAAAAAGGTGATTTTTTGCGCGCCATTTAGGTCGGCCATATCGACGGTTAATATATCGACACTTGATTCGCGATTTGTGAGTGGTACAAGTTACAAGAGAACAGCGATTTAACTTGGCATTATCAGAAGGCTTTGAGTCATTCAAAGAGCAATGGAAAGGGTTATGCTTAGAGTTAACTTTCGTGATGGAATCAAGAATGAAGGAGCTGGAAAACCTAGGTTTACTGACGTAAGTCGAAGAATAGCCAAACTGAAGTGGTAGTAGGCAGGTGACATTGCCCGCAGAACAGACAGTAGATGGGGTCGAGATGAACCATTGGAAGGCCTCCCACAAGATGCGTGGACGGATGACCTGGTGAAATCAGCTGAATACGCACAATACCGGTCAATGCGGCCGTTGTCTATGAGACGTATTTCCGCTGAAATGATGGTGATGACTGATAATCAATTTAACATAACAGATGTAAGTTGTTCTTTGTGGAAAAACACGTCCCAGAAAGAGCTTTTTATCTTCAAAGTTGTTCTTAACACGAAGCCACGTTGTGGCGCTTCTATTTAAGTCTTAAGGGTAAAAGAAACATGTGCCATTTTGATCTTTTTTTCTGGTTTGCATTACAGATGTTTGGAAGCGACCGCTATCACTTGCTTTGGGGAAAAGTTTTGAACCATGAGCTTATTTAATTTTTATATAAGATGGGGAATCATCAAATGACTCCTCCCGTTCTGGATGAAAAAGTGAAGTGTCAGACTCTCGAACAAAACATGTCTGAAATCTTATTTACAATATGAAATTGGAAGTTTTCTAGGAATAACATCTGGTTGTAATGATACATTGATGTACCTACCTAATGATCACAAATAAATTGAATTTGATTTAGGCATTTTTGCATTTTCGGATCGAATTTCGGAACACTAGTGAACACACATGATCTGCAAGAAGACAAAACTTAAGTAAAATCCCTTTAACCTTATCACTTGCACCAAACTTTTTAGCGCTTCCACTTTGGTAGGTTCCCACAAATTAATTACCGCACGGTACCACTGACGTGAACAAAATGGCCGACATGACCGCGTAAAAATACAATGTATGTTACAATTAAAACGTTTTCATTTATTTTATATATTTTCGAGGTACAATGTACGATTTTCTGAAAATGTGTTTTGTTTCAGTACAAAGTCTCCATCCATCGAAAATATGACGGATACTGGCGGACGGAAAATAGTTCTGCTGGTCAATTCTGTATACATGTCGAAGTGAAGGCTTAGGTCCAATAAATGATAACATAGATTGACAACTCACTTCGTGATCACTTCACCCAAGACATCACTTCGACATTCACTGTTCTCATTCGCAAATGATTTTGACACGCGCAAACTGTCATTAATGTTCTCAAAGAGGGTAATTTTTAATCCCCGTCGATCCGAAAGGATAGAAAGAATCATCTCTTGGAATTTGCGTCGTCTTTTATAAAAAGTTGCGTCATCTAAGGTCATCTACAAATGAAGTGCCAATATTTTATTCGTAGAAGATATCTACCAAAAAAACGGTTTTAATTACTGACCATCTTCTTTTCGAGTCGATAGTGTCCCTTAAAATGTTGTGCCCAAAAGGTCCTTGACGGTCCACAACTAAGTCTTACTATTATAAATGCGAAAGAAAGATGTTTTGTAATTATAGTACGCTTTCATGCCTAAATAGCCGAACCGCTTTTGATAAAATTTTGGTAAAAAGATAGATGAGACTATGGGAGGTACAACCCTCCCCAGAGACGAAACAAACAAAGTCGCGGGCAATATATCGTTATAAATAAGAAATATCTGTACTAAATAATTATATCCGTAATAAACGTATAAGTGTGTCCGTTAGGTCCAGTACTCATTAACAGAGCCCTAAACCTATAGGAACTAGCCACAGATTAGAAATCATACTCAGAAAATAATGACCATAGAATTTTTATAGAAGCACTTACCATTCAAAAGAGGAGGGGTTACGGCAAAGTGTTGCCAGTCGTCGCGGCCAGTTATGATTTTTTTTTTTTTGTAAAATTTTGTTACAAATGAGTTAATTATATTTTTCGAAAGCGAGTTAAAAGTGATAGTGAGCGCAATATTAAAACTTCTATACAAAGTGAAAAACACTTTCTATTTCGCTTTCCTTGAACGAGGACTTGCGAGTTTGTATGAAATAACCGATAATTAAACGCTAACTAGCATTTTACTCTGTTTTATTTCATACATCTATACTATACTAATAATTATTATAAAGAGGTAACATTTGCTTGTAAGTTTGTATGTAGGGGGTAATCTCAGGAAATACTGGTCCGATTTGAAAAATTCTTTCAGTGTTAGATAGCCCATTTATCAAGGAAGGCTATAGGCTATATAATCACGCTAAGACTTAAAGGAGGCGAGCATTAATAGAAAATGTGACGCAGACGAAGTTGAAAATGTGAAGAAGGCGCGGGTCAGCTAGTACAGTATATTCCAGTATTTTACATGGAGCCATCTGACTTCAACAACCCAGTAACTCCATGAAAGCTATTCAATAATTAAATTGAAACGTGGACACTCACCAAAGGCCTGGTCCACAAAGGTGGCTCAGTGTGTAATGGAGAGAGCAATAATCGGGTTTTCTTTGGTGGATAGAATTCGCAACGAAGTCATTTGCTAAGGAACTATAGTTACAAATTGCGCGTAGAATCATTATGCTGAAGTGGAAGAGGGCCGGCCATGTCTGTAGACGGACAGACGGACGATGGAGCAGACATGTGTTGGAGTGGAGACCGAGTGTGGGCAAACGTAGTGTGGGACGCCCTGCGGCACGATGGACCGATGATTTAAAGAAGGTGGCTGGCAGCGGATGGATGTGGACTGCTCAAGACCGGTATGGTTGGCGCTCTTTGAGGAAGGCTTATGTTCAGCAGTGAACGGCAAATGGCTGGAATGATGATGATGAATTGAATTGAAAACTTCATGGATTATATTTGAGAGATGGGGATTTTACGAGTACTTTGAAGCCAACATGTAGAATTTTTTTTATATCCTACCAATTTTTGTTTTGTTTTTCTACTCTGGCAACTCTCAACATCTGACCCCTGGTCTAGGCAAGCAGCTGGACTACTATAGTATGCGACCCTCCTCTCGTGGCTTCAATTAATAATAAGTCTATATTGCACGATTGTTTGTCGTCCGGCATCAAAGATTATAGGGGTAGAAACGTCCATCGTTTACATACAACTAAAAAGTCAATTTATATTTTGCATCATTATAATATCACTCTTAGTTCAAGTCACAGACAATATTAAGAGACTTGGTGATTTTGGACTCTCGAACTACTAAAGAGAAGAGAGTATTAGAAAATAAAATTTAAGTACAAGGAAAATAACTAAGACACTATCTATATTATTAATTACACCCAAACATATTGTATATCTGATAAAATCTGTGTGGACCTAACTAAAAAATAGCGAAAACCCCATTGCAAATGGTAAGGAGTCTTTTTATTTCAACTTTTGACTGCCAAACATTGATAATGCATTTAAAAATATAAAAACTAAAACAGTGAAAAGGTCATGAAAAAATTTTTATCAATAAAATCCATTTACCTTTATCAAAGTCACGCCACCATTTTACCGTTATTAAAAATCAATTCCAATTTAGAATTTTACTCTATGCCTCGATTAAATGTGACCCAACTAGTGGCCAGTGCGTGCTATAGAAAAAAATAAATTGTCCATTGTCTATGGGCTAAATGGGGTTGCGTTCAGCCGTGTTCACATAAAAACTGTTTTGCTGTTTTTAAAATGGTCTATGCGTGATTTCAATTTAACATGTTGCGTATTTTTAATGTCGAGCGGGATTTTTTTACTCTTGTTTGTGTTTAGGGCTTGACCAGTGAAAGTAGGAAAGTACCTATAAGTTTTTATTATGGGTTACCTTATTAAGTTGAATATGACCTAGTTTTGTTTAATGAAAGCTGACTCTATTTTCATAAGAATGCTATTGAGTTGTATTCGTCAGTCACCGGCTGTCCCGCATGTGGGGCAAGGCGTGTCTTTTAATTTGCGGGGCCTGAGGTGGCGCTCATCATTGTAAAAGATGAAAACTGAATTATTTCGTTAGGAACCTATCTATTCAGATAGTACGTACAAATGTTCTAACCACCGCTCCAATAATAGATAAGTATCACGCTTAAATCATCTACCCCACACACCTAAACAACTAACTACTAACAAGCTTAAGCAGAAAAAAAAATGGATGGAAAAAAGAAAAAAATAACAGTAAGTACTTATTTACAAAAAAATGTTCGCCTCTACACGCTGAACGCGGTCTTGTAGCGCTTTTACGCAATTCAGTATCGCATAAGAGCATTTTTTTCCTTCAGTTTTTCTTCACTGTCTTTTATAAACTGAGAGGCCTGTATCCCGCGCTTTTTCCATATTATTTTTACATGGTTTATGATGAGAGGCAGAACGTAGTTGCCTTTGCCAAGCCGCGCACAATAAGAAAATGTTGCAGCTTTTTACTTGTCTATTCTCCGTTTGTGTGGAGTTGGCTTTATATTTTTTTGTTTTTCTGTTTAGTGTTACTTTTATACCTACGGTTACGTTGTTTTGTTTTTGTTAAATTGCTTTATTTGTTTTAGAGACTGGGCGGGAAGTCACGAGTTCACGACATAATATAATAATACCGTATCAACTAACCACATTAAAACTTTAATGACAACACGATTTGACAGGTACTGTGATATCGTCTTGTCATTCATTCTTAGTTTGGGATCGGGACTAATCGTACTATGTGAGCCAACTAAGAATAGGATCGCGCTTGCTGCCAACTTCACACGAAAGCTGTCAAATTAGTACAGCCAGCAAAAAGAAACTATGAAAAAAACAAACGTTATATTTTTTTATTCATTGATTTAATTATTATGTATATTCATTTCTATAAAATGTTATTTCTTGAATTCCATAAATAGATAATTTTGGATACATTAATAATATACGAAACGGTATACATTAAAAAATGAACCAATCAAAAAATGTTTTTTTATTAACATTCTTTTTCTTCAAATCCTATTCATGAATCTACCACTTATTAATTTGACGTAAAATTGATTAGAATTACCGAAAAATTACCAAAAAACTATTAAACTGAGTATATTTTTCTCTATAATTTTTTTGCACACCTTACGCTTTGGTAATGAAGTTCGCGAGTATTGCGGAACAAAATGCCGTCTTGACAGTCCTATTCTTATTTGGCTCGCATAGTAAGTTCGTAGATGATACGGAGTGATGGGATGATTATGCCCGCAACTAAGCCCGAAACTACGGACTTCGGGCTTAGTTGCTTCGAGCAGTAGCCCCCAAGATCATAGATTTTGATCGTAAATCAGGCTCGAAATTGACTATGCAGAGTGTATTTAACATAGGTATAGTAACATAACGTAAAATTTTACTAAGGCCATAATACCTGTTCTGCACAAAATATATATATGATTTCGATACTTTAAATATTCATATTAAGTATGATACAAATTGTGTACCTATGTCGCATGTTGTAGTTTTTTATTTTCAAAATTCACTGTCATTAACGATACGGTAACATCACGAACATTCATGAAGTTTCAATTTATTGCTACTATTTATTGAGTAAATGGAACAGAATTTGAATTCAACTATCAAGTTAGGAACTTAATAGGTGGTAAAACAGACCTGAAGTTTCTTTAATTTGCTTACATCATCATCTGCTTAGCCTTTTCCCAACTATATTGGGGTCGGCTTCCAGTCAAACCGGAATCAACTGAATACCAGTGTTTTACGTGGAGCGGCTGCCTACCAGACCTCCACAACCCATTAACACGGTACTTCTTAGTAAGATTGGAGTCAGATTTACTGGCTTCTGACAATCCATAACGACTGCCAAAGATCTACAAATGACAGCCAGAACCAACGGCTTAACGTGCTTTCCGAGGCACAGAGGAAACTCGGTATGTTAAGATGGTCACCCATCCACAGACCAACCTTGACAAGCGTTGCTTAACCGTAAAGATCGACCCGTGCTGCTGTTATTATTTAGCCACGAGTTCTTACATGTTGGATTTAATATCTTAATTTTCATGTTTCACTTAGCCAAAATGTCGCTGTTACCATCACGAAGAAAAGAAATCAAGGACAATAAGGTAGATGTCTAAAATATATCGAATCAGTCTGATGGAATTCCACAAAATATAAGTATTTATTCACGTAGACAAAAAAAAAATACATTTATACATAGTTAGTAGTAGTAAAATTTTTACATAGTTTCAATTTCAAGCTACCATTCTTGATATTTGATGCGTCTTAATTTTTTATCTTATAAAATGTATCTTATCAGCTTTATAACATACTAGCTTCTGCCATCGGCTTCACCCGCGTGATCCCTAGGGAACATATTCCCGGGATGAAAAGTAGCTTATATGCTATTCCATACTATAATCTATCTTTTGTTCTAAATTTTATTAAGATCCGTTAAGCCATTCTGGCGTGATTGAGCAAACAACCAAACTTTCACATTTATAATATTACTAATTTGGTGTAAAGCGAAATTATAACTATCTTCCCCTCGACAGTTTATTAAAAGATATTGCAAACTGTCCTATGCCGTTTTTCGAAGCTGCTCGCTAGTCTCTAGGCGCCAAGCAAGCCTGCCTGTGCGTTCGCGACCTTATACAAAAATAATCCTTATAGTATGATTCAGTATTCACGCGCGATGGCTTATTATTAGCGTATTTCATGTTTATCTTTGGTGTTTCTATACCGATTTCTATGATTATTTTTTATGGAATAGTTAATAATGTTAACTTTTTTAATTAGGGATGACTGAGACTGTTATAAACGTAAGAGTAGACAACTATAATAAGAAAGCTTCGAACTGCTAAGCTATCGGGAGTTACACGTGTTATTGTGCGTCAATCATAAAAGATAGACATGTGCTGTCATGGAATATTTTTTATATAATTTTAAGGAGAACATTTCCGTCATACATGATTTCTGTGTAGCTGTAACCATTAAGGTTGCACACGCGACGGAAGCTTAAAAAATGGAGTAACTTCTCCCGTTTTCCCAACATTTCCCTTGACTGCTCTGCTCAAATTGATTGTAGCGTGATGAAAAGTATACTATAACCAGCTCAGGAGTATGAAAAATAATTGTACCGAGTTTCGTTAAAATCCGTCGAGTAGTTTTTGTTTCTATAACGGTTAAACAGACACACAAAAATTTTACTGATTGCATTTTTGGCATCAGTATCGATCCCTAATCACCCCCTGATAGTTATTTTGGCAAAATATATCACGTACAGAATTGACCTCTCTATAGATCTTCTTATCATATATATATATAAAACAAAGACGGGTTTGTTACAACACTTATAACTCGAGATCTTTTTCGTGTTTATTGATTCGTTGGATTTGTCTCCGACCCGAATGGCAGAATACATCTTAAAAACAATGAAAACTCTATATGTGCAATGAATACTTAATTGACGGGAGCGAAGCCGCGGGGGACAGCTAGTTTATTATAAGTATGGATAGAAGAAGATAGATAGATATAGATAGATAATATCTAAAATCAATAAAAAAAAAAACAATCAATTCAATCGTGAGGACGGGTTTAAATTGTCAAATGTCTGGAATCCAGTGATTCGAATGTGTAAAAACCGGAGATTTCAACAAAGTGTTAGGTACTTCGCGGTCAGATACGGTTAGTGTTGTGTGTCGAGAACAGTTGCGGGAAAAAAGGTGAGTTTGAGGACAGTGGTACCGGAGATGGTCGTAATAAAAGACTACGAAAGAGGGTAGACCGATATATCTGCAAATAACATCCCACCCGCAAGATCTTCAGTTACTCCGTGATCATGGCGTTTGCAACAGTGCCGAAATATCGGAAACTCGCAAATAAAAAGGTACATGGTAGCAATCCCGATATTAACTATTCTAATACTATATCTATACTAATATTATAAAGCTGAAAAGTTTGTTTGTTTGCTTGAACGCGCTAATCTCAGAAATTACGAAAAACGTGGGGTATAACCGGAAATAGTGCGTGCGATAACACTTGATTATATTATTATTAACTAGCTTCTGCCAGCGGCTTCGCCCGCGTGATCCCTAGGGAACATGTTCCCGGGATTAAAAGTAGCTTATGTGCTATTCCAGACTATAATCTATCTTTGTTCTAAATTTCATTAAGATTCGTTAAGCCTTTCTGGAGTGATTGAGTAACAAACAACCAAACCTTCACATTTTTTTTTTCATTTTTTCTATTGATTGTAGCGTGATGAAAAGTATACTATAACCTGCTCAGGAGTATGAATAATAATTGTACAAAGTTTCGTTAAAATCCGTCGAGTAGTTTTTGTTTCTATAACGGTTATACAGACAGACAGACAGACAGACAGACAGACAAAAATATTACTGATTGCATTTTTGGCATCAGTATTGATCCCTAATCACCCCCTGATAGTTATTTTGGAAATATATTTCATGTACAGAATTGACCTCTCTACAGATTTATTATAAGTATATAGATATAGATGTAAACAGGAACTAAGTGGTTACATAATGTTATTAAATTTAAATACAGATAAAAGAAAAATAACGAAAATCTATGATTGATCAAATCGAATACTTCAAAATTAATAATCGATTCCTCAAATCCGACTATCGAAGAAAGGGTTTCTAACACTTGCATGATTAGAAGTGCCCCATAATTTGGATGAGTCTGTCAGTGAGTCAGTAGCCCTATAACTTCTCAACGGTTTAACCTAATGCATAGAGTATATAACCACTAGAGAGCGTATAGGCCGATTTCTTCACGCGGCTCACTACAGCGGGCCGGGGGACGAGGAACAACGCGCAGCTGCAATTGGTCCGTTCAAGGTCAAGTTGCATAGGTAGCGTATGGTTAGTGGTGGCACTACTTGATTAAGGTGAATGCTCCAGGGTAGCCCGTGAAATTCAAATATTTTTATGTTTTTTGCTATTTGCAGGTCATTGTGAAGCTGTATGTTGAACAAAATACAATTCGCGATTGTAAAAAGCATTTATCTAAAGCATTATAACCATTTGAATCATCAATATAACTCACTAAGTTCATATAACTCGATTGAATGTGATTTCGTGAAAAAGTCATTCAATCGAGTTGTATGAACTTAGAGGGTTATATTGATAATTGAAATGTATAATTCTTTAGGAAAATATACGTTACGACCGCGAATCGTATTTTATTTAACATACAGCTTCACACTGACCGGCAAATTGCAAAAAACATCAAAATATTTGAATTTCGCGGGCTACTCTGGCGCTTCCACCTTAAAGGAAAATAGTCGATATCGATAAAATGGATTTTAACATTATAAAAATACTCAATCCAAACAAACAGCGCTATATCTTGTTTAAACAAAGTCTCCCTATTAACCTTATCTTTCCACTTTAATTTTAATTCTGAAATCTTCGAAAATCTAAAATGAGAACATAATAATATCCTTGGACATTTCACACAATGCCATCTAGTCCCAAGCTAAGCAACCTAATGCTTGTGTTATGGTAACGAGATGGCTGATAAACTACTTATATACGTTTTTTCTTTTTGTAAATACATACATATTATAGATAGAAAAACACCCAGACTCGGAACAAATACTTGTAGGTCGTACAAATATTTGTTCCGTGCGGGAATCGAACCCGCGACATGCTGCGCAGCAGTCAATCGCTCAACCACTGCACCAACCGTGTCGTCAAAGACATGTATGTCAAACACACAGATGAAAAAACTGAGACCCTCCTCCTATTTTTAAAGTCGTTTAAAAGTAGTTAAGTGTTTAATGTAATTATGTTAAATCATTAAACGTAACAGCACAGATTTTTACGATAAAAATACAAAGGGGAAGACAGGGATAAAAATATAAGTATTTCCTAATGAAAGAAAGAGACTTTTCCAAAAGACATCAACGCGCGCTTCTCACAGTGTGCTCGTTCACCTAACCACCATTTTATATAGACCCCTGCGGTGGCTCATTATCTGATTAAATCAAAAATATTTTGCGTAGTCTTTACTCTCCGATGAAAAGTTATGCCATCCTTTTTGTAACAAGAGGTCTTGGAATGTTTCCCACTCAAATTCACGGGGTATGAAGGCATTTTTATGCGTTATAAATTGCATAAAAATTAAAACGATTTGTAAAAACTTAGCGTGCCCACAGGTCTAACACTTGGTCACAACTAAAATGGTTACTAGTGTCAGCCTAACATTATGAGCAAAAACACTAATAGTTTTCGTGCGTCGGGGCACTGTATGCGCAGTCAAGTGGTTTTATAGTCTTTGACCTAATGTTTTGAAACATTGAGGTTGTAAAATTGTAAAGAATTGGTTTCATCAAGTTGCGATTATTACAAGCAAAATTATGAGGGGGGTAGAAACAACTCGAAATGTTTCTTGTAAATTTACACACTGTGTGCGTTAGGCCAGAACTTGGCCTGGCGCACTGCCGTGCGTCTAGATAATATACTTAAATTAATTTTATTTAATTGAATGGTCATTCAAGACTTTTCCCAAAAGCTTGCTTAAAAAAATACTGTAAAAAAGAAGAAAAATAGAAAAACACAGGAGAATTAAAACAAAAAAAGGAGCAAAACAAATAGGTATTGTGATATTTATTCAAAACAAAAAAGAAACTAAAGTGCCAACTATAACGACTTACAATATGGATGCAAGATAAAAGTGTTCTCCAAACGCTCAAATGCTCATGACTTAACGTTGCTCTAACCACTGCAAGCCTTTTGACAATCTTCGAAACTTATGAAATTGTTCATATTTCCATTGCATCCGCCATAGATGAACTTTTGACATCTGTCCGTGTTCGAGTTATAGTAGAATCTGAAAAAAAAAAAAGCGAACCTTAGCATTACTTAATCAGAGGTCAATCCTAATATTGCCATGAGGCGAGTGAACTTCCAGGGAGTGCTTTTTAGAACTCTATTACAAAGCAGCCTAACACGACGCCGTCACTTTGTGTGTCTTAGTGTTTCATATTTATATGTATTAGTTTATTTTTATATTTTGTCGAATAAGTTTATTTTATTTTGTATGGGCTACTGTTGCCTGAAATAAAGGAATAATAATAATAACTCTACCGCAGTATCTCTACGTTGACGTCGTGGTGGGGCTTGCGCGTTCCGATAGACCTTAGGTCATACCTAGGGTGAGGGGCCAGACAAAGAGAGATACAATCCGCAGGGCAGTTTTGTGGCGAACTGTTGGGCAGTAGCGACCCCACGAACCTAATCTCCCGGGAGAAGTCTTGTTCCTCATCTCCGGCTTGCCGTTATTGGCTGGCCAGAGTGAACACTGACGAGGAACAGAGCTCCCACCTCTTTCTTGCCTTAATTAGCCGGTCTGAGTGCAGATTCGCTAGAGCATACGTGCTCGGGAGAAGGACGTATAATCCAGTAAGATGCTGGTAGGGATCTTGACCGCACTTCCGGGATTGTCCTGATAGCCGTGGTATACCTCTCCACTCCTCTAGCACCTCAGGCTATGTTGCCACCTTGGCGCTACGTCACTTTGTGCTAGCGACCGTTTTCGGGGGCCCATTCATTGAGTGTGCAAGTCACCCCCTGCCATTTAAAAGCCGTGTATATTGTTAGTGGTCAGGCAGGGCCGCAGGGGCCAATAGTTCTTCTATAATAAACGATTATCAGTCCACTAAACCACCCAAACCCATAACGTTTCATCTTTTGTTTCCATATTCTGCAATAGTACTGTTCCAAGTGCATACAGGGATAATCGCCGGTTGGTGCCCCATTACATTTGAAATGTCTAATGGGGCCTCTGCGAGTTGGTTTCGGCCCCTCGTACGCCTACCAAAGGACCGGGTACCAGGGACCCGAGACAGAGAAAAATAAAATAAAATAATAATAATAATCATAAAGCCTCCGCCATCCGTCCGTCCGTGCATCCATCCGTCCATCTGTCTGTCTGTCTGTCAGCGGGCTGTATCTCAAGAACTGCAATAGGTAAACCTTTGAAAATTTCACGGATTGTGTATTCTATTGCCCCGCTCGCTACGAGTATAACAAATAATAAAAATTAAGGTGTGCGAGTCCGAAAGGGTTCCGTATCCGGTTGTTTTTTTATGCTTTCTTAAAAAAAAAGTTTCCTACTACCTATTCAGAGACCTACTGAGAATACACAAAAACAATAATAAAAATCGGTCAAGCTGTTTCGGAGGAATTCGATAGCAAAAATCGTGACACGAGATTTTTATATATTAGTCTAGCTAATGCCCACGACTCCGCCCGCTTAACAAACCTTCCTCGAAAACCACTCTATCCATAGGTGAAAACAGTATGAAAATCGGTGTAGCAGTTTTTTGAGTTCATCGAACAGACAGACAGACGCGGCGAAGGACTTTTTTATAATATGTAGTTAAATTGAAATGATAGTGATAGTAAAGAGGTAAGCTTTTTTTCCGTATCGACTGCACCGATTTTGGTAATTCTTTTACCAAAAGAAAGCCACATTATTTGTGAGTTTCATAGGCGAAAAATACCGCTCAACTAATTGGGTACGGGTCGGCTAGTTGAGTAATAAATGGATAAGGAACATACGATTGACCACTATCTCACCTGATGGTAAGCGATGCTGCGATCTAAGATGGAGCACGATTGCCTAGAAGTAACCTATTCAGTTGGTTGTAGCTATCAGGAAACACAGAATAAGGGAGTTCCACTCCTTAGCTGTACGCACAATGAATGTATTCCCAAAATGTTTTGTGCGTATAGGTGGGATGTACAACTTACCTGATTAAAAAAGCACGGCATGGTCCTGTGTCCGCAGGTAGCGAGCATAGTGGATCTAATAAAATAAAAAATAATTAATAGCTGGATAAAATTTTATTTATTTAAAATTTCACGGACATAAAGTCGTTATTTCAAGTAAACCATTTATAGGCACTTTTGAACTGTCAAGGTTGGTCAGTCAGAAACATGAAGCTACGAGTACCTAGTTGCACGTTCCAAAGCGTAGATCTCGATGGAGAAGAACGTGCAAGAAACACTCTTTAAATCAGTAAATCTTTACAAAATAATCGTTAGAAAATCTTCGTAAATATTTACAAAAACCGGAAAATACACCCTATGGAAATTTGAACTGACTACCTATTACGGTTTATGAGATATAGCCCGCTGACAACTTAGTAATATGGTTCCGTTGGTTACCATTTCAGTAAGGAACCCGAACACGTTAGAAATAAAAGTTTTTTTTTTCTTTATTGATTCCAAGGGATTTTTGTATATAAAAATGACGATGACAATCCCATCGTACCTTATACTACTGTCTTAAGGTTATACCGCACTGTGCGGCAGCGGAGCGACGCGACACGCAACGGCAAAATATTCTTTGTAAGAAATTGTATGAGGTATAACGCACTACGCAGCAGCGTGCGACGCGCCGCGACACTTCAAGTGCGAACGTTTTTACGTGTCGCGTCGTTCCGCTGCCGCTAAGTGTCGCACAGTGCGGTCGAGCCTTTAATCTGCTTAAAGTTAAAATTAACACTTTAGTTAAACTTAATGGAGCTGCATCCAATGTTGGCGAAGCTAGAATACTATGAAAGGCACCAACATCTAGATAATTTAACTTAAATTGTCTTGCCAATTAATCTCTTTTTTTTTGCATTGAAAAGTGTTAAACGTCGTCAATTTTCTGACATATGTCACAATTAGGTGAGTCGAATTTTCTCATTAAAAATGCAAAGCTTTTATTGAGAATGTGTCCGCAAAGCAATCCACATGAGGTCACTATTTGATGTCTAAACAGTTGAGCATTTGTGCATTGATGAACCAAGGGAAATAAAGAGGCTCGCATTATACAGGGAAATTGAAAAAATACCCGAAACCTCTTAGGCAGTGAAAGTACACATGATTATAAGCAACTTTTGTTTTGGTAAAACTCCGAAATCTCGAAAAAAATATCAGCTGTTTCATACAAAATGCAGTATTTAGCCAATGAAAATGTATGAAACAGCTGATATTTTTTTCGAGATTTCGGAGTTTTACCAAAACAAAAGTTGCTTATAATCATGTTTACTTTCACTGCCTAAGAGGTTTCGGGTATTTTTTCAATTTCCCTGTATTATTTGGTACCATATTCCTTTAGATTTAAACCTATCATCAAAGTATTCTTTAATTTTTTTTTAAATATGTTGACTTAAAAATAGAAAGCAATTCTGTAAAGTTAGGTAAAATATTTAATGAAACTAATTACTTAAAAAGTATAAGAACTTATTTCTCTAACCTTATCTATTATGGGACATAAAGTGACGATCCATTTTTTTATGTTGCCGTCACGTTAACACGACACACACGATTACACAATTATTTTTTTAATTGCTGTAGGTACTTAGGTACCAGTTTTTTTAATTTTTGTCGATGTTGTTTAGATTGAGCCTAAATGAGAGCTCTGAAAAAAAAAATCGAAATTTGCCGTAGTCTGTGTTTTCTGATAACTACAACCTGGGACTCTTTTAACTTCTAGGCAAGCGTGCTCTATCTTGAACCGCATCATCGCTTACCATCATGTGAGATATAGGTCAAACGCGTGCCTATCAAAAGAAAGAAAATCGCGGTTTTTTTTGACAAAGTTGCGTTCGGCGCTCGAGGCCAACATTATAAACAAATCAGAAAATCAGAACTACCTGATTTGACGCAAACGCTGATATTATAAAGTTACTGGATTTATAGCCTTTGTGCTTATTATTTTTAACCGACTTCTCAAAAAGGAGGAGGTTCTCAATTAGGTTGTATGTGATTTTTTTTTATGTTTGTTACCTCATAACTCCGACAATAAATGAACTGATTTTGTTTTATCTCCATTAAATTTTATCGAAATCGGTTACGAACTTTGGATTTTAAATCGAAATAGGTGGAATTCGTCTACTTGGATGATGGTTTTATGTCATCCAAGTAATCGAAATTGCGTATTTTGCTTTTCTGCGATTTTGCGATTTTGCAGTGGTGTTGTTAGGTGTGGACCACTAAAAAGTGGAAAAAAATAGTCGGTGTCAAAATACGAAAAAACTAACAAAAACACCAACTTCCGAAATTAAAGTTATTTTTTACTTTGTAGTGTTTTTTTTTTGGAAGTCGGTTGTATTTTTTTGTAAAAGTTGTTTTACTTTTTACGGTTCGTAGCCAAAGGAGAATAATAATCAACGGAACCCTATTACTAAGCTTCTGCTGTCCGTCCGTCTGGGTGTCAAAGAGCTTTATCTCAATAACCGTAGGTAGACAGTTGAAATTTTCGCAGATTGTGTATTTCTATTGCCGCTATAAAAAAAAAAAAAATTGTTTCAAAACCCTTCGTGTGCGAGTCCAACTCGCTCTTGGCCGGTTATTTGTGTGTCTTTTGCAAGTTTCAAATAATTTTCTTTCTTTTCTTCTATCTGTTAAAAACTCACCTTTAGCGGCGTAGACAACGGCCACAGATAACATCAGAAGAAAAATATAAATTTTCATTTTGAACTTCGTCTTCAAACCAATGTTTCAACAACAGTAGATAGAGCACAAACTATGTAAATACAATGGTTGTTTTTCATTTATATCAAAAAGGTATCGTTGGAAATACAGGGATGTACTAAGGGTGCGTGAAATTTGCAGTTCGGTTGAAATAATATCTTGAAGGAGTTGTGGGACGCCTTAGCTCAGGGACAAAATAGGCTTAAGGCGAGGTTGCAGTACTGTGTGTTTTGACGAACAACAGCGACTGTCCGGCGAGCGAAATAATGCCTAAATATTGATGGTTTTTTCTTCTTGGCGAAAACTGATAAAGAAATTATACAATATGGTTTCAACATTTACTTCAAAATAAAAAGCTAGCTATCTGTTGATATAACTTTTATATATATTCGTGATTAAGGGCCTCTTTCACCATCTCCAAGTAAAGCGTTGATTAGTTACTTCCCAATTAAAGTTAATCGGCAAGTAAAACTTACGAGTATCTACTGTCAATTTCACAAGCGAAAATAAAGCTTCGAGTAACAACTTACCGGTTAAGTGAATGACTTAACAAATCATACGTTGCATTCGTTCAATATTACGTCAACGTTACTCGTCAAATGTCATTGTTAGGTTAGCTGTCATTTGTCATTTCATTTTGTGTATTGTTTGTTGTGTTTTTGGTTAGGAAATTATTGCGTGTGGATTTTTTTTTTTTATAAATTATCATGGATAAAGTTAAAAGAGATAGAAGTGCAAACTTTTCACTCGTACTGAAATACCAAACTGTGTCAAGTGTCGGCGATAAGACCCCGTCCACGTCCATAGGCGCAAGTAATGGTGGACGCGACCGTATCAAAAACAAGGAAATTGTAAGGAAAACTAATTAGAATTATAATTGAATCAGATTAGATTAGGTTTAGCATTCTCTAATTAGTGTTATAAGGATATTTTCGCATCATAGGTTTAGTTAGATTCTAGTTTAAATGCGAATTTAGATGTAAGGTTTTTGTATTGTGAATAATTACGTAGATTGAAAATGTGATTTTTTGTTAGTTTTAAAATAAAGGACTTGACCCAAAACCACTTTTACAAAAAGAATTGAGTTAATAGGACTTATGGTTTTCGAGATATTTCCAAAAATGTATAGTGAAAATTTGTTAACCGCCAAGTAAACACGCTAATTGGCAGACGATGTGGCAAGTAAGTTACTGGTCAGTTTAATCATTGATTAGTGCTACTCGAACGTCGTGAAATTGACACTTGCAGTTACGTATGACTTTAACTGGCGATTAGTCTACTCGATACTTTACTCAAGGGTGGTGAAAGAGGCCCTAAATCTATTAGCAGTACCTACATGTTTAAAATTGTAATTTAGTGTCATGTTTGATAAAAAAAAGTATCGAGCCAATCATTCTAAATCGCGTTTCTATCTTTACGATTTACTTGACGGTATGTTCAATTTTTATGTAATGATTTTTATTTATTAAAAACCTCATAATTAATTAGATTTTCAGACGTTCTTAAATCTTAAAAAGTACTGCAACCCCGCCTTAAAAAAAACCGGCCAAGTGCGAGTCAGACTCGCGCACCGAGGGTTCCGTACAAACCTGTAGTAGGTATTAAATTATAAGCAAAAGTAGCGATTTACGATTTATGACGTATTAAAAAGAAACTACTTACTAGATCTCGTTTAAACCAACTTTCGCTGGTAGTTTACATGGTAATGTACATCATTTTTTTTTTTAGTATTACCATTCTCTCATTTTAGGAGTTTAGGGGGGGGGGGCACTAAACCTTAAATACGCAGAACATTAATAAATGTTTTCAGATTAAGTTTTATGTTTGCTATTTATTGTGTTGTGAAGTTCTGGTAGAAAGCCGCTTCACGTAGAATACTGATATTCAGCTGAATCCAGTTTCACTGGAAGCTGCCCTCGATATAGTTGGGAAAAGTCTAGGCTGTTGAGTAACTAGCTACCAAGGTTGTTGTTGTTGTTTCGTCTACAAAACTCGGAATGTTGTATCCTATTAATCACGTCTCTTGCTACTTCTGTAATCATAAAACTTAAAGTATTTTTAAACATACATGTAAGCTTTAATATGACGTACTGTATTTCAATGTAAATGAATCTTTTTTTTAGGGCACGGCTCTATACAAATTCCGGCCATGTCCATGGAAAGTGGAGTGTTGCCACAAATTATATCACAAGTGCACATTAATTTATTGTTCATTGTAGTAGTAAGTAATCCATCCCTGTTGTAAACCAACGAACATTTAAGTGCCGTCAGTTATAAAGCAATTAAAAAAAAAACGTGAAAATGTTTGTACGGAACCCTCGGTGCGCAAGTCCGACTCGAACTTGGTCGGTTTTATTACTTCAGGCTCATTTATAAGTTATAAGTATGAAATAAAAAAAAAATAAACCGATTTCAAACATGTATTAATGAATAGCTAAAACCGGCCAAGCGCGAATAGGACTCGCGCATAAAGGGTTCCGTACCATTGTATTTTTATTGTTTGTTGTTATAGTGGCAACAGAAAAACATACCCTGTGGAAATTTGAACTGTCTACCTATTGCAGTTTATGAGATATAGCCTGCTGACAGCTTTGTACTACGGTTTATGACATATAGCCCGCTGACAACTTAGTACTACGGTTTATGACATATAGCCCGCTGACAACTTAGTACTACGGTTTATGACATATAGCCCGCTGACAACTTAGTACTACGGTTTATGACATATAGCCCGCTGACAACTTAGTACTACGGTTAATGACATATAGCCCGCTGACAGCTTAGTACTACGGTTTATGACATATAGCCCGCTGACAACTTAGTACTACGGTTAATGACATATAGCCCGCTGACAACTTAGTACTACGGTTTATGACATATAGCCCGCTGACAACTTAGTACTACGGTTAATGACATATAGCCCGCTGACAACTTAGTACTACGGTTAATGACATATAGCCCGCTGACAACTTAGTACTACGGTTTATGACATATAGCCCGCTGACAACTTAGTACTACGGTTAATGACATATAGCCCGCTGACAACTTAGTACTACGGTTAATGACATATAGCCCGCTGACAACTTAGTACTACGGTTTATGACATATAGCCCGCTGACAACTTAGTACTACGGTTTATGACATATAGCCCGCTGACAACTTAGTACTACGGTTCCATTGGTTAACCTTTGGGTAAGGAACCCGAACACGTTAGAAATAAAAGTTATTTTTTTCTTTATTGATTCCAAGCGATTCTTGTATATAAAAATGACGATGACAATCCCATCGTACCTTATACTACTGTCTTAATCTGCTTAAAGTTAAAATTAACACTTTAGTTAAACTTAATGGAGCTGCAACCAATGTTGGCGAAGCTAGAATACTATGAAAGGCACCAACATCTAGATAATTTAACTTAAATTGTCTTGCCAATTAATCTCTTTTGTTTGCATTGAAAAGTGTTAAACGTCGTCAATTTTCTGACATATGTCACAATTAGGTGAGTCGAATTTTCTCATTTAAAATGCAAAGCTTTTAGTGAGAATGTGTCCGGAACGCAATCGACATGATGTCACTATTTGATGTCCACTCAGTTAAGCATTGTGCATTGATTGATGAACCAAGGGAAATAAAGAGGTTCGCATTCTATTACTTTGGTACCATATTCCTTTAGATTTAAACCTATCATCAAAGTATTCTTTAATTTTTTTTTAAATATGTTGACTTATAAACAGAAAGTAATTCTGTAAAGTTAGGTAAAATATTTAATGAAACTAATTACATAAAAAGTATAAGAACTTTTTTCTCTAACCTTATCTATTATGGGACATAAAGTGACGATCCATTTTTTTATGTTGCCGTCACGTTTCAAAACACACACGATTACACTATTATTTTTTAAATTGCTGTGGGTACTTATGTACCAGGATTTTTTATTTTCATCGATGTTGTTTAGATTGAGCTATGAGAGAGACAATATTCTAGTCTCATATCTTAGCAAATTTTGTCTACTTTAAAAAAGAAGGTAATATCAAAAACTAGTCTTTCAGGGTTATAATCGCCTAAATCTGAAAAAAAAAAACGAAATTTGCCGGAGTTTGCGTTTTCTGTTAACTACAACCTGGGACTCTTTTAACTTCTACGCAAGCGTGCTCCATCTTAAACTGCATCATCGCTTACCATCATGTGAGATATAGGACAAACGCGTGCCTATCAAAAGAAAGAAAATCGCGGTTTTTTGACAAGGTTGCGTTTGGCGCTCGAGGCCAACATTATAAACAAATCAATAAATCAGAACTACCGGATTTGACGCAAACGCTGATATTATAAAGTTACTGGATTTATAGCCTTTTCGTAATTATTTTTAACCGACTTCCCAAAAAGGAGGAGGTTCTCAATTCGGTTGTATGTGATTTTTTAAATGTTTGTTACCTCATAACTCCGACAATTATGAACTGATTTTGTTTTATCTCCATTCAATTTTATCGAAATCGGTTACGAACTTTGGATTTTCAATCGAAATAGCTGGAATTCGTCTACTTGGATGATGGTTTTATGTCATCCAAGTACTCATACCCACCCATACCCATGGTACCCATTGTACACTTGTTTTTATAAACGTTTTCCTGTACTTTTTATGAGGTGTACAATAAAGTATATAATAAATAAATAAATAATCGAAATTGCGTATTTTGCTTTTCTGCGATTTTGCAGTGGTGTTGTTAGGTGTGGGGACCACAAAAAGTGGAATAAAATAGTCGGTGTCAAATTACGAAAAAACTAACAAAAACACCG
This sequence comes from Ceramica pisi, assembly GCA_963859965.1. Lineage (NCBI taxonomy): Eukaryota > Metazoa > Arthropoda > Insecta > Lepidoptera > Noctuidae > Ceramica > Ceramica pisi. The sequence continues at coordinate 5,866,323 of OY982555.1, forward strand.
ACTTCCGAAATTAAAGTTATTTTTTACTTTGTAGTGTTTTTTTTTTTTTGGAAGTCGGTTGTATTTTTTTGTAAAAGTTGTTTTACTTTTTACGGTTCGTAGCCAAAGGAGAATAATAATCAACGGAACCCTATTACTAAGCTTCTGCTGTCCGTCCGTCTGTGTGTCATGAGCTTTATCTCAATAACCGTAATATATGATACAGTTGAAATTTTCACAGATTGTGTATTTCTATTGCCGCTATAAAAAAAAAAAACTATATATTTGCAATACACCAAAGAGGCTACCGCTGCATCAATCAAATAAAGCAATAGAAACAAGCATTAAGTAAATAATAATGGCAGTATTTCTTCTAATCCTGCAAAGGATTTTCTGCATCAATCAAATAAAGCAATAGAAACAAGCATTAGGTAAATAATAATGGCAGTATTTCTTCTAATCCTGCAAAGGTTTTACAAAAAAATACAACCGACTTCCAAAAAAAACACTAGAAAGTAATAAATAACTTTTATTTCGGAAGTCGGTGTCAAAATACAAAGAAACTAACAAAAACAGTTTGTTGTAAAAAGTTTTTTATTTTTCACTTTTTAGTGGTACCCCACACCTAACAACACCACTGCAAAACTGTATGATCCACTGCAATATTGTCTGAAACGTTACAGTTATATGCTTATAAATTGAGTGTTCTTCTCGATTTACTTGGGATCCCATCATCATAATATTATGCCAACTAGATGGCCAGGGTACCAACTTGAATATGTACCCTAACGAACAAAAAAAGAATTACGCAAATCGGATTAGAAATGTTAAAGTTATCGACATACTAATATACAAAGTATCGTCAATTTAAATGAATCTTTTTTTTAGGGCACGGCTCTATACAAATTCCGGCCATGTCCATGGAAAGTGGAGTGTTGCCACAAATTATATCACAAGTGCACATTAATTTATTGTTCATTGTAGTAGTAAGTAATCCATCCCTGTTGTAAACCAACGAACATTTAAGTGCCGTCAGTCATAAAGCAATTAAAAAAAAAACGTGAAAATGTTTGTACGGAACCCTCGGTGCGCAAGTCTGACTCGAACTTGGTCGGTTTTATTACTTCAGGCTCATTTATAAGTTAAAAGTAAGTAATTTAAAAAAAATAAACCGATTTCAAACATGTATTAATGAATAGCTAAAACCGGCCAAGCGCGAGTAGGACTCGCGCATAAAGGGTTCCGTACCATTGTATTTTTATTATTTGTTGCTATAGCGGCAACAGAAAAACATACCCTGTGGAAATTTGAACTGTCTACCTATTACAGTTTATGAGATATAGCCTGCTGACAGCTTAGTACTACGGTTCATGACATATAGCCCACTGACAACTTAGTACTACGGTTTATGACATATAGCCCGCTGACAACTTAGTACTACGGTTAATGACATATAGCCCGCTGACAACTTAGTACTACGGTTTATGACATATAGCCCGCTGACAACTTAGTACTACGGTTTATGACATATAGCCCGCTGACAACTTAGTACTACGGTTAATGACATATAGCCCGCTGACAACTTAGTACTACGGTTTATGACATATAGCCCGCTGACAACTTAGTACTACGGTTTATGACATATAGCCCGCTGACAACTTAGTACTACGGTTAATGACATATAGCCCGCTGACAACTTAGTACTACGGTTTATGACATATAGCCCGCTGACAACTTAGTACTACGGTTTATGACATATAGCCCGCTGACAACTTAGTACTACGGTTTATGACATATAGCCCGCTGACAACTTAGTACTACGGTTTATGACATATAGCCCGCTGACAACTTAGTACTACGGTTAATGACATATAGCCCGCTGACAACTTAGTACTACGGTTTATGACATATAGCCCGCTGACAACTTAGTACTACGGTTTATGACATATAGCCCGCTGACAACTTAGTACTACGGTTTATGACATATAGCCCGCTGACAACTTAGTACTACGGTTCCATTGGTTAACCTTTGGGTAAGGAACCCGAACACGTTAGAAATAAAAGTTTTTTTTTCTTTATTGATTCCAAGGGATTTTTGTATACAGGGTTATTTGTAAAACAACAGCAACCTCTTAGGCAGTGAAAGTACACATGATTATAAGCATTTTTTGTTTTGGCAAAACTCCGAAATCTCGAAAAAAATATCAGCTGTTTCAAACATTTTCATTGGCTAAATATTGCATTTTGTATGAAACAGCTGATATTTTTTTCGAGATTTCGGAGTTTTGCCAAAACAAAAGTTGTTTATAATCATGTGTACTTTCACTGCCTAAGAGGTTGCTGGTGTTTTACAAATAACCCTGTATACAAAATGACGATGACAATGTCATCGTACCTTATACTACTGTCTTAATCTGCTGTTAAAATTAACTCTTTAGTTAAACTTAATGGAGCTGCATTCAATGTTGGCGAAGCTAGAATACTATGAAAGGCACCAACATCTAGATAATTTAACTTAAATTGTCTTGCCAATTGATCTCTTTTGTTTGCATTGAAACGTGTTAAACGTCGTAAATTTTCTGACATATGTCACAATTAGGTGAGTCGAATTTTCTCGTTAAAAATGCAAAGCTTTTATTGAGAATGTGTCCGCAAAGCAATCCACATGAGGTCACTATTTGATGTCTAATCAGTTGAGCATTTGTGCATTGATGAACCAAGGGAAATAAAGAGGCTCGCATTATATTATTTGGTACCATATTCCTTTAGATTTAAACCTATCATCAAAGTATTCTTTAATTTTTTTTTAATATGTTGACTTATAAATAGAAAGCAATTCTGTAAAGTTAGGTAAAATATTTAATGAAACTAATTACTTAAAAAGTATAAGAACTTATTTCTCTAACCTTATCTATTATGGGACATAAAGTGACGACCAATTTTTTTATGTTGCCGTCACGTTTCAAAACACACACGATTACACTATTATTTTTTAAATTGCTGTAGGTACTTATGTACCAGGATTTTTTATTTTCATCGATGTTGTTTAGATTGAGCTATGAGAGAGACAATATTCTAGTCTCATATATCATAGAAAATTTTGTCTACTTTAAAAAAGAAGGTAATATCAAAAACTAGTCTTTCAGGGTTATAATCGCCTAAATCTGAAAAAAAAAAAAACTAAATTTGCCGGAGTTTGCGTTTTCTGATAACTACAACCTGGGACTCTTTTAACTTCTAGGCAAGCGTGCTCCATCTTAAACTACATCATCGCTTACCATCATGTGAGATATAGGTCAAACGCGTGCCTATCAAAAGAAAGAAAATCGCGGTTTTTTGGCAAAGTTGCGTTTGGCGCCCGAGGCCAACATTATAAACAAATCAGAAAATCAGAACTACCTGATTTGACGCAAACGCTGATATTATAAAGTCACTGGATTTATAGCCTTTGTGCTAATTATTTTTAACCGACTTCCCAAAAAGGAGGAGGTTCTCAATTCGGTTGTATGTGTTTTTTTTTTGTTTGTTACCTCATAACTCCGACAATTATGAACTGATTTTGTTTTATCTCCATTAAATTTTATCGAAATCGGTTACGAACTTTGGATTTTAAATCGAAATAGTTGGAATTTGTCTACTTGGATGATGTTTTATGTCATCCAAGTAATCGAAATTGCGTATTTTGCTTTTCTACGATTTTGCAGTGGTGTTGTTAGGTGTGGTGACCACTAAAAAGTGGAAAAAATAGTCGGTGTCAAAATACGAAAAAACTAACAAAAACACGGACTTCCGAAATTAAAGTTATTTTTTACTTTGTAGTGTTTTTTTTTTGGAAGTCGGTTGTATTTTTTGTAAAAAGTTTTTTACTTTTTACGGTTCGTAGCCAAAGGAGAATAATAATCAACGGAACCCTATTACTAAGCTTCTGCTGTCCGTCCGTCTGTGTGTCAGCGAGCTGTATCTCAGTAACCGTAATATATGATAGAGTTGAAATTTTCGCAGATTGTGTATTTCTATTGCCGCAATAAAAAAATAAAATAAAAATAAGTTTTTGTTACAGAACCCTTCGTGTGCGAGTCCAACTCGCTCTTGGCCGGTTATTTGTGTGTCTTTTGCAAGTTCCAAATAATTTTCTTTCTTTTTTTCTATCTGTTAAAAACTCACCTTTAGCGGCGTAGACAACGGCCACAGATAACATCAGAAGAAAAATATAAATTTTCATTTTGAACTTCGTCTTCTAATCAATATTTCAAGAACAGTAGATAGAGCACAAACTAAATAAATACAATGGTTGTTTGCCATTTATATTAAAAAGGTATCGTTGGAAATACAGGGTTGTACTAAGGCTGCGTGAAATTTGCGTTCGGTTGAAATAATATCTTGAAGGAGTTGTGGGACGCCTTAGCTCAGGGACAAAATAGGCTTAAGGCAAGGTTGCAGTACTGTGTGTTTTGACGAACAACAGCGACTGTCCGGCGAGCGAAATAATGCCTAAATTTTGATTGTTTTTTCTTCTTGGCGAAAACTGATAAAGAAATAATACAATATGGTTTCAACATTTACTTCAAAATAAAAAGCTAGCTATCTGTTGATATAACTTTTATATATATTCGTGATAAAATCTCTTAGCAGTACACGTTTAAAATTGTAATTTAGTGTCATGTTTGATAAAAAAAAGTATCGAGCCAATCATTCTAAATCGCGTTTCTATCTTTACGATTAACTTGAGGGTATGTTCAATTTTTATGTAATGATTTTTATTTATTAAAAACCTCATAATTAATTAGATTTTCAGACGTTCTTAAATCTTAAAAAGTACTGCAACCCCGCCTTAAAAAAAACCGGCCAAGTGCGAGTCAGACTCGCTCACCGAGGGTTTCGTACAAACCAGTAGGTATTAAATTATAAGCAAAAGTTGCGATTTACGATGTATGACGTATTAAAAAGAAACTACTTACTAGATCTTGTTCAAACCAATTTTCACTAGTAGTTTACATGGTAATGTACATCATATATTTTTTTAAGTTTTACCATTCTCTTATTTTAAAAGTTTAGGGGGGGGGGGGGGCACTAAACCATCAATACGCAGAACATTAACAAATGTTTTCAGATTAAGTTTTATGTTTGCTATTTATTGTGTTGTGAAGTTCTGGTAGAAAGCCGCTTCACGTAGAATACTGATATTCAGCTGAATCCAGTTTCACTGGAAGCTGACCTCGATATAGTTGGGAAAAGTCTAGGCTGTTGAGTAACTAGCTACCAAGGTTGTTGTTGTTGTTTCGTCTATAAAACTCGGAATGTTGTATCCTATTAATCACGTCTCTTGCTACTTCTGTAATCATAAAACTTAAAGTATTTTTAAACATACATGTAAGCTTTAATATGACGTACTGTATTTCAATGTAAATGAATCTTTTTTTTAGGGCACGGCTCTATACAAATTCCGGCCATGTCCATGGAAAGTGGACTGTTGCCACAAATTATATCACAAGTGCACATTAATTTATTGTTCATTGTAGTAGTAAGTAATCCATCCCTGTTGTAAACCAACGAACATTTAAGTGCCGTCAGTCATAAAGCAATTAAAAAAAAAACGTGAAAATGTTTGTACGGAACCCTCGGTGCGCAAGTCCGACTCGAACTTGGTCGGTTTTATTACTTCAGGCTCATTTATAAGTTAAAAGTAAGTAATTGAAAAAAAATAAACCGATTTCAAACATGTATTAATGAATAGCTAAAACCGGCCAAGCGCGAATAGGACTCGCGCATAAAGTGTTCCGTACCATTGTATTTTTATTATTTGTTGTTATAGCGGCAACAGAAAAATACACCCTGTGGAAATTTGAACTGTCTACCTATTACGGTTTATGACGTATAGCCCGCTGACAACTTAGTACTACGGTTTATGACATATAGCCCGCTGACAACTTAGTACTACGGTTTATGACATATAGCCCGCTGACAGCTTAGTACTACGGTTTATGACATATAGCCCGCTGACAACTTAGTACTATGGTTTATGACATATAGCCCGCTGACAACTTAGTACTACGGTTTATGACATATAGCCCGCTGACAACTTAGTACTACGGTTTATGACATATAGCCCGCTGACAGCTTAGTACTACGGTTTATGACATATAGCCCGCTGACAGCTTAGTACTACGGTTTATGACATATAGCCCGCTGACAGCTTAGTACTACGGTTTATGACATATAGCCCGCTGACAGCTTAGTACTACGGTTTATGACATATAGCCCGCTGACAGCTTAGTACTACGGTTTATGACATATAGCCCGCTGACAGCTTAGTACTACGGTTTATGACATATAGCCCGCTGACAGCTTAGTACTACGGTTTATGACATATTATAGCCCGCTGACAGCTTAGTACTACGGTTTATGACATATAGCCCGCTGACAGCTTAGTACTACGGTTTATGACATATAGCCCGCTGACAGCTTAGTACTACGGTTCCATTGGTTAACCTTTGGGTAAGGAACCCGAACACGTTAGAAATAAAAGTTTTTTTTTCTTTATTGATTCCAAGGGATTTTTGTATACAGGGTTATTTGTAAAACAACAGCAACCTCTTAGGCAGTGAAAGTACACATGATTATAAGCATTTTTTGTTTTGGCAAAACTCCGAAATCTCGAAAAAAATATCAGCTGTTTCAAACATTTTCATTGGCTAAATATTGCATTTTGTATGAAACAGCTGATATTTTTTTCGAGATTTCGGAGTTTTGCCAAAACAAAAGTTGTTTATAATCATGTGTACTTTCACTGCCTAAGAGGTTGCTGGTGTTTTACAAATAACCCTGTATAAAAATGACGATGACAATGTCATCGTACCTTATACTACTGTCTTAATCTGCTGTTAAAATTAACTCTTTAGTTAAACTTAATAGAGCTGCATTCAATGTTGGCGAAGCTAGAATACTATGAAAGGCACAAACATCTAGATAATTTAACTTAAATTGTCTTGCCAATTAATCTCTTTTGTTTGCATTGAAAAGTGTTAAACGTCGTCAATTTTCTGACATATGTCACAATTGGGTGAGTCGAATTTTCTCATTAAAAATGCAAAGCTTTTAGTGAGAATGTGTCCGGAACGCAATCGACATGAGGTCACTATTTGATGTCCACTCAGTTAAGCATTGTGCATTGATTGATGAACCAAGGGAAATAAAGAGGTTCGCATTCTATTATTTTGGTACCATATTCCTTTAGATTTAAACCTATCATCAAAGTATTCTTTAATTTTTTTTTAAATATGTTGACTTATAAACAGAAAGCAATTCTGTAAAGTTAGGTAAAATATTTAATGAAACTAATTACATAAAAAGTATAAGAACTTTTTTCTCTAACCTTATCTATTATGGGACATAAAGTGACGATCCATTTTTTTATGTTGCCGTCACGTTTCAAAACACACACGATTACACTATTATTTTTTAAATTGCTGTAGGTACTTATGTACCAGGATTTTTTATTTTCATCGATGTTGTTTAGATTGAGCTATGAGAGAGACAATATTCTAGTCTCATATCTTAGCAAATTTTGTCTACTTTAAAAAAGAAGGTAATATCAAAAACTAGTCTTTCAGGGTTATAATCGCCTAAATCTGAAAAATTTGCCGGAGTTTGCGTTTTCTGATAACTACAACCTGGGACTCTTTTAACTTCTACGCAAGCGTGCTCCATCTTAAACTGCATCATCGCTTACCATCATGTGAGATATAGGACAAACGCGTGCCTATCAAAAGAAAGAAAATCGCGGTTTTTTGCCAAGGTTGCGTTTGGCGCCCGAGGCCAACATTATAAAAAAATCACTAAATCAGAACTACCCGATTTGACGCAAACGCTGATATTATAAAGTTACTGGATTTATAGCCTTTTCGTAATTATTTTTAACCGACTTCCCAAAAAGGAGGAGGTTCTCAATTCGGTTGTATGTGATTTTTTAAATGTTTGTTACCTCATAACTCCGACAATTATGAACTGATTTTGTTTTATCTCCATTAAATTTTATCGAAATCGGTTACGAACTTTGGATTTTCAATCGAAATAGCTGGAATTCGTCTACTTGGATGATGGTTTTATGTCATCCAAGTAACCATACCCACCCATACCCATGGTACCCATTGTACACTTGTTTTTATAAACGTTTTCCTGTACTTTTTATGAGGTGTACAATAAAGTATATAATAAATAAATAAATAATCGAAATTGCGTATTTTGCTTTTCTGCGATTTTGCAGTGGTGTTGTTAGGTGTGGGGACCACAAAAAGTGGAATAAAATAGTCGGTGTCAAAATACGAAAAAACTAACAAAAACACCGACTTCCGAAATTAAAGTTATTTTTTACTTTGTAGTGTTTTTTTTTTTTGGAAGTCGGTTGTATTTTTTTGTAAAAAGTTTTTTACTTTTTACGTTTCGTAGCCAAAGGAGAATAATAATCAACGGAACCCTATTACTAAGCTTCTGCTGTCCGTCCGTCTGTGTGTCACGAGCTGTATCTCAATAACCGTAATATATGATACAGTTGAAATTTTCACAGATTGTGTATTTCTATTGCCGCTATAAAAAAAAAAAAAAACTATATATTTGCAATACACCAAAGAGGCTACCGCTGCATCAATCAAATAAAGCAATAGAAACAAGCATTAAGTAAATAATAATGGCAGTATTTCTTCTAATCCTGCAAAGGATTTTCTGCATCAATCAAATAAAGCAATAGAAACAAGCATTAGGTAAATAATAATGGCAGTATTTCTTCTAATCCTGCAAAGGTTTTACAAAAAAATACAACCGACTTCCAAAAAAAAACACTAGAAAGGCAAATGCAAATGGCTTCCTATTCGCCTTCGCCGGAATGCCCACATCCTTTCTCTGCTTTATAATGTACTTTTTAATCCTACTACTCCTTTTTATCTTAAAGAACGCTTTCAGTTTCTCTGTGACACACATTCTAGGTCCTTGAGATCTACGGAAAATCTTAAATTAAGTATTCGCATGCATTCCACATCATTTTTTGACAAGTCTTACACTATTCAAGCAGCTCGTTTGTGGAATGCATTGCCCATAGATGTGAGACGTGCTCAAACGCTAGCAACGTTTAAAGAAATGGTGAAGGAGCATTACCTCTCACTATAAATTTTCTTCTCCTTTCCCAATTAAATATTTGATATTTATTAGTATGTGTTAAATATTTTATGCGTTTATTTTATATATTATATCTAAATAATATTATTTATGATGTTTGTACACTGACCGCCCTAAATCTAACTACTTTCGTTCAATCCATCCTAAGGTTGTCTGTAAGAGATTGCCCTGTGCGATAAGACCGCCCATTGTACACTTGTTTTTATAAACGTTATTCCTGTACTTGTTATGAGGTGTACAATAAAGTATATAATAAATAAATAAATAAATAAATAACTTTTATTTCGGAAGTCGGTGTCAAAATACAAAGAAACTAACAAAAACAGTTTGTTGTAAAAAGTTTTTTATTTTTCACTTTTTAGTGGTACCCCACACCTAACAACACCACTGCAAAACTGTATGATATTGTCTGAAACGATACAGTTATATGCTTATAAATTGAGTGTTCTTCTCGATTTACTTGGGATCCCATCATCATAATATTATGCCAACTAGATGGCCAGGGTACCAACTTGAATATGTACCCTAACGAACAAAAAAAGAATTACGCAAAACGGATTAGAAATGTTAAAGTTATCGACATACTAATATACAAAGTATCGTCAAAATTATATCGTCCAAATAACAATAATGCTTATAAAATAAAAACTCCTAGACCAAACAGAAAGAAATTTTTATGGAACCACCTGGCAGCAATGTCGCGTGGAACAAAAAAAAGAATCACGCGAATCGGTCCATTAACCGCGGCGTAATCGATGTACATACATAGAAAAAAAAAAAACATACCGGCCGAATTGAGAACCTCCTCCTTTTTGGGAAGTTGGTTAAAAAATAAGTTTTTGTTACAGAACCCTTCGTGTGCGAGTCCAACTCGCACTTGTCCGGATATTTGTGTGTCTTTTGCAAGTTCCAAATAATTTTCTGCCTTTTCTTCTATCTGTTAAAAACTCACCTTTAGCGGCGTAGACAACGGCCACAGATAACATCAGAAGAAAAATATAAATTTTCATTTTGAACTTCGGCTTCAATCCAATGTTTCAAGAACAGTAGATAGAGCACAAATTAAATAAACACAATGGTAGTTTGCCATTTATAATAAAAAGGTATCGTTGGAAATACAGGGATGTACTAAGGCTGCGTGAAATTTGCGTTTGGTTGCTGGTCGGTTCAAGGTTACTCGGGACAAAAATATCTTGAAGGAGTTGTGGGACGCCTTAGCTCAGCTGTGGACAAAATAGGTTTAAAAAAAAACCGGCCAAGTGCGAGTCAGACTCGCGCACCGAGGGTTCCGTACAAACCTGTAGTAGGTATTAAATTATAAGCAAAAGTAGCGATTTACGATTTATGACGTATTATAAAGAAACTACTTACTAGATCTCGTTCAAACCAATTTTCACTGGTAGTTTACATGGTAATTTACATCATATATTTTTTTTAGTTTTACCATTCTCTTATTTTAGAAGTTTAGGGAGCGGGGGGCACTAAACCATCAATACGCAGAACATTAACAAATGTTTTCAGATTTAGTTTTATGATTGCTATTTATTGTGTTGTGGAGTTCTGGTAGACAGCCGCTTCACGTAGAACACTGGTATTCAGCTGAATCCAGTTTCACTGGATGCTGACCTCGATATAGTTGGTAAAAGTCTAGGCTGTTGAGTAACTACCAAGATTGTTGTTGTTGTTTCGTCTACAAAACTCGGAATGTTGTATCCTATTAATCGCGTCTCTTGCTGCTTCTCAAATCATAAAATTTAAAGTATTGTAAAGACATGCATGTAAGCTTTAATATGACGTGTATTTCAATGTAAATGAATCTTTTTTTTAGGGCACGGCTCTATACAAAATCCGGCCAAGTCCATGGAAAGTGGACTGTTGCCACAAATTATATCACAAGTGCACATTAATTTATTGTTCATTGTAGTAGTAAGTAATCCATCTCTGTTGTAAACCAACGAACATTTAAGTGCCGTCAGTCATAAAGCAATTAAAAAAAAAAACGTGAAAGTGTTTTTTTTTATGGGAAAGTTAGTTTTTATACATTAATTGGAGTCGTTTTGAAATTATGTTATCTACTTAAATAAATATATATTTTAAACATGAATAATGTAGGTGTTGGTATCAGTTGTAGGTAGGTACCGAAATAAATCATATAGGTACAAACATACATTGCAAGTTTAGTACTACTCCTGGGTAAGCTCGCTCTATCGTAGACTTTGTCTCTGTCATCTCTGAACTAGACTAGAGTCAAGAGAAAACGCATTTTAGTAAAAATAAATAAAAGCTTGTATACTATATACTATGTACTATATACTAAACTTGTATATATACCGCGTGTATCTGACATCGACGCACAAACGATTTCTATGGGTCCGGGGCATGATTCTGAACACCCTAGACTTAGAATTTTTCGTCGGCTTTTTTCTCATTTTTTCATTTTTTTCAAGGATTTTTTTACTTTAGACTGCTCATAATCGTTATTCTGACCTAACCCAATGAGATTTTTAATAAAAAAATAATTAATTAACTACTTTCACTAAAAAGAGCAAACTGAATACAACCACAAATAGATATCAGCTCAGCTGAGCTGATACTTTGTGGTACTCTTGAAAAAAATGAGAAAAGAACCGACGAAAAATTCCAACACTGGGGTGTCCAGAATCATGCCCTGGACCCATGGAAATCGTTTGTGCGTCGATGTCAGATACACGCGGTATAATAACGTGTAACGTGTGTGCGTGTTGTGTGCGGGGGCACAGAGGAAATGAAACGTGAATACCGAACCGAACCGAACCGAACCGAACCGAACTCCTCCGAAATGGTTTGACCGATTTTCATGCTTTATTGTGTGTATAAATACCAATAGAATAGATAGTATTTTGTATTCAAAACAACGTTTGCCCAGTCAACTAGTAACCTTATACAATTCATAATTGTATCATGATCACTACATATTATGTAAAAAAAGTCCTACTGCACCGATTTCCATGCTGTTTTCACCAATGGAGATAGTGGTTCTCGAGGAAAGTTTAATATATAATTTTTCGGGCGAAACCGCGGGCAGTGGCCGTTACTGTTTAAAACCCATTTGTTTCTCCTAACGCTCTTTGCGTTCCAGAGCCGCGGTGACTCTTTCGGAGAAATTCAGCAACCCTGCAGACCCACACTGCAGGGCTCCTCTTCGTGGTTACGTTTGAAGTTGCTATTTCATGAAGTTTTCAAACATAATAACATGAAATGAAAATGAAATTAACAAAATAAAAGACTTTGGACTTTATGAAAGCTGGCCTAGACAACTTCCAAAGATTTCCAAATATCAGCCAGAACCAACGGCTTAACGTGCTTTCGAGCTTAACGAGGCTCAGAGGAATCTCGGTATGTTAAGATGGTCACCCATCCACAGACAAACCTTGGCAAGAGTTGCTTAACCGTAAAGATCGACCCGTGTTGCAGTAATTATTTAGCCACGAGTTTCTCAACGCTCTCAGTAATTTGCTCACATGTTGGATTTAATATCTCAATTTTCATGTTTCACTTAGCTAAAATGTTGCCGTTACCATCACGAAGAAAAGAAATCAAGGACAATAAGGTAGATGTCTAAAATATATCGAATCAGTCTGATAGAAACCACAAAATATTAGAATTTTTTCACGTGAACAAAAAAGTTACATTTACAGTACGTTGAAATCTCTTGTGACGTCTCTTGTAAGTGCATTTTTACATAGTTTCAAGCTACCATTCTTGATCTTTGATGTATCTTAATTTTTTATCTTATAAAAGTATCTTTCAGTTTTATAATATACTAGCTTCTGCCAGCGGCTTCGCCCGCGTGATCCCTAGGGAACATATTCCCGGGATGAAAAGTAGCTTATATGCTATTCCAGACTATATAATATTACTCGTTTGGTGTATAGCGAAATTATAACCATCTTCCCCTCGACAGTATATTAAAGGATATTGCAAACTGTCGTAAGCCGTTTTACGAAGCTACTCGCTAGCTTCTAGGCGCCAAGCAAGCCGCCTCGCCTGCCTGTGCGTTCGCGACCTTATACAAAAATAATCCTTAAGGTGGCTCTAGTCGATATTTTTTCCATAGAAACTTCGGGAGGGTATTACTCCGCTGTTTGACAGAGTACATCAAAAGTTAAACATAATATCGTTTTGTCATATTATTAGTTTTGTCTGTATGGAAACAGAATGGTAAAATAAAACGCCATTAAAAAGTTATGAGCCACCAAAGTTTCGTTTTTCTTGCCAATTTTAACGCATCTTTGGGCGTAAATCTACACTAATAATATAAAGAGGAAAACTTTGTTTGTATGTTTGTTTTTGTTTGATTGTAATGAATAGGCTCAAAAACTACTGGACCGATTTTAAAAATTCTTTCACCATTTGAAAGCTACATTATCCACGAGTAACATAGGCTATATTTTATTTTGGAAAAAATAGGGGTCCGTAAGATATTTGGGATTTTCGGACACAAGGTGTAAAAATCAACCATAAAAGTTACTTATTTTGCGTACGCTGCCTAAACTATAAAAGATAGAACCATAAATTGTTCTAATTAATATAACTATCTATGTCGAGCGAGGCACAAAAACCATTTTTTTATTTAAAAATCTTGATTTTTTTTTACTACATTTAAACGCGTTTACTTTACTCATGCTAATAATCCGTATCAAAATAAAGTATTTCATCACTAAGTACAGTTTATGTAGATAATATTTGGTCTTCGAATGATTAAAATCGGACGTTTGGTTTTGAAGTTATGGCGAAATTAAAATATTACGATTTCTGCTGGTATTATAATAAATGCGAAAGTTTGTGAGTGAGTTTGTGTGTAGGTTTGTTACTCAATCACGTCAAAACGACTGAAGGGATCGGGGTAAAATTTAGAACAGGGATAGTTTATGGTCCGAAATAACACAAAGGCTATTTTATCCCACGGGAACGCGTACGAAGTCGCGGGCAGAAGCTAGTAAGTAATAAACACAATGTAAAATCTTTAAAACTAAGTCGGTACCGACAAAGCTCAATTATCGAAGAATTCAATAACTTTTATTTTTAATCGATTTATGCAGTAGGTTTTTCATAAAACTCGATTTACGAAAGGCCTTCTCATATTTTTTTACGCGCGAGTTAAGGAACCCCAACCTACCAATATTAGCTTTGTCAGACAATAAGTATTTACTAGATTATTATTTCTCAATTTCCCCACTGCGCGATCAGCATTTATAATTATCTAGAACATGCGTCAATCTGATCACGCTGTGGATGTACTACGTTAGCAATTAAGTTAGTATATAAGATCAATATCTTGTTAGATGAAGGCAATTACTGTTTCGCTGTAACTCTGTCGGAATAAAGTTATTTTTTAACACTTCCGTTGTCGCTTACTTAATTGGCGCAGCCGGTAGGATCTCTGTAGTCAGTTTGCCGTGTATACAATTCTACGTGGAGTAGCCGACGTCCGTGTCTACGGTTTAGCAGAGATAGCCGAACAAATAAATTCATTAAGGAGCCACTTCGAGTTACGGAAGAGGACCAGCCACAGCAGTAATTCAGGGAGCATGGAGCTAGCTGCGGAATTGTGAGTAAATCTTTTTCACCTTCCTCTCAGCTCTTCCATCTATATCCCAACCTTGTAATAGTCTATGTGTTTGTGTTTTATTAGGGATTGGACAACGCCGTAATAATATTTGCATAGATTTTAAACGTACTAATATTTTAGAATAGTGATAGTTTAGTAGCACATTAGTGTGATTTTTTTTTCTCTCCGCGTTTGTTTCTTTCATAACTTTTCACAATGGAAAACGTAACCCGTGTCCCACAGGAATTGGTTAACATCATACCAATATTCAGCGGCGACACTAGAATGTTGCCTTTATTTATAAAAAAATGTGAATACATTTTGTCTACGTTCTTAGGAACCGCAGCCCAAAATGAATATTTATTTCATGTAGTAACTAGTAGGTTATCAGGCGAAGCAGCCAGTTTGGTAGGCGAAAGAGAAGCTATAGGTACGTGGGACGAGCTGAAGAAGTTGTTAAACCAACACTTCGGTGATCCACGCACAGAGGATTGTTTAGCAATGGAATTAGAATCGTGTAGAATAAATAAGGGTGAAAGTTATTTAGATTTTTGCCATAGAATACAGCGGATGAGAAGTGTTTTATTTGCTAAAATATCAGAAACTGTCATTGATGAATCTCTACGTAAGGCAAAGCAAATCATTTTAAATAGTAACAGAGCGATGAATGCTTTCTTGTTTAATTTACCGCCATTTTTAGTTAGATTAGTTCGTTTGCGCGACGTCACAACGTTAGAGGATGCATTAAAAATAGTTTTAGAAGAACAAAACTTCCAGGCAGTCTATGAGTCGAAAACAAACGACAGACGTAATTTTAGCAGAAATAACAGACCCAATTTGCCTAATAACCAAAATGCAATTGAATCTAATAATCAAAAGAAAGATTCACATAGCATATCAAGTACACATGTACCGAATAGTGCTACAAACAGCACATCTACACCGAACAATTCGCATCAGCCCAGACATTATAAACAACATAATAATATTCAAAGAAATCAAGACAATTTTAATCGTACAAACAACAATAATGCGTCACCGCAGTCAAGTAGGTCATTTGTTCCGATTGCACAACCGAACCAACAGTTCGCGGCACATGCACCGAGCACGCCGTCTTTTGCAGCGCAAGCATCTACGTCGGGTGCGAATACTGATGTCACCATGCGTACTGCAAGGTCGCGACGTGTTAATTACATAAATAATTCTAATAATAATTAACAGAGTTCAAGTTATTCGTACAATAAGTGCCAAGAATTTTCTCCTGAAGAACCCGGGGCGGGAAATTTTTGCATAACGGCCTCTACCCTAGAGAACGAATAAAAATAAATTGTAATAAACGCTTAAATTTACCACATATAGTTATACCAGAATTAAAGGCAGTTTTTATGATAGATACGGGGAGTGTTAGATCGTTTATAAGCCCGTATATAGCGAATAAATATTTTAAAAATTATCTACAGTATGAACCCTTCGAAGTTGTTAGCACTCACGCATCGAGTGTTCATAGTGAAACGGCTATTATTCCATTACCGGTTACCTTTGGAAGTCAAGAGTTCCATAAGTTTTATGTCTATAGTGTCGACGATAGGTATGATGGGTTAATAGGTAGCAATTTGCTGAAGCAATTACAGGCAAAGATTAATATGGAAAATCAGATATTACATTTAAAAAATACTGATATTCCTATCATATATTCACCGCCTATGAGAGAGGTATATAATCTACCATCTCGTAGTGAACTTAGAGTAAGACTCCCAGTCAACTTACTGAACGGGGAAGCTGTGTTAGATTTTAAGCAATTTACGGAAGGGATTCGAATGCCCGCCGCATTAGTTACGTGTATTGAAGGCTATGCAACAACTGTTATTCAGAATTATAGCCATGAAAATAGAAAATTAGTAGTTACGGGACCTTTTCAAGTGGAACCATACATACAGGACCCATCTGTTAGTGTTAATTTCATAGATAATAATATAGAAGTGGACAGCTTGCTAACAGAGAATTTAGACAAATTGCAGTTAAATCATATGAATTCAGAAGAACGAACGGTTATGGAGGGACTTTGTAAAGAATACAAAGATATATTTTATTGTGAAAATATTCCGTTAACCTTCACAAATCAGGTTAAACATAGAATAAGAACAAAAAATGAAGACCCAATAAACATTAAGGCACATAGATTGCCACCTAATCAAACAAAAGAGATCAGTAGTCAAGTCGAGAAAATGTTAAGGGATAACATTATCCAGGAATCTCATTCTCCCTGGAGTGCTCCCGTACATTTAGTGCCGAAAAAATTAGACGCGTCAGGCCAACAAAAATGGAGGATGGTAGTTGACTATAGACGGCTCAATGAAATCACAATTGATGATAAATACCCTTTGCCCAACATTAACGATTTATTCGACATGCTAGGACGACCCTCGATTTAGCTAGCGGGTACCATCAATTAGAGGTTCAGGAGAAAGATAGAGCTAAAACTGCGTTTAGCACACCTTCAGGTCATTATGAATTTAACAGAATGCCGTTTGGGTTAAAGACCGCACCCGCAACTTTTCAGCGAGCGATGGATAACGTCTTACGAGGCCTTCAAGGCTTACATTGCTTAGTATATCTCGATGACGTCATTATTTTTTCTAAAAGCTTGCCTGAACATGTAGAAAAACTTAGGGCAGTTTTTGACCGCTTCCGTCAAACAAATTTAAAAGTTCAATTAGATAAGTCTCACTTTCTTAGAAAGGAAGTACTCTACCTAGGGCATACTATTACAAGTGAAGGTTTGAAACCAAATAATGATAAAATAGACGCTATTCTTAGGTATCCTATACCGGAAACGGTTACACAGATTAAAAGCTTTTTAGGACTAATCGGTTATTATAGGAAATTTATCAAAGATTTTGCCAAAATAACTAGACCATTAACAGCTTGTTTAAAGAAAGGTCGCAAAATTGTAATTAATGGGGAATATAAAGAATGTTTTGAGACATGTAAAAAGCTTTTAACAAATGCACCTTTGTTACAATTTCCTGACTTTAGTAAAACTTTTATTTTAAC
The DNA here is from genome assembly GCA_963859965.1 of Ceramica pisi. Lineage (NCBI taxonomy): Eukaryota > Metazoa > Arthropoda > Insecta > Lepidoptera > Noctuidae > Ceramica > Ceramica pisi. The sequence continues at coordinate 5,884,114 of OY982555.1, forward strand.
CACGGATGCATCCAATTTTGCGATTGGGGCTGTATTGTCACAAGGAACGATAGGCTCAGATAAGCCTGTAGCCTATGCTAGTAGAACCTTGAGTGACACAAAAGTAAAATATAGCACTATCGAGAAGGAACTTTTAGCCATAATATGGGCAGTTAAGCACTTTCGACCGTATTTGTATGGTAATAAGTTTACCATATTTACAGACCATAGACCATTAGCTTGGCTGTATTCATTGAAAGAGCCCAATAGTAAACTCACGCGATGGCGGTTAAGGTTAGAAGAGTACGATTTCGAAATAAAATATAAGAAAGGCCCTCAAAACACTGAATTGCAAGACCCCGAAACTCCAATAGAAACGATAGAACTTTCGGATTCTGATGATGGGGTCACTGCCAACTTAGTTTCAAATAGAGAACACGAAGGCATTCCTAGTTTAAACGAAGCTGTCGATACTAAACCAAAACAGATTTTAATTCATTCATGGTTTAAAAATAAATTAGACGTAAAAGATATTTCAAATAATAAACAAAAAATTCTCGAAGTTCACTTACCGACAAATAACGATATATTAGTTAAAGACTTTTTGAAAGAGTATATTGATCCAAAACATAAGTACTTTATATACTTCGAACACCCATCTTTTAGAAAAACTTTTTCAAACATGGTAATTAAGTTATTTAAAAAGGATTCAGTTAAGTTAACCGAGTGTACAGAAAGAGTTATAAATTTGACAGGATCTGAAGAAGATCAAAAAGAAGTTATTTTAAAATACCACGACGGGAAAACATGTCATAGAGGTATTAAAGAAACTTTAACCAAACTTAAAAGACATTATTGGTGGGCAAACATGAAAGAGACAGTCACGGCAATCATAAATGCTTGCGAAACATGTAAACGCATGAAATATGATAGAAAGCCGATTAAACCCCACATTCAGTTAACACAAACCCAGGATGCCCCTTTTCAGGAAGCTTTTATGGATTTATTATATATTGAAGGGAAATATTATTTAACTATAGTGGATGCATTTAGTAAGATAGCACAAGCCATAGAGGTACCGAATAGGAGTACACCAGAGATAGTTAGGGCATTGATTAAATATTTCAGCAGGTATGGTCTGCCTAGGAAAATTAGTTGCGATTCCGGTACAGAATTCAACAATACTTTGATTAAAGAAATGTTAAGCTTTTACAAAATTGAACTTCATATTGGGACGCCAAATAATCCCAGTTCAATGGCAATAGTAGAAAGGTTTCATTCTACCATTATTGAGATTTATCGTATAGCAAAATACGATAAAAGCGATTTAGATGCAGCATCAGTTATGACTTATGCCATCATGGCTTATAACAACACCATGCATTCAGCAACAGATTTTACGCCTTTTGAACTAGTATTTGGTCACACTTATTCCGAAAATGTATTTAACGTGGATAGAGAGAAGAACTTAACTCAGAAATTATTGTTAGATCATAGAAAACGCCTTAAAATACTCTATGAATTCATAACAGAAAAATTAGAATCCGATAAAATTAAAATAATTAATAAAAAAGGTGGCGAAACGACACCGATACTCGAACCAGACGATAATATTTACATGAAAGACACTAGGATTAGAAAAGCTAAAGAAAAACCTCGATATGAAAAAGCGAAAGTAATAGGTGAAGTTGAAAGAAATATAGTCCCAGTAGAAGTAAAGAAAAGGAAAACTAGAGTAGCCTTAAAAAATGTAAAACGTCCTCCACAGATAGTGCCTGGTACTTCTGGTGCTAGTGGTGCCAACACTCACGCTGGACCTCCAAAACCTCGGTCAGAATCCGGGGATAGCAGCGATAAAGCGGGGAGTAGCAGTGAAGAGGAATAGTTATTGGACAATATACAAAATTGTAGATTTAGAATCATTACACTTACAAATAGATAATAATATTCGGGATTTTATTAACTTGAAAATTAAAATTAAGGAAAATAGTCTTAGTAACGAAACTATAGGAATAGAAAGCCAAATAGAATATCTTATTAAACTAACTAAGGATAGATTTTTTCAAATCTTACCTTTCCATTATAGAAACAAAAGAGCTTTGTTTAATCCATTAGGCTCACTTGTAAAAGCTATCACAGGAAATTTGGATGAAGACGATGCAATTAAATATGATAGAGAAATCCAAATGATACAGAACAAAGAGCATGTGGTCGAACGTAAAGTATCATCAATGCAAAAAGCTTTTGATAAATTAGTAAATGACTCTGAAATAATAAATTCAAATATTAAAAACTTGGGTTTACATACCAATGAAATGGAAAAATTAGTTGAACATGAGTTCAGGTTTAACAAACTTTTCCAAATATTAAATACTATGTATCAAATTTTAAATAACTTTCGAACCTGTTACGAAAACATACAAGAGATTGAAACGGCAATAGCCTTTAGCAAACTGAATACATTGCACCAATCCATAAATAGTACAGAATTATATAATACGTTAGAAGTCATTGCTAAACATGCTAGAACAATATACCCAGTAAACAAACATAATTTAATAAAATTAGAACGTAATATCATACTTAAATCATATATAAATAACAACAAGTTAGTTTTTGTTTTAGAAGTTCCCCTAATAAATAACGAAACATATAATTATTACAAGGTTATACCCATCCCTATATTCCATTCTCCAAATACCTTTACAATAATACCCAAATATCCTTACCTGATGGTGAATAGATTGAAATACATGCCCGTGGTAAGCCCATGTACTGAGATTGAAAATGGAAAATTCCTTTGCGCTGAAACTAATTTAGCCCAGTTTCCAACCGAGACCTGCATTGAACAAATAATGCTGATGAAGAACAACTACAAAAACTGCATACAGAACCATATTGAAATAGAAAAAACTAAGATACAGAAAATAACCGACAACCAATGGTTGGTTTACTCAGAGGAAAATCTCATCATCACCGAGAATTGCAATACAGAAATCCTGAAGTACACTATCCTTGGGACCTACATCGTGACACCTGGCCAACAATGCGAGACACAAATAGGCGAAGTCATCATTGCCACCACCACAAACACTACAGTTTCCAGGCTCCAGCTGCCATTGATCCAGATGCCAGACCTACAACAGGACATCCAGAGAAGATCAAAGAAAGTGGATCTAAGAAATGTGGACTTCAGTGATGTGAAAGAAGTGTTACAAAGTGCAAAATTTAGTGAAATAGACGATACGACACAAACAGTGACAATAGAAATTAGTATATGGACCATCTTAGAGTATGTGGTTATTGTAATAGCAATAGTTATCTTTATAATGTATTTCAGTTCATAAACTTTTGTCGAAATTCTCCGAAACCGTCTGCGACACCTTCGGATAATTTCTCTCTTAGGGAGGGAGGAGTTAAGGAACCCCAACCTACCAATATTAGCTTTGTCAGACAATAAGTATTTACTAGATTATTATTTCTCAATTTCCCCACTGCGCGATCAGCATTTATAATTATCTAGAACATGCGTCAATCTGATCACGCTGTGGATGTACTACGTTAGCAATTAAGTTAGTATATAAGATCAATATCTTGTTAGATGAAGGCAATTACTGTTTCGCTGTAACTCTGTCGGAATAAAGTTATTTTTTAACACTTCCGTTGTCGCTTACTTAATTCGCGCGTTTTACTATGAATTATCGTGCCTCTCACTGAATAATGTTCCCCCCGGTGCGGTGCGGGGGGACAATGCTCACGCACACGTGCGTATTCAAGTTACGACTGTGTCTGCTGCGGTGTGCTGTGGCCTGTGGCCTATGTCGTTCATACGTTACATACGTAGGTAGACTATACTTGCGCTCTAATTTATATTGACTCATTGGCTTGATTTTTGGATTTCAACATTATATTTTATATCTGTTTGACTTCGCACTGAAGTTTGGACTCCGTATTTGCGTTTGAAATTGTTATTGTTGCTTTGAGTGGACGCTGCATAAGTACGTGACATTGTTTTGAATCATTGAAAAAGTTTTAAAACCACATATTATAAACAATGGGTAGAAAAGTCATAATTTGGCGTCGTGACCGAGTCTTCAACACCGCGTCGCTGCCCGCGCCCGCTGCAGTGTAAAATCATCGCGGCGGGATGCTATCGCGCAATGAATTTTCAACTCTCGATGTTGAAACCAATGATACCATTGTACACTTGTTTTTATAAACGTTTTTCCTGTACTTGTTATGAGGTGTACAATAAAGTATATAATAAATAAATAAATATAATTATAAGTTGAAACGGTGTCTTTTTTTGACGCGTTGTGATTAACTCTGCTGAGTGCTGGGTTCTCAACGCTCGGCTGAACGGAATATTTTTACGTCCGTGCGTACGGTGGCTAAGCGTTCTTACAATCGAGCGACATGACGCCGCCGTGCCACCGCCGCCGCACGCGTCTACGACAGGGACAACTGCACGCGTCGTTGGTGGTCGTTGAAGCGCCCGCGCCGTCGACAGCCAACGACAAAGGTTGCCCTTGCCGGCCGCCAGCGGCAACGTGTCGCTCGTTTAGTTGAGTACCTAGGTAGCAGGTAGCGAAATCCAAAGTTCAAGCCAGGGTCAATGTAATGTTTGTTACTGGGTTCATTCTATTTGCTTTCAAAATAGTTTCTTGCAATTGACAAACCTAATTTTGTGTTCGTAGGTACTTTTGCGGCGGACAAGACTTTTTTATGGATGGGAAACCAAATAACTGCTCCCGCTTTGGGCGAAGCAGAAGGGAGTGTCAGACTCTTCTTGACTAAAACCCATCCGTGTTCCTCCTAATGCCCTCTGCGTACCGTACTTACCAGGGCCGCGGTAACTCTTTCGAACAAATTCTGCAACATCATAGTTTACATAACTCTCTGCCTAATAGGTACCTACTGTTATATTAACGTAGGTAGGTACTTACCTACAAGCAAAGATGCCATAAAACCAAACCGTTGGCGTCGTAGACACTAAAATTTTAACGTTAGGTAGGTAGGTATGTAGGAGCTAAGTAAACAATCTATAAGTGTCACTTGTCTGATAATTTAAAGCAATCTAATAATGAATGCAAATCTAAACACGTCTGTGTCAACCAAGAGGGGTAACTAAAATAGAAAACCGACCAAGTGCAAGTCGGACTCACGCACCGAGGGTTCCGTACAAATATTATAATATAAGCAAAAGTTGTGGATTACGATTTATGACTTACCTATTAAAAAAAACTCCTTACTAGATCTCGTTCGAACCAATTTTCGCTGGTAGTTTACATGGTAATTACATCATATATTTTTTTAGTGTTATCATTCTCTTATTTTAGAAGTTGCAGGGGACACACACATATTTTACCACTTTGGAAGTGTCTCTCGCACAAACTATTCAGTTTAGAAAAAAATTATATTAAGAAACCTCGATATCATTTTAGAACCCCTATCCATACTATACCGGCCTACAGGTTTAGGTAGGTAGTAAGTTCACAGAATACATCTACTTACCAAGTTTAGAGTTTTCGACAGCATAGTTCTTATAGTTTCGGAATAAAGTGGCTGTGACATACGGACGGACAGACAGACAGACAGACATGACGAATCTGTAAGGGTTCCGTTTTTTGCCATTTGGCTACGGAACCCTAAAAATTAAGAAGACAGGTAGGTAAGTAAGTAATTTTGATAACAATTTATAGGATGGTGCTTAGGTAGAACTAATTTCATTATTAGGTACTAGCGACCCGCCCCGGCTTCGCACGGGTGCAATGCTGATACTAAATACACTACAGAAAAACTGTTACCAACCTACCTCGCGTATGAGCCGCGCGGGTACCTTACATAGATCTAACTAAACTCCCGCACGCGCACCACCGCCTTGGTGACCGCCGCAACGGGCCGTGCAGCAGCAATCGTAATATTTTCATTTCGCCATAACTTCAAAACCAAACGTCCGATTTTAATCATTCAAAGACTAAATATGATCTACATAAACTGTACTTAGTGATGAAATACTTTAATTTGATAAGGATTAATAGCATGAGTAAAATAAACGCGTTTAAATGTAGTCCAAAAAAAATCTAGATTTTTAAATAAAAAAATGGTTGTTGCGCCTCACTCGACATAGATAGGTATAGTGTGTTGCGGTCTTTTTTGTAGATATTTATAAGATCTACAATTAATTAGAACAATTTATGGTTGTATCTTTTATAGTTTAGGCAGCGTACGCAAAATAAGTAACTTTTCTGGTTGATTTTTACACCTTGTGTCCGAAAAACCCAAATATCTTACGGAACCCTATTTTTTTGCATAAAATATAGCCTATGTTACTCGTGGATAATGTAGCTTTCGAATGGTGAAAGAATTTTTAAAATCGGCCAAGTAGTTTTTGAGCCTATTCATTACAATCAAACAAACAAACAAAGTTTTCCTCTTTATAATATTAGTGTAGATGTATCTAGTACTACGGACATAAACTGCGATGACTATTCAAGTAAGCATCTGTCGGTGGCGGCGTGGCGGCTGCATTACCACCAAGGAAAAACTAAACATAATAACAATAGAATAAGCAATCCATATTAGGTACCTATAGGGCCGTAGAGGTATAAAACGATAACACAGCGCCTACTATTTTTAGTAAGAGTTTTTAGGTAGGTAGTTGCTGATTTCTCGGCGAGCGTCGAGCGACTATGCGCAGCGGCGCGCGGTGGCGGTATGTGTGCATCGTGTAACTTCGATTTAGTTCGGAACGGTTCGGAACGATGTTTGTGTGCGTGCGAACTAGACGTGCATGAAGGCTAGCGTCTAACTGCTCATCACTGGTACTATCTCTGTCGGGCATGATGCGAGGTGAGACAGCGTGCTTTTTGGCCATACCTACCACTGAGTTCGAGCCCGCGACTAGTGCCACCTTAAGATAAGTTGCTTAATACTCGCAGTTTTGTCGAATTATTTTGTAGGATAAATAAAAAAGAAACAAAAAAAAAATATAAAATACCTTACACTTTGCCCGCGACTTCGTTCGCGCGAGTTTAGTTGGTACTCCACAAGTTTCATCTGCTCTCTACCCTCTTTATAGGGTAATGTTTACATTAGTTATTATAAGTAGACTTAACGTAGGGCATTTCGCTCAACCCGCAACGTTATTCGAGTATTGATATACCCACGATTTGTGTATTTCTATTGCTGCTATCACAACAAATCCCCAAAAAAACTGAAAATGTGAAAAAGGCCAAGTTCCTCTCTCCAAAAATTCGGGCTATAAAAGTAGTCTGAACTACAGAATAGTCCATGAATCTAAATGTGTCTCTCGGGAATACTCTAGTGAACAGAGAGCTTGGACCTTTCCTGACCGTCTAAAAATGATGAAACAATCAAAAAATCGTTTTCTTAAAAATTAAATTCCGTATTATCAAATGGCAAGTTTTGCCTACAACGTACCTACAACCTAACTTAAAAAAAAAGAAAAAGCTTGTCTCTTCAATTGTGGCCTAAGACCTATCTTCACACCAAACTTTAACTTTCTTGCATGATTGGAAGTGCCCCATAATTTGGATGAGTCTGTCAGTGAGTCAGTAGCCCTGTAACTTCTCAACGGTTTAACCTAATGTTTTGAAAAATTCCAGTATTCTTCAGTTAGGTTAGCGTAATAAATGGTTGTATAATTGTAAATAATTGGTTTCATCAAGCTGCGATTATTACAAGCAAACTTATGAGGGGGGTAGAAACAACTCGAAATTATTAGTGGAAATTTACACACTGCATGCGTTAGGTCGGGACTTGGCCTGGCGCACTGCCGTGCGGCTAGATAATAAACCTACTTAAATAAATTTTATTTAATTGAATGATCATACAAGACTTTTCCCAAAAGTTTGCTTTAAAAAAAATTTTCACAAAAAAATACAAGCGGCTTCCAGTCGGTATTTTTGTTAGTTTCTTCGTATTTTGATACCGACTTCCAAAATTAAAGTTATTTTTTAATTTGTAGTGCTTTATTTTTTTTTGGAAGTCGGATGTATTTTTTTTGTAAAAAGTTTTTTATTTTTCACTTTTTTGTGATACCCCACACCTAACAACACCACTGCAAAATCGCAGAAAAGCAAAGTACGCAATTTCGATTACTTGGATGACATAAAACCATCATCCAAGAAGACGAATTCCAGCTATTTCGATTTAAAATCCAAAGTTCTTAACCGATTTTGATAACATTTAAATGGGACCAATCTGCAAGTATATCCTTTCAGATAAAATAAGAATTTTTCAATTCGGTTCATAATTGTCGGAGTTATGAGGTAATAAACATAATAAAAAAAAAGACAAAACCGAATTGAGAATAGAGTATTTTTAAGCGACTTTTCCCAAACAGGGGGGGCCCCTGTTTGGGAAAAGTCGCTTAAAAATACTGTAAAAAAGAAGAAAAAAACAGGAGAATTAAAACAAAAAAAAGAAGAATCAAAACAAATAGGTATTGTAATATTTAATTAAAACCAAAAAAAAACTTAAATGCCAATTCTACTAATTTTTAAACAAGTTTCGCATTCGCAAGTCAATCGCAAACAGTCAAAAAAACCTTAATTTTCATACATTTTTGACAGTTTGCGATTGACTTGCTATTAATGCGATGATAATGTGAAAATTAGTAAAATTGGCACAATGGATGCAAGATAAAAGTGTTCTCCAAACGCTCAAATGCTCATGACTTAAAGTTGCTCTAACCGCTGCAAGCCCTTTGACAATCTTCCAAAGTCTTGAAATTGTTCATATTTCCACGGCATCCGCCATAGACGAACTCTTCACATCTGTCCGTGTTTGAGTTATAGGAGAATCTGAAAAAAAGCAAACGTTAGCATTATTTAATCAGAAGTCAATCCTATTACCATGAGGCGAGTGAACTTCCAGAATCCTAACACTGTTCGAGTGCTTTTTAGAACCCTATTACAAAGGCTCCGCCATCCGTCCGTCTGTCTGTCTGTCTGTCTGTCAGCGGGCTGTATCTCAAGAACTGTAGGTAGGTAGACTGTTGAAAATTTCACGGATTGTGTATTTCTATTGCCCCGCTACGAGTATAACAATAAAAATTAAGGTGTGCGAGTCCGAAAGGGTTCCGTATCCGGTTGGTTTTATGCTTTCTTAAAAAAAAAAGTTTCCTACTACCCACTCAGAGATCTACTGAGAACTCAAAAAATTATAATAAAAATTGGTCAAGCTGTTTCGGAGGAATTCTATAACAAAAAACGTGACACGAGCTTTTTATATTAGACTAGCTAATGACCATGGCTCCGCCCGCTTAACAAACCTTCCTTGAGAACCACTCTATCCATAGGTGAAAACAGTACGAAAATCGGTACAGCAGTTTTTAAGTTTATCGAACAGACACACAGACGCGGCGGAGGACTTTGTTTTGTAATATGTAGTTAAATTGAAGTGATAGTGATAAAAAGGGGTAAGTTTTTTGTCTACTGAACCGATTTTCATAATTATTTTACCAATAGAAAGCCACGTTATTTGTGTGTATCATAGGCTATACATATATTAACGCGAAAATACTGCTCAACAAATTGGGTATGGGTCAGCTATTTGAGTAATAAATGGATAAGGAACATACGATTGACCACTATCTCACCTGATGGTAAGCGATGCTGCGGTCTAAGATGGAGCGCGATTGCCTAGAAGTAACCTATACACTCTTGACTTAAAGACTCCCAGGTTGCAGCTTATCAGGAAACACAGACTCCGGCAGGGAATTCCACTCTTCAGCTGTATGCACAATGTATTCCCAAAATGTTTTGTGCGTATAGGTGGGATGTCCAACTTACCTAGTAAAAGCTGCACGGCACAGTCCCGTTTCAAAAGGTGGATGTGAGCATATTGGATCTGATAAAAAAAAAATTGCAGGATAATATGTTTTTTTATTTATTTAAAACTTCATGTTTTTTATCTAAAATCGTTATTTTAAGTAATCCATTTAAAGGCAATGATATTGTAAGTAAAAAGGTGTAGATAGGTTACCTATACAACATTCGATCTTCAAAAACGTGAAACCTACGTGACGTGTGTCCGTTGACGGCGCAACGCGACACTGAGGTAAAGTGTGGCTAGTTAGCCCACAGACATATAAATAGTAGCAGACCAAACATTCGCTAAAATTTGCGTAACCATTACGCACACCTAGGGAATGATCTCATTACAGGGCCGAATTGGGACCGGTTGCCGGTATTATCTAACGATATTTTGAAAATCCGTGAAATTCGATATTCTCTGGGTACATAAAATATAGATTACTTATCAATAGTCTTAACGAATAGAACTACCCTCTATTCCCGTGGTTATTGTTAAAGGCGACTAAGGGAATATTTTAAGGGGACGATGGGCAGCAGTCCACTCTTTATCTTTTGACTGTGTTTACAAACCATTGACGGACGTCAGTATCAACTAGAAGAACTGGCACTGCAGTCATTAACCCGCATGCCCAGTTTTGTAGAACCGAGAGTCAAGGTATTAGTATGCCTGAAAGCTATTTTAGGAATAAATCAGGATTTTTGAAATAAAAGTAATGTAATTTAAAATTCAAGCATTTATTTCAAATAAACCATTTACAGGCACTTTATAATTGTCAAGGTCGGTCTGTCCAAAAAGTTGAAGCTATTTGCACGTTCCAAAGCGTAGATCTCCATGGAGAATAACGTGCAAGAAACTCCACGGACACTCTTTTAAATCAGTAAATGTTTACAAAATAATCGTTACATATTGCAATTCATTCAAAAAATTATATGATACAGAAAACATTGAATCTAAACAAAGAAATTTTTAGGTCGCAAGAGATTTATGCAGGTTTATGTCTGAGGTGGTATTGAAGAGAGAGCCACACAGATTTGAGTGGACCTGTCCAGACAGTGCGAGTATTTGGCAGTCATCGTGCAGCTGAACCCTTTCTTTGAGTAGATCAAGTAAGATATCGCTTTAGCTCTAAGATTTTCTATAGATTTTCGCAAAAAAACGCCATTTGTGTTTTCCAGGAAACCACCGACCTCTCTACCAAAATTCATCAAAATCGGTGGAGCGATTTAGGCGCGTTAAAACAAATAAACAGAATTTCCATCAATCATTTCGTTTCAGTTTGGAACATTTTTCAATTTAAATCTAAAAAATATACTTATTTATTTACTTTTTAAAATAGAGAATTCCTTTGGTGGTAGATATACCATGCACAAAAGGAATTCTCTACCTTTAAAAGTGGTGATTAGGTTTTATTTTATACTTCAGGCTCATTTATAAGTTAAAAGTAAGTAATTAAAAAAAAACGATTCCAAACCTGTATTAATGAATAGCTAAAACCGGCCAAGCGCGAATACGACTCTTGCATAAAGTGTTCCGTACCATTGTATTTTTATTATTTGTTGTTATAGCGGCAACAGAAAAACACACCCTGTGGAAATTTGAACTGTCTAACTATTACGGTTTATGAGATATAGCCCGCTGACAGCTTAGTAATATGGTTCCGTTGGTACCCTTTGGGTAAGGAACCCTAACAAGTAAAAAATAAAAGTTTTGGCTTTAAAAACATCTTAAAGAAATATATTCAATGTATATACACAATGTGTATATACAATAATCGTTATTCCTAAGTAGTATTAAGTTCCTAATAAATAAGTGATGTTTTTCGCTTATATAGACACCACAACACAAATACACTTAGCACACACCACACCACACACACACACACACATAACACACACCACACACACACACACAACACACACTCAACTACATTTGATCGTGGTTATTTTTGTATGTTGATTTGTTTTTTGGTTAATTATTATTATTTATTTTTTTCCCTTCTGTTTTGTTTTTTGTTTTGTTTATCTATTTGGTTTCTTATGTTATGAAGCTATAAGTTTATATTATAAAGGAAGAGCGGAGCCTTCAACTACAGGCATCTCCCATGCCTAAATGGAGACTCCTTGACATGCAATGTAACCTGAAATGATTTGAAATAAAACTTATTATATTATTATTATTAGGAAAAACGATTATTCCTAAGGGGTACGTGGGGTGTTCAACAGTACCCCGCCTACCTCAGTTAGGCTGGCACCGACCTCAAAAATATATTTGGCATAGCATAGGTATTTACTTAGATTTTTAAAGCTAATTTTATATTTCTCCCTTTTTAGTCATTGATTAACACAGTGTGGAAATCACTTTTCATTTCTTCACTTTTGTAATTTCAGATGTAATTTCAATTACATCTCATCATCATACTAATTACTTTCTATTTCTTTTTTCGTTATTGATTTTAAGGGATTTTTGTATTACTTTATACTCTGTCTTATTTTACTTAAAGTTAAAATTAACACTTTAGTTAAACTTAGGGCGGGTTGTTTCACGTACACTCTACGCACGCGTAAACGTCAAATATGGTGCTAACTATCGTTAAATCAAAAAATTCGGTTGTTTCACAATACATCAACGTTAAAGCATGCTAAAAAATTACGATTACGTTAATAGCACGGGGCGGGTTGTATCAAACAGTTGGTTAACGTAACATACGTACGTCAAAAAGTTACGATTACGGACGATGTTTGACGTTCGTTAAATAAGAAGAAGCGTTGTTTCAAAGCTTAGGTTTTACGTACACTTAACGCATGCGTAAACGTCAAATATGGTGCTAACTATCGTTAAATCAAAAAATGAGTTGTTTCACAATACGTCAACGTTAATGCATGCTAAAAAAATACGATTACGTTAACAGATGGTTTGAGCACTGGTTAACGTAACTTTAATTACGTCAAAAAGTGAAAACGTCATAAAATCTCTTTTGTATTCGCAAGTTTGGTCTTTAATCGACGATATTAGTTCATCTGATGATAATTGAAGTAGCGTGATGTGGTAGGATGATCAGGAATTTATTGCAAGATACCGAGTATCAAAGGAAGTAGCTATATTGCTAACACGCCAAATCGAAGACGAGATAAAATTGCAGCCCAAGTTCTGTTTTTTTTTAATTACTGTTGTTGTCTGTTTTTTTTTACAAAACAACACATCCTTATATTTTTCAATCGAAGATTGAAAGCGATCTTTCTCATTTTTAGAGAAGTTTGTAGACCGTTCTCTGTAAAAAAATGTCCAACAAATTATAAAATATATTTACGTGTTTTGTAGATTGCAATGTTTAACACGGCATTTTAACAAAGGTACTTACTTTGGTGAATATGTATTCATTTTTCGTCAAAGTATACGAATAGCTTTTCTATAGGTACACAGTTTTCTACAAGTATAATTACGTGGACTTCAGTTTAAAAATGGCACAATGTTATTTTCCACAACAATAATAATAACAGCACAGTCTCACAGACTAAATTGGACGTGAACGTGAATGTTGCCATACTAGATAAATCTCCCATCGATTTTTATGAGGAAAACATGTGGCTTTCTACTGGCAGCCCTGTTAATCATGACAGCTAGTATTTTAAGCTTTGAAACAACGTTTCTTATTTAACGAACGTCAAACATCGTCCGTAATCGTAACTTTTTGACGTACGTATGTTACGTTAACCAACTGTTTGATACAACCCGCCCCGTGCTGTTAACGTAATCGTAATTTTTTAGCATGCTTTAACGTTGATGTATTGTGAAACAACCGAATTTTTTGATTTAACGATAGTTAGCACCATATTTGACGTTTACGCGTGCGTAGAGTGTACGTGAAACAACCCGCCCTAAGTTTAACTAAAGTGTTAATTTTAACTTTATGTAGAACTAGCTGACCCGCGCAACTTCGTCTGCGTCACATTTTCCATTACTGATCCGCTCCTATTTGTCTCAGCGTGATTATATATACAGGGAAATTGAAAAAATACCCGAAACCTCTTAGGCAGTGAAAGTACACATGATTATAAGCAACTTTTGTTTTGGTAAAACTCCGAAATCTCGAAAAAAATATCAGCTGTTTCATACATTTTCATTGGCTAAATACTGCATTTTGTATGAAACAGCTGATATTTTTTTCGAGATTTCGGAGTTTTACCAAAACAAAAGTTGCTTATAATCATGTGTACTTTCACTGCCTAAGAGGTTTCGGGTATTTATTCAATTTCCCTGTATATATATATATATACGCCTATAACCTTCCTCAATAAATGGGCTATCTAACACTGAAAGATTTTTTCAAATCGGACCAGTAGTTCCTGAGATTAACGCGTTCAACCAAACAAACAAACTCTTCTGCTTTATAATATTAGTATAGATTGCTGGTGGTAGAGGTGCTGAATCAAGTGGATTCTTAATTTCGTCCAGAACAGTCCAAAAAGAAACACATTTTCTCCGATTTTTACTGACAATATTGCTGATCGTAGACCACTGATAAATATAGTTTGTTTTAAGATTTTATAATATCAAAAAAGTTTTACTGGGTTCATAGAATCGATTTATTATAGAGGAGCTCGTTCAAATCGGACCAGTAGTTCCTGAGATTAACGCGTTCAACCAAACAAACAAACTCTTCTGCTTTATAATATTAGTATAGATTGCATAATATACAAAATCTACGTTCAGTTACGTATCCTGATCTCTCTCTCGAATTAAGAATATAATTATGAAGAGGGTACCTAATGCAGGGCACTGTATCATCTCTATCGGTTGAAATGCCGACCAGCCCAGGTACCTAATCTCCTGGTACAAACTAATCTTGAATCAAAATCAACAAAACCAACTATCGAACGAATGGTGCTGAATCAAGTGGATTCTTAATTTCGTCCAGAACAGTCCAAAAAGAAACACATTTTCTCCGATTTTTACTGACAATATTGCTGATCGTAGACCACTGATAAATATAGTTTGTTTTAAGATTTTATAATATCAAAAAAGTTTTACTGGGTTCATAGAATCGATTTATAGCCTTTGGTCCCGGCTGTCATTTGTAGATCTTTGGCAGTCGTTACGGATAGTCAAAAGCCAGTAAAATCTGACTGAAATCTTGCATTGAATGAGTTGTGGAGGTCTGGTAGGCAGCCGCGCCACGTAAAATACCGGTATTCAGCTGAATCCGGTTTGTCTGGAAGCCGAGCCAATATAGTAAGGAAAAGGCTAGGTTGTTATAATGGTCACCCATTCACAGACCGACCTCGGCAAGCGTTGCTTAACCTTGAAGATCGACGTGTTCGGCTGATATAGTTTAGCCACATTGAAACATAATACCAAATATTCATCTCTTCTGTTAGTAAAACAGTTTACTTATGGATACAGGTAACTCCGGACTCCGGAGGAGACTCTCCTCTCCTCCCAGTAAATTAGACATGGGTAGTTCGCGAACGATTGAAGTAAATGAACTACTTCATTTCGAAAAATAAACTTATCATTCCTTCAGTTGTCATCCAAATGTGTCTCTCCTTCATTTAGTTCAGTCGTTCTTTTCGCTCGCGCCACCTGTGCGCGCGCTGCACTAATTGAATGAAAGAAGAACACGATTGACCACAAAAAAACTGTCCCAATTATTATTTGTTAGTAGGTAGTAATTGCAAATAATTTGCAACATTTTAAATAAGTGTAAATGTAAATAGGTATGTAAATATCCTGTAAATAATTAATTACTGTACATATTTCGATTTTTAAATACGACAACCTAGACAAAATGCATATGTCTAACTACCAGTAAAAAGAACAGAAAACATACTACATAATAAAATAGATTTGCAAATTATTCATTTCATGGTTGACAGTCCTAAGCCTGTTTAAAGTTTGAAGGAAAATCGAGATAGGTAGGTATAAAAGTGAACTAAGTGAATTGCAACATTCGTCGTAAATCAATGCCTCGTTAGTCGTTCTGATTCGCTGAACTAAATGAAGTATTGAACTACATGAGTGGACTAGTTCGTTGAGCGAAAAGATATACTTCATTCATTTTCTTTTCAAAGACACATTTTGCGCATGTCTACAGTAAATCGAAAAACAATCTAGTAATTCAATCAAATCCATACTTCCATAGCTAATAATTTCAACATTGTACGTCTTCAAGTTAAACAACATAAAACATGGGGCTGACCTTATGCTACTGCGGAGAATCTTAACACCGCGATTCAGAAAAACGCGTCATAAGTACAACGCCATCTATCGATCTACAACGTAACTGAACTGTCTTTATGCTCATAAGTTCAAACTTAGAAGCTTACACGTTACGATAAATAATGATAATATAATAACATATAATTATAAACATTATGTGTTTAATTAAAAAATAACTCAAAAATACATTGTTTCGGGGTCTTTTCACACATTTCTTATTAAAAAATTTCTCAATAGATGGCATTGCAAGTATCTGAAGTCTCAATGAAAACAACCTATTTTAGCGCTCGATGAAGTTTCTTCGTAAACTTTAAAATTCGATATCTTTTGATTTTGTGGGTCGATTTTGATGAAATAAACACTAAGTGTTGCTCCGATTATCACTTAATATTTCGATGTACCTAAATTTTGAATCCAATCAGTGGTTTATGCGTGATGCTCCTCCAAACGCACAGACATACAGACGCACAGACATACAGACGCACAGACAAACAGACAAACAGAAAAGAATTTCAAAAACTGCTTTTTTGTGTTCTATGTAATTTTTCTGACATTTCTATGTATTTTTTATGCGAAAATATTCAATGTACAGACACGGCAACTCTACGATTTTATTATATGTATAGATAAGACAGAGTATAAAGTAATACAAAAATCCCTTAAAATCGTAACTTTTTGACGTACGTATGTTACGTTAACCAACTGTTTGATACAACCCGCCCTTAATGGAGCTGCATCCAATGTTGGCGAAGCTAGAATACTATGAAAGGCACCAACATCTAGATAATTTAATTTAAATTGTCTTGCCAATTGATCTCTTTTGTTTGCATTGTAAAGTGTTAAACGTCGTCAATTTTATGACATAATGTCACAATTAGGTGAGTCGACTTTTTTCATTAAAAATTCAAAGCTTTTATTGGGAACTTGCTGTCCCCTGAGGCTTCGCTCCCGTCAACTGGCAACTTTTTTTTACAAAAGAAATTTCTCCTGATAATAACAAACACAACAAAAAAAGAGTGAGCGAAATCGGTTCAGCTGTTCTGGAGATTTGTGCTTAGCAACTGTTTGATACAACCCGCCCTTAATGGAGCTGCATCCAATGTTGGCAAAGCTAGAATACTATGAAAGGCACCAACATCTAGATAATTTAATTTAAATTGTCTTGCCAATTGATCTCTTTTGTTTGCATTGAAAAGTGTTAAACGTCGTCTATTTTATAACATATGTCACAATTAGGTGAGTCGACTTTTTTCATAAAAAATGCAAAGCTTTTATTGGGAACTTGCTGTCCCCCGAGGCTTCGCTCCCGTCAACTGGCAACTTTTTTTTACAAAAGAAATTTCTCCTGATAATAACAAACACAACAAAAAAAGAGTTAGCGAAATCGGTTCAGCTGTTCTGGAGATTTGCGCTTAGCAACACATTCATCGATTCATTTTTATAGTATAGATGTGTTCGGAACGCAATCGACATGAGGTCACTATTTGATGTCTGCCCAGTTGAGCGTTGATGAACCAAGGGACATGAAGAGGTTCACATTGTATAATTTTGTACCATATTCCTCTAGGTTTAGACCTTTCATCAAAGTAGGTATTTGAAAAATTTTGATTTATAAATAGAAAGCAATTCTGAAAACTTAGGTAAAATATTCAATGAAACTAATTACTTAAACAAAAAACAACCGAATTGAGAACCTCCTCCTTTTTGGGAAGTCGGTTAAAATGTATAAGAACTTATTCCTCCAACCTTATCTATTCATTCTTCATTCTATCTCACCCGCGTCCGTAGGAGAATACCCTTCAGCGAATCCCTACACGTGGTCCCCGGGTGGTGCTAAACAGGTGACACTAACCGCCTCCGTGGTCTAGTGGTTATACCACCTGATTCAGACCCAGAGGTCCCGGGTTCGATTCCCAGCGGGGGCAAATTTTTTGCTCGGTTTGGTTGGTGGTAGGACTTGTTCCAAGTCCGCCTGGCAAGCTACCACCATCATGTCTAAGTCTGTCGCCATAACAACAATGTTAACAGCATTGTTGTGTTCCGGCAGTTAGAGGTATGATAGCCAGTTCCTCTGTTTAAGAGGATTCCGGGTGAAACTCGCTTCCATCTTAGGCCTAATCATCACTTTCCATCAGGTGAGATTTGGGCCAAGAGTTTCCCCGTTTTGTATAAAAAAAAAAAATAATAAAAAAAAAATAAAGTGACAAACCATTTTTTTATGTTGCCGTCACGTTTCACGACACACATGATTACACGAAGGGCACAGGGAAAAAAGGGGCTCATCGACAATTTATACGAAATCAAACAAACGATCGCACTTGATAGATTTTGAACAGGCCTTTGATATGACATATTCAAAACAAACTAAAAAGGGTCAATATTAAAAAACACGTCAAGGAATAAAAAGAGCTCATTTCGTATCGAACTAGCTTAAAAGGTGCTCATTGTATCCCAATCAGAGTTAAAAGGAGCACATTTTACGTTTACAAAACAAGAACGCGCCCATACCCCTGCCATCTTGAAATAAATGACATAATGTGACAGATAAAAGTTAAACGTCAAGGCGTAATTTATAGTGCGTGTGTGAATTTGTTTAGAATAATATAAAATGGACCGCGATTACTGCGAAAGTGATGAAGAAAACCAGTTAAATTGTCACCCAAGAACTAAGAAAAGAAAGCGTTACGGGAGAATGAAAGTTATGAAAAAGATAGGTACGACTGTCTAGTCATGAGGAAGGACAAATGTTCTTGCAAACAGAAGTGTTTTGAGAGAATTCCATCTCAGTCAAGACGTGAAGTTTTGCAGAACTTCAATATGCTACCATCTCATGATATGCAAAATACGTACTTATGTGGATTGATCTCAGTCTTGCACAAATGTCCTTACTTTGGTATTGTTCGTCAGTTCGTTGAGCTCCTTTAAGTTCTAAGTTTGAGCTACACGATAACTGGCAAATGCTTGCACTGTCTGGACAGGTCCACTCAAATCTGTGTGGTACTTTCCTCAAAATGCCACTTCAGTCATTAACCTACATGGTTCTCATATGATTTGACCAGTACGATTGTATGGACTTTAAAAGAGACTTTGACCTCTGAGTTTGTTTCGGCGTTTCTTCTCAGAGCAGTCAGCTAGGAAATGCCGGCCTCATCTAGTTTAAAATGACCAAAAAAGATTGACGTGTAAAAGTGTTATTTACAACCTACTTACAGAATAAATATCATTTATCATCATTATCATTTGTCATGTCATGTTCCACATAACTAATATATACTGAAATATACATTGAATTTAACAGAAATATTGCTTATTATTCTTTGAAAACCATTTGCCTACATTTACTTTTCCAAAAAGGAAAGAAGGAGCTCATTATTACAATCAACCCCTTTTTGCTCTGTTCATTTCTGGCTTAGGCCAAAAGTCTGTTTAACTTTTGATTGAATAGGTCAATTAAAACAGAATCCTCAAAAATGGGTAGTTGGACTACGTAATGTCCAAAACATGTAAATAACATCGTTAAAAATGAGTATCCATACACACCATGTAGATTTTAAGTATAAATTAGCGTTTAATTCAATTTGTGTTAATTTTTGATGAGCCCCCTTCCCTGTGCCCTTCTTATTTATTTAAATTGCTATAGGTACCAGTTTTTAAAATTTTCATCTATTTTGTTTAGCTAGAGCCTAAATGAGAGAGACAATATTGTAATCTCATATCATAGCAAATTTTGTCTACTTTAAAAAAATAAGGTAATATCAAAAACTAGTCTTTCAGGGTTATAATCGCCAAAATCGATTTATAAAGATACGCAAACTTTTATACAAAACGGGGAACTCTTGGCCCAAATTTCACCTGATGGAAAGTGATGATTAGGCCGAAGATGGAAGCGAGCTGGATTAAAGTTACTGGATTTATAGCCTTTCTGCTAATTATTTTACTTTTTACGGTTCGTAGTCCAAGGGCAATTATCAACGGAACCCTATCACTTCCGCCTCCGCTGTCCGTCCGTCCGTCCGTCTGTCTGTCGGGCTGTATCTCAATAACCGTAGGTAGACAGTCGAAATTTTCGCAGACTGTGTATTTCTATTGCCGCTATAAAAAAAAAATAAGGTTTTGGTGCAGAACGCTTCGTGTGCGAGTCCAACTCGCACTTGGCCGGTTTTTTGTGTGTCTTGTGCAAGTCCCAAATAATTTTCTTTCTTTTCTTCTATCTATTAGAAACTCACCTTTAGCGGCGTAGACAACGGCCACAGATAACATCACAATAAAAATATAAATTTTCATTTTGAACTTCGTCTTCAAACTAATGTATCAAAGGCAGTAGATAGAGCACCAACTAAATAAATACGATGTGTGTTTGCCATTTATACTAAAAAGGTATCGTTGGAAATTTGGAAATACAGGGATGTACTAAGGCTGCGTGAAATTTGCGTTCGGTTGCTGGTCGGTTCAAGGTTGCTCGGGACAAAAATATCTTGAAGGAGTTGTGGGACGCCTTTACGCAGCTGTGGGACAGAACAGGCTTAAAAAAATTATAGTCTGTTATGTATATCCTAATATTCAGCGTTGCGGAATTTGCTTGAAAGAGTCACCGCGGCCCTGGAACGCAAAGAGCGTTAGAAGAAACACAAATGAGTTTTAAACAGTAAGAGTCTGACATTCCCGCCTGCTCTACCTAGATCGGGAGGAGTCATCAAATATGTCTTCCCACCCTTTAAAAAAATAATGGTATGTATTCTAATATAGGTACGAAATTCTTCCTCCACTGATGATTGACAGACAGACAACGCACAGCCGAAACTACTGGTCGTAGCAAGCTGAAATTTGGTATGTGGTTCTTTAAAGAGTGTAGAAAGGATTTCCAGAAATTTGGGGAACGGGTCTTTTTCCGTTCCCGTAGGATTTTTTTTATTTTGTTTTTTATACAAAACTGGGAAACTCTTGACCCAAATCTCACCTGATGGAAAGCGATGATTAGGCCGAAGATGGAAGCGAGTTTCACCCGGAATCCTCTTACACAGAGGAACTGGCTATCATACCTCTAACTGCCGGAACACAACAATGCTGTTAACATTGTTATTATGGCGACAGACTTAGACATGATGGTGGTAGCTTGCCAGGCGGACTTAGAACAAGTCCTACCACCAACCAAACCGAGCAAAAAATTTGCCCCCGCTGTGAATCGAATTTCGTAAAATTATCTCTTAGTGCACTCCCCAAGGAACCTACATACCAATATCACCTTTCTACGGCCAGGAGTTTTGGCTGTGCGATTTCTGTCAGTCACTCGTAACGGAAGAATCTATACTAATATTATAAAGAAGAAGAGTTTGTTTGTTTGTTTGGTAGAACGCGCTAATCTCAGGAACTACTGGTCCGATTTGAAAAATTCTTTCAGTGTTAGATAGCCCATTTATCGAGGAAGGCTATAGGCTATATATCATCACGCTAAGACAAATAGGAGCGGAGCATTAATGGAAAATGTGACGCAGACGAAGTTGCGCGGGTCATCTAGTTTTATATATTAGGATAATAACTTTGTAAATTCATCCCTGCTGTGTAGTCGATGTGAGAATGGCTAATTGAACTCGATAATTTCATAGTAGGTTTATTTAAAAACGACTGTTATCTTGAGGCAACTGATAATTAAAATAAAAAAGTGTTTAGCTGGTAAGTATGGTAAATTGGTTATTTCATGATGTGGCCGAGGTTAGGTTTGATACTTGTGGAATGATGATGATGATTCATGTCTTTTTTTAAAGGATGGGAAATCATCAAAAGATTCCTCCCGCTCTGGGCGGGGAAAAGTGTCAGACTCTTACTGACTAAAATCCATCCGTGTTCCTCCTAGTGCCCTTTGCGTTCCAGGGCCGCGGTGACTCTTTCGAAAAAATTCCCCAACCTTCATTTACAACCTGCAGACCCGCACAGCAGGGCTCGTCTTCGTGGTTACGTTTGAAGTTGCCATTTCATGCAATGGTGAAACATATTACATGAAATGGCTAAATTATTTTTAAATTAAGAAAATAAAAGACTTTGGACTTTATGAAAGCTGGCCTAGTTATTTTGAAAGTCAGCGCACTATGATAATGGTATTATACAGACTCAAATAAATATCAGATGTTTCATACAAAAATCAAAATTGATCCAATTAAAATGTATAAAACAGCTGATACGAGTTTTCAAAATTTGTTTCATAGTGAAATTAGTTTATAATTAATTGTGTATTTTCACTCCAAATATCTGATAGATCTATAGTGATATGACTGCGGAGCTCGTGGTATAATAACAGCTGCTCGGGTTGATGTCCAAGGTTAAGCAACGCTTATTATTTCAAGGTTTCTGATCCGATTTGTGTGATTTTTTTTTAGTTCGATGCAGGATAGGTACTTACTTGTCATTTGGTCCCTTAAAATCTGAATGTAGTTTGGATCAGTAGTTTTTATTTTATGAGCATGTTTGCTTACTTCAATTTCTGTGACGAAGACGTCATCCAAGTATCACCACTTAAAAGTGAAAAATAGTCGGTATTAATAAACAAATACACCGACTTCCGAATTAAAGGTTATTTGTTTGGAAGTCGGTTATTTTTTTTTTTTGTTATTTTGCCTTGCCGGACAACAATTGTTTATACAAACAAGTAAACCAAGAAAGTTAATAAAGAAATCCATTGAAACAAAAATCAGTTAAAATAAAGTGCTATATTTAAAGAAATTGAAAAATAACTGTGAACATTATGTACCTAAGTATTAATAGGAACGAGATTACAATGTTCTCAAACTGGATGTGTTAGCCACTGCAGGCTCGGCGACAGTCTGCCAAAGTCCCGAAATTGTTCGAATTCCCTCCGCAGCCACTCCAGGAGAACTGTTCACAACTGCCAGCAGTAGAGTTGTAAGTGTATCTATAAAATACAAAACAATTTAATAACTGGCAAGAATCTTGTGAGTCCGTTAGAGTCTCGTCATTGTCACTAAATGATAACACCCACCCCTTTTTTTTTGTTTGTGCTGGGAAAAAATGCATTACGCATGGAGTGGGAGGGGTATGTGGGACTCCCCGGGCTGACCCGGTATACCGACTAAAACAACCCAGAGACATTCCCGCATCGTCTGTGTGGAGGGGGACTGGTAGATTGGCGTAGCCTTTGCATCCAGTCCACCTCCGACACCCCCCCACCCCCCCTAAAAAGGTGTACCAACCATGTTTCGCCAGTTAGGAAAATGTTTTTTGAAATTCCTGATGTGCGAAGAATGATGTCTGCGATGGAATGTTACGGATTGACAGCTCACTTCACCTTAGTTTTAATGTTGAAATGTTACAGAATAGAACTCGGTAGGTATAATTTATGGGGGCGAGCGTTTTGGACTTAGCCGAGCACTCATGCAGACTTTAGAATAAAAAAATAAAAATAAGATATATGAATAACGTACCTAGGAATACGAAACATACACCTCCCCCGATCAGTCGGTTGCAAGCATATTGGATCTGAAAAACGATAGTAATTCAGTTAATAAAAAGCTTCATTTTTTTTAACCCTTCTGCTAGGCCTCTGCTAGAATACGCCCGGGTGTCAACACTGCGAGGATCGCCCGGAGGACATGGTGGAGGTCTGCCCTGGCTTCGGCTTTGGTTCAATCCATGGTCCAAAACGAGAAGGCATGCTAGCGAAGGAGGAGGCTATAAGCGTCAGGGAGAAGGAAACCTCACACCCCGGCCGCCGCAACAGAAGAAGAATCCCCGGGCGTCGGGATTCGGAGGGCGATTCCCGGCCATTGTAGGCGCGGACCTGCGGACGTCTGATAAGAACTAGGCCCGTGTCGTCACCTCAAAGAGCTGTCAGCAAAGAAGACGGGGCCCACAGGGCCAGTGCCTGCCAGAGTTGCGGAATTTGTTCGATAGACTCACCGCGGCCCAAGAACGCAAAGGGCATTAGGAGAAACACGGATGGGTTTTAGTCAGTAGGAATCTGACACTTCTTTCTGCTTCACCTAGAGCGGGAGGAGTCAATAGATGATTTTCCATCCTTTAAAAAAAAAGCAAGGCCTCAAAATTCTAATTTTTGGGGGCCGAGTCACCCGCGTCCGTAGTAGAATACCCTTCAGCGAATCCCTACTCGTGGTCCCCGGGTGGTGCTAAACAGGTGACACTAACCGCCTCCGTGGTCTAGTGGTTAAACCACCTGATTCAGACCCAGAGGTCCCGGGTTCAATTCCAAGCGGGGGCAAATTTTTTGCTCGGTTTAATTGGTGGTAGGACTTTTTCTAAGTCCGCCTGGCAAGCTACTACCATCATGTCTAAGTCTGTCGCCATAACAACAATGTTAATAGCATTGCTGTGTTCCGGCAGTTAGAGGTATGATAGCCAGTTCCTCTGTGTAAGAGGATTCCGGGTGAAACTCGCTTCCATCTTCGGTCTAATCATCACTTTAAATCAGGTTAGATTTGGGCCAAGAGTTTCCCCGTTTTGCATAAAAAAAAGTATTTCTTTCACCACCTCGTACTAACCCTTAAAGTATCCGACTGGATACTCTCGTCACCACTTTCAGGGCCAACCTCGGCTGCGCCGTCCGTCTTCAGGCATTCATTGTTAGGAGACTTTATCTTCATTTTGAATCGCAGCGTGGTATTTCGAACTTCTGTCTAGTACGTTATTAGTTAAGTAATAACTACTAAGGGTAGTAATTAACCACGATGGGCGACCATCGTCACATTCCGAGACTCCTCCGTGCTTCGTAAAGCACGATAAGCCGTTGGTCACGGTTGTAATTTGTAGAGTTTTGGCTGTCGTTACATATTGTCAGAAGTCAGAAAATCTGACTCCAGTCACTTTCCAAGAAGTACCGTGTTAGCTAGTTAATGGATTTTGGAGGTCTGGTAGGCAGCCGCTTCATGTTCAATGCTGATATTCAGCTGAATCCAGTTTGTCTGGAAGCCGACTCCAATATACTTAGTTCGGAAAAGTCTAGGCTGATGAGTACCCAGGGGTGTTGGAAATTTATGAGAACTTACCTATAGCTGCGTAGACTACTGCCACAAATAATATCACAAGAAAACCTAAGAGTTTCATTTTGAATGTAGTCTACAAAGCAATGTTTCAGACTTCGTGTCTAAACTAGCGAATACAATATTTTCTTGCAATTTATATATATTTGAGAATCGTTGAAAGTCAGGGATGTATTGAGTGAGGCAGACCAAATTATTATGCGTAAATATATTATGAGGTTTATGTACCTTAATTCTTATAATTTACACCTTAACGTTTTGTGAATATCTCCTGAATCATAGGTACGTTTTCAAACATAATGTGTATATTCGCATACGCAAACAGCCAGGCCCGGATCAACTATAATATCTGTAGGCTGTACCAATAATACTTAAGTATCTAAATTTAAAACTGCATCAAAATCGGTTTTGCCAAACTTGAGATATTTTTTTTTCTTTGTTGTCATTGCGGACAAACGTACCTACATACAAACATACGGGACGAACTGAGAACCTCCTTTTTTTTAAGTCTGTTAATAATATATTAAAACTATTACACTAGGCATAAAGTTTCTTAACACATGTTATTGTTAAACATCACACTTACTCCTGAATCATCGTGGGTGATATTGTCATCTTGACTTACCTACACTATTATGATGGTAAAAGTTTGGATGGAAGGATGTATGTTTGTTAGTACCAACAATTACGACAGAACGGCTGAAATGGATCTGCCTCGGAGGGATCTTGACATTTTTGAGGTGGATAATAGTCTGGAATAACACTTTGTATGTTCTCTTGATATAATTTCTGAGGTTCATGTTGGCGAAGTAGCCAGAGCGGCTCTATAACCCTAGTTTTAAAACGTTATCTCTGGATGGAGGGTATGAAATTGAAATCTAATGACGATTTTTCTTACTGATACGAAGCTTTAATATTATGGAGTGCCATAGGCTACTTTTATCTACCCCAAAATTACATGATTACTGCAAATGCAGAAAAAAATATGCAACTGACAGCTATTTTAGAAGCTTTTATTTTAATTGCAATGTATGTATGTTTGTCCGGGTGGAATCTTGCAATTGAATTTTAAATCAGTCATCTTAAACCGATTAAGCTGATATTTGGAATACACGGTGACGTCATTCTAATTCCAACATGGCGGATCATCCAAGATGGCGAAATAGTTATTTATTGTGCACAGTAGGTATGGATATCAAATGAAAGTACATGCTCAGGAGAACATGAAAACGAATAAAGCTTGTTTTTAAAAAGTTTTTTTTTTTTAATTTTAATTTATTGTTGATTGTGATCCATCCCTGTTGTAAACGAACCAACATGTTAGTGCCGTCAGTCATCAATGAAAACAACTGTCGAAATTCGATTTCTATGTAAATTATTTAATTAATTTCTTACTAGGTATATCAAAGAAAAAAGACTAGATATTATTCAAAGTAAATAAAAAAAGTAAGGTTTTTTTTACTTGGGAAATTAAATAGGTCAGTATAGATAAATTGAAGTCATTTTGAAATTACATAATTTCAAAAGGACTTCAATTTATCTATCTTATCTTATGTTATCTACTTTAAAAAAAAGCAATTATTTTCAACATAATAATGTAGGTGTTGCTATCAGTTGTACGTTGTCACCTGAATAATTTGAAAGTACCGATAATCTATACTAATATTATAAAGCAGAAGAGTTTGTTTGTTTTTTTTGAACGCACTAATCTCAGGATCTAGTGATTCGAGTTGTTTTTTTTTTTAATTTCTGGTTGCCCATTTAACGAAGAAGGCTATAATATATAACGTCACGTTATGACCACCGAGTGGGATAATAAAAAAAAAATGACGCAGACAAAGTTGTGCGTATCAGCTAATACATACCATAAATGTATTTATATATTTTTTTACTTGTGATAGGCACGCGTTTGACCACTGTCTCACCTGAAGGTAAGATTCGGTCTAAGATGGAGCACGCTTGTCTAGAAGTAACCAATTCACTCTTGACTTAAAGACTCCCAGGTTGTAGCTATCAGGAAACACAGACTCAGGGAGGGAATTCCACTCCTTAGCTGTACGCACAATGATTGTGTTCCCAAAACGTTATCGACGTCGTTTATTTCTTAATTTCTCAAGCCTTGTATGCCTAATGAGGCATTAATTTATAATTAAAAAGTACCTAGTTCTTAAATGCTATTTATTTCTTATTATCGTTTCAAGTAGGTCTTACACCTACATAATAATTTTTCTTCAATGAAAATTATTTTAAAACTTGTATTTTTTCTTGTTAGTGTTGTGAGCAATCAGGTCGCTATTGGTACGTTCATAAGTTTAAAACAATGCCCTACTAAGAATCGCGGTATATTAGACGTTATGGAAACAAAATATCTTGCTTTTTGTACGTTCATAAGTTTAAAACAATGCCATACTAAGAATCGCGGTATGTTAGACGTAAAGGAAACAAAATATCTTGGTATATTTTTGGACCTGCGGGAAAGCTACGTTCGAGGATATCAGAAATGCGATTCAGCCGGTCGATTCTGTTAACATGTCGAATGTTTCGAATGTGTCGAATGTCAAATCTTTGTTATCAAGATGGAATGACAACTCACTTCTAGCTCACTCCACCTGAGTTTTTACGGTGAGAGGTTTCAGAATCAAACGGCATTTAGCCAAGTCTTCACTTCGACATGTTACAGAATCAATCAGCTGATCGTAGAAAGCAACTGTCTACCTATTTCGGTTCTGGAGATATAGCCCGCTAACGGACAGACGGACTGACAACGGAGGCTTACTGATAGCTGGGTTCCGTTGGTGTTCTTTGGGTACGGAACCCTAAAAATTTACAAACTCATGTTGAATAAGTTAAAGTGGAGACTTTAGAATCATTTCTTAACCAATTTTAATTATGTTAAAATATACTTTTAATATTATAAAGCAGAAGAGTTTGTTTGTTTGGTTGAACGCGCTAATCTCAGGAACTACTGGTCCGATTAGAAAAATTCTTTCAGTGTTAGATATCCCATTTATCGAGGAAGGTTATATATCATCACGCTAAGACAAATAGGAGCGGAGCAGTAATGGAAAATGTGACGCAGACGAAGTTGCGCGGGTCAGCTAGTGTTGAAATAAAAGAGCTCTGTTTCAGTTATTTGACGTACCTACACTTTTACGATTACGAAAATCTTTAATGCAATTTTTACATCCACAGCCGAAGAGGAGAATAAAGAAATGGGTATGTTATGGCGGTTTTTTATGAAATCTCAAATTACTCTTCTGCTCTGGGTATAGTAGGAGGGAGTGTCTCCTGCTGACTAAAACCCATCCGTGTTCCTCCTAACGCTCTTAACGTTCCAGGGCCGCGGTGATTCTTTCGAACAAATTCCGCAACCCCGGCAGGCACTGGATGGTATGGCGGCAGTCAGGCGGAATATGGTTTGTTCGGGCCATATGTGTCGTATCAGGACTGATGAGCCACAGTCGTTACGCAGTGGAAGCCAGAGAACGGTTGTCATCACCAAGGAAGGTCCAGGACATGCTGGCGTGACGACCACTTTTCGACTAGTATTCAAGGCAATAAACCAGAAAGAGTAGGCTATGGACCTGGGCGGCGCGGAAGTCGCAGGGCGATTCCCGGCCACCGTAAGCGCGGGTCTACGGACGGCGAGCATTGGGTGGCTCGCCGTCCGAGCAGAACCAGGCCCGGGTCGACGGCGCACTGTGTTCCACGCGCGCCTCAAAGAGCTGCCAGCATAGAAGACGGGGCATGCTAGGGCCAGTGCTAGCCAGAGTTGCGGAAGTATTCGGAAGATGCACCACGGCCCTGGAACGCAAAGGGATTAGAGGGAACTCGGAAAGGTTTGGTAAGTAAGAGTCTGATACTCCCTTTCGCTCAGCCAACGGTCGCAGTAGCTCTTTTCTTGGAGGTCAGTGATAGGGATGTTACGGAGGTGGTTTTATCGGAACCGAAATCGGAGTTGGAGTTTTTAAAATTGGTTTTTCGGAGTCGAAGGCGGAGTCAGAGGTGGAGTTGGAGATGGTGGCATAAGAAATATGTGTTACGGGCACTCAATTTAACGCACCCATCGCCGCCGCCACAGCTATGCTTCGACCTCCAATTTAAAAGTATCGGAACCGAAGTCGGAACCGGAAGTGTATGATAAATCGGAAGTTCCGACATATCGGAGTCGGAGTCGAAGCTCCGTAACATCCCCGGTAAGTGCTTTGACTGAATACGATTTATTTTCCAGATCCAGTCTGCTTGCTACCGCTTGTTGAGGGGGGTTGCTGGTTTGGTGCTCTTAGGTGCGTTACTTAACTATTGTTCCAACCTTAGACTCTAGATCACACACCCACACCTACAACACAACACTACACTCACTACACTTACCGCACTACACTTCCCACACTGCATTCACTACACCACACTACCAAAACTACTGAAATTTTGTACTTAATTATAGTTTAATTACCTAAAACAACTGTCTTTGTAACTGTACCATCTGAATATGGATTGAAAGAGACTGGACCCCACAACACAGGGAATCCTAGTGTGGGGTTCAGGGCTTCATCTATGTCTGTAAACCTAAACCTAATGAGACGATAAATATATATATATTTTTTTTAGGTGAGTGCTCATTCTAATATGATTCTCCTTAAGTGGCCTTTTTGCCCCCTGCACTAACGCCCACGCCTTTCATTAGAGTGCCAATTCTACTAATTTTCACATTCGCATTTCAATGGCTATCTGATCTGTCAAAAATGAATGAAACGTAAGGCGCAACGCAAATAGAAACCGTAACAGAAACAGTACCGTCGCCGCGCCTGTTTGCGCAGATATCGCGCCGGCACCGTATCTGCGCCGTATCGCCTTCTGTTTGCGTTGCGCGTTATATCTCGTTAATATCACGCTCTTTAATGACTTATCTGGCCGTACCGTCGCCGCGCCTGTTTGCGCAGATATCGCGCCTGCACCGTATGTGCGCCGTATCGCCTTCTGTTTGCGTTGCGCCTAAGACTTTATGGTCAGTTTGCGATGGACATGCGAATGCGAACGCAATTTAAAAATAGTAGGTTCCTCCCTGCCTAGAATTGGTCCTCTTGTTTGTATGGATTGAAAGCATCCTTCATGCTCTTGTAGAAAAAACAATCCCGCTTACATAATGTAGTAAATTGTTTCTTTTTTCAGATATTTCTACAACCTCACTGCTGGTAGATGTGAAAGATTCTTCTATAGAGGATGCGATGCAAATTTGAACCATTTTGTCACAATCGTGGATTGTCGCAGAATTTGCAATGGTTAAATCATGATACACAACACATCACTTTTTGATAACAATACCGCGTGTATCTGACATCGACGCACAAACGATTTCCATGGGTCCAGGGCATGATTCTGGACACCCCAGTGTTGGAATTTTTCGTCGGTTTTTTTCTCATTTTTTTCAAGAGTACCACAAAGTATCAGCTCAGCTGAGCTGATATCTATTTGTGGCTTTATTCAGATTGTTCTTTTTAGTGAAAGTAGTTAATTAATTATTTTTTATTAAAAATCTCATTGGGTTAGGTCAGAATAACGATTATGAGCAGTCTAAAGTAAAAAAATCCTTAAAAAAAATAAAAAAATGAGAAAAAAACCGACGAAAAATTCTAAGTCTAGGGTGTCCAGAATCATGCCCCGGACCCATGGAAATCGTTTGTGCGTCGATGTCAGATACACGCGGTATTTTCTCCAACAATCCATTCATCTTTCCTGGATCTTTTTTGTCTTATATTTTATTTTTATTTTACAGATCCAAGATGCTTCCAAGCTGTTGATGCTGGAAAGTGTTCCGATGATATTCTTAGGTTCGTTTTTAGTGGTCTTTGGTTCCGCTGTCCTGTCCATCCGTCCGTCTGTCTGCCAGCGGGCTGTACCTCATGAGCCGTAATAGGTACACTGTTGAAATTTTCACAGAGTGTGAATTTCTGTTGCCTCTTTAACAACAAATCTATACATATAATAAATAATAAAAATAAATTTAAAATGAAAGACAGGGTACGGTAACTAGTCGATGGCGCGTTCGTGTTCCACGCGCGCCTCAAAGAGAATCAACACACGGGGCCCTGGGCCGACGCCTGCCGGAGTCGCGGGACTATTCGAAATAGATACCGCGGCTCCGGAACACAAGAGGCACTGAAGGAACATGGATGGGTTTTAGTCAGTAAGAGTCTGACACTCCCTCCTGCTCCGCCTAGAGCGGTGGAAGTCATTAAGATTTCCCATCCCTAAAAAAAAGGGTACGGTAACTACGTTTTGCTCCATAAAATGCATGTGATGGTGTCCACTGCAACCCACGGACACGGTACGCATCAATTGGAACATATTGGAACGCCATATTGGAGTACACGTACTCCATATTGGAGTACACGTACTCCATATTGGAGTACACGTACCTACTCCAATATGGCGTTCACGTGTGTATGTGGTCCAAACTATAGGTACACGAATATTAAGCAACGACTATGTCAAAACAGAATCGGAACACAGTTTCGAGAAAAGGTTTCTGGAAAGTAGCCGTGTGTAGTGTGTATACCGCAGTGGAAACGTAGACCCATTTTGTCAAACAATTTGCCCGTGCACAGCATGAGTCGTGGTGTGTTTACGTGTTTTTAGGGTTCCGTAGCCAAATGGCAAAAACGGAACCCTTATAGATTCGTCATGTCTGTCTGTCTGTCTGTCCATCCGTATGTCCAAGCCACTTTTCTCCGAAACTATAAGAAATATGCTGTTGAAACTTGGTAAGGAGATGTATTCTGTAAACCGCATTAACATTTTTTTGACACAAAAATAGAAAAAAACAAGAAATTTTGGGGGTCCCCATACTTACAACCGAAACTCAAAAATGATAATGATGAGGTTTGTAATATCATTTTTTTCTAAACTGAATAGTTTGCGCGAGAGACACAAAAATAAGAGAATGATAAAACTGAAAAAAAAATATATGATGTATATTACCATGTAAACTACCAGCGAAAATTGGTTTGAAATAGATCTAGTAAGTAGTTTTTTTTAAATCGCAACTTTTGTTTATAATATAATACCAACAGTTTTGTACGGAACCCTCCGTGCGCGAGTCCGACTTGCACTTGGCCGGTTTATTTAAGTGAATGTTCAGTAGTCATTGGATAAAAATTAAGTGGGCTGCCTTTGTAAAACTATTGAAATAGCACCCTGTATATCTGTGAGTACTATATTGTGTTTGTTTTTTTTCAGATATGCCTACAACCCTACTTCTGGCAATTGTGAACAATTTTCATGGACGGGATGTGACGGAAATTCGAACAATTTCGAGACTTTGGACGATTGTCGCAGAATTTGCAATGGTTGAAACATGAAACAATTTTTTTTTAATACCAAATTTTCATAACAATATTTTCTACCACAATACATTCACGTTTCCTGCGAGTCTAAAAAGGCCACCTTGGCAGAATCAGAAACGAATCACGCTTCCCGACACTGTCAAATTTTCCCAATCAATCTTGAACCTAATGTGTTAGCGATAAAGATGAAAATTAAATTTGACAAATTGTTCTGTGATTAATATTATGATTCTCCTGAAGTGGCCTTTTTAGTCCCCCAGTTTTTTTATGTCTAATATTTATTTTCATTTTCTATTTGTCAGATCCAATATGCTTCCAACCTATTGAAACTGGAAAGTGTTCTGATGATATTCCTAGGTAAGTTTTGTAAGTTTTTAGGATTATGTAATCAAGAGTAAATAACGCGACCCTATGCAATTACTAAGTCTCCGCTGTCCGTCTGTTTGTCAGCGAGCTGCTAGTCTATTCTGTAAATAACCATTTCGATATCGACTTCACCTGAGTGACTAAGCTTACAAAGTGAACTTTATTTCACACATCATAAGGTCTTATATTTATACGAATTTGAAACTCACCTCAGATTCCTCTGTCGAGACACGAAAATGTTGTTACAGAATAGCACTGCAGCAGTGCAACAACATCACAGAGTGTGTATTTCTGTTGCAGCTTTAATAAAATACTAAAACTAAGTTTAAATTTGGGGGGGGGGGGGGGGTTGCTCGATCTTAATAATTATGACAACAGGTCCGCATTCCCTCCAAAGACACTTCAAAATATGCTAACAGTTTGAATTGCTAAATTTGCTGACGGAGTATTTTGCTCGATTTTAACGGCCTAATAGTGGATTATATTCATCTTCAGATGAATAAATAAATTTATTATTGTTTATTATAATAATGGCGATCGTACGGAACCCTTCGTGTGATAGTCCCAATCGCACTTGGCCCGTTTTTTCCTAAAAGCCCTCATAAGGCTGCCTATCCATAGACGCGGAGCGAGGCAGCGGGTTGGAGAAACAGAGGAATATTTAACCAATGAAATTGCTTAACAGTTCAGTCACAGATATTTTGCGCAATTCTAATGGTTACCTAATATTTCTCCGTTTCTCCGCTCCGCTGCCTCGCTATCCAACTTCGCGACAGCAAAGACAGGGCTATGTTATTGCTAATTATATTTATAATATTTT
This sequence comes from Ceramica pisi, assembly GCA_963859965.1. NCBI lineage: Eukaryota > Metazoa > Arthropoda > Insecta > Lepidoptera > Noctuidae > Ceramica > Ceramica pisi. The sequence goes on from OY982555.1 coordinate 5,917,686, forward strand.
TTTTGGCGAAAATTGTGTTTGTTTTTTTCAGATATGCCTACAACTCTATTTCTGGCATTTGTGAACAATTTTCCTGGACAGGATGCGATGGAAATTCGAACAATTTCAAAACTTTGGACGAATGTTGCAGAGCTTGCAGTAGATGAAGCATCATAAAAATCTAGTTTTAGAATATTGTCATCTATGGTTATCCTATCCTAATTTAGAATATGAAGGCGTCAGCGACGGCTGAGCGATAGCGCCATCATCGTTTGGGTTCGGTGGAATCGGGATCATTGTAAAATAAAACACTCAATACAGTACTAACCTTACTTTATTAACTGTGGCTGAGATATGTGGCTGAGAATAGACAGTCCCCCAAAACGCCCGCCCATTACCACTTCAGAAGAAGTGGCCAACAAACTCCACAGCAACACATCTGTCTGTTGAGTTAGAAGAACTCGCATTTATAACATTATTAAAGAAGTCTATTAAATGTAATTGATATAGGTAAACCGAAAGTTTCGTTCTGGACGAGTGTCCTTGTCCTTACAACTGTCAACTGACGTCACGGCGTTTACCACTACCCACTACTACAATACTCAAATCAACAACTAATTATTAAGAGCTAGTTCAGACATGGCGGAATCCGTGCGGATGCAAATCGCGCGGTTCTAACCGCAAGTGTTCAGACAGGCGCGGATGTAAATGCGGAGTGCCGTAATCCGCATAGAGTGACAGTCGTTCTAGTCCAATCCAAGCTCTTAATAATATCTGAGCTAGTTCAGACATGGCGGAATCCGTGCGGACGCAAATCGCGCGGTTAGACCGCGCGGATCTTATTTACATTAGCGCCTATAATTCGTTCATACCTGTCCGCGCGGATTGACAATCCGCGCGGCTACCGCCACTTAACCGCTAGAAAATGAATTCGCGCGGTCGCTCGGATCTATTTACTTGACGTACCTAGAGTGCGTTCAGTTGCTCTGCGGAAGCCGCGCGTATCGGACGGTGACAATGGATCACTTCGACACCGAGCTATTCATCGATGAGGTGGAAAAAAGACCTGCTTTGTGGGACATCCAATGTGCAGAATATTCTAATAAAATTATTAGAAACGGAGCTTGGCAGGAGCTGGTGGAGATTTTAGATTTTAGAAAACCAACAATATTCAAACCCACAAGGATATTTTACTGGATATTCTACAATCATACCAGGAGAGTCTCCATCGCCTTTATCATGCAATAGGACTGACGACTCACAGTCTTCTATACTACAAAATATATATTCTGATGTATAAAATAAATATCTTACCTTAATGTAATCACGAGTTTTTCTTCTGGGGGCCACGCTTGACCTCATATGGGTATCATTAGATGCAATTTTTTCACTGATCATTTCAAATCAATTCATCAAATGGATTAATCGAAATTCTCAAATAACTTCTTAATTTTGGATATAAAGTCTGAAACTGACCATGGGTGAGCCGATCACGTAATATTGGATGCACCCAATACTGCCGTTTCTTCTTTCTTTTTTTTACGGAGCAATAAGTACACACATATTGCTTCTTCGACTTCCATGATTGGACTGGAACGACTGTCACTCTATGCGGATTACGGCACTCCGCATTTACATCCGCGCCTGTCTGAACACTTGCGTTTAGAACCGCGCGATTTGCATCCGCACGGATTCCGCCATGTCTGAACTAGCTCTTATCCACGACATAAACAATTAATCCGTGAGTTCCGTGACTGACTGTGTGAGTGACAGACAACGCACAATCGAAACTATACTGGGGCCCGAGTCTGCTATTACAATAGTTTTGACAAGTTTGGTAATCTACTAACATAATGGCATCATAATGGCGTCATTATGACATTCCAATGATCAATCACTGACTCGCCATTGAAAGAAAGCCATAGGAATGGTAATCTCGTACATAATGACAGATTTAGTATTTACGAACTTCTCACTACTTCAGATTGCTTATAACACTAATAAATAATATGTAAAACTAAATAGAAATAAAATCTGGCATGAATAAATGCTCAAATTTAGCTCGGTTTTATAATAATGGCAATCAGGCATTCCTACCGCAATTCTATTACGAGACCATTGACGTTCCAGTGACCGGCCACTGACGTGCCAGTGACCGTGCGATTATGAATTTAGCAGATTACGAACTTTTAGCAAAATGACAGTGGCATGACAATGGGATCGTGTCGGAATGACAAATTTATAAAAATAGCAGACTCGGGCCAATGGTCGCAGAAAGCTAAAGTTTGGCATGAAGGTTCCTTGGCGGAGCGCAACGCAGAGCATTTTTTGCTATCAAACTATTATAGACGTTGTCTTCATCATTGAAAAAATAACTAAAATCCATAACTACCTAACACAACAATGAATTCCTGAAGAGAAGGTATCGAAGCGATTACAGGCAAATGTATCGCGCAGGAACGCGACTGAAAACGGAATATGCGCGAATTATGTGTTTCAAACATCAAATGAGAATAGGAACGTCAATGACCTCTATCTGTCAAATGTCTCTTGAAAAGTACGGTTTGCAAAGAAAACGCAGAATTAGTCACATATCGATAACGGTTTATTTTACTTTGTTTGAATAAGTCTTAAATCAAATTTAAATAAAAACGTTCAATAGTAGTAAATTAGCTAAAAATAATACTTAATTATTTCAAGTCATTATTAGTTAAGTATTCTAAACCATACTAAAACACTTTTTTCACGCAACGTTTATAAATCTTAAAAAGGTATCTTCTAGCACTCAAAAAAAAGGGGCTAAGCAGAAATCCTTTAACTTATTTCTCCAAAATATTCAAGGCTTTGCTTCAAAACAGTTGGAAATAGAATTATTTTTAGAAAAAACAATGTTTGATATTATTTGCATAACTGAACATTGGTTAAAGGATACTGAAATGTTAATTAATTATGACAATTATAGTATAGGCAGTTGTTTTAATCGAAAATCAATGCTGCGTGGTGGTTCACTAATATTAATTAAAAACTGTATTAAATTTAAAACGCGTAAAGACATTGTTGAACTGTCAGTGGAACATAGCATTGAGCTGTCTTGTGTTGAGCTGGATAAGCATATCATAGTGTGCGTTTACAGACCCCCTAATTATCAAAACTACTCTATATTTGAGTCAGTAATGGAAGATGTGCTGGCAAAACTTGCAAGTAATAATAAACAAGTGATAGTCTGTGGCGATTTTAATATTAATATTTTAGAAAATAATTCAGAGAGTGGTCGGTTATTACATCTATTTAAATCATTCCATTTGTCAAATATGTTCAAAGAACCAACCCGTATAACTATTAATACTGCTACATGTATTGATAATGTTTTTTGTTGCTGTGACTTCTTAGACAAAGCTGTTGTTAATTATCTGCCTTCCGATCACAGTGGACTAACAGTATCTTTTGAGTCCAACATGACAATCCAAAAAGTGCAGATACAATCCAGGCCAATTACAACCGGCAAATTAAATAAATTTAATAGCACCTTAATCGGTAAGTTAAGTGACCAGGGCTTCACAATGAACAATGGTAATATTTTGTATAGAGAATTATTTTCACTAGTACAAACTGAGTTCAATGCCACTTTTAAGCAGCAGACTAGAAATATATGCCCTAAATTTGTATTTAGTGACTGGGCAACTAAAGGAGTCAGAAAAAGTAGAGAAAGACTTTATGAACTTTATGGCCTTAAGCCTTTTATCAACACGGAAACTTTTAATAAGTACGTAGCTAGTTACTCAAAAATTTTTAAGAATACTTGCAAGGCAGCAAAGGCCCTATACATAAGCAACAAGGTTAAATCAGCAGAGAATAAAATTAAAACAGTTTGGAAAATTATCAATAATGAAACGAACAGGAACAAAAAACATAATAATGATTATACATTGCGAACTTCACGTGGACTCATAAGCGAAAGCAAAGAAGTCGCTGAAGAATTTGTAAATTTCTTTACCAGTATTCCAATTAAAACTACTGAAACCTTAAACTCGTCGCCCTCACTTTCTGTTGAATTATTGAAGGCGAATGTTTCAGCCTGCCCAATTGAGTTTAACTTTAAGCATATAACCCCAACTGTATTAATAAAAGCTTTTAAGCAAGTCAAGGTCAAATTGACAGAAGATCTATGGGGTATGTCTGTAAAAGTTTGTGCCTCCATTATTGACACTATAGCACCGTATTTAGCTTTTGTATTCAATCTGTGTGTAGATCAAGGGGTTTTCCCGGACCTTATGAAATACAGTAAAGTTATTCCTTTATTCAAATCCGGGGACAGTAAAGATACCAATAACTATAGACCCGTCTCTGTGTTGCCGGTTTTCAGCAAGGTGTTTGAAAAGGTTATGCTAAATCAAATGCTCAGTCACTTTAATGAGAATAATATTTTACATGACAAACAGTACGGTTTCACCAAGGGGCGCTGTACAACTGACGCTGGTGTAACTTTATTAAAACATATCTTCAATGCGTGGGAAGAGGCGCAAGATGCCATAGGTATCTTCTGCGACCTATCGAAAGCGTTTGATTGTGTGAGTCATGAGACATTACTCCTGAAACTAGAGCATTACGGACTAAGTAAAACAGCCTTGAACTTAGTAAAATCGTTTTTAAATGAAAGACAGCAGCTAGTTCATATAAACGGCAAAAATTCAACAGGATTAATCGTGAAAATGGGGGTACCACAAGGCTCAATTTTGGGTCCTTTCTTATTTCTAGTTTATATAAATGATTTGCCCTATATTTTAGAAAATAAACTCAATATGGTGTTGTTTGCTGACGATACATCTTTGATTTTTAAAGTAAATAGACATGCAAACAATCTTGACAATGTAAATAACGCTCTAATGAAGGTACATGATTGGTTCACTGCTAATAATCTAGTGTTAAATGAGAAAAAAACGAAGTGCATTCGATTCACTTTACCAAATGTCAAAAGTAATAATTGTGACATAATATTGAACAAGGAGAAACTAGAATTAGTCGAAGAAGCAGTTTTCCTGGGGATTAGGCTAGACTCAAGGTTACAATGGGGTCCTCATTTAACATCTCTTGCAGGAAGGCTAAGTTCAGCAGCATATGCTGTTAGAAAAATTCGCCAGTTTACAGATGTTGAAACCGCTAGACTAGTCTATTTTAGTTATTTTCACAGTATAATGTCTTACGGTATTTTACTTTGGGGACGGGCTGCTGACATCGAGTCTATTTTCATTTTGCAGAAAAGAGCCATCAGAGCCATTTACCATCTGCGCCGGAGAGATTCTCTAAGAGAACTGTTTAAAGAAATTAACATCATGACGGTCCCTTGTCAATATATTTATGAAAATATTATGTACGTTAGAAAGAATCTACATCTTTTCAGTAAACGAGGCGACAGACATAACTATGTCACTAGAAATAGGAATCAGTTAGTTCAACCAGGTTTCAGACTTGCTAAAGTAGCAACATCTTTCATGGGATACTGTTTAAAGTTTTATAACAAAATACCGCCACATATACTAGAACTAAATGAGACGAAATTTAAAAACTGTGTAAAACGCACACTATGCAAACAAGCATATTATAAATTAGGGGAGTACATTGACGACAAAAATGCTTGGCTCAATGCTGGTCCGCTCCACAACGACTAAAATGCCCGAACTTTGATGAAGATGTGAAAACATTGTTGGACCTGCTGAAGATTGTAAGATTATCTTTGCATTGTATAGACTCATTAAATAATCTAACCATGATTTTGTAAAAAGGCAGTGTTTAAAAGAGTGTCCATGGAGTTTCTTGCACGTTCTTCTCCATAGGATCTACTCTTTGGAACGTGCAACTGCCGCGCTGGAGATAGGGTCGGTGAGTTTGTTTTGTTGCAGAATAACTTGCTACTCTTGTCGCTAGCGCGGCAGAATTAGCTTCATCTATTTGACTGACATACCTTGACTATTCAAAAGTGCCTGTAAACTGGTCTATTTGAAATAAAGGATTTTGTATTTGTATTTGTATTTGTATTTGTAAATAATTCTTATACTATACTAGCTGACCCGCGCAACTTCGTCTGCGTCACATTTTCCATTAATGCTCCGCTCCTATTTGTCTTAGCGTGATGATTTATAGCCTATAGCCTTCCTCAATACATGGGCTATCTAAAACTGAAAGAATTTTTCAAATCGGACCAGTAGTTCCTGAGATTAGCGCGTTCAACCAAACAAACAAAGAAACAAACAAACAAACTCTTCTGCTTTATAATATTATATAGTATAGATGAGCGGCAAGCGCATAAGCCTTCAGCTTATGGACTCAGAGACACAGATCAACGGTTATCAACTGCAAACTACCAAGAAAAAGTACCACTAAAACAAAAGAAATTAAAAATAAAATGTTATATTTCAAGAAAATAAAACTGACAAAAAACTATGTAAAACCGGATAACGAGGTTAGGTTATATTAGGTAAGTGTCCCGAGATTATCGCCAAACTGAAGTGGCAGTGGGTCGGGCACTTTGCTCGAAGAACAGCCGCTCGATTCTGTCGACATCTCACCGAGATCACTTAGGTGGTGTGAAAGACAAGGGAGCTGTCAAGCCATCTTGTTTGAATGGTTTGACAGATAACTTGTCGTTCTCTTCGCCTAAGTGTTCACTCCGACATGTTTACAGCTGGTCGATTCTGTAAACATGTCGAAGTGAAGGCGTGGGTGAATCAACCGGCTGAATCGCACTGCAGATGGTTGATGGGGCCGAAAAGTTCTGGAGTGGCGACCGCGTAAAGGAAGATGCAACGTTGGAAGGCCTCCCACAAGGTGGACCGATGACGCAAGACGCATGGGACAGGTTTTTGTGGCGACATTTGGGGAGGCCTATGTCCAGCAGGGTCGTCGTTCGGCTGATTTGAATGATGATGATGATGAATGTCATTTTTAACTGACTTCCCAAAAAGGAGGAGGTTCTCAATTAAGTTGTTTTTTTATGTTTGTTACCTCATAACTCCGACAATTAAGAACCGAATTGAAAAACTCTTGATTTATCTGAAAGGATATACTTGCAGATTGGTCCCATTTAAATTTTATCAAAATCGGTTACGAACTTTGGATTTTAAATCGAAATAGCTGGAATTCGTCTACTTGGATGATGGTTTTATTTCATCCAAGTAGCAGAAAAGCAAAATACGCAATTTCAATTACTTAGATGACATAATCATCTAAGTAATCGAAATTGCGTATTTTGCTTTTCTGCGATTTTGTGGTGGTGTTGTTAGGTGTGGGGTACCACTAAAAAGTGAAAAATAAAAAACTTTTTACAAAAAAATACAACCGACTTCCAAAAAAAACTACTAAGAAAAAAAAATAACTTTAATTTCGGAAGTCGGTGTCAAAATACGAAGATACTAACAAAAACACCAACTTCCGAAAATAAAGTTATTTTTTACTTAATAGTGTGTTTATTTTTTGGAAGTCGGTTGTATTTTTTTGTAAAAAGTTTTTTAGTAGGTATGGTTTTGTACGGTGCTAGAATTAATCACTGTCGCAAACACTGCGACATTCTTCCATAGTCATGAAATTGTTCGAATTTCCTCCACATCCACTCCAAGTGAATTCTTCACATCTGGCAGCAGTAAAGTTGAAAGCAAATCTAAATAAATGAAAACAATTTATTAATTGAACGCTCTACACAAAATACTGGTATTCAACTGAATCCAGTTTGATTGGAAGACGACCCCAATGCAGTTGGGTAAAGGCTAGGCAGATGATGTCACACACACATGTACTGAGGCGGACTTAATGTCTAAGGCTTGTTAAACTCATACCACAACCACAGCGACATAAGGTGGTCCAGATGTGGTTGCATGTGTAAAAAAGTAGTGTCACAGCGTCTTCTGGCGGTTGCGTTGTGTGGCCGCGGTAACTCTTTCGGACAAATTACACAACCCTGGCAGGCACTAGGCCTAGCAGGCAATATAATTAACTTTAAGCCATAAAGCAATGTAGACAAATATCGGTGTGATCGAATAGCTTTATTCAGAGTTCAATGTCTGTGTAGACAAAAGTCTCTATGTGTGGTGGACCCACTACTATGTATCACTTTTATATGCCGCGCTTCTGCAGAGCGTCAACAATGTTTGCTGAGTCGGCTTCGATGCCACCTGGTGCAAAAACACAGCTAAGCAGATCGCGTGGGAGCAGTAACAGCCCCCTGGTGTGGAGTCTTTTTTTTTCTTTTTTTTTAGGGATGGGAAATCATCCAATGACTCCTCCCGCTGTGGGTGGAGCGGAAGGGAGTGTCAGACTTCTACTGACTAAAACCCATCCATGTTTCTTCATTGCCCTTTGTGTTCCGGAGCCACGGTATCTCTTTCGAATAGTCCCGCGACTCCGGCAGGCGTCGGCCCTTTCGGGCCCCTCTCTGTGCTGACTCTCTTTGAGGCGCGCGTGGAACACTAACGCGCCGTCGACACGGCCTGTCGTCACTAGACGGACGGACGGCGAGCCACCCATAGCTCGCCGTCCACAGGCCCGCGCCTACGGTGGCCGGGGGTCACCAGGTGTGGAGCTTCAGCCAGAGGACTAAATCTCTCTTAGTTATAAGGCACTAACATAGTTTTTAAGTTCATACTAACAATTTAAATATAAATGACCAATGGTTTTCTAAAATTAAATAAAAAAATAACGCCACATAGTTTTACAGACAAGTCTCATTCCAGTAACCACGAACACATAAAAAATCTAGGTTCTTTAAAAATATTAGGTAATAATAGGTAAAAAACGTAGCTACCTAGGAATAGCCAAATTACATGTTCCTGTCTCAGTCTCTCCGAAACATATTTGTTCTGAAAATAAAAAAATACGTTACTGGTAAAAATGGGAAAAGAAATTAATGATGTTAATAGAAATTGTGGGAGGAATAATAATCTTAAAATAGGGATGATTCCTGAGTAAAAAAGAATACGATTTAGTCCGTTAGTTAGATTATCGAAAACTAGTTGACCCACGTAACTTCGTCTGCGTCACATTTTCCATTAATGCTCGGGTCCTTTTAGTCTTAGCGTGATGACATATAGCCTATAACCTTCCCGGATAAATGGGCTATCTAATACTGAAAGATTTTTTCAAATCGGACCAGTAGTTCCTGAGATTACCCCCTACATACAAACTTACAAACAAATTTTACCTCTTTATAATATAAGTATAGATTAATGGACATGTTTTTGTTGCTTTATCAAATCAATAAAAATGTGCGAAGTTAAAACGCATCAAAGATCAGGGGAGCTACTCTCTAAGCCCGAAGTCCGTAGTTGCGAGCGTATTCTACTCCGTATCACTTGACCACTTATAATTATGGTGGATGCGCCAGGGTAGCCCGCGAAATTCAAATATTTTTATGTTATTTTTGCAATTTGTCAGTCAGTGTGAAGCTGTATGTTAAACAAAATACGATTCGCGGCCGTAACGTATATTTATCTAAAGAATTATGCCCATTTTAATTATCAATATAACCCTCTTATTTCATTTAACTCGATTGAATGACTTTTTCACGAAATAACATTCAATCGAGTTCTATGAACTTAGAAGGTTATATTGATGATTCAAATGGTTATAATCCTTTAGATAAATGCTCTTTACGATCGCGAACCGTATTTTGTTCAACATACACACTGACCGGAAAATTGCAGAAAACATAAGAATATTTGAATTTCGCGGGCTACCCTGGAGCTTCCACTCGTGTTATCATTCGTTCTTATTTCAGGTTCGGGACTAATTGTAAATTACTAGGTGATACGGAGAAGAATACGCTCGCAACTACCTAAGCCCGAAACAACAGACTTCGGGCTTGGAGAGTGAGGCTTAGAGCCCCCAAGAGCGGGGGCTTCTGACGGCACTATTCTGTAAAGTGTACTTACATGTAATTTCACACGAGTTTTTAACACTCTGTATCGTCCAAATTTTTTTGTTGACGTGAAAAATGAAAAAGCTCCAATATTTTTTGTAAATCTATCTGACGGAGTTATTAGATGTTTTTAGTCATTTTATTGTATCATGCTCTTACCATTGCAAACTTGTCGACATTCTGCCATAGTCAAAAAATGGTTAAGATTTGATCCGCATCCAGTATAGTCGAATTTTTCACACCTGCCAGCAATGGAGTTATAGGTATATCTGAAATAAATTATGGTAAAAACGTTTTAAAAAAAGCTTCTATAGATACATCTTGGATGGTCCTTCATATATTGGATTTAATGTGACGTTAAATTAATTTTCGTGTTCTCCTCAGCAAATCCATTCATTTGATACCCATATGTGGTAGTGCAGAACAAATAACTAGTCCGCCATCTTGGATGATCCGCCATATTGGACTAATTCCAATATATCGGATCATCCAAGGTGGCGGACTGACTTCAAATATCGTATACGTCATCCAAAATAAGCGTGCATGCATACCAAAGGAGAATGGCAGAAGTTCATAGAACGCTGGCATTAAACTTTTTAAGTTTCTACAGAAATCAAAGTGGCATGGTTTGATAGGGAATATTATAAGCTATAATTAAAAAAAAATTAAAACGTTAAAATAATAGGGTTAAAGAGAAATCGTAATTTTTGTAAAAGTGAGGTTAAGTGCGTTAATGATTGTACATATAGGGTCTTTCAACTCTATTTCTATCATAACGCATAAATGTTTATTGTATACATAACATATTGCTAATTATGCTTTCTAATGACTTGAAAACTACTTGTTGAAGTTTGTTTAGTTCAATGATTTACCTACACACTGATCATTTACCTAATGACAGTTTAGGTAAGTGTACCTACCTACTCCGTCAGCTTTATGTAGGTAGTCACAGGAAACTCAGGAGAGTTTTTAAGAGACTCATATCTAAGAATCTAAGCACATAAGGAATAATAATCCTGTTAAGGATAACAGGATTATTTAAGGTAAAATTAAAAACTCATAAGTATTGTAGGTATTATATTTTATTCATGGTCATCATCATATATCAGCAATATATTATCTAAGAATGGTGCAGGGGGAGACAGGCTATCTTGATGCCGTGCCCATGCCAAATACCAGATGATTGACATGATATGGGCACAGCATCCTACTGTTCTTCGTCCAACAATGCAATTGCAACAGTATTGCTTTATAGCTTCCCGGCCACTTAGAGAGCAGTCAATCAAAATATAAACAAAGTATATTTTTCTTCCTACATGTCTAGACCTAATTCTTCCCCGTAAAATCCAAGATGTGTTTGATGTTGACAGCTCTTCCAGTAGACTCCTGTCAACCTCCCTGCATACTTCTATAATATAGGTGCCATTTGCCCTTACGTGCTCTCCATAATAGGAGCGAGATTGCTTTATTTGATATGTTCCAAGAGAAATTAATATAAGTTCACTGTATGATAGCCGAGGAAAATCTGTTAGGTTATCATTTTCAACAGTAACACTTACAAAATCAGCTCGTCTTCTGTTTAGTTGATTAACATTGACAAAATCAGACAAAAGATTGTTTACAAACATGTTCGCATTTATTATATTTAGGATTTCCCCGGCATCACTTCTATCAGTTATTGGAGGGTGAAAGCGATTAATTAATGCAGCAGCTATTTTAAAATCAATCATAACATGTTTTGAGGCTAAGTTAAAATATTCCTGTCTAAACAATTTAAAATCTCTTTTAAACCTACCATTGACTGCTTCTACAACCCATCTAGAAATAGTAACCGACCTTGATTTGTTTGCTGCTAGTGTTGATAGTTGCGTTTCACCCCTCTGTAATGAAGCTGGAACATGGGTTTTATAACCACAAGCATTCAGCAAGGGCAAGGCATCTCTGAAACCCCTATCCAGTACAAAAGCATCACCTTCTTGAAAATGTCTGCGTAAATAACTATTTTCAGTTTCAAATTCCCTTTGCATTATAGCTGCATCTGATGTTGTAGCTGGATAAGGGCCCAGAACATCTATAATATAACCATCAGAACATACTAACATAAATGGTTTAACAAGATTTCGATATTTATGTAAGCTGTAAGTATTTTTTTGATATAGATAATTACAACTTTTTTGTATGTAGCAATATGAACCATCAGCTATGACTATAGGGTTTTCCTGGCCATCACTTTGAACTCCAAACAATCCACGGGGTATCAATAGATTTCTTTGTATTATTTGTTCTCTTGATATATGTGCTACTCCCAAGTGAGTTGGAACGAACAACAACAGCAACAGTTCTCGAACCTTTGCCATCAACACCTCCAAAGTTCTCCTTGGAATTTGAAATAGTGATGCCAACCTTTCATTGGGTTCACCTGTCCTCAGTTTCATTAAGAATGCAGCGAGAGCCGTTTTACCTCTTCGCATTTCATTTATGGTAGGTATTTCGTGTAATAACTGATTGAACTGATCTTTTGTGTAGCCAATCCAGTGACGTACAAGATGGTCTTCTATATTATTTATATTTGAAAAATCTAATGCATTAACATTAGTGCTCTTTAAATTCAACATATCTTGTATATGTGTTGCATTAAATGCATTTGAATAACCACTAATACCAGCTTGAAAGTCCCATGTTTCTGTATTTAGATGGTTACTGCACACGCGACTATTTACTGGTACATAATAATTAAACTGTAAAAGCAGCATTTTTCTAGTTGAAACTGGTAGCCTGAATCTTTCACTACCCTGACAACCTTCAATAATGCACCTTGACCCAGAGTCTACAGCTCTGATATAATCAGGCAACACAATTGTCTCTTGTCTTCTTGATATGGGCTGAATTACAAGATTAGGTTCAGGCTGATCTTCAACAACAGGTTCGGGATGATCTTCAAAATCAGATGCAGGCTCATTATCTCCATTAGCTTCAGACACCATTTCAACATTAGGTTGAGGCGGAGTTTCAGGATCACGTTGAGGCAGTCTTTCAGGACTGTCATGGGTCATGGATACATTATCAAGTGTACCTTCAGAAGTTTCAGAGTCAAGATGAGAGCGCCCACTTGACGATGTGGATGCCCTGGATACAAAATGACGAGAAGCTTTGTGTGCTCTCACCCAGCAACGGTGACAGACATTGTTTGTAGTCCGTAGCTGCAACAATAAAACATTTATGTAAAACATACTCACACATGTGGATTTTATATATAAGTGTGAACACATTATAAAAGAAAACTAATAATACTAAATGTATTGATGCATAATCATATTATGCGTCAATATAATAATATATATATTACTGCGGGGACATCCAATTTTTGACATTGAGATCAGAATGTTATTTTTATGTAATGTATCTAAGCTTGTTTTGAAAAGAGTTAATTGATGACTTCATTGCAAGTTCTTCTCAGCAAATGCAACTTACCCAGCAAGTATTAGAGCCAGACTATTCATAAGTATGTATGTCCAAAGTCCAAAAAGTAGTATTATATTTACAAACAAATAAGTATAATATATGTAGTATATCAGCTACTTCGTTTTCAGATTTTTGAGTAATGTCCCAGGATTTATGCATGTCTTAATGAATAAGTTTGAAAATAATATATTACAATTAACTTACTTGTCGGGGTAGTATCCATTCTCGAACCACATTATATATGCCTCGTTCTCTGTCCGAATCAGTCCGTAGTTGGTGATTTCTTGAACGTGCTGTAGATGATCCACAATTGACACACACCTGTCGGTGCCCAAGGGTACAAGAAGGTGGATGTGGTTCAGGCGTAGTGTGTACTTGATTTAAATAATTGTTTACAAGTACCCAACAGGCGTTACATAGACGATCCTGATTGCACACCTAAAAAAAAAAAAGAATTAAGGTTAAATTATTATTATAAAAACCAATCGAAGTCTTTCATAAAATAGGTGCATAGTAAATGAACTTACAGGCTCAGGAGCAATCCAGGAGCGAATGACCGATAGAATGGATTCATCTTCCAAAGAATGTGTTGTTATCGTACTGCAACGATTTGTAGATATTCTACAGTTTACGCAGCGGTCCATGGTTGACATCACGTTGACTCGTAATGTTAAACACACAAAGGATAGATGAACATAAACTATCTTAAGTAATATCAGTGTCCAAGATAGAGCGCCAAGGTCGATCATATAAAAGTAGGAAACGTCGAGGTCCAAGTCTTGCAACAGTTGTACAGAAAGGTAGGAGTCTTCAAAATCCAAAGGCAAGCCAGGTCGTTGTAAAAATCCACGTAAAACTTTGGAAGCACAAAACATTCACACCAGCACAAAGCAGATAGAGCGCCAAGGTCGATCATATAAAAGTAGGAAACGTCGAGGTCCAAGTCTTGCAACAGTTGTACAGAAAGGTAGGAGTCTTCAAAATCCAAAGGCAAGCCAGGTCGTTGTAAAAATCCACGTAAAACTTTGGAAGCACAAAACATTCACACCAGCACAAAGCAAAGGAGCGAGCGAATGTGAACATGAACAATCGGAATCGCGAATGTCACACTGACGTATTCAGTGGAATGTCACAACAAATGTGACACGCGGGTTTTAGTGTTGCCAATAAGCAATAAACATTTCTTTGCTGGATCAAGTCCTCGTAAACTGTTCGCATAGTTTTTTTTTGTATTTACTTTTTTGTGATTTAGTTGTTTTAATTATGTATACACAATTAATTAAAACATTATGCAAATTAATTTAATGTTTTTTTTTTTTTATATTTTTCAATGACAAACAAAACTATCAAATAGTTATGGTTATGACAGTGCTAAAAAGCCTCGTATCCCATGGCTTTAGAAATAAAGACCGCCTCTGTGCTAAATAAAATCAAGTTATCCACTCTTATTATCGAGATTTTATTTCCACTGTCAAAAATAAAGTTAATCTGGCTATTAACTCATAAAAATAAGCGTTAATTTTTGAAATAGCTTTGAATTCTGTACCTTTCCAAAATCAGTAATGCCAAAAACTGCCATCTCCTTCAGCTCAATCGGTTAAATATAACTTATTTATTTTATTATTTAAATACACAGAAAAATAGTAAAAGTTAACATTAAAAGTTAACATTTTAATATAGGGAAATAAGCAGTTCCTTTGTAAGGAACTGCTTATTTCTAATGAAATTTCTTCCAGCAGACCTGCGACAGGAGAAATGAGAAATAGATGTAGACAAAAGTGTGTAAGAACAAGTGAATAGGAGTATGCAAAGCCTTAAAATTAAAGTTAAAAATAAATAAATACGAAAACATAATTATAAAATATAAATAAAGAAATACATATATATATACCTACCGAACATTATATTATAATATTTACATATATATAGGATATATAATTATAACTATCATAGTTGAGAGGAGAGGAAGTGCTCTTCGAATCGATTTTTAAAAATAGAAATTGATTTTAAGTCTCGAATGCTAGGCGGAAGTGAGTTCCACAACCTAACTGCATGAACAGAGAAAGAGTAGGAATAGTAGCTGGATTTATGAGGATGGGTTTTAAGGATGGTTCTGAGGTGTGATTTGCAAGGAGCGTCACTAAGCCGAGCGAAAGAAATGCGCTTACGCAGGTAAGAGGGGTAAGAAGGGTTATGAAGGATGTTGAAAAGAAGACAAAGAATCCGAGTGTTCCTGCGAAGACGGATAGGGAGCCACTTGAGTTCCTTGCGAAGGTGAGACACATGGCCACTACTTGTCCACTATTGAATATAAGTCGATTTTCACAGAAAAATAGAAAAAAAAACAATAAATTTTGGGGGTCCCCATACTTAGAACTGAAACTCAAACATTTTTTTTTTTCATCAAACCCATACGTGTGGGGTATCTATGCATAGGTCTTCAAAAATGATATTTTAATATCATCTTTTTCTAAACGTTCTACAGTTTGCGCGAGAGACACTTCCAAAGTGGTAAAATGTGTGTGTGTCCCTGTAACTTCTAAAATAAAAGAATATTAAACTAAAAAAAAAAAAAAGAATGAAATTGATTGAAATGATATAAGTATGTAAACTACCAGCGATAATTAGTTTGAACGAGATCTAGAAAGTAGTCTTTTTTAATAAGTCATACATTGTAAATCGCAACTTTTGCTTATAATACCTACAGGTTTGAACCCTCGGTGCGCGAGTCCGACTCGCACTTGGCCGGTTTTTTTCTTATTCCCGTTGCGGTCTCGGGAAACCCTATCTTACTGTTCCCTATACATTCTACATGCCAAATTGCAGTTTTTAACCGACTTCCCAAAAAGGAGGAGGTTATCAATTCGGTGTTTTTTTTTATGTTTGTTACCTCATAACTCCGAAAACTATGAACCGATTTGAAAAATTCTTTTGTCTGAAAGGATATACTTGCAGATTGGTCCCATTTAATTTTTATGAAAATCGGTTACGAACTTTGGATTTTAAATCGAAATAGCTGGAATTCGTCTACTTAGATGATTGTTTTATGTCATCCAAGTAATCGAAATTGCTTTTTGCGATTTTACAGTGGTGTTGTTAGGTGTGGGGTACCACTAAAAAGTGAAAAGTAAAAAACTTTTTACGAAAAAATTACAAACGACTTCCAAAAGTAAAAAATAACTTTAATTTCAGAAGTCGGTGTTTTTGTTAGTTTCTTCGTATTTTGACACCGACTTCCGAAATTAAAGTTATTTTTTATTTTGTAGTGTTTTTTTTTGGAAGTCGTTTGTAATTTTTTCGTAAAAAGTTTTTCTACGATTGGTTCTATCGGCTGTGCGTTGTCGGTCAGCCACTAAGTCACTCTATAACTCAGTCAGTTACCAGGAAGGGAAGAATTTATTTATTAGAATTGATGAGAAATGTATGAGGTCTATTATAGAACGAGCTAGCTCAGACAATATCTTTAACTTTGAACATAATAGGCTTGTGTCCTGAAAAAATCTAATTAGTCCATCAGTTAGATTATCAAAAAAATATTTGACCCGTATTTTTTCTTTTCTTACAGGAACCAAAATTTACGAAGTTACAACGATTTTAAAATTCTCAGTACGTCACGCCCTGGCATAATTTTTAGCGGGTCGTGAGGTCACGAGTCCCCACTCCCGAGTTTTGATTCGTTATATCTTTGTCAATATTCATTGATTTACATAAACAAAAAATACGTATCCATTATTTTTCAATACTATAACTGACGGACTAAATAGTTTTGCAATTTGTGGATGATGGAAACTAGACTATTTTAAATTATGTTCAAGGACGAGCCTATTGCAACACACGTACATCGAGATGACATCCGGACTGTAGGATGTAGGGTTTTAAAAATAAATAATAACGTACCTAGTAATATGAAACTTACAACCCCCCGGATTGGTCGATTGAAAACAGACTGGATCTAAAAAAAACAAACATTATTTAAATAAAATCGGTTTGTTTGAAAAACAATTATTACCAAGGCCGTTGGCTATCTATACTAATATTATAAAGCAGAAGAGTTTGTTTGGTTGAACGCGCTAATCTCAGGAACTACTGGAGGCCAATCGCGCTAATTTTAAAAGTTTAGGTCCGCTTACAATTCGTTTCCAATTCAGTTTTAGTTATGATCTAGTTTTGATTCACCTGTAAGGAATTTGGTATCGCGCTAAAGTTTAATTAAACTTCAACCAAAGTTGCTTCAAAACTATATCGTAACCTTTACAAACATTTTCGTATTTTCCTTCAAAATCCAAACAACACAACGCGAACGATTGAGAAAAAGTCACGAAAAAGTAGCACTGTTTCAACTTTTTGTTTGACAGCGGTAACGTTACAGTTGTGATGCAGTTTCGTTCCAAGTTTCTGTCAAACGTTTAGCGCGATACGGAATGTTTAAAAAAGTTGTGAAATGGCTACAGTTCAGTTGCGTTCCAGCCGAATTTTATTAGCGCGATTGCCCTCCTGGTCCGATTTGAAAAATTATTTCTTTTTTTTAACCGACTTCCCAAAAAAGAGAAGTTTATCAATTCGGTTGTTTGTTTTTTTTTTTTTGTTTCCTCATAACTCCGACAATTATGAACCGATTTGAAAAATTCTAATTCTCTCTCTCTAACTCATATTTAAAAATTGTTTTATCTGAAAGGATATACTTGCAGATTGGTCCCATTTAAATTTTATGAAAATCGGTTACGAACTTTGGATTTTAAATCGAAATAGCTGGAATTCGTCTACTTAGATGATAGTTTTATGTCATCCAAGTAATCGAAATTGCGTATTTTGCTTTTCTGCGATTTTGCAGTGGTGTTGTTAGGTGTGGGGTACCACTAAAAAGTGAAAAATAAAAAACTTTTTACAAAAAAAATACAACGCTCCTTTTTGTCTATACAACCGACTTCCAAAAAAAAAAAAACACTACAAAGTAAAAAAGTCGTAACCTTCCTCGATAAATGGGCTATCTTACACTGAAAGAATTTTTCAAATCGGATCAGTAGTTCCTGAGATTAGCGCGTTCAACCAAACAAACAAACTCTTCTGCTTTATAATATTACTATAAATGTATCATCCTCTGTACCATAAATAATAATTTAAGCTAAAGGTTTTGTTTGTTTGGATGAAAGCTTTGGGGCCGAGTCACCCGCGTCCGTAGGAGAATACCCTTCAGCGAATCCCTACACGTGGTCCCCGGGTGTTGCTAAACAGGTGACACTAACCGCCTCCGTGGTCTAGTGGTTATACCACCTGATTCAGACCCAGAGGTCCCGGGTTTGATTCCCAGCGGAGGCAAATTTTTTGCTCGGTTTGGTTGGTGGTAGGACTTGTTCTAAGTCCGCCTGGCAAGCTACCACCATCATGTCTAAGTCTGTCGCCATAACAACTATGTTAACAGCATTGTTGTGTTCCGGCAGTTACAGGTATGATAGCCAGTTCATCTGTGTAAGAGGATTCCGGGTGAAACTCGCTTCCATCTTCGGCCTAATCATCACTTTCCATCAGGTGAGTTTTGGGCCAAGAGCATCCCCGTTTTGTATAAAAAAGCTCTAATTTCGGGAAATAACGGTTCGAATTGAAAAGTTATTTTAGTGTTGGATAGCCAATTTGTCGACTTGCTTGTTCTTATGGTTACTTACTTAGTGGTGAAGTTGACATTACTTACGTATATTTCTTTCACGCTTGTCTCCTGTAGAAGTCAATATTATATCAATTAATGACTGTGAAATCGAGTGCTTTTATTTCACGGATAATTTTATGTCGATGCGGTTGGGATGGATTTCTTAAGTGTCTGCGTATCGTAGTGTTACCAGCACGCCTAGCTGAGATTTGTGTCGACATCGCACCGTGTACACTTAGGTTGGTATAGTGAACGACAAGCGAGCTGTCATTCCATCTTGTTTGTATGGTTTGACAGTTGACTTGTCGTTCACTTCGCCTAAGTGTTCACTTCGACATGTTTTTAGAATTGCACTGCAGAATCATGATTATGAATCGACAGGATGTCATTCCATCACTCACTTCACCTTCGTTTCTACGGTGACATTTTACAGAATCGCACATCAGTTACCTTGTGATATCAATGAAAATTGTCACATGTCATCCTGTACAATTTGAATTAATTCTCCACCAGAACATATAACACCTAAAATTTATGAAATGAAAAAATATAAATAAAAATCCTTTCTTAGGGGATGCCTACGTCATAGTAGCTTTATAGGTACATGCAAATTCTAAGCCTGATCGGTTTAAAATTGACATAGTTTCATACAAACTTTCATCCCCTATTTTACTCCCTTGGGGGTAGAATATATCAAAATCCATTCCTAGCGAATGCTTACGTCATAACATCTACCTGCATGCCAAATTTCAGCCCGATCCGTCCAGTGGTTTGGGCTGTGCGTTGATAGATCACTATGTCAGTCAGTCACCTTTGAGTTATATATATTTACTAGCTGACCTGCGCAACTTCGTCTGCGTCTATAATCGGTTAAGTGGTTTAGGAGTTAGATTTACCATAGCAGCGCCATCTATTGATTACTTACTCAACCCAGTCGAAAGGCATCGACATCTGTTAGAATCATTTGGAGTTAACAAATAATTGTGACTGTCAAATAATAACAGACAAATAATTAGCAATAAATTAAAATTGCGACTATAATTTGAGATTTAAACTATCCTATCTCTCAAGTTGGATCGAACTGCACATGGTGTGCGAATTTTATTATAATCGGTTAAGTGGTTTAGGAGTCCATTGAGGACAAACATTGTGACACGGATTTATATATATTAAGATAAGAAGAAGATTCTTCCGTGACTGACTGACTGACTGACAGACAACGCATAGCCGAAACTACTGGCCGTAGAAAGGTAAAATTTGGCATGTAGGTTCCTTGGGGAGTGTAAGGTAGCACTTAGAGAGGATTTCCCGAAATTCCTACAGGAATGGGAAAAAAACGGGATATGCGCGCACGAAGTCGAGGGCATATACTGTATGTTTAAATTTTGATAGGGTATTGTTTAATTTACGTACCAATAACGACCTGAGTCTTCACCACACTGACGAGGAATACAAAAAAATAATAAATATTTGTCATAGTAGAAGAGTCATGAAGAGATGTTACCTGAAGGTGTACTTGAAAAAATAATGAGAAATTCTGTATTTCATTATTTCTTAATTACAAATACATGCCTGATTAGGAATACACGGTTTAGGAAATAATGGAATTAATGCAGTAGTGTGTGTGTAGTAGTTTTTTTGAAGTTTTATGTATAAAATACGTTTTAGTTTGTAGCTGACAGATTCTTATTTATACGTATTGTGTTGTTATGGGCCTTAGCGGCCTGAAATCTATACTAATCTCAGGAACTACTGGTCCGATTTGAAAAATTATTTCAGTGAGCTCATTTATCGAGGAAGGTTATAGGCTATATACCTATCATCACGCTAAGACAAATAGGAGCGGAGCATTAATGGAAAATGTGACGCAGACGAAGTTGAATGTGACGCGTGTCAGCTAGTAAAGGATAAATAAATAAATAAAAGATTATGATGTACCTAGTTACAATATGATGATGGCATTATTAGCGAGGTTTATCGCGCATTTATATCCATATATTGCTAATCTGTGTTTTTATCGCATTTCGTTAGATGATTTTCACAAATGACAAAAAGCCCTCTTTTGCGGTGAAGTTTTTATTAAGTAATCTCATTTTCAAATTAGGTACATATAGTCTACTACAGTTTTCAGGATTCCATCTAAGTATCTCTTTACCAAAATTCATCAAAATCTGTTCGGCGATTGTGATTGCGATTAATCAGTGTGAATGAAATCAACAACAGTGTAAAAGCGTATCAAACAAATAGGGTACTCAATTGAAGTGAACAAAAAAAAGGAAAGAAAATAAATCTCCTAACCATAACATGACGTCAAAAAATTCGTCCGCATCGCTATCGACTGGAAGTGAGCTCAAAAGACTGGCTGTATTGCCACGTTGTATGGCAATGCTTAAATCCTCTGTCCGAAGTAAAAGCCAGCCCTTGGGTCACACGAAATTGAAGATTGTTTTTAAGCGCAATGTATGACTTGAAGTGTATAATGAGAAACATGTACCTATGATGACTATATTTGAAGTCTTTTTGTAATTCAACCTTGCATAAAATCAGGCGACCTTGATAAGTATTTGTCAGTCATAAATCAATAGAGAAACGACTGTTTAAACTTGGTTAAAATGTTTTATTGTTAGGGCATATTAAGCAAATAAAAAGACAATATTATTGTCTATAGAACACCTGTAAAAACAAATTGATTTTTGGTTGAAAACAAGTATTTCTTGAAAATCAAAGTTGCTCCGGCAGTTAATGTGTAAAGTTAGTATCACATGCATTCATTCTTTTTAACCGACTTCCCGAAAAGGAGGAGGTTCTCAATTCGGTTGTACTTATGAACCGATTTGAAAAATTCTTGTTTTATCTTAAAGGATATACTTATACTTGTCGATTTAAATTTTATCAAAATTGGTTAGGAAGTTTGGATTTGAAATCGAAATAGCTGGAATTTGATTACTTGGATGATGGTTTTTTGTCATCCAAGTACCTAATCGAAATTGCGTATTTTGCTTTCCTGCGATGTTGCAGTGGTGTTGTTAGGTATGTGGTTAGGTGTCGCGGGACTATTCGAAAGAGATACCGTGGCTCCCGAACACAAAGGGCAATGAAGGAACATGGATGGGTTTTAGTCAGTAGAAGTCTGACAGTCCCTCCCGCTACACCCAGAGCGGGAGGAGTCATTGGATGATTTCCCATCCCTAAAAAAAAGGTTTTTTTTATTAATGAAGACTAGTTTCTGTCAGCGGCTTCACCCGCGTCATCCCTAGAGAACACATTCTCCCGGAATATATGTAGCCTAATGCCTATGTGTTATTCCTGACTATAACTATACCTCTGTGCCTTTCATAAAGATCCTTTCAAGCGTTCTTACGTGAAAGAGTAACAAACATTCATTCATCCATCCTCACAAACTTTCGCATTTATAATATTAGTAGAAAGTAGGATAGTTAAAAACTAGTTATAGTTTAAGTATATAGTATAGAATCAGATTGTAGTGTTTTATGGGGAGAAAACTAACCACCTTGTATATGATGTGCTCTATTTAAGACAAACACTGAACAGTACTACGAAAATTATTTTTCACCTAATTCTTTCAACATTTCCTGCCCCACCTCTTAAAACAACGAAAAGCAGCACAGTTTCCCGTCTAAAGGTGCTTGCTCCTTTATATTCATTATTAAAAAAAAAACTAGTCGTCAATAGAGCCCCATCGAACCATAAACAACCGCTGAACATTTGAAATGACACTCGAAAAAGAAAAAAATAAATTCGCGCGCTTTTTACCCGCTAACAAGAAATTGCGTAAGTTACATCGAGGTATTAAAATATGGCGACAGTATAAAATTAAATTAATGAAGTTCAGTCATTTCATTTATCTTCTATTTATACGGACTTAATACGGTATTTGTTTTTGTAACCATTAATTAAATAAGAAAGAAAGAACGAAAAACCGTTTATTCCGCCAATTATATATTAAAAAAAACGTAAATTACGTAGGTAATAAAATCTAGTATTTTTCCCATTCTTAGTTTCGGATTTGGCCAAACTCTTGAAAAATTTACCCTGAGGACGATGCACTTTGATAAAGTAATACTTTCTGCTATTACCTGAGTATCTATAATTTATGATTTGATTTTTGTGGTTAGCACAAAGTTATTTATACATACATAGAAACATAGACAGAAATATAGCGGGAAAATATCATGGCCGATAAAAAACGCAACACCTACCTCTCCAAAAATTAGTACATGCATGTTGTGCGTATACGAATAGCTACGGAAAGTCACATTAATGCGACGGTGTGGTCTAATTTAACTATAAAAGTGTATGCTTTCCCCAGCCCTAGCACGATCAAAGAGGAAGGTAGGCAGAGGAAGTTTTAGAGGCGGCTGTGAAAAACCTACGTACGGCAATATTTCGAGTCGAGATTTACAGAGCCGGTTGTTGTGGCAACACTTGAGAGACAAGCCCGCCACACATTCCCAACCACTGCAACTCCTGAAAGCCAGAATCAACAGTAGCGACCACCAGAAAAACGCCGAGCTAATGAAGCCCGACGAGTCCCGGAGAAACGAGAAACGAGTCTTGGATCCCGCATCAAAACGAATCAGAAAAGTACAGCGGAGGAGTAGGAAAAAATAAATATAATTTTCACTTCCCTCCTTATCAACACTTGGGAGAGTCGCTCCCACATGAATTGGCACCAGGTGGCAATCGGAAATAAAATTCCCAGTTACCACCGGGTGGTGCTTGAGAAGTTATTCCCCCCACTCAAATCTCTGTGCACTGCCCGCTGTCCGTCTTACGGCCGCGATGAGAGAGTTAATTGACGGACAGACTTTTTGACAGACGCCACAGTGTACAGCGATATGAAGTAAGGGCAATAACTTCCCAGTCGCCACTCGGTAGCAACTGGGAATTTTATTCCCGATTTTCACCTGGTGCCAATCCATGTGTGGGCGGTTGGGAATAGCCGGGAGAGGCCTATGTCCAGCAGTGGACGGCTGATATGATTGTGATGATGGTGATTACAACAAGTCAAGAAAAAATAATATATTTGCCTATATACGAGATTTTCCAGTTTGCGTGTCTTTGACCACATTTAATTCAAGATAGAGAAGAGGAGAAATGAGAGGCCTTTGCCCAGCGCACAAATTACGCAAGCAATAAAAATCTGTGTAAAACCTTCAGCCCAGTCTAGTCTCCCTCAAGTCTAAGTGCACAGAGCGAGGTCTACGTCCCCTGTAGTGGCTGCGTGTGCGAGTAATAGGTGTTTAGCTGTGCGCTTGCTCGCATAATGTGAACACTCCGGGCCTCATCGTGTCCCAGTTACGGTCTAAGCTGCGGCTAAAATGGCGGAAGATTTGATCATTTTTACATGAGTTTAGGAGGTTTTTAGCATGTTGGCGGTAAAAATAACACGTTTTTTTAATATAATATCGATTTTTAACAATGAATTACGAGGTCTGGTTGCTTGAATGGAGCAACGTTGTGAGGAAATCTCTGAGTAGGAATATGGGCGGAGGAAGAGCAAATAAACTAAAGTTGGCTGCGGAATTTGTTTCGAAAAAGTCACCGCGGCCCTGGAACGCAAAGGGCACTAGGAGGAACACGGATGGGTTTTAGTCAGTAAGAGTCTGACACTCCCTTCTGCTTCGCCCAGAGCGAGAGGAGTTATTTGATGATTTCCCATTCTTGCACCCGCGACTTTTTACTTTTGCTAAAACGACCCCCCAAACCCTAGATCCATCACTAATGTATGATGTTTTAATTTTTGGTTTCCGCAACTCAAATGGAAAAAGTCCGTCCGTCTGTCTGTCAAGATATTTTATCTTGGGAACGTGTAGAGGTATAAAAACCATATTTGGTCTACAGTCTCTTGAAGCCGTGATCAGACCGCGCTTGCCTAAAAAAAGTTGAACTAAAAGCAGGAAAGAGGATGAATTTCAAAGTACTCCTTCATTACTTTTTATCTGGTGCAATTGCAACTGATTATACATGGTATCCAGATTTCGATTGACAAGTAAGAGCAGTAAGGGTTTCCTCATATGGGATTTCTCAGTACAATGAGTAAGTAAGTAAAATTTTAGTTGTTTAAACATGGTGTAGGTACATGCTGTTTCGGCCCTAAATTAAGTTACTTTCTGCGTGCTTCCCATTTATGGAAGCACCCACACCTTTTAGAAAAAATGGACCAAATCATTCGTCATACACTAACTTCAATTTTAAATGTGGCCTTGGACGACCGAGCTTGGAGTCAAGCTACTCTTCCCATCCGTATGGGAGGCCTCGGCGTCCGCAAAATTACGAGTATCAGTTTACCGGCTTTCATATCCTCAGTTCATGGCACTGAGAAATTAGTCAGGAATATTCTAGCTTCCTCACTGACTGGTTTTGATGTGCCGTGCTTCTCTGAGGCTATGGATGCCTGGAGACTCGCTTGCCCGAATCTAAATCTACCCGACTACCCATCGTCCCAAAGACGGTGGGACGAGCCACTCTGCAGAATAGTTCAGCATGACCTTATGGCCACATCTGCGACTGCTTCGGAGTGTGCGCGCCTGCTGGCTGTGGGACAGTGGGAGTCGGGACTCTGGCTTCACGCACTACCATCGTCGAACATAGGCACCTTGTTCGACGATACTACTTTCCGCCTCGCTGCTTCCCTACGTCTTGGCGCTCCTTGTTGTTCTCCTCATCGCTGCCACTGTGGCGAAGTTGTCAACAGCCTCGGACACCACGGCCTGTCATGCAGCCGTAGCGCGGGTCGCATAGCGCGGCACGCGAACATTAATGACATCATCCGACGAGCTCTTGTCGCCGTCGGCGTTCCGGCTGTATTAGAACCCAATGGCTTGGCACGTGACGATGGCAAGAGACCGGACGGCATGTCGTTATTTCCTTGGAAGATGGGTAGGCCTTTAGTGTGGGACGCTACCTGCGTCGATACTCTTGCGCCATCCCACCTTCCTAGCTCTTCGTGCTGTGCTGGTGCTGCTGCCGCGGCCGCAGAGAACCTCAAGCGGCGGAAATATAAAAACCTCGTTGGAAATTATATTTTCGAGCCGTTTGGGGTTGAAACTCTCGGGTCGTGGGGTCCGAGTGCTCATAACTTGTTTAAAGATCTATCAAGACGCTTAGTTGACACTTCGCGTGACCCAAGGGCTGGCTTTTACCTCGGCCAAAGGATTAGCATTGTGGCTAGCGATGCGGACGAATTTTTCGACGCCATATGTTAGTTTTATTTTTAGTTTTAGTTAGTTAAGAGTTTTTTTATTTTATTTAATTGTATATACCTACATCTAGTCTGCAATAAATATAAAATAAATTAAAAAAAAAAAAAAGATAACAATGAAGTAAAGAAAAAAGTTCAAACGTGTTCAGACGCATATCGTGGCGTAAAAATTGGTAGGAAGAGATGATGCTTAAACCGTCATAATATTCATTAAAATTACATTATAGACGTTTTGTACGTTATGATTAAATTCACTATTCTTTTTATTATACAAAACGGGGAAACTCTTGGCCCAAATCTCATCTGATGGAAAGTGATGATTAGGCCGAAGATGGAAGCGAGCTTTTCCCGGAATCCTCTTACACAGAGGAACTGGCTATCATACCTCTAACTGCCGGAACATAACAATTCTGTTAACATTGTTGTTATGGCGACAGACTTAGACAAGATGCTGGTAGCTTGCCAGGCGGACTTAGAACAAGTCCTATCACCAACCAAACTGAGAAAAAAGTTTGCCCCCGCTGGGAATCGAACCCGGGACCTCTGGGTCTGAGTCAGGTTGTAAAACCACTAGACATCGGAGGCGGCTAGTGTCACCTGTTTAGCACCACCCGGGGACCACGTGTAGGGATTCGCTGAAGGGTATTCTCCTATGGACGCGGGTGACTCGGCCCCCAAACTACTGAACTATAAGTAGATTATAATTCAGCAAGCACTAATAGATAAAAATGTCAAAGTAGTCATTAAATAAAATAGCCAATTAAATATGAATTACTATCATTAAATGGCAATTCCAAATTACAATATTATTAAAAAAATACATACCATAATATATAACATGTCAGAAATACAACATACTTATCTCAAAAACGAAGAAGATTGTCCTCTTTCCTAAACTCTGCTACACTGCAATATGACCTTTCAGTTATTAGATTCTTTGACTTACTTTTTAGGGTTCTGTAGCCAAATGATAAATTCGGAACCCTTATAGATTCGTCATGTTTGTCTGTCTGTCTGTCTGTCTATACGTCCGTATGTCACAGCCACTTTTACAGCTACTTTTACCGCATAAAGATTTTCATACAAAAATAGAAAAAAAAAAAAAACAATAAATTTTTGGGTTCCCTATACTTAGAAATGAAACTCAAATATTTTTTTTTCATTAGCCCATACGTGTGGTGTTCAAAAATGATTTTTCTAAACTGAATAGTTTGCGCGAAAGACACTTCCAAAGTCGTAGATTGTGTAACTTCTAAAATAAGAGAATGATAAAACTAAAAAAAATATAAGATCTACTTTACTAGATATGTAAACTTCCACCGAAAATTGGTTTGAACGAGATCTAGTAAGTAGTTTTTTTTAATACGTCATAAATCGTATAATACGATAATGGTACGGAACCCTTCGTGCGCGAGTCCGACTCGCACTTGGCCAATTTTTTATATTTAATATTCTTCATGATTTCGGCAATTTATTAAAGATGGTCGCTGCCATGCAAAAGATTCTCTTACGCATTAGAGATGTTTTATTCTCTTCCAACTACATGGAGCTTAACGCAGCTGGAGAAACGTGGGTAGAATTGTTGGTGCACCACGCACAGACCCAAATTGTTACCATTTTTTAAACTCACATAGATACTAAGCCACAACAAGTAGGTAGGTATCATTGTACATATATTTTTTCAAGTATCTACTCCTGAAAGCAAGGTATGAATGTATTACAATAACCTGAAATGTTGGCCATGAATAATGCATGAACCCTCTACTTGTGTTACGTCGACGTCTTGACGAGAAACTTGAGTGATAAACAACGAAGAATACGCCATGTTTTTTTTTTGTTGTTGTAAGTGATATTCAGCAGGGTTTATGTTATATGCTATTCTAGAAACTTATACGTTACACAAAAGTGTCAGATCTACAATATTTTTAACCAAGTGTATTATTAATCTATCGCCGTTATAACAACAAAATAGTCAAAATTAAATTAAAAAAACTGGCTAAGTGAGAGTCGGAATCGCGCACGAAGGGTTCCGTACCATTATCTACGGCAAGTTATAAAAACGGCAAAAAAATCAAGTTTGTTGTGTGTGAGCCCCCTTAAATATTTATTTTATTCTGTTTTTTATTGTTATAGCGGCAACAGAAATACATCATTTGTGAAAATTTCAACTGTCTAGCTATCGCGGTTCTTGAGATACAGCCTGGGGGTAGACAGACAGCGAAGTCTTAGTAATAGGGTCCCGTTTTTACCTTTTGGGTACGGAACCCTAAAAATTAAAGGGGGGGCTCCTTAACAAGAAACTTGTTTTTTTCCGGTTTATGGTTCGGAATCACCACACACTTAGCCGGTTTTTAGGGTTCCGTAGCCAAATGGCAGAAAAGGAACCCTTATAAATTCGTCATGTCTATCTGTCTGTCCGTCCGTATGTCACAGCTTCCAAACTAAGAGACTGATAAATCTAAAAAAAATTATGATGCACATTACCATGTAAACTTCCACCGAAAATTGGCTTAAACGAGATCTAGTAAGTAGTTTTTTAATACGTCATGAATCGTAAACTGCAACTTTTGCTTATAATATAAACCTACAGGTTTGTACGGAACCCTCAGTCCGACTCGCACTTGGCCGCTGGTTTACTATCAACAGAATTAAACTCAAAAATAATATAAAATGTCAGACGAGTCTCTATCTACAAGATACGCATAGAAACCAAGACGAGCTCACGCATATCTCTTGACATATTTCTATTCACTTACATCAAAGACCCAGCCACATAGGGATGTCCCCTTCGCTAAAGCATACACTATGTACTTGTGAATTACTTTACTCCTAGGGTCGTCACAAGCCTAGGAAATAGGGGAGAGGGGCAAACTAGTGCAAAATATTAGAAAACTAGTCGCGGATGTAATTATGTGGTGGCTGAGAGGGGGGGCTTAATGGCTAGAGATTCTGTATTTCATGCTGTTTTTTGAAACGGAAGATTTTTATGGGGTAGTATTTAATCCTACAACAGTAAAAATACAATTTTTAACCGACTTCCTAAAAAGGAGGAGGTTCTCAATTCGGTTGTTTTTTTATGTTTGTTACCTCATAACTCCGACAGTATCTGAACCGATTTGAAAAAAAAATTGTTTTATCTGAAAGGATAATAATAAACTTGCAAATGGGTCCCATTTCAATTTTATCAAAATCGGTTACGAACTTTGGATTTTAAGTCGAAATAGCTGGAATTCGTCTACTTAGATGATGGTTTTATGTCATCCAAGTAATCGAAATTGCGTATTTTGCTTTTCTGCGATTTTGCAGTGGTGTTGTTAGGTGTGGCGTACCACTAAAAAGTGAAAAATAAAAAACTTTTTACAAAAAAATACAACCGACTTCCAAAAAAAAAAAACACTACTAAGTGAAAAATAACTTTAAATCGGAAGTCGGTGTTTTTGTTAGTTTCTTCGTATTTTGACACAACACCGACTTTCGATATTAAAGTTATTTTTCACTTTGTAGTGTTTTTTTTTGGGAGTCGGTTATACCTATTTTTTTATAAAAAGTTTTTTCTATTAAAATAATCGAAGTTACCACCAAAATACCGAATTGCACACTGCTCATCAAATCTCAATGTTTGATCTATAAAGCTAAACTGTTTTACTGAATGACTATCTGTTAACTAAAAATTATCTAACTCCTCGTGACGTCGACCGTCTAGGGTTAGCGTTTACGTCAGCAGGTCGACGGAGCCCCGCACATTTCTGTGTGCAGGGTTTAAAGGAACCTAACTAACCGAACCTTGGGGTGCCCCTGACGTTGACCGTCATTATTTTGTGTCATTATCAGTATTTTTTGCTAAACAGTGGGTAAATAGTTGGGAGATTTAGTTTGCTTGAATTTTAAATAGAGGTGCAATTAAATATTCTCCATTTTCATGTTAGAACGCGTTACTGCATTTATAATATGTAACTCTTGAAGTGGTAAAACTGCTCTTAATACAACGATATAACGTGCTATCAGAGTCAAGTTGCTATCGTGGACTTTCCATAAATGTGTTATTTGCCGTATTGTTTAATTTTAGGCTAGATAATAATAGCCGCACTGGTCGATCTTCCAAGTTAAGCAACGCTTGCCAAGGTTGGACTGTGGAGGGTGACCATCTTAAAATACCTAGTTTCCACCATGCCTCGGAAAGCACGTTAAGCCGTTGGTCCCGGCTGTCATTTGTAGATCTTTGGCAGTCGTTACGGATATTCAGAAGCCAGTAAATCTGACTACAGTCTTGCCATGAAGTACGCTGTTACCCAGTTAATGGGTTGTGGAGGTCTGGTAGGCAGCCAATCCACGTAAAATCCTGGTTCTCAGCTAAATCCAGTTTGACTGGAAGACGACCCCAATATAGTTGGGAAAAGGCTAGGCAGATGATGAGAAGAAGCATGCTTGTCGCAATGTGTGTGGTACCGGGGTCCTGCGATTTTGTCGACGCAGCTGTACGTGTCGCGGCTTATTTACACCACGAAGGTGGAGATGATCGTGGATTACCTACATAAGGATGAAGATCAAATTCACCCTGAGAGTCGTCACGCCACAAGATTAACTCCAAATCTTTCGCGGTGCGGGTACCAGCCACGGGCGTAGCCAGGTTTTAGTATCGGGGGGGGTTTCATGAAAATTAAACTAGGTACTGAAAGTGTATTCATGAGAGCCAAGCCGTTTAGCCTGTTTTCACTCGTTGTGTTCCGCAAGTAGTTTTTAAGTCTCTCCGTAGGCTTGAAAAAGTCCATTCTGGTGCGTCTTCAATTTCAGAACTGACTGCAACATTTTTTTAATTTTTTTTATACAAAACGGGGAAACTCTTGGCCCAAATCTCACCTGATGGAAAGTGATGATTAGGCCGAAGATGGAAGCGATTTTCACCCGGAATCCTCTTACACAGAGGAACTGGCTATCATACCTCTAACTGCCGGAACACAACAATGCTGTTAACATTGTTGTTATGGCGACAGACTTAGACATGATGGTGGTAGCTTGCCAGGCGGACTCAGAACAAGTCCTACCACCAACCAAACCGAGCATAAAATTTGCACCCGCTGGGAATCGAACCCGGGACCTCTGGGTCTGAAACAGGTGGTATAACCACTAGACCACGGAGGCGCTTAGTGTCATCTGTTTAGCACCACCCGGGGACCACGTGTAGGGATTCGCTGAAGGGTATTCTCCTACGGGCGCGGGTGACTCGGCCCCCAAAACATTTGAAGGTCAGATAGTGCCAATACTACTTTACGGTGTTACGCAAAACTCTTGATTAGGTTGTTGAATTGTGGACGCAATGTTAGAGCGATTCAGTTGCCTTCCAACGAAACGTGGCATTTGTAGTATACCAACATTTTCACCTTTGCTCCTTGATACAGATGACGGTACTCTTTGTCAACTTTGAACGAACGAAACGAAGTAAAGGAAGCAGTTGATATCTTTTTTTTATTGATTAACATTTTATATTCATCATAAACTAAAGTTAAATCTAAAGTAGATATCTACATTATGTACAAACGCGTATAAAAACAAAATAAGTCAATGGGCATCAAAAAAATAATCCACAGCTCAGAACACTGGCAGCATTGCCACGTTGAATGGCAATGCTGATTCTTTGGCCGAAGATGCTGATATCTTAAGTTTTCGGGGGGGCTTTGAACCACCAAAACCCTTCCCCTGGCTACGCCCGTGGTACCGACTCACAATCTGATTACCTTACAAGAAACTTTTTTTTCGTTTTATGGTACGAAACACTTCGTGAGAGAGTCCGACTCGCGCTTGACCGGTTGTTGGGTTTATTGCACCAGCATTTACTAAAAAGTCAAAGCAGATTTTCATGGTGCATTATATTACAACGAATGTGCCGTCGAGTGTAGGTACGCAAAATATCTTTGAAATCGATAAGGAATGTTGGCTTAAATGCCTCTTTGTTAAATTCCTTATCAAACTACTTATAGTGCTGTAAGTAAGTAAGATATAAGTGTGTACAGACGCCAGCATATTATCAAGCTACAACAGTCTGTCAAATTTCTTAAATAGATTTTCAACTTTATCGCTGAAGTATTAGGTTCAAGGTTGATTGGATAAATACATTTTCGGGTAACTTGATGTGCCGGCGGCGACTGTACCTAACTTGCAAATTAGATAATTATCAATTATAATATCTACCTAGTTCACTCTTATCAAATAAATGTTCTGAAGTGGCCACCGCGTACTGGAAGACGTAACGTTGGAAGGCCTCCCACAAGGTGGACCGATGACCAGAGGGCTAATTCACGTAATTCTATGACGCGCCGATTAAGTTTTAGTGCAGTTTCAGTTAAGTTTAAGTTTGAGTGATAAACGGTATTCTTGTAATCTTCGAACTGCGCTTAAACTGCGCGTGAACTGCACGTCAACTGCACAACAACAAACTTACTGACGGTGGAGAGAAAAAATAATAACACTAAATAATCGAATAGAATTGATTAAATTTCAATGAATATGAAGTTATGATAATATTAAAACTTAAACTTAATTTTATAAGCTGTCATTTTGGGACGTCAAACAAATAGTAGAATACCGATCATGTTACGTTCCGAAGCACGCACCAAAGACGCGCAACAGTAGAATGCCGTTATTGCGCTCGCGTGACGTCAACTTGACGCGAGCGTGTACTGACAGCGGTAGAGAATACGAAAAGCGTTGTTTTGATCGAAACTTAACTTCAACTGCACTGCAACAGCAGTCAGCACTTATTTATTTACGTGAATTAGCCCACTGGTGAAGGTCGCAGGTAGCTGATGGGTGCGAGACGCACAGGATCGGTCGTTATGGCGACGCTTGGGGAAGGCCTATGTCCAGCAGTGAACACGTATTTCGGCTGATTTTGTTGTTATTTCATCATGATGACGATGATGAAATAACAACAAGAATGTTTCAAAACTCATTTGAAAATCAGCGGAATTTAGGTAGATTATACTATGTGCTAACCTAATCTAGACTGATATTATAAAGCTGAAGAGTTCGTTTGTTTGATTGAACGCGCTCATCTCACGAACTACCTACTGAAGCCGTTCGATTCTGTCGACATCTCACCGTAATCACTTATGTGGAGTGAACGACAAGTGAGCTGTCATGCCATCTTGTTTGTATGGTTTGACAGCTCACTTATCGTTCACTTCAATCGATTCAACCTGCAGGTCGATTCTGTTAAAACGTCGAAGTGAAGTATTGGATGAAGATAGCGCGAAGTGAATCAGAATCAGAATCAATTGTTTTAGTGTTGGATAGCCAATTTAGCGGAGCATTAATTTAAAATATGAAGCAAATGAAGTTGCCCAATTCAGTTATAGTCTTCTTAGGTATATGAAACTAAAATTCAATTATTTATTACAAGACAAGACAATTTTTTTGAAAACAAAAAATAATTTTCTTAGCGAAAGCGAACGCGGGTGAAAGCTAAAAAGTTACAATGGGCTTGTGTCCTGAAAAAATTAATTAGTCCGTCAGTTAGATTATCAAAAAATATTTGACCCGTGTTTTTTCTTTTGTTACGGGAACCAAAATTGACGAAGTTCTTACGACGCTTTTAAAATTCTCAATACGTCACACCTTCTCATAATTTTTAGTGAGTCGTGACGTCACGAGCCCACACTCCCGAGTTTTGATTTGTTTTATCTTTGTCAATATTCATTGATTAAAAAAAAAAGCAAAAAATACGTGTCCATTATTTTTCAATACTAACTGACGGACTAAATAGTTTTGCAATTTGCGGATGATGGAAGCCTAATGGGCCTTTGTTTAGCAACGGCTGGTTTTGTAAACTAAGATTTCATACCTTAATTCGAGATCTGTTTTAAACACTGACAGAGCCAAGATAAGTCGAACAACATGATGAACAAATTAAACACACACCTACAGATAATAAAAAAAAACCGGCCAAGTGCGAGTCAGACTCGCGCACCGAGGGTTCCGTACAAACCTGTAGGTATATAAGTAAAAGTTATGGTATTTTTATTGCTAAATGAAATCCATAACATAACAATGTGGAAAGCTGCGGTACCTTGTCAATACATATATGAAAACATTATGTATGTTCGGAAAAATCTTCATCTCTTTAAGAAGAGAAGATATCGGGTAGGTCTGAGAATCGGCCAACATCTGTTTTTTTTTTTTAATCGCTGAACAACGTTTGCTGGGTCAGCTAGTAAGTTTATGATTATTAAAAAAAATATACTATGTGATGTAACTAAAAATTTAAGATTTTCGGAATTTTTCCTATATGTGTACTTTATAACGTTGCTTCATGCCAAATTTCAAGATTCCAGGTCGTCTGGAAGTATCCTTTAGGTTTTGATTCCCTTGCGAGTAGTTGCGAGTTTCAAAATATGCGGCTTTAATTGCTGTATCTTTTGATTGCGTTGACGTAGAAGTTTGATTTTGTTACAGCTTAAAGATATTATAGACTTGAGTATTTGTTAAGAATTTCAATATAATACCACTACGCGTTCATGAGTAAAGGGGTAATAAGTTTAAAATTATTAAAAATATTTTTATTATATGATGTAACTAAAAATTTATGCTTTTCGCAATTTTTCCTTTATCTGTGTTATAAGACGTTGCTTCGTACCAAATTTCAAGATTCTGAGTTCACGGGAAGTACCCTGTAGGTTTTGATTCCCTTGCGAGTGTCGAAAATTTGCGGCATAAACGGGAGTATCTTTTGATCGCGTTGACTTAGAAGTTTGATTTTTTCACAGCTCTAAGAGACCATAGACTTGAGTATTTGATATGAATTTCAGCTTGATACCTCCACGCGTTCCTGAGAAAAAAGGTCTTGACAGACAGACAGACAGACAGACGGACAACAAAGTGATCCTATAAGGGTTCCGTTTTTACCTTTTGAGGTACGGAACCCTAAAAATACTCATAAAGACTCAGAATTTCTCGACACTCCGATCCCCCCTCTTCAAACAAAAAGAGATTCCTTACTTTAAAAAAAAATAATAGACTCACTGATATCGTAACCACTTTTGCTTGGTCCCTTCCCCCCTTAGCGAGACCAGTTTTGTTCAGCTGCGGGGGGTTTTAAAGGGGAGATGAGGGGTCTTCGCGAGCTAGGTGGGTTATTGAACGCGTGACACACCCATACAATGCTTATTATGCACTGACAAAGAGTCTGCAACCCTCTTTCACACCTCCTTTGCTTTCAATATGATGTGGTATTTTCTTACATGGAATTAGTAATGGATTGATTTTGCATTTCAGGTTATATATCTCCGTAACAATTTTATTTATTTGATAGTAACAAATTATTAACGAGTCGTTGAGCTCCTTATTGGTTCTAAGTTGAGCTAATCGACTACTGACCAAGGCTTGCATTGACAGGACAGGTCCATTTAAATCTATGTGGTTCTTTCCTTAAGGCATCGTTCACACCAAACGTATTATCTGCCGCTGACTGTGAGAATGCTCACTGTGCTGTAGTCAGCGACAACGCACTACGTTCGGTTCGGTGTGAACAAGAAGTTAAATATATATTGAAAAGCGATAAACTGTGTAACGCGTGCTCACAGTCAGCGGCGGACAATACGTTTGGTGTGAACGATGCCTAAAAGACCATTTAAGACACTGATCTGCATGGTCCTCATATAACGTATTGTGAATCGAAACACTGAAACAATTTTTCAATTTGGACCTGTAGTTCCTGAGATTAACGCGTTCAAACAAACAAACTCTTCAGCTTTATAATATTAAAATATAATATAATATATAAATAAATAAAATACCAACTCCAATAATTTCGTAGCTCACTCACAATCATTCACACCTCGTATGGTGACAAGCGCGCCACTCGAGAACTGTGAGACTTCATAATTTTTATAATGAACATAGCTTTTACCATAGAACACTCCCCGTAGGCCCCATACACTGCTAGCTCAATGGCTGATGCGTCTTATGTAAAACGTTTGAACTAGGTAGTACATACATTTTGTAAAGAAAATATGTTCTATGATCGACTCGTCATCTGCCTTGCCTTTTCCCAACTACATTAGGGGTCAGCTTCCAGTAAATCTGTATTCAGCTGAATACCAGTATTTTACGTGTAGCGGCTGCCTACCAGACCTCCACAACCCATTAACTGGGTAACATGATATTTCTTGGCAATTAGTCTTGAGTCAGATTTACTGGCTTCTGACAATCCGTAACGACTGCCAAAGATCCACAAATGACAGCCGGGACCAACGGCTTAACGTGGTTTCCGAGGCACGGAGGAAACTCAATATGTTAAGATGGTCACCCATCCACAGACCAACCTTGGCAAGCGTTGCTTAACCTTGAAGATCGACCCGTGCGGCTGTTGTTATATAGCCACAAGCTCCAGGAAAAAATGTTTTATGATTGACTATCTTCTATTATAATTTATGCATGTACTCCATCTACGGGTTGATTTTGAACTCGGCACATGATGTGGTAACCAAGAATTCATAATACACTAGGGACTTTTTGTCCGGGTACAACACATAAAAAAACTAAAGGAAAGCTCTCATTTTTAACCAATTAGTTTTAAAATTACTGACTAAAGCTATATTTATCTAAACCGTAACTGATATTTTTTCAAAAATCCAATTATTCAGTTGTAGATTCTCTGGCCCGATGTTAATGAAAACTAAAACAGCCATCATTGTTTTTTTTTTTAAATCGAGTAAAAGATATATTTTTTGGATAATTAAAAAAAATATTTTTTTTTTTAAATGAGCTCTTTCCTTTATTTTGCTATGTATGACTTCCCAGAATTTGATCTTTATAAAACCAACTGGTTGTTGGTGCCAAACAGGTGACACTAACCGCCTCCGTGGTCTAGTGGTTATACCACCTGATTCAGACCCAGAGGTCCCGAGTTCGATTCCCAGCGGGGGCAAATTTTTTAGCTCGGTTTGGTTGGTGGTGGGACTTGTTATAAGTCTGCCTGGCAAGCTACCACCATCTTGTCTAAGTCTGTCGCCATATAAACAATGTTAACAGCATTGTTGTGTTCCGGCAGTTAGTAGTATGTAGGTAGTAGTATGATAGCCAGTTCCTCTGTGTAAGAGGATTCCGGGTGAAACTCGCTTCCATCTTCGGCCTAATCATCACTTTCCATCAGGTGAGATTTGGGCCAAGAGTTTCCCCGTTTTGTATATAAAAAAAAAACTGGTTCGATTCCTGGGTAGGAACGATTTTTGAAAATTCCAATGATAGAGTTTTACTTTTCATCAAAATCGAGCTCGACACTCCTTTCAGTGTTTTTCGATAGTCCTCATAGTTTCGGATTTGGCCCTGGAGGCACACTTTAAAATTAAATTCTGTATATCCTTACGGGTATAGATTACTAGCTGACCCGCGCAACTTCGTTTGCGTCACATTTTCCATTAATGCTCCGCTTCTATTTGTCTTAGCGTGATGATATATAGCCTATAACCTTCCTCGATAAATGGGCTATCTAACACTGAAAGAATTTTTCAAATCGGACCCGTAGTTGCTGAGATTACCCCCTACATACAAACTTACAAACAAATGTTACCTCTTTATAATAATAGTATAGATTACTAATCAAAATATATCATCAAAAACTGCTCCTTAAAATTCACAAACCCCAGTAGAGTTGTGAACTGATTCCTACAAATAAAGTCATTCTTATAGTTTTTACTACCTAAGTATGTGTCTGGAAACTTTCCCAAGCACTGACGTTTCCTCCACCATTTTAAATGTTACTAAAACAAAAATATACCGCTTAGACTTCTGACCACCATAATCACTTGCCTAGCCTTGCTACTATATGGCTCCCAGTCAAACCGGATTAATCTGAATACCAGTGTTTAACGTGCAGCGGCTGCCTACCAGACCTTCACAACTTATTAACTGGATAACACGGTACTCCTTGGCAAGACTGGTGTCAGATTTCTTGGCTCCGAGTATTCGAAACGACTACCAAATATCAACAAATGACAGTCGGGAACAACGGATGAACATGCCTTCCGACACACGGAGGAGTCTCGATGTTAAGATGGTCACCCATCCACAGAACAACTTTGGCAAGCGTTGCTTAACCTTCAATTTGACCCGACCAGCTGTTATTATTTGGCCACAAGCTCCTTGCTAAGATTTCTGACCATCCCAGAGACAAAGTCTATATAGTAAAACTCTTGCCAAGTTCATTTATTATTTAGCCAAGTCTTGCCAAGGTGGTGTTACGGTAAATGTATTAAAAAGCCAATTTTAGGCAATTACTACGCTGCCACGCCGTAATCCTAAGAGAGTGTGCTTGAAGTGTCTAAGATCTTGCACAGACTGAGAGATATGAAACAGTTTTATGAAGTTGTTAATTTTTTACTTACGGTATGGAATTGAACAAATTATAATATTATGCAGATGAAAACTTCATTTATTTAAACTTTTCGCACAAAAAAGTTTCAAAGGCGGACTTAATGTCTTAGGCATTCTCTACCAGTCAACCAAGGGTGGTGAAAAGATTAGATGGCAGATGCTCTCTTTGAGAGGAACAATAAGCCCTAAGTACCTACCCTTGCTCAATGCATGGGCATTTCTCTGGCGGTATCAGCCATCCATACCAGGGAAGTTAATTACCATTCAATACGCATCCAGACAGCATGTCCGTCCTGCAAGCTCTGAACAGCCACACAGTTAACTTTGGGCTGATTCTCGAGTGTCCCCAACGTCTCAACTAGGTTGGTAGACACAGCAAAGTACTTACTATCTATTGGATCAAAGGACACAGCGAATCGCGAGGCAACGATGCAGCGGACGAACTCGCCAGAAGGGGTTCGAGTATGGCAACGATTGGACCTGAACCCAACCCCAACCCACCGCTGCCTTTCGGGTACCTACGCAATCTGGTAAGAAAACACACCGGAGACAAACATCACAAACTATGGGCTGACCATGGTGAGTGTAGGCAAGCCAACTGAGTGAGACGTTATTGTTCAAAAGGCAAACACTCTTGACGGCATGGTTGGC
The DNA here is from genome assembly GCA_963859965.1 of Ceramica pisi. Taxonomy (NCBI): domain Eukaryota; kingdom Metazoa; phylum Arthropoda; class Insecta; order Lepidoptera; family Noctuidae; genus Ceramica; species Ceramica pisi. Next base: position 5,956,914 of record OY982555.1, read on the forward strand.
GCAGTGGTTGAGCGATCGGCTGCTGCGTTGCGTGTCGTGGGTTCGATTCCCGCACGTAACAAATATTTGTATGGCCTACAGATAGTTGTTCCGGGTCTGGCTGTTTGTGTATGTGACTTTGTATGTTTGTAAACGCATCCACGACACAGGAGAAATTCCTAGTGGGGGGCAAAGTTTTCAAAACAAAAAAAAAATGTGACTGATACGACACCACACCCACTAAGGGGCAACTAAAAATGTCTCAGTGTGTTCAAGGCGTTATTTCTCAGGGACTAAGTGATTAGTAATTTTAGCTAAAATTCCGGGCCTCTAAGGATAGGTATTAAGTCATCGTCTCCGTTAAAACTAGGTTTTGTAGGTGGTTTTGAGCCGACAGAGGGCGACACTAGAACACATCCTAAATCATAACTTTTTTTTAAATTATGTAACTAGCTGTACCCCGCGGCTTCGCTCCCGTCAACCTATCCATTTTTTTGCTTTTAAACCTTCCCTGTATTCTGGCGAACTAAAGGAAAAAAGAATTACAGAAATCGGCCAAGCCGTTCTCGAGTTTTAGCGAGACTGACGAACAGCAATTTTTTTTTTTATACAAAAAAAGATAAGCTTGCTCTTGACCACAATCACGCCTGATGGAAAGCGATGGATGAGGTCTATGATGGAGCGAGCTTGCCCAGAAGACGCCTGTTGATAATTTCTATGCTAATACCATAAATACGAAAGTTTGAATATTTGGATGGATGGATGAATGTTTGTTGCTCTTTCACGTCAGAACGCCTGAAATGATCTTCATAAAATTTGGCACAGGGGTAGATTATAGTCTGGAATAACACATAGGGCACTTTTCTTGGATGAAAAATTCCATAGGATAATTTTTAACGTTTACGCAAGCGGAGCCGCGGGCAAAAAGCTAATTAATACGAATTGATTTTCTGAAGTAAGTGAGATATATATTTTTTTTTTTATACAAAACGGGGAAACTCTTGGCCCAAATCTCACCTGATGGAAAGTGATGATTAGGCCGAAGATGGAAGCGAGTTTCACCCGGAATCCTCTTATACAGAGGAACTGGCTATCATACCTCTAACTGCCGGAACACAACAATGCTGTTAACATTGTTGTTATGGCGACAAACTTAGACATGATGGTGGTAGCTTGCCAGGCGGACTTAGAACAAGTCCTACCACCAACCAAACCGAGCAAAAAATTTGCCCCCGCTGGGAATCGAACCCGGAACCTCTGGGTCTGAATCAGGTGGTATAACCACGAGACCACGGAGGCGGTTAGTGTCACCTGTTTAGCACCACCCGGGGACCACGTGTAGGGATTCGCTGAAGGGTATTCTCCTACGGACGCGGGTGACTCGGCCCCCAAAGTTTTAGGAGTGATATTTATTTATTTATTTATTAGGTTTACCAACAATTGTTTACAGTTATCTATAAAAAAATAACAATAAAACATGCATTTAAACTTGACACAGTGCAACAATAGGGAATATGCACGCGATTTGTTTTATTTATAAAATGAATTACTTATAAGCTCCAGTAAACACTCTAGAAAATATTTTTTCAATATCTTCATCAGCGATGAAGTTATAACGCTTCAAAGATTACTTTTAGAACGAGATGTCTGACATGGAATTTGACGTCACATTACGTGACGTCTATACATCTGCCATAGAAAACAGCGTTTTCGCGAGAGGGACAGATATATTTGTTTAAAATAATTATATTTCGTTTGTTTTTCGAGAAATTTTGACTCTATTTCCACTGTTAGCAATATATTTTTGTATATTTTTAGATAAAGTGTTTAGATAACAATTTTTTTTTTATGCATATTCCCTATTACTTATAGGTAAACACCACATGAACAAAAAGAAGACCAAGTATTTTTTTTTTACTATTGAAAGGCAAACAAAAACGAAAAATTGACTGCTATCTCACCTGATGTTCAGTGATGATGCGGTCTAAGGTGGAGCACGCTTGCCTAGAAGTAACATTTCACTCTTGACTTAAAGACACCCAGGTTGTAGCTATCAGGAAACACAGACTCCGGAAGGGGAATTCCACTTTTTAGCTGTTCGCATAATGAATGTATTTCCAAAACGTATTTAGTAGGAGGGAATGTACCAAATATTGGAGGGATTATGCTATAATATTATAGTATTATTATGTATACCTACGTTACATATACATAGTCCAATTTTGAGAGAGTACGATCGACGAATCCGACGCTGCTAGCGTCAAGTAAGCAGCGGGTATAAAAAGGCTACTTTAGTAGAATCAGCCAGCACGTTAAGCTTCCCGTAACTGTCAAATTTTCCCAATCAACCTTGAACCTAATGATTTAGCAATTAAGATGAAAATGTAGTTTGTAAATACTTTTTTTTTTTGGTTATTGTATGGTCCTAGTATGATTCTACTAAAGTGTCAAATACTTTTTAGACCCATTGAGCAATGAAACCAAGAAATGGTTCCTTTCTACAAACTAACCGGCCACATTATACTTCGACATTGATAAATCTATACTTCCATACTAAGTAAGAGTTTCCTTGTTTGCTTGAACGCGCTAAGCTAAGGAACTATCTGCGCAAACAGACACAGGGACGATACGGCACAAAGTATTATCAAGGTAGAAGTAGGTAGGTAGGTGGTAGGTAGTATTTTTCAAGGTGCTATTTAGTGGAAATAACACTTATTGCATGTCTTTTCGGTTGTTTTTCAGTTTATCGAGTACTTATTAGGATGGACAGGGTTCGCTTGCTCGCTCTCTCGTTCGTTCGTTTGCTGGCAACATAGAGTATATAACCACTAGAGAGCGTATAGGCCGATTTCTTCTAAGTACGCGGCTCACTACAGCGGGCCGGGGGACGAGGAACAACGCGCGGCTGCAATTGGTCCGTTCAAGGTCAAGTTGCATAGGTAGCCTATGGTTAGTGGTGGCACTACTTGATTAAAGGAAAATTGTCGATATCGATAAAATGGATTTTAACATTATAAAAATACTCAATCCAAACAAACAGAGCTATATCTTGTTTAAACAAAGTTTCCCTATTAACCTTATCTTTCCACTTTTATTTTAATTCTGAAATCTTCGAAAATCTAAAATGTAAACATGTATGTCAAACACACAGATGAAAAATCTGATACCCTCCCCCTATTTTTAAAGTCGTTTAAAAGTAGTTACGTGTTTAATGTAAGTATGTGAATTGATTAAAAATTGTATTAAGTAGGTAGTTGTAATTTTATGATTATCGATAAATCGACTTCAATCATTAAACGTAACAGCAAAGATTTTTACGATAAAAATACAAAGGGGAAGAAAGGGATAAAAATATAAGTATTTCCTAATGAAAGAAAGAGACTTTTCCAAAAGACATCAACGCGCGCTTCTCACAGTGTGCTCGTTCACCTAACCACCATTTTATATAGACCCCTGCAGTGGCTCATCATCTGATTCAAATCAAAAATATTTTGCGTAGTCTTTACTCTCCGATGAAAAGTTATGCCATCATTTTTGTAACAAAAGGTCTTGGAATGTTTCCCACACAAATTCACCGGGTATGAAGGCATTTTTATGCGTTATAAATTGCATAAAAATGAAAACGATTTGTAAAAACTTAGCATGCCCACAGGTCTAACAATTGGTCACAACTAAAATGGTTACTAGTGCCGCTGGCTAACATCTGAGCAAAAACACTAATAGTTTTCGTGCGTCGGGGCACTGTATGCGCAGTCAAGTGGTTTAATAGTCTTTGGCTGGCAACGATTTGAACGTGTATTGATGATTTTGATGATTATAATTCTGTAACTACATAATATGTCTTACAGCCGCGAATAATATTTTTAATCAACATACAACCTAGAACTAACCTGCAAATCGCATAAAACGTAAGAAAATTTGAATTTTGCGGGCTGTTCGGAGCATTCACCTTAAGCGTTACGGCGACTACAGCAGCCCAGATGACTCGCCCCATTTAAACCTGTTTTTATCTATGAGAGTGTACAATGGGTTCACAAGTGTTCCGTGTTTTTCATTAAAACTATGGATTAAATACCCATATGGACCAAATTTTGAACAGTTTAAATGTATATCGTTACGCATATTTGTTTATACTGTATCTATGCGATACGCCGCGCCGCGCCTTACCGGTTTCACATCTGTTGGAGACGTGGCGGAGAGCGAGAAGCGGCGTGCCTTCGCCGTCCGCTGCCGCCTTCAGTCACGAACAAATAGTTTCGCAAGACGCACGTCGCTTTGTATACAGGGTGCGTGACGATATTGAATTTAATATTGAGTTTTGCGATTTAATTGAGCAATACCCGTGTCGGCGATAAGACCCCGTCCGCGTCCCTAGGCGCAAGTAGTGAAAGTTCCATGTTATAGAATAAGGTTTAGGGAATCCAAATATATATGTATTGTAAGGGTTTTGACATGAAAAACAATAAATAAAAACTCCAAAGGTTTCGGCTCAAAGTAAAAGTTACACTCGAATCGAGTCCAAAAATCACGGTTCTCAGTAAGGTAACGACGGGCCGTATATAAGCAGAGCCGAATTTCGGTTCAACTGCAGTCGTAGCACAGCCGTCAAAGAGGCAACAACAGGAAGAAAAAAGGGAGCCAAAACCTGCGGATCAAGATACTCCTTGAAGATTTGTTTTTATTGCCTCCCGGCTCTCCGTCTCCCGAGATCCCTCAAGTCGTCGAAACGTTTACGCATTCAGAGGGGTACGTGGTGACGTACGTAACCAGCGCAAGGAATTAAAAGGGCGTACGTCAAATTACGTGGGAGATTGTCCCAGGACGACAGCGCGAGCATTGGACGTGCTCCTGCCGTCCGAAACAACCCGAATATCTATGACTACACTAAGACAACTACAGTAACAGAAATGTGCAAGACAAAATTTGGCAAGAAATAGCAAAAAAATCTTCGTCTGTTACTCTCTACATGTTCTCGTTAATATCACGCTCTATAATGACTTATCTTGCAGTACCGTCGCCGTGCCTGTTTGCGCAGATATCGCGCCTGCACCGTATCTGCGCCGTAGAATGCAGATCGTCTTGATGGTGTGAACGGTCCGTTCTTTAAACGAGTAAAATCTCCTTACAAAATATCCTTACACTGAGAAACTGCCACAAATAGAAGAAAAATATTTTTCTTAAATTTTGTGGCATATCAAAAAATCTGTCACAATGTCAGCCATACTCAATGAAAAAATGTAGCTTGAAAAAATATATTTTTATTACCACAATGTTAAAATATTTTTAAGCAAAAACAAGAGCAATAGCAATCAAAATGTTCGATTTTAACTGACGCCCCATCCGCTTACAAAACAACAGTGAAACATCCTAATCAACAAGCAGATCGAAAACAAAAGTCAAAATGGGAGACGACGAAGGTAAGATTTATGATCGCTAACTTTTTTCACAGCTTCGACCAGTTTTTTTTACAGAAGCTCGCGACAAGAAAAGTAACAGTCGCAGCAGGTCTATCTTTTAAGTGTAAGCAACGCTTGCCGACTTGCCGAGGTTGGTCTCTGGATGGGACCATCTTAAAATACCGATACCCGCACAATGCCAAACCCTCCCCGCTACTAGGTGATCCGCCAACGCATTGGACACCAACGGGTTGGGACTCCCTAAACTGTTATCAGCTGATGATAAAGTTTTTGAATATTACCACTTAAAATAATAAATCATATCCTTTCCTTCCGCCTTATTAATAATATAAATGCTAAAGATTGTGAGGATGGATGGATGTGTTACTCTTTCACGTCAGAACGTCTGAAAGGATCTTCATTAAATTTGGCACAGAGGTATATTATAGTCTGGAAGAACACAAAGGCTATGGGCTCCACTTCGTATTACAAACTTTCGGTTTGGAGCTTGATTATTTTTTTGGGTAGAGTACTCTTCTTGTAGAACACTATCACAAAGTCACATAGCGCGCAAACACATAGTTTCAAAGAAAAAAAATCCTAAAAACTCAATTATTTCTAACCTATTTACGAAAAAATGACATATTTTGCCACAGATAACTTAAAAAAATCGGTCCAAGGTCGTTTCGTTAGACTAAGTGACCACTCATTTAAAAGTTTTTTTTTATTGAATATTATAGTTTTTGACTTTATTTTATTTTTAAATAGTTGCGCAAGTATTATGTTTTCAAATAAAAAGCAAATAATAGACTTAATTAAATAACATAAAAAAGTATTTTAGCGATTGTGGGTAACGAAACGTAATTAGAATATTATGATGTAGGTATGCGACGTTTACGTTTGACAGTTAAATCTTTTTTTTTCTATTACTACCTATAACCTACATACACTACATAATAACCAACGCACAGAATTACACACATACATTCTGCCCTCGTAACAGCAAATGCAGTAATCGACATTTTAACGATTTTCCGTTTTTATCAAAAATGACATTAGGAGAGTTCAAGCTATACGTGGTTTTTTTTATTTTTTTTTTCTATGGTTGGAACATGGTGAAATAATAAGAAAAAATGCAGCATTTCGTGAGAAATTATCTGATATTGTTAGCATAAATACAGCAATGATCATATACCAGATTAAAGTGCAGTAATCACTTAATTAGTACCAAGTTAGAATGTAGTATTCATCTAAATACTAGTAAGAAACGCAGTACTCCCATTTTGGCTGCGTTTTAATTTTGTACATTCGTATATTAGTTTATTACTATGTTGTCTAAGGTGAAATGCAGTAACGGTTTACACTGCGATTGACCCTAGTATCATGAAATAAAATATGTAAAACATGATGTGATGTGTTATAGCGCATGCTGCGTTTTACATAAGTGCCGATTAGTTTCTGGGGGCCGAGTCACCCGCGTCCTTAGGAGAATACCCTTCAGCGAATCCCTACACTTTTTTCTTTGGGTGGTGCTAAACAGGCGACACTAACCGCCTCCGTGGTCTAGTGGTTAAACCACCTGATTCAGACCCAGATGGTTCGATTCCTAGCAGGGGCAATTTTTTTGCTCGGTTTGGTTGGTGTTCGGACTTGTTCTAAGTCCGCCTGACAAGCTACCACCATCATGTCTAAGTCTGTCGCCATAGCAACAATGTTAACAGCATTGTTGTGTTCCGGCAGTTAGAGGTATGATAGCCAGTTCCTCTGTGTAAGGATTCCGGGTGAAACTCGCTTCCATCTTCGGCCTAATCATCACTTTCCATCAGGTGAGATTTGGGCAAAGAGTTTCCCCGTTTTGTATAAAAAAAAGGTTTTAGTTTCTTATGAAAGCAGTGTTCCGGCTATATAATTTTAGTTACGAGGAAATGTGGGCTTGTAGACTTCGTATGTAAAAAGTTATATTTCGAGGTTTGGCTCTCGCCTGTTTCCTCCTCCAATATTAAATCGATTCAATAGATATTACACAAGCTGAATAAGAAGGATATAAACTGTGCCCCTATCTTTTTCTCTATTCATTTAATAGTTGCCAAACTTGTTCAGTAAGGCTCTTTTGACAGCAGTTTATTGGACAATTTTGAGCATCTTTTGAGGGTCCTAGTGCTTTTACATTTAATTTATCATCAAAAAAGAAAACATAGCGACACAAAATATATTCTTCTTATATAGTTCATGAAATATCTCTTAAATCTGTCCAATATCGAAGAAGGAAACAGGCGAGAGCCAAACCTTGAATTATGACTATTTACATACAAAGTCTCTCCGTCCGCGTTTCCTCTTAAGCACCGTACCCAGTACAATATATTTTATTACTATATGTGCCAAAAGACTGTTTAAATTATAAAATAAAAAGATTTTAATAATTAATCATGTTTTTCCTTTTTTTTGTATTTAAATGTTTAACAACTCATTGTTACACTGCATTATGCCTTTTATTCTACATATAGGTATTCAGTAATTAACTTTGCTAGTGCATAATGCATTCAATATATTTCCTTGATACAAATGCAGTAACAAACACATGTACTGCATTTCACTTTACTTCTTTTATTTATTACTATTAGAGACACAAGGATTAAGGGCAGTATTCGAGTTTTTAAAGACCTACATAAGAAAAATTAACATCAAAACTAAACTGAATAATACTTTGTATTTTTATATACCTTTTCCGTAACAAAACATATGAGATTTATATCAGTGAAAGTAGAGATTTAATTAAAACACTTAGACGCGTTTTTCTCGAAACCGCCATTTTGCAAGTACTGCATTTGCTGTTACGAGGGCAGCATTAAGAAGTGGGTAACATTTCGAAGGACTCAAAATGCAAGAGCAAGCGGAGCGAGCTCTGGACTTGGGGGCACCCCGACTCGGATAGGTTAGGTTAGAAGGGGATGGCGGGGTCGAGTGAGCGAGCGAAGCGAGCGAATAGACGCCGCCATCCCCTTCGAGGTTATTTTTTTATAAACCACTCAGAAGTAGGAGCCCCGCGCAGCGGGGCTCCGTCGACATTTTCTTTCAAATTAACATTTTTGAGAGGTTCGAGTATGACCTTGAGTATATTCTTGACGTTGGAGTTTAATAGAGGGCAATATTCTACGATTTTAGGCATATTTTGACCTTGAAGTGTTTGACCTTGACATTTACGGGTTTGACCTTGACCTTGAAGATGCCCCTGACCTTAATTTGGATTAAAAGCTTATTAGTCGCCACGTAATCTTCCCCACCCTTAATACTCCCACTATCCCACCAATCCCGAAAGAAAGTTTTGGCGATTTTTTTCTCAGCCCCTATGGATTTGCGCGTTTTGGGAATTTCAAATTTACTATAGAAAAGGTATATTCTACCGAAAAAAAAAATACCTACTATAAAAAACCGAAAGTTTGTAAAACGAAGTGCTTCCAGGCTATGTAATTATGTATATCCCGGGCGTATGTTCCCTAGAGATCACGCGGCCGCGAAGTTGTTTTCCAGTTTGGTTAGGACATTATTGCAGGCATGATCACCTGATTGTCTGATAAAAAAGAAGATTCCGTGTTTCCGAAGGCTCGTATAAGCCGAAAGTCCTGGCTGCCAAACGTTGGTCGTCAAATTAACCATGCTCTTGAGGCGGTTTAGAAACTCAGACATTACAGTGTGTGGGATCGTTAGACCATACTGTCCAAACGATAAGGAGAAGAACGCGGGCCGTGCCGCTGAAATCTAGTAAATAATAACTTGTATCTGAAAATCGAGCCTCTGAACAAGTTACTTGAAGCAAGCAGTCTGTGATGCAGTTTATGGCATTTTATTTATTTGTGACGGGTTTGCTCTTGACTCTAGTCTTGGTCAAAGGTGACAGAGACAAAGTCTACGGTGGAGCAAGCTTACCCAGAAGGAGCCTGTTCACTGTAACTTTGAAGACATTAGGGTTGTAAACGTTCGAAAATACAAACGCAGGCAGAGAGTTGCACTCTTTTGCTGTGCGCATTATAAGAGACGTTTGGAAACTCTTAATGCGAATTGGTGGAATAGCAACAAGGTAGGGATAGTAAGTTGCAGTGCGTCTGTATGTCCGACGGTAGAAGGGGGCCGGTGGGACGAGGTCGTGGAGTTCTTGGGCACGCTCACCGAAGTACAATCTGTAGAAGAGCGACAAACAGGCAAGCTAAGCAGCCAAGCTGTGTAGCTTGGCATCCATCATCGGCATTTATAAAAAACTAACTTGCTGCATTGGAATCGGTCGAACGCAGAGCAAAAAGGCTTACTTATAAGGTGAACGAGACGTTGGTGGCTCAGCTTCACAGCCTAGCTCATCGGCGTAGTTTTGCCTGCTCTGTCGGTCCTCTACAGACTGTACTTTGATGAGTGTGCGCAGGAACTCCACGACCTGCTCCCACCATCGTCCTATTGCTACCGAATTACCAGACGTACTGCGGTATACCGTCCGCACTTGGTCGATATCCCGACAAGTTGTACCCACCGCTTCTCCACATTTACTACGCGCACAGCTTAAATGTGGAACTCTCGGCCAACGTCGGAGTTTCCGTCCACATATAACCCGTCTGCCTTCAAAGCAAGAGTGAACAGACATCTACTGATCAGCTAACTCCATCATAGACTTCATCAATCGCTTTCCATCAGGCGAGTTCGTGGTCAAGAGAAAGCCCATAACAATAATCCTACTAATATTATAAATGCGAAAGTTGTAAAGTTGTAAAGTGAGTATGTATGGATGTTTGTTAATCTTTCACGAAAATACTATTGAACCGATTACGATAAAATTTGGTATGTAGGTAGCTGAAGACCCAGAATAACACATTTGTATCCCGGAGTTCCCAAGGGATCAGGATTTACACGGGAATAACGAGAATTTATACGCGGACGAAAATAACATAAAAAGCCGATGTGCTTGAAAACGGACTTGTTTCAAACTTTTTGTTATTTGATACAAGTTTTATTGTTTACTGGCCTTTGCCTGCGACTTCTTACGCGCATATCCCTTTGTTTTTCAAGACCGTAGGAATTTGTGTCGTACCGAACGCTTGCAACCCTAATCTCTTCAAAGAAAGAATGAATAGGCTCCGTCTGGGTAAGCGCACTATGTCGTAAACTTTGTCTCTGTCGTTTTTGATCTAGACTAGAGTCAAGAGCTAACCCATCAAAAATAAACAAATTCGTGGAATCCTCTTTTTGTATTCCCCTGCGAAGTGTAGGGAAGCTACACGCCTTTCTGCTATCAACGACTAGTATTTCGGCCGTGCGTTGTCTGTCTGTCTGTCAGTCACTCACTCACTCAATAAAGGAAGAATTTTATACATAGATTTGTTTCTACATTTTAGTCAGACATTTTTGGAAACGTTTTCTTGAGTCGCCACATGGCTGTCACGACACCCTACAGTTTTCACATCCAGACGCACTGCAACTTACCATCCCTACCTTGTTGCTATTCCACCAATTCGCATTAGGCGTTTCCAAACGTCTCTTATAATGCGCACAGCAAAAGAGTGGAAATCTGCCTTTTTTTTTTGGGATGGGAAATCATCCAATGACTCCTCCCGCTCTGGGTGTAGCCTATCAAGCCACTCCTCAAAGAGGGGACTTATCGCCACTATCGTGGCGTGCCCTGCGCTGGGTTGCGATAGTCGTCGTCTCCATATGACGCCATGAGATCGCGCCGGAAGTCTGTTCGCTGCGCGACAATTTGCCGCGTCAGTGGAGTTTCCCCCCGGCTTAGTACCTCCGCGCGCCAGTCATGCAGGCGCGCGAGGACCAACGCCTCCAGATCCCATGGCGGCAATCCGGCAAGGAGACCCGCCGCTTCGCGCGAAATCGTGCGGTACCCTCGGGTCATTCTGAGGGCCAAAAGATGGTTTTGGGGCGCGTTCAAGTGGTTCGCAGCACGCTGCCTCAATAAACGCGCCGAGACCGGGGCCCCGTAAAGGGCCATGCACCGCACGACCCCCGCGTAGAGCCTACGGCAGGAGGCGTTCGGTCACCCCAGGTTGGGCAGGGGCCGCCTGAAAGCAGCCCCGGCCCGCTCTAGTTTGGGGACCAAACGTCGGAAATGCTCCATCGGCTGTCTAGAACGAGCCCCAGGTATTTCAGCGTCGATTCGACGCCGATGGAAAACCCTCCTACCGTCAGCAAGGATCTCGACGGTGGCGTATTGCCTCGGCCATGAAAACACATGGCCTCGGACTTGTGCAGCGCCACATCGAGACCCAGTTGCCGGATCCTCTCCACGACTATCGCAACCCCGCGTGTCATAACGTCGGCCGCCTCCGCGTACGACCCCCCCTGTGCCAGCACCAGCGTGTCGTCAGCGTAGCAGACGACGCTGACGCCGCTAGGGAGGGGGAACTCTCTGCCTGCGTTTGTATTTTCGAACGTTTAACTGATTCCTGATGATACTGGCATTTTTTTATGTATTTATGCGGGATCAAAATACGTACGAAGTCATATTTTCTAAACGTTGAATGGAACGTTAACGTTGTTTTCGTTGTTGTTGTGTATACTTATTATCTATTACGAAAATGAAAGAGCATTAAATAAATTTTCATAAATAAAACGAATTAAAACTATTGATAAAATCGAGTCTGTGTTTAGTCACACTTTTGTTACCTACAACAGATTACGTAATGGAACATCTGAATGTTTTAGTTTTTGATTCAAGATGGCGTGTAGGAATATTTTATAATGTATTTATCTGAGTAACACATAATTTTATATGACTACTGAACCAGTATTGATGTATGTCACCGCAAAGGGGCAGACTTCGTAAGATTATAAGTAGCGCCTCCACACTATTCCCGAAGTTGACGAAGTTGAGCGAATTGAATACGATAGTGTGGAGGGGCACTTCGCTTCGCTTCGCGCAACTTCGCTTCGCCTCGGGCGACTTCCAGTTGTTGTCGGTTTTTGCGCCCGAGTCAAAGGACTCGAAGTTCGAACACGAAGCGTCTGTCCACACTACTCGGGTCACTTCGGTTCGCGACAGCCATAGTAAATACGCACGTGTTTTTATTAAACGAGAGTAGGTACACATTGCAACGGCAGTTGCCACATGAACTTTATCCATTATGCCTATCGTGAGGGGAACGGGGCGAACGGGCGACTGAGTACCTCGCGAAGTTGCTCGAGGTGTGTGGACACCTACTTCGGACTTCGGTCAACTTCGGAGAGCACTTCGCCTCGTGCAACTTCGGAATAGTGTGGAGGACGCTATAGAATTACTTTAAGAGTTTGTAAACTCTCGATGAATTGTCAACTGAACATTCGGAATACTTTTTTACGCATCTAAATTTGATAGTTTATAATTTCTCGATTTCATTCCGAGAAATTGTGAACTGAAAATAATAGAATGTCGACCAATCAGACCACAAGTCTACAAGAAGACTTGGCTCTCATTGGTTTGTTTAGATGAGACGTCACATGTACGCCATAGAGTTACGAATTAAATGGACTTCCCGTTATCCGATGTTGGTTGAGTTTACTTTGGGTGTGTAATTTTAATATTAAAATAAAAATTATCTGTTTAATTCAGACCATGTTATGTCCATATTTTGATAGTTAAAATGAATTATCTTAAATAAATTAAGAACTTTTTACAAATGAGCTTTTTCCTTTAGTATGTTTTGTGTAAAACGACCAGGAATTACAAAACACAAAAACACAAAAAAAAACATACTTTTCTGGCCCAACATAAATATTGCTACTAACTTAGACTTAAAAAATATATAAAACTAGCTGACCTGCGCAACTTCGTCTGCGTCTATAATCGGTTAAGTGGTTTAGGAGTTAGATTACCATAGCAGCGCCATCTATTGATTACTTACTCAACCCAGTCGAAAGGTATCGACATCTGTTAGAATAATTTGGAGTTCACAAATAATTGTGACTGTCAAATAATAACAGACAAATAATTAGCAATAAATTAAAATTGCGACTATAATTTGAGATTTAAACTATCCTATCTCTCAAGTTGGATCGAACTGCACATGGTGTGCGAATTTTATTATAATCGGTTAAGTGGTTTAGGAGTCCATTGAGGACAAACATTGTGACACGAGATTTATATATATTAAGAAGATATGTATTTTTTTTTCAAAATCAATGATGCAGTTTTAGTTTGTATCAACATCGGGCCCGAGAATCTACAACTGCATCATCGGATTTTAAAAAAAAACAGTGACGGTTTAGATATCTACGTAGCTTAAGTCAGAAATATTAAAACTAATATTATTATGTTTAAAATGAGAGTTTCCATTAGTTTGCCATGTGTTATTACTTCCCAGAATTTCATAAGCATTACCTGTGTTTCTGTTTTTCCGTCTTCTAAACTGTTAAATAAATAAATATTACATACAAGACAATCGAGTTCATAACCTAGTTTATTTGAAGTCGGTTATAAAAAAAGTAATTGTTCTGTTACTTATATGATTACTAGATGACCCGCGCAACTTCGTCTGTGTCACAGTTTCCGCTCCTAAATATTATTGCAACAAAAAATTTAGATGTAAGCTGGGTAGCTTACATCTACACTCTACACCCGCGACCGCCGCGGTGGTGTGCCCGCAGCTTCTGTAGAAAGCAGATATATATATGTTAAAAATTAAAGCACAACTCACGACGCGATTTACGCCCGCGGTTTCTACAGAAGCTGCGGGCCCGTAACCGCGGTGGTCGCGGGTGAAAATCGCTCCGTGAGTTCTTAGCCTAAGAGTCTAACACTCCTCTCTGCTCCGCCCAGAGCGGGAGGAGGTATTTAATGCTTTCCCATCCTGGCTTTGTCTGAATGTTTTATTAAGTAATGTTTTTGTTAACTTGACAGAGGAGCACCAGGCCGATACGGGCGGGATGAACGTCAGCAAGTATCCCGTCATGCCTTCGCTGGTGTCCCTACAGCAGATGAGGAACAGGCTTCATCTTGCGTTCCTGGGGAGAAAGCTGATGAAATGGACAGCCCTGGCCACTAGTAAAGAACTCCGGAGACTTTCGCAGGAGATAGCATCGTGAGTATAATATTATTTCGCTTCTTTCTGAGCCTGTTATCTGCATTTTACCTTAAATTACAAATGATTATTACATTCTACCATGTATGTTTATTGTGTAGGTACATCCCTCACATACCATACCCACACACAACACCAACCACTACACCCCACCTTCACCCACACACAATGGCCAGGCACAGCCTAAAAAGACCAGTGTAGTGGAATCAGTCAGCATATCGATCTACCCGAAACTGTCAAATTTTCCCAATCAACCTTGAATCTAAATTGACGGCACGGTTGGCGCAGTGGTTGAGCGATTGACTGCTGCGCTGCGTGTCGCAGGTTCGATTCCCGCACGGAACAAATATTTGTATGGCCTACAGATAGTTATTCCGGATCTGGCTGTTTGTGTATGTGAATTTGTATGTTTGTAAACGCACCCACGATACAGGAGAAATCCCTGGTGTGGGACAGTCATTAAAAAAAAAATATGCTTGAGCGATAAGGGTTAAAATGAAATTTGACAGAATTGTATGATAAATATTATGATTCAGCTAAAGAGGCTTTTTTTGACCCGCTGGGAGGTGTCTCATGACCCCCCTCCTCACCGTACTATTTATCAAGTTTTACGTTTGCTTGTATTTTTACAGAATGTTAACTGCGTATCGCGAAGAAGTAAGGGAGGCTTACATGTCGCTTGCCCGTGCGAGATACTACCTCGATAATATGAACTACATCGTTTTGGAAACCATGCCTCCAACTGTAAGTATTGAATGGTAAATTAAAGTTTGCTGTCCACGGAGGCGCTCTTTCAAAGCTTCTGAAGTGAAGCGCTTCCAATTTTTCTTTTTCCGTGTATCACGTAGCCGTCGACAAACCCTCACTCAGTAGGTTTTGAGGACGTAATATGGCGTCAAATATCAGCCATTTTAATTTCTTTATACCCAGTGCCACTCTAACAATCAAGACGAATCTAACGACACCTCTCAAGGTAAAATCCATTAAGCCGTTTAGGCTACAGAAAGTTCTAAAGAACATTAGAAGGAACAAGGATGGGTTTTAGTAAAAGTCCGACACTTCCATCTTCCAGCTTTCTGCTCTGCCCAGAGTGGGAAGAGTCATTTGATGATTTCCCATCCTTAAAAAAGGCCCTGCAACTGTTTTCCCGTATACCAAATATCATTCAAATCCATAGATTCTATATCAATATTTAGTGCAGATAGGGCCGTCCGAAGGTTTGCTTGTAGGCGCCCATTACACGGTAGGTTTTGCGTCGATCAGCGCAATCATATATGAGACTGCGCTGACTGATGGTTATTTGATGATAACCTATCGTGTATCGCATGAAAATGGTCCTTTTCCAAGTCCCATATGTAATTAGCCAATGAGAGCCAAAAAGAGGAGCTCGTGGCTAAATAATAACAGCCACACGGGTCGATCTTTACGGTTAAGCAACGCTTGCCAAGGTTGGTCTGTGGATGGGTGACCATCTTAACATACCGAGTTTCCTCCGTGCCTCGGAAAGCAGTAAGCACGTTAAGCCGTGGGTCTCGGCTGTCATTTGTAGATCTTTAGCAGTCGTTACGGATTGTCAGAAGCCAGTAAATCTGACTCCAGTCTTGCCAAGATTAAGTACCGTGTTACCCATCTAATGGGTTGCTGGTTGGCAGCCGCTCCTCGTAAAACACTGGTATTCAGCTGGGCCCAGTTTGGCTGGAAGCTGACCTCAAAGTAGTTGGGGAAAGGCCAGGCAGATGTTGATGTATAATAGCCAATAATATCATCATCATCATCCACAGCCCGACTTCAGACGGCTAAGCATATGCCTCTCTTTTCTTGTGCCAATCGCCACGCTCCTGTGCCAGTCTCATCCACGTTCCTCCTGTGATTGCAACAAAGTCATCCGTCCATCTCGCCGGTGCTCGACCCAACACTTCTTCTTCTAGTCCTTGGACGCCACTAGGTCACTGCCTTACTCCGCCTATCATCACCTTGTTTTGCTGGGGAGTTTGTTGGCCACTTCTTCTCCACAGCTAAAACACTAGGAAGTGGTGACGGGCGGGCGTTTTGGGGGACTGTCTTTTGTAAAACTTGACGTTAAAAAAGTGCTGGCGCTCAACCTAATTTGAATAAATGATTTTGTTTTTTTTTTTTATCAGGTGTCCTGCCCAGCTCCATTTTGTTTATCTTCGCGTCTAATGTTGATTGAATTCCATCGCTCACCATCAGTCATTCGTCATATGACTTTTGGAATTGAGTGACGCTTGCATGAGCGTGTTATGGGCGCCATACGCATTCACCATACAAGAAACAGGGTATTTTTAATGTCTTCCATACACAACCGCAACCAATGATTGCCGATCGCGTGGCGAGTTCACTTTGGTGAAAACGGGCCAATTTGTGGCGAGAAAACATTGTTCGCCCTTAACAGGTTAAGGGCGAACTACACAATGTTTTCGCTTCCCTACTGTAAAACCGGCGTCAAATCAGTCAGATAGGCAGCTAAAATAGCCGTATTATAGAGTAACACAACTCTCACTAGAACTTACACAAAATTGCTTGACAGTGACAGTCGTAGCAAGAACGTTACATCAAATACATAAGTTTATTTAAGCCCGCGTTTTTAGAATTATGTTCTTAAAAATCTGCCATCATCGTTTTTAGCTAATTGCTGTCCACTGCTGAACGAAAGCGTCCCCCAAAGAGCGCCAACCATCCCGATCTCGAGTCGAGCAGTCCGCGTCCGCGGCCAGCCACGGCCACCAGTATATTTCTAAATTCTTATGGATGTCTTCCACCATGGGGCGGGCGGAGGGTTCTGTCAGACTTTTACTGACTAAAACCACCCGGTGTTCCATCTCCCACCTGCGCCGGGGATCACGGGAACTCATGTGACTTCCGTAAACCCCCAGCTGGTGCAGGCCCGCCTCTGTGGGCCACCTCGTATCAGCGGGGGGAGTGAGGTGTTTGACTCCCCCCGCGACGTCAAAGAGGGCGCACGGGAACACCACGCGCCGCCACCTCGGATCCGGATGTATGGGGGGCGACGGACATCCCCAGGTCTGCCGCCCCTGGACTCAGTTAGGGGGGCCGGGAGAGCGCCCGACGCCCGGTGCGCCTGCTGCGGCCCGGGAGAGCGGTCGAGATCTCCCTCTCCCTTTCCGCTGCCTCCTTATGCGCGATAACTGTTTCGCAGAAGAAGACCACCGCGTCCCAGGACTCCTCGCCGTCGGCCACCTTCTTAAACCTGCCCACTTCAGCTTGCTGATTGCACGCGCAATGTCGGTGACTTTAGTTTTCTGGCGAATGACTTCATTGCGATTTCTATCCACCAGAGAAACCCCGGGCATTGCTCTCTCCATTGCACGCTGACAAAAAACCTTCCAGAATGTTAAAATATAATGCTTTAATTATGATGTCCATTATTATCCATATCAGTACGAAAATTCAATTAATGATAGTTAAGTTTAAATTGTTGTCAAAAACTCAATCAATAATATTATTACACTAACTAGAAACGTAGCCTCCGTGGCGCAATGGCTAGCGCGTTCGGCTGTTAACCGAAAGGTTGGTGGTTCGAGCCCACCCGGGGGCGAATATGTCTTTTATTTAAAATTTCTATACAATTAAATGTTTCTTATAATTATGATATCATATCTTACCTTTTTTGTACAAGCGCCTACGCACGTGAAAACGTGAAAAGAAGTCGCTCACAATAAGGTACCTACATGACTTATTTGATCATTTTCAAAATTAAGAGATCCACAACAATATTGAACCAGCATCGTTAAGATGAAATTAATGCTCGCTTCGCGTATAACATTGCTACTCAACTGAATCTATGGTTATACTGCACGATCGTCGAGCGTTGGGCGCCCGCTGTTCGACGGCGCGTTGTGTTCCACGCGCGCCTCAAAGAGAGTCGGCACACAGAGGGGCCCGAAAGGGCCGACGCCTGCAGAAGTCGCGGGACTATTCGAAAGAGATACCGTGGCTCCGGAACACAAAGAACAATGAGGGAACATGAATGGGTTTTAGTCAGTTATAGAAGTCTGACACTCCCTTCCTCTCGCTCCACCCAGAGCGGGAGAAGTCACTTGATGATTTTCCATCCCTAAAAAAATAAAAAATAAGGAGGAACACATAGGTTTAAGTCTGTAAGCGTCTGACTACTCCCTCTCGCTCCACCCAGAGCGGGAGAAGTCATTTGATGATCCCATAGCTAAAAAAAAAAAAAATAAGGAGGAACACATAGGTTTAAGTCAGTTAGCGTCTGACTACTCCCGTCTGCTTCGTCCAAAGTGGGAGGAGTCATTTAATGATTTCCCATCCACAAATTACTTTGTCGCTATACAAGCAGTCTGATGCAGTAATCACAATTCTGATGCCACCGAACTTCCAGACTTGTTTGGAACTTTATAGTCATTTTTAGCGGTCGGGTTTTTTAACAGATTCAATTTTTTTATTTCCTACATTTTAGTTTTGGAATCGTCTCAGCAAGCCTTTTATTTTGATACCCCACTTGATAGGTTTGAGGATTTTTTTAAAGACATAATATGTCGCCTAAAATCCACCATTTTGTTGTTTTTATTTTATTTTGATTCAGATTCAGATTTATTTATTGCTTGTCACAGGTGGGAAATCAGTTCATAAAAGTTATTATTGTAGCATGTATCACTGTAACATACCCATGAGGTGTACAATGTTTTTTACGATTACAAAAAAAAAAAAATATTGTCATATTACATACAAACAAATGATTAATTACGGAAACATTATATTATTTACCCACATTATATTATTTATACACATTGATAAACCCAGTGTCACTCACAGTAAATAAATACGAATCTAACGACACCTCTCAAGCTATAATCCATCAAGCCGTTCGGGCTGCAGAGCGTGCCAAACAATTATACATACAATACATACTCCCCGAAAACATAACCCTCCTTCTGGCGCAGTCAGGTAAAAAGGGTTTACTGGTGTAAACAGCTTGTCGCCCCACCAGTGTCTATGGTCGGAGGCCCGTTTGAAAAGAAGAACTTCGGCTTTACATGCGTCAATGAAGCTTGGTACCAAAGTTGGTCGACTTCTACTGCGAAAACATAATTATGACTGCGAACAATAACGAAATTAATTAGGTACATTAATTTATTATCACATCATATTGAGAAGGAAATTAATGATTAGGTACATACTTGTGTTATCAGTAAAAACTAATTGTTGTTTTTGAAGTATCACGTCTTATTGATAACATAATAAAAAATAATTACATGCTTGTTTGTGATAACAGCAAAAACGAATTTTAATATATTTTTATCAATGGTTAACAAGATTATTACCCGCAATGAATGCTAAAAAAATCGCCCCCGGGTGGGCTCGAACCACCAACCTTTCGGTTAACAGCCGAACGCGCTAGCCATTGCGCCACGGAGGCGTTATGTATTCATCATAAATTAGCTTTTGCCCGCGACTTCATTCGCGCATATATCACGTTTTTTCCCGTTTCCGAGGATGAATGTAGCTATCTTATAGAATAACAGTTTTTCAAATCCGACTGGAAGTTCCTCGGATCGCGCGCACAAACAAACAAACCTTTCAGTTTTATTATATACTAGCTGACCCACGAAACTTCGTCTGCGTCACATTTTCCATTAATGCTCGGTTCCTTTTAGTCTTAGCGTGATGATTATATCTATAGCCTTCCTCGATGAATGGGCTATCTAATACTGAAAGAATTTTTCAAATCGGACCAGTAGTTCCTGAGATAACCCCCTACATACAAACTTACAAACAAATGTTACCTCTTTATAATATTAGTATAGATAGATAGATATATTATGACAAAACAATTTTATTTGTAAGCGAGCAATAGTGACTTCCGGGGTTCGATTCCCGGGCTGGACAGAGTGTAGGTCGGTTTTACAGCCGGATAGATTTATTATGTTTGAGTGAGACCTTTTCAGTCAGAGTAAAATTTTCAGTCCTCTTGCGCTCGTATGCGAGCTGCTTGCACTTAAAATCGTAGTGTACGGTTGACGCGAGAGAAAAAAATATTGTTAACTAGAGGCCACCCGCGACTTCGTCCGGGTACAAATTCTCGTTATTCCCGTGTAAATCCCGATCCTTCGGGAACTCCGGGATAAAAAGTAGCCTATGTTTTATTCTGGGTTTTCAGCTACCTACATACCAAATTTCATCGTGATCGGTTCAGTAGTATTTGCGCGAAAGAGTAACAAACATCCATACATACTCACAAACTTTCGCATTTTAGTAGGACTAAACTACACTGCACGCTACCCGTCACTGTAAAATTTTCCCCACAATCAACCTTAAACCTAATGCTCTAGCGATAAAGATTAAAATAAAATTTGACAGATTGTTTTGGATTAATATTATGATTCTATAAAGTGGCCTTAGACCCCCGGAAATCAGTATGATAGGTAATTATATCAGTAATTTTAAGTTTATAAAAAAAAAAAAGTTGCCCCACACTAGGAATTTTCATGTATCGTGGGTGCGTTTACAAACCTAAAAAGTCACATACACAAACACCCAGACCCGGAACAACTATCTGTAGGCCATACAAATATTTGTTCCGTGCGGGAATCGAACCCACGACACACCGCAGCAGTCGATCGCTCAACCACTGCGCCAACCGTGCCATCAAAAATAAATAAAAGTTTTTTTTTTATTTTTATTGTCTAGCAGCTCTAGCTGAACAGTCAATTTGATTTATGTAAGTTCTTCCAATGCCATGTGGTAGATACTTTATAAATTTAACATAGGACGATAATGTGCAAGATATTTTTACCTCTGCAGGTTATTAGAAAATAGTTAAAATAGGCAAGTATCTATAGATATGAATAGGTACCGATATAGAACGCCAAAGTTCGCGAGCACAGACGCAGGCGCCGTGGCTTAGTTGGTTAAAGCGCCTGTCTAGTAAACAGGAGATCGTGAGTTCGAATCTCGCCGGGGCCTAAGTTGAACATTTTTTTAAACCGTATATAGTCTAGCACCATTAATATATGGGTGCTGCTCACATCTTTATACTCTGGTTATAGCCACCGGCAGGACCATTTTCAGGGGGGTGCATCTTCAAAACCCCGCCCCACAGTTTTTCTTAGCCCAGAATTAAAAAAGACTGTTATCTCGCCTCGGTTTTACTAGTTCTCTTTTACTATTGAATCTAGTGCCTATCTTTTTATTTTCATCTTGTTTTTGCATGTTTTATTGAGTGCCTTGGAGGTGCTAGTGCACCCTCTTGCGCCCCCTCCGGCCCATGACTCTAATACTGCTATGCAGGAGCAGATGATTTATTCTTGCCTATGTTAAGGGCCAGTTTCACCGGTTATGGATAAAGTGTCGGTTAGTTATCTGATGGATAACTAACCGACACTTATAATACTACTAGCTGTCCCGCGCAACTTCGTCTGCGTCACATTTTCCGCTCCTAAATAATATTGCAACAAAAAATTGAGATTTAAACTATCCTATCTCTCAAGTTGGATCGAACTGCACATGGTGTGCGAATTTTATTATAATCGGTTAAGTGGTTTAGGAGTCCATTGAGGACAAACATTGTGACACGAGATTTATATATATTAAGATAATACTCAAATACTTAATAAATCTGTGAAACCAAAAGTTTTAGTTCATCTGCCAGATAAGTTCCTAATAGGCTAACCGACACTTTATCCGTAACCGGTGAAACTGGCCCTAAGGGTCAGTTTCACCGGTTACGGATGAAGTGTGTGTAGTTAGCCTAATAAGAACTTATCTGGCAGATGAACTAAAACTTTTGGTTTCACAGGTGTCGGATAGCGATATCTGGCAGATTTATGTATTTGAGTATTGTAAAGTATTATAGTATTATAAGTGTCGGTTAGTTATCCATCAGATATCTAAGCGACACTTTATCCGTAACCGGTGAAACTGGCCCTTAATCTTCTAACCTGAGTCAGGTAAGAAGGTGGCTAATAACCTCACCCCATGGGGTCATTGGATATAAATAAATACGTACCCTAAATAATATCATGTTTTTGTTACCTAGTTATTCTTCTTTAGAAATAATATTTTTCTCTATACTAGTTTTCATTGAAACCTTCCTTGACCTCGGTCTTGGCAAATTTTATTTTGTTATCGATACCAATAGTAGCATTTTATGAAACACTTGAAACAAAATAACATTTCATTCTGGCATTATGGGAGACCGGCCCATCATGGCTTCGTTCTTTCTTTCCTAGGATACCATAAAATCTTATCTGATTACGTAATGCCTGGCAAGGTTGCGGAATTTGTTCGAAAGAGTCACCACGGCCCTGGAACGTAAAGGGCATTAGAGTTTTCGTCAGTAAGAGTCTGACACTCCCTTCTGCTCCTACCAGAGCGGGATGAGCAATTTAATGATTTCCCATCCTTAAATAAAAATGATATAGGTAGGTACAATGAATTTCTTGGCGCTGGTTATGTTTGTCCGCTATACCTTGAAGTATTGTTGTATTTTACGCGCTTGCCTCGACAGTACAGTCGCGCGCTGCCGTAGCTCTCGCGGGCAACTGATACAGCGGCAGACCCTATAAAGGTACGATTTGAGTTACGCGACACTAGAGGACTAGAGGCCAAGCTAAACTTATTTAGAAGAATGTCACACAGAAACCACTTGCGACACGAGACACTATACCGCGTGTATCTGACATCGACGCACAAACGATTTCCATGGGTCCAGGGCATGATTCTGGACTTAGAATTTTTCGTCGGCTTTTTTCTCATTTTTTCATTTTTTTCATTTTTTTCAAGGATTTTTTTTACTTTAGACTGCTCATAATCGTTATTCTGACCTAACCCAGTGAGATTTTTAATAAAAAATAATTAACTACTTTCACTAAAAAGAGCAATCTGAATAAGACCACAAATAGATATCAGCTCAGCTGAGCTGATACCTATTTGTGGTACTCTTGAAAAAATTGAAAAAATGAGAAAAGAACCGACGAAAAATTCCAACACTGTGGTGTCCAGAATCATGCCCTGGACCCATGGAAATCGTTTTTGCGTCGATGTCAGATACACGCGGTAAAGATTCTGTGCTGGTCTTTTGCTAGCTGTCCTTGTCGTAGTCGCCGGTCTCTGTCTCGCATTATTGTTCCACACGCGAGAAAGAATAACGTTATCTTGTCACAGTCTAGTCGCCTGTCGCCATCGCTTTGCTCAAATCTTTCCCAACAAAAAGAGGTACAATTTGTACCCTAGAATAAGTTTGAAAGATTAATGCCTAAGAATTTTAGGTACTCGACTTAAAGAAAGGATTTAAATATCAATTTCAAATGTTTTTTTTTTTGGTTTCAGGCCATCATAACTGTGACGAAAGCCAGTCGGAGTGTTTCGGGCGTGAAAGTGCGAAACTTGAACGTAGTAGAGGTAAGTTATATCATTTTACTCAACTGATGCCCACGACTCCGCCCGCTTGACAATAACCTTCCGAACCTTCGAGAACCACTCCATGCATTGGGAATAACAGCATGAAAATCGGTGCAGTAGTTTTGGAGTTTTTTGAGGAGGACGCGGCGGAAGGCTTTGCTTTATAAAATGTAGTAATTAAATTTTGTAAGATAATTTGAAACTATATCGTCAAGATACTCAAGCATCGGCTTTCGAGTTATTTGTCTTTTAAATACCATTTGAACAGGGTGATTGGTATTGACGATTTTGACCTCGAAAACTTATTGGGGTCCATATTGGATGGTTTTCAAGGTATCAATGTATTTAATATTTTTCGGTTGGTTCTTCCTGACCACCAAAAACTGAAAATGGTGAGAAATTTGTTCAGTTCCACTCTAGATAATCAACTACTTAATAGTTTTTGGATAGACGAAACCGTTAATAACAATTAGTTAAAATAAAAACTTTAATTTCAGGAGGTCCGTGTTTTTGATGGAAACCAACTTTCGAAACTAAAATAACTTTTTTTACTTTGTACTGTTTTTTTTTTTTCGTATTCGTTTGTATTTTTTGTTAAAGATTTTAATTTTTCTTTCTAATGATAGGTAGGTACCTACCCCACACCTAGTAACAGCACAGGACACGACTGCAAACTTGCAGGAAAGATAATTACGCAATTTCGTTTACTTGGATGACAAAAAACTGTTATCCAATTAAAATAATTCCAGCTATTTTGATTTAAAAGCCAAACTTCCTAACCGATTTTGGTATAACTTCTATGGGACCGATCGAGAAGGATTTAATATTCTTATAGGAAAAATAAGATATTTTTAAATCGGATCACAAATGACGGTGTTATGAGGTAACAAACATAAAAACAGCCGAATTGAGCACTTCTTTTTTGAAGTCGGTTAAAAAAAATGCCATATCTTTGGAAATTAAAGCGTCGCGGCGTCGTAGAGTTGAAGCTATGATTTTTTTTTATTTATCTCTTGGTTTGCGGAAATAAGGAGGATCGTAATTTTAGAATAGTTAATATCGGGATTGCTACCATGTATCTACCTACCTATTTATTTGCGTGTTTCCGATATTTCGGCACTGTTGATAGCGCCATGATCACGGAGTAACTGAAGATCTTGCGGGTGGGATGTTATTGGCAGATATATTTATACATGGTAGCAATCCCGATATTAACTATTCTAATGTTAGTGACCATGAAAGTTTAAAAAAATGGATCGTAATTTTTTTAATAAATTCAAAATAATTTATTTGAAAATTATGAAAAAAAAAGTAAAATAAAACCTTCATAGTATCTAAGCATTTGATATCACACGATAGTTTGAAAAATTTTTTTTGAACACTAGTTTCACCTCCAAAAGTGACCCCCCCCCATGTTTAAAATTAATGTATATACGCAACCCGTCCATCTTTGGGTCACAGAAGTCCATATGTGTACCAAATTTCAACAATCAGTCCAGTAGATCCGCAGAAAACTGACTGTGATAGACGATTAGACACCCGAGTGATCCTTTAAGGGTTCTGTTTCTTACGGATGTTCAGAACCCTAAAACTAATAAATGGTCTCTTAAAACTTCGTTTGGAAATTGTAAATATTTGTTGATGGTAAATGGGTGGCAGAGGCATTTCGACTTGTGGCATCTAAACAACTGTTAGTTTTATTTTACAAGGCGATAGTCCCGAATATCCTTCCGAAATATGTTTGTGATCTTTACATATAGGAAGGAAAACTCAATTAAAGAGATGGCTATCCACCCTCTCATTGAATGATAATAATTTAGTTTTGGAATAAGTAGTGAAATTTGGAGCAGTTTACTATAGCCTCCGTGGCGCAATGGCTAGCGCGTTCGGCTGTTAACCGAAAGGTTGGTGGTTCGAGCCCACCCGGGGGCGAAAATGTCTTTTTTTTATACTAAAAATTCGTTTTAGTTTTTAACTTGGGTACCTAGGTACTTAGGTATCCTTCGGGGGAAATCTACAAGTCCGTTTTAATACCTATCAGAATGTTAGGCTCTGAAAACGAAGGATGAAAATAGATTGCATGTGGCGGAGATGCGAATGTTGAGATGGATGTGTGGAGTAACGAGAATAAATAAATAAATGTGGATGGATAGAGAGAGAGTGAAAGGCCAAAGAAAAGATGGATGGATGGATTGTGTGAGGAGCGATATGAAGGAAAAGTTAGTGATAATTTGTCGGCTGATAGGGCAGAGTGGAAGAAAAAACGTGTTGCACCGACCCCAAGTAACATGGGATAAGGGCAGGAAGGCGATGACTTAGGTATTCGTCAGGGGTACGCATTTGTCGTAGGACTATCGCCAGTGGTAACAGTACGCTAGACCATGTAAAAGTGCTACCACTGACGTGACGAGCGGTTGACTTTACAGAAAGGCACGCTTTCGACGAATAAATTAATCTACCTAAGTACTTTGAATACCTCTTAAGGGCTCGGCGATTTAGTGGCTTGAGAGGGGCGCCACGGCGTCCCCACCTTCCGCCTGACGCAGGTTCTCATCGGACACGGATGTTTCGGGAGGTACCTGCACCGAATCGGGCGGGAGGAAACGCCCGGGTGTCACCACTGCGAGGATCGACCGAAGGACACGGTGGAGCACACTGTGCAGGTGTGCCCCGCTTGGGCGAAGCACCGCCGTGTCCTCGAAGCGGTGATAGGCGGCGACCTCTCGCGTCCAGCCCTGGTCCAAGCCATGGTCCGGAGCGAGACGAAATGGGACGCCGTCACCTCCTTCTGCGAAGCAGTCATTCTAGCGAAGGAGGTGGCGGAGTGCGAGAGGGGGAGAACCTCTCGTCCCGGCCGCCGGGTTAGACGTCGCGGGCGTTGGAGGCCACCTGGTGACCTCCGGCCACCGTAGGCGCGGGCCTGTGGACGGTGAGCTATGGGCAGCTCGCCGTTCGTCCGTCTTATGACGACAGGCCGTGTCGACGGCGCGTTCGTGTTTCACGCGCGCCTCAAAGAGAGTCTGCATTGGAAGGGGCCCAGAGCGGGAGAAGTCATTGGATGATTTCCCATCCCTAAAAAAAAAGGCTCGGCGATTTCGGAGTTCTTTGGTCCCATAGTGAAAGTTGTTCATAATGATGAGTAAGTCCTTAAGAAGTATTGTGTTTTTTCTGTTACACGTTTCAAAAGAAAGAAAGAATAAAGATTTATGAGACAATACTCGTAGCTTCCGTATCTATACCACAGTAACCGTGGTTTTTCAACCTGGGATATAAAACCAGCAATTAGTTAGGTAGCGAAGCTCTGACGTCGAAATTTTCACTAAGGACATTAAGGGCGGGTTTCATCATTCTGAAACTGAACGCAATCAACATGTGAAACACGTTAACGAGTTGTCAAGTTTCATTATTTTCTATGAAATATTGACACTGACAACTCAGCTTGATTGCGATCAGTTTCATTGGTGAAATTCGCCCTTAGTATCACTGAGTTTTGTCCTTGGATAGACGACGCCTTCGCCATGGGAGTGGCGAACTTTTGTAATATAGTGCGAGTCTTTATAATGTGCACAAATACCCAGGTACCCTCTGTGAGATAGTTGGTAACACCAAGGCGTTGCTGGCCTTCCTTGGGGAGCTGGGGTGGATCGAATGACATAATTTGTCCCACCTACACGCAAAATACGCTCCTAGTCGTGGAGTTGCGGAAACCAGCCCGATTTACGTACATTTACTATATATATATAGGTACTTAATTTAGGCGACGGAATACGTATTATAAAAAATCTATATTTATTTTTACTTTTCTATGGATTTAAAAAGAAGTTTATTCACATACTGTGACTTCAGTGTAAATAAATACGGTCACTATTGAACTAAATGATCTATCGCAATGAAACAATTATATTATCTACCTATCTTGGGCAATAAAATAATTTAATTTAAATAATACACGGCGAACAAATTAAAAAAAAATCCATACAAGAATAAAAAATAAAAAGATTTTTAAAAACGTTTTTCGACGATAAAATAAGGTATTGTTTTCCTCATTTTAGTATGCGCATATTATAAAGACTCACACTGTGTACAAAATTCTTCCGTTAAAGTATAAGCGGGATTGAGTGACTGACGGGCTACGAAAATTCGTAACGCACAGATGGGGGAGCAAGAGAGGAATTTCTGAAATTCCTACGGGAACGGGAATGACGGGATACGCGCGTATGAAGTCGCGGGTAAAAGCTAGTCTTAAATAATTGAGATACCTACTAATACTAATTATGGTAGGTAAGGAATTCTTAAGCCAAATTCAGTTTTTGTTTGAAAGACAATAGGCTAGATTCCATCATCCACAAATTGCAAAACTATTTAGTCCGTCAGTTAGAGTATTGAAAAATAATGGACACGTGTTTTTTGTTTTTGTAAATCAATGAATAATGACAAAGATAAAACGCATCAAAACTCGGGAGTGGGGGCTCGTGACGTCACGAACTCACGACTCACTAAAAATTATGCGAAAGTATGACGTATTGAGAATTTTAAAAGCGTCGTAACTTCGTCAATTTTGGTGCCCGTAACAAAAGAATAAACACGGGTCAAATATTTTTTGAAAATCTAACTGACGGACTAAGTAATTAGATTTTTTCAGGACACAAGCCTATTCTGCGTCTCTGCTAATACCTTTTATTTCTTCTCCAATGTTCTGTCCTGCCCGACACGAGGAAGACAAATCTTCTAAATTGAAAAGATCTTATTTCATACTAGCGTTGGCCCACGACTTCATGCGTGCCTTTCCCGCACAGTCTTATTCATGAATGAGGCTATTTTAACCAAAAATGACTATCCAAAATCGACTCAGATTCCAGTTCCAGTTCCAGAAATTAGCGCGATCAAACAAACAAATTCTATCTTAGTATTAAACAGCTTTACTATAGATAGATAAGCAAACATGGGCTCTTACAAAATGTCAGAAGCTCTTGCATGGTTCGAATAGGACCTTTCTCATGGAGAGAAACCAACAAGAAACTCCATTCACTCTGGGGCTGGTTTCACAGCTGTCCGGGAGACCTGTACGGGCCATCTATACAAGGGAGAAAACAAACAAATAATGTTCTAGTGCCTCACGAATGTCTCCGTTCCCGGAGCCCAAACAAGCGGCCCGTAGGTTGGATTGAATATATAATCTTTTCAAAGATAGACTGAACAGGCTTCTTCTGGGCAAGCTCACTCCATCGTAGACTTTGTCTCCGTCATTTTTGACCTAGACTAGAGTCAAGAGCAAACGCTATCAAAAATAAAAATCACACTTATTTTCAATTATTTCACAACCTTATTGACTTGCCTCTCTAACTTTTTTATTTTTTTTGCTAATAGTGTTATGTTTGCCTGCGACTTGGTACGCGAATATCCCGTTTTCTCCCGTTCCCGTAGGAATTTCGGGAAATCCTCTCTTATGGCTCCCCTAAACTCCCCAAGGACCCTACGTGCAGCTTCATACGACCAGTCAGTAGTTTTGTTTGTGTTGTATTCACTCAGTAACGGAAGAATTTTAAACAAATGAAAATAAAGCTAAAACGTAAATGAAAAAAAAACTAATTTTAAAAAAGTGAACGTAAATTATTATATTAGACAAAACTTACCTATTGTTTTTTAAATTCTATGCGTACCTACTACTACTTCACCTAAAAAGAAATAAAATGTAAAATATTAATAATTTGTAATTTGAACGAATATATAAACACTACCAAAATAACTAATATTTTATAAAATAACAACAAAAGGAATCTAAAAATAAATTATCAAAGATTAAAAGTCGCGCTGATTATCAATTATTAAGTGTCTGTCAATAAGGTCGAACGCTCTGAACGTCTATTCGTAGAAACAGGCAAAAATTGTATGAAGCTCGCGCTTTTTTTTGTGTGGCCTCTCGCAGGTCAACCTGAGAAGATTGGCTTCTGCTTAACCGGACTCGCCTGTGAAGGCCTTATTACAGTATTAAAGCCTCCAGCCAGGCTGTATGAAGCTCGCGCTCGGAGTGCTCGGACGCCCCGCCTTTTTATACCTTCGGCCGCGAGACGCGTCGAGCGCGGCGACCACAGGCGGCGACCGATTCTCGAACGTTCGCGACCGGCCGCACTGCGCGCTTGGCGCCTAACTGCTAGGCCGGTCGCGAACGTTCGAGAATGTTCGTTTTACGAAGCTACTCGCTAGGTGACTCGCTAGCCTCTAGGCGCCAAGCAAGCTGCCTGCCTGTGCGATCGCGACCTTATACAAAAATAATCCTTATAGCATGATTCAGTATTAATGCGCGATGGCTTATTATTAGCGTATTTCATAAATAACTTTGGTGTTTCTATACCGATTTATAATAATAATGTTAACTTTTTTAATTAGGGATGACTGAAAGTGTTATAAACGTAAGAGTAGACAAATACAATCAGAAAGCTTCGAACTGCTAAGCTATCGGGAGTTACACGTGTTATTGTTCGTCAATCATGAAAGATTGAAATATGCTGTCGTTGGATATTTTTTACATAATTTTAAGGAGAAAATTTCCGTCATACATGATTTCTGTGTAGCTTTCACCATTAAGGTTGCACACGCGACGGAAGCTTAAAAAATGGAGAAACTTCTCCCGTTTTGCCAACATTTCCCTTCACTGCTCTGCTCCTATTGATAGCAGCGTGATGAAAAGTATACTATAACCAGCTCAGGAGTATGAAAAATAATTGTACCAAGTTTTGTTAAAATCCGTCGAGTAGTTTTTGTTTCTATAACGGTTATACAGACAGACAGACAGACAGACAGACAAAAATGCTATTGATTGCATTTTTGGCATCAGTATCGATCCCTAATCACCCCCTGATAGTTATTTTGGAAATATATTTCATGTACAGAATTGACCTCTCTACAGATTTATTATAGGTAAGTATAGATATAGATCTGAATGATGCCGTAAAATATGATAATTTTTAAAGGGATGTGAGCCTGGTGATCTGTCATACGGCTCCCGAACGTAGTTTAGACTCCAGCTCTCAAAGGTTGGAGAGGAGAACCTCTCGTCCCAGCCGCCGTGGTGGACGCCGCGGGCGTCGGAGGCCACCTGGTGACCTCCGGCCACCGTAGGCGCGGGCTTGTGGACGGCGAGCTATGGGTGGCTCGCCGTCCGTCCGTCTATTGACGACAGGCCGTGTCGACGGCGCGTCAGTGTTCCACGCGCGCCTCAAAGAGAGTCAGCCCACAGAGGAGCCCGAAAGGGCCGACGCCTGCCGGAGTCGCGGGATTATTCGCAAGAGACACCGTGGCTCCGGAACACAAAGGGCAATGAAGGAACATGGATGGGTTTTAGTCAGTAGAAGTCTAGTCTGACACTCCCTCCCGCTACACCAAGAGTGGGAGGAGTCATTGGATGATTTACCATCCCTGAAAAAAAAAAGCTCTCAAAGGTTCTAGCGTAAGGCAAAAATATATGTTAGTTGTTGTTATATCGTCCGTTCTATTACAGATAGGTACCAGCGGATACCAGTATCTGGGACTTGGCAGAGGCGGCGCAGCAGTGAAAGCTGCCAGAGAAGCGTGGGTGGCTCTCATAAAGAAGATGGTGTTCATTTGTACGCTACGGATTTCATTCGACATGATCGACGTGGCGAACAAGAATGCCACCAAGTAAGTGGATGTAGATAGGTCAGTTTAGACAGCAACTAACATGTTTTTGTGCAAAAGTTGTTTAGAAGTTGGCGACGTGTTTCTACGGGCGCCTTTGTTCCAGCACGCTTCTCACTCGAAATGTTACAAAAAGAATAGTTAAAAAAATCGGGTAAATTATTGAAAATAGAAACACACTTTTTACGCGCTTACTTCTTAGTTGCTGTCACAATAATTATTTTTGTTGGTGTGTCTCTTAGATAAATAGTATGATTCAAACTACTATTTATAAGGTACCCGTCTTCGCAAGGATGCAATATAATTTCCGGTGGATTTTTCAAAAGGTTCGTACAAACAAACCTGGTCCTGAGAAAAATAAACGAAAAAAATTGCCAGATACATAGAGATCATACATCGATTGCTGAGTGTGTGGTATCCTGGGTTCGATTCCCTGATATAGTTTTTAACGGATTGTTCGCAGAATGGAAGGCCAATGTGGTCATAGGTTATGGTGTGATGACCCCGGAGGTACCGAAAGGAGAAGCGTTAATAAGGCCTTCACTATCAGGGTTGCGGAATTTGTTCGAGAGAGTCACTGCGGTCCTGAAACGCTACGGGCATTTGGTGGAACACTGATGGGTTTTAGTCAGTAAGAGTCTGACACTCTCATCAGCTCCGCCCAGAGCAGGAGTCATTTGAAGATAAGGCCTCGAATCGATCGATGTATTAGTTAAGATCGCGAGAATACGCTGTATGCGAAATTCGATGTGGCAAGTCTTAGAGGAGGCCTACGGTTTCCGATTGAAATAATGTTGTTCAGCAGTCACTGTTGTCGGCTTGGTGAAGATGAACTTTTAGGGTAATGTTCCTAAGAAGTGCTTTAATAATTTTAAAAAATAGTTTGAATCATACTATTGCTAGTATTTTGAACGCAAAGGGAGATAAGAATATGAAAGTGTCTTTAGATCATTCTTTTAACATCTAATATATATTTTTTTCTCACTTTATTTACTAGTAATATAAAAATGGATCTGTAAGCATTCTTATCAAGCTTTGTACGTGCAGGTAAGTCAAGTGGATATTAATAGAATAAGAATATTTTAAACAAGTTTTAAAATATTTTTGTTTTTGCGTTTAAAGAGAATTAAGTAAAATAATTATTAAAAAGGTATGCATCATAGACATTTTACAATTATGTTTATTCAATATATTAATATTATAATGTCACATTTTTCGACATAGTAAAGAATCAATGATCATTTTTATTCATTTGAAGCAAATTATTTTTCCAAATACCTATTAATTATTTTAATTCTCTTCTTAACTTTTTTAGAGTAGAAATGGTTTTTTTTTTGTTTTGGATTAAGCATTTAAAATTTAATTTATTAAAAAAGAATCATTTCTCTCCTGGATCTTTAAACAAAGATTCCGTGTAGTTAGCATTTATACCCTTAGTTTGTATAGTTAAAAGCCCTTAAATCAGGGCTAAGCTGCCGATGAACTCACCCTTCCTTCTCTATTTGGGGACTGGACAGCACCCTTAATAACTTAAACCTCTAAAACAGACCTTATTTTAATTGTATGTCCTAAATGCTTTTATAAAAAACTTGATACAATACTCGGTTGATATGTAGATCAAGTTTGAAGAATTCTACTCATTATCTGAGGTTGGTATCTTACATAAGAAATTCCGGTCGACCGTTTCTGAAACGTTCTTTTCCATATTTTTTCAATGAGTGTCCGCGGAGTTCGTTGCAAGTTCTTCTCCATAAAGATCTTTGGTTTGCATCGTGAAACTAGCTTCGTCTTTATGACTAAGTTTTAATGATTAAATGAAGAGCATCGCGTTTAAAGTCGCCGCTAGGGGCGCTAGTGTAACGTGAGGTAGGTACTGGTAATGTCAAACTTAAAAATACTATTTTTTTATTTCTTCGAATATTTTACATTAAAAGAATTAAGAGAAATAAGATTAAAAAACGTTTCTGAGGGAAAAAATACTATCCTTCTTATTCTCGAACAAAACCAGACTGCGCTATATTGTGACATTGTGTTATCCACTATATCGGTCTTTTACGGCATTTTAAATCATTTTAGTTCTAACTTTGTACGTGTGTTATAACAATTTAAATGCTATGCCTGACCTTTCCTGCCAGTGGCGGACGCCAAATGGTGGGCACGAAAACATTATTCCTCACTGAAGTAAATTCTTTGAGTTTGACCACTTTTCGCTAGTGATTTCTGGGAACTGTCTGCTTAAAAAAAAAATGTAGGTACCTACCATGTGCCATACTCCCAGGTATTGTTCTATTTTAATTTCATTGACACTCACAGAAAAAAAAAACAGTTTACTTTTTTTAAACTTCGAATTACTTAATTCTTTTTTTTTTAATTTGCCATGGTAAGAACTAATTTGTATTTTATTTATGACATAAAATATTATGTCTGTTATCGCGAAGAAATCTTGAGTATGATTTTAATGGAAGCCTGAAATTACCAAACTACCATGAGAAAAAAATGATGAATGTCATCAGATCAGGAGAGGCCTTTACCCAACAGTGGGCCGGCTACGATACACGTTATATATGGTAGACGCCAGACAAACTGGCAATAAAGTACATTAACCTTTCCCTAATACCCAAAAAATAAATGATTTACCGTTTTTCATTACTAGAGAACGTAAATGATCACGAATTCACGATAGAAGTCGATTCAGGACAGCTATTTATGTTTTGATATGAAGAAATTTCACAAATGTGTTCGACCCTAGTTAACGTTATTGCACAATTAACTGGCTCCTACCAATGACGTATTATATATAGACACGTCATAAACCAATATCGCGGCGCTTAAAAACGGCGAAAATACTAGATAGCTACTAATACGCATGAAGAAAGGGAAAAAAAATATGTCACCGTACGGCGGGATGCCTGTTGCTAGAGGGAGATAAAAATACAATCTTCAGTTACGTCACAGGATAAGTAATAATCAAATTGACATCAAAACAAACGTAGTGTCGCGCGACAGGTTGGTGCGTAACTAAGCGCGATGTGGCCAATTGGCTTCATTTCATGTTGTCATTTTAGAGTGCGGACAACGTATCTATAGTTTTATATATCATTGGCTCCTACCATAATTATGTTTAATTGCGATAAGTTATATTTCGAGTTATCACGCCGTGGAGAGAACATTGGCCAGATTTCTATGGGAGCTGGACCTTAGGTACTTTTATTTCTCATGAACCAAAATTTGCTTCATTTAGATTGGTTTGTTCCAACTTTGGAAACATCGTCCCGTTTGAAAATTTCTAAATTGCCACATTTCTAGTGCCTCACGAATGTCTCCGTTCGGGAGTCCAAACAAGCGGCCCGTAGGTTGGATTGAATGTATAATCTTTTCAAAGATAGAGTAAACAGGCTACTTCTGGGTAAGCTCGCTCCATCGAAGACTTTGTCTCCGTCATTTCTGACCTAGAATAGAGTCAAGAGCAAACCATTCAAAAATAAATATCACACTTATTTTCAATTATTTCACACCCTTATCGACTTACCTCTAACATTTTTTTGCTAATAGTGTTATGTATAATACAGACAGATTTCTATAGGAGCTGGACCTTACTTTTATTTTTCATGAACCAAAATTTGCTTCATTTAGATTGGTTTGTTCCAACGTTGGCAGCATCATCCTGTTTGAGAATAATTTCTAAATAGCCACATTTTTTTTGTAAAAGCGTCAATTATACTTTAGAGGTTTGTACCAACAACCTTTTATACGACTGTTGCGTAGCCTAAAAGTGAGCTAAGCGAAAAGCAAAGAGGGTAATTAGCGATCTCGTTTCAATTTGTTGCGATTTCTATCTAAGGATTTCCCAAAAAAGTAAGGCATCTGTCGAATGAGATGCGGATGCGGTATGATTGCCGGGTGTCAATCAATGGCACGGGTCGATGTCCACAGATTATGTAACTTGTCGATGACAAATGACGTACCATTGTAAGTAATTGAACAAAACGCTTATCTTTTATGACAAAGATCCAATGCATAATAAATCAGCATAGTAGTGCTATGGTGCCTAAATACAAGTTTAATTGAATATAGTTAACAACTATTCAGAAACATTTGGATATTCATAGTCTTTGAATTGTACTTATAACCAGTCATTTCATACGCGAAATGAATCGTCAAATTATTTTCGAATTTCGTTTCAGACCTACGCACCTACTTAGGTCTGAAACTATCATTCGAAAATAATTTAGAAATAAAAACTAAAACTAAAATAAGGACAACTTTGATAGAAGATAGAAGATATTTCTTGTTTTTTAAGACCTTAAAAAATAAGAGTATTTTTCATATAAATAGTATACTAGCTGTCCCCCGCGGCTTCGCTTCCGTCAACTGGCAACTTTCTTATTTTTTTTACATAAAAACCTTCTCCTGATAATAACAAACACAACAAAAAATAATTAGCGAAATCGGTGTAGCTGTTCTCGAGATTTCCGCTTAGCAACACATTAATTTTTATATTATTGATAGTTAAGGACACTATTGTTTCGTCGCCAGGTACGCTTTGGCCAACCTTCTTTTGCACATTGATTACTGACCGAATATTTTATTTTTGCCAAATAAAACTTAGAAAGTATTTCGGGGTAGACATATAGTCTACCAACATCTCAATTTGTCGGGTTGTACCTACGTTGTAAATAAACTGTTTTTGTAATGACTAAAGTAAAAACACTTCGGACGACATTAAAGGTAAGAAAGATAACAGTAGAGAACGCATTACACTGTGTATGGCAAAGTTTTCATCAGACAATGCCACCAATCACCTTTTATTTAGAATGTTATTATGTTCTCTTCTCATCGCATGGTAGGGTATTATGTTCACTTACATTAATTACACACAATTATTGGAATAATCAGTACTTTATTAATCATAAAATCTACTTACTTTTTCCTTGCCACCATGATCATGAACACTAAAATTCTAATTTAAATCGGTACGATAATAAATTCAACAAAAATATATTATTTGTAAACAAACATAAACCATATAGATTAAAAATATGTTCGAGTAACACGTTTTGTTGTTGCTTTGAGTTACGTGCAAAGAGTGTGAAAAATAGAGTATTAGACACATTTTTTTTGGCTAACTAAACGTAAATTCATCGTAGTATTCGCAGAATGACCACATCACTAGCTACTTCTCCGTTGGTATGGAAAAACTAGATTATGTCTTTTTCTTCATAGAAACGCGAGTCTACGGGTCGCGCCATGCTCGGGCAGAAGACATATCGAGAGGGATAGAAAGAACTTTGTCTTTTCTTGGTAGAATAGAGATAGAATCGCCATGCTACGCGTGCTGAACAAGAATTATTTATTTATTTATTTATTTATGTATTTCAAAAAAGTATGGTACAGTCTGCAGTTACAAGAGATAAGTTAGCTAATTTATAAGATAATACAAATGTGACTCCTGGCGTCCTAGCTAGGTTACATAGTAACCTGTATTAAGGTTCGCCAGCCCAAGTTCCCATGATAGGATTTGAAGATTACAAAGAAACTGCCAATGAGAGTGATGTTATTATACAAATTAAAGATTAAAAATTTAATTAAAAATTGAAATTAAAAGTGTGAAGTGTAAGTGTGTTTGTTTGGCGTATGTGTGTAGTGTGTATGTAGTGTGTGTGCTGTGTGGAAATCAGCTGAGTTATGATACGGAGTGTAGCTGAAAGTCGCTAACATAGTGAAGTAAGCAGAAGTTCAGTATCATCGTAGTTTTTATTGGTTAGAAAGAGTGTTATCTGCTTTTTACACATGTCATTAGAAGATTGATGTATGGGGATGGTTTTGTTTAATCTGTTGTATAAAAAAGGACCTAGGTAGTAAAAGAAACGCTTAGTAAAGGCAAAGCGTGTGAATGGTACTTTGCAAATTTCGTAATTTAGAAGATAGTGTTTGTATAAAAGGAGTTTTGGTGTGTTGTTGTAGTACAGTGTTAAGGATGAATAATTGACGAATGGTGAGGACTTTGCATTTCTGATAGAGATCAAAGGTTGGGTAGAGCATTGGCCGGAAGGTAGCAACTTTTAGGATGGCTCGTTGTGCCACTTCCAAAGGTTTGATTATAGTTTTTGCGGCTCCACCCCAACTAGTAATACAGTAAGAGACGACTGACTGACACATGGCAAGGTAAACGGTGCGTATTACAGAGGCATTGAACATTACATCAAATGAACATTATACCTTTTGATCAATAGCGCAAATTAATGTTGTTATCGCAAATAAATATTCGATGAAATGAAAACTATGTTAATCGATATTATACAAATTGATTATTTTCAAACGTTGTTCGAATTAGTAACTTTACATCAAAAGTTGTTATCTTCTATCTTCTATCTATATCTATCTATCTTCTATACTTATAATAAATCTGTAGAGAGGTCAATTCTGTACATGAAATATATTTCCAAAATAACTATCAGGGGGTGATTAGGGATCGATACTGATGCCAAAAATGCAATCGGTACAATTTTTGTCTGTCTGTCTGTCGTTCTGTCTGTCTGTCTGTCTGTATAACCGTTATAGAATCAAAAACTACTCGACGGATTTTAGTGAAACTTGGTACAATTATTATTCATACTTCTGAGCAGGTTATAGTATACTTTTCATCACGCTGCTATCAATAGGAGCAGAGCAGTGAAGGGAAATGTTGGCAAAACGGGAGAAGTTTCTCCATTTTTTAAGCTTCCGTCGCGTGTGCAACCTTAATGGTGAAAGCTACACAGAAATCATGTATGACGGAAATTTTCTCCTTAAAATTATGTAAAAAATATCCAACGACAGCATATTTCAATCTTTCATGATTGACGAACAATAACACGTGTAACTCCCGATAGCTTAGCAGTTCGAAGCTTTCTGATTGTATTTGTCTACTCTTACGTTTATAAAACTCTCAGTCGTCCCTAATTAACATTAATAAAAGTTAACATTATTAACTATTCCATTAAAAATGAATCATAGAAATTGGTATAGAAACACCAAAGTTATAGGTCATTCGCCTTCTTTGTTTAAGGTTCTAGAAATTCTACATGAAAAACGCTAATAATAAGCCATCGCGCGTGAATACTGAATCATGCTATAAGGATTATTTTTGTGGTCGCGGAAAACGGCTTACGACAGTTTGCAATATCCTTTAATAATTATAATGTCGAGGGGAAGATGGTTATAATTTCGCTTTACACCAAACGAGTAATATTATAAATGTGAAAGTTTGGTTGTTTGTTACTCAATCACGCCAGAACGTCTTAACGGATCTTAATGAAATTTAGAACAAAGATAGATTATAGTCTGGAATAGCACATAAGCTACTTTTCATCCCGGGAATATGTTCCCTAGGGATCACGCGGGCGAAGCCGCTGGCAGAAGCTAGTACCAAATAAGGGTGAATGAACCATTTTAAACTAGATGAGGTCGGTGTTTCCTAGCTGACTGCTCTGAGAAGAAACACCGAAACAAACTCGAGAGGTCAAAGTCTCTTTTAAAGTACATACAATCGAACTGGTCAAATCATAATTATAGGAACCATATAGGTTATTGTCTGAAGTGGTCTTTTGAGGAAAGTAATTCCACACAAATTTTAGTGGCCCTGTCCAGACAGTGCAAACATTTGTCAGTTATCGTGTAGCTCGAACTTAGAACTTTTTAGGAGTTGATCTGACAAACAATACCAAAGTATGGACATGTGTGTAGGCCGTATAAAGAACTCAAACCGCCAGACTTATATTAAATTAAATTAATTCTTAAGAGTCCTATTACGAATCGTAAATGCTCGTTTGCAATAGACGAAGTTACGTTGGTCTGCGTTGGGGGTACATCTATAGACCGCGAAACAATTTTGATACTTACTAGTCTGAATAGGATTATAGTTTATTTGGGAGCTCGCGCGAGACTGAGGAGCGCGTGCGCTGAATTGACGCAGAATATATAGTACTTTAATTTTATTTATTGTAATTTTGTTTTATTATATTGACCAACGAAAACTAATGAAACGTATTCATTGTAGATTGAAATTTTATATTACATTAATTTATTTGATAAAATTGTTTTTATTTGGAATATAATGGACGCTGAATCAAGACATTTCTGGCTTAAATTAAGCTTTCTTTACGTTTTTTTCCGTTAAAACTCAAGGACTTTAAAGAAATTCTAGAACTCCAATAAACAAGTAAAACATTCAACTTACCTATTAGTAATTTCAGCTTTTAAAAGAATTGATAGTAACAATGTGAATTTGACCGTCAAAGTTCCATCGCCGACATGTTTTCTTGCAAACTGCGTTCGTAAAATATTTTTAGTAAATTACACGAAAAGAAAAATGAAAATGAGTAACTCTAACTTACAAGAAAGAAACTGGCACTATCGTTATTCAGGATCAAATAATTAAAATATCTTACTGCTGCTGAAAACTACAGCGTCAAAAATCATGAATTTTAAATGTAATAGGACTCTTAACTTACCTAGTAACAGTACGTTATATGATGACCATGCAGATCAGTGTCTGAAATGGTCTTTTGAAGAAAAAACCACACAGATTTGAACGGACCTGTCCAGTCAATGCAAGCCTTTGTCAGTAGTCGATTAGCTGAACTTAGAACAAATAAGGAGCTCAGTTGTTCGTTTGAGTCAGGTGTCCGTTTGATCCCGTGCTGCATCGTATCCTTTAGTAAATAATATGTAAAATATTTACACACTTACAAATATAAAACTTTTGAAACACGAGTACTTGTTGTTTTATCTATAAAAAAAGGAATCAAAGTAATCTGTAAAAAAAACTTTTTACAAAAAAATACAACCGACTTCCAAAAAAAAAAAACACTACAAAGTAAAAAATAACTTTAATTTCGGAACTCGGTGTTTTTGTTAATTTGTTCGTTTTTTGACACCGACTTCCGAAATTAAAGTTATTTTTTACGTTGTAGTGTTTTTTTTTTTGGAAGTCGGTTGTATTTTTTTGAAAAAAGTTTTTTATTTTTTACTTTTTAGTGGTACCCCACACCTAACAACACCACTACAAAATACAAACGCACTAGTGGCCCATACGATTTTCGTAAGTTCTCCTCGACTTCTCTGGGATGCCATCATCATATCCTGGTTTCCTTATCATTGGACCATTTGGGAAGTATTCCCTTTCCAACAAAAAATCATTTAAATCGGTTGGCAAGCTAAGTCGGTTGGTAAGTTATGCCCGAACAAACATAAAAAAAAAAATACAAACATCCGAATTGAGAACCTCCTCCTTTTTGGAAAGTCGGTTAAAAAAGCAAAATACCCTCAGTACGGCGTAAATACTTCATGGAAAGGCGATCAGTTTTTGATTAGTAACAAAAATACTTTTTTATATAACGTAAATATTTCGCTTTATCTAAATACGTACCTTTACTACGAATTTAGATATTATTAAATATTTGCGTTTCTAACTAGAGTCGCCTCGGTTCCCCCCTTTCCGGTACAGTATTGCTTCGGCCGTCGGACATAGAGACCATCGCTTAGCCACGGTGTTTGTTTACGCTTCTATGAACCGCATAGAATACCTTAAATAAAAGCTCGGTGCGCTTTCAAGTATATTCTTGCCAAGATATTCGGAGGCAAAGATCATGAGAACGTCCCCCAAAGTATCTCGGTAACGTGGTAACCTATTATGTGAGCTGTCGGCCTGTTTCATCGTGATAATAAGGGCCAAAGACTCATGCACAAACGAAAAATGGCCAGGCAAGGGTCTTCTTCAGGGTCCACGATGCTGATATATTTTGGATTAAATTTCAACCCATGTAAAACAGTTTCATTGAGAGCTGCAAGTCTGCAACATCACAAAAAAATGAGCCATTCCATCTTCTACAGTAAAATGACTTTAAAATCTAATATCTATGCATCACACACTGTCCTAAATTCTTGTCGAAAAAATTGTCCTATAAAGAAAGGGTGGTTTACGGCAGCAAATAAAAATCAGTTTTAATAGGAAGAGAACCGTGCTCAAGAAAATTGTGCTACCAAGACCAAGACACCGAAGACCACCACACTCATAGTTAAGCGAATCTTGGTTACAGCAGTCCTAATGGCTAATAATGTTAGCAGCTTTACTTGAAAACTCCGGTTTCTTTCATGCCATTCCTCACACATCGATCCATTTTTTCATGGACTTCTCATAGCTCTTTATACCCATGTCATGCGTTTTATCCCTTTTCAAAACATGCTAAGACAAGCAATAAGTTTTTTGAGTTATTTTCTATTTCAATGTATAACATTGATCAATGTTGTTGTTCTGCAATTTGCCTAGTAGATATTATTTATTTATAAACAACTTCATGAAAAACAAAAGTACATGTGCGACCTTACCAAACCCAAAGGTTGACTGGTAGAGATTGCCTTGTTGCATGTACCACTAATGCGCATAAAGATAAAAATAAATAAATAAACTTAATGCCTCAGGCATGGTCTATCACTAAACTAGCACTCACCGGTACATAATTGGTTTTTCGTCAAACAAATGTAAAATATCGATAATGCATGAAAGCTTTCTTTAAAAGAACATAAAAAAATAGTCCTAACATTTATAAGTCGATCGAATACGAAAAGGTACAATATATCAAAAGCACTCGTTTGCAAATATAACAGATTCAGGATTCCGTTTTGAGACAAGAAATTAAACACTTTTTAACGATTTCATATCTTATCACTCACATGTTGTGTACAAATTTTAAGCAGACGAGATGGTAATACAGTAATTATAAAAAATGCCCAACTAATTTGAAAAGCAAGGATATTTTTAAATATACTATAATTTTGTTCGGAGATGGCGGGGTGAACTGGATTCCATCAATAAGAACTCGTCCTTTGCAGATTTTGCACTAGAATGCCACACCACGTGCTCTTATATTACAATGATTTTTATTTTGAATATACGGTAATCAAAAAACAGTACAAATTATAGAATAAGGAAGGGTGAGTTCAGCGGATTTTTAAAGAATGCACAATATCAACAAGAGGTTTGTATTCGCAGGAAACAGAATGTACTACAAAGGAACATAATACCAAGAATAGTTTTAACAATGAGATACATTCTGTCAGAGCTGGATGAACAAGAGAGAGAAGAATCATTCAGATTGAAAAGATTCAAACAATTGAAGTATAAAGATGTAAAAGACGAAAAGAAAGAAAAGGAAGCAGAACCTCCAGGTCCAGTTCCTCCACCAATACTTCGTCCACCTCGGCCGCCAGTTCCTCCTCCACCAGTTATTCCTCCGCCACCAGTTCTTCCTCCGCCACCAGTTCCTCCTCCGCCACCAGTTCCTCCTCCACCACCAGTTCTTCCTCCGCCACCAGTTCTTCCTCCGCCACCAGTTCTTCCTCCGCCACCGGTTCTTCCTCCACCCCCAGTTCTTCCTCCGCCAATAAAATCAACAACATTTATCGAACCACCAAAAGATGTCAAACCATTAGCCGAATTACCAATAATACCGCCACAACCGCAAGATCCTTTGGAAGTTCTTATTGTACACATTATGAATGGACTAAAACTTGTAGAAGAAGTGGAAAAAGCAGGTAGGTTTCCAATAATAGAACATTTCACTAACCGATTATTGTTGAGATGCTATCAATAAGTGTAAGATCGGGAAGTTAACCTATTCTCCTAACGCGTCTGTCCTGTCGATTGACAAAGACTGCAAATATATTGCATCCTCCTGCCAATACGCAGCAAATTAGAAGAAGCTACCGCAAAACCACCGAAATGGATAAACCTCAGCCATCACCGCCATCACAATCCGAAGGGCCACCAGCTCCTCCACAAGTACCTCAACCAGAACATTCTCCATTGGAGCCAGCAGTAACTCCACCTACGCCAGTACCTCCTCCGCCACCACTCATACCTGCATCAGAACCGTTTCCAGCGGAGCCAGTAGTAACTCCGCCTACGCCAGAACCAACTGCACAAATTCCGCCGCCGCCACTCACTACTGAATCAGAACCGTCTCCACCGGAGCCATTAGTAACTCCGCCAACGCCAGAACCTCCTCTGCCACCACTCATACCTGCATTAGAAACGTCTCCAGTGGAGCCAGTAGTAACTCCACCTACGCCAGAAGCATCTCCAGAAATTCCGCCGCCACCACTCACTACTGAATCAGAACCGTCTCCACCGGAGCCATTAGTAACTCCGCCTACGCCAGAACCATCTCCAGAAATTCCGCCGCCGCCACTTACAGCTGAATCAGAACCGTCTCCACCGGAGCCAGTAGTAACTCCACCTACGCCAGGGCCATCTCCAGAAATGCCGCCGCCGCCACTCACTACTGAATCAAAACCGTCTCCACCGGAGCCAGTAGTAACTCCGCCAATGCCAGAACCTCCTCTGCCACCACTCATACCTGCATCAGAAACGTCTCCACCGGAGCCGTTAGTAACTCCGCCTACGCCAGAACCATCTCCAGAAATTCCTCCGCCACCACTCACTGCTGAATCAGAACCGTCTCCACCGGAGCCATTAGTAACTCCGCCTACGCCAGAACCATCTCCAGAAATTCCTCCGCCACCACTCACTGCTGAATCAGAACCGTCTCCACCGGAGCCATTAGTAACTCCGCCTACGCCAGAACCATCTCCAGAAATTCCTCCGCCACCACTCACTGCTGAATCAGAACCGTCTCCACCGGAGCCATTAGTAACTCCGCCTACGCCAGAACCAACTCCACAAATTCCGCCGCCACCACTTACAGCTGAATCAGAACCGTCTGCACCGGAGGCAGTAGTAACTCCGCTTACGCCAGGGCCATCTCCAGAAATGCCGCCGCCGCCACTCACTACTGAATCAAAACCGTCTCCAGCGGAGCCAGTAGTAACTCCGCCAACGCCAGAACCTCCTCTGCCACCACTCATACCTGCATCAGATACGTCTCCAGTGGAGCCAGTAGTAACTCCGCTTACGCCAGAACCATCTCCAGAAATTCCTCCGCCACCACTCACTGCTGAAACAGAATCGTC
This sequence comes from Ceramica pisi, assembly GCA_963859965.1. Taxonomy (NCBI): domain Eukaryota; kingdom Metazoa; phylum Arthropoda; class Insecta; order Lepidoptera; family Noctuidae; genus Ceramica; species Ceramica pisi. The sequence continues at coordinate 6,001,408 of OY982555.1, forward strand.
TCCACCGGAGCCAGTAGTAACTCTGCCTACGCCAGAACCTCCTGTAGAAGTTCCTCCGCCACCTTTTACAGCTGAATCAGAACCGTCTCCACCGGAGCCAGTAGTAACTCTGCCTACGCCAGAACCTCCTGTAGAAGTTCCTCCGCCACCTCTTACAGCTGAATCAGAACCGTCTCCACCGGAGCCAGTAGTAACTCTGCCTACGCCAGAACCTCCTGTAGAAGTTCCTCCGCCACCACTCACTGCTGAAACAGAACCGTCTCCACCGGAGCCAGTAGTAACTCCGCCAATGCCAGAACCTCCTCTGCCACCACTCATACCTGCATCAGAAACGTCTCCAGTGGAGCCAGTAGTAACTCTGCCTACGCCAGAACCTCCACTAGAAATTCCTCCGCAACCACTTACAGCTGAATCAGAACCGTCTCCACCGGAGCCAGTAGTAACTCTGCCTACGCCAGAACCTCCACTAGAAATTCCTCCGCAACCACTTACAGCTGAATCAGAACCGTCTCCACTGGAGCCAGAAATAACGCCACTTACGCCAGAACCTCCTCCAGAAATTCCTCCGCCGGTAACAATTTTGGGACCACCACAAGTGGGCGAATCTGAAATCGAAGCACTCAAAACATCGGAACCACTCCTGGATGATTTCACGAAGGATCCTTTAGGAGCTCTTACAGCAAACTTAATAAAAGGGATAACAGTCATAGAAGATGTGGAAAGAGCAGGTACGTTTCCAATATAGAACATTTCACTAAGATCGGGAAGTTAACCTATCCTCCTAACGCGTCAGAACTATCAAATCGCAAATACGAAGAATGTATTGGAAAAACCACTGCCCCATTCTCAGGCCCCAGTAGTTTCCCATCCAGGTTTAATCACAAGTCAACAAAGTATCTACTGAAATCGACCTGAAATTGCAGAGAATAACGCCTTAAAGGATACGAGAGTGACAAGTTATCAGATTAAAAGTCACTACAACCAGACCAATGATGGCTACGATAGCTACGGTAACGAAAAATTGGCTGGAATTGGCAAGATAAATTTGAAGTCTTACTAACCGGCTCAGAATTAAAACGGAAAGTTAGCATTTAAATCAAAGCAAGAATATGTTTACTCTTCTCACACAACAAAAAAAATAGAACGAACACATTTCTCGTCAAGCCTGGGCCCCCAGACTAAGGAGAAGGGCCGAGGTCACCACTCACTCACCCGCCGAGGCAGAGAGTTAACATACCTTGATAAGGCAGACGAAATGCCAAAACTGACAGTTTTGGATAATTAGGAGGATAGGTTAAAATCTTCCCTTGTTAGGTAAAAGTAGTAACATACATTCGTATTATTTATTTGTGTAAATGCATCTCATACCTGAAAAACAATGATAGAGCTATTTTTGCTGCTATGGATCGGTACTATATCGAACATAGAGTTTTAGAAAACGTTTTGGCGTTGTCTCTGACACGAGTAATGGACCGTCCACACGATACAGATTTCCATAAATCATAGAATTTTGTCAGTGCAAGAACTCAATGCAGACAAATGTCGCGGTCGGTGCTATAGATTTTTTATTCAAGTCTGATCAAACTGAAGTCTGTATCGTGTAGATCTACTACTAATTAAGTCTCTTTCCAAAACTCTATGTGACATAGTAGCGACCCGGTGTTATTTATTTAGTTATTCTCAGGTATTTTATTTTAACCATGCTTTACAAAGTGAACTGTAATTTGATGTATTATTTATAGGGAGCGGTAGTATTATGTACATGTTCAATACAGATTAGCACTCCATATTGAGGTACAAAACCTCTAGTACATACTTTCTAACGGGGAAAAACGATGTTAGCTATTTAACATAAAATACATTTTTTTTAAAGCAACCCTTAATTTGCCATGTTCTCTAAGTTTAAGTTAAAACATATTCAGTCTGTAGGATCGCTACGTGTCTACGTCTGTGTGCTCCTAGCGAAATGGGACACGTGTGATTTCCTATTGTGCGTACAGCTAAGGAGTGGAATTCCTTGCCAGAGGCTGTGTTACCTGATAGCTACAAACTGGGAGCGCTTTCACATTTTTCTTGAATTTTAGCGTTTTATTCGAATTTTATGTGTGATTTTGCTTTTGATATAGCCTTTAAAAAAATAAAAATATGCCTAAGACAGTTTTGTCAAAGCGCTCTTACAAAATCGAATTGCTCAGGTTGACTAAAGTTGAATACCGCGCGTCACAAGATTATATTAATTTTCGACAATTATTTAAAAATATTTACTTTACTTTTAATTAGACCAATTTTTTTTTTCAAGCAATATAGTAATGCCACTTTAATTATTAAATATTTTTTATTTGAATTTTGATTATAATTTCATAGATAAAAATTATAGTTTCGTACGGAAAATTGTCAATAACTCTGTTTTACAGAATTATTTTTGGTGTATTACTGTATGAATCGTAATTCGTACAGTAATACACCAATCGTAATTGATTTGAGCATTCCAAAGTAGAAGATACAGTTGTACCGTGGACATTTTTATAAATGATTAAATTATAATATCTTCGGTGTACCAAGGTATCAAAAGATACCCTAAAGCAACGTTTTGTGAAACATCCTTTGCGGAGTCAAGGATTTTACTGATGTACGTGAACAAATTGAAATATTTATTCAGAACACTCCCAAGATAAATGATCAAACTATCTTAGGCATAATGTTGTTTTTTTTTTAAGGCTATATCTAATGCAAAATCACACATCAAAATTCGAATAAAACGCTAAACATCAAGAAAAAATGTGAAAGCCCTCTTAAGTCAAGAGTGAATAGGTTACTTCTAGGCAAACGAGCTCCATCTTCGACCACATTATCGCTTACCATCAGGTGAATAATGGTCAAACGCGTGCTTATCAAAAGTAAAAAAACTTTTTACAAAAAAATACAACCGACTTCCAAAAAAAAAAACAACAAAGTAAAAAATAACTTTTTTTGGAAGTCGGTGTTTTTGTTAATTTCTTCGTATTTTAAAAAAGTTTTTTATTTTTCACTTTTTAGTGGTACCCCACACCTAACAACACCACTGTAAAATCGCAGAAAAGAGAAATACGCAATTTCGATTTTATCGAAGAATCATCCAAGTAGACAAATTCCAGCTATTTCGATTTAAAATCCACAGTTCGTAACCGATTTTCATATAATTTAAATGGGACCAATCTGCAAGTATATCCTTTCAGATAAAATAAAACAATTTTCAAATCGGTTCATAATTTTGTCGGAGTTATGAGGTAACATACATAAAAAAAAATACAACCGAATTGATAACCACTTCCTTTTTGGGAGGCTTCACTGGAGTTAAATTAGTCTTTCTCCTTAGTTAAATTAGCTTATTTGTAATAATATTTGATATAATTTTGACGTTGAATGGGTAGGGCACAATATTCCTATTAAGGTGAATGCTCCAACCAGCCCGCGGAAATTCAAATTTTCTTACGTTTTTTGCAATATGCAGGTCAGTGCTAGGTTTGGGCACGCCACAATTGTGGCGATAAGTTTCCTCTTTGAGGAGTGGCTGGAGCGGCGCCACGGCGTCCTCATCTTCCGCCTGACGCAGGTACTCACCGGACACGGTTGTTTCGGAAGGTACCTGTTTCGAATTCAGCGGGAGGATACGCCCGGGTGTCAACACTGCGAGGATCGCCCGGAAGACACGGTGGAGCATACGGTGGAGGTCTGCCCTGCGTGGGTGGAGCAACGCCGTGTCCTCGTTGAGGCGATTGGCGGCGGCAACCTCTCGCGTCCGGCCCTGGTTCAAGCCATGATCCGGAGCAAGGAGTCATGGGAAGCGGTCACCTTCTTCTGCGAAGCAGTAATGCAAGCGAAGGAGGAGGCCGAACGTGTGAGGGAGACCTCGCGCCCCGCCGCCGCACCAGGAGAAGACGCCCCGGGCGTCGGGAGTCGCAGGGCGATTTCCGGCCACCGTAGGCGTGGGCCTGCGGACGGCGAGCATTGGGTGGCTCGCCATCTGATCAGAATCAGGCCCGGGTCGACGGCGCGCTGTGTTCCACGCGCGCCTCAGAGTAGTCAGCAAAGCAAGTGGGGCCCGCTTGGGCCAGTGCCTGCTGGGGTTGCGGAATATGTTCGAAAGAGTCACCGCGGCCCTGGAACGCAAAGGGCATTAGGAGGAACACGGATGGGTTTTTGCCAGTAGGAGTCTGACACGCCCTCCTGCTTTACCCAGAGCGGGAGGAGTCATTTGATGATTTCCCATCCTTAAAAAAAAAAAAGGCCAGTGCTAGGTTGTATGTTGATTAAAATATTTTTCGCAGCTGTAAGATATATGTAGTTACAGAATTATAATCATCAAAATCATCAATACAACGCTCTAAGTTCATAAAGCTGTAGGAACAGAAAAAAAATAGAAAAAGTCTTTCCTAGAGCATTATGAACTTGAGCGTTGTATTGATGATTTTGATGATTATAATTCTGTAACTACACATACACGACAAAATGTTTGTTTTTGTTTATCAATCAAGGTTTTGTTTATCAATTTTAGTTCACTGTTAAAATATACAATATCGTAAATTACTAATACAGATACGAGATTAGTCTAAAAAACTTCAACGATCAAAAAGTTTTAATTGACACTTTTCTCATTGTAAAGTTTTTTTATAGTTGAGAAAAGGCGTGGCAAATTATGACCTATTATACGTTTTTAACTAAAAGCAAAGACTACTAATAAAAGGGAAGAAGAAGAAAGGTCCTACGGTAAAAAAGATAAAAGAATTTCCTACCTGTTTTGCTGTTCTACTAAAATAGTCCGAGAGTAATATGAAAAGAAGACATTAAAATCACGTCTTCGTTAAAACACCTGATCAGTCACAAAAAAAAAAAACCAACTGATTTCCAAAAAAATCAGAGCTAAGTAATTTTGGAAGTCGTTTTCTAACACCATACTTCAAAAAAGTTTAATTTCTGAAGTCGGTGTCAAAAACAAATCGAAGAAACAACCAAAGCAGCGGCTTCCGAAACGAAAATTTATTTTATACTCTGTAGTGTTTTATTTGGAAATCGGTTGTATTTTTTTGTATATTTTTTTTGTTTTTTTTTTTTTCACTTTTTGTGGTGATATTCCACAACTTAATTGACGTTATTCCCATATTAAATGGTTGCGCTATTTACCATTAAGAAATGCCCAGAACACCGTCAGAATTACCACATAAAATGGCAATAAAGTGTTACTAAATTATTTTTACATTTGTTCGATTTTACATTATTTTTATTTTGTGTTAACTTTATATTAAAATCTATTTATTCCTTTCCAACAACTAATACCACTGGTACCTATTTGTTTCAACTCATATTTATATTCTCCTCTGCAAGGATATCTTTTTTTTAAACGAATACCATTTTTTTTTTTTTTTATAATATGCAATAAAAAAAATCGTTAACAAACGTCTAGTGCAATAAAACTTGACTAATAATCAAGTTTTTAGTTACTCCTTTTATCTATATTTTTTTTGCAAAAATATTAAAACAAGAACAAATCTAAAAACAAAATATCTCAGAAAATTTGCTCTTCTGTATTAATATTTACCTAGATTGGTTTGTATTAGTAACGTCTAAATTTTTAATAATAGACTTTGTCTCTGTCATCTCAGACCTAGAGTAAACCCATCTCAAATAAATAAAATAATAACTACATTAGGTTTCATAAAAATAAATCACTTTGTAAAAATGTTTGAGTGAATTTGGATAGCATTATATTATTACGATAATTATACCGCGTGTATCTGACATCGACGCACAAACGATTTCCATGGGTCCAGGGCATGATTCTGGACTAGACTTAGACCCTAGACTAAACAGATATTTGTGGTTCTCTTGAATAAATGAAAAAATGAGAAAAGAACCGACGAAAAATTCCAACACTGGGGTGTCCAGAATCATGCCCTGGACCCATGGAAATCGTTTGTGCGTCGATGTCAGATACACGCGGTATTGGCATAAAAAAAAGCAAACGACCTATTTTTAGACCTACTCAATATACACAAAAAAGTCATAAAAGTTGTTCAAGTCATTTCGGGGGATTCCTATAAGGAACACCGTGTCACGAGATTTTTATATATTAGATTGGAAAACTAGGTAATTTGATAAGGTTTGACTGAGCTGACTGTACCAAATTCAAGTTGTTAGTATTCGTTTGCACATTATTTAATGAATGGTATTCTTTGGGAATTGAAAATAAATATGAGTTGTAACAAATACCAGTGCAGTGGTATGAGTTGTTGGTATTGAAACGTAATTAATTTTATAGTCGTATCTAATATTTTCGTTTTTAAGTATGTTCGCGTTTCTTTGAAAACTATGAACTATTATGGGGTGCTAATTATGTTAATGCTGCTAGGGGCCTGAACAGAATTTATAGATGTATCGTCATATGAAAAGAAAAACAATTATCATAACATTTTATGGTGCCACACATTTTTGGGTCAGGTTGTTGTTTTCGTGAGTGCATTGAGCAGAGCTGAGCCGCGCTGGGCGAATTTTTCATATAAAAATATATGAGTACGCGGAGATGAACTTGATATGAAATTATATCTCTTTAGAATACTTGAAAAAAAAAGAAAGAGTAAGAAAGAAAAAAAAAGAAAAGAAAAACCACTCAACTTTGCTCCGATTATGTGGTAACGCACCCTGACGGCTCTGATGCTTCTGCGAAATATAAGGTATGATTATTTTAGCCCTGATGAAAAACTGAAAGTTTCTGACCCAGAAATGTATAGATAGGGAGCTATACAGACTTGCACAGACTTCGGCTTTGTTTGTGGCACATAGCAATGCAGTGTGATTTTTTATTTATTTTGAGTTCGTCTGTACAGACTAGTCTTTATCGTATGGATCAACTAATAGTCATATAGACAGACCCTATGAGAAACTGTAGAATGCATTAAATTACAGTTCACTTTATTTCAATGACATGTAACAAAAACCCTGTTTTTTTTTCTTGTTAACGGCGTTATAACAATTTGTATTATTCGTGCGTAAGAAAACAAGTAATTAGGAATTGCACTTCATTTCACCCAAACACGATAGTTATACTAGTAGCAAACTAAGAGATGCACTGTCCACTTTTCTGATCTCTATCATCTGACTCTTGTTACAAATTACAATGATTAATGCCCATCAGAAAGTCAAATGAGCAAAAACTCGATGGTTACGCTAGCGAGACTGTTTGAACAATAACTTTTTTCTATACTACTTTGCTTGAACTTTGATTTTAAAAAATATACTGAGTTTGGCCTCATTCTTGTCAGGCCAGAATAGAATACATTTTTTATGGCCTCGACAATTTTTTTTTGGTCAAAATCCGTTCATGTACCAACCATCCAAACTTTAACAATTATAATACTAGTCGGATATACTCTCTATTAAAACAGGGTTTAGTTACATGTTAAATTGAATACTCAAATAATAAATAGCTCTTACTACCATTTCTTATATTAAAATTGTATTTAAAACTATAAACATAAACCAAATACGATTAAAGTCTCGTTTGTATATAATATTGATATTATCCCAATTTTTGGCAGAGATACCAGCTAAGGTCTCTGGGTTAACTCAATGTGACCTGGTACGACTGAAAAATGAGTTGCGTGAAATTATTAAAAGAAGAGAAGCGCCGGACAAAGACAAAATTGAGGGCACGTGCTCATGTCCAGAGAAGGTTGCCGAACCGTTGCCCTCTACGGCTGCCGAGAAACCTGACGGTTTTCAAGCTGCTCAGCAATTGATGTCTCAATACAAGGCACCAACGACAATTCCAGAGTATATTTTGAAGCCCCGCCCCCCCATGACGTCGCCTGAGAAATTGAGTGAAGCGGATCGATTACAACAATTAGAAGAGAATGTTGAGCAAGTTATTTGCATGACTAATTACTATCAAGGTGAAGGACTATTGAGTAGAAGTGCAGAAGATTTTTTAAAATGCTGTCGATCTGTTAAATGCAAAATACAAGAATACAGAGGTCAAAAGAAAGTTAAAGCGAAATTAGACGATTTAAAAGAGCAAGTCACAAAATTGGAAAAAATAACAGATATTGTACAGAAAGAAGAACTATCAACTACTACTATATCCAGTTTTAAGACATGTTGTCAAGAATTTAGGGATAAGATCGAACTACGTAAGTCATGCAAAGGAGCACCTTCAGTACACAGTATAGAAAGACTTATAAACCAAATTGGTGACAGCATAGCATTAAGCAATGCAGCAAAAAAGGAAGGATTAGTAAGTGAAAGCGTTGAAGAATTTATTAATAGTTGCAAAGAAATAAAAGCAAAAATTGACCCTCATGCCGAACCAAAACCACGAGTTATCGACGACCTGCTATATAATATAAACGATATTACAGATTTTATATCAAAATATAAAGATGATGGATTAATGTCAGAGAGCATTGAAAAATTTTATCTAACCTGTCAAGCTACTAAAGAAAAGCTTGACAGCTACGAGCCACCACCACCTGGGACGACATGCACGAAACTGACGTGCCCCAAAAACAAAGATTTAAAACCAGTTACAAAAAAGCGCAAAGTTCCGATTACCACTATAACTATTGGCGCAGATGACGAAGTGACTACACAAAAATCTGTTATAACAAATGTAAGTGGCGGTAAGTCTAAGAAACGTGAAAAACAGCAATTGCAATATGCCGATGAGCTTGAAGATTCTACAGCAACAAGCGCCAGAAGCTTACAACAATTTTCAGAACTGCAATCGCAACAATCCGAAACATCCCAAGTATGCACTGATTTGACATGCACTCATAAAGCTGCAGAACTACAGTCGCAACGTTCCTGTAAATTCAAATCACCCGAGGAATCTAAAACACAATGCTCTGAATGCAACTCTAGAACTGCAAAACCAAAATCTAAACGTCCCTGTAAATCCAAACCACCCCAAGATTCTAAGCCAATATGTACTAATCCTGAATGCCCTTTGAAAACGGAATCGCAAATGTCCGGCAAAAATGGATCTGCATGCCAGGATTCTGAAACAATATGTCCTAATTCTGAATGCCCCCTTAACAAATGTCCTTCCTGTTTATCTAAATCTTGCCAAAAATTAAAACCTGTATGTACTGAGTTTGTATGCATCCACAATAAACCTGTAAAACCGGAATCACAACATCCCTATAAATCTGATTCTTGTCTAGCAAGTGCACTAGAACCTACTGATTCTATATGCAGCCAATATACTGCTCCAATAAGGCCACCCAAACAGCCATGCAAATCGTGTTCGGCGATAGTAGCACTAAACGAAGGAAAGAACAAAAAGGATCCGAATGGGGGCAAATGTGGTAAACCTGTAGCTCCTAAAACGTCTCAGGACATATGGTGCGATTTATTCGCGCGTAAAAGTAAAAATGACATCTCGTCAAACAATGTAGAAATAGTCGACGGAAAGAACAAGCACAATCTAAAGGGGCGCAAATGTGGCCAATGTGGAGTTTCAGAAACATCTGATAGTTGTAGAAATTTGCCCACAGCAAGTAACAGCGATTCGAAAACTAGCTATGGCAAAACAATGAAAACAGTAAGAAGATTTAAGGACAAGGATGGTAGCATTATTGAAGAAACGCAGACCGTAATTGTGAAGAAACGTATATGTTGCCCAGAAGATACAACGTCAGACACGTCTAGCCACGCGACCGGATCGTGTCATTCAGTGCAAAGTAAGAAGACAATTCAAGTATGTGAAGTACCGGTGACGAGAGGGTTTATACAAACTGTGAGAAATGTCAAATCTGAAACCTTAATCAGCTCTCAAAACTTGTCACATCCGTATCCACCGTTCGTTTGGTCTTGTGTTTCAGCAGACAATTTGGCCTTTGGGGCAGGAAGCATTGAAAATGAGACTGTTACGCAAGATCCGTTCTTTTGTGGTAGCCCAACAGCTAGTGACAACGAGTCCGGATCTGATTTTCATATATAATCATTAAAACACTCTTTTACAGGATTAGTTTAAAACAGAGTACAGAGATCAGATAAGAAATGCAAAACCAGTTAGAATGAAAATATATTTTTTCCCATTCAGGGAAAAAAATACATATAGTTATATATAAATAAACACATGTACTGTAAAAGAAGTGATGTCGTTTTCCGTATCGTTAAGAATTCCAAGGCTAAAGTCGTAAATCATCTAGACGAGCTCAGATCAGTGTTTAAAAATGTATCACCAAAGGGACGTCGCTATTTACTCTAGATAATATTGTACCAAAATATATGGCAGATTTATGTCGAAGATTATCGACTTACTTTATATAACCTGTCAAACTATCAAATCAAAGCATAATGGCTACGAGGTACGCCCAGTTCGAATATGCGGGAAAATACACGTCCCAAAACTCTACCAGTAGTTGTTGAGCCTCTAGACAAAATGACAGTCTATCAGAAATAACTATTGTTGAATTGTCAAAAATGTATGAGATTGCCATGCGCTTCTCAAACGGCACTTCTTCAATTCCAAACAATTTTGGCATATCGACAATATTGCTATTGCGATCAGAATGTCACTATAAATCTATGTCATCGAATGTTTTTATTCAAAATCTGGCGGTTTTTCTAGATCCTGATTAGCTTGTGACCATTAAGTCCTTTTAAGAATTACTTAGTTCATATCTATATTATTTTTTAAACAATAAATTATTGTGAATTGCTTATTTCTATGTTTTATTTTCCTACTTTCAACGTATTTCATTTGAAGTGCATATTCTCATTCCAAATAAAATAGTACCCATAAGTATTAATAAACTGACAATGCGACGTCACAATTTTGCGACAGGTCATGATTAATAGGGAACGTGCACGGCGTTGTCGGTGCCATCCTTTTTTTTTTTTTTTTGGGATGGGAAATCATCCAATGACTCCTCGCGCTCTGGGTGGAGCGGGAGGGAGTGTCAGACTTCTACGGACTAAAACCCATCCATGTTCCTTCAGTGCCATTTGTGTTCCGGAGCCACGATATATCTTTCCAATATTAGTAATTTATAATAGTCCCGCGACTCCGGCAGGCGTCGGCCCTGTCGGGCCCCTCTGTGTGCTCTCACTTTGAGGCGCGCGTGGAACACTAACTCGCCGTCGACACGGCCTGTCGTCATTAGACGGACGGACGGCGAGCCACCCATAGCTCGCCGTCCACAGGCCTGCGGATGGTGCCACCTAGCGTTGCCATTTCAAAACTTTTGGATAAAATATATTTTACAATGACATTTTTGTGACGCCTTTAGTTTCTGTACGTTCCCTGTAAGGGAGTAAACACATTTATTCAGCTCCATTCAGCTTTTGCCAATAGAAAAACTGTTTTGTATGAAGACGCGTACGCGTCCGTTCAGCTTTCCGCGTCTATTCAGCTTTCGCGGAAAACAAGTGTAAAATGAGGACAAATGTGTTATTTTCATGCGAGTGCTATAGCTGCGTACAGCGCTATTCAGCCGCGTACAGCTCTGTTCCGCAGCATTCAGCGTCATACGCAGTAGATAGAAGCGTTTCAGCGGAGGTAGAACACTATGACGGCTTTTCTCATTCTTAAGACGCTGTACGCGGCTGATAGAAGTAGAGTGTGACCAAAATCGTTCAGCGAAACGCAAATGGAGCTGAATAAATGTGTTTAGTCCCTAAAGCAGAGAATGTATGAAGTAACTTACAAAATTGTAGAATTGGATACTGGACTAAAAAATCAAATTAGTCCATTAGTCCATTTGAGAGATTTCCAAAAAAATATCCAACACGTATTTTTTCTTTTTTCACGAAAACAAAATATTTAAACGATATAGTGCGTTGAAGACTCGTGTGACGTCACATGTTATTTGATTTCAGTACACTTTTTAGCTACTAGTGACAGCTTGAACGTCGCTTGACACTTTTGACACCTGTCACTTTGATTATATACGCCACAAAAACTTAGTTTAATGCACACTTGCTTTTCCAATTTACTTTTGACATTGGCAGAATAGTCGACATCGGCTCTACTTGCCATTAATAAAAAAATAGAATAGAATAGAACAAGAGAGAAGAAAAAAGAAGTACTTAAATGATGACGTAATGAGAGAACGCGGTTATAACATATCGAACGGAGTCTCTTCATGTGTGTATGCGGTATGTTAAGTTTCAGAATTAAAATAAACTTTAACACCAGACAAACAATATTCGTTAAAAAATAATTCTGCTGTTTGATAAGTTTGTTAAAATGTGATCATGAAATTATTGAATTATTTTAGTATTTAGTTTCAATACTATGTATCGGCACAATATCCAATGACTTATTCCCCAAACCCCAAAGCTATTGTTCTCATTCTTCTACGGTCCATACATTTATTCTACCATAACATTCAATCTACCTATGTATGATATACGTATATTTGATGGCACTGAATCTATATTTATTTATTACTAGCTGTCACCCGCGGCTTCGCCGCTCCCATCAGCTAGCTACCCTACCTACCCATTTTTTATAATATGCTTTTAAACCTTCCCTGTATTCTGGCGAACTAAACAAAAAAGAATTACAGAAATCGGCCCAGCCGTCCTCGAGTTTTACCTAGACTAACGAACGGCAATTCATTTTTATTATAAGAAGATAAACTTTATTATACACCTCGTAACAAGCATAGGAAAAACGCTTATAAAACAAGTGTGCGTTGGGTGGTATATATTTCAGGTCTTGGGAGTCTTTAATCAGAGTGAATAGGTTATTTCTTGACAAGCCTGCTCCATTTTCTACCACATCATCGCTTACAATCAGGTGAGATGATGGTCAAACGCGTACCTGTCAATTGTAAAAAAAGGTATCCGCGTAACTAATACAAATCGTACTGCGCTATGATTTTCGCTTCAATCCGATTCGGATACTTGAAATACCGCGCTATGTGTGTGTGATTGTGATACGCGCGGGACTTTGTCGAGTGTACAGTAACACATAAATAAAAATAAAAAAAACAATGAATTATGTTAATCGATAAAAACTGAAACCTAAAAATCATAGTACCGTATCTTCTACTTCCGAGTTCCACATGGATTCAGCCAATAACATATTGAAATATATTAGGTCCTTACATATGAAATTGGCGTTTTGTACGGGAGGAATATAAAGTCTATTTTTTGTTTGGTAAAATATATTTATCTAACTGACCCGTGTAACGTCGTCTGCGAAACATTTTTTGTTACTGCTCCGCTCCTATTAGTCTTAGCGTGATGATATATAGCCTATAACCTTCCTCGATAAATGGGCTACCTAACACTAATATAATTTTTCAAATCGGACCAGTAGTTCCTGAGATTAGCGCGTTCAACCAAACAAACAAACAAACTAACAAACTCTTCTGCTTTATATATAGATATAGATTAATCAAAGTATGCACCGTTGTTATCTATGCACTTTTTTTGACATTGACTCTTACTAAAAAAACCATGGGGGCGAGAATCTATAAACTCTTTGAAGGCGGTTTAGACTGCCGCATCGGAGTTGAATTTTTTTCCTTGTAAGAAGTTGTCTAAATTCCGGAAAAAATGGTAATCTGTTAGAGCAAGGTGATTGATATTCCAATTGTAGCTCATCTAACTTAGTGGTTGTTTGTTTTGTAGTGTGTGGTCTTGCGTTTTCGTGAAGCAGCAGTGGCATTGACCAATCTCGGTTGTTTAGCAGCTAGTTCTTTGACAATAGATATATGCCGTAATCGTTTGGTCAGATTTTAGAAAGCTGTAGTAAACGACACCGGTGCTAGTCCACCAAACACAATTTTCGTTTCGGGCAGGATTTGGCTGGGTCTCCAGGGTCCAACGAGCGCTTCCGATTAACGTACAGTATCCACTTTTTTTTTTTTTTTTTTTTAAACAAAACGGGGAAACTCTTGTCCCAAATCTCACCTGATGGAAAGTGATGATTAGGCCGAAGATGGAAGCGAGTTTCACCCGGAATCCTCTTACACAGAGGAACTGGCTATCATACCTCTAACTGCCGGAACACAACAATGCTGTTAACATTGTTGTTATGGCGACAGACTTAGACATGATGGTGGTAGCTTGCCAGGCGGACTTATAACAAGTCCTACCACCAACCAAACCGAGCAAAAAATTTGCCTCCGCTGGGAATCGAACCCGGGACCTCTGGGTCTGAATCAGGTGGTATAACCACTAGACCACGGAGGCGGTTAGTGTCACCTGCTTAGCACCACCCGGGGACCACGTGTAGGGATTCGTTGAAGGGTATTCTCCTACGGACGCGGGTGACTCGGTCCCCAAAAATTTTTTCATCACAGGTAATGAATGTAATGATTCGATTTAAAATCCCTTCATTATTGTTTCGGTTGAGCAAAGTCACACAGCAGTTGACGCGTGTTTGCAAGTTCGATTCACTCAATTCATGAGGTAACCATCGTTCTACTTTTTTACTTTCCCGATTAGCTTCAAGTGGATTAATACAGTTTTATTACTTACCCAAGCCTGCAGCTATCTCTGTAGTGCTTTGTGATGGATCCACTTCCACAATAGCTTTTAATTCTTCATTTTCCACTTTGGTCTCCGGCAGTCCACGGGGTTGGTTCTGAAGGTCGAAATTTCCAGAACGAATACGTTGAAACCAAAAACGTACCGTGCTTTCTTTTGCGACACCAGCGCCGTACAAATCATTAATCCTTCGAGCTGTTTCTGCAGCACTGGTGCCACGGTAGAACTCGTATTCGTAAATATACCTACCGATATTTCATGTTTTCCATTGTGCGGTAATAAGCGACGCCAAAGAATCCTAATATTTTGTTATTCTTTACTAGCACTTCGGCCGCAACTTTGTCTGCGTAGCACAAACGATTTCCTTCCCTTAAGACTGCGTGGAAACTCAGCTTCAGGGAAGCTAATAGCATCGCTTCATTTACCTAGCTTCGGTCAGCACAAGCGATTCTTAACAATTGGGTCTTAACAAACATCCCTCGCTTCGCATTCTTGCACATCTCTGGTGGAAACGCAAATTACCTAACCTAAATTTCCAAAAATCTCATATTATTGCTCGCCTACATTATGAAAGTGAAGCATACTTTATAAAGTTGTGAGGAGCTCGTGGCTTAATAATAACAGCCACACGGGTCGATCTTTACGGTCAAACAACGCTTGCCAAGGTTGGTCTGTGGATGGGTGACCATCTTAACATAAGTTTCCTCCGTGCCTCGGAAAGCAGGTTAAGCTGTTGGTTCCAGCTATCATTTGTGCAAATCTCTCCCCGGCCAGCTCGGTCTCTCCCAGTCAAGCGTTGACCCGTGAGGTCTCGCGCTAGCAAGCGCTGGCACGCGCCGCCTCGCTCTGATTATATCTGACTGCATAGGGTAATGGCTCCAGTGAATGAACCCCAAAAAATAAGGAATTGGGATGTCCACCAAACAGCTTGATAGGATGAATTTTTAAAGTGTGCCTTCAGGGCCAAATCTGAAAAACACTGGAAGGAAAAAGCGCATCATTGGATTTTTGAAAATCGTTGTTCCTACCCGGGAATCGAACCGGTTGACTTAAAAAAAAAACACATCTTGTATTATAACACCATTATTTCGAAAGTGCACCTAAAATGGATCAAAGGAGATCAGCAAACGCACCCACGATACAGGAGAAATTCCTAGAGTGAGGCAAAGTTTCTTAAAAAAAAAAACCTTTCCTAAAAAAAACTTTGAAAAAGGAATTTCTTAAAAAAGTCAATTAATGAATTCCTCGCGTTGCAGTTGTTTAAATGACAACTGATGTTGCCATATTATGCTATTTTGAAATAAAAATGTATTTTTCCCATTAAAAGATTTGTATTATATATTCCATTTATATTTATTTTCACTTAAAAAGTATTATACGAGTTTATTGCGAAACAATGATTAAAGATAGAACATTATTTTAATGATTTTATAGAAAAAACGATTTGCATTTTTGTGAACTGAAACACTCGAAACGGCTGTCACTTGTCGGTATTGGTTCGATCGGTTGTCAACAATTGCCGTCATAACGTTTGTCGCTCGTATTGTGGACTTACTTTTTATGTTTATTTTGTGTGCTGCATCTAATTATCGACCCTTGCTGTGTTTTTGGACAATAGTAATTACCTACCTTTGTGACCGACCTATTTCGTTCTCAGACCCCGTTTCTTCCAGACCTATTGACAGCACGCATTTTGGACTCCAATTTTGCCTTTTGATATTGTTACCTGTTGTTTACGATGGATAATATCCGCTGTATTACCAACTGCTTGCATGAGAAGAAACCTAACGTAATAAAAGAGTGGGAGCAAATGATAATGGGGTTTCATTGAATACGGTCTGAAATAAAGTTATTTTTTTTAATTCCATATCCCATGTTATATCGAAAAACTAATTTCACAGGGCTATAGACTAATATTACTCCTTGAAAACCCATATTATTTTATTTTTGTTTATGAGGCCTAATTTAATAGGACTGTTTGCGGATCTCCAAGTAATAAATAACACATGTCAAGCTAAGGGAAAGCGCTTTAAGAAATTTTTAACAAATTAGTTTTCAACATTCTTACTAAAGCTACCTTATAGAAATAAATCATAACTGACATTTTTTTAAAAATCTAATGATGCAGTTGTAGATTCTCGGGCCCGATGTTGATGAAAACTGAAACTGCATCATTGATTTTTGAAAAAATATGTATTATTTTTAAATTAAAAAGCTTTTTGTTCAAAATGAGGTTTTGTTTGTCATGTGCTATTACTTCGCAGAATTTGATCCTTATTAGCCACTCTTTCGCATAGACAATGATTTTTCAAAATTCCAATGATGCAGTTTTATTTTTATTTTCATCAAAATCGGGCTCGACACTCTTTTCAGTGTTTTTCGATATTCCTCATAGTTAAAGATTCGGCCCTGAAGGCACACTTTAAGAATTCACCCTGTATATCCCCTTTTTAATTAGAAAATCCGTTTCTTATGTCACAGCTAATTACAAAATTGCGAGCGTTGAAAGCTAAGGTGGATTGTAAGTTGTTGGAGCCAGAGTTTTAGGTATGAGGAATCATAACATCACTGGGGTTTTGGGGTATTGTCTCATTTATTGCCAAATATCTGAAAACATGCAAACTAGCATAGTAAAAAGTATCTAAAAATTATTTTTAATTTTTTTTTCTTTCTTACTTTATTAATTTAAAAAAAAACTTTAAACTAGCTAAGAGTATGTTGCCTTCAAATTTGCGGCTAAGTGCCGCGCGGAGGCAGCGCGTCTGCAGCGCTGCGGTCGCGCTGCCGTCGCTAGGTTTGAGAATGGTAGTGTTGTATACATATTTAGTTTCACGATGGACTCAGACGAAGAAACACTGCTCTTAGTGTTACTATGAAAAAGAAAAAAGATTTTGAATAAAAAACAAACAAAGAAGCCTAAGAAAACGTTGCCATTATTCTGTATAACTCAACAAACTGAATTTTATCAACGCAACTTAGTTTTTATTTTTTTAATTCGCCAAGTGAAGTGTTCATTCACTGGAGTCATTAAACTACGCGCACAAGACTCGGCTGGCCGGCCGGCGCGAGATACCTGTCTTTTGGTGTATAAGGGTAAGCGTGATTTAAATTCACGCCAATCACATCCACGCCTCGCCTCGCCGGTATAAAACCACCTTAAGACGAATGGCGACGCGCCACCGGTATATATACGCACAAAACGTTTTGGTTACACATTCTTAGTGCGTAACTGCGTACAGCGAAGAGTGGAATTCCCTACCGGAGTTTGTGTTTCACGATAGCTACATCCTGGGAGTCTTTAAGTCAAGAGTGAATAGGTTATTACTAGGCAAGCGTGCTCGAGAAGAGTCAGAATCAAAAATTTTATTTGTGAAACCAAACACTGCCCATATTAATAATAAGCGAATCTTATTGGTATGTATTTTTAATTAATAGCTGAGATGATGAGTATATCGAGAATATTTTTTTTTGTTTCTATTAAATTTAATAAACGATAACCGAACAATCAAAAGTAAGGATAAATGTAAGGTAAGAGGAAGGGTGAGTTCAGCGGAATTAGAAACAATGCAGAATATCAACAAAAGGTTTGTATTCACAGGAAGCAGAATGTACTACAGAGGAACATAATACCAAGGATAATTATAACAATAAGGTACATTTTGTCTGAACTGGATGAACAAGAGAGAGAGGAATCATTCAGACTGAAACGATTTAAACAACTGAAATATAAAAATGTAAAGAAAACGGATGAGCCACCGCAGAACTTACTCTCACCATGTTGTATGCCAAAACCACCAGTCGCACCATGTTGTATGCCAAAACCAGCACTCGCGCCATGTTGTATGCCCGAACCTCAAATCGCGCCATGTTGTAAGGATCCCCCGCCTAAACCACAAATTGCCCCATGTTGTAAGGAACCCCCGCCTAAACCACAAATTGCCCCATGTTGTGCAACACCAACGCCAAAGCCCGCAGACCCGCCAAAGCCCCCAGTCCCACCTAAACCACAAAATGCCCCATGTTGTGCAATAACTCCGCAAAAGCGTGAAGCCCCGCAAAAAGCAGAAAAAAGTATGCCGCCAGCTGCCCCTTGTGCCGAAATTAAGCCACCAGCTGCCCCTTCTGCCAAAATGATGCCACCAGCTACCCCTTGTACTAAAATGATGCCACCAGCTGCTCCTTGTACTAAAATGATGCCACCAGCTGTCCCTTGTGCCAAAAAGATGCCACCAGCTGCCCCTTGTACCGAAATTAAGCCATCAGCAGCCCCTTGTGCCGAAATTAAGCCACCAGCTGACCCTTGTCCCAAAATGATGCCACCGGCTGTCCCTTGTGCCAACATTATGCCACCAGCTTCCCCTAGTGTCAAAATTATGCCACCAAAACCTGAAGAAATCCCGTGTCCTTGTGACAGCGATACTAAAGAAGAAAAAGCTACACCAAAGAAAACAGTCGGAGCTCAGGAACGTTTGGAGCATCTCATGAAACACTTACTTGGATTACTACAAATTGCCGAGGAGTTGAAGGACGGTAGTGAAACTCCTAAAAAAATAGATAGTTTTATCCGGTGTTGTGATGCCGTCAAGAGCAAAATCGAGAATTTGTCCTCGCCTACACCACCGCATGGTGGCCCTCTGAAAGAAAAAGTTCCTTGTAGAAGTAGCAAGGCTCCTAGTGTAACCTATTCACCGTCAGCACAAGGCAAGACAGCGCAGCAAGTACCTTCAATACAATCAGCAAACAAATCAAGTACTTTGAGTTTAGAACCAATTGGCAAAGACACTTTAGGCAATTTCGTGACAAAGTTCGAAGAAATAATCACGATAACGAGATCAAAGAATCCGGATGGAACCTTGAACGAAGAAAGAAAGAAAATAACAATCAAAACTGAAACACGAATGACACCAAATGACACAGAAGAGGAGGTCAAGACCTATATCTGCCCAAGCGGTAGTGAAGGGGAAATATCTTCTTGTTCTAGCAGTTGTTCCCAAAAGCAACTTTTGGCCCGAAAGCCGAGTGTTTCTCAAAAGCCTAGTACAGCCCGAAAGCCTAGTGTGACCAAAGCGGCCAGTTGTTCCTCAAAACCTGAAAGCGCAGATACGGTTTGTGATTGCGGAAACCCCAGTGCGGCCGAAAGTAATAGTTTATCTGAGAGCTGTGACTGCGGAAAATCCGTAACGTCTGGTGGAAGCCGAACGTCGTCTTGTAAGAGCCTAACGCCTAGTACAACTCAAATGCTCTGTTTAACCCGAAACGATGGTCCTACTTCTAAAGTTAAAAAAGATTTTGAAACCTGGAGGTGCTTTGTGAAAGGAAGGCCCAATTTGAACCGAAAGTCCACTACGTCCGGAAAGTCTAGTTCTACCTCTGTTCTCTCTGGGGGTTGTAGTTGCGATAGCTGCAGCCCAACGCCTAGTGTGAGCCAAACGCCCCATGTGAGTCGAACGCCTAGTGCGAGTCAAACTCCTTCAAAAAGCTCAGGTGTGTGCTGTCCACCAAACATGCCAGAAACTCATGAACGTTTGGATCATCTAATGAAACGCTTAAATGAATTAGTAGTATTGGCAAAACAGTTAAAGACTGAAAACGAAACTCAAAAATTTGATAATTTTATCGAATGTTGCGGTTCCGTAAAGGGTAAACTCGAAGAGTTGTCCTGTAAAAGTGCATGTGATATAGATGAAGCGCCTAAAAAAGTTTCTAGTGTTAAATTGATAAAACCTAAAAAAGATCCAGCTGATAAAAAACCTATACCTCCAGAGGACAAAAAACCTCCTCCCGTTGAAAGCAAAAAGTTTAACTATAGCGACCACTCTAGTCATGGCTGTAAAATTGTTAAGCGTGAAGGGGGCAAAGCTGATCCCGAAAAGCCCGGACCCAAAACGCCTGTCCCTGGTTTACAGTGTACAAACTGCGGGAATTGTTTGGTCCCAAAGCCTGGTGAAAACTTTACGCCCGGTGCTTGCTGCGTGTGTGGTTGCCAAAAGGCATTACCACCACCACCACCACCACCACCACCAACACCACCACCACCACCAACAACACCACCATCAACAACACCACCACCACGGCCACCACCGCCACCTGTAGGTGGCGCTAGTGGACCAGCGCCTGATGACTACTGCTGTGGGTATAAAAAGCCCAGTGACACCAAAACGACACATCCTCCCTCTAAATCTGAAAAAGAGAGTAGACACCGTTTGAAGGAAAAACCCAGTGTGTCCAAAACGAACACTACAAAATCTGTGAAAGAAAGGCCTTGTAAAACAACACCACCACCACCGCCACCGCCACCAGTATGTACAAACTGTGGGGCTTGTGTGCTCCCAAAACCTGGCGAGTGCTTTAAGCCTAATGATACCTGTAAGTGTGCTAGCAAGAAGCCCAAAACAAGGGATGACAGCGGCGGTTTAGCTTGTAGTTTGAGCAAACAGGCTAGTTCTACTTCTAAATCTGAAAGAGATGATGAGAGCTGCTGTGGAATAAAAAAGCCTGGTCCGACCATTATGGCGACACTTATCTCTAAAACTGATAAGGGCTATATTGGACGCGAGTTCAAAAGGCTCAGTGCGGCCAAAAAGGCTAGTAGTTCCACCTCAAAATGCGCAAAGGATGAAGCGAGCTACCTTTTGAAGGAAAATACCAATGCGACCACATCTAAAACCAAAAAAGGTGCAACCGAAACGATCATTCCTACCACAAAACCTGAAAGGGATGATGTAGAGCCCAGTGTAGACGAAACAAACAAAACTACTTCTGAAATCGAAAGCGGAGGTGCAAAAAGTTCTGTAAAAGAAAAGCCCATTACGACGAGTTCCACCCTACAAAGTAATGAGACCAAAACACTCACCCCATACGCACTTATCGTAAAATGTTCGAACTGTGGGGCTTGTATGGTCCCTATTCCTGGCGAAGACTTTACACCTAGTGATATCTGCAGGTATGATTACAATAAACCCATTGTGTTTACACCAGCTAGCCCTGAGAAGGAAAAGTCCAGTGTGCCCAAACCAGCCAGCCCTGAGAAGGATGAGCCCAATGTGCCTAAACCGGCCAGCCCTGAGAAGGAAAAGCTCAATGATATCTGTCTGTATGGTTGTAAATGGCCCGTTTCAACTGAAACGACCAGTCCTAACTCTAAACCAGAAAGTAATGATGGGGGCGGTAGTGTGAAAAAAAAGCCCAATGTGACCAAAATGACCAGCTTTATCTCTAAATCTGAAAAGGATGACGGGAGTGGTCGTGTGAAAAAAAAGCCCAGTGTGGCTAAAACAGCCAGCGTTATATCCAAATCTGAAAAGAATGGCGGGAGCAGCCGTGTGAAAAAAAAGCCCAGCCAAGTTACCAAAACGGCAAGCCTTAACTCTATATCTGAGAAGGATGGCGAGATCGACCGTGAGACTGAAAAACCTAAAGTGACTAAAATAACTAGTTCTTCCCCAAATTCTAGTGAAACTGAAAAACCCAGCCTTAGATCCTGTGTAAAATGTGCTAACTGCGGGGCTTGCGTGATCACATCTCCCGAAACTTTTAAGGCCAGTGATATCTGCAGCTTAAAGGCTGGCAATAGTTGCTGTGAGAAAAAAAAAAACAGTGTGACCGAGGAAAGTCCTAGTGTCAACACAACAACCAATTCTATCTCTAAAACAAAAATGGACAATGGAAGCAGTCGCGAGAAGGGAAAGACTATGACCATTATGGCCACTCTGGTATCTAAAACTGAGAATCCTGGTGAGATAAGCACGACCTCTTCTATATTATCTAAATCCGAAAAGGATGATGGAAGCTTCCAAACGAAGAAAAAGTCCAGTGTGAAAATGATGAAAAAATGTACCTCTAAACCTGAAAAGTTATGTTATAACTGTAAAGTCGTCAAGAATGAAGAAAATAATATCTCTGAGAAAGGAAAGTCCAATAAGAAAAAATCACCCAGCGAAAATCTAGGTAGTTTAAAGTGTTCGAGCTGTGGGGCTTGTGTGGTCCCAAATCCTGGCGAAACCTTTAAACCCAATGATGCCTGTAATTACAACCAAAATCCCACCGTGGTCAAAAAGCCCTGTCCTCAAATTAGAATCGAAACACAAACTGGGTGCAGCTGTGACAAAGAAAAGCCTACTATAATAGAATGTCTATGCAAAACGCCCATTGAGATCCCCGAGCCCATTAATATCTGTAAATGTAATCAAAAGCCCATTTTGACTGAACCGACTCCTCTTGTCTCTGAAACCGAAAAAGATGACCGGCGATGTTGTAAATGTGAAAAGCCTACGGAGGACTCTAAACTTAGTGAGACACCTAAGCCGAGCGAGCCTTCTAAACCTAGCGAGCCTTCTAAACCTAGCGAGCCTTCTAAGCTAAGCCAGCCCTCACCTATTGAAACCGCTAAACCAAGTGGAACCCCAAAGCCTAATGAGACCCTTACGCCCGGTGAGACCCCTAAGCTCAAAGCAACCGCTAAGCTAAGTGGGACCAATATGCCCACGATGACCCCGACGCTCAGTGGGACCAATGTACCCGGTGCAACCGCTAAGCCCTCTAGGCCCGGCTCTAAGCTAAGTGCGACCTCTTTGGCAATTGGAATAACGCCGTGTGATGTCTGTAAGTGTGGTTGCAGAACGTCGCGAATGTCAGAAGATACTACTCCAAAAACCGATAAAAATTGTGGTTGCGAATGGCCCATCTCGACAGAAAAGACCTGTTTTACCCCTAAAACCGTAACGTGTGGTGGAAGCAGTTGTGGGAAAGGAAAGCCCATTTTGTCGAAAACACCCTGTGAATGCGGAAGCGAAAATCCCAATGTCATAAAATCGACATGCTGTCGAAATGAAAAGACTTGTGCGACGAAAACGACCAGCTGTAGACATGAAAAGACCTGTGAACCGGAAAGTCCCAAAACACCTGCTGCAATGTGTGATAACTGTGGGGGGTGTACGATCCCAAAGCCTTGTGAACCCGCCAAGCCTAGTACACCAAAATGTTGCAACCTTCCTGAGAAAACGACCAATTTACCCCCAAACAGTGACTATGAAATTGAAAGCTGTGGCGAGAGGACTATAGGGATTCAAAAGACTTGTGCAAGTCAAAAAAATGAAAAGGAGGATTGTGGATGTGCATGCAGCAGCAACATTCCGACTGAACCAAATGATGCCAAATGCACATGTGAGCCAGAACTCCCTAGTGTGACAAAGAATTGTGAATGCAAAACGCGAATTTTGACCTCCCAGTCTCCCAGTCGTACCTCTGAAAATAATGAGGCCTATGACATTTGTTTGTGTGAAAAGCCCAACAAAACATTTGTGACTTACATGCATCACAAGAGTTACAGTCATCCGGCAATAACAAATGAACAGTCTCCATGCTGTCTTAAAAAACCGACGGCTACGGAAACAAAAAGCTCGGCAGAAACTAACACAACCACGTGTTTCTGTCATGAAGTATTACCTACTAGTAGGGAATCCAAAAATCCTATACAGACAAAAATCACATTCAAATCACGATCGTTTTCCATAGAGCCACTCTCTGCACCAAAAAAGCCTTCAGCAAATAAAAGTACTAACTGCATTCCAAATTGCAGCGACAGTGGTAAAAGTGGTATTGCCAATATGCAGTCAAAGTGTAAGTCGGACTTAGTTACGATTGCAAGTCCATCTCCAGTAAGCCTAAGCATTTCGAGTTATCCTTCGATGCGTGTTAAATCTGGCCGGACAGTCTGTGGCACAAAAACACAAACAAAACCGCTACAAGCCTACACTACTGAGAGAAATGACAATGAAACTTCCGCCATGCTAAATGCTCTGAAAAGAATGATTATACCATCATTTGACACGATGCACGGTAATAGCAAAGTAAACACTTCTAACTCGAACGTTTCATCTAACACATGTATATGTGAAGATCTTGAACCATCAGAAGCATCAAGCAATTGCTGCCAAACTGCAGTCGAGCAAAATCCAGAATGTGCAATGTGTGTAGCTAACAGAGAGTCAGAAGAAGGGGATAGCCTATCCTTTTCCTTTAAGTCTTATGATTCCGGATCTATATCATACCAAACTACACCATTAGCAAGAAACTTAGAATACTTAACAAATACAAGATTTGACATACTCCCTAATCGTCTTAGGGATGCTACGACGTCACCGGCACAAAACGATGGAGATGATGTCAACCCGTTCGAAGCACTTCATGACAACCAAGAATGTGGAAGAGTACGATGGACATCCGGCTCAGACCCTCAGCTGTTAGATGAGCAGAGTCAGTGTGACTCGGTGCAACGCTCAAAGTCTTCTGCTTAATTCTAAAGGCCCCGTGTTTAAAGCACATTTTACGATCGAGTATCGGTGTCAATAAATTCGTACATAAAACTTGGATTTAATTAATAACAAAATATTTTACGTGTATTTATTCACTAGTTTATTATTATGAACAAAAATAGAATATTCTTCCTTTTCTGTTTTATCTTGTTTTTTTTTTCTGAGGTCACCTTAGACCAATAAAAAAGTAATACTACTACTTTTTTGGGCCATCTTATGGATATAGTCCAGGATCCCTGGTTTTTTGCACTTGATTACTCTCAAGCTAATTTCCAGTGAGTAGCTTCATTTTGATGAGACGCCCAACAATTTCCCGTAAGAAACTCTCGATTGTGGTAGCTAACAGAGGTAGCGAGGATACAATATGTCGATTTGATGATTCCCAAATATTCATTACTCACTGATTACAAATCGGAAAATGAAAAAAATCACTATTTTTGTCGGACTAGTGGTACATACCTGTATTCTTGTAGGACATTGTTTCATTCGGGCAGAGAACACCCCAACCTATTATGTAATATTTTTGTCCTACAGTTAGTAATGAGAAAAATCGTCTTGTGGTATTAACAATTTCTGAGTGTGGGACCGGGATAACGTACCACGCAATTTGTTGGACAATATAATTGTTACCTAAATTATAAAAAAAAAAAAAAAAAAATGTGCTGATTAATAATCATTTATGATGACCTCTTTATGAATACATGTTGGAAAGAGGGGACTCTGATCAAACCATAGATTTTGTAGGACAATTAATATTTTTTCGAATAACCTAGATAATTAACTTGATTTAACAAAAAAAAAAAAAAAAACTGTTAGTATTAAATATTTGAAAATCATCAAATCGACATATTTTATCCTAGCTACCTCTGTCAGCTACCACAATCGAGAGTTTCTTACGGGAAATTGTTGGGCGTCTCATCAAAATGAAGCTACTCACGGGAAATTAGCTTGATAGTAATCAATGCAAAAATGTACCAGGGATCCTGGACTAATACTATTAATCTCTTCTTAGCCTACGTACGCACTGGGGCCCGAAAGGGCCGACGCCTGCCGGAGTCGCGGCATTATTCGCAAGAGACACCGTGGCTCCGCAACACAAATGAAGGAACATGGATGGGTTTTAGTCAGTAGAAGTCTGACACTCTCTCCACCCAGAGCGGGAGTAGTCATTGGATGATTTCCCATCCCTAAAAAAAAAAAAAACGTACGCACAAGTGTACACACCGCTTGGGTGGTCAACCGCGCGGTTCAAATTGAATATGCAACCGCTTGTCATTTAAGGCCTTTAATCATGCCCATGAGGAGCTCGTGGCTAAATAATAACCGCCGCACAGGTCGATCTTCAAGGTTAAGCAAAGCTTGCCGAGATTGGTCTGTGGATGGGTGACCATCTTAACATACCGAGTTTCCTCCGTGCCTCGGAAAGGACGATAAGATGTTGGCCCCGGCTGTCATTTGGACATCTTTGGCAGTCGTTACGGATAGTCAGAAGCCAGGAAATCTGACACCAGTCTTGCCAAGGAGTACCGTGTTGCCCAGTTAATAGGTTGTGAAGGTCTGGTAGGCAGCCGTTCCACGTAAAGTACTGGTATTCAGCTGAATCCAGTTTGACTGGAAGCCGACCCCCAATACAATTGGGAAAAGGCTAGGCAGATGATTCATGCCAATGTATCCACTCAGTGCAGTTGTTCATTTGAGACGGATTAACAGCCTTGTTAGTTGGCTCGAACATGCTGTACAGGACAGATTTGATGGTACTCTTCATCCAAGATCTCAACCTGCTTCTCCGCTTGGATGTACTCTTAGCTTATGTTATCAATAATCATCTGCCTAGCCTTTTTCCCAACTATATTGGGGTCGGCTTCCAGTCAAACCGAATTCAGCTGAATACCAGTATTTTACGTGGAGTGGGGCTGCCTACCAGACCTCCACAACCCATTAATTGGGTAACAAGGTACTCCTTGTTGTGTTATCAATAAAATACCTAGTTTACAGTTTAACTCATTTTCTCTTTTTCGGAGTGTGATGCTCGAAAACTGATGAGAATATGGAAAAAAAACGTGAAACAAGTATGTACAAGTACATACAAATTTTGTTTACGTGTTTTTTTTTTTCATTACTTCGAAGCTTTTTCCTACGACACACCGTTTTAAAGATATTAGCGAAAAACTCAAAATGTCTTTGTTTTCCCCGGCTCACTTCCGAGACGCGGTTACTTCTAGTATGTTTATTAATGGACTACATCCATTTATTCAGCTGCATTTGAGTTTCGCTGGACGATTTTGGTCACACTTATACAGCTCTGCGTCTATCAGCCGCGTACAGCGTCGTAAGATTGAGAAAAGCCATTATAATGTGCTATGTGCGTGTGGATTGAGAGATCTTTTCGAAAAACTCTTCCAATCCCAACCAAATTATAAGGAAATAATTGTGAAAACTTCATGGTAAGGTATAAAATTTGTGAAACCTAAACAAAGAAAGTTAGAACTCATTAACTGGATCTCTCAATCTGGACAACTGAAGAAAAAGTCATAACGCGTATCCAAAAATATACAGCCTATGTGTTTATAATTTGCATTTTAATTAATTGTGAAAGATTTGTGAAAGCTGCTAAACAAAATTTCGATTCGTTTCAAAGCCACGTTTAAGATTTATAACGGTTTATATGGATCCCTCAGAGTGGACAATTTTCAATTGAGTGATCTTGTATAACACGACCTAATACTGAAAAAGTATGAATAATTATCATGTTTATTGCAAATAATGCTTCTGGAAAAATTTGTGAAACAGAAATCGTGATTGAAATCTTACTGGTTCAAGAGTAAATGAAAATCTTGTTTTTTGTCGATCGTCCCAACTGAGAGATCTACCGCGTGTATCTGACATCGACGCACAAACGATTTCCATGGGTTCAGGGCATGATTTTGGACCCCCCCCAGTGTTGGAATTTTTCGTCGGTTCTTTTCTCATTTTTTTCAAGAGTACCGCAAATAGGTATCAGCTCAGCTGAGCTGATATCTATTTGTGGTCTTATTCAGATTGCTCTCTTTAGTGAAAGTAGTTAATTCATTAAATATTTTTTTATTAAAAATCTCATTGGGTTAGGTCAGAATAACGATTATGAGCAGTCTAAAGTAAAAAAACCCTTGAAAAAAATGAGAAAAAGCCGACGAAAAATTCTAAGTCTAGGGTGTCCAGAATCATGCCCTGGACCCATGGAAATCGTTTGTGCGTCGATGTCAGATACACGCGGTATAATTTGAACTATATTTTATAAACCAAAACTTATAGGTAGAAGGTAAAAACATCAGAAATTGTGAAAAATGTTGTACTAAAATTTGACGAATCAGTCGTCCCTGTAAGTGTTATACTTAAAAAGATAAATCATTTTTTTGCAATCCTTAAGGAAAACGTTGAGTAGGGTAGACATACTTTTTTATTTTGTCCGATTTTTTTTTCGTTGACCCTATTCATGGTAACATTGTGTACAGCCCTCGCCAAACTTTGTGACCGCTCTGAAGTTAGTTTTTCCGATGCGCAAGCCTCGCGCGGTGCTGTTTTTGTATGAGATATATTACTGCGCCCCCGTTGTAGTTAACTTCAGAGCGGTCACAAAAATTGGCGAGGGCTGTATATTCATTGCGATTACTACTGATAATGACGGTTTGAATATTGAATAATATACTTAAATATATTGTTTTGACTATCGGAAACACTGATTATGTTATTATTTATTATATCACAACACTATTAAAAAAACTTGCATTATATGCACTGCACAAAGCCAGCTTCGCAAATCGCAATGAATATACACAATGTTACCATGAATAGGGTCAACGAAAAAAAAATCGGACAAAATAAAGTATGTCTACCCTACTCAACGTTTTCCATAAGGATTGCAAAAAATGATTTATCTTTTTAAGTATAACACTTACAGGGACGACTGATTCGTCAAATTTTAGTAAAACATTTTTCACAATTTCTGATGTATTTACCTTCTACCTATAAGTTTTGGTTTATAAAATATAGTTCAAATTATAGATCTCTCAGTTGGGACGATCGACAAAAAACAAGATTTTCAATAAACCAGTAAGATTTCAATCACGATTTCTGTTTCACAAATTTTTCCAGAAGCATTATTTGCAATAAACATGATAATTATTCATACTTTTTCAGTATTAGGTCGTGTTATACAAGGAGGGCAATCGCGCTAATAAAATTCGGCTGGAACGCAACTGAACTGTAGCCATTTCACAAATTTTTTAAACATACCGTATCGCGCTAAACGTTTGACAGAAACTTGGAACGCAACTGCATCACAACTGTAACGTTACCGCTGTCAAACAGAAAGTTGAAACAGTGCTACTTTTTCTTGACTTTTTCTCAATCGTTCGCGTTGTGTTGTTTGGATTTTGAACGAAAATACGAAAATGTTTGTAAAATTTTGACAACGCAACTTTGGTTGAAGTTTAAACTTTAGCGCGATACCAAATTCCTTACAGGTGAATCGAAACTAGATCACAACCAAAACTGAATTGGATACGAATTGCAAGCGGACCTAAACTTTTAAAATTAGCGCGATTGGCCCCAAGATCACTCAATTGAAAATTGTCTACTCTGAGGGATCCATATAAACCGTTATAAATCTTAAACGTGGCTTTGAAACGAATCGAAATTTTGTTTAGCAGCTTTCACAAATCTTTCACATTTAATTAAAATGCAAATTATAAACACATAGGCTGTATATTTTTGGATACGCGTTATGACTTTTTCTTCAGTTGTCCAGATTGAGAGATCCAGTTAATGAGTTCTAACTTTCTTTGTTTAGGTTTCACAAATTTTATACCTTACCATGAAGTTTTCACAATTATTTCCTAAATCCTCTTATAATTTGGTTGGGATTGGAAGAGTTTTTCGAAAAGATCTCTCAATCGACACGCACAATAATGTGCTACCTCCGCTGAAACGCTTCTATCTACTGCGTACGACGCTGAATGCGGCGGAACAAAGCTGTCCACAGCTGAACAGCGCTGTACGCAGCTATAGCACTTTCATGCTAATAACACATTTGTCCTCATTTTAGACTTGTTTTCCGCGAAAGCTGAATAGACGCGGAAAGCTGAACGGACGCGTACGCGTCTTCATACAAAATCATTGTTTTCTATGGGCATAAGCTGAATGGAGCTGAATAAATGTGCTTCTGGGTAAGCTCGCTCCATCGTAGACTTTGTTTCTGTTATCTCTGATCAAGACTAGAGTCAAGACTACCCAAAACAAAGTAAAAAAAAAACTGGCTTGCATTGGCAGAAGACAAACGTGTGTGTTTACTCCCTTAAGCACTCTGAAAGACTCTGAGGGAGTCGCATAGGTCTCAGCGCACGCACTCTACAACTCTTTTGTTAAGTGGAAGATCTGGAGAGATCGGAGAAAACAGAATAGCATCTATTAAAAAGAGAATATCAGAACCAAAATAAAATATTTATATTTATTTATACCTTTTTGTTTGCCGTGACGGCAAACAGCGCTGTCATGCCGTGATGCCCGCACTACGCCGCCGCTCTCGACTCTGCTCTTTCTTGAAACATCTATGCCGCGCCTTGGCAGTAAAACCAACTCATATGCCGCGACGTGACGGCAAACGGCATGACGCCGTTATGCCCACACTATGCCGCCGCTCTCAAATCCCCTCTCCCTAGAAACATCTATTGTGTTACCGACACGTATGACAACATAATATAGAATGACAATCGACGTAGTATTTTTGATATCTTGTTATGTTATCAAGATATCAAAAATACAGCGTCGATTACAACTTTTGATACCTACGAGTACCTACGTCTTCAGTTATACGACTAATCATTACTTTCATTAACGATTACTTCTACAATTTTGAAGATACGTCAACTAATATACCGTAGCTCCGGTGTAAAAATTTTTAGGGATCCGTATCCAACCCTATTGGTAATCCGCTGTCCGGCCGTCCGACGGCCCGTCCGTTTGTTTGTCAGCGGGCTATATCTCAAGAACCTGACTGTATCGTATAACAAAACTGCCGGCGGATTATTGTGTATTCATCTATCTTGTAAGTTCCTGCTTTTTTATCATTTCTTAATTTTATTGTTAAAGTAGCCAAAGCGGGCGTCGCTTGCGAAAGCCAGAGTACCCGTTTTCGCTGACATTTTCACCCCTATGGGAAAGATATAAATATTGTTCCTACAGTTCCGGAGAGTGAAGACTTTTTCTTAGGAAAACCACAGCGCCACCGGTAGGTACATGGTGGACATCCCACACGTACAAAACGTTTTGGGAACACATTCATAGTGCGTACAACAAAGGAGAGGAATTCCCGCCCGGAGTCTGTGTTTCCTGATAGCTACAACCTGGGAGTCTTAAGTCAAGAGTGAATAGGTTACTTCTAGGCAAGCGTGCTCCATCTTAGACCGCATCATCACTTACCATCAGGTAAGATAGTGGTCAAACGCGTGTTTTTTTTTAATTTCAAAAATTATCTACATGCTCTTCCGAATCGAATGACACCTCATTCATATTTATCCGAGACTGCTGAAAAAAGTTGAACAAAAAAGCACGTATTGACTAGACAGAAAAAATAAATATAAAAAAACCCATAGACAGACTTGCTGTTGTGCTGTAATTATCTATCAATATAATTAGCATAAAGCAGCTTTCAGACTTATATTCGTGTGCTATGAGTTATAAGCTATATGCTATTATATTATAGCGTAGTCTGAAAGTAGCTATAAGGTAGACAAGCACTGCAAATTCGCAGGCCAAACAAATGGCCTCTCGAGTATTTCCAGCACACTGCTCCGTGATTCCACGTCGGACAGACAGAGATATTTGATAGTATTTATAATTATACAGTTCGCCGGTACCTAAGTACGTGTCGTAGGAATGCCCTGTGACGTCAGAGTCTGCGTACTATGTCGTGGACACGCGCCAAATTTTGCTTAGGGCTGTCACAAACGGTTGTAGGGTGGAAAAGTTAGATAAGTGCGATTCGGACTCGCCCACCGAGGGGTCCAAAACCACACATAAACTTTTAGGCTTTTTAGGATTTATATTATGTACTTTTTTTTTAATGATTGAAAAGTGTATAGTTTTCAGATGTTTCTCTATGCTTGTTTATTGTATACGACGGTATCACTTGCCAATTTTTATTTTTTTTTCAGCTTCAAGGACCTGTATGTAACTGTAGACCTGATATGGTTTTAAGTAAAACCTCTACGCGTTTCCGAGATAAAAGATCTTGATCGACAGACGGACTTACTTTTTCTTTTTGAGTTTTGGAAAAAAAAAAAGACAAATCTAACATTAGAGGCGGAGCCAGGGTTTATTTGTTTATGCTTTATTGTACACCAAAATATAAAAATCTAAAAAAACCTTAAGCTAAAAAATATACAAATGGCGGCCTTATCGCATCTTCTCCAGGCAACCAGGAATGGAAAGAGACAGCCAGGACATGAAATGGGGCTACACTTGGTGCAAATATGAAGTTTAACAATTTTAACAGACAAAGAATATACATAGGAACTGTAACATAATATAAAATAAAATAATACAATATACAAAAATATATACACAAATACTTGTAGAAAACAGGCAGTGATTGCAGGGTTGTCGTTTGGGGGTCGTAGCAAAAGTAAATACTAAAAAAGCACATTTCAATTTATTTTGATAAAGTTCTTGCCATGAATTTTATTCATAATTTCCTAAATAACTTCGTTAGGTTGATTAATTAATATTTGCACGGATCCCCTGAAACATCAACAAAGTGAAAGTACTGTGAAACGAATTTGACGAAGTCGCGGGTGAAAGGATGGGAAATCATTAAATGACTCCTCCCGCTCTGGGCGGACTGACTAAAACCCATCCGTGTTCCTCCTAATGCCCTTTACGGTCCAGAGCCACGGTGACTTTTTCATACAAAATCTGTAATCAAAAGTCATTTATTCAAATTAGGCTGAGTGTCATCACTTTATGAACATAAATGTTTACAAGAAGACAGTCCCCCAGGGAAGAAGAAGTGGCCAACAAACTCCCCAGCAACACATGTGTCTGTTGCGTTAGAAGAACTTGCATTTATACAATCTTATGCAAAATAATGCAGGTAACACCTGGTTAAATAGTATATTATTTAAATCGTATCTTTTGACAACCCTACACTACAAATGCGTAAGCTGCGCAGACGCTGAACATGAACAAAACGTCTCCATTTCTTCGTCGTTTTTTCTCCGACTAATTATCCGTCCCCAATGCCAAACACTAAGACAATGTTAACTATTTAGTTTTATTTAGTCGCTTTGAGTCTATTTAGTTTTACATAATGTCTAGACTGAGAGTGATGGGCTAAATTTAGTCGCTCATCTGGGCAAAGATTCCTTTGACCAGTTTTAGACCACCGTGTAGCGTTTAGGGATTTTAAACGACTTCAAAAACAAACCGGCCAAGTGCGAGTCGGACTCGCGTGCAAAGGGTACCGAACCCAATTATGTTTGTAACATGCGTTTTTAACTAAGACACTTAAAGGTTTTCCTGTAATCTGTAGGAAAACATCTATGTGCATTTATTTTTCGAAATTTTAAGCTTGGTGGAAAAAGTTATATTTGTCTAACTTCTTGAATAACTTCAAAATGGGGATAAATATAATGATCACCATAAAATGCTTTGATACCCTTAGTTTTGTAACCAAAAATATCTACTTAACACCAGAAAAATAGTCACGACTCCACTTTAAATTGTATTCGACCACCTAAATGATCACCAAATCTTAGCGAGCAAATTAATATTCAGTTAGTATAATATTCAAATTCTATAGTAACGTGTCTGCGTCAGATCCCCTCTATGGCTGGTGAAACATGTGGGTTAGGTTAGGTTAGAACCATGACCATTAGCGTTTAATTTTGGTGATCATTTACTATTTTTGGGTTACTCATGATTTACTTGGAGTCATTTTACTTAAATAGGATAGCAAAGTGTTAAAACTTTGGTTATAATTTTACATTAAAATGCGAGTTTCATTTTGGTGATCATTTACTACTTTTGTCTGCTATTTGTTACTATATCTGGTGGTAAGTTAAACATAAGCCCTTCAAAATTATTAGAATATTTAATAACGAGATTGCTACCATGTACCTTTTTATCAAAATTAATTATTCAAAAACTATGAGAAAACGCTCACAGCAAGCATTTTCATTTGATTTGTCACACAATACCTACCGTTTGAAAAGCTTATTTTTTTAATTTTCTAGTTTTATCCTTAAAAGTGAACTTCATACTCAAAATATATTTATTTAGCTAACGCATCCGTGTTTGGGTCAGAGAAATACTCATGTGTACGAAATTTCAACCAAATCGGTCCAGTAGATCCGGCGAAAACTAGCTGTGACAGAACGACAGACACCCGAGTGGTCCTAAAGGGTTCTGTGGGCTTGTAGACTTCGTATGTAAAAATTTATATTAATTTCGAGGTTTGGCTCTCGCCTGTTTTCTCCTCCAATATTAAATCGATTCAATAGATATTACACAAGCTGAATAAGAAGGGCATAAACTGTGCTCTTATGTTTTTCTTTATTCATTAATAGTTGCCAAACTTGTTCAGTAAGGCTCTTTTGACAGCAGTTTATTGGACAATTTTGAGCATGTTTTGAGGGTCCTAGTGCTTTTACGTTTAATTTATCATTAAAAAAGAAAACATAGCGACACAAAATGTATTCTTCTTATTCAGTTCATGAAATATCTCTTACATCTGTCCAATATTGAAGAAGGAATCAGGCGAGAGTCAAACCTCGAATTATGACTATTTAAATACCTCTAAAGTCTCTCCGCCCGCGTTTCCTCTTAATAAGGAGGCTATCGTGCGTTTGTCATTGCTTATGTTTGGGGACAATCTTATCACTGTAACCAAGATGTATGTTTGTTTGGTTTTACTGGCACAGCGCACCAATAGTTCATTTTAATGAGAAGGGAGTTGAGAGAGGTGGCGTAGTGGGCAGTGGGCCCCATCCCAGCATGACACCGTCTTGCCGTTTGCCGACGTTTGACGAGTTTGTTTTACTGCCAAGGCGCGTCTATCAATAGTTATTTATGAAACAAACATCATAAAAGTAATTTGCTTAGTTTACCTACCCAAACAAATTTTAATTTCAATTTCTCATTAGAATAACTTGATCCAATTTGTGTGATTTTTGTTTAGGTCGATGCCATTTGGTCCCGTACAAATCTTTAATTGTGTTTGGCTCAGTAGCTTTTATTTTATAAGCATTTTTGCTAATATCTGCGTAGACGTAGACGTCGTTCAAGTATGACCACTAAAGTGAAAAATAAACGGAAAATAAGGATATTTTTAGGGATCCGTAGCCAAATGGCAAAAACGGAACCCTTATAGATTCGTCATGTCTGTCTGTCTGTCTGTCCGTCCGTCCGTATGTCACAGTCACTTTTCTCCGAAACTATAAGAGCTATGCTGTTGAAACTTGGTAAGGAGATGTATTCTGTGAACCGCATGATTTTAACACAAAAATAGAAAAAAATCAATAAATTATGGGGGTCCCCATATGTTAAAATCATTACTTCATAATACCTAAAAACTTAAAATGTAAGAAGGGAGCGCGCGGGGTCCATGCGGGGAGAGGGGCGAGCGAGTTCCGAACCGCCATCTTGATCGTTGTTGACGCAGTGTCGAATCTATCGTGAAGCTACTGCGCGCGCTTCCTTTACCATAAAAAAATCTTGTAATCCAACCTCGTAAACGAAAATATAACTCTGTATTTTTGAAACTGTGTTGTTTACTACCATCCACAAGTCCACAACCGTAACAGTGGTCATTCGAGCCAGATCGCGAATGTTTAATACTCCGCCGCCGAAAAAAAACATGGTTAACACCCGCAGTACCATCAGTAAACAGAGAGAAAAGGAGGAGTTGGAGGCAAAGTTACTATCGGTAACCAAAGCACAGGAAGTGCCACCGCCTACACCAGTACGGAAGAAGGATGATGAACTTAAAGTAAGAAATTCTTGTGCCGCGAGTGTAGTGAAATCGGAACGAGACGGTAAACAAAACCCGCCTTCACATACATCACGCAAATCGGTCAAGTCCAAGAAACCCTCATCATCACAATCCATCCAAGCTCAAAAGAAGAGATTGGAACTAGAAGCAGCCAAGGCGAAGGCGCGCATTGAGATGGAGCTCATCGACAGAAAACTAGCGGCGGACCTAGCCGAACTCGATGAAGATTACAGTCCACCATCAGAACCATCGGAACCATCGGAAACATCGGAGCGAAATGGCGCGGGTGACGTTGAAAAGTGGTTGGAGCGTAGCCAGCATGAACTCCAGCAGCTCGACCTGGACGAACGCAAGTCGCGCACGAACCCGGCCGACACAGAAGGAGCAGTTCAACAGCTCGCGAGCGCAATCAAGGAACTCGTCACGTCCTCCGCCACCCAGCAAAACACCCAACTGATAAGTCGTATCAGCACACCGAAAGAACTCCCTAGTTTTAGCGGCGACCCAAAGGAGTGGCTCCATTTTGAGCAAGCGTATTCGGAATCCACAGAAATCTGCAAATTTACCGACAAAGAAAACCTCTGGCGGCTACGTAAATGTCTACGCGGCGCCGCACAGGAGGCCGTGGCCGGCCTTCTAATCAGTGGCGCTTCGTCTGCCGACGTCATGTCCACTTTAAAATTACAATTCGGCAACGTCGACGTAATTCTTTCACGCATCGTGGCAGACATAAGAAGTTTGAACAACTTACCCACCGATTACCATCGTGAAATAGTACCTTTCTCTGTCAAAATAAAAAATTACGTCGCAGCGGTACGAGCCCTTGGCCGCCATGAATACCTGCAAGGCGTGGAAGTAGTCAACGTAATCTTATTCAAGCTACCTACTACCCTGCTTGCGAAGTGGACAGACTATAGTTACCCGTTGATCACCGCCGAATCACCAAAACCTAGACTAAACGTGTTGTCAGATTTCCTCACCGAAGAAGCCGTGAAAATATCAACTTGTAGTGCTACTTTATTACAACCTACGACGGACAATTCAAAACGTAAACAAAGTGAAAAAGTGAACAATATACAAACTGTTCTAGTGCAAGATGGACAAAGTCAAGAAAAGTGTCGTTATTGTCGTACTGATAGTCACACATTAATTGAGTGTAAAAAGTTTAAAAAATCACTACGAAAGGCCAGATGGCAGCACGTAAAGCGTTACGGTATTTGCTATAAATGTTTACTAGCGCATCATCGTAAGGACACATGCACAGCCCCCAACTGTGACGTAGACAATTGTGGACAATCTCATCACCGATTATTACATTACGTGCCTCGTAAAGACAACAGTGAACCCGTGCCAGCGTCGGTACAACCCGAAAATCCACCCGATACTAAAGTTCCATCCGAAACAATAACAAACATTAACGTCAGCTGTTCCGTAATGTTAAAAATTGTACCAATAAACATTCACGGACCTAATGGAAGTGTGAGCACGACCGCGCTGCTAGACGACGGCTCGACCGTGTCACTGGTTGGCGCTTCGCTGGCGGAGAGCGTGGGGCTGCGCGGCCGCCTGGAGTCCCTCCGTGTGTGCGGCGCGTGGAACGATACCGAACTAGTGTGCAGCGCGCAAAGGGCGAAGATGACATTGAGTGGCAGTGATAACGAGATGTTTACAATAGATATGCGAATTGTCAAAGAATTAAACCTACCACCACAAAGTTTGCCTACAGTAAATACCAAGAACTACTCGCACCTATGTGACGTCAGTCATAATTTATGTACAGAAACACAACAACAACCACAAGTCTTAATCGGACAAGATAACTGTCACCTTCTCTTACCGTTGGAAATGAGAGTGGGTAAACCCGATGAACCCTGTGCCACCCGAACTCCCCTGGGTTGGTGCCTGCATGGAAGGGTACCTAATGGTTACTTACCTGACTCTACCTTACGTCACTCCACATTGTTTGTTACTAGTGACGTCATAGAAACAGAATCCACACTGCGAGAGATCCAGGAGGAGGTTCGAAGGTCATTCTCAATCGAGTCCATGGGCGTGTCTGGCAAGCCCAGACAGAACTCTGAAGACTTACGCGCTGTTGAAATTTTAGAACGAACTTCTGTACTCATCAAAGGTCAATGGCACGTCGGCTTACCTTGGCGGGACGAGACATCTGTGATGCCGGACTCGTACCCAGCGGCGCTGGGTAGACTGAAAGGAGTAGAACTAAAATTAAAAAGAAGCAAAGAATATGCGAAAAGATACGAAGAACGCATACGACATCTATTTGATAACGACTACGCAAAAAGATGTCACAACCTAAATGTTACACGGCCGAGAACTTGGTACTTACCTCACTTCGGGGTCGATAACCCCAACAAGAAGAAACTGCGATTAGTCTTCGACGCAGCTGCGAAAACAAATGGGTTATCACTTAACGATTATTTATTAAAAGGCCCTGACCTACTTATGTCATTATTCGGCATTATGTTACGTTTTAGAGAAAACCGAGTAGCCGTATCTGGAGATATTAAAGATATGTTTCTCCGAGTGAAAATTCGACCGGAGGATCAGGATGCCTTCCGATTTCTATACAGAGAAGACCCAGATGGACCCATAAATACCTACTTGATGACGTCACTAATATTTGGTGCTAATTGCTCGCCCTTTATAGCGCAATTTGTAAAAAACAAAAACGCTAAACAGTATGAGTCATCAATGCCTGCTGCGGCTTCTGCTATATACAAAAGTCATTATATGGATGATTATATAGACAGCCTACCGGACGAAGATACCGCGACACAGCTGATTCATGACGTCATATCCATCCACCAGAAAGGCGGATTTGAGATGCGGAATTGGACGAGTAACAGCAAACAAGTACTTGCGAGCCTACCTAAACATTTACTGGGCGAGGCAGCTGTCAAATTCAAAATCGGGCAACAGTATGAAGGCGAACGCACGCTTGGATTGATTTGGCATCCGAGTGACGATACTTTGAGATTCGACGTATCTTTCAAGCGGATACCCGAAAGTATTATAAATGGGACACAAAAGCCTACCAAGAGGGAAATGTTACGTGTGATAATGTCAATTTTTGACGTATATGGCATACTAGCACCGTACACGATTATTGGAAAAATTATATTACAAGAAACATGGAAATTAAATATCAGTTGGGATGATAGTGTACCCGATTCAGTGTTCGAGAAATGGTCTAAATGGATTTGTTTATTGAAAACAC
Source organism: Ceramica pisi (assembly GCA_963859965.1). Taxonomy (NCBI): domain Eukaryota; kingdom Metazoa; phylum Arthropoda; class Insecta; order Lepidoptera; family Noctuidae; genus Ceramica; species Ceramica pisi. The sequence goes on from OY982555.1 coordinate 6,040,469, forward strand.
TGCAAGATTTTACCTTGCCCAGGCACTATCCAGCTGCTACCGCGGGAGTGAGCGAGAAGAAAAATAAAACCTCGCCATCGGCATCCACCTCAAGCGCCGCGGCTACGAGCGCTACGAATATTGCTACGAGCGTAGCCGACGGGGCGTCCGCTACGAGTGCTACGACGAAACGCTGTTGTGATAGCAATTATGACCGAAAGATAATTACTCAAAATAGTTATATGGACCTACAATTGCATGTATTTTGTGATAGTTCGAGTAAGGCAATTTGCGCCGTGGCGTACTGGCGATGGACTGACGACGAAGATAATACACGCGTAGCATTCATCACGAGTAAATGTCGGGTTGTAGGCAACAAACCGATAACAATCCCGCGCTCGGAACTTCAAGCTGCTGTCCTAGCGGCCAGGCTGGCAGATTCAGTTGAGAGAGAACATACCATAAAGCCTGAGCGACGAACATTCTGGAGTGACTCGACGACAGTGCTACACTGGATAAGAAATGATGCTCGCGACTACAAAGTTTACGTAGCAAATCGTTTAGGCGAAATCGATGAGTTAACGAAGGTTAATGAATGGCGATACGTGCCCACCAAATTAAACGTGGCTGATATTGCCACGAGAGAAAACTACACCTGCCCCGTCCTGCAAGATGACTGGATTTACGGACCTACATTCTTAAGATGCAAAGAAGTCGAGTGGCCGCATGACGTCATATCTGTTGACACCGAAATACCATCGGAGTGTAGTATTAACTTAATAAGAATGGATGCACAAGAAATTAACTTACCCGTACCCGATGCTACTCGATTTAGTTCCTGGCTTCGCCTGCGTCGATCGGCTTCTTTAGTACTGAAGTTCATAAATAAATGCAAGAAACTTACTTGTGAGTTCGATGAGACTATGAAGATGGCTGAAATATTATTACTCAAGAAATCACAAGCTGATTCGTTCAGAACAGAGTTCACTGAAATAATAAACAATAGATGTGTACCAAAAACAAGCAACATACTTACCTTGTCACCTTACCTGGACGAACACGGAGTCATGCGCGTCGGTGGCCGCATTGGAGCTGCTCCTGGCATCTTACCTGAAACGAAAAACCCTGTAATATTAGATGGAAGGAGTTACCTTGCGAGATTAATCGTCAAATATTATCATCACTACTACGCACACGGTAATCAAGAAACAGTAGTAAATGAAATCAAGCAAAGGTACTGGATCACTAGACTGAGACCTACTGTTAAAAATGTCACATCTAAATGCTCAACATGCAGAATAAGAAAAGCCAATCCAGAAGCACCAAGAATGGGGGACTTACCCGGAGCTCGCATGGCTCATCATGAACGGCCATTCACTTACTGCGGCGTGGATTTATTTGGTCCCATGGAAGTGACGGTGGGAAGGCGCCGCGAGAAAAGATATGGCGTCTTATTCACTTGCTTGACAGTACGTGCAATCCATCTAGAAGTAGTCACTAAACTATCAACCGACTCCTTTATTATGGCCTTACGAAGGATGGCCGCGAGAAGAGGATGGCCCCAGTATTTGTACTCGGACAACGGTACAAACTTTCGAGGAGCGGATACGGAACTAAAAAGGTCTATTAAAGAACTAGACGAAGAAGTGCTGAAAGATGAGGCCTTAAATCGCGGAACCAAATGGACTTTTATACCGCCCGCGAGTCCCCACTGGGGTGGGGCATGGGAAAGACTCATCAGAAGCGTAAAAACCAGCCTGAAAATAATTTTAAAAGAACGCGCTCCCAGGGATGAAACTCTGAACACGCTGTTGACAGAAGTAGAGAATATGGTGAACAGCCGGCCGTTAACTCACGTGTCTGTAGACCCAAATGACCCTGAAACGTTAACTCCTAATCATTTCTTGCTGGGCTCATCATCTGGCTTACCTCACATCGGAAAATTTGATGATTCGGACGGATACCTGCGAAAACAATGGCGAATTTCCCAAAGATTAGCTGACATGTACTGGCGCCGATGGGTGAAGGAAGTCCTGCCAAATTTACTGCCGCGCAAGAAGTGGCAAGAGGAACGAAGAAATTTGAAAGTGGGAGACTTCGTACTGATAGCGGACCCTGACAGCCCCCGCAACTCTTGGCCCAAAGGAGTTATTCAGGAGGTTATCCCTGGAAAAGACGGCCGGGTAAGAATGATCCGGTTGAAGACCAAAACAGGAATAATGACGAGACCGGTCACACGTGTCGCTCGAGTACCTGTCGATGGTGAGTGCTGCTGAAGCAGCACTGGGGTGGGGCGTGTTAAAATCATTACTTCATAATACCTAAAAACTTAAAATGTAAGAAGGGAGCGCGCGGGGTCCATGCGGGGAGAGGGGCGAGCGAGTTCCGAACCGCCATCTTGATCGTTGTTGACGCAGTGTCGAATCTATCGTGAAGCTACTGCGCGCGCTTCCTTTACCATAAAAAAATCTTGTAATCCAACCTCGTAAACGAAAATATAACTCTGTATTTTTGAAACTGTGTTGTTTACTACCATCCACAAGTCCACAACCGTAACACCATACTTAGAACTGAAACTCAAAAAATTTTTTTTTCGTTGAACCCATACTTGGGTATCTATGGATAGGTCTTCAAAAATGATATTGAGGTTTCTTCCAAAGTGGCAAAATATGTCCCCCCCCCTCCCCGTAACTTCTAAAATAAGAGAATGATAAATCTAAAAAAATATATGATGTATATTACCATGTAAACTAACAGCGAAAATTGGTTTGAACATGATCTAGAAAGTAGTTTTTTTTAATACGTCTTATATCGTAAATCGCAACTTTTGCTTATAATATATACCTACAGGTTTGTACGGAACCCTCGGTGCGCGAGTCCGACTCGCACTTGGCCGGTTTTTTTTATTTGTAGTGTTTTATTTAAAAATTCTGTTTTATTTTATTTTATTTATTTGGCTCACCAACAATTGAGTACACTCATACAATTATGGAATACATACAATCAAATTCGGGTCTAGTGTATCAATCTCTTACAGGTAAGCACATCATGCATTACATACTTACTGGTTAAATTGAAATTGTATAAAGGCTACTTACAATTAGAGGGTATTTAAATATATAAAGAACAATCAGGCTCCTCAAGCCAAATTCAAAACTAAAAAATTGAAATAAAACAATAAAAAATTGCAGAAACAAAATTGAGACAGAAATAAAATTATAATCGAATTAAAATCATAATAAAATTAAATAAATTCAAAATAATTAAGATTAAACATGACAATATTAAAATCCAACAGAAACATAATCAAAATGAATTAAACTAAAACACTTAATTTAAATGTTTAATAATAAAATGCAAGTTGGTGCCCCATTACATTTGAAATGTCTAACGGGGCCTCTGCGAGTTGGTTTCGGCCCCTCGTAGGTACGCCTACCAAAGGACTGGGTCTCCAGAGACCCGAGAAAGTAAAAAAAAAAACAAAATATTCAAGAATAACGATTACTAAATCAATTGAACTATTAGCTTAAGCAGTAATTTATTATGTGTTTGTGTAAAACTGAAAGTCACATCAAGATGGTTTAACCTCTTTATTTAACTACCTAAACCTACTTTTAATGTTTTTTTTTTACTATTGATAGGCATACGTTTGACCATTAACTCACCAGATGGTAAGCGATGATGTGGTCTAAGATGGAGCACGCTTGCCTAGATGTAAACTATTCACTGACTCCCAGGTTGTAGCTATCGGGAAACTCAGACTCAAGCAGGGAAATCCACTCCTAAGCTATAGTTACGCACAATAAATGTGTTTCCAAAACGATTCTCTAAATGTGGTAATTTTAAGGAATCCCAGAACATAATGACTTAGTTAAATGTCGAACAGTTATTGTTTGCTTTAAGCTACATAATAGAGTCAAGTCGTGAAGTTTAACTAGCACTTAAGGCAAAGTCGATGTTTACTTATCAACCTTTTATTTTGCGAAGTTAATTCTGAGAAGATAGAATATAGGAATTATTTATTTTTAGTTCATTAATCCGCCCCACTGTAGGGCAAAGGCCTCCCTTTCTTCCTTCCATTCTTCCCGGCTCTGGGCTAATGTGGACCAATCCTGTCGATCGATAAGCATCAAGCGCGTCCCGCCATTTTCGCCTGGGTATGCCACGATGCCGCCCGATATTTGCGAGATCCACATTGTGGTTGCTTTGGCCTATTAATCGTTTGACATGAGCAGACGTGTCCGGCCCAGTCCCATTTAAGCATGACAGGTTTTTGAGTGACGCGTGACGTCGGAATTTGTGTTAGAATTGATTTCTAATAAAAAAATCCGACCGAACTGTAAGAGATATTACAGCCCACGAGTGTGAGCGTAAATATTATATATATATAGCGAGTAAAAGCCAGTCGCATGAAAGCACTCGCTTGAAGCCGTGCGTCAAAATTATTGAAACTTTTACGCAAGTAATGTAAGTTGTTTCGACCGTCAAGCGAGCATCGCCGAGAGTGTCGCTGAGCGAGTACAATCGTTGATAGCTCTTGTTGCTGAGGTCAACTAGATTTTTTTTTATCGAGTAACTTTGAATTTTCTTTCTATCGAGTAAACTACAAGTAATTGTGTTTATATAGTCTACTATTTTTAGAGTGAATCCTTATATATCGTATAATTATTAATTAATTTAATAGGTATATAAAAATGAATCGCTGAATGTGTTGCTAAGCGCAAATCTCGAGAACAGCTGAACCGATTTCGCTGAATCTTTTTTGTTGTGTTTGTTATTATCAGGAGAAGGTTTTTATGTAACAAACAAATAAGAAAGTTGCCAGTTGACGGGAGCGAAGCTGCTGGGGACAGCTAGTTGTTTATTTAATTAATAATTATTATTTTACTATTAATTATATAAACAATTAATAATTATACGATATATAAGGATTCAAAAAGTAAAGTTAAACAATAACGATGCAGCAAGGGATCAAACGAACAACAATTACGTATCGATTTCGTTACGTTACCTCGGTGCGCTCTTAAGATAAAATCATACTATCTTCGCCTTAACTATCAAGTAAACGAATGCAATAATCAAGTCTGCAACGCAATTGTTGTCTCACAGATAAGTATTGGTCACAGATACCGACTGGCTGACCACGACAACTATGAACTTTAGAACTTGTTTTAAAATGTTTCGTGGATCTTTTGTGAGCTTGCTGGTCGATAATTTATTTAAACATGTACAAGTGATCGTTCGGGTGAAGTGATCACAAAGTAAGAATAAGAAATAGATATCAGCTCGGTACTCTTGAAAAAAATTAAAAAATGAGAAAAGAAACGACGAAAAATTCCAACTCTGGGGGTGTCCAGAATCATGCCCTGGACCCATTGAAATCGTTTGTGCGTCGATGTCAGATACACGCGGTATTATAAAAACATCACATCACGGACGAAGCATTTCCATGATACACATTTACGCGTATGCGTATTGCTAACGTATTTATTGTCTAGTAGGAGTTGTAGGTACAGGACATTTGAATTTACAATGGAAATATAGCAGGTAGGTAAGTACTATGTTTTGTTTCTGTAGGATAGCACAGTCCTCTTACACACTAATCTGGCACTTGAGTAGGTACATACTACAGGGCCAGGCTCATCCAACAAACCGCCACCCTCTAACCGCGTTTACCTCATCACTTATTTTTTAATACACTAGCTGACCCACGCAACTTCGTCTGCATGACATTTTCCATTAATGCTCGGCTCATTTTAGTCTTAGCGTGATGATATGTAGCCTATAGCCTTTCTCGATACATGGGCTATCTAATACTGAAATAATTTTTCAAATCGGACCAGTAGTTCCTGAGATTACCCCCTACATACAAACTTACAAACAAATGTTACCTCTTTATAATATTAGTATAGATATAATATGTAGTATATTACATTTATTTATTTTGATTTGTCCAAGCAATCCAGTAATACGACAGCCCCATTTTTAATAGTGTCGGAGTAATGATTGGGTTTTTAATGTAAAACAATTTATCAATTTATAATGAACTTAATTAAGTACGGGTGGCAACCCTATGCCACTGCAACTTTTTTGATGAGAATATAAATATCTGGCTACAAAGACTTATAAGCAAGTCTCTTCCTATCATTTTATTTTGATAAAATCACAACATATTTAAAAAAAAGTCTTATGATTCAGACAGAGTCCATAAATTGGTAAGTGTACAAATATTTAGAAACAAGTGTTTGTAGGTACTTTTAACTATTGGAAAAAAATCAATTTTGGCATAAATGTATATCTAGGTATATACTCGTACCTACGCCACAGAAAATGCAAACGCAAATGTATTCACTATTTTTTTAACGAATTTGTTGGAGGAGTTTAAAAATTAACCGCCTCCGTATCAAATCGTCATATTCTCAAAACGTCCTAAAACAACAATTAAAATGGGAAAACTACATTCGTCTAAGTACCTATACTTTTATTTTTTAAGTTTCTTGTGTGTACATAAATAAATAAACTAAATTAAAAAAAGTTCACGTGCGATATCGCGCCAAAAGCTAATAATCGATATTTCTGCTTGCATATAATTATTGTAAACAAAATGGACCGAAGTTCTCAGTACGTGGTCAGAAATAATAGAATATTGTCACAATACGATTCGTATGTCCGTCCGTGGCGCAATACCGGCCGCATTTCTGGCCATTATGTGCCCAAAGCCGGTCACGGTTCGACTGTTTGTCACCTATTATTAGATATTATGCTGTTTGGCAATCCGTTTCACTTTTTGGTAATTACTGTGTGTCATGCTTTGTTGTCTTTGATATTATGCAATCGGGATTTGTAATGGACTAGCTGATTTCCGCGCCTTCGTCCGCGTAGACGTCGGTTATCATCGTACAGTTTCCCTTTCGAGTTCCCCTCTTGAAGTTCGGATTACTTTATTTTTGTTTTGCGGATGTTTATTTTGTTAAATAAATCAACATTCCAAACTTTTATTTTGTTTTGATTCACCTTATACACTAAAAATAGAAAATGAGACTCCTAACTAAAATATGGCGTCAAAAAATTCGTCCCCATCGCTATCGACTGGAAGTGAGCCCGAAAAACTGGCGGCATTGCCACGTTGTATGGCAATGCTTATCCTCTGTCCGAGGTAAAAGCCAGCCCTTGGGTCACGCGAAGCGTCAACTAAGCGTTCTAGATCTTTAAATATGAGGTGAGCACTTGGACCCCATGGTCCAAGAGTTTGAACCCCAAACGGCTCAAAAATGTATATTTCCGCCGATTGCGGTTTTTCGCAGCCGAAGCGGCAGAACCAGCACAGCACGACGAGCTAGGAAGAAGGGATGGCGCAAGAGTATCGACACAAGTAGCGTCCCACACTAAAGGCACCTTTTAGTTTTCGGTGTGCGTTGATAGTCAGCCAAGAAAATCGATTAATTAAAAAACTATCACGGTTTATGAGATACAGCCTGTTGACAGATAGCGAAGTCTTAATATAATAGGGTCCCGTTTTACCCTTTGGGTACAGAACCCTAAAAAAGGGGCGACTGAGCGAGTCTATCTAAGCTCATAGCTCGCTACTGCCTTCCGTCAAATTATTCTAATAACTGTGCCGGCCAAAGAGAATTAAACCACTTGGTGTCGGCGGATGATATCAGTAACCCATATTTCATTTGACGACACGGTTGGCGCAGTGGTTGAGCGATTGACTGCTGCGCAGCATGTCGCGGGTTCGATTCCCGCACGGAACAAATATTTGTAAGACCTACATGTATTTGTTCTGAGTCTGGGTGTTTTTCTATCTATAATATGTATGTATTTACAAAAAAAAAAAAAATGTATATAAGTAGTTTATCAGCCATATCGTTACCATAACACAAGCATTAGGTTGCTTAGCTTGAGACTATATGGCGTTGTGTGAAATGTCCAAGGATATTACAAGGATATTATTATTATATTCAACAGTCGGACTAATAAGTCACTAACTATTATATCTCCATCTCGTAGTCCCAATAATCTGATCTTAATCACTAGACACGGAGTTTTTAAGTGTTCCGAAAATACGTGACAAACGGAACCCTATTTGTGGATGACTCTGATGTCTGTCTGTCTTTCTGTGTGTCCGTCTGTCACAGCCAGTTTTCTTCGGATATACTGCACCGATTCTGTTGAAACTTGGTACATAGGTATATGGACTTACATGTGACCCAAACACGCACGCGTTACGTAAATAAATAAATTTTGAGTATGGGGGTCACAATTGGGGGTCTCAACAAATAGATTTGCTTACTGTATCGTGTGACATAACAAATGAAAGGGCTTACTGTGTAGGTTTTTTTTAAATAATTTCAATATAAAAATACTAGCTGACCCGCGCAACTTAGTCTGCGTAACATTTTTCATTACTGATCCGCTCATAATGGTCTTAGCGTGATGATATATAGCCTATAGCCTTCCTCGATAAATGGCCTACCTAACACTGAAAGAATTTTTCAAATCGGACCAGTAGTTCCTGAGATTAGCGCGTTCAACCAAACAAACAAACAATCAAACAAACAAACTCTTTTGCTTTATAATATTAGTATAGATTCGTGACCGAAAACCTTTTGTTTTATCTCGTTATTTAAAAACGCCGTGTAGGTAGGTAAAAGTTTAATTTTTTAAACTTTGATCATACGATCAAAGTTTAAAAAATTAAACTTTGATCGTATGATGTATGATTGGCTTACTTAATAACGATGAGTACAAAATCCAATATGTTGATAGCATCGCTGTTGAAAGGGGCGTGGCTGGTCTTTTTTGCACATACTATGGTATTAAGGCGAAGATTTTACACAGGTATATCCAAGGAGAGTGTATAATATTACATTAAGGTGTGATCTCTTATCATTTGCGACCAAAAGTCGTGCAATTTCATGACAAACTCACAATCACAGTATATTTGGCATGAAAGAAAACTCATTGCACATCAAGAAGGTAAAAACAAATAAGGTCAAAAGCCTACTACTTAAGACTTTTTTTTTACAGGCATAGGTACCTTTTTTTTTTTTTTTTTTTAGGACGGGAAATCATCAAATGACTCCTCCCGCTCTGGGTAAAGCAGGAGGGGGTGTCAGACTCCTACTGACTAAAACCCATCCGTGTTCCTCCTAATGCCCTTTTTTGCGTTCCAGGGCCGCGGTGACTCTTTCGAACAAATTCCGCAACCCCGGCAGGCAGGCATAGGTACCTACGTTTTATTTATAGGCATACCTATGACCATTGCACTGACCAGTATCTCACCTGATGGTTAGCGATAAACAATAATAGTTAAAAATAAAAGCCTAGAACAATGATATATAAGACTATAGATACGTTGTCCGCACTCTAAAATGACAACATGAAATGAAGCCAATTGGCCACATCGCGCTTAGTTACGCACCAACCTGTCGCGCGACACTACGTTTGTTTTGATGTCAATTTGATTATTACTTATTCTGTGACGTAACTGAAGATGTATATTTATCTCCCTCTAACAACAGGCATCCCGCCGTACGGTGACATATTTTCTTTCCCTCTCTTCATGCGTATTAGTAGCTATCTAGTATTTTCGCCGTTTTGCGCCGCAATGTTGGTTTATGACGTGTCTATATAAATAATACGTCATTGGCCTAGATTGATTATCTATATCTATATCTATACTTATAATAAATCTGTAGAGAGGTCAATTCTGTACATGAAATATATTTCCAAAATAACTATCAGGGGGTGATTAGGGATCAATACTGATGCCAAAAATGCAATCAGTAAAATTTTTGTCTGTCTGTCTGTCTGTCTGTCTGTCTGTCTGTCTGTATAACCGTTATAGAAACAAAAACTACTCAACGGATTTTAACAAAACTTGGTACAATTATTATTCATACTCATGAGCAGGTTATAGTATACTTTTTATCACGCTACAATCAATAGAAAAAAGAAAAAAAATAGAAAATGTGAAAGTTTGGTTGTTTGTTACTCAATCACGCCAGAACGGCTTAACGGATCTTAATGAAATTTAGAACAAAGATAGATTATAGTCTGGAATAGCACATAAGCTACTTTTAATCCCGGAAACATGTTCCCTAGGGATCACGCGGGCGAAGCCGCTGGCAGAAGCTAGTAATATAATATTTTTAGTTGTATGTAAAAAATATATTTAACAAACAGATATTAATAATATATTGCACACAATCATTCTCATTTTCCTGCCCTTATCCAATGTTACTTGGGGTAAGTACCTAATACATACAATTATAGTACCAATTTTTTTTATGTCTATCGAAGAATACATCTCACTTGCTATATTACAAAACGTTTTGGGAATACATTCATTGTACAGCTAAGGAGTGGAATTCCCTGCCTGAGTCTGTGTTTCCTGATAGCTACAACCTGGGAGTCTTTAAGTCAATAGTGAATAGGTTACTTCTAGGCAAGCGTGCTCCACCTTAGACCGCATCATCGCTTAACATCAGGTGAGATAGCGGTCAAACGTATGCCTAACAATAGTAAAAAAAAAAACATAAAGGACAAAAACAAAAATCTAAATGTTCTCTCTATTATATAGGTACCACAATGAAATAGAGAACAAACAAACAATTTTAATTATAAAGACATTTCACCTAAAGCTAAATTATAAGGAATACTACCTCTAGAATAACTACTAAAAAAGTGGGCAATTTAAATTTAGTAAAAATAAAATAGCAACACAGAAGATAAAAAATCCGCGTCCGTGTTCCATATGTGTACCAAATTTCAACAGAATCGGTCCAGTAGATCTGGAGCAAATCAGACAGACAGACAGACAGATATACACCCGAGTGATCCTAAAAGAGTTCTGTTTTTTAAGGATATTCGTAACCCTACAAATATCTCTCAGCTCTATAGCTTCACCTTTAGGGTGAATGCTCCAACCAGTCCGCGAAATTCAAAATTTCTTACATTTTTTGCGGCTGTAAGACATACTGTAGTTACATACAATTCTGTAACATACTGTAGTTACAGAATTGTAATCATCAAAATCATCAGTACAACGCTCTAAGTTCCTAAAGCTGTAGGAATGACTTTCTCATCTGTTTTTTTTTTGTTCCTAGGCCTTTATGAACTTGGAGGGTTGTATTGGATACCTATGTAGTTACAGAATTGTAATCATCAAAATCATCAGTACAACGCTCTAAGTTCATAAAGCTCTAGGAATGACTTTCTCATCTGTTTTTTTTTTGTTCCTAGGCCTTTATGAACTTGGAGGGTTGTATTGGTGATTTTGATGATTATAATTCTATGACTACATACGTCATATAGCCGCGAATAATATTTTAATCAACATATAACCTAGCACTGGCCTGCAAATTGCAAAAAACGTAAGAAAATTTAAATTTCGCGGGCTGGTTGGAGCATTCACCTTAAACGAATAACTTTGTGTGAGTGTCCATGGAGTTTCTTGCACGTTCTTCTCCATAGGATTTACTCTTGTTGCAGAACAACTTGCTGCTCTTGTTGCTAGCGCGGCAGAATTAGCTTCATCTATTTGATTGACAGACCTTGACTATTCAAAAGTGCCTGTAAACTGGTCTATTTAAAATAAAGGATTTTGTAATTTGTATTTGTACTTCGCCTTAATCCATAGGTACGTGTGTTACTCATTGAAATATCAATTAAGAATAACCATTAAAAAGTTCAATATTTATTCTGACGCACCAATGTGATGTAGTTGATATGATCTGTATCATGCCCTGTAGTTCTTGATGGTGTGGGCAGAACTTCAGGTCATTGCTACATGGAGTTATTATGGGGAGCACGCTTGTTTAGCTTTAAAAATAACTTAAGTGCAATGGTGTATTCAAACTGACTTGAAAGGAAATGTTTCATTGAATTTTCTTTTACGTCAGTAGGTCACTTGCATAAAAATCATACCTACGTATTGAAATACTCGTACATAATAATGTTATGCCAAATCGCCTTAAATAACTTTTGAAGTTGGCACAGTATGGGGAACCCCCAAAATTTATTGTTTTTTTTTTTCTAGTTTTGTGTGAAAATCTTAATGCGGTTCACAGAATACATCTATTTACCAAGTTTCAACAGCATAGTTCTTATAGTTTCGGAAAAAAGTGGCTGTGATGTGACATACGGACGGACAGACAGACAGACATGACGAATCTATAAGGGTTCCGTTTTTTGCCATTCGGCTACGGAACGCTAAAAACGGGATTTGCACGTACGAAGTCGTGGGCATACGCTAGTAGTAGTATATAAAATTCTTTCGTTAATGAGTGACTGACAGACAACGCACAGCCAAAAGTACTGGTCGTAGAAAGCTGGCATTTGGCATGTAATTTCTTTACACTCCACGGAAAATCCAGCCTTAGTGCGGGATGCACTAAGAGTGGATTTCCCAAAATTTCTGCGTGAAAGGGAAAAACGGCATATTATATATTTTTTTAAACGTTGCCCCACACTAGGAATTAGTCCTGTATCGTGGGTGTGTTTACAAAATAAATACACATATTAAAACAGCCAGACCCGGAAGAACTATCTGTAGGCGATAAAAAAAATTGTTCCGTGCAGGATTCAAAACCGCGACATGCAACGCAGCAGGCTCAACCACTCCGGAGTCGCGGGATTATTCGCAAGAGACACCGTGGCTCCGGAACACAAAGGGCAATGAAGGAACATGGATGGGTTTTAGTCAGTAGAAGACACTCCCTCCCGCTACACCCAGAGCGGGAGGAGTCATTGGATGATTTCCCATCCCTAAATAAAAAAAGCAGGCTCAACCACAGCGCCAACCGTGTCTTCAAAATTTGCGGCATATGCGCGTACGCAGTCGGAAGCCAGTATTGCACAAAGTAATGCAGTCTTTGTATTTTCTTGTTTTAATCGTGTCTATTTCGTCACCTGGCCCCGTGTTGTTTTGTCATGAACAAGCGACTTGCAGGTTTGTCCCCTACCATAGATTTAGGCCTTCCTTTTCCTACTAATATTATAAATGCGAAAGTTTGTGAGTATGTATGGATGTTTGTTACTCTTTCACGCAAATACTACTGAACCGATTACGATGAAATTTGGTATGTAGGTAGCTGAAGACCCAGAATAACACATAGGCTACTTTTTATCCCGGAGTTTCTGAGGGATATGTACATCAGAACGTTCGGCCAGTCGAAATAGGGAGCTGGCTGCTACTCCAGTTTTTAGTGACGATTATGTGACGCATAAAGATGCCAGCCAAAGAATTTGTGACAGAACGGATCGAAAGTTAGAAGCATTTATTTATGGCCGAACGAATTGATATCAGGACGTTCGGCCAACCTGAATCTCCATAACTGAGGACCTGAGAGGAACTGTTACTGAATAAAGATTTAGTGACGATTTGGTGACAAACAACCAATGCTTTAGTTTTACTCGTAATGCCACCGAATAAAAATAAAATGAATTTTGTTTCCTGGAACATCAGGACGTTCGGCCAACGTAATCTCCATAACTGAGGACCTGAGAGAAACCGTTAATGAATAGAGATTTAGTGACGAGACTGAAACTAATTATTATTGCTTTATTTTTTTTTGTGACGGCTCCTTTAAATAGTAAAATGAAAATTTAACATATAACCTCAAAACATTGGGATTATCGATTCCTCCACAAGGAAGAAGCCTAGAGAAACCGATAATGAATAAAGATTTAGTGACGAGACTGAAACTAATTATTATTGCTTTATTTTTGTTTGTGACGGCCCCTTTAAATAGTAAAATGAAAATTTAACATATAACCTCAAAACATTGGGATTATTGATTCCTCCACAACGAAGAAGCCTAGACGACGCGTAAGACCCCTGATGTGTTATAGGTTTTCAGTGCAATGGTGTCAGTATTTTTGTTGATTCAAAATTAATCCATAAAAATGCACTATTGTGGATGGCGACTGAAATAGGGTGACCATGTATTCCATCGAAGTATTTATCAAGTACCTAGGTACCTTTTTACCTACTGAATGAAGCAAAACACGTCGTAATATTAAAAATTATACAGGTACAAGCAACGTTGAGCTGATGCATGCATACCAGTGTCCACTTATGATGTTTTTGTTATATTAGTCGTGTCTATTTTGGCTAAAAGCAAACAAAAGTGGAAAGGTGACTGACATTGGAGATTGGAAAAATTGAAGTACAAGAATACTTCATCACTTTCCATCAGGTGAGATTTGGGCCAAGAGATTCCCCGTTTCGCATTAAAAACAAACATAAATGGGCACACAAATTAAAAAATGCTTTATTTATAATCATCCAAAAAAAGCGGTAGGTAGTTAGGTAAGTACATAATAAATTGTACTTTTTAGAATTACAGTTAAATAATAACTATTCATTTAAAGAACAAACTATATAGGTACACTTACAATAGAAAAAAAAAACTCCTTACTAAAATATGGCGTCAAAGAATTCGTCCCCACCCCATCGCTATCAACTGGAGCCCAAAAGACTGGCTGTATTGCCACGTTGTATGGCAATGCTTATCCTCTATCCAAGGTAAAAGCCAGCTCTTGGGTCATTCGAAGCGTCAACTAAGCGTTTTGCTAGATCTTTGAATAGGACGTGAGCCCTCGGACCCCACGGTCCAAGAGTTTCAACCCCAAACGGCTCAAAAATGTAGTTGCCATAAGGCCACTATATTTCTGCCGTTTGAAGTTTTCAGCAGCCGAAGCCGCAGAACCAGCACAGCACGACGAGCTAGGAAGATGGGATGGCGCAAGAGTATCGACACAAGTTTAGTAGCGTCCCACACTAAAGGCCTACCCATCTTCCATAGAAATAAAGACATACCGTCCGGTCTTTTGCCATCGTCGCGTGCCAGGCCAATGGGTTCTTATACGGCTGGCACGTTAAATTGGTTCACCACGAGAGAAGATAGATCGATTTGACAGCTTCTTGTGTTTATTGCTCGGTGACTGACTTGAAACTTGTCAAATCGGATTTCTTTCGGTGGTGGCCCGACAATATTATTACTAGTTTGATAAACTTGATTACACATTTTTAAAATGAAATAACATTTCTATAGATGAACCACAGTAAGATAATACAATAACTACACCAAATGAACTCTTAAAAATACTAGTCGACAACATCACGGCTTTCTTTCCGGTAAGGTCAGCCAGAACTTAAGCTACCCATTTTCGATAGTCCTGTGTGGTTCTATTATAGTACCAAATGATCTCTGCACCTGACCTCGATGACATCACACTAGTGACATGACTGGCGACTTGGCGAGCGAGAGACAGTAAGGCGCCGGAAAGTTGCGGGGGAAGGAACGCATTCCACGCGCGTGCAGAGATCCCTTGGTAGGTACTATAGCAGAAATTGATAAGAAAACTAGTGGTGTCCTATTGGTCGAAATTCGATCGATAGTTTCATTTTTTTTTATTCATGTGATAGTGACAGACAGAAAAATAATAAAAAGTAGAAGCAAAGAAGCCACATCATAACGCATGGTGTGTGTGTAATGTTTTTTATATTTTTTTTATTATTACACACACATACATATTAAACCTATATAAAATTTTAGTTATCTGCACTCCTCATATTCCTCCGTCCACGTATATATTTATTTTGTTGCAATACCTACATCGTCACCTTATAACTATTTCGACGTGATATGCTTCATTCAGTAGATAAAAAGCACCTACTCGATAAATACTTGTTTCGTTGGAATACATGGTCACCCTATTTCAGTCGCCATCCGCCATAGTGCATTTTTATAGATTAATCTTGAATCAACAAAAATACTGACACCATTGCACTGAAACTGAAAATATATAACACATCAGGGGTTTTACGAGTCGTCTAGGCTTCTTCATTGGGGAGTAATCGATAATCCCAATGTTTTGAGGTTATAATGTTAAATATTCAATTTACTATTTAAAGGGGCCGTCACAAAAAAAAATAAAACAATAAAAGTTCGTTTCAGTGTCGTCACTAAATCTTTATTGATTAACGGTTTCTCTAGCTTTCTTCCATGTGGAGGAATCGATAATCCCAATGTTTTGAGGTTATATGTTAAATTTACATTTTACTATTTAAAGGAGCCGTCACAAAAAAAAAAAAAGCAATTATAATTAGTTTCAGTCTCGTCACTAAATCTTTATTCATTATCGGTTTCTCTAGGCTTCTTCCTTGTGGAGGAATCGATAATCCCAATGTTTTGAGGTTATATGTTAAATTTTCATTTTACTATTTAAAGGAGCCGTCACAAAAAAAAATAAAGCAATTATAATTAGTTTCAGTCTCGTCACTAAATCTTTATTCATTAACGGTTTCTCTCAGGTCCTCAGTTATGGAGATTACGTTGGCCGAACGTCCTGATGTTCCAGGAACCAAAATTCATTTTACTTTTATCCGGTGGCATTACGAGTAAAACTAAAGCATTGGTTGTTTGTCACCAAATCGTCACTAAATCTTTATTCAGTAACAGTTTCTCTGAGGTCCTCAATAATGGAGATTCAGGTTGGCCGAACGTCCTGATATCAGTTCGTTCGGCCATAAATAAATGCTTCTAACTTTCGATCCGTTCTGTCACAAATTCTTTGGCTGGCATCTTTATGCGTCACATAATCGTCACTAAAAACTGGAGTAGCAGCCAGCTCCCTATCTCGACTGGCCGAACGTTCTGATGTACATTGAGGGATCGGGATTTACACGGGAATAACGAGAATTTATACGCGGACGAAGTCGCGGGCGGCCTCTAGTATACCGCGTGTATCTGACATTGACGCACAAACGATTTCCATGGGTCCAGGGCATGATTCTGGACACCCCAGTGTTGGAATTTTTCGTCGGTTCTTTTCTGATTTTTTTTAAGAGTACTACAAAGTATCCGCTCAGCTGAGCTGATATTATTTGTGGCTTTATTCAGATTGCTCTTTTTAGTGAAAGTAGTTATTTAATTATTTTTTGATTAAAAATCTCATTGGGTTAGGTCAGAATAACGATTATGAGCAGTCTAAAGTAAAAAAACCCTTGAAAAAAATAAAAAAATGAGAAAAAAGCCGACGAAAAATTCTAAGTCTAGGGTGTCCAGAATCATGCCCCGGACCCATGGAAATCGTTTGTGCGTCGATGTCAGATACACGCGGTATGATAAATAAGGAGATATTTATGCCCGCTGGACGAAAATATATCGGAACCTAGTGTCTCCAGTACACTCCTTCCAAACGCCAACTACTACACATACACTTTAGTAAAAGCAATAGATACGCAGTCGCGAATACACCCGCAGTTCTCAAAACAGAACGTACTATACAATCAATAGGCTTGTGTCCTTAATAAATCGAATTAGTCCATCAGTTAGATTATCAACAAATATTTGACCCGTGTTCTTTTGTTACGGTAACCAAAATTGACGCAGTCACGACGCTTTTAAAATTCTCAATACGTCACACCTTCGCATAAGTTTTAGTGAGTCGTGACGTCACGAGCCCCGACTCCCGAGTTTTGATGCGTTTTATCTTTGTCAATATTCATTGATTTTTTTTTTTTTTTACTTGGTATGGGTTTGCTCTTGACTCTAGTCTTGGACAGAGATGACAGAGACAAAGTCTACGTTGGAGCGAGCTTACCCAGAAGTAGCCTGTTCACTCTAACTTTGAAAAGATTAGGGTTGTAAGCATTCGGAAACACAGACGCAGGCAAAGAGTTCCACTCCTTTGATTTACAAAAACAAAAAATACGTGTCCATTATTTTTCAATAGTGTTACTGACGGACTAAATAGTTTTGCAATTTGTGGATGATGGAATCTAGCCTATTATAAAACTTATCGTTTCAAACACAGCGTGTATTTAACATACACCGTACAACTTACCCGCACACAAAAGTGGACGCTATCGTTGTGCTGTACAAAAACTTGTATATATTTCTGTGAGGCCTTCCGTTCAATTGAGTCAGTTGATATATTGTTAGAGAAGCTCATGACTAATGCCACACGGGACGATCTTCAAGGTTAATCAACGTTTGCCAAGGTTGGTCCGTAGATTGGTGACCATCTTAACGTATCAAGTTGCCTCCGTACCTCGGAAAGCACATTAAGCCTTTGGTAATTTGTAGATCTTTGGCAGTCGTTACGGATCTGACTCCAGTCGCCATGAAGTACCGTTACTCAGGCAGGTTATAGGTTGTGGAGGGCCGGCTGGCAATCATTCCATGTAAAACTGGTAATCAGCTGAATCCGATTTGACTGGAAGCCGACCCCAATATATTTGGGAAAAGGCCAAGGTAGATGATGTATCTTTAAAAGACACCTGGACTTTTTGAGATGAGACCAGGAAGTGAGACCTTTTACGGAAACGTTCGCTTATGTCCAACCATGGTTTCCTGTTATCGTCATCAGCTGTGCAATTCTGTAAACATGTCGAAGTGAAAACTTAGGCGAAGTGAACTACAAGTGAGCTGTCAACAAACAAGATGGAGTGACAGCTCACTTGTCGTTGACAATTCGTCCAAGTGTACACGGTGAGACGTCGACAGAATAGGCCGGGGGATGGCGCTAATTCGATTTTAATACTAATTGCTTAGAATAATAACGCATAGAAGCCGCGTCTAGAACAAAACCCGAGCAAAATCGTGTGTCCACTTCATTTTCTTTGTGTGCGTGAGCCGAATGTGTCTACGTTCCTCTAACGCACACAGATATAGCTTTCAGTGATACCATTACTAAGCCGTTACCCACAAAATATGGGAAGACGCATTACTATTTTGCTATCAAGGCAAGTATTTTATGTTGTTGGGAACTGGAAAAGGTAAACATGATTTTTCATGTAATATGTCATATTTTTTCGGAAGGTATAATTCAATTTATTTCAAAATAAAAGGAAATAAATCGCATAAAGAATGAGATATTGTTCAATGCGTTTAGAATGCTTGATGGGTTATAATTATAAACAATGTTAAAACATCGGGTTTGATATGAATTAACAGTAAGTATTGTATTTTAAAATTACAAAAATGAAAAACATGAATGAAAGCAATGTGGGTATTTTTTCCTCACAAATAGCAACACTGTGTTATGACAAGTTAGGTTATTAGAATTTTGTTTTATTTATCGATTTACGTAAAAATAGTGCATAGAATGTGAGTACTTATTTGTGAAATGTTATTTTATCACATTTTTTTGTTTTCCTGATGTGCTTTAACATCCTTTCACGCAACAAACTGTCATTTTCAATTATTTACTCGCGAGCTGTGTTCGACGGAACGTGACATTGAGTACTGACGGCCTGGTGGCTAAGTTTGACGGATTAGGCTAAGTTTTAGTTGCCTCACTTTTTGCACTCGTACTAGGTTTCTATGCGTTATTATTCTAAGACTAATTGTCATTTACCTTGAAGCGATTGAGTATGTTTAAAAACTTCGCATCAAGGCCACATGATCGATGTGATTAGGTACAGACGCCAGCATATCAAGGTACCCGAAACTGTCAAATTTTATCAATAAAACTTGAACCTTATAAACAAGCGACGAAAGTTGAAAGTCTATCAATTAAATTTGACCGATTGTTAGCTTGATGTGCTGGCGTATGTACCAGTACCAACAATCTATTTTACATTATTATATGGTTTAGTAACAGCCACACAGGTCGATCTTTAAGGTTAAGCAACGCTTGTCGAGGTTGGTCTGTGGATGGGTGACCATCTTTAAATACCGAGTTTCCTCCGTGCCTCGGAAAGCACGTTAAGCCGTTGGTCCCGGCTGTCATTTGGAGATCTTTGGCAGTCGTTACGGATAGTCAGAAGCCAGAAAATCTGACACCAGTCTTGCCAAGGAGTACCGCGTTACACAGTTAATGTTAATGGGTTGTGGAGGTCTGGTAGGCAGCCGCTCCACGTAAAATACTGGTAATTAGCTGAATCCGGTTTGACTGGATGCCGACCCCAAATAGTTGGGAAAAGGCTAGGCAGATAATGATGAGAAGTTTAGAACATTTTAAGGATATTTTCGATAGATAAATACTATTCGAGTTCGGTACCAACAGTAAGAGCCTCTACATTAAATTGCCATCACAGCTGACTGCCCAACCTGGCGTGTCAAACGGTCCCGCCACATTTCACTAAGCTGTCAATTTTCATTACGTCAACGAAACAAAATGGCGCCCGCACTACCTTCGTATCGCGTGCTTAGTAACACGATATCTGTCTAGCCTATTTAGTGGGTAGCGTGAAGGTATGAAATAATTTGAGATTTTGCTATTTTTATCTGACTATGGTTACCCACCCGCCTACAAACTTAATAGGTTTTTTTTGTGCCAAACTGTGCGGCCAGCAGTGCGCTTCTGTAAACATGCGGCTTGTGAAGGCTTACATCCGAAATTATTATTTCAACTGAAAAATGGTTAAAGAAACCTCACAATGACTTCAAAATAGCTACCCGCTTGAGGAACGAAAGAGACTATAGTATTCAAAAAAAATTTTGGAGTAAATATACCAAAGGGACTGCAGTATTCTTTGACGTTTGATCGCGACCCGTCACAAATTATGTCCATTTCTGTCTAACACACGGTATTTTAATCCTTTTGCTCTTTTCCACTCGATTTATTGACATTTCATACATGCTAAAAATACGAAACACGCCACAGGCGAGTCCATTTTTAGAAAGAAATTAAATGTTTTATTCAGTCTGTGGTATGACGCGAGTTGCGCGATGACGTAGTGTCGAATAAACTTGTTTATTATGTTGTTTGTGAGTGAATTAGTGTTAAGTAATGTTTTATGGGTGCATTGTGATGTGATTAATGTGTGTGCAAGTGAAAATAAACATGTTGGTAAGTATTAGCATGTTTTTTTATGATTTTCCTATCCCTTGTTACACAAGGCGTCCATGTTGTCAGAACGCTATCGTAATTGATTAATTATTAAGTCTAGCTACTTGTTCAGACTAAAAAGTAATTATTATCGCATTTTATGTTTACTGGGCAATAGATTTCAGCCAAAACATAAACAAAACAAACGAAATTTACGTTATGATTAGAATTTTTGTTCCGTGGGTCGGAAGGTAAATAATGCAAAATGGCGGGAAATGGCTAATGTTTGGTGGTAGTTTTTTTTTTTTATATATGTTTTTGTACGGTGGAGTATGTTGTTTGTTATTTATCGTTTTTAGATATAACCCAGCTACCCATACAAGTCATAAAATATATATGTTATCGATTTACTTTTTAAATTATTCCTGTTCAAAGTTCACGTAATGTGTTTTTTTCACCAATATTCAATGTTTACAAATTAGTTAAAAAATATAGAAACTAACCGTTATCATACACTTAACGTAACTATAAGGAGCCGTTTCTCAGCTATACAAATAACAATACACTTGAGTGGTAGCTCTAATAGGAGGCCACTAAAAAAAGGTTAACGTAAACATAAACATCTGGCTTGCAGCTGCCCGCGCTTTGATATTTGGCGCCTGTGCGCTCGACGTTATCACGTGACTCATGCTCGCCGGTGGCCAAGCGGCCCACATGGTGGTAACCAAAATTGACGCAGTCACGACGCTTTTAAAATTCTCAATACGTCACACCTTCGCATAAGTTTTAGTGAGTCGTGACGTCACGAGCCCCGACTCCCGAGTTTTGATGCGTTTTATCTTTGTCAATATTCATTGATTTTTTTTTTTTTTTACTTGGTATGGGTTTGCTCTTGACTCTAGTCTTGGACAGAGATGACAGAGACAAAGTCTACGTTGGAGCGAGCTTACCCAGAAGTAGCCTGTTCACTCTAACTTTGAAAAGATTAGGGTTGTAAGCATTCGGAAACACAGACGCAGGCAAAGAGTTCCACTCCTTTGATTTACAAAAACAAAAAATACGTGTCCATTATTTTTCAATAGTGTTACTGACGGACTAAATAGTTTTGCAATTTGTGGATGATGGAATCTAGCCTATTATAAAACTTATCGTTTCAAACACAGCGTGTATTTAACATACACCGTACAACTTACCCGCACACAAAAGTGGACGCTATCGTTGTGCTGTACAAAAACTTGTATATATTTCTGTGAGGCCTTCCGTTCAATTGAGTCAGTTGATATATTGTTAGAGAAGCTCATGACTAATGCCACACGGGACGATCTTCAAGGTTAATCAACGTTTGCCAAGGTTGGTCCGTAGATTGGTGACCATCTTAACGTATCAAGTTGCCTCCGTACCTCGGAAAGCACATTAAGCCTTTGGTAATTTGTAGATCTTTGGCAGTCGTTACGGATCTGACTCCAGTCGCCATGAAGTACCGTTACTCAGGCAGGTTATAGGTTGTGGAGGGCCGGCTGGCAATCATTCCATGTAAAACTGGTAATCAGCTGAATCCGATTTGACTGGAAGCCGACCCCAATATATTTGGGAAAAGGCCAAGGTAGATGATGTATCTTTAAAAGACACCTGGACTTTTTGAGATGAGACCAGGAAGTGAGACCTTTTACGGAAACGTTCGCTTATGTCCAACCATGGTTTCCTGTTATCGTCATCAGCTGTGCAATTCTGTAAACATGTCGAAGTGAAAACTTAGGCGAAGTGAACTACAAGTGAGCTGTCAACAAACAAGATGGAGTGACAGCTCACTTGTCGTTGACAATTCGTCCAAGTGTACACGGTGAGACGTCGACAGAATAGGCCGGGGGATGGCGCTAATTCGATTTTAATACTAATTGCTTAGAATAATAACGCATAGAAGCCGCGTCTAGAACAAAACCCGAGCAAAATCGTGTGTCCACTTCATTGTCTTTGTGTGCGTGAGCCGAATGTGTCTACGTTCCTCTAACGCACACAGATATAGCTTTCAGTGATACCATTACTAAGCCGTTACCCACAAAATATGGGAAGACGCATTACTATTTTGCTATCAAGGCAAGTATTTTATGTTGTTGGGAACTGGAAAAGGTAAACATGATTTTTCATGTAATATGTCATATTTTTTCGGAAGGTATAATTCAATTTATTTCAAAATAAAAGGAAATAAATCGCATAAAGAATGAGATATTGTTCAATGCGTTTAGAATGCTTGATGGGTTATAATTATAAACAATGTTAAAACATCGGGTTTGATATGAATTAACAGTAAGTATTGTATTTTAAAATTACAAAAATGAAAAACATGAATGAAAGCAATGTGGGTATTTTTTCCTCACAAATAGCAACACTGTGTTATGACAAGTTAGGTTATTAGAATTTTGTTTTATTTATCGATTTACGTAAAAATAGTGCATAGAATGTGAGTACTTATTTGTGAAATGTTATTTTATCACATTTTTTTGTTTTCCTGATGTGCTTTAACATCCTTTCACCCGCTTGACTGGGTCAGCCGCGCCAAATATGAGTCACGTTATGACGTAGATTGCGCTAGGCTAGATAAAAAAACGCGCCAGCTGCACGCCAGATGTTTATGTTTATGTAAACATTTTTTATCGTCGCCTTCTATTTCAAGGCCCACTTAACTATTGTGTTTGTTCGAAAGCTGATAAACGGCCCTTTAAACTTACGATAAGTGTATGATAACGGTTAGTTTCTATATTTTTTAATTAATTTGTAAACATTGAATATTGGTGAAAAAAACACATTATGTGAACTTTGAACAGGAATAATTTAAAAAGTAAATCGATAACATATATATTTTATGACTTGTATGGGTAGCTGGGTTATATCTAAAAACGATAAATAACAAACAACATACTCCACCGTACAAAAACATATATAAAAAAAAAAATCTACCACCAAACATTAGCCATTTCCCGCCATTTTGCATTATTTACCTTCCGACCCACGGAACAAAAATTCTAATCATAACGTAAATTTCGTTTGTTTTGTTTATGTTTTGGCTGAAATCTATTGCCCAGTAAACATAAAATGCGATAATAATTACTTTTTAGTCAGAACAAGTAGCTAGACTTAATAATTAACAAATTACGAAAGCGTTCTGACAACATGGACGCCTTGTGTATCAAGGGTTATGAAAATGAATATAATACGTGTTAAAACTTACCCACATGTTGAAATCCTTTTGCACACACATTAATCACATCACAATGCACCAATAAAACATTAGTTAACACTAATTCACTCACAAACAACATAATAAACAAGTTTATTCGACACTACGTCATCGCGCAACTCGCGTCATACCACAGACTGAATAAAACATTTAATTTCTTTCTAAAAATGGACTCGCCCGTTGCGTGTTTCGTATTTTAAGCATGTAGAAATGTATAAAGATTCGAGTGGAAAAGAGCAAAATGATACAAAATATCGTTGGTAAGACAGAAATGGACATAATTTGTTGCCAGGTCGTTATTTTAAAAATAGGGACTGTAGTTCCTATGACGCAATCTAGAGCAAAAAAAATTTAGGGACTGTAGTTCCGTAACCCAATCGAGCGGTCACGCAACAAACTGTCATTTTCAATTATTTACTCGCGAGCTGTGTTCGACGGAACGTGACATTGAGTACTGACGGCCTGGTGGCTAAGTTTGACGGATTAGGCTAAGTTTTAGTTGCCTCACTTTTTGCACTCGTACTAGGTTTCTATGCGTTATTATTCTAAGACTAATTGTCATTTTCCTTGAAGCGATTGAGTATGTTTAAAAACTTCGCATCAAGGCCACATGATCGATGTGATTAGGTACAGACGCCAGCATATCAAGGTACCCGAAACTGTCAAATTTTATCAATAAAACTTGAACCTTATAAACAAGCGACGAAAGTTGAAAGTCTATCAATTAAATTTGACCGATTGTTAGCTTGATGTGCTGGCGTATGTACCAGTACCAACAATCTATTTTACATTATTATATGGTTTAGTAACAGCCACACAGGTCGATCTTTAAGGTTAAGCAACGCTTGTCGAGGTTGGTCTGTGGATGGGTGACCATCTTTAAATACCGAGTTTCCTCCGTGCCTCGGAAAGCACGTTAAGCCGTTGGTCCCGGCTGTCATTTGGAGATCTTTGGCAGTCGTTACGGATAGTCAGAAGCCAGAAAATCTGACACCAGTCTTGCCAAGGAGTACCGCGTTACCCAGTTAATGTTAATGGGTTGTGGAGGTCTGGTAGGCAGCCGCTCCACGTAAAATACTGGTAATTAGCTGAATCCGGTTTGACTGGATGCCGACCCCAAATAGTTGGGAAAAGGCTAGGCAGATAATGATGAGAAGTTTAGAACATTTTAAGGATATTTTCGATAGATAAATACTATTCGAGTTCGGTACCAACAGTAAGAGCCTCTACATTAAATTGCCATCACAGCTGACTGCCCAACCTGGCGTGTCAAACGGTCCCGCCACATTTCACTAAGCTGTCAATTTTCATTACGTCAACGAAACAAAATGGCGCCCGCACTACCTTCGTATCGCGTGCTTAGTAACACGATATCTGTCTAGCCTATTTAGTGGATAGCGTGAAGGTATGAAATAATTTGAGATTTTGCTATTTTTATCTGACTATGGTTACCCACCCGCCTACAAACTTAATAGGTTTTTTTTGTGCCAAACTGTGCGGCCAGCAGTGCGCTTCTGTAAACATGCGGCTTGTGAAGGCTTACATCCGAAATTATTATTTCAACTGAAAAATGGTTAAAGAAACCTCACAATGACTTCAAAATAGCTACTCAACAATATCCCACATGACATAGTTTGTTGACTTTAATTTTTTTTCATTTTCGCAATATGGCGTCCAGTAGTCGCCTTACTGAATTTTTACTAACGTCATGTTTTTAGTGGACTAAGAGAAATCGATTGACATGTGAATTATAAAAATCGGCCTAAGCGTTTGGTCTGTATAGTGCTTCAAAGGAACATACAAACATACATACATAGGCTGATAAACATATTACCACTCCTTTGCGTTGCGCAGTCGGGTAAAAAGTACATTATTCATCACTTGTTAGCTAGCACACTCTATGATAGTATATAACAAAATAAACACTCAAGCTAAAAATTAGCTCTTCCTTTTAGTTTCCCATGTATTATTTACTTCCCAGAATATGATGCTTTTATGCTACAATTTTGGATGGTGTCATAATACTGGGTGTTTTTTTTTTTCAAATTCATCCGGCTCGGTTCCGGGTTAGGAACAACGATTTTTCAAAAATCAAATGATGCAGTTTTGCTTTTCATCAAAATCAGGCTCGAGACTCCATTGAGTGTTTTGCGATATTCTTCATAGATTCGGATTTGGCCCTTACAAACATTATTATACAATATTAGTTGCATAACAACCCAGCAAATGATTACGAAATGGGCTATAGAAGAATTTCCTTGATAAAATATAGTCGCGGGTCGAACCTTCACGAAAAGTTTCTTAATTTTGATTGACATATTGGATGGGTCTGTCAAGCTCCGTCGGTCATGAT
The DNA here is from genome assembly GCA_963859965.1 of Ceramica pisi. Classification (NCBI taxonomy): domain Eukaryota; kingdom Metazoa; phylum Arthropoda; class Insecta; order Lepidoptera; family Noctuidae; genus Ceramica; species Ceramica pisi. The sequence continues at coordinate 6,066,829 of OY982555.1, forward strand.
TAGGGCGAAAGATACCCACTTTTATTGACTTTTAGCATCCGTTTTCCTTATTTACGAGTTTGTATTAAATGCGTTGGTTTGTTGGATAAGAAAAAACATTTGGGTTATCTTTTGGGTTTTGGGAGACGGTAAGTAATCAAACATTTTTGTAATTTAAATACTTACCGGTAGGAGGTCGTGGCTTATTAATAACAGCCGCACAGGTCGATCTTCAAGGTTAAGCAACGCTTGCCTAGGTTGGAGATCTTTGGCAGTCGTTAAGGATAGTCAGAAGCCAGAAAATCTGACAACAATCTGCCAAGGAGTACCGTGTAACCCAATTGATGGATTGTGGAGGTCTGGCAGGCAGCCGCTCCACGTAAAATACTGGTAGTCAGCTGAATCCGGTTTGACTGGAAGCTGACCCCAATGTAATTGGGAAAAGGCTAGGCAGATGAAATACTTACCGGTCTAGTGTGAGTGAGACTTGCATAATGAAAGAGCTTGCTTCTTGCGAAATTTCACGACTCTAGGACAATGGTAATTTTCCTATATGTCAGAAGCTGTAAAAAATTTTATAGATATTAGTCCAAACCTTTTTTTTTAATAGTGATAGGCATACGTTTTACCACTGGTAAGCGATGATGCGGTCTAAGATGGAGCACGCTTGCCTACAAGTAACCTATTCACTCCTGACTAAATTTAAACTTCAACTTTACCTAGCTTAAACGATGATGAAAATAAGGTTCTTTAAATCGGTGCATAAAGGAATCAGGCCAACGATTGTTGTACATAATATTTGATAATTCGGTTGTATTTTTTTGTAAAAAGTTTTTTTTTTCGAATTGTTGGTCAACTCCCTGTTGTTTGAGCCCAGTTAGCGGCTTTTTTAATTGCTGCATCTGTGGCATTTGTGAATCCACCAAAAAGCGCTTCAGGTGTATGGGTAGGTACTTGTGCACTCCAACGTATGACTTATGTCCTGAACAGGGGCACCGCATTTACATTGGTCATCCGAAGGGACTGTAAGACCCCATTTCTCTAAGTTGTGTTCTTTGTAGTGACGTACCTGCACGTCGATTCTGTAAAATTCAAACAACAACTCGCATTTCACGTCGCTATTCGCTCTCACTTCGCATAAGGTTCAAAATGACCTTGATTTTGCATTCTCTAAGCATCACCTAGGCACTTGCGAAGTGAAATGAGTTCCAAAGCGACCAATACTGTACTAGTGACTACCACACCCAACAAAATGTAAGTCGAGATTTATCGGTTTTTTATTTTACCATATTTTGACACAGAATTTTTAGCTATTATGATGTTTAAATTAAAATTTCTTATTTTAAGGAATTTGAGGCAGCTAATAAGTAAAAAAAAACAGAAAACCCTAAATTCGTGCCGTGAATTATAATCTATGCTTACCTTACCAAAAAAAATGTCTGACAGACAATATCATTAGTAATCTGTGGACAATATTTTCATTTATTGCGTTGATGTTATATACGTAGTATCTCTTGTAGTCTGTGGATGTTATAGAGTGCGTTGCATTGTTTTGTTTACGTTTTGTTTGTTTTTTGATCGTTCAGTGCCGATAATAATTGTGAAATAATCATGAAGTAAGTTTATATTCCTGGTTGTACAGTTCAAAAATAATATTAATTAAGGAAGTGTCTAATCCAACAATACTGTTTCAGTCCAAATGAGACACGTTCCTCTCACCCATCGTCGGTTCGAGTTTTGTTTGGTAGATTGTCGACGTTTTTCTAGTGTAGGTATCCAAAGCATGATGTTCTTATAATAAATATTTAAACAAAAACATTCTTGCCATCGTTATCACTTTAGTAGGTGGGCACTTATTCACTTTAAAACTTGAAATACCTTATTTAAACACTATTTAACTATGATTTCTTCTGTTTTCACTCGTAAAATAGATGCTTTTAATTTGACACTTTGAATCGAGTTCGAGTGCGAAGTGAGTGTCGAACTGACGGGGGAATTACCTTATAGAATGCCACTTTTACGCCATCTCATACTTTATCTGTCAAAATCTCGCCGTCAATTTAGTTCAACTCGCAACCACGCTCGCAAGAGTAGCGCTAGTGTAGATTCGAATTATCAATCGAGTTTTAGAATGCCAATCAAGAAACTCACAGCGGATTCAGATTCGAAGTTTAGAATGAAGTCTTACAGTATAGCAGTACAGAGTACGCAATGGATTGAATGGTTTCAATATTCCATTGCAGTTCGTTCACGGTTCAGGTAGCCGTTTTTTTGTGATTTGTTTGCTTTTAACTCTAGTCTAGGTTAAGATGACAGAGACAAAGTCTACGATGGAGCGAGCATACCCTGAAAGAGCCTGTTTACTCTAAATTTAAAGTGATTACGAGTTGTAAGCATTTGGAAACACAGACGCAGGCAGAGAGTTCCATTCATTTGCTGTGCGCATTATAAAAGACGTCTGGAATCGTTTAGTGCGAATTGGTGGAATAGCAACAAGCTAGGGATGGTAAGTTGCAGTGCGTGGTATGGCGATGGTAGAAGGGGGCCGGTGGGATGAGGGTTATGGGGTTTGAAGTAGTGGTGGTAGATGACGGTGTTCCCACAGTTTGGCTCTCGCATTAGGTCACACCAGCTTAATAATAGGACAAATTCAGACTTTAGGCGACTGATTCCGAACGCACTAAGAATCGATTTTTTTTACTTTTCATAGGCACGCGTTTGACCACTATCTCACCTGATGGTAAGCAAAGATGAGCTCTAAGATGGAACTTACCTAGAAATAACCTATACACTCTTGACTTAAAGACTTCCAGGTTTGTAGCTTTCAGGAAACAGACTCCGACAGGGAATTCCACTCCTTTGCAGTACGCACTATGAATGTGTTCGCCTTATTAAGGTGATTAATCGCGTGAATTCGAAAAATATCAATTAATTTCACTACTTACTTATTGGCCCTTGAGTCTTCCTACTGTAAAATTTTGTAGGTGTTTTCCCATTTGAAGCAACCTGGCCCATAACTTCTCATTCGGCTAACTCCATGGTCTAATTATCTTGTCAGTTTTTTGCTTTAAATTTCCAGACATACTTATATAAAGTCAAGTTTTGTTCCCTTGCGAGTAGAAACTACAGGTACTTTTCTGGCAGAGGTGCACCCATGAAACCGGAAGAACGACGCTATTATCTTTCGAACATCTATAGGTAGGTATAATATATATTTTGTATTATTTATTAATTTCTTTGCGTACTATTATATAAATTCAAGTTTTTAAATCGTTACAGCCATGTGTTGCTGGCGAGTTTGTTGGCCACTTCTTCTCCACAGCTAAAACACTAGGAAGTGGTGTCAGCGGGCGTTTTGGGGGACTGTCTTTTGTGAACACTTGATGTTCAAAAAGTGCTTGCTGGCTCTCAATCTAATTTGAATAAATTAATTTGAATTAAATCATGAAATCTACAGTATGACGATTTTAATTGACACGTTGTAATATTTCATCTAAAATTAATAACGACAAACTGTCTAGCGCACTTTTGCCCGAAATCGCTGATCATTCATCATTCAATAATAGTGATTGAAGTTTCTTTAGTGTTAGGTTAGGTTACTTAAATGATAAAATTTGGAGTTTTGTGGGGATTCTCGCAAACCAGAGTTTATTTTTAGATCCCTTGTAAAAGGGGACATCACTATTGAGAAATTCAAAGTAGATAAGATACTGTAAAAGATAAAGTACATAGGTGCCTATTTACACATGCGTAGGTTAGGTTAGGTAGGTTTATCTACATTAGTTACTGTAATTCATACACAAATAAATGCACTACAGATAATAGAAATAGATGCACAGAATCGTAAATGTGTATGTTACTAAGCTTCTCCTAAAAGGTTCGACCGATTTGATGAATATTTTGTGTTTCTTCCTGTTTTAAATTCACCATTGGACTCATTAGGAGACGAGTCAGTGATCAGGCAAGTAAGATAACGACTGGCGGGACCCCTAGTACCTTTAGTACATTACTACAGCGGCCAGAAAAAGAGGCATTTACAGAGGCAAAAAAACAGTAAGCTGTTCATTGGTTTTTTTTTATTTAATTTTTCAATAAACTGCTTTCTATTTGCAAGCCAGTCGAAATTTAAATGAAACATTTGATAAGTTACCGTCTCGGTTGCCATATTACGGAGATTGTTCCATTTTTAAATTACACGACAGATATGAGTTTACTATTTAATTTATTTGGCCTCTAAACACGACACATATACATTTCATATATTTTTTGCCGGCCACTGCTCGCATGTATTTGGCCAGTACAGCAATTTCGATTTATCTCGAAGAAGTTTGTCAAAATAATGCTCACATTTCCAAGCATGTTAGAGAAAAAATATTATAATAACTTATCAAGCTCTCAATAAGGCCACATTCGACAAAACACGTCAGTCTCCATCAGCCATGTCGTTTGACGACTCAATGCGTCTCGCTGGTAGCTGGTGCCAGATTGTCAGTGTAGTATTACAAGTAACTTTACACTCCATGTGCATACTGTCACGCTAAGGAAGCTGGGTGTTGTGGTGTAAGGTATACAAAATAACATGTTTGTATTAAAAATGACTGGGCAGAGGTTTGCTATGTATCGATTATATTCTTTATAGCAAGACCACAGTTTGCCTCTTACGTATAAAATTATTTTTTAAGAGACTTGTTAGTCCTCATTTTAATTAGATGAACTGATTCGCAAGATACGTTGGTAGGAAGCCGTTATACAATATGATCAAATTTGTAGAGCGTGAAATTTGCAACATTTTTGGAATGAACATTTGTTCATGCGCTCATTACATCATTGGAGGTAGAGAAACCGAAATAGTCGCGAAAAGCCGATTATTGTGACCTTCAATAACTGAACGCAGACGTGAGGTTTTATGAAACTTTTGACACAACAAGAACGCCAAAATGAAGATGGATACGAGTTTCCAGCTTGGTATGTCTCATTTCGAGTTGAAACGCTAATTTGACTGGACCAATGGAGTTGAAGAACTTTTTCGACAAAGAGTTTAGAGAGAAAGAGGACTGAGACCTGACCAGCGGGTCTAAAAAGGCCTCTATAGCAGAATCAGAATCTAAAACAAATCAAGCTACCTGTCACTGAAATTTTCCCAATCAACCTTGAACCTAATGCGTTTGCGATAAAAATGAAAATGAAATTTGACCGATTGTTGTGTAATTAATATTATGATCCTCCTAGATTGGCCTTTTTAGTACCCCAGAACTGGGCCTATTGCTGTTGAAATTTCACCATACCTGGGAATAGAACTCAAGCTCGACCTATACTGATGACAAGGTGAAATTTCCTCCAGTTTTTGGTTTTCTATCTAACTGGATGTAGCTGAGGAATGGTTTTTTACGTGGAGCGACTGCCTGTGTGACCTCCACGGTCCACCACACCCACCCATTGCCTTCTGAATAACGTGCTTACCTACCGATTGTCTTCAAATGACAAATGGCATAATTGGTTAAGGTGGAAGCTCCAGGGTAGCCCGCGAAATTCAAATATTTTTATGTTTTTTGTAATTTACCGGTCAGTGTGAAGCTGTATGTTGAACGAAATACGGTTCGCGATCGAAAAGAGCATTTATCTAAAGGATTATAACCATTTGAATAATCAATGTATCCTTCTAAGTTCATAGAACTCGATTGAATGTTATTTCGTGAAAAAGTCATTCAATCGAATTGTATGAAGTTAGAGGGTTATATTGATAATTAAAATGGGTATAATTCTTTAGATAAATATGCGTTATGGCCGCGAATCGTATTTTGTTTAACATACAGCTTCACACTGACCGGCAAGTTGCAACAACATAAAAATATTTGAATTTCGCGGGCTACTCTGGCGCTTCCACCTTAAGCGAGATTAAGAACGGATTTCACCAATGAAACTGATAGAGATCAAGCTGCGTCAAGAGTTGTCAGTGTCAATATTCCATAGAAAATAATGACACTGACAATTCGTAAACTCATCTGCCTAGCCTTTTCCCAACTATATTGGGGTCGGCTTCCAGTCAAACCGGATTCAGCTGAATACCAGTATTTTACGTGGAGCGGCTGCCTACCAGACCTCCACAACCCATTAACTGGGTAACACCGTACTCCTTGGCAAGACTAGTGTCAGATTTTCTGGTTTCTGACTATCCGTAACGACTGCCAAAGATCTCCAAATGACAGCCGGGACCAACAACTTAAATTAACGTGCTGTCCGAGGCGTCGGAGCTTTCGGGCCCCTCTGTGTGCTGACTCTCTTTGAGGCGCGCGTGGAACACGAAAGCGCCGTCGATACGGCCTGTCGTCATAAGACGGACGGACGGCGAGCTTCCATAGCTCACCGTCCACAGGCCGGATAAAATCCGCCCTAAGGCGCGAACCCACCGCGGTACGCGCTATGCACGGTCACGTGGCGCACTTTAGCTGCGTGTGTTCATTTGTTTGACAACGTGGGTCTACGTTTCCACTGCAGTACACGCTACACGCTTATGTGCAACTGTAGCGTGGCCCACCGCGGCACACAGAGAGGCTACGCACGTTTTTTGCAAGAATATGGTTTTGACATAGTCGTGGGTTAATATACGTGTATAGCATGTTCTGCGTGCATGGCGTTGACAACGTTGAGCTACGTGAGCGGCCATCTCCAAGCAAGTTTCCACTGCAACCCATGGACACGCCCATGGGTTGCAGTGGAAACAATCTCATACATTTTCATGCAAGGCGAAGCCCCCACACACGTACGTAGCCTCTCCGTGCGTTGCGGTGGGTTTCCGCCTTTACCGACGTGTGACGTCTCTATATATAATAGATTGCCACCCATCCACAGACTGGCCACGGCAAGCGTTGCTTAACCTTGGTAAACCAATCCACGTGGATAATTTTACTTAACCGCGAGCTCCTGAAATTATCTGTCATAATAATTAACTTCGAAATCTCGATTTAATACCTATTCATCCATTTAATGAAATAGGTTCAAAAGCTAGAAGTTAGGACGTACCGATCAAATAAGACTCCGTAATGATATAGAACTTAATAAATCAATTCTGTGAGAAAATCGCCGCTCCTGACATGTCACGCGAACATGTCTGCTTTGTGGGACAAGGAAGGTGCGGGTGGCGATTTAAATTGGCTAAGCTTAGTTTTTTATTTAACCTTGTATGATAAAATTGTATTAGGAATCAATATATTTGAATCGAAACTTTACGTTAAGCAACAAAAAAAAATGGTGGCACCTGACACCACTATTTGTGCGTAAAAAATATTATTGATAGCGGATATGTTTATTTTTTATACGTAGACGATAGTGGATGAAATAAAAAAAAATGAGTTTGTCAAAAAACCCGACCGCTAAAAACGACTAAAAAGTTCCAAACAAGTCGGTTTTCAAGCAGTTTGATGCAGTTGGTGGCATCAAATCTGTGGTTGAACTGTATAAGACCTTTTTTATTTCCTGCATTTTAGTGAAAAACATAACCCTCCGACTGGCGCAGTCAGTTCCGGTCAATTTTCATTTATTTTGTTTAAAAATACAAACACTAACATTGTACACTTATTTTTATAAACGTTTTTCCTGTACTTGTTATGGGGTTGTACAATAAATAAATAAATAAAATGCCTCAAAATTATTGACTCGTACAGTCGTATATATAAATTATAAAAAAAAGAAATACATTTCAGACCCCGCTCTTCATCCATCGGGGAAGACATGCCTAGCTATAGCTTATATTAGCTAGCTGTTTTATATTCTTGACCAAAAGATTTACAATCGCTATCGTCTTATCCTTACACTAAACCCCAAAAAGCTGAGCGTCAGGTGCTAATCAGACTGACTGTAACCGAATAACCAGGAGCAACCAGCCAACCGAGCGGCGTCGGCAACCCGGCAACCACCCGAGCCGATTTAGGTTGCAAACCAAACGGTATGTCGGAGGAATTCGTGTCAATTTTGAATCTTGATTTTGATTTGAGAACTTGCGTTACTTTAATGTCTAGCTGTAGCTGTGAGTTATCAAGCTGTCTGTTTAAGCTTGTTTTAAACAGAGTTTAAAACCGTAAAAGTTCTATGGGATATTTTTTAAGGATGAAGCAGAAGGGAGTGTCAGACTCTTACTGACTAAAACCCATCCGTGTTCCTCCTAGTGCCCTTTGCTTTCCAGGGCCGCGGTGACTCTTTCAAACAAATTCTGCAACCTTGCCTGGCACTGGCCCTAGCGGGCCCTGTTTGTAAGCTGACAGCTCTTTGAGGCGAGCATGGAACACAGCGCGCCGTCGACCCGGTTTCTATGGGAGCTGGTATAGCCATTTTGGTTTTTTTTTTTAAGTTGCGACGCACGATCTAACATACGTAGTATATGGGTAGAGGATACGTAAACAAACAAAAGATGTCATCATGGTGCCCTGAAGTGTCATGTTGGCGAGATACTTGAAGGTAAAGTTCTGGTGTGTGCGGGGCTATGCTATAAAATTTCTATCCCCTTCTCAAGTTTTATAAATTACGTCAACGAAAAGTCCAAAAATAATAAATATTTTTAACCTGCAAAGAGAGTACTTAATTTCTCCTAATTACGCCACTTCAGACGTAAATGAAAACAGATTTATTTAAACCAAAAGGACGTTTTTTTTTGCATTGAAGACCGTGCAAATTGGCACGACTTTCTGATTTTGTAACTATGAAATGAAAACGTGGAGTTTTTTTATTGAATTTTCCCATTAATATAAATCCTGTAGCTAATTAGCTTACAGTACCTTGATACTGAAAGCACTTAACCCTTATTCTATACCGTTTTGATCCATGATTGATCGTGTGAATTGACATTTACTAAGCTGAAGCGTTTTCCAGAATCTAGGAATGCAGTAGTAACTCTTATCACACCACCCTAAATCAGGACTTAGGGCCCTGAATACAGTGTACTTGTAATAAGCGCTTACATGGGGAAAACCGTAGGTAGTTGGTCACCACACTGGGTTACTTTTTATTACAAGTAATTTTAACAATTGTCTGGCGGTTTGAGTGCTTTGTACGGCCTACCCTAATGTCCTTTCTTTGGTATTGTTCGCCAGAACGTTGAGTTTCAAAGTAGATCACAGTTGAGTTCACGACTCCTAACAAATGCTTGCACTGACTGACAGGTTCACTCAAATCTCCGTGGCTCTTTCTTCTGAATACCATCTCAGACACTAATCCACATGGTGCTTAAATGAAGTACCCATTGTAAGTGTGAGGACTACGTAGGTTGTTATTTTTTTAGATTAATTTCATGACTGTCGCCAGTTTAAGTTGACTTTGTGGCCTACCCAAGTGTCCTTACTTTGGTATTGTTCCTCGGATCATTGAGCTCCTCAAAGTTCTGAGTTGAGCTGCATGATAACTAGGGCACGCCACGATAGTGGCGATAAGTCCCCTCTTTGAGGAGTGGCTAGAGAGGCGCCACGGCGTCCTCACCTTCCGCCTGACGCAGGTCCTCACCGGACATGGATGTTTCGGGCGGTTCCTGTAGAAACATGTAAAGAACTAATCAATCCATTTGAAAATCATTACCAAAAAGATGTGTATGTCCTTCTAGGCGATTCCATTAAAGTACTGCGACCTTCTTAAGGCCGTACCCTGAGCAAATAACCTTGAGCATTTTTTCCCTCAATAACAGCGCAAGAGATAAAATAGCCAATGCGCTCAGAATGTTGAAAAAAATCGTTATAAAATCTAATTTTGGTCGTTTGAAAATAATACTTCTACCAAAATGTTCATAATTAAATTGCCTATCCATTAGTGTAAGTACAAAATCAAAATAATCGTTAGTTTTCGAGAAGATGCATTTTTTCAGTATTTTTTTCTCATTTCTGTGGTTTCGTTTTGAGGAGATTACTTAAACATTATACTTAATAATAAAAAATAAAATCTACCATTTTGAAGCCAAGATTATGTAAAAATTTAATGTATTTTTTATTAGTTGGTATTTCTTTTGGATAAAGAGTAGATAGCTCCGAAAAACTGCACAAAAAACGGCTAGCGCTGCGTTTTGCTCGGGGACGCGCCTTAAACCTTCTTGGCAGCTTTAAATAGCTGCACCTCACCCACGCACTTTCACATGTTCATTTAAAATTTAAATAAGTAGGTACTTAAGTCAATTTTTTCAAATCAAATCAAATCAAATCGTTTATTGCATTCCATAATGTATACATACAGGTGGTAAAATAGTTCAATTGAAGCAATTATGGACCCTGTCGGGCACAGCAAACTTTAAAATAATAAAATTAGGAGAGAGGAAGAGCGCTTTAAATTATTTTCTAGTAAAATAAATGTGGTTTTTTATTTCCTGTCCAACTTTTTCTAATGTTTTTTACATATAATTATTCCCCTTCTGAATGTAAATTGACACAGTCCACTCAGACATGTAGGACTTGGAACCTCCTTGCGTAACACTATCTCTCTATCTCTCAAGATACAGGATACCCTAGTTTGAGAGGCAGAGTCTAATCTATTTTTTTTTTTTTTTTTTTTTTTTTTTTTTTTTATTTGTAAACATAGGTCAAATTACAATAGTTGCGAGATGGTACAGTTATATAGATCCTCTATGTTTTGCCCTGAGGCGTACAAATAATATTGTGTACCTGTAACCTAAAATAAGTTAAAAATTGTAACTCAAAGTACAAATAACTGTATTTTTTGGGAAATAAAGAAATTTATTATTATAAGCTGGAACGGTCTGGAAAGTTTTCAAAGGTCAAAGAAAAATATAAAATTATAGTTTTAAAGTTAGAATGTCTTAAGTGGTTTGTTTTAAAAAGATCGGTCATATATTAGCTTTGAATTGGGCAAGGTCTTTTAATAATTACTACATGAACCCAATAGTTTTTTGATTTCTACTAGTTAGTGAGTGATGTCGCAGCGTTCGTAACCTGCAATATCACAGTATCTATCTAAAAACCACAATTGTCCTTTATCCGAGACCCTTTGTAAATAGATCCCAATTAAAAAAAATTTCCTAATTGCCCTTCTCCAAAAAACATTTAGCGAATCTTTCAGAATAGTAATTCAATTAAATTATTTCATCTGGCTAGGCTTTATTTATTTCAACAAAAGGATTAACTTTATAAAATCTTGGTGTAAAAGACATTTTTCTCAAAGGACTTTGACAAGAAAGACGTTTGTCCTGAAAATGTTTTACGGTTAGTTTAAACTAGTTAGATGGTATCCTTTGAAATACGAATTAGTGTCAAAATATTTATTTGTGATCATTTTATTGCGTTTAAAGGTAGAATTTTATTTCGTTTTGAGCTGCCATATTCAATCTGCGGCTTGCCAAGCTGTTCTGTGTGGAACCGTTGCCTAGTGACATCTGCCTAGCCTTTTCCCAACTACATTGGAGTAGGCTTCCAGTCAAACCGGATTCAGCTGAATACCAGTGTTTTACGTGGAGTGGCTGCCTACCAGACCTCCACAACCCATTAACTGGGTAACACGGTAATATCTTGGCTGGAGTTAGGTTTACTGGTTTGGGGGCCGAGTCACCCGCGTCCGTAGGAGAATACCCTTCAGCGAATCCCTACTAACTAACTAACCGCCTCCGTGGTCTAGTGGTTATACCACCTGATCCCAGAGGTCCCGGGTTCGATTCCCTGCGGTGGCAAATTTTTTGCTCGATTTGGTTGGTGGTAGGACTTGTCCTAAGTCCGCCTGGCAAGCTACAACCATCATGTCTAAGTCTGTCGCCATAACAACTATGTTAACAGCATTGTTGTGTTCCGGCAGTTAGAGGTATGATAGCCAGTTCCTCTGTGTAAGAGGATTCCGGGTGAAACTCGCTTCCATCTTCGGCCTAATCATCACTTTCCATCAGGTGAGATTTGGGCCAAGAGATTCCCCTTTTGTTTAAAAAAAAAAAGAAAAAGTAAATCAATAAATAAATAAATAAAAAATATTTTGTACAGTTTTTTAGTATTTGTTATAGCGTCAACAGAAATACATCATCTGTGAAGATTTCAACTGTCTAGCTATCGCGGTTCTTGAGATAAATCCTGGTGACAGACAGACAGACAGCGAAGTCTTAGTAATATGGTCCCATTTTTACCCTTTGGGTACGGAACCCTAATAAAAATGTGGCCTATGTCATAGCATGTAGCAATTTTATCCGACACTGTTCATCTTCTGCCTGGCCTTTTTACCGGATTCAGCTGAATACCAGTTTTTTTACGAGGAGCGGCTGCCTACCAAAATGATAGCCAGGACCAACGGCTTAACGAGGCACGGAGGAAACTTGGCATGTTATGATGGTCACCCATCTATTAACCTTGAAGATAGACCTGTGCGGCTGTTATTCTTTAGCCACAAGCTCCTAAACTACCGCGCTCCATTGCTCTTTGACAAACCCAAGGTGGAACTTTTGCAACTCGGTGAGCGACCAGTTCTGAGCTCCGTCTGACTGCAGTGCGATTCTGTAAACATGTCGAAGTGAACACTTAGGCGAAGTGAACGACAAGTGAGCTGTCAAACCATACAAACAAGATGGCATGACAGCGCACTTGTCGTTCACTCCACCTAAGTGATTACGGTGAGATGTCAACAGAATCGACCGGCTGGTTACAAGGGAGAAATATACCGTGCCTAGTTCCTTTATTTATTTTCTCGAATATAAAGATGGAGATTTATATGTGCTTCTCTTCTTTTCTAGTTCATAAATAGCGTTCAATCATTTTCACAGATAGTTGAAGGAAAAACATCGTTTCTCTTCGGTTTTCTTGTTCCAAGAGATTAAAATAAAAGTGTTTTAAACCTAACTAACTGCGGGATTTTACGGTTCTGAAATTCAAAAGGTGAATTTTAATAGGACTCTCATTGGATCACTTCGGTGTCCTTACAAGTCACATCGAAAAGTTTGTTATACAGAACCCGTGGTGCGCGCTTCAGACTCTTTCTTGTCCGTTTTCTTTTTATTTTACAAACTATTTAGAAATTCAAATAATTATATGTGACGAGTAAATAAACATCACTTATGTTCATGTCAAACTTTGCTTTAAGATCTTACCAAAGCTTGGCTGGTTTTCAGCCTTTGAAAAAAGGGAGAGAGAGTTTGAAAAATACTGAACTACTAAATCATAATTCTGAATTAAATTATTCTTATATTATGCAGTACCCATCACATATAAAACATCAAGTTTTCTACATAAAAATTAAATCACAGCAAACACGACTCACACTTGACCGGCCACCATGCTAAAGCAAAAGTCACCCCATAAAGTATAGAGGAGGAATCAAAGAGCCATGCATTCAGGTCATCGACCTTTTGGCCACAGAATAGATTTTAGCCCAGAAGGCAAGTGTTGTTCATCTCTTTTTCCCCTTCGTTCACGTTAGTATAGATTGTCGCAAAAAGGAGCCTCTAATTCTTCAAAATCGGTTCAGCGATTTAGGCGTCAAAGAATAACGTGAGTTTAGTCTTGCTATGTGGCATGAGCAACGATGTTGGCCACCCTTTTTAACTGACTTCCAAAAAAGGAATTCAGCAAGTATATTTTGTAATGTGTATGTTCTCGGAGTATTTTGATCCGATTTATGTATGTTATTCGTTTTTAGTTCGATGCGGCATACTTGCCATTTGGTCCTATTAAAATTTATTTCAGTTTGACTCAGTTGTTTTTTTTTTACGAGCATTTTTGCCTATTTTTCTTTTTCACAAAAAAATATAATCGAATTCTAAACAAAACACTACAAATTATAAAATTAATTTCGGAAGTCGGTGTTGGAAAAACAAAGATATAAACAAAACCAAAAACTTCGTCTTCCGAAATTAAGGTTATTTATTCTATTATATTTATTTTGCGAAAAGTATTTTTTACTTTTACTTTATGGGCTAATTCGAATGATCTGAAATCGAATAATACTGACTCAAAAACGTTAACTTGATAGTACTTGAAATCGCAAATTATGAGGGCGACATTTCATTAGCTCGATGCACCAAAATTTCGAATTATCGGCTTCGCGAAGATTCTTGAAACATTATTTACCGAACGATAATCTAATCCATTTACAAAACAGTTTTTAGGATTCTTATTTGAGTATCTACATACATTACAATGAATCAATATACATTCGTAAAAATATAAATATGTCTACTGCGCCCGTCAGTTAAAAAAATCACGAAGATAAAACATATCAAAGATCAGTAGCGGTACAGAGGCGTGACGTCACACGAAACTCCAACGCATTATATCGTTTTCACTTTTCGTTTACGTGACAAATGTAAAAATACGTGTCCAGTATTTTTTGTTAATTTGACAGTCGGACATACCGGACTATTGAAGCAAAGTCCGCGATCGACCGTTTTTGCTTGTTATACGAAGCTAGCCTTCTGAAACGTATCTATCCTGTGGCATGGGGCTGCTCCACCCCGGCTAGACGGTTTATTTATAACAACATCGATCTGTTGGAGAGGGTTGCTACGGGTTCGGTTCCCGGCTGAGAAGGTAGATGGCGTTGGTTGAAAAGGAAATGGGTACCTGCATAAAGTTTTTAAATGGAATAGGGACAAGTTTCTTGAGGTGCGCAAGAGTAGTGATTATTGCAAAGGCCTCCACGGACTGTCACGTCATGGCAATGCGATAATGATGTGACACACAAGATCTTCATACATATTTTTCTACGCATGTTCAAAATATTCGTATTCAATTATTTGTAGTAGGTACCTATTCCATCTCAGCCGCGCCGCCATGTATTTAAAACGGCGCGCCGCCGAGTTCCATTTCTTTTGTATTAAGGTTCATATTGGTACAAAGTATGAGAGCGTCTTAAACTAATTTTACTAAAAATGTTATAAATTAATGTCAGTCATGCCTAGAAAGAGGTGGCGAGACGGCCTAAACGCTTCCTGCCAGGAATGGTTCTAGTTCGAGTTGAGAAGTGAGTCAGCTGGATATAGGTAAGGACATAATTAATATATTCGAAATTATTGACAAATGTATTAGATAATGTTAAAAACATGGATACTTTCCTCCATACCTATTTTGAAGGTAACTCAAAGCTATAGAAAATGGGTTGTTCCGAGGGAACGGGATTATATGCGCGTATTAAGTTGCGGGCGATAGCTTGTCTTATACTATACCTTTAAGGCGCGTCCCCGAGCAAACCGCAGCGCTAGCCGTTTTTTGTGCAGTTTTTTGGAGCTATCTACTCTTTATCCAAAAGAAATATCAACTAATAAAAAATACATTAAATTTCTACATAATCTTGGCTTCAAAATGGTAGATTCTATTTTTTATTACTAAGTATAATGTTTAAGTAATCTCCTCACAACGAAACCACAGAAATGAGAAAAAATTACTGAAAACATGCATCTTCTCGAAAACTAACGATTATTTTGATTTTGTACTTACACTAATGGATAGGCAATTTAATTATGAACATTTTGGTAGAAGTAGTATTTTTTTCAAACGACCAAAATTTGATTTTATTACGATTTTATTCAACATTCTGAGCGTATTCGCTATTGTATCTCTTGCGCTGTTATTGAGGGAAAAAATGCTCAAGGTTATTTGCTCAGGGTACGGCCTTAAATCTTAAATTGTGTAAATGTCTTCACCAACTAATTATATTTAACTCAATAATTACATGAACCTTCAACCTTTCACTCAGCTGTGTTCAGAACAAGTCTACGATGATAAGCAGTCACAGACAGACTAATCGATATCATTAAATATATTAATATTTATAACACAACTTACGAGGGCGAGTGATCGTCGAGATTTGTCTTACGATATTTAGTAGTACTTTTTTAATCTTTTATTGCTTTCTAGTAATTCTATCCAATGTTATACGTATATCTAGTCTTATTTTAAAATGCTTTCATTCCTTTTTCCACACAATCTGTCTTCTGCAATACGTGCTAGCACTGTAGGTAAGAAAGAAAATTTATTTGGCAACACACAGATACACACAATATAGGTATAAGTAAAGGGAACTTAATTCTAAAACAGTAACATTGTGTGCCCCACGGCTGCGCCAAATAGGTCCAGTTCAGCAAAATTCCGGACAACTAGGTGCTGCCTGACGCTGGTTTTCAACTGAACCTCACGTTGAGTGTACGCAACGGAAACGGCAACGGTCAGAGTCAAGTTCGTCCATTCATCTTCCGAATTGCAGTGAGTGTGGTCAGGTTGAGGAAGCGCAACATTTGCTTATGGATTGTCTCCGGAACAGGCGAGAGGGATTCACTCTTGAGGGAATTATAATTAAACTAGCTGACCCACGCAACTTCGTCTGCGTTTTTCATTAATGCTCGGGTCCTTTTAGTCTTAGCGTGATAATATGTATATACCTATATCCTTCCTCGATAAACGGGCTATCTACCACTGAAAGAATTTTTCAAATCGGACCAGTAGTTCCTGAGATTACCCCCTACATACAAACTTACAAACAAATGTTACCTCGTTATAATATTAGTATAGAAGTATAGATAAACTTCACGTTGGTTCAGTCAATTCTGTCTCAACCAACTTCAGAAAGTGGCAAAAAGTTGTATCGATTAATAACAGTCCTTCATCAGTGACTTCCATCGCCATCACAATGTTATGTAAGTACAAAATATTGTTTGATAAAAGTTAAAGGGTACGATGGGGTTGGCATAATTATGTGTAAAGGAAAAAGCCTCAAAAAATAACAAGTAAAAAAAATCTACATCTTGGTCTCTACTGTATGGAAAGAGGGCACACGAACAGCTGGACTCTTCAATACTCAAACTCACTTTCGTGTGGTGCCCACGGCAGCGTAAATACTAAACTGGTTATATACTATTTATTTTTATTTTTATTACAAAAAAAAAAAAAACAAGTCAAAAGCCACCCCCACCCCTTTGTACACTTGTTTTTATAAACGTTTTTCCTAAACTTGTTATGAGGTGTACAATAAAGTATATAATAAATAAATAAAAACGGATAATCAAAAAATATTTCTACAAAATCGGTTATTTTATTTCTAAAATCATTTAACAGCAGCAAAAATAACAGATCCAGAAAATGTCGTCAGTTTACTGCGCAAGTTGTAGGGCAAGTGCTATTTGCGTAAAAATTTGACGGACGGGCAGACAGACAGACGGCGAGTTTTCATTATACAGTTAATATGAATTTAAAAATTTGGAGCGGCAGAATGTTATGAAAACACTCTGTAACCTACATTTTTGTGTCAAACGTCTGTTTGGTGTATTTCTAGCATATAACCGCGTTTACGTAATTAAGTTACTGTGATGTTTTGTGGGTTTTTTTTTCTAGTATCTTTACACCAGGCAGGTCTAAAAAAGACACTTCAGCAGAATCAGAAAATAAATCACGGTACCTGCCACTGCCAAATTTTACCAATCAACCTTGAACCTAGGGGGCTACTCTCTAAGGCCAACGTCCGTAGTTCCGTGCTTAGTTGCGGGGCGTATTCTAGTCTGTTTTATTTAACCACTAAGAATTAATGACAACAAAATTCGAAAGTTACTGTCAAATTGTATTGTCATTCATTTTTAGTTCGGGTTCGGGACTAAACGTAAGTCCGTAGGTCGTACGGAGTACAATACGCCCGAAACTAAGCCCGAAACTACGGACTTCGGGCTTAGAGAGTAACCCCCCTGATGTGTTAGCGATAAAGATGAAAATAAAATTTTACAGATTGTTGAATGATTCTAATATTCTATGATTCTAATATAATTCTCCTAAAGTGGCTGTTTTAGCGCTGTTTTAGCCCCCATGTACTCATCGTCACTGTTGCCGTAGCTACTTATTGGCATTGTTATGCCATGTCGTGTAGCTTGTCACGTCATATGAAATGAAATCACTATCACTACGTGTTAAAAAACAAAGTCCTCCACCGCGGCTGTCTGTCAGTCTATCTGTTCGCGATAAACTCAAAAACTACTGCATCGATTTTCATGTCACCAATGGATAGAGTGGTTCTCGAGGAAGGTTTTAGAATATTATTGTTCAAACAAGCGAAGTCGCGGGCACAAGCTAGTCTAATATAATTATAAAAACTTCGTGTCACAATGTTTGTTATCGAATTCCTCCGAAACGGCATGACCGATTATCATGATTTTTTTTGTGCACACTCACTAGGTCTGGGAATAGGTCGTTGTACTTTTTTTGCAAAACTACGGTTGTCCAGTTAGCTAGTAACTTAAAATAAAAAGTATACACATACATAGTCATCTCAGTAGTCACCCCTTTCTAGAAATATTTCGGTATTCAACTTTTGCACTCGGGAAAGAGAATGTTGAGTGGTATCTTTTTTCAACTTAGAATGTTCAAACGTTTAAACTTTTTTGTTTCCAGGTGATTTAAATTATTAAGATGAGATACTTAGTTAGGTGACATAACTTGTGTGGTATTTAATCTTAATAATTAGTTGGTGGTGGGTGACATAACTTATGTCACCTGTCCTCCACCAAATCTCAAGATGCATCTCGCGATACTCCGAGCAGTGTATACCCGGTTGCTAGAGATGCAACCCCGTCTGATCGCGAATCTGTATTAAAATTAGTATCAATAATTTTGTACGTCTGAGTTATCGATACGAGTTAAGGTAATGTGCTTTTAAGTTATATTGCTATTTATTTGTGACTAGAGGTAAATTTTCACAAATTGGTTACTAAGGATAATTCTCGTGTCAACATACTGATTTCGCGAAACTATAAGTCCATTTAAAAAAAAATGTGAAAGAAGAATGGTAGGAAAGAAAAAGAATGAAAACAGAATAGTTTCAACTGATTGTTTTTTTGTGGTAATATCTTTGATTTTCGTTTATTTTTGTTTTCGAACGTCGAGACTTTCGAGTGATTTTTCATTTTAACATCCTACTAATATTATAAATGCGAAAGTTTGTGAGGATGGATGTATGTGTATGTGTATGTATGTTTGTTACCCTTTCACGAAAAAACTTCTGGACGGATTACGATGAAATTTGGTATGTAGGTAGCTGAAGACCCAGAATAACACATAGGCTACTTTTTATCCCGGAATTCCCGAGGGATCGGGATTTATACGGGAGTAATGAGAATTTATACGCGGACGAAGTCGCGGGCGGACTCTAGTAATATAATATACGAAACTACCTGACTCACGCAATTTCGTCTGCGTCACGTTTTTCATGAATGTTCCGCTCCTTTTTGGTGGGAGGTTATTCCTTCCTCGATAAATGGGCTATACAATACTAGAATAATTTTTCAAATCAAACCAGTAGTTCCTGAGATTAGCGCGTGCAACGAACCAAATTCTAACTTAATAATATTAGTTCAGACTAGCTGACCCGTGTCCATTTCGTTTGACTATAAATGAGCCGTGTTAGGCAATAATGTGTCAACCCACAAAAATATGAATTCAGTGTTAACGTCACCTAGTTCTTGTTTGAAGTCTACTCAAAGCTTGAAAAAATGCCCAGGAATGTAGTAAATTAAATAAAGCGCCATTTATCAAAAAAAAATATAGCAGTTCACAGGACTCAACTTCTAGGATTTTGCAATAGTCGATCATAACACGACCGTTTTTTCTGCTTTGAAAAATAATGTTTAAGGCTATATTAATTAATTATATTATAATAATATAGCCTACGACAGTCACAAATAACGTAGCTTTTTATTGGTAAAAGAATTTTCAAAATCGGTACAGCAGATCCAAAAATTAAACCCTACAACCGCACAAACTCACAAACTTTGCCTTTTACCTAGACTAACTGATGCCCGCGGCTTCGCTTGCTTGACTTAATACTAAAACCTTCCTTGAAAACCACTCTATCCATTGGTGAAATCAGCATGAAAATCGGTGCAGCAGTTCTTGAGTTTATCGCGAACAGACAGACAGACGCGGCGAAAATACAATTCAATTTTATTTGTCTTAGCGTGATGATATATTGTCTATAACCTTCCTTGATAAATAGTCTATCTAACATTAAAATATTTTTTCAAGTCGGACACGTAGTTCCTGAGATTAGCGCGTTCAAACAAACAAACTCTTCAATGCATTATTTTAGAACAAATTTGATTTCCATAAAAAGGGTTATAGTGAGATAACCTAAAGAGATAGACATAATTATGCTGTTGAGGACTTTTTTTTAGAAGTTTTAAACCGTTTACGCAGCGCTCGCAACGTAAGCTTTTTTCCCGCTTGCAACATTTTTTATTGCTGCTCCGCTCCTATTGGTCATAGCCTTTTCCTCGATAAATGGACTATCTAACGCAAAAAGAATTTTTAAATTCGAGCCGGTAGTTCCTGAGATTAGCGCGTTCAACCAAACAAACAAACTCTTCTGCTTTATAACATTAGTATAGATTTATTTTTGACGTGTATAGACACGAAATAACGCGTTACTTTCTATGAATTTTAAGACTAAACAAACCGCCCATTTGCAAACCCTCACAGCAGTATCCTGACTTTATAATCACGCTGTACATCTAAACCGGCCTCAGCAGAGTCGTAACTCGAACTACAGTAAATAAAACAAGTGAAATGGCTCTCAACTGAAATTTAACGCAACTTACTCAAACTCAATTTCCTGAATGAAGGTATCGCATGAAACTCATTCCCAGAGGCGGGGTGATAAGTTGGATGAGAGTTTGCGACTTTTTGCTGCGATTTTCTGTTGTGTTGTTGAGATTTCTTCGAATTACATTCGGCAAGCGATTTGATAAATAAGGAAATAAAACCGTGACTTTCATTGTTCTCACATGACGAGTTTACTTTAAAATATGTCGGCACCATGTTGCCAACATTTATTTGTTTTTTTTTTTTTTTTATTTTTTTTTTATTCAAGACGGGGAAACTCTTGGCCCAAATCTCACCTGATGGAAAGTGATGATTAGGCCGAAGATGGAAGCGAGTTTCACCCGGAATCCTCTAACATAGAGGAACTGGCTATCATACCTCTAATTGCCAGAACACAACAATGCTGTTAACATTGTTGTTATGGCGACAGACTTAGACATGATGGTGGTAGCTTGCCAGGTGGACTTAGAAGTCCTACCACCAACCAAACCAAGCAAAAAATTTGCCCCCGCTGGGAATCGAACCCGGGACCTCTGGGTCTGAATCGGGTGGTATAACCACTAGACCACGGAGGCGGTTAGTGTCACCTGTTTAGCACCACCCGGGGACCACGTGTAGGGATTCGCTGAAGGGTATTCTCCTACGGACGTGGGTGACTCGGCCCCCACGTTTGTTGTTGTTGTCACATGTTAGATCGTTCTGCCGATAGATTCTTCCGATTGGACCAGCAACTTATAAAAAAAAGCAATATGACGGGGGGGGGGGGGGGGGGCAATGCCAGCTCCGAAAGAACCCAATTTTAAATATCGCAGCATAATATGCTGAGATAGGGACCTTTTTGGCCTCGCACTGATCAATTTTATTGTTATTATCTGTATTTTGTAGTATTTTGCTTCTGTCTGTTTTTGTGCGAGTCCCAAATAAATATGTTTCTTTCTTTCATTTTATTTAGCATTTTCCGCAAAAAAAAAAAATAACAATTTAACTATTGTCCACCACACCATCGCATAGGTAGGTAATGTAGTTATTGAAAACTTGATTATGTGTGGTGTAAAAGTCAAGAATTTAAGTTTTCAAGTTTTTCCCGCCGTCATATCTGCGTTTTGGAACGCATTCAACCCTATTCTCTTCAAAGTTAGAGTGAACCAGGCATCTTCTGGGTAAGCTCACTCCATCGTCGACTCTTGTCTCTGTCACCTCTGACCTAGATTATAGTCAAGAGCAAGCCCATCTCAAAAAACATCATTTTGTTTTCAAATTCAGGCCGCACTCTCTCTCAAATTAGTAGCGTCTTTGTGACATAATACCTAATGCAAATGTTCCCTGAAAATGCGAATTGCCTACTGGGGGTCTAAAAAGGACATAAAGGAAAATCATACTAATTATAATCTATACTAATATTATAAAGAGGTAACATTTGTTTGTAAGTTTGTATGTAGGGGGTAATCTCAGGAACTACTGGTCCGATTTGAAAAATTCTTTCAGTGTTAAATAGCCCATTTATCGAGGAAGGTTATAGGCTATATATCATCACGCTAAGACAAATAGGAGCGGAGCAATTATGGAAAATGTGGCGCAGACGAAGTTGCGCGAGTCAGCTAGTAAATTATAATCTTAACCACATTACAATCTGTCAAATTTAATTTTCATCTTTATCGCTAACGCATTAGGTTTAAGATTGATTGGGACAATTTGACAGTGACTGGTAGCGTGATGTACTTTCTGATTCTGCTTAAGTGGCCTTTTTCTAGAACCCCCGATAACTAGTTCTAAGTAAAAAATCGCAGCCTTGTACCGATCCTAGTTGTCTGTTTGTTTCGAAACATCGCGAAATAGGTGTATTTGAATACAAACGGGCACAGTTACTGGGAAAAATGATTCCTTTTCTTATTGAGAATACAAATAGATGTTATTCAAGTGCGTCCCGACCCTTAAGAGGGACAGACCGACGAATATTTTTGTTATACAAAGCCCTCCATCATTATTTTGAACGTATTTTAGGGTTCCGTACTGAGAAGATAAAAACTGTAGGTAGTGTGATGCCCCAACTACAATTGCCAAGGCATCACCTATAATCTACTGGAAATCAAAGAACGATTCGGATTTAAAGAATAATTATTGAGGGACCATGCCCAGTTGAAAGGTAATACATGACTCTCCTATCCAAACTATCTACTTTTTCATTCACCCTTATAAAGCTTTATTGACTGGCCAATACGAAGCCGGAAAGAAGTAAGTTTATTATTTTAGCATATAATATGTATGAAGGCGTCAGCGAAGGCTGAGCGATAGCGCCATCATCGTTTGGGTTCGATGGTATCAGGATCATTGTAGAATAAAACACTCAATACAGTAATAAGCTCTCTTTATTAACTGTGGCTGAGTGCTAGTACTTTACAAAGACAGTCCCCCAAAACGCCCGCCCGTTACCATTTCCTAGTGTTTTAGCTGTGGAGAAGAAGTGGCCAACAAACTCCACAGCAACACATCTGTCTTTTGAATTAGAAGAACTCGCATTTATAACATTATTAAAGAAGTCTGTTTAATTTAATTAAAATAGGTAAACCGACAGTTTCTGGACGAGTGTTCTAGTCGGTGTCTCGAGCCAAAGTGCGCTCGGCAAAGTCCCCACTCTCCAATACGACTCTGTCCACGTGCCGCCTTTAAAACTGTCAACTGACGTCACGGCATTTACCACTACTCACTCATCATCTGCCTAGCCTTTTCCCTACTATATTGGGGTCCGGTTCATGTCAAACCAGATTCAGCTGAATACCAGTATTTCAATTGGAGCGGCGGCCTACCAGACCTCCACAACCCATTAACACGGTACGGTACGGGTAACATGGTACTCCTTGGCAAGACTGGTGTCAGTATTTCTGGCTTCAGACAATCCTTCACGACTGCCATAGATCTACCAGACAGCCAAGAGCAACGGCTTAACGTGCTTTCCGGGGCACGGCGTAGTGTCGGTATGTTAAGATACCCATCCACAGACCAAACTCGGCAAGCGTTGTTTAACCATGAAGATTGACCCGTGCAGCTGTTATTATTTATCCGCGAGCTCCTCGTCCAGACAGAGAGTCAAACATCCTTTAATTCTAGTTCGTACCTAACTATTTACGTGGTACGGAACCCTCAGTGCTGGAACACGACTTAGACTACCACATTTTTTATGATGAAAAAACCGCAATGAAAACATCTTTTTGGTATGCTAATGTTACGTTTTTGTGTTTCGTCTCGCATTGGAACAATTTAATCAGGTCAGAGTTGGGTCAGACGAAGTTGATTTTGACCTTGAGAATCATTTCCTGGTGCAGAGGAAATAAAGATGTTTTGTTTACTATTTTTCTCTCGCAAGGAAATATAAACAACAAAGAACCAAAATACATTATAAAAGAAAGGGTTACGAACGAGTTATATTTCTTTAAAACGTTATTTTAAAACTGAAGGGGTTCCTTCGAATATTTCTGTAAATTTGGAAATAATATATTTTGTTTGTTTGTTGTATCCTCTACAAATTTTTACCTACATCCATTTATTTTATTACCTACCTTGTGCAGCGATTTAAGATTTAAGCGAAGACAAAAAAACACAAAATGGGGGCCGGGTAGCTATGACGCAAAGGTTCTTTCTCTTTTATGGGTTTTCTATAGCATGGTTTTTTTTAATTTTATGGTAGAAATTATTTTTATTTTACACGTCTTTCACTTGATATCCCGCCTAATACAATAAAAAAAAACTATGTTAGATCCTCATTTTCTTGGATGGCGTAAAAACGGGGCCCCAAATATTTGTACCCCTTCGTACGTCTTTGTTTTGTTATATTATAACGTTTTCTTCTTTTTAACCGATGAAAAAAAAGGTTCTTAATTCCGTAAATTTTTTATGTTTGTTACCTCATATCTCCGTCATTTATGAACCGGTTTGCAAAATTCTTATTTTATCTGAAAGGATATACGTCTTTATTGGTCTCATAGAAATTTCATCAAAATCGGTTAGGAAGTTTGGCTTTTAAATCAAAATAGCTGGAATTCGTTTACCTACTTGGACGGTTTTTTGTCATCCAAATAAACAAGATTGCGTAATTTGCTTTCCTTGTATTTTCCAGTGGTGTTGTTTGGTGTGGGGTAGGGATATGAAGTTTGAAAAATACTAATCTTTTGACACATAGCCGACTTCTAAATTAAGAAAAACACGCCTTACATAGTAAAAATAACTTATACTTAATATTTCAGAAGTCGGTGTTTTTGGTAGTTTATTTGTATTTTGACATAGACTTTCGAAATTGAAGTTATTTTACTTTGTAGTGGTTTTTTTGTTTAACAACTTCGTCACTTGGATTATAATGAAAAAATAATAATAAAAAGACTCCCATAACCCATTTAGCCGAGTATAACTAAAACCGAAAATATCGTTTAATTGACGGAATAAAAGGCATTTTCACTCTAATGTGTTACGCATATAATGTTCCAATTCCCGTAACAACTACAATCATAGTCCACTGACCTCAAGATCACATATTCCTATCCACTTAGACGACAAAGCTTATAGAACGTCACTTAAAGTGAATTCGAAACTAAACTGAGCACTCGGAACCGCCCTAATTTGATCCCTATGAATAATTAAAAAGAAAATAGCGGGGTAGTTCCAAGTTGCGGTGGACTACAAAGAAAATTACCTAGCTCGGTTATCGAGCTTCGATTTAGATAGATGTATGAAGGAAAGTGGATGGGTCAAGCTGACGGCATGATACCAGGGGCCCGAGTCTGCTACTACAATAGTGTCAAAATGGTCTATCATTGATTTCAAAATGGTTGATTTTGACAAGTTTAGTAATCTTCTAATATAATGGCGTCATAATGACTTTCCAATGGTCAACCACTGACACTCCATTGAAAGAAATGGCATAGAATGGTAATACATAATGACAGATGAATTAAAAAAAAATAGTTAAACGTCAGTAAGCAATAATGTCACATTTGACTTTGACAGCTAAACAAAATAATATTGCGTTTGTATAGTTTCACGTATATTTAATGTTTTTTGGTATTTACGAACTTCTTACTAGGTACTTCAGATTGCTTATAACACTAATAAATAATAAGTAAAACTAAATATAAATAAAGTAGCGGGGTAGTTCCAAGTTGCGGTGGACTAAAAATAAAATTACCTAGCTCGGTTATCGAGCTTCGATTTAGATAGATGTTTGAAGGAAAGTGGATGGGACAAGCTGACGGCATGATACCATGGTCCCGAGTCTGCTATTACAATAGTATCAGAATGGTCTATCATTGATTTCAAAATGGTTGATTTTGACAAGTTTGGTAATCTACTAATATAATGGCGTCATAATGACTTTCCAATGGTCGACCACTGACACTCCATTGAAATAAATAGCATAGAATGGTAATCTCGTACATAATGACAGATGAATGAAAAAAACAAAATAGTTAAACGTCATTAAGCAATAATGTCACATTTGACTTTGACAGCTAAACAAAATAATATTGCGTTTGTATAGTTTCACGCATATTTGTTTTTTGGTATTTACGAACTTCTCACTACTTCAGATTGATTATAACAGTAATAAATAATAAGTAAAACTAAATATAAATATCTGGCATGAATAAATGTTCAAATTAAGTAGTAGATTTTCGAAAATCATTTCTACCACAACGGTTTTATAATAATGGCAATACGGCTATGTCATTCTACCGCAACCGCAATTCTATTACGAGACCATTGACGTGCCATTGACCGACCAATGATCGACCATTATGAATTTAGCAAAATGACAATGGCATGACAATGAGACCGTGTGGGAATGACAAATTTATAAAAATAGCAGACTCGGACCCCAGCAGTGCGATTCTATAAACATGTCGAAGTGAAGGCTTGAGTGAAATGATCACGAAGTGAGCTGTCATTCCATATTGATTACTTAGTTTGACAGCTCACGTGATCACATCACTCAAGCCTGCACTTCTACATGCATCCAGAATTGACAGGCTGGGGTCCGAATCTGCTATTTTTATAAATTTGTCATTCCCACACGATCCCATGGTCATGCCATTGTCATTTTGTTAAATTCATAATGGTCGATCATTGGTCGGTCAATGGTCCTAGAGCGACGGTAATTATTATTTTCGAGAAACTCAATGTTTGAGCTATGGTAGTTTTAGTATTTAATTTGAACGTACCTACACATAACCTGCTAGTTACTGTACCGACTAATCGAAGAATATTATAACCTCCTGTGACCGGTCAAATACGATACACACTTGTTTTCCAATTCACTTTAGACATTGGCAGAATAGTCGACATCGGCTTTACTTGCCATATAAAAATATAGAATAGAATGGAACCTGTTAGTTAAGGCTGACGGCAAATAGGGTAGATGTCCAATTAGTCCGAGCGATAGGACTTCATATAAACATTGGACACGTATTTTTTCATGTAAACAAAAAATTAAGACGATACAATGCGTTGAAAACTCGTGTCACATCACGTGTAAGTCTTATTTTATTTTTATTTTATTTGTTAGGGATAAAAAAAAAAACTTCTTGTACACTTTTTACAGAATAGTGACGTCACAAGCCCCCTCTCGTGATCTTCGACATTATTTCGGAATTTCGAGACGAATTATAATACATTAATAAACCTTCCTCCATCCTTGAATCGAAAAAAATATTTTTTAATAAAATTAATATTTAAAAATTGTAATATAAATGAGATCAAGATGCATATTATAAGTCTTTTGATGAAAAACCTCAGTTAATCCGTTGCGTTGTTTAAAAAAGGCAAGCGTACAAACAGAAAAAGCCACTTTGTTTATACTATGTAAAACACTTGCCTTGGAACTTGTATGCCACTATCAGCTTTCTATGACCAGTAGTTTCGGCTGTGCATTGTCTGTCAGTCATTCATTAGCAACAGATTTTATATGTATAATTGATTGCATAAATACCTCTCAAACTCCATAAATCTATTCATGCTAAGAGCCTTACCTTGACCTTGCCTATTCTATTAATTAGAGTCTGCTGCCATTTAAAAGCCATTTAGGCCCTTTTAAATATATAACGTCGGTGATAGTGCAAATCCACGGAATTTGCATTGGATAATTCCGCGTATCTGCACTCTGTGAAGGGTTTACAAATAAATATTTTTCTTATATAAACGGCTTTTGACCTCATTTTTACATGGAGAGTAATAATTCATGAGTTTCAGTAACTGAACAGTGGAAACCTAATAAAGTCTATATGTATTGTATACTAAGCTGACCCACGCAACTTCGTCTGCGTCACATTTTCTATGAATGCTCCGCTTCTATTTGCCTAGCGTCATGATAAATATAACCTATAGCCTTCCTCGATGAATGGGCTATGTAATACTGAAACAATTTTTCAAATCGGACCAGTAGTTCTTGAGATTAACGCGTTCTAACAAACAAACTCTTCAGCTTTATAATATTAGTATAGATTAGTAGAAATCAATTAAAGTCTTGACAATATTGTATGGCTACATTTTTCAGATACGCGGTATTGTCCAATGTTAGTTCCGCGGATTTGCACTATCACCGAAGACAAGGCATAGCTGTGATACATATTTTGAAGATTTGAAAGCCCTCATATCCTGACTTATCCACCTTTTAACTAACCATTCTTGACTCCATGGCAGCAAGTCCAACGATGACAGTTTTGCATTGAAAGTTTTACTAACTTAGACGTTCGAGGAAGGTCTATTTTAAGTTAGCTTTGTCATTGGACAGAGTTTATTGTGAAACGATTTGATTTATAGTATAAAACTAGTTTATGCCTGCGGGTGTTTTTCATTTCCTTTGGATCATCTGCCTAGCCATTTTCCCAACTATATTGGGGTAGGCTTCCAGTCAAACCGGATTCAGCTGAATAACAGTATTTTATGTGGAGCGGCTGCCTACCAGACCTTCACAACCCATTATCTGGGTAACACGGTACTCCTTGGCAAGACTGCTAGTCTATTCTGTAAATAACCATTTCGATATTCACTTCACCTGAGTGACTAAGCTTACAAAGTGAACTTTATTTCACACATCATAAGGTCTTATATTTATACGAATTTGAAACTCACCTCGGATTCCGCTGTCGAGACACGAAAATGTTGTTACAGAATAGCACTGCTGGTGTCAGATTTTCTGACTTCTGGTTCTCACTACCCGTAACGACTGCCAAATATCTCCAAATGACAGCCAAAACCAACAAGCAAAACAAAGCTTAACGTGCTTTCCGAGGCACGGAGGAAACTCGGTATGCTAAGATGGTCATCCATCCACAGACCAACCTCAGCAAGCGTTGCTTAACCTTGAAGATCGACCTGTACGGCTGTTATTATTTAGCCACGAGCTCCTACTTTGGATCATCATCACTACATAAACCGAAAGACGTCCAGGGCTGGACATACGCCTCCCCAAAGTGTCGCCATAGAAACTGGTCCTGTGCTTCTTGCAAGCATCGGTTACCTGCGGCCCTGATCAGATCGTCGGTCCACCTTGTGGGAGGATTTTCAACGCAGCTTATTACTCGGTCGCCACTCTAAAACTTTTGTGGCCCATGGACCATCTTTCTGCGAGCAATGTGGGGCTGCCCAATGCCACTTTAGTTTGGCGATCCTTCCATTGGATATTTTATCATTACCTAGCTGTTGCTTTCTTATACAGCCCATGCAACATACTTCCATCAAAAATGCCTAACTTCGAGTGAGCACTCGTTAAATGCATGTATTTCCAGGTCGTAACACCATAACCATTTGCAAGTCCTTTATTTTTGGTCAAATCAAAAGCATTAATTGCTTGTTTCCAGAATCTTATTGAGTTTGGTTTGTAATTGTGATTTAACATACGCAGTAATTGTGAGGGTCTGAAATGTATAGACGGATCATATCACGCCGTACACTGCTGAACATAAGCCTCTTCCAAAGAGCGCCAACCACTCCAGTCTTGAGCAGACCGCATCCATCTGCTGCCAGACACCTTCTTCAAATCATTGGTCCATCGTGCCGCAGAGCATCCCACACTACGTTTGCCCACACGCGGTCTCCACTCTAACACATGTCTGCTCCATCGACCGTCTGTCCGTCTGCAGACATGGCTGGCCCTCTTCCACTTCAGCATGCTTTTTACGCGCAATGTCGGTGACTTTAGTTTTCTGGCGAATGACTTCGTTGCGAATTCTATCCACCAGAGAAACTACGAGCAACCTTCAATAATTTGTGGACAGAAGACCTATCATATCAAACGTAACCAATAGCTTTATCGATTGATCTCTACTGTAATGAGTAACGATGTCTTTCCATTCTGATAAGTAAGAGTACCTACCTAATTTAATTTTGTCTTGTCTCAATTGAAATTAAAGACGGACGGCGCCAACGAGGTCGGTCCAGAAGGAGGTGTTTTTTTACCGACTTCCAAGAAAGGAGGAGTGTTTTTTACATGTATGTACACCGATTACTCCGAGATTTCTGATCCGATTTGTGTGATTCTTTGCCATTTGGTCCCGTAAACATTTTATTCAGTTTGGCTCAGTCGTTTTTATTTTATGTGCATCTTTGCTTATTTTAATTTATGCGAAGTCTAAGACGTCGTCCAAGTATCACCACTTAAAAGTGAAAAAAAAATACAAAATAAATCCGACTTCCCAAAAACGCTACAAAGTATAAAATAACCTTAATTTTGGAAGTCGGTGTTTTTTGTTTATTGTTTCTTCGTTTTTATACAGGTTTTCAATTTCCCTGTATAGTCGGTTATATTTTTTTGTAAAAAAGTTTTTTTTGGATGTGAAATAATAAATGGCTTCTCCCGCTCTCAGTCTCTTACTGACGAAAACCCATCCATGTTCTTCATAATTAATGCCCTTTGCGTTCCAGGGCCGCGGTGACTCATTCGAACGGTCAAGATAGCCATAGGCTTATATAAAAACAAAGTTATCAAATCTTTACCTTTTGTACAAAACTGGGTCAAAACTCGACCAACATTATACTAAACATACCTGCCTATTAATATTCCATCTCATTATTTCGTAATTAAAATAATTATTTCTCAATAAAACTACTATTTCATAAGTATACGTAACCATTATTCTGGGTGGCAATTAAAAAGTACATGTCATTTTAATTATGGCGTGCGCCTAAGATGTTGTAATATTTATGATTTTCTAGGGTTGCCACTAAACATGGCCTATAAGAACTATTATTTTTGGTATTGGAACTCTTTTTAACAGTCGCATGGATACGGATCCATCTTAGCTTGCCCAGGTTTGGATGTAGATGGGTGACCATCCATACATTATCGAAGCCCCTCCGTGCCTTAGAATTGTAGAAATCTTGTTTCATCAGGACCTCCTTAAATCGTTTAAGAATTTAATGGCGCGTGATAAGTATCGCGTCGGGGCCAAGTCACCCGCGTCCGTAGGAGAATACCATAGAGTATATTATAACCACTAGAGAGCGTATAGGCCGATTTCTTCTAAGTACGCGGCTCACTACAGCGGGCCGGGGGACGAGGAACAACGCGCGGCTGCAATTGGTCCGTTCAAGGTCAAGTTGCATAGGTAGCCTATGGTTAGTGGTGGCACTACTTGATTAAAGGAAAATAGTCGATATCGATAAAATGGATTTTAACATTATAAAAATACTCAATCCAAACAAACAGCGCTATATCTTGTTTAAACAAAGTTTCCCTATTAACCTCATCTTTCCACTTTTATTTTAATTCTGAAATCTTCGAAAATCTAAAATGAAAACACACAGATGAAAAATCCGAGACTCTCCTCCTATTTTTAAAGTCGTTTAAAAGTAGTTACGTGTTTAATGTAAGTATGTGAATTGATTAAAAATTGTATTAGTTGTAATTTTATGATCATCGATAAATCGACTTCAATCATTAAACGTAACAGCACAGATTTTTACGATAAAAATACAAAGGGGAAGAAAGGGATAAAAATATAAGTATTTCCTAATGAAAGAAAGAGACTTTTCCAAAAGACATCAACGCGCGCTTCTCACAGTGTGCTCGTTCACCTAACCACCATTTTATATAGACTCCTGCAGTGGCTCATCATCTGATTCAAATCAAAAATATTTTGCGTAGTGTTTACTCTCCGATGAAAAGTTATGCCATCATTTTTGTAACAAAAGGTCTAGGAATGTTTCCCACACAAATTCACCGGGTATGAAGGCATTTTTATGCGTTATAAATTGCATAAAAATTAAAACGATTTGTAAAAACTTAGCATGCCCACAGGTCTAACAATTGGTCACAACTAAAATGGTTACTAGTGCCTGCTGCCTAACATCTGAGCAAAAACACTAATAGTTTTCGTGCGTCGGGGCACTGTATGCGCAGTCAAGTGGTTTAATAGTCTTTGGAGAATACCCTTCAGCGAATCCCTACACGTGGTCCCCGGGTGGTGCTAAACAGGTGACACTAACCGCCTCCGTGTGATGATAATAATGATAATAGAATACATATCCGATATACATTTGAAATTCTTCCGTTACTAGACATGATGGTGGTAGATTGTCAAGCGGACTTAAAACAAGTCCTACCAACAACCAAACCGAGCAAAAAATTTGCCCCCGCTGGGAATCGAACCCGGGACCTCTGGGTCTGAATCGGGTGGTATAGCCACTAGACCACGGAGGCGGTTAGTGTCACCTGTTTAGCACCACCCGGCGACCACGTGTAGGGATTCGCTGAGGAGTATTCTCCTACGGACGCGGGTGACTCGGCCCCCAAAATCAAAGTGCGTTTCTTTATTTAAACCGTCTTAGTCTGGACTTGACTGCACATTCCTTAATCTTTCTCCTCCGCAAATAGTTGTAACTATTTATTATTATTTAGTTTTGAGGTATCACCACTAAAAAGTATAAAATAACTTTTATTTCGGAAGTCAGTTGTATTATTTCTTAAAAAGCTTTTTTTAAGTGGTCAAAAAGGAGATTTTTGCTCCGGTTTCTTAAAAGTATCTATTTCATATATTGATTTCGTTTTCCTTATCAGAAAATTGACAACCCTGCAATGCAAGAACTAGGTACTCAACGGGAACTGACTATACGCCATTTCTTGTAAGAATTTTAACATTAACGACAAATTTTTGATACTAGCCATTTATTCCGTGATGAGCTCGTGGCTAAACAATAACAGCCGCACAGGTCGATCTTCAAGGTAAAGCAACGCATGCTAGTAATAGTTAATAGTCATAGTTTATTCGAAAAAACATTCATTACAATCATTGTGAAGCCCTGACTCCTGAGCTAGATATGTAATACCTGTATATCAGGAGACAGTTTCTTCTTTTAAATACATGCTTCTTATTGTACGCAGTAGGTAAACACATATTGTCCTAGTCTTTTACAACATAAATATTTATATTGAAAATACTGAGGTCTAGTTGTGGATGGGTGACCGTGATTCATTACATATTGTGACACCTTACTGTCTCTCGTTACTGTCAGTAGCCAATATATCTGACACCAATCTTATCAAGGGATATCGTGTTACACAGTTACTGAGTTGTGGAGGTCAGATAGCGATTCGCTACATGTAAAATACGAGTACCTACTTAGTTGAATAAGCTTACATAGCAAGCCAACCCCAAATAGTTGGGACAAGGCTAGACTGACCCAAATCTCTTCAAAGTTAGAGAGCAGAGGCTTTTTCTGGGTCCTTCCATCGTCGACTTTGTCACAATCACCTCTGATCTAGACTAGTGTCAAGAGCAAACCCATATTATAAACAAACGGTTAAGAGTGAGTCGGACTCGTGCACGAAGGGTTCCATACCATTATATATAAATCAATTATGTCTCTTGTATGGGGCTCACATTTTTTTGCCCTTAAATATTTATTTTATTCTGTTTTTCAATATTTATTGTTATAGCGGCAACAGAAATACATCATCTGTGAAAATTTCAACTGACTAACTATCACGGTTCATGAGATGCAGCCTGGTGACAGACGGACAGGCAGACGGACGGACAGTGGAGTCTTAGTAATAGCGTCCCGTTTTACCCTTTGGGTACGGAACCCTAAAAAAAATAATTTATAACAGTTTCAACTTATTGTATTATGTATTTTGTTCTCAGCGTTAATTTTTTATGAATATATATCATAGGCTCATAATAATTTAGCACAGGTTTAAACCGTGGTTTTTGGTTGCAATTTAAGTAATCCTAAAATACTCTTTTGTTTAATAAATAAATAAAAGGAAAAGCAATCGTGTTGGAAGCGTGTCGTATGACAAAAACAAGCTTATTCCAACTATGCCTTTGCCTGGACAATCTGGACGACTCGATTATGAATATTATATCGCACCGATATCGATTTTATGCCTATTACGGGGAAAATACGGCATTATTAGTCGGGGCAGTAATTAAACTGCTTTTGTCTATGAATTTGTCATTTGCTGGTCAGTTTTGGCTAAAAATACGTTACGGTTTTTGTGCTTTTCTTGAATTCAAGTTAAAATACTGTCATGTCATATAGTTGGAATAGGACTAGGTATTTGACTACTATGAAAAATATACACGAAGTATTTATTTGATAAGATGTTATCAACACAACAGACCCGTACGATTGGAAATTTAATGGAAAAAAATTACTGGAAAAAAACTATTCGGTTTTGAAGTCGTTCTTCCATCCTAACAAAATGATGTATGTTCTGGGAGGCCAAAAACGCCACTATAGGAGAATCATATTTGAATCATTATATGAATCACACAAAAATCTGTTAAAATTTATTTTCTTCTTTATCGCTAACGCATTAGGCTCGAGGTTGATTGGGAATAAACTGACAGTGCCGGGTAGCGTGATTTGCTTTCTGATTCTGATAAAAGTGGTCTTTTTCGACCCGCTGGATGACTCCAATTCATATGGCGGGAATTGTGAGTGTCGTCACACGCCCTTAGTGCCGTTTATGTTTATCAATCATAGATTTTAAAACGCTGCCGCTGGCTACATCGCTATTTTTTAGATTTCTAGGCAATATACCGCGTGTATCTGACATCGACGCACAAACGATTTCCATGGGTCCAGGGCATGATTCTGGACTGTGTTGGAACTTTTCGTCGGTTCTTTTCTAGTTAGGTTAACAAATAGGTATCAGCTCAGCTGAGCTGATATCTATTTGTGGTTTTATTCAGATTGCTCTTTTAAGTAAAAGTATTTAAATTTTTTTTTTTTTATTATTAAAAATCTTAGTGGGTTAGGTCAGAATAACGATGATGAGCAGTCTAAAGTAAAAAAAACCCTTGAAAAATATGAAGAAATGAGAAAAAAGCCGACGAAAAATTAAGTCTAGGATGTCCAGAATCATGCCCTGGACCCATGGAAATCGTTTGTGTCTCGATGTCAGATACACGCGGTAGATCTTTTACTGCGTCTTGTCTGCTCTCTACATTTTGAGACATGTAAAAAAAACCAGTCAAATACCCTAATATTATGACAGTGTGTGGCTTTCTCTTTTTTTTATTATAATAATCACAGATGCGATAAGATAAGATAAAATAAGATAATATTAATTAATATCTAAAGCAAAAACATTTTATTTACTTATACATATTGTGTAATATCTCCTTCTAATATATAAAATTCTCGTGTCACAGTTTTCGTTGCCATACTCCTCCGAAACGGCTTGACCGATTTTGATGAAATTTTTTGTGCTTATCCGGTATCTATGAGAATCGGCCAACATCTATTTTTCATCCCCCTAAATGTTAGGGGTAGTCCACCCCTATTTTTTTTTTTTTTTTTTTGGCAATATTATTCATGAATAATGTGACGCAGACGAAGTTGCGCGGGTCAGCTAGTAGACCTATAAGAATAGACATGCATGCAAGATGGTAACAACATTTTTATTAGGTACAGATACGTTTGTGTTTGGTTTTGTATTTGTTTGTATTAATACTAATATTTTGATCTAACCATAAAACCGGGTTAATCGGGTTCGATTCCCAGCGGGGGCAAATTTTTTGCTCGGTTTTGTTGGTGGTAGGACTTGTTCTAAGTCCGCCTGGCAAGCTACCATCATCATGTCTAAGTGTGTCGCCATAACAACAATGTTAACAGCATTGTTGTGTTCCGGCAGTTAGAGGTATGATAGCCAGTTCCTCTATGTAAGAGGATTCCGGGTGAAACTCGCTTCCATCTTCGGCCTAATCATCACTTTCCATCAGGTGAGATTTGGGCCAAGAGTTTCCCCGTTTTGTATAAAAAAAAAAAAAAAAAAACCTTAAAAGTCCCAAGGACTTTTTTTCCAATAAAATTTTAAACCCTTGACCCTTTCAAAAATTCATGAACTTTTACATGCCAATAAGCACGGGGTGGCATGATTATACAGTGTGAGTCTTTATAATGTGCTCATATAAAAATAAGTGGAAACTAAGTTTAATTTTACCGACGGAAAACGTATTATAAACTTTAATATTTAAAAAAAAAACTGGCCAAGTGCGAGTCGGACTCGTGCACGAAGGGTTCTGTACCATTATCTATAAAAAAAACGACAAAAAAATCAAGTTTGTTGTATAGGCGCTCCCTTAAATATTTATTTTATTCTGTTTTTTAGTATTCGTTGTTATAGCGGCAACAGAAATACATCATCAGTAAAATTTCAACTATCTAGCTATCGCGGTTCTTGAGATACAGCCTGGTGACAGACCCTTTTACGTTTTTACCATTTGGGTACGGAACCCTAAAAAGAACTACAAATCGTAGCGAAGCCGGAGTTGAACTCTCGTAACAGAAATAATAGAAACAATCGATTAAGTTCTTGAAAAAAAGACGTGTTGACACAAAAATCGGGTTTTTAAAATACACTGTGGTCTAGTATTTTCTTTTTTTTTTTTACAGACTAATGTCGTAGCGTGTGGATCCACTATAAGGTACATTTCAACGTGTTGAACGAGGGTTTATGCTATGAAAACTTTGCATAAACTGCTTACCCTTAATCGTTTCAGCAATTTCTGAGACATTTACCCTCAATTATGTAGATCCAAGATGCTCAATATATCTGAAGGAATTAAATTAAAAAGTACGCTTAAGATAACCTTGGGTAGCCGTAAATAACCGAAATAGGCGTGGCTAACGGCGAAGGGGCGTGGTTTAGGGCGATGCGTCTCAATATTATACTGATTACCCCATATTTTTTATTTGGTTTTAATAATATACAAGTGTGGGTTGACCGTGTTTTGGTATGAGGTAGAGTAGAGCTGTGGGTGGGTTCAAGTTTTTAGGAATCTTAAATGTACACTAATATTATAAAGAAGACAGAATTGTGTATTTGTATGCTTGTAAGAAAATATACAAAAAAAAAATACGATGGAGTGAGCTTACCCAGAAGGAGTCTGTTCACCCGTGGTGCTGCTCGACGAGGTGGGCAAGCTCTTTGAAAGAGTCATTGCGAGCCGCCTCGCCGGGCACCTAGCGGGAACGGGGCCGGATCTTGCGGAACACCAGTTTGATTTGCGCAGGGGGCGCTCTACGGTGGACGCCGTCATGCGCGTCAGAGCCCTCACGCCGTGGGATGCGGTCTCCCGGGGTGGTGTTGTCTTGGCGGTGTCTCTCGATATCGCCAACGCCTTCAACACCGTGCCCTGGAGCTGCATTGGGGAGGCACTCCGTTATCATCGGGTGCCGACCTACCTTCGTCGTGTGGTCGGGGACTACCTGTCCGACCGGGCAGTTATCTACCCTAGTCACAGCGGAGAGTGGAACCGGCGAGAGATGTCGTGCGGTGTCCCACAGGAGTCGGTTCTGAGAGAGATTAGGGTTTTAAAAGCGTTCGAAAGACGCAGGCAGAAAGTTCGGTTAGGCATTTTTCTTAGTAGGCCAACGCTTTCATGGATCTTGTATGGTGTATTTACAGGTAACTGCTTGTGGACCAACCGGGCTTCGCTCGGTTTTTTTTTTTTCAAAATTTTCCTTCATTTGTATGAAAGGTTTTTTTTGTTGTTTTCGTCCCTGACACTAAACTTACACATAAATATTCAATTTAGTGTAGTCGTTTTAAAGTTAAAAGGCAAACTTGACTCACTGACTTATATATCAACACTTAGCCAAAACTATTGGTCG
Organism: Ceramica pisi; assembly: GCA_963859965.1. Classification (NCBI taxonomy): domain Eukaryota; kingdom Metazoa; phylum Arthropoda; class Insecta; order Lepidoptera; family Noctuidae; genus Ceramica; species Ceramica pisi. Next base: position 6,104,439 of record OY982555.1, read on the forward strand.
TAGAAAGCTGAGATTTGGTAGGTATGTAGCTTCCTTACACTCCTTCCTTTCTCCTGTTCTTTAGGGGTGCACTTAGGGAGTATTTACCGAAATTCTTACGGGAACGGGAAAAAAACGGAATATGCGCGAACGAAGTCGCGGGTGAAAGCTTATAATTATTTATAAGAAGAAGAAGATGAATTGGCGTGATTATACCATCCTGTCTGCTCCTTCCAGGAAACCAAGCATGCTCCAAGAACCCTCTGCGTAAAAGAAACTGACAATTCTTAAAAACTAAAACCAAATTCATGACAAAAACAAACTTAACGGCAGACTTTTAAACCGGTAGTTTAGCATTGCAAAATAGAAAATCTGGTCACAGTAAAAAGGATTTTTATAATCATTGTAAAGTTAGAAATACTTCCTATTACCGAGATTAAGGGTCAAATGGACAGTCAGACAGACATACCTGTTAGTGCTGACATAGATTAAAGTGTGTAGATGCGACATTCCGAACCCGAATGCAACCTACATGCGTATAGTTTCAAAGAGTTCAAAAGTTTGTATTCTACTACTACTTCGAGGTTTCGTTTCTCCACTACAAAGTTTAACAGAACAAACACAATATCTGAAAAAGCGGTTATTGTACAGTTGCCAGCACATCAAGCCATCCGAAACTGTCAAATTTTCCCATTCAACTTTGAACCTAATGGTTCAGCGATAAAGTTGAAAATCTATAAAATAACTTTGACAGATTGCTGTAGCTTGATGTATTGGCGTTTGTAGTCATAATAATAAACAACTTTTAGTATGGGACAAACAAATAAATCGCAAAAAAATATCAGATATTCAGTAGGTACATTTTGCCGACTGATAGGCTCATAGATGTACCTAGTGGGTCTTTTTTTCTCGATTTTAGTGTTGGTCCTAAATCCCATAGTGAGAAACTCGTGCGTATAACAACAGCTGCACGGGTCGATCTTCAAGGTTAAGCAACGCGTGCCAAAGTTGGTCTGAGGTTGGGTGACCATCTTAAAACATATCAAGTATCCTCCGTGCCTCGGGCAGCACGTTAAGCCGTTTGTACCTGCTGTCATTTGTAGATCTTTGGCAGTCGTTACGGATTGTCAGAAAGCCGTAAATCTGACTCCAAACTTGCCAAGAAATACCGTGTTACCCAGTTAATGGGTTGTGTAGGTCTGGTAGGCAGCCGCTTCACGTAAAATACTGGTATTCAGATGAATCCGGTTTGACTGGAAGCCGACCCCAATGAAGTTGGGAAAACGCTAGGCATTTAATGATGGGAAATGAATGAAATAATAACTTGATTACTACATGGGCAGAAAAAGTTGTCAAATTGTGACCATTTCTTTCCGCTACTCTCTGTACAGACGCCAGCACATTAAGATACCCGAAACAAATTTTCCCAATCAACTTTGAACCTAATCGTTTAGCGACAAAGTTGAAAATCTATTAAATAAATTTGACAGATTGTTGTCGCTTGACGTTCTGGGGTTTACATAGAAGTTTCGCGTCTGTAGGTACCTACAAGTTTACCACTCTATGGCGCTGCCTATATTAAGAACTATACTCTATGCTGATTCTAACTAGTTTGAACGTGTGATCTCGTATGGTTAACTGATTGACAAAGATTTTTGGGATTAAAAGTGGTTTTAATTCAGCTTTTATTTTTAGCGGCGAGTTGAAGTGCGTTTTTATTTTTTGGTCCTTTTGAGTCTTCCAGATAAAATCACTCCTTTTAAAGTATTTACTGATACTCAGTAGTTGGGAAAAGGTTATGCATATTTATTGGAGTTTCTCAGATAGGTAGCAGTTTTATCAATTATCCTTTTTATTTTTTTTTTAACTTACAATGTTTTTGCTCTTTTACAATTCCTCTTGAACAGCAGAACCCTAAGTACATTTTTGGGACACGACTGCCCCGTCCATAGAAACGAGGTGGAGGTAGCTATAGGGTTATAGGGAGGTAGCAATAAAATAAAATAGTATTCTAAGTACCTACTAATAATACCTATAACATAGCATTGGAGAACTTATGGAGTATTATATCTGCAATTAAAATATTTTATTTATTTATTTATTTAAAACTTCGTCGCCTTTCAGCCTTTCGAAACCTTTATCTATCTTCTTCTTAGAAATAACGAGGGTTCCGTACAGCCCAGTAAATATTATATTATAAGCAGAAGTTGCGATTTACGATTTATGACGTATTAAAAAAAAAACTACTTACTAGATCTCGTTCAAACCAATTTTCGCTGGTAGTTTATATGGTAATGTACATCATATATTTTTTTTAATTTTATCACTCTCTTATTTTAGAAGTGGGGGGGGGGGACACACATTTTACCACTTTGGAAGTGTCTCTCGCGCAAACTGTTCAGTTTAGAAAAAAAATATATTAGAAACCTCAATACACCATTTTTGAAGACCTGCCCATAGATGAGGCTTGATGATGATGTTTGAGTTTCAGTTCGAAGTATAGGGACCCAAAAATTTATTGTTTTTTTTTCTATTTTTATGTGAAAATCTTTATGCGGTTCACGGAATACATCTACTTACCAAATTTCAACAGCATAGTTCTTATAGTTTCGGAAAAAAGTGGCTGTGACATACGGACGGACAGACAGACAGACAGACAGACATGACGATTCTATAAGGGTTCCGTTTTTGCCATTTGGCTACGGAACCCTAAAAATGAATCGCCGAAATATATGTACACGCATAACTTCGTAACGAATAATCCCAAATTCTTTTATAGTTTTTCTTAATTGTCAGGGCTAGGTATGCAAGAAAGAACATTTTGAAAAAAGAAGCGTCATAATTATTTATTGTATGTACTTATGTACTGCAAGTATTTGAAATTTTATTTGAAGTACCCGATAACTTTTACACGAGCAGTCTACATTTCTTTTAGTTGGCTCTCCTTTTGCAGATGTGCTGGAAGATATTTCTTAAGAAATAAGCATCACCTTTGTATCTATTTTTCTGTTTACTTTTATCTATAAGTCTTATGTGTGTACGTAAACTGTTAAATAAAAATAGATTTAACATAAAAGTACCGAACTTAGTTTTAGGGTGACTTGTTCTTACTTTCTTACCAACCTACCCATAATTAAAACCTAGATTGAATAACTTGTGAACAGTTTCGAATTATGTATTGTATTATGTTTCAAACTGTGTACACAAGTCGAGTAATATCGGAGTAAGTAAACTTTAATAACTATTGTTTGGTGTTAGATTTTCTAGTTTATCAATGGCAAGCTTTTACCCGCGGCTTCCCTCATAGACACTCGAGAATTCGCATGAGGTAACAAATTCCAGCTAATTGTTTCTGAAGTTAGACCAATATTGTTCCCAAAAATTTGATGAAGGGCCAATTCTACCAATTTTAAAGTAAATGTAGCGTACCCACTGCAGTCACAAAATTAAATTGGTCGCTCACAATTTGCCTCATCAGAAGGCCTAAAATCACTGGTGTGGAGAGGGCAATGCTTGGAGTTTCCTTGCGTGATCGAATGGAACGACGCAAGAGAACCAAGGTTACCGAGATAGCCCGAAGGATCGCCAAACTGAAGTGGCTGTGGGCAGGGCACATTGCTCGCAGATCAGATGGTCGATGGGGCTGAAAAGTTCTGGAGTGGCGACCGCGTACTGGAAGACGTAACGTTGGAAGGCCTCTCATATGGTGGACCGATGACCTGGTGAAGGTCGCTGGTAGCCGATGGATGCGAGACGCACAGGACCGGTCGTCGTGGTGATGCTTGGGGGAGGCCTATGTCCAGCAGTGGACGTCTTTCGGCTGATATGATGATGAGGGTATATGACTGGATTTTACTTTCTCTAAACAGCAGACAAGACTTAATTAAAACATGTTGCTTAAAAATTTCAATTCCTACTACTCAATTACTAAGGACTTATTTTTCAATAGTTAGATAAATTTTATCAGAGGAGTAAAATGCCGGATTCGACAGCTTTTGCATAGACAATTTGTCAAACAGTCATAGTTGTTCTTCAGCTTAGAATAATAACACATAGAAGCCGCGTCTAGAACAAAACCCGAGCAAAATCGTGTGTCCACTTCATTTTCTTTGTGTGCGTGAGCCGAATGTGTCTACGTTCCTCTAACGCACACAGATATAGCTTTCAGTGATACCATTACTAAGCCGTTACCCACAAAATATGGGAAGACGCATTACTATTTTGCTATCAAGGCAAGTATTTTATGTTGTTGGGAACTGGAAAAGGTAAACATGATTATTCATGTAATATGACATATTTTTTCGGAAGGTATAATTCAATTTATTTCAAAATAAAAGGAAATAAATCGCATAAAGAATGAGATATTGTTCAATGCGTTTAGAATGCTTGATGGGTTATAATTATAAACAATGTTAAAACATCGGGTTTGATATGAATTAACAGTAAGTATTGTATTTTAAAATTACAAAAATGAAAAACATGAATGAAAGCAATGTGGGTATTTTTTCCTCACAAATAGCAACACTGTGTTATGACAAGTTAGGTTATTAGAACTTTGTTTTATTTATCGATTTACGTAAAAATAGTGCATAGAATGTGAGTACTTATTTGTGAAATGTTATTTTATAACATTTTTTTTGTTTTCCTGATGTGCTATAACATCCTTTCACGCAACAAACTGTCATTTTCAATTATTTACTCGCGAGCTGTGTTCGACGGAACGTGACATTGAGTACTGACGGCCTGATGGCTAAGTTTGACGGATTAGGCTAAGTTTTAGTTGCCTCACTTTTTGCACTCGTACTAGGTTTCTATGCGTTATTATTCTAAGTTCTTCAGTTTAAAAATATCTGACTATTGAAAAATCAGCCCTTAGACAAGCGAACAATTTCAATTCTTTCTTTTATTTAAAACTATCTTCTGACAACAGCTTCGCGTTCGCGCAAAATTATCCCAAGGGACATCCTGAAATAAAAACTATGTCCTTACGTCCTCTTCCAGGATTTGTTCTACCAGTGTGCTACGTTTACATAGGTAGGTAATTAAAATCCGTTCAGACGTGGACAGGTACAAACGAACAAATAAACAAATTTACTTCCGCATTTATATCAAACAAGCTAAACCACACAACTTGTTCTGTGTGGTTCTTTCCTCAAAAGATCATTTCAGACACTGATCTTTATGGTCCTCATATAACGTATTGTGAATATGAGGACCATGTAGATTGCTATGTTAGGTTTCACTTAATGTTAGTCTGGCGGTTTGAGTTCTTTATGCGGCCTACACAAATGTCCTTACTTTGGTATTGTTCGTCAGTTCGTTGAGCTCCTTTAAGTTCTAAGCTTCAGCTACACGATACCTGGCAAATGCTTGCACTGCCTGGACAGGTCCACTCAAATCGGTGTGGTACTTTCCTCAAAATACCACTTCAGACATTAACTTACATGGTTCTCATATGATTTGACCAGTACGATTCTATGGACTTTAAAAGAGACTTTGACCTCTGAGTTTGTTTCGGCGTTTCTGCTCAGAGCAGTCAGCTAGGAAACGCCGGCCTCATCTAGTTTAAAATGACCAAAAAAGATTGACGTGTTATTTACAACCTACTTACAAAATAAATATCATTTATCATTTACTTCGTCTGCGTCACTCAATTTTTCATTATTGTTCCGCTCCTTTTGATCGACGCGTGATGTTATTAAGCCTATCCCCTATAGCAGGGATGGCCAACCAATCGATCACGGCTAGTAGTCCAGTCGATGGCGGCGAGACAAAAAGTATAAATAGGTACGTGGTAACACAGACTGCGCAAAAATAGATTATGTTATCTAACAAAATAAAAACTACTTTATATTGAACTATACAGTTTCATTTGTAATTTTTAGAAGTGTCTATGTAATTAGTAGATAGCACAGTAAAAAGTAAATTTTGGTCTAACCTAGTTGGCCACCCTTGCCCTATAGCCATCCTCGATAAATGCTATTCAACACTAAAATATTTTTTCCATTCGGTCCAGTGGTTCTTGAAATTACCGCGTTCCACCAAACAAACGAACAATCTCTTCAGGTTTATATGTACATACCTACTAGCTGACCCGCGCAACTTCGTCTGCGTCACATTTTTCATTAATGCTCCACTCCTTTTGGTCGTAGCGTGATGATATATAGCCTTCCTCGTTAAATAGGCTATCTAACACTGAAAGAATTTTTCAAATCGGACCAGTAGTCAAACGCGCTAATCTCAGGAGAGATTAGCGCGTTCAACCAAACAAACAAACTCTTCTGCTTTATAATATTAGTATAGATAAGTATCTTGTATAGACATTAGTTTATTCTAACTTCTAGGAATTTCTAGTTCACAAACAATTACACTGTTACTTTATCAAAGTAAGATTACATTGTGAACTGAGACGTTCTCGGGATATACAAATACCACGCATAAAATTGCCAAAGGGATGGGCACAGGTAAATCGTAGAGTCATCTTTTGTTTGCTTAAGGTATGGTTTAACCAACGGTGTGGTTGCATAACCCTCAGTCAGTGGAAAAGACTTTTATTTTTAAAATTAAACAACAATATTCATCGCGCAAGGGAGAGCGTAATGCTCGGGGTTTCTCTGGTGGATATAATTCACAACAAAATCATTTACCAGAGTAAAGTCGCCGACATTGCGCGTAGAATCAGCATGTTGAAGTGGTATATTGCAGTTTTAGATCAGCGCCATCCACATTCATGTTCATTACTCTTTTAGTAAAATGCGTTTCCTTCCTCCTCTTTACATGACCACACCAAGACAAGCGATTCCCTTTTAACTTTTCAGTCACTGGCGCCACTTTTAAACTACCTCTAATGTAGTCATTTCTCACTATTGATCTATTCTTGTTACTCCACACATCCATCTCAACATTCTCATCTCCGCCACATGCAATCTATTTTCATCCGTCTTTCTCACAGCCCGACATTCTGATCCACACATTACGACAGGTCTTATCACGGTCTTATAGATTTTACCTTTCAACTTGAGGGGTATCCGTGGGCCGCAAGCTGTCCCAGTGACCTGTCGCCATTTCATCCATCCCGAGTTGATCCGGTGCGTTACGTCTCGGTCTATATCGTACTCCCCCTGAACAAGCGACCCGAGGTACCTACCGAAAGTCGGAGCAGATCGGTATAGGCGTTCCGGTAAGAGCTATAAGTATAGGACTGGAGAGACCACCGAAATCGCAGAACAGGTATTCTCTTTTGGTTCTGCTCAACTTCAAGCCAACACTCTCCCAGAGTCAAGAGTATACAGTCCAATTCTGTAATCGTCTCACCGTGCAAGCTTAGGTTAAGCGCCCACGAAGTGAACGGTCAATCAAAACAAATAAGATGGAAATACAACTGAATTGAGAACCTCCTCCTTTTTGGAAAGTCGGTTAAAAACTAAGCTAATCAAAATACTTACGTTCACTTTAAGCTCATTCCAAGAGGTAAACAGGTCCAAAGATAGTCTTGAAAAGATCGCTCTTAGCGATAAGGCCGCCCATTGTGTCGCCCAATGTAATGTTTTCTTCATCTATTTTTCTGTAACTTATATGGTGTACATATTAAAGAGTATTCTATTTAACAGAATAGACCAGCAGGTAACTTCCAGTGAAAGCGTGCGCCATCGTCGAACACATCATCAATTACCATTACGTGAGCGCTCAAACGAGAGTTAAACAAAAAGACGAATCAACAATCCTTTATACGATACCGCTGCCTACTCCTTTGTCAAACAAACTTGGTGTGATGCTAGTTATGCTAGGGACTCAGTTTCGTAAACGGATGCAAATACAAAACAAATTACTCACAGGTAGCTATGTTGTACCGTAACTAAACAATTGAACGTCACCCAAACACAACTAAGGGATTAACACTGATTATTTCTGCAACCATTTTGCACTAAGTATCATTGTCAATATTTCGTAGAACGAGACGGTTTCGCTTTCGATTTTTTTTTCTACAAACTCAATCAGCCTTTTCAATTGGTTAAGGCTGAATATCTCATGCTCATAAAACAGTAAGGTCTATTTGTCTCTTAAATAATGTCAACCTTATTGGTAGTTACAATTTACTAGGAATTTATTGTCAATAAACATTCACTTTCAACTGTCTAGTGAATAGTGGTTGAAATAATAGCAGAAGTGAGAGTAAAACAATTATTGTTTTAAATATTTAAAAGTGCAAGGATTCTAAGAATTTTGTGAATGAGCAAGTACAGACGCCAGCACATCAAGTTACAACAATCTGTCAAATTTCTTCAATAGATTCTCAACTATACGTTTAAAGTTATAAGATCCGAAGTTGATTGGGAAAATTTGACAGTTTCGGGTACTTTGATGTGCTGGCGACTGTTCAGTCTTAAGAAATATAGGTGCGTTTGAAAGAGATGTCAGCATAATAGACGGGGCCTGCTAGGGCCAGTGCCTGCCAGGGTTACGGAATATGTTTCAAAGACTCCGAGAGCATTAGAAGGACCACGGATGGGTTTTTGTCGGTCAGAGTCTGACTTTCCCTTTTGCTACAAAACGGAAAAAATCTTTTGATGATTATATCATGGAATTGTGTCGACGACCGCAAGTCAGTGGTAACACATTGAACATGCGCTAATATGCAACGGTAGTACGGAGTGTCAACAGACTCAGAGACTCAGAGATTCACCCGCGTCCGTAGGAGAATACCCTTCAGCGAATCCCTACACGTGGTCCCCGGGTGGTGCTAAACAGGTGACACTAACCGCCTCCGTGGTCTAGTGGTTATACCACCTGATTCAGACCCAGAGGTCCCGGGTTCGATTCCCAGCGGGAGCAAATTTGCTCGGTAAGTCCGCCTGGCAAGCTACCACCATCTCGTCTAAGTCTGTCGCCATAACAACAATGTTAACAGCATTGTTGTGTTCCGGCAGTTAGAGGTATGATAGCCAGTTCCTCTGTGTTAGAGGATTCCGGGTAAAGCTCGCTTCCATCTTCGGCCTAATCATCACTTTCCATCAGGTGAGATTTGGGCCAAGAGTTTCCCCGTTTTGTATAAAAAAAAAACTCATCATCAGTTATGGTTTTATTTACTCTGACTAAAGTTTTTTAATCCGTTTCTATGTATATTAATTTGTCAGCTAGATACATTTTCTCACTGAGTTTATAATCAATTCGCCGGTAAGTAAGAAAACCTTTCACGAAATTACGCTTGTCGAAATAAATCTAATATATTATAAAAATCTCTTGTTGGTAACGGTCTTTGTTATCGAACTCGTCCAAAATGGCTTGACCGATTTTTAACAACTTCTTCAAAATTGAAGTTCTATGTTCGGTTGTATGTGTTTTTTACCGATTTCTCCGCCAATTGTGGACCGATTTATTAAAATATTTTGTATTCAAAAGTCTATACTCCTAAGGTAGTCCCACTGTCACAAAGTCAGAATCTGATGATGGAATCCCATGGAAATTGAGGGAAACCCTCAAATTTTATAACGTAACTCAGATATTAGTGTGAAAACATCATCTCATGTTGCTGTACTGATGATGGAAGGTATTAGTCAGGATCTGGTGACGGACTCCCATGAAAAATGTTTGTGCAGCGACATTTTCGCCAATTGACAACCGACTTGGATGATTATTTTTTTGTTTGAAAGAAATGAGTATTTTCCCGGACTGGTCTTTATCATTTTTGTAAAGATGTTTGAAGGTCGGCAACGGAACTCATTAATTAGTAAATGGATCGAGATTGCTGAAATCGCAATTCTGTTTATTGTTTACTTGCTGAACTGCGCAACTTCGTCTGCGTCACATTTTCCATTATTGCTCCGCTCCTGTTTGTCTTAGCGTGATGATATATAGCTTATAGCCTTGCTCGATAAATGGACTATCTAACACTGAATGAATTAATAATTTTTCAAATCAGACCAGTAGTTCCTGAGATTAGCGCGTTCAACCAAACAAACAAACTCTTCTGCTTTATAATATTAGCATAGATTAAATACCAGTCCACAATAAAAAGTGAAAATAAAAACCTTTTTTAGAAAAAAATACAACAGACTCCCAAAAACAAAACAATAAACACCAACTTCCAAAATTAAAGGTATTTTTTTGGAAAAAAGTTTTTTTATCAAAGTTTTTATGTACATTAATTAGTAGAGATTATCTCGTAGAGTACTGTTTATTTTTTTCTTTGGCAAAACAACGTTTGCCCGGTCAGCTAGTCTTCGAATATATAACAATCACGTGTCACAGTGTTTGTGAAAGTTAAGTTTCACTGAGGAGCTCGTGGCTAAATAATAACAGCCGCACAGGTCGATCTTCAAGGTTAAGCAACGCTTGCCGAGGTCTGTGGATGGGTGACCATTTTAAAATACCGAGTTTCCTCCGTTTCTCGGAAAGCACGTTAAGCTGTTGGTCCCGGCTGTCATTTGGAGAGCCAGAAAATCTGACACCAGTCTTGCCAAGGAGTACCGTGTTACTCAGTTAATTGGTTGTTGAGGTCTGGTAGGCAGCCGCTACACGTAAAATACTGGTATTCAGCTGAATCCGGTTCGACTGGAAGCCGACCCCAATATAGTTGGGAAAAAGCTAGGCAGATGATGTCACAGTGTTTGTTATCGAACTCCTCCGAAATGGCTTGATAGATCTTCGTGCAATTTTTTGTGTATAATCTTTAGGTTTGGTAAAGCTATTTTTTTTTTGTAGGGCTAAACAACGTTTGCCCAGTCAGCTGGTAATTTATAAAAATATAAAACACTAGCTGACCCGCACAAGTGCTTCTGCGCCACATTTTCCATTAATGCTCCGCTCCTTTTAGTAGTGGCGTGCTGATATATAGCCTGTAGCCTTCCTCGACAAATGGGCTATCTAACACAGAAAGAATTTTTTAAATTGGTCAGGAGTTTCGGAGCCTATTCATTTCAAACAAACAAATATTTTCTCTTTATAATATTATTAGTGTAGATTGCATAATTTTTCAAAGTATGAAGGGTGAGTTCAAAAGGCCTACAATTTTTTTTTTTTTAGGAAACTAAAGGATTCACAATCAAAAATTTATTTTTATGCACATTTTCAGGCAATATGAAAAATTGACAAAAGAAGTCATACCTCGGCTCACCAGGAAAATCAACGAAATGTTAGCAGAGCTACAGAAAAAACGCAGAGAAAAACTTCATTCAAAAACACATGATAAAATGAAACTTAAGAAGACAGTAGATAATCTTCTGAAAAAACTTGTCTTAGAAGCAACAACTAATTATCTTGTAAAAGATAGCGAAAATGAAGAAGCAGCTATACCAAATCATGTTCCTGAAACTTCATTGACGAATAATGATATTACTTCGCGTAAAACGATAAAATTATCTCCAAATAAATCAAAACCAACTGTTCCGTCTAAAGCTATACTTGAAAAAACTTTAGTGGATAATAAAACAGAGCCAAAAATACAAATGGATACAGAGTTAAATACTCAAGACCTTACTGAGTCATGTTCATCAATAACATTAAAAGATAATATGGAGGGAAAAGACAAGAATCCAATAAACAACATCTTGCCAGACGACGAACTGCATCTTTTGCATTGTTGCAAAGGGAGCAGTAATAATATTACATCGCAAAAATCTATTAAAATACCTACAAAAGAAATACAACGAAGTACTGGGTACAAAACTATTCTTGTAAAAACGTTAGTGGACAACAAAAAACAGCCAACAATACAAATAGATATAGAGGCAAATACTGAAGACTTTACTAAGTCAGGTTCATCAATAACATTAAAGGAAGAGGAAAAACACAAGAATCCAATAAAAAAAATCTTTCCAGATGATCCTTTGCAACATGGTCGAATATTTCCAATTAAGAATGTCAAAATAACATTGGATAAAGAAATTTGTCCTCGTTATAACGTATTTGTTATGGATAAAAGAAAAGCACCACGAAACGACCAACAGCCACAAAGAGACGACATCCATTTAAATAACTCTAATTCATCGACTCCAAGTCAACAATCAACAAGAAACATGCACGAAACATTACTTACATTCAACTTGAGAACTTCAAAGATTCAGAAATCTGCGTCAATAATTAATCGAATATCAAAAAAATATCAGAAACCACAAAAACAAAGCACAGTCTTGAAATCCGATTCTCCAAAAAGCATTCTGGGTCACCAACATTCACCAGAAATCAAACTAACAGAGAAGGATAAAAATAAGCGTACAAAAATTAAAAGACGTCAGACTAAAATACAAGCGGTGGGAACTTCAATTTATCGTTCAGAAAAACTTAACACAAAAACAACTAAAACTGAAATTACAGAAAAATCGCCTGAACTTCCACTGCAATTTAAAACAAGTGTGCCTAAAGCATCTAGGGACCAGGAATTAATAGTCTTAAAACGACCAGAAGAATTGGACTGCCATGATGAATTCATTCCCCCAGTTGCTTTCATGAACTTAGCTAAAAACGCCAATATAATCCGAATAGAAGAATTATTAGAAGACGATGATGTTGACGATGTTGAAATAAAAGAAGCAAAACTACAAAAAATCGGAGAGGCTTTTGAAACAGGCGAATGGTTTGAAACTGCAACGATCCGTTCCAAAAGTGATTCCATTATTGGTCTATCAACAAACTCACCTACACAGATCAATAATAATTCTGTTTCAAGTTATGTGTTGTACTCAACATCTAAATCACCTGCTAAAGAGATTAGTAAGTGTCACTTACACAAATCTCTCTGCTCAGGAGAAGCTAAACAAGCTTTTACGATAAAATCAGGTGATAGAAAATTAACGTCATCAGGTTTTGTTGCAGCTTTAGACAAAAGTAGATACCTCGACCGGTTTGATTACTCAGATGATTTTGATGAATCATTTCAAAAATTTTTGGAAATCAAAGCATCGGTAGATAGAAATAAATCAAAAGAAAACAGAAAAGTTTACAAATACAAAGAAGAAGGATACTTTTGAAGACGACGTTGATCGGATAAGCAGTTAAACAAAAAAAAACGATCACTCAAATGAAAATGCAAAGCTGCTAAGAATTTTGAAGTCGGATAAAATTATTAAAATAATTCAAGTCATTATGAAGAGCTGAAACTTGAGCCTAAAACAATGCTAAATTCATTCATCAAAGCATTAAAAGAAACAAACAAAATAAAAAAATTAAGCTCTTCGAATGACTGACAAACAACTACTTCAGAACAGCAGTTGGGCCAGTTCTGCTACTTTTATGGGCAAAAATAAATTGAAGTTGAGTGTTTGTCAAATTTTACTTTAGCCTGTAAACTTGTCAAAGTAAGGCATTGAAGTAAGCGTTGACAAGTTCTCAGCTCCAAATGCTCTTTTTACAATTCAGAAATCGGCCCTAAACTTCAAAGTTAGTGATCAGGCGCCTTCTGGGTAAGCTCGCTCCATCGTAGACTTTGTCTCTGCCATCTGTGTTTAGAGTCAAGAGCAAACCCATCACAAATAAAACAAAAATGGATTTTGATTTTAGTATGTGTTTTATATAAATAAAAAAATGTGAAACTCTCAACTTTAATTTAATTTAATTTTGACTTCTCCAGCCCCAAGAAACAGGAACCATTTGGCTCCACTTGTGTTTACACTATTTCATATTTATTTATGATATTATTTGGAATGCATTTTTAGGCTTCAAAATTTGACAGTTTACAATTTCTCCATATCATTCTAAGAAATTGTGAACTGAAATAAAATGGCGACCAATCAGGGCACAAGTCTATAAGAAACTGTATCATTCCGACCAACCCAGGTAATCTCCTGGTACATACACCTTTTTTGATACCTACCTTCCTTGAGGTAGGTATCAAAACCGAATATTAAACGAAAGGTAGTAATTAGTCTTCAAACCACGAAACAAGGAAACTGCACATGGTCCCAAAAGCTCTAATTTAGAAGTAGCTCAAAAGTTTGCAAATTTTTTCACCAATATACGAACTAAAACTACGGAAGCTTTAAATTCTTCTCCCGAGGTCTCATATAATTTAATAAGAGCAAACGTTCCAGGCTGTACGGTTGAATTTCAATTCAAACATATCAGCCCTATGACAGTCTTAAAAGCTTTCCGGCAAATTATAATCAAGATGACCGAAGACATCTGGGGAATGTCTATCAAAGTGTGCACGTCCATAATTGATACCATAGCACCATACTTGGCTTTATTATTAAATTTATTTGTGGAACAAGGGAGTCTTTCCAGATAATTGTAATTGAATACAGTAAGGTTGTACCACTATTTAAATCTGGCAACAGCAAATACACCAACTGCCAGTTTTTAGCAAAGTATCTGAAAAAGTAATGCTCAATCATTTTAACATTGTAGCGGCATCAATACCGCCACAAGAAAAATCAACGACACAAATCTGCATCGCAACAAAAAAAAAACCTAAATCGCGCAAGCAGAGTTTACCATGTGATTTGAACATATATATCCACCCAAATATGAACTATCGGGCAGTAGCCCCCCAGGCACAACAACCGCCAGGGCGGAGGATCCTCCCTTTTCCATGGGGGTTTGCGGGACTTTACTCTCTGTACCGCATACCCCTAAACTAGTCACAACATCAATAAAATCTTACACGATCAACAGTATGGTTTTACCAAAAGTAGTTGTACGAGTGACACTGGTGCCACGTTGTTAAAACATATATATACAGCGTGGAAAGAGGCCCAAGATGCCATAGGAATCTTTTGTGACCTCTTCAAGGCATTTGATTGCGTAACCTTGCTCCTAAAACTAGGACATTACGGACTAGGTAATTCTCGGATACGTCCGATTATGACTTATGCGTGTGCCATTTTCGCACACGCTAAGCCACGTCATATCCATAGGATACAGACATTACAAAACCGATTTCTCCGTCGGGCCACGGGTGCCCCGTGGTTCGTTAGGAACGATCGACTTCATGTCGATCTCAAAATTCCGACTGTCCAGCAATTCATGAAACGACTTCTAAGCGTTTCATCGAATCCGCGGACAAGCATCAAAATTGCATCGGCTACCCGATACACCCCCTCACAGATTAGTAGGATTCGCCGACCACGGCACACCCTCATAGAACCTGACGATCCCATCACCCTCCTCCAGGAAAGTTGTAGGGAAACCAGTACTTTAAATAAACACAAGCACAGACCGCGTTCCGTATTCCGACCTCGCCGCCGAGGTCCATCGCGACGACCCTGTAAATCTCCCCCTCGTCTTTTGCCAAATGAGCCAGCCCGCGAAGCTGAGCCATTAGCTTTAAACTCCCCAAATAATGGAAAGATGACCAAGCCAGTCCCTTGCTGCCCTCCCCCAAACGATGCCGCTGAGTCGAGGTCCGTACCCCACAGGGGGTGCCCTCAGCGAGCGGAGTTTTAGTATATATTACATAGCCTTGGCTGGGGGCCTTAAATTCACCTAGGCCACCACAGACAAGTCCAGTTAAGTAGCTGCAACTTTCTAGAGTTATTATAGAGAGTAGAGAGGCCATCGACAAAAAAAAAAAGAGGTAATTCTCGGGGCTTAAAATATATAAAATGGGGGTACCACAAGGCTTAATAGTGGGTCCTTTCCTCTTTTTCTATACTAATATTATAAAGAGGTAACACTTGTTTGTAAGTTTGTATGTAGGGGGTAATCTCAGGAACTACTGGTCCGATTTGAAAAATTCCTTCAGTATTAGATAGTTGGAGAATTATATCCTCCATAAAAATGCTTGGCTAGGTGCCGCTCCTGCTCAACAGTCACAGCCGCAGACCCGGGTCCACTAGTTAGGTTTTCATGTCTGGAAGAGATGCTCACCCTCTTTTTTGTTTTGTATTTTTTTTTCGGTTTGTACTTTCATAATTCAATAATTTACTTATTTTTTCTCTATAAGTAGTAAGAATTAAATTGTTTGTATCTTTCATAACTTGGTCATTGACAACCATAGTTTTGTGTAATGTAGAAGCATATTTTTCAAAGTAAGTAAAGTACCATGAAGCCATTTATATAATAATACTAGCTGACCCACGCAACTTCGTCTGCGTCACATTTTCCCTAAATTTCATTTGCTACGAACCTCACGGAGCCCGAGACCTTTCCAACGAATGCAAAACCATGGAAATCGGTTCGTGCGTTCTGGAGTTATAGCGTCAGGAAGGAAAACCCGACTTATTTTTATATTATAGATAAATGACCTCATGGTACTAACTAACAAACAAATATGAACGAGCATGCTGATTGAGAGCATGTCATGCTCACTCAAATGTTTCGCTGATGGCGGCGCGTGTGTACGAGCATGCTGATTGAGAGCATGTCATGCTCACTCAAATGTTTCGCTGATGGCGGCGCGTGTGTACGACGAGCATGCTGATTGAGAGCATGTCATGCTCACTCAAATGTTTCGCTGATGGCGGCGGCGCGTGTGTTGGTTCATTCGGTTCCCTTCAAAATTGTTGAGCTGAATGGTGCCTATCGGCACCATGCGTCAGGTTCGTGAACGGGTGCCGTCAGTTGAGACTGGTCATCTCTTAACTACCACTGGATTATTTTGATCTTTATATTATATTGTTCTTGTAATAAGTTTTTTTTTGCATTATTATGAAGAAACAAGTTCATGTACTTAACTAAGATTTTTGTAAAACATCACACATGATTTAAAAGTGTCCGTGGAGTTTCTTGCACGTTCTTTTCCATAGAGATCTACGCTTTGGAATGTGCAAATAGCCTCATGTTTTTGAGTTAATGGTTTATTTGAAATTAAAATAAATAAATGTTGAATCGAAACTGATGAATCAAATTGATTCTTAATCTCGTCTAGCCCAAAACAAAACACATTTTCTTTGACTTTCACTGACAGAACAGTTGCAGCTGAATGGGGCGGCTGATTGACTGAGCAGCTCGTAGCTGATAACAGTTGCACGGGTCGATCTTCATGGTTAAGCAACTCTTTCCGAGGCCTGTTTGTGGATGGGTGACCATTTTAACATACCAAGAATAGACATAATAAATATAACAGCCGCACGGTCGATTTTCAAGTTTAAACAACTGCCACAGATCTCTTATGACAAACGGATAAACAGACATTTTTTTTTGGAACGTAGTTATCGCGCGTTGTGAAAGGGGGCTGGGGGTTGTGAAAGGTCAAGGACAAGGTCAAGGACAAGGTCAAGGACAAGGTCAAGGACAAGGTCAAGGACAAGGTCAAGGACAAGGTCAAGGACAAGGTCAAGGACAAGGACAAGGTCAAGGACAAGGACAAGGACAAAGTCAAGGACAAGGTCAAGGACAAGGTCAAGGGCAAGGACAAGGTCAAGGACAAGGTCAAGGACAAGGACAAGGTCAAGGTCAAGGACAAGGTCAAGGACAAGGTCAAGGACAAGGACAAGGTCAAGGACAAGGTCAAGGACAAGGGCAAGTTCAAGGACAAGGACAAGGTTAAGGACAATGTCAAGGACAAGGTCAAGGACAAGGTTAAGGACAATGTCAAGGACAAGGTCAAGGTCAAGGACAAGGACATGGTCAAGGACAAGGTCAAGGACAAGGACAAGGTCAAGGACAAGGTCAAGGACAAGGTCAAGGACAAGGCCAAGGACAAGGTCAAGGACAAGGTCAAGGTCAAGGACAAGGTCAAGGTCAAGGACAAGGTCAAGGACAAGGTCAAGGACAAGGTCAAGGACAAGGACAAGGACAAGGACAAGGTCAAGGTCAAGGACAAGGTCAAGGACAAGGTCAAGGACAAGGTCAAGGACAAGGACAAGGTCAAGGTCAAGGTAAAGGACAAGGACAAGGACAAGGACAAGGACAAGGTCAAGGACAAGGACAAGGACAAGGTCAAGGACAAGGCCAAGGACAAGGTCAAGGACAAGGTCAAGGTCAAGGTCAAGGACAAGGTCAAGGACAAGGTCAAGGACAAGGTCAAGGACAAGGACAAGGTCAAGTACAAGGTCAAGGACAAGGTCAAGGACAAGGACAAGGTCAAGGACAATGTCAAGGACAAGGTCAAGGTCAAGGACAAGGTCAAGGTCAAGGACAAGGACAAGGTCAAGGACAAGGACAAGGACAAGGACAAGGACAAGGACAAGGTCAAGGACAAGGACAAGGACAAGGTCAAGGACTAGGTCAAGGACAAGGTCAAGGTCAAGGACAAGGTCAAGGACATCGTCAAGGACAAGGACAAGGACAAGGTCAAGGTCAAGGACAAGGTCAAGGACAAGGTCAAGGACAAGGACAAGGACAAGGACAAGGACAAGGTCAAGGACAAGGACAAGGACAAGGTCAAGGACTAGGTCAAGGACAAGGTCAAGGTCAAGGACAAGGTAAAGGACAAGGTCAAGGACATCGTCAAGGACAAGGTCAAGGACAAGGTCAAGGACAAGGTCAAGGACAAGGTCAAGGACAAGGTCAAGGACAAGGTCAAGGTCAAGGTAGGGTAAGGGAAAATATATAAATGGGTTCTGTTAATTATCTTACAACTCCCTGGCAATTCCTTTTTTAAATTAGTTTGAATGTACGAAAACCACATATTTTTTTATAAGTAGGTACGTATAGATTTTGACGTAATTTTTGTCTAAGATGTTTCAGACGTGCGCCTGGCTATGCTTCTGATAATATAGTCTAGATTTTCCCTTCCTTTCTTCCTTTTTCCTTTTTTTTTCTTTTTTCCTTTTTTTTTTGACCTTTTTTTTTTTTTTGTCTATCTATCGGGGCTGTATTTCAGCTCTTAGTCCTGATGTCGGAATATTGTCCGTGAGCCATGGCAGCCGTCACTCCAACCAGCTATTCTCCCTCCAGAAACAGATCAGTTTTCTCAGTGTGTTCAAGATGATATATTTTTGTTTTATTATTAAATTGCACCCTACCCTCATCGCTCAAAATTGTTCCTGTTGTGCTGATTATGTGTAACCTACCTATTCTATTAGGGGGTTTTGGTTTCCGCACTTAGTCCTGAAGTTGGACCATTGTACGTGAGCCATGGCGGCCGTCATTCCAACCACCCAACCAGAAACAGAAACAGAAACAGATCAGTTTTCTCGGCGTGGTCAGGATATCTGCTATCAAGTTAGGTGACCCTATGGTTTGCTTCCGTATTTCGGCGACGCGAGGGCGTCAAGGACACTCAAGGAGTACGTGCGATACCGTTTCCTCCCCCTCCATGCATGCTCTGCATAGAGGGCTATCCGTAATACCTATCGTGTGCAAGTGTTTATTCAGTAAACAGTGACCGGTGATGGCCCCTGTCATTCGCAGGCTGTACCTATCCAGTCGCAGAAGGCGCCTGGTCAGTTTTCGGTCCAGGTTTGGCATGGCTTCCTTGGACTACCTGCAGCCTGGTGCCAAGGCCCACCAGCGTTCCGCTTCTTTGTGGGTATGTTCACGCAGCCATGTGCGGAATTGGGCGAAGGGGAGCGGTACTATGGGTTCGGGTCCAACAACCACAGCACCAGATCCCCTCCTGGCCAGTTCATCAGCCGCGTGTAACTTACCTCCTTTTGGTCTGTTTATTTTGAACTTGTTATAAGTAATAATAATAATAAAGTTAAGTATTTGTTCAGATGTTAGTTTTAAAGATATGTATTTGCTTTTTTTTTTGTCTTCGCTTACTGGCAGATAACATTGTTATAAACATATATTTATGTTTTCTCTATAAGTGAATTTGTGATTCTTTTGAGAAATAAAATATCTTTAACCGTAATATGTGAGTGAATTCGGTGTAGGTACCTATTTCTTGCATTACATAAGTAAATGAAAAAAATGCCAATTAAATGCCATATCTTCATTCGCTTGCCCCATCTCAGTTTAATCGGGGTCGGTGAAATAAGCCCGGCGGCATACTTCTCTCTACATTAATAGCGTCATTTCGCCATTTCACTAGTCATCATTTACTAGAAATATAATCTTTTACACCATAGTCCTTCCCCATCTCCATAGTTACTTGGGTCTTTCTCTTCTCGTATAGCCATCCACATATGCATCTCATGAGTGCTTACCGTGTCATCGTTATGACATCAGCCGAAAGAGGTCCATTGCTGGCTATATGCTTTCCTCAAGTGTCGCCACCTCAGACCAACAAAAAAAGAAAGACGGCGCACCGCGAACAAACAAGTGAAGCCACCTTTTGATCTACGTGTGTTTCGAAAGGGTTGCCGTTTGTTGGATTTTTTCCCTAAAATTTGGGTCGCATATTAGTGTGGGTAGGATAATATTGTACGAGGAAGATATTTTTTAGTATGGTGTTGTATATCAAATGTTTTGAAAGATTTCTATTCGAAAAAAAAACTCATTAGTTAAAAAAAAAGAAAGTGCATTTACAAACCGAACGAGCGTTGTACTGAGAAAAAAATGCGAGTAATTGTGTGATGTACGCAAGAAAAAAAGAGGTGAGCATCTCTTCCAGACATGAAAACCTAACTAGTGGACCCCAGCGGCTGTGACTGTGGAGCAGGACCGGAATTTAGCCAAGCTATTTTATCGAGGACTAGCTGACCCACGCAACTTCGTCTGCGTAACATTTTTCATTACTGCTCCGCTCCTGTTGGTCTTAGCGTGATGATATACTTGGCTTACCTTTCTCAATAAATGGGCTATCTAACACTGAAAGAATTTTTCAAATCGGACCAGTAGTTCCTGAGATTAGCGCGTTCAACCAAACAAAAAAACAAACAAACAAACAAACAAACTCTTCTGCTTTATAATATTAGTATAGATATAATCTTCCCGTTTATAATATGCTGTACTACATAGTGTGCGTTTTATTCATGCCTTAATTTTTTTCTCATTCAGTTCGAGAATATCTTATAGTTTTTGATTCATTATTACTTGAAAATCTAAAATATTAAATACATAAAAAACAAAACAGGAAAATAACTCGGAAGTAAAAAATCATAATATTTTATATTGATTAATCGAATGGGGAAATTTTAAATCATATAATGGCAACCCTCACACCTGAATGTGCTGCTTTAGTTCGTTGAGGTTTTTAGTTCCAAGTAATCTAAAATTCATAGTATAATAATTAAGAAACGATGTTATTTGAAGTATTTACTGACTACTGAGAGACTTTTTCTGTGAAATGCTGGTATTTTTACAAAATTTCACTACACAGGAAGGCATAATTCTATTTTTTTATAGTATGTTCACTAGACGACGACTCGTGACGTACTAAGAGCGATCGGCTTAGTTTTAGTGCAGGTGTGCGTGAGCCTGTGTGTTTACTTGCATCGGCTTAGTTTTGTGACTTCACTTGTTTGTTCGCGGTGCGCCGTCTTTCTTTTTTGTTGGTCTGAGGTCGCCACAATAACTGGTCCTGTGCGTCTCGCTGCTCTCGCATCAATTAGGTACTCGCGCCCCCCATCAGTTCATCGGAGCTATTCGGCACACGGTCGGCACTCCCAGAACTTTTTTGTTGGTCTGAGGTCGCCACAATAACTGGTCCTGTGCGTCTCGCTGCTCTCGCATCAATTAGGTACTCGCGACCCCCATCAGTTCATCGGAGCTTTTCGGCTCACGGTCGCCACTCCAGAACTTTTCGGCTCCATCGACCTTCTGCGAGCAATGCGTGCCTTGCCTACTGCCACTTCAGAAGAAGCTTCGCGAAGGGTGTCAAGCAGTCAGGCAACAGAGCCGTCTGACATTTTGTTTTTCAAAAGGACTTATTTCTAAGGTACAAAAACACACGTGTCAAATCGAGAACCTCTGCCATTCTCGAAGGCAATAATCGAAGAAGCAATAATCTTACATCTGAAAATCATTGTGGGCAATAAATTAGTTTGGCCGGGGCAAGTTGCCCGCTGTCCGGGGTTCCCCCGATGGCTCGGATAACAAAAGATGATTATGATTGATCTATGTCAGTTGACAGGGATATAACGTCGCTAATGGCTTCGGAATAGGGTGGGGAAAAAGTATCGATGAGGTTGATTTTGTGAGTCGAATTTATCGATGCTTTTTTTAGATTGAAATATAATCAATAATTATATTGTTTGTGAGTCGTACTTCAGATTGTGGATTATGTAGTATTTCATAACCATAATGCCCGTCCCTGCCCATACCTGACATGGACAGGCTCAATTGTGTTTTGTTTGTTTTATATGAAATGTGTGCGTCTGTTTGGAAGGAATAAACAGTTTTTCTTTCTTTTTTTTTCTTTCTTTAAACCAGAATTAAATACTCAAAAATAGTAAGGTGTTTATAGAAGAGCATTATATCCAGGAATTAAACCGTCAAGGACTAACTAGCTAATTTATTTAATTAGTGGTCTTCAAAATTCGTCAGTCAACATCGAATGAGATTTACATAAGTAAGCGGTCATTATGCAAGCACGGTAAGTATTCTAAAATAAAATCTTTGTACGTTATTCCTCGGGGATAACATTGAAAATGTCTCCATACTCCTAAGGGAGTTTCTTTTTTACCCGAACACAAAAAAGGACGGCAATATAATATTTTTTTAAATGTTTCTTACTAACGCAAATCTTTTTGCGAATTGTTAAGTTTTTTTTTTAAATCTGGGTTCGATGTCCAGGTCGGGTAAAAAGTGTTAAAAGGGTTAATCCTGTTGGAATTAGGTACTTAGTTGGAGTCCGGAGAACAGAAAGTTAGTGGTGTGACTCTCCCGTTCCTTGGAATCTACGTAAAGCCTAATTTAATGATTTATTAAAAGTTTATTTTCAATTTTAAGTGTAAGTATTTATAGCTTTCTACTGAAATAAAGTCAATTGTTTGTTGTTTTATTTCACATCGACAAATCTAAGGTTCACATCCCTACTCCACTTTTTACGCGAACAAAGAAAAATTGGGCAATCTCTTTAACTACGCAATGACATTTCAATATTTTTGTTATTGTTACGCGATTACGTGTATCTTTTCAGAAACTTTCTTTTCTAATCTTTTTTTGCCAAAAAGACGTTCGAAACGACGTTTTTTTAAAGAAAAAAGGACTGTTTTTTTTTGGAGAAAGGGTGCTTTTTATGGTTTTATGAATTGTTGAAATCTTTCTTTGTTTTGAGTAACGGGTTAGAGTGGTGTAAAAAGGTACTTCAAAGAACGGGACTTACAAATACAATGCTATTTTAAATTTAAGTTTTTAAACAATGTTATCTTAGGACTATATTTATATACCAATTTCTATTACATAAGTAAATATTCTTCAGAGGCGGTCGGTATGAACTTGGGCCCGTATATTGAGAATTGCCTTTTCACGAGCATATTCAATTTTTTCTCCTAGCTGATGCGCGCGGCTTCGCCTGCTTGACAAATTATACACTAAAACCTTCCTCGAGAACCACTCTATCCATTGGTGAACATCGGTGCAGTAGTTTTAGAGTTTATCGCGAACAGACAGACAGACGCGGCGGAGGCTTTTGTTTTATAATACGAGTATGTAGTGACGTAGTCGCAGGTAAAAGCTAGTTTTACGAGGACATTAGGATTCTTCTTCAAATTAAACCACAAAGTTGATTGAGTGAGTGACATACAGACAGACAGCCAAAACTACCGGAAGTAAAAAGCTGAAATTTGACATGTAGGTTCCTTGGGAAGAGTAGAGAGGAATAAATTCCTGCGGGAACGAGAAGAAACGGGATAAATAACTAGTTCCTATATTATGTTTTTGACATTTGCGACTGAAGGAGTATTGCCATTAGAGAAATTTTAAGAGCATCAAAACTATTCCCGGTACAGAACCATTCAAATAGTTTTTGGTGCTCTTAAGAGGAAACGCGGGCGGAGTGACTTTTAGCAACTATTAATGAATAGAGAAAAACATAGGGGCACAGTTTATATCCTTCTTATTCAGCTTGTGTAATATCTATTGGATCGATTTAATATTGGAGGAGGAAACAGGCGAGAGCCAAACCTCGAAATATAACTTTTTACATACGAAGTCTACAAGCCCACATTTCCTCTTAAAATTGGTGCTCTATCGGGAATACTTCCGATTGAGATGCGAATGCAACATTCATAAAAATTTTGTAAAATTGGATCACTTTAGATTCTTTTAATTTCAATAAGCGATATGGGTGGATCGACTTGTAGGGGTCTACAAGTCGATCCACCCATATCGTCCAAAAATACACAAGGGGTTAAAAACTTAATACCTTGTAAAACATGACATTCTGACATATTTAATCTTAGATAAATCACCGTTCTGAAAGCACATAACCTCAAATTATACCCTAATTCCTCAAAAATAAGGTTTAAAATGAATTATTCAAGAATTTAGTATAGAATTGTCCATCAGAACAACATTGGGTTTTAAGGTCTAGAAAATAAGGTTTGAAATCAGTTTTTAGATGTGTTTTGTATGGATTGATAAGTCTCATAAGCCTGATGCATGGTTGTTAGTTTAAGATTGATAATGTCAGGATAAATTGATTGATAAGAGGGAGGATTTTTTTAAAGGAGTAAGTATAGTAATTTGGTAGCTTGAGCTAATACATTAAATGTCTTTCAGAAACAGGAGAACTTTTATAAAAAACTCTTTTACTGTTTACTTTTTTCCCTGCATTTGAAGGAGTTAAGGGTAAATCGGGCCTGTGGACGGCGAGCTATGGGTGGCTCGCCGTCCGTCCGTCTAGTGACGACAGGCCGTGTCGACGGCGCGTTAGTGTTCCACGCGCGCCTCAAAGAGAGTCAGCAACACAGAGGGGCCCGAAAGGGCCGACGCCTGCCGGAGTCGCGGGATTATTCGCAAGAGACACCCTGGGTCCGGAACACAAAGGGCAATGCAGGAACATGGATGGGTTTTAGTCAGTAGAAGTCTGACACTCCCTCCCGCTACACCCAGAGCGGGAGGAGTCATTGGATGATTTCCCATCCCTAAAAAAAAAAAAAAAAAAAGGGTAAATAGTCTTCAAGTTTGCTGTCTGTTTGAAAGAGTCACCGCGGCCCTGGAAAGCAAAGGGCATTAGGAGGAACACGGATGGGTTTTAGTCAGTAAGAGTCTGACACTCCCTTCCGCCCCGATAGAGAAGCGAAGAGATATTTTTTGTCGTAGTGTTGTCATATTCGTGTTGTGCTGTAGGTCCTGGAAAACTGACAGAATTAGGTACTGATGAACTGCTTCCAGGGCCAACTGTCTTCCGCTCTTCTCAGGGCCACAGAGAGTCACCTTGATCTGATCAAAAAAGCGAGCATGTGAATGTTCGCGGGATCTTTTTCTATTTACTTTCACTGCAACCAGCGGGTCTATAATAGCCACTCTATCAGAATCATAATATTATCCACAGAACAATCTGTCAAATTTCAATTTTCATCTTTATCGCATAAAAAAAAAAGTAAAAGTGCATAAAAAGTGAACAAAACTCATAAAATAATCCACAATCCGAACTTAAATCATTTGAGTTTTGAGGAAAAAAATCCATTGGCGTGACTCATTTGTACCGACTTTTTATTGTTTTAAAATATTTCTCGACTAGAACGATCACCAATTTCAACTTCGCCAGTACTTGATCAGCTGGTGAGAAAGCTCATACAGCCGCGCACATAGTCGTGCGTTCAAACCCCGCTAACTGTGGAGCACTTTTTGTAATAGATAAAATTGTTAATTTGACAATTTAGTTATCTCACAATGAACTTCTTCGGAAATATCACCCAGCGACGTCAGCGCCAGCGCAGACATTCGGATACAAATGAAGATTTAAACATAACTACTGATTTAAATTGTACTACTAGCAATAGTTTGCCGGACATGTCAGACGAAGAACATTGCGATGAAATAGCCCAACTAAAAAATAAAATTAAAGAATTAACTTTGGGATTGGAGGCAGCACACGCCGAAGTGGAGAGTTTAAACTTAGAGAATACACAACTAAAAAATACTATCGACGAATTAACTAAGAAGAAAAATATCTATAAAAAAATAACAACCGATATAGTTAGCGACAACAGTACATCTCCAATAACTAACAAGAAAAGGAAAAATAAAACAGATACTAAAAATAACAGCCCCCAGACAACATCCAAGACTGGCAAAATTAAAGCTACCTACGAGTATTTGCCCGCGCAGATGGCTGACAAATCAACACAATATGATACACACTTAATGACGAACCTGCAAGACGATAAACATCGTATCTTAGACAAAAACAAAACAAGAAAAAATTTATGTATAATTAGCAATAATAAAAGAAATAAGTTAAGTAACTTAATTGAGGACACTTTTTATATGGATGATTACTGCCACTATCTATATCCAGGCAGTGATATTCAACAACTACTACAGGGCATTGATAATAAGATCAAAAACTTTAATAAAAATGACTATTGTGTTATTATGTTGGGAGAGATGGACTTTATACGGACGGGAAACTATCACGACATTATATTTCTTATTAGAGAAACCATCGGAAAAATCAATAACACCAATGTGATTATTTGCCTCCCGACCTACAGATATGGCATTCATACAACTATATATAATGCCAGAATAGAGACCTTTAATAATCTCCTGTATCTAGACAACTTAACTCACGAATATGCCTATTTATTAGACTCTAATGCAGAATTAACTTGTGACTATCATATGTTTTCTGCACAACACGGACACATAAATGGAACAGGAATGAAGAATATTTTCGCTAACCTTCAGAGGACTATAACTGAAATCGATACTGAAAATAATATGACAAAATCCAATTCTTCTGCCCCAGAAATTAAACATTCAGGCACGTTTTTTCTATAATTATCTGATAATTATGCATCAGAACATCGCTGGACTCATCAATAAGGTGGATCAACTAACACTACACCTTCAAGAACTAGCCGAACAACGAAACAGTATAGACATAATTTGCGTCACAGAACACTTTATGGAGCGAGGACACGAGGAACTTCTGTCAATACCTAATTATAAATTAGCCGCTTACTATACAAGAAGTACGAAAAGAGGGGGGGCCTGTATTTTGGTAAAATTTGGTCTGCAATACAAAGAACTCACGAATGTCAGTAAAATGTCAATTGAAGGTGTTGTCGAAGTTTGTGCAATTGAACTAATAACACATAACACAATCATTATTTGCATATATAGAGTACCAAAGTTAAACAGTTTGGAGGTTTTCTATGCAAAATTAAACATTATATTATCAAAATACTGTTACGAATTGAACAAGAATGTAATTGTATGTGGTGATTTCAACATTAATATTTTAAAACAAGATAAATTAACTCTTGAATTTACTAGTTTCCTATTGAATTACAATCTACGTCTACAAATTAATCAACCAACTAGATTACAAAGCAATACGTGTATTGATAATTTTGCGCATAATATTTCACGAAAATGTAGTCATAGTGTCCTTGATCTACATATGTCAGATCACACCGCTCAAACTTTAAAGCTTCCGGTAAAAAAGACATATTTAATAAAAAGTTGGAATATAAAATTGCGTGACTATAGTAATGAAAACATGATGAAATTCAAAGACTGTTTGAAATCGATTTCTTTTTCTGATGTATACCTCACTAAGGACCCTAACGTAGCATACAACAACTTTTTAGAACTTTTCCAATTGTTTTATAATTTATGTTTTCCGATTACGTACAAAAAAAGAAAATTAATGAAGAATCCAAACTGGTTAACACCTGGTATTAGACGGTGTAGCCAAATAAAAAGACAGTTGTTGTGGTACCATAGATTAAAACCATCTAAAATGAATATGACGAAACTTAAAAATTATTCAAGCAGACTTAAGAAAATTATAAAATTGACACAATTAGCAAAGAATAATTATAGAATAGATACAGCACATAATAAATCAAAAATGACGTGGAAAATAATAAAAGAAAATAGAATCAACTCTCCGCCAGAGTACATAAAAGAAATAAACTATGGCGGAGCTACATACACTGCACCCAAAGACATAGCAAATACCTTTAACGACTACTTCATAAGCCAAGCAGAAAAACTTTCTACTGCTTCGACACAACTGACCACTGACATTAAAATAAATTTTTCTCCACAGTCAATGTTTTTAGTATCGTAATCGTACCAAATGAAGTAAATAGAATTATAAAAGACTTAAAAAACAAAAATAGTGTAGGATACGACGATATTTCAACAAAGGTTTTAAAGTATGTTTCAGAAATAATATCAGATCCTCTCAGCTACATCATTAATTTAAGTATTGAGTCTGGAACCTACCCTGATAAGCTTAAACCTACAGTCATAAAACCTTTATTTAAAAAAGACGATGAGAAAGACATTCAAAATTACAGGCCAATAGCTCTTATTCCGGTAATATCCAAGATATTCGAAAAATGGATCTACAGGTCCATTTATGGATACCTCCACAAACATCATATTCTTGTAAAAGAACAAAAAGGATTTAGGAAAGATCATTCAATAAATATGGCAATATATGACTTTCTTAATATTATCATAGCTAATATGAATGAAAGAGTCCCAATATCAGCAATTTACATGGATATGACTAAGGCATTTGACTTGGTCAACCATGATATACTCCTGAGCAAGTTAAATGCGTATGGAATAAGGGGAAATGTTCTAGCACTCATAAATTCATACTTAAAAAACAGAACACAACGTACAGAAATAAGTCGAATTTGTGAACTGAATAAAACCGTTGTAAAATACTTTTCTAAAGAACGAAAAATATATTATGGAGTGCCCCAAGGTAGTGTGCTAGGGCCGTTATTATTTCTTATATATATAAATGACTTTCCCCAGAATATACCCTATCCTATGACATTGTTTGCCGACGACAGTACTGTCATTGTTAAACTTGACAAAAATAATAATAATTTTGAAGCTGACATAATAAATACATTACAAAAAGCCGTTAACTGGCTAAAACATAACAACTTACGTATAAATTTGAAGAAAACAAAAGTTATGAATTTTCGTCAAAGAGTAGCTAATTCGGAACTAAATGTAAGCTTTAATAATAAGAAAATTGAAGAAGTTGCAAGTACAAAATTTTTAGGCTTGACAATCGACAATCAACTTAATTGGAAACAACATACTTCAATGTTACTTAAAAAAACTTAGTAAGTTCGCTTTTGCCTTGTATAAACTCAAGAAAATAGTCAATCAAGCAGCGGCAGTCACTGCATACTATGGATATGTTGATTCTGTGCTACGCTACGGAGTCATGTTTTGGGGTAACTCCTGCAATAAGGAAATGGTGTTCAAATCACAAAAAAGATGCATTAGAGCTATTGTCGGTATAAAAATAACTGATAGCTGCAAACCTTATTTTGTATTATTAAAAATAATGACTTTACCTTGTTTATACATATTTGAGACTGCTTTATTTGTAAAAAAGAACATGCATCTTTTCAGAAAATCATCTGAACATCGCTATAAAGTGATTAGACAAGAATATAGACATGAATTATGCGTTCGACCATCAAAGACAGCCTTAATGCACAAAAGCATACTGTGCATGGCCCCAAAAATATTTAATAAATTACCAAATGGAATTAAGGACCTAAATTTTATTCAATTTAAAAAAAAGTTAAGACATTTATTATTGGAAAAATGCTATTATACTGTTGACGAATTCATTAATGATAAATTGTAAGTTATTTGACATTGTTTTATTTTTTTATGGTTATTATTATTGAATTTTGACATTGTATTAATTGTATTTTAATTCCAAAAATATGACATTTGTGCGGGATAGGCAATAGTGTATATTAATAGTGAATAGTGTTTAGTTTTGAAACCGAACTGATAGGACAGTACATAGTGTTAGTGATAGCGTAATGTTTACATAAATATAATAGTATATAAGGTTTTTTATGTTTGAATGCTTGTTTAGGATAATCGTATGATAGATTTAAGCCTTTTTTACTAAGAATTGTATCGTTTGTATAACATAATTCATAGATTTAAGCTAGTGATCGTATTGTTTACGTAACATTTTATGTCTCGTTTTTGTTTATTTTATATTTTTGTCATATAGCTTATGTTACGTAGAATCTAAAAACATATAGTTTATAATATGTTGTAATAGAAAAACTTAGCGAAAAACGCAAATATTGTTAAAATGCTCTCGTTACGGTAACGTAGCGTCGTAAATTAGCTAACTGCACCGATGCCGACTTCGCTCTCATTGGTTGAAAATTCCTGTGTTCTGATTGGCTGACCAATCACAGGGCTTACCTTTTCTTAACAAATTTTGTATAAATTACGGAGCGTTTTCCGGATCGATACAAAATCTACGAGAGGCTTATTTACAAGCGTCTCAAAGACTATGCCGAACGCAAGAGCCTCATTCCCAACGAGCAGTTTGGCTTTAGAGCCAATCACTCGTGCGTCCAACAGGTTTACCGCATCGTTGAGCACATTAGTGGAAAATTCCAACGTGGTCAAATGACGGGAGCCCTGTTCTTCGATATAGCGAAAGCATTCGACAAGGTCTGGCACAACGGTCTGCTATACAAGTTATACCAGCTCGGTGTGCCAGATCGTCTCGTGCTCATCTTACGAGACTATATGTCGAATCGCACCTTTCGGTATCGCATCGAAGGGGCGCTCTCCTCCCCCCACCCTGTCCGAGCAGGCGTACCGCAAGGCGGCGTGCTCTCCCCCCTTATTTTCACGCTATTCACTAGCGATATTCCCACCAAACAAAAGTCGCAGTTAGCACTTTTCGCGGATGACACGGCCATTTACTATTCTGGAAAGAATAGTAAAGCCATAGCTCGTATCCTTCAAAAGTCCGCCAACGCCATAGGCGAATGGTTTCGGAAATGGAGATTCGAGGTCAACCCTGAAAAAAGCCAGGCGGTCTTGTTCTTCAAGCCGCATAAAAAGACCCCCCCGACCCCCAGTCCGATCACGATGTTCGGTAAGCCGATCCCTTGGGAGAAGCGAGCCAAATATCTAGGTGTGATCCTCGACCAAAGACTATCGTTCCGTGAGCACATAAAGTCGGTACGTTCGCGTGCCGCTTTCGCTCTCAGTAGGCTCCACTCTATGCTGAATGCACGCAGCAAACTTTCCCTCAAATGCAAACTGCGCATTTACACCACGTGCATTCGCCCGATCATGACCTATGCGTGTGCCACTTTCGCGCACGCAAAGTCGCATCATATCCATAGGTTGCAAACCCTCCAGAATCGTTTTCTCCGAAAGATCACGGGTGCCCCTTGGTTCGTTCGGAACGATCGTCTCCACATTGACCTTAAAATCCCGACTATTCAGCAATTCATGAAACGCCTTACAAAGCGTTTCATCGAAACTACTGAAAAGCACTCCAACCCCTTTATCGCATCGGCCGCCCGATACGCTCCCTCCTCCATCAGTAGGATTCGCCGCCCCCGCCACACCCTAGTCGAACCAGACGACCCCATCACCCTGTTTCAAGAGAGCTGTAGGGACACCAGTACTCTTCGCAAACACACACACAGACCGCCGCGGACCGCCATTTTCCGGCCTCGCCGTCGAGGCCCATCGCGACGACCCAGTAATGATGTTACTCCCCGTCTTTTGCAAAACGAGCCAGCCCGCGAAGCTGAGCCAGTAGTTGTAAACTCCCCAAATAATGGAATCATGACCCAGCCTGTCCCTTGCTGTCCTCCCCAAAACGATGCCGCTGAGCCGAGGCCCATACCCCACAGGGGGTGCCCCCAGCGAGCGGAGTTGTAGTTTGTAGTATTTTTTGTTGCCTTGGCTGGGGGCCTTAAATTCATTTGAGGCCACCACAGGATAGACCGGTTCAGCAGTCTCCGTCCCTCAGATGGGGTGAACTGCGAGTGGCCCGACCGAAAAAAAAAAAAAAAAAAAAAACCGGATCGATACAGTCGGCGGGCAACAAGACAAGAAGAACGAACACTAGAAGAAATAAAGGAAGATCAACAAGGAAAATTCTCCTGGTTTTATTCTTCACCAACCCCAGCACACAAATGCGCATACTGCACAACATTGATATTTATTTAATTTTGACATAATTATCATCTTAATTCCATCCAATTGACATTGAATTTTTTAATTTTTTTTTTTTAGTTTTGACATTGTATTATTATCATTACTCAATTATTATTATTTTTTGAATTCTTTGTTTTGTATAGCTCGTTTTTATTTACTGCCTTAAGTTATGTTGTGTTCTTTTGTAATTATTTAAATTAAAGATGTGTAGTATTGTTTTATAAAAATCACTAATGACGTAAATGAGTGTACACCTTTAAGGTAGATTTTTTGAGGAACGAATGGTTTATTTTTAAGATCTCATGTAGAATGTACCAAAAATCACACCAATAAATGAATCTTTGAATCTTTGAATCTTTGAATCGCTAACGCATAAGGATCTACACTCGGTTCCAAAAATAACGGGTCAGTCACATAAACCCGAATATCTCCCGAACTACGTATGCCATCCTAATGAAACGAAGACTGTTCAATTGAGAATTTAATTATACAGATAAAAAATAAAATAAAACTTAGTTACACCCACAATATTAATCTTAAATTAAAAAAAAACTAAAGTAGTCATATTTTTCTTAAGATTACATTTTTTTTATGATTGTTTTTTTGCTGTTTTTCATCACTTTCTTCATTTAATACTTTGTATTGCCTCCACGAGCTCTTCTGACAGCTTCCAGGCGATTAGGCATGCTGTACACCAAATTTCGGAGCCGGTGCTGAGGAATACCTTCCCATTCCTCCACCAGTGCTTGTATGAGCTCGGGAAGCGTGATTGGTGGGGGGTTTCGACCTTTCACGCATCTCTGAAGCTCGTCCCAGGCGTGCTCGATGGGGTTTAAGTCCGGGCTTCGCGCTGGCCACTGCATGAGTTCGATACCGACCTCTTCAAGGTAGTCATGTACAATTCTGGCGGTATGGGGACGCGCATTATCATGCATTAATATGCCATGCCGGTCCATCCTGGCCATGAAAGGACCTACATGTTCATTGAGGATCTCTTCCACGTACCTCTCTGCATTTAGAGTTCCATTTTGAATGAGCACCAGCTCGGTGCGGGCCTCAGCAGAAATCCCAGCCCAAACTTGTACGGAGCCTCCACCGTACGCCACTTTTTCCTCCACACACGCTTGATGGAAGCGCTCCCCTGGTCTTCTGTACACCAACTGCCTACCATCATGCTTATAAAGCATGAATTTAGACTCGTCCGTGAACATTACCCTAGACCAATCGTCTAGTGTCCAGTTTAGGTGTTCGCGCACGTATCTCTGTCTTGCAATTCGATGTCCCCGTTCCAGTTTGGGGCCATTTGCGGGCCTCAATGGTTTCAAATTTGCTTCAGCAAGACGTCTTCTTACTGTTTGAGCGCTTAAATTGCCACCTCCAAAGCGAATAAAGTGAGTTTTTAGACCAACAGCAGTTTGAAAACGATTTCGGAGCATTGTAGCCACCAGTTGTCTGTCTTCCCTGGCCGTTGTGCATCTTGGTCTGCCATTTCCTGGTCTTCTAAGGTGTGATCCGGTCTCTTGGTACCGCTGGACTACCCGCTGAACAGTCGACAAAGATACACCAATGTTTCTGGCTGTTTCACGCTGGCTCCGCCCAAGTTCCAAAAAAGTTAGGATTCTGGTACATTCCTCTAGCGTGACTGCCATGCTTCACCTCACAGAATAATAATTATGCACGTGGAAGACGTTCACGATAATTTTTTTTGTGACAGAATAGAAATGGAAAGCATCCATAATGACATGAAACAAAAATTTTGTTTTTAAAAATAGTCATTTTTTTAAATTTTGTTTTTCTAATGAAGTTTTTTTCATCAACCAGTTTAAATAATATGCTATTAGAAGCGCAACTAAAAAATCTTTATTCTGTTTTTTATTTCATTGATCTAGCTTTTACAGTTCTGGAGGTATTTCAATTTTTGTGACTGACCCGTAATTTTTGGAACCGAGTGTAGGTTGATTGGAAACATTTGACAGTGCCGGGTAGCGTGATGTGTTTTCTGATTCTGCTAAAGTGGCCTTTCGAGACCTCCAGTTATTTGAATCTGGATGTCATCACGATAAGACCTAATTACCTAAGTTAGGACTTAGTAACGACCCCATAACGAAGTGTTTACAAATATTTATTTATTGTAGTCAACAATTTACACTACGTATATGCAATATACAATGAAATAAAAAATAAAAAAACTCTTTGCCAATTCCAAGGCTTCCAATAACTGTGCTCTCCTCATCCAGGCCATGCCCGTCTAACCGTGATGACAACAAGTCATCTGTCCACCCGCTGGACGACCAACATTAACTAAAACTAAAAATAAATCTAACCTATGGCGTCGAAAAATTCGTCCGCATCGCTAGCCACCGGTAATGAGCCCAAAAGGCTGGCAGCATTGCCACGTTGTATGGCAATGCTTATCCTTTGACCAAGGTAAAAGCTAGCCCTTGGATCACGCGAAATGTCAACTAAGCGTCGGAAGATCTTTAAACAAGTTATGGGCACTCGGACCCCACGACCCGAGGAGTTTCAACCCCAAGCGGCTCGAAAATATAACTTCCATCGAGGTTATTATATTTCCGCCGCTTGAGGTTCTCTGCTACCGCGAGCCGCGGCGGCATCGCCAGCACAGCACGAAGAGCTAGTAATATTTTAAATTTTTTACATCGGGTAATTACGTCAGTCTTCGTGCAACATCGTTACCATACACAAGTTATTTATGAAAACGTCAAACACGTAATATTTTGCGGGCATTAAAGCGCAAGCGCAACACTAAACCGATTGTTCTTGCGCATATCACTAGCGCGCATGCGTCATTTGCACTACACTGACGAAATTATCAAAATTAAACTTAATGTCTAAGGAATAAGGTTGAAAATTAAATGTTTATAGTAGCAGAGAACTCAGAAATTAAGGTTTTGAAATGTGAACTTTATTCTGTGTTTGTTAAAGTTGATATTAGAGTGTATTTAAAAACAATTTGTTTGGTAAAGAGCTATTGTTTCGAGAATTGAACCCAAAATGACGTCTTCGTCTTTTACGGTTACAGTTTTTGTTTGATAAATATTTGTTGGCATTTGTTTATTTAGCAATTTTTATGAACGTAATTTTAATTTAGTGATAATTTGTGGTTTTATTTGATGATATTTCATACCTAAATATTGTTGACATTTTTTTATCTTTTCATAGCTTGAGGTATGAAAAGAACTAAAAATGCCAATAGTAAGTACCTACCCAAGTTGATTTCAGTTTAAAACTATTATTTCAAAACAACAGCAATTGTTGAGTGTATTCAACAAGAAGGAACTATTTTTATTATGGGAAATCAACCTGCTCTGGCCGTTGCAGAAGGGCGGTGGTGACTCTTTCGAACAAATTCCGCATCAAGAAGGTACCTACTTACCCTAAGATAATAAATACAACATACAACCTTCACTTGCATAGTTTTATAACCATGCTGACGAATAATCTCTAAAAAAAAATAATTTCGGCAAACGTTAAAGGGTAACACTGCCAACATTACAGTACCATTCTTTTACCGCTACACAAAATTAGGGTTGCATTTTAATACTATCTTTTATTGCTGATCAGTTATTGTTTGTAAAAGATATTTCTATTTATCTTTTGTGCCCTTTCTCTTTAACTTTCTTGTAACGGTAATGAATGAATAAAACAATTGTTTCTTGGACTGTTAAAAACAGTTGTCTCTACCCTTTCTAAAAGGGTTTCCTTGTCGTAAAAATTATCGGTAAATACAAAGACTGTTATGTCCTTTTAAATATTGCAATTATGGCTGTTTGCTTTGTGTTTAGTTCCGGTTTCTGGAAAGATTTTTATGGAGAAAGTTAGTATTAGTTGAAGATGTTTTATTGAGGAAAAAAAATTAGTTATTCGACTTGCAAGAACGAACTTGCCAGTATTTTTGAAAAGCAAGTGTTTTTTTTTTCAATTGCGTTTGCTCTTGACTCTAGTCTAGGTCAAAGATGACAGAGACAAAGTCTACGATGGAGCGAGCTTACCCAGAAGGAGCCTGTTTACTCTGACTTTGAAAAGATTAGATTAGATTGTAAGTGTTCGGAAACACAGACGCAGGCAGACAGTTCCACTCCTTTCCTGTGCACGTTATATAAGACGTTACAATTATATTTTTTTATTGATTTGAATAAATATAATATAATAAGCCCTTGGACATTACACACAACGCCATATAGTCCCAAGCTAAGCAACGAAATGCTTGTGTTATGGTAACGAGATGGCTGATAAACTACTTATATACATTTTTTTTTTGTAAATACATACATAATTATAGATAGAAAAACACCCAGACTCGGATCAAATACTTGTAGGTCGTACAAATATTTGTTCCGTGCGGGAATCGAACCCGCGACATGCTGCGCAGCAGTCAATCGCTCAACCACTGCGCCAACCGTGTCGTCAAAATGACTTCTATTTGTACTTAAGAGCGTGTATTCCGTCCACTAGCGCCGCCAATCGTTTTTTATTATTTGTGGTAAATTTAAGACACGTAGATAAAAAACCGCTCTGTAGTGCACTGAAGAAATGTATTTATTATGTTTTGAGAGTTATGTTTTGTACTTTAGAACAAAAATAGTTGCCAAAGTCGATATTTTTGCTAAAAGTGGCCACTTTTAGCAATAATTGCCGTTTTGGCTATTTAGCCATGAGTTATGTATTAAAAATAGCTGTCAAAAAATAATAGTTACATTTCTTTAGTGCACTACAGAGCGGTTTTTTATCTACGTGTCTTAAATTTACCACAATTAATAAAAAACGATTGGCGGCGCTCGTGGACGGAATACACACTTTTAATTGAGGTACTAACATAGTGTGTAACTTTTTAAATAATATACATAAATGGATCTTTATTGTCCGAAACAATGATTCAATTATAATTGAACACATCTATATAAACTCCCAAAATCAATGTCAGAAACGTAAGTAAAGTTAATTATAAAAATCTCTGTGATTTACAACTCCCAGTTAGCTTTGTTTTCAAAATGATCTTGAACAAAAATTTACCGAATCATTACTTAGTATGTGCCTACAGGTTCGTATTTCTAAAATAAGGGGCCGAATGTAGCAAACTGCACTGACATGTGAAACTTTAAGTAAGTACAGTCAAGGGAGTAATAGCGTGTGGCTTAACATGGATTATTTTTATTAATATGTCCTAAAAAAATTAAAAAAAATATAACCATTTTTTGTTGAAATATTTTGTAAGCCATTCGGCCATTTGGTTTGCAGGGCTATGTATAGATATTTCTACTGCATGGTTAATCATATAATAATCAAACTCTACATTTAACAGTATCTACACAAATGAGATTTTATTTATTTTTATTTGTGATGGGTTTGCTCTTGACTCTTGTGCTATGTCAGAGATGACAGAGACAAAGTCTACGATGGAGCGAGCTTACCCAGAAGGAGCCTGTTCACTCTAACTTTGAAGAGATTAGGGTTGTAAGGATAAATAGTTTTCGATCAAATTCCTACGCCAACTTTTTAGTTTTGATTGCAGGTGAATTTCAGTCTCAGTACTTCTTCAATGAGTGTAAAATAAAATCTCGTAGTTATTGATGTTAGTTCTCAAATGTGTTAGAGTGTCAGCCATACAGAAAAGCGTCAGTTCAGTCGCAGGTTTACTGTGGCTGTTGTAAGTATTTCTCTAAGGTGTAGGTGAATTGTACCAATATACCACTTAATTAAGCTGGTAGTATAAAGGTTAGGCTGTGGCTGCTAGGGACAAATCCAGTCTAGGGCCCAGCTGATGGGAACCAAAGGATCTGTGTGATCCAATCCTAGGAGCCATGAATACGTCCAGTTATTCACTCCTACTGAATCCATTCGCTACAGTCGTCAATAAAATTAATAGCTACACAAAAACTAGTTTTTTTGTTTGAAAAGTTTCTGAATACTGAATGAACAGGAATTTCTCCTGTATCGTGGGTGCGTTCACAAACATACAAACTCACATACACAAAAGGCCAGGCCCGAAACAACTATCTGTTCCGTGCGGGGGTCGATCCCGCGGCACGCAAAGCAGCAGTCAATCGCTCAATCACTGCGCCAACTGTGAACTCGAAAATGTGTACTTCATAATGGAAACCACAATACGATGTGGTTTCCATTATGAAGTAGACATTTTATTTACATTTTTAATTAAACATTTCAAGCTAAGTTTAGGTCACTCAGCGATACTGTAGCTTTCTTGCATTAAATTGGATTAGAACAGGGCTGGCAAACCTATGTTACGCGTGCCAGCGGTGACACTCATCAAAATAATTTGGGCACGCTTGTACTTACAAGATTACTGAGCTCAGCATGATTTTTGTTGATGCTAATATAATGGAAATCATACTGAACTAATGTAAAAAAAAATAACAATCCTGATAACATTAAGATTTCTTCATGAATTTATATGTGCAACACGTTTTGTTTTTCCAGTCTTCCCTATCAGCTGTCAAACTTTCACTAACTCCCTTTTCTTTCATATCGCTCTTACAATCCATCCATCTTTTTTTTGGCCTTCGTCTCCCTCTCCATCCATCCACATTTATGTTCATTATTACTCTTTTAGTTAAATCTATACTTATAATAAATCTGTAGAGAGGTCAATTCTGTACATGAAATATATTTCCAAAATAACTATCAGGGGGTGATTAGGGATCGATACTGATGCCAAAAATGCAATCAGTACAATTTTTGTCTGTCTGTCTGTCTGTCTGTCTGTCTGTCTGTCTGTATAACCGTTATAGAAACAAAAACTACTCGACGGATTTTAACGAAACTTGGTATAATTATTTTTCATACTCCTGAGCTGGTTATAGTATACTTTTCATCACGCTACAATCAATAGAAAAAATGAAAAAAAAAAAAATGAAAATGTGAAATGTTTGTTGTTTGTTACTCAATCACGCCAGAACGGCTTAACGGATCTTAATGAAATTTAGAACAAAGATAGATTATAGTCTGGAATAGCACATAAGCTACTTTTAATCCCGGGAACATGTTCCTTAGGGATCACGCGGGCGAAGCCGCTGGCAGAAGCTAGTGCTTAATAAAATAATATGTAGTTACAAAAAATTGAATTTTATAGCATCTAGTGTTATTTTTTGTCTATAACCTAATTCACCAACTAAAGATTTTTTTGGCGGCACATAATTATTTATATTAGAAAGTGGCTCGGACACCAAAAAAGGTTCGCCATCCCTGGATTAGAACTTCCAGAGGTTACCTTCTTCGAACAAACAAACCTTTTAAAGAATATTAGGTACTTAATATAACAAATACTTCTCTCCCCGCCAGTACTTCCAGCACACACCGCTAGACGCGAGACTGCGCGTCCAGATCCGAAATCTGATAATTTTAGAATACACCCCCAGACTGTTGCCAGACGAGCTAGAATATCTAACTGACTCCGGTACTTGCCGGGAAAGTTCGGGGACTATTCTAATCAGTTAATGTTCTTGTGGTTCGATAAAATAGGGGTTTTTCTGCAGTCGGTGATGTTTTTAAGTTGGTTTCGAGAGTTTTAATTGTCAGTCTCGAGCAGCGTAATTATACGTAGAAACTGTTAAAGTACCTATACAGAGTTAATTTTCCAAGTGTGTGGATGTTCAGCGTGGATTGCCAGATTCTAAAATATGAGGAACAACGAAATGCACTGAAAGGAGTCTCGTGCCCGATTCTGATGAAAATAAAATCATTATTGGATTTTTGATAAATCGGTTTTCCTAGCCAGGAATTGAACCGGTTGATTTTGAAAATATCATAAAAGAAGAAAGAAAGAAAGACAATGTTTATTGGCATACAAATAAAAATACCTTAAAGTTAAACAAAATATATCATTAATGGTGAAGCCAGGCATAAAATGAGTCGATGGAATTCGGTTGCATACTAAAGTTCAACTCATTTTGCGTCGCCGTGTGACAATAAACAGGACTTTATTATGAAACCGAATGCAGCGTAAATTCCGCCGACTCATTTTATGCGACTCACAACTCACAAAATTACCTACGCTCGTCTTTTTTCACCTTAAAACTATTACTGCCGAAAGGGCCTCAGCTGAGCATAATGCCAGCTGGCAACACAAGGTATACCACCTGACGCTGATTCTCAGCATCAGCACTCATCTTCATCTGCATAGCCCTTTCCCAACAATGTTAACGTCAGCTTCCAGTTAAACTGGATGCAACTAGGTACCAGTATTTTACAAAGAGCGTCTGACTATCTGATATTGACTCCATTTTACGGTCACAAATATGGTTTTAAGTCTTATTAAAGTAAGTTGGGTTATGTAGAGCGCCATTTTTAACACTTACATCTATTTGTGTATTCTAAATTCATCTAATCTAAATCTATACTAATATTATAAAGCAGATGAGTTTGAAAAATTTGTTTTGAAAAATTGTTTCAGAATTGGATAGCCCAATCATCGAGGCTATATATCATCACGCTAAGACAAATAGGAGCGGGGCAATAATAGGAAATGTGACGCAGACGAAGTTGCGCGGGTCAGCTAGTCTATTTATAAAAAAGCAGAAACTGACCAACTGATCGATTTACGCACAGCCGAAACTGCTGGTCATAGTTTCTGCTTGCGAAAGCTGAATTTTGGCATGTAGCTTCCTAACACTCCGTAGGGGTGTCACCAAGAGAGAATTTCCCGAAATTCCTACGGGAACGGGAAAACGGGATATGCAAGTACGAAGTCGCTGGCGAAAGCTAGTCTAATGTATAAAAATCTCGTATCACGTTGTTTGTTATCGAAGTCCTCTGAAACGGCTTGATTTGGCAAAATAACGTTTGCCTGGTTAACTACTAATATTATAGTTTGTTTGACAGTTTCTTTGTCATAAAAACTTAAATAAAAAACTCTAAATTACTAAAACTAAAAAATTTAAAGTATGGCGTCGAACAATTTCTCCGCATCGCTGGCCACTGGTAATGTGCCCGAAAGGTAAAAGGTTTTATGTTTTTTTTTTATTTTAGTGTTGGTATATAAAATAAAGGAATAAATACCCATGCAATGGAAGGTCGCCCATCTACAGGCCAGCCTCGGCTAGTGTTGTTTCTTTGTGCAAGTTCATTTATATCTTTGTAATGCCTAGGCACTCTACATGTACTGTGTCTAGAGGATTCGATCCCGGGATCCCGGGATCTCGGTCACATTTTAGTCCCGAAACTTTCGAATCTTAATGTATCCCGGGATTTTCGGGATTGATACATTTTTTAAATAAGTCAGTAAAAATGTGCGTGAAACGTTTATTTTCTAAGAAGAAAGTACAATTTTGTTTAACTGCCTTTTTGATTGAGATATAAAACTTAAATACTCTATGTCCTCACAAAACTAAAAGAAAAATAAAAATTGATTTTGATAATTATGTTTTACTGTCTTTTTGCTACCACTTTTCATTACCAATACAATCCCGGCCTCCCGGGACTATCCCAGGATCCCAAGATTACAAAAACCGACCGGGATCGAATCCTCTAACTGTGTCTCACTGAAATTGTCATGAAAAACAAAACACTATTCAAAATTTCAACAACCGAAAAATAAAATCCCTCTTTCTCTTCATTACTGTTCATTTAGGTCTACACCTCAAATACCGACATTTTTCTTAAAATAATTCTTAGAATCTAACGTATAAAAAGCCTTTTGTCCCGAGGGACTGAGGAGCCAGGCTATGTTTTAGCAGAATACTTGACACGTTGCGCAAACACGTAATATTACTGCGCTAAGTACTGTAGCTAAGTGTTAAGGTGGTCGTCTGTTATGGCGTAACATTAAGCTAGCTTTATTCGATTTGACAACGGCTTCGTTCGCGTTATAGTTGAAAAAAATCCTAAGGAATTGTAGTTACGGGATACATGTATCTTAAGACAGAGACATTTAATGTCCCATGGTTGGTCATAGTCTCTGTCAAGTTCCGTTCAAATCCATTCTGTTCGTTAGATCAAGCATCATCATCTGCCTAGCCTTTTCCCAACTATATTAGGGTCGGCTTCCAGTTAAACCGGATTCAGCTGAATACCAGTATTTTACGTGGAGCGGCTGCCTACCAGACCTCCACAACCCATTAACTGGGTAACACGGTACTCCTTGGCAAGACTGGTGTCAGATTTTCTGGCTTCTGACTATCCGTGACGACTGCCAAAGATCTTCAACTAACAGTCGGGACCAACAGTTTAACGTGCTTTCCGAGGCACGGAGGAAACCCGGTATGTTAAGATGGTCACCCATCCACAGAACAACCTCGGAAAGCGTTGCTTAACCTTGAAGATCGACCTGTGTGGCTGTTATTATTTAGCCACGAGCTCCTCGTTAGATCAAGCGAGATCAATTAATAAATATTCAAATATGTACTACCTAGTTTTTTCCCGCGATTTCGTAACCACATTTCCAGTGTTTTGCCGTTCCCGTTTAAATTACGGGAAATATACTCTTAGTGCTCCCCTACGAACTGTAGGGAAGCTACATGCCATGCCAAATTTTAGCTTTCTACAAACCTGGTTGTACACTGAGTTTCGGCTGCGCGGTGTCTGTCTGTCAGTCACTCACTCACTCAGTAATGGAAGAATTTTATATACTAGGATTATGTCACCCGAAAATGGTAAACTGCGTAAGAACGTAAGTAATGAATCTTTATTAGATCACTAGTTGACCCGCGCAACTTCGTCAGCGTCACATTTTCCATTAATGCTCCGCTCCTATTTGTATTAGCGTGATGATATAATATAGCCTATAGCCTTCCTCGATAAATGGGCTATCTAACACTGAAACGATTTTTCAAATCGGACCAGTGGTTCCTGAGATTAGTGCGTTCAACCAAACAAACAAAGAAACAAACTCTTCTGTTTTATAATATTATATTATATAACATATATTAGTATAGATAATTTCTCGATATATTGTGAACAAATCATTTTGAAAACAACAAGTCCTATCCAAATTCAGTAATTTCCAATGTATCCGTGTCTTTTTTAAGAAAAAATAGTTTTCAATTTTACGCGATATTTTATAAAAACTTACAGCGTCTGTTTTATTCCGGTGACATTTAAACAAGATTTCAGAGATCACTTACACTGCAGTGTCCCGCAACCCTAAGACGCGCACAGACTATCAATAAAACAAACGAACAAACACAAGATATTAAGTTACTAATGTATTGTGAAACTTTAAACTTGCACTTTATGACGACCACTTCGCCAAGCTTACGCTAGATGGCGCTAGTGGTACCTTTATGGCGCATCTTAAGGTTTTGTTACTATAAAATAAATGATCCGGGAATATGTTGCATGTTTTACAAAGGTTTAACGTCATTAATTTCGTAATATCGGTTGTTTATTTGTTTTTGTAATCTATTCATCATTGAAATAATAACTCTATCCCCAAAATACAGGTCCAGGCCTAGTTTGGGGATTAGGATCAGATTAGTGCAAATACATTCGTGTGCTATTTTGTTATGATTGGCTTGTAAAATGTATTTAAAGTGTCAAATAAAAAAAAAATAAAAAAAACAATTGAAGTTCGTTGGTGTGGTAATATAGCTCAATAACATTCTCAACAACACCTACCTACCTCGAATATTTATGTTGACTTCTCAAGAGGTGAATTGTTAAAATATGTCTTAACGTTAAGCCGTTGGTCCCGGCTGTCATTTGTAGATCTTTGGCAGTCGTTACGGGTCGTCAGAAGACAAAATCTGACACTGGTCTTACCAAGGAGTGCCGTGTTACCCAGTTAATGGGTTGTGGAGGACTGGTAGGCAGCCGCTCCACGTAAAATACTGGCATTCAGCTGGATCTGGTTTGACTGGAAGCTGATCCCAATATAGTTGGGTTATATTTAACAATTTAAGGACTAGTCGACGATGATTGACCGTCAATAAACATGTTGACAAACACCAAAATCGATAGTTCCGATATCAGTCGTCCCAAACAAACTAACACGTCACAAGATAGTGGCTATCGTACAGACAGACAAGTTACAATATTTACCTACGTAACAAACATAGGAAGCTTATCTGCTACTTGACTATACATATTCGACATGACGTAAGTCAACATATCACTTAAATATAACATCATTCTTGACACTCTTATTGCGCTCGTCTTCTTCTTCTAATATATTAAAACTTGTGTCACAGTGTTTGTTATCAAACTCCTTCAGAATGGCTTAACCAAACTTTGTTTTTTTTTTGTGTATGTCGCTAGAAAGTGGCAAACTTCGTTAGATTATAAAATAACTTGAGTGATTGTAAACATTTGAAATACTTTTTTACGCTTCAAAATTCGACAGTTTACATTTTCTCGATTTCGTTCCGAGAAATTTTGAACTGAAATAAAATGGCGACCAATCAGAGCACAAGTCTACAAGGAATTAGGCTCTCATTGGTTTGTTCATATGTGACGTCACATTTACGCGGAGCGGAAGATAGTGTCAGACTCTTGCTGACTAAAACCTACCCGTGTCCCTCCTAAAGCCCTTTTGCGGTCTGTAGGCATTCGTCCTAGCGGGCTCCGTCTGTTATGATGACATTTATTTCAGGCGCACGTGGAACACGCTCGTAGATTTCAGTATAGAACTGTAAAAATGTAATGGAAAAACCCGATACAACCGTCAAAGATATTAAATTAACAGCCGGGACCAACTTAACGTGTTTTCCGAGGCTGGAATGAAGCTGGGTATGTTAAGAAGGTTACCCATCCACAGATTGACCTCGGCAAGCTTTGCCT
Organism: Ceramica pisi; assembly: GCA_963859965.1. Classification (NCBI taxonomy): domain Eukaryota; kingdom Metazoa; phylum Arthropoda; class Insecta; order Lepidoptera; family Noctuidae; genus Ceramica; species Ceramica pisi. The sequence goes on from OY982555.1 coordinate 6,149,040, forward strand.
TTGCTTTGCCTTTAAAGCCACGATCGGTAAATAAAATCATCCAGTAAAATAATGAATATTCACCACCAATTATCCACTTTTGTTTGTCGCATTCACAAATCCGGTCTTTAGGTGATCCTATTCCGTACGGATGGCTAAATGGCTAGTATATTCGTTAATGGGATTTGTCAAACGTACGTATAATACTCATTAGGTGACGCTGAAGAACTGGGGCGGAATATTACGGTGGCCATGGTTTCGTGGGGTTTTTTGGAAATTCCTGTTTTTGATGGCAGAAGGAAGCAGAAGTTCAAACGTAATACTGTAACACATCTTTTCCTTGGTGAATTTGTCCGGTGTTTCCTCGGTGACTAACCTGAGAAGAAACACCAAAATATTGTTTGTTTTGGTGTTACTTCTCAGTTTCTCTGAAATAGTGTTTGTTTCTTCAGAGGTCAAAGTCACTTTTAATTTCCGTACAACTCATACTGGTCAAATTATAATATGAGAACCATTTATGGCAAGTTTTTAAGTAATAGGGAAAAATCGTTGCCTATTATTCACATCCCTGTACCTCACCTAATAGAGCGTAAAGTAACTAAACCTGGAAGGTTTCCAGACTTATTTTGACGTTACTCTGCCATCATAATTTCGCTGTGTGAGAGAGAGACAGATCTATACAATTCAAATAGGACTATCCCTTTGTTAAAATAGTATTGACACGTCATAGTTGGGGTTGGGGAAGACTGCTCGCTCCATCGTAGACTTTGGTTCTGTCATAGACTAGAGTCAAGAAAAAACCCATCTCAAAAAAAAGACCTCTTATTCCTGAAAATATGCACCCCCTACGCGGTACACCCACCAGAAACCGTATCATCTCTAATTAAGTAGGATTTGTTGCATAATGCTAATGAGTGTCTGTGTCGGAAACCGAACCTTGGACTCTTTGACACAAAAGCATTGTTTGACTTGATAATCAGAGTAACATAAAATCATGCCTGTCTTTCCTGGGCGGGAAGGGTGGGTTGACATTGGTAGTTTACGCACTTTCCTAAACCGACAAATTATTTTGGGCAATCATCCTAAGGAAGACTGGAACAGACTGCTTTAGGGACTACTCTTACTTATTCAGCTTATGCCCTTAGAAAACAACGATTTTGTATGGAGACGTGTACGCATCCGTTCAGCTTTCCGCATCTATTCAGCTTTCGCGGCAAACAAATATAAAAAAATGAGGACAATTTTGTTATAATCATGCAAGTGCTATAGATAGACTTCAGCGCTGTTCTGCCGCTGCCGCCTTCTCATTCTTACGACGCTGTACACGGCTGATAGAAGCAAAACTGTATAAGTGTGACCTAAATCGTTCACTGACACTCCCTCCCGCTCCGCCCAGAGCGGGGGAAGTCATTTGATGATTTCCTATCCCTAAACAAAAAAAAGGGTAAGCGGTACAGACAGTAAAGTCCGGCAAGCTCCCATTGAAAAGGGAGAATCCTCCGCCTAGGCGGTTATTGTGCCTGGAGGGCTACTGCCCAATGGTTGGTATTCTGGCGATGTATATGTTCAAATCGCATGGTAAACTCTGCTTGCGCGATTCAGGTTTTTAGTTCGCTGTTAGTTGGATAGATGGCGGCGCGGTTCTTTTTGTTGCGATGTATAAGTATTTCGTTAGTTTTTTCTTGTGGCTGTATTGATGCTGCTAGAATAGCGGCAATAGAAATGCACAATCTGTAAAAATGTCAGCTGTCTATATATTACGGTTATTGAGATTCAGCCCGCTGACAGACAGATGGTATATGTCAAGCGAGCGAAGCCACGGCTATCAGCTAGTCTAAATAAAGTAGTTTACTATTCCACGCGATTTATATTTAACAATCTTACGGCGTTTGCTATTTCCCGGTGACATATCCTTGTACATAGTGAAAAAAGTTCCTAATTTAAGTAGATAATAATATGTAGTGTGCAATTATAATAATATGTTTTGGGGGCCGAATACCCTTCAGCGAATCCCTACACGTGGTCCCCGGGTGGTGCTAAACAGGTGACACTAACCGCCTCCGTGGTCTAGTGGTTAAACCACCTGATTCAGACCCAGAGGTCCCGGGTTCGATTCCCAGCGGGGGCAAATTTTATGCTCGGTTTGGTTGGTGGTAGGACTTGTTCTAAGTCCACCTGGCAAGCTACCACCATCATGTCTAAGTCTGTCGCCATAACAACAATGTTAACAGCATTGTTGTGTTCCGGCAGGTAGAGTTATGATAGCCAGTTCCTCTGTGTAAGAGGATTCCGGGTAAAACTCGCTTCCAGCTTCGGCCTAATCATCACTTTCCATCAGGTGAGATTTGGGCCAAGAGGTTCCCCGTTTTGCATAAAAAAAAAAAAAAAAAAAATATACATAATATATCTACGTTTATTTTTTTCAAACCGTTGAATTGTGTGAAGACAATTTGTTGTTGAAACTATCATTCCCCAAATGAATAATGAAATAGAAACTCCAAACTGTTTGAAAATATTTAGTCGGACAAAATCGGCCTTTTCATATCTAATAAGTGGATACTTATCTAAATAACCCTGTACCTACACTAATTTTTTAGTAAATATTGTATTATGAGGTTATTTTAGAATTAAAATGGAGGTCACTATGATTTCCTTAATTTTGTGACCAGCTTGGTAAATAGCCGAGCAATACACACAATAGATGTACACACACTGTAGATTAAACTACAAATTATGCCTTAAATGCCTATTCATAGTATCATACCTACAGCAATTCATTTTGGATTCAATGGAAATATTGGTAGGTATACTAAATTGTAATATAATACCATGATCTAATAATTATCCGAATATATTAATAATCAATCAAAAGCCAAATCTTATTTCAACCAATCAAAAAATTACACAGATCCCAATCATTATTCTATCTGGCCATAATAATCGATTCTTAATTGTCAATGGAATCCTCAAATCGAATACTAAAAGCTTCATTAATAATATCGACAAACAAAAAAGAAAAATTTAATGCGAAATAAAATCATTAGGCATAATTAGCATAAAATTATAAATGATTATTGAGTGCAATATCGTCCGCTGTTATGTTTCGGCGTCATACCCTTTTACGACTGTGTAAACCAGTTGTGAACTTTTTTCAATGGCCGCTTACGGATGCGTTCATGTTGAACCAAAAAGCTCTTAATTCTAACTTTCGAATAAAGTATCTTTAATATTCCAATATTTTGAAATAAAATTATTATAGTTTTTCGAAGATTTACAGTTTTGTTTGGTCTACTATAGATTTAAAAAACGTTTATGTTTTCGTACAGGGCAACAAATAAAATGGCGACGGGGCGAAAGCTCGGCAAAGCTCGGAACGCGTCGGTAAGGCGGGGTGTGCAGGGCGCGGGCGGGGCGAGCATGCGTACCGTGCCCGCGGGTCGCATTCCAGTAGTTCGGCCGACCACCGCGCGGCGCTTACGTGCCCGACCCAGTCCGCGTCGCCCGTTCCCAATACAAAGAACACCTCTGTATTGTAAAAAATCTGTGATGTATTGATTAATTTCAACTTTATCCTCACACTAATAGCCGTCTAACACAACCGTGAAGTTCAAACCAGTGTTAAAATCAACGAAAGCGTCGTTTTCAACGCGTTTTGAACGGGCCACGTCCTATGGAATTCCACATTTATCGTTGAATAGAATCTAGCGGACGGAGTAACATGGAGGACCCATCGCGTCGCCTCTGAATGGATTGATCGTGTTTTATGTGTGAAACTGTGGACGTTCAGTGATGTCTAGTGATCGTGGAATATAAATATGGATTGGTGTATGTGCGATAGTGTGTAGCGAACAGCGACTTCATAGCATCTTCGTCGAATAATGCGAGTCGAGTAAACCAGTCAGGATGGTGTCGCTAACTTACTTCGGGCTCCGTCACACGCCGTGGACCGTCCTTGTGCTCATTTTCTTCATCGAAAGCGTGATGGGGAACTATGCGAAGTCCTTCTACATACATTGGAACACAACAAACAGCATATTCAGAATAGATAACACGGATCATGTATTCGACTTGAATAAAGGAAACGCTCAGTTCGAATACGACCAAGTGAACATAATTTGTCCAGTGTACACTCCAGGGACTTTTGAGGAGGATACAGAAAAGTATATAATATATAATGTGAGCAAAGAAGAATATGATACGTGTAGAATAACTAATCCGAACCCCAGAATAATCGCTATATGCGATAAACCGCACAAATTGATGTTTTTCACCATCACCTTCCGGCCGTTTACACCGCAGCCGGGTGGGCTGGAGTTCCTGCCGGGGAAAGACTACTATTTCATATCGACGTCCAGCAAGGATGACTTGCACAGACGCATCGGGGGTCGATGTTTGAGTCACAATATGAAGCTGGTGTTCCGGGTGTGCTGCAAGCCGGAGGAGCAGTCCCCGGCGCCCATGCCTCAGTCAACACCCCCACCCCCACCGCCACCGCCGACGACCCCAGCAACTACCACAACGACTACAACAATGAAGCCGGTGACTAAAAAGACGCACAAGTACGACAAGACGCCGAATGAGGTGATCAAGAGCGAGGAGTTGTCTCACTCGCGCGGGGCAGCACTGGCTTCGTCGCTCGCGCTGGCCCTGGCGGCGAGTGCTGTGCTAGCCCCGCTGGCTCGGTGAATGTGCGCCCGGGCGGCGCGACCCCCGCGTCCCGACCTCGCCGACAAGCCCGGCCCACACACCACACAAACTTTACACACGCTGCATTTACGTCCTGACACTCTAATTTACACGTGAATCTGTGCGTTGTGTGAAAAAAAAAACTAAAGTGGTGTACTGCATTAGTGATGTGCCCTAAGGATTGTGGATCTTATCGAGTTGTAAGTAACCGGATGGTGATTAGGGATGTGCAAAACTCAAGTTCCGAACAAGTTCCAATTTGACAGTTTAGTCTTTAAGGAACACGAAAGCCTAATTTTTATCTAAGTATAATGGGCCTACTGAGTAATCGAACTAATATGTGAAGTTAATTTCATTAGAGGACATCAAACTGTAGTCTACGATCAGTTAAATATATTTATATATAAAGAAATGTTAACATGTATGATACAATTAGGTTTCTTAAACCATTTAGGAATTAACGATTTTTTATATTTTTCATTATGCAAAGGATATTTGAATAAGACTTAGGGTTCTTAACGGATCAAATGCAGATATAGGAAAACGTATATAAAAAATTAGGTAGCTTTTTTAATTTTTAGTTCAAAAGACAAGTTTTTTTTATTATTTTCACAACGGATAATGCATTAATTAGAATTTATTTATATTATAAATGAAAAACTTTGGACAAGTTAAGAATCTTGTCTAGAAAACTGTGATTTTGGTTTTAGTATTTTTTCTCTTTATAAAATGCTTTTATTATGTGATATATTTACCTATTATGTATTAAAAGTGAAGCCTTTTCACCTCATTTTTCTTGACTGATTTTTGCATTTCAGCTTTTTCTTTTTTTTTTACGAAATTCATTGCTCGAATACGCACGTCACTATCTTTGTAAATGGCGGGTCTAAAAGTCAATACAATAACGGAAAATCCGCCATTTACATACTAGAATAGCAAAATGAAGTACCTAGCAAAGATAGTAACATGCCTTTATAGCTAAATAAATATTTTTCTGAGACCTACTCCTATTAGAAAAGATGGAATTTTCAAAAACGGTTGAAGACAGTGAAAATTTCATTTTTTTGGAATTAGGGAATAAGCACGGTGGTGCCATTACTAAAACGTGTGAAAACCATGTTTAACATAATAACGAAATAGTCAAATAGTTAAATAGTAGTCGAAATAGACCGGTTTTCTGTTAGCCATAACTCAATAGTGACAGTTGATATATTTTAGGTAGTTTTTAAGAAGAAAGCGAATGAGTTTCAAATTGTATTGAAAAAACACGTAAAAAATTGTGTGAAAGAAACAAGAAAAGAGGTTAAAGCTTTATCCACAAAAAGTGACGCAATTTTACGTGAAGCTAGAATACCGCGCAATCTCTCTGATAAGTCTTCCAGGAAAACTGGATAAGATAAAAGTGTACCAGAGAAAATAGATGCTAATTACTGGTCTAAATATATGTACAGTCGAATAAGTTTCAGCTTGCATATTCCAACGGTTTGAGCAGAGAACTCATTATAATGAGTCATGACATAGAAATGATATTCGACCTAGCCACGATGAGCCTATAATTCATTCCGAATGTGACAGACGAAGCTATTCATCTCAATTCTCTGAGATTTATACACAGTAAATAACTGAATGGAGTAATAATAAAAATCGCAGGAATCATTTACATGCTAAGGTTACTTCAAAACTGTAGTTTATCAAAAAACAGACTTTAAAATCAACATCTGGCCACAACAGTCGAGAAAATCTTTTTATCGTTCCAAAAATAAAGCTAATTAAAGATAAAAAGAACGTGACACATAAAAGGTTTTATTCTCTTTTAAAAACAAAACGGCTTTTACGGTGACTTTGGTCATGCATTGTTTTCTAAACAAATGTGCTTTTAAATATAGAACTCTGGCCGTGCATGATCGTTATGATGTTAAGTTGAACACACACTGTTGGAAGTAACTTAATCTTGTATTTGAAGATGATATTCATAATCGTTTCTCTCGCCTTTTTCCAAGTTGTTATTTTAGGTAGTTCGTTTTCTTTTATAGCGTCTCCATCAGTCGTTATCTTGGAAGTCACTTTCTTTGTATCTATATCATCTTCTACTTAATCTAGATATTGCTCTGGCTTTCCCAATTCATATGGTCATCCATATAATCGTTTCGTTAACAAAAACTTCGTATATTGCTAAAAGTGAGTGAGTTACAAGCTCCTCAAGCAGATGAAAATACAGAAAATGAGTACTGGCTAACAATATCTGTCACCCAGTTTTTTGATGACCATGAAATTGTATTGGAAAATCGATTTGAAATTATGCATATTTGAACGCTCAAAGTCAATAGTAGGCAATGAGGTCTCACTCAGTCGTGACTCGTACAATCTCGGTTCTCGAAAGCTGTGTTTAACTAGAAAAAGAATACTCGAATTATGGATTTCTCCACAAATGGAAACTTGATAAATCTGCCTATTTCTCTTGGATAACACTAATAATGGTTTGCTATGCTGGTGAAATATTTGGCAGATATTCTAAACTTTCCTTGTACCTAAGCTGATATTGGTTTTCATAGACAAGCTGCGACTATGTTACCCTTTCTTTAAAATGACAATTGACATTCTAATTCAACCTTTTCATGAGCTTTGATTGATTACTTGATTAGACATGCCCTAAATCTAAAGTATTGTGAAACTTACGGTTTAAATACAGAAAACTATAATTCTACCGCTGAAGAGAGAATTTAAAGATCCATTTCAAAATACCTCAACTTTGTCAACAGATATTGGTATCGCTACAAATCTCCTAAAGCATATGTACATTTCACACGTTCAAACCGGAAGATACGCCCCAAACACTCCGACGGTTTAGACAATACGCCTTACCACACCTTGGTCCAGGAAAAATGCGTACACACCTGACCTGACGTAGGTACACATAACACAGTGCGTCATGATACTGAAAACTTCTAAGGTGTGAGTTACTGCAAACATCGTTTACACACTCCCGAATTTGGGGATACAGAACTCAATGACATTCCTAATGTTACCTAAAAATTCACCTAAGAGTGATAAAGACAGCTTGAATCTGAAGTGTAAATAAATTTAGTTACGTTAGAGGACCTCATTCTTCGATCTATGGTGATTAAAAAATCCAACAAACTTTCAAAGTTCAATTGATATACGCTCTTTGTATTTTACATGACCTGACTTTTAGCAGTGCCTGACACGGCTGATCTTTGTAACTGATTTACGATTGTGTTAAATGCTAATATCTAGGAGTGTGGAGAAAATTCTACATACCTTACGATGTCTTTAAAGATAATCTTAATGTCATTGAAGTCTGTCGTTGTCGATTCTGTATTGACAATACAATATTTATTATTGGCAAGTTGTTTGTCTTTAAAGTTCAGTACTTCCTTGTGCTCTCATGAAGATTATTTAGGGCGGTCGTGATTTGAATATTATGAAAAATTTCCATGTTTTGATTACATTATAGTCAGTATCATCTTCCTCAAGAACTGAGTCATTATTCATATGTTCCATTAAATCAACGGCCTCCATCTCATTATGACTACCTTAATATTCTCATTTTGTTCCAAGTATACAGTTCTAAGCGTAGTCTTGACTTGTGCTAACGCAATTAACATTTGAGCGTCTGGAGTATTGCTCAAACCTTTGGAGAGAGCGTGAGGCAATAAATTATAGAGAACAATAGCCTTATGCCTGATTCCTGCATATGTCTTAGTTGGAACTAAGAGCCGTATCTTTGCCTATCATACAGCGTAACCCATATAGTTTACAATAGTAGCCATTTCATCTTTCGAAAGCGTTTTCTAGTTAAATTACAAAACACATGGTATGATTAAACGCGATAATTCTAGAAACTACAAACAGTTTTATAATATAATAGGTTTTGTCGGAAAATTAATTGATCAAATTTTTTTAAATATCAAACGATTCTTAGGGGTCCCACAGGGTATTCTCCTAAGACCTTTGATTTATAATTGATTTATGCATCAATTCCCCTCGTACTTTCACCATCTATATGAGCTGTAAAGTTTTTATCGCCGAGAATATAATCACAAGCACAGGTATACGACGTAACCAAGACTCAACTGACTCTGAGTGCTTCTATTTTTATTTTAAACCAAACAGTTAAACGTCTACTTAGCATTTCTGGGTACAGCTCGTTTGTTTAAACTTGTCTTAAGCTATTTTCAGTTGCTGAAGGGATTGTGGACGAACCAATCTCCCTGGCGTGTCTGTAATAATTTAGACGTGAAGTTTCTTTTTTGTACACACCTTTTTGATGCTTTTAGACTTGTTAAAACGTCGTGGTTCTCTTTTGACTTGTCTTTTTTGTGGCATAATATAGAGATGTTTTCGGAAAAGGGTTCGTTCGTCATTAGTTCGTTAATGTCTAACAAAGGTCTTTGTGTAAACAAATAGTTCATTCATTATGTCAGATCGTAAATCCGGTGCTATTGAGTATGAACGCCGAGACATAGCCGCCTAGACTACTAGGACAAAGATTGACTTAATCATTTTAGAGTCGACCTTTGGTATTTAGATTGATAAAAATACAAATGATACCCTTTATATCAAATTGGATGACGCTGGTAATCTTATTTTAAAGAATAAATTCATTGTTCAAATGAATTTCAAAGTTGTTAACAATATTCTTTGTTTTAAAATTACCGCTTGATAAAGCCGCATTGATGAATGGAGTAGCGCAAAAACAGAGAATTTGCTTTGATGATTTTAATTTTTGGTAAGTAGTTTCTGCAATTATGATGAATGAACTTTATATATCCATACCAATACTATATGTAGCTTGCCAAATCGATTTGTAGCTGTACTTAATGAAATAATTACGATTGGTTTCTCTATGAAAACGCCGCAATCAATTTTGCTACTACTAGCATTGCAAATTGCCAACTAACTGTACCAAGCAAATCTCTAAAATTATGAATGATTCCATATTTCGTTTAGTAGTAGTAGTTTATGCTAAACGTCAAAAAACAGAAAACTTCGTTATATCCAAAAGTATAATATTGATTTTTCTAGTTGCATTACGTCCAAACTTTGGATGACAATTAACAACAGAAGCAAAGAAAACCTCTCTTACTATAATATATATTCAATAATAAAAGACTCGACATGATATACCAAATTTATACCGTTTTATATCATAATAACAATAAATATATCAACTCATTAAATTTTATGTTCAGTTAAGCTAATTAAATTATTTAAAATATATGGGTTTTGAAACGGACTTGTGACGGATATAATATGATCGTGGACATAGTTATGAAGTATTAAAGATATTTTAAATTCTGGTATTTGAGTAGGGGAAAACTAAGGATTTTTAGAGCCGCTTAGAGAAGTTTACAGCCGACCAGGGAAATTAATTGTTTGGTTGATTGACACACAAGTCACAACGTCATTTTGCCGAATTATAACTTTCTCGTATGGGTGACAATCATTGACATAAAAAACTATAACATTGGTCCAGCTTTTACTGCAATGGCTTGACTATACTGAATTAAAAATCTTTATTACTGTTCGAACTTAAAAACGGCACTGTAAGCCAGTTATCAGTTGATTGTACTCCTCAAAGGCCCACTGTAACCGGTTCAGTAGATAACGTACTGGATTTAAAAATAGCACTAGCTAAATGATAGTTAGCTAGTTCATTGCGAAAACACAATGTTACTTACGACTATGTACAAATGTACATCGTAAATATGTATAACTATGTAGAATATAACATAACGCTAGCCCTCAAAGGGATAGACAGAGATGTGGAACCACACAATTTAAAAGACTCAAGTCTAGATTACGAGATGTTAATGAGAAATTCATAATACAAAAGACAAGTAAACGGAAATATTAAATTCCCGATCAATTCATATTAGGGATAAATCATCAAAATTAAATACTAAACCAAATAAGATTTAATATTATTACAAAACTTTGACATGAGACTGTCACAAAAGTTTTGAAACGCGTCACGTCAATTACAAAAGTTTCCGTGACGCCGGTTCTTCACCATGTAAGAATCTGCCCTTGAATTTTGGTTTCTCAAATTTGGCATTTTATATCAAGTTTTAGATAAAGTTCGTCTCTCTGTAGAAGCGATCAAAGCACTGCAAAGCGATTGCTTCTTTTCAAACAAAAAGGTACGAATATTAAAGACCAAGTGAATTTGCTCAGAGGGATTGTCTTTGTCTCCATCAAATCTACCTGTGCAGTTCTTTCTTAAGTTCGATGTTCTATATAAAGGCCCCGGTTTTCTATCATCTACTTTCCTTCAATTTCAGCCAGGCTACCTACATTATCTGGATCTTACTCAACCTTAACATTATAAACTTATGTTATTACAATTACTAGGCGTGTCTTAGGGCACACCTATTCCAAATTGTTTGACAACGATACTGTTCCATAATATTGTTTAAGCCCGCGGCGCTGCTTGCTTAGTCTAAAATCATGTTGTAGTAATTGTCAGTATCTATCATACTGACTGTTGGAGGTGTAGTGATAGTTGTTATACTTATTTCATCATTTGGTAGTGTATTATTACCGATGCAAGTTTCATTTGGTCATGTTATTTCTTTTGGAGGAATTACATCATACATTTTGTCATTGCTGTTACTTTTGTCTACCAAAGCACATAGCTTAATTCCCATTTCTTTCTTTGGTACCAACTATGTTGGAATCTGCTTCCAACCTAACCGGACGCAGCTGAATACCAGTATTTTACATAAAGCGACGGCCTATTTGACCTCAACAGCTCTGTTACGATTAAATTCGTTGTTATTTCCAAGAATTTCTAACAATATTTGAACTGGTTTTCATTTTACGATGTACATTGCTACTTTTGCTACTATTGGTTGATCTGCCATAAATCTTACAAGCGTTTTATCTAAAAATGTTTATGCGACCAGTCGTGTTGCAATAAAATTTAATTATTTCCCATTAATTTTTATTTCATACACTTCTGTTAGTTTTTTAATGTCTGTACGAGGCTCCTTTTTCTCTACTTCGTATTTATGTATGATATTTGTTTATTAGAATGTAAATGACATTTGAGGAAAACAACTCCACTGTCGTTACCAACTGTAATTGAATCTGAGAAATTCTGAGAAATTGAATTTATCTTTTTTTCACACTGCCAACTTTTGATTGTCATTATAATAAGAACCAATGAAGATAGCTCGGTCCATTAAACCTTCTTTATATCTGGTGATAAAACAGCAAGCGCCAGATTTTTTTATAATAATCATTTTTGAAATAATGATAACTAATACAGAATAGCAGAATTATACTACCATGTATATCTTTCCCGTAAGGCAGATCTATATGTATAGGCGTACTTTATTTAAACGACATAATAAAAAATTATATACAAATAACCAATAAATACGGGAATAAGATCTGAAAGGGTCAAAAGCTAGAAAAATGTTCGCTCGAGCAATACTTAAAGTTAATGGCAGACACGGCCCTCTCCTAAAAAGGAAAGTAATATCCATAGTCACCTCGCCAGCCAAACGGGTTGTTGACCGTAGCTAGTTGAAGCAAAATAAAGAAAGAACGATCTATCTCTCCTCTGATATATTCGCTAAAACTTGAACGGCGGCCATTTTTCTTGTAGTTCGAACAACATAAATGCAAATGAATCTTGTATCGACATAGCCACGTCTTCGTGAAATGATTTATCGAATATGAAGACGGATATTTGAAAATATTTGTTTTTCTACTATTTTTTTTTGATATTTCATTAGTGTTTTGTTTATTTCGTGGTTTTTCCTCTTGTTTTAGATTTTTACGAATTGTTGCTGCTGCTAGCATTATTTTTTGGTCTAAAACATTATTTCGTTCTGATTTTGTTTGTCGTGTTGGATGAGACTATGGAATAAACTTAGTACTCTTGACACCTTCACTCATTTCAAAACCTGTTAAGCCATTTCCGTCCCTCGGTGTCTTTCTAATCAAATTCTCGTCTCGTCAATGATAATACTTTAGCAATCGTGTCTTTGTTTTTGTAGTCGATGTTGTCATTTAGAACTTTGAACAGCGTTTCATTTGAAATACCGCAGCCATCAGCGAATGCATTATAAATTGATCTCTGATTAAGTTGCATAACGTGGCAGTAACTGGTTCAGTGATATTGATTTTTATTGCATTCATTTATATAACGTCATGCCTGCAATCGGCAAAGGGTTATGCAGAGGCATAAAGTTCGCCCAAATTTGGTTGTACTTCAATGGGGCTGCTTTTAATGATTTCTCAATTTAACATAATAAGCACTGTGATGATTTTCGATTTTATTTCAGTTCTGTTCATGATAGAATGTGAGACTAGTGACATAAATGAATTATGTACAAGTCACATTATAGACCCCGAAGCAATCAATATACGTAGGTGACATTACATACAGACTACATCCATTAATAATAGATAAAGTAAGAAATATTGAAGCATCAATTACAGTTAACATAATTGCCAGACTGTATTCAATATATTCAATCAAAACAGTACTAATTATAATAGAAGAAAATAATTCTCTGGACGTATAATAATTACTATATCTCATGCTTACAAATCTTACAGATAAAAAATCTCACACAAAGCTAGCAAATGTTCATACAGTTGTCTGTAAAAAAACACAAAGAAATAAACTTACTAAAACATAACCATCATGAAGTTGTAGACAGCATTGTTTGAATACAAAACAAAACAAAAAACAGTGTGTTATTATAAAAAGAGGATGAGCAAGAAATGGTAGTAAATTATACGCAAAACTAGATGATAAATCATAGGAACACATTAATCTTGTGAATCAAACGACCTCATCCGTTCGTTTGTTATTTTTGGAACAGCGATGCTCAAAATTTTATTAGGGAAGGAAAATGGCGACAAATTTGGAATATGCACGGTTAGAAATGCAAATTCTGGAAAGAGTAATTTAATCGTTGTATTCGTCGGGTTGCGAGTTGAGGGGGGGGATCTGATACGAAACGATATCGACCTGACTGCAGTTCAATCTAAGAAAGTAGAATAACGTTGTAGGTTGAGGATGGGCTGATATTGTAGATTTAACAGACAAAAATATTAATCTAACGGAGATAAATAACCAATAAATAAAACATTTAAATTGAAAAACGAGACAGCACAGTTATGAAGAAGAAAAATTGAAACATTAATACAAACCATAAAACAATTTTAGATCCGCTGGCTAATTTGTTTCGAAAATTAACTAATAATTAAGTCTTAAAACTTAATGTAAGTATACAATTAAGATACCGATAACATCAATGGCTTGCTAAAAGATAAAAATTATAATTATAATAAAACGGTTCTAATAAAAATGGCAATTAAAAAATTCATTTTTAAGGCGCGCTTTTGAAGCAGCTTGTTCTTAGTTTTATGGTCTTCATTTCTTTTATATTTGGAACTAATTCTGCCATTAACGCATTGTTATTGATCATTTTTTGTTCTGGTAACAATTTTTTTTTTTATATGCCATGAGATAAACTTTTGAGTTTCATGCCAATATTCAGTCTTTAACTTTATACATGTACGAAGTGTATAAAGTTCTTTTAACGATATTTTAGTTTGGGATAGAAAGAAAGTCTCTTACTTACATTTACATTATATATCGGAGTTGTCTTTTCTCGCCATTCTGTCTTGATTTCGTGCTGGTCATCAGGTTTTCTATGCCTACCTATATGACAACATCCGTCTTTAGATACAATGCTAAGAATAAAAGAACTATCTTAAATTTTCTGTCAAGGGCTCGCATTGGTATTTTTTATATTTTTAGGAAGCATAAAGTTGTTCGTTTAAAACGTTCAAGGGATACAATTTTTCAATATTAACGCACATTTCTTTAAAGAAATGAGCCGATTCACTGAATACTGACATCAAAGCCAACGATTGATGCTCGCGTCAGTTTGTCAAGAGAATATGGTGGCCTGGCTATTTTTATATCATAATGTTACTGAATCTCAGTCTTTTGAATCTTACGTGGATTTATTTATTGGATTCGTTTCAAAACAAAAGGTTTATTTTTGAAGCGTTTTGTGGTGGATCTGGGTATTCGGAATTTTACTCGGATCATTATTTCAATTTTCGCGGCAGTCATTAAAAGTCGAAAGCTCTGAGATATGGCTTTAATCATCTAATTTGGCAACTGAACTGGTCTTTGTAGTTAATTAAACTTCTTACACTTTACATTCTTTGCTTACAACGTTATGACTTTTATAAATTTCCTCTGCAAGCATCTTTCAAACTATCGATAATGATCAACTGCCTAGCTTTTTTCTCAACATTGTCTTACCAGGTACAGTTGAAAACAGCCTAGTTAATTGGTAGTACGATACCTCTGGATTTTTTAGTTTTTAAAAAGTAAGAATAGCATACTTTTTAAAAACTAAAAAATCCAGAGGTATCGTACCTTAGCGAATTCAATTTGATCATATTCTGGATATCTTAAAAAGCTCTCATGTGATGATTCATATTCAATACTTTTCAACGTATCAAATCAAATTACAAGAATAATTCCAATCCGTTATGTGGCCAATCAATTAATACTTTTATGACTCATACAAGCCTTCATCTTTATGAAATTCTGCAAGCTTCGTTGAACTTCATATTCATCCCGCTTTTAAAATCTCACACAATTTAATTCACATTCTTAATCTGTTAAAGTTTTTAGGGTAATCCATTACACGACAAGATTCGAAAAAGTTGTCTGTCCAAAAAAAAAATGGCGGCCTTGGTTGAGTTCATTCCCAGTATGAGCGTAAAATTGCTGTATTGGCTCGAAGGTATATCTCTTAGATATCTGAGATATTCTATTCTTGATAGTTTTTGCTCGCTAAATGATTCTTTATGGCTATTGTGTTGGTTTTAAGAATGGTATTAGCCAGAATTTTGTGTGTGTAGACGATTTTTTTTGTTTTTAGGACGATTTTCTTCATCTGCAATTTATCAGTTATTACTGTAATATTTAAAGAATGGCCTAATTCTCATCAGGTGAAGGGCCATTTTAAAACAAAAATCGTCAAATGTTGTCACTGTTGAAATTGAAATGTCTTTTAAAACTACACAGTTAAACTTTACATAACAGTTCTCAAAACATCTATCGTTATTCTACAACTAGATCATAGCAATTCTTCAAAGTCCTATATTATTCATAGTTGCCGACTCATAAACGCCGTCATTATAATTTGTCTACGTTTCAAAACAATCTCCGAAAGTAATATCAAAATTCAGTACCTAAAATTGTTTGACTGTAGCAAATTAATTGATAAACGAATTCTATGAAAAGGGGAGTAAGGCTAATACCCCATAATGACCAGATAAACCCTATGAATTGGGTTTCAAAGGGTTGCAATCCCAGTACATACCAACCTCTATAGTACAAGTCGAAACCTTGGTTAAGGACGGTCCGGATGCGTTAGTGACGTCTCTTTCTGTTCTACGTCTGGGAAGACTAGCTCTTTCTAAACATTTTACGATCGGAACTAATCGGTGTACTGGGATTTGCTGCAATTATGACTGTATGGTAATTTAGGGACGATGCAGATTAAGCTTTTGAGTTATTGCGAGTTTTAAGATATTCTATAAAAAAATCTACAAGAACAAGTTTATATTTCAGTCTTTTCTTACAAAACTTTCGTTACTGAAGGGTGCAAAGCTGCGAGCGTTTCAAATTGTATACAACATGAACATACCCTCTTATGACCAATGGCCTTAAGAGGCCATAGTCACATCGTTCTGCAAAATCCTCACTAGGTAATCACCAGAATGTTAGCTGAAAGTATAAAAACAACGCAAAGTTATTCAAGTCGGTACCTCGACGTTCCTTTGAAGATTCTTCATTAACATTATCAATTAAACATTAAGAGGGGCTTTGATGTCGTTCCGACATCTAATATGGACATTATGACTGTACTTCTCTTTAGAAGAAGACACTTAAGTACTTAATATATCACTTTAACAATCTTTATGGAAAATAAATTTTTTACTTAAATTGGGTTTGCTCCTGGGTCTAGTCTAGGTTAGAGATGGCAGAGACAAAGTCAACGATGGAGTGGGCTTACCCAGAAGAAGCCTTTTCACCTTATTTATTTTTCCAGTGAAATATTTTATCTCCAATGGCAAGTGACAATTTTGATACCTTAACAAAAATACTGTTGATGTCAATTATAGCCAAAATTAGTCACCAGACAAGAAGCTCTAGATAAAGTCCCATTCTATTAGCGAATGCGATTGTCAAAATGCCCAAATATAATAGCAAAGCAAAAGTTGGAGTCAAATACATTAAAATTAATAAACAATTTATAGATTATTAAGACTACAATTACTAAGTCTAAATATTTCGGATACAGTGCATCGACATAAACATGATTAAACCTAAGTAGACAAAATAAAATCAAATGCCTTGAGTTTATGATATGGCATGTCTAACATTAATTAAGAATATAAGAATTTAAATAATACAAAATGCAGTCTATAAAGTATTAAGGTGATAACTTGTCTAAAGTAATCTAAAAATGGCACATTGGCACAAAAGGTCATTGAAAAACTATCGCCTTAATAACTAAGAAGACCATGTGTGTTCATAATTGCGGACCAGGTACTCTCTTGCTTTGGCAGCAGTGGCCAGCCAGACTGAGGTGAGGTTGGTTAAACCTTTGACTAACACCCCATAGCTTTCAGAAAGTCTCTTTCTGGTTTCCAAATCCAGGACTTTTGAATTGCAGGCATTTAATAGATATCCGCTGGAGGACTCAGCTCTTGGGTTCTTGGACATCTTAGTCCAATCCTTATTCTGTACTTAATTACCTCCGATATCATTAAATATCGGACTAAGAATACGTCCAGTATCTTATGGAGCGCAAGCCTGATGTCTTGAGATTGTCGGGTACTCTGCCTCAACAGCAGTGATTTGCCTCCATGGGACTGCCATTGGGAGATCTCTTACCTCATCTAAGATGTGCACCACTAATTCCGGAAAGCAAGCAATTAATCTAGCTGCAGTATAGTCACCAGCAACTCTGTCCTTGAGATTAAGAGCTTTGCAAACCTGAGAGAAGAGGTTCTTGACAGATCTATCCTTCATTGTAGTTAGGATTTTAAAGACCCTATTGCCCCTAACCAACCCAATGAATAGGCACACTGTGAGTAGACCTAAATTCACCTTGACACCTCATTTCAACAGCGTCAATGCCTGAAAAGGTGATTTAATTATTAGCCCAATCACACCATTTTCCTTTCCCTTCATCTATCAACTTAATGAAATTCTCTCGTATGTCTGCATCGGAGATAGTCGTGGACACATTCTACTCTAAACTCCTCTGCACATCTCGCATATTGACCATGCTATCTGCCTCAGACGCCATTATCGGTGATGCACAGATCTTCTAGATGATATAGAGTCCTTACAGGGAAGTGTTCTCTTTGTTCTGATTTTGCTCCTACTTGATCTATCTGACGTGGATACTTGAAGAATAATATACGGTAGTGATCACATGTTATTTCGAAAGCGTTTGTCCATCCCATATATTTTGACAGTCGCTTTCGCCGCTGACAACATGTCTAGAGCCACAGATGGAATATTTTCATACGTAAAAAGGGATCAAATTCAAGTCGAAATATCATCAATATCATCTCAGCGCCGATCAACGTCCAAAAATTGGCAACTTACAGGTGTTTTTAGACGACTGCGATGCGATTGCGAGCGCTCCATAGAAATATAAGAATTAGCCCTTAGTTCTTACAGTAGGGATTCCATATAACACTATTGTTGGAATAAAATTGTCACTGGATATATTTTTATATAGAACTTAGAAAAATAACGACAAAGATTGAATAGTGAATCAGATCTACCTCGAAAACGGACAATGCATTTATAAATCTCAATAAAATTTGAAACTCAGACGTGACGGACAAACATTTTTTCTTAGTAATCTCTCTAATTAGTTTTGATTAGTTGTGCTGTGTACTTAGAAATAATAATTATTGCCTGATTAATTATTGTTATTAATTATTAAAATGATGACCTCATTTGCAGAATCTCGAAAGAAAATCAGTCCGCTAGTTTTTAATGAAAAAAAAAAAACATAATTTTTATATTTAACGTTAAAATTTTTCCCAGATGGAAATTGGAATTTGCGTTGAGAAATAAAAATAAAGTGAATGTATTTTTTCGCAAAATAAAGATAGAACCCTGGTCCAATCTTTTTTCAGTTACGATAGAAAAAAATATTTCTTTACAAAAAAATAAGAAATGTGTCGCATAATAATTACTAGAAATCTAGCTCGTTAGCACGCCAATTTTTCGTGCCCGTGGTATATTTAATTGTTTGCGACAACATTAATTATTGTAATGGCTTCTAAGGCAATATCTATCAGTCTCAATTGTTCTAATCTATGTTAATTTGTTTTGTAACAATGAAACATAACCTTTGTCACCTCCTTTGAGTATTAAAAATGTAATTTAAATACCTCTTCGACAAATTAATATGCTTTGAAATAATAGATACTATGTAAAAAAACTGTACAACCTCCATTATGATGTGAAATGCAAGAAATACAACGGCCTAAGACTTTTTTCTAAGTTACAGATTTCTTATTTATGTAACAGAAAAGTCAACAAAAAGTTTAATCAACCATTACAAATCTTGACGTAAGATGTTAACAGATTTCTGTCTGGGAAAGGTTTTAAAAATAATTGATATTGTGTAAGCCTAAAATTATATTGTCTGTGACAAATTTCCTTTTACGCTAATTGTTAGTTCATACTAAAATAAATTATCGATCTAGTAACTCAAGTTAGAAGCAACAATCCTAAAACTCGTGCCTGGTTTTATCGCAATTCGTTGAAGCTTTAAAAGATTTTTTGCAAAAAAAGATACACGCTATCTTTTTTTTATTTAATCTTTTTTTCCTAAAAACTTAAGCTTCAATGAAGTGTTTTGGTAAAACGTTTGTTTGCTCAGTAAAGGTTGTAAAATCTAAATGTTTCATGACCCAATTCTATATTTATAATCTTGTTTTACACGAAAAGCAAGAGCAATGAACTATAACTTGCCGTTTTCTATTAATAAGTTAAAATAGGTGAATTCATTTCATCGATGACTGGAGAAAATGAGAAAATGGATTAAAGATATTGGTTTTGTTTTGTATTTAATGTAAAAGTTTTTATTCTAAAAAGCTAAAAATATAAAATTGAATTTATACCTATGCTTATTTTACTCGTAGTTCATTGCTCTTACCATTTTTTCTTTTTAATATTTTAATGAAATAAAGTTCCATTTTTATTAAGAAATATTCGCATTGGTGCTACTAGCGATCGCTAAAATAGGTTTTACATTTTTAGTTTATTTGATATTTTGTACTTATTTCACATTTTATAGACTTTTTTCAATGTACTTAATGTTTTAACGTTTTTATTAGCGAGAAAATTTTAGAAATATGAAAAAGCTTCAGCTACCTCTCTAAACTGTTCTAAAGGTATTTTTGTAAAAAATAACTAATCTTAGCATTAGTGAAATAAGCTTAAAATCTTGGGTTACTAGATTGGTCATTGCGGTTTCCTAAAACGTTATAAAAGATTCAAAATCCACACTTTTCCTAAAAATGGATATTAATAAAATGAGTGCGTGAATCGTCACGCGAAAGGGGGGTTCTGTAGATATTTTTAGAATAAACATTTTTGTCAGAAAACTTTAAAAATGAACTAATATTTTTTTGCTCAAAAAAGATAACCCAGAAATGAAATTGTATTATATTGGACTGTTTTTATTTGTTCTTCTAATACCTACGGAACCCTAAAGATACTTAATAGGTTGTAGGGTGACGGTGACTACCGTTAGTGTACTGTACAATATATTTTGCAGCTGTATTGTTAGTTAATGCTGTAATTATTAAAAAATCGCGGCCATAATGTCTCTGGTTTGATTTGGAATAAAAAGTGTAAATTTCTCGGTAGGGGCAGAGGATTGATTTCCTTTACGTGTACTTAATTTTAATTAACTATTTAATTTGTATAAAGTATTAATAAAATATGTAATTACATTTTTTCTAAAACAATTTGTGTTTATGATTTTATAAAACGCTGTAAAAATATGTATTCTTTGATTCGAAGCATTTTGTAAAAATGTTTTTAATTATTATTTTTGTAACAAAATCTCTGCCTATCTGCCTGAATATGGGACGAATAGTAATAAAAGAAAATTGTTATCGAAATTGGTTAAAAGTTTCCCTTGGCCAACACATTTTATCAATTGAATGAGCTGTCAAAAAAACAACGTCGCCATTTTGAAAAAAAAAAAAATACATTTTCTTTGCGCTTTCCACTGTACGTAATAATATTAAGCTCAAGGCTTTTATACTGTAACATTTTAGTACTATTGTAAAAAATACTACTTTGAGCACATTCAATTGATATATGAGTTGAGGCCTTGCGGAATAGTGAGGCCACGAATTCGAGAACAATGTTGTTGAAAATGGCCACGATCGCACTGCACGTCGAACATTAACTAGTGAGAAAAAGATAGATTGTAAAAATGTAATGTCTCTTTCACACTTATGAATATTTGGCGTACAGTATTGGTAAGCCCAGTCCACATTGTAGATATAACGACTCAATATTATTAAATGTAGGTATTTATCACTTGAAGTGTATCTAGCCCTGTGGCTGAAAGCACTTTTGGACTGTAATGTTAGGTTAATATGTTGGGTTTAAGCACAGTCTTTGGAAACGACTAGAGACGCTCTTACTAATAGTATTCGAGTAAATGTGCACTGAAATTCGAAATTCAAAGCATTAATTGCGTGAAAATGCGATCAAAGCAATTGTTTGTTCGGCAAAAGCGAAAGAGGCCTCTCTACGCCTACGCGCGACGACGCGGTCGGTTAGGTGTGCCGATAAATGTTCGCATCGATTGAGTATTCACGCAATGATTGCTTTCCGAATACGCCTGAGACAGAAATGTCAAGCGTTGTCAATTTCTAAGTATGAATGGTGATACTGAAACGCTTGATTAGTTTGGCTCATTTTGACACTGCCGTCTCTAGAAATGGCCGCGGAGTCGTTTCCTTGGTCTATGGGCTTTAGAGTTCGTGGTACTTCAATCACATTGTTTTCGAGTCACTGGTCCAAATGAGATTTGTAAAAATAGTACTGGAGGTTCGAAAAATAATTGTACCTACTAAGTATTTGGTAATTAAATAACTTGTAAATATGTTGTTAAAATAAGAGTAGTCCCTGTAGGTATTTATTTATACGATTTCGGGCCTTTGTTGAAATCCAAAGTTTTTAATTTATTTTTCGACCAATAAATGTTGGAGAGAACTATGTTTTTTGTTTTATTTATATTTAATGTGTTGCCTTTTGGTGTGTTAAATGAAAGGCGGTCGTCTGTCAAATAATAACATACTTTCAGATATGAAACTATGGGTAGAAATCTGAGGGTCTGTAAGTAAAGAGTGAATAGACTTCTTCTAAACGGCGTTGTGGCTCTGTCTCGCACACGAGTCCCAGCATTATGCTGAGAGATGGCCGTTTTGCGCAGATTTGACGCATATCTTCGTAATCTTTCATATATTTAATTGTAATTTTTGTGCACTTTTGATATGCTTCCGACCGCAAATAAACTGTTTCCTTTCTTTCTTTCTTCTTTCTATGCAAGAGTTCTCCATCGTCGATCACATCACCGCTTCTCATCAGGTGAGATAGTGGCCAAACGTGAGCTTTTCAAGAATGATAAAGAAAATGTTTTCAAGTTATGGTTTGATTTGATTAATTATTGAAGGCTGCTATTTCACTTGTAAGAAAACTGTAACCTAAAGAATAAAAAATGAAGTGACTTAACAGCATATTTCTTAAAAAATACAGGTTCTGACTAATTAAGGTTTGATAATTCAATAGTCAGATGTAAAAGAAAAAGGAGTGATGGCTGATAGGGCAGAATGGAAGAGAAAAACGACTCGGTTGGCACATTGGTTGAACGATTGACTGCTGTGCTGCGTGTTGCGGGTTCGATTCCCGCACGGAACAAATATTTGTATGGTCTACAGATAGTTGTTCCGGGTCTGGCTGTTTGTGTACGTGTAGTTTTATGTTTGTAAAAGCACTCACAATAGGTACAGGAGAAATTCCTAGTGTGGGGCAACGTTTTTTTAAAAAGAAAGAAAGAGTACTTAATCTTACTTTTACCTAATGAAGAGCGCGAAACACAGGATACTAAAAATTGATTCTGCATCAAAACATGATTTGTAAAAAAGTCAAATCTGCAGTGTCTAATGCTGTTCGTTCGCCATACAAACTAAAAACAGACAATTAAAATTCTAAAGTTAAACGTAAAGAAAAACGAGGGCCGTATAATTAACATTAATGTATGGAGACCATAAAGCGATGGACCCGTGAAATGTAACATGAATCATTCATGGGGTGGTAGTTCCCGTGCTATACATTTGTGAAGGATATGGACTTTAATGCCGTTCTGAAAATCTAATATAGGTAACCCTGATAAAGTTTTGGAATAGTTATCCTTATAACAAATGGATAGAAATATGTATAGCCTTTTCCTAAATGTATATGTAGGTATATATGTGGCCGGAAAGTCGCAGATTCCGTAAGATTATAATAAACCTTGGTTAAATTATAATTTCTCGATATATTGTGAAAAAAAAAGGTTCTGTATTTAATATATCCCATCCAAATTCAATAGTTTCCAATACATCCGTGTCTTATTTAGAAAAAAAGAATTTTACAATTTCACGCGATATTTTACAATCTTACGTCGTTTTCCATTTACCGGTGACATATACATACCTATACTAGCTGACTCCGCAAACATTGTATTGCTTATAAATAAAAAGAGTAGGTACCCTACGACAAATTCTCAGACCTACCAAGTGTACGGTGAACCATAAACACAAAAAAAAAAACAAAAACGGTCAAGCCGTTTCGAAGGTCAGATATATATTTTATTCGGAAACAAGACAACTCTTGGTCCAAAGTATCTGTTAGTAGCACTTAATACATTCTGTACACATAATTATATCACCAGTCACAATTAATTTACTAGTGAAATTAATTGAGTTATAAAAAATTTAATCCGAAATAATCACTACATATTACCTCCGTCACGTCTGTCTGTCTGTTCGCGATGAACTCAAAAACTACTGCACAGATTTTCATGCTGTTTTCACCAATGGATAAAGTGGTTCTCGAAGAAGGTTTTCTATACTAAAATTATAAAGAGGTAACATTTGTTTGTAAGTTTGTATGTAGGGGGTAATCTCAGGAACTACTGGTCCGATTTGAAAAAATCTTTCAGCGTTAGATAGCCCATTTATCGAGGAAGGTTATAGGCTATATATCATCACGCTAAGACAAATAGGAGCGGAGCAGTAATGGAAAATGTGACGCAAACGAAGTTGCGCGGGTCAGCTAGTAGTAAATAATTTGGCAAGCGGATGAAGCCACGGACATCAGCTAGTATTAAATATGTTGGGAGAAAAAGCCTTTTCCTAAAAATTTTTTGATCAGATTCCAGTCTAAATTGATGCAGCTGAGTACCTACCAGTATTTTACGTGGAGTGACTGCCTTTCTGACCTCGACAGCCCTGGAACTGGGCATCACGATTCCCTTTGGCAAGTCTGATGTCAGATTTCTTAGCATAGTTCTAACTATCCGTAACGACTGTCATAGATTGTCAAAACTGCCACCGTGGTCGGTGGTGTAGGCGCTTGCCTTGTGACAAGGTGGTCGTGGGTTCGATTCGCACGGGAAGCATACTCTGTAAAGTTGTTTCCTGTTAAGCTAGGACATTGCAGGCTTGAATCATTGTCTGATAAAAACATGATTCCGTGCTTCGGAAGGCGCGTATAAGCTGGTGATCCTAGCCGCCAAATGGCGGTCGTTAAACCATGTCAGAGGGCCTTTGAGGTGGTTAAGGAACTCTGATACTAAGGTGTGTGTATTCGTTAGACCTTACTGTACACACGTTTTTTACGCTATAGTGTATATTTCATTTAGGGTCAGTGAGTTGGTGAGATAAATAAGTTGTAGTAGATTCTGGAGGTCTAGAAGAAGAAGAATAGATTGTCTGACAGCCGGGGACTTAAGGCCGTACCCTGAGCAAATAACCTTGAGCATTTTTACCCTCAATAACAGCGCAAGAGATACGATAGCGAATACGCTCAGAATGTTGAATAAAATCGTTATAAAATCTAATTTTGGTCGTTTGAAAAAAATACTTCTACCAAAATGTTCATAATTAAATAGCCTATCCATTAGTTTAAGTACAAAATCAAAATAATCGTTAGTTTTCGAGAAGATGCATGTTTTCAGTAATTTTTTCTCATTTCTGAGGTTTCGTTGTGAGGAGATTACTTAAACATTATACTTAGTACTAAAAAATTAAATCTACCATTTTAAAGCCAAGATTATGTAAAAATTTAATGTATTTTTTATTAGTTCTTATTTCTTTTGGATAAAGAGTAGATAGCTCCAAAAAACTGCATAAAAAACGGCTAGCGCTGTGTTTTGCTCGGGGACGCGCCTTAATGTGCTTTCGATGGCACCGAGGAGTCCAGGAGGACTCCGTGGTTCTTGTCATGCAGCTCAGGAGCAAACGTCTGCCTAAAAAAAGTAAAAAAAAAGTACCTGCAACTAATAGATAGAATTTAACACTCTATAATGTAGATATTGTATTGTACCATGACAAGTATCAATTTAATATTAGTGGCAGACTAACACGAGGTTAACTAACAAATATTTTCATACATAATGGCTCTTTGGTTATGGTTAACTTGGGGCTAGGAAGTAAATAACTCCGAGATAAAGATAACTCTGGCTTATGAAGTGGGCCTAATAGACCAAAATACCTACTGAAATGTAACCTAGATGAGTCATTCGATTTGATCTAGACTTTCAGATTTACGAGCGACGTTCAGGCAAGTATTGTTCTAAGGTTTGTAATTATATTGGAATTTATCTGATAGTGTAAGTAGTCTGGTACTGCAGCTGCGAGATCCGTGATTCGGTTTCAGTAAATTTTAAATTATTGAGCACTAGCGGCTTCGCTCCCGTTAACTGGGAACTTTCTATTTTTTTCTTTCATAAAAACGTGACAGTATGTAACAAACACAACAAAAAAATTATATAAAATCGGTCCAGCTGTTCACGCGTGTTGCGATGACCAAGGGAAATAGGAATCTATACTATATATAATATATAATAATATTATAAACCAGAAGAGTTTGTTTGTTTGTTTGTTTGGTTGAACGCGCTAATCTCAGGAACTGCTGGTCCGATTTGAAAAATTCTTTCAGTGTTAGATAGCCCATTTATCGAGGAAGGCTATAGGCTATATATCATCACGCTAAGACCAATAGGAGCGGAGTA
The DNA here is from genome assembly GCA_963859965.1 of Ceramica pisi. Taxonomy (NCBI): domain Eukaryota; kingdom Metazoa; phylum Arthropoda; class Insecta; order Lepidoptera; family Noctuidae; genus Ceramica; species Ceramica pisi. The sequence goes on from OY982555.1 coordinate 6,175,118, forward strand.
GTAATGGAAAATGTGACGCAGACGAAGTTCGCGGGTCATCTAGTTATTTATAAAACACTTTTAGATCTTTGGCATATATGTATTCTTATTGAATAGTCAGAAGCCAGTAAATGAATGAATGAATAAATGAAGCCTGACTCGAGTCTTGCCATGAACTACCGTGTTACCCAGTCAAGGGTTGTGGAGGTCGGGTAGGCTCATAAAACCGACCCCAATATAGTTGGGATAAGGCTAGGCAGATGATGATAACAGATTACATAATGTTACGCATCCTATAATTATAAGATACGATACGACTGTAACCCTGTCGGTGTTCTAGCGGCTCATCGGATTTGGGTTAAAAACTTAGAACATTGGCAGATCATGTCATGGATAGTTCCGGGGAGTATTTTCCCTTAGTAGGTATAATTACCGACATTTTTGCGTGGGAAGTTACTAGCAGAAGCTAAGCAACGGAATCAGCACAAAAAAGTACAGAGGCGGACTTAATGTCATAGGCATTCTCTGCCAGTCAACCTTTGGGTGAATACATATATATATATAGATTTAGTACAGTGGTAGAAATATGATAATCATTAGCCTTTTGGGCAATAGGGTATTTGACTGCATTTTTTTACATTTCTCAAAACCTAGAGAGCAGACAAGACGCAGGTAAAATATTATAAACATCATAATGACGGGACCAAATCTTGTAATTAAAAAATACTGCGACATATATTTAGCACCCATTTAGTACTATTTTGTAACTGTCCTGAAATTTTTGTACCTCATACGGCATAACCGAAATTTCACGACAACGTTGGTCCCGCCATAATGACGCGTTATAGTGATGAGACCATGCCTGTACTCCAAAACTATAGTGAATTACACCATTCTGATCAATGCAATTAAAAATTTCAAAAAAAGGCGGTGTGCCTTTTATTGAAATTTTTGTTGTGTTGTCAGCGTTTTAAAATCCATATAATATATAGATTTTAAAACGCTGACAACATTGTTGAATTTTTTTCACTGTAGTTTAAGTAGCTGCCTACCAAACCTCTACAACCCATTAACTGGGTAAACACGGTACTTCATGGCAAGATGGAGGAGATTAACTGGCTTCTGACTATCCGTAACGACTGCCAAAGATCTGCAAATGACAGCCGGGATCAACGTGCTTTCCGAGGCACGGAGGAAACTCGGTAGGTATGTTAAGATGGTCACCCATCCACAAACCAACTTTGGCTAGCGTTGCTTAACCTTGAAGATCCGTGCGGCTATATTATCCATACACGAGCTCCTCTTTCGGCTGATTTAATGATGATATTTTTCATAGTAGTCAAATTCTCTATTGTATTGGGGGTCGGCTTCCACTTTCACTGAATGTAGCTTAAGATAGTAGCTGCTTTACATGAAGCGACGACCTATCCGATTTCCAGAACTCAATATAACCAAATACTCCAAAGCAATTACTGAGTAACACTATACTCCTTGGCAAGGCTGGTTGTCAAAGTTTAGGGCTTCTCATCCCCCTAATTTTTTTTTCAGTTACCTATGATGAAGATATATGAGCATATCACAGGAGAAAAACCTATTAATATTATTTATACCTAGGTACTTTAACATTATAAAGCTGAAGAGTTTGTTTGTTTGTTTGGTTGAACGCGCTAATCTCTGGAACTTCTGGTTCGAATTGACAAAATCGGATTTTATTGGATACTAGCTGTCCCCCGCGGCTGCGCTCTGGTCAACTGGCTAACCTTCCCATTTTTTTTGCTTTTAAACCTTAGGCGAACTAAAGATCATTAATGTAAATTGTGATGGAGATGAAGTTGCGCTAGCTTTAGGAAAGTCTTTTCCCCATGGCGCATTTTTCACTACTACATCCACAGAAACTACAAATCTCCACCTGCTAAGTTGCTTTAGCCATAAAACGGCGACAAATCCAAATTCAAGATCCAGTTGAGATTTTTACCTGGGAGTTGAACCCCACCTTCACTGCTGAGTGACCACTATACCACCAAGTCGGCTCTTGGAACGCTGACACCTATCTCCAGGAATTCCAGATTACTATTTGAGCTATACATATTATTGCAATGTTGATAATATCACCAGACAGCGGCTCCCAATAGTTTTTATACTACGACTCCCTAAATGTAATATTTTATGCGATGCCCATGTCAAAGAGGATATTTGCGGTAGGTAACTCCATTTTGGAAAACTAGTTGGGACATACAATCAATGAGACGGTTAAATTTACTTTTCTGATTAAAAATATTTTTTAAATGTGTGCTATGTCGACCAATATCAAATTACTGCAAGCACCCGCGTCCGTAGGAGAATACCCTTCAGCGAATCCCTACACGTGGTCCCCGGGTGGTGCTAAACAGGTGACACTAACCGCTTCCGTGGTCTAGTGGTTATACCACCTGATTCAGACCCAGAGGTCCCGGGTTCGATTCCCAGCGGGGGCAAATTTTTTGCTCGGTTTGGTTGGTGGTAGGACTTTTTCTAAGTCCCCCTGGCAAGCTACCACCATCATATCTAAGTCTGTCGCCATAACAACAATGTTAACAGCATTGTTGTGTTCCGGCAGTTAGAGGTATGATAGCCAGTTCCTCTCTGTAAGAGGATTCCGGGTGAAACTCGCTTCCATCTTCGGCCTAATCATCACTTTCCATCAGGTGAGATTTGGGCCAAGAGTTTCCCCGTTTCGCATAAAAAAAAAAAAAAGCTTGGCTTCAGATCTTCAACGGACTATACAGGCAGAAAGGCTTTCAAAACAGGATGCTCCCATTTTATTTGCCAGCATATGCATTACTGTGGCGGCTTGCGACGCCTCCCGGAAAGCACCACGGTTCCCCGGGGAGTCGCGACACACAATTTGGGAACCCCTGGCCTGAGCTATCTTAAGGACAGGCGATATTGAACATAATATCATTTGCTGTGAATATTCGATTAGATCAGACGTGTGTAAATTAGGATCTAAGTAACAAAACATAATATCACACTTGTACTTCTAGAGCCACGAGGGCTAAATAATAACAGCCGCACGTGTCTATCTTCAAGGTTAAGCAACACTTGCCGAGGTCGGTCTGTGGATGGGTCCATCTTATGTTATCTTCTGATCTGGAAATGTGATCAAACGGCTGGTTTAAACAGTTTTATTAAAAATGCCATGAATTTATGAGGAAAGTTTGATAAAAAATGAGTTGTCAAATGGCACACGAAATGCATTTGTATTTGATGAAATAATTGATCGTCAATGGCCCGCACTAGTCTCAATCACACTTTTCCTGTTCAGGGAATCGAACCCGAGACTTCATACACAACTCTACCTCTAGCGACAGTGTAGACCAATCCATATCTATAGACATAGATCTAAATCCAGAAATGCATAACAATAGTGAAAAGCAACATGTTTTGCAATCACAAAACAATTGATTACAACCGTGATACTAGAAAGTACACAGCAGACATTTACTTATCCATGTAAACAATACCAAAGTGACCAGCTCAATCTGACACTCGAATAAATTTCAAACTAACCCAATTTGAAACAGCATCGATCTGTTTCTTAGCAAGCAGCGCCACCATGATAGGTACAGTCAAATTGGTGGTTTAGTTGCACAATGGTAGGTACAATACAACTGGCATTGGCAACACTTTCTAATGCTCTTGTTAGATTGTAATCGTTTGTTTTTGTGATTGGAGCCGATTCTGATACTGATCGATTGTTTAAATTGTAGCATTTGGTTAGTTATTGCTCGGCAAGTCATTGGAATGAATGTTCTGATTCTCTGTGTAGCATGAAGGCCAAATTCTAGACTACAATTTCATCTCGGTTACAACTAAAGTCAAAAACTTGCTAAATAGTGAGGAAATTACAATTCGACAGTTTGCGACTGCATCTCAAATACGAATGTTCCATAACAACACAGGTACAACGGAGGTACAAAATCTTAAAAAGTATAGCCAGAATAAGCTGGTTTTAAGACGTTTAGGTATGTATCACAGGCAAAAAGATAAAGAAAAGACAGCATTTTTTAACGCTGCTGTGTTCTGACTATAGGTAACTTTAATACATCCAGATTTCTCCACGACGTTCTTCTTTACCATAAATCACTCTAGTACCCCTGCCTACCTTGTTCTATCCCGCAAACAGATATGGGACCTCATTACCCTACGCTAATTCTTAAAACTCCAGTTCCTAGCACCTAATAAATCGTTGCTTTTTCATACATTCCCCGTTGAATATGGAAATCCTACATGCCCTTTAGCAATTAACATAACCATTTAGGCCCGTTTACAAGCAAAAAATCATAGAATAATCATGAAATTAACAATATCCTTTTCTGAAAGTCGGTTAAAAAATGGAGACGGGACTGGTTTTCTTGACTCGCAGTGTAAGGTAACGAGCTTGGATTTGTTATGTTTGGACAAGGTATTGTTTATTTATACATTACTAGCATCTCCATATCCCTAAGGAACGTAGGTACTCCCGGGATAAAAAGTAGGCTATGTGTTATTCCAGACTATGATTATCGTAAAGGTAGATTTTCCTTTGCGCCAAAATTTCATGAAGACCCTTATAGGCGTTTTGACGTGAAAGAGTAACAAACATCCATCCATCCGTCCGCGGCTTCACCCATATGACAAATTATATACCAAAACCTTCCTCTAGAACCACTCTATACATTGGTGAAATCAACATGAAAATCGATGCAGTAGTTTTTGAGTTTATCGCGAACAGATGACTTTGTTTTAAAATTTATAATATAATAGAATATTAAGTGAGATAATTAAGAATTAGAATGAGTATGTCGTACTCAAGTACCTTAACCAGCTGTTTAACCGCCTAGCCTATTCATTGAACGGCGCTGTATAACTAATGGTGGACATCCTACCTATACGCACAAAACGTTTTGGGAATACATTCATTGTGCGTACAGCTAAGGAGTGGAATTCCCTGCCGGAGTCTGTGTTTCCTGACTTCTAGGCAAGCGTGCTCCACCTTAGACCGCATCGTCGCTTAACATCAGGTGAGATAGCGGTCAAACGTATGCCTAACAATAGTAAAAAAAAAAGACAAGTTATGCCTTTAATTATACGGCTGATTTAACCATTGGCTGCGACACATACATTGAGTATTTAAAACTAAAGGACATGGTAAAAAGTGGCCTATGAATCAACACATGCGAAACCTTTACCATTATTCCTAGTTTTTTTTTTAAAATTACATTTTAATGATTAGAATAGAACGGACACTTTTTAATTACGAAACCATTTTAAAAAGTAACTCACTTGGGTTTTATAACCCGGCGCCATTATTTTAAAATGAAACAAAGCGGTCTCAGCGCTGTAAGATTTTTAGTTACCTACAAAAAGAATAAAGCGATTAAAGCGCTGTATGACACGAACACTATTGACACTGACAGTCGATGAAATGACAGTTGACACTTTAATTTATGTAATGTATTTTGCACCTGATATCAGGGAATCGGCCGTCGACCTAAGTTACCACGCTTTCGTATGTTAGAAGAACATATTAACACTACTCTACACCATTTTTTGGTGAGATCAAAAGTCTGGCAGCTCTGGGATCTTAGTCCATTTGGTATGTTTCTATTGTTTGGTATGTTTTATAACCTCAAAATCCGAAATCATTTTGGATATTTTACAATTCTGAAAAGTGTCCGTGATTTTAATTTAGTTTCAGTCGAACATGTGCATTATTTAAAACACAGATAGTAAATTCACGTCTCTGTTGGTTCTTAGGCGAACGATGTATGGGCGATGAACAATGTCCTCTAATGTTCTCGCCGACAGAACGGGTACACGTACCTATTTAAAAAAAAATGGGTAAATCTGCGAAGCAATTTGAGAACAATTTCTATGAATTTAAATTGATGAGTCATGTTTCTATATTTAAAACAATCTAGAGATTTTTTTAACTCTATACTTGAAAATGCCTAAACAGTCTGAGAAACATTATGTTCTTGTGAGCTGTTGTAACGAATCAATTAATCCTAACAAAGCTAAACATTTATTGTTCTGCAGAAAAATAAACTGTTATAAAATCGATTAACTGTTGAACCATTCGAATGCGCCTTTCTAATCGATTCTTTCTGGCCATGCACAAGGATATTGGGCAATTGTCAAGACTGTCAATCAATGTTATAGTTTGACGTCATAAGTCAGAATAGGTACTCAACTACTTTGTATTGCAAAATAAAAATAGGTAAGGTATTTTGCTGAAAAAATCTGGGCGGGCTAAAGGCCATTTTGGGAGAATCATATTAGAATCATCAATACACAACAATCTGGCAAATTTCATTTTCATCCCTATCGCTAACGCTTAAAGGTCAAGGGTGGTTGGGAAAATTTGACAGTGATTGGTAGCATGATTTGCTTTCTGATTCTGCTAAACTGGCCTTTTAAGACCCGCTGATTAATATTGAACAACCGAGTGTTTTTTTTTTTACGAAAATAAAAATGAAGGTGATACAGTCTGTTGAAAACACGCATTACGTCAATTTTGTACCTTTAATTTTATAAAAGAAGGTTTTTTTATTTATTGTACCGTCCCAAAGTGACGTCACATAATATATGTAACAAGCGAAACCGCGGAACCAAACAGTATATAATATAAATAAATACGTTGATAATACATTTAATTGTAACTCATTGCAAATTGCTAGGCTTCAAAAACACAAAAACTTCCCGCAAAATTACACTAACTAACAATTTAAAAACAACCTTTTTCTTAGTAGAAAATACCCTGTAAAGAAACCCTTTACAACACACAAATTTCAAAATGACGCAAAACAAAATAAACAAATTAACCACAAAGTTACGATTGTATTTCCACATTTCTTTAATTCGAGTTGCATTTACAGACCGTTAAAGGTTTTAAGGTAAAAAGTTAATAGTTTTGCATGCGCTCCACGAGTACTGAGTTCGATGCTTGACAATTAATTGTGACGTGTTTCACTAAATGACTAGTTTCTTCTCTCTTTAGTTTTGCTAGTGTAATTGATTTCTTTTATGTTTAGTTTCGTGAGACTCGTTCGCTTTTCTTGTACAACTGAGTTTCTGTTTTTAGGTTCAACATCTCTGATCGGGCATTGTTATTGTATTTTTCTCAAACATGCTTGGAAATTTGAGCATTAATTTGAATACCTTCTTCGAAATTGCTGCAAGTACTGGCCAAATACATGCGAGCAGCAGCCGGCAAAAGTTGTATGAAAATTCATATCTGTCGTGGTTTAGCGGCCAAATAAATTACGTAGGAAATCAGATCTGTCGTGTAATTTAAAAATGGAACGATCTTTTTACTCCGAAACATGGCAACCAAGGAGGTAACTTATCAAAAGTTTTATTTAAACTTCAAACTGGCTTGCAAATAATAGAAATAGAAAGCTTGTAATTGAAAAAAAAAAACAAAGGAACACGGTACTTGAACGCGGGAAAAATTATTGTTGCTCGTTTTTCGTCATTGGTTTTGAAAAGTAATTGTATTCCACGCACTATTTGAGAAAAGTACTATACAAGACTTACCCTTATTAACCCTAACCCTTAGTTATATAAACCCATTTAATATTAGCTTGTTCTGATCCACTACCATTAGCAGGATCCATGCCTTCCAACGATCATAATTTTGCGCCACATTTCGTTCAATAATAGTAGAAAGACAGACATCCAGGTCGTCGATGTTATTTTAAGTTCATTATATATTTTTTTTTTTTTCTTTTTCTTATCCCTGTGACATTGTCAAATTTCACAGATTTTATCCACTTTTTGTCTTAACCTAGGTTACATTCATAAATCATGACCCTGGTTGGGTCCTACTCTAGTTCTCTAACGGTCTATCGTGTCTACTCTAGTACATTTCTTCTACAAGCGGTCCTATTCAATAATCCGGACCTGCTTGTGCCTATTTGATTTACTTAATCGGACAATATTTCTCTACAAGGTGTTTCTTTTAAACATTTTGGACTTTCCTTGTGCCTATCGTTATTTCTTTAATGGATACATTTTCATAACGATTCTAATCTCAATTTTTTTTATCTTAGTTGAATTTAAATACAAGGTGTCTTTTCAACATTTTGGACAAGCCTTGTGCCTAATCTTATATTTATAAGTTTCCATTTTCTTTACAAGTTCATTATATTAAGCGTAAGAAACTTGAATTATTTTTCCTTTATATACTAAAAAGTAATAATTATGAGAACTAGCTTTTGCACGTGACTTTTGACGCGAATATCACGCTTATTCCCGTAGGAATTTCGGGAAATCCTCTCTTAGTACTCCCCTACCCTTATCAAGGAACCTACATGCCAAATTTCGGCTTACTACGACCAGTAGTTTCGGCTATGCGTTGTCTGTCTGTCACTCAGTGTCGGAAGAATTTTATAGCTTAGGATAAAAACTGTCGGGCCTGTGGACGGCGAGCTATGGGTGGCTCACCGTCCGTCCGTCTAGTGACGACAGGCCGTGTCGACGGCGCGTTAGTGTTCCACGCGCGCCTCAAAGAGAGTCAGCACACAGAAGGGCCCGAAAGGGCCGTCGCCTGCCGGAGTCACGGGATTATTCGCAAGAGACACCGTGGCTCCGGAACACATAGGGCAATGAAGGAACATGGATGGGTTTTAGTCAGTAGAAGTCTGACACTCCCTCCCGCTCCACCCACAGCGGGAGGAGTCATTGGATGATTACCCACCCCAAAAAAAAAAAAAAAAGTATAAAGACTGTGTTGTCTGTGTTTCCGAAAGCTTACAATCTTAATCTTTTCAAAGTTAGAGTGAAGGTAAGCTCGCTCCATCGTAGACTTTGTCTCCGTCATGTCAGACTTAGACTTGAGTCAAGAGCAAACCCATCGTAAATAAAAAAAGATATATTTTACGTAGCACGTGCCAACATGACAAAAAAAGTGGAATATATTTAACACAAGTCATTATTTTTCATCAATTTTATTAAAAAGTTTTTCATCTTATATTTTTCCCAATTAGTAATTTTTTTTCAACGCTATCTGATTTCTAGCTACCTCTGAATAATTTTAGCAACAAGTTACAATTTTATATACCGAGCCGTACATAAAGAAGTAGATAAACATCAGCTCTTTATCAAAGCATTCCGAATTGTCTATGAGAACCGGTCTTTAAATTACCTGTCTATGGTCTAGCCTAATATGGAATATAAAGTCATTATTTTTATGTAATTGGCTTTGACATATCTTTCTTTAAAGTGTCGTTATTATTAATTTTAGCCTTTAAATGGTGATGTGGTCTCAATAACCGTGATTGGTAGACAGTTGAAATTTCCACAGATGATGTATTTCGGTTGCCGCTATAACATTAAATACTAAAAAACAGAATAAAATAAATATTTAAGGGGGCTCCCATACAACAAACTTGATTTTTTTGCCGTTTTTATAGATGATGGTACGGATCCCTTCGTGCGCGAAGTTCGACTCGCACTTGCCGCTGGTTAGTTTTTTATTATAATCGGTCTATAAGGCAGAAGCGTAAGTATTCTAGTCCACGTTGAAGAATTTGTTCAAAAAAGTCGCTGGAGCTCTGGAACACAAATGTCATTACGAGGAAAACGGATGGGTTTTAGTCAGAAAGAGTTTGAAACTCCCTTCTGCTCCGCCCAGAGCGGGACGAGTTAAAAAAAAAAAATATCTAGTACACTCACATTTCGCTAATTGTGTTTAAAAACCATGCAATAGGAATCGAAGTAATTGCTTTCCACTGACTATTTGTTTTAGAAAACACATTGCCACCGAGAAAAAATAAGTAATGGCAAATGTTCAATAACAATTGTCCAATCCAGAGATTGAATCCAGATCCCTACCCTCAACATTCGTACAATGTTTCCAAGACAAGACCAACAAAAGACGAATGTATCAATGAATGTTAATAATTATGAAGCCCACAAATGTAAAAAAAAAACTGTTTTAAATAAATAATACCGTATTCTTTTCAACAGATGTTAAAAAAAAAACGCAAGAAAATATCGTTTTCTATTCCAATATTTCTTTTTAAATATTTTTTGCTACGTTCCTAAATATATTAAAATAACATAAGTAATAAATAAAGTGTCTAATTATCATATTTCGACTCTATCGATCGAGACCGGTTCTCAATAATGTCTATGCTTAAAAATATATTTAACAAAGTTGTTGAACATCAATTTGCGTTAGAACATCACTACTTAAGAGTTTGTCTATGATGTTATTGATTGTTTTAAATTAAAATATAATTATTAGTTGTCTTTAAAAACTTTAGAAAAAGTCAATTACATGGGCCAATAAATTATATCAATCGAAAATCGCTGATAGTTAAATATACCCCACTTTAAATAGAGTATATATTTGTATTTTTTTTTCTTTTTTTTGTTTATGTTATTCTTTAAATAAACGGTCTCATTGTTTAGTTCGTAAATAAGAGAAGAAGCGAGACAGCTCCATCATAAGTATCTCTGTAACTTACAGGGGCTGCCTCAATTTATGTATGCTCACAACGTCTTGAGAAGAAAATAAATATTAATGTTTTTTTTTTTTTTAACAGTTAGAAGTCATTCTCCAGAGAACTAAAGACACTGATATGGCTAATTGCGCGATATTGCGCGTAATATCAGCATGCTGAAGTGGAAGTGGGCCGGACATGTCTGCAAACGTATTTGGCGCAGCCGCGGGGCACACAATGATATTGTTTTAGAATTAAGTTCCCTTTTACTTATACCTAAATTGTGTGTGCCAAGTAAATTTGTTTTCTTTCTTTCTTTCTTTCAAACGGACAGGCGCTTGATGGAGCAGACATGTGTTAGAGTGGAGACCGCGTACTTATGGGCTTTTGTTGGGTATATTTTTGCCTCGCCACGGAGGCAAATGCTTGTTAACCTGAAAAAATCTGATTAGTCTGTCAAGATTATCAAAAAATATTTGACCCGTGTTTTTTCTTTTGTTACGGGAACCCAAATTGACGAAGCTACGACGCTTTTAAAATTCTCAATACGTCACACCTTCGCATAATTTTTACTGAGTCGTGACGTCACGAGCCCCCACTCCCGAGTTTTGATGCGTTTTATCTTTGTCAATATTCATTGATTTACAAAAACAAAAAATACGTGCCCATTATTTTTCAATACTCTAACAGACGGACTAAATAGTTTTGCAATTTGTGGACGATGGAATCTAGCCTATTGTGGGAAAGCAAAGACGTTTTATTTCATGTTATTGGCAGTCAGACTAGTCATCATCATAATATCAGCCAATTGCCGTCCACTGCTGAACGTAAGCTGCAGTCCGCATCCATCTGCTACCAGCCACCTTCTTCAAATCATCGGTCCATCGTGCCGCAGGGCGTACCACACTACGTTAGCCCACACGCGATCTCCACTCTAACACATGTCTGTTCCATCGACCGTCTGTCCGTCTGCAGACATGGCCGGCTCACTTCCACTTCAGCATGCTGATTCTACGCGTAATGTCGGTGACTTTAGTTCTCTGGCGAATGACTTCAAACTGTATGTCGAGGATATAGTGGAGATCAGATAGACGGACGCTCTATTTAAAATACTGGTATTCAACTGTATTCGGTTACTAGCTGTCCCCCGTGGCTTCGCTCCCGTCAACTGGCAACTTATTTTTTTACATAAAAACTTTCTCCTGATAATTAAAAATACAACAAAAAAAGTTTTTTTTTATACAAAACGTGGAAACTCTTGGCCCAAATCTCACCTGATGGAAAGTGATGATTAGGCCGAAGATGGAAGCGAGTTTCACCCGGAATCCACTTACCATAGATATAATTATATTTCTGTGCCTCTTACATAGGGGAACTGGCTATCATACCTCTAACTGCCGGAACGCAACAATGCTGTTAACATAGTTGTTTTGGCGACAGGCTTAGACATGATGGTGATAGCTTGCCAGGCGGACTTTGAGCATGTCCTACCACCAACCAAACCGAGCAAATAATTTGCCTCCGCTGGGAATCGAACCCGGGACCTCTGTGTCTGAATCAGGTGGTATAACCACTAGACCACGGAGACGGTTAGTGTCACCTGTTTAGCACCACCCGGGGACCACGTGTAGGGATTCGCTGGAGGGTATTCTCCTACGGACGCGGGTGACTCGACCCCCAGAATTAGCGATATCGGTTTAGCTGTTCTCGAGATTTGCGCTCGAGATGGTCAGCCAGATAAACTTACAATAAAGTACATTGACTTTTTCATAATATCCCTTCGAACAACAAACTATAAACCGTTTTTCATTACTAGAGAATCCAAAGGATCTCGACAGAAGTCGATTCAGTTCAGACTTGTCAAAATTTCAGTTATAATTGTATGTGGGTCACTGACCGATATTGCATATTTATCTGGCTTCTACCATAGACTGGAAGCTGATCCCAATTTGGAGTTGGGAACAGGCTAGGCATATTATGAGAGTCACACTAGTAGCTTTTTTATTGGGACAAGCCCGCCACACATTTCCAACCACTGCAACTCCTGAAAGCCAGAATCAACAGTGGTGAACACCAGAAAAACGCTGAGCTAATGACGCCCGAGGCGTCCCTGAGAAACGATTCGACTGTCTTGGATCCCGCAACGAAATTAATCAGAAGAGTAGGTACCTACAGCGGAGGAGTAGGAAAAAATAAATATAATTTCCACTTCCCTCCTTATCAAGCAGGATACAGATTAGAGCTAGGCCAATAGGCACCAAGGAACATATACAAGTGGGTTAAGCCCAGTAGGTACACTAGTAGCTTAATGATAAATGGTCACTGTCAATACTCCAAAGACAACAAAGCTATTATTTTTTAATAAAATTAGGAAATGATTGTCTCTGTAACTGTACCGAGACTAGCTGACCCGCGTAACTTCGTCTGTGTCACATTTTTTATGAATACTCCGCTCCCATTCGTCGTAGCGTGATGTTAAATAGCAAAGTTAGAGTAAACAGGCTCCTTCTGGGTAAGCTCGCTCCATCATAGACTTTGTCTCTGTCATTTCTGACCAAGACTAAGGTCAAGAGCAAACCCATCAAAAATTAAAAAAAATACAACCTTCCTCGATAAATGTGCTATCCAACTCTATAATAATGTTTGAATTCCAACCAGTAGTTCCTGAGTTAAGCACGTTCAATCAACCAAATAAACTCTTCAGCTTTATACTTAAAATTTGTATAGATTTCTCCCCCTAATACATTACATCATCATCATTACATTAATTACATTACATTTCATTTAATTATTACATTTCATGCCCCTGAAACAGTAACACAGCAATGTTGCTTGTCGATACTAATAAGCATAGCGTTATACCTATCAAACTGTAAATAAATTCACAAAGATTACAATATACCTACTACTGAATTTTACTTATTAATCTTTCAGGCTGACATGACGTAGCCATGAATTTCAGTAGCATATCTATAGCCTCCGTGGCGCAATGGCTAGCGCGTTCGGCTGTTAACCGAAAGGTTGGTGGTTCGAGCCCACCCGGGGGCGAGTCTTTTTATAAATATCAAAACGATAAATATAAAGACGACGCATCATGTGAAATCTGTGATCTATACTACTTCAGGCCACTAAAGGCCTAATTATATAAATCACACAACAATCTGTCAAATTTCATAAATCATTTTATCGCTAACGCATTAGGTTCAAGGTTGATTGGGGACGGGTATTCTAATTTACTTTCTGATTCTGCTAAAGTGCCCATCCAAACTTCATATCATCAAGATGTTTAGTCTGTGTTTCCTGATAGCTACAACCTGGGAGTCTTTAAGTCCATAGTGAATAGGTTACTTCTAGGCAAACGTGCTCCATCTTAGACCGCATCATCGCTTACCATCAGGTGAGATAGTGGTCAGATGAGTGCCTAACAAAAGTGTAAATAAAAACAACGGGTTGCACTCCGGGAGTGCTGGCAGAAGTGAAAACTTGAACATTAACGTTGTGCATTTTTAATTATCCGTCTTACGAATTTTCGACCAGGTCACGTGTCCTGACGTGAGTTTAACATTTTTTACCCATCCCAAGAAAAGTGCTTAACGCCGTTAAAGATGTTTTCAATTGAAAATAAATATAATATTATGGTACAGTAAAACTATTCCAATGTCACTCGGCAAACTACGTGTTTCGTCGGTCGTCAGATTTCTATCAGCTGTTGGCCTTTGCACTTGGGCGTAATATCGCCTGGAAGAGATTGCGGAATGCGATAAGACGTAGATTGGTTTACTTTGTGTAGCTTTTTAGGGATCCGTAGCCAACTGGCAAAAACGGAACCCTTATAGATTCGTCATGTCTGTCTGTCTGTCTATCTGTCTGTCTGTCCGTCCGTATGTCACAGCCACTTTTCTCCGAAACTATAAGAACTATGCTGTTGAAATTTTGTAAGTAGATGTATTCCTTGAACCGCATAAAGATTTTCACACAAAAATAGAAAAAAAAAAACAAATGGTCAGCTAGATATTTATAAAACAATCGCTACTGAACACGAGTTCGCCTTAGTGAAAAGTGTTCAACATTCCCAAGGAAACTTACTAGCGGAACAGAAGTCTTTCCGTAAACCAAGTTCTATCAACATCCGTACAGCAAACCGCTGAAATGCAATCAACATACAGATACACACACACTCTCGCATTCATTTTTAGGATGGATTCATACCTACATAGGTATTTTTAGGATGGATTCATACCTACATAGGTATTTTTAGGATGGATTCATACCTACATAGGTATTTTTAGGATGGATTCATACCTACATAGGTATTTTTAGGATGGATTCATACCTACATAGGTATTTTTAGGATGGATTCATACCTACATAGGTATTTTGGAGGTGTCTCGATAATATTTATTTCAGTTACACGCTGCAATTACTTTACTAACTAAATAGTTTTTAGGGTTCTGAACATCTGTAAAATTCAAGAGTCATTTATTCAAATTAGGTTACCAGCACTTTTAAAACGTCAAGTTTTTACAAAAGACAATCCTCCAAAACGCCCGCCCGTCACCACTTCCTAGTGTTTTAGCTGTGCAGTGCAAGTGGCCAACAAACTCATTAGCAACACATCTGTCTGTTACGTTTTAATAACTTGAATATATTTAATACTTAGTATGCAAATTAATTAAGAAATAAAAATATTGATCACTTATTAGCTAGCACACTATAATACTTTAAAAATAAAATCACACTCATGCATAAACAAATTGCCTAGATAATAAATAATTTTTAAGTATGGAGGTCACTTTTGGGGGTCCAACTAGAAAATAAAAAAAAGTTTTTCAAACGTTATCGTGTGACATATCAAATGAAAGTTCTTAAAGTGAGGGTTTTAATTATTTTTTTCCGTAATTTTAACATAATCAGTTTTGACGTTTTTCAAGAAATTAGACCGAAAAAGACCTTCTCGACTCTTATTTCTGAATTAGTTCTATACCTTCAGATAACAGGAAAACCAATAAGAAGTCTGTAGTGTTAAAATAACATGTTGAAAAATGAAATTGCTTCGGAACCCTTTGCACGCGAGCCCGTCTTGCACTTGGCCAGGTTTTTTAAGGCCTTAAAAAACCTTTAAGATTTTTGAACGTCTGAAAATTGCAGTACTTTTTAAGATTTTTGAACGTCTGAAAATCTAATTAATTACGAGTTTTTTAATAAATAAAAATCATTACATACAAATTGAACATACCCTCAAGTAAATCGTATAGATAGAAACGCGATTTAGAATGATTGGCTCGATACTTTTTTTTATCAAACATGACACTAAATTACAATTTTAAACGTGTACTGCTAAGAGATTTCATCACGAATATATATAAAAGTTATATCAGTAGATAGAGCTTTTTATTTTGAAGTAAATGTTGAAACCATATTGTATAATTTCTTTATCAGTTTTCGCCAAGAAGAAAAAACAATCAAAATTTAGGCATTATTTCGCTCGCCGGACAGTCGACTTCTTGTTAACATTTTGACAAAATCTATTTATGAAAAAACCTAATCAAAATTAATTAGCGACATTATTTATCTTACCCTAATGAAGGTTCCCATCACGCGGCTCCGTTTGATGTCGTGTGGGTTTGTTACATTATTTCTATCTAATTATTGATATTTCATTGTTTTTATTAATATTTTACAAAAAAAAGCGTAGGATGCCAAAATATGATAGCCACCAATATTATTCAATAGAAATTTTCCTGAAATATAATAAAAAATACTCTACATATATACTTATGATTATTTTTCGTAGTGATAGCCATTCTCTGCACAAAACATTACACCTAAGGAGTAAGATTAGGTATGCTTAAAAATTTAATAAGCTTATAAACATAGGTAGGTACTTTGTTGTTTTTAAGAGCCCAAGGTTACCCATCCTAATCCATACCTCGGCAACATTAACTTAACATTATTTACACTAACTAAGTGCCAACACTAAGTTTCCCAGGCGTGTCTGTTTGATGTCGTGTGCACTTAAAACAATATTCACCCATCTTTTTCCCCAACTGCGCCAGAAGGAGGGTTGTGTTTTTCGAGAGTATACAGCAGTGCTATTCTGTAACAACATTCTCGTGTCTCGACAGCGGAATCCGAGGTGAGTTTCAAATTCGTATAAATTAAAGACCTTATGACGTGTGAAATAAAGTTCACTTTGTAAGCTTAGTCACTCAGGTGAAGTCGATATCGAAATGGTTATTTACAGAATAGACTAGCTGTATGTATAATTGTTTGGCGCGCTCTGTAGCCTGAACGGCTTGATGGATGTTAGCTTGAGAGGTGTCGTTAGATTCGTATTTACTGCGAGAGTGACACTGGGTGTATAAAAATATGGCGGATTCTTGGCGCCATATTAAGGATTTTAAAAAAAATCCTCAAAACCTATCAAGTGGGGTATCAAAATAAAGGGCCTGCGGAGACGATTCTGAAAATGTAGGAAATAAAAAAGTCATGAACAAGACGCTTTTCAAACGGTCTGATACAGTTAGTGGCATCAGATCTGTGATCAATCACAGATCATAAATTTCTGCATCAGACTGCTTGAAAAGCATCTTGTTTGGGACTTTTTTTAGTAATTTTTAGCGGTCGAGTTTTTCTAAAAGTCAATTTTTTGTTGTTAACCTAGACAGCGTAGCTTAACTCAATAAAATAAGTGCAGCATCTACACTATAATATTATAAAGAGGAAAGATTTGTTTGTTTGAATTGGATAGGCTCCGAAACTACTGGACCGATTTGAAAAATTATTTCAGTGTTAGATAGCCCATTTATCGACAAAGGTCATAGGCTATATATCATCACGCTAAGACAAATAGGAGCGAAGCAAAATGGAAAATGTGACGCAGACGAAGTTGCGCGGGTCAGCTAGTTCTACATAAAAAGACGCTTCGTTTTTGTAAGGTGATCCTGATCCTAAGATACCTGATCATAATCTTCATCATCAGCATGATCCACAGCCCGACTTTGCCCACTACTGACCATATGTCTCTCTATTTAACCGACTTCGCAAAAAGGAGGAGGTTCTTAATTCGGTTGTATTTTTTTTTTATGTTTGTTACCTCATAACTCCGACAATTATGAACCGATTTGAAAAATGCTTATTTTGTCTGAAAGGGTATTCTAGCAGATTGGTCCCATTTAAATTTTATCAAAATCGGGATTTTAAAATCGAAATAACTGGAATTCATCTACTGGATAATGGTTTTATGTCATCCAAGTAATCGAAATTGCGTATTTTGCTTTTACCACTAAAAAGTAAAAAAGTAAAAAATAAAACCGAATTCCAAAAAAAAAAACACTACAAACTAAAAAGTAACTCTAATTTCGGAAGTCGGTGTCAAATACGAAGAAACTAACAAGAACGCCAACTTCCGAAATTAAGTTATTTTTTACTTTGTTGTGTTTTTTTCTTGTACCAATCCCCACGCTCCTTGCCAGTCTCATCCAGGTTCTACCTGCGATGGCAACAATGTCATCCATCCATCTCGCCGGCGGCTGACCAACACTTCTTCTCCCAGTCCTCGGACGCCATTCTATCACTTACCCAATCCTACTAATAATAAAAATGTGAAAGTTTGTATGTTTGTATGTTTGTTCGTCAATCACGCAAAGATGGCTGATGGGATTTGAATGAAATTTGGCACACATATATTTGACATCCTGGAATAACACATAGGCTACTTTTTATCCCGATAAAAGGCATAGCTTAAATGGCGGTGGAGGAGGAAGTGGAAATCAGACGTTTCTGCTGCCTTAGTACTTCAGATTCACAAGTACCAGGAGAGCCTAAACATGTCGAAATATTTTCGGGTCTAAATTTGTGAGCGCCAAAGATTCTCGAGTACCAGGAGAGCAGACATAATATGACAAAGTATTTTTGGTCAGGTTTTTTTTGCTGGAAAATAGATTGGCTTTCATTGTAAGTGAAGATTTACAATTACCAGGAGACCAGAAACATGTCGCAATATTTTCGGGCCTAGAATTGTGAGAGGTTAGGATTTAAAAGTGCCCGGGGAGACCAAAAACATGTCAAAGTATTGCCAAGGCTGGAATTATGAGCGCTACAGATTTACAAGTAGATACCAGAATACCAGACAATTGATATATTTTTCGACCAGAATCGTGAGCGCTAAAAATTCACAAGTACCTTCCAGGGGACCACAAACTTTCACAAATTGTAAGCGTTCATGTTTGTAGGTTTGGATGTTTGTCCGTCAATCACGCAAAAACGGCTGAAGGGATTTAGATGAAATTTGGCGCATATGTAGGTCACATCCTGAAATAACACATAGGCTACTTTCTATCCCGGTGACATACATGACTTAATGGAGACAGAGGAAGAAGTGGAAGTACAAAGTTTCTGCTACCTTAGTACTTCAGTTTCAAAAGTACCAGGAGAACAGAAACATGTCGAAATTTTTTACCGGGCTAGAATTTTGTTACGAGTGCTAAAAGATTCACAAGTACCAGGAGACCAGCAACATGTCAAATTATTTTTGGGCAAGTTTTTTTTTTATTAGCAGAGCAGAAACTTTTCGAAGTATTTTCGGGACTGGAATTCCGAGCGTTGCAGATTCATCAGAAGAGCAGAAACATATCGAGGTATTCCGGGGCCGGAATTACGAGCGCTACAGTTTCACAAGTACCAGGAGAGCAGTAACATTTCGGAAGTTTTTTTGGGGCTTGATTGATATGAGCGCTTTAGATTCACAAGTACCAGAAGAGCAGAAACATGTCGAGGTATTTCGCCAGAAAATTACGAGCGCTACAGATAGATTAAAATACCAGGAGATAAATATCTGAAAGTTTTTAAGTTGCTGGAATTATGAGCGCTATACATTCACAAGTACCAGAAACATGACGAACGAAGTTTTTTCAGGGCTGGAAATTGTAAATGCTATAGTTTCACAAGTACCAGGACGCAGAAACATTTCGAGATGTTTTCGGTGCCGGAATTGTGAGCGATAAAGATTTACAAGTACTAATAAGTCATTAGTAGGATAGTAGGACTTTAAGAGTAGTTCAGTTTTTCTTGAAATTGAGATAAGACGAGATGAGATGAGATGTGATGTGATTTGATGTGATGAGATGAGATGAGATTTTTCTCACCACAATCCTTCTAATATTATTTAAAAAAAAAACAGTCCAAGTACTTTCGAAGCGGGAAATATGAGCGCTAAAGATTCACAAGTAACAGGAGAGCAGAAACATGTCGAAGTATTTTCGGGGCAGAATTTGTGAGTGCCAAAGATTCCGAGTACCAGCAGAGCAGAAACATGTCAAACTATTTAGGGTAGTTTTTTTTTCTGGAAAATAGATTACTTTCATTGCAAGCGATTCAAAAGTACCAGGATAACAACAACATGTTGGAGTATTTCTGAGGCTGGAAATATGAGCGCTAAAGATGCATAAGTACCAGGAGACCAGACACAATCATGTTTAAGTATTTTTGAGCAAGATTTTTTTTACCAGGAGTACAGAAACATGTCGAAGCTTTTACTGTGCTGGATTTGTGAACACTATATGACTCACAAGTACCAGGAGAGAAGAAACATATCCAAATAGTTTTGGGGCTGGTATTGTGAGCGCTAAAGTTTCACAAGTACCAGGAGACCACACACATCAAAGTATTTCCGGGGCTTCAATTGCAAGCGGTTTGGTAACCAGAAACATATCGAAGTATTTTTGACTCTCTAGTAGTGAACAATTAGGATTTAAAAGATACCAGGAGAACAGAAACATGTTGAAGTAATTCAATTGCGAGCGGTTTGGTAACCAGAAACATATCGAAGTATTTCTGACTCTGTAATGGTGAACAATTAGGATTTAAAAGGTACCAGGAGAACAGAAACATGTTGAAGTAATGTTGAAGCTAAAAATACGAGCGCCAAAGATTTACAAATACCTGGAGTTATTTAAAATATTTTGCGCAAGATTTTTTCTGGGCTGGAATGGTGAAAGCTATAGATTCACAAGTACTAAGATAGCAGAAACATGTTGATATTTTTCGGTGCTGAAATTGTGAGCAGTTAGGATTCAAAAGTAACAGGAGAACAGGAACATGACGAAGGTTTTTCCGGGCTGGAAATATGAGAGCTAAAGATTTACAATTACCAGGAGACCAGAAACATGTCGCAATATTTTCGGGCCTAGAATTGTGAGAGGTTAGGATTTAAAAGTGCCCGGGGAGACCAAAAACATGTCAAAGTATTGCCAAGGCTGGAATTATGAGCGCTACAGATTTACAAGTAGATACCAGAATACCAGACAATTGATATATTTTTCGACCAGAATCGTGAGCGCTAAAAATTCACAAGTACCTTCCAGGGGACCACAAACATGTCGAAGTAATTTTGGGACTCACTATCTGGATACCAGAATCATGAAGATGCAATTACAAGAATGACAATATGAGGCAATTAAGTTGCACACCAGTTCTAAAGTCTACGCAGACGAAGTCGCGGGAAGAAGCTAGTACTCAATAATTTATTGCATTCCATATGTATTACAAAGATGGTTTAAAATGGTTAAAGAACAAATATGGACCCTGTCGGGCACAGCAAATTATAGGAGAGAGGAAAAGTGATAAGTAGCATGTCAAGGTATGAAATAGTTACAAAAATTATTATAAATGTTAAATTGGATGTATATGTTATTGTAAAAACATGTATTATTAGGTCTGTGTTTATTGGTATACAGTATATTTAATGAATAGGAATAGTAAATAAGAATTATTGTAAAAATTGTTTGAATTATTTTTATTATACTTAAATTTTGTTACGAGTATTATATGTAGCCACAGTTCGCCCACAGTTGAGCAGAAGCCTCTCTTTTCTCGTGCCAGTCCCCACGCTCCTGTGCCCACCTCATCCAGGTTCTACCTGCTATGGCAACAATGTCATCCATCCATCTCGCCGGCGGCTGACCAACACTTCTTCTCCCAGTCCTCGGACGCCATTCTATCACTTACTCCACCTATCATAACCGCTCCTTGCCAGGTGTCCTGACCAGCTCCGTTTAAGTACCTAATCATTATCTGCCTAGCCTTTTCCCAACTACATTGGGGTCGGCTTCCAGTCAAACTGGATTCAACTGAATACTAGTATTTTACGTGGAGCGGCTGCCTACCAGACCTCCACAATCTTTTAACTGGGTAACACGGTATTTCTTGGCAAGACTGGAGTCAGATTTACTGGCTTCTGACAGTATGTAACGACTGCCAAAGATCTACAAATGACAGCCGGGAGCAACGGCTTTACGTGCTATCCGAGGCACGGAGGAAACTCGATATGTTAAGATGGTCACCCGTCCACAGACCAACCTTGGCAAGCGTTGCTTTACCTTGAAGATCGACCTGTGCGGTTGTTGTTATTCGGCCATGAGCTCCTAATAAAAGTGGTCAAATATCTGGAGCTTGAAGAAACAATTTGTGTCAACAAACCATTGAAAAAACCAATAAAAACCTTCCAGTTATAAGGTGAGCCTTAAAACTACTGTATAATATAGCAAACATTGAGTGATACGATATGGTTACCCATCCATTTCCAAGCCTTGGCAACATTAACGTACCTCCAACTATTTACACTAACTAAGTGCCGACACTAAGTTTCCCAGGCGGGTCTGTTTGATGTCGTGTGCGCTTGTAACATTATTTTAAACAAATAATCAATATTTGAGAGGATATTGGTCCGGTTCGGACACGCGTCGGTATGGTGGCTCATCCGGTAAGGCGAGTGTATTCGATACTGTTTCAAAATTATTTTGGAATTTATCTTTCCTTAAAAATGGGTGAACCAAGTCATAAGGACAGCATACTCACATTAGTTTTTCTATTGATAGGCATACGTTTGACCACTATGTCACCTGATGGTGTGCGATGATATTAATAAGGGACTGCACAGAGATTCAGGCAGCAATGCCAGTCAGCCAGTCATACAACTTCTGACTGAATAATCCGTGAGTAGTTCGGTCGAGCCATAAATAGTGTATAGGTAGTACTTGAATTACACTACTTGGTCCGTCAGTAAGTCATAAAATTCCGTTTCAAAAAGCAAAACAAACCTACGTGTTTAATATTTTTTAAAAACGAGGCCTAGCTACTTCCATGCCAAATCGATTTGTTATTTTTCTATCCAGAAAACATCTGTATACAACCCAAGATTGCAATCTTGGGTTGTATACAGATGTTTTGACAACTCATCTAGGCTATTCTAACTGCAGTTAGAATAGCCTAGATGAGTTGCGCTAGAGAAACACGATGCCTCGTTCACATAAATTAGTATCCAATTTTTCCATTTCGATACAGCACCAAATATGACAAAGATAATAAGATCAAGAGACAAAGGTGTTGACTGGTTATGCAATGCTGTGCTGTAGAGAGTAGAGATGGGCGTTTAATTAACGAACTAGTTAATTCAACGGTCTACGTCCATTGAATGGTTTGACGGTTCACCGATTGTCAACGGATTAGATATTTAGTATCTCTTTATTCATATTATTATTATTAGTTGAATTCGTAGACGGCTAAACTAAGACTCCACTACGTTCATGCGCTACGCTACGCTAGTCTACCTACAAACTATGATGAGTTGTCGAGCCGACGCGTGTAGACGTCGCTCGTCTCATCGTTGCGTCCGTCACATCGTGCGTCGTCGCAAATATTTCGTAGTTTACGTTATGAACAGCTAGTCGACGAATTTAACTAGTTGATCGACTTGTCGATGAACGGAAATGGACGGTCTAGTTTCGTTGACGATAAAAACGTCGACGACCCATCTCTACTGTGCTGAATGAAGCAGTGCGTCTAATACGCCAACCTTACCGCACATACCCACCTCGCGCCACATGACACATCCATACATACACACGGTCACATGCTTCACAGAATCATCGTCGAGACGTTCATTGTTGTACAAGCGCATGCTGAGCAGGTATTATTAATATCGACATGATTTGCGAGGAATAACACACTAATGAATTGGGAATTGTTTTTGGCAAACAAGCAAATGCTCACCAAAGATCTAGTTCTAAAAAATTTTTAAAGCCATCTCTAATTCATCAACATTTTTGACAGATTCCGACTGAGATTCAAATGCTAACGCTTAAAAATTACTAGAATTCGCCCTTTTTTTGGGATGGGAAATCATCCAATGACTTCTCCCGCTCTGGGCGGAGCGGGAGGGAGTGTCAGACTTCTACTGACTAAAACCCATCCATGTTCCTTCATGTGCTCTTTATGTTCCGGAGCCGCGGTATCTCTTTCGAATAGTCCTGTAACTCCGGCAGGAGTAGAATTCGCCCTCAGTTCATGAAACTCAATCTGATAGTCCTTTTTTCAACTTTTTTGGGGCTGGCTCCCAGTCTTACCTTTTGCAGCTGAGACCCAGTATTTAATATTAGTCTAAGGGCAGGTTGTTTCAAGTTCAATTAACGCACGCGTAAACGTTAAAAATGGTTCGAACTATCGTATAAATAAAAAAATCTGTGGTTTCACAATAAGTCAGCGTTAACGCTCGCAAAAAATAACGATTACGTTAAGAGATGGTTTGAGTACTGGTTAACGTTACTTTAGTTGCGTCAGATAGAACAATACTTTGACCCTTCTTTTAAATTCCTCAATGACAGTTCTTCTGATGACCTAAGAAACGGTAGAGTGCAAAAAAAGGTATTAAGGTAGGCCACGTGACTTGAGCTTTTGGGATGAACAGGAATTTATACCAAAATGCTTTGAAACAACGCTTCTTATTTAAAACATTTTTCGCCATCGTTACTTTTTGACGTATGTATGTTAGGTACGTTAACAAACCGTTTGAAACAACTCGCCCTAAGTCTTCAGCTAGAGTGCAAATTAAAACAAAGCGCCTAACGCTTCAACTTTACCGCACGTACCAACTTTGCCGCATGACACATACATCCACATGGTCATATGCTTCACAGAGTCATCGCCGAGATATTCATTGTTGTACAAGCGCATGCTGAGCAGGCATTAGTAACATCGACGTGATTTACAATGAATACCACACTAATGAATTGGGGATTTTGGAAAACAACCACGTGAAGGACAACTCTTAAAACCAATCGATCAAGAATCCTAGTTACATTCAAGTGACATCATTTCAATGACGATCATTGGCAAAATAGATTGTGAACTAAACGCCTCAGAGCATGATAAGTTTTTAACGTCATTTCTTTTCGATTTTGTATGTGTCAGCGGAAAGTGGCAAACGCTGTAAGATTGTAAAATATCGTGTGATAAGAATAGGCTTGTGTCCTGAAAAAAATCTAATTAGTCCTTCAGTTAGATTATCAAAAAATATTTGACCCGTGTTTTTTCTTTTGTTACGGGAACCAAAATTGACGAAGTTACGACGCTTTTAAAATTTTCAATACGTCACACCTTCGCATACGAGCCCCCACTCCCGAGTTTTGATGCGTTTTATCTTTGTCAATATTCATTGATTTACACAAACAAAAAATACGTGTCCATTATTTTTCAATACTCTAACTGACGGACTTAATATCTTTGCAATTTGTGAATGATGGAATCTAGCCTATTGTAAACTTTTTTTTTTCTAAATAAGGCACGGATAGATTGGAAACTATTGAATTTGGATGGGATTTATTATAATTATTACAAAAATATTTGTTCATAATAAAATATAAACTAAACAAGATTCATTACAATCTTACGGAGTTTGCCATTTTCCGGTGGCATATGGAAAATACAACAGCAAATGGAGTACAGCTATGGAGTGAAATTCCACGCCACAGACTGTGTTTCCTAA
Source organism: Ceramica pisi (assembly GCA_963859965.1). NCBI lineage: Eukaryota > Metazoa > Arthropoda > Insecta > Lepidoptera > Noctuidae > Ceramica > Ceramica pisi. The sequence continues at coordinate 6,200,390 of OY982555.1, forward strand.
AAGCTACATCCTGGGGGAAGATAAATCGAAAGTGAATAGGATACTTCTAGGCTCCATCGTCGGCCACGTCATTGCTTTCCATCAGGTGAGACTGTGTCCAAGATCTCTCAAACTCTGGCGAGGACAGCGACTCCTTAGCTTCACGAATAAATAAACAAACTATACGACAAGTGTATGAGAAGCTCGTGGCTAAAGAATAACAGCCGCACGGGTCGATCTTCAAGGTTAAGCAACGCTTGCCAAGGTTGGTCTGTAGATGGATGCTCATATAAACATATCGAGTTTCCTCCGTGCCTCGGAAAGCGCTAAGCCGTTGGTCTCGGCTGTAATATGTAGATCATTGCCAGTCGTTACGGATTGTCAGTATTCAGAAAAATCTGACATCAGTCTTGCCAAAAAGCCAGCATGTTACCTAGATAAATAGGTTGTGGAAATCTGGTAGGCAGCCGCTCCAAGTATAATACTGGTATTCAGCTGAAAACAGTTTGACTGAAAGCCGACCTCAATATAGTTGGGAAAAGGCTAGGCAGATGATGATGATATACAACAAGTGTATGTCATCTGCCTAGCCCTATTCCCAACTTAATCAGAGCGACCTATCTGATCTCCACAACCCAGTACCTGGGTAACACAGTACTTCTTGGCAAGGCTCCATGCTCAATGAAAGCTAGGACCAACGTATTACTAATTGTTTGATGTAGAAGATAATCTTCGGAAGTGTTGATCTGGTTACAAAAAAAATTCAGTGGTGGTAAGCTATAGGTACTTTCGTTGAGTGGCTACTTTTCATCCTGGAATGAAACACGTTTGCTAGAAGATATGCCGTAGAAGCAAAGCCGCATGACAAAGTATATCTATACTAATATTATTAAGAGGTAAATTTGTTTGTGAGTTTGTAAGTTTGTATGTAAGGGGTAATCTCAGTAACTACTGGTCCGATTTGAAAAATTCTTTCAGTGTTAAATAGCCCATTTATCGAGGAAGGTAATAGGCTATATATCATCACGCTAAGACAAGTAGGAGCGGAGCAATAATGGAAAATGTGACGCAGACGAAGTTGCGCGGGTCAGCTAGTATATAGGCACAGCCGAAACTACTCGTCGTAGAAATCTGAAATTTGGCATGTAGCTTCTAAACACTCCGTGAGGGCGCACTAAGAAAGCATTTCCCGTAATTCCTACGGGAACGGAAAAAACGAGATAGGCGCGGACGAAGTCGCAAGCGAAAGCTAGTCTATCATATGTATGTCCTTCAAACTGTAAAAACTAAACAAAGCAATGCAGTTTGGTATTTAACAAGATTGTGCCTACTTGAACCGAATTCTAAAGCCTTGTAGCTGTCAGTTCACAAAACAATGGAAAATACTTAAATCGTGTCTCCGTCAATGACTAACATTGTTTTACAACATTAGTCAACTAACTAAGAATATAAATAAGGTAGGTTTTCGTATGTAGATCAGTTGAAACCACAGGCGTGCTTGTCAGTTGAATGAAGTGGAAAAAACATTATGAGTAATGTTAGTCATTCATTGTTTTAATTCTTGGTAGCGAATAAATACCTAACTTTATGTACATAAAGTACAATACACGGTCATACAGTCTCGCATGTACCTAAAATACAACGCATGAACAGAATTACCAAAAAACTTGTCAATGGATCATCGAACTCGTTACAACGAACAACTTGAACGATGAAAACAGCCCTGAAAAAAAAACAGCCCCATAGATTTATGTGTACATGTCACCGGAAAATTGAAAACGCCGTAAGATCCGCGTCAAATTGTTATTATTTTATTTTATTTATTTAATCATTCTTTAATTATAACACCTTTAACACCAATTGCAAACTAGGTATCTATTTTCTCTTAAAGACACGAATGTTTTGGAAACTACTGAATTTGGATGAGGTTTATTTTATACAAAACGATATTTTCAGAATAGGTGAGAAATTATCTATTCTATACTTATAATAAATCTGTAGAGAGGTCAATTCTGTACGTGAAATATATTTCCAAAATAACTATCAGGGGGTGATTAGGGATCAATACTGATGCCAAAAATGTAATCAGTAAAATTTTTGTCTGTCTGTCTGTCTGTCTGTATAACCGTTATAGAAACAAAAACTACTCGACGGATTTTAACGAAACTTAGTACAATTATTATTCATACTCCTGAGCAGGTTATAGTATACTTTTCATCACGCTAAAATCAATAGAAAAAATGAAAAAAAAAATGAAAATGTGAAAGTTTGGTTGTTTGTTACTTAATCACGCCAGAACGGCTTAACGGATCTTAATGAAATTTAGAACAAAGATAGATTATAGTCTGTAACACAGATAAGCACATAAGCTACTTTTAATCCCGGGAACATGTTCCCTAGGGATCACGCGGGCGAAGCTGCTGGCAGAAGCTAGTAATATAATAAAGATTTATCACAATCTTATGGAGTCTGTAATTTTCCGCTGACATACATAACTCGACAAAATGATGAACTGAACAGCATTTTTTTCGCAATTTTGGGGTTTGTCCCATAGTAAAAATTGATCATAATGATTAGTACAATAATTACCCCTTTTGAGGTTTTGCGTTCAACCGGCAAGTAGTTTTCGCTTTTTCAGCATTCAATTTACCTTGTACCTGCAAATGGCCAATCCTCCCGATAAACACCCAGAAAATTGGGGGTTAATCGGGTGTTTTACCAAAGTGTACCGGGTTTGAACCCGGTCGATAGCCCATCTATACGTGAGCTATAAAAAGACTCGCCCCCGGGTGGGCTCGAACCACCAACCTTTCGGTTAACAGCCGAACGCGCTAGCCATTGCGCCACGGAGGCTGTGAGGTTGTTATTGATACACAGCAATGTTAGCCACACTTATTTAGTCACTGAGCTAGACGAATAGGCTTGTGTCCTGAAAAAATCTAATTAGTCCTTCAGTTAGATTATCAAAAAAATATTTGACCCGTGTTTTTTCTTTTGTTACGGGAACCAAAATTGACGAAGTTACGACGCTTTTAAAATTCTCAATACGTCACACTTTCGCATAATTTTTAGTGAGTCGTGACGTCACGAGCCCCCACTCCCGAGTTTTGATGCGTTTTATATTTGTCAATAGTCATTGATTTACAAAAACAAAAATACGTGTCCATTATTTTTCAATACTCTAACTGACGGACTTAATAGTTTTGCAATTTGTGGATGATGGAATCTAGCCTATTCTAGCATGAAAACTTTTCCCTTCATGAATTCTACCGAATTAACTGATGTTCTTCTTGTTCAAATTATAAAAGTAACTGGAAACAGGGGTTTTGAAAAGGCCACTTTAGCAGAATCAGAAAGTACAACACGCTACCCGTCACTGTCAAATTTTCCCAATCAATCTTGAACCTATTCTTTAGCAATAAAGATGAAACACAGATCCAATTGATGTCCAGTTAAATCCCAGGTTGCCTGAAAGAGATCGTTAAGTGCGATATGGCCGCCCATTGTATGTGCTTAAGTTTTAAGTTTCCTATTGTGTTAAATTTATGGTGTACAATAAAGTATATAATTAATAAATAAAATGATAATGAAATTTGACAGATTGTTGTGTGGTTAAAATTATGATTCTAATATGATTCTGCTAAAGTTGCCTTTTTAGAGCCACAGGTCATTTTATTTTACTCTTAAGTATGAATAACACTGCAATCGCGAAAAATCGACTCCCCATAACATTTACGTGCACATAACTCGACAAAATGTACTGAAAACCATTATTTTTTTTATTTAAATTAACACTAGACAGGCAATTGACGACACGGTTGGCGCAGTGGTTGAGCGATTGACTGCTGCGCATCATGTCGCGGGTTCGATTCCCGCACGGAACAAATGTTTGTACGACCTGCAAGTATTTGTTCCGAGTCTGGGTGTTTTTCTATCTATAATATGAATGTATTTACAAAAAAAAAAAATATAATGTAGTTTATCAGCCATCTCGTTACCATAACACAAGCATTAGGTTGCTTAGCTTGGGACTATATGGCGTTGTGATATATATATGAATAAATAAAGACAGTTTGGAAAGTTATCAATACTGAAAGTAACAGAAATAAGGTACGAAATACTGATTTTTTGCTGGAGACTGAGCATGGTACCATAAGTTCTAATTTAGAAGTAGCTCAAGAATTTGTAATTTTTTTCACCGATATACCATCAAAAACGACTGGAGCTTTAAATTCTTCACCCGAGGTCTCATTTAATTTATTAAAGCAAACGTTCCAGGTTGTACGGTTGAATTCCAATTCAAACATATCAACCCTACGATAGTTATGAAAGCTTTCCGGCAAATCAAAATTAAATTAACTGAAGACATATGGGGAATGTCCATCAAAGTGTGTACGTCCATTATTGAGACCATAGCACCTTACTTGGCTTTAATATTTAATTTATGTGTGGACCAAGGTGTCTTTCCGGATATAATGAAATATAGTAAGGTGATACCACTTTTTAAATCTGGTGATAATAAAGACACCAATAATTATAGACCTGTATCCGTATTGCCGATTTTCAGCAAAGTTTTTGAGAAAGTAATGCTCAATCAAATGCTCAATCATTTTAATACCAATAAAATCTTACACCAACAACAGTATGGTTTTACCAAAGGTCGTTGTACGACTGACGCTGGAGTCACGTTGTTAAAACATATTTATGCAGCGTGGGAAGAGGCGCAAGATGCCATAGGAATCTTTTGTGACCTCTCCAAGGCATTCGATTGTGTTAATCACGAAACTTTGCTTTTAAAACTAGAACATTACGGACTAGGTAAACTTGCACTCAGTCTAGTGAAATCATATCTAAATGACAGACAACAGCAAGTTCAAGTAAATGGTGTCAATTCTCGGGGCTTAAAAATCAAAATGGGTGTACCACAAGGTTCAATATTGGGTCCTTTTCTCTTTTTAGTGTATATTAATGATTTACCCCATCTTCTAAAAAATCAACCTCAAATGGTGTTATTTGCTGACGATACGTCTTTAATTTTTAAGATAGATAGGCGTGCCACAAGTCTTGACGTCGTAAATAACGCCCTTCAGCAGGTCCAAAATTGGTTTACTGCTAATAATTTAGTTTTAAATGGGAAAAAAACGAAGTGTATCTGATTTGCTTTACCGAATGTTAAAAGTAAAAATTGCGACATAGTATTGAACAAAGAGAAACTTGAATTCGTCGAAGACACAGTTTTCCTGGGGATCACGCTTGACTCAAGGCTACAATGGGGTCAAGCGACCACCACCGCCACCTGCCACCTGCCACCTGGTGACCTCCGGCCACCGTAGGCGCGGGCCTGTGGACGGCGAGCTATGGGTGGCTCGCCGTCCGTCCATCTAGACAGGCCGTGTCGACGGCGCGTTAGTGTTCCACGCGCGCCTCAAAGAGAGTCAGCAACACAGAGGGGCCCGAAAGGGCCGACGCCTGCCGGAGTCGCGGGATTATTCGCAAGAGACACCGTGGCTCCGGAACACAAAGGGCAATGAAGGAACATGGATGGGTTTTAGTCAGTAGAAGTCTGACACTCCCTCCCGCTACACCCAGAGCGGGAGGAGTCATTGGATGATTTCCCATCCCTAAAAAAAAAAAAAAAAAAAAAAAAGGCTACAATGGGGTCCTCATTTAACATCTCTTGCGGGACGGCTGAGTTCAGCAGCATATGCTGTCAAAATCCGTCACTTTACTGATATAGATACCGCGAGGCTGGTCTATTTTAGTTACTTTCATAGTATCATGTCTTACGGTATCTTATTATGGGGACGTGCTGCAGACATCGAGTCTATATTTATTCTGCAGAAAAGAGCTATCAGAGCCATATACAATCTCCGTCGGCGAGATTCCCTAAGGGAACTGTTTAAGGATATTAATATCATGACAGTACCTTGTCAATACATATATGAAAACATAATGTATGTTCGGAAAAATCTTCATCTTTTTAGCAAAATTAGTGATAGGCATAATTTTAATACTAGAAATCGGAACAAATTAGATCAACCCCGATTCAGATTAGCTAAAGTACACACTTCTTTTATGGGATATTGTGTTAAATTTTATAATAAAATACCACTCGCTATTCTCGAACTAAATGAGAGTAAATTTAAAACATGCATAAAACGCACACTATGTAGACAAGCATATTATAAATTGGAAGATTATATCCATGATAAAAATGCTTGGTTAAATGCTGGTCTTGCTCCACAGCCATAGCCGCATGGATCCACTATATAGTTTTTTAGTTTTTTTGTTTTTTTTTTTTTATACATATAAAATTTGGAAGTAATGCTTACCCTTTTTTTTTGTTCTCCTATAGTATAATGTACTTATTTATTCTTTCTTTGCAATATTGAATTGCTAAGAAGTAAGTTACGCATTCATGCAGTTTCATTTTGTTTTTATTTTTCGTTTTTTAGGTACTTGGCCATTGAAAACCATAGTTTTGTAGTAAAGTAGATTCATTTTTTCAAATGTTTGTAAATGTGAGTACTAAGGAACCATTTGCATATGTAATTAATTTAAGATTTTGTTTATTAAACTTGTTTGACATGAACGAGCGTGGCAGTTGAGAGCTTGTCATGCTCACACAAACGTCTCGCTGATGGTGGCGCGTGTGTTGGATCATTTGGTTCCCTTCAAAATGGTTGAGCTAGATGGTGCTGATACACGCGTCATGTTCGTGAACGGGCGCCGTCAGTTGAGACTGGTCATCTCTTACCTGCCACTGGCTTATTTTATAATCTGTACTTTTTGAATTGTTTTATATACTTTCTTGTTCTTTGCATTGTCCTCACATATAGAAGCGATCAAAGATAATGTTACCATGATTTTTGTATTAAGTACATCAATTGATTTAAAAGAGTGTCCGTGGAGTTTCTTGCACGTTCTTCTCCATAGAGATCTACGCTTTGGAACGTGCAAATAGCTTCATCTTTTTTTGGACCGACCGACCTTGACAATTCAAAAGTGCCTGTAAATGGTCTAATTGAAATAAATGATTGAGTTTGAGAGTTTGAGTTTGTGTGAAATGTCCAAGGATTATTATATATTATATTATATATTAATTTTTTTTTTATTCATTGATATCCCACAGCTCTGCCGTCATAAGAAAAACTAAAGTAACTACACAAAACGAAGTAACCGAATTCCGACATTAAAATAATTGTTTAAGGTCGGCAATCGGTTGCTTTATTTTGTGTATTGACGTCCTTTTTTTCTTTTGACGGCAGAGCTGGGTAAAGGCATCCCCCAAGCCCTTCGAGATATTCTTCTCCCGCGTCATCTCGTCTACAGCACCCATGGTACGTGACCAATACATCTCGTCGCGCCACCTCTTTCTGGGTCATCTTCGATGGTGGCTTCTATTTTCAGATATCCACTGCGTGGAGACACTTGCCCAGTGGTTAGTATACATGCGGTTCAAGTAACTCGCCCAATTGCACTTAAGTTTGGCAGCTTTCTTCCCCACAACTACTATTTAGCCTGTTTTGGAGTGCAGCGTGGTATTCCCTATTCGATTTGCGAGTCTAAAAAGACCACTTTAGCAGAATCAGAAGCAAATCACACTTTTCATACACAATTTTCTCAATCAACCTTGAACCTAATGCGATATCAATAAAGATGAAAATGAAATTTTACAGATTGCTGTATGATTAATAATTCTAAAATTATTCTGGCCGTCCTGTTCTATTTAAACTCAGAATGCTGTGCTCCTAGTTCTCTGGCAGTATTATTCCGTCCGTAACCGTCAGCACACACATTGCTCGCAGAACCTGAGTGAACCTGGTGAGGGTTGCGGGTAGCCGATGGATGAGAGACACACAGAATCGGTTATTGTCCTGCAGTGGACATCCTTAGACTGATATTATGATGATTGTTTCTTCCAACGTACATATAGCTACTTAAAGTTCTGCTCAGCTCCCGAAAGCTATAAGCTTTATGATACAAAATAATAAAACCACTGGCCCGCACATACTCACATTACGACGGAAAAATAAAGCAATAAGAAGTAAAAAACTACATTTTATGACTCAAGACATGTGTCATAAAAAATATAGTGTGTATTGTACCGAGTGATAAATCTTTATAAATATACCCTCGGGATTTTAGGACATCAGCGAAAATAACCAGTGAAAAGTCCAATTAAATAAAGGAGGAACCTTTAAACATCAACCGGGTGCAAATCCAGCTTCAAGGCTGTTCGAAGCGGCGATCGGCGGCGACCTCTCGCGTCCGCCCTGGTCGAATCCATGGTCTATAGCGAGACGGAATGGGACGCCGTCACCTCTTTCTGCGAAGCAGTCATGCTAGCGAAGGAGGTGGCGGAATGGGAGAGGGAGAAAACCTCTCGTCCCGGCCGCCGCGGGAGACGCCCCGGGCGTCGCGTCGGAGGCCACTGTAGGCGCGGGCCTGTGGACACTGAGCTATAGGCAGCTCGCCGTTCGTCCGTCTTATGACGACAGGCCGTGTCGACGGCACGTTCGTGTTCCACGCGCGCTTCAAAGAGTCAGCACACAGAGGAGCCCGAAAGGGCCGACGCCTGCCGGAGTTGCGGGACTATTCGAAAGAGATACCGCGGCTCCGGAACACAAAGGGCAACGAAAGAACATGGATGGGTTTTAGTCAGTAAAAGTCTGACACTCTCCCACCCGCTCCGCCCAGAGAAGAAGAAAAAGAAGGAGAAGTAATTTGATGATTTCCCATCCCTAAAAAAAAAGATCAAAGCTGTTACTAAGAAATACACAGTTTAATTTCGCCAAGCCAAGCAAGTACGGTGATGCGCCACCGGTACAAAACTTTTAGGGAATACATTCATTGTGAGTACAGCTAAGGAGTGGAATTCCCTGCCAGAGTCTGTGTTTTCTGATAGCTACAACCTGGAAGTCTTTAAAGTCAAAAGTGAATACGTTACTTCTAGGCAAGCGTCGACAACATCATCGCTTACTATCAGGTGAGATAGTGGTCAAACGGGTGCCTATCATTCGACGTCGGAATCGAACCTAGGACCTGCACAACAGAAGAGCTTTAGACAAATAGACCAATGAGGCACTATAAGTCTGATAGTTTGGAGGAGTTCCTTATTACCATCAACGAGCGTGAATCCAGACTTCGAAGCAATCTAGAATTTATATTTCAAGATTGTTACTTACTTGTGAATTTATATTTCAATCTTGAATTTATAATTTCAATCTTCCAGCTTTAGGGTAGTTTTTTCAAGAGATCATTTTGTCTTAAAATGCCCTAAAAGGTATGGGTTTCAATAGAACGTGACGCTTTATGTGACAGACCTTATTTAAAAAAAAAATGATAATTATCTCGAATTCAAAAAAATTGTAGTGTAATATTTCCAACTGGGAAAACCTAATTATTGACCTAGTCAAATTGAGTATAGTTATTGTGATGTATTTGATAGCATACTACTACACAAAGTTAATAAAACCCTCGCCAACACGAAAGGGGCGTTTTAATACACTTAGGGCCAGTTTCACCGGTAACGGATAAAGTGTCGGTTAGCCTATTAGGAACTTATCTGGCAGATGAACTAAAACTTTTGGTTTCACATGTGTCGGATAGCGATATCTGGCAGATTTATTAAGTATTTGAGTATTATAAAGTATTAGGGCCAGTTTCACCGGTTACGGATAAAGTGTCGGTTAGTTATCTGATGGATAACTAACCGACACTTTTAATACTATAATACTTTATAATACTCAAATACTTAATAAATCTTACAGATATCGCTATCCGACACCTGTGAAACCAAAAGTTTTAGTTCATCTGCCAGATAAGTACCTAATAGGCTAACCGACACTTTATCCGTAACCGGTGAAACTGGCCCTTATAGTATTATAAGTGTCGGTTAGTTATCCATCAGATAACTAACCGACACTTTATCCGTAACCGGTGAAACTGGCCCTTAATATATTATTGTATTATTTTATCCATCACATTGAAATTAGAAATCCCTTCAGGTCAATTACCTATAATAGAAGTTACAAAACAATTTATATTTCAATAACGTGTAGGTCAGAAAATAGGTATTTTTCAAGTCATCGTTCATTACTGCACTAAGTCTTCCATATCTGGACAAAGGACTCAAAGTGTCACTACATCGACTGGTCCTGCGTCTCGTATCCAGCGGATTTTGGCAGCCTTCACTGGAGAGCCTAGAGCGAGATTTTTCTCTATCGCGATAAAATAAGCGTTCGCATTATGTCAAATCGTACGAAATAAAAAACCAACCAAGTGTGAGTCGATCTCGCGTGAAACGGGTTCCTAACGGATTAATTCTATTTTTAAAATGTTAATTCATGAGCATGGATTTATAGGTTTTCCTGTAGAAAATTGATCAGTAAAAAACTATTTTCTGTATTTTTGGGACTTCAATTGCTGTAGATACTAGGTATGCATAAATAAATATAAATAAATAAATAAATAAACAGTACCTGTCTGCCTACCCTGCGAAGAGAATACTCGTGAAGAGACAAGACTACATAGCGCAGATTTGCTTGCACCGGTACGTCTTTTGTTTAGTAAGATTTGTAGATCTTCAAGAGAAAATTAAGACATACGGGCAAACGTTAGTCAGTAACGTATTCGGTAGACTTGCGTGTCCCTAGTCATTTTGTCATCAGAATTGATGTAAGGCAGCACAGCAGTGGTTTGCATAAAGATAGATGTTCATTTCTGACATCTCTTGCATCTGGTTGCACTACGCAATGTCTTACTCCATTCATTCAATAAATTCCATTGAATGAGTTCTGAGGGGTTACCAGGAATATTTTGACGTATAGTAACGTTAACGTGAGTGAATTTTAAATGTGAAAAACTACAACCCCATAGTATTTTGGTTTAATTTTATGGGACATACACAAGTTATATCAATTAAAAATATGAATATAGTATTTAATTCAAATAAATATTATAAATTATGTGAAACGAGTATCGTAGCTATGGTAAAATTTTACGTACTTACCGTCAAAAATATTCGTGAAAAGTAAATTTTATTTGTATTTTTATTAATTTATAAACCTTAATACCTATCGGAAAATCGCACTCAATTCAACATACTGCTTCTTGAAGGATAAATCACAAGCACAGGCGTATTAAAAGCTAGTCTTTTGAAAAGTCTGCTTATATTCACTTGAATTACATACAATTCTATTATTTACTCCATTCAAAAATATAAAAGAATTCCTTGTCAACACAACTTGAAAGGCCACTTTAGAAGAATCATAATATTAAAACACAACAATTTGCTAAAATTTAATTTTATCATTACCGCATTAGGTTCAAGGTTGACTGGAAAAATTTGACAGTGTCGGGTAGCGTGATGTGCTTTCTGATTCTGCTAAGGTGGCATATTTAGACCCCCAGAACAGAGAACGTCACTAAAATCCATCGATGTCAGATTTGAAATCCAACACTTTACAGTTTATAGCTGCAATCATGTCCTGAGAAAGTACTACCTAAAGGCTACCTATCAAAGAAAAAATGCCGAAACAAATAACAAAACAACGTAACATCAAGATTGGAGTGTCCCATCGACAGCAATTTGTAACGCTCTAAAGAATTTCCATTTCTTCGAACATTTAAAAAAAAAATCTAGACAACACCGTTCGACCTCCTTCGTCCGTTCGTGACAATGAACCTATGACGTCTGACCCGTGTGAATCTGACATCGTGACGGGTCGCGTTCGATTTTCGAATTTAAAAAAAGAAATACGTCACGGGCCGCTGATTGGACAGAATGTGTTCCGCCGGTTGGAAGTAGTCACGAGTTGACTAATTTTCTTAAATTGAATTTTTGGGAATGCACGAGTTTTTTGTATTGGTTTGTCTCACAGATTATCTGTGGTGTACCGACGTACCGAGACTCGTTCACGATTGTCGGTATGACCCATTTAGCTGGGTTCTTCTCACAATTTTGTTGACAGCTTGTTATGGTTTTCTGTGATTACGGCATGAAAATTGATTGATGTGATTTTGTCTCGTCTTACTTGTGTGTCTTTACCTCGTTGGTCTAGTAGTTGCAAGGGCTACTACTGAGTATGACGTCATGGGTTTCATTTTGGTTGTGACGGGCTGGAAAAAATAGTACCTAGGCTTGTGATTAGGATTTCAACTTAGAATTTCTCAGGTGTTTCAAAGCAGACCGAGGTTTGGATAATGCTATGACAGACTGTCAGACTTATTATCATACAAAGCTACGCTTGCCATTGGTCACCCTAGATTCAAATCACCTAGATTTTTTGGATGGGTGACCGTCCCTTGCATATCAATTTCCTCCGTGTCTCGGAAAGCACTTTAAGCCGTTGGCCCTGGCGGTCATTTGTACATCATTGACGGTTTCTACGGGTTCTCAGAAGTCAGAAAATCTGACACCAGTATTGCCAAGGCTTATCATATTCCCCAATTACTCGGTTGTGTGTAAAATACTGGTCAGAAATATATATATTATACTGAAATCTGGCCCCAATATAGTTAGCCTTTTGGCTAAGGCATACTTATCGGAGATCCGTCTAATATAAGAACAGATACCATCGCAAGAGTCACCATAACCGTACCTGGAACGCAAAGGGCATTAGAAGAAACACGGATGGGTTTCAGTCAGTAAGAGTCAGACACTCCCTTCTGCTCCGCCCAGAGGAGGAATCATTCTTTAAAAAGAACAACGGGTTGCACTCCGGGAGTGCCGGCAGAAGTGAAAACTTGAACATTAACGTTGTGCATTTTTGAATCGTCCGTCTTACGAATTTTCGATCAGGTCACTTGTCCTGACGCGAGTTTAATATTTTATACCTATCTCAAAAAAAGTGCTCAACGCCGCTAAAGAAGATTTCACTTCAAAAAAGTTATATTAATTGAGCTATTCTCACTTTGCAGTTAGACAATAACAAACTAACAGTATTATGCGTATTACTTGGTAGCAATTATATCAATCCCCTAATACCGTGCTCATTTATAAGGGAGGCTCATGTCCGGCCCACAGGGTTAATGCATAATATTGTCATAACTGTCACAATTTATCACTTGATCGCGAGAGGGTTATAGGTGTAATGCCGTTCACCCACGATTGGACTATGACGGAGATAGGGGTATATTACCAGTAACTGGATATTCAAAGTAAAGGTGATAAGACGTATTTCTGGGTGTTTTCCTTCATTATTAAATCGGAGGCAGTCGCTACCGGAAATCTTAAGTTCAAAAAGTCTAATAAGCATGTAACGCTTGAAAGGTTTTGGGAATACTTTTATTGTACGTACAGCTAAGGAGTCGAATTTCTTGCCGAAAGCTGTCCTTCCTGGTAGCTACAACCTGAGAGTCTTTAAGTCAAGAGCGAATTAGTTAATGATTACTTCTAGGCATGCGTAGGTATTCCAATCATTGATGTGGTTAACTAACCACATCAATGCTTTCTATAAGATAGGATTGTGATCAAATGTGAGTCTATCAATCGTAATATTTTTAAATATAACCAGTCTTACCAAGGGATAGGTCGTGGTACCCAGTAAAGGCGGAAACCCACCGCGGCGCACGGAGAGGCTACGAACGTGTGTGAGACTTCACCTTGCATGAAAATTAATGAGATTGCCTCCATTGCAACCCACGGCCACGCGACGTATCAATCAATAGACATCATTGGTACATGCGTGGCTTGCTCAAATATGGCACTAACATAGCCCAACGCTGTCAGCGCCATGCACGCTGCGTACGCCAGACACACTATACACGAATATTAAACCATATTTTTGCAAAAAATACCTGCGCAGCCTCTTCGTGTGCCGCGATGAGCCACGTTATATTTGTATGTAAATAGTCGTGGGCATGTAGCGTGTACTGCAGTGGAAACGTAGACCCACGTTGTCAAACAAATGCGCAGGTAAAATGCGCCGTTTGGCCGTGCATAGCGTAGGTACACCGCGGTGGGTTTGCGCCGTACATGTTACGGTTAAAGATATTTTATTTCTCAAAAGAATCACAATTTCACTTATAGAGAAAACACAAATATGTTTATTACAATGTTATCTGCCAGTAAGCGTTGATAAAAACAAAAGCAAATACATATCTCTAACACTCAATTTTACTACAATTCAAATATACTCTCAAATTAAATCTTAATTTTATCTGTTATAAATAAATATGTTGATTTGCGTTTATTACCATGTAAGGTAGCTTAATGTTCGCATTTAATATTTTATACATGTGGTGTTTACGTTTAAATACCTAATTGTTTCACTATTAATTTATACCGCGTGTATCTGACATCGACGCACAAACGATTTCCATGGGTCCAGGGCATGATTCTGGACACCCCAGTGTTGGAATTTTTCGTCGGTTCTTTTCTCTATTTTTAATTTTTTCAAGAGTACCACAAATAGGTATCAGCTCAGCTGAGCTGATATCTATTTGTGGTTTTATTCAGATTGCTCTTTTTAGTGAAAGTTGTTATTAATTATTTTTTTATTAAAAAGTCTCATTGGGTTAGGTCAGAATAACGATTATGAGCAGTCTAAAGTAAAAAACCCTTAAAAAAAAATTAAAAAATGAGAAAAAAGCCGACGAAAAATTCTAAGTCTAGGGTGTCCAGAATCATGCCCTGGACCCATGGAAATCGTTTGTGCGTCGATGTCAGATACACGCGGTATTTAAGCAAGTGTTTCGTATAAGCATTCAGTGTAATTAATATTTTTTGTTGAACCTGAAATACCTAAATAAATTAAAGTACCTTGACTTTAATTTATTAAGGTACTTATTTCAGGAAAGTTTGTGAACACATTCGGACGAAGTTGCCAGTAGTATCATATTATCATCACAGCGCTAATGTTTTCCAGTAACCTATTCGTGTTTATTGTTTAAGTATTTCCTTTATATAATTATATTTATTTTGTTAAGTTGAGTATTTATTATACATTTAGAATGTATGAAGGTTTGTATGTGTATATTATTCATTTTAATTGTATTTGAATAATTATCAATCGCTATTAATTCTCCATATAGCACCTACCACTATTTTCTGCATCACCCAAAGGTTGACTGGTAGAGAATGCCTATGGCATTAAGTCCGCCTCTGTACTTTTGTGTTGAAAGTGTTAAATATATAAATAAATAAAAAAGGTAAGCAACACCGTACCCAATGACTATAATGCCTCGTGGTTTAATTCTCTTTGACCGTACCCTTAGGATTCAAGGCTGGTTGCCAGGCTTTCTGGCTTCTGACTACCTGTAATCGTGCATAGTAACACAGGCGCCGTGGCTTAGTTGGTTAAAGCGCCTGTCTAGTAAACAGGAGATCGTGAGTTCGAATCTCGCCGGGGCCTACATGTTCTTTTTGCAATTATTGCCATCGCAACATTGACTACGTGAGGATTGACACAAGAAAAGACAGGCGTTGCCTCAGCATTGAGCGAAATCAGGTTTCGGGTGATTCATGTTCTTACTTAAGTTGAATGCTCCAAAGGGCTCGCGAAATTCAAATTTTCTAACGTTTTTTGCAATTTACAGGCCTGTGCTAGGTTGTTTGTCGATTAAAATATTATTCGCGGCTGTAACACATATGTAGTTACAGAATTATAATCATCAAAATCATGATGACTATAATTCTGTAATTGCAAAAAACACAAGAAATTTTGAATTTCGTGGGCTGGTTGGAGCATTCACGTAACTGCTCCATCGGTCTAGTGTTCCCATAAACGCGACTTCTGAGTATAGAGTTCTGCCGGTCAATTCTGTTGACATCTACTATAAAAAAATTTGCATGCCTCACGGTAGAATGTACTGGATCCCTCTCTTACTTAACACCATATTTTTGTACCTACATTCATAGCAAATAAATTATTTCATTTCATTTCATCTTGCCGTGATCACTTAGATGGAGTGAACGACAAGTGAGCCGACATTCCATCTTGTTTTATGATTTGGCAACTCACTTGTCGTTCACTCCTCCAGTGATCATAGTAAGATGTCGACAAAATCGACCGTCTGGCTTCCCAAATCGTTGTCACTGGATTTTTCATTTGAAAGTTTAGTAGCAGCTGCTTACTCCAGACAATCACACATTAATTCATTATCCAAACACATTATCAATTTCAACATCTAAAAACAAGATAATCTACCCCATTTATACAATGCCATACATATTGAAATCCTACCTACCCTCGTATTTATGGTAAATCAATTACAATACACACATACACCTGTCAGTCAGGGGTACTCAAAAGGGTTGTTATCAGATCCCGTACCCTTGCGACACCCCTGACGGTTGTAGCGAATTAATTTATCTTTTAATACGATGTGTATAAAATTTTATTTGATTTGAAGGGTCATGTCGTTAGGGTTGGTGCTGATGAGTTTTTCGGCTGATTATTTTTGTTTATAAGAAAAGCTCAGATTGTTTGATAGGCACGTGACTACAATCTCACCAGATGAGCGAAAGCGATGATGTGGTCGATGATAGAGAACGCTTGCCTTAAAAAAATATTTCTTCAATCTCGACTTAAAAGATTTCAAGAATTTATTTACAGTTTGTATATCGAAGATCTAGGCAAAGTAAAATTCTATATGCGAAAATTGACAAAAGGCCAAAATGTTTACATACATACCGTTGTGTTGTCAAACCCATATAGGTATAACCTACACTACAATTTGGGTTTTTTGACAGTCGTAGATCCTGTCAGAAAAGGTCACAAATAAAATTGTGACCCTTTCTGGCAGCTAGGACGACTGTCAGTCTAACCCTCACATCTAAAGAAAGAAATATAATATATTCCAGATAAACAAAACATATTACAAATACAAATACTAATAATATCATACTATTTGGGGGCCGAGTCACCCGCGTCCGTAGGAGAATACCCTTCAGTGAATCCCTACACGTGGTCCCCGGGTGGTGCTAAACAGGTGACACTAACCGCCTCCGTGGTCTAGTGGTTATACCACCTGATTCAGGCCCAGAGGTCCCGGGTTCGATTCCCAGCGGGGGCAAATTTTTTGCTCGGTCTGGTTGGTGGTAGGACTTGATCTAAGTCCGCCTGGCAAGCTACCACCATTATATCTAAGTCTGTCGCCATAACAACTATGTTCACAGCATTGTTGTGTTCCGGCAGTTAGAGGTATGATAGCCAGTTCCTTTGTAAGAGGATTCCGGGTGAAACTCGCTTCCATCTTCGACCTAATCATCACTTTCCATCAGGTAAGATTTGGGCCAAGAGTTTCCCCGTTTTGTATGTAAAAAAATATATATATATCATAAAATAAAATATTTTATTTAAAGATAATATGAAAGAAATTACAAAAGAAAGAATACTATTTATTTAGCATATATATGAAACACGCCCCGTAAATAGCAATAACAATAATAAATAAACATAAGAGCGTCGCTGGGTTGAGACCATAGACTAAAATAGCCAATAAGATGAACAAATATAGCTGCTTTTAACAGAACAAATAATACCTAAACCGCAAGCTGTAACCTATTCGAACCCACGTCGCCATATTGTCTCGAACAATCACTGCGCCCTAAGGTCGCATGAGTCATAGGTATCGATGCATCAGTCTATGACGCCGATAATGTGTCAACTTGTATGCCTACCACCTACAAGTTACGTGTAGGAGGTGGTTTAATTAAAGGTACTATAGCTTTTGCCCTTGACTTTATACGCGTGAACAATGACATTTCGCTTGAAAAATGGTTGATTTTTTTTTATTATTTGGTTTGGCTCTTGACTCTAGTCTAGGCCAGCGATGAGAGAGACAAAGTCGACAATGGAGCGAGCTTACCCAGGAGGAGCCTGTTCGCTCACACTTGAAAGAGATTAGGGTTGTATACGAAACACAGACGCAGGCAGAGAGTTCCACTCTTTTGCTGTGCTCATTATAAAAAAAAACTTTTGGAAATGTTTAGTGCGAATTGGTGGAATAGCAATGGATGGTAGTTTGCATTACGTCTAGATGTCCCATGGTAGAAAGGGGCCTTTGGGACAAGATCGTGGAGGTCTTGGGCGCACTCACCAAATTGTCTGATGAGTAAGGTGAAACTAAAGAGAGTGACAGTTGACAAGGGAGAATGCAAGAAGAAAATTGTTGCGCTAATCACTAGTAATTGCGACAAGGGCAGGAAGATGTTTAAGAAGACGGAAAAGTTAAGTTCGAAGAGAATGACGGGAGCTTGAGTGAGCGTGCGCGAATTCGTGTTAGGTTTTTTTAAACGAGAGCCCCACGCAGTGGCATCATGAAATTAATAGCTAAGTAGGTGATTAAAAACCAATTCATATACAGGTGCCAGTACATCAAGCTACCCGAAACTGACAAATTTTCCCAATCAATCTTGAACCTTATAGCTTCAATGATAAAGTTAAAAATCTATTGAAGAAATTTGACAGATTGTTGTAGCTTGATGGGCTGGCGTCTGTACCAAGTGATTCCTTGACATAAAAATAATTGTTTATTGAACTTAAAAGGAAACGCGGGCGGAGAGACTTTGTATGTAAATAGTCATAATTCGAGGTTTGGCTCTCACCTGTTTCCTTCTTCAATACTGGACAGATTTAAGAGATATTTCATGAATTGGATAAGAAGAATATATTTTGTGCCGCTATGTTTTCTTTTTTGATGATATATTAAACGTAAAAGCACTAGGACCCTCAGAACATGCTCAAAATTGTCCAATAAACTGCTGTCAAAAGAGCCTTACTGAACAAGTTTGGCAACTATTAATGAATATAGAAAAACATAGGGGCACAGTTTATATCCTTCTTATTCAGCTTGTGTAATATCTATTGAATCGATTTAATATTGGAGGAGGAAACAGGCGAGAGCCAAACCTCGAAATATAACTTTTTACATACGAAGTCTACAAGCCCATATTTCCTCTTAAAATGTTGTACAATCAAACATTAACAAATGCAACTGCAAAAGAACAAAGACATTGGAGAGTAACAATCAGTGTCAGTAGTATTTGTTTTGAGTTCTGGTACCCAAGGAAAGATAATAACTTGTGTTATGGGTACCAAGATTATCACGCTAGTTTTTACATGGTTTCATTGATATCCTAGAGTCATGGAATATCAAAAAGAAGACGTTGTATCTATATTTCCAAGAAAGTTTTCGTGTTAGCATTAGTTTTGGCAACACGCGTTACCATTGTTGGTCATCCGCAGCCCTCAGAAGCCCACCTGCAATTGCCAATAGCCTGAGCTGAGTACCAATGGCATAATCCCAAGAATTGCAAGCGATATACCCGAAACAATATGGTAGTTTGCACAACACGTATATACCAGCGGATGTACCCGCTTAGAATGCGAACGGCTCTGGGAACAATTATAATCTATTCATATGCAGTCCGGCATGGATTATAATGTGGATGACGGTGTAGGATACCAGTTAAGGAAGATATAATACATCCTTTTTTATGTTGGGGTTAAGAGTGTGTATTCCGTCCACTAGCGCCGCCAATCGTTTTTTTATGAATTGTGGTAAATTTAAGACACGTAGATAAAAAACCACTCTGTAGTGTTCTGAAGAAATGTATCTATTATATTTTGAGAGCTATTTTTAATACATAACTCATGGCTAAATAGCCAAAACGGCTATTATTGCTAAAAGTGGCCACTTTTAGCAAAAATATCGACTTTGGCAACTATAAATTTATGTTCTAAAGTACAAAACATAACTCTCAAAAAATAATAAATACATTTCTTCAGAACACTACAGAGCGGTTTTTTATCTACGTGTCTTAAATTTACCATAATTAATAAAAAACTATTGGCGGCGCTTGTGGACGGAATACGCCCTCTTAAGCCCGCCTCACATTTCCAACCCCTGCAATTCTTGCTAGCCAGAATCAACAGTGGCGACCACCAGAAAAACGCCGAGCTAATGAAGCCCGACGAGTCCCAGAGAAACGATTCAACTGTCTTGGATCCCGCAACGAAATTAATCAGAAGAGTTCTTAGGGTTCCGCACCCGAAGGGTAATCAACGGAACCCTATTACTAAGCTTTCGCGGTCCGTCCGTTCATCCGTCTGTCTGCCAGCGGGCTGTATGTATTTCAAGAACCGTAATAAGTAGACAAATAAAATATTCACAGAGTGTATATTTATACGGTCGAGTGCCGCTATAATAAGAAATAATGAAAGTTAAAAATTTATTAATTTTCCAATGAAGTTTTAAATTCATTAAGAAGTTTTAACAAAATAACATTTAAGCTTAGTGATTGTTCATTTATGTGATAGAAAAAAGTGTTCTGAATTGAATTACAACTTCAACTCTAAAAAAAAGCAATGCTTTTAATTTTAGAATGGTAGATAACTTGTTTAAAACAATTGACAAAATTTTTACTGAACTGGTACAGGAATGGTAAAGGAGAAATACAGGAACAGGTAACTGAACGAACGAAATTGAATGAACGTATCGACAAATTCTCTGGAGCGGTGTAAAGTTACGAGAGCCATGCATGGGATTGTCACTGTTTTGTGCAATTGTATTGTGTTTTTATTGTAAATTGATTTATTTTTACACTGAAACGGGTATCTGGCACTTTGTTTTTAGATACAGGAGCTGCACAAACTTTATTTATTTATTTATTTATTTAGACTTTATGCACAATAGTGGTACATGGGCGGACTTAATGCAACAAGGCATTCTCTACCAGTCAACCTTTGGGTTAAAAAGACTACTTTAGTTGTTCTAAAACTTGTCATAAATTTTACGTCCCGTAATTTTCATAGATTTTCAGAAATATCATAGTTTCAGCTGAAGAACATCCACAGAATGAAGCAAGAAAACACGTAGATACATGTATATGGTTTATGAAATAAACATAAGATAACTTAATGTTCAAACAATAAAATTGTGTGGTTCACGGTTGCAAAGAATAGGTCCAGCCGGTCGATCCTTTAAACATGTCAAAGTGAAGTGGCTTGGGTGAAGTGATCCCGAAGTGAGCTGTCATGTAATGCCATGCCATTTTAGCAGAATCATGTAAAAAATATTAACCACACAATAGGGTAGATGATTAAAAAAATCTAATTAGTCCGTCAGTTAGATTATCAAAAAATATTTGACCCGTGTTTTTTCTTTTGTTACGGGAACGAAAATTGACGAAGTTACAACGCTTTTAAAATTCTCAATACGTCACACCTTCGCATAATTTTTAGTGAGTCGTGACGTCACGAGCCCCCACTCGCGAGTTTTGATGCGTTTTATCTTTGTCAATATTCATTGATTTACAAAAACAAAAAATACGTGCCCATTATTTTTCAATACTCTAACTGACGGACTAAATAGTTTTGCAATTTATGGATGATGGAATCTAGCCTATTAACAATTATGTCAAATTTCATTTTCATCTTTATCGCTAACGCATTAGGTTCAAGGTTGATTGGGAAAATTTTACAGTGACTGGAAGCGTGATGTGCTTTCTGATTCTGCTAGTGTTATTTTAGACCCGTAGATTCTTTTTTTTTAGGGGAAATCATCAAATGACTTATCCCGCTCTGGGCGGAGCGGCAGGGATTGTCAGACTTTTATTGACTAAAACCCATTCCTTCATTGTCCTTTGTGTTCCGGAGCCGTGGTATCTCTTTCGAATAGTCCCGCAACAGACTCCGGCAGGCGTCGGCCCTTACGGGCCCCTCTGTGTGCTGACTCTCTTTGTGGCGCGCGTGGAACACGAACGCGCCGTCGACACGGCCTGTCGTCAGAAGACGGACAGACGGCGAGTCACCCATAGATCACCGTCCAAAGGCCCGAGACCCGTAGATCCTTGGTTAAATTTGTGGAAATCTCCTTCTGGAAATAATCAGATTATTACAATTTTGAGTAGGGCCTTTCAGGGTTGAGGAATTTGTTCGAAAGAGTCATTGCGGCTCTGGAACGCAAGGGAATTTGAAGGAACATGGCTGGGTTCCAGTCAGTAAGAGTCGGACACTCCCTTCAGCTCCGCTCAGAGCTAGGAGAGGTAATTTGATGATTTCTTTTATATAGGTACAAGGTGTCCCAGAACTCAACGTCAAGCCGGAATCGGTTGATAGGACAAATCATAATATCATCATCTGCCTAGCCTTTTCCCAACTATATTGGGACCGGATTCAGCTGAATACCAGTATTTTACGTGGACCGGCTGCCTACCAGACCTCCACAACCCATTAACTGGGGTAACATGGTAGGTACTCCTTGGCAAGACTGGTGTCAGATTTTCTGGCTTCTGACTTTCCGTAACGACTGCCAAATATCTCCAAATGACAGCCGGGACCAACAGCTTAACGTGCTTTCCGAGGCACGGAGGAAACTCGGTATGTTAAGATGGTCACCCATCCACAGACCAACCTCGGCAAGCGTTGCTTAACCTTGAAGATCGACCTGTGCGGCTGTTATTATTTAGCCACGTTTCCCATACATCATAATAGTTACCAGAAAAATAAAATAAAAAAATCTTAGTCGTAATTTATTTTTTTTTATTACAGTAATTTCTTTGTTTTTGTTTTCGAAAAAGAAAATAACTAAGAATTTGAAACAACAGGTTACACAAGCACTACTCAAGATTACAAAAAAAGTTATTTTTTTTTGCTAAAGGAACTCAAAACCATCATCGCATTTTTCGAAAAAAAGAAATTACCTTAATTTTTTTTTCAAACTGTTGTTATCTTGTGGAAATGTTACAACTTGCTAAAAAGTATAATTTGAATATCATTGAATGCTATGGTACCTTGCTTATAACTGTGCTTTCTCAAGCCAATAAATCTGCTTAACTCATAACGGAAGAAGGGCGCGAAGATAATACTATGTTGTTAGTACAGAAACAGGCCAATTGAGCAACAAGCATGATTAGTGTTATGTACCATACTCGTAAACAGGGGCCATTTTAAATGAAAACGTCTGCTAAAAGAATTTGCTTCGAAGCAGGGATCAACCTTACTCGGAGAGTCGGAGGTGATGTCCGAGCAGACATACCATTTTGTATTGAGCCATCTCGTAGAAGGATATGCATCAAATAGCGGCTCAGCAGTAGGTGGACAACTGGTTCAGCGCAGACGAGTAACGACCATGATAAAATGAACTGTCTTTGAGAACGACTGAGAGATGGTTGAGGTCCAATAAAATTTAAACTGATGTTCTAGTTTCTTTTTAACCTTGTTATATTATTGTAGAACTTGAGGTGTCTAAATACAGTGCAGTTTTCTTACATACTAGCTGATGTGACAAAATTTGTTTTGACAAAAAAAAAATAAGTACCTATTCTCAGATCTACCAAAAAATACAACCGACTTCTAAAAAAAAACACTACAAAGTAAAAAAAATAACTTTAAATTCGGAAGTCGGTGTTTTTGTTAGTTTCTTCGTATTTTGACACCGACTTCCGAATTTAAAGTTATTTTTTAAGATAAGATAAGATAAGATAAGATAAATTTATTTGCCCAAACATGTGTACACATACAAGACTAAAGAAACGTGCATGCAGGATTACAAATAAAGAAAAGGTTCTGACATGTTTGCCACGTATTACGGCGTGCAAATATAGTGCATGTTATAGAATTGATTACAGAATTAAAAATTATATAAAATGTCAATATTAATTAAATGTCAAAGTTACAGTACAATAAATGTCAATCAAAGTAAAATTTATTTATTTATTTATTACAGCTTGGAGGACTTACAGCTTAAATAAACTAAAAATAACAAACAAAAATAGAGTAAAAGTATGCAAATCTTATGTCAAATTCACCAAATCATAAATATAACTAAAAATGTCAAAATTACAATATCCTACTAAAACATACTATCAAATCGAATGCTATGTCAACACAAATCTTAATCTTATCTTCTTTTACTTTGTAGTTTTTTTTTTAGAAGTCGGTTGTATTTTTTGTAAAAAGTTTTTTATTTTTCACTTTTTAGTGGTGCCCCACAACCTAACAACACCACTACAAAATCGCAGAAAAGCAAAATACGCAATTTCGATTATCAAAGAATCATCTAAATAGTCAAATTCCAGCGATTTCGATTTAAAATCCAAAGATCGTAACCGATTTTGATATGATTTAAATGGGACCAATCTGCAAGTATATCCTTTCAGATAAAACAATTTTTTTTCAAATCGGTTCATAAATTGTCGGAGTTATGAGATAACAAACATAAAAAAAAAACACATCCGAATTGATAACCTCCTCCTTTTTGGGAAGTCGGTAAAAAATATAATCATGACACCGGAAAATGGCAAACCGATATATAATCGGAGGAGTTCGATGACAAACATTTGTTTGTCATATATCTATACTAATATTATAAAGTAGAAGAAGAGATTGTTTGTTTGTTTGGTTGAACGCGCTAATCTCAGGAACTACTGGTCCGATTTGTCAAATTCTTTCAGTGTTAGATAGCCCATTTATCGAGGAAGGCTATATATCATCACGCTTAGACAAATAGGAGCGGAGCAGTAATGGAAAATGTGACGCAGACGAAGTTGCGTGGGTCAGCTAGTTAGGAATATATACCTACGTACTCCTATTATCTATACTAATATAATAAAGCAGAAGAGTTTGTTTGGTTGTTTGATTGAACGCGCTAATCTCAGGAACTACTGGTCCGATTTGTCAAATTCTTTCAGTGTTAGATAGCCCATTTATCGAGGAAGGTTATAGGCATATATATCATCACGCTAAGACAAATAAGAGCGGAGCAATAATGGAAAATGTGACGCAGACGAAGTTGCGCGGGTCAGCTAGTTTTATAACTGGTTCAATGGGGATGGGCGTAAGTACTACCCCTGTCTAGCCCAAAGACGAATAGCGTGAGGATACTTATAATTAATTATGTTAGCTGAAACCACTTAACCGATCTTAAGTTATTTTATCTGAATAAAACCTGGGTCTGTGTTTCCTGATAGCTACAACCTGGGAGTCTTTAAGTCAAGAGTGAATAGGTTACTTCTAGGTAAGCATGCTCCATCTTAGACCGCATCATCGCTTAACATAAGGTGAGATAGCGGTCAAACGTATGCCTATCAATAGTAAATTTAAAAAAAAGCCGACGAAATCTGGAGATAGACACGATTTCTATGAAATAGATTTTTATGGCTAAATAATAATAAGCGCTCGAGTCGTAGTGTAAGGTTAAGCTACGCTTACTGAGGTCGGACCGTCGATTGGGGAACATCTTAACATACAGAGATTCCTCCGTGCCTTGGAATGCACGTCCAGTCGTTGATCCCGGCTCTCAGTTGCCCACCTTTAACAGTCGTTCGTGTTCTAAGGAACCATAAAATCTAACACCAATCTTTGCTAAGTAATTATCAATCGTATTACCCAGTTAATGGGTTGTAGAGGTCAGATTGGCAGATTCTACATTATAATCTATTTTACAAAAAAAACATTCTACTTCCAAAAAAACAAACAGCAGCACACCCAGCATCCCAGCATTATGCTGAGAGATGGCCGTTTTGCGCAGATTTGACGCATATCTTCCTAATTTTTTTTCATATATTATTAAACATATTTAGTTGTAATTTTTTGTGTAGTTTTGGTATGCGTCATGTTGACCGCAAATAAACTCTTTTTCTTTCTTTTCTTTCTTTCTTTCTTAAACAATACTCCGCGAAAATACTCTTCAAATAAATACCCAAATAATTTCTGGTTTGCCTTTCTACTTAAAAGAGCTCCCTTTTTTATTTGTGCTGGGTTTGCTCTTGACTCTAGTCTGGGTCAGAGATGACAGAGACAAAGTCTACGTTGGAGCGAGCTTACCCAGAAGTAGCCTGTTCACTCTAACTTTGAAAATATTCGGGTTGTAAGCGTTTGGAAACACAGACGCAGGACGCAGATCCTGACCTGATGATCACGGAACCAACTGTAAAGTCTACTCTCTCAAAGAATAAGCTTGGTAAGCTCGCTCCATCGTAGGCTTTGTCTCTGTCATCTCTTACCTAGACTAGAGTCAAGAGCAAACTCATCTGAAATAAAAAATAAAGAAAAGAATTTTCCGAAACAGGTCGGTCGTCGGTAGGCGAGTAATCGGCGAACATAAAATAAATCCGACTCGTATTTTGAAGTATTTTAAAAATACTGGTATTCAGCTGAATCCCAACGTAGTTACTAAAAGGCTAGTCAGAGAAATAGGAACCACGCGAGCAGAGTTTTAAATAAATGAATTCTAGCCCGTCATCCTAAATAACCTATGCTCTTTAGGGATGTCCAATGACACGGAACTAGGTCGAGAATAGTTCATTAACTCATTCGGTCAGTCAGTCGGTCATTGCTCATTATTGACTGGTCAATTGCTTGATGGCATGTGGAAACTCACGAGCGACTATTGCGTCGAGCTTTTAATACGGAATTCGATTTTGTGAATGGAGATTACGGTAAAGCTTAAAGATGATTTCGATCGGTGTAATTTCTTATTTTTACCCGATTGCCCCAGATTAATGGTTCCTATTATTTTTCGAGACTATTTATGGTGTACGTTTCTCTATTTCTTCAGCACAGGAGTGCAAGGATGCAGCCTATAACCGCTGAAAAGATTTTAACAAATGAGCTACTTACATGAATTTAAAAAAATAAAACAAGATGGGTGTCACCGACCAAGTGAGGTTTAATTATTTCGTGGCATACTTAATAATGTTGAGAGCAAATTTTATTTTACAAATGTAATTATTATTCCCGAAATTAAGTCACTAAAATGTTGAAACAAAAACTTGTAGGTATCAAAAACCCGACTGCGAAAAGCGACATAAAAATCCAAACAAATCTGATGCACTTGGTGACACCAAGTATCTGATTAAATAAAAAAAGTTGCTACCAACTGCATCAGATTTTGGCTTCCAGGAGCAAAGTTGGGAATATTGTAGCTGTATGTGCTTCAAAAAATTGCTCGACACTTTCCCGTCCCGTATTTTCCACTCTATCCTAATAATAACCTCACAGATTAATGAACATACAGAAACCATACTAATAATTATTATTTTGACCTTCCTTTCTAATTGCGACATTTAATAATTAATAGTGTATGGACTGCCATTGACATCTATTGTTTTAATCGTGAGCTAGTTTTTGCCTCCGGGCGTTGCTTGCGTTTGACTTGTAAGTGATTGTAGGCGTTCGATTGCAACATATTGAGATAATATCGCACCCTAGTACAGACTTCATCGCGCATATAAAGCTTCAACAATCTGTAAAATTTCTTTAACAGATTTTCAACTTTATTGCCATAGTGATCGGGTTCAAATTTGAATGGGAAAATTTGACAGTTTCGGTTAACCTAATTTTCTAGCGCCTGCACGTATAAAAAGGCCACTGTATCAGAATCAGGAAGCACATCACGCTACCGGTCACTATCAAATTTTCCCAATCAACTTTGAAACTAATGCGTTAGCGATAAAGATGAAAATGAAATTTGACAAATAGTTACTGTTGTGTGATTAATATTATGATTCTAATTTGATTCTCCAAAAGTGTCATTTTTAGCCACACTGTACCTGTAGATTAGCGGTATACATAGTATAGGACTTACCACGAAATCAAAATCACACATAATGCATGGAGCCGTTGCTATTTCTTCGCGATTTCAGTGCCGCTAGTCTATTCTGTAAATAACCATTTCGATATCGACTTCACCTGAGTGACTAAGCTTACAAAGTGAACTTTATTTCACAAATCATAAGGTCTTATATTTATACGAATTTGAAACTCACCTCGGATTCCGCTGTCGAGACACTAAAATGTTGTTACAGAATAGCACTGCTGGCCCCATAGTAAAAGTTGTTCATAATAAACAATGACCCCTTAAAACACAAAGACGTAGGTAGACATGGGCTTTAGGTCAGCCGTACTCAATCTTTTTTCTCTCTAGGCTCCATTGCTCTTCTCTATTACTGTCTTAATGAACCGCAATCACCGTCAGTAAAATAAAATTCTACCTATTATAATAGTAATTTGCATGAACGGGACTTTTGGATTTGTGACAAAAGGACTGTTTTCATATGACAGGTCAACTTTTGCATATTAATAGTGCTTGAGGAATAGTTTTTGCATGTGATGATGGAAATGGGGGCGTAAGGAAATTAAACAAGAAAATGCAGCAATAATCGAATATATTGGCGACCATGCGCCCGGCTTCAAATCAATACAAGGAATGTCCTATCAAAACACTTCAATTCTTTTTTCATTCATAATTCAAATAATCGTTATTCTTTTTCAGTGACCATTCCAACCCTTTTGCAACTCTTATAAAGCCCTGAACCAATAAGTATTTTACCCCCTGGACACAACCTTCACAGTACATACATATTTAATAGACATTCCACAGACATATAAATAGTAGCAGACCAAACATTCGCTAAAATTTGCGTAGCCATTACGCACACATAGGGAATGTTGTCATTACAGGGCCGAATTAGGACCGGTTGCCGGTATTATCTAACGATAATGAAACAATCCATACCTATACTTTCTGAAAATCCGTGAAAATCGATATTTTCTGGGTAAATTAAATATAGATTACTTATCAAAAGTCTTAACGAATAGAACCACCCTCTATTCCCGTGGTTATTGTTAAAGGCGACTAAGGGAATATTTTAAGAGGACGATGGGCAGCAGTCCACTCTTCACCTTTTGACGGTGTTTACAAACCGTTGACGTATGTCAGTATCAGCTAGAAGAACCGGCACTGCAGTTATTAACCCGCATGCCCAGTTTTGTAGAACCGAGAGTCAAGGTATTAGTATGTCTGAAAGCTAGTTTAGGAATAAATCAGGATTTGTGAAATAAAAGTAATGTAATTCAAAATTCAAGCATTTATTTCAATTAAACCATTTACAGGCACTTTTTAATTGTCAAGGTCGGTCTGTCCAAAAATTTTAAGCTATTTGCACGTTCCAAAGCGTAGATCTCTATGGAGAAACTCCACGGACACTCTTCTATCTTACACTCTCATAATGCTTACATATGGAGTAAATTCGTTAAACAGTGTAGGAATTGCTCCGGGACGTAATGTTGTTCGATCAAATGATTCTCAAAATGCTTTGAGCAAAGTACACTTGAAGGTCTTGGTTGCCAATCCTGGAGTTTCAGGTTTTTAATCCAGGCATTCCGTAAACTTTCATCCTTAGGAAACCTGGAAAAATATTAGTATGCTCATTTATTGCCTGCTGAATGAAAATTCATCGTTATGTGAGTAGCCTATACTGTATTTATACATATGCCTATGTTCTCCATAACACAGACACTGGGTAACATAACATTGATTTTATAATTTATTTTTTATAATAGCATGACATGTGTACATACACTGAAACTACTACAGGTATTTTGAAATTGTATCACCAAAAAAGAATAAAAAATCAGACATTTAACTGAGGCTTTATTTGATAATTCAATGGAAATAAATATTTTACATACAACAAATGCAATTAACTAGTTTCGCCTTTGTTGCCGAATTCGTCCCTGACTAATTGAACAGGTACTTGAGCTGTCACTTGATGCCACTTTCTGACTATTTTGTCCTTGTTATGGTTTATTTCTTTAGTTTTAGGTACAAATCGCATCTTTGTTAAAAACTGTATGTAAAAAACGAATAAACAGTATCGAAACATTTGAATTCAGTAAAGAAAGCACTAAGATTTCCCAAAACTTACCGATGATAGGTCAATCCAGGTGTTTTGTGGTAGCTAGCACTGTCACAGCGATACGCACAGCACTTTACCATTTTATTTTACCGTCCTTGTGTATTTTATGTCCCAAACAAGTAATATTTTATTAATTTTAACACGATTGAAACAGAACGTATGTAGCTTATCAATATGGCGGCGCGGGTTAAACAAGCTACGCGTCAAATTTTGTCTATGTATGAGTCAGTGTGACAACACGTGACAGAACGAGACACGCTTATGAAAAGTCACTTAGAAAAAAAAGGATAAAGAATCATACCATATAAAAAAATATATCTACGTATTAATGTTTGGTCTGCTACTATTTATATGTCTGTGAGACATTCAATAAATATAGCACCAATAATGTCTTATTTATTTATTTAAGTACACACAATATACTTAAAAAGAAAATTTTGTACTAAGATAAGAGCACAAAGGTACTGCTTATTTCAAAAGAAATTTCTACCAGCAGACCTGCGATAGAAGAATTTAATAAGAAATGTAGACACAGTGTGTCAAAAAGCAGAGAAGAAATCTTAAAACAAACTATAGGTAGGTACTAACTTAACTAAGACAAATTATAATCTAAGTAAATAGTACATACACATAAAATTACAATAAACATACAAACAAATATATTATACCTACACAAATAGATTTAACTAAACATATTATAATGATAGTAAATTAATACATAGGTACTTATAAAAAATGTCGTAGGCTACAGGGCCATCTCAAAGAGATGTCAGCGTAGTTGACGGGTCCCGCTAGGGTCAGTGCCTGCCAGGGTTGCGGAATTTGTTTGAAAGAGTCACCGCGGCCCTGGAACGCAAAGGGTATTAGGAGGAACACGGATGAGTTTTAGTCAGTAAGAGTCTGACACTCCCTTCTGCTTCACCCAGAGCGGGAGGAGTCATTTCCACGATGAAGTGACATGACCTCCTAACTGACATTTTGGCGATTTTAAGTTTTTTAGAAAATTAGAGTTGAAATAATCGTATACGTGAGCTGAACCGTATACCATTATCTGTTTTTGCCAGCTCACGCAAATGATTTTTAAACTCTTTACGTAAAAAAATTAAAATCGACAAAATGTCAGTTAGGAGTTCATGTCACTTCATCTTCGATTTGATGATTTCCCATCATTAAAAAAAAGGCTGCAGGGCCTACGGAAAGGCTTGACGGGCCACTCGAGTCCCGCGAGCCGCAGGTTGAGTATAGCCGCTCTAGGGCTATAAACAACCTGCCGGAGTTGCGGGAATATTCTAAAGAGATACCGTGGCTCCGGAACACAAAGGGCAATGAAGGAACATGGATGGGTTTTAGTCAGTAGAAGTCTGACACTCCCTCCCGCTCCGCCCAGACCGGAAGAAGTCATTTCATGATTGCCCATCCCTTAATGGCCAGTATGCCGCGGCCATCGAACTAAAAAAAAACACACAAATCGGATCAGAAACCTCGGAGTAATCGGTGTACAGTCGAAACTGTCAAATTTTCCCAATCAAATTTGAACTCTATCTAATAGCAATAAAGTTGAAAATATAACAAAGAAATTTGACAGATTGTTGAAGCTACAGTCGCCAGTAGTACATCAGGCTATCCGAAACTGTCAAATTTTCCCAATCTAATTTGAACCCTATGTTATAGCATTAAAGTTGAAAATATAACAAAGAAATTTGACAGATTGTTGTAGCTACATTTGCTGGCGTCTGCACATACATAAATAAATACCTTTGAATTGAGAACCTCTAAGT
Source organism: Ceramica pisi (assembly GCA_963859965.1). Lineage (NCBI taxonomy): Eukaryota > Metazoa > Arthropoda > Insecta > Lepidoptera > Noctuidae > Ceramica > Ceramica pisi. The sequence goes on from OY982555.1 coordinate 6,231,800, forward strand.
CTGTCGCCATAACAACAATGTTAACAGCATTGTTGTGTTCCGGCAGTTAGAGGTATGATAGCCAGTTCCTCTGTGTTAGAGGATTCCGGATGAAACTCGCTTCCATCTTCGGCCTAATCATCACTTTCCATCAGGTGAGATTTGGTCCAAGAGTTTACCCGTTTTGTATATAAAAAAAAGAAAAAAAATTAACAGTAATAAAACTGTTATAATTCCCACAGATGTAAAAACTCGACACATACGTTTTGCAGGATGTGCCATGGAGCGAGTTTTTACCTTTTAAAGATGGGCATAGTTCAAGCGTATTCAGGTGCGTTCTGGCCAGACTGGTCGTGGCACATAGTTGGGTAAGGGGCATTTACTTGAAGTTTAGTGTTTTATTTGTGTCTTTAGGCTTGTATGAAAAAGGGTCAAGGCAGAACAGTGAGTCTGTCAGTGACTTTGAACTGTTCAACACAAATGTAAAGTTGATGAATCTATACTAATATAATAAAGAGGTAAAAATGTTTGTAAGTTTATATGTAGGGGGTAATCTCAGGAACTACTGGTCCGATTTGAAAAATTATTTCAGTGTTAGATAGCCCATTTATCGAGGAAGGTTATAATATCATCATGCTAAGACAAATAGGAGCGGAGCAATAATGGAAAATGTGACGCAAACGGAGTTGCGCGGTTCAGCTAGTAATAAATAAATGTCTTCCGTGTTTTATGTTTAAGCGCTTTTGTTTCATGTGACGAATCGATAGCACTTGTCAATGCTAGTTTTAGGGTTCCGTAACCAAAGGGTAACCAACGGAACCCAATTACTAAGCCGCCGCTGTCCATACGTCGTCCGTCCGTTCTGTCTTATATAATTAAGTAGGTAATTGATTCAGACCGCGTGAAGCTTAACTGAAGAAATAAGACACTGAATAAAATAATTAAAGTTTGCAAAAGCCTTTCTTAACATAAGCACTAAAGTAGAATAATCATGCCCTAAGTAAGTAAATAGTACCGTTCGCCTCTCAACTCATATTTTAACAATAAAAAACTTCATAATTCACATGACTAATAAGTAAAACCCATTTAAAAAAAGAACACACCACTACCCACATTTTATTAAATCATCACATTTTTTTTTCAACTGACATGACTTAACTTGAATTTCGAACGCATTATTCTACCTGGCCAGTCAGCGGTCGAAATAAAAAATGTTTGTAACAGCGGGGAATCGAACCGAGGGATACCACACAGCGAACTAAACATAATAAGCGGTAATGGACGTTGATAGGACATAATAAAAAATGTTGCCCAAAACATGTTTCGATACAAGAATTTATTAAGTAGTTGCGTTTAGATGGAAAATGTGGGAGCTTTGAAGTTGTAGGATGAATGTGAGTGTTGCTCGTGCTCGCTAGTAGACTTTTAGGCAAAGGTAACAATGAACATTCATCCAATTTTAGTAACCGGTGATTTGGCAGATTTAAAAATAAGTGTTCGCTGATAACATGTATCGATTTAGAATAGATAAAATGTTACAATTATGATAAGGATTTTTTGCGTAGAAACTGATACAGGTGTTGGAAATACCTATCTGCCATTCTATCAATGTTATCTCTAAAAGTAAATCCAGTTGAACACTAGCGAAGCTGCGGGGATAATATATAATTGTTGTAGGTATTAGGAAAACATTTATCTGCTGTTTTTCCAATGTTACTGAAAATAAAATGGTAACTTTACAAAATAAATCGAATCAAAATATAAATTCGTTTCAAACTTCAAACGACCGTGCACAAAACAGCATAAACGTTAAACGAAGAAAAAAAACACAATCATCAATTTTTCGAATTTCGAATTCGCATTCCGTTTATTGTAACGTGCGTTTAGCCAGCGGGCGTCGAATTTATTTGAACGTTCCAAATGATTTCGAATTAGGAACGTATCAATTTTTAATATGCTAACTTTTTAATGATTATCGGGCTTTTTGGACTAAGCTGAATTTATTGAGCCTCAGTCACATTGAGAATGTTAAACGCATTTCTGTATTGGCAGATTTATTTGTATGAAATGTTTTATGGATTCGTGTTATGGATATTAACGGGATTAGAGTTTTTATTGCAGTCAACAGTTTGTTTTTTTTTTGTTTACGTGATTCCGGGGCACATAACATGGGTACCTTTGACAAATATAACATTATTGTAATTTTATTTGTTCGTCTAAATAAATGGCTATAAGCGGAAAACGTGACAGGTTACGTCTACGCAAGCGTGCTCCATCGTCGACCCCATCATGGCTTTCCATCAGGTGATGTTGTAGTCAAACGTAAGCCAATGATTAAACAAAGGCAGTTCAGGAAAAAAAAAAACGATATCTATACCAATATTATAAAGCTGAAGAGTTTGTTTGTTTGCTTGCTTCCTTGAACGCGCTAATCTCAGAAACTACTGGTCCGATTTGAAAAATTCTTTCAGTGTTTGAAAACCCATTTATTGAGGAAAGCTATAGGCTATAATAGGAAAAATTTGACGCAGACGAACTTGCGCGGGTCTACTAGTATTTTATAAATTCGATTTCAGAACTCAGACAATTTGTACAAAAATAAATATTTTTTCTTATCCCATACTGTCCCAGTGCTGGGCAAAGTCCTTCCAGATATTTTTGTGCCTAGCCAGCTCGAACCAACCCGTGCAGTAGGTGTTTAGGTCATCTTGCCACCTCTTCCTCGGCCGAATGTTACACAAATTATTAAAAAAAACTCGCGATTCGCAAATATAAAACAAGCCTTATAGTATTTATATGCAGATTAGAAAATATTTCGAGATTTCGTTCCGTTTCTTAACACTTAATTCCTTTAATTTTATTGTGAAAAGAAATAAAAGTTGTTGACATTATTATAGACTACTGTTTTATGGAACGATTTGAATATTTATTGTTCCAATTTCGAAATTGACGATCGTTTTGAATGATTCGATTTTTGTTATCTGCCAGTTCTTAGTATTTTGTATTTGACCGTTTAATTTAAATATGTGTTTGATTCATTGTATTCACGTTTAGTGGGAATATTATCTGATTGCACGGTTGAGATTGATAATAATAAGTAATTACTAATGGAAGTAAACTGTTTTCGGAACAAATTTCTGAAAAACTTTGTAAACGTGTGCAGACGTCGATGTGTTTCTGGGAACTCGGAAGAAATTTATGTTACAATTTTAGTACTTACTGGTTGAGTCATATCCATAGTGGCATTGTACCCTTCTCTTAGAAGATAAAAATATCTAACTAGCTCTGTTAATACCTATCATTTGCCTTTGTTTTAAAATGGTGTGTGATTTGCACTCCTATTACGTTAACTTCATGTTATAATCCGAAGGATTTTGATGTAAGTACCCCAGACAATCTCAGACATTCCTCAGGTGGGGTTTCTCAGGTGGCCCCGGTCTACAGTACCTAGGTATATGTGTGGCGTGGCTCCGTTCCGCAGCGACAAGCACACAAGTTCTTGCACCGCAAGTAGGTAGTGTCACGCAACCATACGCAACCATAAGGACCCTAAGTACCTTTAAGGTCCTTGAATGACCTTATGATTGCGTAAGCGAATGCTGTTACCGCTTCTGAGTACAGTGCCAAATATGAACTTTTGTAAAACTATTTGTCGTCGATTCGCAAAGAAGAAGTATGGTTCTTCCAATGATATATAAAACTATAGATACGTTGTCCGCACTCTAAAATTACAACATGAAATGAAGCCAATTGGCCACATCGCGCTTAGTTACGCACCAACCTGTCGCGCGACACTACGTTTGTTTTGATGTCAATTTGACTATTAGGTACTTATCCTGTGACGTATTGTATATGTAAAGAAAATACAGATCTTATTTTTTAATTAACAGATCGCTATGTTATGCCAGGAGGCGTACAAATATTGTGTGCATATCTAGCTTAGAATTACAAATTAAAATGTATTAAAAACTTTTGTAAAATCACGCGTAACGTAACTTAAGATGTATATTTATCTTCCTCTAGCAACAGGCATCCCGCCGTACGGTGACATATTTTCTTTCCCTTTCTTCATGCGTATTAGTAGCTATCTAGTATTTTTGCCGTTTTTAAGCGCCGTGATGTTGGTTTATGACGTGTCTATATATAATACGTCATTGGGTTCTTCCATAAGTTTGACAGTTTTTAGGTAGACAACGTAACTGAATATTCGTCGCAATTTAATTTTCCATTGATTGTGTTACGCGATCAACCCGATTACCTACTATTTTTCACAGCTTCCTCAAAAGTTATGTTTCAGTATAAAGGGCAAAGGTTTGACAAAAGTCCAGCCAGAACAAAAATGATCCAAAAGAAAGAAAGTAGTTATTAAAGGTGCCTATAGGGGCGAGTTCATGGCCCTATACTTAAACCAAGTATTCATTTCAGCTTCAGACATGACACCATCAATTTATAAAGGATACCTAATATGTATCTAAATCAATACGTAGCTAACAGACCAGACATCAATTAACGTCCACGCGTATCCATCAATAAAATATTTTACAAATGTCATCCCGCGGCGGCCATTTTAAAAATTCAAACATCGAAAACAAAATCGCGCGTTTCTGTGTTCGTGAATTTGCGTATTCTGCCCTCGGAAGCTAAAAAGGAGTATCTCAAAATTTTAAAAATTACATTTGCGACATCGGAAACCCAACTTAAATCTTTCGAAATTCGATGGTTAGTCGAAAATACGGTTTTTTATTGGACTGTTTAAAACAATATTTTCCATGCTTAGGTATTTATAATTATTTAAAAGCGATTTTTTTTTCTTACGCAGGTCACCCAGTTTTTCTATAATGAACGTAGGTGTTCAAGTCACTCTCGTGTAGGTAGGTAATATTGCATTAATTTGGAGGATAGGTAACAGCGATAGCGGATATTCTTGCTATGTACCTATTCTTATACCTAATAGAATTAGTACCGGATCTTGTTGGCTCGCTTCTGTCTGGTGCAACCATAGACTTCTGCTCTGGCGCCATAGTGTTGTCAGCTTACGAAAGTGGGAACCAAAGACATGATGATAGGTTTTGGTTCAACACAAATTCTTGTTTCTCAAAAATCAAGTTCATTGAGATACCGCCTTTTAACTTCGGAAGCCAGTATTTTAGGCGCGTTCGCTTTAGCGTTCATTTGTGTTAAATGTCTCGGCACTAATGGCGCATCAATGGCGCACAGATAAGGAACGCGCCGTAATTAACACAAATATCGACCTTTAGCCATTGAAAAGCGTTTACAACGCCATATTTTTGTTGTTCTATAACTTATTGGGAGGGCGGTAATGATTTGGAAGGCTGTATTTTGTAAGGGAGGTGGAATAGGGAAGTTTGATTAGGAGTTCAATGCAGTGTGTTAAGATACTGTGGTGACTAGGCTGCTACAATGTTTTATACTGCCACAAAATTGGAGCCGCAGTTCGGTTGTGAAAACGTAACAAACAGAGGGACAGTTTCTTTTGCATTTTTACCCCACATGGGGTCCCACATCTTTTTTATTTTTTTATTTGAGATGGTTTTGCTCTGGACTCTTTGTCTAGATCAGAGGTGACAGAGACAAAGTCTACGGTGGAGCGAGCTTATAACCCAGAAATAGCCTGTTCACTCAAATTTTGAAAATATTAGGGTTGTAAGCGTTCGGAGTTCCACTTCTTTGCTGTGCGCATTATGAAAGACGCTTGGTAACGCTTAGTGCGAATTGGTGGAATAGCAACAAGGTAGGGATGGTAACTTGCTGTGCGTCTGGATGTCCGATGGTAGAAGGGGGCTGGTGGGATGAGGTCGTGGAGTTCTTGGGCACACTCTCCGAAGTACAATCTGTAGAAGACCGACAAGCAGGGAAACTTGCGGCTTAATTTAGTCGCTAGTCGCTTGGTTTTAAGATTTTTTTTTATAGCCCTAGGCTGGCCCTTAATTTTATCAAGGCCGCCACAATCAAGTCCGGTTAATTAAGCACTAGAGAACCTCATAGGTTGATCTGCGATAGTCCACAGATTAAAAAAAAAAAAACCAGCCCTGCAGCTAAAGTAAGGCACACCTACCTATACTACTCCGGACTTCGGACCTTCGGTTTACACCTGCTTACCTATTAGACCCAATTTCTCCCAAAATAGGACAAAACGATTAATCGAATAGAACCATGAATCATTTTCAAAGTAAACATCTTGAATCGTCTATAATTCATGTCATCACTATTCTACATGACGAAGCGTTTCGAACTTCAAACGGTCACGATTTGCGTTCTATATTCGAAAATTTGAAAACGTCTGCTTTATTTTGTTTGACAGCCATTGCTGTTTCTGTAAGGATAGCTGAAATATTTCATGAGTCAAATCAAGCAATGGATGCTGTATTGTCAGATGATGTGGTATGTTTTTTTGTAATTTGTTCCAAAAAGTTTTTATAAGATGTGATGATTGTAAGCTTGTTTAACAAAAGATGGCCGCTTTTACTTTTGCTTCAAGTAGGTACTTATTTTTTTGTGTAAATTATCGTTATGTTTGCTTAGAAATTAATATGAGACGTTTAGAAAGAAATTTAAAATAACAAAATAGTAAATTGCAAGTCAAAGGTTTATTTAAAAAAAGGTAAAAAGGCTTAGTTTCCAGAACATAAATTCTGACAAAATAAAAGTGACGAAAATTTACCATCCAATCGCATCACTAGACTTGCGTTTAATTTGTGACGAGTAAGTACTTAATTAATTTTTAAAAACTAGAGGTAAGTAAATTTTAACAAAACATGCTGTTCTGTATTTAAGCATGTCACCGGTAAATGACAGACTACGTAAGATTGTAATAAATCTTGATTAGATTATATTTTCTCGATATATTATGAAAAAAATCGTCTTGTTAGCAATGATATATAAAACTATAGATACGTTGTCCGCACTCTAAAATGACAACATGAAATGAAGCCAATTGGCCACATCACGCTTAGTTACGCACCAACCTGTCACGCGACACTACGTTGTGTACGTGTTTTAATGTCAATTTGACTATTACTTATCCTGTGACGTAACTGAAGATGTATATTTATCTCCCTCTAGCAACAGGCATCCCGCCGTACGGTGACATATTTTCTTTCCCTTTCTACATGCGTATTAGTACCTATCTACACTCGCGAGCAACCAAATCGACTCAAGCCTTGACGGCGCACATATACATTGATTTTCCTAAAACGATAAATGGTAATTATAAAAGTGATATGTCAATGTCGTGTATGGCTCGAACACCCGATCCCGCGGGATTAAAGGCCTAGCCTATGCCCGCCCGCCGCGCACCCTTGCGGGGGCGCCGCGAATTCCTCTATAGTTAGTTTAGTTTAGTTAGTTCGCTTGTTACACACATCTCCGTAAATTGCATTCCTTGTTTTCGCTCACCCATGGATACTACACCAGAAGAAGCCGTTCAAGTTGTTGCCTTGTTGCAACAAGGGTTAAGTCAGCGAACAGTCGCTGCCCAGCTCCACTTGAGCCAGTCTTCTGTATCCCGAGTATACAGACGGTTCCAAGAGACTGGTGCCTTCAATCGGAGACCAAGAACAAGCCGCCACCGGTGCACTTCAGAGAGAGACGACCGCTTCATTGTCTCAACCTCGCTGCGCAATCGACACCTTACGGGCGTTGATGTGCAGCAAGAACTGAGACGTGTACGACAAGTGGCTGTCAGCGAGTGGACAGTGAGAAGACGCTTGAAAGAAGCCAGCTTGACGCCAAAAAGACCTGCAACGGGCCCTAAATTGACTGCAGGCCACCGACAAGCGCGCCTTCAATTTGCTCGAGAGCATCTCAATTGGAGCGTTGCGCAATGGCGATCGGTCCTGTTTACTGATGAGTGCAGAATGTGTCTGCATGGCAGTGACAGGAGAGGCCGAGTCTACAGGCGTCCGGGGGAACGATTTGCCCAATGTTGTTTCGCTGAAACAGTGGCATATGGCGGCGGTTCTTGCATGATGTGGGCTGGTATTTCTTTAGAGGGAAAAACCGAACTTGTTTTCGTACCTGGGGGCGGCCGAGGAGGCGGGCTAACAGCAGATCAGTACATCACCGACATTCCACTCGATCATGTTGTGCCCTACGCAGGGTTTGTCGGTGAAGACTTCGTGTTAATGCACGACAATGCCCGCTGCCACACGGCACGAGTCACTCGACAGTTTTTGCCTGCCTGCGCTCAGTCCTGACATTAATCCCATCAAGTACTTATGGGACGAGCTTAAAAGAAGAGTTCGGGCCAGGAATCCAGTCCCTTCAAGCGTAGACGAGCTAAAGACAGCATTATTAGAGGAGTGGGACGGCATTCCTCAAGAAAATGTAAAAAAATTGATAAGGTCAATGAAAAACAGACTGCAGGCTGTAATTAGGACTAGAAGGGGCAATACGTAGTATTGACTTAAATAAATTAATGTTATTTTTAAAAATTTTTGTTTAGTTTGTAAAATACGAGACCCATAACCCTTTTTTCTAAATTCCCGTTTTTCCTACTCTTGCGTTCAGACATCATTTATTTCAGAAATGATGGATGGATCTCAAAGATAATGATATCAAATAAAGTTGACATCTTAAGCTTTCGAATGACATATCATTTTTATAATTTCCATTCATAATTTTAGTTGTATCAATGTATGTGTGCGCCGACAAGGCTTGAGTCGATTTGGTTGCTCGCGAGTGTAGTATCTTCGCCGTTTTTAAGCGCCGCGATGTTGGTTTATGACGTGTCTATATATTAATACGTCATTGTTTATTAGTTTATAATAAATGCCATACAAATTAAATAGTTTCCAATATATCCGTGTCTTATTCAGAAAAAAAAAGTGTTCACGCGATATTTTAAAATCTTACAATGTTTGCCATTTTCCGGTGACATATAGGTACATTTTAAAGATATAAAAAAATATCGATTAGAAAACCATGTTAATTAGGTACCTATAATTCTATTTACCAAATATGTTATATTATAATCTAAAGATGAGATTTTTGTTTGTTGCACTTCGATGCCCTAAGCACTGAACGAAATTTTTGCACAGAGATAGCAACTATGTAAGTAGTTGTTTATAGGCACTTTAACGCGAGTAACACTGCAAGCAAATGGTAGTAAATAGTAGATTTATTTTCCGCGAAGCATCGGTGCTCTATTTCAGTTTGAAGGGCATAAAATATGCCTGTGTATTTCTAGTGCTTAACACCTGTTTAAAGCTAGAAATTAAATACGAGCATAATGCAAAAAGAACACGAAGGCCCCGGCGAGATTCGAACTCACGATCTCCTGTTTACTAGACAGGCGCTTTAACCAACTAAGCCACGGCGCCTGTGTTACCCCTAGGTATTATTTGCAAGAACTTGCAAAATCGGTGCTCGTATACTGCTTATTAATGCTCGTCGAGGTCGGTCTGTTATGTAGAGGGTTTTTTTAACCGACTTCCCAAAAAGGAGGAGGTTCTCAATTCGGTTCAGCTAGTTTTTTTTTTTTTACTTATGTTTGTTACCTCATAACTCCGTCAATTATGAACCCATTCGAAAAATTCTTGTTTTATCTGAAAGGATATACTTGCAGATTGGTCCCATTTAACCAAATGACAGCCGGGACCAACAGCTTAACGTGCTTTCCGAGGCACGGAGGAAACTCGGTATGTTAAGATGGTCACCCATCCACAGACCAACCTCGACAAGTGTTGCTTAACCTTGAAGATCGACCTGTGCTGCTGTTATTATTTAGCCACGAGCTCCTCAATAAGTACTAACCTATGTCGTCGCTTAAGTTCTAACACGGATGTCAAAATCTGTTACTTTTCAGGAGAGCAAATATTTTTTTTATATTTTAAACTTTCATGCAGCACGTAACTCAGTTTTATTAAATGAGTTACGAGCTTTTGCCTGGGAAATAAAAATGCTGCAGTTTTCTTTACAAAACTGACATAGGCGATGATTTTCTGTTTTGAATAACGTCTTGCCATTGGTCCAAAATCTTGTGTTTGATTTGTCAAACAATGCGTCCTGCGATTTTCTATCGTATCACATAAGAAACGTATTTATTTCGAAATTTAACTTCCGCGGTATTAGAACTTAAGTTTACTTCTCCATAGAGTTCTACGCTTTGGAACATGCAAATAGGCTCATGTTTTTGACTGACCGACCTTGAAAATTCAAAAGTGCCTGTAAATGGTTTAGGTATTTGAAATTTACGTTTTGATTTTTTTGTTTAATACATTGCGACTAGAATTTTGATGCCTTAAAGTACGAGAATAAGTCTCTTGGTCAGAAAAAAAAAAACTGTATTAAAAATAAGAGTACCTACGCCACAAAAGGTCTACGAACACAAACTGCAATATAACAATACAATGTGACGACACTGCTGACATAAATCAATATTGTCAAACGCAGGTAAGCGATGACCTTCCCTATGTAATATAATAGTTGCTAGTGTTGCGTGGTCTGTAAGGAGCAGACTGTTGGGCCACTGGGGGGATGAATGAAAGGCATTTGCATGTAGTAGAGATGAGACTATAATAAAAACCAGACAGAGAGAAGTGCGAGTCCGATTTTTACACGAAGGGTTCCGTACCATAATGAACTTTTCTCACCGCCGGCGATCAGCGAGTAGCGAGTAAATCTTCGAACTCGAAACGAGTTGGCGAGCAGCCAGTAAGTAGTGAGTGAAAAGTTCGTAACGCTCGGGTTTAAGCGAGTGCTTTTGTGCGACGGGCTTTTACTCGCAATACTAGCTCCGGCTAGCTCTATAGGTAGTGGTACCGCTGGTTGGTGAGTTCTGACCGCCCAGTGAGCATCGCTGAGCGAGTGTCGCTGAGTGAGTACAATTTTTGATAGCTCTTGTCGCTGCGATCAACTTGAGGTAAGAGCCGCTCGCCGGCAGTGTGAATAGCCAGCTATGAATGTATGTACGTCTCTTTCACTCACACGAGATATATATCTTTTGCCCCTTTCCACAGGTGCAAATAGTCGAATGCTAATTTGCTTCCTCGCCGGCGCGGCGGTCAGACGGGTGCCTAGAACAAAAAATGCCTATTCTTATAAGGAAGCCCCTTTTAACTTTAAATTATTATTTTTTTTATTATTATTTGGTGTGATAGTGTGTAAATTTCGACTGTCTGCCTATTACGGTTCTTGAAATACAGCCCACTGATAGGCATTAAAAAATGTTACGCAGACGAAGTTGCACGGGTCAACTAGTATCTATATTATTATTCGCCAGACAGAAGCGTAGTAAGGAGGGTCAAATTTCAAGGTGCGCCAGACATTTAATATCATTATTTAAGTATGGGTCACTCGTGAGGGTGAATGCACCCAGACAAATTAACCTGTGTGTCTGCCTGCCTAGCTCGTTCACTACACTGGGGGTCGGTCCCGGTCCCTCCCAGTCTTACCGGATGCATCTGAGTACCAGTATTTTACTAAAATAAGTTTTGGTACTCAGCTGAATCTGGTTTGACTGGAAACCGACCCTAATGTAGTTGGGAAAAGGCTAGGCAGATGATGTGTTTATTAAACTACTAGCTTCTGCCAGCGGCTTCGCCCGCGTGATCCCTAGGGAACATATTCCCGGGATGAAAAGTAGCTTATGTGCTATTCCAGACTATAATCTATCTTCGTTCTAAAAGCCGTTCTGGCGTGATTGAGTAACAAACAACCAAACTTTCACATTTATAATATTACTCGTTTGGTGTAAAGCGAAATTATAACCATCTTCCCCTCGACATTATAATTATTAAAGGATATTGCAAACTGTCGTAAGCCGTTTTCCGAAGCTACTCGCTAGCCTCTAGGCGCCAAGCTAGCCGCCTGCCTGTGCGTTCGCGACCACAAAAATAATCCTTATAGCATGATTCAGTATTCACGCGCGATGGCTTATTATTAGCGTTTTTCATGTATGTATAACTTTGGTGTTTCTATACCGATTTCTATGATTCTTTTTTTATGGAATAGTTAATAATGTTAACTTTTATTAATGTTAATTAGGGACGACTGAGAGTTTTATAAACGTAAGAGTAGACAAATACAATCAGAAAGCTTCGAACTGCTAAGCTATCGGGAGTTACACGTGTTATTGTTCGTCAATCATAAAAGATAGACATATGCTGTCGTTGGATATTTTTTATATAATTTTAAGGAGAACATTTCCGTCATACATGATTTCTGTGTAGCTTTCACCATTAAGGTTGCACACGCGACGGAAGCTTAAAAAATGGAGTAACTTCTCCCGTTTTCCCAACATTTCCCTTCACTGCTCTGCTCCTATTGATTGTAGCGTGATGAAAAGTATACTATAACCTGCTCAGGAGTATGAATAATAATTGTACCAAGTTTCATTAAAATCCGTCGAGTAGTTTTTTTTTCTATAACGGTTATACAGACAGACAGACAGACAGACAGACCGACAGACAGACAGACAAAAATTGTACTGATTGCATTTTTGGCATCAGTATCGATCCCTAATCACCCCCTGATAGTTATTTTGGAAATATATTTCATGTACAGAATTGACCTCTCTACAGATTTATTATGAGTATAGATAGATATAGATAGATAGATTATATGATGGGCAATGGCTTATATTAAGTCTAATATCGACTTATTCTTTTTATTTCTACAAATTCTTGAGATATAAATTGCCAAACACTGCTGTTTTTTTTATATCCAGGTTTACATTCCCGCTTTTTTATTTCTTGAATACTTTACGTAGAAAATAATAGCTTTCAATTTACTGGCACATAAAGATAATATACATTACTTGGATAGGACTAATATTGCATTGGCTTGTATCCGACGGACGCTCGATCCTATATTTTATGACAATTTGGAAATAACATTTTTAGGTATTTTAAAATTTAATTTATTGTTTTTAATATAATTAGCAAAGGGGAATGCCCATCAGCCACACAAAAAATGCCTGAAATGAACAACAATGAAATATACGCCATATTGCACTGAAAGTCGTAGGGAACCCATTACAATTTCATTAATTATCCAAAACCTTGGTAGAAGCCAGTTACAAACATTTTTTCTAAAATATAGGTTAAGTCAAGGTTAAGGATTAAAATGCAATAATTAAACAACAAAACAGCATTCAAATATTATAATCATCATTAAAAACCACTAATATGACATCAGGAAACTCTACAGGAGGATAAATAATGGATTGGTACCAAGCCCATGCTAAGTACCACATTATTGACATAGTATGGGCTCAGTAATATGTAAATAGGCAAGAAAACTAGGGAATCTCAATACTTACAGCTTGTGGTGTTATCCATGCCTGTATTAAACAACGAACTTCATCATTTTGCACTGATATGAGATTACGTATCATCGTTGCAATATCGAGATATTGCTATGAATACAGTGTACGTTTCTATCTATTTTTAAATATACACGGTCAAGTCCAAAACAACAGCAGAATTGTATTTAAAGCAGGTTCAGGTCCGTCGTCAAAAAGCCGAGTCCAATCTAAGTCGTGTCAAAAATGGGTAACGTGTTCAGAAGTAAATCAAAATCCTAAAAAAATAGCCACAGTCGTCGTTATAATATAATATCCTGCATTAACTCAAGTCGCAAACGCAAAAGTCCGCAAAACCATGAATCGATTAATTCAATCCGAAAAAATGAAAATGCATTCATGTCAAACTGTCAATATGGCAAAGGACATGTGATGCATACAGCCTACGATACGTTTTATAATTCGAGTTTTTATGTTTTAATTAATATTGACACGCATATACTATTTGAATTAGATTTACGGTATAAATACGTCGAATAATATTAAATGAATCATAACTGTGCAATTAATTCTATAAAATAGTTCGTTTGACGATTTCTGTTTGGCTGAATGTCGTTTACTCATGTCAAATACACACTGACCGCCATTATAAATTAAGAATGACTATGACGGATATCAAAGTAAATATTTTAATTATCGTAATATTTTCACCCTAGGTATACAAACTTGAGAAATATTTCGCAATTAATACATATTATTTTATTCTAAATTAGTAGTTTTTGTCCATTTCAGGCATTTTTTGAGCGTTTGCCTTTCAATTTATTGTTAATTATATTTTTGTTTTGATGTTTGGCAACGGACAGAGAACAGTGGAAGGAAGGAAGGGAGGCCTTTGCCCTGCAGTAGGACTCAACAGGCTCATAATAATAAATAAATATTTTTGTTTGATTTGTGCTGTTTATTATTTAATTGATTGATTTTATGATTTTTGTGTAAATTGGGTTAAAATTACCTGAGTAAATGAATTTATTTATTTATTTTATTTGTAGCGATTCGAAGTTGTGTTACCTACATGGATATAATGGAACTTTGGCAATACAGACTTTCAATCTGATAAATAACTTCGCAAAATTAATCATCGGGCATAATGAAACTCAAAACCAAGCAGTAAACTCGTATTTTACAGGGAGTGACCAAACTACGTATACCAAAATATAAATGCCAATTCTGAGCATTCTCAAAAGTACTTGATTCCATAATCTCAGGTAGCAACAAACACGCCACCCTATTTTTTTGTCATCATATTAATCTTTCACACTGCATTTAAGACCTTTTGTATAATTTCAATGGAGCGGTAGCTGTGGCGACAATAGATTTCTTAAGAATTGTTACTAGTATATTTTTCAAATGTTATGTATTGGGTAACAGTCTGGTTTCGTATTGAACAACCCGCCTCCAGACACCCCATTCTCAATGGATACTGCAGTATTAAAACACCACGCTGCGAATATAACCGGTCAGGGGCGATCCGGACTCGTGCGCTGGATCCGAACGAACGCTTACAACCCTAATCTCTTCAAAGTTAGAGTAAACAGGCTCCTTCACCAAGCTCGCTCCATCGTATGTTTTGTCTCTGTCATTTCTGACCAAGACTAAGGTCAAGAGCAAACCCATCACAAATAAAAAATTAAAAAAAAGTTACGTTTACTCCTAGCTTTTTTTTAAGGTTCCGTACCCAATGGAACCCTAGCTATTACTTAGCCTCCACTGTCCGTCTGTCCGTCTCAGTAGCGGCGTAAAGGTTGAGTGAGGTTGGGCGACGGCCCAGGGCGCCGGATATAGGGGAGATGAAAACATTTCCAAAATCCTGCTCTTTAATATTTTAAAAGTACCTCCATACTATAATTAAGTATGATTTATTATAATAAATTAATATTCCATTAATTTCTGCCAGTAATTAATAGCGTGGGTAGACAAAAGACGATCGGGGGATAATATTTTCAATCGATTTTGTTAATGTGAACCATTATAAATAACATGCCATACTTCACCTAGTGTTGATAAGATACACACGCACAAAACGTTTTGGGAACACAATCACAGTGCGTACAGCAAAGGAGTAGAATTCCCTGCCGGAGTCTGTGTTTCCTGATAGCTACAACCTGAGAGTCTTTAAGTCAAGAGTGAACAGGTTACTTCTAGGCAAGCGTGCTCCATTTTAGACCGCATCATCATTTACCATCAGGTGAGATAGTGGTCAAACGAGTGCTTCAAAAGTACCTATAAAAAACAATCTTCTTCATCGAAGGGTTGCTTTTTTTTCTCCCTTGTTTTTTTTTTGTATGGGAAATCGTGTGGAGCAAAAGAGAGTGTCAGACTCCCACTGACTAAAACCCATCCGTGTTGCTCCACATGCTGTTTTTCCAGGACCGCGGTACTTTCGAACAATTCCTGTACCCCGGCAGGCACTGGCCATAGCGGGCCCCGTCTATACTATGCTGACATATCTATCGGACGCTTATTATTTCTTTCTTTTTCTACTTTCTTAATCGCAACGCACCTTCGACCAGAGCCTGGGCTACTCTCTAAACCCGAAGTCCGTAATTTCGGGTTGTGTTGCGGGCGTATTCTACTCCGTATTACCTAGCCACTAAGAATTAATGACAACACGATTTGACCGTTATTGCCAAATCGTGTTGTCATTCATTGTTAGTTCTGGTTCGGGACTTATCGTAAGTCCGTAGGTAGGTGATACAGAGTATAATTTGCCCGCAACAAAGCCCGAAACTACGGACTTCGGGCTTACAGAGTAGCCCAGGGGGGTTTGGTCCTTATCGTACGGCGAGCCATAAGATGCCATCATGTTGGCTAATTGACATAAATAACTAAGTGCTGTTGCAGTGCAGTTGAAGTTAAGTTTCGATCAAAACAACGCTTTTCGTGTTCTTTACCGCTGTCAGACTCGCTCGCGTAAAGTTCGCGTCACGCGAGCGCAATAACGGCATTCTACTGTTGCGCGTCTTTGGTGCGTGCTTCGGAACGCAACATGATCGGTATTCTACTATTTTTTTGACGTCTCAAAATTAAAGCTGATAAGTTGTTTAAGTTTTAATATTTTTAATAACGTCATATTCATTGAAATGTAATCGATCCTATTTGATTATTTAGTGAGTAATATTTGTTCTCACCACCATACGTAAGTTTTGTCGAGTTTCGTTGTCGTGCAGTCGACGTGCAGTTCACGCGCAGATTACGCGCAGTTCAAAGATTACAAGAATACCGTTTATCACTCAAACTTGAACTTAACTGCAACTGCACCAAAACTTAATCGGCGCGTCATAAAATTACGTTAATTAGCCCTCTGGGGTTCTAGAAAAAGTGTAATTCTTTATAATTAAATTGCCTTAATGTGTGCTACTTGTTCTTCCAAGCTAAAACTGAATGACTAGTTTTTAGGTTGAGAAACGGAACCCTATTCCTAAACCCCCGTCGGCTGTCTGTCCGTCCATCCGTCTGTCTGTCAGCGGGCTGTATCTCAAGAACCGTAATAGTAGATACTTGATAGTTTCACAGATAGTACCTATACAATCTATTGCCGCAATTACAATAAATATTAAAAATTAAAACTGACGGTTTTCTTGTATTGGAAACCCCTTAAAGAAACGTGTTTTTTTCGCTTTATTTATTTATGTACACATAATATACTTAAAAAGAAAATTTTGTTCAGAGAAAAGAGCACAAAGGTACTGCTTATTTCAAAAGAAGATTTCTACCAGTGGATCTGCGACAGAAGAATTTAATACGAAATGTAGACACAGCTTAATGGTACGGAACCCGTCGTGTGTGAATCCTACTCGCACTTTGCCGGTATTTTATATTTCTGCCTCGGCAATATTATTGAAAGGAACTCCAAATCACAGCGCTATAAGTTAATGGGATTCCAGCCCGCATGGCTCGAAATCCAATATTTATCAATGTGTGATACTAATTCAGACTAATGTATGCAAGGGAGATTAATAATAATCCAGTAAATGTTTGAAATAGGGGCAGTGTGGGAATCTGTATTCTAACCTATTTTTTTTTTGTGTAGTATAATAACTGGCGCAAGTCCTGAGCACACTCGCCATTGGTCGGTTTGACGACGACAGCTGACTCTTCACGTTATTGGTTCGTCAGTCAATGCTCATCGACTATTGCGCTTGCAAATTTCGTTTGCCTACCGTACATTGGCGAGACCACCCTGCTACATTCATAGGTATGTGCTTACGACTCGTGCCGACTACAATATGAACTATAACGGTTGTAGTGAAGAAGTCACTGCCACATGGGTCGAACTTCAAGGTAAAGCAACGCCTGCCAAGGTCGGTCTGTGGATGGGTGACCATCTAAAGGGAAAATTCCGGTAGGTACGGGCACTATTAGTAATTCATACAAAACAGTGGGTCGCAGGCGCACGTCATTGCCGCCGGTCGCGGTCGCGCGTCGCGGTCGCGCGTCGCGGTCGCGCGTCGCGGTCGCCTGGATCGGAATTGTACCAAAGCGAGATTCTTCCGTTCCTCGGAAAACATGTTAAGCCAGGACATTTTATTTTCATTCTTCATCTAGTTTTAATTATTTGACAGTCGTTACGGAAATCTAAAGCCAGAAAATCTGACAGCAGTCCTGACAAGGGGTATAATGTTACTCAGTTGTGGAGTTCAGGGGGGCTAGAAAGGCCACTTTGGGAGAATCATAATATTAATCACACAACAATCTGTACAAATTTCATTTTCCATCTTTATCGCTAACGTTTTAGGTTCAAGGTTGATTGGGAAAATTTGACAGCGACGGGTAGCGTTTGCTTTCTGGTGTTGCTAAAGTGGCGGTTTTAAACCCGTAGGTAGGCAGAATAAAATACTCTTTATTATGTACACCATATAAGTTACTGAAAAAATAGACGAAGAAAACATTACACAGGGTGACATAATGGGTGGCCTTATCGCTAAGAGCGATCTTTTCAAGCCAACCTTTGGATTAATTTTAAAGAGAAAGGAAATACAGTTCTGTAAGTAGACTTAGGTGTACGATTAAATGAATAAAAACATAATAGATGAATAAATACAATTATAATTATGAAACAAAAAGCATAGAACCCAAGTAAAAACGATCAAGTTGTTTTAAAAGTGGACAAAGGTTGAGCACGTCTGACAGTTCCTTCATGTAAGATTCTGGTACTCAGCTACAAGCTGCGGCTCCCGCTTGTTATAGTGTTCACGATGTTGAACTAAAGCTTTGCCACTTAACAGACGTATCTACAAGCCATAGAAAAAATACTGAAATATTTTACGTCTCTTCTCCACAGCCTCCGTGGCGCAATGGCTAGCGCGTTCGGCTGTTAACCGAAAGGTTGGTGGTTCGAGCCCACCCGGGGGCGAATTATTGCAAGTTTTTTTTCTAGCAGTAAAACTTCCCCCAAGTCCTTCCATCTTCTTTCCCAACGCTACCGTAAAACATCCCTTGAATTGCAGACCCCATTTCTCTTCTTTAAAATTTTGTTCATCTGAATTGAATAACGGAACCCTTAAGAATAGGATCACTAGTGTACCGTTCTTTTAACAAACGTCTCTCAAACATCTTAGACAGTTTCAAACCTGTCGCTAGCTGGAGATGGTAGCGGCAGACTGCTTTTCCACCTACCAAATGGGACATTAAAAACTCTACATTCATTAATTTAATGTTAGTCTGGCGGTTTGAGTTCTTTATGCGGCCTACACAAATTTAATGTCCTTACTTTGGTATTGTTCAGGTCGTTGAGCTACACGATAACTGGCAAATGCTTGCACTGTCTGGACAGGTCCACTCAAATCTGTGTGCGTACTTTTCTCAAAAGACCACTTCAGACATTAACCTACATGGTTCTCATAATTATGATTTGACCAGTACTATTGTATGGACTTTAAAAGAGACTTTGACCTCTGAGTTTGTTTCGGTGTATCTTCTCAGAGCAGTTAGCTAGAAAACACCGGCCTCATCTATGTAGTTTAAAATGACCAAAAAAGATTGACGTTTAAAAGTGTTATTTGCAACATACTTACAAAATAAATATCATTTATAACCAGGCCCTGCATCCTTGACCGATTATCCCTTTTAACCCAAGATAATCCAGCACAAGACTTGCCAATGACGTCAGGACTCGCTCAATAACCGGACAGGCTAACAAGAGTATGCGTGTAACAATACGTCGTAAAAATAATGAGGCATTGTGCGCCGGAGTACAGGGCTCGACGGATTGGACGCAGAGCTACGGCGCTGGATGGGGCTTCTAGGTTTTTTAAGGTTTGTAGGAGTGTCGGTAAATCGGCATTACTTATAACTTCAAATAAAATTCATTAGATGGCGTTAAACGCTATAAAAATGGGTAAAACAGTCTTCAAAGTTCAGTTACTTTTTTAAAGTGAAATACGAGTGTCCTACGCTGCTGTATTTTCGAAGGTAAGATAAAAATTATGTAACTTTCAGTGTCGAATGAATTCAATATACATAGTGTAGGGTCCTTGTAAAGGTTTCGTGGATTATTTTGTAAGATAACGCTACAAATGATTAGATTATTCAACGTAACAAATTTATGACTTCGAAATCGTTAAGTGCATAATTCCGTCTATTTTGAATGGGGCTAAATCGTCATATGACGAATTCGCCCCATTTCTGAGATCGTAAACCTTTTTGGTGGTTTAAGGTTTTTAAGAATAACTTTTTTTCTCATAAATAATTCACTTACTGAGAAACTATATCTAAAACTAAGATTAATAATTAGAGCGCACTTATGTACGTATATAAAATAACATAACAATACAACAACAGTGGGTAAACAGATAATAAACTCGATCAGTTAACTAAGCACAACATGGATGAATGAATTAGATTTTTACTAGACTACTAGTATTTAGTAAGTTTCAAGGTTTATTTATAAACTAGTTCTTCCAGCGTTTTGCTCGCGTTAAAGAAGCTTTTAGAAAGAATAGAGCAGAATGTTTTTATTTGAGACCGGAGTCCATAGTGTTAGTTATAATTTTACTTAAATTCTAGTAAGTAGTACAGACACAGATAAAAATAAAAAATTAAAATGTAGCGTGGAGCCGCATCCACCTCCACAACATCGGGGAATCCCACCGATCTGCGAATACACTGAGAATACTGTTGGTGCTACCGCGAATACGAGTGATCAGGGACGCAAATCATTTCCTAATGATGGCAGCAAAACTATCAATATTATTTTCTGAAACTGTGTAAATGAATGTATGAATTACTTGACATGATTTCTGATTTGTGTAATTTTGAAAAAAAAAATTGTTTTTTTCGTCTTAGACATTTGATGTGACTCTGGTTCTGGATCTTTGGAAGGCGTATGAAGAGCCGAAACTTTTTTGAACTTAAATTTACACTTAAAAGATTCATTAATTTTATTCAACTCAGGCGTTAAGACGTGAAAAAGTAAAAAACAGTCGGACAGACTGAGGTATACATACTATACCTACATTTAAGTCTTTAAAGGGCTTGCACTCAACCACGCTCAAAAGCCCAGGCCACATCCATCACTCGTACATCTACGCCCAATGTTCGATAACCAGCGCATATTATATAAAAACAATACAATCATGGAAGCTCGACTTTCACTGATGCACCGATTGTACTACAAGGCTGCCCCGCTGTGTTGCTTGCTAAACTTGTGTAGGTATCGGCTTCCGGGGTGAGCAGAGCGAAGATGAAAAACAAAAGATAAGCGGAAAAAGCTGAGCGAGCATTAAAAGTTCGTGAATATTTTAAAACCAATTTATGCAATTCCAATTTGTACCTACTGCATGGTACCATCCTGCATCCGTACATTTTTTTTATTGTTCCGTACCCAAAGGATAGAAATAGGACCCTATTACTAAGACTTCGCTGTCTGTCTGTCACCAGGCTATATCTCAAGAACCGCGATAGCTAGACAGTTGAAATTTTCACAGATGATGTATTTTTGTTGCCGCTATAACAACAAATACTAAAAAACAGAATAAAATAAATATTTAAGGGCTCCCATACAGCAAACTTGATATTTTTGACGTTTTTATGGATAATGTTACGGAACCCTTCGTGCGGATGTTCGACTCTAACTTGGCCAGTTTTTTACTTTTGATAGGTACGCGTTTGACCACTATCTCACCTGATCGTAAGCGATGATGCGGTCTAAGATGGAGCACGCTTGCCTAGAAGTAAACTATTCACTCTTGACTTGAAGAATCTCAGGTTGTAGCTATCAGGAAACACAGACTCCGGTAGGGAATTCCACTTGTTCGATATCGTGACTGTACTCACCGCATCTCCACATTTATTATGCGCACAGTTAAAGTGTGGAACTCTCTGCCAGCGTCTGTGTTCCCGTCCACATATAACCCGTCTGCCTTCAAAGCAAGAGTGAACAGGCATCTTCTGGGCACGCGCGCCCCAATATAGACCTCATCCATCGCTTTCCATCAGACGTGATTGTGGTCAAGTGCAAGCCCATACCTGAATAAAAATGAAACCTATTTACAAACGTAGAAAAGGTACACAGAGGCGATAGTGACTCTACCATGATCTTCCAGCCCTTTTCCAATGTTACTTGGGGTCTGAATACCAGTATTCTAGTCGGGACTCCTTGGCAAGACTGGTGACAGATTTTCTGGCTTCTGACTATCCGTAACGACTGGCAAAGATCTCCAATAACAGCCAGGACCAACAGCTTAACGTGCTTTCCGAGGCACGGAGGAAACTCGGTATGTTAAGATGGTCACCTATCCACAGAGCAACCTCGGCAAGCGTTGCTTAACCTTAAAGATCGACCTTTGTGGCTGTTATTATTTAGGCACGAGAAAAAATGTTGGATTTAATCTTATATTGAATCCTTATTTCCCTTGGTAATCGCATCACGCGTGAATAGCTGGACCGATTTCGCTAATTCTTTTTTTGTTGTGTTTATTGCGGTCAGGAGAATAAGAACCTTTTCCTGACAGTAACAAGTGAAAGAAAAAATAAAGAAAGTTGCAGATGACGGGAGCGAAGCCGCGAGAGATAGCTAGTCTTTTATAAAATAATATAAGCTTTTCCAGAGCTTTCAAAAATGGAAGCAGTACATCAGTGATCTATTCCTTTCCTGGGAACTATTAAACTAGAAGTGCCAAGCAAAGTGCGAAAATACTTTTTGGCAACCGATCTCTACATTAAATCTAGTAAAGAACTGTGTCTCTTAACTGATACCCCACTATACCCCAGTTTCTAAACTATGAGCAATAAAAAAGTTGTAAAATCAACTACAGTAAAAGTCTTCCAACATTTTATAGGTATTTTGTAGTTTCTACTAGTTCATACATTGAGTTAAGAAAAACGGAAGCAACTTTTTTCTAAAAAAAACACCTTATTTGTTGACGGACGGATAGATGGACGGACACCAGAGGCTATCCTTTGTGTACGGAACCCTAAAAAGTGAGCTACCGTACAAAACATGACTTTTAGGGATACGGTACGGAACCCTTTTCTATGGATTCGAGAAATCATCAAATGACTTCCCCCGCTCTGGGCGGAGCGGGAGGGAGTGTCAGACTTCTACTGACTAAAACCCATCCATGTTCCTTCATGAGCCCTTTGTGTACCGGAGCTACGGTATCTCTTTCGAATAGTCCCACGACTTTGGCAGGCGTCGGCCCTTTCGGGCGCCTCTGTGTGCTGACTCTCTTTGAGGCGCGCGTGGAACACTAACGCGCCGTCGACACGGCACGGTACGGAACCCTTCGTGTGTGTGACTCGCACTTTTGTATAACGTAATCACACGTAATGTTATTACCAACTCTTTCATGCCGATGATTTTGACTGAGGTAAGTATTACACCGTGTACATAAGAGTTAGGTACATAATATTATTATATCATGTAGATATCTAATTTTAATAGGTATATCAATCACCAATAAGAAATAGTATTCCCTAAAACTTTATCTCAATGTGTCAACAGTGTTGTTTTATACATAACTTTTCCGATTAAACACGTCATTTCAACAAAAACAAATGTTATTTTTCTTTCTCTATTTCTTTGACTCCCAAAACTTTCCGGTAGGCTGGCCATTCGGTCGGCGACGAGAGTCACGACTAGGGATCTTGTATATCTAGGGACACGATTTTTTAGTCGAGTGGGTAGCTAAATACCGTGTCCGTTAGGGTAAGTGGTGACATAACTACTTACTGGTTAAGGAGAAGTTTCGAAGGTATCTCACCCAACAGTAAGCAGTAAGTATCAGGGCCTGTCGGAGTTGCGGGACTATTCGAAAGAGATACCGCGGCTCCGGAAAACAAAGGGCAAAAGTCTGACACTCCCTTCCGCTCCGCCTAAAGCGGGATAAGTCATTTGATGATTTCCCAACCCAAAACAAAAAAAAAGTATTGGGGGGGGGGGGGTGGTGCTAAAAAGGCCCTTTTACGGAGAATCATATAAAATCATAATAATATATTAATCACACAAAAATCTGTCAAAAATCATTCTCATCTTTATCGCTGATGCATTAGGTTCAGGGTTGGGAAAATATGACAGTGACAGGTAGCGTGATGTGCTTTCTGATTCCGCTAAAGTGGCCTGGACCCTGTAACTTTTAAAATAAGAGAATAAAACAAATAATAATAATAATAATATGATACAATCATCATAATTTATGTATTTGTTTTAGCTAACTAACTTCCACCGATAATTATTGGTTTGAACGAGATCTAGTAAGTAGTTTTTTTAATACGTCATAAATTGTATACATAATACGATAATGGTATCGAACCCTTCGTAGGCGAGTCCGACTCGCGTTTGGCCAGTTTTTCAATGTATGTTGAGAATCAAGGAAATCAGGAGATAAAGCAGATTTATTTGCTCGTTTTCTGAAGGATTCATTCAAGCCTAATGAGCCTGATCCTGAAAAGGAATTGGACGATTTTCTTTACAGTGACCAACAGACTGATGTCATTGCCACTAAAAGTAATAACACCTCAGCGGAAGTGAAAAAAACTATACTCCGACTTAAGTCAAAAAAGGCACCAGCAGCGCTATTCTGTAACAACATTTTCGTGTCTCGACAGCGGAATCCGAAGTGAGTTTCAAATTCGTATAAATATAAGACCTTATGACGTGTGAAATAAAGTTCACTTTGTAAGCTTAGTCACTCAGGTGAAGTCGATATCGAAATGGTTATTTACAGAATAGACTAGCAGGATTCGATCTCATAACAGCAGAGATATTGAAACAGCTGCCAAGGAAGGGTATAGTCCTCCTGACAATGCTTTTTAACGTGGTGTTAAGGCTACAATATTTTCCACTTGTATGGAAAATATCCATATTAAACATGGTTGCAAAACCTGGAAAGCCACCAACGGAAGTAACATCTTACAGGCCAATAAGCCTTCTCCCTGTCATGTCCAAGCTCTTCGAGAAACTGATCTTGAAACGACTCCATCCGATGCTTGAAGAACAAAAGGTGGTACCTAATCACCAGTTTGGATTTCGTGCGCATCACGGTACTGTAGACCAGATCCATCGAGTAGCTTACACCATCCGTCAAGCACTAGAAAGAAAAGAATACTGCTCTGCTGTATTTCTGGACGTGCAACAGGCCTTCGACCGTGTGTGGCATAAAGGCCTCCTATATAAACTAAAACTGTGCCTACCAAACACTGCCTATATGATTTTAAAATCCTACCTTCAAGATAGAATGTTCCAAGTGAAGATCGGAGATTCTTTCTCATCTATATTCCAAATAGAAGCTGGAGTTCCCCAGAGCTCAGTCTTGGGTCCGATATTGTACACAGTCTACACAGCTGACTTGCCATACTCTGAAGAGGTAATGATTGCGACCTATGCTGACGATACAGCAGTACTCTCATGCCACAAAGATCCCAACACAGCGTCACTAAAACTACAACCACATTTAGACAAAATTGGAACATGGCTTAAAAAGTGGAGGAAAAGAGCAAGTGCTGCAAAATCAACCAATGTGACGTTCACGCTCAAGCGTGGAGACTGTCCACCGGTGAAACTTGATGGAACTGAATTAGCTCACCAAACAACTACAGTTGTTCCATCAAATACCTGGGAATGCATCTGGACAGGAAACACACACGGAGGGACCACATTAAGGCGAAGAGAGAGAGAAATAAAGAGAGATCAAGCAAACATAAAGCTCAGAGACTTGTACTGGCTCATAGGCAGACAATCCAGACTCAGCTTGGAAAATTAACTTTAGATCTACAAAAACGTAATCAAACCAGTTTGGACATACGCCATCAAACTCTGGGGATCGGCAAGCCATTCCAATATAGAAATTCTTCAGCGCTTTCAAAATAAGGCCTTAAGAACACTGATCAATGCCCCATGGTTTGTAAATAATACAGAAGTACATGAATATTCTGAAATGCCCACTGTGAAGGAGCAGATAAACAGGTCCTGTGAGTAAGCCTCACAGGACCTGTGAAAAGGCTGAAACGTCACAAGAACCAGTTGGCGAAAGCACTCATGGACACTGATCATAGTGTATACCGATTAAGAAGGACAAAACTTGCTTCAATCTGAAGCTATACTTATTAAGGAGATGACACATCAATGGATGTGCTTAATCTAAAATTGCTTTGATGATGTCAAACAAATTTAATTAAAGCTGAATGGCTGATTGTAAATAGAGAAAAAAAATCGACTTCGCCTTAATGCCATTGACTTGCGCGTTCTGCTCGACCGCTCACAGACAGACAAATTGTTATTATTTACATCAAATGCGTAAGTTTACGCAGTTTCCTTTGTTGGCTGTGCAAATAACATGGTGTATGTCCAGTTGTAGAATCAATAGCTGATTTTATGTTAAAAAGAAAAAAAAAATCAAGTCATTTTTTTTTCGGGTTTCAGATATTAGTAGTTGTTGAGGAGCTCGTGGCTAACTAAAAAATAAAAGCTGCACAGGTTGATCTTCAAGGTTAAGCAACGCTTGCCAAGGTTGATCTGTGGATGGATGACCATCTTAACATACATAGTTTCCTCCGTGCCTCGGAAAGCACGTTAAGCCCGGCTGGTTGGTCCCGGGCAGTTCTAGCTGTCATTCGTAGATCTTTGGCAATCGTTACGGATTGTCAGAAACCAGTAAACCTGACTTCAGTCTTGCCTTCTTCTTATCACCCACACGATAAGAAGACAAGACTGAAGTAAGGTCTCCACACACCCTAGTGTGAGAGTTTATAAACGGCCTCAAGGGCCTCTGACATGGTTAACGACCGCCATTTGGCAGCCGGGACAACCGGCTTATAACGTACCTTCCGAAGCACGCATCATCTTTTTTAGCAGACAAGCATGTGATTCAAGCCTGCAATGTTCTTACCAAACTGGAAACCAACGACCACCGGGTCACAAGGGAAGCACCTAAACCGCTTGACCACGGAGGCAGTCTTGCCAAGAAGTACCGTGTTACCCAGTTAACGGGTTGTGGAGGCAGCCACTCCACGTAAATTACTGGTAGTCATCTGAATTCGGTTTTACTGGAAGCCGACCCCAATGTAGTTGGGAAAAAGCTGGGCAGATGATGGTGATGATGGATTGTAAAGTTGTTCATAGTGTTGAGTACCATGACCCTTTTATGCATAAAGCTGGCGCAAGTACCAGTGTTCGCGATTATTCTGTCACACTTTGTATTTCCTTAAATCGAGGTGAAGTGTTCGTGCAGTCTCTTGCTCGTTCTTCTACATTGATATCCGCGTCATTACCTATTCAGAAAAAGCGAATTTGTCACTCCTGAACATTCAAGCATTTCGACTTTGTAATGATTTGATACAGGAAAAGATATGTACCTAATATTTAGATCATACAATCGAAAGTCTGATTATAATCATTATCACAGCAACCGAAAGACATACACTGCTGGACCACTCCCAAGTATCGCCATAACAACTGGTCCTCAGCATTTCGCATCCGTCTGCTAATCGCGACCCTCACCAGGTCATTGGTCCAACTTGTGGGAAGCCTTCCAGCGTTGCGTCTTTCGGTACGCGGTCGCCATTCCTGGTCTTTTCGGCACCATCGACAACCCATTTAGCGAGTAACGCTATGTCAGTAACCTTGGTACTCTTGCTAATTTGCTGCTGCATAGAATCACAATGATTTTATCTAGGTTACATCTCTATTACAGCGGTCCCAACCTCTAAACTAGAACACAGTTGAATTGTAACTAAAATTACTTCACAAATAATCGATTGGATTTTCAATAAATATGTATTTTATAACAAGTGATACGCAATGTTGAACTTAAGATAATTTCATGAAAAAAATATATTGTATATGTAAGACACTACCCTTTTGCAGCTTTCACGGGCTCTTTCTGTGCAGCATCTGCTTTTGCTGGTTCCTTCTTTGCAGCATCTGCTTTTGCTGGTTCTTTTTTTGTCGCCTCTACTTTTCCTTGCTCTTCTTTTGCCTCTCCTTTTTTTGCCGGTTCTTTTTTTGCCGCGTCTGGCTTTCCTTGCTCTTTTTTTTTCGCATCTGGTTTTACCGGCGGCGGCGGCGCCTTTTTTGAATAATCCGGAGAAAAACATTTGTTGTCAAAAAGCCGAACCGGCGGTGGAGGTGGCATTTCATCTCGGCAAGGAATTCTATCCCGCATATCAATGTTCATCCCACAAATATTATTGAACAAATTAACCCCGAGTTTCCCGACTTTGAAAGATGCATCTCTGAATACTTCGTCAGTTTCTTTAGGGAACACCAGAGCACCGGTTGCCAGTCCCCCTAAAGTTGTGCCGAATAATCTTCTTAGTACGCCTGCGCCCCTTCCAGCGATAAAACCTGTCATCATTCCTGTAGCCAGCACTGCTCGTCTGACCATTAAGTTATCCGGAGACCTCAAATAACGTATCAGTTCATCTTTCTTTTGATATACGACCTTACAACCATCATCCTTCAGTTCCTTAGCATCCTTATTGAAATCGCGAATGGAATCGACCCAGCTTTGTCTGTAACTCTTAACCTTGGGATAGAGAAAGGTTTGCAGTATCTTCACGTTAGCCTTTGGACATTTTTTTTGGTCTTCCAAATACTCTTTGTATTTATAATGAGGACACTCATAGATGGGTAAATCCTTGTATTTCATTTTAGGTGGTTTCTGAGGGGTTGTATCTATTGGAGTGGCTGCTAATACAACAGGGATGAGGGAGAGATCTGCTCCTACTAGAACTTTCCTCAGAGTCTGAATCCATAGCCTCCCGATGACGTAGAGGTCTCCGTAACATAACCTTGATATCTCTTGTTCAAAATGTTCCTGTGACTTAAATATGGCGTCATCATACTCCTGATTTGAAGTTATTCCCTCATCAATTGGTTCCTTTTGCATTTTTAGAGAAGATGTTGACCTGTTTGTTTACAATAATTTTGACACTGACGTTTTATTTATTTTTGAGTTTAACTTTTTGTCTTTTTTTTTTTTGAAAAGGAGGTTTGACATAAAGAGTAAATATTACGAGGAATTTTATTTAATATTTCACGTTTTTAATATTAGTAGAATTAGCTGACTCGGCAAACGTTGTTTAGCCTAACTAAAAACTTTTTTTTTTAATTACAATAAAATTTTAACCGACTTCCAAAAAAAAACACTACAAAGTATGAAATAACCTTAATTTCGTTGTTTTTTAATTTTACCTTTTAAGTAGGTACTTGGACGATGTCTTCGTCTACGCAGAATGAAATTCGCAAAAATACTCATAAAATAAAAACTACAAAGCCAAACTAAAAGCAAGTATGCCGCGTCGAACCAAAAACATCACATCAATTTGATCAGGAAACTCGGAGTAATAGGTGTACATACATAAAGCAAAGAAAAAACCCTTTTTTTTTTTGAAAGTCGTTTAGAAAAAGATTATGATAATCAGTCAAGCCGTTTCGGACAAGTTCTATAGCAAATATCTTGACAAGAGATTAGAGAGATATATGTTTGAGAAGATATTTTACAATAAGATGATGGTATCACATAGAAAATAATTGTAATTCGCCGTATACTCAAATGTCAATGAGGTGCTTTTGTTGAGAAAATGAGTAGTTGCGAAAATGTCCGCAGGTTGAATCTTAATATTCACAAGGGAACCTCGAAATACCTACACGACGACGTAAGTCTCATGCTATTTTCACGATTTAAACAGCTATTTCATTACAAAAAAAAATGTAAACTTGCGACCAAAAGCATATTATGACTATGTTAACTGCTTACCCCGTTAAGGGTAAACGCGTGAGAGTAACAAGTTAATAATTTCAAAAACATAATAGCGCCAATTAAGACTTTGTATCAGAAGTTCCATTTGATGCCATATATTTCATACTGAGACGCCTCCGTGACTGGTAAAGCTCGTGAAACCGCAGGCTCCGGTTGTAATGTGAAGCTCGAAGGACTGATATACATGTAACTAAGTTGTGGAGGTGCAGTTCTGATAGGCAGCTAGTTGCTCGAAGTAAAATCAAACGACGTTTTACAATACACTTTGGTACTTAAGGGGGCCACGGTGTCTCTTGCGAATAATCCCGCGACTCCGGCAGGCGTCGGCCCTTTCAGGCCCCTCTGTGTGCTGACTCTCTTTGAGGCGCGCGTGGAACACTAACGCGCCGTCGACACGGCCTGTCGTCACTAGACGGACGGACGGCGAGCAACCCATAGCTCACCGTCCGCAGGCCCGCGCCTACGGTGGCCCCCGACGCCCGCGGCGTCTACCACGGCACGGCGATCAGCCTGATATTTAACTTTTAATTACAAATACATAATTAAATAGATAAAAAATAGCCACCGCTTTGCAACTAAAAAATACTCTTCATTGCTTATCCTGGAGCCAGATTTCGAGTGTGTTGAAAAATATGTATTTATCGAAACCTTGGTCTTTGACTAACATCCAAAAGTCCAGACTCAAGGTTTGCCAACGTGCTTTAAAGCGCAGTATACTAGGCGTTAAAGTTACAGACCACGTTCGAAACACTACACTGCGCTCCAAAACGCATATCGTCGATGTGGCTCAAAAGGCTGCCAAACTTAAATGGGACGGGGCAGGACATAATGGTTCCAAATAACTTATTGCTTTTCGATATTTTATTTCTTTATTAGATAAGACTCTAATCACTTCATCTATACTAATATTATAAAGAGGTAAAATTTGTTTGTAAGTTAGTATGTAGGGGATAATCTCAGGAACTACGGGTCCGATTTGAAAAATTCTTTCAGTGTTAGATAGCCCATTTATTGAGGAAGGTTATAGGCCCTATATCATCACGCTAAGGCAAATAGGAGCGGAGTAGTAATGGAAAATGTGACGCAAACGAAGTAGCGCGGGTCAGCTAGTACATAATAAAGCTATCTGGACCAGATCTTAAGAGTTATATTCATTTAAAAGTTCAAAAGGCGCTTTCTGTAAACTAACGATTTTTGAGATGTCACACTGTCATCGCAAGTGGGCGATATCTGACAAGCTGTGAGCCCGTAAAATACTGGATTGGAACCCTGAAACAGCGAGATGAGGCCGCGGCAGACCGCGAATGAAATGGCGGGACGACCTGGATATCTTCCTTAGGAATTGGAAGGAAGAGGCAGAACACTGTAAGCATTGGAAGGAATGGAGGCAGGCCTTTGCCCAGCAGTGGGACAGTACGGGCTACTAATAATAATATCGAAACCAATTTACAAAGGCGTATTAAAGTAGACCTTCTCTAACTATCATTCATAGTGACAAAGGTCTCAAATACGGCGATCTTAATACCCTAAGGTCGTGGGTAAGTCATAAAACGCATTTTATGCTCAAAAGTTAAATGTGAACAACTGTTAATGATTCAGTTCCTCGAACCAGCTCGTATTGTGGTTAAAAGTATGCATTTCGTAGGTTTTGGGTAGGTGATTCATACGGATATTATAATGAAGAAAACATGTGACACGTACGGGTAATTCTTACGGGTCTCAGTTGTGAAATTTCCTTTGTGTCTGTAGCCTTTGTTTAACGATGGGACATCATTAAATTGAAGGAAGGGAGTGACAGACTCCTACTGACTAAAACCCGTCCGTGTTCCTCGTAATGGCCTTTTCTTACCAGGGGGCTACTCTCTAAGCGCGAAGTCCTTAGTTTCGGGCTTAATTGCGGACGTATTCTACTCCGTATCACCTACAGATTTACGATTAGTCTCGAACCCGAACTAAAAATGAAACAAGATTTGACAGTAACTAACAAATTCTGTTGTCATTAATTCTTAGTGTTTAGGTGATATTTAGATGGTTATAGAATACGCCCGCAACTAAGCCCGAAACTACGGGCTTTGGGCTTAGAGAAATTTCGCAACCCTGGCACTGGTCCTAACGGGCCACGTCTACTGTGGTGACATCTCTTTGAGGCGCGTGGAACACAACGCGCAGTCGACCCGCGCCTGGCTCTGATCAGACGGGGAGCCACCCAACGCTTGTCATCCGCAAACCCGTGTGTCTATAGCCTAAATCCCAAATAAGCCATTTATGAATTTTCAAGGTCGGTCAATAAATAACATGAAGCTAGTTCCAAAGCGCAGATCTCCACGGTCACTCACGAGATGATTGCATAATAGGCTAGTTTCCATCATTCACAAATTGCAAAACTATTTAGTCCGTCAGTTAGAGTATTGAAAAATAATGGACATGTATTTTTTTTTGTAAATCAATGAATATTGACAAAGATAAAAATGCATCAAAACTCGGGAGTGGGGGCTCGTGACTAACCGCTAGAAATTATGACATAATTGAGAATTTTAAGTGTCGTAACTTCGTCAATTTTGGTTCCCATAACAAAAGAAAAACATACGGGTCAAATATTTTTTGATAATCTAACTGCCGGACTAATTAGATTTTTTCAGTAAACAAACCTATTGCTTGGGGAGTCGTTGAGCTTCATTGTGTCTGCGTTTTCAGGGTCCCGTAGTCAACAAACCCTTATTGATTCGCGATATTTGTCGGTCTGTCTGACAGAGCCAATTTGTTCCGGATCTACTGGACCATGGTATACATAACATATATGCTTCTGTGATCCAAAGGCAGGCGCGGAAAATTAGTAAATAAATTTTGAACGTCATGCCATGCCCATGTTTTTTCAAAATTGGCTTCGGCTTATATCTTCAGATACCCATTCCATCTAACATACTGATCCCCCCCCCATGTAACAAACTGGAAATACTTCCAGTACCATTTACTTATATATACTTCTATTACCATGATTATCATGATTATTTAGAGGGCGCAATACTTGCATTTTCCTTGCGTGATCGAATCAGAAATGATAATATGGACGTCTTTCGACTGATATGATGACTACGATTACAATTAAGTATTTTCTTTGTCACTATGCTGTTCTTTTTCTACTGTTATCCTTAACTTAACCGGTTATAACCAGTATTGTGACGTCATCGCTTCGGCTTAATCTCGAAGATAACATTTATTGGTACAAGTAAAAGTGTGTTGCTATGAACTTGTTTGGGGTTGCATGATGTCCTTTATGTTTTTATGTGGCTTTTTGAGGTTCAAACAAAATGTGATGTTTTAGGGTTTCGAACGTCCGTATGAAGCACAGAACTCTTATCTAGAACTAGCTGACCCGTGCAACGTCGTCTGCGTAACATTTTTCATTACTGCTCCGCTCCTATTGGTCTTAGCGTGATGATATATAGCCTATAGCTTTCCTCTATAAATGGGTTATCTAACAATGAAAGAATTTTTCAAATTGGACCAGTAGTTCCTGAGATTAGCGCGTTCAACCAACCAAACAAACAAACAAACAAACAGACTGTTCTGCTTTATAATATTAGTATAGATGACTTGTGTTTATGTCTGTCTGCACGATAGTCACAGCCAATTTTGCTCCGAATAAACTAGACCAATTCAGTTATTTTACAAGCTTTTAACTACAAAAAAGGAATGTTATATTTCTTATTAGTAACTAGGTTTTATCCCGCGGTGAGCATCACAGGCACCGGATTTTTACAAACTTTAATTTAACTTGCAATGTACGTGTGTTTGTCCGGGTGGAAACTTGAAACTGAATTTTAAATCAGTTATTTTAAACCGATTGAGCTGAAATTCGGTATGTACGCTTATTTTGGATGACAAGCATGATCAGCTATGGGACGTCATTCTAATTCCAATATGGCGGATCATCCATGATGGCGGACTAATTATTTTTCTGCACTACCACAGTATGGGTATCAAATAAAAGGGCTTGCTAAGGCGAACACGACAACAACAGTTATGGACGAAAACTAATTTGCAGATAACTTTAAAAGCTTGGTATAAAAACTCTTTTTAATTTTAATTTTATTTGTTTGACTAAATTAATTCGGATGTACGTCAACACTCCGTATTTAGTTTTTATTCCGTATCCGTAGTTGGTTTTAGTAGCTTGTAAATCTTGTTCCAGCGAAGAAAAATACATGTTTCAGTCAAACCTCGGTGTGTATTTTTATTTATATAGCAAAAAATAATAAAATATAAATTTAATTACATAAAAATTAAGCTAGCTCTCATACAACAAACGTGTTTTTGCGATTTATGGTACGGAACCCTTCGTGTTAGAGACCGACTCGCACTTGGCCGGCTTTTTGCAATACCTTTGTGTTAGTATTTTTTCGAGGAACAGGGCCAATGTCTTGAAATATGTTGTATTGCGCTACCGTTTTCTTATTGATTGTTTAACACTAAAAAAAAAATAGTACAGTCGCCCCCGGGTGGGCTCGAACCACCAACCTTTCGGTTAACAGCCGAACGCGCTAGCCATTGCGCCACGGAGGCTCTGAAGATGTCACTGAAGTAAATACTAACATTGCAAATTAATGTTTCTGAACGTTGCAGTACGAGTTTTGGCTTGTATTTTCTCCACCACGGATGTCGGACTTGACGTCACGGAAGCTGTGAAGATGTCTTTAAAAATGCTCTATTTTTATTTAAAGATGGGATTAGATGACATGTGGTGGAAATAACCATAGAAAAGAGGAATCTGTATGACGTGCCAATGCCATCGTGATTCCTTTGAGAAAAAGGGACACTGCTATGTGCCCTGTGAAGCTCTGTCTCCCTCTCACACCAGAATCATGACAAATCAATGGTTTATTCAGTAAATAGTTCAAGAATAACACTTTTACTCGTCAATATATTTAGGGTTCCGTCGCCAAAGGGTGACCAACGGAACGCTATCACTAAGTCTTCGCTGTCCGCCCATCCATCCATCAGCCCGTCCGTTCGTCTGTTTGTCAGCGGGCTGTATCTCAAGAACCAATACAGGTACAGAGTTTAAATTATCCGAGTGTGTATTTCATTTGCCGCTAAAACAACAAATAATAAATATTTAAAAATTAAAGGGGGCTCCCATACAAGAAGTTTATGGTACGGAAACTTTTTGACACAATGTTTGAAACCGAACAGCGCAGCACTTTTTGCTGCGAGCATTTCCATAAATGCATGTATCGCAACTATTACTAGTTAGTACGTGTGACTACCAATCGCGTTATTCAAATCAAACCATCTTATTCAAATCAAACCATCTTAGTGCTAATTTCGCTTATATTTACCATTTTATAATTATCATGAACTGTATTATTAAATATAGATTTTAACCATATTCATTCGTATCATAAAATCGGTGATGGTACACCAACCACCGGACCCATATCAACCAAATAACAACCAACCCTAAGATTAGTAAGATTAGTGCCAAACTACGCAGGCGCTAATCTTTACAGAACCCTATGCGTGAGAGTCCGACTCGCACTTGACCGGTATTTTGTTCAAACTAATGCCAAAGCCCTTATTCACGAAACAATCATATCATCAAATGGCAATGACATATTATAGCAAGCGGCAGTTCTCCATGTCCATCATCACGACTCTAATACCAGATGCTTCAAACACGTCAAAATATCGAATCTCGTCACTTCATAGGCTAAAAACCTAATTACTTTCTGGCTAATGAGTGTAGTTCCTTTACCAAAATAGCGTCTGGCAACATGCCAGAACTATGTAGAAGAAAAATTGTTCGTAGATATGGTAAGGTCTTATTTTCTTGTACTTTTAGTGAGTTTTATATGTTTTGGACATGGATGATAGAACTCATGGATATCGGTTAAATATTAATGAGTAGTTTAATATAATATTTACTTATTTATTTATATATTAGCTGACCCGCGCAACTTCGTCTGCGTCACATTTTCTATTACTGCTCCGCTCGTATTGGTCGTAGCGTGATCATCACGCTAAGACAAATAGGAGCGGAGCAATCATGGAAAATGTGACGCAGATGAAGTTGCGCGGGTCAACTAGTATAATATATAGCCTATAGCCTTCCTCGATAAATGGGCTAACTAACACTGAAATAATTTTTCAAATCGGACCAGTAGTTCCTGAGATTAGCGAGTTCAAGCAAATAAACTCTTCAGCTTTATAATATTAGTCTAGAAGTATAGATTAAGTATAGATATCACCGTAATATGGCAAACACCGTAAGATTGTAAAATATCGCGTGAAATTGTAATCTAATTTTTCTAAATTGACACCGATGTATTGGAAAATATTGAACTTGGATAGGATTTAATATATAAGTTCAATATTTTTTTGTTTTATGAAAAAAAGGTTTTGTATATTATATTTTAATATACTTACAAAACCATTTTTTCATAAAACATCGAGAAATTAAAATCTATATATATATATAAATTCAATCTTACGGAGTCTTCAATTTTCCGGTGTCATATACACTAATGAAAAATACATTAAGGAAACATTAAACTAAAAAACATATAATTGGCGGCCTTACCGCATTCCGCGATTTCTTCCAGGCAACCGGAATGCTAGAGATAGCCTGGACACATACTTGATATGGTCGGCGCCAGATAGACGTGCAATAAAGTACCTACATTATTTTTTCCTTAATATCCCTTCGTAGATACTCGAACAATAAATTATGAACCGTTTTTTAACCGACTTCCTAAAAAGGAGGTTATCAATTCGGTTGTATGTTTTTTTTTTATGTTTGTTACCTCATAACTCCGACAATTATGAACCGATTTGAATTTTTTTTATTTTATCTGAAAGGATATACTTGCAGATTGGTCCCATTTAAATCATATCAAAATCGGTTACGAACTTTGGATTTTAAATCGAAATAGCTGGAATTTGAATATTTAGATGATTCTTTGATAATCGAAATTGCGTATTTTGCTTTTCTGCGATTTTGCAGTGGTGTTGTAGGTGTGGGGCACCACTGAAAAGTGAAAAATAAAAAACTTTTTGCAAAAAAATACAACCGACTTCCATAAAAAAACACTACAAAGTAAAAAATAACTTTAATTTCGGAAGTCGGTGTCAAAATACGAAGAAACTAACAAAAACACCGACTTCCGAAATTAAAGTTAATTTTTACTTTGTAGTGTTTTATATGGAAGTCGGTTGTATTTTTTTGCAAAAAGTTTTTCACTACTAGAAAACGCAAAGGATCACGGTATACCTAAGTCCATTCAGGACAGCTTTGTGTCATTGTTTCTGTTTTAAACCGACTTCAAAAAAAGGAGAAGGTTTTCAATTCGACTGAATGTTTTTGATATTTAGAAAGTCAATAAATGTATGTGGTTTAATGACCTTTAGTGCACGGGTATCTGATGTGTATTATAATACTAGTACTCAGTCGCATTGGTTTGGGCTGGAAGCGGTCCCCAACAGAGCTGTGTTTCTTTGATCCAGTGGGTTTCTCACAAAATCGAGGTCGTTCTTATCTCATTTGTTTCTAAAAAGAGATAATTATTTAAGGTAAATGTGTTCATACATTAAATTGTTGTCACAACTTAAGAATTTATTATTTCCTTCTGTTATCAAAAACAATATGTTTTTGTCGCACGATTTCTGATTGTACGAAAAGTGTTTTTAAATATCGCATCTCAAGCATGTTTTTGTAACATCAGCGTGCGTCTTCGAGCGTTTAAGGGTCAGACTGTTTTTTTTGTCTTTTTTAGAGTTGTGTATGGTCTCTGTCAGCAAAACGAAATCTTTATAGGATCACTTTGTTGTTCGTCTATTTGTCTGTCCATCTATTAAGACCTCTTTTCTCAGATACGCGTAGAAGAATCAAGCTGAATTTATATCAAACTAGCTGTCCCCCGCGGCTTCGCTCCCATCAAGTGGCAACTTTCTTATTTTTTTTTACATAAAAACCTTCTCCTGACAATAACAAACACAACAAAAAAAGGATTAGCGAAATCGGTTCAGCTGTTCTCGAGATTTGCGCTTAGCAACACATTCAGCGATTCATTTTTAGATAGATAGATACTCAAGTCTGGATCAGACGTATAAGACCGGTTTTTGTGGTGACACTTGAGGGATATAGGATGTCCAGCAGAGACGTCTTTCGGCTGATATGATGGTGATGACTCAAGCCTGCTACCCCTTGGAGCAGTGAAATAATCAGACTTCTAAGCCAACGCAATCTTAAGACAACGCCGTCATGCTTCGTTTATGGCGCATGTTTTGACGCTTGCAAGGGAATCAAAACATATTATTATTAAGGTACTGTTGACGTAGATTCATGATTGGCAAGAAGATACCGCGTGTATCTGAGATCGACGCACAAACGAATTCCATGGGTCCAGGGCATGATTCTGGACACCCTAGACTTAGAATTTTTCGTCGGTTTTTTTCTCATTTTTTTCAAGGGTTTTTTTACTTTAGACTGCTCATAATCGTTATTCTGACCTAACACAATGAGATTTTTAATAAAAAAAATATTAATTAACTACTTTCACTAAAAAGAGCAATCTGAATAAAACCACAAATAGATATCAGCTCAGTTGAGCTCAACTGAGCTGATATTACCTATTTGTGGTACTCTTGAAAAGAATGAAAAAATGAGAAAAGAACCGACGAAAAATTCCAACACTGGGGTGTCCAGAATCATGCCCTGGACCCATGGAAATCGTTTGTGCGTCGATGTCAGATACACGCGGTATAATGTAGATTTACAGGACAAGTGAAGGAAAGTAGTATTTTCATATATAATCGTTTTTTGTTTATATTTTCGATTGAAGAATTAATCGTGACGTACATATTTAGATTGATATTTGAAGGAACATATTGTTCAACAAAAAGTTAAGTGTGTTCTTCAATCTTCCTGCTATACCTACATATTTTTCTTTCATAGATTATAAACTTCCGTAGCTAGTGTATACTCGGAAAAATCAAGTCTCGATCTGGTCCCTCGGTGCGCTCCTACTTGTCCGTTTTTTTTTTGTAAGTGTAAATGTTGGCTAAGATTGGGAAGTGGTGGCCAGTAATCGCTTGGTTTTGCTGACAAGCGCAACGACAGACATAAACTTCTCAGTAATAGATCGGAGTCTGGACCTTCCGCCTTATCATCATAACCACCATTTCAGCCAAAAGACGTCCACTGCTGGATGCTTGCCACCCCCAAGCGTCGTCACAACGACCGGGTCTGTGCGTCTCGCATCCGACTCCCGCCTGGTCGAAGGCAATAGGCAGGCTAATCGCCCACTATTACCTGAATAAAAAAATGTTTAACACGTTAGCCAACGTGTACATGAGCGCTAACGTTTCGTTTTCGTTACGTTTGAAATATTTATTATTTTAGCTTATTTTACCTTTTCGTATGTTGTTTTTTTTTGT
Organism: Ceramica pisi; assembly: GCA_963859965.1. NCBI lineage: Eukaryota > Metazoa > Arthropoda > Insecta > Lepidoptera > Noctuidae > Ceramica > Ceramica pisi. Next base: position 6,270,737 of record OY982555.1, read on the forward strand.
AGATCTTTGTTACGGATTGACAGAAGCCAGTAAATCTGATTCAAGTCTTACCAAGAAATACAGTGTTACCTACGTAAAGAGATAAGGGATGTAGATAGATAGATAGATAAATCATTTATTTAGTGCACACAAAAGACATAGCACAACACACAGAAGTACAATTAAATGGTACAATTTACTTAACTATAAAAAGACAAGATGTGGAGGTCTGGTGGGCATTCGCTCCACTTAAAACGCTAGTATTCAGCTGAACTCTCTCAGCTAATCCTTTGACTGGAAGCTGACCCCAACATACTTGGAAAAAGGCTGGTAGATGATGATATGTTTTTTTTTTGTAAGAACTGCAAATTTTTAAATTACTGCTTCCATTTTGGGCGGAGCGGAAGCGAGTGTCAGACTTTTACTGACTAAAACCCATCCGTGTTCCTCCTAATGCCCTTTGCGTTCCAGGACCGCGGTGACTCTTTCGAGCAAATTCCGCAACTTTGGCACAGGTAATAATTATGAGTGGTGGTGTTATAATCGGGGACCCAAACCCTACCAGCTTTAACCCATTTATCCCCTAGCTCCTACCAAACAATACTAGATTGATAGATTCAATCCACCATTTTTGAAATCCTGTAGGTCCTCAACTTTTCCCCAAAAATCAGATCTGCTCGGCCCAAGTTCCCAAGCCTGACAATCCTTACGCAAAGCGATTGAAACCTCATCGCTACTTGATTCCGACTGTTCGATTAACCGATGCACCCGCTCTCGATTGCACAAAAAAAAAAAAATTCGGAGTGAAAATCGTTCCATATGTGCCACGTAGACCGTTCCACGAACACCAAGTTTTCTTGACCCTTCCATACAGCCTTCCACGTTCTTGATACCTGGTTTTAAAGTTGAAAATCAAATGGTTAGTGGTTTTTCATAGGTGTTTCAGTTGTGGTTTGGGACGTAAAGATTAGGTCGTTTTGAATGTCTCTTTGATTCCGTATTGAAGGTAGTTTTGAATAGGATTCGATTCGAGGAGTTACTTTGTTGTGTGTGGTTTTTGATACTCTGATTTTTATCGTTTCTTTATAATTTTTTGTAATCTATACTAATATTATAAAGGTGTTTGTGAGTTTGTAAGGCTGTATCCCTATATGTTTAAGGGGGTAATCACTGGATCTACTGAACCGATTTTGAATTTTTAGCAATAGAAAGCCACGTTATTTCAGCCAATATTTGACACACATAAATCCGTACTCCAAACTATATCTTCTTTTAATATATAAAAGAAAGTCGTGTTAGTTACACTATTTATAACTCAAGAACGGCTGAATCGATTTAGCTGAAAATTGGTGGGGAGGTAGCTTAGAACCAGGAGACGGACATAGGATAGTTTTTATTCCGGAAATCCCATGGGAACGGGAATTATGCGGGTTAAACGGGAGCGAAGCCGCGGGGGACAGCTAGTAATATTATAAAATTAAATGCAAAAGTAACTCTGTCTGTCAGTATGGTATCTCTTAACGTCTGAACTGATTTAGTTGAAACTTGGCACACAGATAGACCTGGCAAAGGACAGGGTATTGTTTTAATTCCAGAAGCATGTTAGCTTGGGATAATATTTGACTTTCACTACGGTAAAGCCACTGGCAGAAACTAGTTAATTAATTATACGTAAGAACTAATAACAAACATTCAGATTTTAACATTATAGTGGTACTAAAAGGATGCAGTAAAATCTATACTAATATTATAAAGCAGAAGAGTTTGTTTGTTTGGTTAAACGCGCTATCGCGAATCGCGCGATAGCCCATTTATCGAGGAAGGCTATAGGCTACATATTATTATCATCTCGCTAAAACCAATAAGCGCAGAGCAGTAATGAAAAATGTTACGCGGACGACGTTGCACGGGTCAGCTAGTCTACTAATAAGCATGTAAGTACTTATATAAAAATCTCGTGTCACAATGTTTGTTATCGAACTCCTCCAAAGTTGTGTTTTTTTTTTTCAAATATGTCAAAATCCAATAAAGATATTTGAAATCTAAAAATCAAAACCTTTTTCGATTTTCAGTATATTTTTTTTATAACTGTTGTAGCTTTTTCGAGTGGCACTTTTTTGTTTTCAAAAATCATCTAAATGCTCTTCTGAATGACTGCGGAAAAAGTTGAATAAAAAAGCACTTATTGACAAGACTAAAACGGTTTGATCGATTTTTATGTTTTTTTTGTGTTTTTGTGTAACCTACCTATATTTTGTAGGTCTGAGAATAGGTCGTAGGTTTTTTTTTTTTAATTTTCCTGTCAAAACAACGTTTGCCGAGTCACCTTGTAAACTATAAAAACCTTCTGAGTAAGTATTCAAAAGAATATATTTGAATCTTCTCTTTGATTTTTGCAAATTCATCCTATCGAAGTATTGGCGAAAGTTACATTCTGCAAGATTTGTTATTAGTTGCCTTTGTTGGAGACTTTCAAAATTAATCATCACGATACATAACTAATGAAATAGTAATCATGAGATGTATTGTTCTATAGCAAGCGCGGTTTTTTAATGTTGCCTCCTGGGTTGGATTTCGGCAGACACTGGCGGCAAAATAAACTCAAAAATTAGTGATCGCTAAGAGTTACGATCCCTAATTTTTGAGTTTATTCGTTTCAAACATACAAAAATACCAATCTGTTCTCTTTATAATATGGTGATAAATATAATGAATGACCACCATAAAATGCTTTGATACCCTTAGTTTTGTAACCAAAAATATCTACTTAACACCAGAAAAATAGTCACGACTCCACTTTAAATTGTATTCGACCACCAAATTTAGTAAATGATCACCAAATCTTAGCGAGCAAATTAATATTCAGTTAGTATGATATTATTCAAATTCTATAGTAACGTGTCTGCGTCAGATCCCCTCTATGGCTGGTGAAACATGTGGGTCAGGTTAGGTTAGAACCATGACCATTAGCGCGCGAAGTCGAGCGAGCGAAGCGAGCGTGCCGCGGCTGCGGCCGCCGAGCGCCAGATTGGTTTAATTTTGGTGATCATTTACTATTTTTGGGTTACTCATGATTTACTTGGAGTCATTTTACTTAAATAGGATAGCAAAGTGTTAAAACTTTGGTTATAATTTTACATTAAAATGCGAGTTTCATTTTGGTGATCATTTACTACTTTTGTCTGCTATTTGTTACTATATCTGGTGGTAAGTTAAACATAAGCCTTATAATATTAGTGTAGACTGCCAATCGAAACAGAATTTACTCTGCAAAACAGAATATCCGAGTTCGGTAGGTACCTATCCAAGATCACACTCAATGAATGTTAATGTTTCAGTAAAATAAAGATAACAATTTGTTATGGTGTAGGTACAATAGCGAGTGTTCTTCTTAATAAAGACTTCATAATTATTATTACAGAATTGAAACACTGCTTTTTGTTTTAAACAGAGTAGTCTTGTCCACTATCAAACTGTTTTGTTCATTACATTGTAAATTTTTCGGTCTCGTAATAAAGACAACAGAATCCTATTGTCTGCACAATACATTGTTGGAGCTTAAAAATCTATGTCAGTGTGTAGGTGAATATAATTTACTATGACTAGAGTGCGCGGACGAAGTCTGCACGCGGTTGAAATGGAACTAAACGTGTAGATTTTATAAAAGTATTCAAATTAATATAATCTAGTACATTATTGTACCTTGGTAGTTCATTTTATCAATTAAAATTTGAGTTACAGTACGAATATTCTAACTTTACCCATGCGAAGTTGGCTATTAGTGACGACCGCGCAGGGTCCATCGCGTAGAAAAGTGTTACGTTCGTAGATTATGTTTTTTTTTGTGTACGTGTTATATTTGAATTTTGAAAAAATGCATGCAATAACAATAACACGATCACAAAGTAACACAACAAACACATACACTACAAGAAAACACAAAATACAAGTCAAACAGTAAGAAAAAACCAGAATAATTAATTAAAACAATAACAACGTTTAACACTTTTCGCACCATCAGTCGTATTACATTGAGGAAGCGAGGCACAAGTATGCATCAAACGTATACGAGTGACTGAGACGGCATACGCGACGTACCCGCGCATGCGCTTTTCTATGTTTCTTGTCAAATTGACATCCTGCGCAATCGATTGCGACGTACTTCGCATGGGTAAACTTAGATTATTCGTACTGTACGTAACTAATACAATGTTTAAATAAATGACTGAACTATATTTAAATAGGCCACTGCATGGACCATTAGGATTTAATGGTGTACCCACAGACGTATAAATTTATATGTCTGTGGGTGTACCTACATAGTAAAGAGTATTTTATTCGATTCTAGGCCTGCAATTGAAGCAGTGCTACCATCCGCGCGCAGACTTATCTTACGTGCATTCTACATAACACACCTTATGCAGGCTTAATTCAAGACCCCAATTCTTTAATCTTCTTTCAAAAGACTCGCAGAATTAAACCTCCGTACAATACATCAACTAAACACGCAATTAACAAACGCCAAAGTAATTGCAATAATGTCAAAGGCCGACAAACGTTCAAAATTAATCACAGAACACAATAACACACGAGATAATCTTAAAAAACTATAAAATAAAACTTTTTGCTTCGCGTTATTACCCGCCATTTTGAACATCTCGAAATGTCATTAGCAATATAAATGAGTTTCGCGCCATAACGAACGCTGTGTTGCCACAATGGAAAATCATAAATCAACTGTCATTTTGATATTCGTTGAAAGGAGGTCCGTCAATGCATCGGTGCAAACTTTTTAAACTCTTAGAGAGGTTTTTTTGTACTGGCACGTTTGATTAATTGTAAAAAAAGAGGCGTGCTTACGTTTTTTTTTGGGTTACCTTTCAATGGAGATCTTTTGAAGTAAAGTTTTTTGACGTGAGCGGTGGTTAATATGTTATTTCGTAAGTGCTAAGATGCTTTGCAGTTAAATTAAGTTTATACTTGTATTTATTGTTGAGTAATGTACTTGTGGAACATTTTGCGCGGTTCTTTCCTTTTGTGTTGTTGTCTTGTAATGCTTTTTTGTCTTATCTTGAGTTATATTCGTACTTACGTATTGTAGCATCATGTTCGGAAAGACAAAGTGTGGTTACTTGACCTCCTTTTATGAGGAAACTTAAAAAAAAGATCTGCAAGAGTGTTGTTAGACCTCTTTCGGTAAAGCCGATATATACTGTAAGTAGATTAGGTACTTACTAAGATGTTCCTTTTCGAGGCCTCACAAGGAATGCTACACATAACTCTTTTGTGCGGCATCAAAGTAATTTCATTGAAGGCTTTCTCGAAACCAAAGCGGAGATTACAGATTAGATAGATTAGAGCAGTTCTAAACGAAAAAAGTCTTGTAAAACTTAGTGGGAATGTGAACTTATGACTCATAGTCGGTGACTATTTCTGATTAACCTTTTTTTATGAATGGGAAACCATCATACGACTCAAGACGTGAACGTGTCAAGTTCTGACTGACTAAAACCCATCCGTGTTCCTCGTAATGCCCTTTGCGTTCCACGGCCGCGGTGACTATTTCAAACAAATTCCGCAACCCAAACAAATACGGTCAAAACGACTTAATTTTTTTTTTTGTGATGAGTCTTCTCTTGACTCTAGTCTTGGTCAGAGATGACAGAGGCAAAGTCTACGATGGAGCGAGCTCACCCAGAAGGAGTCTGGGGAAAAAAAACATGCAATAAGGCATGAAAATAACCACTCTTCAGAATCATAAAATCATTTTCCTTTACATCTGTAGATGAGTCAGACGTTTATAAAACATTTCGCAGCTTAAGAAACACTAAATCGACTGGATATGATGACTTAAGCACTAAAGTGATAAAAATTTATTATGTACAAAGAGTCTGAAAAGGTCAATTGTCAAATCTCTCTATAAGAAGGGTTTAAAAACTGACATGAGCAATTATTGCCCAATAACCTTAATCCCAAGGGCAAGTACTAGCTATTCTAGATTAGTAACAAACCTAAAAGTAAGATTCATAAAATGGCCAGTCCATAAAAAACGTCTTGGTCTTACAAATAAAATATTTATTGTTTATTTATTACTAGCTGACCCGCGCAACTTTGTCTGCGTCACATTTTCCATGAATGCTCCGTTCCTATTTGTCTAAGCGTGATGATATTATATAGTCTTTAGCCTTCCTCGATAAATGGGCTATCTAACACTGAAAGAATTTTTCAAATCGGACCAGTAAATCCTGAGATTAGCGCGTTCAACCAAACAAACTCTTCTGCTTAATAATATAAGTATAGAAATACTTTATTGTACACCTCATTCATAGCCTCATATTCTTATTCTTAGTTCGAGACATTTGAAAGTTAAATTCTGTTGTAAACTTTTTTTTTTCAAATAATAATAAAAGTAGACATCTCCATGTATTAGGTAGCTCATTGCCAAGGTGTTTTATGTCCGAACTAAACAAAGGAATCAATATTGAAAACTGACGAAAGCATAAACGCACGAACTGTACCTACACCGCATCACATGGGCGTACCAGCGTATGACATCAGCATACAGTACATTCGTATCGGAATATTTCCCCCGTACATTGTATTTTAGTCTCTTTGTTGAAAAAAAGACAATATTTTCGCACCGCACATTGTTGGCAGAGTTATGATCCGAAATGTGGGTAGGGTTGTACCTACGTGCAATAGGGAATATGCATGCGATTTTGTTTATTTGCAAAATAAAATACTTATTAGCTCTTGTTAACAATTATGAAATTATTTTTTAAATACCTTCATCATTTATGAAGTTATAAAGCTTCAAAGACTACAGTTAGAAAGAGAAGTCCGATACGAACTGTGCGACGTCAAATTACACGACGACTTACAGGTGCCATAGAAAACAGCGTTTTCGCGAGAGGGACAGGTATATAGAATAGAATAGAATACTCTTCATTATGTACACCATATAAGTAACAGAAAAAATAAATCAAGTAAACATTACATAGGGTGACACAATGGGCGGCCTTATCGCTAAGAGCGATTTTTTTTCTTTTATTTTTTTTTTATTTTTCTTTTTGTTTAAAATAATTGTATCTCGTTCGTTTTTCGAGCAATTTAGATTCTAATTTCACTGTTAGTATTATATTTTTGAATACTTTTAGATATACAGATCATAAATAATTTTTAGTAAGTTACCCGAAGTAAAGTAGAGTGTAGAGTTTAGTACCCACTAACGGACTAACGGAAACCTATTACTAAGCCTCCGCTGTCAGTCCGTGCGTCCGACTGTCTGTCAGCGGGCTGTAACTCAAGAATTGTAATAGTTGAATTTTTCACAGAGTGTGAATTTCTTTTGCCACCATAACCAATAATAAAAACTACATTTATTTAAAACTAGAGGCCGCCCGCGACTTCGTCCGCGTATAAATTCTCGTTATTCCCGTGTAAATCCCGATCCCTCGAGAACTCCGGGATGAAAAGTAGCCTATGTGTTAGTCTTCAGCTACCTACATACCAAATTTCATAGTAATCGGTTCAGTAGTATTTGCGTGAAAGAGTAACAAACATCCATACATACTCACAAACTTTCACATTTATAATATTAGTATATATAGGATTAAACGGGATTCCCGTACAAGATACGTGTTTTTTCGGTTTATGGTACAGAACCCTTCGTGTGCAAGTCCGACTCGCACTTGAACGGTTTTTCATCTATCATGTTAGAATCGAATTGAGAACCCGCGTTGCCTTTGCTTAACATGTTGGGATCCACTTCTATCTTACTGGTTCAGTTTAACCGCATGCAACTGAATACCAGTATTTTACCCGGGGAACTGCCTTTTTTATGAATGGGAAATCATCAAATGACTTCTTCCGCTTCGGCGGAGCAGAAGGGAGTGTCAGACTCTTACTGACTAAAACCCATCCGTGTTCCTCCTAGTGCCCTTTACTCACACAAAGGACATTGCTCATCGCCCATACATCGTTCGCCTCAGAACCAACAGAGACGTGAATTTACTATCTGTGTTTTAAATAATGCATATGTTCGACTAAAACTAAATTAAAATCACGGACACTTGTAAGAATTGTAAAATATCCAAAATGATTTCGGATTTTGAGGTTATAAAACATACCAAACAATAGAAACATACCAAATGGACTAAGATCCCAGAGCTGCCAGACTTGTTATTTCTCACCAAAAAATGTATAGAGTAGTGTTACTATGTTCTTCTAACATACGAAAGCTTGGTACAATAGGTCGACGGCCGATTCCCTGGTATCAGGTGCCAAATACATTAGGTACCTACATCAAAGTGTCAACTGTCATTTCATCGACTGTCAGTGTCAATAGTGTTCGTGTCATACAGCGCTTTAATCGCTTTACTCTTTTGGTAGGTAACTAAAAATCTTACAGCGCTGAGAGTGCTTTGTTTCATTTTAAAATAATGGCGCCGGGTTATAAAACCTAAGTGAGTTACTTTTTAAAATGGTTTCGTTATTAAAAAGTGTCCGTTCTATTCTAATCAGTAAAACGTAATTTAAAAAAAAACTAGGAATAATGGTTAAGGTTTCGCATGTGTTGATTCATAGGCCACTTTTCACCATGTCCTTAGCGTTTTTCCTCAGTACTAACCCTACCCTATACTCGGTCAAAGAACACATCACCCAACAAACATTTTTAACATCACAACAAAATATATTCTTCTACGAAATCACCTATGCAACAACGATTTTCTAAATATACCATTCCAAATTCGAAATACAAAACTTTCAAAGCGCCATCCAATCATTCACAGACTATAAACAACAATAAACAAAAGGCTGTAAAAATATTTTTTACACTGGCAACCCTTGCGTTTCTGAACGATAAAAGGAACAAAAGAGCGGTGAACTGGACACGAGTTTCCGAACGAGTGTGGAACATACTTTTCTATTACCTTCGCGTATGGAAAACGATTTAAAAAAATTGTTTCGTCCGTTTTGAGTATCGAGATATTTTTAGCTATTATTTGGTTGAGTATTAGTTTGATTTGAATGCAAAATCTCTAAAAAACTTTTTTATTTATTTGAGATTGTTTTTTTTTCAGCTGGGTTTGCTCTAGACTCTGTCTTGACAGAGACAAAGTCTACGATGGAGCGAGCTTACCCAGAAGGAGCCTGTTCACTCTTACTTTGAAGAGATTAGGGTTGTAAGCGTTCGGAAACACAGACGCAGGCAGAGAGTTCCACTCCTTTGCTGTGCGCATTATGAGAGACGCTTGGAAGCGCTTAGTGCGAGTTGGTGGAATAGCAACAAGGTAAGGATGGCAAGTTGCAGTGCGTCTGGATGTCCGATGGTAGAAGGGGGCTGGTGGGATGAGGTCGTTACGTGGACCCTTACACAGCTTTATCGACTGGCCAATCCGAACCAAAAAGAACCAAGAAGTACTAAGCGATGCGTTTGAGTCCAATTCCCATTCAGTTTTACTCATCGTGAAACTCCTCCAATGTCCACAAAACGTTTAGGAATACTTTGAGAGGAATTTCCTGCCGGAACCTGTGTTTCCTGGAAGTTACAACCTGGGGGTTTAAGTAAAGAGTGAAAGGTTACTTCTAGGCAAGCGTGCTCCATCTTTGACCATATCATGGTTTCTCACCAGGAGAAATTGTAATCAAACGCGGCTTAGACAACAAATCTTTCTATCAGTGTTAACCATTGTCTTCATCATCGGCAGTAGGTAGGCATTTAGTCAGTAGGAGTCTGACACTCCCTCTTGTTTTACCCAGAGCGGGAGGAGTCATTTGATGATTTCCCATCCTTAAAAGAAAAGCCTTACTCCAAAGATGATTTCAGACTTTAATGTATCATATAAATCATCATCATCATGATCAACTGTATTGGGATCGGCTTCTAGTTAAACCGGATTTAGCTGAATACCAGCATTTTACATAGAGCGGCTGCCTAGCAGACCTCCACAACCCGTTAACTGGGCAAGGCTAAGAACTCACTGAGAGATTTTCACCCGCGACCGCCGCGGTTGCGGGCCAGCAGCTTCTGTAGAAAGCAGATTATATATGTTAAAAATTAAAGCACAACTCACGACGCGATTTACGCCCGCGGTTTCTACAGAAGCTGCGGGCCCGCAACCGCGGCGGCCGCGGGTGAAAATCGCTCCGTGAGTTCTTAGCCCAACACCGTGCTTACTGGCAAGACTGGAGTCAGATTTACTGGCTTCTGACAATCCATAACGACTGCCAAAGATCTACAAGTGACAGCCGGGACCAACGATTTAACGTGCTTTCCGAGGCACGGCGTAAACTCGGTATGTTAAGATGGTCACCCATCCACAGACCAACCTTGACAAGTATTGCTAAACCTGGAAGATCGACCTGTGTTCATGTTTAACCCGAGATCTTCAGACTATTATGCAAGGACGACATTCACACGCTGCCAATGATAATTACTTCGGCTTTCAGAGATACCTCCAGAAGATTCGGCCTATCCTGAAGATTTACGACGGAGCTGTCGCGTAGTTAACATAAATAATATTAAGAGCGCCTATTGCATACCTATATGGCCGGGTGGCAGGTACTACGGCCATCAGGTGGTAAGGCGGGCCATTCGTGATGCGACTGTAGTTGTGTGTTTTGAATTGTAAGGAGTTCGGGGTACAAAATTTTTCTCTGTGTATGAATAATAATGCTGTTAGCAACTTTTCAATATTCGGAACAATGTCATTTTATACTCGGTAATGTTTTATTTTATACATTTACAGTAACTCGATAGCAAGAAGATTATTAATGTGGACGAAATATTTCAAAGACGATATAAAATACTACTACAAAATGTTACAAGTTTATTTACGAGCCCATGAACACACTATTTTCAAATAACATGTACGTAAGTGGTGTATTAATGACTTAAATGAACTTAGCTAGATGCGACATATAATATTTTAAATAAGTATATTCTGAGACACAATTATTGTCAATAATAAGTTTCAAAACATATTCGCACCTAATCGTACTAATTAATACCAGCGTATCATTGTCCCACTGTAGAGCAAAGACCTCTTTCATACTTAATTTTTTTATCACCAATAAACTACACGACAAAAAAAATCGCAACGTCAAAAAAATCGTATCACGAACAGCGATCCTTAGCAAGCCATTACGTTACCATAGAGTAACGCATGAATAAGCTATGGGGTTTGAAAGGCGATTCACGTCAACCTGGAGGTGTTTGTGCCATCTTGTGCCTTATCGAGATGAGATAGCGCAAATTATAAGACGGTGGCTGAAAAATATTTTTCGAAGCGACATTTTAGGGGTTAAATGTCAACAGGTTTTGTTTCGGGTGCTTTCTGCTCGTTTCTGTGTAGTTATAGTGGTAACTTCCCTCGTTCTCCCATCACTCCCTTGTACCCTCCTCCACGTAGAACAGTGCTTGGCTCTAGCTCTATTGTCCCTCGACTATGTAAACAGCTTATCGGATACAGCAATGTTATTGACGTGCATTTTGACTCGTTTGGCAAGTTCCGCAGAATAACATTTGACATTATGTAATATCATTCTTATCCTACTGCATCTGTGTTTCCTTTCGTATGATGTTTTTTTTTTTTTTTGACTTCATGTTTCTATCGTGAATTTGGTTTTGTTTTGTGAATTTGATTTTTGTATTGTTTTTGTTATAATCTGATTATAACTCTGATTGTTAATTAATTTATATTTTTTTTTTTTACTAATTTATTGCTTTAATTTTGATTGTAGTTTTAGTTTTTATTTTGGTTTTAAAGTTTGACGTTTCTTTTTAACCGACTTCCCAAAAAGGAGGAGGTTATCAATTCGGTTGTATGTTTTTTTTTTTTTTTTTATTTTATTTTTTTTTATGTTTGTTACCTCATATCTCCGTCAATTATGAACCGATTTGAAAAATTTTTGTTTTATCTGAAAGGATATACTTGCAGATTGGTCCCATTTAAATCATATCAAAATCGGTTACGAACTTTGGATTTTAAATCGAAATAGCTGGAATTTGACTATTTAGATGATTCTTTGATGATCGAAATTGCGTATTTTGCTTTTCTGCGATTTTGGAGTGGTGTTGTTAGGTGTAGGGCACCACTAAAAAGTGAAAAATAAAAAACTTTTTACAAAAAAATACACAGTGTTTTTGTTAGTTTCTTCGTATTTTGACACCGACTTCCGAAATTAAAGTTATTTTTTACTTTGTAGTGTTTTTTTTTTGGAAGTCGGTTGTATTTTTTTGTAAAAAGTTTTTTAATTTGATTTCAATTTTACTGATTTGTACACATCATTAATGCGGTGCTAACCTTTAAGAAATTGTAATACTAACCTTAGATATAATCTTATTTTTTAAACTGTAATTTTCCAGTATATACAATTGTTGGTTGGCCAGAAATAATAAATAAATAAAACTTGGTTTTGCTGTGAGGCCTTCTTTACAAGTTTTAGGGAAGTGTCATAATAGCGAAAAGCAGATACAACACAATACAAAATCCTTTATTTCAACTAGACCAGTTACATTCACTTTTGAATAGTCAAGGTCTATCAGTCAAATAGATGAAGCTAATCCTGCCTCGCCAGCGACAAGAGCAGCAGGTTGTTCTGCAACATAACACACCCACCGTCCCCGTCTCCAGCGCGGCAGTTGCACGTTCCACAGAGTAGATCCTGTTGAGAAGAACGTGCAAGAAACTCCATGGATAGTTGGTATTATCAGTGTGTCTGTGGAACGCAGAGGGCGGACTGCAAACGTCACTGCTCTGCGGCGTTGGCTAGGTACTGGTACGAAGCGTGGCCGGGTTTAGAGCTTGCAGTTTATCGGCACCCAGAATGAAGGCTGAACAGAAAATACCGGCCAAGTGCGAACTGGACTCTCACACAAAAGCAGCCGTAGCTACTATAAACCGAAAAACACACGCTTCTTGTATTAGAGCCCCTTTTTTTTATTATAAGTATGTTATAACGGCAGTAGAAATACCTACACCCTTTGTGTAGCTTTGCCATTTCTAAGTTTGACCTGTCTACTTAATAGGTAAGGTTCTTGAGATACGGCCCGCTGGCAGACAGACAGATGGACGGACAGACAGCGGAGGTTTAGTAATAGGGTTGGTTACTCTTCTGGTACGGAACCCTAAAAAGGGTTCTTCTTCAAGGGTTTATGGAGTAAATGTCTACACGTCACAAAAATAAAGAAATTCGAGTGATGTCACATATGCGCGTTTGACAATTTATCATTCAGTTTTATTCCACAAAAGGCCTCTAAATGACGTAAATTTCACTCGAAACTTTTTCCTGCTCCAACACAGACAAGAACTAAAATTTCCTCCAAAAATCAAACACATTTTGACAGAACGAAAATCGTGACCATTTTAAATGGAAGACTTTATAATTATAATATTTGGAACAATGCCTTTTGAGGCGGGTTTTGAGATCATCAATCTTGAGCTAAAAATCGTTCGTCTTTAATTGCTTTTAACTTAATTATAACGGCTTGGTATGTGTGAAGGACATTATCATTTTGAAATAGGGTTAAAGATGCTTCGTTTTTTTTTTTGTTTAGGGAGTAGTTTGTTATTTAATTGCAGTGGTCTAAAGTTTTTAGTTGGGAAGATCTCTAGTTTTGGAGAAGCTTATCTGGGAAAGTTCTAACACCATTTTTTTTTTTTGTCGCAATCGAACTAAAATAGCGTCATTTATTCTGTTTCGGAGGGCTGACTCTGGTAGGTTATTTTTAAAAAGAAACCACTTTAAAAGTAACTTTTTATACAATTCATGTTAACTTCACTTTAATTTTTTTTTTAGAGAATGAAAAAAATATATGTGACACTAAAATGTCTGACATGCATTGCAAACTTCTCAAATAGTTAGCATGTAGATATTAAGATTTTTCTCTGGCATGGCAAAGCACCTTGTATTGACTCATAATTCATTAACAATAGAGTACAACCAACTGCTTTACGTTCCCCTTGAAGCATCTTTTAATGTTGCCAGACCCTTCATGCTTTTACTAAAATTAAACATAAAATACCAAAACCAGTAACTAATAAAAAAGGAAATATTTTTTTAACTACACAGATGTGGACATTTGTAATAGGAGTGAAATTAAAAAACATAAAAAATAACAACTTAATAAAAACACCCACAAAACGTTTTTTTCGACGATTCGCGAACGAATTATCGCCATTTCTAGTTATAGCGTGACGACTTCGTTTTGGGCGTTCGAATCCAGGACTTTTTTGGGATTGTAAACTGGTTTATTTTTTTAGAACAACACCATTACATATCTAGCTATATTGTTAACCGATAGTAAAGATCACACATTTTTAAGAAAAAAAAGAGTTGATCATTTTCGAGCCATACACAATAGATGATCTGTGCGGTGGATGTACCTTTTTAGGACCTAGATCTTACTCAGTAAATAAATAACCAGCGGCCAAGTGCAAGTCAGACTTGCGCACGAAGGGTTCCGTACCATTATCTATAAAACGGCAAATAAATCAAGTTTGCTGTATGGGGGCCCCCTTAAATATTTATTTTATTCTGTGTTTTAGTATTTATTGTTATAGCGGCAACAGAAATACATAATCTGTGAAAATTTCAACTGTCAAGCTATTGCGGTTCTTGAAATACAAACCTGGTGACAGACAGATAGACAGCGAAGTCTTAGTACTAGGGTCCCGTTTTTACTCTTTGGGTCCGGAACCCTGAAAACGAATCAGCTTTAAAATTACCTACACGTAAACTATCTATTAGTTATCAGTCTCTTTATCTCAGCTTTTTATTAATCTGTGTATTTTTATTATTATTACTTATTAGCTATTAACTTCTTAAACTTCAAGGTCAATTTACAGCTCATGTGGCTAGCTCTTTAGTAGTATTGTCACTTTATGTCAAAAAATTATCCTCTTGAAGCCTATGGGCTTCAATCATAAATCAACGACTCGATTTATGCAAAAATATCCTCCCATAAATGAAACACAATTCAACTGTTTCTTACATTTAGCAGAATTATGAGAACAAAAATATACTTAACAGCAAATTATTTTTTATATTTTGGGCGATGTTTTTTGCATAAATCGTGTCTTCGATTGACACCTGATGCCAGGAAAAAAAAATGGCTGGTCATGGAAAACTAACCCTGTTTAAGCATATGAGGGCATTATCTGTTGAAACGGCGTTGATGACAGCATTGCCATATAAAATTAAATATTTGATATGTTGGTATTAAAAAAAGTCCACAAAAAACGATGATGATGCTTTTAACGTTCGAATAGATCTTAACAATAGCACTAAAAGGTCGTGTAAATTACAATAATTCATGGTAAATCTATTAAATACAATATCTATAAAGATACGCATCAATGACTTAAGTTTTATTGGGGTTCCTTAGCCATTTATATTACAATCCTTGACTAGTTCAAGCAGCGTTGATGTTTTCTGGTGTTAAAGGTATGGCTAGTGTGTTTTCAAATAAACATCAATATTTCTAGAATTCAGATATATACATAAATATTTATTTATTTTATATAGGCCGTGATGACGATGAAACCCATCAAAAAACATAGGAAAAATATCACAATAACTACGGAACCCAAGATACTGATTTATAAAACATACACACCATTTTTTACCCATAAAATCAGGCTTATTGATTCCATGGGTCACGCAAATCTATAACCTTATCCACCTTTGATCCTATTAATATCATTGTCATCAAAACCATAATACTTATTTTGACATGCAATCTTAATGGTTTTTTAAAAGCTCTTTATAGGATATTTTATTAAACCACAAAATTCTGTCACATATTATTTTGCCATAAAACGTGTCATTACAGTTTTATTTCCCAAAGGGATTGGTAGAAGTAGAATGTACGTACAATTGATACATAGTACATAATAGGGAATATGCAAGAAAAAAGTATTTAAGATCTGAACAGTTTATCTAGAAGTATTCGAAAATATAATACTAACAGTGAAATTAGAATCAAAATTTCTCGAAAAACGAACGAGATACAATTATTTTAAACAAATATATCTGTCCCTCTCGCGAAAACGCTGTGTTCTATGGCAGCTGTATAGTCGTCGTGTATTATGACGTCACAGTTCGTATCGGACTTCTCTGTCTAACTGTAGTCTTTGAAGCTTTATAACTTCATAAATGATGAAGGTATTTAAAAAATAATTTCATGACTGTTGACTATGAGCTAATAAGTATTTTATTTTGCAAATAAGAAAATCGCATGCATATTCCCTATTCAATGTGCATAAGTTTTTTCCTACTACATACCTAATGTGTTGTGGAGGACCCGACTACCTGGCAACAATAGTGTCAGTCTTTTCATCCGTAAAAACTACTAAATATCTACAAAATTAAATAGTACAGCCGAGACCAGTGATAAAATATAGCACTTTCGAGGTACGAGAGAGTCTTGAGCAATGTTTGGTCACCCATCCAAAAACTGACCTCCGCAAGTGCTGCTTAACCTCGAATATCTTTCCGTGCTGCTATTATTATTAAGTCTACGTAGTATTACATTTTAATTTAAGTTTTATGTATTAATGCAAGCCTTTTACTATCAATTCATAACAAATCTAGACTCTACCTAGGTTGAATGAGAAATATCTGAAAGGCTCTATATTGAAATATGATGTAACTCTTAAAGTAAACTGGCCTATATTTCCGTCATAGTTCATTAGGAAAGGTGTTTATATTAAATCTACTGCGAAACTTAATTGCTATGAAATAATGAACTAAATACTATATTGTGATTGTAACTTATTGAGCTGTGTTCAACTGCTGGCAAATTAATATAATTGTAATTTGTAGTTCAATGTATAACCATATTAATATTATAAATTCGGAAGGTAGTCTATCGTTTATATGTTTCTTCTTTTTTATTGAGGAATATGTTTGCTTTTGACCTCGATCACCCCTTATGGAAAGCGATAGATGAGGTCTATGATGGAGCGAGCGTGCCAAGAAGATTCCTGTTTACTCTTGCTTTGAAGGTAGACGGGTAGACACTGGCTGAGAGTTCCACCCTTTGGCTGTGCATATAAACAAAACATTGTAATAATTTATTATTTTAAAAAGTGTATCCGTGGAGTTTCTTGCTCGTTCTTGTCCATAGAGGTCTACGCTTTGGAACGTGCAAATAACTTCATCTTTTTTTTTCGGACCGGCCGACCTTGATAATTCAAAAGTACCTATGGTCTAATTTAAATAAATTCTTAAGTTTTGAGTTTTGAGAGTTTAATAAATGTGGAAGAGAAGCGCTGTGAACGACTAGTCGAGTTGTACCTATGAATGAAACTTGACATTTGTGCACCAGAAGACGCGACGTTGGAAGGTCTTCCACAAAGTGGACCGATGACCTGGTAAAGGTCGCGGGTAGCCAATGGATGTGAGACGCACAGGACCGGCGACACTTGGGGATGCTGATTTCCAGCCTGATGTCTTTCAGCTGATATGAGGATGAACATCAGTCTGTATGGAAAAAACTGAACCCTTATAGAAATACTCGGTTGTCTGTCCGTCTGTAATATCCGATGTTCTCCGAATCTACCTAGCCGTAGGGCCGCCGGACCTGTGGGCGGTGAGCTATGGGTAGCTCGCCGTCCGTCCGTCTTAAGACGACAGGCCGTGTCGACGACGCGTTCGTGTTCCACGCGCGCCTTAAAGAGAGTCAGCATATAGAGGGGCCCGAAAGGGCCGACGCCTGATGGAGTTGCGGGACTATTCGAAAGAGATACCGTGGCTCCGGAACACAAAGGGCAATGAAGGAACATGGATGGGTTTTAGTCAGTAAAAGTCTGACACTCCCTTCCGCTCCGCCCAGAGTGAGAGAAGTCATTTGATGATTTCTCATCACTAAAAAAAAAAACATTAGGGCCGCAGGGCTGCAGTGACTCTTTCGAACGTATTCTGCAATATGAATAAATGTTTTCTATTCTATTCTATTCAGTTTTATCCCCTTGTCTAGCAATATAGCTGCCCGAAAGAAAATTAACACAAGTACAATTCTCTGCTAAAACCCTAGAGACATTATAAATACCGTAAATTACACTTCAGCGAATCCTTACACGTGGTACCCGGGTGGCGCTAAACAGGTGACACTACACGCCTCCGTGGTCTAGTGGTTATACCACCTGATTCAGATCCAGAGGTCCCGGGTTCGATTCCCAGCGGAGGCAAATTTTTGGCTCGGTTTGGTAGGTGGTAGGACTTGTTCTAAGTCCGCCTGGCAAGCTACCACCATCATGTCTAAGTCTGTCGCCATAACAACAATGTTAACAGCATTGTTGTGTTCCGGCAGTTAGAGGTATGATAGCCAGTTCCTCTGTGTAAGAGGATTCCGGGTGAAACTTGCTTCCATCTTCGGCCTAATCATCACTTTCCATCAGGTGAGATTTGGGCCAAGAGTTCCCCATTTTGTATAAAAAATAAATAAAAAAACTTGAAAGAAACCGCCCTACAAATTCTTAAACTATAAAATTTTCAAAAACCTCTAAATACTGTATCAAAATATATTTCCAAGCGTCCATTTTAACTCGAACGTGTTACACGAAAGCAATTCCCTTAATTATTGACCAGCAAAGTTATAGAGCTATTAAACCGAATTGGTTTTCTGCAAAATGTTTAATTTATAGTTGTCTATTAGGCCGCGGTAAGGGCTGGGGGTGGAGTTGTCGCTTTATGTCGATATTACTTTATGAAACAAGATGGTGGCCATTTAGTTTTTAATTTGTTTTTTTTTTTTTTCAGTTGATGGATTTGTTTGAAAATGTCTTTGGAGTGTACCTAAGCGTTTAGGTTTTTTTGTATCGTGGATACTATGTTATTTCACTACATATTATAAAACAAAGTCCGCTGCCGCGTCTGTCTGTCTGTCTGTTCGCGATAAACTCAAAAGCTACTGCACCGATTTTCATGCTGTTTTCACCAATGGATAGAGCGGTTCTCGAGGAACGTATTAATATATAATTTGTCAAGCGGGCGAAGCCGCGGCCATCAGATAGATGTTATATATATTTATTTAGCACTTTAAGCACAAATTTACAGAGGCGGACTTAATGCCACAAGCATCCAGTCAACCTTTTATAATGTAGTTTATAACCTGAATTAACACGTTGAATACTTTTTACTCCTTGGAATAGTTTCCAATTTCCGCGTGGGTGGAGCCGAGTTCGGTAGCTAGTACCTAATAGGTACTACAAAGTTAGTACTTAGAACCTATTAGGGCTCTTTGTCTCTCTTTATGAAGTTATTTATTCGAGAAAATATGTAATTACCATGTCTCCTATTTCTACCACAAACCAGGGATTCTGTGTTCCTAGGTTTTAGTTTTGCCTAGGGTTTCAGTGACATTTTCACAGCCTCCGTGGCGCAATGGCTAGCGCGTTCGGCTGTTAACCGAAAGGTTGGTGGTTCGAGCCCACCCGGGGGCGAATCTTTTTGGGATAGAACCGAAAGACTGTAAATACGGAACCCCAAAAATACGCTTTAACCAACCTTATTTTACTTGCAATGTAAATTCGGCACAAAGTATCAGAAATGACCACAAAGTACATATTTAGGATTACTCATAAAGAATTTTATGTGTGTGGTCTGTGTTTCCCAAAAATTCGACCACAGGCCTTTGTGGTACAAGAAATTGCCAGAATAACATGTTTCAGACGTTTATTGACAAAGCAATTACATATTATGAGCCTGCCATAATCAGTTTTAAAGGCAACTGAATGTGCGGGGCAATCAGTAAGCCGTTGCATCGTATAAGTTACATATTATAAAACAAAGTCCTCTTCCGCGTCTGTCTGTTTGTTCGCAATAAACTCATAAACTACTGTACCGATTTTCATGCTGTTTTCACCAATGGATAGAGTGGTTCTCGAGGAAGGTTTCAGTTTATAATTTTTCAAACGAGTGAAGCCGCGGTTATCAGCTAACAAGTTATTAGTTTTCAGAATTTAAAGAAGAGGTCAAGCGAGCCAGGAGCGTGAGGAGCTCGTGGCTAAATACCAACAGCCGCACAGATCGATCTTCGAGGTTAAGCAACGCTTGCCAAGTTGGTCTGTGGATGGTTAATCTTAAAATGCCGAGTTTCCTCCGTGCCTCGGAAAGCACGTTAAGCTGTTGGTCCCGGCTGTCATTCGGAGATCGTTGGCAGTCGTTACGAATTGTCAGAAGCAAAAAATCTGACACCAGTCTTGCCAAGGAGTACCGTGATACCCAGTTAATGGGTTGTGGAGGTCAGGTAGGCAGCCGCTCCTCGTAATGTACTGGTTTTCGGCTGAATCCGGCTTGACTGGGAACCTTTCCCAATGATCGTCGACCAAGATGACCCGCGCCACGATAACACAAAAAAAAAATCTCTTGAGCCTATTGCAAGAGGCACTTAGCTAAGTGGGATTCTTTCAGACACAACGATTGTCAAAATTAAAAAAAAATGTCGGAATTCACCTTGTGACATTCATACAACTTTAGACTTTATCGTCACAATCTGAGGATCGACTCGTTTTTTAAGAAGCCTTCGCACTCGTTTTGCAGATGCAAACTGTCAAATACACATCTTATTTAGTTAATATTACTTTACGGATAATATCTCTGAACAATATTTGCTTCTCTCTCTCCCTTATCTTTGACGAAATGTACTGTACCACGCACCTCGACATAACCCTTCACCAAATACCACCATGATGTTATGTTAAGCAATTAAGGTATAACCACCACAATACGCCAACTAACAGTTAAACCCTTAACCCCTGCTCACCCCCTAAACACGTCGTAACGAGTCGCGATGGCTCAGTAATTAAATTGCATGTTTGCAGCGCGGCACCGATCCGGGAACACTGTTAGAGGTGCTAATTTGAACACTGTAATGCATTTTATGATGTTCGTGTAGAGTTAAGAATTTGATAGACTTGGCGCTTCGGTTAGGGTATATCTTTGGGTCATTATAACGTGAAAATAATACAAACGTTATATTTTAAACAAATTGTTAATGCGTTAGAATAAAAAAGTAGAAACTAGTATTAGTATTATTAGAGGTATAAATACCAGAAAAATAACAATGACTATTTTATTCGGAAATACCAACACTACAATGAGTTATGACATGAATCCTAAAGTAATTCTGCCTACCCTTCACCCAACTATTTTAGCTTCTTTTTTAATTTGTGATGGGTTTGCTTTTGAGTCTAGTAGTCTTGGTCAGAGATGACAGAGTCAAAGTCTACGATGGAGCGAGCTTACCCAGAAGGAACTTTGAAGAGATTAGGGTTGTTAAGCGTTCGGGAACACAGACTGGCAACTTAACCGGATGCAGCTGAGTTCCAGTATATTACATGGTGCTACTACCCAACGACATCTACAACCCAGTAACTGTCTAACAAGATACCCTTTGGCAAAACTGGTGTTAGATTTCAGGCTTCTGACTACCCGTTACGACTGTCAAAGATTCAAACATCATCCATTGATTATTTTCTAAGATGATGGACTTGAAGATCTGATACAACTTGAGGAGTAAATTTGAATATACTTAGGTTTATTTTATACAGCAAGAATCCGTGTGTTCCAAAAATATCCTATATTTTGGCTTTTTAGACTTGGTCATCACACATACACGCCCCCCCCCCACACACACACCCACACACACACCCACACACACACACCCACACACACACACACATACACACATTCATACTTATTCTCACGAATACAATCCCTGTCCACCCCATGTTTCTGTGCTTATCCAGTAGTCCAAATCTTTTCCGTAGGCGAGTGACCTGGGATCCTGAAATACAGGGTCTCCCTAGTTTAGGCTCCAGTCCACCCTTGAATTGTCAACATACTGTCTAAATTGTTCCTATAGTTGTGGTGGAAAATAAACGAATTTTTATTTATTTTTATTATATCGCTATTGGTGTTTTGGGGCCCCATCTGGCTGGCACTTGTAGACTTGAAGGACACCATCATGATATGCATCGGCGAGCATAAACACAAGGTTAATATTTTCTTCTTGCTCTGGGCGGAGCGGAAGGGAGTGTTAGACTCTTACTGAGTAAAACCCATCCGTGTTCCCTTAGATGCCCTTTGCATTCCAGGGCGACGGTAACTCTTTCCAACAATTCCACAACCGGTTATGCTGATTCCAGTCCAGACAGTGCAAGCTTTTGTCAGTTGTCGAATAGCAAGTATTTCCTTAAACTTTCATAAGCCAACTAGTCATCATTTTATCAAGAGAATGCCATCAAAACGGCACGATTCTAGGGAAACAAGAAATTCGCGTTTGTTACGTGTGATGTTATCATAAATACTTCCTACATATGTTGCCGCGGTGCCGCCCAGCCCCAGATTACGATCTTGTGGGTTTATAAACACCCACTGAGACAGACTGGCATTTTGAAGGTCTTTTAAAATATGTTGAAAATTGTTGTTGGTTTATTTGGAGCAAAGGTTTTTGCAGGATTACAGGCAATGTGTATAAGCATAGAATAAGCAGGTCTATTTAGATATAGAATACATAGGTACTTTAATATTTCCTCATTTGAGAAATGGAACGTAGAAAAAGTCTTCTAAACTAATTAAAACCTACTTTTACCTTGAAAATGGTCACAAAATGCTATAGTTCGGCTTTTTAGAGCTCTGTCGAATAGAAAAGATAGGATCGCTGTCGTCCAAACGATACAAGAAACAAATTTTAATGTCTTGCGCACACCACTCTCGAAGCTTGCTTAGAGATCGCGCATCGAGTTTGCTTTGATCTAGTCTAGTCTATGTTGGGTCAAGTTGTGGCCTCAGAAAAAGCGCGTTCTTTCGTAACCTTCCTGCAAAATTCTATGGCACTCCATGTGTTTGGCTATCTTTTTAGGATTCCGTACCCAAAGGGTAAACAACGGAACCCTATTACTAAGCCTCCGATTACTATTATTTTTTATTCTAGTTAATCTATTGACATGCCACTTTATTTTTATTTGCTGTACACCTGACATATTTTTTAAACTTAATTATCTATCTATACTTATAATAAATCTGTAGAGGTCAATTCTGTACATGAAATATATTTCCAAAATAACTATCAGGGGGTGATTAGGGATCGATACTGATGCCAAAAATGCAATCAGTAAAATTTTTGTCTGTCTGTCTGTCTGTCTGTCTGTCTGTCTGTCTGTATAACCGTTATAGAAACAAAAACTACTCGATGGATTTTAACGAAACTGTATAATTATTTTTCATACTCTTGAGCTGGTTATATACTTTTCATCACGCTACAATCAACAGAAAAAATGAAAAAAAAAAATGTGAAAGTTTGGTTGTTTGTTACTCAATCACGCCAAAACGGCTTAACGGATCTTAATGAAATTTAGAACAAAGATAGATTATAGTCTGGAATAGCACATAAGCTACTTTTAATCCCGGGAACATGTTCCCTAGGGATCACGCGGGCGAAGCCGCTGGCAGAAGCTAGCTATTAATATTTATAAATGTTACTTATTGACATGCCACTTGATTTTATTTGCTTGTTTTTGTTAATTTTGTTCGCCATCTATTGGCAAAACATAGTGCACATATTTTAACTCCATACCGTCTGTAACCATACCTATGTTTTACAAATAAATGATTGATTGATTGATTGATCCGCTCTGTCCGTCCATCTGTCTGTCTGCCAGCGGGGTGTATCTCAAGAACCGTAATAGGCAAACAGTTGACATTTTTACAGAGTGTGTATTCCTATTGCCGCTATAACGACAACACATAAAAGATAAATTAACTTAAAAATTAAAGAGTCCCATACAAGGAACGTGTTTTTTTGGGTTTTTGTACGGAACCCTTCGTGTATGTGTTCGACTAGCACTTGGCCGGTGTCAAAATGTATGGTGTCATTATGGCTGATGGACCTAAAAAGCCTTGCTTAGTTATATTATGTGTAGATAACAGCTTGTAATTAATATTTTTTTTCTTTGTTTGCTTGAACGCGCTAATCTCAGGCACCACTGGTCCGATTTGAAAAATTATTTCAGTGTTAGATAGCCCTTCTATCGAGGAAGGCTTTATATATTATCACGCTAAAAAAAAAGGAGTGGAGCATTAATGAAAAATGTGACGCAAACGAATTTGCGCGGGTCAGTTAGTTCTTTCATAAATTGCGGAAATGCGGAGTACATTATACCTTACCCACAATTTGATAGTTCTAACCGCACCTTGCTCTGTGGCCGGTAACATTTGGCGCGGGGCATCGCTTTCGGTAAATATTTACATGTGACTCACTGGCCTGGGCCTCTAAAATGACGCTGACAGTAATGTAGGGCGTTTTAAATAGTTTCGTGTGGGTTGATCGAGGCTTGTTTAGTATTGAGTAGGATATAATGTTTTTTGGTCGATAAATTAGCGACTTAGCTGCGAAGCGAGATTTTTGGTTTTTTCATTTCCTATTTCTCAATAGTAATCTGAATTCGGACTTGACTGGCATTAAACACGATCCTGTAATTCTTCCAAAGACTTGACACTCTTGGCAGTGTGCTATACTAACCATATTGCACTAGCCATGTCCAAGTTTTTATTCTTCAAAAGCCCAAGCAGAGGTTTATAGTGAAACAACATAGTGGCTTGCTCCTTTATGGGAGCTTACTAATATTGACATTAACCAGGCATAACACAAAAACAGACTGGATTACATTGATAACTCGTCCATATTACCTCTATGGGTATTGTTTGTTATAGAAGGCTTAAAGTCACCCTAGGGACGATGCAATGCTTGCAGTTCCTCAAAATACCATTTCAGACACTGATCTGCATGGTCCTCATTTATAACGTATTGTGAATAAGAGGACCATGTAGATTGCTATGTTAGGGGTTTATTTACTTAATGTTAGTCTGGCGGTTTGAGTTCTTTATGCGGCCTACACAAATGTCCTTACTTTGGTATTGTTCGTCAGTTCGTTGAGCTCCTTTAAGTTCTAAGTTTGAGCTACACGATAACTGGCAAATGCTTGCAATGTCTGGACAGGTCCACTCAAATATGTGTGGTACTTTCCTCAAAATACCACTTCAGACATTTACCTAAGAGAACCTACATGGTTCTCTTATGATTTGACCAGTACGATTGTATGGACTTTAAAAGAGACTTTGACCTCTGAGTTTGTATCAGCGTTTTTTCTCAGAGCTGTCAGCTAGGAAACGCCGGCCTCATCTAGTTAAAACGACCAAAAAAGATTGACGTGTAAAAGTGTTATTTACAACCTACTTACAAAATTGTATTTGTTTTTTGTATTTAGTGTTATTTAATCATTCGGCTGATATGATGATGATAAGTATATTGTACTAGTAATTAAAATAACATTCTTGCATCGCACTATCCGTGTCAAACAGCGCCATTTTAGCGTCCTCAGTGAATAAAGGCGGTGAGCGCGCTGGTTTTATAACTGAAAGGCTATTGGCCGATCCGTCACTATGGTTCGTTGTCATAGCATTACTTCATACCTCAATGTGTTGGTAGATACGAGCGTTATTGGTTTTTTATTATTTTTCCATCACTTTCGGTTATATTGTGACAGGGAAAGAAAAAGAGATATTTTTTATAAGTTTTCTTTTTTTTTACTTTTGATAGGCACGCGTTTGACCACTATCCCACCTGATGGTAAGCGATGATGCGGTCTAAGATTTCTCGAAATTCCTACAGGAACGGGAAAAGAGTTACGGGCGAGAGCAACCTAATTATAATTCACATTTTATTCAAACCAGAATTGAAAATTCGATTTTTACATTCATAATTACATCAAAAAGGCAAATAATTACTTCTAATAAAATCTTTAAGCAACTGGCATCACTTCATTATCTAACTCAGAAACTATTTAACAACTAAAATATATGTTAATGTATAGGAAATCAACATAATTAGCGTTATTAGAAGACGCTCA
This sequence comes from Ceramica pisi, assembly GCA_963859965.1. NCBI lineage: Eukaryota > Metazoa > Arthropoda > Insecta > Lepidoptera > Noctuidae > Ceramica > Ceramica pisi. The sequence continues at coordinate 6,296,635 of OY982555.1, forward strand.
GCGGGCGGGCCCGGAGATCAGAATTATATCATACAAGTTCAATTTAGATGATCGAAATGTATAAATTAATTGGTTCGGTAATTTTTTTGGGGGTTCCGTAGGTAATTATAGGTAATATGCAGGAAAAAAATATTAATTATCTATACTGTTTATCTAAAAATATACAAAAATATAATACTAACAGTGAAAACAGAATCAAAATTACTCAAAATACAAACGAGATTAATTTAGACAAATTAATATATCTGTCCCTCTCGCAAAAACGCTTATGGCAGCTGTATAGAAGTCATGGACTTTGGCGTCAAAGTCTATATCGGACTTCTCTTTCTAATTGTAATCTTTTAAGCGTTATAACTTCATCGCTGATGAAGGTATTAAAAAAATCATTTCAGCATTGTTTACTAGAGCCTATTTCATTATGCAAATAAAAAAATCACATGCAGATTCCCCATTGCAAGTCCTTGAACTCGAGACCATTCGCAGATCTTCGCTCCTTGTTAAGAACGAAATAGTAGGTAAATGCGGCTACACAAAGGAAATGGGTAAATGGGTTTTTAAGGTTTATTATCTACCCAGAGGGTATCTAAGGGTACTCTATGACTAAGTCGTTCTTCATTCCTTTTTAACCGACTTTCCAAAAAGTTCTCAATTCGGTTGTATCTTTTCTGTTTTTTTTTTTTTTTTCGTTTGTTACCTCATAACTCCGACAATTATGAACCGATTTGAAAAATTCTTATTTTATCTGAAAGGATATACTTGCAGTTTGGTCCCATTCAAATGTTATCAATATCGGTTATGAATTTTGGATTTTAAATCGAAATAGCTGGAATTCGTCTACTTGGATGATGGTTTTATGTCATCTAAGTAAACGAAATTGCGTATTTTGCTTTTCTGCGATTTTGCAGTGGTGTTGTTAGGTGTGGGGTACCTACCACTAAAAAGTGAAAAATAAAAACCTTTTTACAAAAAAAATACAACCGACTTCAAAAAAAAAACACTACAAAATACGAAGAAACTAACAAGAACACTGACTTCCAAAATTAAAGTTAATTTACTTTGTAGTGTTTTTTTTTTTTTTTGAAGTCGGTTGTATTTTTTTATTTAAAATATTTTTTTATCCGGCTTTTACTGTTTAATGTGATAATTTGAAAAAAACGTAGAAAAATAATGGAACTGCCTTCGTATATAAGCCACTTCTAGACGCTTAACGGCCGAAACCAATATCCTATCTATCACATACTGGAGATAGAAAAACAAATGAAACAACAGAAAACCTATATATTTTTCATATTGTTTCATTTGTTTTACTATCTCCAGTATGCCAAATCTGGTGATAGTTAGGTTATTGGGTTCGGCCGTAAATCAAATTCAGCTAAGATCTCGCCATTGTTCTATGACATGTAGGTTACATGCCTAATTACCTACAGCTTTCAACGACCGGTAGTTTTCGCTGTGCGTTGTTTGCCAGTCACTCGGATCATCGCAACGGAAGAATCTTCCTGTATTAATTGATAAACAATAATTATTCGACATTAACAGACCGAGTTTTGGGGGCCGAGTCACCCGCGTCCGTAGGAGAATACCCTTCAGCGAATCCCTACACGTGGTCCCCGGGTGGTGCTAAACAGGTGACACTAACCTCCTCCGTGGTCTAGTGGTTATACCACCTGATTCAGACACAGAAGTCCCGGGTTCGATTCTCAGCGGAAGCAAATTATTTGCTCGGTTTGGTTGGTGGTAGGACTTGTTCTAAGTCCGCCTGGCAAGCTACCACCATCATTTCTTAGTCTGTCGCCATAACAACTATGTTAACCGCATTGTTGTGTTCCGACAGTTAGATGTATGATAGCCAGTTCCTCTGTGTAAGTGGATTCCGGGTGAAACTAGCATCCATCTTCGGCCTAATCATCACTTTCCATCAGGTGAGATTTGGGCCAAGAGTTTCACCGTTTTGTAAACCATAAACAAAATATACAATCATTACAACTTTGAACGGACCCCTAAAATTATCGAAAAGCTCTACATCACAACACAATTAACATAATCATAAGCAATAATAATAAATTTATTAAATTATTCAAAGTATGACAAACATACAAACATACGCGACGAGTTATAGGCGAATTATTCAATAGATTTATTAAATAACGCGATTTGACGGTAAGCGGATTTTCATCAGTCGTAACTGACATGACGGCTTTTATGGATGGTCGTCAAGGGCGAAACTTAAGATTAACATCCTAAGACTTTAAAAAGACGTAAATAATGTTTAATGGTGATGACTTGGATAGTCGTTAATTTAACCAAGGGGTGTTAGCCGGTAAATAACTAAGTTTAATGGAGGTCAGCCAGGATAAATACTGGTATTTGAAGCAACTGTCTAGAAATAGACAGGCACGTGATGATAGTTTTAAAGCTGCTCATAGCACAAAAATAATAATCAGTACAGTGTGAACGTGTCCATAATAATGTATGGTGCGCGATATTTTTGTGCTATGAGCTTTATACTATTTTACTATAGCTAGTCTGAAAGCAGCTTCAGGTATGCCACGTAAACTTCAAAGACTTGAAATATATAAACTTACATCTATACCAATGTTATAAAGCTGAAGAGTTTGTTTGTTTGTTTGCTTGGACGCGCTAATCTGAAGAACTGCTGGTTCGATTTGAAACATTATTTCAGTGTTAGGTTATGTTAGGTTTTTGAAAAATTATTTCAGTGTTAGATAGCCCATTTATCGAGGAAGGCTATAGGCTATATAACATCACGCTACGACCAATAGGAGCGGACGTTGCGCGAGAAAGCTGTATATATAGGATATATAATATGAAAACCGGACAAGTGACTGGACAACGCCATGCAACTAAGATGAACTTAACCTTAAAATGTTCTTTAATTTGACTAGTCATCTAATTTCTAATTATAATATTATAAATGCGCAAGTTTGGATGTCTGTTACTCAATCACGCCAAAACGGCTGAACGGATCTTGATGAAATTTGGATCAGAGATAGACTACAGTCTGGAATAGCTCACCTACTTTTCATCCTGGGAATATGTTCCCTAGGAATCACGCAGGCATAGCCGCTGGCAGAAACTAGCTTGATCTGTATACGGGGTGAATGTTTAATGTTTGTGTGTGTGTAAGTTACTTTCTATTTGCAAATGTTTCTACTAAGGATCAAAACCTGGGATGTAAAAGGTAACTTTAATTTTTAAATAACGTTTGCAACTGGATTTCATCAATTTGAAACTGAACCCGTTTACGGGCTGTCAGTGTTATTATTTTTTATGGAATTCTAGCTGTCCCCCGCAGTTCGCTCCCGTCAACTTAATTTTTTATTGCGCGTTTTAACCTTCCCTGTATTCTGGCGAACTAAACAAAAAAATAATTACCGAAATCGGTCCAGCCGTTCTCGAGTTATACCGAGTCTAACGAACAGCAATTCATCTGTACATACATACATGTATACATCTGTATATATCTAAACATACATATAAATAAAATTGGAGTGTCTGATTGTAATATTGAAATTACCGTTTATTTCTAGATGTAAATGAATATGTCGTGGATAAAGAAATCATTTAATAATTAGTTGCTGATTTGAGTATTGTAGTAGTGGGTAGTGGTAAACGCCGTGACGTCAGTTGACAGTTGTAATGGCGGCACGTGGACAGAGACGTATAAATTGGAGAGTTGGGACTTTGCCGGGACCTTTTGGGCTCGAGACACCGACTAGGACACTCGTCCAGAACGAAACTGTCGGTTTACCTACCTATTTTAATTGAATTAAACAGACTTCTTTAATAATGTTATAAATGCGAGTTCTTCTAACTCAAAAGACAGATGTGTTGCTATGGAGTTTGTTGGCCACGTCTTCTCCATAGCTAAAACACTAGGATGTGGTAACGGGTGGGCGTTTTGGGGGACTGTCTATTTGTAAAGTACTAGCACTCAGCCACAGTTAATAAAGAGAGCTTAGTACTGCATTCAGTGTTTTATTCTACAATGATCCTGATACCACCGAACCCAAACGATGATGGCGCTATCGCTCAGCTGTCGCTGACGCCTACATCAGAAGTGTGATGCAACTCAAGTGGCCCACATGAAGATTCGTGGCAATGCTAGTGAAATACTTACGTGACGGGTTCCTTTTCAAATGCAAAATACGTAGTGACAGTTATAGTGAAAATTGTGGTTCGTGTTCGAAACGCGTGTGTTTATCCAGACGCCTAAAACTCGATGTGTGCCGTGAAAATCGATCCAATAAACCTAAGATCGACGCGCGGTCATTGTGCGTCACCGCGGTGCTATGTTTCGTCGAGGACTCAGTGTTGTGCGGGCTCTGAAGAGCATCGTGCCTACGTGCCTACATGCCTATGATAGATAACCTATCAGAGTTCAACGTGTGGCCAATTAAAGATGCATTCCAAGGTCAAATCCTACTCGTCGGGTTTTATGCGGCTACCCTCATCAACCTGAACAATGAAAAACTAGTTCAGAACGGAGGCAAGCAACTTCAAAACAGCTGGCCAGGTCATGGGGAAGTGTGATGATGTGTGTGAGGATCTTCACGTTAATCTGGTGAGTCATTTTCATTTTGTTATTGCTGTGAAACTGATGTGCTCGTTCGTTAACATTTTTCTATTTTGTTTAAAAAAAAAAAAATGGTTCACTAGGAACATTTTATGCTGTGGAGACAGACTACAAAGGGCTATGGTCTCATGATTAGCCATAATCCATTTTAGCTAATTGATTCATCGCTTTGGTTCTCTATATTAAAGAGTGGCTATTATTTTCACGTTCGCTATCGATTTAGTGTAGTAATAGTTCAGGCGCTATAGCGTAAGTGTTGCTAGTTAAGCGTTAATAATCGGTAGAAAGGCGTTTTAAATAACGCTGATGAAGCGGTAATATTATTCTGCTATCGCTGGTTGTGTAATGTAGTCCAGTACCAGTTCAGAGCTATTGTTGGACGTTAGAGCGATACAGTTACAAGACCGTACCAACCTAACAGTTCAATTTAAAAATTAAGATGATTGTAAATGCAATATTTTCATTCATCGCAACCATGTATAGCCCAACTTTGGGTCAGTGGGTCATCTTAGGGGCGGTTGTCCACTATTGGACATAAACTTTCTTGCTAGTGCCAGTGTTCTGATTAGTTTCAGATTTTAATTAATTTTGATAGTGTGGCTGCTACGCTTATCTGAAGCCTATACTCCTGCCAAAGCTTTGATTGGACTTGTACTCTCGTGGTGTTTTTCAGTTTTCAGATATCCTATCACCTTGGATGAAGCCAGCACATGGCGCTAGAAGTTTGCATGCAGCTATTGCTGCTGAGAAATTACAACTTCAGAGCAGTTCTAAGTGTGACGGATCGAAGGTCCGCAAGCAGTTTGAAGGCTGCAGTAGCTGTACATCATGTCAACATCTGTGGAGTTGGAAGCGTTCAAGGCCGACTGAAGTGCCCGGTGAGCCGCTGCCATTTAATTTTAATTGTGATTTTCAAAGCTTTAAAGATCTTCGAATCATGTCAGTGGTTAGATTGATATTGCTAGGTAATTTTGATATATTCAGTACGAAGCTATAGCAATTACAGTTTCCCATTGGTGGTAATAGTTTCAAAATGATATTCAGTGCGAAATTCTGAATCCGATATCGTAAGGCAAGATTGCCACAAGGTCATGTTTTGTTTCGACTTAGATTTTTTTCAATTTTAGTGAAAAGTTAGACCTAGGTGTTTATGATAACGTGTTAACGACAGTTTAACAGTTAGCAAATTCAATAGTAAGCGATTATGAACATTAACTTGATTTTATTGACATTGATTGGCGGGTACAGATAATAAGTCTACGCTTTTATAATTTCTAAACAGACTTTTCATTTTCCACTACTGGGTTGCCTACTAGGTATGTGGGGTAATACGAGCCTAGTGAGATCAAAATAAGATTGATTCAGTGACCGCAATGTTCTTAGAATAACGAAGAGTAATTCGTGAACGTAGCTTCTTTACAGGAACGTAGGACGCAAAAATTAGCAGGCAAGTTGTTCTTGTTTTCGTAAGCACCGATGTGCATAGATTACCGGTCGGTATATTTTAAAATCTCTTTGTCGAGAAGATGCTCGATGCCAAGTATCACTTGACGTTGTGAAGTTATGAAGTAGATGATGAGTTGGCAACCATTTAGTTTGTGTGACAGGTTCTGAGTTCTGTGGGTCGGTGACTGTACCAAGGTATCCGGCGGCAGCTCTGGATGGCATAGACGGGAGAGTCTAGATCAGGGTATCGTTACGGTAGCTCTAGGTAGTGTAATAAAGAGGGTTTACTCGGCATTCCCATGAGGAAGTGAGAGTGTAACAATTGTTTTGCTGAGCTATGAGATAGCTGTCGACTGGAAATAAGATGACCTGTTGTTTTATTTGTTCGATGGAGTGGTACGTGGTATTTAGTTCAATTAGAGTTTACAGCCGCTTTAGAACTGTCAGAAGCCTGACTGAATGACTGACTTGTCAGTAGAGTGGAGATAAAGAATAGCTCCACGTAATAAGAGTTAGTAGAGAATTGCTGTAGAGTTTAAGGGTGGCAAATCGGCGCAAAACGCAATCGGTAGAGTAGAGCTCGCAACACGGTGCGTTAAAAAAGAAAATGGTCTTATTTGTAGAGCTTTTCGATTATTATTATTTTTTTCTTTTTAGAATTCGGAAAATTGCGAGACCGTTATTATTGGTGTAGCGATGTGGATGCTAAAGTCTGTTAGTGAGAGTCGATAGAATTTTAGAATTAGTTGATATCGGTCGCTATCTTTTGAAATCCATAAATAGTAAAATAACGTATAAGTATGCCCACGATCACATACCAAAGATTCCTCTCAGTAGTGTTTCTAACAAGTTTAACGTAGAAGACGATTAGGAGAGTACCTCCACTGAACAATAGAGAACATATCATGGCTATTTGGCCGCACTGAGTCGTAACTGAGTAGAAAATGTAATACATCATCGGAAGGGTTTTAAATCCTAAACCAATTAACGCTGTGACAAGTACTTTGATACATAGAATAAAAAAAATGAACTCCAACAATTGATTTTATAAGCTACAGAGACAAGTTCAGTCCAGACTAGCAAATTCGGAAATAGTTTAAATTCTGTTGTAGTAGTTGTAATTCTGAAGGGTCGTGAGACCGGACCAGTAGTTATAACTCTGAAGGGTCGTAGGACCGGACCAGTAGTTATAATTCTGAAGGGTCGTGAGACCGGACCAGAAGATTAAAACTGAAGGGTCGTTTGACCGGACCAGTATAGTTATAATTCTTAATTCATGATTTTATGATCTTGATCTTGGTCAGGTAGGCCGAGCCAGCAGTCAACTATTAAGTTGTGTTTTCGTTGGTTACAGGTACCATAATTATTATCACCACCACACGAGGACTTGTGATTGTCAGTTCTGGCCGTGTCGTGGATAAAGAAATCATTTAATAATTAGTTGCTGATTTGAGTATTGTAGTAGTGGGTAGTGGTAAACGCCGTGACGTCAGTTGACAGTTGTAATGGCGGCACGTGGACAGAGACGTATAAATTGGAGAGTTGGGACTTTGCCGGGACCTTTTGGGCTCGAGACACCGACTAGGACACTCGTCCAGAACGAAACTGTCGGTTTACCTACCTATTTTAATTGAATTAAACAGACTTCTTTAATAATGTTATAAATGCGAGTTCTTCTAACTCAAAAGACAGATGTGTTGCTATGGAGTTTGTTGGCCACGTCTTCTCCATAGCTAAAACACTAGGATGTGGTAACGGGTGGGCGTTTTGGGGGACTGTCTATTTGTAAAGTACTAGCACTCAGCCACAGTTAATAAAGAGAGCTTAGTACTGCATTCAGTGTTTTATTCTACAATGATCCTGATACCACCGAACCCAAACGATGATGGCGCTATCGCTCAGCTGTCGCTGACGCCTACAAATATATACATATACGGTACATACACCAAAATATTTATTTTTTACAATTTTTGTCTGTCTGTTTGTCTGTCTGTCTGTTTGTTCCGGCTAATCTCTGAAATGGCAGGACCGATTTTGACGGGACTTTTATTGGCGGGTAGCTGATGTAATAAGGAGTAACTTAGGCTACTATTATTTAAGAAAAAGAAATATTTAAGAATCGACTGTTATGCGGAACAAAGTTCGCCGGGTCAGCTAGTTTTTACACATAAAGATTAACACTGACAACTCTTGAACGCAGCTTGATCGCGATCAGTTTCATATTTGAAATCCGCTCTTAGTCAACTAGGTCCTGGACTGAACTTTAATATGAGGTTGACGACCATAAAGGGTGGGTCAGACGCTCTGAACCGGTCGTTTTGGCGACACTTGAGGAGGCCTCTTTCTTTTTAGGTATGGGAAGTCGTCAACTCACTTCTCCCGCTTTGGGCAGAGCGGGCAGGAGTGTCAGACTTTTACTGACTGAATCCCATCCATGTTCCTTCATTGCCATTTGTGTTCCGGAGCCGCGGTGTCTCTTTCGAATAGTCCCGCAACTACAGCAGGCGTCGGCCCTTTCGGGCCCCTCTTTGTGCTGACTCTCTTTGAGGCGCGCGTGGAAAAGGAACGCGCCGTCGACACGGCCTGTCGTCATAAGACGAACGGACGGAGAGCTACCCATAGCTCACCGTCCACAGGCCCGCGCCGGCCATCAAGTGACCTCCGAGGCCCGCGGCGTCTACCGCGGCGGTCGGGACGACAGGTTCTCTCCCTCTCCCATTCCGCCACCTTCTTCGCTAGCATGATTGCTTCGCAGAAGAAGGTGACTTGGGGAGGCCTATGTACAGCGATGTACGTCTTTCGGCTTTCATGACGTTGATGATGAACCATATAGGCTAAATAATTAGTTTCTTTAATAAAATCACCACAGTTCCACACGTCAAGATATTTTAAGTCGTACAAGGCAATAAAAAAAAACCTACGCAAGTAGGTTTTTTTTTTATTTGGTATTGAGGACAAGTTCTGGTTGAAATTATTTGACACGGCGTGCTGTAAATAAGGATTAATAATAACGTATGGTCGGGCCGCGAAGTTGGCGTGTTCTATAGATGTCGGAGAAAAATATTTTTGTGAGAAATTGTTGCTGATACTAAAAATAATAAATCATAGAATTGTTATGCTGAACTGAAATAAAATTTAATTCGAGCCTCACACTTTTTAGAGTCTATTTTAGACCTAATCCTGCTATATGTGACAAACTGAATCTTAGGAGTCCAAAATGTATGGGAATGTCATGATTTAACGGAATGTTTCGCTAGCGTATGTCATGAAGTTGACCTGATTTACATTGATATTTGTTATCATTGCTTCTAGAATACCAATTTGTCTTTAATATTGCCAACGATTCTAAATAGGCAGGTTACGTTGAGTAAATTAATAAATCAAGTATTTGGAGGCAAGTTGATCTGAATAAAAGCGTATCGCCATCGCTCGTTTCGTAGCCCCATCATAAACGGTCGCTTTACCATATTGCTACTTTGAATTCGTATTTAAGAAAAAATCTTCGACAGTATTTTTTAATATCGCAAAATAAGAAGTCAACGTTTACAGAAATTATGCCAATAAAATTAAAAAATAGACTGTCGCCATTTTTGTAGACTGATGAAGCTTTAATACTTTGTTGGCACTTACGTACGTCAACCTGCCTTGACATTTAAAACTAAATAAGGGTGATCTTCCAGTCTACCCGGAAGCAGCTGAAATCTAGTATCCTCATCATCTTCCTAGCCTTTTCCCAACTATTTTGGTGTCTGCTTCCTGTCAAACCGGATTCAGCTGAATACCAGTATTTTACGCGGAGCAGCTGCCTACCAGACCTCCACAACCCCTTAACTGGGTAACACGGTACTCCTAGGCAAGACTGGTGTCAGATTTTCTGGCTTCTAACTATCCATAACGACTGCCAAACATCTCCAAATGACAGCCGGGACCAACAGCTTAACGTGCTTTCTGAGGCACGGAGGAAACTTGGTTGTTAAGATGGTCACCCATACACAGACTAACCTCGGCAAGCGTTTGCTTAACCTTGAAGTTCGACCTGTGCGGCTGTTATTATTTAGCCACGAGCTGAACCCTAGTATACTAATATATAACATTCTTCCGTTACTGAGTAACAGACAGACAACGCAGAGCCGAAACTACTGGTCATAGAAAGCTGAAATTTGGCAAGTAGCTTCCTTAAGTAGCCTCCACGCTATTTCCGAAGTTGATCGAAGTTGAGCGAATACCATAGTGTGGAGGGGCACGTCGCTTCGTCTCGTGCAACTTCGCTTCGCCTCGGGCGACTTCCAGTTGCTGTCGGTTTTTGCGCCCGAGTCAAAGGACTCGAAGTTCGAACACGAAGCGTCTGTCCACACTACTCGGGTCACTTCGGCTCACTTCGGTTCGCGTCAGCCATAGTAAATACGCACGTATTTTTATTAAGCCAGAGTACACATTGCAACGGCAGTTGCCACATGAACGTTATCCATTATGCCTATCGTGAGGGGAACGGGGGGAACGGGCGACTGAGTTCCTCGCGAAGTTGCTCGAGGTGTGTGGACACCTACTTCGGAATTCGGTCAACTTCTGAGAGCACTTCGCCTCGTGAAACTTCGGAATAGTGTGGAGGAAGCAGTACACTCCACTGGGGAGAACTAAGAGGGTTTCCCGTAATTCTTACGAGGCGGGAAAAATCGAGCTATTCAAAGTACCTAGGACGAAGTCGCGGGAAAAAGCTTTTCTTATTAAAGTGAAAGACACGCTCTTTAGAGCATACTGCTCATCCCTGTACTCGAGCCCTCTATGAGTCAATAGGGTAGTTTCCATCATCCACAAATTGCAAAACTATTTAGTACGTCAGCTAGAGTATTGAAAAATAATGGACACGTATTTTTTTGTTTTTGTAAATCAATGAATATTGACAAAGATAAAACGCATCAAAACTCGGGAGTGGGAGCTCGTGACGTCACGACTCACTAAAAATTATGCGAAGGTGTGACGTATTGAGAATTTTAAAACCGTCGTAACTTCGTCGATTTTGGTTCCCGTAATAAAAGAAAAAACACGGGTCAAATATTTTTTGATAATCTAACTGACGGACTAATTCGTTTTTTTCAGGACACAAGCCTATTGTACCAAACGGGCCGCCAATGTGCTGGGCGTCCAGTATGGCGCGCTGATGGGGCTGCCACGTTATTGCAGCGCATCAGGGATGTTTGCTGAAGCCAGAGTCGACAGCTTCTCAGCTGTCGTGCGCAAGAAGAGTGCGTCCCTTCTGGCCAGATTGCGTGGCAGCGGTAACAGCCTCCTGAAAGTGATTGCGATAGGTTTGATGAGAGCCCCGTAATGAGGCATGTCATCAAAACAACTATATCTCTTATAATAATATATGTGTTTGTGTGTTTATTTTGGACTATAATTGTCTGTAAATAAAAATAAAGCGACTATATCTGTCTGACCTCCACAACCCACTAACTGGGTAGCTAAATAAAAAGACTCATATGGGGTCCGCAAGTCCGCCCCTAACATAATTATATTAGTTTACAATACGACTCGAAAAAATTTATTGAATAGCTATAAGTTTTTCACATTCTTATTAATTATTTTCATACATCTAGAATAACAAGAAAATAAAATGAAACATTTTGTGTCATCATCTGCCTAGCCTTTTTCCCAACTATATTGGGGCTTCCAACCAAACCGGATTCAGCTGAATACCAGTAATTTACGTAGAGCGGCTGCCTACCAGACCCTCACAACCTATTATATGGGTAACACGGTATTTCTTGGCAAGACTGGAGTCAGAATGAAACATAATGTGCAAGTATGTTTTTGTTTCGTTGAGTAGGTACGATGAGCTCGTTGCCAGGGTTGCGTAATTTGTTCGAAAGAGTCACCGCGCGCAAAGGGCATTAGGAAAAACACGGATTGGTTTTAGTAAGAGTTTGACACTCCTTTTTTTCGCCCAGAGCGGGAGGAGTCATTTGATGATTTCCCATCTATAAAAAAGAACAATGAGCCCGTTTAAAGTTTTGTGTTAAATCTGTTATACCTTGTTTGCGGAGATTATCGCTAGTACCTATAACCTAGTCAGGATATCAACCAATTGCGGAATTATTTACAAGGTTTGTTATAGAATTAGTGTGTTGTCAAAAGGCACCAACAATATATCCATTGGGATAAAAGGCTGAATGCCAGTTTATCATTATCAATCATAGAAAGTTTTGCAAGAAAGGGTGCGTCTGTTACCTACATGAACAAAAGTTTGGTAGGTAGTACATTCACAACCAAATGGTTTTAGCCAAACAAACATGGGATTCTATTGATTTTATTTATGGGGACGTGGCATAGCTTTGTGTTTGGATGTACTGTAGTATGTGTTTCTTGGTATGATAGGTGCCAGATAAACTTACAATGAAGTACATTGACCTCTCGTAATATCCCTTCGTAGATAACCGGACAATAAATTATGAACCGTTTTTCATTCCTAGAGAACGTACAGGATCACGATAAAAGCCGATTCAGTACAACTTCATGTCTTCATTTCTGTTTTTAATATTAAGAAAGTCAATAAATGTATGTGGGTCAATGACCGCTATGCACATTTGTCTGGTATCTACTATAGCTTTAAATTAAGAATTTTTGTTTGGGAATTGGCGGTTAAATAATAACAGCCGCACGGGTTGATATCTAAAGCTAGGCAACACTTGCCAGGTTTGGTCCGTGGATGGGTGATCCTAACCATAGAAATATAAAATACAGTAACGAGATTCAACCATAACACGCTGGCAGTCGACCGAGCCTTTTACCAACTATGTTGGGTCGGCTTCCAGGTTAACCGAATATAACTGAGTACCAGCAATTTACATGGAGTAAATGCCTATCTAACAATCACAATCCCATAACTGGGTAACGCGATACCCTTTAACAAGACAGTTATCAGATGTCCTGGCTTCTGACTATGCGTAAAAACTGTCAATGGTGTGTAAATTACAGCCGAGACCAAACGGTTTATCGTGCTTTCCGAGGCATGGTCTACAAACTATACTCGCTAGACATTGCTTAACCTGGAAGATCGAACCTTGCGGCTGTTTACGCTTATTTGACAGCATAATATTTGGATAAGAGACTTGATGAGCTTTCCAAAATAAAATTCAAGAATAACCACCCAATTATTCCTTTATTTTTGAAAACATAACACAAGAAAGCGACACATAACATAACTCCATTTTATTCAAATCGGTAAATTCAATACTTGGTTACCAGAGTAACCAGACCTTAGCTCCTTCAAAATATTCTTTTTAAAGGCAGGTCAGGTGGAATTGGTTTCATTTCGCGTGATACGTAGCTATGTGGCTTGTGGGTCAATTACGCCTAGTTAGAGATTCATGTTAATATGCTTAGGCCACGCATTTTGGAGGTGATTGTACTTGAAATTGTTATTTTTTTGTGCCTTTTTGTTAATAACTGGTTATATTATTACAAAGGCTATGTTGGACAAAACAATTGGTAGAACTTGGTGTAATCTCGAACGATTTTAGGGGATTAAATTTGATTTTAATCTTCCTAGCCTGTTTTCTAACTATGTTGGGATCAGCATTCACTGTATTCAGATGCGGCTGACATACATGGAGCAATAGCCTCTCTGTTCTATCCACGAAATAGTAATCAGGAAAGAAGATACTCTTTGGAGGAGCTCATGGCTAAATAATCACAGCCACACGGGTCGATCTTCAAGGTTAAGCAACGCTTGCCGAGGTCGGTCTGTGGATGGGTGATCATCATTACATACTAGGACTTTTACGTGCCTCTGAAAGCACGTTGCTGTCATTTGTAGATCTTTGGCAGTCGTTACGGATTGTCAGAAGTCAGTAAATCTGACTCCAGTCTTGTCAAGAAGTACCGTGTTGCTCTATGTTAAATACTCAGCTGAATCCGGTTTGACTGGATTGTAACCGGATTCAGCTGATTCTACAAGGACCTTAGGTTTTACCCTGATAACAGAGTGACCATGTATACCAAAAAAAAATACTATTCCTACTATTTTTTTAATATCTATCACTCATCCCAAGCCCTTTCAAAAATAGTTGACAAAAAAAAACGCAACACATAAAACATCCCCCAAAAATTTGAAGCAAAACATTTTCAATTCCACCCCTTTCCGTAACGGTGGACACTGATGGATGGGTTAACCAATATGTCTGTGTACCCACATTTTGTGGGTGGAGATAGTCCAATAAAATATTATTAATTATTTATATTTATTTGGGTTTTGTTCGGAAGAGTGGGGTGGAGTCGACGTTATAGAGAAAACATTTTGTTTTAAGTAAAACTTTCAAAGGTTTTTTTTATAATGCCAAAATTTCCTGAATTATCTTTTAATCGAACAAACAGTATATCACAGCCAATTTGTGTTCACTGGACCGATGCAGTTGAGGTACTCACAGAAACTTTCTGTGACCCATACACGGACGCGTAAAGTAAAAATTTTCAAGATCGGTAAAGTTTGAGAAACAAAAAAAAATATTCAGACCTTGATTATAGTAATACAAACTTCTTAAAAACTACTTTAGTAACAGTCACAATACTAAAGATTATAATTCATACATAATAATATATAAAAAACCGGCCAACTGCGAGTCGGGCTCGCACACCGAGGGTTCCGTACAAACCAGTAGGTATTATAATTATTAGAAGTTGCGATTTACGATTTATGACGTATTAAAAAAAAACTATTTACTAGATCTCGTTCAAAACAATTTTCGCTGATAGTTTACATGGTAATGTACATTATATATTTTTGTTAGTTTTATCATTCTCTTATTTTAGAAGTTAAGGGGGAAAACACATTTTACCACTTTGGAAGTGTCTCTCGCGCAAACTATTCATTTTAGAGAAAAATGACGTTAGAAACCTCGATATCATTTTTGAAGACCTATCCATAGATACCCTACACGTGTGGGTATGATGAAAAAGAAAGTTTCAGTTCTAAGTCCCCATACTTAGAACTGAAACTTTCTTTTTCATCATACCCACACGTGTAGGGTATCTATGGATAGGTCTCCACCCCCAAAATTAATTGTTTTTTTATATATTTTTGTGTGAAAATCTTTATGGGGTTCACGGAATACTAATTAAATATAATAGAAATAATAATTTCAGATCAATGGTCTACGTATTAATTAGGATAATATTCTTCTGTCTGCCATCTAGTTCTACGGGATTCCCTATGAGGTCCCGTGACTGATCTATTTAGAACTTTATTAACATAGCAGAGAGTGCGGTTTTGTTGTGATGGGCTATTCTAATATTTTTCAGTGACGATTTCTATATTTTCTTTGTCTATTTTTTTTTTTGGTTGGATTTCTACGAGACCTGCTTTGTTTTAGAGAGAGGTTGTTGTTGGGGCTGAGTTCTTAATTATCTGTTCTGTGCTTTAGAAACCAGACAACCTGGAAACGAACCTACTGATGGATTATGTAGACGAATATTCATTGTAACATAATATTTTATAAGCGGTAACAGCATAGAATTTGCATGACAAAAATAAAAATTATCTATCCAGTTTATTCAACATCTAACCAAAGTGTCAATTCTATTTTTTTTTTAGTATATTATTTAGAAAATATTTAGACATTCTGCATATTATTATTCCCTAGCGTCAAAAGACCATAAATAAGTTGTGTTTCCATTTCTATTTGATTAAAGCTTCTCCAAATGAATGGAACCCTTTGAAATGATAAAACAAAACCCATTTATATTAATGTTATTTTAATCTGTGATACGAAAGACGAAGACGAAGACAAAGTTCACGACGATGACGAAGTTTCAATGCCAACATGACTCTGTCGGGAGAAAGAGATAGTGATATTCGACTTGAATAGCTCTGTCACTCTCATACAACAAAATCATGCTGGTTTTAAGACGTCATAGTAAGGCCACTGACACTGGACACTGTACACATAGGGAAATGAATTGTTAAGCAGTTTGACAAACTAAGCCAACATTATTGTGATTATGTTCGATTTAGTAATACCTATTATTCATTGGTATTTCTGTTAACACTGTGTGAATCAATTGGTTAAATAATAACATCATTTATAGAAATATTTTAGCAAAGGGGAATAACACGTTTGTCATAATGGTCATGGAAAAAACTATCTCCGTATATAGGTACATCATTTGTCACTTATATGCTAAATCTAATACCTACTTAGCGCAAAAGCCGTGAAGCTTGAAAATCTATAGTCATAGCAATTTAAACCTTATACCATTGAAATAAAAACTAGTGTATTTTTTACGAATAACAAAATAATTTTTGTATTTCTAAGTATATATCAGTACATTTTACGTCGTATTGTGAAATCTTTATTTTGCAGTGTAGAAGAAAAGTGGTGTTTTTGGAAAATGTCTTCTGTTACCAGTTTATTTTTCGTTTTAATCGTGGTTTTAACTTTAACACAGGTGCGTAGATAATTATATGTTAATGCAGACATGATTAGAACATTTGGTTTAAATTAGTTATAAAATACAAATTGTTCATTTACATGCTCCTTCAGTTTTAGCCTTAGATAATATAATGTTTTAGCAGACCACAGCGTTAGGTGCAGTCTGTGGTCTGCTGAAATAAATGACTGAAAAATGTAATTTTACATTTAGTTTAGTCCTAGGTTTATTTGCTTGGTTTCTATATTGTTTTGGCGTCTGAAATTGACTAATCTGTCTAAAATAACTGATTTGTGCTGATTTGACTGTTTTTAAAGATCTGTTGTTTTTTGGATTCGTCTTTACCCCTAATCTATACTAATATTATCAAGCAGAAGAGTTTGTTTGTTTGGTTGAACGCGCTAATCTCAGGAACTTCTGGTCCGATTTGAAAAATTATTTCAGTGTTAGATAGCCCATTTATCGAGGAAGGTTAGGCTATATATCATCACGCTTAAAAAAAATAGGAGCGGAAAAATAATGGAAAATGTGACGCAGACGAAGTTTCGCGGGTCAGCTAGTAGCTATTATAAAGACATTGGAAAAATTAAAGAAAAAACCAAAATAATTTTCTCACACATGAATTCGAATACAAGCCATTTCTGATACATGACAAAAACAAAACACGGCAATAATTATTTCTGAGACGGTGCGAAGATCGCCAGGACCACTAACGGACCGGTACAGTGTTAGAAAGAAATGGATAGAGATAGCCTGGACACAAATTAGGAGCTGAATGCTACCTTCTGTCAAACATTTATTATTTAGCCTCCTCAATAACAATCAAAGTCATCATTCTTTTGTTTTAAATCGAAATAACTAATATTAAAAGCTACATCTAACAATATTGTACTTAAATATTTACAGCTCATTGAAAGCCATCACTTCTGGTGGGGACCACCGCCGTGGTACCGTCCTGGATTTGGCGGCTATGGACCAGGTTTCGGCCCCGGCTTCGGACCAGGATTTGGACCGGGTTTTGGACCGGGTTTCGGACCAGGATTTGGACCGGTATTTGGACCTCCACCACCCCCACCGCCGTTCTTTGGATAAATGATTGACTACGATACAACGAAACTGATAAATGGACATTAAACAGATGACAAATAAATCTAGTTTTTTTTTGATTGGTTATTTTTATTTTTTGTTTTTATTAGGTTTTTTTTATTTTTTATTTTGATTGGGTATTTTATTTTTTGTTTTGATTAGGTTTTTTTAATTTTTAATTTAGATTAGGTAATGCTACATTGTATAGTTGAGTTTACTTTAGTGCTATATTTTTCGTTCATCATCATCCTAACAGCCGAATGACGTCCAATGCTCGTCCACTGCTGGAAATAGGCCTCCCCCAAGCGTCGCCACAACGACCGGTCCTGTGCGTATCGCATCATTCTCTCTTCTTTATTTTTAATTATTTCGTACAAAAAAACTATATTATTTTAACAAGTTCTCTTTTACTCATAGATATAATAAATAAGGAGATATGCCCGCTGGACGAAAATGTATAGGAATCTCGTGTCGTCGCTACAGACGCTACAGTTGTTGTTGATTTTAAAGACAAATACAGTAAAATACTTGTACTGACATATGATAAGTGATTCCATGATTAACAAAGTGTTGATTTGTGCTTCGGTTTTTACAAGAAACCACTGAATTACACGGCATTCTTATTATGTCACAATCGCGGTCGAAAGCCCGTAGTTCGCGGCGACGGCCATTTGCGCATTGCGAGCGCATATAGCGACGATACCGACACGCCTCCTTGCCACTTCTCCTGTTTTTTATATTTCTGTGGTTTTACTATTGTTATTCATGCATTTGACCACTATCTCACCTGTAGGCGTATTCACGTAACTAAGTAAGTGCTGTTGCAGTGCAGTTGAAGTTAAGTTTCGATCAAAACAACGCTTTTCGAATTCTCTACCGCTTTCAGACACGCTCGGCATTCTACTGTTGTGCGTCTTTGGTGCGTGCTTCGGAAGGCAACATGATCGGTATTCTACTATTTGTTTGACGTCCCAAAATGACAGCTTACAAGCTTAAGTTTAAGTTTTAATATTATAATAACGTCATATTCAGTGACATTTATTCGTTTCTATTCGATTATTAAGTGAATAATATTTTTTCTGCACCGTCTGTAAGTTTGGTAGAATTTGGCTGTCGTGCAGTTGACGTGCAGTTCACGCGCAGTTTATGCGCAGTTCAAAGATTACAAGAATACCGTTTATCACTCAAACTTAAACTTAACTGCAACTGCACTGAAACTTAATCGGCGCGTCATAACGTTACGTGAATTATCCTTCTGATCGTAAGCGATGACGTGATCGAAGATGGAGCACGCTTGCCTAGAAGTAACCTATTCGCTCTAGGTTGAAACTATCAGGAAACAAAGACTGTGACAATTCCTTTTCCTTAGTGTTTTTTTATTTAGACGGTCTTTGTTTTGTTACTTAACTGTGTAGTAGTGTTTCCATTTTCTCCGTATTTTACAATTGCCCGGCTTACTTTTCTAATATTGATAGCCCTTAAAATCTTGATCAGAATATTCCGAATTAATTATCTATTAATATAAAATTAATAACAGACAAGGCACTGCCAAAAGTATCAATCGTGAATTGCTGAAATTTGGCATATAGGTTCCTTGGGGAGTGTATGGACACACTAAGAGAGGATTTCCTGAAATTCCTTCAAAGAATCAGAAAATAATCGGGATTTGCGATTACGACGTCGCGGACAAAAACTACCTAAAATAAAAATCAAATTCGCCTAGCCATTGCAATCTCAGGCGCTTCCTAATAATCAGCATTGAATACTTAGGTACTAACACAGACTACGATCCCTTCCTATAAAAATCTTAATAACAAAATCGACTCCACGCCACTCCAATACTTAAATTTCCACTCAATTAAGTATTTGGCTGGGCCGCGATAATTTCTCAGTCGAACAGTTAGCATCCAACACAATGCATCGCCGATCGCTTGCTATGAAAAAATTAGGTCTTCAATAAATCGTGGCTTTTATAAAAAGAGGAGATAATGGCTGAGAAAATGTTCTGGTAACTGCCTCGATGGTGGAGTGGTTAGATAAGTAACGGCTGAGCAAGAGGTCCTGGGTTCAATAGAGATGATTCCTGCCTACAGATGATATGATTCTATTCAGTTCCTCAAATAAATTATTGAAAAACATTGGACATGTATATTTCGCTTTATTACCTATATCAGTAAAATTGACGACGATAAAGCGGCACAAAGTTCAAGAGTTTGGGCTGGTGACGTCATTTTTGAGTAAAAAGTGTACTCAAATGTGATGCCAATCGAGTTTTCAACGCACTGTCTTGGTTATTGGTTGTGTGAAAAAAAAATACATGTCCAATATTATTTGGAACTCTATCTGACGGACTAATTAGATTTTAGGGTGATTTTTCAATGGTCACATAATTTTTAACTGAAGAATAAATATGGCCGTTTGACATATTTTCTATGCAAAAGCTGTCAAACCGGTACTTTTACTCCTCTGATCGGACGTGAGCCGCTCGCGGGTTAGAATGTCGTATTACCTAGGTACTTTTGGTTAGGTTTAGGTCCACGTTGACGTCGTGGTGGGGCTTGCGCGTCCCGATGGACCTTAGGTCATACCTAGGGTGAGGGGCCAGACAAAGAGAGATACAATCCGCAAGGCAGTTTTGTGGCGAACTGTAACTATTGAAGAATCGGCCCTTAGTAATTTATCTACTCTATTCTACACATGTAATCTTGTATTCACTGGCTGACTGACAACCGTTGCAGTTGTCGATCTTTAAGGTTAAGCAATGCTTGTCGCGGTTGATCCATCAATGGGTGCATGTGACCATCTTAACACACCGAAATTCCTTCGTGCTTCGGAAAACACGCTTAGCAGTTGCTCCCTGCTGTCATTTGTAGATCTTTGACAGTCGTTACGAAGCCAAGAAATCTGATGTACTAGTCTTATCAAGGGGTATGTTGTAGGTATTGGGTTGTGGTACATGTAAAATACATCTCAACTGCGTCCGGTTCGACTGGAAGCAGGCCCAAACATAGTTGAAAAAAGGTTAGGCAGATTGCGGACTATTCTACAAGCTCTCTTGACCAAAAGCTCACAAAAATTTCATACAAAATTTGAACAAAAACCCAAAGTTTTTTGGTGTAAAACCCTCCTCTTATTAATATTAAAGTTACCGTGTGGGTAATCGTCACCTTTAGTCTGGCAACACTGCGGCTGTGTAATAATTAAATATTTTCATAACACGACAACACTGCCTCGTGCCTATAAATCACGGTGGGTGTGCGTTCGCGTTGTTTGAATGTATGCGTCACGAGATTTACGTCAACTAATAACTCCGTCATTTATGACCCGATTTAAAATACGAATTTTTAGTGAAAGATTATACTTTTCGATTGTTCCCATTGAAATTTTATGAAAATAGATTCATTAGTTTGGTTTTCTGGTGGAAATCAAAATAACTGGAAAAAAACTGACCAAGTGCAAATCGGGCTCGCGTGCATACGGTTTCAAACCAATTTCATTTTATCACTTAAAACATCTTATAGGTTTTGCTGTAATCTTCTGGTATATAACTATTATTTGCATTTTATTAAAAAAATTGGCTCAGTAGTTTCGGAGATAAGGCGCGAGTGATAATTTTTATCTAATTTCTTGAATAACTTCGAAACGGTTAATTTTATAATTTTGAAAAAAATATATTGAAAATCCTCACAGCAAACCTTTCATTTGATATTTCACACAATACAGTTTAAAAAACATTGTACATTAACGATATATTGAAATAAAGATTTTTTGGTTTCCGTGACTGGTAGTTATGTGTAAAATTAAGTTTATTAAATGACGTCACTATTCCGTGTGACAATGGGTCCGCACATTAATAAGGGGTAAATTCATAACGCTACCGCTTTATAATACCGTTGTGCGGCCTCCATTATATAAGAACAATAGCGATACAGCGCGCAGCCCTTAAATATTTAGAATATCTCACAGTAATTTGTCAATGTCTCTTAAAAAATCATTTTATATCGTGAGTCAGGGGCTTCCATTCATATCCTTGTTTATGCGTGTGATATAAATATTTATGTGCTACCTTTTTTGTAGGTACTTTGGTCAACGTAAAGCATAGGTTGACTTGACGCAGCGTTGGCGTTGGTTGGCCCATCTTCAAGATGAACCGATGACCTGGTTAAGGTCGTGAGAGACCTTTAGATGCGAGAAGCCCAGAACTTAGTCTGCCTTTTTTTAAGGATGTGAAATCAAATAACTCCTTCCGCTCTGGGTCGAACGGAGGGATGTTAGACTTTTGGAGGCTACAGAGAGTAAAGTCCCGCAAGCCTCCATTGAAAAGGGAGGATCATCCGCCCAGGCGGTTGTTATGCCTGGGGGCTACTGCCCAATGGTTGGTATTCTGGCGATGTATATGTTCAAATCGCATGGTAAACTCTGCTTGCGCGATGCAGGATTTTAGTTCGCTACTAGTTGAATTGATGGCGGCGCTTTCCTTTTTGTTGCGATGTAGAATTTTTTCTTTGGTATTTTCTTGTGGTATTGATGCCGCTACAGACTCTTACTGACTAAATTCCATCTGTGTCCCTCTTTTAGCCCTTTACATTCCAGAGCCGCGATGAATCTCTGGAACAAATTCTGCAGCTCTGGTAGAGGACTAGTCTACCTACACGGTACTCTTTACATTTCTCCATAAAATATGTCCAAAGGTGGTTATTAAAATATTGCTCTTAGCCAGAAGATCTTCATCTACCTTTTCTGTTTTTTTTTTCCTTGATAGGCACTCGTTTGACAGCTATCCCACCTGCTGGCGATGATATTGTTGAGATAGAGCATGCTTGTCTACTAGAAAGAAATACCCTATACACTCTTGACTAAAAGACTCCTAGGTTGAAGCTATCAGGAAACAGACTCTGGCAGAGAGTTCCATTCCGTGCACAAAATGAATGTGTTTCCAAAACGTTTAGTGCGTGTGGGTGGGATATCTATTCTACTCTGGTCAATGCTACTTCTGGGGGTGGACATGTCCGTCAATGAAAGTCTTTCAAGTGATATTGTTTTTACTCAATAGTAAAAAAATCAATATAGGCTTACGTTTGACCACTATCTCACCTGATGTCAAGCGATTGATGCGGTCTAAGATGGAGCACGCTTGCTTAATAGTAACCTATTCACTCTTGACTTAAATACTCCCAGGTTGTAGCTATCAGGAAACACAGACTCAATTCCACTTCTTTGCTGTACGCATTATGAATGATGCTGTACTGTGTTGCGGTTGACTGCCAGTCTAACCGGCTACAGATGAATACCAGTTTTATTACGTGGACCAACCTTCCACAACCAAGCTATAGGATACCAGTATTCAATTTTTATTTTAGGGCCAGGGTTTCTGGCTTCTGACTGCCTGGTACGATGGACAAAGATCTATAAATAACAGGCGAAAGCAGGAGTGGAACTCTCTGTAGTGCGTCTGTGTTTCCGAACGCTTACAACCCTAATTTCTTCAAAGTTAGAGTGAACAGGCTCCTTCTGGGTAAGCTCGCTCCATCGTAGACTTTGTCTCTGTCAGCTCCGACCAAGACTAGAGTCAAGAGGAAACTGCCTGCGTCTGTTTTTTAAATGACTTGCTATGATCTGCCTTACAATTATTTCTCTTGACTCTATATTAATATTTCAAGGCTCGACATAACTGAAGGTTATTTAACCGCTCCAACCTATGTAAATCGTTTATTTACCCCTGTGTCGATACCTGTCGCTCGCCGACAAACATACAAACATAATAACTTCTGCGCATTGTGTTGAAAACTGCGCAAGAGTCGCCATGCTGTGCGATATCCGCGCGATCGGTAGGGCTGGCACTGTTGAATTATTCATTAAAATATTCTGTTACTAGCTTCTGTCAGTGTCTTTGCCCGAATGGTATGTTGGTTAAAAATAAAATTAAAAGTCATTTATTCAAATTATCCTGAGTGCCAGTACTTTTTGAACGTCATAGTTCCACATAAAGGCAGTCCCCCAAAACGCCCGTCCATCACCACTGCCTAGCGTTTGAGCACGGGAGATGCGGCGCAGCAAACTCCCTAGCAACACATCTGAATGTTAAGTGGAGGTTAAATATCCCGTTCTTCTTCAGTCCTCATCATGTGAGACAAAAGATGGCCGAAGCCTCTCCTAAGTATCCTCACATCGACCGGTCCTGTGTGTCTCGCATCCAGCGGATACATTTGGCCTCCACCAAATCATCGGGCCATTTTGTTGGAGACCTATAACCTAACGCTTCGTCTTTAAGTCTAAGGCTACTCAAAGTTCCATAATTTAATTCCACCAAGCCTGTTCCATCATCGGACAACAAGAAGAACGGTGATGCGTTACTGGTACATGGTGGACACCACACTCACACGCACAAAACGTTTTGGGAACACATTCATAGTGCGTACAGCAAAAGAGTGGAATTCCCTACCGGAGTCTGTGTTTCCTGATGGCTACAACCTGAAAGTCTTTAAATTAAAGGTATTTTTGAACTGTCAAGGTCAGTCAGTTAGAAAAATGAAGCTAGCTGCACGTTCCGAAGCGTAGATCTCGATGGAGAAGAACGTGCAAGAAACTCCATGAATACACGTCTTTTAAATCAGTAAATGTTTACAAAATAATCGTTACATATTGCACTTCATCCAAACAAACATATATATTACTAAAGACATTGAATCTATACAATGCAATAGGTAAGGCTTGTTTACTGAAAAAATCTAATAAGTCCGTCAGTTAGATTATCAAAAAATATTTGACCCGTAATTTTTCTTTTGTTACGGGAACAAAAACTTAAAATTTTCAATATGTCACGCCGTGGCATAACTTTTAGCGGTTAGTGACGTCACGAGCCCCCACTCCCGAGTTTTGATGGGTTTTATATTTGTCATCATTTATTGATTTACAAAAACAAAAAATACGTGTCCATTATTTTTCAATACTCTAACTGACGCACTAAATAGTTTTGCAATTTGTGGATGATGGAAACTAGCCTATTGTTAGGTCGCAAGAGAACTGTTTTAATGTCCGAGGTGGTATTTTTAAGAAAGAGCCACACAAGTGGACCTGTGCAAGCACTTGTCAGTCATCATGCAGTTTAACTCATATCTTTGAGGAGCTCAACGTTCTGACGAACAATACCAAATTAAGGAAATTTGAGTAGGCCATATAATGTACTCAATCTGCCAAACAGTCATGAATTGAACCCGTACGACCTACATAATCCTCATATTTTCTGTCATTTCAGAACCATGCATTAGTACTACTATTTCTTTCCAGGGTTGCGGAATATGTTCGAAAGAGTCAGCGGGGCCTTGGAAAGCATGGCATATTTGTACGAACAGGATAGATTGCAGTCAAGAGTCTGACACTCCGTTCCACTCCGCCCAGAGTAGGCGTAATTTGATGATTTTCAAAAGATATACCATACTACGTTGTTAAAATAGTACCAGCTATTGTTTGTCCCACACACAAAAGTTGCTGGATAAAAAAGTATTGATTCAGGACTATCTGTGTGACAAGTTCCATAAATTCCTTCAGCAGTTTAAACGTAACAGACAGACAGATGTACACATTTTCCTATCTCTAAAAGTGTTTTTAGAAATGCAAAAGTGCGTGTTAAGGATATTTTTCCATGTGCATTTTTATATGATCATGGAGTCGCATAAATGGTTGGTTATGGGAGTGCAGGGCAATAAAAGGGTACCTAACAATAAAAAACATTTATTTTTGTTGTGAATATGGATGTTTTTATTGACTACCTGTCAAATGGTTTAGATTGTTATGTTGATTTTACGTGATGGGATGCGTTTGCGCTGGTTGCGGCCAACTGCAGTGGCTGTGATTCTTAGAAAGACCTGCTCATGCATATTTTAGTTTTTTATAGTACCCACTTCGATCTTCGCACACATTAGCATAATCGTATCTTTTTTAAACTTGTTATTTATAGGTTTAACTGGCTTTGGCCCGTGACTTCGGTCAAGCATAAATCTTTGACTCCTCCCGAGAGATCAGGTTCGTGAGGTCGCTAATGCTCAACAGTTGGTCACAAAACTGTCTTGCGGATTGTATCTCTTTGTGTCTGGCCACATACTCTAGGTATGATCCAAGGTTCATTGGGGCGCGTAAGCCCCACTACGACGTCAATGCAGAGATACGGGGATTCTCCTCCTTGTACTTTTTAATAATTATATATGCAGTTTGTGGCAACCCTAAGCCTTTTGCGGTGGCTACCCGTGTAAGGCGTGTAGCGTGTTATATTTTTTTTAGTTTTTTTAATATTATATTTTTTGATACTCTTTTTACCATACTTATCTGTTTCGGAGAGTTTTTTATGATACATTATAAAAAGTGGTATTTTTTTCGCTCCATACTAGTTTTTAGCGTGGATACGCTTGGGATTATGAACGTGTTTAAAGAAAGCTTTTTAACTTAGTTTTTGTTTGAAATAATAGACCGTATCATCACGCCTGTATCCTTCAAGGAGTAAGATGGACGAGTTTGGGATCGATACACATTTTACAGCAAGCGCTACGAGGATAGGCCTCTGTAAAGGTGGATCAATGATCTGGTGAAGGTTGCAGTTATCAGCTGTATGCGACAAGCACAGTCGTGGCAATACTCGAGGGAAGTCCAGGCCAGAAGTGGAAATTATGTTTTTCTTTTTTTTTTGTCAAATTTTAGTGCGAGATTCAAGACAGTTGAATAGTTTCTTCGGCACTCGTCGAGCTTAATTTATTCGACGTTTTTCTGCAGTTCACCACTTTTGATTCTGGCTGTCAGGAGTTGCAGTCTCTGGGAATGGTGTGGTAGGCTGGTGTGATGTTAAGACTCTAGCAACGACAATCCATAATTACTGTCAAAGCTCTACAAATGGCAGTGGGGACCAACAACTATATGTGCTATTCGACGGTCTTTCGATTTCTAATAAATAGGCCATCCGTCCATAGATCGAGCAAGGGCTGCTTCACCTCAAAGATTGACCCGTGTGTCTGTTATTAATATTTAGCTACGAACTCCTCATATAAAACATATTTTAAAACAAGGTCCTCCGCCGCGTCTGTCTATCTGTTCGCGATAAACTCAAAAACTACTACTACACCGATTTTCATGCTGATTTCACTAATGGATAGAGTGGTTCACGAGGAAGTTTTTTGTATATAATTTGTAAGCATCAGCTATTACAAAAATAAAAGCTGTAGCGAACAACGAACAAACAATTTTGCCATCAACTTTCTCAATAAATAAGAAGGTAAAAACATTGTTATTTCCTTCATTTCATTACGGCATTTTAAAATGGCCGCTGGGTCGGAGGGAATGCCTTGTAAATAATATTATTACGCGTTTTTATCACTTTATAGACTATTATATGGTAATCAGGACAGGGTTTTTTATTTTTTTTTTAGGGTTCCATAGCCAAATGGTAACCAACGGAACCCTTTTACTAAGCCTTCACTGTCCGTCCGTCCGTCTGTCTGTCAGCGGGTTAATCACAAGAATAATAATAGGTAAACAGTTGAAATTTTCACAAAGGGTTTAGCTATTTCTATTTTCTATCTGTCGCTATAACAACAAATAATAAAATAAATAAATTAAAAATATACAGGCAGCAAAAAACAAGTTTCTTGTATGGGAACCCCATACAAGAATAGGTGGTTTTTTCGGTTTATGGTACGGAACCCTTCGTGTTAAAGTCCGACTCGCACTTGGCCGGCTTTTTTTATACCTTCATGAGTTTTCGAACACCTAAGGGGACCATTTCGGACATTTGAATGCTAAGTCTTGTGCCAAAATATACTGCGTGGTGGGATTATGCTAAAATAAGTGCAAAAGAGTGTTAAAGGAGTGGCTCTGACAATAAATTTGCTTTTCTCGTGAAGGCTTGAGTTGTGCAAGATAGCTTATGTCGTGGTGAATGGATTTGTGAGTCAGAGAAGTTAGGAGACTACCAGGGTTGCAGAATTTGTTCGAAAGAGTCACCGCGGCCTTGGAAGTGCAAAGAGGATCAAGGGTAGATTTTAGTCAGTAAGAGTCTGACACTCCCTTCTGCTACGACCAGAGTAGAAAGAGTCATTTGATGATTTCCCATCCTTAAAAAACCTGTCAAGTGCGAGTCGGAATCGCGCACGAAAGGTTCCTTAGCATGAAACTTAATTTTTATTATTTGTTGTTATAGCAGCAATAGAAATACACAATTTGAGAAAATTTCAACTGTCTACCTGTTACGGTTCTTGAGATACAGCCCACTGAAAGACAGACGGACGGACGGACGTACGGACAACGGAGCCATAGTTATGGGGTTAATTTTCTTCGATTTAAAGTCCCTAGTTTGTTGTAATTGCTACAACAATTTAATATCGAGTCTTATCCTTGCCTAGAAAAACGCGTTAAGCCGTTGGTCCTGCCTGCCACTTGAATATCTTTAACAGTCGTTACGGATAGGCAGAAGCCAATAAATCTGATCCAGCTTTGCCAAGAGGTGCCGTGTTACTGGGTTGTTATGGTAAGATTGGCAGTCGTTCTGTCTAAAACTAGCTTTCTTCCGCGTTCCCGTGGGAATTTTGGGAAATTCTCTTTTACTGCTCCCCTACAGAGCGTAGAAAAGATACATGCCAAATTTCAGCCTTCTGCGACGAGGAATATCCGCTGTGCGTTGATCTAGCTATCAGTCAGTCAGTTTCAGCTTTTATATTTATAGACAAGCTTTCGCCCGCAAATTCGTTCGCGCACATCCCATTTTTTCCCGGCCCGTAGGAATTTCGGGAAATCCTCTCTTAGTGCTCCTCTACTGAGTGTAAGGAAGCTACATGCCCAATTTCGGCTTTCCACGACCAGTAGTTTCCATTGTTCTTTGATCGATCAGTCAGTCGGTTTCTGTTTTTAACCGACTTCCCAAAAAGGAGGAGGTTATCAATTCGGTTGTATGTTTTTTTTTTTTTTTTTTTTTTATGTTTGTTACCTCATAACTCCGACAATTATGAACCGATTTGAAAAATTCTTGTTTTATCTGAAAGGATATACTTGCAGATTGGTCCCATTTAAATCATATCAAGATCGGTTACGAACTTTGGATTTTAAATCGAAATACCTGGAATTTGACTATTTAGATGATTCTTTGATAATCGAAATTGCGTATTTTGCTTTTCTGAGATTTTGTAGTGGTGTTGTTAGGTGTGGGGCACCACTAAAAAGTGAAAAATAAAAAACTTTTTACAAAAAAATACAACCGACTTCCAAAAAAAAACACTACAAAGTAAAAAATAACTTTAATTTCGGAAGTCGGTGTCAAAATACGAAGAAAGTAACAAAAACATTTTGTATTTTTTTTTCAGGTTGTATTTTTTTGTAAAAAGTTTTTTATATAATATGGATGGATGCTGGTGCCACCAAAACGTGATCCTACATGGTTTTCATATATTATTCACGATTGTATGGACTTTATAAGGGACTATGACCTCTGAGTTTGTTTCGGTGTTTCTTCTCAGGGTGCAGGGTAGTCAGCTAGGAAATACCGGCCTCATCTAGAATAATTTGACCAAAAAATATTGACGTGTAACCTATATGCAAAATAAATTTGTTTTGATTTGCTAAGCTGCATACGGTTAAACTGGATGTCCACCCCAAGGCAAATTGATTGACTTAGAAAGAGCAAAAGTATGAACAAGGTCTTGCATAGAATCCTCTAGAGAAGAACGAGCGAAAACTTGAATTTTTGCTCGTTCTTCTGTGTCTAGGACCCGTTGTTCTCTGACTAGCCTAGGTACTCATAAAATACTATAATATTGATACTAGGGGTAGTATTTTTACGAGTACCTAGGCTAGTAGAGTCAGCGATATAAATGCTTAGAGAAATAACCATTAAATAAAATGGTCCTCACTCTATTTTAAAAGTATTATTTTTTTATTGTTTTAAAAAACGTTGCCCTACACTAGGAATTTCTCCTGTATCGTGGGTGCATTTACAAACATACAAAGTCACATACACAAACAGCCAGACACGGAAATGGTCGAAATACTAAGTAAGTAACAATTTGGTAAACTACATTCTTTTTTCACCGTACAGCGAAGACAGTAAATGTAAATAAAAAACTTTTTACAAAAAAATACAACCGACTTCCAAAAAAAAACACTACAAAGTAAAAAATAACTTTAATTTCGGAAATCGGTGTTTTTGTTCGTTTCTTCGTATTTTGACACCGACTTCCGAAATTAAAGTTATTTTTTACTTTGTAGTGTTTTTTTTTGGAAGTCGGTTGTATTTTTTTGTAAAAAGTTTTTTATTTTTCACTTTTTAGTGGTGCCCCACACCTACCACACCACTGCCAAATCGCAGAAAAGCAAAATACGCAATTTCGATTATCAAAGAATCATCTAAATAGTCAAATTCCAGCTATTTCGATTTAAAATCCAAAGTTCGTAACCGATTTCGATATAATTTAAATGGGACCAATCTGCAAGCATATCCTTTCAGATGAAACAAAATTTTTTCAAATCGGTTCATAATTGTCGGAGTTATGAGGTAACAAACATAAAAAATAAATAAAAAAAAAAAAAAAAAAAAAACATACAACCGAATTGATAACCTCCTCCTTTTTGGGAAGTCGGTTAAAAATGGTAACTACTGAGAAATAGATCTGTATCTACAACAAATTCTTTGAGTTCTTGAAATGCCACCAAAATTACTGATAGGTCGTTTTACTCAGAAAATAGCTCACCTATTTAGGAAATACAACCCTCACAGCACCCACAGATCACGGAATCATCAAGCGTTTAGAGGTGTCACTACTAAAAATATTCGCGCAGTATGTGATGACATATACTCGTAGGCTTAATTTACATTGCTTCAGAGCGTAATTAAAGTGGATTTCTGTTACAAAATTGAACAAACTATAATAAGTTTTATGTTAATTGTGTTAAAGGTTAGAATTTGATACAAGCCAAAAATGGGGTCGCTCGTCTTCTAGGGAATTCTCGCACATTCTTGACGATTTTCGTCATTCTGTACTATAGGTCGGCACCAATTGTAGTGGAATTCGGGGGAAGGGGATTAAATTAACTTATTTATTTGCCAGAATATAGGTACTTACATAATACCATGGTAAAATTATTTAAATCTCATTATTTAAAGATTTAGACTAAACAACTGAACATCCAATACAAGCGCGAGCAAAACGAAAATGCTCGAGAATTCTCCTACCTCAACGAGGCGAATTTGACGCTTCCTTTCCATGTTTCCTGGCAATGTAAATTGAGCCTTATATCGGGTACACACGATTAAAACTTTTAAAATCAAACACACCATACAAAATTCCACACTTAGAAATCTATAGAGGACTGTATTGTGCAGACCCACTGTTAGCTATAGTAAAAATTATCAAGGACCACTCGTTTCTGAGAGTCAACAGTAACACTGACGGTTGCCTCCGCTATCTGCAGTGCGATTCTGTTAACATGTCGAAGTGAAGGCTTGGGTGTAGTGACCACGGGATGAAGTTAGCTGTCAAAAATGCTAGTGATTGATTAATATATCAGAGAATTATATCGATACTTGAGTTTACTGAATTTAATGCTACATCTAAATACCAACATTTTAATATTAATAAAAGACACAAGAAAAAACAATTTTTGAATCCCGGATTGTATAGGTGGTATCTAATGAATATTATGTATTGTACCAGCCAAGTTACTTACCCAATCGTTGCCAAAATTACCCATGTACCCAAGTATTGTTGTGCTCATCCTCACCAGTCACCACATAATTACCTACCTACATGTTTTGTGCACATCGCCACAAAAAAGCATGTTAGACCTCAATGCAAAGTGCATTGCGCATGCGTAGAGTGACAATTGAAACGAGCGAAGTGCACCCTTCACCGAATTCCGCCGATTTTAAGGCAGGTGAGGGGAATACGCGATCGTTCCCCGTGGGTATTCTTTTTTTAAACGTTGAATCTTCCATGATAGCTAAATGACAATTCAAACGCGTGAAGTGTTCCCTTCACCGTATTCCGCTGACTTTAAGGCAGGTGCGGGATCACGCGAACGTTCCCTTCACCCAACTCAACGGGTGCACCCGTTGACAGCGCGGGCATTTTTAAATCATTGAATACCTACCTATAGCGAAGTTATTTATTTATTATTATTTATTTATTATATACTTTATTGTACACCTCATAACAAGTACAGGAAAAACAACAAACAACAGTTATATTCAAAGCTTTCAGATCGTTTACGGTATAAATGTTATTTTTATATTTTTTAATAGCTAGTCACTTCTGTACCAAGCTACTTTTTTCCTAAAGCAGGCAATCAATAAAGGGGGTGTGTGTTTAAACAATAAATAAGATTTTAAAACTCGGTTTGGTGGAATTAAACTCGTCAGATTTATGCATGCTAGCAATTATTGAGATATTTTAACAATGTAACCAACAACAAAATTCGGACGCCTACGTCGGCCGCACGCGTGGCTGACTGACGAAGTGAGGACCATGCGTGTGTTCCGAAATATAACTCAGTCATGAACCCAACGCCAAATATTGTTTGTACCGGTGAGACAAGTGTGACGTAAATAGTAGTACCTATATCAAGCGTGCTTGTGTGCATGAGACTTTGAGGATTTTTTTATTGAATCAATAGCTATCCCTAGAACCTTCCCCTGATATTTAACGGATACAACAAAAAGTGAAAGCGGCCAGCCGTTCACGCGTGATGCGATGACCAAAAGAAATAGGGATTAATCTATATATATATAGGTTTGTAATATTTGCAATAATGATTAGGTACTGTAAACGAGCACAAACACTATTCTCACTCAATATGGCGTCAATTTATGACGTCAACACACTGGTCAGCATATTTCGGAACGAATCAACAGTATGGCGTCGTCGGATTCATTTCGTCATGAGCACTGGCCAGTATACTGGGTTATATCACAGTTATATTATTATTTCGGAACACACGGGTGACCGCACTGACAGCACAGTCGCCAGCACATCACGCTATCCGAAACTGTCAAATTTTTCCGATCTAATTTGAACCCAATCCCTTTAGCAATAAGGTTGAAAATCTAACAAAGAAATTTGACAGATTGTTGCAGCTTCATGTGCTGGCGACTGTACGTGGCGCTCACTCGGTGAACGATCAAACCATAGAGTAATAAGGGTATTTTGAATAATGGATAGTGTACACAAATGGATCCACAGACAAATTTGGTATTAGAATGCTACAGCGTGCAAACTTAGTGAAAATACACATCTAGCTGCTTTCTAATGGCTTACTGATACGCATAGGTTCAACTGATTAATAAAAAAAGCCTGATTTCATAAAAAAAGCGGCCGAAGCATGAGTAATGCGTGGCTATGAGTTTCACTCAAGGTAACTCATTCTCGTAGTGTCTATGGAAACGCGTGACCAGTGACAGTTAGGTACCTCATCACCTACAGAAAGGTGACAAATAATGTGAACTTTATTTTGGGATTTTTTGAGTTGAGTGGGTGTTCTTCTGACGTAGGTACCATCTGCTGCATAATCAATCCTTTCACTTGATAATTTGCCGGTTTAAGAACCACCTGAAAACTTTAGTTTTCACCTCAAAGCTCCACTTGAAAAACACATTTCGGGAAAACTATATTTGTTTATCTTTAATTCCAACTTCAGTTCTGTGATATGTAGTAGGTCATCGATGCTAACTTCTTTTGTATGGGTACATAAAAGTAAAACCTTATCATGTACATGCATAATTACTTAGGACCATAAACACTTATCTGATTTATATCAACCTTATTCAGATCAAAACAATATTGCCTATCCTTTGTGCTTGGTGAGAACAGAAATAAATCAATAACTGGCGAAATTACAATTTTACTCATTTTTGTACAAATCAAAGAATGCTAATACATCTTCTGGATTTCATGCTAAGTCTTCATATTCTTGAATTTCTGCTGAGGTGCCAATAGCAAAATTAAAAACATATCTGGACACACGGGGTCAGCGGCTGCCTCAAGCTGAAAACAATGCGTTAACATTAATCATTTTTATTCAAATCTATTGGGACTGCTTAAAAAAAGAACTCTTATTTATTATCATTAATTAAAATACCTCAAGTTAATGCAGTTCTTAGTTTTAATAAATACAGCAAAACAAACCCACTGCTTGAGATAGGCCTCTCCGAAGCGTCCCCACAACAACCGGTCCTGTGCGTCTCGCATCCATCGGCTACCTGCAACCTTCACCAGGTCATCAGTCCACCTTGTGTGGGCCCTTCGACCATCCATTCTGTGAGCAATTTGACCTGCTAACTGCCACTTTAGTTTCCACATCCATCACAAGGAACAATGTTATTCCTAGATAGGATTTACAATTTTTCTTAGGTCTCCAATGCATGGTATATGTGAAAGTACATGTTTTATCACCTGCTGTTCAGCGAAGATGGAGCACGCTTGCCTAAAAGGAACCTATTCACCCTTGACTTACAACACAACTATGTTGTAGCTATCAGGAAACACAGATCCCGGCAGGGAATTCCACACCATATCTGTACTTTAAATATGTTCCTCAAACAGTTTGTGCGTGTGGGTGGGATGTCCACCATGTAGCGGTTGCGCATCGCCGTTCGTCTTGCTTCACAGATCATCATCTGAAAATCATAACACATAATAAGATCAAAATCATGGCAAAATGCTTTATTGTATGCTGTTTGAATTGAAAGTAATGCATGTCAAATAGTCTGCACCCTGCATGCGTACCTACCTATAATCTAGATTTAAGTGTTTACGTAGGCAAAATAATTACATTCAAAATATTTGGCTTAGTACATAAACCACAATTGAATGTAGGTACAATATTATCACATCTTGGAAATTAATTACTGTAGTTTCGATTCGGTTCTAAACACAATAAATTGCGAACATCACACATTTGACAGTGATTATCACTTTTAGTCATTAACATTCCAAACTTGAAGAACTGAATTCTAAGCTGAAGCTGATTCAAGTTCAAGTGATTCATTTGTTTTGTTTTTAAGATTTTACTGATTTTAGTTTAGCATGGCGCCGACATTATTTCGAAACATTTATATATAATAATATCAGCCTATCAGCGACGAGCTGAGTTTTTTTTTTGAGATTTTGCTGTTTTGGCTACTAAGGTCTTTAAGCATCTAATTTTTCAATTTATGGCTCTGTTGCCGGACATGAACGAGATGAACTAGAAAAAACACACATTAGGTGAAGTTATTCTTATTAAAAAACAAAATTTTATAGGTAGGTTAGTACTTATTGCAATATTACTTAAAACTTTATGAGTGTATGTAAAAATCTGTCGGAAATGCATACTTACTCCATTTTTACGGGACTGAAGAATAAAAGAACGCCAAAGGAACACGTAGGGTACTTTTTTTAAATTATTGACGCGAATTTGATATTTACGACTCACCTTTTTTTTAAATAATATAATAACGTTATAAAGTCCAGGCGGCGAGAGGTTAAAAAAAAGAGGTGAATAATTTTTAAAAAAAGTTGCTAGGTACGTGTTCTTTTGGCGTTCTTTTATTCTTGTGAGTGGTTGAGCAGCGAATTCGCACAAATAATTAAAAAAAAGTTGCTACGTGTGTTCTTTTGGCATTCTTTTATTCTTGTGAGCGGTCAAGCAGTGAATTCGCGCCAATACTTAATTTTACGTGTTCTTCTGGCGTTCTTTTATTCTTCAGTCCCGTAAAAATGGAGTAAGTATGCATTTCCGACAGATTTTTACATACACTCATAAAGTTCTAAAGTAATATTGCAATAAGTACTAACCTACCTATAAAATTTTGTTTTTCAATACTAATAACTTCACATAATGTATGTTTGTTCTAGTTCATCTCGTTCATGTCCGGCAACAGAGGCTTGAAAAAATTTGAAGCTTAAAGACCTTAGTAGCCAAAACAGCAAAATCTCAAAAAAAAAACTCAGCTCGTCGCTGATAGGCTGATATGAAAGTTTCGAAATAATGTCGGCGAAAATCTTAGAGAAGAAAACAAAACAAATGAATCACTGGAACTTGAATCAGCTTCAGCTTTGAATTCAGTTCTTCAATTTTGGAATGTTAATGATTAAAAGTGATAATCACTGTCAAATGTGTGATGTTCGCAATTTATTGTGTTTAGAACCGAATCGAAACGACACTAATTTCCTAGATGTTTTAATTTATTGTACCTACATTCGATTGTGGTTCATGTACTACCTAAGCCAAATATTATTTGGAAAGGAATTATTGTGGCTACGGATACGCTCAAATCTAGATTATAGGTAGGTACGCACGCAAGGTGCACACTACTTGACATGCATGGCTTTCAGCATAAAATAAAGTATTTTGCCACGATTGTAATCTTATTAAGTGTTATGATTTTCAGACGATGATCTGTGAAGCAAGACGAACGGCGATGCGCCACCGGTACATGGGGGACATCCCACCCACACGCACAAACCGTTTGAGGAACATATTTATAGTGTGTGCTAAGGTGTGGAATTCCCTGCCGGGATCTGTGTTTCCTGATAGCTACAACGTAGTTGTGTTGTAAGTCAAGGGTGAATAGGTTCCTTTAAGGCATGCGTGCTCCATCTTCGCTTAACAGCAGGTGAGAAAACATGTACTTTCACATATACCATGCATTGGAGACCTAAGAAAAATTGTAAATCCTATCTAGGAATAACATTGTTCCTTGTGATGGATGTGGAAACTAAAGTAGCAGTTAGCAGGGCAAATTGCTTACAGAATGGATGGTCGATAGGGCCAACACAAGGTGGACTGATGACCTGGTGAAGGTTGCAGGTAGCCGATGGATGCGAGACGCACAGGACTGGTTGTTGTGGGGACGCTTCGGAGAGGCCTATCTCCAGCAGTGGGTTTATTTTGCTGTATTTATTAAATCTAAGAACTGCATTAATTTGAGGTATTTCAATGATAATAAATAAGAGTTTTTTTTTCAAGCAGCTCCAATACATTTGAATAATAATGATTCAGTAATATTAATGCATTGTTTTCAACTAGAGGCAGCCACCGACCCCGTGTATCCAGACATTTTTTAATTTTGCTATTGTCACCTCAGCGGAAATTCAAGAATATGAAGACTCAGCATGCAGAAGGCTCAATCCAAAAGATGTACTTATTATTATTCTTTGATGTGTACAAAAATGAGTAAAATTGTAATTTCGCCAGTTATTGATTTATTTCTGTTCTCACCAAGCACAAAAGATAGGCAATACTGTTTTGATCTGAATAAGGTTGATATAAACCAGATAAGAGATTATGGTCCTTAATAATTATACATGTACATGATAAGGTTTTATTTAATGTACCTATACCATCAATCACTAATAAAAAACTAGTGATCGATGACCTATACAAAAGAAGTTGGCATCGATGACCTACACTCCATATAATAGAAATAAAGTTTTAATTAAAGATACACAGTCATATAGTTTTTCAAGTGGAGCTTTGAGGATAAAACTAAAGTTTTCAGGTGGTTCTTATACAGGAAAATATCAAGTTAATTATTAAAGGATTGATTATGCAGCAGATGGTATGTCAGAATACCCATTCAACTCGAAAAATCCCAAAATAAAGTTCACATTGTTTTTTTATTATCGTATAATAATTTCATCATAAATGTAATGACATTTGTTAACACTTCTTCCACATTATTATAGACTTTAATAACTTGGTAAACTGAAAAAAAAAAAATAGCTAATTTATTGAAAAATAAAAATCCGAAAATGATTTCACTTTTAGTACCTAGCTATAACACAAAACTAGAACTTATTAGAACAAAATAAATATGGTTTTGTGATGTTAGGTAGGTACCTAGGTAATTCAAAACTAGTTAATACATTCCCTGTGGCAAAGTCTTGTTGAGTAGTGTAATAAATTATTAATTGTTGCCAATGTTCTTCTAAACATTAATGTCAGTTATTTAAGTGGCAGTTTGATAAACAAAATAACAATGTGCCATTTAAGTTGTACCTACCTAATTGAGGCCTTCTTAGTTAACATGGAGATGAAAGCGGGAAAGAGTGAATTATGATTTTTTGAAGTAGGTAATGGAAAGTGAAAAATCTTTGTTTCAAATAGGTTTTCATAAAAATACAAACTTTACCTGCTAGTTGGTACATAATAAAAATTTAGGATTGGCAAATTATATTTCACAAACAACAGTTTTTCACATAACTAACTATTTCTGGGTTCTTAAATATTAAGTCAGTTGGGTCAGTGGGTCGTCTATAAATAATAAAATTGTCCACCACAATGTCGTCTTCTAATTTGAACCGCTTTTGCAAATAAGTCAGCCAGATCGGAAAGCACATTAATGTTTGTGTTAGTGGTAAAATCTGGAAGCTTGTTTTCAGTTCATCATGCATTTGGTTTGATCCTACTTGAGCCATTTTTCATTTGTGTCTGCTCGCGCGTTCTATTACGACGTAACTAAACCTCCCATAAAACGTCACAAATTGAACGAAGTTCCGTTAGAAACCATACTTCGAACAAACTAAACTATTTTTCTCTCACGCTTGTTTTGAGGGTTGAATGAGAGGTCATTCAACCCTCAAAACAAGCGTCAAAGCAAGTCGGTGAATAACGATTTAGGTATTTTATGTCAGTCTGTTCACGCGTTTCCATAGACTACGAGAAAGAGTTACCGTGAGTGAAATCACGGTTCGGCCGCTTTTTTATATGAAATCAGTCTTTTTTATTAATCAGTTAAACGTATGTGTATCAGAAAGCCATATAAAAAGCAGCTAGAATTGTATCTTCGCTAAGTTTGCACGCTGTAGCATACTATCACCAAGTTTGTCTGTGGATCCGTTTGTGTACACTATCCATTATTCAAAATACCCTTATTACTCTATGGTTTGATCACTCACCGAGTGAGCGCCACGTACAGTCGCCAGCACATCAAGGTACAACAATCTGACAAATTTCTTTGTTAGATTTTCAACCTTATTTCATAAAGGAATTGGGTTCAAATTTGATCTAGAAAATTTGACAGTTTCGGATAGCGTGATGTGCTGGCGACTGTGCTGTCAGTGTGGTCACCCGTGTGTCCCGAAATAATAACATAACCCAGTGTACTGCCAGTGCTCATGACGAAATGAATCCGAAGCCATACCTACTGTTGATTCGTTCCGAAATATGCTGGCAAGTGTGTTGACGTCATAAATTGACGCCATCTTGAGAGTAGTGTTTGTGCTCGTTTACAATAATCATTATTGTAAATATTACAAACCTATATATATATATATATATATACTAGCTGTCCCGCGCAACTTCGTCTGCGTCACATTTTCCGCTCCTAAATAATATTGCAACAAAAAATTGAGATTCAAACTATCCTATCTCTCAAGTTGGATCGAACTGCACATGGTGTGCGAATTTTATTATAATCGGTTAAGTGGTTTAGGAGTCCATTGAAGACAAACATTGTGACACGAGATTTATATATATTAAGATATATTATATTATAATAGATTAATCCCTATTTCCTTTGGTCATCGCATCACGCGTGATCGGTTCGGCCCCTTTCACTTTTTGTTGTATCCGTTAATGTCAGGAGAAGGTTCTAGGGATAGCTAGTGATTCAATAAAAAAATCCTCAAAGTCTCATGCACACAAGCACGTTTGATATAGGTACTACTATTTACGTCACACTTGTCTCACCGGTACAAACAATATTTGGCGTTGGATTCATGACTGAGTTATATTTCGGAACACACGCATGGTCCTCACTTCGTCAGTCAGCCACGCGTGCTATGGGTAGGCGTCCGAAAGTTTTTGTTGGTTAAATTGTTAAAATATCTCAGTAATTGCTAGCATGCATTAATCTGACGAGTTTAATACCACTAAACCGAGTTTTAAAATCTTATTTATTGTTTTAAACACACACCCCCTTTATTGATTGCCTGCTTTTGGAAAAAAGTAGCTTGGTACAAATTGGCTACCCATTTAAAATTATCAAAATAACATTTAAACCGTAAACGATTTGAAAGCTTCGAATACAAATTCGCTATGCATATAGGTAGGTAATCAATGATTTATAAATGCTCGCGCTGTCAACGGGTGGGCACCCGTTGGGTGAAGGGAACGTTCGCGTGTTCCTTAAAGTCAGCGGAATACGGTGAAGGGAACACTTCCCGCGTTTGAATTGTCATTTAGCTATCATGGAAGATTCAACGTTTAAAAAAAGAATGCCTACGGGGAACGATCGCGTGTACACCTCACCTCACATCCGATCTGCCTTAAAGTCACCGGAATTCGGTGAAGGGAACGCTTCGCTCGTTTCAATTGTCACTCTACGCATGCGTAATGCTGATGCACTTTGAATTGAGATCTAACATGCTTTTTTACGGCGATGTGCACAAACAATGTAATTATGTGGTGACTGGTGAGGATGAGCACAACAATACAAAGTAAGTAATTTTGGCAACGATTGGGTACCTAAGTAACTTGGCTGGTACAATACATAATATTCATTAAAGTAGTTATGTTACATCTAACTATACAATCCGCGATTCAAAAATGTTTGGTTGGAATTCCTTTTTTAAGCAGCTGTTTGCTCTACTAATCCACGCATGCGCAAAATGAGGATAGCGTCTTTGGCTTATAAAGTACAATTTTAAAATCGGTTTATTATAATTTCCAAGAATAAAGATTAGCAAGTATGAAATCCCGTTAGAAGTAAATTATCTTAAGTAGGTAGGTACCTACCTATTTATTTTTAGACTCGTAAATAGCAGTTTTGAATTCATGTGAAATATTCAATAGCTACTTAGAGGTAACATGAAATTCTTGTAAATAAAATAATTAATTTTTATTATTGATAAACTCGATTGTCGATGTCGATAAGATTGGAAATGTAACATTTCGTCTATCCCTAGCATCGCTGACAGCTGACTTTGTCACTCACTTCGCCCAAGCCTTCACTTCGCCGTGTTTACAGAATCGACCGGCTGATGCCTTCTCTAGGCGTGTCGTTACTTTAAGACACACAGTGAGTTATTTCAATACATTCCCAGACTAGCAGATATTTGCATGCATGCATTAATTCTGGTTAATTAAACTTATTTTATCGATAAAAACGCGTACATTTTACAAACAGCGAACGTAAATAATGGCGTATTTGTGAACTAAAAGGGCGTATCAGTATTTTTTATCATAATACTAGCTGTCCCCCGCGGCTTCGCTCCCGTCAATTAAGTATTCATTGCACATATCGAGTTTTCATTGTTTTTAAGATGTATTCTGCTATTCGGGTCGGAGACAAATCCAACGAATCAATAATCATGAAAATTGGTTCAGCAGATCTCGAGTTATAAGTGTTGTAACAAACCCGTCTTTGTTTTATATATATAGATACTAGCACTTCTCCCGCGACTACATGCACGCTGATATTTTCTTGGATCCCTGTTTTTTCTTGTAATAAATGTAACCTATGTTACTCAGGGATAATGTAGCATTCTACAGGTGAATGATTTTTGAAATCGGTCCAGTAGTTTTTGAGTTTTTTCTTTACAAACATGCAAAAACCTTTTTTGCAAAAAAAGTACACCCGAAAAAGTTCATGGGTTCAAGGGGAAGCTCATGTTTTCACATTTTAGTGGTTAACATGAGCTTCCCCTTCACAGCGAGCCAGCATGATGTTATGTTATGAATGGGTGTAAACAATAGACTGACATAAGATTTCAGCAATCCCGATCAATTTGTTATCATTTACTGAGGAGTTCCGTTGCCTATCTCCAAAGTTCTTCATGAGATCTTCACCAAGTTGACTTAGAGAAAGTAATATTCTAAAAACTACCCAAATCACTTAAATCCCAACCAAAGCCTATAAAATTTGAAGAGTTCCTTCTTTTTCTCTAGGATTCCATTTCTATTTCT
Organism: Ceramica pisi; assembly: GCA_963859965.1. Classification (NCBI taxonomy): domain Eukaryota; kingdom Metazoa; phylum Arthropoda; class Insecta; order Lepidoptera; family Noctuidae; genus Ceramica; species Ceramica pisi. The sequence continues at coordinate 6,338,105 of OY982555.1, forward strand.
CATGGAATGAACATTAACTTTAAAATTATGTAATGAACACCTGTATGTAACCCATGTATCACAAATAAACGAATTGATTGATTGATTGATTGATTGATCAGATCCTGACTTAGTGATCATGGGACCAGCTGGGAAGGAAAAAAATGAAATTCTATCCAGCCTTCTTCGAGTAATAGGGGAAAATACATAAAACAAGGGTTCTGACGAATTGAGAACCTCCTCCTTTTTGAAGTCGGTTAAAAAATATAAATCTTTCCTCTTTATAATATTTGTGTAGATATTATTCGTACATGTCTGTAGATCTGTCTTTTTGTGAGTCTGTTGGTCGATCACAGCGAATAGCTACGGATCCACTAGGCTGACTCAGCTTTTTCCTTTATTTCCTTGAATAAATTAGACTATGGCCTTGGAAATTTGGGTGAACGCTAACATAATTCTGCCCTTCCCTTTGAGGAAAGATGTTGTGCTACAGGAAAATGTAAAAAAAAACTTAATAATAGGTGTACAAGAAAATATAAAGGCAAAAAAGTGTGTTACTTATTTTTCGACGTAGCGTAAAACCTTGACCTTTACAAAATTTCCTTCCCCGCCACACTTGCTGCCTTAGTTGTTTTAGCTGTTGTAAGCGGTAGAGCTAGATAAGTATGAGAGGTCCTGGATTCGATTCCCGGGTCGGGAAATGTGAATTTTAATTTTATTCAAGTAGAATTAGATAGTAGTAGTCTTGAGTCTGGATTTGTGGCCTGTAGGTAGGTACATAGGAAATAATTGACAAAATGTGGCTTTTGAATTTTGATCGCGGTTACTATTATCTGGCGCCTACCACAGTAAAATTCAATCAAACATTTTGCATATATCACCGGAAAATGGCAGACTCCGTAACATTGTACTAAATCTTGATTAAATTATAATTTCTTGATATATGTATTATGAAAAGATTCATTTGTATATAATTAATCCCATCCAAATTCGATAGTTTCCAATATATCCGTGTCTTATTTAGAAAAAAAGTTTACATTTTCACGCGATATTTTACAATCTTACGGAGATTGCCATTTTTCGGTGACACATACAAGAGTTAAGAGGCTCATCGGCGACGAAAAACTGGTTGCTAAGCTTTACAGCTTGGCTCATCGCCGCAAGGTTGCCTGCTTGTCGGTCTTCTACAGATTGTACTTCGGTGAGTGTGCCCAAGAACTCCACGTCCTCATTCCACCAGCCCCCTTCTACCATCGGACATCCAGACGCACTACAACTTACCATCCCTACCTTGTATTATATTCCACGAATTCGCAATAAGCGTTTCCGCGTCGTCTTTTATAATGCGCACTGCAAAGGAGTGGAACTCTCTGCCTGCGTCTGTGTTTCCGAACGCTTACAACCCTAATCTCTTCAAAGTAAACAGGCTTCTTCTGTTGAGTTAGGAGTTTGATAAACACACCAATTCAAATCCTTTATTCAAAGGGGTAATTCCACTAATATAATAACGCAGCAGTAGCACCGCGATGCGCCATCGGTACATGGTGGACATCCCACCCACACGCACAAAACGTTTTGGGAAAACATTCATAGTGCGTAGAGTACAGCAAAGGAGTGGAATTCCCTGCCGGAGTCTGTGTTTCCTGATAGCTACAACCTGGGAGTCTTTAAGTCGAGAGTGAATAGGTTACTTCTAGGCAAGCGTGCTCCATCTTAGACGGCATCATCGCTTACCATCAGGTGAGATAGTGGTCAAACGCGTGCCTATTAATGGAAAAAAAATCTCAGTCGCAATCCGTCAAACTAAATTAGTTAACATTTTATTAGCACTCGGTTATCAAGAGTTTACGACACAGATAAAATGGTATTTAGAAATATAGTATTCCGGAAGACTCTTTTCACAGAACTTGAACTCTACCGTAGATTTAAATAACAGTTTTAATTTAATATTTTATTTATAAGGTAGATAGTAAAGTAATATTATTTTAATAGCAACATTAGTAGGGAAGACCGTGCCTATTTGCATAGGTCAACCGTCGAAGAGATCCTCAAACTGTGATGGCGGCTCAAAGAGTTCTAAATGCAGATACGACATTGAAACGAAACTGATATTTATACAGTTGCCTACCTCGGTCTCAAAATTCGAAATAATTTAGTTTTATATCAGGCTACATGAGCAACAAATTGTCAGAAGCTAATGCAACTTTCCATTTCGTACGTTCATATTACGATCGGCTATAGATTCCATGCTTTTAATATAAAACATTTATTTTTATTCTTTGACATTTTTTTTTCGGTTCATGAGATACAGTCGTGTGAAAAACGGACAGACAGACAGAAGGACAGCTGAGTCTTAGTAATAATGTCCCGTTTTACCCTTTGGGTACGGAAACCTAAAAAATTAAGGGAGGCTTCCATAAAAGAAACGTGTTTTTTCAGTTTATGGTGCGGAACCCTCCGTGTGAGATTCTGACTCACACTTGTTGGTTTTTTTTACCTGATTCTCATCAAATGTTTTCTCTTTTTCCACGCACCCTTATTATACATAATTGTACACTAGCTGATACCCCGCCCGCTTGACAAATTATATACTAACACCTTCCTCGAGAACCACTCTATCCATCGGTGAAACAGCATAAAAATCGGTGCAGCAGTTTTTGAGTTTATCGCGAACAGACAGACAGACGCGGCGGAGGACTTTGTTTTATAATATTATATAGTGATGAAGTCAACTAAACCATTCGACCACTCTGCAAACTACTCTATGACAAAATTCCAAAACGAATATCCCAGTAGGAAATGACTAATTTATTCCAAATCCCGGGTGCTATTGTTATGTTGGCAGTGCCAATCTCCAGCCAATGCCGCTATTAGGCGTCGAGATTGGACACATATTCGAGTGTTAACTCTTGCTTTGTCTTCTCTGCATTAATTTGCGTCGATGGACAATGGAATCAATAGTTTGGTGAAAGGAAACAAAGGATTTTGTAGTAATAGAGCTCTTTCCTGAAGAATTGGACCGGGGAGATCTTCCACAGCAGTGTGATTCTGTAAACATGTCGAAGTGAAGCTGTTAATCCAAATAATCAAGATGGAATGACAGCTCACTTCGTGATCACTTCACTTTTGCTGATTGTTCTTAGGCAGCAATTTCTGCCTCTTGTCATGGCTGGATTCCAATTTGAAGCTCAAAATAACCACATAGAGCACAACCAGCTGTTCTATATAAAAGTGGATAACCCTCCCGACTACGAAACAGCTGACAATCTACTCTAATAGATAGATTGTCAGCAGACAAATTTTCCCAATCAATCTTTAACTTAATGCTTTAGCGATAAAGATGAAAATGAAATTTGATAGATTGTTGTAATTTATATTAAGATCCTAATACATGATTAAGGTAGCCTTTTTAGACCTAGGCTCATAGAATCCTAAACACAACACAAATGGACACGATGGTCGATGACAGATAAATCTAGACACAAGACAACAATACCTTTTATTCCTCCCTTGGGGTCAAAAAGTCCGGAATTTGCCCCCTTCATCGCTCCTCTGCCTTTGTATGTAGGTGTGAGGTTGTCTGTGTGTGTGTGCGTGTATATTATTATTATTTAGTCGTCGGCAGTACCGCGGGGAACTCGTTTCGAGACGGCTTTAGGCCGTGACCTCTGGGGATGGGATTTGAACATAGTTTGGGTGTCGATATCGATAGTTTTGGATTTTGTTTTGTGGGGGAATTGGAATGGCTTTAAATGTTGGCGTAAGTAGGTTGATAGAGTTGTAAAACTCTTAGACTATTCCGTATTAAAATTAAAACACAGTATAAAAGAGTTTTGAACATTAAATCAGTTTCTGTGGAGTTTATTGCAGTAAGAGAAGAAGAAGGATAAGAGAAGTACATCCAATATTAATTGATTTTTCGCAAAGCTAGATTGGGATAGCAGATTCACAGTTTCAGCAACGACACTTGAATATAGGAATATTTTTACAGACTAATTTCTTTTTATCTGGACAAGTGAAAGTGTTATGGTATTTTGGTTTCCCTCCAAAGTATTATTAATTTTTAACATAGTTACTATGAATTATTATTTACTTATATTTTGCCTGTTGTGTCCCACTGCAGGACAAAGGCTTCCTCTTATTTCTTCCATTCCTAACAAATTTGGGCTAGTGTGAATCAATTCTAAAGAAAAAAAGAGATGATAACATGAAATAAAAATAAATAAAATATAGTAAACCGCTCCCACACAAAACCTTTTCATCGACAAATCCAATTTGCAAAAAGAGCCCATCACTAAAACACGCGTCACTTTCGTGTTTCATCTTTTACACCTTCCATGATGCAATCCTCTGTCTTCCTCACACTCCGGACCTCTCGCTCGTACACTCCTGGTTCCTTCGAAGACTATCGGCATACGTTTATCGCAGCTTTACATATATTTTTCTTTTTTAATGGCATTTTTTATGTCACCATAGTGTGGTACTCGTGAAGGATGTGTTAATGTCCTAGGTTCGATTCGGAAAGGTGTGATATTTTTGTTGAACTTTGAGTGAAATAATTGTCAGAATGCTCTAGTGCTTCTGGTGTTACTTACTGATGATAAGACAAGACCAAAACAGAAGCCAAAAAGATAAATATCTATCTAATACCGCGTGTATCTGACATCGACGCACAAACGATTTCCATGGGTCTAGGGCATGATTCTGGACACCCCAGTGTTGGAGTTTTTCGTCGGTTCTTTTCTCATTTTTTCATTTTTTTTCAAGAGGTACCACAAATAGGTATCAGCTCAACCGAGCTGATATCTATTTGTCTGTATATGGTCAGAATAACTATTATGAGCAGTCTAAAGTAAAAAAAACCCTTGAAAAAAATGAAAAAATTAGAAAAAAGCCGACGAAAATTTCTAAGTCTAGGGTGTCCAGAATCATGCGCTAGAACCATGGGAATCGTTTGTGCGTCGATGTCAGAAACACGCGGTAAATCCTAGAAGTAACCTATTCACTCTTGATTGCATGCTCCCTAGGCTGTATCTATCAAGAAACACAGGACTCCGGCAAGGAATTCAGCTCCTTAGCTGTACGCGCAATAAAAGTATTTCCAAAACGTTTTCTGCTAAAGATATTCACCAAGATTTACTGATGTTTTAAAGTGAAGATTAGGCATAAACCTCTACTTTACCACTTCTTCTAGGACTGGGAATTTGTTCGAAAGATTCAACGCGGCCGTGGAACCCAAAGGGCACTAAGAGGAACACGGATGTATTAGTCAGTAAGAGTCTGACACTCCCTCCTGCTCTGCCTATAGAATCTCTAGAATCATCTGATGATTTACCATCTTAATAAAAAGGTTAGGATAAATCGGTTCGGTTCGGATTTCAATCCGGATCCGTTTGGTTGGTGGTAGGACTTGTTCTAAGTCCGCCTGGCAAGCTACCACCATCATGCCTAAGTCTGTCGCCATAACAACAATGTTAACAGCATTGTTGTGTTCCGGCAGTTAGAGGTATGATAGCCAGTTCCTCTGTGTAAGAGGATTCCGGGTGAAACTCACTTCCATCTTCGGCCTAATCATCACTTTCCATCAGGTGAGATTTGGGCCAAGAGTTTCTCCGTTTCGTATATTAAAAAAAACCTATTCTGCTAAGTACTCTGATGTTCCAATAAACATTAGGTACGAGAAAAAAATTCACGCGAAAATAAAGCAAAAAAATGACAAGAATCCGAATAAATATAATTACAATTGTAAGTTAATACACATAATTATATTCACGAAGGAAAACGCAGTAGTCACACATTTCATCTTTTAAAATTCTCGGACAATTTAAATAATTCGAGATGACAGGTGTTAAAGTCAGATTTAAAAGGTTCCCGACCCGGTTTTGACAGGTTAACTGTTAACCCTCCATCGCTGTTAATATGGGTATAATGTACCGTAACTTATCTTTGTAGTGTAATAATAATTTCGGTCTTAAATTGTCCTAATACAGGGCAAAATATTCTTAAATTCAAATAAAAACGGCCAAGTGCGAGTTGGACTCGCGCACGACCGGTTTCGTACCATTATCTATAAAATCACGTTTGTTGTATGGGAGCCCCTTAAGTATTAATTTTATTCTGTATTTTAGTATTTGTTCTTACAGCGGCAACAGAAATACATCATCTGTGATAATTTCAACTGTATAACAATCACGGTTCATGAGGTACAGCCTGGTGACAGACGGACGGACGGACGGACAGCAGAGTCTTAGTAAAAGGTTTTACCCTTTGGGTACGGAACCTTAAATACATAGGTCTACTGGGCACTTATAAAGCGTCAGAAGTTAGTGTACGGTTCGAATTGGTTGTTTTTTTTTTACTTGAAATGGGTTTGCCCTTGACTCTAGTCTAGATAAGAGATGACAGAGACCAAGTCTACGAAGGAGCGAGCTTACCCAGAAGTAGCCTGTTCACTCGAACTTAGGGTTTTATTGTTTCTAAAATAATTGATTTTATAAATTCTCTAACAGGTGACAACTCAGCCAACGCGACAATCTCTTTGTAGAGGTCAACGTGCTCAAAGCCTGGGTACAGTACAGTACAATATTGTTCTGTTCAAATGACCACAAATCATAAATTGCATTATTTAAATCCCTAATTACTCAAATGTCAGTGTGTCAGTTTATTAACGTTAAGATGACAAGACTTATTAGGATGAAATATTTTTTATAACTGAAATTATATGATTATGATTTTTGTCTTTTTTGTCTGGTACGTCGCTAAAGAAGTCAACGACTTTTCTTTGGTATTCTGTTTCAAGGATCAGTCATATAGAAGTAGCCATTGCTATGGTCAAAAACGGTACGGCCCAATGAACCTAGATATTTTATTCTATTAACTTGCTTCTACCATTTTTTTTTGGATGGGAAATTATTAGATTACCTACTCCTCCCGCTTTGGGCCGAGCGGAAGGGAGTGTCAGACTCTTACTGACTAAAACCCATCCGTGTTCCTCCTAGTGCACTTTGCGTTCCAGGGCTGCGGTGACTCTTTCGAACAAATTCCGCAACCCTGGCATAACTTGCTTCTACCAGCGGCTTCGCTTCTATTGCAGGATATGGACTACGCTTTTGCCAAATTTCATCCAAATATGTTCAGTTGTTAAGAGCCCTATTACGAATCGTAAATGCTCGTTTGCAATAAACGAAGTTACGTTGGTCTGCGTTGGGAGTACATCTATAGTCCGCGAAACAATTTTGATACCTACTAGACTGAATAGGATTAAAGTTTATTTGGGCACTCGCGCGAGACTGAGGAGCGCGCGCGTTGAATTGACGCAGAATATATAGTACTTTAATTTTATTTATTGTAATTTTGTTTAATTATATTGAAAAACGAAAACTAATGAAACGTATTCATTGTAGATTGAAATTTTATATCACATTAATTTATTTGATAAAATTGTTTTTATTTGGAATATAATGGACGCTGAATCAAGACATTTCTGGCTTAAATTAGGCTTTCTTTACGTTTTTTCTGTGAAAACTAAAGGAATTTAAAGAAATTCTAGAACTCCAATAAACAAGTAAAACATTCAACTTACCTTTTAGTAATTTTAGCTTTTAAAAGAATTGATTGTAACAATGTGAATTAGACCGTCAAAGTTCCATCGCCGACATTTTTTTTTGCAAACTGAGTTCGTAAAATATTTATAGTAAATTACACGAAAAGAAAAATGAAAATGTGTAACTCTAACTTACAAGAAAGAGACTGGCACTATCGTTATTCAGGATCAAATAATTAAAATATCTTACTGCTGCTGATAATTACAGCGTCAAAAATCATGAAGTTCCGTAAAAAATGTAATAGGACTCTTAAGACATGATAAGGTAGTAAACGGACAGCGTTACTTTTCGCATTCAAAATCATTTATCCTGATGTATAAAATTCTTCCTTTACAGGTTTGTGACTGAGTGACTGACCAACCTACAGCCAAAGATACTGGTCATTTTATTTTTTTATTTTATTTTACTTTATTGGGACATAAAACAGTTACACATTACAATATAATTGTTACAGAATAACATTAAAAACTAGGTAAACATGTAACCCACACCAATGTCCGCAGAATAATGGTATACAGCATACATTTTAGCGTGCGTTGATATTGTAAGAAAGTAGGTAAGAAGTACTCGTACGTATTTATAATGGGTATAAAATGGCTATTCTATTCTAAAGATTCAATAGCCATCTTTTTGAATTTATGGTGTGAAAGTGCGAAAATATCCAAATTAATAAATTTGGTGTTATACGTATCTACAATGAGTCGTAGAGGCGCCCGTGCACCAGCGTGAGTTCTGCACCTCGCGGTATAGAAAAGCCGGGGCTCACGCACCTCTCGGCGCATAACGGTTCTGGGTACAATGTAACACAGGTTATTGGTAATATCTGGACAATCGAACCTGTTATTACACAGACCATGAAGCATCATGGCCATCAGTAGGCTGCGTCTTGACTCCAAGCTTTGAAGTTTGTAAAGCTTCAATAGTTGAGCATATGGTAATTTAGACTTAGTGCATCTGTAGTGCATAGCACGTAAATATTTTTTTTGAACCATTTCAATTCTTTTTATATAAATACCAAAAATGGGACTCCAAACCGGTACTGCGAATTCTAATTGAGAACGGACCAGAGCTTTGTATAGAAGTAAAAAAGTAGTGGGTCTTTTGAAATCGTTTGAAGAACGCATGACGAAGCCAAACATACGATACGCCTTATTGACGATATTGTCAATATGAAGATTGAAATGCAATTTTGAGTCCATCTCGACACCGAGGTCACGAATATGGTCAACTTTTCGTAGACTGACACCATGTAGACTATAATCAAATCTTATAATGTTTTTGTTTTTTGTAAAAGTGATTGCATTGCATTTAGGTAAGCTAAGCTGGAGCTTGTTATATGAACAATATCGAGAAAGTCTGTCAAGGTCCTCCTGCAAAAGCAGGCAATCCTGTGTGCTTGTACACGACTTATAAATTTTGATGTCATCGGCGTACATTAGAAATCTGGAATGTGTGAAGCAGTTCTTAATGTCATTGACAAACAAAATAAAGAGCAAGGGCCCCATTATTGACCCCTGGGGCACACCGGAAGTGACAATGATTGAACATGATTGGTAACCATTTATGACTATCTTTTGCGATCTATTGTGTATATACGCCATGAACCATCGTAACAAATTGCCGCGTATTCCGTTATAAGCGATTTTATCTAAGAGCAGTTTGTGATCCACCTTGTCAAAAGCCTTCTGAAAGTCCGTGTACACAGCGTCAACTTGAACTTTTTCATCCATACTCTTAAATAAAAAATCAGTGAACAACATGAGATTGGTGTTCGTCGAACGACGTTTAACAAACCCATGCTGTTCACCAATAATGAGGTTGTGAATGTGAGAATATACTTCACTATGTACAAGACTCTCGAATAGCTTCGACAAGGTGGAAAGTATAGAGATAGGGCGATAATTTTGTATATTATTTTTATCGCCACTCTTGAACACCGGTGTGATATTTGCCCGTTTCCAAATATCAGGAAAGGTGCCTTCTCGTAAACATTTATTAAATATAAGATGAAGTGGAAATACTATAGTTTCAGCGGTACTCTTTATGAAGACTGGTGGCAAGTTATCGGGACCAGAGCCCTTGCTTAAGTCTAACTGCATTATCGCTTTATGTATAACATCTGCTGTTAAGTAAATATCAGAAATACAAGGCGCATTATCTGCGTATTCATTAGCTGGCTGCCACATCAGGGGGTTAAAATTCGTGGGTTCATAAACAGAGGTGAAAAAATTGGAGAACATGTTACATATTTCAGTTGGATTATTTGATTTAAGATTTTCAAGAAACATATTCCCTGGAATTTCCGCTTTGCCCTTCCTATTTGAAACGTAAGTCCAAAAATGCTTGATGCTAAGTGGAACACTGTCTTCAACCGATCTCATGTATTTTTCAAAACAGTTGTCACATTCAGTTTTAAAACGTTTACGGTGGGTAGAAAAACTTTCGTAATCCGATGCATTACCATAAGTTTTCCATTTTAGCCACGCATTTTCTTTATTTTTGAAAATACGGATAAGTGAAGGAGAAAACCATACAGGAAAACGCGAATTCCTGAGACGCGATAGCGGTATATGCCTTTTAATTATACTGTAGATTTGATCGTAAAACACATTAACGGATTGCTCAGCAGAAAGGCAGTAAAACAATTGATTCCAGTCCAATGTACTCAACTCTTCATTGATAATTTCATAGTTAGCTTTAAAAAAATTGTGTCTTGTGGATAAGTGACGTTTCATTGGAATAAATTTTGTATTAAGTGAAGTTAACATCGTGAAAGGCGGATGGTGAACATCGATCGGTAGAAGTGGTGTACATGTTTTAGACTCACAGTCAACGTTAGACATAAACAAGTCCAGTATACGTCCTAGGTTATTCCTCAGCGTGTTATATTGAAAAATATTAGTTAGGGAAATAAAATTGCATAGATGACAGCTCACATTATCGGTCGGTTGTGGAACAACATATTTACATCCAATACGATCTAGCCAGTTAATGCCCGGTAAATTATAATCACCTGTTATATAGAATGTGTCGGTACTCGCAGTATTAATTACGTCCAGCAATTTATCTAAGTGTGATGTGTACAAGTTATCAGGAGAACGCGGCGGTATGTAAGCAGCACTTATAATATGGCGCTTTGTAGGATGCGACCCCGGCAGCTGGACCAAGACGTGTTCAATATCAGCGTGATAAGGGCTCGTCAAGATGCTAGTTGGTCGTAAAGTACGTAGAACGGCTATCAATACCCCGCCACCATCACGTTTCCCCGTGGTGCAGCGGTCGCGGTCGCATCTAAATACTAAATATCGATCATCAATAAACTCATCGTCAGATATACTTGCAATAAGCCAGGTCTCTGTAAGAATGATTACGTCATAAGAAAAAGATAAGATATTCATAAATAATGTATCTAATTTGGTTCGCAGTCCTCGACAATTTTGGTAATAAACCGTTAAATTATAATTATCCATTTAGATAACAAAAAATGTAAAAAAATGCTATCAAAACAAAGCTTGGAGTCAAGTTCAGTTCCAAATTCTATTGTAAACAAATTATAACAAATGACACAGATATGGTTAACACGGAATGAAAATAATACATTCAAAAATTGCGTGGTTAATTGGTTAATATGTAGGTAAGATGGAAACATAATGGTTCTATCTATTTTATGGTAAGCATGACAGTGTAAGGTAGAAGGAAAAATAAATATGAAGTTAACAATGACTACCAGAATTAGGCAATGTTTACAACTAATCAACACAACAAAACACATATATGTATTAGATTTTAAGTACGTGTAACAACTATACACGGTGTATCTGACATCGACGCACAAACGATTTCCATGGGTCCAGGGCATGATTCTGGACACCCCAGAGTTGGAATTTTTCATCGGCTTTTTTCTCATTTTTCCAGTTTTTTCAAGAGTTTTTTTTACTTTAGACTACTCATAATCGTTATTCTGACCTAACGCAATGAGATTTTTAATAAAAAAATAATTAATTAACTAGTTTCACTAAAAAGAGCAATGTAAATAAAACCACAAATAGGTATCAGCTCAGCTGTGCTAAAGTACAAACGAAAGGTCAACGCAATGCATAGTAGCTGCCCACACACTAACAAGTATGCATGTGTGTCACGCGTGTATGATTTGTTAAAAGCATGCCGCCTAAGACTGCATTCCAAAGAAAATGAAACGTATCACAGCAAAACGAAGTAGCCGATTTCCAACATTAACGTAATAGATTAAGGTTGAAAATCGGTTACTTTGTTTTGTGTCGATAAAACCCATTTTCATATTGCGGCGGCAACACGTAGCGCGCGCTCTTTGACCTTTACCGACGAAACCGACGGACGCCAGAGACGTATTTGGGTGCAACCGGTAAAACGCTTTTTAATAAGCGTTTATGTGGAGTCACGATGATATCCGACCGAGAAAATAATCTTTTTTTTTTCTTACTATTAATAATTGCGTAAAACCATAATAATGCTTTGTTTTCTGTTTCCTTCTTCTTATGTTCTGATAAAATGTTTGTACATAAATTGTTAAATAAATAAATAAGTTAAAATAAGTAATGTTATGCTTATTACAATTGGATCTTGCTATACCCATTGTACGCTTTGATACAATTAATGTGACAGAATTTTAAATACGGCATCAACACGGGTGTTGAAACTTAATCATGACGATTGATGACCTTAATTTGTTTCTGTTTGGTTTTAAAAAAAAGTTCAGTTTTACAATACCAAAATTATTCGATAAAAAAACATTAATAAATTAAAAGCAAAAAAATGAATTTTCATACTATTATCATCGCAAGCCCGGCCCTGGCACTGTAGGTCCAATGTAGGTATCTGTCGGCGACCTCAAAGGATAGATCGAAAGAACATTTTTAATGAAATAATGATGGATTTTTGTCAGTTCCTTGTTGACGCTGATCGCGAACGAGTGCATTTTTTTTTGCAAAAATCGGTTTTCGAAACGTTAGAGAAGACAAATTTTGGTTTCTTTCTGTGAACTTGCGTGTTTTTGTGTGTCTTTGTGTTTCATTGAAAAATGTCATCTGGACTTAATGAGAACTTCAGTGCCCAAGAATACGGTAACATGCTGATGATGTGACGCTGCCTTAGGTACCGAATCATTCGGGAATCGGTGGATTGGGAGATTCGGCCGGGAGCCATGGCCAGCTCGCTCACCAGACTTGACCCCATTAGGTTTTTTTCTTTGGGGTTATGTCAAGGACAAGGTGTTTGTGTCAGCAGAGTGCGATTCCGCAGCCGAGAAGCGGAATTGCATAGTGAATGTGTTTGCGTCGCTGTGTGAGGAGTGTGCTCAGGCCTCAGCGTCAGGACCCAACGTTTCTGCCCCGTGTCCACGCTGAAACTCTGCGCCGCGCTCAGTGCTGGCGCCGGCCACTTCGATTCTTCGAACCCTATCTGATTAGGGGTGAGCGAGCCTAAGGTGAGTTCTAGGTAGTTACTCGTTAATACCTACTGCAAGCTTCTTTTTAGGATTCCGTACCCGAAGAGTAGGTAACCAATGGAACCTTATTACTAAGCCTCTGCTGTTCGGCCGCCGCGGCCGGTCCGTCTGTCTGTTAGTGGGCTGTATCTCAGGCATGGTATTTCTAACAAATAAAAAATAAAATTTACAGAGAGCTCCATTGGAAAGCTCGCATACAAGAAACGTGTTTTTTGTTTATGGTTATGGTACGGAACCCTTTGTGTGAGAGTCTAACTCGCACATCGCCGGCTTTGTTATCAATCCTTATCGGAGTCGTGTTCGTGATTATAAGAGACTAAGCAAGTCTCCTTAACTTCTGCATAATCATGTTAGTAGGTAGGTATTTTTGAGTGATTAAAATTATTTTATGTGATATTATTGCCGTCGGCGAAGGGTGATATTCGTAGGTATTTGGGTACATTCAAACTCAAAGAGAGTTAGGTAGTTCATTAGCTAGCTGCGTTACCGGATCTCGATGTACTTACAAGCTTATTTTTTGTAATCAATCTTTATCGGAGTCGTGATTTTAAAAGACTAAGCTTATGGCTCCTTCTTTTCTCTTAAGCTCTTCAAAAACAAGTTCTTAAGCATGTTTAAGAAGGATGTAATGCAGTGTTCCATTCAAGGTGACCTTGCTGGTTGCCATCCATTTAGACGATACCTAGATGCAATCCAAATTCAAACACATTTCGCTGATAGAAACATAGCTCAAGGTCAGCTTTTTTCTCTAACATTCTGCATAAACATGTTCCTACCATCAGCAGGTAGGCACCGTAGTTATTTCTCAGTGATTAAGTAATTTCATGTGGCGATTCGTTCGTAGTTACCTACATACACACATACGCGCGCGGTGCGGCGCGGCGCGTCGCCGCGGCGGCGTCGCAGACCATGTACGTTTGTGTGCAAGACGTGAAGTAGGTATGTATTGCGTGCAACGCTCTCACGCGTTTGTATCGCGTTGTTCACAATACATTGCGCGCTCGAAAATGACAATTTCTGTAACCGTTCATTAGCGAGATTAATGACTTCCACAATTTGGTTAGTGGCATGAGATGTAGCCTTTTCCCGAAGTTTGCGTTACGATGTCAAATACGCCCTGTATAGATACGTGGGGTAGATCGTAAAATATTTCGCGAGCGCGTCATTAGTTAGAACTACGTAAACAGCTTGGAGTAATGTACGAGTCAGAGAACAAAGTCTGTATGATAAACAAAATAACAGGTTACAAGTTAAGTAAAATAATAAATGAGCCCGCACTTTAACACAGTCATTATTGCACCTGTTTAAATCTATGCCCAGACGCTTTATCATACGGTTTGATTTTTGATAAATCCTCTTCTGAACGAATAGTGAAGGCCGCTTCGGGGACGTCAGCGCGAACAAGTATGACACCGTGTTTAATCCAAACAAATCGATATCCATTTTGTTTTGCAATTTCCTTTGTTTGACGAAACAACTTTTTGTTCTGCAGTGTAAGGTGCTCATTTATGTAGATTTTTTGAGAATTGCCACTCAATTTCAAATCTTCAGATGTAATTCCCTTTTTGAGGCGAGCAGATGCAATAAAATTATCACGTAGTATTTGACTCGAAAGTTTAACCACTATGTTTCTTGGACGTGTGGATTTTGGATTCATTAGTGGAACTCGGTGAATAGAGACAACATCACGAGGTGACAACGATTGAGTGATTAAGACAGATATGTTTTCGATGATGGACATAAGATTTTCGCCTCGCTTCTCAGGTAGATTGCTTATTTCAATATTGCAGTTACGGGATTTTTGTTCCGCGCTTTCTAACTTTGTTTCTAAGGTAGCAATCCGTTGTTGAACTGCTAGGGGTGAAGAAACTTTTTCTTCGAGCTTCGAAACGCGATGGGCAAGTTCCCTCGACTTCTCTTCTAGACAGTCATATTTGTCGCTAATGAACTTTATTGATGACTCCACACTTTCGAATTTGCATAAAAGTAATGAGAATTTTTCATCCTGTTTAGTTATGAAGGTGTCGAGCATACATTTCATACTAGCTTGGAAATCTTTAAGCTCTTCACGCCAGTCTGGATCTTTTCTGCATGTCATCCCTTGACGAAATGTAACGTACGGAGGAGGAGACTCCTTCTCTATTAAGGAGCCGTCTACACTCATCCCACCAGATGTATTCTCGACTTCACTTATATGTTCGTAGGTGCTGTTTATTGCAGTCATGTCTCTGTCCGCAACACCACTTTGTGCCAATAAGTAAAGGTAAATAAGTTCGCACACGAGCACAAGAGTTATCGATAACACCGATGGGTAATTAGTCACGCACGCACTGTGTCTGTCATAGAGATGATAATGATTATAAGTTAATAGAAGAGAGAACGAAAGAGTACACAGAAGTTAACTATTCACTCTTGACATAAAAATCCATTTAAGAAGCGCGATTCGTGGATACAATTTATAGCACCTGCTAGTCTATTCTGTAAATAACTATTTCGATATCGAGCTTCATCTGAGTGACAAAGCACACAAAGTAAGCTTTATTACACACAACATAAAGGTCTTACGTTTATACGAATTTGATACTCACGTCGGATTCCGCTGTCGAGTTATGAAAATGTTGTTACAGAATACAGATATCTTAACTCACCTACGATTGAGATTCGAACGCACGACCTCTCACTCTGCAGTCCGCGTCTTTCCCGTTGGTTAGTGGGCTATATAATTTTGCGCCCCATCACCATTCTGCGCAAAACTGCTCATAATAACCATTTTGGCACAAAAGTGCACAACCAGTTATATCGACCTCTGTGCCAGTTATAAATTAACACCATACAATACGCTGACGTTAAGGATTTTGCACAGTTATTAAGTAAGGTGAGTGCACTGGTTATCGGTGCAATTTTAATAGGTAGGTACCTAAAGAAAGAAAGAAAAGTTTAATTCTGCCAAGTAGGTATATACACATGATGACATAATATACGAGTATGTATATGAGAAATACTATAAAATAATAGTAAAAAGTAACACACATTACCTACTGTCTTATATTTTGTACATACGCCAGTTTTCCATTTTTTTCCTTTGTCCAGTCAGAACATATCGACGCTGTAAAGGAAAAATTATCCAAGCGACATCAGACTAACTTTACAGTAGAGCTGTTCAAAGTTTGAATTTTCAGAAAAAAAATCGTGTAAATTCTTGTAACGGTCCAAAAAGCCCAATTCTTAGAAATTTATTTGGATATTTTTTTATCTACATTTTAGTATACGTAACTATTAAAAATAATGCTTAGTTTTAAAGTTAGTGTCGCTTAGTAAAATTTTCCCTAAAAGTAGAAACGGGAAAAATTGACTAACCGACAAGCTTTGATTAAGGAAGGTACGGTAAAAATGTAATATATATATTTTTTTAGAATTTATATCAGAGTAAAAGTTGCCTTACCAAAATAAAAAACATGTGGAAGTTGAGACAAAACAACCTAAATATAAATTTATTATAATTTTTTTTCCCTAATTTTGACATAAACGATATTTTTACTGAAAATTGGATTAATATTTCATTAAAAAATGTTAATAAAATACACTTAAACTGTCTTGAGTTTTATTAATTTTAACAAAGCAACACTAAGGTACACAGTATTAGCATAGTTAGGTTTTATAAATCTACTAGTTTCACAAATTTAAGTATTTAGTCCTATTAATTATTATAATCAATATAAAATGTGAATATGTTTACAAAACTAGTTACATTTCAGTCACAACTCGATGCTCAGTAACAATAAAAATCAAATTTACTTCTTCGGCATTTAGAAAACTATACGTAACAAAAAGAAAACTTCTATAAAACGAACTTAAATTCAAATTCTAAAAATAACAGTATATCAACTAATAATACTCTATCAATTATAGTATGGTTCTCCTGGCGGCAGGTAACCAGATAAGAAACTAAATGAAATGATAAGAACAAAAGGAAAAAAATAGTATGAATCTAACTGCCGATGCCGTCAGGGAACCATCCTATAATTTGGTAGAGCATAAGTACTGAGCGAAAACAACTTACAGCTAGTAATATTTTCAGTCATCATCTGCATTATAATAATGAAGTAACAATTAAAATAATAGGAACCAGTTTAAAGCTCTCATCGAAAAGAAACTTCTAAAAAAAAACAACATAAAAGAATCTGTATGTTGTAATTATTATTGATCATCTTCACTATCTGATTCAGGCAAGGTATCTTTTGCATTAGTAGCCTTTGGGATAATGGAGTATTCATGATGGAATGGAGTAGGTATTAATTACTTTATCTTTAAAAAGTTTCATGAGATCATTATATTTGGCCTCTGTGCATCTATCATCTCTATATTGGCAGTCGTGAACGGTAGCAAGGCATCAGTATAGGCAATACTTATAAATATTTTTTTTACTTGGTACGGGTTTGCTCTTGACTCTAGTCTTTGTCAGAGATGACAGAGACAAAGTCTACGATGGAGCGAGCTTACCCAGAAGTAGCCTGTACATGTGTAACTGCCCAATTCTGAACTAATACGTTTACGTTTAACGTTTCCTTTGTCAGTCATGCCAACCAAACAGTCTCTACGGCGTTCAGGGGTAAGCGTCCAAAAATGTTTAAATACTTCTTGCCCCTATTCTTCGGTTACGTTTTCACAATTGTTCCCACATTTCTTACCCTTACATGGATTAGGTTTAATTGATTTTTCTGGCACTAATTGACCATCTTTTCTTACGTATTCTTTTCCTGTTTGTTTCGAAAGCGCTCTTTCCCTTCTCGTGTTTTTCTTCACTCTTTTTAAACCTCTTTGTCCTACGTTTTCGTTTTCTGTATCCAAATTTTCTTCAGTATTATTTTCCAGCAATTCGCTGTTTTTATTCTTACTTGACTCTTTCTGCTTCTTTTTCTTATTCTTTCCTGTTT
The DNA here is from genome assembly GCA_963859965.1 of Ceramica pisi. Classification (NCBI taxonomy): domain Eukaryota; kingdom Metazoa; phylum Arthropoda; class Insecta; order Lepidoptera; family Noctuidae; genus Ceramica; species Ceramica pisi. The sequence goes on from OY982555.1 coordinate 6,356,104, forward strand.
TTTTCTTAGTTTGGTCTTTTTCTCCATCACTGTCTGACGTGTCAGATCCTACCCATTCGTCAGAATCAACTGCGCCATTATCTTCACCAGGACAAAATCAAGTGAAAAAATCTTCATCAGACATGCAATCAACATATCGGATACTTGTTTTGGCTTTTCGTTTACGAGCACTTACACCTAGAGCGGCCTTATCCTTTGGAGGTAACTCCTTATTACAAGAGACTCCTGCAGCAGGATCATCATTCGAAGGTAAGTCCATACTGCGAGGGACTCCTGGAGCTGGATCGTCAATCAAAGGTAAGTCCATATTGCGAGGGACTTCCGGAGCAGGATCATCATTCGAAGGTAAGCCAATACTACGAGGGACTTCTGGAACATGATCAACATTCGTAGGTAAGTCCATACTGCGAGGGACTCCTAGAGCTGGATCGTCAATCGAAGGTAAGACCATATTGCGAGGGTTTTCTGGAGCAGGCTGTTCATTCGAAGGTAAGTCCATATTGCGAGGGACTTCTGGAGCAGGATCATCATTCGAAGGTAAGTCCATACTGCGAGGGAGTCCTGGAGCTGGATCGTCAATCGAAGGTAAGTCCATACTGCGAGGGACTCCTGGAGCAGGATCATCATTCGAAGGTAAGTCCATACTGCTAGGGACTCCTGAAGCTGGATCGTCAATCGAAGGTAAGTCAATACTGCGAGGGTTTGTTCTTCCAGTTTGCGGAAGATCAAAATAAACCTGCCAATCATCTTGAACGGTATCAATAATCGAAGATATGTCCATACTGTGAGAGACTCCTGATGCAGCATCGTCTTACGAAGGTAAGTCCGTACTGTGCTGTATATGCTGCATGGTATCTGTAAGAGCTGGGAAAACTTCTTGAGGGTCATAGTTCTCTTCATCTTCAGCAATACGTCGTGATATTACAGGCGCAGTTGAAGAGCACTTACGCAGCGTTTCATTCTAAAGGCAATTGAAAGATAGTTGAGTCCTTAAATTAGCAGCAGTACCATTAGTACCAATACCTATTACTTTTAATATACTCGACTTTGGCCGTAGTAGGTATAGCTAGCGCTTGTGACGAGACGTGACCTTCAATGAGTAACAAGCTAAACGGAGCCCTTATCTATGATAGCAAAACAGAAATCTAATATACCTTCATAACATAAATAATAACACGAAACAACAATAAGAGATGCAAAGAAAATTAATTATAGGTAGGAGTACATACATACCGACTGTAAGTCGTCCTTGGTTGTAAAAGAGATTCCCGATTTTTAAGAGCCTTTTCCAAAAGACTATGACTACGTTTTGTTCGGTCCATTGTTCTGAAATAAAGGTTTAAAAAAAACAGCATTAAAAACGAATTTATTTGTTAGTTCAACTTACAGTTTTCGTGGTTGTCATAAGATAAACGTAAGCGGTACCTCAGTTGACAACGGAATTGCAGCGTGCGCGTGTCTCCCAAGCGACGACCGGCCATGCACTGAAGTATCTAAGTTACTTTGAAACTAACTTCACTGCATGCTCAAGCGACAGCTCATGCGTTATCCGTAGGTGTAACCGACGTTTTTTATGTGAATTATTTTAGGTAAAAATACACTTTGCGCCTGTGCGTGACACTACCATAGGATATAACCAACATTGGGTAATCGTATACATTCAAGTAAAAGTTGCCTAAATAATAAAATAACACTTGAAAACGGCACGGTAAAAATTGACTAACCGACAATTAGTTGTATTTTTAAGCAGGTAATATTTGCTGAACCAGTTGACCGTTAAAAAACGAAAACTGCCAATTTCAACTAAACGCCATGTAGGAAAAAAACCAAGTAAGTCAAAATTACCTAAGTGATAAAAGAACAAATCCGTTCTGAGGAAAAAATATACTATGCGCCTAACACTATATTGCCAGATACTGGAAAAATTAACTAAGTGGAGTAATTACCGTACGAACAGAAATGTCAAAATTGACCAAAGGCAAATTTAGCATTCCACAATTACGACAACCACCAAATTTTCAAAAATGCTCGATAATTTTGTCGGTTAGTAAGGAAAAAAAAGTGAACTCTCGCGAACTTCAAAATGTCGAAGCGACATCAAAAGTCGTCGTAGAAGGACGTGAGTAAGACCAAACGACGCAGAAAAATCAGGCGATTCCAACAATGTATATAACTCAAATGGCCAAAAATGTCGCTTGGATAATTTTTCCTTTCCAGCGTCGATATTATTATGAGCTTTTTGTCGCTACGACATTAAGCAGACTTCGACATAGAAAACAGTATTCTAAATAATTTGAAAGACAAAGATCAATAGAATGAATGAATGAATTGTTTTATTTAATAATATATTATGTAATTGTAAAATATTTTGTAATTATCTTCTATGGGCCTAGTTACCCGAAATAAATGAATTTTATTTTATTTTATTTTATTTAAAACTGTCTCCGCATTTCCATAGTTGACTGGCCATTAATGGCCATATTACAAAAGCCACTCAAATCTGTTTAATTATTTCACTAGCTGACCCGCGCAACTTCGTCTGCGTCACATTTTCCATTATTGCTCCGCTCCTATTTGTCTTAGTGTGATGATATGTAGCCTATAGCCTTACTCGATAAATATAATTTTTCAAATCGGTCCAGTAGTTTCGGAGCCTATTTAATTCAAACATACAAAGAAACAAACAAGTCTTTCCTCTTTATAATATTAGTATAGATATAGATTGACAGTTGGTACGTCACATTCTAATTCCTATTTCTTTTTTATGAAAAACTTACCTACTAAATTTATGAATTATGCTTTAATCGACCTGCACCACAAGTCAATAATAGTTATGATTTTGACGCCAAAAATCATCGGGACGAAAACATAAGTATCGCTCACACGTTTTTCAATTACACTTACTTTAGCTTTTGTTTTTATACTCCGCCTCTAAGACGACCCACTGACCAAATGATTTTTTTCTACAGGAATGAAATAAAAGTGACAGAGGTCCTATTCCAATTAATAAAAAGCGTATACTTTTGATATACAAAAAGTACAATTAAAACATATTCAAACCCCAGCCGGCGACAGGTGCGTTCACCACACAAGTCGGTACGCTACAGGTACAAGCGTGTATGAAATGATTATTAACTCGCGTCCGAGGCGCAAATATGAGAAGATCACTTTAATATCACACACGTAGCTATTTCATTTAAAAAGATAAACTTGGAGGGTAGTCGAATGTATAAGAGACTGACCACTAGATGAAGAAACTTATCTTTGCCGCAGTTAGAAAGAGGATGGGTATAATTATGTTGACAAGTTTTTACATTAATTGACATTTTGTGACTTGTCTTTGTCTATGAATGTGACGTGACTATGAATTTGAACACTTTTAGAGATTTGAACTTCAGCGGGCTATTCAAATACATAATATATTTGGTCCGGGCGAGAATCAAACCTCATACGCAGCACAGCAGCCAATTGTTTAGCCACTGCGCCAACCGTACCTTCAAATATAATTTAATTGCAATAACTTGGTTTCTATATTCATGATCAAATCGTGTTAAAATAGGGGCAAGGTAAACTTACAATAAAGTACATTGACCTTTCCCTAATGTCCCTTCGTAGATACCCAAACACAATAAATTATAAACCGTTTTTCGTTACTGATGTGATGAATAAGAATGTAACGGATCAATTCAGGACAGCTTTATGTTCTAATTTCTGTTGATGATAATAAAAAAGTCAATGTTATCTTAATTATATAATATATCTAATAATTTAATGAAACTTGAGCCTATGATAGTAAGCAGTCTTTATTTGGAAACTACTACGCAACTACGTCTGCGTCACATTTTCCATTAATACTCAGCTCCTATTTGTCTTAGCGTGATGATATATAGCCTAAAGCCTTCCTCGTTAAATGGGCTATCTAACACTGAAAGAATTTTTCAAATCGGTAGTTCCTGAGATTAGTGTGTTCAACCAACCAAACAAACAAACAAACAAACTCTTCTGCTTTATAATATTAGTATAGATCTATAATCCGAAACACACTCTATATACTTATAGCATGTAGGAAAATGCGAGTCATGTCACTGTCTAGCGATTTTAACTAACCAGCTATAAACTCTCGCCTCGGCTTGCCCTGTACGTCACTTGGCCTGTAAATCATTATGTTAGGTTAGGTTATCTAAATAATAACAGCCAAACAGGTCAATTTTCAAGGTTAAGTAACGCTTGCCGAGGTTGGTCTGTGAATGGGTGGATCATCTTAACATACCGCGTTTCTTCCGTGCCTCGGAAAGTACGTTAAGCTGTTGGTCCTGGCTGTCATTAAGAGATCTTTGGCAGTCGATACGGAAAGTCAGAAGCCAGAAAATCTGACACCAGTCTTTCCAAGAAGTACCGTGTTACCTAGTTAATGGGTTGTGAAGGTCTGGTAGGTAGCCGTTCCATGTAAAATGCTGGTATTCAGCTGAATCCGGGTTGACTGGAAGCCGAGCCCAATGTAGTTGGGAAAAGGCTAGGCAGATCATGATAAGGTTACCTGTTACTTAGGTATAAAACAGAATCATGATCGCCAGTTTCAGTTTATAACTTAAACCACTCAAAAAGATCGCGTCAAGATAAAAAATGCCAACGAAAAACGCCTTCGCAACTTAATACTATATTGCCATGGATCAATAGCTGCCTGTATGTTCTATGCAGGTATGTATATATGTACCTGCATATAAGTAGGTATGTTTAATATTGGTGGTCATGAGTCAGAAATCATGATGACTTGGCACAATGAACAGAGGGCTAATTCACGTAATTTCATGACGCGCCGATTAAGTTTTAGTGCAGTTAAGTTCAAGTTTGAGTGATAAACGGTATTTTTGTAATCTTTGAATTGCGCGACAACCAAATTCGACCAAACTTACTTATGGTGGAGAGAAAAAATATTACTCACTAAATGTTATCATAGAATCGATTACATTTCAATGAATATGACGTTAATACCTATAATGTTAAAATAATACCCCAGTACAGACTTTAGCTTAATAAGCTGTCATTTTGAGACGTCAAACGAATAGTAGAATACCAATTATGTTGCGTTCCAAAGCACGCACCAAATACGCGCAACAGTAGAATGCCGTTATTGCGCTCACGTGACGCAAGCTTGACGCGAGCGTGTTTGACAGCGGTAGAGAATACGAAAAGCGTTGTTTTGATCGAAACTTAACTTCAACTGCACTGCAACTGCACTTATTTAGTTACGTGAATTAGCCTACAGGTACAATGGGGGGCTTCGAGTCAAGAATGAATGTCTGTCACAGCCAATTTGCTCCGAATCTACAGGATGATTCAGTAGAATTTCATACACACATGAAACTTTGTGACCCAAACAAGGACACGTAATGTAAACGAATAAAATTTCAGTCACTTTTGAGGACCATAATTATTGATAGATAAAAAAAGTTCATCAAACTTTAAATGGCATTTGAAACATAACTTAAATGTGAGTGAACTTATACGTACATTAATGCGCTCCTATTAGTCTTAGCGTGATGATATTATAGCCTATAGTCTTTCTCAATAAATGGGCTGTCTAACGCTGAAATATTTTTTCAAATCCGACCAGTACTTCCTGAGATTAGCGCGTTCAAGCAAACAAACAAACTCTTCAGCTTTATAATATTATATATAGAGTAAGATTCCCGTCGCAAAACGCAGACGCAACTTTTGTTTAGATCCTCGACCTCATAAATATACCAACCTAATTTTAGCACAAAAAAATCCAACAAAAAATAAAAAACCGGTCTTCAAAAGGCCTTAAAACAACATTTCCACACGACATAGACCTCAAAAGTGCTTGTAAAACAATACCAGTACTATTAACACATGCAAATGGGCTTTTTGTTATGTCGACTTTATTTGTCAAACAGAATCCGGGCGCCGCACTTCGACACCTCGGAAAAAACCTACTCAAACGACTGCCGCTACGTTTGGTTAGGATAGACGGGTTTTGAAGAAAAAACCTTGGAAAATAGATGGAATTTCGTCACGTCAAAAATTTGCTGTGGGCTACGGTCTGAGGTTCTGTGCTGTTTGTTAAGCGTTCTTATATCCCAAGCTAATATTCGTCAACTTTATGACCCTAAATCATCATTGACACTGTCCTCAGAAGCCTTATTTTCACAACTACGTTGGTTGTGGCTTCCAGTCTAATCAATTATAGCAGAATACCAGTATTTTACATGAAACGACTGCCTTATGTTACATTCACAAGCCAGTAACTTGACGCTAAGATAGGGTATAACCAGGATAGTTGCCACACAACTTGAAATTACTTTATATCTCTCAGTACAAGAAGTAAAATACTTTATTTTTAAAATGGGTTTATTTTCTTCGCGGTCGCGCGTCGCTGTCGTCAGGATCGGAATTGTAACTTTACAACTGTCAAAAATGCACAAAAAACAGCAGATACAGACGATCTACCATCGTACATCCAGACGCACGGCAACTTGCCATCCCTACCTTGTTGCTATTCCACCAACTCGCACTAAGCGCTTCCAAGCGTCTTTCATAATGCGCACAGCAAAGGAGTGGAACTCTTTGCCTGCGTCTGTGTTTCCGAATGCTTACAACCGTAATCTTTTCAAAGTTAGAGTGAACAGGCTACTTCTGGGTAAGCTCGCTCCTTCGTAGACTTTGTCTCTGTCATCTCTGTCCAAGACTAGAGTCAAGAGCAAACCCGTATCAAGTAAAAAAAAAGTATACTTAACGCAGATCTTTTGGAGACTTGGAAAAATCCCGGTCATACATTATTTGCATGGTCAACAACCTAACAACAAAATGCAAAAAGCAAATTCATTGACAGTCTGTCCATCACGCTAACTATGATTCAACATCATTAACATTCAACCCGCGCCAATCACTTGTTAAAGATAATTTGGCCCCCCCGAAACTTCCAGCCATTTCGGATTATCAATAATGTCTCAACGCTGGTTGAATGTTGATTAGTTAAACTACGTCTTTCCGGTAGTTAAATTAGTTTTAGCTAAAAGTTATAATTAGGAATGATAGGAGATAGCTTTTCTTTATTTTAGAAGTTTATTTTTAAAGTTGAAATAGAAAAGTTTACACAAACAACACATTCATAGTGAATACAGCTTAGGAGTGGAATTCCCTGCAAGACTCTGTGTTTCCTGATAGCTACAACCTGGGAGTCTTTAAGTCCATAGTGATTAGGTTACTTCTAGGCAAGCGTGCTCCATCTTAGACCGCATCATCGCTTACCATCAGGTGAGATAGTGGTCAAACGTATGCCTAATAATACAAAAAAAAATTGATAGGGAATCGTTCGTCAAGTGGGAGTCGGAGAGTCCCGTACCTTTGGAAGACCTTGCTTTTTGCAAAATTTCATGATTCTAACTTAATGCCAAGTGCTCTTGACTCTAGTCTAGGTTAGAGATAACGAAGACAAAGTCTACGATGAAGCTCACTCTAACTTTGAAAAGATTCGGGTTGTAAGTAAACGTTCGGAAACACAGACGCAGGAAGAGAGTTCCACTCCTTTGCAATGCGCATGTATCGATAAATTCAGTGGCTTAGTCCGACTCACACTTGCCGGTTTTATAATACCTTGTTATACTGTAGTATTAGCACCTTTTCATTTTATAATGTTTTATCCCTTAAAAATTGCTATTTTACAAGAGGACGAAAACAATAATGACGCAGAAACTGGTGGTATTTAAGTCAAGAGTGAATAGGTTTCTTCTAGACAAGCGTACTCCATCTTCAACCGCAGTATCGCTTTACATCAGGACAGATAGAGGTCAAACGTATCCCAATCAATGGTAAAAAAACGAGTTTTTTGGCGTTTGCCAAAAACTAAATCCAAAAAAACACTAAACATTTAAGTTACTGTTAGGGCGGGTTGTATCAAACAGTTGGTTAACGTAACATACGTACGTCAAAAAGTTACGATTACGGACGATGTTTGACGTTCGTTAAATTAGAAGCGTTGTTTCAAAACATTCTGGTATAAATTCCTGCTCATCCCAATAGCTAAGTTATTGACACGGGTCCTACCTAAATAGCTTTTTTTGCATTCCACCACTTATTTGTGTCATCAGAAGAACTGGTATTGAGGAATTCAAAAGAATTTTCACAATATTGTTCTACTTGACGCAACTAAAGTTACGTTAACGAGTGCTCAGACCATCTGTTAACGTAAACGTTATATTTTACGTGCGTTAACGCCGACATTTTGTGAAACAACCCAATTTTTTTATTTGACGATAGTTAGCACCATATTTAACGTTTACGCGTGCGTTAAGTGTAGTTGAAACAACCCGCCCTTAGTATCAGCCCGTGGCTAATATAAAGTTCCTGGTGGTAAATCTCAGTGCCACATTTCCGAACCTGGAGTCAAACCCAGGGTACTATACTCAACAGTCACGCTTGTGACCACTGTACGCGAAGCACTAATCGGTCACTGTTAAAATAACAATAATCTATAATCTCATCAAAGTAAGAGTGAACAGGCTCCTCCTGGGTAAGCTCGCTCCATCGTAGACTTTGTCTCTGTCATCTCTTAACTAGACTAGAGTCAAGAGCAAACCCATCTCAAATTAAAAAAAATACGTTGGTCTAGACTACAAGAGAATGACCTCTGCTTACCCTCCGTTTCACACAAAACCTTGAACCTAAAATAACAAAAGATTTTTTGTTCGTTTTTATGTGTCCGACGCGACTCAGGAAACGAAGCCGGGATTTCGAATTAGTATGCAATGTTTATGTTATTGCGTCACGCAATATTTGAAGATATAGGGGGCTCCAAAATATACATTGAAATAAAAAGCGTTTATTTATTTCAATTTGAATATTTACATTTAAAATAAGTGTTTAGGAGTCAGACAAAAAGATAAAACTAACTGCACAATCTAAAGAGACGGAAAAAAATTGGTCACTTTTTTAGGGCGTAATAATGTTATCAGAAATTGAAAGTCGAACTCCAAAAACTACACATTACAAATTGTTTTATAAAACTAACTGCACAATCTAAAGAGACGGAAAAAAATTGGTCACTTTTTTAGGGCGTAATAATGTTATCAGAAATTGAAAGTCGAACTCCAAAAACTACACATTACAAATTGTTTTGAATACACTTCAGAATTTTCAATAGTTTTATAGGTGATAGGATGCCATTTAATTTTATCTATCTACGATGTTTTGTTTTTATTTAGTTTTATTCCTTAAAACTAAAGCCATTTTTGCAACAATTTGACAGTGTTTTTATTGCAAATGCCTTATTCAGGTGGGGAAAATCCGTATACCATGTTTTTGTACTTAAACGTGGGCATCACAGAATTAAGAAAAGCAGCCACACTTCTTGTGCAAAAAGTCTTCCATACAAAGTAAGTAGGTACCTTAGTAAACGCTTCACAATTTCGATTCCGTTATAAAGCCAGTTGTTTTAACCAGTTCCAACCGATTTTCTGACTCGGACATAGAAAATGCTATATTTTAAAATAGCTTTCAAAACGTTTTATTACAATGTAACATAAAAATATTTAAAAATTAGAGATTTATTTTGGTAGGGACTTAAATTTTTTATGTCTTTACCATATATACCTACTAAATATAAAATTGCCGAACGAAAATACAATTTCTGGTAAATCAAAAGGAAACCATCTTAAAATACGTACTTATCTTACAAATGAAAACACAAAATTACGCGCTCACAAAATATCCTTGTTCATTTTCTTAACAATGTCATGAATTATTACGAGTACGGAACCGCAAACGTTTGCGGTTGGCTTCACCGCCGCCGCAATGATTACGGACTCCTAATATTATGTTGTCACAGTTTTTGTATGACAGCTTGACAGTGCGGTGAGAATGACGTGGAAACAAGGATTTTGTTTCATATATTTTTTTTATTATGTATGGACAGTAAGTGATCGAGAAATTATATGTGGAGGGCGGCGTCTTTTTGAAGTCGGTACATTTATTTATTGAAAGAAAGAATAAAGGACATGTTAACAAAATGTCTTAAAGAATAAATTAAGAGGTTTTCGAAGTAACAAATTAAAATTGCCACTCTCTTTGTGTAGGTATAGTTTATATAACCTGGACACATTTATTAATTTAAAAATACCTTCACCTTTTTTGGGGGCCGAGTCACCCGCGTCCGTAGGAGAATACCCTTCAACGAATCCCTACACGTGGTCCCCGGGTGGTGCTAAACAGGTGACACTAACCGCCTCCGTGGTCTAGTGGTTATAGCACCTGATTCAGACCCAGAGGTCCCGGGTTCGATTCCCAGTGGGGGCAAATTTTTTTGCTCGGTTTGGTTGGTGGTAGGACTTGTTCTAAGTCCGCCTGGCAAGCTACCACCATCATGTCTAAGTCTGTCGCCATAACAAAAATGTTAACAGCATTGTTGTGTTCCGGCAGTTAGAGGTAAGATAGCCAGTTCCTCTGTGTAAGAGGATTCGGGGTGAAACTCGCTTCCATCTTCGGCCTAATCATCACTTTCCATCAGGTGAGATTTGGGTCAAGAGTTTCCCCGTTTTGTATACAAAAAAAAAACCTAATAATTTCCGAGTTTCGTTTTAATTTTTCATAAATTCGCCTAGATTTAATTAAAGAGTTACTGATAAGTGTAATTACTTTATTGTGTGTTGTGTGGGGTCGTTAGAACTTACTGCTGACACGATAAAAAGAAGATTGTAAGGTTATCCTAACTTAACCTAAGAGGCTTAAAAACCAAAAGAACAAAAAAAACCGCATAAATAAAAGAAGCATCACCCTGTACATCCGCCCCATAATCGTGTAGTGATTAGCACATAATAAAATAGGTTTAGGATCTGTGGCGCCGTCTCTATGCAAATAATAACAGCCGACGATCTCCACATCTATGGGAAACCGTAAAAATCGACCTTGAATATACAATGAAGAAGAATCTTTGATATTTTTCGTTCGAATCCTAAAATTGTATCTATTCTTTGCTTCTAGAAATGTGTTAGTGTGATAATTTTATTATGAATGATATATGGCACAAAGAGAAACACGATTTTTTTTTATTTGAGACTCGTTTGTTCTTGACTCTAGTCTTGATCAGAGATGACAGAGACAAAGTCTACGATGGAGCGAGCTTACCTAGAAGGAGCTTGTTCATTATAACTTTGAAGAGATTGGTTTTAATCGTTCGGAAAAACAGACGCAGGCAGAAAGTTACACTCCTTTGCTGTGCGCATTATAAAAGACGTTTAAAAACGCTTAGTGCGAATTGGTGGAATAGCAACAAGGTTTGGATGGTAAGTTGCAGTGCGTCTGGTAGAATGGGGCCGGTGGAATGAGGTCGTGGAGTTCTTGGGCACACTCACTGAAGTATCTGTAGAAGATCGACAAGCAGGCAACCTTGCGGCAATGAGCCAAGCTGTGAAGCTTGGTATCCACCAGTTTTTCGTCGCTGACGAGACTCTTAGCTCTGAGTTTCACTGCGATTTGGCTCGCTTCTCTACATTTCGTATTATTACGTAAAGATTGGCCATCATCATTATCATATCAGCCGAAATACTTCCACTGCTGGACATAGGACTCCTCAAGTTTTGCTATTCCAACCGGTCCAGCAGATACGTCTCTCATTCAGTGTATTCCCGGGACCTTCACCAGGTTTCCGGTCCACCTTGTGGGAGGCCTTCCAACGTTGCGTCTTCCCATACGCGGTCGCCACTCCAGAAAATACCGACTCCATCGAGTTCTGGGAGCTGTGTCCCTTACAACTTACGTTTGGAATTTCTTACGGCTATGTCGGTGATGGGCGGGCGACAGGCGCGGGGGCGCCTCCGCCCGCATTGCACGCATCACCACCATCGTCGGAGGTTCCCGGCCCTCCCCCAACGGGGGGGGGGGGCGTGAAGGACCCGCTGTGAAGGCGGGCGGTCGTCGGAGGTGGACTGGACGTAAAGGCTACGCCGATCTCCCAGTCCACCCCCACTAAGACGTTGCGGGAATTTCAGTGCTGGGTTGTTTTAGTGGGTATACCGGGCTTGCCCGGGGAGTCTCACATACCCCTCCCACTCCCCCAAGTGAGAGGGTATGCATAACGCATTTTTTCCCAGCCGAAAAAAAAAAAAGGGCTATGTCGGTAGCCTTGGTTTTCTTTGGGGTTATTGTGACGTATTAATAAAGAGCAAGTGTCACATGCACGTACGCTGTATGGAGGGAAGCATTTTTCAACTAGCTCCCACCCACAGCAGACGTGTACTGTGCTCTTGATGAAACCGGTGTGTGGCTTTTATTTATTAACCCAGCAGCAAACCAGGGAGCAACTATCTAAGCCCGAAGTCCGTAGTTTCGGGCTTAGTAGCGGGCGTATTGTACTCCGTATCACCTACAGACTTACGATTGGTCTCGAACCCGAACTAATAATGATTGACAACATGATTTGACAATAACTGTCGAATCGTGTTGTCATTAATTCTTAGTGGTTAGGTGATACGGAGTAGAATACGCGCGCAACTATGCCCGAAACTACGGACTTCGGACTTAAAGAGAGGTCCCCAGGACACCACCGATATCTTCATTCCTGAATCGATCACGCAAGGACAATCACTGCACCCATAGACTTATGTTTGTTATAAAAGCACCCAGACAGCAGTGCAGTGTCCTATTTACTGATCTGGATGTGTTTGTTTTAGCTGTAAGTCTTCCATAATGCTTAATTAAATAAATAAATAAAAAGAGTTTCGTAACGTTTTTTGGAGTGCAATAAAGTATATACCGCGTGTATCTGACATCGACGCACAAACGATTTCCATGGGTCCGGGGCATGATTCTGGACTCCCTAGACTTAGAATTTTTCGTCGGCTTTTTTCTCATTTTTTTCAAGGGTTTTTTTTACTTTAGACTGCTCATAATCGTTATTCTGACCTAACTCAATGAGATTTTTAATAAAAAAATAATTAATTAACTACTTTCACTAAAAGAGCAATCTGAATAAAACCACAAATAGATATCAGCTCAGCTGAGCTGATACTTTGTGGTACTCTTGAAAAAAATGAGAAAAAAACCGACGAAAAATTCCAACAATAGGGTGTCCAGAATCATGCCCTGGACCCATGGAAATCGTTTGTGCGTCGATGTCAGATACACGCGGTATGCTCAAAATACAATTTCCAAAAAACGGAAACAACAAAAAGCTGCTCATATTAAACAATCATTCAAACAAAAATACATTTCAACCAATTCCCCATACCATTTTAAACGTAAAACCGTATTGCTACATGTAATAACAAATAAATATGCATGTCCGCCGGCATCAGCAACCAATCAACTCCTATTTTGATAGCAAATATCATCCAGAAACTCAAATAAAAAAAATATGTACCTATGACAAACAGACGTTAACGGAAAATATGAAAAATAAAATGGAATTGCAACCAGTGTTCAGTTTTCAATTTACGTGTCGCAGTTTAAGTGAATAATTTATGAGAATTTTGTGGAAATATTTTTGGCACTTTTTTTGAAGGTGATATAAGGGCCGGATTTGATCAATCTGAAACTGAACGCGATCAGCATATGAATCACGTTTACGGGCCAAGATTTGTCAGTAACAATATATTCCATAGGAAATAATGACACTGACACACGGTCGTAGCTAGGGGGTGGGCATTGTGGGGCAATGCCCTACCTTAAAAATACCAAAAACTAAGATAAATTATTGTAGTTCAATTGTTTGTTTATTAGTATGAGATAAAAAAAAATTGTAGCGATAGGTATCTTAACCTTTTCCGAACATACCACAGTTCTACTGACCTAGAGTTCAGTGATATACATGGTGATTGATTTAGGAGCCCGTGTTTTGGAGCAGATCATTTATGATATTTTTTTTACTTCCGCCCTACCTGTAAACAATGCTGCCCTACCTCAAATTCGACTCTAGCTACAGCACTGACAACTCTTGAACGCAACTTTTATAAAGTTCACTAACAACATTCCTGAATTTAAAATTAAAAAAATTAAACCCATTCAACCTGATGAAAGGTTCACTTTAAATATTTACACTCGTTACTCCAAAACTGATTAAAGAAATACATTTTGACGGTTCAAAGATAAAAGATCGCGAAAGAAATCGTCCGTTTGTTTTAATATTTTTTCTTTCAAATAGTTTGATCAAATTTCAACCTTAAACGATTGAGATAAAGAGGTTGATTGGTGATGAATCCAATCTAAATTTTGGGCGGGCCAGCCGCTGAAATATAAGCGGTGATCACGAATGTAGGTTAAGAGCTAGTGGAAGAGATTTTTTGGTAAATCTATACTATTATTATAAAGAGGTAACATTTGTTTGTAAGTTTGTTAGTTTGTATGTAGGGGGTAATCTCAGGAACTACAGGTCCGATTTGAAATTCTTTCAGTGTTTGATAGCCCATTTATCGAGGAAGGCTATAGGCTACATATCATCACGCTAAGACTAAAAGGAGCCGAGCATTAATGGAAAATGTGACGCAGACGAAGTTGCGTGGGTCAGCTAGTTATTTATAGGCTCGCGTTTGACCACAATCTCACCTGATGGAAAAGGATGATGTGGTCGACGATGGACCACACTTGCCTAGAAGTAACCTATTCACTCTTCACTTAAAGACCCTGTAAGAACTTTAGTAATTATCATGAAGCACAGACCCTGGGACTTCTACTCCTTAGCTGATATTAACAATCCTAATATATAATATTCATCCGTTACTGGCTCGTGGCTAAATAATAACAGCCGCACAGGTCGATCTTCAAGGTTAAGCAGCGCTTGCCGAGGTTGGTCTGTGGATGGGTGACCATCTTAACATACCGAGTTTCCTCCGTGCCTCGGAAAGCACGTTAAGCTGTTGGTCCCGGCTGTAATTTTGGAGATCTTTGGTAGTCGTTACGGATTGTCAGAAGCCAGAAAATCTGACACCAGTCTTGCCAAGGAGTACCGTGTTACCCAGTTAATGGGTTGTGGAGGTCTGGTAGGCAGCCGCTCCACGTAAAATGCTGGTATTCAGCTGAATCCGGTTTGACTGGAAGCCGACCCCAATATAGTTGGGAAAAGACTAGGCAGATGATGATGATCCGTTACTGAGTGAGTGACACGCAGAGCCAAAACCACTGATCGTAGAAAGCTGAAATTTAGCATGTAGCTTCCCTACACTCCTTAGAAGAGCACTAAAAGAAGATTTCCCGAAATTCCTACGGGAATGGGAATGAACGGAATATGTGCGTACGAAGTCGCGGGCAAAACCTAGTTAAAGTACAAATTTATTCCCAAAACCGTTTTCATATTACGAAATACAGCAAACAGAAACTGGTTTCACTCAAGAGAATGAAGTTGAATCCTATTTCACGTTATTCTGAAATAATCCAACAGGAATAGTTAAAACTTTTGATGAACTAGAAGCAACTCTAGGAGTTTCATTTTCGTATCTTTATTGGACTTTGTATTTTCCAGGAAAACGGTATAAAATATAGGAAAAAGTTAAAAGATAATAAAGCATAATTTTGCCGGGCATTAAACCACTAGATCAATAATATAATTATATCACTCAATTAGACCAATAGTGCAATTTAATAAAAAAAAATTTGCTTTATTGTCTCGATTTAGACATCTACTTCCAACCTAAATTAAAAGCAATGGATAAGTTGAAAAAACTAGTTAACTTCTTAAACTAAAAATCTAGGTTATTTTACTATTACAAAAAACACTGCAAAGTAAAAAATAACTTTAATTTCGGAAGTCGGTGTTTTTGTTACTTTCTTCGTATTTTGACACCGACTTCCGAAATTAAAGTTATTTTTTACTTTGCAGTGTTTTTTTTTGGAAGTCGGTTGTATTTTTTTGTAAAAAGTTTTTTATTTTTCACTTTTTAGTGGTGCCCCACACCTAACAACACCACTGCAAAATCGCAGAAAAGCAAAATACGCAATTTCGATTATCAAAGAGTCATCTAAATAGTCAAATTCCAGGTATTTCGATTTAAAATCCAAAGTTCGTAACCGATTTTGATATAATTTAAATGGGACCAATCTGCAAGTATATCCTTTCAGATAAAACAAGAATTTTTCAAATCGGTTCATAATGTCGGAGTTATGAGGTAACAAACATAAAAAAAAAAAAAACATACAACCGAATTGATAACCTCCTCCTTTTTGGGAAGTCGGTTAAAAATGTATTGTGTTTGATGCTAGAAGAAATCTTCATTCACACTCAGCGCCAGTAGTTCTAATCAAATATGTACCACAAAAGTCTTTATGTTTCTTCCTTTTACAAATAAAATAAACAAACGAAACTTTATTTCTTTACTATAGTAGTTTCGAATTGAAGGTAGATATTAAATAGATGAGGTTATAAGTCTATTCCCTATCTCCTGACCTAATCCGCCAGTTAATAGCGAGGAACGAGTTGATTCGTATTGATGGTTCCGTACGGTGGCGACTGCCAACTTAATTGGTTTTCGCCGTGTTTATGAGTGTAGATTTTTTGGGTTAGGGTTCCGCAAAACATTTGAGAGTGACCATTGGAATTGAACCCTCTTAATAGACCTGAAAATAACTGATTCTGGCTTGGTATGCAAAATAGTGATCGCAAGTGCAAATGCAGAATAAAATAGCACCAGGAGATCAAACCTCTTGGAACTATTGTTAACTGGGCACAGTGTTAGTGGATTTCCTTATAAGAAATATTTCATTGGCAACTAGAAAGTGCTCGTTTAATGACAGTCGTTTCATTTTCGTTTAAATTGTTGTACACTTAAACCAGAGTAGCATTAAAATGGCCGTGTAGGGAGCTGTCAGGATTTTGATTTTTTTTCCAAAAGTCATCGCAGCCCAGGAACACAAAGGGCATTAGGAGGAACACGGATGGTTTTAGTCAATAAGAGTCTGAATTTCCCTTCCGCGTCATTCAGAGCGGGAGGAGTCATTTGAAGGGTCCAGGGTTGGTTCCAGTTGCTCCATGATAGGCCGATGATGTCACCCCTGCGCAGAGCGGACCGAATGCGAGGCAGAGTGCCAGGCTTGCGAGTTCGAAAGAGTCACCGCAGCCCAGGAACACAAAGGGCATTAGGAGGAACAGGGATGGGTTGTCAGTAAGAGTCTGACACTGAAGCCGAAGGGCCGCTCCGCCCAAACCGAAAGGATTCTAATACCCCATCCAAAAAAAAAGGTAGTCCACTGAAAGCAAGGAGGTATATTAATCTATGTCAAGGAGCAAAGTTCTGATAGATGTGGCGACGTTTGGGTAGGCCTATGTCTCGCTGTGAACGTTTTTAGGCTGAATTGACGATGATTTTTCAGGTCTAGATAGAAACTGCTAGTCATCCCCTTTAAAAAGATCAAAAAGGTATTAAGCTATTATCAAGAATTACATGAATGAATACTTATTTCAATGATGTAAAAGTCAAAATTGCACTACACGCTGATCATCATTTTTATATCCTCTTATTTCACCCACTGCTGGGCTAAACATCATTGAAATAAGTTTATTTAGTACTAAACTCGAACTATTTGTTAAAAATAAATTGATGGAAAATTTGAAAAGTTATACGCTATTGAAATAATTCTTCTATCCCTAACTTGAAAAACGTCGACTGTCGCATATTCATTACGACGAGACTTGTGTGTGACGTCAGACGCCGTGTTGCTATCTCTATTTATTACAGATTTTAAAACGCCGTCATTTTTTGAGATTTTTAAATAATATTTTTTAACTGCGTTCTTGTCTGCTCTCTAGGTTTTAAGAAATGTAATAAAAATATCCAATCAAATAATTGCAACTCTGGCCATCATAGACTAAATTTATCAATACTATATTATTATTTTTAATATTGTAAAGCTGAACAGTTTGAAGTTTTTTTTTTGTGTGCTTGCTTCAACGCGCTAATCTCAAAAACTACTGGTCCGATTTAAAAAAATACTTCAGTGTTAGATATCCCATTTATCGAGGAAGGCTGTAGGCTATATTTATCATCACGCTAAGACGAATAGGAGCGGAGCATTTATGGAAATAGTGACGCAGACGAAGTTGCGCGGGTCAACTAGTTATTTCTATGCCACCCTAGCCGACGCTATTGGAGACCACAAACACAATACCTACTGCTGCACAAGCACAATGCGGCTGTCATTTGTAGATCTTTGGCAGTCGTTACGGATTGTCAGAATCTAGTAAAACACTGGTATTCAGCTGAATCCGGTTTGACTGGAAGCATAAAGATCTCCTAATTACCGCCGGGACCAAAGGCTTAACGTGCTTTCCGAGGCACGGAGGAAACTCGGTATGTTGAAATAGTCACCCATCCAAAGACCAACCTCGCAAGTGTTGCTTAACCTTTGAATTTCGACCTATGTGGCTGTTATTAATTTAGCCACGAGCTCCTCAGGTCCCTAACTATTATTACACCACCCTAAATCGGGACTTACGGCCCTGAATACCTTGTAGTGTATGTAATAAGCGTTGAAGTATTGTGTTTGAGGTCTCCAAAAGCGTAGTAAGCGCTATACGGATCCCCAATGAACCAATTCAAACTCCTTTTATTTCCTCGCAAGATATTTTTCGAGTAATCAAATGGGGTTTTATCTGCCTCAGGAAGCTCCGCCTAATTGTATTTCGCAAACAAACATTTAGTTTAACATCCAAATCTCTTTGATGATAAATGTTATTAAATTAATCCTCAGTATTTGTTGTGTATTTTCTTTAGTAATTAAAGACTTCAGTTGTTCTTGATTTTATGATAATTGTTATGTAAATTAAATTGATGTAGGTATTGCTTGCTAATTCGTTCTTGGAAGACGTAATTGTCAATTAAATATTTTTGGATCATTATTAAATTGAGACTATTGACGATTATGAGAGAGTGCTATTTATTGCCCTGATTAAAAAGCTTAACATGTTTTTTTTCTTGAGTTGGGTTTGCTCTTGACTTTGTCTAGGTTAGAGGTGACAGAGACAATAATGTTCGATGGAGTGAACTCACCCAGAAGAAACCTGCTCATTGTTTCTTTGAAGATATTAGGGATTGCCCTCTTAGACACTCGTCTCACCGCCAGCGAGAAAGCGAACAAACAAAAAAAAAATCTAAATCAATATCGCTTAATTCGTTTAGTATCGTTAATGCCACTGACAGATACACAGGTACGTACTTTTTTTTTTCTTTTAATAGGCACGCGTTTGACCACTATCTCACCAGATGGTAAGCGATGATTCGACCGATAAGAAGGAACACGCTAACCTAGAAGTAACCTTTTCACTCTTGACTTAAAGACTCCCAGGTTGTAGTTATCAGGAAACACAGACTCAGGCAGGGAATTCCACTCCTTAGCTGTGCGCACAATGAATGTATTCCCAAAACGTTTTGTGCGTATATATTTGATAGACATAATTATGTCTATCAAAAGTAAAAAAAGAATGATTAAAGAGCAAGAGCACCAAGGTTTCCGACATAACCTGAGGGATCGCCAAACTAAACTTGCAGTGGGCAGGGCACATTGCTCGCAGAACAGATGGTCGATGGGGCCGAAAAGTTCTGGTGTGTCGACCGCGTATTGGAAGACGCAGCGTTGGAAAGCGTCCCACATGGTACACCGATGACTTGGTGAGGGTTGCGGATAACCTAAAGAATTCTATGATAGATACTCCTTGGGAAGTTAAAATTATATTTATTTTTTCGTACTCCTCCGCTGTACTTTTCTGATTATTTTCGTAGCGGGATCCAAGACAATTGAATCGTTTTTCCGGAACTTGTCGGGCTTCATTAGCTCGACATTTTTCTGGCGGTCGCTTTCTGGAGTTGCAGTGGTTGGTAATTTGTGGCGAGCTTGTCCAAAACACCCCTTGGGAGAACTGGTGTCAGATTTCTTGGCTCCTGAAATACCTTAATGACTGTCAAGGATCCCACAAGTAAAAGACGGGACCTACGACTTTATTAACACGTGTTGCTTAACCAAGTAAATCGACCTGTACAGTTATTATTAAGCCACGAGCGAACCAAAACCCCACAGATCATTGAAATGTAAAAATATGTAAAACTAAAAATGTTTATAGCCACGTTTTAAAAGGAAACTGATTAGTGATCAATACAATTGGTGCTGCGGTCGGACGCATCGGAAGCTCGCTTTGTGGTGCGCATGCGCATATTTTACGTGCATAGTGTGGATAAGCATATTTATGACAATACCTTGTCGATTGCGATGGATAGTACTATCTTTCGCTCCCAGCTTCGTTCGCGTTCATAGATATTCTCGCAAAAAACCATACCCGTCTCCACGATGTCATCTATGTCTGTACCGAAACTCATCGAAATCGGTTCAGTAATTTAGGCGTGAAAGCGTTACAAACAAACTCACTTTCGCATTTATGATATTAGTTAGGCTAGGCTTATATTTTGGAATCAAATTTAGCGAGTTTAGAACTCATTTGTCGATTGCAAAATAATTAATTAAATGAATTTGTTCATTCATTTATAAAAGACTAGCTTCTGCTAGCGGCTTCGCCCGCACGATCCCGAGGGAACATACTCCTGGGATATATATACCCTATTTGTTATTCCAGCCTATAATCTACATCTGTGCCAAATTTCATGAAGATCCTTTCAGGCGTTCTGACGTGAAAGAGTAACAAACACCAATCCATCCTCACAAAATTTCGCATTTAGAATATTAGTAGTTAGCAGGATAGGATATCAGAGGAAAATAGAACCAGACTGAATAGGCTAGATTCCATCATCCACAAATTGCAAAACTATTTAGTCCGTCAGTTAGGGTATTGAAAAATAATGGATACGTATTTTTTGTTTTTGTAAATCAATGAATATTGACAAAGATAAAACGCATCAAAACTCGGGAGTGGGGGCTCGTGACGTCACGACTCAGTAAAAATTATGCGAAGGTGTGACGTATTGAGAATTTTAAAAGCGTCGTAGCTTCGTCAATTTTGGATCCCGTAACAAAAGAAAAAACACGGGTCAAATATTTTTTGATAATCTAACTGGCGGACAAATTAGATTTTTTCAGGACATAAGCCTAATCAATGGTTAGAAAAGTGGGGAACCTAGGAGCACCTCTCGCTTGAAATACTCCTATGACAGTAGGTGAACCCAGACACAGGGTCGAGCTGAGTTCTTTGGGATCTCCCAAGGCACGCACATGCAAGATATCCTCCATACTTCCTGGTCTATTCCACTCTAACATAGCTGGTGTTTACATAATAATAAAGTGCACAATGGTCCGGCATTGTAATGAGTTACTCCCACGCGCGGGGTTTGCTACGGTTTTGGGGTGTGGGTTAAAACAGAAGAGAAAGCATGCAACCAGTAAAGCATATGTATGACTAGAGGCCGCCCGCGACTTCGTCCGCGTATAAATTCTCGTTATTTCCGTGTAAATCCCGATCCCTCGAGAACTCTGATATGAAAAGTAGCTTATGTGTTATTCTGGGTCTTCAGCTACCTACATACCAAATTTCATCGTAATCGGTTCAGTAGTACTTGCGTGAAAGAGTGACAAACATCCATACATACTCACAAACTTACGCATTTATAATATTAATAGGATAGTTATTTGATATTATAGTAGGATGGTGGATGCCTTGCTTATTGTGGCTTTGATGACTCGAGAACAACCAAATTGGGGCCCCATATTTTCGGGGTCAATTCACTGCAGATAAACTCTAGTACAACGCATTACAAAGAATGCACTTCAATTTCATCCCGTATTGACAGTATTTGCCTTAGATCTATATTCGCTGCGTTGGTCACCTCTATCCTCCATTCTACAACCCTAAACAGGGGGGCTACTCTCTAATCCCGAAGTCCGTAGTTTCGGGCTTAGTTGCGGGCGTATTCTGCTCCGTATTACCTAACCAATAAGAATTAATGTCAACACTATTGGAAGTCGCGGTGAAATCGTATTCTCATTCATTTTTATTTCGGGTTTGGAACTAATCGTAAAATACGCCCGAAACTACGGACATCGGGCTTAGAGAGTAGCCCCCCTGGTCCGAGACAGGGGGCTACTCTCTAAGCCCGACATCCGTAGTTTCGGGCTTAGTTGCGGGCGTATTCTACTCTGTATTATCTTACCACTAAGAATTAATGACAACAAAATTCGAAAGTTACTGTCAAATCGTATTCTCATTCATTTTTAGTTCGGGTTCGGGACTAATCGTAAGTCCGTAGGTGGTACGGAGTAGAATACGCCCGCAAGTAAGCTCGAAACTACGGACTTCGGGCTTAGAGAGTAGCCCCCCAGATTGGATAGTTACCTACAGAAAGTGGAGGCCCAGGTGTTGTGTAAAGCGCACTTTAGGAGAGGCCTATGTCCAGCTGTATACCGTAAGCTGAGATAACAAATGAGAAGGTTCTCGAGATGGACTGTTATAAGACTGTGAAACTGTATCGCGATCATTTCGATTATCTTATTATAATCTATTTATTTTATGTGCATACAATTTACTTTTTAAATATTTCTATAAAATACAAAAAAAAAATATATATATATATATAAAAATAGTAGCCCACCGGTATCGGGAACAGAGTCCAAGCTACCGGTGGTCAGGATTTCCGCACTGTGTCCTGGAGTACTGCTTTCTGGATCAAGCCCTTGATCCAGTTGCTTAACGAGAAGTTCTTTAGATGTTGATCGAGGCTCTCCATTTTCTTATTCTTATTTCCGCACAATACCGTATTTTTTGTATACAACAATACAACTTCATTTATCGATTCAAGTCATTTTGTTAATTACAAGTTGCTAAATCTTGTAACTTGCACCACACAAAGTCAGTCCAAATAATAGTAACTTACTATCTCTTTAAGTTCATAAAGACGAGACATTTTGGTCATTCCAGTCCAGTGACTCGGCGATATCCGACATGTTCTACAGGACTACAGGTTGTTTGGGGAGCTATGGCTTATCTTATAAAATTATTGTTACCATGCTAACTACTGTCAGTAGTACCATAGAAGTCGAACAGAAGTCAGAAAATCTGACTACCAGTCTTGTGTTGGGTAACTGATTAACCAAGTACCTACCCTATCGCATTAGGACATTATGGTCGCTACCACAATGTCCTACACAGTCTTTTAACAGTCCATCTCGAGAGCCATAGCCTCATTAACTATCTCAAGAAAATGTATGCAGTAAGCCTCATAGTAAAAGTTGATGTAGAGAACTACATCATGAAGATAAACTCTGTGCTAATTTGGGGGACTCAAGGCCCAGTTGTATAAAAATATGTCTATTACTTATCGTTTCATACCTTATATAAAAAGAAAAATAGTTTATCTACACAGAACACTAATCAGAGTGGCAATACCAGTATTTTTAAGAAACTTTCGCGTTTTCATCGCAGCGCGCCGTCCTAGTCGGACACAAACATCTTAAATCTCGGGTTATTTTGTCAACTTGTTTATTGATTGATAGTCACGAAGTTGATTATTTAGGACCTTTCAAGGAGTAAAGGCCTCCTTTTTTTAGGGTTTGGAAATCATCAAATGACTTCTCCCGCTTTGTGCGGAGCGGGAGGGAGTGTCCGACTTTTACTGACTAAAACCCATCCATGTTCCTTCATTGCCCTTTGTGTTCCGAAGCCGCGGTATCTCTTTCGAATAGTCCCGCAACTCCAGCAGGCGTAGGCCCTTTCGGGCCCCTCTGCGTGTTGACTCTCTTTGAGGCGCGCGTGGAACACGAACGCGCGCCGTCGATACGGCCTGTCGTCATAAGACGGACGGACGGCGAGCTACCCATAGCTCACCGTCCACAGGAGTAAAGGCCTCCTCCAGTTTTCTCCAAGTCTCTCTGTTTTTCGCTTTCATCATCCAGCCTGTGCGCTGCTACCTTGTTTATCTCATATGCTCATATCTCAATTAGTCTTTCCACGTTTCTTCTACCGATTGCCTTTGCCTACAAGTTATGTTTTATCCACGTATCTTTACTCATTCATTGACGCCGTGATGATATTGCAACATTTTGAAAATTGTGAAGAACCAGAGTTAGCTTATCAACGGAAAATGGAAGACTCCGTAAGATTGTAATACATCTTGATTAGATTATAATTTCTCGTTACATTGTGAAAAAAACGTTTTGTATTTAATAAATCCCATCCAAATTCAATAGGTTCTTATATATCCGTGTACTAGATGACGTGTGCAACGTCGTCTGCGTAACATTTTTCATTACTGCTCCGCTCCTATTGGTCTTAGCGTGATGATATATCCTATAGCCTTCCTCGATAAATGGGCTATCTAATACTGAAAGAATTTTTCAAATCGGACCAGTAGTTCCTGAGCTTAGCGCGTTCAACCAAACAAACAAACAATCAAACAAACAAACAAACAAACTCTTCTGCTTTATAATATTATAAAGTATAGTATAGATTATTTAGAAAAAAAGTTTACAATTTCACGCGACATTTTACAATCTTACAGAGTTTATCATTTTCCGGTGACAGCTATAAGAACAAATTCGTTTATGAGACCTTGAAGTCTCCGAAATGTCAAAGACTGACCACGACAAGTTCAACTCAACATCGCCGATCCAAGTCTCTTTCGCAACTTACAATTATTTTTACAAAAAAAGAAAGATGCAATGTTTGCCAAGGTAGTCAAAATTAATCCGATATGAAACGCAGATCATAAATTTTGGCAGGAACGCCCCCAGTTTTGAAGAATGAAATGTTGTACCTTTTTTGTTTTGTATGTTTGCACCTTTTAGGTTTTGGATATCTCAGGTAGCTTCGAGTCCTTGAACAATGATTTCAAATTGGTTTTAACACTGATAGTGTGATACACTGGTCTTACACTGCTGCGCTGCTAACCAGTATATGGAAAGTACGGCAGTGCTACTACAGTGCAGCAGACCAATACAAAGATGGTGAGACGATATCATTGACATTTTTTTTTTCCTTTTATGGACACTCGTTTGACCACTATTTCACCTGATGGTAAGCGATAATGCAGTCTAAGATGGAGCACGCTTGCCTAGAAGTAACCTATTCACTTTTGACTCAAAGACTCCCAGGTTACAGCTATCAGGAAACACAGACTCCGGCAGGGAATTCCTCTCCTTTGCTGTACGCACTATGATGAATGTGTTTCCAAAACGTTTTGTGCGTGAGGGTGGGATGTCCACCATGTACCGGTGGCGCAACGCCGTTCGTCTTGTGGTCCGATGATGGAACGGGCTTGGCGGAATTAAATTATGCGTCTCCGTCGCACATTCCCCAAAATGCAACCGACAGACAACTCGGCGTCGATGCTCAAGACTTTGGAGCTTCGACTCGACGTGCCTATCAATACCGATATATCTATACTAATATTATAAAGCAGAAGACTTTGTTTGTTTGTTTGTTTGGTTGAACGCGCTTTAATCTAAGGAACTACTTGTCCGATTTGAATAATTCTTTCAGTGTTAGATAACCCATTTATCGAGGAAGGCTATAGGCTATATATCATCACACTACGTGGACGAAGTCGCGGGCAGAAGCTAGTTATACATATCTCGAGCAGAGGCTTTTTTTACTATTGATAGGCACACGTTTGATCACTGTCTCACCTGATGGTAAGCGATGATGCGGTCGAAGATGGAGCTTGCTTGCCTTGAAGTAAGGCGACATATGGACATTATGTGACAGTATATCAGCAGTAACGTGTTGAAGGCGATTGTCAAAATGTTAACAATGTATGTGTCACCGGAAAGTGGCAAACGCCGTAAGATTGTAAAATGTCGCGTGAAATTGTAAACTTTTTTTCTGAATACGACACGGATAGATTGGAAACTATTGAATTTGGATAGGATATGTTATGTAAAAAACGATTTTTACATAATGTATTATAGAGAAAATATAAGAGGAGCTTGTGGTTAAATAACAATAGCCGCACGGGTCGATCTTCAAGGTTAAGCAACGCTTTCCAAGGTTGGTCTGTGGATGGGTGACCATCTTAACATATCGAGTTTCCTCCGTGCCTCGGAAAGCACGTAAAGCCGTTGGTCTCGGCTGTCATTTGTAGGTCTTTGGCAGTCGTTACGGATTGTCAGAAGCCAGTAATTCTGACTCGAGTCCTGCCAAGAAATACCGTGTTACCCAGTTAATGGGTTGTGGAGGTCTGATAAGCAGCCGCTCCACATAAAATACTGGTATTCAGCTGAATCCAGTTTGACTGTACGCCGACCCCAATGTAGTTTGGAAAAGGCTAGGCAGATGATAATCTCAGCAAGATTTATAACAATCTTTAGGAGTGTGCTATTTTTCGATATCATATTAAATTTATGACAAACGCTGTCGAAATAGCACGAGATCAATTTATACTACATAATTCCTATAGCACTAAAATGAAACATGTTGAAAATCAGCTAAATAGTTTGTTTGGTTGAACGCAGTAATCGCAGAAACTACTGGTTCGAAATGAAAAAAATAAAAAATAATACAGGCTTCAGAAGGGATTTAAATTCCTAAGCTGCATGTACAATCAAAGTATTCCCAATACGTTTTATTCGTACGACGGGTAATTAATCGACTTTAACTACAACATAAAATTCATTGTTTTAAATTAATTAATGGTTAGTACAAGTTGCAAAGTTACTACTGTTATGGCTGGTTCGTAGGTACCCCACGTTGAGAAAGGATAGGTTTACCTAGGTACCTGCTTGTCTACGAAAAATAATAACTCCTCAATAAAATCTAGCTGTACCTTTCCAGTATCATGCAAGAACATCTGTCATAATGAAGATATCTATAGCTATCCCCGTGGGGAGAATGCACCGTGATGTCTTAATATCGCATTTAGTTCTCTATGAGCCAAGTTCCTGCGCGCATAATGAAGAATTTTCATAATTGACCACATTATTTATGCTTAAGCTCATATATTTTGCGGACTTATATTATTTTGCGCTTTCAAAGGAGTCAAATGGAACGTCCGTTTCACAGATGTAGTAAAAGATTCTTAGAAATGGTGGTACTAAGGTTGGAAATGTCGATTGTTCCTCGATTTTAGGAGCAGAGTGAGAAATTAGTGAGTTAAGCTGTAGGTCGACAATCCATGTCAATATAGTATATTACAGACAGAAACTCAAACATTTTACTTCGGTTGTTGTCTGAGTGACAATTCTACAAATAAAGCAACGTTTGCTTGCATTCGCAATCTGTCAAAAATGTATGGAAATGAGGTTCTTTTGACAGATTGCGTCTTAGATGTGAATGGAAACGTTGCTTAAAAGTTTGTAGAATTAGTCTAGTCGACAAGTTGAAAATGGTAAAAAAAAGAGATACTGCTCTTAAAATTATGTGCGATAGCTCATTGGATGCGGAATGACGCCTAGAAAAATGTGCCAAAAGCGAAACACAAAAAAAGCAAAAGCACATAAAAAATTGTAAAATTTATAAACAATAAAAGATGAAAAAAAAATAACATTTCGTTTCTTGCCAAAATTTCATAAAATATTAAATATTTAAGAAATTTCAAAAATAGAGTCTGAAAGAAGAGGAAGTTTCCAATAAAAAACTTCTAACTCCCGGAACTCTATCTCCATTATTTATAACTTTAATTGAACGCTGAAAATAGGTCTGCGCGCGACATTTTTAGGATGCACGCGTGGCGTCAAAAGCGAGTAGGTACGGCACATTAATCAATTTATTTAGGGTATTGAATATATTTTTTTAAATTTGTAAAAAATATGGTGTATTCTGAACACTATAAATAATTTATTCCCGTTGGAAATTTTACTTAAAGTTAATTTTTCAACAAGTTATACAATTGTTAACTAACACAATTTTCTCGAACAACCGTCTTAATTGTAAGTGAAAAAAAATGTTTAAATAATGGTCGTAAAAAAATTTCGTTTCGTAGAGCCTTTCTTACATACATACACAAGATCGCGCCATAAAAGTTAAAAAAATATTTATACTTTGTTTATAATATTTTTTTTACTTGAATAAAAACTGAAAAATCCAAGTAATGTTGTTAAATATTTTTTTTTTCTTAATCATCGTATTATCGTTTTTTTTATTAATACAAGATATTTATTGATTTGCAAAAAAAAAAACCCGCCATTTGTTGATAATTTTTTTAATAGCAAATTGATTAAATCAATATTTTTAAAAGTTTTTTTTCACAACTTTATTACATTACAAATATTATGATTTTTTTAAAAAACAAATTTTTCTTAATAACAATTTTAATTGTATATAATCGTTTTTTGTATATTTCTATTGTTTAAACAATTAGTTACGAAATTATTTATTTTTTTTAAATCATTATTGACAGTCCTCTATAACTAACATACTCACTTCCTAGGGCTTTGGGTTACCCATAAATTTAACATGATGCTTTTATGCAAGTATGTAAACACTAAGTTTTGATGATCAGAAATATCATTTAAATCATCGACATCGAACCTAGCAGTGGACTGCTGTTATAATGTATTTTAAGGTTTACGTTCTTGTATAAAAAATTGTTCATTAACATACCACATTTCTAAATCATTCTATATTTTTACCTATTATATATTATATTATAACTATTTTTATCCTAGTAGCTGGAGTCCAGACACCTTCCATGAATCATCTCTCTACTCGATACTAGCTTGAAATCTATAAAACCCTGCATTTGCAGATTTCAGAGGCTCTAGACAAGCGACATTCTACCAGCGGCAGTGTCATCATCATCATCAGATCAGCCGATTTCCGTCTACTGCTGACCGTAAGCCTCCCCCAAAGAGCGCCCACCATTCCGGTCTTGAGTCCGCATCCATTTGCTGCCAGCCACCTTCTTCAGCGGCAGCCACGCTGCCGCTGAAGAAGGTGGCGTGGCAAAGGCAATAGGGTAGATGACTAAAAAAGTCTAATTAGTCCGTCAGTTAGATTATCAAAAAATATTTGCCCCGTGTTTTTTCTTTTGTAACGGGAACCAAAATTGACGAAGTAACGACGCTTTTTAAATTCTCAATACGTCACACCTTCGCATAATTTTTACTGAGTCGTGACGTCACGAGCCCCCACTCGCGAGTTTCGATGCATTTTATCTTTGTCAATATTCATTGATTTACAAAATCAAAAAATACGTGTCCATTATTTTTAAATACTCTAACTGACGGACTAAATAGTTTTGCAGTTTGTGGATGATGGAATCTAGCCTATTAGGTATCAAAAGTCAAAATATCAAAAATGTGTGAGATTGACAAATGCTGTCGAAATGTGACGTGATTAATCCCTTATCTTGTCACTTTGACAACCAATTTCCAACTCGTCTACCAAAAATCGAACCAAATCCGATGGTATTCAAAATTTCAAACCCATAGTACGAGCTACCACCTCATAATTTACGACATGAGAAATAAAATATCTTGAAAATATAATTGTGGGTGTCGACTTGGAGGCACAAAATGGCGGGCGTTCTTTTTTTAAAATTTGAGTTATGATTATTGTAGCATTCGGTGCAGCCTGCATTTTTTTTAAAGTCAGTTTCCATTTACAAAATTTTATTTATTGTTCTTTCTAACTAATAAAGGCGTTAGATTTTATAATTGGTGGAAATTGATATTCGAATGTTTAAAAAAAAACATTTTACAGACGTTTGTGTTTGAGAACATACTTGCTTAGTCATTATGTATGTCATTGTGCAGTAAATCTGCTGGCCTTTGCTGAACTTAATATGTTGGGTTCCAGTCAAACTAGATACAGCTCAGTACCAGTATTTTACATGATGCGATTGTTTATCTATCAATATTAGAATGGGAATTGAACCCATTTTTGGCTAACCCAAGGAAACTAAGTACTAGGGTATATTGTTTAAGAAAACAATAAAAACCTGACAGCATTTTAACTATATTATTATATTTGTTTTAAACACAAGTTACAACAAAATCACACAAGTTACATCCTTGGCATATTTATATGGGGCAGAACTTGTAGAGGTTATTCTATATTACAAATAGATACCTACACATTTTATATTTAGATTTAAGGTCAGTACCTTATAACAAGGGTGATACCCTATAGTTACATTTTACATAGAATGGTTAAGAAACATAGTTTTAGAAAAAGTAAATACTCATCTTTATAGAATTTGTGCAGAGCTTCTGCTTCACAAGTCACCTAGATAGTTCTACTTTAGGTGTGATATCCGTGGGAAACTTCAGTCAACTTAATAGACAGGACCCTGGGGTTAGGGTCTGTAAAGTCGGACAGTTAGCACAGCAAGTCCTTGGATAATTTGGCCAGAGCTTTCGCAGTACGGCGTACCAGCTCAGTTTGGCTTGCCAGCCAGAGTTTCCACGTCAGTGTACTATCTCCTTGTGGCGAGGATCTCTTTGGCAGCTTTATAGTTACGGCAGACACCAAAGGGTCTTTCCGTTAGACAGCTAGCACAAAGAGTCCACCCATCCACAATAGAGGAATTCGCGGCGCCCCCGCAAGGGGGCGCGGCGGGCGGGCATAGGCTAGGCCTTTCATCCCGCGGGATCGTGTTTTCGAGCCCGTAAAAGTACGGGCTCGGCGTTGGGTGGCCGATGTAGGCGCGGCTGATTTGGCTGCGCGACGGTAGGCGTCGCTGCAAGCCATGGAGTGTAGCTGTCAATAGTGTCGGCAGAGGGCGCCACGGTACTGTCTCACAGTACCGTATCTTCACGACCCTACGGCGGTCTGTCCCCGCCAGGTGAGACCTCCGGTTGCCCGGAGGAGGCCCGACGAGAGACGACCAGCGACGTAGGGCCGACTTTAGGGCGCTCCCTGCCGAGGAGTCCACCCATCCTATAGAGGAATTCGCGGCGCCCCCGCAAGGGGGCGCGGCGGGCGGGCGTAGGCTAAGCCTTTTGTCCCGCGGGATCATGTGTTCGTGCCCGTAAAAATACGGGCACGGCGTTGGATAGCCGATATAGGCGCGGCTGGTTTGGCTGCGCGACGGTAGGCGTCGCTGCAGCCATGGAGTGTAGTTGTCAGTAGTGTCGGCAGAGGGCGCCACGGTACTGTCTCACCGTATCTTCACGACCCTACGGCGGTCTGTCCCCGCCAGGTGAGACCTCCGGTTGCCCGGAGGAGGCCCGGCGAGAGACGACCAGCGACGTAGGGCCGACTTTAGGGAGCTCCCTGCCGAGGATGCATCCACCCATCCGTCGATTACATGCCTTTTTATAGTCTCAGAATTCCCAAAGGTTCCCACCTTATTCAACCAATCACAGAGCGTCTAATTTTTGGCTAAATATTTATCATAATTAGCCATTAATAAACAACATTTATGTAATATAACTATTTTAAAACTTAATGAGATAGTTTAGCAACATAGCCAGTGTTTATTTATAAGCTATTAGTAATATCTAATCAGTTTTTAGGATCAACCAATTGCAGGTCGCCATTACAGTTTTTTGGTTTAAAATCGTTTAGTAACAATTTGGTAAATCGAAATTGCAATGTAAAATCTAAGAAATATTAAAGTATCATACTATTAATCATTACGTTATCAATTCAAAACGAAAACATAAATAAACATTAGTTTTGATTACATAACTGCAAATCAAAACATTGGATTGGACTTTAGTCTTTTAAGTCACAACATTTCTTATTCTGCCTTATAAGACTAATTCACTTAACAATTAAGACACATAATTCTGTCTTTGAAATATAAATCCAGGAAGTGATAATTACATTTTACATTAATACTCTTCGTTTAATTAATTTACGGTCATAATAGAATTCATATAATGTTGAGGTGGACCGAACCCATAAGTCAACGTCAAACGTCACTTGTCACATTGTGACAGCTGACATTATCTTTGTTATTAAGCAAGTTCTGTTCACCAGTTTACGTTTTAGAAGTGATTATTGTTTTACAACATTATTAACAAACAGTTATTTTCCTATAAAAGTGAACAATCTAACACATGCGGCTTTTATTATTTTAGCCACGACCGCCTCATTTACCAAATTTCAATAATAATTACAAAAATTCTTCTCAGTTGGTGGCCTACAACAACCCACTTGTAAACAATGACACTTAAACTTAGTCCACACCAAGTTGCATGAAGTCATTAGCCGGGAGTCGAACCGCACCTCAAACGGTGGCTGACACATGAATATGCGTTTGTCGCCTTTTAATGTGGCTGCTATGGAAATAAGTACTTCAGGGTGCTGGTATAGTCACAGGCGGAAGCGGTTTTGTGAGAGGCGCGGCTTAAATATTTTAGCTTTTCTTTATGATTTGTTATTATTTTATAACAGAATTCCGTTACATAAATCGAACCCTTTCATTTTTATTTTTTTGTTAAGGCGAGGTTGCAGTACTGTGTGTACTGACGAACGGCAGCGACTGTCCGGCGAGCGAAATAATGCCTAAATTTTGATTGTTTTTTCTTCTTGGCGAAAAATGATAAAAAAATTATACAATATGGTTTCAACATTTACTTCAAAATAAAAGCTCTATCTATTGATATAACTTTTTTATATATTCGTGATGAAATCTCTTAGCAGTACCTACACGTCTAAAATTGTGATTTAGTGTCATGTTTGATAAAAAAAAGTATAGAATCATTCTAAATCGCGTTTCTATCTTTACGATTTACTTGAGGGTATGTTCAATTTTAATGTAGGTAATGATTTTTATTTAATAAAAAACTCATAATTAATTAGATTTTCAGACGTTCAAAAATCTTAAAAAGTACTGCAACCTCGCCTTAAAGCGAATTCCATTGCTACCCATACTTTCTGTAGGGCCTTTTAAATATAATACTTATACATTATTAACAGTTTTGGCGAACTAGGCAGTCGTTACGGATTGTCAGAAGCCAGTATGACTCCAGTCTTGGCAAGAAGTACCGTGTTACCCAGATAATGGGTAGTGGAGGTCTGGTAGGCAGCCGCTCCACGTAGAATACTGGTATTCAACTAAATCCGGTTTGACTTGAAGCCGACCCCAATATAGTTGGGAAAAGGCTAGGCAGATGATGGTGTTTTTTTTATAGCGCCAGTAGAAATGCACACGCTGTGGAAATATCAACTGTCTACCAATAGGTATAATATTGGTGCTTGAAATACAGCCCACTGACAGACTCGGATGGGTGGACGGACGGACGATGGACAGCGGAAGTTACGTCATAGGGTTTCGTTGGCTACTATTCGGATGCAGAAAGAAAATGCTCAATCGTAAATTATTTATGAACTTTATTTACCCTCGTCCGTGTGTCACTGCAGGGTGCCAATTGAAAACCAGCGCTGGGTGTCTGACGCCCAGCATATGCTGAGATGGTAACCCTTTCGGCATGGGCACGCTCAGCACAATTTGATTAAACCATCTTTTTCTTAATTTTTATGTTTTTGTTTCTCTTATATCTTAATTTTTTTTTTATAATGTGTTTTTGCTGTTGTGTTGTCTGTGTCGTATAAATTGATTTCTATTCTATTCTCTTCTATAAAGTTGATATAAACCATATGACCATAAATTAATATTCTTTTAACAAATGTTTTGAGGCAGGCAGACAAATTAAATATATGAAAATAGCTACCATTGAAAGATATCACCTAATGATATACTGACGCCAATAAAACCTATTTTTAAAAAGCTAATAATTCTCCACAAAATATGGTAAATATAGACTACTTACTTTCTTTTGTATGCCTTTTAACAAAAGCGTTGCCAAAAATACGCTTTAACAAAAGCTTCATCGCTAACGAGCGTGGTTTGGGTTCTTTCATCTATTATTATTATTTTTCTTATTAGTTACTTGATTTTATCCCGCGACTATGCTCCCGTGGGAAGTATCACAGGCACCGGGTTTTTACAAGCTTTAATTTATTTAACTTGCAATGTATGTATATTGTCCGGGCGGAATATAGCAACTGAATTTTTAATTAATCTTTTACCAATTCAGCTAAAATTTGGCATACACGCTTTATTTTGGATGACAATGAAAGCTTAGCCATGTGACGTTATACTAATTCCAATATGATCATCCAAGATAGTGGACTACATATTTTTTCTGCACTACCACTGTATGGGTGTCAAAGAAAAGGGCTTGCTGAGGAAAAGACGAAAACTAATACAACGTCACATTTTTAACGTTTTTTTTTTTCATTAATTTATTTTTATTTGGGGTAACTTTCTCATTTAGCGAAAGTGTAGCTTTTTATCAGAGAAATAATTATCGGCAAAAAGGTTTAGAACATACATTTTTCGAGTGTTCTGCTCTTGTTATTGTGATTCTTAATTGCTAATACGCTAACAGTAAAATAAGTAGTTCTTGAGACGTCATTATATTTTTACTAAACTTGTTCTTTGTTCTTGTTCAAATAGGAGAGCACTTCTTATTATTCAAAATGATAGCTTATTAGCGGCAAATTGTCTCGTTAGTAACTATCTATACGAGATTTTTCATATCAAAGATGGAAATTAAAATAATGAGTCTGCTAGTTGTTTTTTTTTTTTAATGGGAACATTTTTCACATGATCATAAAAAGATAAAACGCATATATAAGTTCAGGGGTGGGGCTTGTCATGTCACGCCAACGTCTAGACAAAAACTGGCCAAGTGCGTGTCGGATTCTCACAGGAACAGTTAACAACGTATCTACTAAAAATCGAAAAAAGCCCCCCCCCCGCCCCCTTTAATTTTTATGAGACGTTGTCATAGCGGCAATAGAAATACAGTCTGTGAAAATTTCATCGGTCCGCCTAGTACGGTTCTTGAGATACCGAGCCGCTGACAGACAGACGGAGGTAAGAAAGACGGACAGTGAAGGCTTAGTAATAGAGTTCCGTTGGTTAACATTTTGATACGGAACCCAAACAAATTCCATATTGAAAAAGAAGATGATGCTATCCGCTTCCCGCTCCGCTCATACTACAGCACCGCCCCAAACCCACACATTGTTTTAACAACAAAACAATTGCTAATTAAGTCGAACAATTATCCAGCAGATTGCATAATAATGACTCGTGCTGTCCCATGAGCTTTATGGCAGTTAACGAGTTCTTAAGTGGTATGCGGGACCCTAATTGTGGTTTACGGGACCCTAATTAGGGGTCCAGGAGGATTTTGGCGAAAGATTTACTTTGTGATGTAGTTATGGTGTTCTTGGCTGCGACGTGGGTTGGAGGTGAATGGGTTATGGTGAAATTAAAACCAAAGAGCGTGGGTTCACCAGTTCGATTCCAAAGTGAATTTGAATATTTTTGTCAAGAATTTTCTAATGGCATCAAAATACAAAATCCTTTATTTCAAATAGACCAGTTATAGGCACTTTTGAATAGTCAAGTTCTGTCAGTTAAATAAATGAAGCTAATCCTGCCGCGCTAGCGACAAGAGCAGCGGGTTGTTCTGCAACATAACACACCCACCGACCCCGTCTCCAGCGCGGCAGTTGCACGTTCCAAAGAGTAGATCCTGTGGAGAAGAACGTGCAATAAACTCCATGGACACTCTTTTAAACCAGTTGTCATTGTTTACAAAATGATGGTAACATTCGTTGCGAAATAATTTATGACTAAAATTATACAATGCAAAAAAGATAGTCTTACAATCTTCAGCAGGTCCAACAATGTTTTCACATGTTCATCAAAGATTGGGCACTTTAGTCGCTGTGGAGCGGACCAGCATTGAGCCAAGCATTTTTATCATCAATGTATTCCCCTAATTTATAATATGCTTGCTTGCATAGTGTGCGTTTTATACAATTTTTAAATTTCATCCCTTTTTAAATCATGGGAAATCATCAACTGGCTACTTCCGCTCTGGGCGGAGCAGGAGCGAGTGTCAGACTCTTACTGACTAAAACCCATCCGTGTTCCTCCTAATGCCCTTTGCGTTCCAGGGCGCGGTGACTCTTTCGAACTCGCAAGCCTGGCACTCTGCCTCGCATTCGGTCCGCTCTGCGCAGGGGTGACATCACCGGCCTATCATGGAGCAACTGGATCAAAACCTGGACTCTTCAAATGGTTCCTCCCGCTCTGAACGACGTGGAAGGGAGAGTCAGACTCTTACTGACTGAAACCTATCCGTGTTCCTCCTAGTGCCTTTTGCGCACCTGGGGGGCTACTCTCTAAGCCCGACGTCCGTAGTTTCGGGCTTAGTTACGGGCGTATTCTACTCCGTATTATCTAACCACTAAGAATTAATGACAACACAATTTGACTGTTACTATCAGATCGTATTGTCTTTCATTCTTACTTCGGGTTTGAGACTCATCTTAAATTCGTAGGTGATACGGAGTAGAATACGCCAGCAACTAAGTCCAAAACTACGGATGTCGGGCTTAGAGAGTAGCCCCCCCTGGGCCGCGGTGACTCTTTCGAAGAATCCGACACCCTGGCAGTTGGCAGCCCTGAGTCTTGAATGTATCTGCCTAGCCTTTTACCAACTATGTGTGGGTCGGCTTCCAGCCTAACAGAATGCAGCCGAGCACCTGCAGTATTTTACATGGAATGGCTGCCTATCTAACCTCCACAACCCAGTAACTGGGAATACGATAAATCTTTGCAAGAGTGAGAGAGTGTGAGATTTGACGCCTGCCGGAGTCGCGGGATTATTCGCAAAAGACACCGTGGCTCCGGAACACAAAGGGCAATGAAGGAACATGGATGGGTTTTAGTCAGTAGAAGTCTGACACTCCCTCCCGCTACACCCAGAGCGGGAGGAGTCATTGGATGATTTCCCATCCCTAAAAAAAAAAAAAAAAAAAGAGTAGTGTGAGATTTCTAGACTTCTGACCACCCGTAACGACTGTCACAGTTCTACAAATGACAGCTGGGACGAACTGCTTACTATGCTATTCAAGGCATGGATTAAACTCGGTTTTTAATAGTTACCCATCCACGGACTATTCTTTTACTAGCTGACCCACGCAACTTCGTCTGCGTCACATTTTCCATTAATACTCGGCTCTTATTGGTCTTAGCGTGATGATATATAGCCCATAGGCTTCCTCAATAAATGGGCTATCTAACACTGAAAGAATGGGCTATCAAATCGGACCAGTAGTTCCTGAGATTAGCGCGTTCAACCAAACAATCAAACAAACTCTTCTGCTTTATAATCTATACTAATATTATAAAGAGGTAAAATTTGTTTGTAAGTTTGTAAGTTTGTATGTTTGTAAGTTTGTATGTAGGGGGTAATCTCAGGAACTACTGGTCCGATTTGAAAAATTCTTTCAGTGATAGATAGCCCATTTATTGAGGAAGGTTATAGGCTATATATCATCACGCTAAGACAAATAGGAGCGGAGCAGTAATGAAAAATGTGACGCAAACGAAGTTGCGCGGGTCAGCTAGTACTAGTATAAATTAGTATAGATTTATAATAAGAACACTAACCGCAGTGTCACTTAAAATAAATAAAACGACATCTAAAATTGGCAGTTTATTTGACCATGCAAATAACAGGTATGCAGGACATAGATATTATTATAATGAAACTAAGAGACAAAAACAAAAACAGGCTAAGTGCGAGTCGGACTCGCGCACGAAGGATTTTATACCATTGTCTATAAAAACGACAAAAAAAATCAAATCTGTTCAATCAATCAATCAATCAAAATATTTATTTGCTAGAATATGGTACATAAGGTGTTACAGTAATTTTGTTTCAGCATATCCTGCCATAACATGGCGTGCAAATGTATTCACAATGTCAGTAATGTTAATTTGTCTAGCTTACAAATTTCAGATTCTATTGACTTGTCTTCTAAATAGTCCTTAACGGTATTGAACGGTGTTGAACTATGAGTCCCCTTAAATATTTATTTTAGTCAGAGTTTTTAGTATTAGTTGTTATAGTGGCACCAGAAATACTCTGTGAAAATTTTAACTATCTAACTATCACGGTTCATGAGATACAGCCTGGTGACAGACAGACTGACAGCGAAGTTTTAGTATAGGGTCCCGTTTTATCCTTTGGATACGGATCCCTGAAAAGTGAGTCAAGCAAAATATGGTCATTTGATTTGCTCCACCACCACCAATAATACCTTCAAATACTATCTTCAGATCTAATAAAACGCACTCGTAATTCGTGAACTAATAACCGTAAAAGCTAACCCATCGGATTCCAAGCCTCGGTGACTGCAGCCGCATTGCGTTATTTACGACAACACAATGATCTGTCCGACTTGAATGAACTCGCACGACTATTTATTGTTCATAAAACGAGTTTTTGAAAGCATACAGGCGGTAAGTGTGGGTCTGGTCCATTTAATGTTGAGGTTCCGTAGTTAAGTGTCATTCATAAAAGGGATTTTAGTTTATAAAATTTCCCCAGGCAAAATAGTTTGACTAGAGAGGTTCTGCGTTTGGAAAGTTGCGTAGTCTATGACCAGTACGTGTTGCCAGTGATGACTTATAGAACTGAAACGTGGTCGCTCACAATGGGCCTCATCAGAAGGTTTAAAGTCACTCAATGGGCAATGGAGAGGACATACTTGGAGTCTCTTGGATTGCCAAACTAAACTGGTAGTGGGCAGGGCACATTGCTCGCAGAACAGATGGTCGATGTTGCCGAAAAGTTCTGGAGTGACGACCGCGTACCGAAAGACGCAACGTTGGCGCGGCCTCCCACAAGGTGGACCGAGGACCTGTACCTCTACCATGAGATGTCATCGAAAACTTACTCGCTAGCGTTAAACTCGCTAGCGTACTAACGTGGATCGAATAGTACTCGATAATGCTCGTACCATGAGTTTTACGCAGTCTTACGCAGGCGCTAACGTAAGCTCGATAGATCGCGTCGTCTAGCTAACTTCACACTACTCACTAGAATGCTTTACTACTTATGTTTTGTTTCTTTCTTTCTCAATAATAAGAAGAGAGGACGGCTTGTAAGCTCAAAATGTAGTGTTATCGCTATGCTTAAAATATTAAGACAATCAATAAACCGACTAAATAGAAAAGTTTTCGGTTAGTGGACAACATAAGTAACTTAGTGATTTTTGAATTTTTACTCCTTATATTATAACCTTCCATTGTACACTTGTTTTATAAACTTTTTTTTTTGTACTTGTTATGAGGTGTACAATAAAGTTTATAATAAGTAACTAAATATAATGACATTGTTGTCTATTCAATTATAAAATTGT
This sequence comes from Ceramica pisi, assembly GCA_963859965.1. Classification (NCBI taxonomy): domain Eukaryota; kingdom Metazoa; phylum Arthropoda; class Insecta; order Lepidoptera; family Noctuidae; genus Ceramica; species Ceramica pisi. Next base: position 6,395,162 of record OY982555.1, read on the forward strand.
TTGTTCACGTCACGGAACAGAAAAAAACTGTTTTTTCTGTTCCATTGTTGACGTTGTGTCACAGAGCTGCGTTTTGATGTTGTGATGTGTGGTTTGAAAGTTTGCAATAGATTATTATTTGGATTATTTTAAACAGTGAAGACCAGTGTCTTGCCCCTCAACCCAGGTACCTACATAAACCCAGCCACTTGAAACTTTTGTGAAGAATGCAAATAATCAAAAATTGGTTATGATTTAACTAAATATAATTGAAAGGCACAGCTTGCCTACTTAGTTAAAATAGATTTAAGTAGATATATAATATAATAATAAATGCTAAATAAGCTCTCGCAGATATTTTTTTACTATGTTAGACTCAAAACCGTACATAAAGATATGTTTCACTCGTCAAAATGCTAGTGAGCTACGTTACTACTATCGTAAGCGTATTGTTCGATAGCGTCTGTCGAATTGGTGACTCATGGTACCGTTTTGTATGGGGACAGCTCAAAAACGTTACTGACTATCGAATAGATTACGTGAGGTTTTTAACCTATCGAAATCTATAGTGCTCATGGTACGAATTTTAATTCTTTCAGTGACCGCTAGGGGCGCTGTACAGTATGTAATACAAATAATTTACGGAGACGCTAGCGAGTTTCGGCTGCGTAAACTCATGGTAGAGGTACTGGTGAAGGTCGCGGGTAGCCGATGGATGCGAGACGCACAGCTATGCTATTCTCTAAAGATTCAGCCTTGCGCACAGCGCTGCCGCAGCGGTGAAACTCCGTTTTGTATTCACTAAGCCGCGTAAAGCTACACTAGCGCTCAAGGCTGTGACGGCCGTGAGTTAAAACTTCCCAACGAACGAGCAAATTGAGTGTCAATTTGCTAGTTCTTCATACATTTTGGTATTCCCTACGAAAAAACAGCGACGAAGTCGCTTACAGCCTCGCCCACAGCCTCGTTTCGAACTGTCAAATCCAAAAGCTACAAAAATCGCGCGTTCGACTCTTATTTTCAACTTTTTTTCCATAGAAGTATATGAAAATAGCAGCTCGATTGATTATAAAGCTTCATTTATTAGAAGAAGCTAAGAAAAGTGACGATTTGTCGCTCCAAACTCTCTTCTAACTAACCTAATATCTCTCTTTGTGCACGGGAGGGGAACGCACTGGTATGCTTAAAATACACAATGTTCTGTCAGAACAAGCATTATATTATAAAACAATACCTCTAGTAAAGTAATTTTATTAATATCTCATGTACCTATCGTAAAATATTAATTGTCCAACTTATATGTAATAGCCTAGAGTTGGAATACTGTGGGTAGTTGTAACAGTCACACAAAGAAAAGTTAGCTCTCATTTTAAATTTAATATTATTCAATAGATTAATTGTTTACATAAATATATGATTTATTTTAAAAGTTACTAGTTGGTACCTGCTGGTCAAGCGTTATCTCTTTGAAATTTCCACTTTCAACTACATACTTTCACTTCACAAATAATGGATTCAGTGTCAAGCACTCTGAGTGACCTAAAGGAGTTGTTTCACATGAGGATGTCTGCTTTTGAAGGAGAATTGAAGAAGGCACCTTCATCACCCGTCACTGCTCCTAGTCTGGCTGCGGAGTTTTCAACGTTCCGGGCATTCATCACACAAGCTCTCAATAGCCTTCAGAAACAGGTGGAGTTACTTGCTCGCAATGTCGATCAAATTGAGATGCGTGGACGTAGGAAAATTTTGCTTCTGCATGGTGTTGAGGAGGAGCAAAAGGAAGACACGGCCAAAGTTATCGCCAAGGTGGTCTGCAATAAATTACAGATGACTGAGTTCACTGTTGCTGACATCGGCCGATGTCACAGGATGGGACGAGCTGTGGCTAATAAAACCAGGCCTATCCTTTTCAAGGTTGCTAATCTGGCTCTACGGGATAAGATTTGGTTTTCAAAATGGAAAGTAAATAATCTTTAATTTCGGAAGTCGGTGTTTTTGTTACTTTCTTCGTATTTTGACACCGACTTCCGAAATTAAAGTTTTTTTTGTAAAATGTTTTTTATTTTTCACTTTGTAGTGGTACCCACACCTAACAACACCATGCAAAATCGCAGAAAAACAAAATACGCAATTTCGATTACTTCGATTACAAAAAACCAACATCCAAGTAAACGAATTCCATCTATTTCGATTTATAATCCAAACGTCGTAACAGATTTTGATAAAAATTAAATGAATAAATCTAGTTTCAAATCGGTTCATAATTAACGGACTTATTATGAGGTAACAAACATTAAAAAAAATTTCAACCGAATTGAGAACCTCCATTTTGGGAAGTCGGTTAAAAAGGAACTTTGAATGAAAGATTTTGTTCTTACGAACTCGCGGAGATCAGCTAGTTTGTGATTAGGGTGGATGAAGATTATTTTTATCTTTCACTAGCTGACTATCGCAACTTCGGCTGACTCAAATTTTTCATTAATTCTCCGCTCCTTTTGTCGTAGCGTGATATTATGTAGCCTATAGCCTTCCTCGATAAATGGACTATCCAACGCAAAAAGAATTTTTCAATTCGTGCCGGTAGTTCCTGAGATTAGCGCGTTCAACCAAACAAACAAACAAACTCTTCTGCTTTATAATATGATATAATATATAATAGTATATAGTATAGATAAGCGTATTAATATAGCCTTACTTTAATGGGCTAAACAACACTTAAATAATTTTTAAATTCGACCCAGTACTTACTGAGATTAGTGTGTTCAGCTAAACAAACAAACTCTTCAGCTTAATTTAAATAATACGTACCCATAGATTAGTAAAAAGAATTTACGTTTATATTATTTTAAATGGTTCAATTATTCCTAGATGGAACCCTGAAAATCTTATCACCCGTAACTTGACATAACTTTTTAAGTGTTAACTTTAGAAAAAATATGCAATAAAAACACCATGAAAGTCTGTAAAGAAATTTATTTTTTATAAACCGTTTTAAGTGGCGACTTTATACCCATAATAATAGGAATGAAAGTCGCTTAACTATAAAAAGGGAGTAAAAACTTTATGTACCAATTATTACAAGAAAATGTGTTTTAATATAGCTTTTTAAAGTCTTTTCTTGAGTGAATTAAGATTATTTTTTATTAAACTTTTGTGTGAAACGTATGGAATTTTGTTTTTTTTTTTATTCAATTGATGGAGTTTGGCTGATATCTTAATTAGCATTATTTCCATTTTAATTTGACACTAAAATATTGCTTCGCCCACTATTTCAGAATTTATTGACACACACGCTTGTTTAAGGGTTCCGGACCCAACGGGTTACTAACAGTAGGTACCCTAAAACTAAGCCTCCACTATACATTCGTCCATCCGTCCATCTGTCTATCTATATCTCTGCGGGCTATATCTCAATAACTCAAACTGTTATAGATAGACAGTCAAAATTTTCATAAGAGTGTGCATTTCTGTTGCCGCACCGCTATAACAACATATAGTAATAATAAAAAAATAATATAAATGGAATCTTTCGTGTCCAACTCGCACTTGGCCGTTTTTTTATCTTAATGTATGGAAACAAACTTCTTTCGTTCAATCCATCCTAAGGTTGTCTGTTAGAGATTGCCCTGTGCGATAAGACCGCCCACTGTACACTTGTATAAACGTTTTAACCGTACTTGTTATGAGGTGTGCAATAAAGTATATAATAAATAATCTTATTTATAAAAATGAATTGCTGTTCGTTAGTCTCGCTAAAACTCGAGAACGGCTCAGCCGATTTCGGTAATTATTTTTTTATTTAGTTTGCCAGAATACAGGGAGCGAAGCTGTGGGGGATAGCTAGTCTTATATATAAAAATGAAATGCTGTTCGTTAGTCTCGCTAAAACTCGAGAACGGCTGGGCCGATTTCGATAATTCTTTTTGTGTTTAGTTCGCCAGAATACAAGGAAGGTTAAAAAAAAATGGGTAGGTAGGGTAGCCAGCTGACGGGAGCGAAGCCGCGGGGTACAGCTAGTAATAAATAAATAAACCTTAAATACGTTTCATAAAATTCCTTATGGCTAAGTTTAGGCGCTAACATGGAACCATTTGAGTTTATGTTTATGTCGTGCAAATTACTGGACACCCTGTATAGTGGTGCAGACCATTAGTACGAACATAGGCTCACACCATATCACAAAAGGGGTAAGTCAAGACCACAGAGCGCTCACCGACTTACATTCACTTCACTCCCGGCCAATCAAAACAAAATAAATAAAATTCGAGGAGCCACCATGCCCAACAAAAGAACTTTAATAAACATTTAACGTATAATTCCGAAAATCGAACGCCAACCACATCGGACATCAAAAAAGCAATTTCATTGAACAATAACTACGTCATTCTCTGTGTGGAACCTTCAAAAACCGTAAAACCGTATTCTGACACGGCAATCGGTAAAATTCATTGTCGGTTTTATGCTGCCACTCTATTTTACAGCCCCGCGTTCTATGCCATGTTTGAATCGGTTAAATTTTCTGAATTTTGGTAGGTACCTATGTTCTCTTATTTGGTGTTGTAATCTTTGGAATACCTGGCTTCTATGGGTTTTATGGCGTGTGTTCCGAAATGTAACCCAGTACCTACTTATACTGACCAGTGCTCCTTTTATTTAGGGATAGGAAATCATCAAATGACTTTTCCCGCTTTGGGCGGAGCGGGAGGAAGTGTCAGACCTTTACTGACTAAAACCCGTCCATGTTCCTTCATTGCCCTTTGTGTTCCGGAGCCGCGGTATCTTTTTCGAAAAGTCCCGCAACTCCGGCAGTGGCCAGTGCTCCTGAGTTCATGAATCCAAGGCCATACTGTTGATTCGTTCTGAAATATACTGGTGAGTGCGTTGACCTCATAAATTGATGTTATATTGAAAATAGTATTTGTGCTCGTTTACGAAAATCATTATTGCAAATATTACAACTTACCATCCCTTTTTTTTTTTTTTTTTTTAGGGATGGGAAATCATCCAATGACTCCTCCCGCTCTGGGTGTAGCGGGAGGGAGTGTCAGACTTCTACTGACTAAAACCCATCCATGTTCCTTCATTGCCCTTTGTGTTCCGGAGCCACGGTGTCTCTTGCGAATAATCCCGCGACTCCGGCAGGCGTCGGCCCTTTCGGGCCCCTCTGTGTGCTGACTCTCTTTGAGGCGCGCGTGGAACACTAACGCGCCGTATAACACCCATAGCTCGCCGTCCACAGGCCCGCGCCTACGGTGGCCGGAGGTCACCAGGTGGCTTCGCTACCTTGTTGATATTCCACCAATCCGCACTAAGCGTTTCCAAACGTCTTTCATAATGCGCATTGCAAAGGAGTGGAACACTCTGCCTGCGTCTGTGTTTTCGAAGACTTGCAACCCTAATTTCTTCAAAGTTAGAGTGAACAGGCTCCTTTTGGGTAAGCTCGCTCTATCGTCGACTTTATATTTGTCATCACTGACCTAAACTGGAGTCAAGGGCAAATGAAAAAAAATTAAAACATAATACAATTAAAAATTCCTCAAAGTGCTTACACACATGCCCGAATGATATACTTCTATATTCTTCACACTTACCAGTACAATATGGTGGCACACCAGTACAAGGCGTCGCCGCGTCGGATTCATGAAGTCATGAGCACTGGCCAGTATACTGGGTTATATTTCGGAACACACGAATTGTGTTTTAATAGTTTTAAACATAAAAGGGCTGAATTAAAAGCTAGATAGAATTGACAATGTTTCCGACTTGTACGACTCCATTAGATGGATACAATGTAGGTATTGGTAACCGTGGTAGGGACTAATCAAACTTATTCAGCTCTATTCAGCTTACGTCCATAGAAAACCACCATTTTGTATGGAAACGCGTACGCATCCGTTCAACTTTCCGCATCTCTTCAGCTTTCGCGACAAACAAGTATAAAATGAGGACAAATGTGATATTTTTAAATTTTTTTACTTGATATGGGTTTGCTCTTGACTCTAGTCTTAGTCAGAGATGACAGAGACAAAGTCTACGACGGAGCGAGCTTACCCAGAAGTAGCCTGTTCACTATTACTTTGAAAATATTAGGGTTGTAAGCATTCGGAAACAGAGACGCAGGCAAAGAGTTCCACTCTTTTGCTGTGCGCATTATTATCATGCGAGTGCTAAAAATAGATTTTAGAGCTGTTCTGCCGCTGCCGCCTTCTCATTCTTCCGACGCTGCACGCGGCTGATAGAAGCAAAACTGTATAAGTGTGACCAAAATCATTCAGCAAAACGCAAATGGACCTGAATAAGTGTGGGTAGTCCCTTATTATGTTTTTATTTCAACTTTGTTAAGTTATGTTTGTTCTATGAACGTGTTGTGTGGCTTTAACTTTGAGCTAAATAGCTATGTAGCTTTATTTTTGACCTAATATAAGTTACTTGCAATAACTTCTTTATTGAAGTCGGCTTTTAGTCTAATCGGAAGCAACAGATTATTGACTACTGACCTTTGGTCTTAATATAAGTGGTTGTCATACTTTAGGAATTCTGAATATCCTTAACGAGCTGATGCCCGTGACTTTGCCTGTTTGAAAAATTATATACTGAAACCTTCCTCGAGAACCACTCTATCCATTGGTGAAAACAGCATGAGTTCTTGTGCAGTAGTTCTTGAGTTTATCGCGAACAGACAGACAGGCGCGGCGGAGGACTTTGTTTTATAATATGTAGTGATGAATTTCAAAGATACCGAACTAGCTAGGACGTTAGTCCTGTCAGTCAGTTCCGTGATTCCAGACGCGATCGTCGAAAAGACGTCTATCGAGTACGACGTCATCCAACATACGGTTACGCTGGATGACCCGCACCTGATCCGATAGTCGTTGGGCTGAAACGTTGACAGCTGGCTCAAGTACCTGAAACAGAGAGAGCATCCGACCACGGTACGCAGTCAGGTTAGTTCCCCCCTCTGTAGCCCCACAGTATGAGCGCATGACATTTTCGTTTATGGATTGTGTCCATCGCATGCGCTGCACACTTCCACCGATAGCGGGGACCCTGTCAGAGACCGGTGGGCCTCGAGGTCCCAAGCTGGCCGGTGCAGTGGTCGGCTTCGTCCAAGCCGACGCGCAGGTGGTGGTGTCGTCGGCGGCAAGAAGTATTCGTCGCTCGAGCTCGACGCAACTGCAGCTACCGGAATCTCTGGACTCGCGGATGGCGCAGGTCCCGGCGGCTGCGAAACCGTTAGATTTAGCGAAGTTTCCGAGACAAGGAAGAGCATCCGCATAGCTGATGGCCCATCCATCGGCAACGCTGTGAAGATCTCAAACCGATCGTCATGTTCCTCCCCTTATCCTATGTTACTTGGGGTCGGCTCAACACGTTTTTATCGTCCATTTTGTCCTGTCGCAAATGCATGATAGCGTGACGGCTACGGTGTCATATATTTCATCATCTGCCTAGCTTTTTCGCAAGTATATTGGGGTCGGCTTCCAGTCAAACTGGATTCAGCTGAATACCAGTGTTACCCAGTCAATGGGTGCATGTGCTACCCATTGACTGGGTAACACGGTGCTTCTTGGCAAGACTGAAGTCAGATTAACTGGCTTCTAACAATCCGTAACGACTGCCAAAAATCTACAAATGACGCCGGGACCAACGGCTTAACGTGCTTTTCGAGGCACGGAGGAAACTCGGGATGGTCAGCCAACCACAGACCAACCTTGGCAAGCGTTGCTTAACCTTAAAGATCGAATCATGCGGCTGTTATTATTTAGCCACAAGCTCCTCTTACTCCATAGAAATATATAAAAAACTTATATATTTCTATGGACTAACTCGCTATCGAACCAAGTAAGTATAGTTGTTATTTTTTGCTTCGAGCTTTCTATAAACTCCCATATTACCGAAATATCCCGCAAATATCCAATATTTTCGATACCGTCTAGTGATGTACCCACGTACGCGTAACTTAGTGGTTGCAGTAGCAGTAGCAGTAGCTAGTCGCTAGTAGCTAGTCGCAGTCGCGCAGTTAATATGCTAAGTGTATTGCCGGTTTTAGTTGTATAGTGAGTGTGCAGTGTACTGGCCGATGTTTTGCTTTGTTTGTTTCGGTGTTTCTTCTAACTAGGAAAAAACAACCTCATCTAAAGTCAGTTTTTTAATCTCGGAGACTAAATTGACAAGTTCAATTGTCAAAACTGACTAAAATGCAATTGAAATATTGTCAGTTTGCTATTAGCACTTGTCAATTTATTGTCCGGGGAGAAAAGAAATACTATATTTAATTTAAAAAATAAATACAAGTTTAGCGTTTTGAGTTAAGTTTCTTGGATAAATAATGCACTGGATTTAATAAATGTTTAAAAAATAATAATAATGCCAACAAAGAGAAGTCAATCGATAACCGAACATAATAGTTTTGAATAGTGCAAACACACTATGACATTTCCAATCTGTCTTTTTTTGTCAGATGGTAGCAACGCAGGTTTTTCTAGCACAGCAAAGCCTTTCTAAATGGCACAGAGTTTTATAAAAATAACTTCAGATTTTCATTAAGTTTTCAAGGTATCGTTTACGCCTAATTCCAGCTTTTGTTTTATAATTATGTTCTCCTTTTTGTGTTGAAAAAAATATGTTAGAGGGCTGCTTGTTATATGAGTAGAACATATTATATTCAGATAAATTTAGATATGTACAATGTGTAACAGAATAAAAGCAATACTTATCTGGAAAGGGTTTAAGGCGAGGTTGCAGTATTGTGTATTTTGACGAACAACAGCGACTGTCCGGCGAGCGAATTAATGCCTTTTTGATTGTTTTTTCTTCCTGGCGAAAACTGATAAAGAAACTACACAATATGGTTTCACCATTTACTTCAAAATAAAAAGCTCTATCTATTGATATAACTTTTATATATATTCGTGATGAAATCTCTTAGCAGTACACGTTTAAAATTGTAATTTAGTGTCATGTTTGATAAAAAAAAGTATCGAGCCAATCATTCTAAATCGCGTTTCTATCTTTACGATTTACTTGAACCCATGTTCAATTTTTATGTAATGATTTTTATTTATTAAAAAACTCATAATTAATTAGATTTTCAGGCGTTCAAAAATCTTAAAAAGTACTGCAACCCCGCCTTAATGTACTCATCATTACGAACAACTTTAACTTTGGGACCAATACTAATATCGCGAAAAATTACGCGAATTTAAGGGCGCATAACTCGACAAAATTGGACCAGCTGATTTCTTGACGTGAGATCATTCTTATAAGTAGATGTTAGCGATTTCGAAGAGTACTTTAAAACGCCAAAATATTTGTGCTCACGTGTTATTTATAAATCTAGCAAAACGCTTAGTTGACGCCTCGTGTGACCCAAGGGCTGGCTTTTACCTTGGACAGAGGATAAGCATTGTAATACAACGATGGCAATGCCGCCAGACTTTTGGGCTCACTTCCTGTCGATTGGGACGAATGTTTTGACGCTATATTTTAGTTTGGAGTTTTAGTTTCTATTTTAAGTGTATATATAAAAAAAAAAAATATATAGTTGGTCTTTTAAATAAATATTTAAAATAATTAAATATTTGTTTTAATTACAAATGAATGGACTTATTAATTTGAAAATTTAAATAAACCGGCCAAGTATGATTCGGACTCTCACACGAAGGGTTCTGTACCATAAACCGAAGAAACAAGTTTCTTGTATAGTATGTGGTATTAATTTAATTTTAAACTGACTGTTATTATAAAAAATACACACTCAGTGGAAATGTCAACTGGGGGCTATTTTGCAAGAACTTTAATAGGAGGACTATTAAAGTTCTTGCAAAATAGCCCCCTGACAGACCGTCGGTTCCCTTTTGAGTACGGAAACCTACAAAACCCAACAGCGGCCACTCCACACCACGCCGACTGCAGCATTAAGTATGCACAGAAGAGCAGGTCCAAAATTCGGCCGACCCGATGTTAATGCTTTATAGTTTCCTATTCGTATGACGTCACGTCCTACCCTCCCCGAACCCCTCGCTATTATACACCGATCTACAATACGCGTATCGAACAAAATGGCGGATAAAATATAGGTTAACTGTTTCGAATTTGTTGCAATTGGTTTTAAACGCAGAGTACGGAACGACTGCCAGGGTTGCGGAACGAGGGTTTTTAGGAAAATTTACTCCAACAGTTCTGCCCTACAAAGCGCAAAAGCGGTATCTCAAAAAAAATCGTACAGTTGATGTAAAAGGTATATCCACATACATTTTTGATATTTTAACTTATATTGGATCTATTTGTTACCTCTTCCTCTTCACTGAAAAAGTGACTTTGGCATTACCATGACGTCAACATCAACTAAACAAATGTCAGAAAAAAAGCGATCTCAATAGGTGTTTTTGACTGACGCCTCAGTGCTGCTACCTGGTGGGACATTCCAGAAAACCCTCATTTGTTCGAAAGAGTCACCGTGGCCTTGGAACGCAAAGGACATTAGGAGGAACACGGATCGATTTTAGTCAGTAAGAGTCTGACTCTCTCTTCTGTTCCGCCCAGAACGGGAGGAGTCAGAAGTGGAGGTCTGGTAGGCAGCCGCTTACATAGAATACTGGTATTCAGTTGAATCCGGTTGGACTGGAAGCCGACTCTGATGTTCTTGCTAGGCAGATTGATTCTCTCTAGTGTGTTAGTGTGTGTGTGTGTAGTAGTTTTACATGGAGCGACTGACTAACTGTTCTCCAAATCCTAGACTATTGGTAATCCACTTACGCGATATGTCTTGGCAAGGTTGGTGTCTAATTTTCGTGCTTCTGGCTATCCGTAATCATCACTGTGGACAGGCCAATGGTGAGTGTCCACGTTTCGGCTCTGTATGTCATCACAGGTAGGACACACTGGTTATAAACCCGCACTTACCTAAATGACTGCCAAAGATCTCCTGTATGAAAAGAGGAAGGAGAAAGAGGCTGTACTATCTCAAGAACCGTAATAGATAGACAGTTGAAATCACAGAATGTATTCATATTCATATTTATTTATTTGCGTTCTAAAAGATACAAAAGATGTTAAAAAAGTAGTGAATGTGACATCGTATTGAATGGAAAAAAAAATACAACCGACTTCCAAAAAAAAAACACTACAAAGTAAAAAATAACTTTAATTTCGGAACTCGGTGTTTTTGTTAATTTGTTCGTTTTTTGACACCGACTCCCGAAATTAAAGTTATTTTTTACTTTGTAGTGTTTTTTTTTTGGAAGTCGGTTGTATTTTTTTTGTAAAAAGTTTTTTATTTTTCACTTTTTAGTGGTACCCCACACCTAATAAAAACACAAGCAAAATACAAACACACTAGTTGCCCATACGATTTTCGAAAGTTCCCCTCGACTTCTCTGGGATGCCATCATCAGATCCTGGTTTCCTTATCATGGGACCATTTGGAAAGTATTCCCTTTCGAGCAAAAAAAATATTTTTAAAATCGGTTGGCAAGCGACGGAGTTATGCCCGAACAAACATAATAAAAAATACAAACATCCGAATTGAGAACCTCCTCCTTTTTGGGAAGTCGGTTAAAAACTGGAATTTATTGATCAGACGGTTTTCCTGGGAATCACTTTAGACGAGAAATTGCAATGGGGACCTCACATAACATATCTTGCGGCGCGGCTGAGCTCAGCCGCTTATGCTGTTAGAAAGATAAGACAGTTGACGGATGTAGAAACTGCGCGTTTGGTCTATTTTAGTTACTTTCACAGCATTATGTCGTATGGTATTTTGTTGTGGGGTCGAGCTGCTGACATTGAATCCATATTTATTTTACAAAAGAGTGCTGTCAGAGCCATTTATAATCTACGTCGACGCGATTCTCTTAGGGAAGTCTTTAAAAAGATTAATATTATGAGAGTCCCTTGTCAATTCATTTATGAAAATATTATGTATGTAAGGAAAAATCGACATCTCTTTAGCAAAATTAGTGATAGACATAATTTTAATACTAGAAATAGAAATAAATTAGATCAGCCATTTTATAGATCAGCCTAAGTACGAACAACTTTCATGGGGTACTGTATTAAATGTTCCAACAAAATACCTTGTGACATATTAGAATGAAATGAAAGAAAATTTAAAAATTATATTAAAAGCACACTATGTAAACAAGCATATATTACAAATTAGATGATTTTATTCAAGATAAGAATGCTTGGAAACATGCTGGTCCTGCTACATTGGACAATCTAGGGTGTAAGTAAACAAAGTCAAACTTGTTGATAATGTTTGTATTTAGTATATCTATAGATGTCTTTAATGACTTTTATATTTAATTTAACTCACACACTGATCCATTGCTGTTAATTTAATAAATCAATAGTACCAACATTTATAAACATGTGTGTGTTTGCATTGTATAGACTCAAGTACCCTGGCGGTTGGGAGTGTCATGCTCACTCAAAAGCCTAGCTGATAGTGGCCTATGCGTTTAATTATTTGGCTCCATTCAAAATGGTTGAGTCGAATGGGCGTGGCGCATGTCATGGCGCCGTCGGTTGGGACTGGTCATTTCTCAGCTGCTATGGTTTATTTTAATTTATTTTAATTATTTCTTTGAATTGTTCCTTTCTTATTCCGGTCTTTATCATGCTCGTCACATCGTTCTCACATGTATGTATAATTTCAACACGATGTCAACAAAACTTTGTAACAATTTATTATTTTTAAAAAAGTGTCCGTGGAGTTTCTTGCACGTTCTTCTCCAAAGCTTCATCTTTTTTGGACCGACCTTGACAATTCAAAAGTGCCTGTAAATGGTTTAATTGAAATAAATGTTTGACTTTGACTTTGAAAAATAAGCTTATATCTAAGAAACTGTTGTAGACCCTGTTAGGGCACAGCAAAAGGTATTGTTATAATTATAACTAGGTAGGTACACGTTAGGCACTGTTACTATATTTACTTACAAAAAAAAAATAGTAGAAACTAATTTACATGGTACAATTTGGTCATGCCAATGACAAGAACATAGTACTAATTGAGGCAGGTGTTTTCTTAAATGTGTATTGCTATTGCCGCCATAACAACAAATAATCGAACTAATAATATAAATGCGAAAGTTTGGATGTTTGTTAACCGTGCCAACTTCGTTTGCGTCTCACTTTTCATTAGCTGACCCGCGAAACTTCGTCTGCGTCACATTTTCCATTACTCACCTTCCTCGATAAATGGGCTATCTAACACAGAAATAATTTTTCAAATCAGACCAGTAGTTCCTGAGATTAGCGCGTTCAACCAAACAAACAAAAAAACAAACTTTTCTGCTTTATAATATTAGTATAGATTAATGCTCCGCTCCTATTAGTGTGTGTCTTAGCGTGACGATATATATCATATAGCCTTCCGATAGATAAATGGGCTATCTAACACTGAAATAATTCTTCAAATCGGACCAGTAGTTGTTGAGATTAGCGCGTTAAAGCAAACAAACAAACTCTTCAGCTATATGATATTATTATAGATTTGTCACCATACAAAAAACGTGTTTCTCGTTTTATAGTACGGAACCTTTCATGTGAGAGTCCGACTCGCACTTGGCTAGTTTGACGGCTGACTGCTGTGGCCACAAAGAGTTTTTAGAGTTCTGTGGTTTAAGTGAAAAATGTTAGGTTATGTTGCCAATATTGGTGGTTGGCAAGACCTATTGAACTTTATGGTTCCTGTTAAGTGTAGGTTAATAGGAACTTTCGGTTGAGGCCGTAGAAGATGAATAAATAAAAGAGTGATTTAAATAAGATTTACAGAATAAAAATCTAGTAGGAGATGGAAAAGAGTTGCTGGCAATCGAGTTGAATGGCGTGCTCTACGACAGACTTATGTCCTGCAGTGCTATAAGCTGCTGATGATGATCATGGTGATGACAAATAAAAACTGGTCAGTTGCGAGTTGGATTCATTCACAATTGTACGATTGTACCGAACTAGGAAACCGGAGTACTTTTCTGATTAATTTCGTTACGGGATCCAAGACAGTTGAATCGTTTCTCCGGGACTCGTCGGGCTTCATTAGCTCGGCGTTTTTCTGGTGGTCGCCACTGTTTATTCTGGCTTTCAGGAGTTGCAGTGGTAGGAAAAGTGTAGCGGGCTTGTCCCAAAAAAAAAGGGTAACGCTAAGTAACGCTAGGTAAACACTACAGTACGAAGATAAACACATTTCTTGTATGGGAGTCACCTTTTAACTTTTTAAAATTTTCTTTGTAATAACGGCAATAGAAATAAACACTGAAAATTTCAGCTGTCTGTAATACGGTTCTTGAGAAATAGCCGCTGACGGGATAGACAGATGGACACCTGAGGCTTAGTAATAGGGGTTCTGTTAGTAACTCTTCAGGTACGGAACCCTAAAAACTAAAGACTAGTTATATTGATAATCCGAACAGAAAACTAGCTTGTTAATCATTAACCGGACATACATCCGTAATCCGGTCTGCTATTAAAAATATCCTGATGATAAAATCCAATATTTACAAAGACTTTGGTTTCATTGATTTTTTTTTATGTAACGTTAATTATTAGAGAAAATTCGTAACATATTTTTAGAATAGAACTATTTGACCCACGCAACTTTGTCTGCGTCATACATATATTCACTAATTTAATACTCCGCTCCTGTTGGTCGTAACGTGATGTTATATTATATTCTATAGCCTTCCTCGATAAATAGGCTATCCAAAACTAAAATATTTTTTTAACTCGGACCTATAGTTATTTCTATCAAGCACGTTCAACCAACCAAACAAACAAACTTTAGAGATTTATAAAATTAGTGAAAATATAAATACGGTTGTGTGCTAACAAAGCCATAACAAATACATGAAACAAAGAACTATACGAAGAAAACAGTAGACATGCATCTAATAAATAATTATTTTTAATTCCCTAATTAACAACTCTACAATAGATAGACAACACAAAAATAATAATAATGTATGCATGTGTGTTATTGTTAAAACAATAAGTGTTTGAAACGAGCGGACCACGGATGGGATAAGCTCTGATTTGCATGTACAGCCAAAGACAAAAGTGTTTAGTTTTTTTTTTTATGCAAAACGGGGAAGCTCTTGGCCCAAATCCCACCTGATGGAAAGTGATGATTAGGCCGAAGATGGAAGCGAGTTTCACCCGGAATCCTCTTACACAGAGCAACTGGCTATCATACCTCTAACTGCCGAAACACAACAATGCTGTTAACATTGTTGTTATGGCGACAGACTTAGACATGATGGTGGTAGCTTGCCAGGCGGACTTAGAACAAGTCCTACCACCAACCAAACCGAGCAAAAAATTTGCCCCCGCTGGGAATCGAACCCGGGACCTCTGGGTCTGAATCAGGTGGTTTAACCACTAGACCACGGAGGCGGTTAGTGTCACCTGTTTAGCACCACCCGGAGACCACGTGTAGGGATTCGCTGAAGGGTATTCTCCTACGGACGCGGGTGACTCGGCCCCCAAAGTAAAGTAAGCATCTTTGCTTTTACTTCTAGGCAAGCGTGCTCCATCTTAGACCGCATCATCACTTACCATCAAGTGGTCAAACGCGTGCTTACTTATCAAAAGTAATAACGTACAAACCAGTAGGTATTAATATTATAAGCAGAAGTTGCGATTTACGATTTATGACGTATTAAAAAAAAAAAACTACTTACTAGATCTCGTTCAAACCAATTTTCGCTGGTAGTTTACATGGTAATGTAAATCATATTTTTTTTTTAGTTTTATCATTCTCTTGTTTTAGAAGTTAAGGGGGGGGGGGGACATTTAACTACTTTGGAAGTGTCTCTCGCGCAAACTATTCAGTTTAGAAAAAAATATATTTAAGAAACCTCAATATCTTTTTTGAAGACCTATTCATAGATACCCCCACACGTATGGGTTTGATGAAAAAAGAAATTTTGAGTTTCAGTTCTAAGTATAAGGAGAAGGACCCCAAAATAAATGATATTAGAATAAGTTGGATTATAGGAAAGAATAAAGGAATAATAATAATATCGTTTATTGGTCTAAATAAATAGTTAACAATATGAACACTGTCACTTAAACTAGGTAGGTACCTGCGTTATAAGCAACAGTAACAATTCGTGGTTGATCTATTTACATTTAAAAAAATATATTTTGTTTTGTTTTATTATAAGAATGATAAGTTCTCATCTCCACAGATCTTTCTTCTGCTGTGGTCCACGATTTTTACTTTTAAAATGTTTACCACCTAAGCCTACATTGTGGAATGCATGAATGCAATGAATAAAGAATTGAGTATTGAGTAAAATAAATCGACTGCTTCATACATTTATGTGTGCATAACTCGACAATAGATGATTATGACAAAATGTACTACACAGCTAGTTATTTTTCGCGATTTCATGTTTGATTCCTAGTAAATTTGATCAAAATGATGAGTGCAATCATCCATCAAGACGTATTGCGTTTATTCTGTTACACGTTGCATCTTTTCCCGACTGCGCCAGAAGGAGGGTTATGTTTTTCGAGAGTATGTATGTATAATTGTTTGGCACGCTTTGCAGCATGAACGGCTTGATGGATTTTAGCTTGAGAGGTGTCGTTAGATTCGTCCTAGTCGTGAGAATGACACTAGGTACATAAAGTAAAAAAAAAAACAAAAAGACGGGTTTTCGGCACCAAATTATGTCTTTATGTTTTTATTCCTCAAAACCTATCAAGTGGGATATCAACATTACGGGCTTGCGGAGACGATTCCAAAAAATTACCTTACTAAAACGTAGGAAATTAAAAAAAAATACTTACCATAAACCCGACCGCTAAAAACGACTAAAAAGTCCCAAACAAGTCGCTTTTCAAGCAGTCCGATGCAGTTCAATCACATAATCATGTCTAAGTCTGTCGCCATAACAACAATGTTAACAGCATTGTTGTGTTCCGGCAGTTAGAGGTATGATAGCCAGTTCCTCTCTGTAAGAGGATTCCGGGTGAAACTCGCTTCCATCTTCGGCCTAATCATCACTTTCCATCAGGTGAGATTTGGGCCAAGAGTTTCCCCGATTCGCATAAAAAAAAATAATAAAAAAAAAAACATATCTGATGCCACCAACTGGATCAGACTGCTTGAAAAGCGACTTGCTTGGAATTTTTTGTCGTTTTTTTAAGTTACCACTTCTGTGCTCGCCTGCACCGTCCGTCATCCACTAAATAAAGGCAGCGTCCCACTCGCGTCTGTTACTATCAATCATGTATTATCACGTGATACGGTTACCGTACGCAGTAAAATAATAATTATATTAGAGCATTAGCATTAGGACACATGGGAAAGTGAGTTGTTTGGGACGCAACAATGTCGTCTGCCGGTCTCGTCGCTAGACTGTATAAGTATATCCAACATTGCATCTTGACATAATATCTGAATGAATTTTATTGACATTAATTTATTGTTTCTTTATTTTAATTTATTCTTTGAAGAAAATAAATAAAAATTCGAAATATTATGTATAATTAGTATGAATAAATAGTTATCCAACATTGTAATAAGACATTACATCTGAATGAATTTTATTGACAAACATTTATTGCATTGAATTTATATTTATTTTGAGTTAATATTAAGTTAATAAATCAAAGGAGCTTGTGGCTAAATAATTACAGCCGCATGGGTCGATCTTCAAGGTTAAGCAACGTTTGCCAAGGTTGGTCTGTGGATGGGTGACCATCTTAACATACCGAGTTTCCTCCGTGCCTGTGCATTTTTCTCATGCATATTCCCTATTGCATGCATAAAAAACATACAACAGGATTTATTATCAACACACACACACACACAGCAAACCCCAGTGCAATGGATATAATTACAAATTGAAATTAGTTTGTTCAGTTGACACAAAAACACTTAATTACTACAATTAAGAAAACAAAACATCAATCTCCCACTCACCCAAAAACACACAACCCTACTTTCCTTCCCAATCGGTTAACCAACCCACATAGGCCCATCCCTTCCAATCAATCTCCTGCCTTATCTACGTGAGCAACATGTTATCGGCACTGCGTAGACTTATAGCCATCTCCTTATCAGCGTTGATAAGGTTATCCTGTGTCTTCCTGTGTGCCTGGCTGACGTTCGTGGATGATGGATGAGACGGGTGGATGTTTGTTTTGTACCTTTTTTGGTCGTGATTGGATGTATGTGAGGAAGGGTTGTTGGCAGAGATTTTTGTTGAGAATTGAAAAGGATTTTTGTACACGTGCACGCGACCGACAAGACCCTTAACGGGTTGTATCAAACGGTTGCTTAACGTACGTAACATACGTACGTCAAAAAGTAACAATTACGGAAGATCTTTAACGTTCGTTAAATAAGAAGCGTTGTTTCAAAACATTCTGGTATAAATTCCTGCTCATCCCAATAGCTAAGTTATTGACACGGGTCCTACCTAAATAGCTTTTTTTGCATTCCACCACTTATTTGTGTCATCAGGAGAACTGGTATTGAGGAATTCAAAAGAAATTTCACAATATTGTTCTATTTGACGCAACTAAAGTAACGTTTAACCAGTGCTCAGACCATCTGTTAACGTAAACGTTATATTTTACGTGCGTTAGCGCTGACATTTTGTGAAACAACCCAATTTTTTGATTTAACGATAGTTAGCACAAAAACAACCCGCCCTAAGTGTTCTATAGTAACTCATACAAAGCTGTGGGTCGCAGTTGTACGCCATAGTCGCCAAGATCGAAATTATACCTTAACTCAACCTGCCGGAATCTGTGTTTGTTAAGGCTTATGTTTAACTTACCACCAGATATAGTAACAAATAGCAGACAAAAGTAGTAAATGATCACCAAAATGAAACCCGCATTTTAATGTAAAATTATAACCAAAGTTTTAACACTTTGCTATCCTATTTAAGTAAAATGACTCCAAGTAAATCATGAGGAACCCAAAAATAGTAAATGATCACCAAAATTAAACCAATCTGGTCATGGTTCTAACCTAACCTAACCCACATGTTTCACCAGCCATAGAGGGGATCTGAGGCAGACACGTTACTATAGAATTTGAATATTATACTAACTGAATATTAATTTGCTCGCTAAGATTTGGTGATCATTTACTAAATTTGGTGGTCGAATACAATTTAAAGTGGAGTCGTGACTATTTTTCTGGTGTTAAGTAGATATTTTTGGTTACAAAACTAAGGGTATCAAAGCATTTTATGGTGGTCATTATATTTATCCCCGTTTCTTAACAGTCGCGACTTTGGGGTAGGACTTATTTTTTCTTATTTATAATTAACAATTTATGTACACACACAAATAGATAACAAAAAAGGAGACAGAAAAATAGGTACAAAGGTGACGCTTATTTCTAATGAAATCTCTTCCAGCACACCTGCGAAAGGAGAGCCAAATAAAAGAGATGTAGACACGTGGGTAAAAGTAAAAAAAAATAAAACAATAAACTTTAACTATAACATACAATCATTAATATATTTATCAATGCATTCAATACATAAATCTTCTCATATAAATTAACAGTACATCAAATTGCATTTGGCGGAACACGGTTGCGTTATTATAGTCGATGAGAGTCTGACATACGCTTGATCGGCTCCGCCCCGGTCACCCGCGTCCGTAGGAGAATACCCTTCAGCGAATCCCTACACGTGGTCCCCGGGTGGTGCTAAACAGGTGACACTAACCGCCTCCGTGGTCCAGTGGTTATACCAACTGATTCAGACCCAGAGGTCCCGGGTTCGATTCCCAGCGGAGGCAAAATTTTTTGCTCGGTTTGGTTGGTGGTAGGACTTGTTCTAAGTCCGCCTGGCAACATCATGTCTAAGTCTATCGCCATAACAACAATGTTAACAGCATTGTTGTGTTCCGGCAGTTGGAGGTATGATAGCCAGTTCCTCTGTGTAAGAGGATTCCGGGTGAAACTCGCTTCCATCTTCGGCCTAATCATCACTTTCCATCGAGATTTGGGCCAAGAGTTTCCCCGTTTCAAATAAAAAAAAGAAAGTTAAAGGAATAAATGAGAAAAAGAGAAAAAAACTGTAGCTACCTTCGATCAAACCCTCTATAAAACAAAAAAAGGTAAAAAAAACTATAGCTACCTATTTTTACCTCATTTCTTACGATCTTACCTCACTCCAAACCTAAGTTACCATCCATCAGTGCGTCAAAAACTTACTCAAAACTACCCTACTTCGGTACAATATTAAAAAACTTGGCTTTAATCTCGCTACGTGAGGGTAGACATAACTTGTGCGGGCGACATCTGCCGGCGCTAAGTGGAAACTCGCATAACATCGTCGTCATAGTCGCGGTAAAAGCTGTAATTTACTTACAGGGATGTTGGGGCTTGCTAGAAGTGACATATGAAATCGCTTTTCTTTCTTCCCCAGACATAACATATAAATGTATTTCATGTAACTTTTACGAGTATATACATCTACAATAGGTACTATTTTTATTAATCTATACTATCTATATTATATATTTTATATTTTATATTTACATTATAAAGCAGAAGAGTTTGTTTGTTTGGTTGAACGCGCTAATCTCAGGAACTGCTGGTCCGATTTGAAAAATTGTTTCAGTTAGATAGCCCATTTATCGAGGAAGGTTATAGGCTATATATATCATCATGCTAAGACAAATAGGTGCGGAGCAATAATGGAAAAAGTGACGCAGACGAAGTTGCGCGGGTCAGCTAGTCTCTTATAAATGATAACTTTTATCTAATTTTCAGGTTGAACTACAAGAGGATACCTATACTACTATAAGAGGATGACCTAACTATGATTGGATGGGTGGAGGATGAATTAACTATAATATGCCTATAAACAATACAAAAACCTATAAGCCTAAAAACTCTTCAGCTTTATTACCGTAGATAATAGTCCTATACCCATCCGTTATCCATCTCACTGCTACGCTGGTAACAACATTGAGGCACAAAATTATACAAAATCATGCTTCTAACATTGATCTCCGTAAATCATATATATAAAGCCCTCAAGCCGGCCAAAGTAACACAGTACACGCCCAAACAAGAACACTACCACATCCAGCAGCCCCTAAATCCGTGCCACATAACGCAAATGAGGCTGAACTCGTTACGTGCAATGAGCATACACTTTCTAGACGCATCTAGTCGCTACACGCTCTGTGTTGGAATAGTACATCGCTGCACGTACCCTTATTTGATAGCGTGACGATAGGTACGCACTAGACTCATAAAGTTACTAAGAGTTTGATTAAGGAGTGGAATTCCCTGCCGGTGTCTGTGTTTCGTGTTAGCTACAACCTGGGAGTCTTTAAGTCAAGAGTGAATAGGTTACTTCTAGGCAAGCGTGCTCCATCTTAGACCGCATCATCGCTTAACATCAGGTGAGACAGTGGTCATACGTATGCTTATCAATAGTAAAAAAAGTAAATAAGTATGAATAGAATAGATTAGACAACATTTATTCGACACAGGTACAACAGTAGGTACAGGAAAACGCGCATTAAACAAAAAGGAAAACTTTAATATAAAATAATTAAAAAAAAAAAGGTAAGTTGGTACTCAATAGGTCAGTTTCCATCACCCACAAATTGCAAAACTATTTAGTTCGTCAGTTTGAGTATTGAAAAATAATGAACACGTATTTTTTGTTTTTGTACCTAAATCAATGAATATTGACCACAGAAATATAAAAAACAGAGATACTTATTGACAAAGATAAAACGCATCAAAACTCGGGAGGCTAGACACGCAAAAAATTATGCCAGGGCGTGACGTATTGAGAATTTTAAAAGTGTCGTAATTTCGTCAGTTTTGGTTCCCGTAACAAAAGAAAAAGTACGGGTCAAATATTTTTTGAAAATCTGACTGACGGACTAATTCGATTTTTTCAGTAAACAAGCCTATTGTGCTGAGCGTGCTCAAGCCGAATGGGTTACCATCTCAGCATATCCTAGGCGTCAGACAACCAGCGCTGGTTTTCAGTTGGCACCCTGCAGTGACACACGGACGACTAAATAAAATTAAAACATAACATAGAGGGGAAGCAAAATCTATATTAATAAAAACAAGCTTTTGTCCGCGACTTCGACGAAGTAAATTTTCCAGAAGTCTGAGTGCAAATTCTACTAATTTTCAAGTTACATTCGCATCTAAGCCGCAATCTGTCAACAAAAGCGACAATTTCCATACATTTTTGACAGATTGCGTCTGAGATGCGAATCAGTGAATGCCAAGGCGAATCATCTGCCTAGCCTTTTCCCAACTGAGCACCAGTATTTTACGGGGAGCGGCTGCCTACCAGACCTCCACAACCCATTATTTATTTATTTAACCATTTATGTACACACATTTAATAAGAACATGAGAAGAAGGAAACAGAAAATTAGGTACAAAGGTGATGCTTATTTCTAAAGAAAACCATTAACTGGGTAACACGGTATTTCTTGGCAAGACTGGAGTCAGATTTACTGGCTTCTGACAATCCGTAACGACTCCAAAGATCTATAAATGACAGCCGGGACCAACAGCTTAACGTGATTTCCGAGGTACGGAGGAAACTCGATATGTTAAGATGTTCACCCATCTACAGACCAACCTTGGAAAGCGTTGCTTAACCTTGAAGATCGACCTAAGCGGCTGTTGTTTAAAAAAGGCGAATATTGTTTAAAAAACCGGCCAAGTGTTAGTCGGACTCGCACACGAAGGGTTCTATAAAGTGAATCATAATTTTTGTTATTATAGCGACAGACAGATAGACGGAGGGACGGACGGACAGCGGAGACAATTGTGTTCCGTTGGTTACCATTTGGGTACAGAACCCTAAAAATGAGTAAAATTTGAACTTTGATCAGTTGGTAGCACTTTATTTCAATCCAAGACTAGATAACACTTGCTCAAACTAATACTTGAAAACTGACTTGTTTGGAAGTTTTTAGAATTTTTTTACGGTCAAATTTTTAATACAAGCAAATATTTATTTTCCTACATTAAAGTTACTTTCTCTATTGAAAGTGTTTCCTCGAGCCCCAGATGACTATCAGGAAAAAAGACTAACATTAGCGCCAACGAACTGTATCCCATTGTCAGCCTCACAATTAAGACGAATTCTAAAACTTAATCCATGTAGCCATTTACGCTACAGAACGTGCCAAAGAAATTAACATAGGTACATATGTAATTACATAATGATATATTATTTCAATCTTGTGTGTGTAATGAATGAAATTTAATCTATGTATAACTAACTAGCTGACCCGCGCAACTTCGTCTGCGTCACATTGTCCATTGCTGCTCCGCTCCAATTTGTCTTGTCGTGATGATATAGCCTATAACCTTCCTCGATAAATGGGCTATCTAACACTGAAAGAATTTTTGAAATCGGACCAGTAGTTCCTGAGATTACCCCCTACATACAAACTTACAAACAAATGTTACCTCTTTATAATATTAGTATAGATGAATCTAATAAAATTAAAATATATTTAATAATTAATGTGATTAATAATCATAATTTAATTAATGTATTGTAGGTATAATAATGTAATTAATGTGTGAAATTATTGTATTAATTTTCTATGGGTTTGATTGCCTGAAATAAGTGAATTTTAATTTAACAAATGTACATACACTCGAAAAACATAACCCTTATTCTTGCGTAGTCAAGTAAAAATACGACTACACTTACCTAACGACTATTGTCAAAACACTTTATTAGAACCTAGACGTACTAAAAATATCTACCTTCGCCTCCATCACTTGAGGGCAAACCTTTTAGAAGCTATTATAGTTGGTGTCAAATTATTTGTCAGAATGTGGCGGCGCACTACCTACTGTACCTACAGTCAACATACGATGGCACTCTAGTTGTAGAGCTAGGAGCGAGTAGAGGCGGCAGAGCATTATAGTTGGTGTCAAATTATTTGTCAGAATGTGACGGCGCACTTCTGTACCTACAGTCAACATACGATGGCACTCTAGTTGTAGAAATAGGAGCGGGTAGAGGCGGCAGAGCATTAAAGTTGGTGTCAAATTATTTTTCAGAATGTGACGGCGCACTACTGTACCTACAGTTAACAATTAACATACGATGGAACTCTAGTTGTACAGCTAGGAGCGCATAGTGACGGGAAAGCATTATAAGACAAGTGGTGTCGTGTTATTTGTCAGAATGTGACAGCGCTGGTGATTGCGCACTACTGTAAATACAGCCAACAAACGACGGCAAACTAGTTGTAGAGCCAGGAGCGGGTAGAGGCGGCAGAGCATTATAGTATGTGTCAAATTTTTTGTCAGTATGTTACGACACACTACTGTACCTACAGTCAACATACGATGGCACTCTAGTTGTAGAAATAGGATCGGGTAGAGGCGGCATTATATTTGGTGTCAAATTATTTGTCAGAATATAATAATAATAATAATAAATAAATTTATTCAATTAAAAACATTTACAAAAAGTATACATTTAGCTAACAGTAATACGTTAAACATACAATTATAGCGCCTAAAAATAACTAAAACTAAGATATTATAATAGGTGCAAGCGATGGTTGTTCGGAATTGCAATGTTAGGTAGCGACCAGCCCGATCTAGGTTAATTTAAACCTGTGTTTCAGGTCATCACTTTACAATCAACTACTTTGGTCTATTACAGTAAAAAGTTAAAATAAATAAAAATTAAAGAATCCCTTAACAAAAATGAGAAAAAGCTTAATGGTACCTTAACAATTATCTAAAAACTAAGTCTATGTCATAATACAAAAATAAACACTTACGAGGGGAACAAATATCATCATTCCAAAATTTCTAGAAGTTGTTCTGTGTCTGTGTAATGCAGTGTCACTAAATATTCAGATAACATTTTACTACATTTTTTATACCTTACACTAAAGAAACTAAGTAACTTATTAAGCCTATTATATAGAAAAGGTCCCAAAAACAGAAAAAATCGATGAGCAAACGCATGTCTAGTTTGAGGTTTTATGCAAACCAAGTCTTTCCTTCTCTTGTCAGGAGGTACAGGGTCAAAAGGAAGTGCAGTGTGCTGAAGCAGTACTGTGTTTAAAATAAATAATTGCCGCACTGTAAGCACATTGCATTCAGTGTAGAGCTGGTGCGTAGGAAATCTAAAAGGGCGAAATGTAGCAACCTTAAGAATTGCTCTTTGAGCACGCTCTAATGGGAGTAAAATTGTTTTAGACGCACCACCCCAAGAAGTTACGCAATATGTGAGAATGGATTGACACAAAGCTAAATAGACCTGTTTAATTAAGTTAAAGTCGGCAATATTCCGCAAATTCTTGAAAACATATATTAATTTACGAACTCTCGTACACAGTAAATCGATATGTTTACGGAAATTTAGATTTGTGTCAATGGTGACACCTAGATATTTTAAATGGTCAGCTTTAGCTAAAGTGGGGCAAGAACATGCGGTGTCAGCATACGTGCAACAATTATGTGCGCGAATGTTTAGATTAGTAAGCGGAACGTTAGTATTTTTCATTGTAAATAAAATGTAATTGGTTTTATCTGCATTTAATGTTAGAAGATTATTACGGAGCCAATTAGACACAATGTTAAAACCATTTTGAGCATATTTATAGACCTCAACTCTAGATTTAGCTGAAAACAATAGAGCGGTGTCATCCGCATAAGATAATATAACACCATTTTGGAGTGACAGGGTGCATAGCTCATTAATATAGATTAAAAATAATGTAGGGCCCAAAATGCTACCTTGTGGAATACCAAAACTACTATTTTTAAGTTCAGAGCTAGTATGCTGACCAATTTTAACACATTGACGACGATCGCTGAGATAATCAGAAAATAGTAAAAGTTGTTCTCCTCTTATCCCAAGTGTTTCAAGCTTGTGCAACAGTAAGGTACAAGAAATAGTATCGAAAGCTTTGGCAAGGTCTAGAAAGATCCCAATTGTGTGCATACCATTATCTAGGTTAGTAGTAACATAATTAGTCAATTCGTGGACTGCTTGGCTAGTTGATCTTTTGGCCCGAAAACCAAATTGACTATCTGATAGTAGCCTGTTATCTTCTAGATATTTTATTAATCTAATGTTTATAATTTTTTCTAACATTTTTGAAATCCCTGTTAACACCGAAATAGGTCTGTAGTTATTCACACAGTTTTTGTCTCCAGATTTGAATACAGGTGTGACCACAGCCTTTTTAAGTGCTTTTGGGAATATTCCTTTAGATAAGCATAGTTGAAAAATGTGGGTAAGAGGAGGGGCAAGTAGGTATTTAAATCGTTTAAGAATATTATTAGGTATGTTATCCCACCCGGTGGCACAAACATCCTTTAACCCGTTTATCATGCTGACTACTTCGTTAACGTCAGTGTCTAATAAAACAAAAGAATTTAGTGTAGAGGATGTCGTGGTCGGGTTTTGTTGGGAAATAACACTTGAGTTTAATGATTTTTCGGCCAATTTTTTACTAACGTTAACAAAAAATCTGTTTACTTTGTTGATTGCTTCGGATGAGTTTATCTCTGTTGATATTAGATCAAGTGGAGGTTCGGGATTTTTCGATCTAAATGTATGAGTTTTTACAAATTTCCATACAAGTTTACTATTTTTCCCTGCCTTCTGTAATTCATTTTTGTCATATTGATTTTTTAGTTTTTTCAAAAGATTATTACAGAAGTTCCGATACCTTTTATAAGTAACAGAGAGTACATCGTCATCAGGAGCGAGTCTTAATTTCAGGTGAAGTTTGTCTCTATGCCTTATGCAACGAACAAGACCGGGTGTGATCCAGGGTTTAATACAACTATACTTTCCAGGCATTGTTTTAGTGAACGTGTTTTTCCTTAGTGCAGATTGTACTGAGTTTATGAAGTACTCTAAAGAACTATTTGCATCGTTTGAATTATAAACAGGGTCAAAATTAATACAGCGTATGTCCTCTTCAAGATTTGTCATATTGACTTTAGTGTAGCTACGCATGCAGTTTTTTCTAGGTGAACTTATTTGTAATGTTAGTAAAACAGCTTGATGATCGGTAAGCGTGGAATTAGTAACCAATGTTTTCGATGGATTTTTTGATTTTAGAATGATATGGTCTAAGCATGAGCCGCTCTGATGCGTGAGGTAATAGTGAGCTGGTAGAAGTCCATGAAATGAGCAAATATTTAGATAATTATGTACATGGGTATCTATTTTCCCGGACGCAATGTTAATGTTAATGTCGCCCAAAAGTATTATGTTTTTAAAAGATGTTATGTTTTTTAAGTTAGTGTCGAGTGAGTCTAAAAATCTGTCCATATTTTGAGAAGGAGGTCTATAAATAGCCACGACTGCCGTGTCAGGAATAATTTTAATTATTAAACAATTGCTATCGTGGAATACAGGTTCTACTTTTTCTGTTCTTAAATTATTTTTGATATAAACTACTAATCCATCGTTCTGGTTTATATTTCTGTCAGTCTTGTAGGAATAATAACCGTCAAGAGATGGTAAGTTGCCCGTCAGCTTTGACAACCAACATTCTGTTAGGACAATAATATCACAGTTTATGTCTAGATTCCGTAATAACACTTCAAAACCATTCATGTTTCGGTTTATGCTGCGAATATTCTGTGTGAGCAGGGTCAAAGTTCTGTCACCAGAAGGAATAAGGTGTTTACAGTCCTCAACATTACTGACTTTAGACTCCGACACAGAAAAACTATCTAGATCGCAAATGAGATTATTTGTCATTACAGCTACGAAAGAGAAAAGAAATATAAGCTACCTGTTTATCTGCTTACTAAATTGAGTGATAAGTGGCGCTCTTAGGCGCCTTCATAGTCTATTGAATTGATGTAGTTCATTTCTGCATGTTTGCGGGCCGGGCAACCCACATCACCAGTTGGATGGTCACATTTCCTCTTGAAGCGCTTGCACGTTGCACATTGAGGGGGAGAAACTTTGCTGCTGCAGTCCTTGAAGGAGTGACCACTCTCTCCACAGTGGTTGCAAGTAGGACTAGTTTCCCGGCAAAACTTGGCTGCGTGTCCGAACTGCTGGCAATTGAAGCACCTGGTGACTATCGTGAAATCTCTCACAGGGCATGATGTCCAATTGATAAAAATTCGGCTCTGATTAATTATCACTTTTCTTAAGCTAGCAGGTAGTTCCAAGATGTAGTTGCAAGTAGGAAGGTCTTTCTTACCCGATTTATGGCTCAATTTGATACACTCAAGAAAGGACTCACGAGTAATATGCGGCAACTTGTCTGATAGGTTCTGCTCGTAAATACAGTCAAATACCTCCTTTTCAGTAAGGGTTACGGGGACACCAATGACAGCGATCCTAGGGCGGCGTTTAGAAGGTTCTTCTATTTTAAGGCCCAATGAAACCAGTTTTTCTGAGTTCTTGAGTTTATCAATATCGCCTTTTCGGTGCTTATCAGAACGCCTCCATTTTTCACTTTTTTCAGGCCACGGACATGAAGCTTAAGTGATTTTTTGGACAAGTGACTTGGTGTCGTCACTTGTTTGGGTCTTATCGCTAGGATGGATGGCGACTGATCTCAAATTAGCAGGACGGACGAAGTTATCGGTGCCTTTCTTCACCATGCTAGCATAAGAGGTATTTTCAGATGGACTTAACTTTGCCTCTACGACCTCTCTAAATTGCTGGAGAGAGTTCACGACGTTCTGATGAGCCTGTAGGTGCTGAATTGTGGAATGGGCTTGGATCGTTTTTGACTTCAAAGATTGGTATAAAACAGCCATCTGAGAAGTCCGACGACGCGAGACGCCGTCCGAAATATGACGGCGGTAGCGACGGCATACTACTGACAAGCTGTTCTTTTATATAAATCTGTCAAGTTATCTGTCAGAATTTGACGGTGCTAACTAGGGTCGCGGTCAAAAAACGATGCAAACATTCTAGTTTTAAAGCTAATCTTCTGATTCAAATTCACTCTACGAAATGTGTAACAATTTTGGTTTAAATTAAAGTATATTCTATCTATCTTGACTCTCAATTTTTATATTTCTGTGCTCTCAATAATACGGAGACAGACTTTAGATAAAAGATTGTTAATTATTTATTTATGCAAACTTCATGCACAAAGTTACAAAGGCATTTTCACCTTGGGCATTTTCAATCAACCAAGGATGGTGAAGAGTAATCATGGCAGATACATTGATTAAAGTGAAGTTAAATTATGAAAACTTTTCGTCTTTTCTACACCTTCCTACCTCTACCCTCACGCACGGCTACTCAATATAAATACGTACGTAAATGTGTTTAGAGAGCCGTCTCCGAAGGTGGTCCGTCGAGTGTCGTGTGAGTGTTGACCCATCCACTTTGGTGGGTAGGCTCAGTAGGTGCAGGTTAGCGCGGTAAGAGGTGGTGAATTGAGGGGGGACGGGGATGATTGGGAGTTAATTTTGAAGGTGTTTTGTGGACTTTTTGTGATTGGTCTGTTATGTACCTTGCTAGTTAATTTTGGACTAACGCGTAGAACATTTTTGTCCTACTAGAACCGCAAGCTCCTTCAAGAGCGACTCACCAGATTACCCGGCGCTTGAATTTAAATTGTACTGTGTTGCGGAGTAAGGCTGTCGAGGCCACCAGCGGAACCACTTCGAAAGGAGTTCATGGCAACAACCAATAGGCTTGAAGAAATCTAATTAGTCCAGTTAGATGGATTATCAAAAACTATTTGACCAGTTTTTTTCTTTTGTTACGTAAACGAAAATTGACGAAGATACGACGCTTTTAAAATTCTCAATACGTCACGCCGTGGTATAACTTTTAAATTGTTCTAACGTCACGAGCCCCCACTCCCGAGTTTGAATACGTTTTATCTTTTTCAATACTCATACTCACACTCAACAAAAAATGCGTGTCTATTATTATACTCTAGCTGACGGACTAAATAGATTTGCAATTTATTGATGGTGGAAACTGGTCTATTGCGGGACTAAATCAAACAGATGATTTGAGGGTATCAGTGTCGGGGGGTTTAGAAAGGTGAGATCATCCGCAGGCACTGGATGTTCGCTCTTCAAGGCTGTAATGAGAGATAAACCGGCCAAGTGCGAGTATTAAAAGCAGAAGTTGCGATTTACGATTTATGACGTATTAAAAAAAACTACTTACTAGATCTCGTCGAAACCAATTTTTGCTGATAGTTTACATAGTAGTGTACATCATATGTTTTTTAGTTTAATAATTCTCTTATTTTAGAAGTTACAGGGGGGCGGACACATTTTACCACTTTGGAAGTAGGTATCTCTTGCGCAAACTATTCAGTTTAGAAATAAATTATATTTTAGAAACCTCATTTTTGAAGACCTATCAATAAAAATAAATGTTGAGTTTCAGTTCTAAGTATGGACCCCCTTTATTGTTTTTTTCTATTTTTGTGTGAAAATCTTTATGCGGTTTACGGAATACATCTACTTACCAAATTTCAACAGCATAGTTCTTATAGTTTCGGAGAAAAGTGGCTGTGACATACGGATATGTACATTACATTATGGAATACAAATAAAGAATATGAATATAAATATGGATGGACAGACAGACAGACAGACAGACAGATAGACGGTCAGACATGACGAATCTATACGGGTTCCGTTTTTGCTATTTGGCTACGGAACCCTTATAGCTTGGCTGCTGTCCTAGTATCACCATCACTTTATTTCGATTCCACGTGTGAAAACAAGTATTTTTGAGAAATATTAATAAAAGTAAGTAAAACAACTGAAAAACGCTTGGCTGAACACTAAAGAAATGTTCAAATATTTGTCTTTAAGTCGCAGATATCCGGAAGGCATTCGCGCGACGGCCCAAGAGTCTCAAGCTAGCTATAGGAAACTCTCCCTCGCCTGTAGAGTAGACTAGACATGTACAGTTAGCTGCATGTCAGTAGTACGATTTTTCTATTGTTGTTTTTTAGGACGGGAAATCATCAAATGACATTTCCCGCTCTGGGCGAAGCAGAAGGGAGTGTCAGACTCTTACTGACTAAAACCCATCCGTGTTCCTCCTAGTGCCTTTTGCGTTCCAGGGGGGCTACACTCTAAGCCCGAAGTCCGCAGTTTCGGGCTTAGTTGCGGGCGTATTCTACTCCGTGTCACCTACGGACTTACGATTAGTCCCGAACCCGAACTAACAGTGAAAGACAACACGATTTCAAAGTAACTGTCTAATGTGTTGTTGTAACGTGTTGTCATTAATTCTTAGTGGTTAGGTGATACTCACTAGAATACGCCCGAAACTAAGCCCGAAACTACGGACTTCGGGCTTAGAGAGTAGCCCCTCTGGGCCGCGGTGACACTTTCGAACAAATTCCGCAACATGTCAGTAGCACCAAACAATTGACCTTCTTAAGTCTTTTTTGAAGGCCAATTGTGGTACTTAAAATGTTTGAATTCAAGGCAACGTTTAGTTATAAGCAACAGCACTAACACTACATATATAAAGCAAAGTCCTCCGCCGCGTCTGTTTGTCTGTCTGTTCGCGATAAACTAAAAACTACCGTACCGTTTTTCATGCTGTTTTCACCTATGGATAGAGTGGTTCTCAAGAAAGGTTTAGTATACAGGGTGTAAGGGACAGCCCTCCACAAATTAACAGGGTGCAATCAGCTCCTTATTTTGAATCATATTCCAGTGGAAATTTCCTCAGGATTTTTTTATTTTTTTTTTTCGATTTTTATTTTTTTGCTTTATTTTAATGTAAAGTTACATTATCTGTATGCAGAACTCCATTAATGTAAATAACACTGCTAAAATAAAAAAATAAAAAAAAAATAAAAAAAACTCAGGAACGACGCATGAAATCAGCTGTTAAAACGTAGCGCGGGCGCAGCTATCCTTTCGAAAGCTCGCTGCGCTGCCGTTCGCTGCGTGCGTTTTGCAGAGGTAGCGATACATTGCGAGTGAGGTAATTAAACAAATCAGTTTTATTGGATTCCCATAAAGTTCCTGAAATAATTTCATGTACCGGTCAACTTAGTACGATATACTGAAATCACCCTATCAGTTTGAGGAGGGCTGTCCCTTACACCCGTTATAATTTTTCAAGCGGGCGAAGCCTCGCGCATCAGCTAGTCAATGATATAAACATGTCAGAATATTGTGAAATTTTAAGTTCTTTTGACTGATCACATCACGGCCGTGATGCCAATACGAGAATAAATTTACGGTAACACGATATTTGACTGGTGTTAACGCGTTTCCAATAACTATTCATTAATTAAGATTTTTGATAGTAGTAAAATAAATGCGTTGCAAAATGTCAAAAGCACCTACAAAGTAAAGACGCACTCAAACTCAAAATATAAGTACATGCTGTTGTTTTAAACTTTCATGGTCACTAACATTAGAATCTATATCTATACTGTAATATTATAAAGCAGAAGAGTTTGTTTCTTTGTTTGTTTGGTTGAACGCGCTAATCTCGGGAACTACTGGTCCGATTTGAAAATTTCTTTCTGTGTTATACCGTATGTCTACGACATATATGCAATAATTGAAACCACAAGTAACACTTGTCCACAGAAGTATAAATAAATTGTTATAAATTTAAAAAAACCTAAATGAAAAAATTTAAGTTTTCAGACAAAATAAATATGAAAATAAATTTAGTAAAAGTAAATCACCCTATTTAGAAAACGTACCTTGACCTCGACTGACCTCGAGAAGTGCGGCAACAATGCTCGCGCGGCGGCGTTTTGATATATCTTTGGCAATTGCGATGAAATTCACTATGGTTATTTTTCACCCGTTCTTTTTTACTTCATGATAAGTTGATTACTGAACTAATCTAAATAAATTCTGTCATAGCACAAGATGGATTAAAACTTAAATTTTCTCATGTTCAAAATGTTCACCACGTTTTTGAATGCACAAGTGACATCGCCGAACAATGTTGTCCCGAACCTTGCCCAACAAATTTCGACCAGGATTCGAGTGTTTATTTCACCGTAAAAAATAAGTACCTAGGTATGTACAAATAAAATTAAAAACACAATTTACACACACAAAAGTCCAGTACCTACTCAGTGTCTATTTCACTGTAAGAAAATAATTACTAATACATACAAGTGAATAACAAAAATCACGTAAAACAATGCGTGTACTTAAGTACCTATCAAATCTTTGCGAAATGCACACACGCTATCCCGGAAGACTCGCGGTGAACTGACAAAACTTACATCCGTACTGGCAAAAAATAAAAGTCATAGGTAAATAGGGTAAACAATGTAATAATTATCTTTTATCGATACTTTTCTACAATTACTTATCTAATAAAGACTTAATACGCAATCAAGGCATTACAATACTAGTACTATTTTTAATAACCGTATTTAACAGTGAAGTGATAGTTAAATTTATTGGACTTTTAAAATAAATTTAAATTTTTGTACGTTTCGACTTACGAAACTACCGTAGGTACTACCTAGATAGTGAGTAATGTAGAAAACGGGTGAGTACGTTTTTTTAATAGGATGTTTCTTCCTAAAATGTAAACATTATTACATTATTTTTTATCTCTAAATCCACTCAATTATAGTTTTTAATCAGAATAGGTAGGTAGGTACATAGTGGTGCTATAATAATTCTAAACTAACCATGTCCATTAAAAATAGAACATCTTTTTTGCTAACCGGTCATTATTCTCTTCAAAAGACAATGAGAGAAAGCTGATAATATTGTCGATAACTGTGTCCAACCCTACGCGTCGAGCGCGCGCGCAACCCGCTCCCCGCGCCCCTCCTCGCCAAAAGCCGAAGGCCTTTGAAAAAGCCGACACACGCGTGCCGCGTCTTTTTGTACTAAGCCGACAAACGAACCGCAGAGCGTAGCAACGTCGGTTTTCAATGTTCAAGGATTCAAGTTCATTGTACTATTAACCTACTGTTGCAATTCTACAGAGTGTTCAAATTTGCTTTAAATTAAAACTCGACTTTTTGACAAAACTACTGGACCGATTTCGTTAATTTTTTGTATAGCGTTATCAAATACCATAACTAGTATGTGGTTTCAAGGATTGCATATATGTCGTAGACATACTGTATAGCCCATTAATCGAGGAAGGCTATATATCATCACGCTAAGACAAATAGGAGCGGATCAGTAATGGAAAATGTGACGCAGACGACGTTGCGCTGGTCAGCTTAGAATAGAATAGAATAGAATAGAATAGAATAGAATAGAATAGAATAGAATAGAATAGAATAGAATAGAATAGAATAGAATAGAATAGAATAGAATAGAATAGAATAGAATAGAATAGAATAGAATAGAATAGAATAGAATAGAATAGAATAGAATTTAAATTTGTGAGTTTCCGATATTTCGGCACTGTTGCAAGCGCCATGATAACGGAGTGACATGGTGCATAAAAAGGTACATGGTAGCAATCCCGATATGAACAATTCTACATGCAGTTGACTGTACAG
Organism: Ceramica pisi; assembly: GCA_963859965.1. NCBI lineage: Eukaryota > Metazoa > Arthropoda > Insecta > Lepidoptera > Noctuidae > Ceramica > Ceramica pisi. Next base: position 6,429,590 of record OY982555.1, read on the forward strand.
CGCTACGCTTGACGGTCGTTCAAGGGTTTACATTTTATCCGAGTACGTGACGAAAATGGACGAAAGTGTAGAAGTGCTATCATAACATCACGCCAGTTTACCCAAAAGGGCTTGGCAGCTTAGAGCAATCCAGCAAATCCAACTATTACCAATTAAGGCCGTACCCTGACCAAATAACCTTGAGCATTTTTTCCTCAATAACAGCGCTAGAGATACAATAGCGAATACGCTCAGAATGTTGAATAAAATCGTTATAAAATCTAATTTTGGTCATTTGAAAAAAATACTTCTACCAAAATGGTCATAATTAAATTGCTTATCTATAACTGTAAGTACAAAATCAAAATAATCGTTAGTTTTCGAGAAGATGCATGTTTTCTGTAATTTTTTCTCTTTTCTGTGGTTTCGTTGTGAGGAGATTGCTTAAACATAATACTTAGTAATAAAAACTCAGACCAATAAAAAAGTATAGACAGACCATTGCGCTCAAAAAGTGAGGCACGTAATATGAAGACGATTCGGCAATATGAAGACGGCCGCGCGGTAGTCTGCCGCGAGTGAGCGAGTGCGCGAGACGTAATTTTGGTGAAATAATAATTGCGAAATTATACCGTCCTGCGTCATAAACTGCTGCAAAAACAATTCATGTTTACAGATAAAGTCTTCTGGGATTACTTTTCATAAGTAAGTATCCGATTTGATGTGTAATTTAAACAAAATCGTAAAATGTTGATCATCATTTCTCGGAACACGAATTCTAGACGCCATTGTGTCAGTGTTAAAGTTAAGAACATTATCTTTTCCCAAAAGTAAGGAAAGTTGTAATTTTTTACGGAGACTACAACTAAGTGTGTTTTAGGAAATTTCGTTATTGCACATTTAGTTTTGGAGTATATTAGGTAGGTACTCATGTTATTATGCATGATACGTAAGTATTTATAAAATTAACTTGTTAAATATTAAAATAATAGTTATGTTTGTTATGATATTTTATAGGTTTACAGCTGACTAAACGCCAGACATATAAAAAACTGACACAACATAAGGGGCATTAGTTATTTAAATTTACGTAAATTTTGTAAAATTAATTATTGATGTTAATATTAAAATAAATGGCTCTCATTAAACTTAATTATCTTTCATTTCATGCAACCAATACAAATAAAACACAATACTACATAATAATAAATAAATAAATAATAAAACTTCACTAAAGTATATCTCATATAATTATGATATATATATATTGATATTATCTAATATATGTAATAAATAAATAAATAAATAATAAAACTTCACTAAAATATATCTCTCGCACTTGGGAGTCGCAGCACAACGCTTGCAACATTTTTCTCTAGCACACATGCGCAAATCTACGATATCTTACACCGAGTTACACACACGAAGCCGAGACTTGACCTCACTTATTTCGTCGCGATTGTTTACGACGGCTCCGTCTATACTTTTTTATTGGTCTGAGAATAAAAAATAAAATCTACCATTTTGAAGCCAAGATAATCTATATCTATTCTATACATATAATAAAACTGTAGAAAAGTGGTTTTTTTACATGAAAAAAAAAATCCAAAAAAAATAGCTAGGGTGTTAAAGAACAACCAATAGAACCCAGTTCCAGCATTTTGAGAATTTGTGTCTGTTTGTCTGTTTATTTGTTCGGGCATCACGTAAAATCTGCGAAAGCAATGTTGATAACTTTTACACACAAGGATTGAACGTAACTTGGAGTAACATTTAGTTTTTGTTTCAATGCAATCGGTTTAGTCTATCAAAAGATATTTGAATTTAAAGTTTTCCAGAAAAAAAATTAGGGTTATGTGCACTTAGTCTCATTATTACTTCACGTAACTTTTATACATATAACAATAATCTGTGCGTAAATAATTGTAGTAATATAAAGTTTTTTGTTTCATCGTAATCAGTTCATACCTTATAATAAAAAATGACTGCGTGCAGTATTCGATAGATGGCGTTGGCGTGTAACGTCAATTTTCTGAATGATGTTCCTTGAAAGAATTACCTTTGCCCATGTCTGCATTTGAGTCAAATTGATTTATCTATTTTTCATCTATGCTAATCTATTAGATAAATTAGAAGAGTTTGTTTGTTTGTTTGTTTGGTTGGTTGAACGCCCTAATGTCAGGAACTACTGGTCCGATTTGATCAATTCTTTCAGTGTTATATAGCCCATTTATCGAGAAAGGTTATAGGCTATAATATATTATCACGCTAAGACAAACAGGAGCGGAGCAATAATGGAAAATGTGACGCAGACGAAGTTGCGCGGGTCAGCTAGTGTAGAAATATAATGTATTTTTTATTAGTCGATATTTCTTTTGGATAAAGAGTAGATAGCTCCAAAAACTGCACAAAAAACGGCTAGCGCTGCGTTTTGCTCGGGAACGCGCCTAAAGTCCGATGCAGAAGGAGCTTATTGCAACATAACAAATGGTCGATATTCAAGTTTCAGTAACACTTGCGTGGTCGATCCGTGGATGGGTGACCAGTACCTACAGGTGACCACTGACCATCTTATATACCGAGTTTCCACCGTGCCTTGAAAAGCACGTTAAACCGTTGTTGGTCCTGGTCTTTAAAAGATCGTTGACTGTCAAAAACCAGAAAATCTGACACGTCTTTCCAAAGGGCATTGTGATACCCATCTCTTCAAAGTTAGAGTGAATAGGCTTCGTTTGGGTAAGTTTCCCGTACGCGGTGGACATCCCAACCCCACGCACAAAACGTTTTGGGAACACATCCATAGTGCGCACAGCAAAGGAGTGGAATTCCCTGCCGGAGTCTGTGTTTCCTGATAGCTACAACCTGGGAATCTTTAAGTCAAGTGTGAATATGTTACTTCTAGGCAAGCGTACTCCATCTGAAACCGCATCATCTTACCATCAGGTGAGATAATGGTCAAACGCATGCCTATCAAAAATAAAAAAGGTCACTCCATCCTCGCCTTTGTCTCTGTCACCTCTGACGAATAGAGACTTCTAACCTAGAGTAGAGTCAATAGCAAACCCATCTAAAGTACAAAAAATAAAATTAAAGACATGTATTTTCAAACAAACTTCAATAAACTGAATACTTAGGCCAATTAGTAAGTTTCAAATATGGACAGTTCTACCGTGGTCCTACGATAAACTAATTTAATGACAACGAAAAAAATCGTGTGAAAACGTCTGTTTAAACATTCAGGCAAGTTACCACCTTGTTGAGCTGTAATTCAATTTGTCCACTGTTGAACATACTGACAAGCAGGGCTGGGCAAAATACATGCTTTGCATTGAAATACAAATTACAAAATACTGTATCGCAAGTAATTAAAATACGAAATACAAAATATCTTTTAGTAAGGTGTTTGAAATATAAAATACAAAATACAGTATTTTAACTATTTTTAATTGAAATACAAATTACAAAATACAAAATAAGTCTATATATCTATCTATCTAGACCAGGGGGCAGAGTCTGCTATTGCAATTGTGTTGGAATGGTGGATCATTGATTTCTAGGGTTCCGTAGCCAAAGGGCAAAAAACGGAACCCTTATAGATTCGTCATGTTTGTCTGTCTGTTTATCCGTCCGTATGTCACAGCCATTTTTTTCCGAAACTATAAGAACTATGCTGTCGAAACTTAGGAAGTAGATGTATTTTGTGAACCGCATTAAGATTTTCACACAAAATTAGAAAAAAAAAAAACAATAAATTTTGGGGGTCCTGATACTTAGAACTGAATCTCAATTTTTTTTTTTTCATCAAACCCAAACTTGTGGGGTATCTATGGATAGGTCTTAAAAAATGATATAAGAAAATATTTTTTTTTTCTAAACTGAGTAGTACAGCTATGTACCTAAACTTCCACCGAAAATTGGTTTGAACGAGATCTAGTAAGTAGTTTTTTTTTAATACGTCATAAATCGTAAACCGCAACTTTTGCTTATAATATATACCTACAGGTTTGTATGAAACCCTCGGTGCGCGAGTCCGACTCGCACTTGGCTGGTTTTTTGCGTTTTGTTGTTGCTTTTTCATCATTACACTCTCGCGGTCTCGCCTCGCACTCACACTCACGATCGCTAAAATGATGGTGAAATGTATTTTATTGTTAAAATGTATTTTGAAGCCTCATGTATTTGAAATACTAATTACAAAATACCTCGGCATCAGGTATTTGAAATACGAATTACAAATTACATTTAAAGAAGTAATTGAAATACAAATACCAAATACGTATTTGTATTTCAATTACGTATTTTAATTACAAGTAATTCAAATACTGCCCAACCCTGCTGACAAGTAAATAACTAATACTTCGGAGAGTGTGGCCAAAAACTCCACGACATTATCAGATCGGCCACCTTCTACCATCGGACATCCAGACGCACTGCAACTTACCATACCTACCTTATTGCTATTTCACCAATTCGCACTTCCAAGCGTCTTTCACAACCCGCACGGCAAAGGAGTGGAACCCTCTGCCTGCATCTGTGTTTTAGAAAAAAAATGAAAACCGGCCAAGTGCGTGTCGGATTCGTACACGAAAGGTTCCGTATCATAAACCGAAAAACACGTTTTTTGTATGGGAACCCCCTTTAGTTTTTTTAAAACGTTTTAGGAATGTTTACCACTGTGCGTGGAGTGGAATTCCCGGCCTGAGTCTGTGTTTCCTGATGGCTATAACCTGTGAGTCTTTAAGTCTTGAGTGAATCATTGAAAGTCATTGTTTACCATCAGGCGAGATAGTGGTCAAACGCGTGCATATATTACCTTATAGTAGTTAGTATAGTTTGCTTTTCGAGTTTTGTTCTTACTTTCGTACAGTAGAGATTTGTATTAAGGTGGATGCTTCAGGGTAGCCCGCGAAATTCAAATAATTTTATGTTTTTTGCAATTTGCAGGTCATTGTGAAGCTGTATGTAGAACAAAATACAATTCGCGATCATAAAGAGCATTTATCTAAAGGATTATAACCATTTGAATCATCAATATAATCCTCTAAGTTCATATAACTCGATTGAATGTGATTTTGTGAAAAAGTCATTCAATCGAGTTGTATGAACTTAGAGGGTTATATTGATAATTAAAATGGGTATAATTCTATAGATAAATATGCGTTACGGCCGCGAATCATATTTTATTTAACATACAGCTTCACACTGACCGGCAAATTGCAAAAAACATCAAAATATTTGAATTTCGCGGGCTACCCTGGCGCTTCCACCTTAAAACGATGAGTTCATCAGATTCAGTTATGGAGTTTTCTTTGGCTAATTCGTGTTTTATTTTTATTTTCCTTTTATTCGTAGAAAAGCACAGTGCTTACCTCGGATGAAAGATTTAGTTAGTCTCTCGAACTATTGACGCTATCTCGGGAATAAATAAGTTAATTTCAAACCCAGGGTACTAACACTGCCTGCCGGAGTCGCGGGATTATTCGCAAGAGACACCGTGGCTCCGGAACACAAAGGGCAATGAAGGAACATGGATGGGTTTTAGTCAGTAGAAGTCTGACACTCCCTCCAGCTACACCCAGAGCGGGAGGAGTCATTGGATGATTTCCCATCCCTAAAAAAAAAAAAAGGTACTAACACTAGAATTTAAGTAAAAATTGTTACTAACCCTAACTAGACTCCGGTCTGAAATAAAATTATTGTATTTTATTCTAACGTCCTATTTATCAGCAATAACGATCATTGCCGAAAATTTCAATATCCACTCCCTAGAAAAAGTATTCCCAAAACCTTTGATACTCAGTAAATCATTATATCAGTGAAAGAATTACCTAGTCGTAATCGCATTAGCACTTATAGAAAAACACACAATTTTTTGTTTTATGTTACTTATTAAGGTTGATGACTGATAGTCACTTTGTCTCTATAAGCACTCTCTTTTTAAGGGTTTAATAATAGTTGCTATTTTGCTCTATAAGCAATTGCGTTATTACTTCCCCCTTTTTATTATCCATTAATAACAATACCTATTACTATTACTTACCCCTGAAACAAAACAATTATGAAAGTTGTTAGGTAGGCACTATTAACGCAAATCGGTGCATGTTAAACTCCCATATAAAAGGGGGTGAATTAATCATTGTTAAAACCGCTATAGTGGGAATTCCCCTGTTCTAAGTAATTTCCTCCACTAAGTCTACTTCTTATCTTTTCTTAAATTGACAATAGCTTGGTATTTATTGATGGCTCATTTAAATTAAGTCGTTTTAAATTAAGTCGTTTTAAATTAAGTCGTTTTAAACTTTCATTTGTTTTTTTTTTTTTTTTTTACTTGTTATGGGTTTGCTCTTGACTCTAGTCTTGGTTAGAGATGACAGAGACAAAGTCTACGATGGAGCGAGCTTACCCAGAAGTAGCCTGTTCACTCTAACTTTGAAAAGATTAGGGTTGTAAGCATTCGGAAACACAGACGCAGGCAAAGAGTTCCACTCCTTTGCTGTGCGCATTATGAAAGACGCTGGGAAACGCTTAGTGCGAGTTGGTGGAATAGCAACAAGGTAGGGATGGCAAGCTGCAGTGCGTCTGGATGTCCGATGGTAGAAGGGGGCTGGTTGGATGAGGTCGTGGAGTTCCTGGGAACACTCTCCGAAGTACATTCTGTAGAAGACCGACAAGCAGGCAACCTTGCGGCGATGAGCCAAGCTGTGTAGCTTGGCATCCACCAGTTTTACGTCACCAATGAGCCTCTTAGCTCTGCGTTCCACCGAGTCAAGCGCGGCAAGCTGATACGTAGCTGAGCCATCCCAAAGGTGGCTGCAATACTCCATGCAGGATCGGACTTGTGCTTTATAAAGAGTTAAAAGCTGCTCAGGCTTGAAGTATCGCTTCACCCTATTTAGGATGCCCAGCTTTTTGGCCGCAGTTTGGGCTTTGCACTCAATGGTGGCGCCGAAGTTGATGGTCATGGTCACTAACATTAGAATCTATACTAATATTATAAAGCAGAATAGTTTGTTTGTTTTATTGGTTGAACGCGCTAATCTCAGGAACTGGTCCGATTTGAAAAATTATTTCATTGTTAGATAGCCCATTTATCGAGGAAGGTTATAGGCTATATATCATCACGCTAAGACAAATAGGAGCGGAGCAATAATGGAAAATGTGGCGCAGACGAAGTTGTGCGGGTCAGCCTGTAGTCAATAACGGGTTTGCTACCATGTACGTTTTCCGTGATCATGGCGGGCGCTTGCAACAGTGCCGAAATATCGGTAACTCGCAAATAAAAAGGTACATGGTAGCAATCCTGTTATTAACTATTCTCAAATATGTCGTTTTGACCGATTCGGTTGCAGACTGTTTTCGGCGATTCAGCCGTGTCGCTGAATTGTTCAAACACACCACTGTTCTTCACTTTCAATCCGGTAAACCGACATCTTAATCTTAAACGAATACGGTCGTCATATTCGGTGACCGACTTAATATAAACAGCCCAATTGAATTAACCAGTTCGGTTAAACCGTTTGCGGTCTCCGCATTCGCGATCAACTTATTTTAAACGAATGACGTAAACCCTGAGTTTTCAGCTGCCATGGCGACTGAACACTGAACTTAGTAGATTCGATTACAAAAAGATGTGAACCATGATAAAGTGCCTCGTAAAAGAAAAAAGAAACTAGGTAAGTGCGAGTCGGACTCGCGCACGAAGGGTTCCGTACCCTATAAAACAGCAAAATAATTACGTTTGTTGTGTGGACCCCCTTTTTAGTATTTTTATTATAGCGGCAACAGAATACATCGTCTATGAAAAGTTTAATTTGTTTTTTTTTCCTAACTATTTATCTTCATGGTTCATGAGACACATCCTGGTGACTGACCGGCTGCAAACGAACAGACAGCTAAGTCGAGTAATGAGGTCCCGTTTTACCCTTAGGTTACGGAACCCTAAGAACAATACCTACGTAAGCCGTAACTCATTCTTCCGGCAGTAATGTTTGCTCACATCAGAGCTGGTGGTCTATCAGGGAACCACGCAACTTTGTCGTGTCGAGATTAGCTTGTAATAGTGACGATAAGGTTTCACGGAGCGTTCGGTAAACGCCTGTCAAAACACGCATATGGGTAACATGATGCTTTGGGTACAGGGTGGGGTGAAAACGTAAAAGAAACAAAAAACGTCTTCTACACTTACAAATTTAAAGAAGTAAAGTTGTAAGTTAGTGAGTTTGTATGTAGGAAGTAATCTCTGAAACTACTGAACCGATTTTGAAATTGTTTTCAACAGTAGAAAGCAACATTCATTCATTCATTCATTCATAAGACAACTTTTGGTCCACAGAAGCTGTTATTATTACTTAATACTATATGTTAGTAACTATAAAATTTCAAAATACAATATGAAGGGCCAGGGATAAAAATAAAGTTAGTGTAGTAGTAAAATCGATAATAATAAGCTGGCGTTATTAATAGTTAATGAATTAAATTAAATATTACTTTATTCTTGAGTGACAACGCTATATTTTATTTTCCAATAACAGACTGAAGCGCAGGCAGTGTTTGTTTAAAATATTTTATGTGATGAAAGTTTTGCTATCAAAGTCATTTCAAATATGTTTTTTTTTTCATCTTTATTTTATATGTAAATACAAATTGAATATAAAATATGAAAGAAATATAAAATAAAAATTTTAAGTCTAGTCAAGAGCAAATGCTCTTGATTTATAAATAAAAGACGTTTGGATACGCTTAGTGCAAATTCGTGGAATAGCAACAATGGTTAAAAAAAGTAAAGGAAAAATACTCCCAAGCCAGAAAATACTGCCAATGCTGACTACTGAACAAACATGTCCTTGGAATTTAATCCCAGTGTCTTGGGGTCGTCCACTGCTGGACAGAACCACGTCCCGCCACAGAAACTGGTCCTGTGCCATCGGTACCATAGCTGTATCCATCGGTTACCTGTAACCCTCACCAGGTCATCCGTCTACCTTGAGGAAGGCTGCGCCTACGCTGCGTCTTCCGGTAAAAAATACAAAATACATTTTATTTGATGGGTAAAGTTTCCTTGTGACTCTAGTCTATGTCAGAGATAACAGGGACAAAGTCTACGATGGAGCGAGCTTACCCAGAAGGGGCCTGTTCATTCAAACTTTGAAGAGATTACTCCATAAACGATTTCTGACTAAATACATCATGGGTTTTTAACCGACTTCCCAAAAAGGAGGAGGTTATCAATTCGGTTGTATGTTTTTTTTTTTTTTTTTTTTTTTTTTAAGGTTTGTTACCTCATAACTCCGACAATTATGAACCGATTTGAAAAATTCTTGTTTTATCTGAAAGGATATACTTGCAGATTGGTCCCATTTAAATTTTATGAAAATCGGTTACGAACTTTGGATTTTAAATCGAAATAGCTGGAATTCGTGTACTTGGATGATATTTTTATGTCATCCAAGTAATCGAAATTGCGTATTTTGCTTTTCTGCGATTTTGCAGTGGTGTTGTTAGGTGTGGAGCCACTAAAAAGTGAAAAATAAAAAAACTTTTTACAAAAAAATAGAACCGACTTCCAAAAAAAAAACACTACAAAGTAAAAAATTACTTTCATTTCGGAAATCGGTGTCAAAATACGAAGAAACTTACAAAAACACCGACTTCCGAAATGAAAGTTATTTTTTACTTTGTAGTGTTTTTTTTTTGGAAGTCGGTTCTATTTTTTTGTAAAAAGTTTTTTTTTTAATTAGTACGATTTGCTGCAGCATCCCATAGTCTGGATTTTTGTCCATTTAATTTCAATATGTACTTGGTTCATTAAGTAAAAGATTTAAATTTTAATAAAATGTGTTTGCATTAAAATTTAAAATAAGTTACGCAGAGTGAACCTTTTTTAGCCTTTCACAGTCTTTCTGTCTTTTTGCAGTGTTAGTTTTAAATCACTTAAGTATATACAAATATTTACATTATTACATTTTGTGTTTTTTCCTGAGCGAGTTCCAAATAAACATTCGTTATATCTTTCTTTCTTACAAAATATCATGTCTGCTTTTCTGCCCAAAAAATGTAAAAAAAATGCTTCGATTATTTTGCACAGCCTGTATGAAAAGAATGTGCCGGTTACACCACGTATCCTGTGGGCTGAGCAAGACGCCACCGCTTACTTAGTGTGGAGAAGGCTTCTACAGAAAAAAAAAAACTATACCAATATCAACACTTTTGGAAGCGTTTTAACTTGCATGATCGGCGTTACATTATAGGAGACTTTTATTATGCACCGTAGAAACATTATGTAACATCGCGGACTTTTGCGGCGAACCCACGCGGCGTTGACAATCCATCTCGTGTTGCATATTCGAAACTTTAATATTAAGAATACACTTCTTTGCTGCCACTTTTTCTTTCTGTGCTGCCTCTCGGAAAGCGTGTTCCATTTAGCCTGGTGTCTGAAAATAAAATATACCATTATTTACACAATCCTTCTCCACACTAACCGTACTAAACCATCGCGTGTACGTACTTATGGCTTCGCGAGTACCTACGCCGGTACTAAAGAGTCGAAACAAGCAGTGACGAGCTAACATCGGTATCTTAGATCTACTTACGAATTTACGGATTATTAACGACTCGTAGTAGGATATTGGACTCTTATCTAGGGTAGAAGGAGCTCGTGGCTAAACATTAACAGCCACACAGATCGATCTTCCAGGTTAAGCAACGCTTGCCGAGGTTGGTCTGTGGATGGGTGCCCATATTAACATACCGAGTTTCCTCTGTGCCTCGAAAAGCACGTTAAGCTGTTGGTGATTGTAGATCTTAGGGAGTCGTTACGTATTGTCAGAAGCCAGAAAATCTGACACCAATCTTGCCAATGAGTAACGTGTTACCCAGTTAATGGGTTGTGGAGGTCTGGTAAGCAGCCGCTCCACGTAAAATACTGGTATTCAGCTGAATCCGATTTGACTGGAAGCCAACCCCAATATAGTTGGGAAAAGGCTAGGCAGATGATGAATGATACGTCTTCGGTAGTAGGATATTGGACTCTTAATCGCTTGTTTTGGTATTGTTATGTGAAGATGAGAGATGAAACGCATTTAAATAGGTGTAGGTCTATTCTATTCTATACTAGCTGTCCGCCGCGGCTTCGCTCCCGTCAATTAAGTATTCATTGCACTGTATATCGAGTTTTCATTGTTTTTATGATGTATTCTGCTATTCGGGTCGGGGACAAATCCAACGAATCAATAACCATGAAAATTGGTTTAGCAGATCTTGAGTTATAAGTGTTGTAACAAACCCGTCTTCGTTTTATATATATATAAAGAAGATAGATTTTTAGGTGGCAAGTAAAGCCGATATCGACTATTCTGCCAATGTCTAAAGTGAATTGACAAAACAAGTGTGTATCGTATTTGACCGGTAACAGGAGGTTATATTCTTCGATTAGTTGGTAGGTACAGTAGAAACAGAAAAATATGTCATATTGTCATTTTTCTGTACAAAAGCTGTCAACGGCCATTTTTATACCTCGGGTAAAAGGATTCTGATTCTTCCAACTCCAGATAACTTTTATTCGTGGAATAAATTTAACGTTTGACAGTTTTTGTATGGAAGAACTGTCAAAAATTCAAAATTATTCCTCCGATAAAGTTAATGCCACAAATTTTATCTAAACCAGAAACGGGATCTCAGTCTGGGGAGCTAAAACGGCCACTTTATGAGAATCACATTAGAATCATAATATGAATCATACAACAACCTGTTAAAATTTCATTATCATCTTTATCGCTAACGCATAAGGTTTATGGTTGATTGGGCAAATTTGACAGTGACGGGTAGCGGATGTGCTTTCTGATTCTGCTAAAGTGACCTTTTTATGCCACCTGATATACTAGAGCGGTATAACTGTATAATTCAAATTAAGTTACTTTATAATTACCTTAGTTAATTATTAAGGTAACCGTGTTTAAATACCTGTCGGTCACTATGGACTTAACACTTCATCGGCATTAAATAATGTTTTGACTCATAAAACAAATTATATGAACGCAAAATAAAACTCGCACGTCGTGCCAAGGACCAATTACTGATAAAAAAATATTTTAAAACAAACATGTGAGAAACCATCATCATTTCAATTATCAACTTTAAAGGGAAAGTCACAAAGTCGAGGATTGAGTGAATTGAAGTGCGAATTAATATTTTTTAGTCTTGCTACATCAAAAAACACGTATGCAACAATTTCGCACAATTAAACTTGAGAATAAAAACTTCCAACACAACCAGTTTTTATTTACCGTCGATAAACTTGCCATCTTACAAAAACATACAAAATTCAACCTTATTCCGAAGCCATAAGTGCTGACACAAAATCAGAATAATTATACAAGGTTTATTTTATTGTGGCAAGTGTGTGGTGCAGAAAAGCGTAAGAAATTTGTCCTCCGAACGTTTTTGCTTTATCTTTATTTTAGTTTTTTATTTTGCGCTGGCAACTGTTAACGCAAAAAGATTTTGACATTGTTTCGGAACGCTCGCACGATTTGGGCGCCAATTAATTTTTCGATAAACACAGAGTGCTTTTGGGACAGAGGCTTTTTGTTAAATGAGATGTCCTCAACCATTATAAAATTATATTAATTGTACTAAAAGTCACATAGAAAAATATTATTTAATAAAAATCACCTACTTACCATGTGATAGAAAAAAAAGTAGTTTAGAATTATTATCGAAGTAATAGGTACGATTTTGGGGTTTTTCTACAACAGAGTAGGTAGTTTTTTGTTAAATACCAAGCGAGCCCACGAAATATCTATCCTCACCTTATTAAGAAATTCATTTCTTTATTTTTTTTTATCTTACACTAGCATATCTTATTTCTATCGCAAGTTCTTAATTTAATGGATTGAAACGTTAAACAAACAAAAATTGTTTTAGCAAAACACACCTCTGGAAGATTTTCAGTCATTATCAACAATATTTATTTGTTCAAGACTGAAACTTAATTACAGTTATTGTATCTAATAGGACTTATAAGTTATAAAACATGTGCAACTGGGCTTAAACTAGGAGGATTCCTGTGCCATAAGTATAGAGTTGATAAGGTTTCATGTTAGCTATTAACGATTACTTGACAGTTGACAAAGTAAATTACCTCGGGTTGATTGGCTCTTAGCCAATCAGATATTACCAATTCGGAAAGCTTAGAGCCGTTTGCACACCCAGGTAGGCCGCCGCAAGCACAGCTTGGCGAATTTCATAGACCCGTTGGATATTCAATGAGAGAACAAGGTGACTCGGGCTCCCCAGCCCCTGTTCAGAACACGAGCCACATGTGAGGGTAAACCAAGTACCGATACAGCTGTAATTTGGTGGATTTAATTAATGCCACCATGAGGAGCTCGTGGCTAAATAATAACAGCCACACGGGTCGATCTTCAAGGTTAAGCAACGCTTGCCAAGAGTGGGCTGTGATCGGGTGAACATCTGATATGTCAAGTTTCTTCCGTGCCTCGGAAAGCACATTAAGCCGTTGGTCTCGGCTGTCATTTGTAGATCGTTGGCAGTCGGATTGTCAAAAGCCAGTAAATCTGACTCCAGTCTTGCCAAGAAATCCGTGTTACCCAGTTAATGGGTTGTGGAGGTCTGGTAGGCAGCCGCTCCACGTAAAATTCTGGAATTCAGCTGAATCCAGTTTGACTGGAAGCCGACCCCAAATGCTAGGCAGATGATGATGATGAATGCCACCGATGCTGCAATTAACGTGGCCACCTACTGAGCTATCTAGGGAGTTGACCATTGGACTGGACGCAAAGGCTGCGCCGATCTCCCAGTCCCCCTCCACTCAGACGATGCGGGAATGTCGCTAGGTTGATTTAGTGGGTAAACCAGGCCAGCCCAGGGAGTCCCATATAACCCCCCATTCCCCCGAATGGGAGGGTATGTGTAATGCATTTTCTCCCAGCACAAACAAAAACAAAAGGAGTTGACCATCGACTCGAATAGAAGGTGAGCAATTTCGTTTCTGTGATGCAAAAAGTCTCTACCATCACATTGCTCTGTAAAAAATTCTGTGCGGCCATTTTAAAAATGCGCCGCGCTCTCATAGTGGCTTCGTTTAGAAACACCGATCCGAATCGTCAGGTGATAAATTATTAAAAATATCTTATTAATCACCAGATATCAATCGTTTACGTTTAATTGGCGATTATTTAGTTAACTTGCTTCACTAAAGATTGTTATCGAGAACAAAATTTATTCGTAAATTAAGTCTAAGTGAAACCCTTTACTTATAAGTTTGAATGTGTGTATGTTTGTTCATCAATCACGTGGCAACGGCTGAACGGATTTTGATAAAACTTTGCACACAGGTAAATTATTTCCTGAATGCCAATATTTTTGCTTACCTATGCATTATTGCTTAATTACCAATTTTAAGCAACATTCGCATATCAGTCGCAATATTTCAAAAACGTATGGACATTGAGGCTTTTTTGACAGTTTGTGAATGCGAGCGTTGATTAAAAATTAGTAGATTTGGCTCACTTATATTATTATTCCGTCTACCCGAGGTCGGTTTCCCGTCTACCCGGATATAGCGCCATATTTTTCATATATACCAAACTATGTGAGTGACCCCCAAAACCCAGCAACTAGGTAACTTGGCAAGACTGGTGTCAGATTTTCTGGCTTCTGACTATCCGTAACGACTATTGAACTTCTTCATATGACGGACGTATCTAAATGCTTAACGAGCTTTCCAGGGCATGGAGGAGTCTCGGTTTAATATGGATATTCACCCATCCAAGGACCAACCTCGGCAAGCGTCGCTTAACCTCTAATATTCACCCAAGCGGACGTTACATATAGCCACGAACTCCTCATAGCTACTTTTTAACCGACTTCCAAAAAAAGAGGAGGTTCTCAATTCGTTATTTTTTATGTGAGCACATAAGCTACAACAATCTGTCAAATTTGTTTAATAGATTTTCAACTTTATCGCTGAGTCATTAGGTTCAAGGTTGATTGGGAAATTTTGACAGTTTCGGGTTGCTGGCGACTGTACTCCGAGGTTTCTGATCCGTGTTGTGTGCCTAAGTTTGATATACTGAATAATCAGTAGTTTTATTTTTATGAGCACTTTTGCTTTTTTCAATTACTGCGTAGACAAAGACGTCGTCCTAGTCATCATCATCTGCCTAGCCTTTTCCCAACTATATTGGGGTCGGCTTCCAGTCAAACCGGGTTCAGCTGAATACCAGTATTTTACGTGGAGCGGCTGCCTACCAGACCTCCACAACCCATTAACTGGGTAACACGGTAGGCTCCTTGGCAAGACTGGTGTCAGATTTTCTGGCTTCTGACTATCCGTATCGACAGCCAAAGATCTCCAAATGACAGCCGGGACGGAGGAAGTTAAGATGGTCACCCATCCACAGACCAACCTCAGCAAGCGTTGCTTAACCTTGAAGACCGACCTGTGCGGCTGTTATTATTTAGCCACGAGCTCCACAAAGACGTCGTCCAAGTGTCACCAATTAAAAGTGAAAAAATATTTTTTTTACAAAAAAAAAAACGAAGGTACGAAACAAAAAACCCTTTCTTCCGAAATTAATGTTATTTTATTACTTTGTCGTATTTTTTTTTTATGAAATCGGCTATTATTTTTTGTTATCTCAGTGGTTCGCTCCACTGGGATAATCTTCGACAGAACACGAGCAAAGTCGCTGCTAAAAGTTAGTTAAATAAAGGGTTACTGATTCATCAGTTTGAGTTGAATAATTTTCGTTCGCCTAATTACTACATGGTTAGCTTTTAGTGTTATTTTCTTGGAATTAAGTAAATTAATTGCATGTTCCTTCACGCTTTAGCTTTCTGAGTATTTTCGCACGCGAAAAGGAACATTTTGGGGCTACTAGCAATCAATCGGACTCTGAATGCATTTGGAATTATTTTGGTAGTTATGCATGAGATATTCAGTGCTACTGATTTAACTGCCGCGTTGGTTGCGTAGTTGTAAGTGCGATTGTGGAGCGTGGGATCCAGGGTTCGATTCCCGAGAGGGGAAGTAGGGATTATTCGGGGTTTGCTGTTAAGGATTTTTAGTAGCAACTCGAAAAGCCTCTAGATGGACGAAGTGCCATTTCTATTAGCGACACAGTTGGTGCACTGGTTTAGTGATCGGCTGCTGCGCCGCGTATCGTGGGTTCGAAAAATATTTGTATGGCCTTTAAATATATAACTATCTGTAGATAGTTGTTCCGGGTCTGACTGTTTGTGTATGTGACTTTGTATGTTTGTAAATACCTGCAGGATACAGGAGAAATTCTTAGTGTAGGGCAACGTTTAAAAAAATAGCGATGATGTTGATTGTATAATTGTCTACATGCCGAAATATGAGGGACAGGTCCCGTTAAGTTTCGATGGTGTTTTAACAATCATCTTCGCCATCTTATACTACCGACGGAATTTCACTTGTCTGAAGCCTCTTTTTTTTAAGGATGGGAAATCATCAAATGACTCCTCCCGCTCTGGGTAAACCAGGAGGGAATGTCAGACACCTACTGACTAAAACCCATCCGTGTTCCTCCTAATGCCGTTTGCGTTCCAGGGCCGCGGTGACTCTTTCGAACAGATTCATAGCGGGCCCCATCTGCTTTGCTGACAACTCTTTGAGCCCTCTTTCAACCCGGGTCTGATTCTGATCACATGGCGAGCCACCCAATGCTCGCCGTCCGCAGGCCCACGCCTACGGTGGCCGGGAATCGCCCTGCGACTCCCGACGCCCGGGGCGTCTTCTTCTGGTTGTCTAAAGCCTCTGCGGGTCTAAAAATACCACTTTAGCAGAATCAGAAAGCACATCTCGCTACCCAAGCACGTCACTGTCAAATTTTCCCAATCAACCTTGAACCTAATGCGTTAGCGATAAAGATGAAAATGAAGTTTGACAGATTGTTGTGTGGTCAATATTATGATTCTCCTAAAGTGGCTTTTTAACCCCCTGATTTGTATTAAAAAAGGTCATACTATACTAGAGGGATAATTTTACGTATATTAAAGCAACTTTCGCATTCTTATTATTATTTTTTTCATTTTTTCATTTTTTTCATTACTCAGTCGCCATATAACAAAAATGTATGGAAATGAAGGCTATTTTGACAATTTACGAATGACACGCAAATGTTTACGTTGTTTAATTAGAATTGGCGCTCAGAATAAAAATCAAATAAAAAGAAGAGTTCCGTAACATTAAAAAAAAAAACACTTTTCTTGCATGAGCCCCTTTAATTTTGATTTAATTTATTTTTTATTATTATTTTGTTCTTTAATTAAATTGTAATTTTGTTTATTTTTTTGGTATGCGTGAGAAACGCGTAGTACTTGGCGCAAAAAAAAAAACGCTTTTTCTTTCTTTCTTTTGTTGTCATAGCGGTAATTTAATTAATAATAATTAATTTAATTTTAAAAATTTCAGTGTGTATTTCAATACACACTGAAATTTTCAACTGGCTACCTATTACCGTTCTTGAGATACAGCCAACAGACAGACGGACGAACAGTCTACGGAGGCTTCGTTATAGAGTTTCGTTGGTTACTCTTTGGTTACGGAACTTGTAAATACACGGTTCCTATGAGATAAATCCGATTTCTTGCGAATATGCTTGTGTCCTGAAAAAATCTAATTAGTCCGTCAGTTAGATCATCAAAAATATTTGACCCGTAGTTTTTTTTTTTCGTTACGGGAACCAAAATTGACGAAATTACGACGCTTTTCAAATTCTCAATCCGCCACGCCCTGGTCACAAGCCCCCATTCCCGAGTTTTGATGCGTTTTATCTTTGTCAATATTCATTGATTTAGAAAAACAAAAAATACGTGTCCATTATTTTTCAATACTATAACTGACGGACTAAACAGTTTTGCAATTTGTGGATGATGGAAACTGGCCTATTGTCCATAACACATTGATTCGTCGTTACCTGCAAAGTGTAACTTATCTTCTATAGAGTTTTATTTTTCTTCTCGTTTGACATGCGTTCGTTATCTTACTCCGATGTCACTTCGTGGACAATAGTGTGGGTTATACTACCACTATTCCATGATAACTACGATTACTACTTTTCTGTAAATGCTATAACGTACCTATAACTGTTTTTTGTCCCTAATAAGTAAAATATAAAATAGGTAGCGCAAGCCATGCCACGGAAAAGAGCTAGTTTTTAAAACGTACCTACGAAACGACACGTCTATTTTTGACAGTTAAAGTACCGTTCTTTTAACTGAACCAACATTTAACTCCAAATTAAACAAACAGTTACATCAATTACTATAAATTCACTAACGCTAAACGGTTAAGCGATGGTTTAAGTATCCTTAACTATCCTAATGATAACAAAATATCGAAAATAGAAGGCCTGGTACGTTGGTTTGTAAGTTTTTATGTTCACAGGTTTACAGATGTGCAGCTTGGTTTTGTGACTGATGATCGTGGGGTCTGGACCCCACGTTGGATTTCTTTTTTCATAAATAAATAGATAAATAAACGTTTCTTTATTTTTTTATGTTTGTTTCCTCATAACTCCGTCAGTTATGAAACGATTTGTTTTATCTGATAGGATATAATTGCAGATTGGTCCCATTTAAATTTTATCAAAATCGGTTAGGAAGTTTGGATTTTAAATCGAAATAGCTGGAATTCGTTTAGTTGGATGATGGGTTTTTGTCATCCAAGTAATTGAAATTGCGTTTTTTGTTTTTCTGCGATTTTGTAGTGGTGTTGTTAAGTGTGGTACCTACCACTAAAAAGTGAAAAATAAAAAGCTTTTACAAAAAAAAAAAACTACAAAATAAAAATTACTTTAATTTCGGAAGTCGGTGTTTTTGTAAGTTTCTTCGTATTTTCACACCGACTTCCGAAAGTTATTTTATACTTTGTAGTGTTTTTTTTTTATTTGGAAGTCAGTTGTATTTTTTTGTAAAAAGCTTTTTGATAATTTAACATTTTGAAACAAAAAAGAACGGATCACAGAGTCTCTCTCTACTCTATTCTCCTTGAATGATAGCATACATATTATTCAATACTAGCTTGTGCTCGCGTCTTCGCCCGTGGAAAAATCGAAAATGATCCGAAGTATGTTCTCTTCCGATGCGTCCTTCTTCCGGGATGCGTCTGTGTTCAAGCGGTTCATCAAGCTGCATGTGAGAGGCGCAGCTTGATGTATTTAACATACAACATACGTACATGCCTAGTTGTATTATCACCCTACAGCTTTTAAGAATTTTTGTTACCAACACTATGGATCAATTTTGTCTGAAAATAAACATTTTTTTATAGGTTCCTATACCCTATAGCAGGACGTGATCAACCCGTAGGTACCTATACCAAGTTTCATCAAAATTTTCAACATTGCGCAGTGTGTTTTCATATTTTGCGCTACCTTTAACATTTTTTTGAAAACCCGCAACACGAAAAGTTAATATTAATATTAATTTGAGTTTTTACCATACCCGAATTTGAATAAAAAGGGCCCTATATTCTAGTACGTGCAAATAGCTTCAAAATTTTTACTGTCAGACGTTGACAACTCAAAAGTGCCATTAAATGGTTTTATTCAAATAGAGCTAACACCCGTGGCTTCGTCCGCTCTACAAATTATATACTAAAGCCTTCCTCGAGAACTCCTCTATCCATTAGACAAAACAGGATAATAAGCGGTGCAGCAGTTTTTGAGTTTATCGCGAACAGACAGACAGACGCGGCGGAGGACTTTGGTAATAGTGATATTGATAGTGAAATACTGTGAGTGTTTTGAGATTTTCTGGTTTCCTCAATATAAGAGCAGTGGTGGAGATATTAGCTACACAAAGTAAAGCGCTAGGTTCGAACCCGCGGCCTACTCAAAATTTGGGACCGTAACCACTGACTCACCCCTACATAACTACTATGGTAGGCGACAGATAAACTTGCAAAAAAGTTAATTGACCTTTTACTAATATCCTTTCTTTACCAGAACAATACATTTTGAACCTTTTTTCGTTACTAAAAACGTAAAGAATCACAGTAGAAGAAACAAGAAGTGTTGGGCATGCAGCTTATTCTTTCTTTCTTTCTTTCTATTCAGCCGGTCGATTCTGTCGACATCTCACCGTAATCACTTAGGTGGAGTGAATGACAAGTGAGCTGTCATGCCATCTTGTTTGTATGGTTTGGGAGCTCACTTGTCGTTCACTTCGACATGTTAACAGAATCGCACTGCAACTAAATAGTATGTCTTTAAACCTGTTTATGATATTAAGTCAATAAATGTTTATGGGTTAAATGACCCTTATTCCATATTTATCTGGCACTTACCATAGCAGTGAGTAGGCTTGTCTATCTCCCATCAAAATAACATAACAAAAAGTTTTCAAACGCGGGCGTACCCGCAAGGCACAAGCAGTATCTTAAACAGTTATAGTACAACAAATCCGTTACCAGTTAACCAGTTAATTCTATCAGTAATTGAGTTACACTAATCGCTGATCAAACAGTATGATGGGGCATTATTTTTGGGGTTCCGTAGGCGGTATGATCTATCTGTGTACTTAACTTGAGGTTAAAGTAACGCGGTTAGAGATTATGATGGCTGATTATTTTGTTTCGTCCTCCGCAGTTATTTTTTTGGAATTATTGTAGACCCAAAAATAACTGTTTTTTGTTATACTTGTTGCTGTAGTAAATATCAACACAGTGTTTAATGTGTGGTTTAGTTTTACCTCATCATTTGCCAATCCAATTCCCAAGTTTATGTTGGGGTCAGATTCCTGTCCAACCTAATGCGCAATGCAACAGCAATGTATCAGTATTGAACATGAACAGCCTATCTGGCCTACACAACCCAGTAACTGGGTAACACACATAGAAAATAATATCTATGGTAACACAATAGATCGAGGGGATTTCGGGACAATAACGAACTCCATATATGTTATCTTAGAGTGGTATTTTGGGACCAGAAATAAAATAAACAAAGATATATGTCTTGGAAAATAGGGTCTACCAGATAATTAGAAGTTATACAAATGAAACAATTTTTATAAAACTATAAAATATTTATTTTATTCAGAAAATGGCAGCCTTCTAAAATGATACCTAAAAAGAAATATTAATTACCAATGTAGTTAGTATTGAGTATTTAAAAATTACATCATGACAACAGTTTAGTTGGAAACATTTCTGGTTATTATCTCTTTTCAGAGTCTTTTTGCTAATTGTACCTACTGTCATTCCAAATTACCACTCAAAAGAACATAGGTGAAGTCCGGAACCGCGGTCCTGATCCCAAAATCCCCTTGAAAAGACTAGTATCAGATTTTGGAACAGCCAGGATCAACAAGGTAACGTACTTTCCGAGGCATGGAGGAGTCTCTATATTTAATGGATGGTCACCCATCCACGGACTGACCTCGGCAAGTGTTGCTTAACCTAGAAGATTTACCCGCGAAGCTGTACTTAGCCACGAGCTCCTTAATTCTCTCCATTTTACGTACTGACATAGTTAAAACTTCTTAACTACAAAATCCCGGTTCTGTCTGTAACACAAAAGCAGCGAATTGCAGGGAATTCTCTCCAGAGCCCACGAATCTTTCGTTCTTAGAATGAGTAGGGCAGGATGGAAGTACCTATTAAAGAATAGTCCCTGACCAATTTGTGTCAGTCTTAGGCTATGCGCGCACTGGTGACTTTTGTCACCGTGACGGTATATTTCTCTCTGTAGCAACAATAGGCTTATGTCTTGAAAAAATCTAATTAATTCGTCAGTTAGATTATCAAAAAATATTTGACCCGTATTTTTTCTTTTGTTACGGGAACCAAAATTTACGAAGTTCCGACGCTTTTAAAATTCTGATTACGTCACGCCATGCCATAATTTTAGCGGGTTGTGACGTCACGAGCCCTCACTCCCGAGTTTTGATGCTTTTTATCTTTGATGCTTTTTGTCAATATTCATTGATTTACAAAAACAACGTGTCGATTATTTTTTAATACTCTAACTGACGGACTAAATAGTTTTGCAATTTGTGGATGTTGGAAACTATCCTATTGCGAAACAGAGAAATGTACTGTTACGGTGACAAAAGTCACCAGTGCGCGGGGGACTCGCCATTGGCGTGGGAGGTATTATAGATGATACGCACTCTCTTTTCTATTTAGTATATTGATTGATAATAACTGACCCGCGCAACTTCAAAGACTAGAGACAAGAGCAAACCCATCACAAATAAAATCTATACTATAATATATATAGATATATAATATTATAATATAATATTATAAAGAGGTAACATTTGTTTGTAAGTTTGTATGTTTGTAAGTTTGTATGTACGGGGTAATCTCAGGAAGTACGGGTCCCATTTGAAAAATTCTTTCAGTGTTAGATAGTCCATTTATCGAGAAAGGTTATAGGCTATATATCATCACGCTAAGACAAATAGGAGCGAAGCATAATTAATGGAAAATGTGACGCAAACGAAGTTGCGCGGGTCAGCTAGTAAAAAATAAACTCTGGCTGCGTCACATTTTTCATAAAAATGCTTCACTTCTGCTGGTCAGAAACAGTTTGCGTCATGTTACATTATAAACAACCCTTAGCCTTCCGCACTAAATGAGCTATCCAACACAAAAAATATTTTCTTAATTCGAACCAGTAGTGAAGCATTAATTGAAAGAAAGAAGAAAGAAAGAAAATTGTATTTATTGGCATTAAATAAATTAAAACAACACCTTAAAATTAAACAAAACAGAAACAGAGCAATTGCCAAGATTAGCGCGTTCATCCAAACAAACAAACTATTCAGCTTTATAATGTTAGTACAGATAAATAAAGTTTTCCATGCTTTTAACTGAGGCAGAACATACCTACCACCTACAATATTTGTTAACACCTATCTTGTAGTTGTGTGCACAAATAAATGTACATATTTTGATCATTTGTCGATTTAGACATGGCCCGAACTACGCTTCCAATTTTACAAATCAAAGTAGCAAACTCCTCCTGAAATCTGTATCATTGAAGTGGCTGGAGGAAGCATTGTAACGATTCTTTATAATTAAGGAGCGTCTTGTATTAATTACAGGGGAATTAATTATGATTTTCTGACTTCTTAGTAATAGTTGCAAGTTTGAAAATAATAAAAGATGGGATCTACTTATCAAGCTATATAACATTCTTCCGTTCCCGATCGGTCTATCGTCAACGCGAGCATGGTTGAAAAGCTTGTTGTTTCATCTAGCGCAGTGTATGAAAACTAACAAGCAAGTGAGAACGCGATAACATTGAACAAAAAATAGTATTCGAAAATTTAATAAAACTTGTTCCAGGTGATACGTTTTTTTGGATAAGCTTCACAAGTTTGTGAAATAAATATTGGTCATGTAGAATCTCCATTACATTTGCAATGTTTCTATCACGATCTTTTCTTTACTTTTACAATGAATGAGTATTATGAGCGGCATATGTTCAGGTAAAATTTGTGCAAAAAAGCCGATTTTCGGAGACATATACTGAACTTGTTTCTCCGAATTTTTATTTTTTGCTTTGATAGAAACCTACATGTAGTGCACAAGATACGTATTTACTAAAAAAATAAATTATATTTAATTTTTCAACGGCATAATCACGTACGACCGTTTGTATGAAAGGCATTACGGGTTGGCCGCTCTTAAGTACTGGTGACTGAGTTATTGACAGACAACGCACAGCCGAAACTATTGGTCGAAGAAATCTGAAATTTGACATGTGGCTTCCCTACACTCCGTAGGGGAGCACTAAGAGAAAGAGTACTGAAAGAAAATATGCGCGTACGAAGTCGCGGACAAAAGTTTATCTTCTTCTTCGTCGTTTCACTCTTGACGGAAAGGTCGTGGTCGTCTTTAAGATTGTCACCTTTTCCTTTCTGGTGCAACAAGGACCAAGGAACAAGGGATCATAGCTTATGAGGGCGTATTCCGTCCACTAGCACCGCCAATCGCCAATTCGTTTATTAATTGTGGTAAATTTAAGACACGTAGATAAAAAAGTTTTGTACTTTAGAACATAAATAGTTGCCAAAGTCGATATTTTTGCTAAAAGTGGCCACTTTTAGCAATAATTGCCGTTTTGGCTATTTAGCCATGAGTTATGTATTAAAAATAGCTGTCAAAAAATAAAAGATACATTTCTTCAGTAGGTACACTACAGAGCGGTTTTTTATATACGTGTCATAAATTTACCACAACTAATAAAAAACGATTGGCGGCGCTAGTGGACGGAATACACACCCTTAATGCTACCTTAATTTGCTCGGTCCATTTATAAAACAAAAGTTAGTCCATTCATATAACTTTCTCTGGAATGATTTTCTCAATCGGCCTAGCCTTTTTCCAACTAAAGTCGGCTTCCAGTCGTTGCTGACGCTGCCAATGCAGTTGAATACAAATCTAAATATCTAATCTAACAAATATTATCATAAATGCAAAAGTTTGGATGGATGTTTGTTACTCAATCACGCCAAAACGGCTGGAAGGATCTTGATGAAATTTGGAAATGAAATAGATTATAGGCTGGATTAGCACTTGACTACTTTTTTTCCCAGGAGTATGTTCCCCAGGGATAACGCGGGCGAAGCTAGTATTTAATATGAAGCAACTGCCGATCTGACCTTACCAACCCAGTAACTGGGTAACACAGTTCGCCATGTCAATACTGGTGTCAGATTTTCTAGCTTCAGACAATCCGTAACGAATGGCAAAGATCTACAAATGACAGCCGGGACTAACAGCTTAACGTGCTTTCTGAAGTATGTAAGTCTCCATCCATCCCCAGATCGACCTTGGTTAAAGCATCTTAGTTAAAGAAAGGCAGAATTATCCTTTCTGATGACCCCAAAGAGTTGAAAAAGTTTCAAACACATCCTGTCAAAAAAAACGACCCGCCAACCAGTCCCTTATTAGGTCTACATTCAAAACGGTGTAACTTATTTTTTTTACCTTTTTGTATCAAAAAATGTAATTCGCGACGTGTTCTAAAAGAGTGTTTGATAAAAATAAAATGAGATAGTGTCGGTTCCGACGTCTTTTGTGCTCGAAGATGGCGCCGTATTTTTAAAATTTAATGTCGATATTTCTTTTTGAGTTGTTGACTTCGTTTTGTGAGATAAGCTGAGGAAGGCTTCAGGTTTTTAGAGTGTTTCTTTAAAGCATTTATCGAAAGGATGCAAGAAATTTACTCATAGAAACTTTGAGAACTAAGGTTATGTTTCCTGTCATTTTGTCCCATAGGCCCTTTTTTTAAATTAAAATTGTATAGGTGAGTAAATAAGATAAGTTTTAGTTACACACACTCATATTTGTAAAAACAATATTTTTAGTATTGTGAACGAGATCAACTGCCGACAAACTGTTATGGGTTTGGCAGAATTAATGTACCTAACTATGTTTTGTGTAGATTTGAAATAAAAAACTTAAAAAAAACATGGATGCAAAGTAGGTAGGTATAGATCAAAGTATTACTTAAAGCCATCAGGGTAAATAATGGATGGATGGGTTTCACTGAATAATAACTGTCGCCTGGGTCAATCTTCAAAGTTAAGTAATGGGAAGACCAAACACCAACCATATTTGGAACCAAAAATGGAACCAAATCAAACCATTGGTTAGACAGTTGAATCGTTTATCCGGGACTTCATTAGCTCGGCGTTTTTCTGGTGGTCGCCACTGTTGATTCGGGCTTTAAGTTGTTGTAGTGGTTGGAAAGTGTGGCGGGCTTCTCCCTAAAACCATTGGTTTAACCAACTTAACCATTGGAACTGATTGGGCTCAGTCGGAATAAATAGAAAGAGTGGACTGTATTAAAATAGGTGTTTTCAGATATCAAGGAAATGCCCGTAGCGGAGCGCGTCTAGGAGCTGAGTGAAGTGGCGAGCGCGCAGCGGTCGCCTTGTCCCGGGCTCGGTACCCCGATCCCGCGCAGTCCCCGCGGTCGTCCATGACGCGCATATGTGATGCGCGGACAGGAACCAAGTATGGTCGAGAAAAGCCTAGGCTGATTGGTTAAAATTCATCATTAATTAGCAACTCATAGCACTTCATCATCGTCATCTTTATTTGAGCCGAAAGACGTCCACTGCTCGCCAAAGCGTTGCCACAACTACCAGGCCTGTGCGTCTCGCATCCATCAGCTACCCGCGACCTTTACCAGGTCATAGGTTCACCTTGTGGGAGGCCTTCCAACGCTGTGTCTTCTGGTACTTGGTCGCCACTCCAGAACTATTAGGTCCCATCGACCTGTAGGCAATGTCGGAGGCCACCGTAAGCGTGGGCCTGTGGACGGTGAGCTATGGGTAGCTCGCCGTCCGTCCGTCTTTAGACGACAGGCCGCGTCGACGGCGCGTTCGTATTCCACGCGCGCCTCAAAGAGAGTCAGCATATAGAGGGGCCCGAAAGGGCCGACGCCTGCCGGAGTTGCGGGACTATTCGAAAGAGATACCGTGGCTCCGGAACACAAAGGGCAATGAAAGAACATGGGTGGGTTTTAGTCAGTAAAAGTCTGACGCTCCCTTCCGCTCCGCCCAGAGTGGGAGAAGTTATTTGATGATTTCCCATCCCTAAAAAAAGGCAATGTGCCTAGCACTAACAATGCCATTCGTTGCATCCAAAGGATGCAATGGTGCTTTGCGTCTAGTATAGTTTTGTTTGTCTATACACTTGAATCATGGTGGTTTTTTTAAGATGTTCTTTGCTTACCAGAGACCCAGAGATTAGCCTCTACAGCTAAAAAAACAATTTCTGCGTCTTTATTTTGAAAATTCCATACCCAAAGAAAAAAACGGAACCCTATTACTAAGACTCCGGTGTCCGTCTGTCTGTCTATCTGTCACCAGGCTGTATCTCATGAACCGTGATGACGTATTTCTGTTGGCGCTATAGCAATAAGTACTAATAAACAGATTAAAAGAAATATTTAAGAGGGCTCCCATACAACAAACGTGATTTTTGTGCCGTTTTTATCGCTAACTAGCTGTCCCCCGCGGCTTCGCTCCCGTTTTACCCGCATAGTTCCCGTCTCCGTGAGATTTCCGGGATAAAAACTATTCTATGTCCGTCTCCTGGTTCTAAGCTCCCTTCTAAGCAATTTTCAGCTAAATTGGTTCAGCCGTTCTAGAGTTATAAATAGTGTAACTAACACGACTTCCTTTTATATATATAGATGTTGCGGAACCCTTCGTGTGCGAGTCCGACTCTCACTTGGCCGGTTTTTTATTTTCTGAGAGGGCCTATATCACCAAAAGTCTCCAGAGCATTTAGTGATCACGACCTGCTGCCCTGATGCCGACCACAGCGAGGCTTAGGGGAGACTCCTTCAATCTCCCAGGGGATTTCCAGAGTAGTCTTTTATTTGGTAACAGAGTAGTTCCATGGGCCAGTGATAATCACTAGCTGGTCTTAGTGAGAAAGGGCTGTCTGGACCCAACCAACCACTTAACCTCAACGGTCGAACTGAGCGGCTGTTATTATTTAGCAGAACAAACAGACAGATGTCGGTATCTACGTCACTCCCATCAAATTCCAATACCACCGCTAGAATTTCCGAAGTAAACTCGCGGGCTAATGCTAGTTTCTTTATATAAATAAACTCGTGCGCAGATGTGCGTCTGCCTAACATTTCCTGTTAGTTTAATTATAGCAGTTTCTGTTTATATTGGTTTTCATTTGTTTTCATTATAGTTTAATGATTGACGTGTCAATTTGAAAGATATAACTGTGCCATGCGTCATTCGTTGAGGTTTTTTTAGAATGTAAATATTTAGAGCGGAGAAGGTGGTACCAACTCGTAGCTCGTGGGAAGCAGAGGAAGCTTGTGGCTAAATAATAATAGCTATAGGGAAGATCTTCAAGATTAAGCGACGCTTGCTGCGGTCGGATCGTGGATGGGTGATCATCCAGTGCACACTGAGACTCCTTCGTGTCTCTAGCTGACATTTATAGATCTTTGGATGCCTTTATGGATGATCAGAAGCCAGAATATCTAACACTAGTCTTACTACGTGGTATTGTATTACCCAGTTAGTTAAGTAGGTACTAGATTTTTATTTCTTACTGTGTCGACATTTGGATTTTTATTATTATGATTGTGATTTAAATATTAATTTCATTTAGATGATGATTATTATTTAATTTTCATTTATTCCAATAATCGTGTTATCTGCTTTTTGTTTACCGAAATATTTTTTTTTATGTGTAACGCATTCAGACACAATGTAAATTGCTATTTAATAAATGAAATAAAATGAATGAAATGAATGAGATTATAGGAATCAGATGGAGAATAGGCTAGTTTCCACCATCAACAAATTGTAAATCTATTTAGTCCGTCAGTTAGAGTATTGAAAACTAATGGACACGTATTTTTTGTTTTTATAAATCAATGAATATAGACAAAGATAAAACGCATCAAAACTCCAGAGCTCGTGACGTCAGAACGCACTAAATTATACCACGGCGTGACGTATTGAGAATTTTAAAAGCGTCGTAACTTCGTCAATTTCGGTTTACGTAACTAAAGAAAAAACACGGGTCAAATATTTTTTGATAATCTAACTGACGGACTAATAAGTTTTTTTGAGTACACAAGCCTATTCACCGATAATATAAAGGGCTTATTGTGTTTGTGTGGCGACGTTCCACAATCCATGGCCCACCTTTTGTCTTGCATCGTCGTATGTCTTGTCTTGTTTCGCCTGTACTTCTGAGGACCTTATGGCTGCATTGGCGAATGGTGTTACCGTTTCTGAGTACAGCTAGTCTATTCTGTAAATAACCATTTCGATATCGACTTCACCTGAGTGACTAAGCTTACATAGTGAACTTTATTACACACATCATAAGGTCTTATATTTATACGCATTTGAAACTCACCTCGGAT
The DNA here is from genome assembly GCA_963859965.1 of Ceramica pisi. Taxonomy (NCBI): domain Eukaryota; kingdom Metazoa; phylum Arthropoda; class Insecta; order Lepidoptera; family Noctuidae; genus Ceramica; species Ceramica pisi. The sequence continues at coordinate 6,458,497 of OY982555.1, forward strand.
TCCGCTGCGAGACACGAAAATGTTGTTACAGAATAGCACTGCTGGACCAAGCATTTCTAAAATTTTATTACATTAGTACTATCTACAACACAACAACACACAACACATATAACATATACACGGCGATATTTAACATATTGCCTAAAGAGTGGAAGGAGCTAACTGGAAATTTACTCAAGCGTCAATTGAAAATGTTTCTTTTGCAAAAAGCATATTATTCTGTCTCTGAATTTCTAGTCGAAAAGGATTTTTGTGTGATTAAATAATGCACCTTTTCTGGACATACCTACTATTATATCTATTAATAATTTTGACATTTATAATAATAATATACTAATACTTTTGACTTTATCCCTTATTACTATTTTGACATAAAACTGATTGCTATTTTGACATTATAAACTAATTCCTACTTTGACATTATAACTTATTATCTACTATTTTTGACATTGGTACATAATATTTTTGAAAGAATAATTATAATCCTTGTAAGTGAATGTTCTAGGATTTTTATTTTTTGTTTTTTTCTCAAATTGTTATTTCTTTTAATGGCATGGAAATATTTGTACGCTGATACTTACAGCTAAACATGACTGGACTTAAACTGTGTAATATCTTGCATGCTCTTGTATGTATACAATGTTTAAACAAATAAAGAAATCTTATCTTATCTACACGCTAAGAAAAAGGGCTTATTGCACTAAGGGCGGATTTCATCAATATGAAACTTACCGTGATCAAGATATGAACCACATTAATTACGAGCTGTCACTGTCATTATTTTCTATGGAATATTGACAGAGGAGCTCGTGGCTAGATAATAACAGCCACACAGGTCGAACTTCAAGGTTAAGCAACGCTTGCCGAGGTTGGTCTGTGGATGGGTGACCATCTTAACATACCGAGTTTCCTCCGTACCTCGGAAAGCACGTTAAGCTGTAGGTCCCGGCTGTCATTTGTAGATCTTTGGCAGTCGTTACGGATAGTCAGAAGCCAGAAAATCTGACACCAGTCTTGCCAAGGAGTAGGGCATGGATCCCGGAATTCCGAGATTTCGTAACTCCGGAATTTCGGATGATTTTTTACAATATTTCAATTCCAGAACTGAAGTAAATATCGCAATCCGATACTCATATACTTATTTGTAAGATAAGTTACCACAATAATATATTTTAAGTGTTCTTCCTACAAGTGATGAGAGTAAAAGAGTATTTTCGTGTGCCGGGTAATTTTTAACCCCCTACGAAGCTCGCTCTCAGATAAAAAGTTAGATGCTCTGATACTCTTGAGAACACATCATTATCAAGAAGAGCGATCTTTTTTAACCGACTTCCCAAAAAGGAGGAGGTTATCAATTCGGTTGTATGTTTTATTTTATGTTTGTTACCTCATAACTCCGACAATTATGATCCGATTTGAAAAATTCTTGTTTTATTTGAAATGATATACTTGCAGATTGGTCCCATTTAAATCATATCAAAATCGGTTACGAACTTAGGATTTTAAATCGAAATACCTAGAATTTGACTATTTAGATGATTCTTTGATAATCGAAATTGCGTATTTTGCTTTTCTGCGATTTTGCAGTGGTGTTGGTAGGTGTGGGGCACCACTAAAAAGTGAAAAATAAAAAACTTTTTACAAAAAAATACAACCGACTTTTTTTTTTTTTTTTTTATTCAAAACGGGGAAACTCTTGGCCCAAATCTCACCTGATAGAAAGTGATGATTAGGCCGAAGATGGAAGCGAGTTTCACCCGGAATCCTCTTAAACAGAGGAACTGGCTATCATACCTCTAACTGCCGGAACACAACAATGCTGTTAACATAGTTGTTATGGCGACAGACTTAGACATGATGGTGGTAGCTTGCCAGGCGGACTTATAACAAGTCCTACCACCAACCAAACCGAGCAAAAAATTTGCCTCCGCTGGGAATCGAACCCGGGACCTCTGGGTCTGAATCAGGTGGTATAACCACTAGACCACGGAGGCGGTTAGTGTCACCTGTTTAGCACCACCCGGGGACTACGTGTAGGGATTTGCTGAAGGGTATTCTCCTACGGACGCGGGTGACTCGGCCCCCACTGGCCCATTGGCGACTTCCAACTACAAACACTACAAAGTAAAAAATAACTTTAATTTCGGAAGTCGGTGTCAAAATACGAAGAAAGTAACAAAAACATTTTTGAAAAACTGATTCTTGTCTTATTAACTTTATATTTCTTTTAAATATAAGTTGATTTAAAGATCTCAAGTTCCACGAAATACGACAACGTAAGTTTAGAGTTTTTTTAATATTTTTAAGTTTTGTTTTTTAAACCTATTTTCATGATCTCAGAAGAGGAGAACTTGTTGATTTTGTTCACTGTGAGTTGTTGAATCTTAGGTAAATACATCATAATTTTATTAGATAGTTATTTAATTATTAAGCTACAATAAGGCAATTGCAAATAGCTAGCACACGTTGATTTTGCTAATGTATCTATATTATTGAAAAGTATTATTAAATTACAATGTTTACAGTATCTACATTATGTACAAACGCGTATAAAAACAAAATAAATCATTGGGCATCAAAAAAATAATCCACATCGCTGTCAACGGCAAAAGTGCCCAGAACACTGGCAGCATTGCCACGTTGAATGGCAATGCTGATTCTTTGGACGAAGAACAGCCCAGCCCTCTGGTCACGTGAACCGTCGACAAGTTGTTTGCTGATGTCAAAAAAAAAATTGATTATTGAAAAGTTGGTTATTTTTTGTTACATTTATTAAGAAAACCTAATAGAAGGCTGTTTAATTGATCTACTGTCAAGAGTTTTTTGTCGATTTATTTATTTTTGTAATAATGATTTGATTTAGAAAAAACACTTATATGCCTATCTATTGTTTTTTTTTTTTTTTTTTCCTATACTTTTTTGTAATTCCGGAATCGAACCAGTAGTATCGTAAGTCAGTTCCGGAATCGAAAATCATCCGATATTACATGCCCTACCAAGGAGTACGGTGTTACCCAGTTAATGGGTTGTGGAGGTCTGGTAGGCAGCCGCTCCACGTAAAATATTGATGTTCAGCTGAATCCGGTGAAAGGACCCCAATATAGTTGGGAAAAGGCTAGGCAGATGATGAATATTGATCCATAAATATTGATACACTGACAACTCTTGAACGCAGCTTGATCGGTATCAGTTTCATTGATGAAATCCGCCCTCAGTGAAATAATAACTCTTTCTATGTCTACCAGTAACTAAAACTGAGTCGGTACAGGGTGATTAGTAATTGAATTCGATTGCTGAAATTCAAATATTTTCATCCCGATTTTGGGAGCAAATTGGATGTTTTGAGTACTTAGATAATCAATCTTTTATTTTTGTAGTTTTCTACCTTACGACCGAAAATTGCATTTTTTATTTTATTTTTTACTAGCTGACCCGTGCAACGTCGTCTGCGTAAAATTTTTCATTACTGCTCCGCTCCTATTGGTCTTAGCGTGATGATATATATAGCCTATAGCCTTCCTCGATAAATGGGATATCTAACACTGAAAGATTTTTTAAATCGGACCAGCAGTTCCTGAGATTAGCGCGTTCAACCAAACAAACAAACTCTTCTGCTTTATAATATTAGTATAGATTTTTGCTGGGTTTACTCTTGACTCTAGTCTTGGTCAGAAATGACAGAGACAAAGTCTACGATGGAGCGAGCTTACCCAGACGGAGCCTGTTCACTCTAAGCTTTTTAAATTTTTAGCTATCTCCCCCACTCTCGATAGTAAAGTGAAAGGTACTTTCTGAAAGGTTAATATTAGGTTAGGTTTTGCAGGGTTTATTTTTTTATGGTCGTAATAAAAAGTCTTTTCAGTCTTTTCGTAGTCACGGAAGAGAGTAGACTGATATATCTGCCAATAACATCCCACCCGCAGGATCTTCAGTTACTCCGTGATCATGGCGCTTGCAACAGTGCCGAAATATCGGAAACTCGCTGCAAATAAAAAGGTACAATGACATGGTAGCAATCCCGATATGAACTATTCTAATATTAAAAAAAAATAGGTAAATTACTGTAACTGCTGCCCGCGACTTCGTACGCGCATAGCCCGTATTTCCCGTTCCCGTAGGAATTTCGGGAAATCCTCTCATAGTGCTACCCTATGGAGTGTTAGGAAGAAGACTAGTAGTTCCAGCTGTACGTTGTCTGTCAGTCTCTCACTCAGTAACGGAATAATTTTATATATTAGGATTAATCAAAAGTAACCATTAGTTCGCAAATATAGCATCCTAAAGTTCAAGCTTTGACAACTGCTTGTAACTTCTCTTCTATAAATGTGATCTCGAGTACTCGGAATAACTTCTTTTGGCTGCCAAAAAGACCGTTTAACATCCTGTCAGGGGTGCGGAATTTGTTGGAAGAGTCACCGCAGCCCTGGAACGCAAAGGGCATTAGGAGGAACGCGGATGGGTTTTAGTCAGTAAGAGTCTGCCACTCCCTTCTACTCCAGCCAGAGCGATAGGAGTCATTTTTGATAATTTCCCATCCTCAAAAAACAAAAATCTCTCTCAATTACCTATCACCCTGTACATCAGTCTAACGCCGGATGGCGGCGTCTGGTCTAAATATAAATTAACTTAAATACGCTAATAGATCTGTTATGATTAATGATAGCTTCACGACCATATTCTATTAGAGGATAGGCAGAGATGGGTGTCAATCAGTTTAACTAATGTTTCGGTTTCGGGAATTCTGAATTCGGAGGCAAAATCTGAACTAGAATCTTGAAGGGGTTACCAACCCGTAACTCAGGCCAGTTAAGCAGTATTTCGATGTGAAATACTATAATTGAGGCTATGCTAGCCTCAACATACCCGGGTAAAAGGAGGCAGATTGATTGGTAGCCAAACCTGCGTTGAATTAAGATAGAATGAAAGAAAGAAAGAAATGTTTATTTGGGACTAGCCCAAAACAGACAGAAGCAAAATACTTTAAACAAAATTCAATAATACCATAAGATTGATCTGTGCGAGGCCAAAAAGGTCCCTATCTCAGTATATGCTGCGATATTTAAAATAAATAAATAACACAGCGCTGGTGTTATGATAGGGCCTGGGATGTCATGGACGGCCCTCACGTAGCACATACTAAATAGAAATATATTAAATAGATAAAAATACACAAAATTAATAAGAATTCATCAGCTTCAACAAAGGCCACTCCAATCGAAACTCATAAGTAGCTATTCTCATCCAGATGCCCCCAGCTACCATGCTATTCTATTCTAAAAAAGGCCAATGATGATATCATTTCAAATTATCTGTTTGCTTACAAGCTTTTTAACCTCATCTAGCTTATTTGGTCCCACTGCTGGGCAAAGTCCTCCCTCTCCATATTCCATACAACTCTCTCATTTGCTTTGTTGGACCAGTATTTTCGGTAGGAGTCGAGCTCGACCCGCCATCTTCGCCTTGGTCTGCCGTGATAGCATTTGGCATTTTACGAGAGCTATTCGATGATTCTTCTACACTTAATATTATAAAGAGGAAATATTTGTTTGTTTGAAATGAATAGGCTCCGAAACTACCGGACCAATTTGAAAAATTCTTTCTGTGTTACATAGCCCATTTGTCGAGGAAGGCTATAGGCTAAATGTTATCATCACGCTATGACTTTACGGAGCGGAGCATTAATGGAAAATGTGGCGCAGACGAAGTTGCGCGGATCAGCTATTTTAAAATAAATAACGATTAATTTTTTTTTCACTCATTGAACAGCACACTAGCCCCGAGTATCATGCGATGAAGTCGCGGAAAAAATAATTTCATATACACAGACTTCTGTCCTAACCAATTCTTATTTTTAATTCTTTTATTCTACCATTTTACTATTCACCGTGAAACAATGGTGTTATATTTTTTTTGAATTTCAACTTTGTAAAGTCGCATTCGCTTCTGAATCTTGTTTATTTTTATGTCTGTTAAGCCTCTCTGAGTGTTTGACAGCGCCGATTGTTTCGAATTTCAAATGTGCTTAGTTTTTTTTTTGTTAAAGATTTCGACTTTGTATTTTTTTATTGGATTTCGAAGGTGTTATCTTTGATCGCAGTTTTAGAACTTTTAAGCTAGTGTTTCTTGTCACAAAAATGTTGGCTACATTTTGTAGTGGCCCGTGCTGAATATTTTTGTTTGGGTATCGATATGATTTTTATTTAACAATTTATGTACACACATTACGAAGAAGGAAACAGAAAAATAGGAATCTCTTCCAGCATACCTGCGAAAGGAGTGTAGAGTAAAAAGGATTTAGGGAGATTTCTAAGATGCGACCTGCAAGGCGCATTCAAAGGACGGGAATAGGAGAAACGTTCTCGCAGGTTGGAAGGCGTGTATCCTTTGTGAAGTATGTATAACAAACACTAAATCCAAGAGTTCCTGTGAAGTCGAATTCAAGGGAGCCACTTGAGAACCCTAATTTAATATTTTAACTTGAAAGTGTCAGGGCTTTTTTTGATCGTCGAACCGATTTCAATGAATTTTGATAAAGAGAAAGAGACGTCGGAAACAATTACTTATAGGCTTTTTACACTAGCAATGCTAGCGTCGCGGGCCTAAGTTAGTATGAATATAGAGGTACATACATGAGAAGACCCCAGCTCCCGGCAGAAGTGTGCAGTCTATACGATGGAAGTTTACGCGTTACGCAGTACGCCATACAAGGAGAAACATCTGACTGCTTTTTCTGCTGCTCTTTTTTTTCGACTTGCGATTTTCTACGATCCGTCCATGTATAGGTTTAACTAAATTGATGTAAAATAAAGTAATAACTACATATTATAAAACAAAGTCCTCCGCCGCGTCTGTCTGTCTGTATGTCTGTTTGCGATAAGCTACTGCACCGATTTTCATGCTGTTTTCACCAATAGATAGAGTGGTTCTTGAGGATGGTTTTGGTATAAAAATTGTCAAGCGGGCGAAGCAGTCGGCATTAGCTAGTATATAGGTATATAAACAGTGATAGTCCTATATATACTGCCGATGGATGAAATACACGCAGGACCGCTCGTTGTGGCAAAGCTTGGGGGAGGCCTGTCCAGCAGGGACGATTTTCGGCTGATACAATGATGAGTATATATACTGCAGTTATACACACACACACACATCCTTATAAGGTACTTAACCATGTTGTCAAATCGGACTGTCAGTCCATCAGATAACAGACATTCTTGTACAACAATGTCGAGCAAGTGATCAGTAAGAAATTAAAACAACGGCCGCTCCAGACGACTCATTAATATACTTTTAGTAACAGAGTGACAGATGACAGCTAATGGAAATGTCAGAAGTACCAGTTTTGAGGTTGATTATAGGTGGACGGGGGTGCAAGTTTTTGGGGGCCGTGTCACCCGTGTCCGTAGGAGAATACCCTTCAGCGAATCCCTACACGTGGTCCCCGGGTGGTGCTAAACAGGTGACACTAACCGCCTCCGTGGTCTAGTGGTTATACCACCTGATTGAGACCCAGAGGTCCCGGGTTCGATTCCCAGCGGGGGTAAATTCTTTGCTCGCTTTGGTTGGTGGTAGGACTTGTTCTAAGTCCGCCTTGCAAGCTACCACCATCTTATCTAAGTCTGTCGCCACAACAACAATGTTACTTAACAGCATTGTTGTATTCCGGCAGTTAGAGGTATGATAGCCAGTTCCTCTGTGTTAGAGGATACCGGGTAAAGCTCGCTTCCATCTTCGGCCTAATCATCACTTTCCATCAGGTGAGATTTGGGCTAAGAGTTTACCCGTTTTGTATAAAAAAAAAAAGTTGGTGCTTCCCCTGGCTGACTATAAAACGAACGAAAATATGATGATATTAGAAAAAAATATTACAAGCGGAATGTAGGAAGAGAGGCGGGATGTAGGGAGCCCGCCTCTGTACCTATTTGTGCTTAAAGTGTAAAATAAATAAATAAATAAGAGAGACCTAGCAAATCCTAGGCGAGGCATAGACGACAGAACAGCGGCTATCTGATACTGTCAGATATTTCCCAGTCAAATTTGAACCCAATGGCTTGAGCTATAAAGTTGAAATTTTATAAAAGAAATACAGATTGGTGAAGCTTGATGTGGTGCTGTCTGTACTTTGAGCTGCCTCGTGTTCGGCCTAGTCTTATTTAGTTCTGAGCAAAAGAAAGCCTATCCTATTCAGGGCAGAGCATTGAAGCTGCACCCCTCTAAAAGTAGTCCTACCGGTGCCTATGTTTTTGATTGCAGCGCCATCTTGAATTTACTGGCGGTAAAACATGGAACCAGTGATATCATAGAGTACCTCTAGTTTTGTGTTGTCTGCGATCTCGCGTCAAACTCGTAATAACTTATAAATGCTAAATTGTTTTGTCAATGCTCGCGCTTTTATTATTTACTTAAGCAACACAGATATATTGCCTTCAAAATTTAAGTAGTACGAAAGGCGTTTCGGACATAGGTAAGTAAGCAAAGAACGACAGGACAAACAGATTAAAAATTAAGATTGATAAGCATTAACTAAACAGCTGTTATTTTGACAACTTCATACCCAGTCCTGGGATCTAAGAGCACTTTAGGATCTAGATAGCCTTTAAAGGCCTCAACTTTACCCTTTTTGTTTAGTCTCTTTTCAATTCATATACTTACCTTTTATTGATTGTATTATTATTTGTTAGGTTTTAGGGTCCGTACCCAAAGGTAACCATCGGAACCCTATTACTAAGGCCCGGCCCGCTGTCCGTTTGTCTGTCAGAGGCTTAAGAATGGTAACAGATCGAAAGCGGAAATTTTCACAGTGTGTATTTTCTAACGCTGCTAAAACAACAAATAATAATAATTAAATAAAATTGAAAATTAAAAGGGGTCCACATAAAATAAAGTTTTTTCTGACTTGGCCTTTTTTAAATAAATAATGTGATCGCTTGAGATTTCAAATCAAGCACTCTTCAAAGTGAACCTTCTGCTTCTACGTATTAATATCAGTTAGATCAAAGTGACAGCTAATGTATAACGTTCAAAACAAAACTCTACTAATAAGTGTCCGAGCCTCCGAATTACTTTACTGGACATGTTTTGACTATATCTTGAAGTAGAGCGGTGCAGACGAGCGTTTTTATTTAGTCAATTTAAAATAAAAAATTGTGTGTAATAGTTTACAAACATTTCCCAGTCCCATGATCGCCTCCTTTGTTTTGAAGTTTATTTAGTGTATGTAACTTTCTAAGAGTAATGCACTATCATACCATCTTTCGCACATTAATTTTGTTATTTAGTTTTTCTGCCCTAAGTATGTACAATTACTTGTGAAAATTTAAGATTTGTGATACTGGTTTCATCTAGTAAAATATTTATTTTATTATTATTTAGTGTCGTGATCGGGACAGGAATTATAAAATTACATTTTACAAACATTAAAACAAATACTTGGTCTCTCTTTATTTTTTTGTTAAGAATATTATATTGACAGCCTCAGTGAGTTGCTACCGCCGAACAATTTGCAGTGGTCCTGAATTTTGATTCCAAGGAACACTAGCGAAGTTTTACTCGTAATGTTGTTTCTTCTACTGAGATCTTTTATTTTATTCTAAATTGTAAGTTGCCAATCTTTGGGTAGCCTTTTTAGGGTTCCGTACCAAAATGGTAAGAAGTAACCCTAATGGTGTGACTAAGGCTGCCCGTCTGTCACAGCTGGATATCACAAGAACTACTAATACAATCAACTTAAAATTTTGAATAATTTTAGATAACGTTTGATGAATAAAAATGTATATAGGTAGGTATTTATAGGGTTTTTTTTTAGACATGGTTTACGCTGCATAACCGCTCCTCAACCGCTGCATAACCGCTCGTCTGCTTCTCTTATCAGATAGCGCAAAGTACTCGCATTGCTACGACGTTTGACATGCCTTTCAATAATTAAATAGGTACATAATATATTTACTGTTAAGAAGCTTTAGGTTTAGTAGGATCTTTTATACTATACTCTATAACACGCCGCCGGTCTAGAATAGCACAGAGGCAACTTTTCATCCCGGAAATATGTTTCCTAGGTATCACGCGGGCGAAGCTGCTGGCAGAAGCGAGTCACTCATACATAATATTCTTTGCTGGTTTTTTTTATACAAAACGGGGAATCTCTTGACCCAAATCTCACCTGATGGAAAGTGATGATTAGGCCGAAGATGGAAGCGAACTTTAGCCGGAATCCTTTAACACAAAGGAACTGGCTATCATACCTCTAATTGCCGGAACACAACAATGCTGTTAACATTGTTGTTATGGCGACAGACTTAGACAAGATGACCACCATCTTGTCTAAGTATGTCGACATAACAACAGCTTGCCAGGCGGACTTAGAAGAAGTCCTACCACCAACCAAATCGAGCAAAAACTTTGCCCCCGCTGGGAATCGAACCCGGGACCTCTGGATCTGAATCAGGTGGTATGACCACTACACCACGGAGGCGGTTAGTGTGACCTGTTTAGCACCGCCCGGGGACCACGTGTAGGGATTCGCTGAAGGGTATTCTCCTAAGGACGCGGCGCTAATTCACCATCTTTTTCTATCCTTAATCTTTCTCCACCCACACCTTTCTCGAAGCCACTCTCTCTCATGCTCATTACTCATAACTTCTTACTTCAAGTCTTCCACCAAGCATAATCCTGGAATGAAGAAACCCCCTTCAAAAAACCCCATTAACACCCATTCCGTCTTCCCAACAACTCTTCAAAAAGGCACCCGTGTAGCTACGTGCCTAAAATGCTTTCAGTAAACTTCACGGCCGCAAAAACAGGAACAAGGCAGAACAATGTTGCCTTTTGCAGATCATAATGAGACGCCGATCTGTGGTAATGTGTAGATGTTATCAGATGACGTGACATTTTTCTGAAGTGGGACGAAGATACGGGGGATAATTTGGGGTGGGACCGCTTGGTGGATGGGGTTAAAATTGTTGAGGAAGTTGGATGCAAAATGGGAAAAGGCTAGCTAAAACGTCCGCTTCTGAACTTGGCCGTCGATACGACAACAGATCAGGGGCCGGGCTACTCTGACGTGCCAATGCGATCATGATTAGGCTCAGAAAAAGAGATAGTGTTATGCGTCTTGTATAACTCTGTCTCCCCCCACAGCTTATACGTGATCGTTTTAAGACGTCATAGTAGGCCAGCAGGTGCTTTTCACATCTAGAGATATAAACTAACTTACTTAGTAGTTTTAACTGTGACAATCAGTTATGTTGATTTCTTGAAGTCTTGTCTGAACTCAGAACTGTACCGATTTACTGTAATTGGTCAAAAAAATAAGTTTACTCCATTGTAACTGTTTCCTGAACAGATTTGTAGTTCAGATTCAATCAGTCTGATTGTCGTGCTGAAGTAGAGTTTGACAAGTTCTCAACTTCAAATCCTAACTCAGAAACCAGGTGTTAGTCTTTAGCCAATTCTTTTGCTACGATTTTGTATCAATCGCTTACAGATTAATTTAACATGCAAACGATTTCTAAAATTTCATATGAAGTCATGTAAAGTTATATTCGCCCTAACGCCGCTCCCGACACGCTCACAATTCCCTCCCGTATCTTTCCTAACATAGGTCGTGTCGGCATGTCATTTTTGTCACTACACAAATCGCTGTGACCAATTAGGCCCTTTTAAAATTCTGTTTTAGCGAGCAACAATTTTAGTTTTTGTTAGGGCGTCGAGCTTGTCAGAAATGGCGCAGAGTTATATTTAATGTATCACCTACAAATTTGAAGAGGAGACCAGTTTTTAGGCCACCATGATAGTATGGGAGTACCACTGGGTTTGGGACTAACGATCAACAATAGCCAATAAATTGTTAACTAGTCTGAGTATGCTGTGTAAAGTGAGTAGAGTGTAAAGAAAGGTCATGGAGACACTATGCTAACTTTTTTAATTAACCGACTTCCAAAAACGGAAGTTTCTCAAATGACTCCTTCCTTTTGGGCAGATCAGAAGGGAGCGTCAGATTCTACTGACTGAAAGCCATTCGTGTTTCTCATAATGCTCTTTGCGATGCATTCCGAATTCTACTAATTTTCACATCCGTATCTCAATCGCAAACTGTCAAAAATGTATGAAGTTTAAGGCTTTTAAGACAGTTTGCGATTGATATGCGAATGTGAAAGTTGTTTAGAAATGAGTAGAAAAGCCCTCAGTTACCACCTTACATTCGCTCAGATTTTTTTGTTAAGAATCTGGGCAGGTGAACTTTGAAACATCCATTAATCAAATTAATACCAAAAACCTTAATTCACACAAATATAAGTGCAAGTTTTTAACATATCCTAATAATTATTTAACCCCAAACTGCGCTTGCCCACCGCTGGCATTGGCATCGAAATCGTGGGAATGGACATGCCGAATAACTGTAGTCTTAGAAATGAATGGAGCAGATGTTAGCACTTGAATCTTTTTTATTTCTTCTAAATATGTTTTTTTTTTCTGTAAAATGTTTTTGTTTTTATTGCGCTTGTCTCAAGTGGCCTTTTTCATATCGTGTCAAATGGTTCATTCACAAATTACTCTGTTTGGGGCCAATAAGTTTTCGTGTTAATTGCTTCGTTGGTAGCGTTTTACAAGTTATCTCGGGTGAAAGAGAATGGACGTTTGGGAAACTCAATCTAACGGAATATTTAGTCATGAATCACACCGCACTTTCACCAGGTTTGATGGACCTTATTTGGCCAAATTATTATTGCAGCGTTCTACTTGAGTGCACCATCGATTCATGTGGTACTAAATATGATAAGTATGCTGGCTGTTGATGATGATAATGAGATAGTGGACAAACATGAAAATTTCAATAATAATTTGGGTGGTAGGCGGTACAGAGAGTAAAGTCCCGCAAACCCCCATAGAAAAGGGAGGATCCTCCGCCAAGGCGGTTGTTGTGCCTGGGGGGCTACTGCCCGATAGTTCATATTTGGGTGGATGTATATGTTAAAATCGCATGGTTTGCTTGCGCGATTTTAGGACTTTTTAGTTCGCCGCCAGTTGGATAGATGGCGTCGCGGTTATTTTTACTGCGATGCAGATTTGTTTCGTTGATTTTTCTTGAGGCGGCATTGATGCCACTACATCACTCCCCCCCGGAGACCGGAGGTCGAAAGTAGTCGAGTCGTCCAAACATCTTGAGATGCTTGCCAGGCCAGTGGAAGGTTGGTTGGTTGGTTCCAGTGAGTCGGAAACGGAAGTCGCAGAGTTCTCGGTGAGTCGGAACTGTTTGCGGTGCCCCAGTGAGTTGGGGTGATGAGATCCCAGTGAGTCGGGATGATGCTGCAAACTCCAGTGAGTCGGAGTGGTGCGACGTAGTGACGTGACTGCTGTAGTCGACCAGGAGAGATTCTTCTAGGCTCTTCATGTGACTGGCCGAAGGTGCAGTGTGGTTGCCAAGGTCGCTGATGAGGATGATAGAGGCTGAGGATGCTGACCGGGAATGCGCGGCTGCTGCATGCTGGTGGTCAGGATACCCGTAGAAGCCGTTGGTACTGGCTGGCTGTATGACGTCACGCTGAAGTAGCTGCACGAAGGCTGCGCTGACGTTCTTTGTCGAGGGTCACCAGTTTTTGGGGGGTAGGCGGTACAGAGAGTAAAGTCCCGCAAACCCCCGTGGAAAAGGGAGGATCCTCCGCCCTGGCGGTTATTGTGCCTGGGGGGCTACTGCCCGATAGTTCATATTCGGGTGGATGATGTTCAAATCACATGGTAAACTCTGCTTGCGCGATTTTAGGACTTTTTATTTCGCCGCCAGTTGGATAGATGGTCGCGGTTCTTTTTGCTGCGATGCAGATTTGTTTCGTCGATATTTCTTGTGGCGCCATTGATGCCGCTACAATAATAATAATGGGGTAATGTGTAAATTACAAGTTAGTACACTAAAAAAACGGAAAATCGGTGTTAAAAAAAAAAGATACAAAACCAAAAACACCGACTTCCGAAATTAAGATTATTTTAAAAGTAGTTTTTTTTTAGAAAGTTGGTCAGAATCAGAATCAGTATCAGAATCAGAATGCTTTATTTGTAAACATAGGTCAAATTACAATAGTTGCGAGATGGTACAGTTATATAGATCCTCTATGTTTTGCCCTGAGGCGTACAAATATTCACCAATTCAAATAGTAACGAGTAACTGTAATAGTACATGCATAAATTATCAATATGAATTATAATTATGATCAATTTCAATAAATATCCAAGAGACTGTGTTACATGTCATAATAAAAGTAATGCTAATGTCAACAAAAACAAAAAAAAAAAAAATTGTCTGAAGTGATGTAAGAAAAGAAAAAGAAAAAGTTTTTTATGTTTCACTATTATATGGTGATACTTGGTACGACGTCTTCGTCTACGCAAAAATAAGCAAAAAGCTCATAAATTAAAAACTACATAAGAATCACACAAATCGGATCAGAAACCTCGGAGTAATCCGTGTACATACATAAAACAAAAGAAAAACCCGCCGAATTGAGAACCTCCATTTTTGGAAGTCGGTTAAAAAGTAAAGCAGTTCGCTCAATCCGCAACATTTTTCTTACTTAGAGTATTTTATTCGTAACTTTGAAATGGAAGGTCTAATTTTAATAATTGGTATTTTTTTCACACCTTGGGTTACGTTATTGAAAGTTTCATACGGATCCCTTTTTTAATATAATATAGCCTACTTTCATCGGGGATAATGTAGGATTTTAATAATGAAAGAGTTTTTCAAATTGGTCGAGCAGTTTCGGAACCTATTCATTTAAAAAAAAAAATATTATTTATTTATTAAAACTTTATGCACAAGTAATAACATGTACCTACAAAGGCGGACTTAATGCCATTGGCATTTTCTACCAGTCGACCTTAGGGTGGTGCAGAGACAGCATGGTAGGTGCAACATATAGAAAAGACAACAAGAGAGGAAGAAAAAAAACAAAACAATCTATAATAAATACATACATACACAAAACCAAAATTATTAAGAAAACATGAATCCAACGAATTACCGCTGTAATGATCCTTCACCTTACCAAGGACAACCGACTTGTTGCCATCCTGATGTTCAGAGGGAGTGCATTCCAAAGGAATATTACCCATTTAAAATATTATTATAGTGTAGAAAAAGATATGTTCCGCCGGCCTCAAATAAGTGGTCAAGTATATGGGTAAAGGAACTAGGATGGACAAATATGACTGGATTCATTTCCAGATATCTTAACTCATAATATTATGAACACGACGGTGAGTTTGATACCGTTACTCGTCTAAAGCACCGAACCAATTTTGATGAATTTTGTTTAACCTTAGAGACAGGTATGGGCTTCTTTAACGCAAGCAAAACCGCTGCCGAAAACTAGCGTTTTAAAATACATTTTAAAACGAATTTACATTTTTGGTCTGCCTTCATTATTTAAAAAGAAAGCTTTACATAAAAAAAGCTTTGTGTTATGAGATATTTTCTGGAAAGATTTTTTTTAATCATGAATAGTGAATAACATAGATGCTACATCGAGATAAAATTCCTTTTTAAAACTATAAGAGAATGTGATTTATGAGATTACATAGTTTCGCTTGACGTTAGCGGCGTGTGACAGATATGATATATCGCATCGCATCCAAACATGTGCGTTGAAGGAAGAATCGTTTCGATGGCGACAAATGTGATAAACTATTATTGAATTTGATGCTTCTTGTGAGTGTTTTGTAAATTACTTTTTTGTGTATGTTTAGTATATTTTATTATTATGGTTTACCAGCTAACTGTTGTATCAATAGATAGTTTTAAATGTAGCTATATTATTATGTACCTTTGTGCGTGAAGTTTCAAATAAGTAAATAAAGAAAAACTATTTCTGCTAAAAATACGCACTTAGTAAGAAATAATTTAATGCCTTGCTGTATTAAGTCCACACATGTAAGTTGTAGTGTGTGTCTTATTGTTTGTACTTACGCTCTCTATAAACTTCCAAGATAAATTAATACATAGCTGCATAGCCATAACTTGATTCCTAGGATCTTTTTAACTTGTATTTTCTAAGTTTTTCTGCAAATTAACTATCTTCAATGCTTTGTTTACATTTCTTATATTATGTCAGTTAGACAAGCCTAGTTTTCTTTTTAATTCTATTCTGAAGTTAGCTAGGAGTTTTAGGTCACATATGAAATTGTTATCAGACCTTCTTAAAGTCCATTTTTCTTTTCCATCAAATTCTAGAAACACTTCTCATATCAAATTCAAAATAACAGCGAGCCTTCATCTGGGAGCCGTCGTAAAAAAATGGTCAGTCTACGTTTGGAGCTGAGATCAGCAACAAGTCGGGAAAAGTTTCTTAAGAGTAGGCTGAGAGGACAGTTTACCTCCTTGGAACCAGAGAAGTCGGCCTCTCTCTTTTATTAAGAGTAAACTTAGAGGACAGTTCTAAGTTTACCTCCTCGGATCCTGATAAGTCGGCCTCTCTCCTTGCCGCATTTAAAAGGACACCTTGATGCCTGGGCTGAACGAGCCTGGGATGAAGACGTTTCTCGGCCCATCCTCTCCAGCCCTCTGAAGAGTGACGACCCTCCAGTCCTCCGGTTCTCCAACGAAGATTTCATTCTCATCTCACGTCCACTCATCCCTATCATTCACCAGCCGTTCTGGTATAAGTTGTTTAATTCATTAAATCTATACTAGTATTTATTTGTCCTTTTTCCTTTTAGCACGCATTCCCCTCCTAGGTAGGTGAGTGCTATATGTGACCTCACATTTTACAGGCTCCCCCTGTAAAATGTAACGTTACAAAGTACCACTATTGTGCATACAGTTTAATAAATAAAACAGAATCATAAATTGTTTTGAATTTGACAGATTTTTGACATCTTCCTTCCCAAACAACGCCATTCACATTCAAATGTGGTCAAACACTAAGCCGCTCCACGCCACCTCTGTTCCGTCGGAACTGCACTAAATACCCAGTGGGCGTTGTAGGGCGTTACAATTAAATATATATTACAGTCGCCCACGAGAAACAATGCCGTATCTGATGCTGGCAACCGACGGGTTAACTTAAGGTGATGCCGTCAGATTCTGTAGCAAACGATAAAAATCAATATATATTAAACTAGCTGACCCGCGAAACTTCGTCTGCATCACATTTGCCATTAATGCTCCACTCCTATTTGTCTTAGCGTGATGATATATAGTCTATAACCTTCCCTGATAAATAGGCTATCTAACACTGACATAATTTTTCAAATCGGACCAGTAGTTCCTGAGATTAGCGCGTTCAAACAAACAAACTCTTCAGCTTTATCATATTAGTATAGATTCATCCGTTGACCGTTACTGAGTGACTGATAGACAACACTAGCCGAAACTACTGGTCATATAAACCTGGAACTA
This sequence comes from Ceramica pisi, assembly GCA_963859965.1. Lineage (NCBI taxonomy): Eukaryota > Metazoa > Arthropoda > Insecta > Lepidoptera > Noctuidae > Ceramica > Ceramica pisi. The sequence continues at coordinate 6,475,886 of OY982555.1, forward strand.
GACATGTAGGTACATGTCTAGTTCCAGGTTTATATGACCAGGACTAGACATGTAGGTTCCTTGGGGAGTTTAGGAGAGCACTAAGAGTGGATTTTTCGAAATTCCTATGGGAACGGGAAAAACGGTAAGTATATGCGCGTACGAAGTCGCGGGCAAAAGGTACCACTTTTTGCCATAATTTTTTAAAAGGTTTCAATTGTTTCATGAGACGCGGTGGTCATCGAGTGAAACGTTGTTGGGTTTTGTTTGTGTCTTAGTTCGATACATAAAACTTTAGCACATAACTATATTCCTGGATAATCTTACTCTTTTGCACCGACATGAATTTTACCTTCTTCATGCCGTGGTATAAAATGTGTCATCTAAACAACAAGTTAGTCGCGGTAGTCACTCATCGAGGTAATTTTACAACTGCCCAGGATTCTTTTATTGCACGAAATTACTACGTGAACTACTGATATTCAGCTGAATCCGGTTTGACTAAAAGCCTAACCCAATAAAGTTGAGAAAAGGCAGACGATGAGTCTTCACATCTGAAATAAAAAAAAAACATTCAAATTTTGTTTATATTATCTGTCAAAGAAAAAAATACGAGGTCACACATTTAATATGACACAAAACTGGTAAGCATCCCCTTAACTCCAAACCACTTCGGTGATTAGAAGTAATTTTTTGAATAGTAATTTGGTAGTTTTGAATACAGTGTACGTATTTAGATGTCAATTTACATACGTAGTCAATGAAAAGGTTCTTATTTACATAGTAGTATGAATTCTTGAATGAAATACATGGTAATATGTATGGATATCGAGTAATATTAAAAGCTATTGGGCAAGTTTTGATGTTGGCTTCCGATTTTAGCGATTTTCTCATGACATTTTTGATAAGCGTGTACTGGATTTCGTAGTGGTCGTTACTCCTAGTGTTAACTGTATATGAATAGATCATCATTTTCCTGCCCTTATCCCATGTTACTTGGGGTCGGTGCAACACGTTTTTTTTCTTCCAATCTATCCTATCCTATCAGCCGTCAAACTTTCACTAACTCCCTTTTCTTTCATATCGCTCCTCACACAATCCATCCATCTTTTCTTTGGCCTTCCTCTCCCTCATCCATCTCTCATATATGAATATATACTGATTTAAATATTTTAGGTATGTAGTAAAGTAATACGAAATCTGAAATAATAAATGTAATCGGTGATAACCAAACCTTATTACTAACAGTTGTTACGGAAAAATTGTCGTCTGATGGCGCGAAATTACTACAACGTTACTTGCATATGACGTCAGATTGATAGAGTTCTGCCTCTGTTAATCCAGCATAATGTTAACTCGTTAAACTTCGTCATTTGTCTCTTATTTTTGCTCCATGCTAAAAGCCTAAATTAAAGTATTTACATTTTAAAAATTAAATTCCTTCAAGTTTAAGGAATATAATTTAAAAAACAGTCTATTGCCCTATTGTCACTCAAATTTCTAAGGCAGTAGGTAGGTACTAATCTCCCAAATTTGCAACAATTTATACAGATTTCACAAAGTAATCGGAACTCAAGTGATTTGATTATTTAGGTGGGATGAGGATATCAAAAATCCACATAAATTTTAACATTTATTTTGAGATAATTTTCGATCCAGAAACTTAGTCTAAGTATTTTTTTATATTAATACAGCTGCTTTTAACCAGTCAATTAATCTAAACCCAAGTTCACACGCCCTATTTAAACTTATTCAGTCAAAAACTATTAAGCATGAGTAATTAAATATTGCCCACACATTCAAAACCTTAATCATTAATAAATAATTTGAAAAATGTTAACAACCACCATTTTGAACTGTCAACAGAATTCTCGAAAATGGCGCCGAGAATGGCGCGTTCGTTGAATTTTCCAAATTCAAATCAGAGTTTTAATTTTCTAAAAAGGTTTGCTTTTAAAATTATTTTGTTATTTCGTGAATTCGTGGAAAAGAATGTTTTGTGTCATGCGTGTTCTGTGTAGTTTGTTATTTACGTTCTTTTAAGACCTACATTAAATACCTATGTACCTATGGTTTAGTTTGGGCTGGTATTTAATTAATTTAAAATTAAATTATAGGAGGATGTCAGAGTCGTTCTGTAAAAGTAAGATACCTACTTTTGAGTTTTGCTCAAAACAACACCAATGTCAGTCTTACGTCAGTCTAAGTACATATACTGTCGTAAGACTGACATTAGTGACATAGACTTACGATAGTATATTATATGTACCTATACCTACATCTATCATCTTCTAATTTTAAAAATCTCGTGTTTAGTGTTTGTTATCAAACTCCTTCGAAACGGCTTGACCGATTTTCATAAAAAAATATTTGATAGGTCTGAGAATAGTTCGTACGTTATTTTTTTTTCCAACTCTGTCAACTAGTCTTCTAATTTTTTTAAATCTCGTGTCATGGTGTTTATTACCGAACTCGTCCGAAACGGCTTGATCAATTATTATGTTTTTTTTTGTGTAGGTACTTATACCGCGTGTATCTGACATCGACGCACAAACGATTTCCATGGGTCCAGGGCATGATTCTGGACACCCCAGTGTTGGAATTTTTCGTCGGTTCTTTTCTCATTTTTTTCAAGAGTACTACAAAGTATCAGCTCAGCTGAGCTGATATCTATTTATGGCTTTATTCAGATTGCTCTTTTTAGTGAAAGTAGTTAAATAAATTATTTTTTTACTAAAAATCTCATTGGGTTAGGTCAGAATAACGATTATGAGCAGTCTAAAGTAAAAAAACCCTTGAAAAAAATAAAAAAATGAGAAAAAAGCCGACAAAAAGTTCTAAGTCTAGGGTGTCCAGAATCATGCCCCGGACCCATGGAAATCGTTTGTGCGTCGATGTCAGATACACGCGGTATTGAGTAGGTAGGTCGCAGAACAGAGGGCCATTTCTACTATTTTTAAACAACTTTTGCATTCGCATGTCATTTGTCAAAATTGACAAAACTGTCAAAAAAGCCTTAATTTTCATACACTTTTGACAGATTGCGATTGAAATGCTAATGTGAGAATTCGTAGAATTGACACTCTGGTCGTAGGACATTTTTTGGCAAAGCGTTTTCCCGCTCAGCTAGTACTAATTAATAAAACCGAACAGTTTGTTTGTTTGAACGCGTTAATATCTAGAACTACCAGTCGGATTTGGATCATTATTTTTGTATAAGATAGCCACATTTGTGAGAAAGGCTTAGACTATACGGCAACGGGAAATACGCGTATGAAGTCAAGCCAAAAGCTAGTATAAAGTATACTTCTGTCTACTTCGTCAAGGATCACTAATAAAACCGTTATTTTAATGTAATGTAGCGTATAATTTAATTAAAATATATACACGGAACAGCCCAATAAACTTATTCCAAACTACTATCTAATATTTCTCCTTTTAATTTATATCGATAAAGGAAGAAAGAAACGTACAATTAAATGTATTATCATAAATATTTGAGGAACATGTGTTTATCCCTTCACAATGAAATAACTTTAAAGAAAGGGAAACCAAACGTTTTGTGTGAAGAAAAAATGTTGTTCCTACGATTCATCGATGTAGTTCGGGAGCTAGTGTAAGTGGGACAACAATTATTTTGTAGAATTAACAATCGTTAAGTTTGATTTATATTTATGAATAATTAATAATTTGTTTTAATTTTAGTTTTAATTTGTTTTGACAAAAGCAGTAGGTACCTACCTTTGTGTTCTTTTACTATGTACATTTTACACAGTATCGTGTTTTCAATTATGTACAAACAATATACTTAAAATACTTTCTTATTTTAAGTATATTGTGTGTACATTATCGAAGACAAATGACAAGCAATCAATCTCCTAAAGTTAACTTTTTTTGTTTTTATGGTTCCGAACATCCGTAAAATACGGAACCCTTAAAGAATCACTCGGGTGTCTGTGTGTCCGTTTGTCACAGCTAGTTTTCTCTCGATCTACTGGACCGATTATGTTGAAGTTCAGTACACATCTGGACTTCTGTAACTCAATCACGGATGCGTTATGTAAATAAATAAATGTTAAGTATGGGGGTCACTCCTTGGGGTCAAACTAGAAAAAAAGTTTTTCTAACTATGTCGTGTGACATATCAAATGAAAGGGCTTATTGTGAGAGTTTTAATTATACTTTTACATTATTGTAAAATAAATAGTTTGGCAGTTATTCAAGAAATTAGACCAAAAATGACAAATAAATTAAACTGTGATACACATTTTTATACTGAAACATTTATCATGAACCGCTGTTAATTACCAAATTTAAAAAAGAATAATTTTGCTAATTTTGTAAGATATTTTTGTACTTTAGAATAGAATAGAATAGAATAGAATAGAGTACTTTATTATCTTGCAGTGAAGTGAGTATAGTAGATACATTTCAAAGTTTGTACAAGATTTGACTTAGTGAAATTATTCAACGAAGAAAATAATTATACCGAAGGTTAATAATATTGACTTAAAAAAATATTCACATATGAAAAACGAAACCATATTTTAAATAAGTGAAAATTCAGAAATTGTGTGCAAAACTTTTGCCTAGAAAATTGATGGTAATTTTACAATCAATTCGATATTTGAACTGACCACACTTCCAAAATTCAACAAAACTTGAATAACTTAAAAAACAAAACACTATCTCCTAATCTAAGCTCCACTGAGTACGGTACGCTCTCCCAACCTATAATTTGGCCGTCAAACACTTTTTAAGAGACGTCATTCTACGCATGCGCGGTAACATTTCATTATCTATGGACTATGATCCCAAACCGTTCATTTGTTTTTTTGAATTTAGTTCTTTTTTTATTTGGATGTTGTTCGTAATGTTTCTTTGTCTCTTTGACTATATTTTTGTTTGTGGGTTATAGATTTGTAGGTGAGTTTGTGAATGGTTATGTAATGAGTAAGCTGTGGGTTCGATTCAGGTGCATTGTGAATATTTCTGTAGTCATACATAATTAATATAATTATGTATGAGTTGTTTTGTATGTTTAATTTTATTATTTCTTGTTATAGCGGCTCGTGGCAAAATAATAACAGCCGCACGGGTCAATCTGTCGAGGTTGGCCTGTGGATGGATGACCATCTTAACATAATCAAGACTCGTCCGTGCCTCGGAAAGCACGTTAAGCTGTTGGTACCGGCTGTCATTTGTAGATCTTTGGCAGTCGTTGCGGATAGTCAGAAGCCAGTCAATCTGACGTCAGTCATGCCAAGGAGTACCGTGCTACCCAGTCAATGGGTTGTGGAGGTCTGGTAGGCAGCCGCTCCACGTAAAATATTGGTATTCAGTTGAATCTGGTTTCACTGGAAGCCGACCCCAATAGAGTTGGGAAAAGGCTAGGCAGATGTTTATAGCCGCAATAGAACTTTGACTGTTAACCAATTACGGCTTATGACACGTTGACAGACAGACGGATGGGCAGCGGAGACTTAGGATAGTCAAACTTTGGATACGTGACGCTAAAAACTACAGTTTTTTTTTAATGTAGCAGCAAAATTATAACTTTTCATTGGCGATCAAAATTCATTTATCTCCTGCATTTATCTCAGGTGCCCCAGCTAAGACTGGCTGAGGCATCACCTATATATTACTTTAAATAAAAAGAAAATTCGAATTTAGATAAAAATTATATTGACATTAGAATTAATCCATACTAATATTATAAAGCAGAAGAGTTTGTTTGTTTGGTTGAACGCGCTAATCTCAGGAACTACTGGTCCGATTTGAAAAATGCTTTCAGCGTTTGATAGCCCATTTATCGAGGAAGGTTATAGGCTATATATCATCACGCTAAGACAAATAGGAGCGGAGCAGTAATGGAAAATGTGACGCAGACGAAGTTGCGCGGGTCAGCTATAGGTTATAAATCATTACGCTAAGGCAAACAGGAGCTGAGCATTTATGGAAATGTGACGCAGACGAAGTTGCGCGGGTCAGCTAGTCAAGAATAAAAAGATCTTGTATTAGCTTCAAATCCATCTTGATACAAGATCTGTCCACAAAAACAATCAAATTCCCTTAGGCAATTCTAATTTCAAATATAAAGCTAAACTTTTTTAATTCACATTTACAAAGTTTTATCGAGTGGCCAATATGAACCGTAAGTAAACAAGGAGGCTTACAGTACTATGGTAGGCTTCAGATATATGTGCAATAACGGTCATTGAACCACATACATTTATTGACTTCCTTAATATAAAAAACAGAAATTAAGACATAAAGCCTTCCTGAATCGACTTCTGACGTCGTGGTCCTTTACGTTCTCTCTTAAAGAAAAACGTCTCATATTTTTTTTTTATGATTTTATTTCTTGACATTTAATTATCTGTAAATTTAATTAATTCATTAATTATTAATAACGTCAGCTTATTTATTACAAATTTTATTAACTTCATTTTTATCCAATTTCAAGTACGAAACCATAGAAAAAAAAAAACAAATATCCTTCGGGGCCTTCATATTGTATTTTAAAATTTTATATTTACTAGCATAGTATTAAGTATTACTAACAGCTAATGTGGACCAAAAGTTGTCTTATGAATAAATGAATAATAATAATTTATTGTGCGGGTAGAGTCTGGCCACGCTAACTCTGCACTGGAATAAATGGGCAACCCCAAAAAGTTTTTTATATGGTATACTTTTTCTGATGTCACTTTCGTGGTGTCAGATTGCTTACGCTGTTTGTTGTTTTTCATATATTTTAAAGAAAAATGGTTAAACCTATTAAAAGTGGAGTGTGGGAGTTATTATATAACATGATAAGTCAATTCCAAGATGTGAAGGAACAGCATGATGTCGTCCTTAGCCAAAAACGACAATGTTTACAAGATATCGAAAAGTTGACGTGTAAGTAAATCTACTTTTTCTGAAAGTAAATCTACTTTTTCAAATGTTTATCATTCAAAAATCTATCGTTATTTTTATACAATCCTAGAGTAGTTTCAGAGATTTCCTTAAAGTAAAGTAAGTATTATTAAAGTGTAGATAAACAATAGCTTCAGTAGATTTTTAAAAGTTAGGATCTAGAATTATTATAACCTGTATCGTACGTAGGTAATAATAATACACACAAATCCACAATGCATCGTGCTGAAGTCATGACTTGGCAAAAATAAAAACAACTAGTATCAAATTAGTTTTTCGTAGTATAGATGGTGTTACCATCTATAGATTTTCGAATTCCATAGATTTTCTTACTTCTGCAGATTTAGCGTGGCCAGACTCTATCTTCGAAGGGATATAAGAGAAAGGTCAGTGTACTTTATTGCAAGTTTATCTGGCGTCTACCATGACTTGTAAATCCAGTTCTTTATAGAGACCTACATCAGGCACCATGGCAGTCTCTCACATAGTTAATTCGATGTTCATAATCCACTGTAACCCTAGCATTAAGTAACTTTTGTGTAGAAAAATAAAAAAATAAAATAAATGATAGTTCTTTTTTAGCTTACAATAACTTTTGAAACCTGCACCACCTTATAGATAAAGGTATCAAAAAGCTTTGCACAAGACTGCATTCGGAGTTTTTCGGACACTGTGAAAAATGTAGAATGCGGGTAGACGGAGTACCTACGTGTAATCTGGGTCCGAATTCTGTATAGCTTCGAGGTTTAAGCCAAAATCTTTGAGAACTGGTTTATTTTGGTTGCTTAGAAGATTTTATTAATTAAAGGTATACTATGGATCTTATTATTATTATCTATTGAAATTATTTTCTTTATACATTTTGACGTTAATTTTTATGTCATTTTCATTTTTTGGGTTTAATTTCATTTGTAAAATTGAGTACTGTTTGTTTGTATTTGTCATTGTTTTGATGTGTGCTACATATTTGTTATTTAATTAATTGATTTAAGATTTTTGTGTAAATTGGGTTATAGTTACCTGAATAAATGAATTTGTTATTATTTTGTTTCTTTTTTAAGACGTAGTCCCACACTAGGAATTATTCCTGTCTCCTGTGTGATTTGAGCATGTTCACACAAAATCTAATATATTTCTAGCAAACCTAGATTTTTCGCGATATCGGTACGTACCTACAGGACGAAAACTGTATTTGCAATGACAAAGTTTGCCTCGCGAAATCTTCTCAAAATATCTCTTCAGAAGAGTCCTATCAAAATGATACAGCACTTGACAGTTGAAATCGACATTACAAGAAATCGCGACAAGACATGACTGAAGCTAGTCTTGTCGCCACCAAACCCTTGCCAGCACAGCTTGAAACCCATCGATGCGAGACAGCACCTTTGCGACATTTAACCCTCCCGTGAGGGACAGACGCGCTAACAGTGAGTGGCGCACAGTAGTTCTGTGGAGACATGTGCACGCGCAGTGTGAGGGTTGACGTAGGGTTAGCAGAATAAGTCAAGAAAGAGAGTTGAGAAATAATGAAAGAAAGAAAGAAAACTTTACATTTGTCTAGCACAAGCTTAAAATGAAATACCACTTCCACAGGATAATCGAAAAAAACGGTAAAAAAAAAGAATCATAATGTTTATTTGCTGATTAATATGGTTTTGAGTTTCGAGACAGTTGAATCGATTCTCGGGCCCTGGTGGTCGTCTCTCTGAATTATTTAAGTTGCAGTATTAATATTTTTTATCCTCACGCACTATAGAAAAAAATGAATGATTTAGTGTGATCCCTGGTTGTGACAGATTGAACTATGAGAATCTACATTTACACTAATAATATTATAAGAGGAAATATTTATTTGTTTGTTTGTTTGAAATGAATAGGCTCCGAAACTACTGGACCGATTTGGATGAAATTTGTACAAAGATAGTATGAGACCCGAGAAAGGACATGGGATAGTTTTTATCCCGGAAATCCCACGGGTACGGAAGCAGCGCGCTTTTAAAGGGAGCGAAGCCGCGGGGGACAGCTATTAGAGCAATAAAGACCGCACACACGTGTCAGATTTGTACTGACTAAAAATCTTTTTCTTTCTTTCTTTCTTTTTTTTTCTTTCCATCCATGTTCCTTCATTGCCACGGTATCTCTTTTGAAAAGTCCCGCAACTACGGCAGGCAGACACACCTAATATTTTCTGCGTACGTAGCTAGTGATATTGAGATTGGCCCCGTGACCGAAATTTGGTCGGAGGGATGATACTATTCCTAAAATTGTATTTACAGATTTTACAGTCTTAAAGAAATACGATTCCCTGAATACACCTTTTTTTAAGGATGGAAAATCGTCAAATGACTCTTCCTGTTCTGGGCTTAGCAGAAAGGAGTGTCAGACTCTTACTGACTAAAACCCATCCGTGTTCCTCCTAATGCTGTTTGCGTTCCAGGGTCGCGGTGACTCAAACAAATTCCGCAAAAAAAAGAAAACCTAACGTCATATTTTTTGTCTGTCGCTACCACCGCCAATCACTTATCTTTCAACCAATAACTGTGGGACAAACATGACACAAACAGCTCCAAACACTTGAGTTTTTGTTGCAAAGGAAAAAACTAACCCCATGAATTACTGCTAAATAGCTCTGTAGCGCACCGTGTGGCTTCTCGAACTATCACGTTCACGAGTTTGTAAACGAGAAAAATCTGCAATATGCAGGCAAACACTTTACTTGAACCATTCATAAAACCGAAAAAAACACGTTTCTTTTTTTTAATTGTGATGGGTTCGCTGTTGACTCATGTATGAAATTCAACATTCAAAAGTCATTTATTCAAATTAGGCTGAGAGCCAGCACTTTTTGAACATCAAGTTTTACAAAAGACAGTCCCCCTAAACGCCCGCCCGTCACCACTTCCTAGTGTTCTAGCTGTGGAGAAGAAATGGCCAACAAACTCCCCAGCAACACATCTGTCTGTTACGTTTTAGGAACTAGAATTTTACAGTAATTAGTATGCAAAGTAATTAATACCTACATGACACAAAAAAATAAAAAAAATATGGGAGCCCCCTTTAATTTATTATTTGTTGTTTAAGCGGCAATAGAAATACACACTGTGAAAATGTCACTTGTCTACCTATTAGGGTTCTTGAGATATAGCCCGCTGAAAGACAGACGGACGCGACGGCGCGGTGGTGGACGCTTAATAATGGGGTTCCGCTGGTTACTCTTTAGGCACGTAACCCTAAAAACCATCTTACATACACAGAAAACATTTTGATGTTTTTAAAAGCAAAGCTTCGGTCATTCTTGTTTTAAACATGTCATTTACAACCTATTTTGATACAATTTCCTCTTTTAAAGTGAAACTCGGCAATCTGTATTCCATTTCCGTTCATGTTGATATTTTAAACAAAAGTTATTCTGTCTGTCGTAGGTCTATGAGGTACCTTTTCACGACTTATAGATATATCGTGGATAACGATATCATTTAATAATTCCAAGGTAGTGGTAAATGCCGTGACGTCAGTTGTAATGGCGGCACGTGGACAGAGTCGTGTTAGAGAGTGAGGACTTTGCCGAGCGCACTTTGGCTCGAGACCCCAACCAGGACACTCTTCCATAACAAAATTGTCGGTTTATCTTTTTCAATTGTATTTAACCGACTTCTTTAATCATGCTACAAATGCACGTTATTCCAACTTAACATACAGATGTGTTGCTGGGGAGTTTGTTGCCACTTCTTCAAAGCTTCACTAGGAAGTGGTGACGAGCGGGCGTTTTTTAGGACTGTCTATTTGTTAGCTTTGACTTTCTAAAACTACTGGCAGTCAGTCACAGGTAACAAAGGAAGATCAGTACTGTATTGAGTGTTAATATTCCACAATGAACCCGATACTACCGAACCCAAACGATGATGTCGCTACCGCTCGACCGTCGCTGAAGCCGTTAGATAAAACTGATTTGGATGAAATGAGTCACATGGGTAATAGTCATGTCCTGGAATAGGAGTATTATAATTTGAGAAAATGTTCCCTGGGATCATTTTTGACCATCACGCAGACGAAACCGTAAATATATACTAGTGTTTAATAAATACAAACAATCTTGCCACGTTTTTGGAATTTTTAAACAATTTTTTTCTGTTTTTTTTTTTTGCTGTCGCTTCTAACCCTACCGGTAAACGTTCAGCCCATAACTGTACGGTTAACATGACACAAACTGTTGTCTAAACACTTGAGTTTTTGTTGACGGTTTTTTTTTGCTAACCGTAGTTATGTCACGGGAGAAATGTGACCCTCTGTTTTAATATTATTTATGGTTAACTTGTCGTGTTAAAGATTGGTATAATTAATGTAAAATGAGTTGTTTTTAATTGTTTTGGAAAGCAACATTTTTATTGAGTATTTTGTAATATAAAAGCAATTTCATAAAAGCGGTTTTCGTCGTCCTTTCTTTGAAGAGGTTTTAAGATTTTTTAGTCACTTTTACAGGAATGCATTTATGAAAATATTAATTTATTTTTCAACTTAATGGGCTGAGTATTTATTTTATTTGTAGACACCAGAGTTTTTCTTAAAACTCTAGAGCCCAGGTTATTGCATTTAAATTGCCATTTCAGAAAATTGACAAAGTAACAAATTCTATACAAAATTGTTTTATATCTATCTATCTATACTTATAATAAATCTGTAGAGAGGTCAATTCTGTACATGAAATATATTTCGAAAATAACTATCAGGGGGTGATTAGGGATCGATACTGATGCCAAAAATGCAATCAGTACAATTTTTGTCTGTCTGTCTGTCTGTCTGTCTGTATAACCGTTATAGAAACAAAAACTACTCGACGGATTTTAATGTAACTTGGTACAATTATTATTAATACTCCTGAGCAAGTTATAGTATACTTTTCATCACGCTACAATCAATAGGAGCAGAGCAGTGAAGGGAAATGTTGGGAAAACGGGAGAAGTTACTCCATTTTTTAAGCTTCCGTCGCGTGTGCAACCTTAATGGTGAAAGCTACACAGAAATCATGTATGACGGAAATGTTCTCCTTAAAATTATATAAAAAATATCCAACGACAGCATATGTCTATCTTTTATGATTGACGAACAATAACACGTGTAACTCCCGATAGCTTAGCAGTTCGAAGCTTTCTGATTGTATTTGTCTACTCTTACGTTTATAAAACTCTCAGTCGTCCCTAATTAACATTAATAAAAGTTAACATTATTACCTATTCTATAAAAAAAGAATTATAGAAATCGGTATAGAAACACCAAAGTTATACATGAAAAACGCTAATAATAAGCCATCGCGCGTGAATACTGAATCATGCTATAAGGATTATTTTTGTGGTCGCGAACGCACAGGCAGGCGGCTAGCTTGGCGCCTAGAGGCTAGCGAGTAGCTTCGGAAAACGGCTTACGACAGTTTTGCAATATCCTTTAATAATTATAATGTCGAGGGGAAGATGGTTATAATTTCGCTTTACACCAAACGAGTAATATTATAAATGTGAAATTTTGGTTGTTTGTTACTCAATCACGCCAGAACGGCTTAACGGATCTTAATGATTTTGAAAAAAGATAGATTATAGTCTGGAATAGCACATAAGCTACTTTTCATCCCGGGAATATGTTCCCTAGGGATCACGCGGGCGAAGCCGCTGGCAGAAGCTAGTTACCTAATATTTGATTAACAAAATGTTATAATTTTAATAATAAACAAAATAACTGAATAATTTCTTCTACAATATAATAAAAAAAATGAGCTCATGGATAATAAAAAGATTTGGGAAAAGGACAATGTAGGTAGGTACCTACTGCTGAAAACTGGCTTAGAGTTTAAAATATATGAAATACAAACACAGCTCCACGTAAAATACTGGTATTCAGTTGAATCCAGTTTGACTGGAAGCCGACCCTCCAGCAGACCACTAAATATTTATGTACAATCGAAACTAACAACTAAATTTGAGAATTAAACCTAATTTACTAACAAAAATTATCACATTGAAATAAAAATGAAAATTCAAGTAAAATCTTAACTAACATCTTAAATGTAGAAACTTTACTTAATAAATAACGTGACACGTATATCTATCGACGACGACGACGTAACGTAATTAGAATCTTAACCTAAGTTAAATATCTTATGTTTCGCTAGAAAGAAAAGGCTTTTTTTTTTATTACTAGCTGACCCGCACAACTTCATCTGCGTCACATTTCCATTATTGCTCCGCTCCTATTTTTCTTAGCGTGATCCCGCTATGCAGAGCCTGTATGGAGGAGGATAAGACAGCAGCACACCTGCTTCTAAGCTACCCGGTAGTCGCGGATTACAAGGCCAAGTACTTCGGTAACCCAGGTACCCTCTGTGAGATAATTAGTAACACCAAGGCGTTGCTGGCCTTCCTTGGGGAGGGGTGGATCGAATGACATATTTGTCCCACCTACACGCAAAATACGCGCCTAGTCGTGGAGTTGCGGAAACTACCCCGATTTACATACATACATACATACTTAGCGTGATTATATATATAAGCATATAACCTTCCTCGATAAATGGGCTATCTAACACTGAAAGAATTTTTAAAATCGGTCCAGTAGTTTCGGAGCCTATTCAATTCAAAGAAAGAAATATTTCCTTTTTATAATATTAAGTTTAGAAGAGCATCACAAACAAATAAACTCAGTACCTATCGATTTTTTGATGTCAGACATTTTAACCGCCATCATATCAGCCAATAGCCGTCCACTGCTGATCGTAAGCCCCCAAATTAATTTAAACACTTTTAATGTTACAACAAAATACCTTGTGACATATTAAAATGAAATTAAAGAAAATTTAAAAATTATACGCGTGTGTGTTTGCATTGTATAGACTCAAGTAGCCTGGCGGTTGGGAGTGTCATGCTCACTCAAAAGCCTAGCTGATGCTGGCGTATCCGTTAAATTATTTGGATCCATTCAAAATGGTTGAGACGAATGGGCCTGGCGCATGTCATGGCGCTGTCGGTTTGGACTGGTCATTTCTCAGCTGCCATGGATTATTTTAATTATTTCTTTGAATTGTTCCTTTCTTATTTCGGACGTTTTTATCATGCTCGTCACATCGTTCTCACATGTATGTATAATTTCAACACGATGTCAACAAAACTTTGTAACAATTTATTATTTTTAAAAGAGTGTCCGTGGAGTTTCTTGCACGTTCTTCTCCATAGAGATCTACGCTTTGGAACTTGCAAATAGCTTCATCTTTTTGGACCGACCGACCTTGACAATTCAAAAGTGCCTGTAAATGGTTTAATTGAAATAAATGTCAGAGTGAGTGAGTGAGAAAGAGCACCAACCATACCGGCCTTGAGCAGTCCACATCCATCAGCCAACTTCTTCAAATCATCGATCCATCGTGCCGCAGGGCGTTGCCTGTACCTACCTAAGCACACCAAAAAAGCTCAACTCGTTAATAAGCCAATGACAAACGGTACATATGGGACACTTCAGCCATTTTTTGCGTTTTGTTTACTTTGGTACCGATTATTGCCGCCAGGTGGCGTTACTGTCGTGTTTATGTTTGTTTTGTCTCCCTAGTTAATGTTGTTCACACGTCATGTGTTTGAGAAGAAAGTTTATACAAAAAACGGGATCTATCTACCAACACCATCACCAAAACCCACATCCGCGTGTTGCCCACCGTACTTAAACAGAGTATTTTATTCTATTTCATGTGTGTGTACTTTATAATCTACCACGTCTTTTCCGTGGCTTCGCTCGGGTTCAAATTTTATATTCGCTAAAACGTGATTTATAACCATCTTCGTGGCATCTTACGTCAAAATCAGATCCAGGAATAACAACGTGTAAGCGATACAAAAAAAGAAACAAAATCACTTTCGAATTTAAAATATTGCATAGTTAATAAACCACAAAACAATTAGCTCTAATCTGTTCCCGCCTTTTCGGCATAGGTACCTACACTGAGAAAGTTGTTCAATTCAATTAAATTCCATTCTGCTATTCGCTGTCTTTGAGTGCGGACGCGTGTCCGAGTCGGTCTCCATACTAGTGCCTGATTGGTGGTCAAGTGTAATTTTAATTCTCTGTCTTTCCTTAAGTGCTTATATGGACTGTTAACGCCTTCGGGGCGTGTCTAGAAAGGGACATGCTAATTCTGTGAATCTGACATTAAAATTTGTTTCGGCTGTTTTTGGTGATTGGCGAGATTCGAGCTGCCGGCCGCGCGCGTTCGGAGTAGTCGAGTATCGTCCCTGTCTCCACTGAGCCATACGAACATTGTGATTAGCTGCGGAACTAGCGGACCATACGAAGCGGTATCGGCTACGACGCGCGGCGACGTCACTGTGCTACGCGCACTATCGCCTTTACTTGCTACGCGGATTCACCTGCTACGCGCTACGGTCAAGTGCTACGAGACGTCTATCTGCTACGTGAGTCACCTGCTCGTGCCGTCGTGCCGTCGAGCGCCTTATACTTTAAAAGTTAATAAATTAATAACATTATGGCGCTCGTGCAGCGTTCTCCGCCCAATAAAACAACAAAAAGTCCTATGGCTATGGCGACGGATCAATCGCAGTCTGTCCCGGACATAACCCAGGCGGTGAATGACCCTGAATTCATCAACACTGGCGCTCGTTATAAGCGCCCGAGGCTGGACGACTCTTCGATTGACCAATTAGAAGAATTTAAACTTGAAATCAAGCAAATGTTGACGTCATGGAAGCGCGACCATGATGACGCTGTATCGAGGATGCTGGCAGAACAGACAGCGCTAGTCACAAAACTCGTTTCTGACGTGGCAGAATTGAAAATACAAAATCTACAGATTCAAAAGACAAACGAAGAGATCGAGAAATCTATCACTACCACCAGTGAATTTTACGATGATATGAAGAAACAAGTAAACATGCTGCAGAAAGAGTGCAGAGAATATAAGAAATATGCGGAATCCCTGGAAAGAACCGTAAGAGATCTTCAGCATAAGTCGCGATCCTCGACTGTTGAGGTTCGTAACATTCCCTTACAGCAACATGAGTCGACTGCAGATCTTTCAAAAATTCTAACGAATATTGGAAACACTGTCAATTTTCCAATACCTTCAGCCAGTATTCGAGACATATATCGTGTCCCAGGCAACTCGCCCAACAAATCAATTGTTGCAGAGTTTACGAGTGTGAAATTGAAGACTGAATTGATCTCCCGTATTCGTACATTTAATAATAACAATCCAAACAAAGACTGCAAGCTTAATTCGCAACTGATAGGACTCCCAGGACAAAAACAACCCGTATTTGTTGACGAGCATCTGACCCTATCCGCAAAGAAACTTTTTTACATGGCAAGGCAGTTCGCTAAACAATATGACTACAAGTTTTGTTGGTCTACCAATGGAAACATCTTCCTACGCAAACAACTAGGACATAAACAAATACTTATAAAATCGGAAACTACTCTACAGGAGCTGCAAGAAAATAAATGACTATCACTCGCATCAGTAACAGTATTCTTCTTCTATCGCCAATTCATATCTTTTAAAATGTACAACATTTCTCTTTTTATACTGCATGATTTAATTCTATAAGTAATGTTTTTAATAAGGAAATATTTAAATACTCACGGTACTAAACGACACACACTTAAACATTCGCAATCCAAACACACACAAATTTCATCCAAACATACCATTCACCATACATACCATTCGCAATCCACACACACACAAATTCCATCAAAACATCACCACCACACTATTGCTTATTACAATCATAAAATATTTAAAAGCTCATCCGTTCGTAGACGCTTGTGCCTACTTCATTTCTATTTATTACGGTACTCAACAACATTAGGTTTTTACTTATTCCACAAATGGCTAATTTAGTTGAAAACATTATCACTGACCTAGATGACATTGAAGTCGCGAATTCCTACTCATGTTCTCCGGTTGATTGCAACAAGTTTCTTAATGGTCATAACAGATCTACTAATATTCTACATATCAATATACGAAGCATAAAAAAGAATTTTGATCAATTATTAACATTGTTATCAATGATTAAAATAAACTGTGATGTGCTTGTACTGAGTGAATGTTGGCTGAGCAAAATCACAGACTTACCCATATTGGAGGGCTATAATTCTCACTTTACAAAGCAAACAGGAAATCAAAATGAGGGCGTTGTCTTATATATTAAAAATCATATCCAATGTACTATTAGCGAACCTGACTTCATAAATGGAAATTGTCTTACCTGCCAAATTAACAACGAGCTAGCTATCATTGCCATCTACCGATCCCCCTCATACAATACGAGACAAGAGTTTGAGCTCTTTTTACATAGTCTAGACACCGTATTTACTACCTTTAACAAATACAAAAATGTTTGTCTTATTGGTGACGTCAATATAGATATCACACCCTCCAATATGGATGAACGTACCGCCAGCTATTTAACCCTCAATGCTACTCATGGCTTATTACCAGCACATTCTCTTCCAACAAGAATAAACTCCTGTATTGACCATGTTATCTTAAAAAGTAATAAAACTACAACTGTAATTATCTTAGATTCCCACATCACTGACCACCTTCCACTACTTGTTAACATTGACGACACAAAACCGGTAAAACAACCCCTCCCGGCCTATAAAATTCCTAGGACAGACTTCCCAAGTGTCAAAACAGATATTGAAAAACAAGATTTTTCACAAGTAATAAGTACAGATGACCCTAACGATGCTTCCACCACTCTAATAAGCACAATTCAAAACATAATTAATTTGCACACAAAAGTAATTAATGTTCCCAAAAGAAACCGACACCTGAAACCATGGATCACCCCCGGTTTACTGAGGTGTATTCGCCACCGCGACAAACTCCACAAAAAAGCCCAAAAGTCACCTGATAACTTAATCCTACAAATTACTTATAAAAGGTACCGTAACTATTGCAATGGGCTTCTTAGAAAACTTAAAACGTTACATGACAAACACGAACTAAATAAAGCTAAACACAATCCCAAAGCACTTTGGAATAAAATAAAAGACATCACAAACACAAAAAAGTTATGTGCACCACCTACAGAACTGCTGAATACCAAACCTGATCCAAAGTCTGCAGCTAACATGGCTTGTCATTTCTTTGCCACAGTTGGAGCTGAGTTAGCCTCCAAAATCACTGCACCCTCGCAACAGCCCATCATGCAGAAAACTCCTAATAATTCCTTTGTTTTTCTTGAAGTGGATGAATCAGAGGTAGAGTCCACCATTATAAACCTTAGGCAAGATAGTGCTACTGGCTGGGATGGGATACCGCCTACTCTGCTGAAGGTGTGTCGAAATGCCCTTGTTCCTCCAATAACGCATATCATTAACATCTCTATCCGGAAGGGAGTATTCCCAGAACCTTTCAAGAGGGCCCTAGTCCATCCGATACACAAGAGTGGGGCCAGAGACTGTGTCAACAATTATCGACCCATATCAGTGCTCTCGGCTCTCTCTAAAGTTATGGAAAAGTTAATAAACGGCAGACTAGTAAATTATCTAAACAGATACAAATTTATAGCACCCAACCAGTTTGGATTTAAAAAAGGAATTTCAACTGAAGATGCAGTTATCGAACTAACTGAGTTTGTATCAAAAAAACTAGACGCAAAGCATAAATGCCTAAGTATTTTCGTGGATCTAAAAAAGGCGTTCGACACGGTTTCTGTTCCCACCCTTCTTAACAAACTAGAAAGTATAGGTATCCGTGGCAAACCTCTTGAACTCTTTAAGGATTATCTTCAAAACCGAAAAATGGCTGTTAAAATCAACTCATGCCTCAGTGACGAAGAAACTATCACATACGGAGTCCCGCAAAGCAGCGTGCTTGGACCCACACTTTTCCAAATTTACATCAATGACCTATGCACGCTGCCTCTACATAAATCACAAATTTTCACCTATGCCGACGACACCGCAATTGTGGTCTACGGTAATACTTGGAGTGAGGTGAAGAATATTGCGGAGCAGTCCTTAAAAACTGTTATGAATTGGCTATTACATAACCTTCTTACCCTAAACGTGGCCAAAACAAACTTCGTTCCCTTCTTCATTAATTATAGGAATAAGGCTCCACCAGATTTTCTTATCACGGCCCATACTTGCTCTGATCCCAGTACTTGCACATGTGAAACGCTTACCCGACTTAATCACACGAAGTACCTGGGTGTAGTGATTGATGACGGACTGAAATGGTATAACCAAATAGATAACACTGCTTCAAAAGTCAGAAGACTTATCTATATATTTAAAAGTCTGAGACATTGTGCAGATTCTAACATCCTAAAAATGGTTTATCTAGCACTCTGCCAGTCCGTTATCACCTACTGCATCCCGGTATGGGGAGGGGCAGCTAAAACAAAGTTTATTGTCGTAGAGCGGGCACAGAGAGCTGTCCTTAAGGTGATGCTTGGCAGACCATTCAGATTTCCTACTACTGAATTATATGCGGACTGCAAAGTTCTTACTGTGAGACAGCTCTTTGTCCTTCGAGCCACTCTCAGAAAACATAAACAAATACCCCCACCAGATCCTACAAAGCGCAAAGCAAAAAATGTGTGTCCGACAATCCGTCACAAAACTGCATTCGCTAGGCGTCAGTTTTACGTTGTAAGTACCCTAATTT
Organism: Ceramica pisi; assembly: GCA_963859965.1. Classification (NCBI taxonomy): domain Eukaryota; kingdom Metazoa; phylum Arthropoda; class Insecta; order Lepidoptera; family Noctuidae; genus Ceramica; species Ceramica pisi. Next base: position 6,495,465 of record OY982555.1, read on the forward strand.
ACAAAAATATATGTAAAACGATTCAGATAGCTGGGTTGAATCACCACCAAGTTAAGGTTACTGTACAAAGTTGGCTACAGGATCAAGACTACACTCGAACAGAGGAACTCCTGCAAGTCCAGCAATAGAACAATGAAATAAAAACCAGTACATTCAGCACATATACTACACAATCTCTAATGCATAAGTACACCCTTACGTAGACGCTTAACACTACTACAGACACCTTTACACACACACCATTACAGACATACTCTCATTCTACCATACACAACGTCACTCTTTTACATAATTATAACCTATTATCATACACACACATAATATACCTCAAAATTTGAATACAATAACCCCAAAATTTCCTTATTGTTAATTTATAAAACCCATAATTATCTTGTACCCTGCATTGTCAATAACTATTTTCTGTAATGTTTGAACACAACATAAAAGGTTTTTGGTGCCACAGCGACAGCAGAATCACTGACTCCCAAGTCACAGGATCACCTAGTTTGGGAGTCAGGGTTTACCTTATCCGTATGACCTTTAGTTAACCAAGTTAATGTATCCTAGTTCTAAGCAATGTCAAAGGTTTTTGTATGAATAAAGATTTTTTTTTTTTTTTTTTTTTTTTTTTTTAAATTCAATTCATTTATTTAATTCAGACAAGCTCCATACATTACATATTTTTTTTGCAATCATCTGGAATGTTTTGAGTCGAATGGCTTTAAAAAAAGGTCAAAAGCCGTCGAGATACGTCATAAAGTACAGAAAATAGGACTTGAAATAAATTAAACTCGTTCTAATCAAAATCCTTATAATATCTGAGAAGGTTTTCAGAAATAAATAAATTGGCAATCCAAACTGGACCAGGCGGTAGAGCTTTTGGCCACAATACCATAATGCATAATCCTCATCGGCCGTCATAATCTCCCCAAAAAAACCGTCAACCACTGGTTCATAATGTTCCCGGGAATATCAGATCAGTGAAGAAGCCATGGCATGTCATAACTAGTAGCTACACTCCTCCGGTTACACGCAACGTAGTGTGAACGAAACAATTGAAGCGAACATGTTTTTGTTGAGCAACAAAATGGCTGACGTTACCTGTCAATGTCATATGATATTATTTAGTCTTAGATGCTGTGCGTTTGAGCGTTGGGATTTGTGGTGGATCTTGTTTGTTTTTGGGTGGGTAGGTGTTTTTTTTTGGGTCCCGTTTCCGATTAAATTCTTCTTTTGGATAGGTTACTACGTAACTTGTAGAATTGGTATGTACTTGTTGCAAGACATAATGATTGTATTTTTCGAAGAGAACGGAATCCCTACTAATATTATAAATGCGTTAGTAACTCTGTTAGTCTGTCTCTTCTTAATGCTTAAACCACTGAACCGATTTGGATGAAATGTAGGTACAAACATAGTTGAGACCCGAGAAAGAATTTCTGAGTAGTTTTTTCCCGGTAATATGAACAGCTGTTTTGAGAATTGAAACCAAAACCCTGTTAAAAAAAATTCGTTTTCTAACACTAAATCGGCTTTCAGCCCACGCTATAATATAATAGCATATAGTAAATAGCTCACAATATCGCGCACCATACATTGTTCACGTTCACACTGTACTGTACTATAACGGGTGTAAGGGACAGCCCTCCTCAAACTGATAGGGTGATTTCAGTATATCGTACTAAGTTGACCGGTACATGAAATTATTTCAGGAACTTTATGGGAATCCAATAAAACTGATTTCTTTAATTACCTCACTCGCAATGTATCGCTACCTCTGCAAAACGCACGCAGCGAACGGCAGCGCAGCGAGCTTTCGAAAGGATAGTTGCGCCCGCGCTACGTTTTAACAGCTGATTTCATGCGTCGTTCATGTGTTTTTTTTTTTTTTTTTTTCATTTTAGCTGTGTTATTTACATTAATGGAGTTCTGCATACAGATAATGTAACTTTACATTGAAATAAAGCAAAAAAATGAAAAATCGAAAAAAGAAATAAAAAAAAAACTTGAGGAAATTTCCACTGGAATATGATTCAAAATAAGGAGCTGATTGCACCCTTTTAATTTGTGGAAGGCTGTCTCTTACACCCTGTATATTATTGACAATGTATGGTGCGCGATATTGATGTGCTATGAGCTATATACTCTATGCTATATATTATAGAGTAGTCTGAAAGCAGCTTAATTAGTAAAATAATTAATCCAACGAGACTGTTCTCGCACATGTACAAAGACATCCATACACAGACACACACAGAAAGCTTATACCGTCTCTATTTTTGGTCAGGGGTTTAAAAACATAGGTATCCCAACAAAATAAAATGTAATAAAAAAATGCCAAGTCTTTCTAGTATGCAATCTTTCCACCGTAAAAAGTTTTAAGATCTCATAGAAGCCAAGTCCTGTTCAACTTATTTTTTTGTTAAAAATAAAAATGTAGTAACTGTTTCAATAGTTTATTTTATTTATTTTATAATAACAGTGACTTAGCAATGAGCACAACATTTAAACCTTCAGTCCCATCGTGTTATGAAAGTGAAGGTACAGAGAAAGTACTAGTGTTTGTGCATACACTTGTGCACTAAATATAATTTATGTAACGTGCAGTGGTTGGAATCTCATTTATTTTTTGTAGGTGGATCTCTTTCTTTTCTTTTTGGTTGACGTATTCGGTCAGTCAGTGAGTGAAAAAATGTTGTAACTTTGATCAACCGTAACTCGTAAACTGTTTATTTAAATTTCATGTAATTTGGGGGCTAAACTTGTTCTAATTCTTATTCATGGTTCACCGAAAATCTAAACCCCTAGCTTTGTCCAAATCGAAGATATAGGGGGGTGAAATAGCCGCGAATGGCTTCGAAAAAAGAATGGTACGGCCGTGCCCACTTTACTCGCGACTTGGCTGAGGCACTGCCGTGCCCCCAGATACAGAACCCTAGTCGAGGGGAGTCGAGTATGCTCAACTTGCAGCTATCAAGTTTTTTTGAGTAAGGTTGACATTTGTCGGTGAAACTGTCAAACTCCCAGTTGACAGATTTCCGTTGGATTTCCGGGTTGCAAATCTGCTCTAATCTAATGGGTGACCCTTTTTACCCGACTGCCTCAGAAGGGAGGGTAATGTTTTTAATACACTTACTCCTATATGCAACTTTTAATCAACTTTGAAACTTTTGATGTTTTGGATTCTAAGCTTAATAAAATTGAAATACTTGCAGTTTTTCAGCTTTTCTGGTGCGTTTAGTTCTCTACAAAATAATGTAGGTACTCAGGTTAATAAATATTTAGAAGACTTTTAGAAGGTAGACCATCATAATTATTATTTCAGCTGAAGGACACCCACTGCTGGACATATAGACCTCCCCCAAGTATTGCCACATTGATCGGTCCTGTGCGTCTCACATCCATCAGATTATTGTAGCCTTAAACAGCAGCCTGTATTACATCACCAGCACAAAATAGGGTCGATACAACGTACTATCGATATGGTATACTGTCGACACATCGAAAAATCGATTTGGTGTACGCTGTAGCGTACCATCGATTTGGTGCTCTGTCGATTTGGTGTACTGTCGATGTAGCGTACCATCGATTTTGGGTATCGTCGATGTAGCGTACCATCGAATTGGTGTACTGTGGATGTAGCGTACCATCGATTTGGGGTACCGTCGATGAAGCATACCATCGATTTGGTGTATTTTCGATGTAGCGTACCATCGATTTGGTGTACTGTGGATGTAGCGTACCATCGAATTGGTGTACTGTGGATGTAGCGTACCGTCGATTTGGGGTACTGTCGATGTAGCGTACCATCGATTTGGGGTACCTACTGTTGATGAAGCGTACCATCGATTTGGTTTACTGTCAATGTAGCGTACAATCGATTTGGGGTACTGTCGATGTAGCGTACAATCGATTTGGGGTACTGTCGATGTAGCGTACAATCGATTTGGGGTACTGTCGATGTAGCGTACAATCGATTTGGGGTACTGTCAATGTAGCGTACCATCGATTTGGCGTACTGTGGATGTAGCGTACCATCGATTTGGGGTACCGCCGATGAAGCGTACCATCAATCTGGGGTACTGTCGATTCATTAACCCGTCGATGAAACGTTTTCGATACAACGACCGTCGGTTTAGTGACTGTCGATATTAGGAAATAGACTCCTTTAAAAAAAAAAAAAAATATCCACAAAATCAAAATATCAATGCAAAAACACGTTACATATTAACCTATAAACATTGACTCATCAAGACACAGAGGATATTCTTTTAGGCAACCTTTAAAAGTAAATATAAGGCTAGCCGCGCACTAGTGACTTTTGTCACCGTGACAGAACATGTCTCTGTTTCATGTTCAAATTGCTGGTTGGTTTTCTGCTTAATTAACAGGGTCCAATTGGGAAAGAGAGAAATTTACTCTCACGGTAACAAAAGTCACAAGTGAGCGCTTAGCCTGAGCGCGCACCGGTGACTTTTGTCACCGTGACAGTATATTTTCAGTATATGTTGCACTTCACAATTGCGAAAGAAAACAGAAATTGAGATTGAGAAATGAGAGCGAACAGGCTCCTTCTGGGTTAGCTCGCTCCATCGTAGACTTTGTCTCTGTCATCTCTGACCAAGACCAGAGTCAAGAGCCAGCTCAAAAAAAAATACTGTCACGGTGACAACGGTACGCGCTTAGGCTAAAACTAATTTCAATGTTCCACACACAACACACACTAACATTCATGACATACAGAGGCCTTAGTGTGAGTTTTTTCGACTCATGTTCGAACGCGTTCGATTGCGAGCGCGTTAGAATTTAGTATGGGAAATTAGGTTCTACGAGTGACCACCAGGTGGCACTATAACTAAATTCTAACGCGCTTGCAATCGAACGCGTACTAACGTGAGTCGAAAAAACTCACACTAAGGCCTCAGAATATAACTTTACCAGAGTGACAAAGCTTGCAAAGTGAGCCTTTTTACACAAAACCGTCTTATACTAATATGAAATTGACACCTCGGATTCCGCTGTAGAGACACGACATGTTTTTACAGAATAGCACTACTGCGGTCTAAAAAGGCCACCTTAGCAGAATCAGAAAGCACATCACGTTATCCGTCACTGTCAAATTATCCCAATCTACCTTGAACCTAATACGTTAGCGATAAAGATGAAAATTGAATTTGACAGATCATTGTGTGATTAATATTATGATTCTAATACGATTCTCCTACCTGTTCTGCAAATCCGCCCTGGCCACTGTCGTTTAAGTTTGGCGATTCTTCGGGCTACGTCGATAACCTTGGATAACCTGCAGCTATCTTCATGTCTGAATCTTCCAGTCAACCGTTGAGGATTTAATACTTGCAGACGATTTCATTTTTTTTTTTTTTTTTTTTTTTTACTTTTGATAGGCACGCGATTGACCACTATCTTTATCTGATGTTAAGCGATGATGCGGTCGAACATGGAGCACGCTTGCCTATAAGTAACCTATTCACTCTTGATCTAGAACTCTAGGTCAGTCATTTTTTTTTTAACCTATTCACTCTTGACTTAAAGACTCCCAGGTTGTAGCTATCAGGAAACACAGACTCCGGCAGGGAATTCCACTCCTTTGCTGTACGCACTATGAATGTGTTCCCAAAACGTTGTTTGTTTCCTTATTTCATTTCTCCACAAAAAAAACTGCACAGCTCAATTTCAATTACTAAAATAAAGGATAAGTTAAAAGCGAGGGAATTTAACAGATTTACATTTTAGATAAACAAATATCTAATAAATAATATTTTACAAAAAACGTTTATTTCTCAATAAATATTATCGGTTTCTGATTACGCAACATTGAATATTGTTTGTATCAGTAATCTTGAGTTTTACCGCAAAACCGAAGAGTATTATAAAATATGTGGACGTTGGGGTATGGATGAGACAAGCAGTGACATCTTTCGGTTGTATACGTAAAAGTGTCTAACGTTTTGTCATCACAAGATAGAACGTTACTTTAGGGCTTTTCGTAAATTAGTAGAATATAGGTAGAAAACTTTTTTACAAAAAAATATAACCGACTTCAAAACAAAACGCTACAAAGCATAAAATAACCTTAATTTCGGAAGTCGGTGTTTTAGGTTTTGTATCTTTGTTTTTTGAACACCGACTTCCGAAATGTAAGGTTATTTTATGTTTTGCACTGTTTTGTTTGGAAGTCGGTTAAAAATCAGAACCTCCTCCTTTTTGGAAGTCCTTTAAAAAATCAGAGTGCAAACGAAAAGATAATTTACATTTTTATTTATTCCTATAAATAAACAACTAGCTTTCACCCGCGACTTTGTACGCGCATATACTGTATTTTTTTCCATTGGAATTTTGGGAAATACTCTCTTAGTGCACCCCTATGGAGTGTAAGGAAGCTACATGCCAACTCCAGCTTTCTACGACCAGTAGTATCTACTTTTACATGTATAGCTTGAATTCATAACCAACAAATACGTTATAGCTTTTTCTCGAGGAGTAAGTACTATTTTGCAAAAATTAAAACAATGGGGAAGTGGTCGCGATATGACCTATCAATACATACAATCTTCAACCTCATTATTACCTCTAAGTTTACTCGAAGAGATGTTTATACCATAGACTGTCTGGTCAAACAGCACGGTTGGCGCAGTGGTTGAGCGATTAACTGCTGCGCTGCGTGTCGGGGGTTCGATTCCCGCACGGAACAAATATTTGTGTGGCCTACAGATACTTGACGGGTTATTTATATAATTAACACTTTAAGCGCAAATGTACAGAGGCGGACTTAATGCCATAGGGGGGGTGAGGTTGTATGTGAGTTTTTATTCTATGTGTGTAAACGCTCCCACTATACAGAAGAAATTCCTAGTGTGGGGCAAAGCTTTATCAAAACACTAAGCACACATAGAGGCTATGTATCGCTTTTTTATAATCCAGCTAAAGAGTTTTGGCATCTATTTTCTTAGCGCTCTATAGGTTGTTATTAGTACTCTAAAGGTGTCCACGTATATCAACTCTTATTAATCCGACGTATAAATACTTCGACGCTATAACGAATAATTCAGTTTTTGGAGGCACCATCATTTCGGATGATGCGTGGATACGTCCGAAAAGTGTCGTGGTGCGGCTTTTTTTAATAGGAATAATTCTTGAGTAAATAAAACATATTCTAGTTAATCCATGAGTTAGATTTTCGAAAAATATTTTACACGTATTTTTTGCTTTATAAAATCAATAAAAACGAAGACAAAATGCATCAAAGATCGAGAGTGGGGGTTTGTGACGTCACTATTCAGTAAAAAGCGTACTTACCTACAAGTGACATCAAAACACATGAGTTTTCAAGACACTGTATTACCTTATTTTTTTTAGTGAAAAAAGAAAAAATCCGTGTCTAAAATTTTTAGGATATCCATCTGACGGACTAATCAGGTTTTTCTAGTCATCTAAAACCTTGGCAAGCGTTGCTTAACCTTGAAGATTAACCTGTGCGACTATTATTATTTAGCCACGAGCTCCTTTTCCTACTCCTTCTTTTACCCATCTTAAACCAAGTTGCCAAAAACAGGACGTCTCCTCCCACAAATCGTGGCCACCCCATCAGAAAGATCACAAAGATAGTGCAGTTCGAAACAAAAAACTCTTTATTTTAACTTGCAGAATAAGTTAAAAATATTCGAGTATAACCTTCCATTACCTGCTGATGTTATCTAACCCCTGTTTATTTACCACAGATTATTACTGAGCTTGTAATGTTTGAGAGATGATTTATTGGGCAAGTGATCTGACGAGTATAAATTTATGTGTTTTTTTTGTGTTTTTTTTTGGGTATTTTAAATTAGCGCAGTTAACATTATTACATTGTTTAGTTTTTTCTTCATTTCGCATGTTAAGATCTTACTCTTACCACTTTCATTAATAAGATAGGTTGGATGTATGAATGTTTGTTACTCAATTACGCCAAATATAGAATAACATGTTTATTTTAAATTGAGGGTAGCTTATCCATTATTTTCATTTTATGAGAATGGCTAATCACTTTTGATCATCAAGGAGTTTGTTTTATTGCGATAGATCATTTATTTAGTTGAAAAGTTACAGTTTTGTTTGCACTGGGGTCGCAGTTGTGAACAAACTTTTTAAAATATAAAAAAAAAAAATTATAATAATAGATTTTTTTTAATACGTATTTCATCGATAAAATAAGTTGTAGTTTCACTCGTTTTCGTATGTGCACATTATAAACACTCACACTTTATACCTACTCTTGAAGAAAAACGCAAGGTGAAAGATCGACCAACACTTTTTTTTTTAATTTTTCGATGGTTTTCTTACATCATCTCATAGTTATCAACTGCAGTAACAATTTATTTCCTTAAAAGATTTTCATCCGAGCTATCATTTTGGAAATATAGACCGTATTAAACAAAATTAAATTAAATTCGGAGGTCCATAATTCGGAAACGGTGTGTCGTAGGGCCATGTGTCTCAGAACTTAAATGACTTTTATGGACTAGGTTAACCCGAAATAGCAATAAAATTGGAAAATTTCCGAAAAAAAAAATCATGAAAACTGACTGTCCAAAATATTTATTTTTTATCAAAAACTAGCTGACCCGCGCGACTTCATCTGCGCCACATTTTCCATTAATGCTCCGCTCCTTTTAGTCGTAGCGTGATGATTTATAGCCTATAGCCTACCTCGACAAATGGGCTATCTAACACTGAAAGTATTTTCAAATTTGGTCCAGTAGTTTCGGAGCCTATTCATTTCAAACAAACAAATATTTCCTCTTTATAATATTAGTGTAGAAGTGTAGATTTTTTTTGTTTTGCTGCTAATGGTGCCCCTAAGCGTATACTCCAACTCCTAAAACTCTGCCCCTAAAACGACCCACTGACCAAATTGTGAAAAACAACAGCAACTGTCAAACAGCTAAATATTTTTTTTTTAAAGTTACCATAAAGCTGTTGTTAGCTAGTACTAAAAATAGATTTATTGATAGTAATAAATATTTATTTAAAGAACAAACTATATGCACTTAAAATAGAAAAAAACTCACTAAAATATGGCGTCAATAAATTCGTCCCCATCGCTATCAACTGGAAGTGAGCCCAAACGACTGGCTGCATTGCCACGTTGTATGGGAATGCTTATCCTCTGTCCAAGGTAAAAGCCAGCTCTTGGGTCACGCAAAGCGTCAACTAGGCGTTTTGCTAGATCTTTAAATAGGACGTGAGCACTCGGACCCCATGGTCCAAGAGTTTCAACCCCAAACGGCTCAAAAATGTAGTTGCCAATAAGGCTACTATATTTCCGCCGTTTGAGGTTTTCAGCAGCCGAAGCCGCAGAACTAGCACAGCACGACGCGCTAGGAAGATGGAAGGCGCAAGAGTATCGACACAAGTAGCGTCCCACACTAAAGGCCTACCCATCTTCCATGGAAATAAGGACATGTTGTCCGGTCGCTTGCCATGCGTGCGTCGGATAATGTCGTTGATGTTTGCGTGCCGCGCTATGCGACCCGCACTTCGACTGCATGACAGGCCGTGGTGCCCGAGGCTGTTGACAGCTTCGTCACAGTGGCAGCGATGAGGAGAATAACAGGAAGCGCCTAAGCGAAGGGAAGCAGCGAGGCGGAAAGTAGTACCGTCGAACAAGGTGCCTATGTTGGTAAGCTAGTACTTAGAAAAAAATTGTAAATATCATCCAATTTTGCCTTTTATATTGTGCTTATTATTGTAATTCCGTAAATAATTTCCCTGCATTACGATAAGCTTACGCATGACAAAATTGTTAGTGTCATTATATCTCAGTTTTATCAACTCTGTAGAGATCTTATCTGCCGCATAGTTTTAATTAGTGGTCTCATTAAAACTAATTATTATTATGCAGTCGCCGTGTATTTAAATATTTGCAGTAATGAAGTAAATTATTGTAGTTGACTCGTTGGTGTGGTCGTCGCAAGCACTACTGCTGAGATCTGGGTTCGATTTTCGGGTTGAGAAATGTATTCATTTATTTTTTTGAAGTACAACAACAGTAGAAACTTTGTTTAATAGAGAAATGTAGATAGCTTCTGCGAGCGGCTTCACCCGCGTGATCCCTAGGGAACACATTCCTGGGATGAAAAGTAGCCTATGTGCTATTCGCTTCTGCGAGCGGCTTCGCCCGCGTGATCTCTAGGGAACACATTCCTGGGATGAAACCTAGCCTATGTGCTATTCGCTTCTGCGAGCGGCTTCGCCCACGTGATCTCTAGGGAACACATTCCTGGGATGAAAAGTAGCCTATGTGCTATTCCAGACAATTATCTATGTCTGTTCCAAATTTCATCAAGATCCGTTTGGCCCTTCTGGCGTGACTGTGTAACAAACATCCAAACTTTCGCATCACTACATATAGTAAAACAAAGACCTCCACCGTGTCTGTCTGTCTGTCTGTCTGTTCGCGATAAACTCAAAAAATACTGCACCAATTTTCATGCTATTTTCACCAATGGATAGAGTGATTCTCGAGGGAGGTTTTGGTATATAAAGTGTCAAGCGAGCGAAGCCGCGGGCATTAGCTAGTTTATAAAATTAGTTATAAGTATTAAGATAAGATGTACTTACAGTTGACCAAAAGTAACTACAAAAATATTATTGAACAACTAGACTAAATAAACTTTATAAAATACTAGCTGACCCGCGCAACTTCGTCTGCGTCACATTTTCCATTATTTTTCCGCTCCTATTTGTCTTAGCGTGATGATATAAGCCATTTACCTTTCTCGATAAATGGGCTATCTAACACTGGAAGAATTTTTCATATCGGTCCAGTATTTTCGGAGCCTATTCAATTACAAACAAACAAACATCTACACTAATATTATAAAGAGGAAAGATTTGTTTGTTTGAATTGAATAGGCTCCGAAACTACTGGACCGATTTGAAAAATTCTTTCAATATAATTTTAATATTAGTGTAGACAACTAGACTAATAAAATTTATCAACTATTACTTAATATTTTTTTGTTTTCTTTCTCGGGTCTCTGGAGACCCGGTCCTTTGGTAGGCGTACGAGGGGCGAAACCAACTCGCAAAGGCCCCGTTAGAAATTTCAAATGTAATGGGGCACCAACCGGCGATTATCCCTGTATGCACTGTGAAAGTATTCTCAAGGACAATCCCCGGTTGGAGCAAGACTATTGCAGACTAAGGAAAAAAAACATGAAACGCTATGAGTTTGGGCGGTTTAGTGGACTGATAATCGTTTATTATAGAACTATTGGCCCCTGCCTGACCACTAACAATATACACGGCTTTTAAATGGCAGGGGGTGACTTGCACACTCAATGAATGGGCCCCCGAAAACGGTCGCTAGCACAAAGTGACGTAGCGCCAAGGAGGCAATATGGCCAGGTGCTAGAGGAGTGGAGAGGTATACCACGGCTATCAGGACAATCCCGGAAGCGCGGTAATTACTTAATATTATTATTTGTGTTATTTTTATTGGGTTTTTCATTATGGAATTACACAGCAGTATCCAGGAGTCTGGATTTGTAGTCAGTTGATCCCAAACAGCTTGCTCCTTACTTAGCAATATGTGGTTGTATGGTAGGTGTCAAATAAATTTGCAAAAGCACTCGTTGAAATTAAGAATGCCAATAAATACTTACATTTATTGCCATTCTTAATTTCAACGTTAAAATCGATATCTACCATGAACCTTTAATTGTTTTGTTATGAAAAACGATTCATAATTTAGTTTTGGGGTATCTGCTATGGGAAATTACGAAAAGGTACCTACTTTATTTCACTCTAGCTTTCGCCTGCGATTTCGTACGCGTATATGTCGTTTTTTCCCGTTCCCGTAGGAATTTCGGGAAATCCTCTCTAAGTATGTGTATCGGGGTCGGCTTTCAGTCAAACCGGATTCAGCAGAATACCCGTGTTTTACGTGGAGCGGCTGCCTACCAGACCTCTACAACCTGTTACCTGGGTAACACGGTACTTCATGGCAAGACTGGAGTCAGATTAACTGGCTTCTGACAATCAGTAACAACTGTCAAAGATCTTCAAAGAGAGGCCGATGGACAAACAGATCTGCAGACAGTATCTAAGAAGCAAATTTTAGAAGACTAGACTAAGATTTAAGTTTTCAATTTTTTTATTGTTGTGTAGGTAGTAGGTAGTTAGATCTGAATAAAGGGCTTTTATTTATTTATCCTGTAAGTACCTACATACCCTTGGGATTATTTACGACTTTTACGAAACCGCTCACAAAACTATTAGTTTTCCTCACATTTTTATCCTTTATCATTAAAAATAAATCACATTACCAATTCAAGATCCTTTCAAACTTTATCGCTAAAAATTAAGATTCAATAACCAGATAAAGATATCTCATTTCAAACGAATATAGTCGCAGATTAAAATCACTCATAAAAACTCATCATTTTATTGATTTTGCAAAACAAACGACGGACGCGTTGCCGGCATTTATAAAATATTAAATTTCAATACGAAGTCGGGAATTTCAGACATTTCATTTTGATATTTTGTATCTGTTGAATGTTGTAGTAAAAAGTAACATGTGTTGTATGCTTTATAGGCAGGATGACACCTTGTCTTTGCCTGGTGAAAAAAAATTTCAAGTGGTTTATGGTGTTGGGTTCTGTATATATTATTTAACACAGGCTTCTTCGGTTTTGCACTCTTCAAAGTCAGAAATGATCCTAATGAAACGCAGTCCCAGAATGAAAACTGTCTTAAGTCCTATTTTAGGGGTATGTATGGTGTAGGTATGCTAAGCTCGTCGAATCGAAGCTCCAAAGTCTTGAGCATCGACGCCGAGTTGCTGGCCTGTCGGTTTTCTATCGGTTACATTTTGGGGAGTGTGCGACGGGATTGCATAACTTAATTCCGCCAAGCCCGTTCCACCATCGGACCACAAGACGTACGGCGATGTGCCACCGGCACATGGTGGACATCCCACCTATACGCACAAAACGTTTTGGGAATACATTAATTGTGCGTACAGCTAAGGAGTGGAATTCCCTGCCTGAGTCTGTGTTTCCTGATAGCTACAACCTGGGGCCCGAGTCTGCTATTACAATAGTGTCAGAATGGTCGATCACTGATTTCAAAATGGTTGATTTAGACAAGTTTGGTATTCTACTAACATAATGGCATCATAATGGCGTCATTATGACATTCCAATGATCAACCACTGACACGCCATTGAAAGAAAGCCATATGAATGGTAATCTCGTACATAATGACAGATTTAGTATTTACGAACTTCTCACTACTTCAGATTGCTTATAACACTAATAAATAATATGAAAAACTAAATATAAATAAAATCTGGCATGAATAAATGCTCAAATTTAGCTCGGTTTTATAATAATGACAATACGGCATTCCTACCGCAATTCTATTATGAGACCATTGACGTACCTTTGACCGGCCACTGACGTGCCAGTGACCGTGACATTATGAATTTAACAGATTACGAACTTTTAGCAAAATGACAATGGAATCGTGTCGGAATGACAAATTTGTAAAAATAGCAGACTGATCGGGCCCCTGGGAGTCTTTAAGTCAAGAGTGAATAGGTTACTTCTAGGCAAGCGTGCTCCACCTTAGACCGCATCATCACTTAACATCAGGTGAGATAGCGGTCAAACGTACGCCTACCAATATTAAAAAAAAAAAATGTTTTGTTATATTACTAGCTGACCCACGCAACTTCGTCTGCGTCACATTTTCCATTACTGCTCCGCTTCTATTGGTCTTAGCGTGATGATATATAGCCTATAGCCTTCCTCGATAATTGGGCTATCTAATACTGAAATAATTTTTCAAATCGGACCAGTAGTTCCTGAGATTACCCCCTACATACAAACTTACAAACAAAATGTTACCTCTTTATAATATTAGTAGGTATAGATGAATAGATTCGCGTTTGACCACAATCTCACCTGGTGGCAAGTTGAAAATTATCAAAAGAGAACATGGAAACTACCGGCTTAAAAGTAAATGGGTCCTACCTATAGACAGGTCATGTTCTATTCCACAACATGGTTCAGTTGTTTCAAGGGCTTTTTTAACAGAATGTGAACAGAGATGTATCTACTATTAAAATTAAGCTTCCTTCTCTTTGTATAACTATGTGTGCGAAATGTTTTGCGTTATTTATTTACACAATCTTTATATCAACACAGTTTTGCCAGCTCTCCTACGGAACCCCAAAAAAAAGTCAACCACAGCCGGGACACTTCATTTAATGTCAATTATTATACTACTAGAGCTCTCGACTTTATCGTAACAATGAACTGTTTGCATCTGCCATTTTTTGCCCCGAAACATAACAAAAGAGAGCTATGTATTGATTCCTTGAGGCGTTAAATTTTGATCTCAAACCGACCCTTAAGATTTCAATACTTTTTTGACATTTTAAAATCTCTATTCATTGAGAGATGGAGGTAAAAGCATAGAATAATGTGTAGACGGGACACTCTTGCTCTGAACACATTGTACAAATTAAAATAAAAGTTATGTATTCAAACTAGGCTGAAAATCGGCACTTTTTGAAAGTCAATCGATATCGATTAATAAAATGTCAAATTTATTGCATTTTGTACCAATTTGACGATTTTAAATTTTGTTTAACATTAGAATTATGACTTCTAACTTATTAATATGGTTTATTGAAATTGATTGTATTTCAAATTTGTCATACACTTATTAATATGGCAATTTTACTATTGTTAAAGTTAATATTATTCTACTATCTTTTGATATTTTTAAAGTTAAATTTGTGTTAAAAAGCAAAAATCTACCAAAGTTCAGTAACTAAATAATATTTGTACGCCTCTGAGCAAAACTTGGAGGATCTACCTATCTGTAACATCACGCACATTGTTGTAATTTGACCCATGTTTACAAATAAAGCATACTGATTCTGTCAAAAATTACATGAATATAAAAAAATATTTTTTGACGTCTAAAACTTCCAAAACAACTAGCCCGTCACCACTTTCCTGCGTCCAGTGTGTTGGCTGGGAAGAAGGCCTGCCTATGCGTGCTTTTGGAGAAATCCCGGTATGTCAAGATCGTCACTCATCTACAGATCGACCTCAGTAAGCGTTGTTTAACCTTGAAGATTGACCCGTCTTGCATTTTGCAACAACACATCTGTCGGTGAGGTAAGTTTGAAGAACTTGTATATATACAATGGTAAGTATACTTAATTTTTTTTAATGATAATAGAAAATTGCTTTACATTAAATAAATTATTAACTTCAGGTTCGTGGCGTAAGAAACTTTTAAAATAGGTTGTGTCGTGGTCAGTCGACGTCAACCTTCAGGTTAACCAGTGGAAATTGAACTCAAAACATATTGATAGACCAAATGATAGCAAAAAATGCCCGGCTTGTCATCACATAACATCAGATAATAGACACTAATCTGCATGGTCTTAATTTAATGAATTGAGAATATGAGGACTATATAGATCGTTTAAGGTCAGAGTTGAGCAGCACGATAACAGAAAAATGCTTACACTGTCTGGACAGGGTCCTCCCAAATCTGTGTGGTGTGTCCTCAAAAAATGCACTTGTTTAACCCACATGGTTCTCATGTGATTTGACCAGTTGAGAACTTTGTGTTGTAACATTCAATATAATATGTATAATGTTGCTTTTGTTACAAAATACGAGCGGCTTTATCGTGCAATTGTTGAGTTTCGCTTCTACACGATTTTCCTAATCTTTGGTAAATAAAAATACCGTTGGACCGTATATTGTTATGTGGATGTATTTTATGTGATTCGATTTGTAATATATTGTTTTGAATGAAAGAATTTGGAGTAGATTTGATGGTATGGGGAGTGAATTTTAGTATTTATGGACTTTGTCGTGTCGTATGGTCCTTGTCCTATTTTCGTTATGGTCAAAATGGGTGAACAATGGCAATATAATGTTTTGTCTCTCTTATAATTGTGTTATATTCATTTTACTTAGTTTTTGCTTCAGTATAATAGAAACTGTAGTGGCACCAATGCACAAAAAAATAACCAACACAGCGATGTAGTCGCTACAAAAAAGAAACGTAGCGTCATCTATACCGCCAGCAGTGAACTACTGAACGAAATCTTGCATCGCGGCAGCAGAAATTTTCTTGCGGTTTGAACATACACAGTCCGAATATTAACTATCGGGCAGTTGCTCACCAGACATAAAAAACATCTGGTAGAAGGATCCTCTCTTTCCATTGGAGGTTTGTAGGACTTTTATGTCGAAACCATAATTTTATTCTGAATATGAATTCTGGCAGCTGAGACTTACCATACTTACCTTATCTACTATTCGGCTTTCAATTTATTTAGTTTAGTCATTTAGTATATTTATGTCGAAAAATATTTGGAGGACTTTGTTTTATAATATGTAGTGATAGAAATAGGCTAGTACAGCTACTATTGGGCATTAAATTGTTTTCATTTACAAACTTAATTTAATCTAAAAAAAATTCGATGAAATTTACAATGTTATCTTCATCTATTTTTTCTGTAACTTATATGGTGTACATAATAAAGAGTTATTCTTTTCTAATCTATTCTACTCTATTATTTATTATTTTAACAAAATAATCTCATTTATTCCAATTTTCGACCACCAAGTCATACAAATTGGCCAAGGCACCTGCCAAATATGTATGCTTATTAACTGTAACTTATTCCACTATTATCAGGTACCATATTCAAACTATCATTTACACACCTGGCAACACATTCAGACCTTGTGGTAGGTACTCAACAAATCGACATACATAATCAATTTCTAATCAACCCAACCCAAGGGCACAAGCCAGCAACAAAAACGCCCATTGTACTCGTATTTTCTGAATGGAACGCAAAAAAAAAAAACATGGCCGCCAAAAAAAGTAAGTAACAGGATATGTCAATTATTTAGTTTGTCCGAATTTTAGAAATTCGCAAATTTTTGTATTTCGTTAAAAGTATTAAATTACGATTTCGGCTCTGGTGAGCGTTTCGCGAAATCTTTAATGAATGTAACTGAATATTTTTGTTGAAACTGATGCAATTATGTTTTAGGAGTTTTCATTAGGCGCCTTTCTAAATAATTGCGTTTGGAAGAAAGTGTTTTTTTTAATTCAATCTAAACTAATTTTATTATAGAACTAGCTGTCCCCTGCGGCTTCGCTCCTACAACTTTTTTAATTTTTTCATTCATAAGAACATTCTACTCATAATCACAAACACAAAAAAAAAGAATTTGCAAAATCAGTCAAGCCGTTCATGCGTGATGCTTGGACCAAGGGAAAAAAGGGATTAATTTTTATATGTTAGATATATAGATGGAAGAATAAAATTTATTTAGCACTGACGGGATACGCACCTTACAGAGAAATAACAATTACAAAAAAACTAGCCAACGGCTTCGCCCGTGAGCCTTTCGGGAATTATCCCATCATCATCTGCCTGGCCTTTTCCCAACTATATTGGGGTCGGCTTCCAGTCAAACCGGATTCAGCTGAATACCAGTATTTTCGGGAAGTTTACCTTTCGGGAATTATACCCAAGGGAACATATTCCCCGAATAAAAATGCACATATGTTACTCCAGACTATAATCTATGATTGGATACGTTACAAATCCATCCACCATCCCCCCCATCCATTCAAACTTTAGCAAATTAAATATTAAGGTACAATATTATGCCATAAGTTTTGTGCGTTATTATTGTATAGCAATCTCGGGAGCGGAGAAATTTTAACCAATGGCTTTGGCATAAAATCTCCGCACCATGAGTTACTGACATTTTGATGGACATGATTGGTTATATTTCTCCGTTTCGCTCCGCTCGCAATGAACAGGCACCCTTTTTATGGATGGAAAATTATCAAATAACTCCTCAAGCTTGAAGCAGAAGGGAGTGTCAGACTCTTACTGACTAAAACCCATCCGTGTTCCTCCTAGTGCCCTTTGCGTTCCAGGGTAGCGCTGACTCTTTCGAACAAATTCACAAATGGACAGACACCCTAAAGAGGCGTTCTAAGTTTTCCCGTAATCTATAAGTAAATGGCTTAGTATTGATGGCTCAATAGTATCCTAGATAAAAGGACATGGTCAATTTATTCTTCGAAGTGGTGGAATATTAATTTTAACAAAATTTGCATCGACTTACTGGGAGACTATCACAACAATTCAATCATGTGCGATTTTTGGGTTTTTGATAAAAACTTATCATTTGAATTGTTTGTCGAGTTTCCGATATTTGCAATCCCGATATGAACAATTCTAATGTTAGTGAACATGAAAGTTTAAAACAACTTATCATTTGTCATATAATCTCTTATTTTAGAAGTTACGGGGGGGGGGGGGCACATTTTACTACTTTGGAAGTGTCTCTCGCGCAAACTATTCAGTTTAGAAAAAAAAAAATTAGAAACCTAGTATCATTTTTGAAGACCTATCCATAGATACCCCACAGGTATGGGTTTGATGAAAAAAAAAGGTACTAACACAAATTCACACAACTAAGGTACTCCAGGATATGGCTATCTGTATCTATGCAATTAATATACTCCGTTCAGCCGTTTTTCAGTTATTTGGAAGTCCTGTGTGTAAATTAAATAAAAATTAGTATATACCTAGATTAGGCTTAGTGGCATTGTAACAGAACTAGGGCTTAGTCCGATCCAATCGCAACAGGAATTTAATTAGACTTTATTAATATTTTTGAGTGGTGTTTCGTACTATTTTTGGAATAATGATGAAATTCCTGTGTAGACTAGAGGGGAATTTTACTAATTTTTAAAAGCAACGTTTGTATTCGCAT
Source organism: Ceramica pisi (assembly GCA_963859965.1). NCBI lineage: Eukaryota > Metazoa > Arthropoda > Insecta > Lepidoptera > Noctuidae > Ceramica > Ceramica pisi. Next base: position 6,514,319 of record OY982555.1, read on the forward strand.
GTCAATCCCAAACGGTCAATGAGCCTTAATTTCCATACGTTTTTGACAGTTTGCGATTGAGATGCGAATGTGAAAAATAGTAGGATCGACATCATGGTGGACATCCCACCTATACGCACAAAACGTTTTGGGAAAACAATTCATAGTGCGTACAGCTAAGGAGTGGAATTCCGTGCCTGAGTCTGTGTTTCCTGATAGCTACAACGTGGGAGTCTTTAAGTCAAAAGTGAATAGGTTACTTCTAGGCAAGCGTGCTCCACCTTAGACCGCATCATCGCTTAACATCAGGTGAGATAGCGGCCAAACGTATGCCTATCAATAGTAAAAAAAAAAACACTCGGATCGGATGAAAGTCAGCGGGCGAATCGCCTACTAAGCCATAACTAGTAGATATAATTCTCAGGGACTCCGGGATTTTGCTCCATGGAAACTGCAAATCTAATCAATTAATCAGTCACGTGATTGACCACGTGACATGTTTTCAAAATACTTATTTTATATTTTGAACAATCTTGACCGCTGACATAATGTCACTTTGCTTAGAGCCAAGAGACCACACTTGAAAAGTTGAAAGTATGTTACATAATAACTTAACCATCACAATTTCTCTCACCTTCGGAGCAAGGAAATTACCTCAATTAAGACAACAAGCAGTATTTATTACAATAACACATCTACGTTAAAAGATATAAATTTTGACCACACACACAAAAACTAATAAATTAGTCTACGGCAGTGGTTCTCAACTTGGTCCGTGAGAGATTAAATAAAATAAAAAAATAATAATATTGAGAAACTGACAGCTTTTGTCTTTTTTTTCATGATTCAGTCAGTAATCAGAATTGAAAAAATTCATTGTGGCCAGCTGTAATAGTTTTTTCAATTTATTCTGTTCATATATCGCAAAATAACTGGAATTTCCGCCCTCAAATGTCAAAAAACATCGTAGTCAATTTGACAGTTCACAGCCTAAGCTCAAAAGCGATATTGTCACAAACATTTAAATATCACCTCATCCAACCGGCCTCCTTCTACCATAAGATATCCATACGCACTGCAACTTACCATCCCTACCTTGTTGCTATTCCACCAATTCACACTTAGCGTTTCTAAACGGCAAAGGAGTAGATCTCTCTGCTTGCATCTGTGTTTCTGAACGCTTACAACCCTAAACTTTTCAAAGTTAGAGTTTCATCTCTGACCTGACTGAATAAAATAAATAAATAAAATAAAAAAGCCTTTTATTTCTTGCATGCATTATGTCCGATTTAAATTTTTAAATTTCAATTGTTTTCACTTGTGATTTCATTGTTACTGATTAAAAATATCTACTAATTAAGTATTAAGTCCTACTAACAGAATCTGTGGACCAATAAGTTGTCTTTTTTCTGAATAAAATATATAAATTATATTGATTGTTCTAGTCGCTGCTGAAAAAAAAATTGTGGTGAATAAATCTGCCCAGCCCTTTTCCAACTATTTATATTGGGGTCAGCTTTCAGTCTTACGGAATGCAGCTGAATACCACTATTTTACATGATTTTAATCTCCTTTCGCAGGTATGCTGGAAGAGATTTCTCTAAAAATGTAAAGCATCCTTTGTACCTATTTTTCAGTTTTCTTTTTATCTAGTTACAAGCCTTTGCCCGCGATTTCGTACGCACATATTCCCTTTTCCTGTTCCCGTGGGAATTTCGGGAAATCCTTTCTGAGTGCTGCCCTACACTCCCCAAGGTACCTAAATGCCAATTTTAACTTTTCTACGACTAGTAGTGAGTAGAATTTTATATATTAGAAAGAAAGAAAGAAACCAATTTATTAGGATACTAGCTTCTGCCAGCGGCTTCGCCCGCGTGATACCTAGGGAACATATTCCCGAAATGAAAAGTAGCTTATGTGCTATTCCAGACTATAATCTATCTTTGTTCTAAATTTCATTAAGATCCGTTAAGCCGTTCCGGCGTGATTGAGTAACAAACAACCAAACTTTCACATTTATAATATTACTCGTTTGGTGAAAAGCGAAATTATAACCATCTTCCCCTCGACATTATAATTATTAAAGGATATTGCAAACTGTCGTAAGCCGTTTTCCGAAGCTACTCGCTAGCCTCTAGGCGCCAAGCTAGCCGCCTGCCTGTGCGTTCGCGACCACAAAAATAATCCTTATAGCATGATTCAGTATTCACGCGCGATGGCTTATTATTAGCGTTTTTCAAGCATAACTTTGGTGTTTCTATACCGATTTCTATGATTATTTTTTTATGGAATAGTTAATAATGTTAACTTTTATAAATGTTAATTAGGGACGACTGAGAGTTTTATAAACGTAAGAGTAGACAAATACAATCAGAAAGCTTCGAACTGCTAAGCTATCGGGAGTTACACGTGTTATTGTTCGTCAATCATAAAAGATAGACATATGCTGTCGTTGGATATTTTTTATATAATTTTAAGGAGAACATTTCCGTCATACATCATTTCTGTGTAGCTTTCACAATTAAGGTTGCACACGCGACGGAAGCTTAAAAAATGGAGTAACTTCTCCCGTTTTCCCAACATTTCCCTTCACTGCTCTGCTCCAATTGATTTTAGCATGATGAAAAGTATACTATAACCTGCTCAGGAGTATGAATAATAATTGTACCAAGTTTCATTAAAATCCGTCGAGTAGTTTTTGTTTCTATAACGGTTATACATACTGATTGCATTTTTGGCATCAGTATCGATCCCTAATCACCCCCTGATAGTTATTTTGGAAATATATTTCATGTACAGATTTTTTTTTTTTTTTTTTTTTTTTTTTTTTTTTTTTTTTTTTTTTTTAAAACGTTGCCCCACACTAGGAATTTATCCTGTATCGTGGGTGCGTTTACAAACATACAAATTCACATGCACAAACAGCCAGACCCGGAACAACTATCTGTAGACCATACAAATATTTGTTCCGTGCGGGAATCGAACCCACGACACGCGACGCAGCAGTCGATCGCTCAACCACTGCGCCAACCGTGCCGTCAAATTGACCTCTCTACAGATTTATTATAAGTATAGAAGATAGAAGATAGATAGAAGATATAGATGTGTGTAGGTAAATAAACAATACAAATTAAATAAATAAACTTCTCTGGGCAATCTGGTCACAGGTCAAAAAAAGTTTGGGAATCACTGCCTGTAAAGCAGAGATAAGGCGGTGTCCACATTGGCGTTTTATCACGGGATTTAAGTGAGAACTCGGCTTTACGTCGTGATTATTGTAGGTGATGTAAACGGTATCTTACTTTTGACAATTTTATTGTTTTTTTGTTTTAGTTTATTCGGTTGTAAAACAATGGGAGATGTCTCTTAGGTGGACGAGATGTTGGTAAAGAGAAAAAGTTCTCATAGTTGCGGATAAATCTATGGAACATGGAATCTAGTTGGTACACGCCAACTCATTTTTCATGAGTAATATTTTTCGCGACTAGGTATGTACCTATGTATATTCCTTTGGCATACACTGTAGCTTAAACGGCTAAATATATTTTAACAGATAAGATATCATTAGATTCGTCTTTAGCGTCCAAGTGACTATAGCTATTTGAATTGTAAAACTGAAACAAGTTGGTGGAATAGAGCAATTGGTGGCAACAACTATATATGACAGCCAACGACTGCATCAGACTAGTGTCTTATTTGAAACACTGCAAAAATATCTATTATTGTTAGACTTTTAATCGTATTCAGTAACTTGACAGTTCAACCGTCAAAATTACTCGAAAATCCAACAAGATATATTATTTCAAATATTGCAAACTCGTGTGACGTCACATTTAGATACACTTTTTACCGGTAAGGGACGTCACAACTCGTCACAAGCCCCCACACCTGATCTTTGATAAGTTTATCTTCTTTAATTTTTAGTAATTTGATAGGATAGACTAATAAGATTTTTATTGCGGAATAACCTGAACAGTGCGATTCTGTAAACATGTCGAAGTGAACTCTTAGGCGAAGTGAACGACAAGTGAGCTGTCAAACCATACAAACAAGTTGGAATGACAGCTCACTTGCCGTTTACTCCACCTAAGTGTTCACGGTGAGATGTCTACAGAATCGACCGGCTGTATTCATGTCGAAGGGAACACTTAGGCGAAGTGAACGACAAGTGAGCTGTCAAACCATACAAACAAGTTGGAATGACAGCTCACTTGCCGTTCACTCCACTTAAGTGTTCACGGTGAGATGTCGACAGAATCGACCGGCAGATCAATATCGTAGCTTCATCCAATAATGTTTTAAAACTCGTGTCATTGAATACGTAAATAAACACAGTAAATATGGTTGCTATGTCAAAGTTAAGGCTGCGGGTGTTGTTCTAACCATTTAAGCGTAAAAAGAGACAATTTTCTTTTATACAGGGAAATTGAAAAAATACCCGAAACCTCTTAGGCAGTGAAAGTACACATGATTATAAGCAACTTTTGTTTTGGTAAAACTCCGAAATCTCGAAAAAAATATCAGCTGTTTCATACATTTTCATTGGCTAAATACTGCATTTTGTATGAAACAGCTGATATTTTTTTCGAGATTTCGGAGTTTTACCAAAACAAAAGTTGCTTATAATCATGTGTACTTTCACTGCCTAAGAGGTTTCGGGTATTTTTTCAATTTCCCTGTATACCAAGTAAATATACATTAATGGTCATACAACTATTCGTGTATTTACTTCACTAAACGCAAAAAAAATTGCGTAGCCTTAAGTCACCATTATGTACATATTGTGCATATTACCAAGATAACAAGGTAAATTACTACCCGGTAATAAAGAGCAAACTGTGAGTAAACGCAGCGGGGCGCCACACTATTATTAAATTTTGAATTTTCTAGTATTTTTCGTATAAAACATTGTTTTTAGGGGTCGTACTCAAAAAGTAACCAACAGACCCCTATAACTAAGTCTCCGTTGTCTGTCCGTCCGCCCGTCTATCTGTCTGTCTTTCTGTCTGTCAGCGGGCCTTATCACAAGAACCGTTAGGTAAGGTCGCCGCTATAACAACAAATAATAATAATTAAGGTTTATGGTACGGAACCTTTCGTGTGCGAGTCCGACTTTTTTTTATTTTTTCATCAAAAAGCTTTGTTTTTTTATGAAGTCTGTTTCTGTTTGCAATGCGACTGCAAAAATTATGGGATATAAATACCAGTGAAGTGCAAGTCGCGCTCTTACATGAAGGGTTCTGTACCTCTACTCGAAAAAAAACACTTGTTTTGCAGTTATGGGACCCCATTTAATTTGATTTTATTTTTATTTGTTACAACTGCAGAAATAGTTCATGATACAGCCCGCTGGCAAATAGATGAACGGGCAGCAGAAGCTTGGAACAGGGTTCCGGATATGGAACCCCTAAAAATACCTTGACTTCTGTGGCCTACCGCCTATTCTTAGTACCCACACCTTTGTACCTATTTTTCTGTTTACTTCTTCTTATGTTCTTATTTAATTTGTGCAAATAAATAGTTAAATAAATAAATAAGTACGGCTCGATCACGAATACTTTTTCGATATAAAACTAAACTGTGCCATCAGATTAGCTTTCATGCTAAAAAAACTACTCGGTTCCTGGTGATAGACGTAGAAATAGAAGCATCAGCAAATACCTAGGAATTCAGCATCAGCAAATCCCTAGGAATTGAAGCATCAGCAAAACCCTAGGAATTGAAACATCAACAAAGCCTTAGGAATTGAAGCATCAGCAAATCCCTTATAATATAAGATTTTTAGTTTCCATCACGAGTACCATTATCGCCAAACTTCAAAATACATAACATTTTCCTTATTCGAGTAAACCGATACCCACTCGGAGTGTCGATTTAAAAGTTTTAATTCAAAAAGTTAGTATTCGTATCGATTACAAATTATAATGAGTCGATGCATATCCCTCAGCGAACATTTTAACTTTTAGTTGTTTATTTTCTGTTTAGCTAGAGAGTTCTATCATAACACGGAGTACTTACCGTGTTACCCAGTTCAGCAGTGCGATTCTGTAAACATGTCAAAGTGAACACTTAGGCGAAGTGAACGTCAAGTGAGCTGTCAAACCATACAAACAAGATGGAATGACAGCTCACTTGTCGTTCACTACACCTAAGTGCACACGGTGAGACGTCGACAGAATATTCTGCCAGAATAGCAGTCGCTCCATGTAAAATACTGGTAGGCAGACCTTTTACAAACTAAGAAGGTCGATTTGACAGCTAAAATATAGAGAGGGACAGAAGATGGCTTTACCCCAAAGTGCTATAGATATTTATTTAATGTCTTTTTCATACTTACTAGTAAATGTACAGTCTTACATTCAAGTTCATTGTTAGTTATATTAGTTCATAATTACTCGATAGATGGCGTTGATAAATTACGTCACTAAACTGAATCTCGGTGTTAAGATTCTCCGCGATTCAACGACCTCCTCGTGCTTTTTATTGAAATAAATGTCTTCGAAAAACCATGTTGCATCCTGCTGTCAAATACGACTTTATAGATTATTCCGAGTTTTATACAGTTTGAACTGGTGAGACTGGAAGCTAACCCCTGTCTTCTTCTTATTGTGTGAGCAGTAAGGTAATGACCCCACCGCACACCCTAGTGTCAGAATTTCTAAACCGCCTCAAGGGCCTCTTACATGGTTTATTTGACGACCGCTATTTGGCGGCCGGGACCACCGGTTTATACGTGCCTTCCAAAGCACGGAATCATCTTTTAATAAGACAATCAGGTGATTCAAGCCTGCAATGTCCTAGCCAAACTGGAAACAACTTTACAAAGTATGCTTCCTGTCAGAATTGACCCCACGACCACCGGTTCACAAGGCAAACGCTTAAAGCACTCAACCACGGAGACAGTTAACCCCCACGTAATTGGGAATAGACTAGGCAGCTGTAAGTGGGCCACCACTTCCGATCCTCGATTCCTCCTTCCTTTGTAAGACAACCAAAATGGCAGCGTGTATAGAGGTACACCTATATGTCCTCAGATATGTACCCCACACTTCTACCTACAAAAAAAGAAAAAAGAAAAAGAGTTTATTTGCGGCCAGTGAAAAATTAGGAAGATATACGTCATATCTGCGCAAAACGGCCATCTCTCAGCATAATGCTGGGTTGGGACTCGTGTCCGAGACAAAGCCACAGCGCTGGTTTTCAGTGACAGCCGGCGTTACCAGTTTGACGTCGATCGCAGCAGTATAAAACGCAATAATAATGAAATAAATAAACTTTAAAATATTATAAATAAATGAAATAAAAACATAGGTGATAAAATTGATAGACTGTTGCGTAGACGTTGAAATTTGGCAAACTAATAGTGGTGCGCACAAAGCTAAAATAGTAATAGGTAGTAAAATATACAAGTACGTCATGAGTACGTAATAATGAATAGATACATTATACCTATTATCTTTGCGCACCAAAGACAACGTAAACTAAGAGGAACACAGGCGTGTGTATATTTATTCATATTGCATCAAAATCATCTGTTCCACTCGGCTATATTCCTCCACATCCGTACATCCGAGCGGTATATTATCACACGGTGCCGATCCCAGCTTAACCTAAATTCAAAGAAAACACCGCGCTTGTCGGTATGCTTTGCTACAAACTTATAGCTGACTAGTTTCCGCCTGCGGTTCCGCATGCATGAAAATATTACTTCCGTTGCTTGGCTTAGCTTCGGCTAGAGACTTGCAAAAATGTCGGTAATTATACCTACTAAGCGAAAATACTCCCCGGAACTATCCATGACATGATCTGCCAATGTTCTAAGTTCTCAAGCCAAATCCGATGAGCCGCTAGAACGCCGACAAGGTTACTTTCGTATCGTATCTTATAATTTTGCGATGCGTTACATATGTAATCTGTCATCATTTGCCTAGCCTTTTCCCAACTATATTGGAGTCGACTTCCAGTCAAACCGGATTCACCTGAATACCAGTATTTTACGTGGAGCGGCTGCCTACCAGACCTCCCCAACCCATTAACTGGGTAATACGGTATTTCTTGGCAAGACTGGAGTCAGATTTACTGGCTTCTGACAATCCGTAACAACTGCCAAATTTCTACAAATGACAGCCGAGACCAACGGGTTAACGTGCTTCCCGAGGCATGAAGGAAACTCGGAATGTTAAGATGGTCATCCATCCACAGACTAACCTTTGCAAGCGTTGCTTAACCTTGAAGATCGACACCCGTGTGGCTGTTTTTATTTAGCTACGAACTCCTCTATCCTCTAGTATGCTCTGTCAGCACCCGCAAATTAAAAAAACAATAGTAAGACTAAAACATTGTCCCAATAGGGCCTAACGGGCATTGCTATGTTACTATAGTTACATCAGAATTCCTTCAGTGTAGTTCTTACGTGATAAAGTAACAATCATACATACATTATAAGATTATTAAGATAGTATACACACGTTTTAAAGTTTTTCTCCTTATTGAACTGAATTCCTAACCGATACAGGAAGTCGTGTATTTTCTGTGATTGCGATACTATACAGACAGCTGGGCCTCATCAGAAGGTTCGAGCCCGAACCCGAAAAGTCACTCAAAGGGCAATGGAGAGAGCAATGTATAGACATTGCATTGTATAGACTCAAGTACCCTGGCAGTTGGGAGTGTCATGCTCACTCAAAAGCCTAAAGTCGGTTCCAGATAAACGTGCAATAAAGTACATTGACCCACATACATTTATTGACTTTCAATATCAGAAATAATGACATAAAGCTGTCCTGAATCGACTTCTATCGTGATCCTTTACGTTTTCTAATAATGAAAATCAGTTCTTAATTTATTGTTCTAGTATCTACGAAGAGATATTAGGGTAAGGTCAATGTACTTTATTGCACGTTTATCTGGAACCGACTTTAGCTGATGGTGGCGTATGCGTTAAATTATTTGGCTCCATTCAATATGGTTGAGACTAATGGGCGTGGCGCATGTCATGGCGCCGTCGGTTGGGACTGGTCATTTCTCAGCTGCCATGGTTTATTTTCATTTATTTTAATTATTTCTTTGAATTGTTCCTTTCTTATTCCGGACGTTTTTATCATGCTCGTCACATCGTTCTCACATGTTTGTCAACAAAACTTTGTAACAATTTATTATTTTTAAAACAGTGTCCGTAGAGTTTCTTGCACGTTCGTCTCCATAGAGATCTACGCTTTGGAACGTGCAAATAGCTTCATCTTTTTGGACCGACCGACCTTGACAATTCAAAAGTCCCTGTAAATGTTTAATTGAAATCAATGTTTGACTTTGAATACTTGGAGTTTCCTTGCGTGATTGAATCATGAACGATGATATCCACAAGATAACCAAAGGTACCACATAGCCCGAAAGATCGCCAAACTAAAGTGGCAGTGGGCAGGGCACATTGCTCGCAGAACAGATGGTCGATGGGGCCGAAAAGTTCTGGAGTGACGAGCACGTACCGGAAGACGCAACGTTGGCGCGGCCTCTCTCAAGGTAGACCGATGACCTGGTGAAGGTCGCGGGTAGCCGATGGATGCGAGACGCACAGGACTGGTCGTTGTGGCGACGCTTGGGGGAGGCCTATGTCCTGCAGTGGACGTCTTTCGGCTAATTTGACGATGATGATGATGATGATAATGGTGATGAGGATAGGCAGCTGATCCTGCAAAAATCTCACCCTGAAAACTTATGTGAAATGAGCCGTCAACTCTTAACTCGTATATTGGAAGAACTGCCGATCGATTCTATAAACATGTCGAAGTGAAAGCTTGGGTGAAGTGATCCCGAAGTTAGCCCTGATGGTCAATTCTGTCGACATCTCACCGTCTACACTTAGGTGGAGTGAACGACATGTGGGCTGTCAAACCATACAAACAAGATGGAATGACAGCTCACTTGTCGTTCACTTCGCCTAAGTTTTCACTTCGACATTTCTACAAAATCACACTGCTGGTCTTACAGCTCACTTCATGATCACTTCACCCAAGCCAACACTTCCGACATGTTTACAGCAGTGCGATTCAGTAAACATGTCGAAGTGAAAACTAATGCAAAGTGAACGACAAATGAGCTGTCAAACCTTACAAACGAGATGGTTTGACAGCTCACTTGTCGTTCACTCCACCTAAGTGATCACGGTGTGACGTCGACAGAATAGACCGGCTACATCGCACTGAAAGAAGGAAAGAAAGAAAAAGTTTTTATTTGGGACTCGCACAATACACATAATGTAAAATAAAGTAAAAGTAACTGTATCAAAAATATGTAGACAGGTACAAAAATCCTAAAAACTAACACTAAACACACGCTGCTGCACGCTGCTGTTAACGTCACGCTCACTTCACCTAAACTTTAATAGAATACCAACGCTCCTGTATATAAGTGCATAGAAAGAAAGAAAGAAGAAAGAAAAACAGTTTATTTGCGGCCAGTATGGGGCACGCCAAAAAAAAACACAAAATACAATTATACACATGAAAAATGGTGAAGATATATATGCGTCAAATCCGCGCAAAACGGCCATCTCTCAGCATAATGCTGGGACTCGTGTGCAAGACAGAGCCACAGCGCTGATTTTCAGTGACAGCCTGCGTTGACATACAAATGTAACTATTTTTACTCACTACATACCTAATTAATAAACAAACTACCTAAATCAAATAAACCTAGACCAGGCTGCAATTATTAGAAACGTACAACGTTATACAATGGGTTACAGCCCAAGCCTGCAAAATTCCTTGCATTGCCAGATGAATTAACGGTCTCATTTAGAGCTAAGTACGGGGCATGGTCACATTTTGATAGTGGGTGGGTATAGGTACTAGATTGAGTTTGCATGTGTTAGAATCGGTTAAAGGGTAAAAGTAATATTGGTTTTTGTTAGGGGGAGGGGGAAGGAGCTCGTGGCTAAATAATATCAGCCGCACGGGTCGATATTTAAGGTTAAGCAACGCCTGCCAAGGTTGGTCTGTGGATGGGTGACCATCTTAACATACCGAGTTTCCTTCGTGCCTCGGAAAACCCGTCAAGCCGTTGGTCTCGGCTGTCATTTGTAGATCTTTGGCAGCCGTTACGGATTGTCAGAAGCCAGTAAATCTGACTCCAGTCTTACCAAGAAGTACCGTGTTACCCAGGTAATGGGGTATGGAAGTCTGGTAGGCAGCCGCTCCACGTAAAACACTGGTATTCCGCTGAATCCGGTTTGACTGGAAGCCGACCCTAATATACTTGGGAAAAGGCTAGGCAGATAATGGGTTGTTTTGAGAGTTCCGTACGAAAAGGTAATCCAACGAAACCTTATTATTAAGCTTCGCTGTTCGTCCGCCTGTCTGTCTGTTATCGGTCTTTATCTCAAGAACCGTAATATGTAGACAGTTGAAATTTTCTTTGTGTGTCTGTTTCTATTACCAGCAACAATTATACTTGCAATGCTGACGTCCCCGGCTTCGCCCGCTTGAAAAATAATATACTAAAACCTTCCTTGAGAACCACTATCCATTGGTGAAAACAGCATGAAAATGGGTGCAGTAGTTTTTGAGTTTATCGAGAATAGACAGACGGACATACGCGACGGAGGACTTTAAATCAGTACTCAACTTTCTGGTTTATAGTGTGAAACCCTTCGCCAGAGAGTACGACTCGCAATTTGCCAGTTTATATAAATGGATGAATATTTCGTTAAGCTGCTTTCAGACTACGCTATAGTATAAAGTAGAGTATATAAGCTCATAGCCACGGTAATATTATCATAATTACCGTGTCATATAGCACAACAATAGAGCGCACCATACATTGTCAATAATATATAGTACAGTACAGTGTGAACGTGTCCATAACAAATGTATGGTGCGCGTGTTTTTTACTGTATGCTATTTTATTATAGCGTAGTCTGAATCAGCTTAACACTCTGTTAAGTCTCAAAATATGATATCTCATATTAATACAAAACATGAATATAACCCGAAAATATCCACCTTTCTCTCCTAAATCTACCTGTCAGCATAAAAACAAAAGGCAGTCCAAGTTTTTAACCGTCGCATGTCCAGCCCGTCTCACCGGCCAGGATTAGGCGCTGCCGAATACAAGTGTGCCTGTCCGTTGTGGCCGAGCGAGGCAGCGGTGCGGAGCGAGGGAGTAAGGCTGCGTTTCCACCAGAGATGTGCGAGGATGCGTAGCGAGGGATGTGTTTGTTAAGGACCAATAGAATCGCGTCATTTACCTCGCCTCGCTCAGCGTAAGTGATTCTATTGGTTCTTAACATACACATCCCTCGCTACGCATCCTCGCACATCTCTGGTGGAAACGCAGCTTAATGCGGAGCGTAGCTGCGGGCTGTTTTTATCTGTTGATGCGGAGCGAGGTCGTGCAGAGTGGAGTGGCGAATTGTGCGGCTTGTCTGGATTCAAGCGAAGAGTGATTTGAGCGGGCGGCCGTTTTTTGATGTGAAAACTTCTTTAGCGGCGTTGAGCACTTGTTTTCACTTCTGCCGGCACTGCTGGAGTGCAACCCGTTTTTTTTCCTCTTCCGCTAACCTGGCCCCATAGATATGCTGGCCCGGTCTGCTTCCCTGCTTTTTATGATTTTTTAAACTAATTCTTGTGTAATATATTTTCATTCTATTCTCCGCTCGGCTCCTCTCCTCTCCCCCCCGCCGCTCCAGTGGCCAGTCAGCCTCAGCAAATAACTCACCACTTGCCACAAGAACTCGGCCTAGCTCCGCACAATTCGCAACTCAACTAAGCATTACTCCACTTCGCTGCGCTCAGCTGCCTCGCTCCGTTTCAATGGACATTCAGCCTAAGACGGGGTGTTCTGCAAACCTGCCGTAATTACGGACACGTCAACCTGAAGTGGGTATAATGCGTAATTAGCTTTGAGGACCCTACTATCGGGTTTAGAGATTTGGAGAGGGGAAGTGTGTTCGAGTGTGGTTAGAATTGAAGCTAGTCTTGGTTCTAGACTGTAGCGATTGTCAATGGTTAGGGTTGAACATGAGTCTACCGGGGTTGCGGAATTCTGCCAGGGTTGCGGAATTTATTCGAAAGGGCTACCATGATTCTAGAACGGTGTCGAGAGGAGTCTCACACGGAAAAAACTGCCTACCTACCTGTATCCATTCCTGTGTTTCTTGTATTTTCAAAGCCTCGAAAAAATACAGGTCCTCAGCTGTATCTAGGGTGACTGGATGCCGACCCAAATATAGTTGGGAGATAGCTCAATCTGCCTGATCCAGGCTAGCCTGCTCCAGTGGCTTAACTTCAATCGAATTATGATAATTTGGTCACGAGCTCTTCAGATAACCAGGATAAATCACAATAGCACTCAGTGATCCGGCTGTCGCTGAAAACCAGCGTTGTGGCTCTGTCTCGCACACGAGTCCCAGCATTATGCTGAGCGGTGGCCGTTTTGAGCTGATGTTACATATCTTCTTACTTGCATATAACCCCGTTTTATGGTTTGCGTCATGATTGGAGTAGTTTTCGTAATCAGATAAGAGTTCTAAAGAATTGCCTCCTACGGATAAACACACAATTTAACCTCCCTATGAAGTAAACATTAATTTAGATTATTCGTAAATAAAATAAACTAATACAGATAATTTAGTTTATAGGCTACACGGTCATTACGATCTGGCACAGGTTCGTCTATTCAAATTGGCATATAAAAGATGTTTATTTTGCAAATAGGTCACAAATAAGTCATCAATCTCTTTTATGTCAAATATGTCTAGATGAGACTGATGTTTTCTTACTGACTCCCCTGCGAAGAAACACCGAAACAAACTCAGAGGCCATAATATCTATTTATACATTCATTCATTATTTTTTTTTTCTGATCTGTTTATTTATTCATGTACACAACAACATACAATAAATACAACATCCAATCAACAAACAACACACAATAAATCCAACCATACAATAAACAACCAATCCCATCCATACAATTAATTTAACTGTCAAAACATGTCTAATAATGAGAACCATGTAATAACCTACATCTGAGGTGGTTTTTTGAGGAAAGTACCTCTGATTTGAGTGAATCTGTCGAGACAGTGAAAGCATGTATCAGCTATTGTTTAGCTCAACTTAACGAACTTTAAGAAGCTCAAGGATTCGACGAACAATACCAAAGTGAGAACGTTTGGGTAGGCCACATAGTGTACTAAAACTGCCAGATTTCATGAAATTAACCTGCTTGTCAATTCTGTAAACATGTCGAAGTGAAAGCGTGAGTGAAGTGACCATGAAGTGAGCTGTCAAACCATATAAACAAGATGAAATGACAGCTCACTTGTCGTTCACTCCACCTTTAAAGTGAACACGGTGAGATATCAACAGAATAGACCGGTATTACCTATAACAATTTAACCTACATAGTTCTCACAGTATCTTCAAACTTGGGACGACTTAAACTTATTTAGCTTTATTCAGGTTATGCCCAAAGAAAACAACGATTTTGTATAGAGACACGTACGCATCCGTTCAGCTTTCTGCATCTGTTCAGCTTTTACGGCAAAAAAAGTATAAAATGAGGACAAATGTGTTGTTATTAAGCGAGTGCTCATGGCTAAACAATAACAGCCGAACAGGTCGATCTTCAAGGTTAAGCGACGCTTGCCGAGGTTGGTCTGTGGATGGGTGACCATCTTAACATACCGAGTTTCCTCCGTGCCTCGGAAAGCACGTTAAGCTGTTGGTCCCGGCTGTCATTTGGAGATCTTTGGCAGTCGTTACGAATAGTCAGAAGCCAGAAAATATGACACCAGACTTGCCAAGGATTACCGTGTTAGGTAACCAGTTAATGGGTTGTGGAGGTCTGGTAGGCAGCCGCTCCACGTAAAATACTGGTATTCAGCTAAATCCGGTTTGACTGGAAGCCGACCCCAATATAGTTGGGAATAGGTAAGCAGATGATGATCAAGCGAGTGCTATAAATAGAGTTCATCGCTATTACTAATAGTTTACTTAAGATGCTGACGTGGCTGATAGATGAAGAAGAACTGTTTAGGTGTGACCAAGATCGTTCAGCGAAACTTGAATGGAGCTGAATTAATATGAGTAATCCTTTGACAGTTCAACTTCTCATTGTCAGTCATCGTCGGATATCATGCCATGGACAAAACGATGTGTCTCTGTTCTGTCTAAGGTGTGACCATAAAGACGGAGTAGCTATGTAATCTGCTAATGTTCGACCCTGATATGGCTTAGCCATTATTAAGCTTTAATTTTATTCTTATCTTTAATCTTACTTATTTATGTTTCATCTTACTTCACCCATATATATACTGTGCCACTGCTGAGACTTTCTTTTCTTGCGGCAATCTTCGCGTTGAGAATTGCCGCAAGTTGAAGTTGTTCCTGTATTTAGTTTTTACTAATAAGTAGTTAAGCTTAATAAGTTATTTTTCTATGAAAGTTTTTATGAACGGTTTTATTCCTTTTTATCCTACACAATTTAAGCTCTCAATACTATAGATCTATTTTTAAACCAATTTTTCGGGATCAAAAGCCGCTACGACCTAAAAACTCAAAGGTAACAAAGTCGATATCAATTCTTGTTACCGTAGTAAGCTCCCAGGTGGGTTCGTCGCGATTCCCGCCCGTATTTGAGGATCAGTCAGGAAGAAAGCCGAGATACGGTTACCATGGCGACCAGCCATCCGGACCCGAGGGAATACAAAATATTGGATATCTGTGTCGCTCTATTTTGGGTTTTGGCTCGTAAATAATTATTATTTATGGATGTAGATACAGACTTATTTATAAAAAGTAACCATTTTATTAGGTTAAATACTGATTAGCCGATTCTTAATTCAGAATTGAATATTCAGAATTTCCCAATGGTAATGATGTCATAACGATTCATTTGTTTAGATTATTTTTATTAATCAGGGTATTTTTATGCCACAAAATTTAGATGGTAACTTATCCGTTTGAATTACTCAATACTCAATCATTTATTTCAATTAGACCATTAACAGGCACTTTTGAATTGTCAAGGTCGGTCAGTCCAAAAATAAAGATGATCAAGCTATTTGCACGTTTCAAAGCGTAGATCTCTATGGAGAAGAACGTGCAAGAAACTCCACGGACACTCTTTTAAATCAATTGATGTACTTAATACAAAAATCATGGTAACAAAATCTTTGAATGCTTCTGTATGTATGAGGACAACGCAAAGAACAAGAAAAAATATAAAACAATTCAAAAAGTACAGATTAAAAAATAAGCCAGTGGCAGGTAAGAGATGACCAGCTCAACTGACGGCGCCCGTTCACGAACATGATGCGAGTATCAGCACCATCTAGCTCAACCATTTTGAAGGGAACCAAATGATCCAACACACGCGCCACCATCAGCGAAACGTTTGTGTGAGCATGACAAGCTCTCAACTGCCACGCTCGTTCATGTCATACAAGTTTAATAACAAAATCTTAAATCAATTACATATGTGAATGGCTCCATAGTACTCACATTTACAAACATTTGACAAAATGCTTCTACTTAATACAAAACTATGGTTTTCAATGACCAAGTACCTAAAAAAAAATACAACCGATTTCCAAAGAAAAAAACACTACAAAGTAAAAAATAACTTTAATTTCGGAAGTCGGTGTTTTTGTTAGTTTCTTCTTTCTTCGAGTTACTTTTTACTTTGCAGTGTTTTTTTTTTTTGGAAGTCGGTTGTTTTATTTTTTGTAAAAAGTTTTTTTATTTTTCACTTTTTAGTGGTACCCCACACCTAACATTACCACTGCAAAATGCAGAAAGAAAACCAAAGTACGCAATGTCGATTACTTGGATGACATAAAACCATATCTAAGTAGACGAATTCCAGCTATATCGATACCTGTTCGCACCCGCCGCAAATAGCCGTATTTTGAACTGTTTTAAAATCCAAAGTTCGTAACCGATTTTGATAAAATTTAAATGGGACCAGTCTGCAAGTATATCCTTTCAGATAAAACTAAGACTAAGAATTTTTAAAATCGGTTCATAATTGTCGGAGTTATGAGGTAACAAACATAAAAAAACATACAACCGAATTGAGAACCTCCTCCTTTTTGGGAAGTCGGTAAAAAAAGAAAAACAAAAACAAAATGAAACTGCATGAATTAATTACAGAACGACGTTTTTCTTCCATCTGTTTGATAGAACACCTTTTTTAAGGGTGGGAATAGAGCCTGCGACGATCAGACTTACGGTAAATTATAAAACCTGAAAATTTATCTGTGCTTGTCCCTAATACAGCTATGAACGAGTTTCAGAGTCATCAAGTTTGGATCATGGTAACTTTGGCTGTTTCTGTTAGGATGCCTATCTTGGACACTAGGTATTAGGGACTAGCTGACCCGCGCAACTTCGTCTGCGTCATATTTTCCATTATTGCTCCGCTCCTATTTGTCTTAGCGTGATGATATATAGTCGATAATCTTCCTAGATAAATGGGCTATCTAACACTGAAAGAATTTTTCAAATCGGTCCAGTAGTTTCGGAGCCTATTCAATTCAAACAAAAAAATCTTTCCTCTTTATAATATTAGTGCAGACATACACAGAGAAACTTTCAGGTTTTATAAATTACCGTAAGTCTGATCGTCGCGGGTACTTAGTCCAGAAATCATCAAATTTTAATGACGCCTTCCAAGCTCTCTCTGGGCGCGCGGCAAGGAGTGTCAGACTCTTACTGACTAAAACCCATCCGTGTTCTTTCTAGTGCCCTTTGCGTTCTAGGGCTTGACTTGCTAGGCGATGACTCTTTGGAACAAACTCCGCAACTCTGGCAGGCACTGGCCCCGTCTATTGTCTGTATACCTACGCTTAGGTACCTACTCTTGTAAGTCTAACATGATAAATCTATACTAATATTATAAAGCAGAAGAGTTTGTTTGCTTGTTTGTTTGTTTGTTTGACAAATGTGACGCAGACGAAGTTGCGCGGGTCAGCTAGTTATTTATAACTAGCTGACCCACCCCCATTACTGCTTCGCTCCTATTTGTCTTAGCGTGATGATATATAGCCTATAGCCTTCCTCGATAAATAGGCTATCTAACACTGAAAGAATTTTTCAAATCGGACCAGTAGTTCCTGAGATTAGCGCGTTCAACCAAACAAACAAATTCTTCTGCTTTATAATATTAGTATAGATATTAACTTTGTAAATAGGTTAAGTACCCACTTTTACACGTCAATCCTTTTTGGTCATTTTAATCTAGATGAGGCCGGTGTTTCCTTGCTGACTACCCTGAGAAGAAACACCGAAACAAACCCAGAGGTCAGTCTCTTTTAAAGTCCATACAATCGTACTGGTGAAATCATTATGAGAATGACAGGTCAATTGTCTGAAGTGGTCTTGACCTGCCTAGAAAACCACCTCTACCACCACGCAGCGTTTTAATATTCCCATTTGAATAGTAGTGGCTCTTTAATAATGAAGGACTGTGTAAGATATTTCAGAATCTCTGGAAATTCAATTTACAGTTTATTGAAAAAAAAAGCATCACCTGTGTGTCTTTCTGTCTGTATTTTTTTTCTTTAGTCTTTAAACTTTTTAACCGACTTCCCAAAAAGGAGGAGGTTATCAATTCGGTTGTATGTTTTTTTTTTTTTTTTTTGTTACCTCATAACTCCGACAATTATGAACCGATTTGAAATTTTTTTATTTTATCTGTAAGGATATACTTGCAGATTGGTCCCATTTAAATCATATCAAAATCGGTTACGAACTTTGGATTTTAAATCGAAATAGCTGGAATTTGACTATTTAGATGATTCTTTGATAATCGAAATTGCGTATTTTGCTTTTCTGCGATTTTGTAGTGGTGTTGTTAGGTGTGGGGCACCACTAAAAAGTCAAAATACGAAGTCGGTGTCAAAATACGAAGAAAGTAACAAAAACACCGACTTCCGAAATTAAAGTTATTTTTTACTTTACTTATAGTGTTTTTTTTTAGAAGTCGGTTGTATTTTTTTGAAAAAAGTTTTTTTAAGTGTAGGTACATAAAAAAATAGAAAGATAAGGGTTGCGGACACCCTTAGGTACCTGCCATCAAATAAGCTGCCACTGAATTTTATGAATAAACTAGCCTTTTTTCTCGTTCCCGTAGGAATATCGGGAAATGCTCTCTTAGTGCTCCATGCTATTCATGCCATACCAGCTTCAGCTTTCTACAGTCAGTAGTTTCGGCTGTGCGTTGTCTGTCACTCAGTCTTTCGCTCAGGAACGGAAGAGTTTTACATATATAACTAGCTGACACACTTCGTTGGGCGATTTTCGGGTTAATATAAGCCTATGAAATTCACCAAAACGTAGAATTCAAAATCGGTTCAGTAGATCCGGAGATAACGCCCTAAAACGTCTCAAACTCACAAAATTTTACTCTTTATTTTATTTTATTTGTTAGGGATAAAAAACAGCTACATGCAAATCTTAACTACCTAAATAAAAAATAATAATAAAAAAAAAATATTTCTAAGTCTTGTGCTAGTTTAAGACACAAAATAAACTAGCACAAGACTTAGAAATAAATTTACATAACCTATTCTATATTTAGGTATATTACCTATTACTCATGTAACCCATACCATTATCCACGAACTCACAAAGAAAACAGACATACAGTGTGTGTGTGTCATTATAACATTTGTATAGATAAGGATTACACATTTGTTTCAGCCAATGCAAAAATTTCTTATTCCTTACTTGCTTAAAACTTTTTAATGTGAAAAAATGTCAGTAGTCACTGCACACAACTAGTCATCTTCATTAGAAGTCGAAATTTCGAAGTGTTAAGTAGTTCTTCACGACATTTTCCCCATTCTAGCAATAAAAGTACCAGTAAGTCACACATGAGCCAGGCCAACATGGACCATAGTGTACAAGACCCCAAGCCAACATGGTCCATCTTATTATTTTCAACGAAGCTTTGATCTAGGAGTCCAACCATGTCTCAATATGCAAAATGTAAGTGGATTTGTTTGTTCTTCGTCTGCAATTATGTTAATATCTATCGGTCAGCCGGGTTTGTGCTTACCACGCGTCTGCGACTTAAAATAATTGAGTGGTTTAGATCCAACGTTGTTGATAGGAAAGTATGTAGACGCTGATTTAGTAATCAGCTTTTGAGGGATAGAGATTCTTCTTTTAGGGTTCCGAACCCTAAGGGTTACCTACGAAACCCTATTACTAGGCCTCCGCTGTCCGCCCGTCCGTCCATCCATCCATCCGTCCACCTGTCCGTCTGTCTATCAGCGGGCTGTAGCTCAAGAACTGTAATAGGTCGACAGTTGTAATATTCTTAGAGTGCGCATTTCTATTGCTGTTAATATAACAACAAATAATGCCATCCAAGAAACGTGTTTTTTTTTTGCTTTTGGTACGTAACCGAAGCGCGAGTCCTGCTCACAATTGGCCGGCTTTTGCGCCATTATAAAGCTAATTAATCAGAAATTAACATCAGCTACAATTTATTTTCGAAAAAATTGAGATCCCTACGAAAATTGCAGTACTAAACCCGCGCTAATGAAGCGAAGTACTAGTAAATAAAAAATAATAATAAACGCTCGGCTATAGCTATCAGGAAACACAGACTCTATCACCGAACTACACCCTCTAATTTCAGCATCTGCCTAGCCTTTTCCCAATTACATTGGGGTCGGTTTCCAGTCAAACTGGATTCAGCTAAATACCAGTGTTTTACGTGGATCGGCTGCCTACCAGACCTCCACAATCCATTAACTGGGTCACACTGTATTTCTTGGCAAGACTGGAGTCAGATTTACTGGCTTCAGACAATCCGTAACGGCTGCCAAGGATCTACAAATGACAGCCGGGACCAACGGCATAACGTTCTTTCCGAGGCACGGAGGAAACTCGATAGGTTAAGCTGGTAACCCATCCACAGACCAACCTTGGCAAACGTTGCTTAACCTTGAAGATCGACCCGTGCGGCTGTTGTTATTTAGCTACGAGCTCCTCAATTTATTAAACCCTCTAATTTGTAAATTAAAATTAATAAATAAAACTGTATCCTACATTATTGCAGCCCAACTGTAAAATATTGTTATGAAATAGTCAAGCAAGTGTGTATGTTTCGGTCACCCATTTCACTTTGAAGCTGTCAACCGAGGGATTATATCCGGTGGATAGACAGCAGTATCCGGACCTTGTTACCAGCTTATACATTGTGTAGCAAAACATAACATCACGCCCGTTTATACCCAGGCGGTGTCAGCTGAGATGTAGGTAGATACCTACTTACTAAACAACTTGACAGTGGCGCCCTCCTCTCTTCCTTTGGTGTTTTAATCGTTTCTTCGTATTTTAACACCGACTTCCGAAATTAAAGTTATTTTACTTTGTAGTGTTTTATGGTTCCGTACCTCAAAAAGAAAAAACGGAGCCCTAATTAAGTTGTTGAAAGGTTGGAAGTTTAGAAAAAAATTATATTAGAAAGCTCAATATTATTTTTGAAGACCTATCCATAGATACCCCACGTACCTATGGGTTTGATGATAAATAATAAGTTTGTTTGATCGCGGTCCTCTTAGGAACTAATGGTCCGATTTGAAAAATTATTTCAGTGTTAGATAGCCCGTTTATCGAGGAAGGCTAAAGGCTATATATCATCGCGCTAAGATAGATAAGAGCGGAGCGTTAATGGAAAATGTGACGAAGACGAAGTTGCGCGGGTCAGCTAGTTCATTCATAAATATGTAGATTTTACACAACCTAGGTATCCGTCACCTATTGATCATCATAGTACTTTTATTCAGCAGTGCGATTCTGTTAATACGTCCAAGTAAAGGCTAGGGTGAAGTGATCACGAAGTAAGCTGTCAAACAAGATGGAATGACAGCTCACTGGTCATTCACTCCACCTAGGTGTACACTGTGAGATGTCGACGGAATAGACCGGCTTTTAACATGTCGAAGTGAAGGCTTGGGTGAAGTAATAATAAATAATAATAAATATCCTTGGACATTTCACACAACGCCATATAGTCCCAAGCTAAGCAACCTAATGCTTGTGTTATGGTAACGAGATGGCTGATAAACTACTTATATACATTTTTTTTTTGTAAATACATACATATTATAGATAGAAAAACACCCAGACTCGGAACAAATATATGTAGGTCGTACAAATATTTGTTCCGTGCGGGAATCGAACCCGCGACATGCTGCGCAGCAGTCAATCGCTCAACCACTGCGCCAACCGTGTCGAAGTGAACCAAGTGAGCTGAAAGGTCATTTCGTGATCACTTCACCCAAGCTTTCATTTCGACATATTAACAGAATGGCACTGCTGAATGTAAGGATAACATTAGAGCCAGTGCCTGCCAGAGTTGCAGAATTATTTGAAAGAGGTACCTACGGCGACCCTGGAACGCAAAAGGCGTTTGAAGAAACACGGGTCATTTGCTGATTTCCCACCCAAAACAAAGGGTGAAAACTAATCTATACTTCTATACTTAATATATTTAAAGCTGAAGAGTTTGTTTGTTTGTTTGCATGAACGCGCTAGTCTCAGGAACTACTGGTCCGATTTGAAAAATCCTTTCAGTGTTAGATAGCCCATTTATCGAGGAAGGCAGGCTATATATCATCACACTAAGACCAACAGGAGCGGAGCACTTATGAAAAATGTAACGCTGACGACGCTGTACGAGTCAGCTAGTCCAAATAGAAAAAATTTCAAACTCTCTATGCTAACTCAACACAACCCTTTTTAAAACCTTAAAAAAAAATCCAATAAGAATCACGCCTGCCGTCAAAGACTCCCCTAGACAAACAAGTCACCTGCTAACTGTACCTCGGCCCGGCATCGAAGCCCCATACCTCGCGTTCCGTCGCGACTCATAAATAAATCTCTCTAACGACTAAAATCAATACGCATGAGATGGGGAGGGGAGATGGGGATGAAATGGTGGGTTCTATACTGCGCTAAGGCGTAGGACCAGTGTTTGGAACTATTGGTGGGTCCCTAAAATTATTTTTTGGTGTCAGTTTTGACTGTAGGTAGAGTTACAAGTGAGTGAAAAGTGTTTGAAAAAAATAATAATCTTGAAACTGCCAGTAAGAAGTGATCAGATTTTTCATCAAAATCCGTTGGATTTAGATACAAAGTTAGTAATGCAACTTAGGCACTGGTTACTATCCGACAACGATCTAATTTCGAAAATAGTTATTAAAGTGAAACTTTTGTTACATCGTCTCAAACTTTTTCGCAGAGTAGGGATAAAGTGAAAGGCGTTCGTCAGAGCAGCCGCGGCCAATATGGCGGCGCCTATAGTTCGCATCAGCTGACCTTTTTTTGAAAACCTCTTTTAGTGAAAAGTTTCATTTCTACCGTGGTTTCATAAAACCACACAATCCTTTTCTAGAAATTGATTTGTTGTGCGATTGTTCTTAGAAGTTTATCTGAATCGATTAATTTTAGATTACCTGAAAATCTAAAACAAATTCTGTCTATTCTGTCAACATTTCACCGTGGTAATATAGGTGAAGTGAGCGTGAAGTGAACTGAATCTTTATTTCTATGGATTGACAGCTCAATACTTCACCTAAGCTAACACTGTTAGATATCTATAGAGGGTCTAAAATGGCCACTTTAGCAGAATCAGAAAGCACATCACGCTAACCGTCACTGTCAAATTTCCCCAATCAACCTTGAACCTAATGCGTTAGCGATAAAGATGAAAATGAAATTTGACAGATTGTTTATTTATTTATTTATTTATTTAAAGGCCTATTACAATATTGTTACACTGTTTTAAATACAAAAACACAAGCAATGTAATACAAGCATAGTGTACCTAAAATATGATGCGATAGACACAGCATGCAAAAACAAAATTAAAATGTGAATAAAATTACAATAGTAGTGCAGAAATAACACTTACAACCAGTGGATAGCTTCACAAACACAGCAGATACAAAAGTGACAAGTATTATGATTCTAATATAATTCTACTAAAGTGGCATTTTTAGACCCGCTGAATCGACCTACAGTTTCATTTTATAAAGTGGGTCGATTCACTCGGCCCCAAGTGTAATCCATCCCGCAACCAAGAGACGCCCGTGTCATTTACCTGTCCTCATTATATACCTACTTACCTGTACATTTGTACCTCTATACCTGTAATATTGTGCCTTAAATATTATGTCAAATTAATTATTAATCTTCTGAAAATTATTACTGGAATTAAATGGCGGTTGGATTTTCGGTTTTGACTTGTAATCTGATTAGAAAATCGTTTTTTACCTAGTGTATGAAGTTAAGCAACATTTGTTGCGGTTAAATTTTGGATGGGTTTTTTTAATAAGGCCAGTTTTTTGCCAATAAACAAAAGGAGTAAGTAAGAATTGTAGTTGATTGTTTTTTGTAGTTTTGTCAGCGTATCGGTTTTCTATCGATGATATTTCGGGGAGTGTGCGTCGCCATTGCACAGCCCATTCGATCATCGAATTACAAAACAGACAGACATTTCTCGCATACACAAAGACAGAACATTTCAACTATACTTTGATTGTGCGTAGATACAGCTAAGGAGTAAAATTTCCTGCCCGAGGCTGTGTTTCCTGATAGCTACAACTTGGGAGTCTGTGAACTGAATAGGTTACTTCTAGGCTAGCGTGCTCCATCTTTGACCACATCATCGCTTAGGAACGAGAAAAAACGGGATAGGTATGCGTTTACGATGTCGCGAGGAGAAGATAGTTTTGAATAATTAACCTATCTATAATATAAAAATAGGTCGGGTTTTCCTTCCTGACGCTACAACTTCAGAACGCACGAACCGATTTCCACGGTTTGCATTCGTTGGAAAGGTCTCAGGCTCCAAGAGGTTTGTAGCAAACGAAATTCAGGGAAAATGTGACGCAGACGAAGTTGCGTGGGTCAGCTAGTACTATATAATATTATAAAGCAGAAGAGTTTGTTTGTTTGGTTGAACGCGCTAATCTCAGGAACTACTGGTCCGATTTGAAAAATTATTTCAGTGTTAGATAGCCCAGCCCAGCGGAGCAATAATGCAAAATGTGACGCAGACGGAATTGCGCGGGTCAGCTATAGTTTACGCCAGATAAACGTGGAATAAAGTAAATTGACCCACATAAATTTATTGACTTTCTTAAGATCAAAATCAGAAATAATGACATAACGCTGTCGTGAATCGACTTCTATCGTGATCCTTTACGTTTTCTAGTAAAGAAAAACAGTTCTTAATTTATTGTTCTAGTATCTACGAAGAGATATTAGGGTAAGGTCAATGTACTTTATTCCACGTTTATCTGGCATAAACTATAGTAAGTTATACAATTGTATCTGATGATTTGATTGAATCGAGTGTATGAAACGCTCTCTCATCTTCAAATTCTTAATTCAGATACCGAGCGTAATAATATAGGGGATAGTCTTCTATTATCATATTAATCTATACAAGTACTCATATCCTCTTTAAATTCAATTTCAGCTTTTTCATATTACTGATAAAAGCTCTTATAATAATGGAATAAGGTTCAAAATACATTAAAGTGGATAATAATGAAAATATTAAAAGGGACTTTTTGGTCGTTTAGGAGGAATTAAGAGACCATTAGTTTTATTTTTTATTATGGACACCATAAGTTATAATGGGGGCGTTATTTGGTCTTTATATTAAAAGAATTGGGAGGAACTAGGTTTTGTCAGTGACTTCGTCCGAGAGTTAAACATTTTACAGTTTTTTAAATTATATTTACATTGATATATAAATATGAGGAGCTCGTAGCTAAATATTAACAGCCGTACGGGTCGATCTTCAAGGTTAAGCAACGTTTGCCAAGGTTGGTCTGAGGATGGGTGACCATCTTAACATACCGAGTTTCCTCCGTGCCTCGGAAAGCACGTAAAGCCGTTGGTCCCGGCTGTCATTTGTAGATATTTGGCATTCGTTACGGATTCTCAGTAGCCAGTAAATTTGACTCCAGTCTTGCCAAGAAGTACCGTGTTACCCAGTCAAAGGGTTGTGGAGGTCTGGTAGGCAGCCGCTCCACGTAAAACACTGGAATTCACCTGAATCCGGTTTGACTGGAAGCCGACCCCAATGTAGATGGGAAAAGGCTAGGCAGATGATGGATAAAGAAATGTATTTTTTTTAATTCAGGCAGAAAAGACGCACACATATGAAGGGTACAGGGGCAAAACAGGGGATGTCACAAAAACCAGTTTTTGTGTAATTTACATTTTAATTTTTCATAGTGGATGGACTTTCTTTTACGTATGTAATCTTAGATATTACTTATAGGATCTCAAGTTTACACTACTGCGATTATCTTTAGGTACAAAGAAGCTTTGTTTATTGTTTAAGTCATTAATTAAATAAAAGTCAAATTTATTATATGTGACATTCCTTGTTTTTCCCCTGTACCCTTCATATAACAAGCTTAAATAGAAACAACAACAATACGAATAATTATGAAACCATGCAGGATCGAACTTGTGCTTTGTAAAGAGATAAAAGCTGTACGGGCCTGAAGTATGAATGAAGCGATACTTCAGGCCCGGACAGCTTTTGTTCAGGATGCCAAGCATTTTGGCTGCAGCTTGGGCTTTGTACTCAATGGTGGCGCTGATGTTCAGACTGGATGTCAACTACATGCCAAGGAGCTCGAGCCGATCCGTCACAGGAACAGAAAAACCCTGAAAAGTAGGAGTTTGGTTGAAATTACTCCTTTATGCGGTAAAAAGACATCACACGACTGAGTTTTGGTGGCGTTAAAAGTTACCAGATTGTCGTCACCCCACTGGGAGACAAGGCTTAACGTTTCCAAGTGTCAATGGGCAACATTCTATAACAAAAAGTTATTTGTACTATATAAGTTAGTCATAAGTTGAAGAATGTGACCTAATTTTATCGCGTTGTATTCTATTGCTCCACCAAAAGTAACTGCGGTGTGGATGTACGATTAGAGAATGGATGGCAACCCTCCATGGCGACGAGTATAGATATTACAATTTTGTAACAAATATTTCACACAATATTTAAAACTAGCTGACCCGTGCAACGTCGTCTGCGTTACATTTTTCTTTACTGCTCCGCTCCTATTGGTTTTAACGTGATGATATAATTATAGCCTATAGCCTTCCTCGATAAATGCGCTATCTAACACTGAAAGAATTTTTCAAATCGGACCAGTAGTTCCTGAGATTAACGCGTTCAACCAAACAAATAAACAAACAAACAAACAATCAAACAAAAACTCTTCTGCTTTATAATATTAAGTATAGATTATTCTGACTGTTAAATGATTGTGCACCGTCGTAATCACTGCAATACTAGGAGACAAGGCTTAACGTTTCCAAGTGTCAGTCTGCAACATTCTATAACAAAAAGTTATTTGTTGTTACTATATAAGTTAGTCATAAGTTGAAGAATGTTACCTAATTTTATGGCGTTGTATTCTGTTGCTCCACCTAAAGTAACTGCGGTGTGGATGCACGATTAGAGAATGGATGGCAACCCTCCATGGCGACGAGTATACAGAGTGTAAGGGACAGTCCTCCACAAACTGATAGGGTGATTTCAGTATATCGTACTAAGTTGACCGGTACATGAAATTATTTCAGGAACTTTATGGGAATCCAATAAAACTCGTTTGGGGCGCTTTCACATTTTTTCTTGAATTTTAGCGTTTTATTCGAATTTTGATGTGTGATTTTGCTTTAGATATAGCCTTAAAAAAAATAAAAATATGCCTAAGTCAGTTTTGTCAAAGCGCTCTTACAAAATCGAATAGCTCAGGTTGACTAAAGTTGAATACCGCGCGTCACAAGATTATATTGATTTTCGACAATTATTTAAAAATATTTACTTTACTTTTAATTAGACCAATTTTTTTTTCAAGCAATATAGCAACGCCACCTTAATTATTAAATATTTTTTATTTGAATTTTGATTATAATTTCATAGATAAAAATTATTGTTTCGTACGGAAAATTGTCAATAACTCTCAGTTTTACAGAATTATTTTTGGTGTATTACTGTATGAATCGTAATAAATTGATTTGAACATTCCAAAGTAGAAGATACAGTTGTACCGTGGACATTTTTATAAATGATTAAATTATAATATCTTCGGTGTACCAAGGTATCAAAGATACCCTAAAGCAACGTTTTGTGAAACATCCTTTGCAGAGTCAAGGATTTTACTGATGTACGTGAACAAATTGAAATGTTTATTTAGAACACTCCCAAGATAAATGATCAAACTATCTTAGGCATATTTTTGTTTTTTTTTTAAGGCTATATCTAAAGCAAAATCACACATCAAAATTCGCATAAAACGCTAAAATTCAAGAAAAAATGTGATAGCCCTCTTAATTACCTCACACGCAATGTATCGACCTCTGCAAAACGCACACAGCGAACGGCAGCGCAGCGAGCTTTTGAAAGGACAGCCGCGCTTGCGCCACGTGTTTAACAAATGGTGTCATGCGTCGTTCATAAGTTTTTTTTTTTTTTTTTTCATTTTAGCTGTGTTATTTACATTAATGGAGTTCTGCATACAGATAATGTAACTTTACATTTAAATAAAGCAATTAAAACTGAAAAAAAAACGAAAAACCTGAGAAAATTTCCACTGGAATATGATTCAAAATAAGGAGCTGATTGCACCCTGTTAATTGTGGAGGGCTGTTCCTTACACCCTGTAGATATTACAATTTTGTAGGTAACAAATATTTCACACAATATTTAAAACTAGCTGTCCCCCCGGCTTCGCGAGTCAATTAAGTATTCATTGCACATATCGAGTTTTCATTGTTTTTAAGATGTATTCTGCTATTCGGGTCGGAGACAAATCCAACGAATCCGAATCACTAATCGTGACAATTGGTTCAGCAGATCTCGAGTTATAAGTGTTGTAACAAACCCGTCTTTGTTTTATATATATAAGATACCCATGGGAAACATAGGAAAAAAATGTCCTACTAGATTTTATCAAACATATTTTTTATCAAAACATTAGAAAAGTAACCCTGACATACATTTGATTTTAACTACAAAAACAGACGCCCCTGTTCAAGTACCTCCGAAAGGGGTAACCCACCCTTAAGCTCTGTAGACTGCCCCTTAAGTCTCAAGTATGTTATTATTTATTACCTCAACTTAAAAGCTTTTAAAAGATATGAAACTTTCGCTTTTGTTAGCTTTCGGTGGCGCCAGGGATGATTTAAAAGTTTAATATTGTCTTTATGGGATTTGGCTAAAAATACTGAGTCGTTGGTCCCAGATTTAGATATTATGTACTTGGCTTTCTACGATGTGATAATGTCATAATGGTTCCGTTGTGACCCTATGCGCCTTGTATGGCTCAGTCTCTAGTTATTAGTCGATTCTGTATGCTTATTTTATTCCTAGACTAGCTTCTGCCCACAATTTGTTCGTGCTGCATATTCCAATTTTTCCCGTTCGCGTAGGAATTTTGGGTAATCCTCTTGGTGCTCCTAGCGGGAGTAGGGGTAGGGAAGCTGCATGCTAAATTTCAGTTCTCTACGACAATTTGTAAATGTGTGTTTAGTTTTTTGTTGTGCGATGCACATAAAAAAACCGGCCAATTGCGAGTCGGACTCGCGCACCGAGGGTTCTGTACAAACCTGTAGGTTTATTTTATAAGCAAAAATTGTGGTTTACGATTTATGACGTATTAAAAAAAACTACTTACTAAATCTCGCTCAAACCAATTTTCGGTGGAAGTTTATATGGTACATTTTAGAAGTTACGGGAGGGACATATTTTACCAATTTGGAAGTGTCTCTCGCGCACACTATTCAGTTTAGAAAAAAATCAATTTCTTTTTTGAAGACCTATCCATAGACAACAAAAAATTGTTGAGTTTCAGTTCAAGTATGGGGAACCCCAAAATTTATTGTTTTTTTTTCTATTTTTGTGTGTTAATCTTAATGCGGTTCACAGAATACATCTACTTACCAAGTTTCAACAGCATAGTTCTTATAGTTTCGGAAAAAATTGGCTGTGACATACGGACAGACAGACAGACAGACATGACGAATCTATAAGGGTTCAGTTTTTTGCCATTTGGCTACGGAACCCTAAAAATGTGCTGATCAGTACACAATGTCGAGTAGTATAATTATGCGCCCATAAACGTATGGCAGTCAATTTTTTTTCGCGATTTCTCTGTTGGTTTGTCCCACAATAATGAGTACAATGCCCCTTAAGGGGTACTGTCTTTATTCTGTTACTCGTTGTATACCCTATACACACTCTCGAAAAACATTACTTACCATCCTTCTGGGGTAGTCGGGTAAAAATACCGTGTCTCAAACCAGTGACAAAAAAAAACATTTTCCATTTAACTCTCTCAAGGGAAAAATAACAAGGTTATTTAAACTCCGCCTATTACAGCACATTTGGGCTCTAATATGATAATAATATCTCGTAAAACGAGTCGGCAGCCATTTTGTGATAAAATAATAATTACGTGAAGTAACTCGTATCGTGTGTAATTTTGATTCGCGATCAAAATGCAATTTCGGAAGGAGATGAGGCCCGGTGGTATAGTGAAAGCTGTGCTATTGCTTTTTGGAAGAGATTTTTTTTTTAATTCGCTCGTGTGATGTACCTATATATTTGTTACTTACTTCAATGTTTTTTTTTTTTTTTATACAGTACGGGGAAACTGTTGGCCCAAATTTCACCTGATGGAAAGTAATGATTAGGCCGAAGATAGAAGCGAGTTTCAACTGGAATCCTCTTACATAGAGGAACTCGGAACACAACAATGCTGTTAACATAGTTGTTATGGCGACAGACTTAGACATGATGGTGGTAGCTTGCCAGGCGGACTTAGAACAAGTCCTACCACCAACCAAATGATGAAATGTTTATAGTTTGTTTGCATATTTGAGACTTATAGAATGCTTGTAGCTTTTTTTTCTGATGGTAGTGTCTCGTTTGAATAAGTTAAGTACAATATAAAGAAACGTTCTGGGTTGTTATTTCTAAGAGGAATTTAAAGTGATGTTTCTCGAATGGCAATTAAAAATAACAATTCACAGGATTTTTTGGAGACCGACAAGTTTGGATGTTGTGGTTTGGTTTTGGTTTTCATGAACAGAAAAGTAGGAGCAGAATTCATAGGTACTAATAAATTTATATAAAAGTGACTCTGTCTCTCGGTTATCTCATCATGTCTTAATGGCTGAACGGATTTAGATGAAACTTAGCATACGGATAGACCATGTCCTGGAATAAGACACAGAATGATTTGTATACCAGGAACATAATTTTTAAGATAATTTTCGACTTCCATGCGAGCGATTCCGCTGGCAGAATCTAGTTTGTAATGATTATAGTTTTTTTTAAACCTTGATTCTTAATTATTTAAAAAGGTCCACCAACAACCTTTGTACAATAATCTTAAATAATAGGATTGTACTACATGGCTTGTACAGTCGCCAATTACTAGTAACAATACAAATTTAAGTAAAGAATTAATAACATAGTTCCTTAATTTAGGAGTTTACATTTTGTTAGCAAAAAAGCATTCAGGCGTGGCGTAGGTATAACGCCATGTTTTATCATAGATAAAGATAAAGATAATTTTATTTGTCAAAACATGCGTATACATGCGAATTAAGCATGCAGGATGACACAATCATTCATATTTCGTCATGTTTCACCCAAAAGGCGTACAAATTCATAAAGATTACAAAATAAAATGAACACTTATAATTAAAACAAAGAAATGTCAAATAAAATTGAAATAGTCAGGGAAAAATAAATAAACATACAATGTCACAAAAATTAATGATAAAAACAAAAATGTCAAGTAAAAAGATGTCAGTAAAATACATAATTAGTCATAAAATGTCACATAAATTAAAAATTAATGAAATATAGTCAATAGTTTCGCTTTCAGTGTACCAGTGCCTTAAATCTATAATGAAGCGTATAATTTCAACTCATTACTGGCATTACGGACTACTTTGTAACATAGGGTTTATTCCGCGACTCTCAAGTAAAATGTCATTACGTAATGACGAGCATGAATATGCGTTCATAAAGATTTTACGGTTATTTTTTGTGAGTATGTTTATTATTTTTCTTTCTTTTTTTGGGATGGGATAGAAATGTGAGAGCATAGGAGTGTTTTAGGGTTCCACACTAGAAAAAGGAACCGTAATAGGAATTCGTCGTTTACCCGTCTGTATGTGTTTTTATCTGACAAGACCCTTTTTTACAGGAACGCTTGGAGGTACGAACTTAAAATTACTTAAAAAAAAAAAAACAAAGAATATAACCGACTTCTAAACAAAACACAAAGTATAAAGTAACTTTAATTTCCGGAGTCGGTGTTAAAAACAACAAAAAAACCAAAAACATGGACTTCTTTTCTTTTCACTTTTAAGTGGTGTCAGTCTACACAGAAATTGCAATAAGCAAAAATGCTCATAAAATAAAAAGTATTGAGCTAAATTAAATATACCTACCACTCTGCTCGTACACAGTTGACAAACAGCTCCGTGATTTTTCTTGATTAAAAATATTTATAGTTGAAATTAACTCGTTAACACCTAGTAATTGTGGTAATAGTGATAAAAGTCATCGCTAGAAGTGTTTGTAGCCTACAAGTTTCACGAACTACAATAATACAACGAAATATGTGTAAATAGTGACAAACCTAACAAAAGTGAAATATAAACTAAGTGACAATACATCTCGGAACGAAGAATAATAATTATAATATATGTACAGTGCAGCGTTCGGTGAATAAACATATTTATAGTGAAGAAAAGTTATAATGGGTTAAAAACAATAAGACACTTAATATTAAGAACTGTTACACAACAAAAAAAGTCCTACCGTCACTCAAAATAATCGTACATGTTTCTAACAACAAACTGTTCGCTAATTTAGAGCAACAGTGTAACTTAACGTTTGGTCGAGTGGCTGGGTGCGCTGCTTAACCGAGTGTGTTCGAACGGTCGTGCGTTCGCATCTCACTAAGGCGAAGCACTTTTTGTGATTCTTAAATTACCAAATAATTTATAATGGAATTTGAAAATATCACAATACGTAAAAATAGACGATCAGTGTCCATGCATAACATTTCGACTTCCCCAATCCTTGATTCAACGATGTTTAGTTTACCGAACACGTCGATTGGGGGCGTCAATAACACATGTGAAGAACTACAGGAACAGATGACTGAACTAAAATCAAAATTGTTATCTGCCAATAAAGAGATTATGAATTTGCACGGTGAAATTAAGCAACTAAAAGAGTCATTGCAAGAATGTCACGAGACAGTAAAAAGACTAAGGCTTTTTCAACCAAATGCCTGCCAAGATAATCAAGCAACTTCATCACAAGACAATACAAACGCTACTATTACAGATACAAGTCCCAAACCAACATTTCTTTCTACGTCATCACCCTCTAGAAACGAAAAATCTACCACCGTTATTTCAACATATATTCATAAAGACATCGTACAATCAATATCATATGTGGATAACAACTGCTTGAGGGAAAACTCCAAATCTAACACCAAAATGCAAGATAAACATCTGCAAAAGGATACATTCCTTAATAATAGTAATGACAACCCACACTCTGAGTCAAGTAAAAAATCGAAGAACATAAGAAAAGTAATTATATATTCTGATCAACAGGGAAGAAATGTTTGCCGTATACTACAAGGACTCCTAGGACATAGGTTTAAAGTCTTGAGCTACACCAAACCAGGTGCTAGAATGCAAAATATTCTTCATGTAAACACTATGCTAGAGCTGAGCTCAAACGATTGTGTTATTATCATAGGCGGTACTAACGATACTGATCCATATCAATTTGAAATAGCGCTTGGAAACTCTGTGCAAGCTGTTTCAAAACCAAAGATAATAATGTTAGAGGTGCCATACAATCCAACGTTAAACGAAACCAAATTAAATTATTTAGCTAAGTATATTTGTAATAGACAATCAAATGTTTCATTCATTGACATGGGATACAGTAATTATATACCATCGAGTTATAACTTTACTCTTAATATATGCAAAATGTTACTGAAGGAAATATTACGTTATGATTTTGGATTAAATAAGGAAAAGTACGATAGAACAATGAGTGAGAAATCCAAAACTGTTTATGATAAATGTATCCAAACTGATCCAATATTAGGTTTGACTAAAATATGCAAATGTTATGATTTAAGTAAGATATGTAACTGCGATAATATTAATTGTGAACAAACATTAAAGAATGATAAAATTATTCGAAATACGGCTTCCAATACTAAGAATAATTCTAATTTTTTTCTCGTATAATTGTGTTTTAATCTTACATCAGAATATAAATGGTTTAATAAATAAGTCGGACCTATTTGCCTTTCACTTGCAAGAACTTTCTCGTGAGGGTAAATCAATGGATATAATTTGTATAACAGAACATAATATGAAAGATGGTGACGATATTCACTTGCATATACCTAACTATAAACTTGCATCATACTCAAATAGAAATTCTCGAAAAGGGGGGGCGTGTATTTTGGTTAATAATAAACATAAATTTAAAACTATAGATTTAAATAGATACTGCTGTCCTAATTATATCGAATGCTGTGGAATTGAAATACTAGAACAGAAACTCAATATAATATGTATTTATAGATCACCAAAGAATAGTATAGATGCTCTAACTACATTTTTCTATAATTTCGAAGGTATACTACAAAAAATCTGCACCAATAATAACTACAAAAATGTGATTTGTGGTGATTTTAACATAGATACTTTAAAAAAAACACGCATTTCATCACAATTTGAAAATATTTTACTAAATTATAATTTAAAATTGAGTGTTAAACAACCTACTCGAATAATTAGTGGCACATGTATTGATAATGTCATACATAATATTAGGGGCAGTAAAACTGAGGTGATAGAGTTAGCTATATCTGACCATACAGCCCAAATCGCGAAATGTCCAGTAAAAAAAACATATACAATTACTCATTGGTACGCACTAAAGCGAGATTATAGTATGGAAAATATAAACAAATTCAAAAATGCTATACATAAACTTACCTTTAATAATGTCTATGAATGTTTGGACCCTGATAAAGCCTTTAGTGAGTTTAATTATTTATTTAAACTCTTCTATGATTTATGTTTCCCCATAATTAAAATTAGAATACCTATTAGAAAGAAACTAAACTGGGTAACAAAGGGTATCAAATTGTGCTGCAAGCGCAAGCGAGACATGTTATGGCAATTAAGAAGCCATAAAACTCCGGAAAACAAAGAAAAACTAAAAACATACACACATCGGCTCAAAAAAATTATCAGTCTCACACAAAAATCAAGAAATAACTCTTATGTTCAAAACTCCAAAAATAAAATGAAAGCTACCTGGCATGTCATCAATAAAAATAAATTAAACTGTCCAAAAGAAAACATTTCCAAAATAAGTATCAATAAAAAAGAGATAACAGATCCACTAGAAATTGCAGAAGCGTTCAATAATTATTTTATTGAGTTAGTTCAACCACTAAAACATAATAAAAATCCTGACTTATCATTTATTACTAACACAGCTTATTCAATGGTTATGCCTGCAACAATCCCTGTCGATATATACAACATTATCAGAGCCTTAAAAAACACCAATAGCGCAGGATATGACGAGATTATAACAAAAGTAATAAAAAGTGTAGCCGTTGAAATATCTCCTGTTCTTAGTTTCATTATAAATTTATGCATAGAAAATGGTACATACCCTAAAGATTTAAAGGTATCTGTAATAAAACCACTTTATAAGAAAGATGATAGACAAAATCCTAAAAATTATAGACCTGTAGCGTTAATTCCAATTTTCTCAAAAATTTTTGAAAAAGTAATTTATAACAACCTGTATACTTTTCTTGAAAAAAAACAAATATTTGCGGAAGAACAGTACGGCTTTAGAAAATGTAAAAATATAAATATGGCAATATATGGTCTTGTAAAAAAAGTTATAACAAATATGGATAGGCGGACACGTGCGTCTGCCTTGTTCATGGATATGTCCAAGGCATTTGATTTTGTGGATTTTAACATACTTTTGTCTAAATTGGAGAAATATGGAGTAAGGGGCAACGTATTAAAATTAATTGAATCGTATCTAAAAAATAGGTATCAAATAACTAGTATTACAAAGATTTGCCAGAAAACAAAATTAGAACGAACGTACAAATCAAAACCAAGAAAAACAATCTTTGGGGTACCCCAAGGTAGCGTCCTCGGCCCGTTACTGTTCCTCGTATACATAAACGATATGCCTAAAGTTATAGAACATCCCATGACCTTGTTCGCAGATGATAGTACAGTTTTTTTCACGGAAAACAATGCTGAATCACAAAGCCATGAAATGGATATAAATCTAAGTCTAAGTAAGTTAATTGAATGGTTAAATAAAAACAATCTTAATATAAATTTAGATAAAACCTATATTATGTCATTCAAACAAAGAATCAATCAAGATAAACTTAATATTAAATACGCTGACAAAACTATAGAAGAAACAAAGCACACAAAGTTCTTGGGACTCTATATAGACGAGAATATGAAATGGAGTAAACATATTGAACATGTTATAAAAAAACTAAATCAGTTCCAGTACGCTCTACATAATCTTAATAAAATAGCAAGCCGCGAAACCGTACTAACTTCATTTCATGCATATGTGACTTCTACATTGCGTTATGGCATAATTTTTTGGGGAAATTCTTCAGATAGGGATCTAGTATTTAAGGCACAAAAAAAGTGTTTAAGAGCAGTGTGCCAAATAAAAGCTACTGATAGTTGTAGACCTCATTTTATTGAGCTAAAAATAATGACTTTTCCGTGTCTGTACGCATTTGAAGTAGCAATGTTTGTTAAAAAACACTTCAATTTATTTGAAACCCTGACTAGTAAACGTCACCGGGATATAATTCACGTGATGCCTCACAAAACTGCATTATACGCAAAAAGCTTTCTGGGAATGGCTCCAAAAATTTTTAATAAGATACCCATGACTATAAGAGCTGAGAAGGATGATGTCAAATTTAAAAGAATGCTTACAGATTTTATGGTTAACAAGGCATACTATTCCATTGGTGAATTTTTATCGGACGATTTAAAAAAATAATAATTGGGTTTTTGTTTGTGTGGGTCTTAGGTCCGATTTGTTTAAACTCAATTATATGTATTTTAATATTATGTATTTTAATTTTAGTAATAATTATTTAATGTGTCTAAAATTTGTACGCCTTTTAGGTTAAACATAGCGATCCTGACATTAGAATAAGAACCTATTATTGTACCTATGTTTTGCAAATATAATAATAAATAAATAAATAAATAAATAAATAAAACTCTGGATCGAACCACAATCAAATCAGAAAACTCGGAGTAATCGAAACAAACATGAAAAATACGCACCGAATTGAGAATCTCCTACTTTTTTGGAAATCGGTTAATGAAAAATACCTAATATTTATCACACAACTACATACAGCGCTTCGTTATGCGCAGGAGTCGGTTGAGTTGCGGAATTTGTCCGAAAGAGTCACCCCGAAACAGAAACGCAAGGGGCATGGAAGGAACTCGGATGAGTTTAGTCAGTAAGAGTCTGTCACTCCTTTCCGCTTCGAACAGAGCAGAAGGAGTAGGTAATTTGATGATTTTCCATCCAAAAAAAAAAGTAATGTTTACTCGGTAAAAAAATATACAAGACTAGCTGCACGTCCCGACTTCGTACGGGTATACCCTTTATTTTAACGGGATAAAATATAGCTTATGTTTATACGGACAGTCCATTCTACACATTGGTGTAATAATTTTTTAAATCGGTCCAGTAGTTTCGGAGCCTATTCAATTCAAACAAACAAACAATCACATATTTCCTCTTAATTCCTGTAATAGACCTTTATCTACATGTATACGAGTTTGTACGGAAACCTCAGTGCGCGAGTACAACTGGCACTTTACCGGTTATTTGAAGTGAAAACTTCTCGACATTGAGCACTTTTCTTGGGATCGATGGGTATAAAATGTAAAACTCACGTCAGGACACGTGACCTCTGGTCGAAAATTCGTAAGACCGATGAGACAAAAATGCACAACGTTAATTTTCAAGTTTTCACTTCTGCCGGCACTCCCGGAGTGCAACCCGTTGTTTTTTTTAGGGTTCCGTACCCAAAGGGTAGAAACGGTATCCTATTACTTAGACTTGTCTGTCTGTCAACAGGCTGTATCTCAAGAATTGCGATAGCTAGATAGTTGAAATTTTCACAAATGATGTATTTCTGTTGCCGCTATATCGACAAATACTAAAAAACATAATAAAATAACAATTTAAGGAGGCTCCAATATAAAAAACTTGATTTTCTTGCCGTTTTTATAGATAATGGTACGGAAACCTTCGTGCACGAGTCTGACTCGCCCTTGGCCGCTGGTTTTTTTTCAAAATAAAGAGAAGTCACATCTGCGACACTCACCGATAATAACTTTCTATCATTTCTGGCACACTCTGGACTATTAAAAAGCTGTAGTTAAATTTTCTAAATCATACCACAAAATGAGTTATCATTTTAAAAAATGGTTAGTGGTGTTAACCATTAACCATATTTTCATGCTTAGCATTACCAAATATAACAGTAACATCGAACCCATAACTACCATCCATCCATCCATACCGGTCCACGTAACCAGCGCTAAACTATTTATCACACAACTAAATATACCGCTTCGTTATGCGCAGGAGTCGATTGAGTCGCTCACAAACGACGCGCTAAAGAGGCGCAGACAGACGGCTTGCTTTAGATATTAGGACGCGCTTTTGGAGACAGGCGAGACAGACGGAAGGAATTTATTGTTGTTAAAAATATACGGGTTTTTTACCCGATTGCGACAGAAGAAGAGTAGTAATGGTTTTTGGTTCGGATTAAGTTAATTTATAACCTGGATTAATATACTTATACTACCCGTGCAACGTCCCGTCGTCTGCGTGACATTTTTTATTAGTGCTCCGCTTCGATTTGTCTTAGCGTAATGATATTATAGCCTATATATATAGCCTTCCTCGATAAATGGGCTATCTAACACTGTAAGATTTTTTTAAATCAGACCAGTAGTTCCTGAGATAAGCGCGTTCAAGCAAGCAAACAAACAAACTCTTAAGCTTTGTAGGTAACTAGCTGACCCGCGCAACTTCGTCTGCGTCACCTTTTCCATTA
Organism: Ceramica pisi; assembly: GCA_963859965.1. NCBI lineage: Eukaryota > Metazoa > Arthropoda > Insecta > Lepidoptera > Noctuidae > Ceramica > Ceramica pisi. Next base: position 6,553,593 of record OY982555.1, read on the forward strand.
ATGCCTCCTATTTGCCTTAGCGTGATGATAATATTACTGTAAGATTTTTTCTAATCGGACCAATAGTTCCTGAGATTAACGTGTTCAAACAAACAAACTCTTCAGCTTTATAATATTAAGTAGTATAGATTAGTAAAATACTTTCATCCCGGAAATATGTTTCCTTGGAATGAATATAATATTATAGACTTTAAACCAGGCAGAGCTGCGTGCGCTAGCTTGTATTTAATAAATAACCCATGCTTAAAAACCAGTTGCTGAGGATTTTCTTATTAAACACCGAATAGACCCAACCCATCATCACCTACCTATATAGCCTTTTCCCAACTATACAGCCTGTCCTCCTGTCCACAGGCTCGCCGTCCGTCCGTCTTATGACGACAGGCCGTGTCGACGGCGCGTTCGTGTTCCACGCGCGCCTCATAGAGAGTCAGCATTGAGAAGAGCCCGAAAGGGCCGACGCCTGCCGGAGTCGCGGGACTATTCGAAAGAGATACCGCGGCTCCGGAACACAAAGGGCAATGAAGGAACATGGATGGGTTTTAGTCAGTAGAAGTCTGACACTCCGCCCAGAGCGGGAGAAGTCATTGGATGAATTCCCATCCAAAACAAAAGTGTCGCAATTACCGGTCAAGTGCGTCTCGCATCCATCGGCTACCCGCAATCCTCACCAGGTCATTGGTCCACCGTGGGGGAGGTAAAAATTAAATAAGCTAAAACACTGAATTTACTGAATAATTTATAACGTTTAAAATATATAATTGAATTAAAATTCAATACAGTAAGTTAATTAACAACCTAGGAACATGATTACCATTATTCCACACACTATTCTGTACCTAAAATCCAATTTGCATGCATTTTCCGACATGTAGATCCCATAATCTTCGCTACCAAAGCTCACACATACCTACATAACGTACTAACATTTTCAAAGACAGCTGAAACCGTGAACAATAGGTTTAGGCCTAACTCCAGCCTTTGTGTAAACGTATACTAAGGTATTTACTTTTGACCAGTCAGGTGAGGAAAACTTCATAGAATACAAAGGTATGCCTTTGCTCACGTTTATATTTATAGGTACTAGTTTTTTACCAATGCTGGGCTTGCGTTAAAATAACCTGTAACCGTCTTCAGAGTCCTCTATCTCTGTACCGAATTTCACCAAAATTACTTCAGCGATTTATGCGTGTAAGCGTAAAAATAAACTATTTCACTTTCACATTTTTTTATATTAAGTAAGGAAGTTAGTATTTGATTAGGTATTGTTTTACAAGGTTTGTCTTGAAAACTTGTTGTTTACCTTTATATTTATTATCTTTTTCTATGTGAGACTCAAAGTGTGACATCACAAAAGTCACGGCTACCATAAAATAGATCCATGATCATCATCTTCTCAGCCAAAACATTTCAACTGCTGGGCACTGGCCTCTCTCAAACGTCGCCACACCCACCAGTCTTTCCAACGCTGCGTCTTTAAGATAACCGCCTCCGTGGTCTAGTGGTTATACCACCTGATTCAGACCCAGAGGTCGGGGATTCGATTCCCAGCGGGGGCAAATTTTTTGCTCGGTTTGGTTGGTGGTAGGACTTCTAAGTCCGCCTGGCAAGCTACCACCATCATGTCTAAGTCTGTCGCCATAACAACAATGTTAATAGCATTGTTGTGTTCCGGCAGTTAGAGTTATGATAGCCAGTTCCTCTGTGTTAGAGGATTCCGGGTAAAGCTCGCTTCCATCTTCGGCCTAATCATCACTTTCCATCAGGTGAGATTGGGCCAACAGTTTCCCCGTTTTGTTAAAAATAAAGAATAATAGATCCGATAAGTGCGCCTGGCAAGCTACCACAATCATGTCTAAGTCTGTCGCCATAACAACAATGTTAATAGCATTGTTGTGTTCCGGCAGTTAGAGTTATGATAGCCAGTTCCTCTGTGTTAGAGGATTCCGGGTAAAGCTCGCTTCCATCTTCGGCCTAATCATCACTTTCCATCAGGTGAGATTTATGCCAACAGTTTCCCCGTTTTGTTAAAAATAAAGAATAATAGATCCGATATCACGAATACGATTCACGAAATGCCAAAAAATTAGGGACTAGCTGACCCGCACAACTTCGTCTGCGGTTCATGCTTCACTAATGCTCCGCTCCTATTTGTCCTAGCGTGATGTTAATGTGCCTATATCCCTTTATTGATCTCGTGCCGTTTGACAGCGTTTGTCAATCCCATACATTTTTAACATTTTGACAATTTCCTTCGCCACGCTTTTGACTGACAGGATGACACTTTCTCTATCGCTACATATTATAAAACAAAGTCCTCCGCCGCGTATGTCTGTCTGTTTGCGATAAAAACAAAAACTACTACACTGATTTTCATGCTGTTTTCACCAACGGATAGAGTGGTTCTCGAGGAAGTTTTTTTGGTTGCGATAACCGACATCCACGCGCACGAAGCCGCGGACATCAGCTAGTGTCTAATAATATGAAATTCTCGTGTTGACCAATTTGTATGATTTTGTGTTTATTAAATAGGTCTGAGAACAGGTCGTAGGCATTTTTTTATTTTATTTAGCAAAACAACGTTTGCGAAGTAGCTAGTTCATTATAAAATTCAAAATTCAAAAGTCATTTATTCAAATAGGCTGAGGGCCAGCACTCCCCCAAAACGCCCGCCCGTCACCACTTCCTAGTGTTTTAGCCGTGGAGAAGAAGTGGCCAACAAACTCCCCAGCAACACAACTGTCTGTATGTGTAGGTATGTTTTAGTAGGTATGCAAAGTAATTCAAAATTCCTTCTAAAATTTACATGACACAAAAAAAATTAAATAATTATATTATTAAAATTTATCACTTGTTAGCTAGCACACTACTAAAACAAAATACACACTTAAGCAAGTGTTGACGTATATTGATTAAATAAGTATAAAAAAAATTGACCTACATAGTCAGACAAATAAATATTTAAGCTTATAAAAAAAAACAACGGAACTTCTAAAAAAAACACCACAAAGTAAAAAATAACTTTAATTTCGGAAGTCGGTGTTTTTATTAGTTTATTCGTATTTTGACACCGACTTCGGTCGGTTGTTTTTTTTTTATAAAAAGTTTTTTATTTTTCACTTTTTAGTGGTACCCCACACCTAACAACAAAAAAAACTCAATTTCGATTACTTGGATAACATAAAACCATCATCCAAGTAAACGAATTCCAGCTATTTCGATTTAAAATCCGAAAAACAAGAATTTTTCAAATCGGTTCATAATTGACGGAGTTATGAGGTAACAAACATAAAAGAAACATACAACCGAATTGAGAACCTCCTCCTTTTTGGGAACTCGGTTAAAAATACCGGACACGACATCTTAACCTTTAACAAACCGCATAGTGTGTATGGGCCCTACTCTAAGGGCGTTTGCCCACTCAATTAGTATATCTAATAGCTTTCTGCCGTAAGTGACATGGGTTCTTTACGCAACTTGAACATTCTTCAGAAAATACTTTAAACGGTTAGTTTGTTGGTAGTTGAATAACTCGCTAAATGGCATCGTTGGTAGAAAGTGGAGTACCTTTAACAAGTTTGAAAACTCTTAAATGGATATTTTGCTTTGCTTTTGTCGCCTATGTCACAGAAGTCGTGATGTTTTTGGAATAGGAAGTAGTGAATGCTATTGGCTATAGTGTAGTTTTCTATCGGTGAGAGAATATTCGTAATCGGATCAGTTTTAACGATTACCTACCTTTTTGATTGGAAACAAAATATGAAATCAAACATAGGCCTTTCAGTCGGTCGATTCTGTCGACATCTCACCGATCACTTAGGTGGAGTGAACGACACGTCATCATCAGTATCATCTTGTTTGTATGATTTTACAGCTCACTTGTCGTTTACTTCGTCTAAGTGTTCACCTCGACATGCTTACAGAATCGCACTGCAGTAAATATGTCGAAGTGAACACTTAGGTGAAGTGATCACGTAATAAGCTGTCACTCCATCTTGATTACATGGATTGTCAGTTCACTTCGTGATCAATTCAACCAAGCGTTCACTCCGACATGTTAACGGAATCACACTGCTGAACGCTTTCAACCCTAATCTCTTCAAAATTAGAGTGAACTTTGCTTCTTCTGGGTAAGCTCGCTCCATCGGCGACCTTTTTTGTGTCACCTCTGATATGGACTAGATGGAGTTTCTTGTACATTCTTCTCCATCAGAATCTACCTTTCCGAATGGTCAGTAGAGTCACTTTTTTATATATCATTTTAAATGTAATGATGACGTTCAAAAGTGCCCTAATATGTTTAATTGCCTTGATTCAAGAGCAAAACCATCTCAAAAATAGTATCCTCTGAAATTGTTTAGCTGGTAATTTAAAAGGCTCGTTGCCCGTTAAGAGCGTGTATTCCGTCCACTAGCGCCGCCAATCGTTTTTTATTAATTGTGGTAAATTTAAGACACGTAGATAAAAAACCGCTCTGTAGTGTTCTGAAGAAATGTATTTATTATGTTTTGAGAGTTATGTTTTGTACTTTAGAACATAAATAGTTGCCAAAGTCGATATTTTTGCTAAAAGTGGCCACTTTTAGCAATAATTGCCGTTTTGGCTATTTAGCCATGAGTTATGTATTAAAAATAGCTCTCAAAAAATAATAGATACATTTCTTCAGAACACTACAGAGCGGTTTTTTATCTACGTGTCTTAAATTTACCACAATTAATAAAAAACGATTGGCGGCGCTAGTGGACGGAATACACGCTCTTAAATGCATGGAATTAAAATCACAACAGTCAAAATGTTGCATCAGGACTTTAGGTACGAGACCTCCCTGCATATTTACTTTTAGGATATAGGCATAACACTAAAGTAACAATAACAAAACACATCAAACACGGAACCTGCTTCTGCTTCGAAAACGGCTAAAAAATAAATCCCCATGACGTTCACTACACAGAAATCGTTTTGCATTTGCTGCGTTTGAATCCAGTTTCGTCCATTTTAATCCCAAAAAGACGGTGAAAACCGGAGCATCAAGCCAGTATGATTATATTTCATAGAGATAGTATATCTATAGTTATTTATAACTGTTCATTATGTAGGCCTTCTTAGGATTTGTATGAGCTGATGGTAAGTTTGATATAAAATAGGGATGGGACGACTTATAAGTTGTAGTTTCATAGTTTAAAAACTTCGATAATTGTTATTTTTTTTATTATACTGAGTTTTCTGGTGGACGGGGATTTTAGTTTGCATGACATTATACGTTCTAGTTAAAATATTCTCATTTTGCCATTTAATGGTAGGAGTTTAGTTTAAAGTTTACGAATCAACCTTTTCTCTCGGTAATGCTGCACTATGCTGTGCTAAGTTAACTCTTAAATCTAGTATAATGATTATAATGTATTACATAGCGATGATGTATCTAAACTTACCTACCTATTTAACTGTATGTTATAAAAACCTTCTTAGGATTTGTATGAGCTGAGGGTAAACACGTCATCACATAGGGTTGGGCTTTTGAAAGTTTTAAAACTACGATCGATGTTGAAACTGACAATTTACCTACCGTTTGTTTCTTTCTATGTGTATACTAGAATTCATCGTCATTAAATAGCATTCGGAAAATGTCTCTCTTTTATAATTTCTGATATAAGACTTTTGAAAGTACTAAAAAGAATAAAACTACGATCGATGTTGAAACTGACTCTTTTACCTACTACTTGTTAATTACTATAGGTATGTGTAATAGTATTTATGGACATTAAATAGCATTCCGGAAAATGTTTATCTTTTGTATTTTCTGAAATAACACTTTTGAAAGTTTTAAAACTACGATCGTTGTTGAAAGTGACTTTTTTATCTACTTTTTGTTACTTTGTATAATAGTTTTTATGGCACGGCTAGGCTCAACTCTAACCGGAGCCAATATGCCTGCAAAATGTGAACTAATACGACATGATTCTCAGATAGTTAAGTCTGAGATATGCTGTTATGGATTCTGCCCTGACCAGAGTCACCATGACTTGGGTATATATGGAGACGGGTGTAAATCGCAGGACGGTATGAGTTTTGGCTGAGATGAGCTTGATGGGGAAACATTTAATACTTAGTCTCACCCAGGATTTCACCACATAGCTCTGTATTTTGAGAAAAAAAAAATACAACCGACTTCCAAAAAAAAAACACTACAAAGTAAAAAATAACTTTAATTTCGGAAGTCGGTGTTTTTGTTAGTTTTTTCATATTTTGACACCGACTTTTTGAAGTTTTTTATTTTTCACTTTTTAGTGGTACCCCACACCTAACAACACCACAGCAAAAACGCAGAAAAGCAAAATACGCAATTTCGATTACTTGGATGACATAAAACTTTCATCCAAGTAGACGAATTCCAGCTATTTCGATTTAAATTCCAAAGTTCGAAACCGATTTTCATAAATTTGGGACCAATCTGCAAGTATATCCTTTCAGATAAAACAAGAATTTTTCAAATCGGTTCATAATTGTCGGAGTTATAAGCTAACAAACATAAAAAAAACATACAACCGAATTGATAACCTCCTCCTTTTTGGGAAGTCGGTTAAAAAGAGACATTTTTGCCTAACACTCCGTTTTTATTGAACGAAATATCTGTTTTTGTACGAAAAATGGTGGATAGGATCGAAAAATTTTGGGTGGCAACCGCGTGCCGGACGACGCAGCGTTGGAAGGCCTTCCACAAAGTACACCGACCATCTGGTGAAGGCCATGGGTAGCCGATGGAAACGAGACGCACAGGACCAGTCGATGCTTGTGTCAACACTTGGAGGAGCCAGCAGGCTATGTCCACAGATGTGATGATGACGATGAAAGAAATCTTTCTTATACATGTCCTTAATTGGGAATAATTTCACTAAACGTTCAGCTGGATTTCCCTGCGGTAGTCTCTGTTTCGTGTTAGATACAACCTGGGGATTTTTAAGTCAAGAGTACTCAAGCATTTTCTCACAGGTCATGGCAACATTAAGAGTAAATTATTTTCCTTTAGGCTTGTGGCCTCACCTTTATGTCAATGCTCTACAGCTGACCTTGAATACGAACAATCCGCAAATTACATCTTTTGGGAGTGTATTCTTTGGCAGACTGAACGTAATATTATGTTAGATAGTATTCAGGTTACATCTGGAGTAGTTTACTATACGGACCTTGTAGAAACCAGAACAAATTTCCGTGCGTTCAGGCGATTTTGCCATACTACTGGAATCAAAAGTAACTCACAATTTAGGACCCATTAGTTTAAATGTTAATTATAATCCGTGGTGCTTGGCAACTGGGCTTAACCCAGTTGTATATGTCCCTTGGTGCCTAATGGCCTAGCTCTAATCTGTCTCCTGCTTGATATGGAGGGAAGTGGAAATTATATTTATTTTTCCTACTCCTCCGCTGTAGGTACTCTTCTGATTAATTTCGTTGCGGGATCCAAGACAGTTGAATCGTTTCTCCGGGACTCGTCGGGTTTCATTAACTCGGCGTTTTTCTGGTGATCGCCACTGTTGATTCTGGCTTTCAGGAGTTGCAGTGGTTGGGAATGTGTGGCGGGCTTGTCGCAAAAAAAAAAAGTACTCAAGCTAGATTAATTGAAGATTGGTACATCTAGGCAAGCTCCATCGCGGTTGCGGAAGTTTTTTCGAAATAGTCACTGTGACCCTGGAACGCAAAGGATATTAGGAAGAATACGGATGGGTTTTAGTCAGTAGAAGTCTGACACTCCCTCCCACTCTGTCCGTCCGGAAACAGTCATTCGAAAATGTCCCATTCAAAAAAAGAGGTTGCAGGTCTATATTCGACACTCGGCAATCTCCATCGTCGACTTTATTACTGCTTTTCATCTGGTGAGATTGTGGTCGCAAGAGAATTATCATCTCAAGGAAACGATAGATTTTTTTGATTTGTTACAGATTTAAGCCAGCCTCTCTATAATAGCTTAGCAACTGTCTTAAAGGTGGCGGTTACACTTTTTATTTTTATACACATCAATATACCGCGTGTATCTGACATCGACGCACAAACGATTTCCATGGGTCCAGGGCATGATTCTGGACACCCCAGTGTTGGAATTTTTCGTCGGTTCTTTTCTCATTTTTTTCAAATAGATATCAGCTCAGCTGAGCTGATATCTATTTGTGGTTTTATCCAGATTGCTCTTTTTAGTGAAAGTAGTTAATTAATTATTTTTTTATTAAAAATCTCATTGGGTTTGGTCAGAATAACGATTATGAGCAGTATAAAGTAAAAAACCCTTGAAAAAAATGAAAAAATGAGAAAAAAGCTGACCAAAAATTCTAAGTTTAGGGTGTCCAGAATTATGCCCTGGACCCATGGAAATCGTTTGTGCGTCGATGTCAGATACACGCGGTAGAATAATATTTAAAAAAGTCCTAAAATTTCCAAAGCTCCTGCGCACCCTAAGTATTCACCATTCAATGCGCTTGCGCGGCAGCGTGCGTTCGAAATTCAAAAATTCAAATCAGTCTCCGTCCGTCTCTCGTCGAGTGCGCACGCCTGTCAACATTTACATACACGTTTTGCATGTAAAGACCCATACATTTATCTGTCTTTTATTTTTTATACTCTTATTTTACTGTATAAAACTTACATTTTGTGCCTAACGATGTCGTTTTACCATTTTAGTGGGTTACAGACCATATACGTTGGGGTTCATGACCCAAAGAAATGTAGACTTCAATCAGGAGACAGGATTTTGCATTGAATTTTAATGATGGCAACACTTGGGGCGAATTCTAATGGTTTCTTTTGAATATTGTTGCTTTTCGGAGGAATCTGAACATGACTTTTATTATAATAAGTGGCCTCGCCATTTTATCTGGGAAAGGAAAGATTTTACCTACTTTAGCAAGCGCTTTACAGTGTGATTCTTGAGTCCAATGTTTCTTTATTTTTTTCTTTACGAATATTTCTGTTCATCTGCCTAGCCTTTTTCTCAAATATATATTCGGGTCGGCTTCCAGTCAAACGGATTTAACTGAATACCAGTATTTTACATAGAGCGGCTGCCTACCAGACCTCCAACACCCATTAACTGGGTAACACGGTTCTCAGACAAGACTGATGTCAGATTTTCTGGCTTTTGACTATCAGTAACGATTATTAAAGATCTCCAAATGATAGCCGGGACCAACAGCCTAACGTGCTTTCACCCATCCACAGACAAAACTCGTAAAGCGTTGCTTAACCTTGAAGATTGAGCACTGTTATTATTTAGCCACTCGTATTTCTGTTACAGTAGGTATATTAACGGAGTTGCGTCAACAGTAATATCATGCAACTTAGCTTTGGATAGTTTTAAATGTCATTAAATGGCTTGAGCATCAGCAATTTTGTCAACCACTATTTTTTGTCTACGACTTCGTCAGCGCTTATCTCGTTTTTTCCTCGTTCCCGTAGTAATTTTGGGAAATCCCCTCTTAGGAACTCCGCAAGGAACAACACAACTCACAACTCATTAATTGCGTAACACGTCTAATCGTGTCCTTGGCAAGACTGACGAAATGACTGCCGCGTCCATCCGCTTAACGTGCTCTCCGCTCCACAAAATATTTTTTTTTTTTTGCTTTTAAACCTTCCCTGTATTCTGGCGAACTAATCAAACTACTGAAAAATTACCGAAATCGGCCCAGCCGTTCTCGAGTTTTAGCGAGACTAACGAACAGAAATTCATTTTCATGTATAAGAAGAGGAAGAAGAAGATGTGATTTACTGTACACCTCATAACAAAAGCAGGTAAGATGACAAGTTCCCCATCAACAGACCGACCTAGGCAAGTCTTGAAGATCGACCCGTTCGCCTGTTATACTTTAAGGTGAATGCTCCAACCAGCTCGCGAATTTCAAATTTTCTTGCGTTTTTTGCAATTTCAGGTTGTTATTGATTAAAATATTATTCACGGCTGTAAGACATATGTAGTTACACAATTATAATCATCAAAATCATCAATACAACGCTCTAAGTTCATAAAGCTCTAGGAATTACTTCTTCTGCTTTTTTTTTTTGCCTTTGTGAACTTGGAGGGTTGTATTGGTGATTTTGATGACGCGGGCTGGTTGGAGCTTTCACCTTAATTAACCACGAGCTGTGGGCCATTTCTACTAACTTCCACTGTCAAAAATGTATGAAAATTAAGGCTTTTATGACAGTTTGCAATTGACATGCGAATGCGAAAGTTTTAAAAAAAAATAGTAGAATTGACCTTACTAAGTAGGGACTTATACTAGGTAAAAAATGTATACTTGAAGTCACGAAGGAATAATAATTATTTACACATTTCGCAGAAATCAATACAGAACTATACTACAGAATAAAGACATGACAGTCCCACGACTCCGCGGTTGACTTATTCATCAACCATGGAGCATGGTGTACAGCTAATCGTTTATACATTCTGCCGGCTTCCACATGTCTGCTAAATCATTGTCTGCTTTGATTCCGAGCTGTTTGGAGCCTCGAGTTTTAAACTAGACTAACATTTGCTCGCGACTTCACTCGCGTCGTTTTTTGCTGTTCCCGTAGGAATTTAGGAAAATCCTCTCTTAGTGCTTCCCTAAACTCTTATTAATTTATTGAAACTTTATGCACAATAGTGGTACATGGGCGGACTTAATGCAACAATGCATTCTTTACCAGTCAAACTTTGGGTTAAAAAGATTACATTGTGGTAGATGTACTGATGTTTGATGTTTTTAATTTTTATTATTTGTTGTTGTACAACAACAAATAATAAAAATTAAAAACATTTAAAATGAATCTTTTCAATACTTTTCAAAATTTTCAATACAATACATTACACAAATAATATAACAACATATATACTAACATATATACTGGTGCCCCATTACATTTGAAATGTCTAACGGGGCCTCTGCGAGTTGGTTTCGGCCCCTCGTACGCCTACCAAAGGACCGGCTCCAGGGACCCGAGAAAGTAAAATAAAAATAATAATAGTATATACTAATAAAATACATATATATGCTAAAATAAAAAACTAATAAATATGATGTTTTATAATATTTTTCTGATTAAGAGAACTTACAATAATTATGACGAGACCAAACTACGAATGACAGGCTTTTAAGTAGTGATTTCGGAGTTTAAGATAATTTTGACTCTGAATTCTTGATGTCTTCATCCATGGAGAGTGCAAGCACTAAGAAACGATGCTTATAGGTTCCTACCTACAAGCTAAATTGCAGCTTTCTTCGCTCATTAGTTCCGGCTGTGCGTTGTCTGTCAGTCAATTACTCACAAAATACAAAATCCTTTATTTCAAATAGACCAGTTACTAGGGTCTGTCAGTCAAATAGATGAAGCTAATTCTGCTGCACTAGCGACAAGAGCAGCAAGTTGTTCTGCAGCAAAACACACTCACCGACCCTCCAGCGCGGCAGTTGCACGTTCCAAAGCGTAGATCCTATGGAGAAGAATGTGCAAGAAACTCCATCTTTTAAACCAGTTCTCAGTGTTCACAAAATCATGGTTACATTCGTTTTGAAGTAATTTATGAGTAAAATTATACAATGCAAAAGAGAATGAGCCTATACAATGCAAAGATAATATTACAATCTTCAGCAGGTCCCTCATCAATATCGAAAGAATTTTGTATAAGAGTACATTGATGACTGCTGCCCGAAATTCTGCTCGCGTCAAAGTATCCTGAGGCAAAGTTTAAAACTATCCCAAGAGATCATACTCCTGGGATTCTGGATCCTGTATTTATGCGTGTGCAAAGTTTCACCCAAAGCCGTATAGCCGTTAGGACGTGAAGAGGCAACAAATAAACAAACATTTATAATACTTTCGCACCAACTAGTATCTGCCAGCGGCTTCGCCCACGTGATAAAAAGAAGCCTATGTGCGATCCTAGATTAAATCTATAACTTGTGCTAAAATTCAACCATATACGTTCAGCTGTTGTGGTGTGATTGAGTGACAAACATTCATTCATCCATCCAATCAAACTTTCGCAATTATAATGCGCAAAAATAGTTTTCAAAAAGTGTTGTTTGTAGTTTATATTGTACTAGCTGACTCGCGCCACTTCGTCTGCGTCACATTTTCCATTATTGCTCCGCTTCTTTTTGTCTTAGCGTAATGATACATAGCCAATAACCTTCCTCGATAAATGGGCTATCTAACCCAGAATTTTTCAAATCGGTCCAGTAGTTTCGAAGCCTATTAAATTCAAACCAACAAACAAACAAATCTTTCCTCTTTATAATATTAGTGTAGACGTAGATCACGTAGATAGTGTGGATATTTGTGCTAAATTTCAACCATTATACGTTTGGCCGTTGGGGCGTGATTGAGTAACAAACATTCATTCATCCATCCTCCCAAACTTTCGCAATTATAATGCGAAAAATAGTAGTTTTTTTACGCTACTTCTAATTTTAATTTTAATGATTTCAAGCTGCTGGGAGAAATTCTCTAAATTGTAGTGAAAAATCAGTTGTCCAGTTTAAAAGATCTAAGCGTACAGAGAGACAGACGGCGGAAATCAACTTTGTTCTATACTATGTAGAGATACATAAACGACATGAAATATATCTCACGATTAAATCCTTCTAAGGTAAATTCTTGAGCTTCAGGTATCTCGCAATGGGAATATAAAAGGTGCGAGTATCAGCGCATTTTGTCTTAGTGTTTAGATTTAGATTAGTCGTATTTTTTTATTGATTTTTCTAGGTTGCTTTTTCATTCGTACCGTCACGAAATATAGTATCTACATCTAAGTACCTACCAAGAAACCATGCTTTAGGTACCCCCCCTATGTTGTTTCGAACGCCGCTGTTGCGACACACGCTGTTGCGAATTATTTTACCACTGCCTCACAGGTTCGAAAGCTCATGGACTCGAATGAAGTAGTCGGCAAAGACGCTTTTCGAAAAACATTTTCACTGCCTCATACGCTCGAATGCTTGTGATTTCGATTCATTTAGTCATAAAGTGTACAGAAAAATATTTAGAATTTTTTTTATAAAGATCAGTCTTAGATTTTGTGTTCAGTATTCATAGAAAAAAATGTACAGTTGAGATACTAATATTTTTGATTGTTACTTTGTTAATGATACTATTAAATGATGAAGTTGACACCTAATTTGTTGATTTTATTTAATAACTGCTTAAATATTTTTCTGTATACTTATCTATAAAAAACGGCAAAAAAATCAAGTTTGTTGTATGGGAGCCCCCTTAAATGTTTATTTTATTTTGTTTTTTAGTATTTGTTGTTATAGCGGCAACAGAAATACATCATCTGTGAAAATTTCAACTGTCTAGCTAACGCGGTTCTTGAGATACAGCCTGGTGACTGACAGACTGACAGACAGACAGCGAAGTCTTAGTAATAGGGTCCCGTTTTTAGCCTTTGGGTACGGAACCCTAAACACGGTTCAACGAAGACATATTATGTAAAATCAATGTGCTTTACTGCACGTTTATCTGTCGCCGATCATAGATACTCAATAGCCATAAGCACATACCAACAAAAAATAACGACTCGACAAATTCAAATTATTTAATCAAACATATTTTATTTCGAAATGCACAAAAGTTTAAAATTTATACGATAGCCTTGTTTTTATACAAGACTATCGTATAAATTTTAAACACAGCCCCAGTATTATTGCTACTAAGTGAGTATAATGTATGCTTCACCCCCGTTTTACCCCCTATACTCCGATATTACCCCCTGTTTACTCTCGTTGCACTTTGCAATGAAAACGAGCTTTTAACGGGGTTGCCAGATACATGTTGACGATTTTAAATTTCTATTTGTTACTAACTTTTTTTCATGATTTCACTTTCGAGACTGGAGCCTTATCCATTCAGTCATTCCTTCTTTGGAACTCGCTACCTCTTAATATCAGGACGACCACCAGTCGGTTTGCATTTAAGCGGAAAATGCAGTTATTTTCTAAATAAATAGCGTGGAGTTATTTTTATAATTATGTATGTATAAAGTATAGGTATATTTTATATTAAAGTAAATATGTATGTAGGTGTATTGTAAGATTCTAACTTATTTATGTACTGTGTACCCATTCTATTTTTTTTTGTTTTCTTTCTCGGGTCTCTGGAGACCCGGTCCTTTGGTAGGCGTACGAGGGGCCGAAACCAACTCGCAGAGGCCCCGTTAGAAATTTCAAATGTAATGGGGCACCAACCGGCGATTATCCCTGTATGCACTGTGAAAGTATTCCCAAGGACAATCCCCGGTTGGAGCAAGAATATTGCAGAATATGGAAAAAAAAGATGAAACGCTATGGGTTTGGGCGGTTTAGTGGACTGATAATCGTTTATTATAGAACTATTGGCCCCTGCCTGACCACTAACAATATACACGGCTTTTAAATGGCAGGGGGTGACTTGCACACTCAATGAATGGGCCCCCGAAAACGGTCGCTAGCACAAAGTGACGTAGCGCCAAGGAGGCAACATAGCCTGAGGTGCTAGAGGAGTGGAGAGGTATACCATGGCTATCAGGACAATCCCGGAAGTGCGGTCAAGATCCCTACCAGCATCTTACTGGATTATACATCCTTCTCCCGAGCACGTGTGCTCTAGCGAATCTCCACTCAGACCGGCCAATTAAGGCAAGAGAGAGGTGGGAGCTCTGTTCCTCGTCAGTATTCACTCTGGCCAGCCAATAAAGGCAAGCCGTAGATGAGGAACAAGACTTCTCCCGGGAGATAAGGTTCGTGGGGTCGCTACTGCCCAACAGTTCGCCACAAAACTGCCTTGCGGATTGTATCTCTCTTTGTCTGGCCCCTCACCCTAGGTATGACCGGTTCATCGGGACGCGCAAGCCCCACCACGACGTCAACGTAGAGATACTGCGGTAGGGCCATTCTATTTATCATTATGATATATATTTATTAATAGTTTTTTTATCATTGTTCCTCTCAAAGAGAGCACCTGCCATCTAATCTCTTCACCAACCTTGGTTGACTGGTAGAGAATGCCTAAGGCATTAAGTCCACCTTTGTACCTTTTTGTGCGAAATGTTTAAATAAATAAATAACATGGATCAGTACTACCATTGACTTTCTTACAAACACACAGATATTTCTTCAAACGAATATCACCAGATATTACTTTCGTACTTACCATTTAAAACCTCGTGAGTGTGTTTGTAATTTGGTAGTTTTTCAATTCACGTTGGAACCTGAGAATATGAATGACTGCGACATACAGCGGTTTTAGTCTTTAAAAAATAACATAAAGCAACTGCAACTAATGATATTAAATAACAGCATAAATAATTTATGCTGGCCTAGCATTCAGTATTTAAAGCCTAAAATTAAATAAATCAACAACGTATTCCATGCCAATATTGTAAATACGAATGTACAATGCGTTTCAAATAAGATAAAGGATCGTCAATGACCTTTACCTGTCAAATGTCTCTTGAAAAGTACGGTTTGCATAGAAAACTTAGTTGCATTTCAATATTGGTTTATTTTACCTTGTTTAAACAAGTCTTAAATCACATATACATAAAACGATCAATGTAAATTATCTAAATGTAATATTTAATTATTTAAAGTCATTTCTATAACATTTTTTTCACTCAAATTTATAAATAATTTATATTATTTTTAATCTTGCTTTGCTCATCCTACCTAGTTGATTTGAATTGACAGCTATGACGTCAAAATATGGTGCTAAGTCGATCCTATTCTTATTTTAATCGCATTGTCTCAGTTTGTTTGTCTGGTTAATAATTCTAACAGCTAAATAGGACAGGCCAGGAATAGGACTCGACTTATGATATTGTTATTTCCTGTGTGTATGATCCCTTGGAAAAGCCATTGGCAAAAGCTAAATACTCATAAACTACTTTGTTCGAAAAGTTTTTGAGTAGTTTTTTCTTAGAAATCTAAACATTAATTCTCAAATTGTATAATAATTCAAAATTACACAAAGAAATGAAACATAATTTCAGCCAATTCTCCTAACTTACCGGTATGCCAACCTAATTAAAATCTTTATATTACTTTACAGAACAAACGAAAAACTTCAAATTTCGCCAAAAATTTCACGGTAAAGTTAATATTACCCTTGAATGTCGAAGTTCATTTTGCCCCCTGAATCGGGGTAAATATTTTCGGTTGGCAACACAGGGGACTCGGTATCCCGGCTATGTTATTAAAGCAAATAAGTTGAAGAATTATTAAACAACTGTGCCTACTTTACGTTTTCAGCCAATATGGAGGTAGGCAAACAAGTAGGTTATTTAAAATAGTACTTAGGTACCTGTTGAAAGTATTAGGCGCTCATTATAAGCTCATGCAAGCGCCACTCAATTCCAAAAGTCATGATTGACAAATAATTGATGGTAAGTGATGGAATTCAATCGACCTAATGGGCTTAAGTATCTCTGTCTTGTCCAGGCAACCTGGAATGGACAGATAGTGAGAGCACGAAATGGGGTAGCACTGTTGGCAAATCCGAACTCAACAATAGGCTAGATGCCATCATCCACAAATTGCAAAACTATTTAGTCCGTCAGTTAGAGTACTAAAAAATAATGGACACTTATTTTTTTGTTTTTGTAAATCAATGAATATTGACAAAGATAAAACGCATCAAAACTCGCGAGTGGGGGCTCGTGACGTCACGACTCACTAAAAATTATGCGAAGGTGTGACGTATTGAGAATTTTATAAGCGTCGTAACTTCGTCAATTTTGGTTCCCGTAACAAAAGAAAAAACACAATTAGATTTTTTCAGGACACAAGCCACTAATATAGAAATATAGTAACTACAATCCTCATCATCATCATCTGTCTAGCCTTTTCCGAATTATATTGGGGTCGGCTTCCAGTCAAACTGGATTCAGCTCGATACCACGAGCGTGGAGCGTGGAGCTTCACGTGGAGCGGCCGCCTACCAGACCTCCACAATCGATGAACTGAGTACTTCTTGGCAAGACTGGTGTGAGCTGCCAAAGATCTACAAATCACCCATCCATAGCCAAGCTCGGCAAACGTTACTTAACCTGGAAGATCGAACTGCGTAGCTGTTATTAGGGAATGTAAAACTGGACAAAATTTTAACCCGTTTTTTTTTTCGGGTTCCGTACATAAAACCCGGTTTTCGGTGAAACAGGTATGAAAATAAGTTTTTAATGGATTTACTATCACATTTTTAAACTGATTGTAAGACCGTTAAAAAAGTTATCAAAAAAAATATGTAATTTCAGTACAAACCTTTTTTACAAAAACTACAACCGACTTCTAAAAAAAACACTACAAAGTATAAAATAACTATTATATAATATACATTCCTTACGCCTGAGAACGGGTCATAAGGTACTTACTTTTTTTTTTTCAAGACATCGTTTGCCCTGTCAGTTGGTCTAATGTAAAAATCTTGTGTCATCGTCTTGTTTTAGGAGGCCGAGTCACCCGCGTCCCTACACGTGGTCCCAGGGTGGTGCTAAACAGGTGACAATAACCGCCTCCGTGGTCTAGTGGTTTTACCACCCGATTCAGACCCAGAGGTGCCGGGTTCGATTCCCAGCGGGTGCAAATGTTTTGCTCGGTTTTGTCGGTGGTAGGACTTCTAAGTCCGCCTGGCAAGCTACCACCATCATGTCCAAGTCTGTTGCCATAACAACAATGTTAACAGCATTGTTGTGTTCCGGCAGTTAGAGGTATGATAGCCAGTTCCTCTGTGTAAGAGGATTCCGGGTGAAACTCTCTTCCATCTTCGGCCTAATTATCACTTTCCATCAGGTGAGTTTGGGCCAAGAGTTTCCCCGTCTTGAATAAATAAAAAAAAATCGTGTTTACCTACTATCGAAATCCTCCGAAACAGCTTGACCTATTTTTATGATTTTTTATTTGTGTATATTTTGTAGAGCCGAGAATAGGCCGTAGGTTATTTTTAACAACGATTGCCAAGTCGGCTTGCAGTGAAATAAAAATGCCTCATGTTTCTCAGAAAAAACTTACAGTGATACGGATAATTAAATTAAAGAAGCTGGGCATCCTTAATACACACTTTTAACCCTATACCACCAGTCACCCTTGGGATGGCTCACTTGGCTCAGCTAAGTATCAGCTTGCCGCGCTTGACTCGTTGGAACGCAGAGCTAAGAGACTCATCGGTGACGAAAAACTAGCAACACAGCTTGGCTCATCGCCGCAAGGTAGCAGGCAACCTTGCGGCGATGAGCCAAGCTGTGTCAGTCTTCTACAGATTGTACTTCGGTGAGTGTGCCCAAGAACTCCACGACCTCATCCCATCGGCCCCTTTCTACCATCGGACATCCAGACCCACTGCAACTTACCATCCCTACCTTGTTGCTATTCCACAAATAAAACCATATCAGTGGCCCTTGAGGCGGTTTTAAAACTCTGACACTAACCCTAGTGTTTTTTTTTTCATTTGAGATGGGTTTGCTCTTGACTCTTGTCTGGGTCGGAGATGACAGAGACAAAGTCTACGATGGAGCGAGCTTACCCAAAAGTGTCAGAGTTTCTAAACCGTTTCAAGAACTCTGATCCCCACTTTCCCGTGTTTGGTCGGTGGACCAGGAGACTTCGGCAAGAAATTCTACTCATACACTGTCCTAAGAAAAGTATTCCAAAAATATGTTTTGCTTATGGGTGTCCACCATTTCTGTCTGACGTCTTACAAAAAAAAAACTGCTACTACTATCATTAACAATTAACGATCACTTTTACGGCAAAATATTGTATGAACAAAGTGAGTTTTCGTTTTTTTTTAATTGTTCCGTTTTATTACAATACAATGCTTAAGTTCTGGTTTATACCAAGACTAACGAGTCTCCGTCTTTTTACAAAACACGATCTAACTTTAGTACTGGGATTAATAGTAGGTTTAAGCCATGACTAAATAAAACGTTGACTAAATGAAGTTTATGACTAATTCCTGAACTATCTATGGTACTAAAGTAAGTCCGCCGAGACCCATAGTTTAACTTCGATACTAACTTATTTGAGGTTAGCATTGATTAATATTGTGTGTCTTTCTATGTAAAAATCGTTGAAAAATATGAACTTGATGGATTTAAAGATTCGGGTGTGTTTTGATGTGTCTTGGTGGGTTTCGCGTAAATCCTTTTGAATTAAGTGGCGTACATTTTAAATATAAATATGGATTCACAAAACGTTTTGGAATTATTTTACGTGATATTTTATCCCAAACAGACCACGTAAAAGTATGAACAATGAATAAAAATAAAAAGATCATTTATTTATTAAAAAGGACGCAACATGACAATATATAAATTAGTCTCGTGCGCCCCCGTCGTCGCTCCACTTAACGAAAGAGGTGTTAAAATACATATGACAACTTTATTATAAAAAGCGCGTCAAAAGTACAAGTTGTGCTTATTCCATATATTCTAACATAAACAAATAACAATTTATGGCATACTAGCTGACCCGCGCAACTTCGTCTGCATCACATTTTGCATTAATGATCCGCTCCTATTTGCCTTAGCGTGATGATATAGAGCCTATAGCCTTCCTCAATAAATGGACTATCCAACGCAAAAACAATGTTTCAATTCGAGCCGGTAGTTCCTGAGATTAGCGCGTTCAACCAAAAAAACAAACTCTTTTGCTTTATAATATTACTGTCGATTTTTGCATTGATAAATAATTATTTAAGCATTCTGTTATTGTAACAAAAATATATTGAGAAACGGAACGTTGTTTCAATTAAAAATTGTATAAACGAATGTAAGAATTCCATTTTTGTTTCTTACCTGTGGATATTGTTTAAACCATGGACTTTCTTTGGCACTAACTAATCCTCGAATAGTCTTAGTTTTGTAATTAAACCTGGTACCTACTAGTGTTAATACCATAAAAACCAATAGGTTTTTTATGGTATTAATGTAGTACTGTTAATCCCAGTACTAAAGTTAGATCGTGTTTCTTAATAAGACGGAATGTGTTGAGAAACATCGTTTAATACACGTGGGCAATTGTCATTGCGTTCTTTTTTTCTTTTTATTCAATACGGGTAAGCTCTTGGCCCAAATCTCACCTGATGGAAAGTGACGCCGATTCCCTGGTATCAGGTGCCAAATACATTACATCAAAGTGTCAACTGTCATTTCATCGACTGTCAGTGTCAATAGTGTTCGTGTCATACAGCGCTTTAATCGCTTTATTCTTTCTGTAGGTAACTAAAAAATAAAAATCTTACAGCGCTGAGAGTGCTTTGTTTCAATTTAAAAATAATGGCGCCGGGTTATAAAACCCAAGTGAAATACTTTTTAAAATAGTTTCGTATTAAAAAGTGTCCATTCTATTCTAATAATTAAAATGTAATTTAAAAAAAAACTAAGAGTAATGGTAAAGGTTTCGCATATGTTTATTCATAGGCCACTTTTTACCATGTCCTTAACATTAAGATCGCTACTCCAAATTATCCCTCATCCATTTTGCTATACAATTTCATCCACAGGGGTTGAATTTAGCAAGTAATACTGTCAGGTGGTAGTGTTGTATGCTTTTTCCCGGTAAAGGCGGGACGAGGTGACTGTAGCCCTAGTAACCGACGGTGTATCGATCCGGCGGCTAGTGATGTGATTTGTCGAGGATATTGTCGATATTGGTGGTTAGCGAACACGTGCAGCCAATATAATCCGACACCTGTGAAAATGCACATTAAAATGGCACCTACTACAAGTTGTTTAGTCCTGCCCCTGATTAGAGGCTAAGCATATTAATAAAGTTAAAATAAGCACAGTCAAAGGTAAATTATACCTTTAATTCTGCTCTTTAGCTCATAAAATTTACACCGAACCGATAACTATACAGGTATTGCAAAATGATAAACGTTTCTAAACGACACAATAATTGACACGATTTTTTTTTTTTATTTAGTCATGTTGTCCCACTGCTGGGAAGTCTTGCCCCATATTTTAGCCTTTTCAGACACCCACCGCCTGACAATTAGTGGCTCATCTGTTCTCATGGATGGTTGCTATAAATGTGGATCGCGCAATTCCACATTAAACTTTGGCTAAGATCAAAGTGTAGTATCTGTTCTTTTCAGCTTAAAAAAGCCTTGTCTCCAACATCGGTGATGCCTATCTTGAAGTGTATAAATGTGTTGCAGATTCATTCAGTCCGTTTGATCTGCAGAATACTACGCTCCATTGCTCTATACGATGCTAACGAGCTCGCGCTTTAGTGACTGGGGAGGCACGAATACCACAATTAAGAAGAAAAAATAGAATGGCAATGTGATCATGGTCATAACTTACCAAGGGGTACCGGGTTGCTAAGTTACAGGGTTATGGAGATCAGCTTTACTAAATACTAGCTGCATTTGCTTTGACTGAAAGTTGGGTTCACCATGGTTGAGAAAAGTCTAGGCAAGTAATGTCCTTTTTTTAAGATGGGAAATCAACAAATGATTGCTCCCGCTCTGGGCGGAGCAAAATGGTCAGGCTCTTATCGAATAAAACACATCTGTGTTCCTCCTAATGCCATTTGCGTCCCGGAGCCGCGGTAACCCTTTCAAAAAAATTCCACAACCCTAACAGGCAGGTAATGGGCTCCACATTCATCAAATAGGTACCTATACCAATTAGAAACAGACGAAAAAAAATCGTCATTCTTAATCAATGCTCGCAGTGGAGGAGTGGAGAAAATGAAACTATCGATAAAACTCTATCGACACTAATACCTGCGCAGCTTCGCCCATCCCTACACAGCTCAATGCTATATTTTGATAATTAAACGTACAAAGTGTAGGAGTTTATGTCGAATCGTGAGCTTTGCAAGATTTCTGGAATATTGCGCGTATGCTTAATTGGCACCGACTCGAGAATATAATCTGTTATTTTAATATTTTGCATAAGAAATATGAGAATGCTCTTTGTGCGACTTATGATTTAAGTTGTTTTACGTAAATGAGAAATAAAGTTCTTATACGTCTGGGTTCGGATTGTTTGCGTCGGTTTTTCCGCCAGTAATTTCTCAGAGCCAGCCCAATTTGAATTCTTACCGAGTCTATGGTAAAGTCAAGGGTGAATAAGTGTTTAATCTTCGAATACATCTTAGCTTACCATCAGGTGAGGTAGTGGTCAAAAGTGGATCTAACATTTCTAGCTTATAAAGTGCAAAAGTGAGTTTGTTTATGTACCTACTTTTTTATGTTTACTCCTAAATCGCGGTTTTAGTAAAGCTATAGAAGAAAAGAAAGGGATAGAGGCGGCTAAATGCTACTTTTTTTTTGCGAAAATCTATTTTAACGTGAGTAGCCCTGAGAATTAATAGTGGCAAAGTTTGACTCCGTTTTTTGTATGGGAAAAGAAATGACTTCCACTCTGGGTGGAGCAGATGCGACTTCATATTTCTCATGTTTTGGGAAAATCTGTGTTCATATTTACAAACAGTGCTTTTTCGTATCCTGACTATCTCTGTCTATTCCAGGTTTAGGTCCATGCCTGAAAGACATCTTCGAACGCGATAAAGCTGTAATTTTTTTGTTGTTGTTTGTGTCTTTATATAATGCCCAATCTTGATATACAATAAAGATTTATAAATGAATAAATCAGTAAAAATAACACCTGCACTCTAATACTAAATAACCAAAATTATATTATCGACCCCAACACCGACAAACAATCTTAATTCCAACCCCAAACATCCTAATTCCACCCCTATCGGAGTTAAAGCCCGTCAGACCACCCTGTCATGTCAAAAATATCACACACACACATCAACAGACACACAAACATACAAGCACACACGATAAACTTCGATAGTACGCACGGTTTAATTATTCACACGAATGACCAGATTGTCTAGACTGTGTTAGCATTCAGTTGGGGATGGAAACTAGAAATTTGTGGATATGGTATTGCCAATATTAATAATACCAGTTCAGCAGTGCTATTCTGTAACAACATTTTCGTGTCTCGACAGCGGAATCCGAGGTGAGTTTCAAATTCGTACAAATATAAGACCTTATGATGTGTGAAATAAAGTTCACTTTGTAAGCTTAGTCACTCAGGTGAAGTCGATATCGAAGTGGTTATTTACAGAATAGACTTATAGTTAATTTTAGTTTTCATCGGGCCTGAGACTCGCTTAGTTGTTTTTGACTATTCCTCAAATATTCTGATTTTGATGAGAAAAAACTTTTTACAAATAAATTTAAACGACTTCCAAAAAAAGAACACTAAAAAGTATAAAATAACTTGAAGTCGGTGTTAAAATACAGAAATAAAATAAAAAACTCCGACTAGTTTTAATTTTACACTTATAAGTTGTGATACTCGGATGACGTCATGGTCTATACAGTAATTGAAATCAGCAAAAATGCTCATAAATGAAAAACTACTGAGCTCAATTTATCATATTAAATTTTTACGGGATCAAACGGAAAGTATGCCGCATCGAACTAAAAAAGAATCACAGAAATTGATTCAGAAACCTAGGAGTAAAGTAATCAGTGAACATACATAAAAAATACCCTCCGAATTGAGAACCTCCTTCTTTTCTAGAACTCGGCTAAAAATTCACTTTGTACAACCCTGCTTTGCAGGCCAGACGCAAGAGTGAACAATTATCTAGGGGGATCACCCGTTCTATTTCTGACCTCATTAACGGCATCTTATCTGGCAAGATTTAGGTCAAGATAAGGCTTCATTAAAAACAGTAGAATAGAATAGAATGTTTGAATGATTATGAAAAATCATCATCTGCCAAGCCTTTTCCCAACTACATTGGGGTCGGCTTCCAGTCAAACTGGATTCAGCTGAATACTAGTATTTCACCTGGAGCGGCTGCCTACCTGACCTTCACAACCCATTAACTGGGTAACACCACGGTACTTCTCGGCAAGACTGGAGTCAGATTTACTGGCTTCTGACAATCCGTAACGACTTTTTTTTTTTTGGGCCAAGCCCGCCACACATTCCCAACCACTGCAACTCCTGAAAGCCAGAATCAGCAGTGACGACCACCAGAAAAACGCCGAGTTAATGAAACCCGACGAGTCCCGGAGAAACGATTCAACTGTCTTGGATCCCGCAACGAAATTAATCAGAAGAGTACAGCGGAGGAGTAGGAAAAATAAATATAATTTCCACTTCCCTCCATATCAAGCAGGAGACAGATTAGAGTTAGGCCAATAGGCACCAAGGGACATATACAACTGGGTTAAGCCCAGTTGCCAAGCACCACGGATTATACATTTTAAACTAATGGGTCCTAAGTTGTAAGCTACTTTTGATTCCAGTAATAGGTATGGCAAAATTGCCTGAACGTACAGAAATTTGTTCTGGTTTCTACAAGGTCCGTATAGTAAACTACTCCAGATGTAACCTGAATACTATCTAACATAATATTACGTTCAGTCTGTCAAAGAATACACTCCCCCACTTCCCCAGCCACTCATGAACGGATGGAAAAAACTGGTGGAGGTGTCGGCCCTTGATGGAATTTTCCCACCTACATTGCCATTCGCATAAAAGTTCCTCCCAGACGTCAGTCTGGAATTTTAGTAATCTAGAGATCTTAGCACGGTCGCGTTGCGGTAAAAACTCTGGGTCCGTGATCTTTCTAGCGTAGAAGTATATTGCAGCACGCCGCTGCACCTCAAGATCGACTGGGAGAACACCCGCCAGCACCGGTAAGGCTTCAGTACTAACCGTCCTATAATCCGTAACGACTGCCTAAAATGTACAAATGACAGCCGGGACCAACGGCTATACGTGCTTTCCGAGGTACGGAGGAAACTCGATATGTTAAAATGGTCACCCATCCACATACCACCCTTGGCAAGCGTTGCTTAACCTTGAAGATCGACCCGTGTAGCTGTTGTTATTTAGCCACGAGCTCCACTCTGTATTATGAAAAAGAACAGAAAAAAAGTAGGCAGCTTTAAACTTCTAGCGTTAATTGCGTAAGATCTAAATAGACTAGTGTTTTGGGATATAACTTATTAGACACAATCCCTATAAAAATGATACAATATGAACTTCAAAATACCAAATAAATTAAACAGATGGACCTCCGTTATCCACTGAAAGCACATCGTAAACTTTTACGGCCGAACTTTCAATCAAATACAACTAAAAGTATCGCATAAAACGGTTTTAAAAACTTTTGATGCGATTTCATTTTGTTTTTAATAGTGTTTTTTTACGAATAGTGTTTACGAATAATAACATTTACCTATGGGATAATATGTGCAGGTAGTTTTTAAAGTCAAAAACCGATGAAGTGGCATCAATACCGCCACAAGAAAAAAAACCAACGAAACAAATATAAATCGCAACAAAAGAACCACGACGCCATCTATCCAACTAACAGCGAACTAAATTCCTGAATCGCACAAGCAGAGTTTACCATGCGATTTGAACATACATCGCTCGAATACCAGCCATTGAGCAGTAGCCCGCCAGGCAAAAAACCGTCTGAGCGGAGGATCCTCCCTTTGCAATGGAGGCTTTTGGGAATTCTCACTCTCCAAAATCGATATCGATGTATGGTAGCTCAAAAGTCAAAAGTCATTTTTTCAAATTAGGTTGAGTGCCAGCAATTTTTGTACGTCAACGTTTACTAATAGACAGTCCCCTAAAAACGCCCGCCCGCTACTACTACCTAGTGTTTTACCTGGGAGGAAGTGGCCAACAAACTCGCCAGCTACACATTTGTCTGATTGCGTTAGAAGAACTTGCATTTATACATCGGTACATCTCAACTGCTTAAGATTTTCTATAACATGCTGAAAACAGCTAGTTTTATAAGTAGGCCCATCTATGAACCAACGCACTTGAATCTTTTTCTTTTCGTGACAATTGAGTAATAAAATATTTTATCCGACCAGTATTGAGCAACCTGTACAGCGGATCTGAAAAAGGTCACGCAGAATCAGAAAGCGAATTACGCTACCCGTCACTATCAAATTTTCCCAATCAACCTTGAACCTAATTCGTTAGCGATAAAGATGAAAATGAAATTTGACAGATTGTTGTGTGATTAATATTATGACTTTTAGGGTTCCGTAGCAAAATGGCAAAAAACGGAACCCTTACAGATTCGTCATGTCTGTCCGTCTGTCTGTCCGTCCGTATATCACAGCCACTTTTTTCTGAAACTATAAGAACTATGCTGTTGAAACTTGGTAAGTAGATGTATTCTGTGAACCGCATTAAGATTTTCACACAAAAATAGAAGTAAAACTCATTTTTTTTTATCATCAAACCCATTCGTGTGGGGTATGGATAGGTCTTCAAAAATGATATTGAGGTTTCTAATATCATTTTTTTCTAAACTGAATAGTTTGCGCGAGAGACACTTCCAAAGTGGTAAAATGTGTGTGTCCCCTGTGCAACTTTTAAAATAAGAGAATGATAAAACTAAAAAAAAATATGATGTAGTTACATTACCATGTAAACTTCCACCGAAAATTGGTTTGAACGAGATCTAGTTAGTGGTTTTTTTTAATACGTCATAAATCGTAAACCGCAACTTTTGCTTATAATATATGTATACCTACAGGTTTGTACGGAACCCTCGGTGCGCGAGTCCGACTCGCATTTGGCCGATTTTTATAAGATTCGCCTAAAGTGGCCTTTTTAGCCCCAAGCTCTATTATTCGCCTCGTTCATTTCTTGGTTGGTGCAAGTGATTGTGCACGCGACGGCCAATGAAGAAAGTGTTACATTTTCTGTGAAGGGGCTGCGCAATGGCACTGCGTTTGGAATGGTACGCACTTGAATGTTAATAAACGAAGGGCTTGTAGAGATAATTCCCGTATTTCGTATATACGGCACGGTTGGCGCAGTGGTTGAGCGATCGGCTGCTGCGCTGCGTGTCGTGGGTTCGATTCCCACACGGAACAAATATTTGTATATGCACCCACGATACAGGAGAAATTCCAAGTGTGGGGCAACGGTTTTTTAAGAAAAAAAAATAAAAAAAATAGGTGAGGTTCCATCGGACATGCGTAGGGAAAAACGGAAGCCTTATAGGATCACCGTGTGTCTCCCATGTCCGGCTGGCAGGGTATCAGGCTGTCTGTGAGTTTGGCTAACATCGACAATTTTCTTCGAAACTACAGGAACGATTCTGTTGCGTATATATTTGAACTTCCAAACATGGACGAGTTATTTTAATGAACCTAACAAAAAAATAAGTTAATTAGTAAAAATATGGCTTTTAAATGGTTACTTAAATAAGTTCTCTTACTTCAAAGTCCAAATGAAATTACAAGATGTCTCTTAGAAGCTACTGTCAATCAAATGTATCTTAGTTAACAGAAATGACCAGAATTTATTGGAGCTAAAAACATAAAAATTTAAACTCAATTATGTTTAGTAAAAATTTCGAAAAAACTTTGCGTTCAAAAACTTTAAAAGTGCCACATCAAAACCGCGAATGGATATTCCCAGATGAAGACTTAAATCAGTTTAGTCTGGATTTAAACCAGCTCTATTTCAACCACACTTAGACTCGTTGCTGATTGAATTTGATCTAATCATTGCCTTTATTCTAAATACTTAAATCAGTAAATAGATGAGCGTCTGATCTATCCAACTTACTTAATAAACATCTCGAATTCATTAATTTACTTTCAGATAACGCATTATAGCCTACACAGCTAGACTTACAGAATAGGATTTTCAAAAAGGCAAAACAGGGAATAAAAGTTTATACGGAAGTACTTCCTGATTTTTTTTTATTGTACTTCAAATATAACGAAGAGCTCGTGGTTAAATAATAACAGCCGCACAGGTCGATCTTCAAGGTTAAGCAACGCTTGCCGAGGTTGGTCTGTGGATGTGTGCATCTGAACATACTGAGTTTCCTCCGTGTCTCGGAAAGCACGTTAAGCTGTTGGTTGCGGCTGTCATTTGGAGATCTTTGGCAGTCGTTACGGATCAGTCAGAAGCCAGAAAATCTGACACCAATCTTACCAGGGAGTACCGTGTTACCCAGTTAATGGGTTGTGGAGGTCTGGTAGGCAGCCGCTCCACGTAAAATACTGGTATTCAGCTGAATCCGGTTTGACTGGAAGCCGACCCCATAGTTGGGGAAAAGGCTAGGCAGATGATGTACTTCAAATATTGATTAATCAGTGTTTACACAGTTATTAAATAGTAGCTTCTGCCAGCGGCATCGCCCACGTGATCCCTAGGGAACATATTCCCGGGATGAAAAGTAGCCTATGTGCTATTCCAGACTATAATCTATCTATGTTCCAAATTTCATCAAGATCCGTTCATACGTTTTGGCGTGATTGAGTAACAAACATTCAAACTTTCGCATTTATAATGGTACTAGCTACAACCTAGAGTTCTTTAAGTCAAGACGTAACTGCAGCCGGTCGATTCTGTTAACAGGTCGAAGTGAGAGCTTGGGTGAAGTGATCACAAAGTGAGCTGTCATTCCTTCTTGATTATTTGGATTGAAACTCACTTAACCAAAGCCTTCACTTAACATTATGTTTACAGAATCGCACTTACTTCTGGGACTATTCGAAAGAGATTACCGTGGCTCCGGCACACAAAGGGCAGTGATGGAACATGGATGGGTTTTAGTCAGTAGAAGTCTGACACTCCCTCCCGCTACACCCAGAGCGGGAGGAGTCATTGGATGATTTCCCATCCCTAAAAAAAAAGGTTACTTCTAGGGACACAATATAATCATTTACAGTCAGAAGAGACACATTTAAAAATTTGTTTACCTAAGTGTTCTATTCTACATCTTTTCCGCAACGCCTATCTCCAGCACCGGCAGATAAAGGCGGTGGATAATGAATCGATTCCGCGGCTGTCTGTCAATGATACCGCACAGATTGTAACGCCGGGGTCACTAATTCTAACTCTTTGTAGTTTCGTGTCCGTTCCGGCTGGGATTCTCAGCGGAGATGCGCTGCGGATGGATAAGAAGTTATGGTCATCTTAGAAGAAAGAGGCTTGACAAACGGACAGACATGATTTGAACTACCAAATTATCTAATTGGAATGTTTACTGCTGGACAAGGGAGAATAAATGACAAAAGATAAGATTTTCTTGTATACTTTTATAGTGAGTCTTTAAAATGTGCGCATATTAAAATGAGGGTAACTGGAATGAGGGTTTTTTTTCTCTGCATCACCCAAAGGTTGACTGGTAGAAAATGCCCAAGGCATGAAGTCCGCCACTGTACATGTGTGGGCGTAAATTATTAAATAAATAAATAACTCTATGCCTCATTTCACCGACGGAAAACTTACTATTTTATATGATTTATATTATCCTATCCTAATATATAAAAATCTTCCGTTACTAAATGACTGAGAGACAACGCACAGCCGAAACATATATACGTTT
This sequence comes from Ceramica pisi, assembly GCA_963859965.1. NCBI lineage: Eukaryota > Metazoa > Arthropoda > Insecta > Lepidoptera > Noctuidae > Ceramica > Ceramica pisi. The sequence goes on from OY982555.1 coordinate 6,582,971, forward strand.
GAATCTTATGAGTAATCCTAATAATACAACTTTTTAATTTCACGGCTATTAACCAGGCACACATAACAAAAACTTCTGCAGACTGTACTAACCTGTGTTAGTCAGAGCTTTTTGTCAAATGCGAATACAATTTCATTTAGTTACATGAAACTAATGATTTAAAACACTCAACTTCATTGTCCTCTTACTCTGACATAAACAAAAAATCATTGAAAACATCTCAACAGATCTCTTTCGGCATTAACTCACACAACATCAAAACCGCACAATTAATTTAAAACACACCGAATATAAAACCTTTACTCGTCAATACGTTTGACCGCAAACCGCAAAACGCAATTAAACAATGACAAACAAAAATATAAAAGTTGATAGCAAACCTACTATTTATTGCAAAGTAGCTTGGCCCCGCGGTTTCAACCGCCCCGCCTGCACAACCACTCCGTTTTCGCTTATCTTTCTTTGTGTGTTTTGTGTGCAAATAATTTGAACTATGAATAAAAAACCAGCCAAGTGCGAGTCGTACTCGCGCACTGAGGGTTCCGTAAGCAGAAGTTGCGATTTACGATTTATGACGTATTAAAAAAAAACTACTTACTAGATCTCGTTCAAACCAATTTTTGCTGGTAGTTTACAGAAGTTAAGGGGGGGGACACACACGTTTTTCCACTTTGGAAGTGTCTGTCGCGCAAACTATTCAGTTCAGGAAAAAATGATCTTAGAAACCTCAATATCATTTTTAAAGACCTATCCATAGATACCCCACACGTATGGGTACGATGAAAAAAAAAATTTTGAGTTTCAGTTCTATGTATGGGGACCCCCAAAATTTATTGTTTTTTTTTTCTATTTTTGTGTGAAAATCTTTATGCGGTTCATGAAATACATCTACTTACCAAATTTCAACAGCATAGCTCTTAAGGTTTCGGAGAAAAGTGGCTGTGACATACGGACGGACGGACAGACAGACAGACATGACGAATCTATAAGGGTTCCGTTTTTGCCATTTGGCTACGGAATCCTAAAAATGACTATGACAACACTTGTTGTGTGACGACATTTGTTTGCGCAACTAAGTCTCTGCAAACTAAAGCTGCTATTAGACTTCGCTATGATCTATAGCATAGAGTATATAGCTCGATAGCACAATAATATCGCGCACCATACATTGTGAATAACACACACACAGAAACACACAGAATGAACATATACTTCATCACGTGTGCTTCATCATGTATTTTGAGTACAGTACAGTGTGAACGTGTCCGCGTGTGCACGATATTGATGTGCTATGAGCTTTATACTATATGCTATTATATTATAGCCTAGCCTGAAAGCAGCTTAATGACATTGTGTGTTTGTTTGTATTTATTCAGCCGGTCGATTTTGTCGACATCTCACCGTGATCACTTAGGTGGAGTGAACAACAAGTGAGCTGTCATTCCATCTTATTTGTATGGTTTGACAGCTCACTTGTCGTTCACTTCGACTGTGTTCACTTCGACATAATTACAGAATCGCACTGCTGATATCATATCTGCGGCGACAAAAGTCCATCAAGTATCCTGTGGAGCACTACAAGGGTCATCGATATACGGCATATTCAATAAAACATTCAATCCCTCCACAAAAATTTTTGGGAGGATTTTTATTGTGCGTAGAGCTAAGCAGTGGATTTCCCTACGGGAGTCATATTTCCCGATAGCTACAATCTCAGGGTTTTTGGGGCAAGAGTCAACAGGTTACTTTTAAGCAAGCGTGCTCCGTCGTCGATCATTTCATCCCTTAAAAAGGATAACAATCGCCCCTTTTCATCAGGGGCGATAGTGTCAAAAGCAAGACTAGCATAAATTAAGAAAATTAGAAAGACTATCAACTGCAAAAAAGTATCAAAAATTACTTCTACTTTCAGAGATTAACACGTTTGGACAAACAAACTCATTATCATTATTGTATTAGTAACGATTTTCTTATCCAGTCCATGTTGAATCCGTGGTGGTCAGATCGCGAATAGCATCATCATTGAATGCTGCGTCATTTGACTTGGGCGCATAGCCTAATGAAAGGAATAGAATGGGTTGCTTATTTGCAGGTTAGTCGTATTAAAAGGTTTTATTTTACCTGGTGCACAGACTCGTTGCTTCATTTAAAAGTAATAGGTATGTGTAACACAACTCGGGCCATCGTGGCGAAAGGTTGCCCCCAAGGGGGCGTCCTATTGCCATTACTATGGAACCTCGTCGTTGATAATCTAATCAGAAAACTAAACGATAAAGGCTATTTCACCGTCGGCTACGCTGATGACTTAACCATAATAATAAACGGAAAACACGAGAACACACTATGTAATCTCATGCGCCAAGCCTTGAAAATAGTAGAGGACTGGTGCAAAGAATATGAACTAGCAGTGAACCCCACCAAAACTGAACTTGTTCTCTTCACCAAAAAGAGAAAGTTGCTACCACTAGCATTACCACACTTCTTCGGAACCACCCTAAGCCTCTCAACTGAAACCAAATACCTGGGAGTCTATTTAGACAAGCAGTTGAACTGGGCGAAGCACACTGAATTCACCACCACAAAAGCCAGTATTTGCATGTGGCAATGCAAACGCATACTAGGTAGGAACTGGGGGATTAGCCCCAGTATCACCTACTGGCTATACACCACGGTTATTAGACCAATGATCACATATGGCTCTCTAGTCTGGTGGCCCAGGACCGACTTCAGCACGGCACAGAAAGACCTTGAAAAACTGCAACGTCTTGCCTGTGTGGCAATCACTAGCAGCATGAAAACAGCACCCACTGCGGCCCTGCAGACCATGCTGGGACTACCACCATTACACCTTATAGTGCGAGAGGTGGCGGCCCTAGCGGTCTTCAGGCTTAGCGCATCTGGAACCCTAGGTACTGACTCTAGAATCAAGCACACGTGCATCATGGAAGACGCTGTTAAACGGCAACCCATGATGACATCACCCAACGACAAAGCTCAAAAAGCACACCACTTTCAGAAACATTACAACATAGTCCTAGCAGAGGAATTGGACGACCACTCAGGTCCCAACGAGCTAAGAATCTATACCGATGGATCAAAGACAAGCGCTGGTACGGGAGTTGGAATTTACTCCAATGACCTAAACATTAAAATATCCAGATCGCTAGGTAAGCTCAACACCGTCTACCAGGCGGAATGCGTGGGCATTATCCTAGCAGTTCATGCGATAGAGGCCAGGGAAGTCACGGACACCCACATCTCACCATCATCACCACTCTCCGACAGTGCCTCAGTCCTCCAATCCCTAAAGAATAATTACACTACCTCGAAACTCATACAAGAATGCCACAATGCGCTAGAACGCGTCACGGTGATCAACCGCAACACTGTGACGCTGCAGTGGATAAAAGGGCACAGCGGATCATTAGGTAACGACGCGGCCGATGAACTGACCAGGAGGGGTTCTGGTGCTGTGGCTGTTGGGCCCGAACCCATAGTACCGCTCCCCTTCGTCCAACTACGCACATGGCTGCGCGAACACACCCACAAACAAGCGGAACGCTGGTGGGCCCTGGCACCAGGCTGCAGGCAGTCCAAGGAAGCCATGCCAAACCTGGACCGTAAACTAACCAGGCGCCTTCTGCGACTGGATAGACACAGCCTGCGAATGGTGACGGGGACCATCACCGGTCACTGCTCACTAAATAAGCACTTGCACTCGATAGGTATTACGGATAGCCCTCTATGTGGAGCATGCATGGAGGGGGAAGAAACGGTACCGCACGTACTCCTTGAGTGCGAGGGCGTCGCCGAAATACGGAAGCAAACTATAGGGTCACCAAATTTGCTCACAGATATCCTGAATACGCCGAGAAAACTTATCTGTTTCTGGAGGGAAGTTGGGTGGTTGGAATGACAGCCGCCATGGCCCACGTACAATGGTCCAACATCAGGACTAAGTGCGGAAACCAAAACCCCCTAATAGAATAGAATAGGTATGTGAAAACCCTATTTTTTTTTTCTTATATAAATAATAAATATGAATAGGTTACTTCTAGGGAAGCGTGCTCCACCTTAGATCGCATCATCGCTTTACATTCGGTGAAATAGCGGTCCAACATATGCCTATCAATAGTAAATAATACTAATATTGACTAGATTTTCTTTCTTATACTATAAATATCAGAAAGCGATGATGTGGTCAACGATGGAGCACTCTGCCTAGAAGTAACCTATTCACTCTTGACTTAGGAAAGTGGCCCAGATTTGTAGCTATCGGGTACCATAGGCTCCGGCCAGGAATTCCACAGCTCAGCTGTACGCACAATGAGAGTACATCATCATCATCTGCCTAGCCTTTTCCCAGGCTTCCAGTCACACGGGATTTAGCTGAATACCAGTGTTTTACGTAGAGCGGCTGCCCACCAGACCTCCACAACCTGTTAACTGGGTAACACGGTACTTCTTGGCAAGAATGGTGTCAGATTTACTGACTTCTGACAATCCGTAACGACTGCCAAAGATCTACAAATGACAGCCGGGACCAACGGCTTAACGTGCTTTTCCGGGGCACGGAGGAAGCTCGGTATGCTAAGATGGTCACCCATCCACAGAATAACCTTGGAAAGCGTTGCTTAACCTGGAGGATCGACCTGTGCGGCTGTTAATGTTTATCCATGAGCTCCCCTAATGAGAGTACATGATCTCAATAAAAACTACTAACGATGTTATAGACACCGAAATATACTAATCGAAGTAAATACAGGACCTTAGCCAAGATACCTTCGCAGAATGGACCGAATGGGAGTCTAGTGCGGAAAATGGAGTCTACACAACTCTACTTGTCTACGAAATACATCGGTGATTGTTTGTTTGTTTTTTTTTAGTTTTAAAACCGTTCCATGTCTTCTCTAACCATTCCAAAGCGCGAACTATCTAAAACATCTCAGCTGGCCGCTCATATTTAACAATAGCAATTATTGTAGCCTCTCGATTGTATCGACGAGTCGCTATTATATCGACGAGTATCGTCTAAATCGCTATTATATCGACTGTATCTCGCGATAGATATCATCGCCACGATGACAGCTCTACCGCTATTGTTCCGTTTTGACTATTAGTTAATCTTTCGTTTTGTTAATTGTCCGGTTCTTTGAATGCTTGGAACAGGTACCCATTGTAGATATTAAGTACTTAAAATTATTTATTTTTGATCACACAAACAGTCGTGGTCGCGCACAATAGAACCAATCAGGGCTATGGAGAGAGCAATACTTTTTTTTTTTTTTTTTTAGGGATGGGAAATCATCCAATGACTCCTCCCGCTCTGAGTGTAGCGGGAGGGAGTGTCAGACTTCTACTGACTAAAACCCATCCATGTTCCTTCATTGCCCTTTGTGTTCCGGAGCCACGGTGTCTCTTGCGAATAATCCCGCGACGAGAGAGCAATACTTGGAGATTCTTTGCGTGATTGAATCAAGAATTATGATATCCGCAAGAGAACCAAGGCTACCGACATAGTCCAAAGGATCGCCAAACTAAAGAGGCAGTGGGCATGGCACATTGCTCGTAGAACAGATGGTCGATGAGGCTGAAAAGTTTCGGAGTGGCGACCGCGTACAGGAAGACGTAACGTTCGAAGGTCTCCCACAAGTTGCTTGCGAAGCTCCAAAGTCTTGAGCATCGACGCCGAGTTGCTGGCCTGTCGGTTTTCTATCGGTTACATTTTGGGGAGTGTGCGACGGAATTGCATAACTTAATTCCGCCAAGCCCGTTCCACCATCGGACCACAAGACGTACGGCAATGTGCCACCGGTACATGGTGGACATCCCACCTATACGCACAAAAAAACGTTTTCAGAATTAATTCATTGTGCGTACAGCTAAGGAGTGGAATTCCCTGCCTGAGTCTGTGTTTCCTGATAGCTACAACCTGGGAGTCTAAGTCAAGAGTGAATAGGTTACTTCTAGGCAAGCGTGCTCCACCTTGGACCGCATCATCGCTTAACATCAGGTGAGATAGCGGTCAAGCATATGCCTATCAATATAAAAAAAAAAGTCGGACCGATGACCTGATGAATCGTGGGTCCCCGATGGCTGCGAGACGTACAGGATCGGTTGTTGTGGTGACACGTGTGGGGAGGCCGTCCAGCAGTGGATGTCTGCAGGCTGAAATGATGATGCTGAGGAAACAGTCTTTTTTTTATTATTTTTTTTTATTATGGCCTCTCGCAGCTAACGACTCTAGAAAGCCTTGGCTACTTAACCGGACTTGCCTGTGGTGGCCTAGGTGAATTTAAGGCCCCCAGCCAAGGCTATATAAAATATACTAAAACTCCACTCGCTGAGGGCACCCCCTGTGGGGTACGGACCTCGACTCAGCGGCATCGTTTGGGGGAAACATGGAAACATGACCCAGCCAGTCCCTTGCTGCCCAAGGGACTGGCTGGGTCATGTTTCCATTATTTGGGGAGTTTAAAGCTAAAGGCTCAGCTTCGCGGGCTGGCTCATTTGGCAAAAGACGGGGGGGAGATTTACAGGGTCGTCGCGCTGGACCTCGGCGGCGAGGTCGGAATACGGATCGCGGTCTGTGCTTGTGTTTGTTTAAGTTTAAAAGAAACAGTCGTTAAGAGTAAATTCTGGTGGAAGTCAGCTGCTTCAGGTTAGCTAGAAACTGATCCAAATAGATTTGGGTAAAGGTTTGGTAGGATGATTTGTATTTTGTTCCGGGATAATGATTTTGATAACAGTCCTACTTATAATTTAATTCAAAAGTGTGCGACGAAATTGCATGTAATTTAATTCCGCCAAGCCCGTTCCATAATCGGACCACAAGACGTACGGCGACGGCCACCGGTACATGGTGGACATCCCACCTATACGCACAAAACGTTTTGGGAATAGGTATAGTAAATAATTTTATTAAGGCGAATCATTTTATTTATATAGAAGATAGATGTGAGAAAAACCAAATGCAGTCACCGAATTCTGACGAATCATTTCTTCGAATAAAAAACCGCATGATATTTTTTCCTGTAGGTAAATCAAATGGTTATTAAAACAAAAAATAGTTTTTAGATTAATAATGAATGTAGCAATCCCGCTGTGCAAATACTGTGGGTGATGTAGGGTGAATGCAACAATTATCGTCCGTCGCCAAATTGATTTATGTTTGTACTCAATTTTGACCTATGAAGCCGTAATACAAAGTATGCCGCCTAGTACCCAAAACGAAAATCCGACTAAATTATAAATGCGATAGTATCTAAATCTGTTTGTCTGTTTACTTCATGTTTTAACGGCTAAACGAAACTGCATGAGACGCAGGTAATCTTTACAAACAGTAAATATGTTATGAGAGTATGTTCTCTTGGTATAATTTGATTTATTTATTTATTGCACAATGTACAAACAGTAACAAGGTTTGCTTATAACTAGTGAATGTTAAAACTTAAAACTAAAATATTATGTAAGTGCGTATTTTTGCATTTTATTATATTGTAATTATATTCTGTTATTATTACATATTAAAGCAGCAACTTTTCGAATACGATGGTGAAAGTAAGTAGGTATTATAGGTATATACGATTATAAAACAAAGGAAGCGAGGTATGAATACCCATGATCGTTTCTAATTTAACAATTAAATTCACCCAAAAAGAAACAAAAACCAAGTTAACATTTAAACTAATCTGGGATTAAAGGCAAAACATTAAGTCAACTGTTTAATATACTAAATAAACTAAGGGGTGTTAGTTTAGGCAGTGAATTTAGTTTGGCTCCCGTTTGATTTTAAACCGCGGCTCCACAAACATGAGCCTAAACCAATGTACTGACACTTTATTGAGCTGATGTTTTGAATTTGACGTTTATTCCTTTGTAAAATAAACGGAAATCTGTATGTGTCAGTAGCTGACCGGTGTCCTGGTGATGGCAATAGGCTCACTACTACAGGAGGTTAAAACATTAATTTCACTAAAACAGTGGGATTTGATCAAGTTTTGTAAGGGAAATGACTCTACAGTTGTTATTTTAAAATCTGCCTAAATCTGCCATATGCATCATCCCTTAGCTATTTGAACAAATCCCCAATTTCATCATGTCCCTGTGACATATAGCTGGTAATATGTGGGTACTTTTACTATACATACTTATGTTGTATGGTACATCTCTGCTTTACTTTCTTGAGAAAGCCGAAGTGATTTAATTTTATGTTTTAGTCTCCCGAAATTCGATTCATCATTTTTCATAGCATTTTCCTCAACAAAAAATAACGCAATAATCAAGGCTCCCAAAACAATTTATTGACATCAAAGCGACTCAAATCAAACAGATTTAAAATGTTTTATTTAGATTAAATTCCGCAAAATTAAATGAGTTGCCGACAACGGGGCGTTTCACCCGAGTTCCGTATTTTTTGCGAAATGATTAGTGATTCAAACTGACTCATAGTTCTGTTGGATACACTGTTGGATACCCTGTTATTGATATTTATATCTCACTTAGAGTATTAATAAGACCAGCTGTAGGAAAAAACTGTTTGTGGGTTTATTTTTATCGGAATTATAAGTAAGTAAGTTGTACCCGCCGCTTCGCCTGCGTTTATCTCGAAGGAATACACTCTTTGGACAAAAAGTATTATTTGTACTACATGGTCTACCCGTGAGCCTTATTTCATCCAAACCCGTTCAGCCGCTAAGACGTGAAGAGGTAACACAAAGAGTATTCTTTTCATAATTATATAATATACTAGCTCGCCCGCTTGACAAATCATATTATACTAAACCCTTGGTGAAGACAGCATAAAAATCGGTGCAGTAGTTTTTGAGTTTGTTACGAACAGATAGACAGACGGACAGTCGCGGCGGAGGACTTTGCTTTATAATATCTAGTAATAGTGATGGAGTGAAGTATGGATTTCACTGCAATGGTACTTACTACTTGTAAAATTTAAAAGGTTTGTAGTAACTTTGACTCGTAAAATTCAGTGTTTCCATTAACCTTCGGAAGTAAGATTGGTGATACCCTTTTGTAAAACAACACGTCTCAGAGAAAACACATTCCCAATGTTAGTTATTTGTCGATTAACAGCGTTCTACTATCCCTAGGTTATCTAGTAAGTCCGATACTTTAAAACTGTTTCAAAATGTCTACACTCTAGCCTTGTCACATTCACACTCTCAGGTCATCACTATTAATGTTCCAGTATAAGTAACAATCAGTTATGCTAATACCAAACATTGGCATTTCCTAGTACAATTGTGTTTTGGTCCCTAATCTGTCTGACCTAGGAATGTCATGCTTCGGCATTTGTCGTGTCCTGACGAGAAGTTGTGAGAATTTTAAATCCAATGCTATTTTGATCTTAATGGGATAGTGAATTTTATTGCCTCATTGGTCTAGTGGTTGCGAGCGTTTCTGCTGAGTATGAGGTCGTTGGTTCGATATTCAGGTCGGGCAAAGTGTAAGTGCGTCCCGGCTGTGTTATTTGTAAGTATTTTAAGTTAACTTTAAACCATTTTCTGAATTTGACACCTACACGGAAGTAGAAGAGACCATCGGCATTAAGCCGGGGTCGATGGAGTCTCCAGTCTGTACAAAGTGATTGCCTAGCGATGGACGGCGCCGAGGAAAGATTTGATTGTTTGTTTGTTTGGATTGAATAGGCTCCGAAACTACTGGACCGATTTAAAAAAACCTTCATCAGTGACTATATTTTATCCCGTTAAAATAAAGGGTATACCCGTACAAAGTCGGGACGTGCAGCTAGTAAAAAATAAAATGGAACCCTAAAAGACACCGATTTATATATAAATTATCAGTATCATTTTTCAACCAAAGATTTCCACGTATCATCCTACTATTAAACACATAATTTACATAACATATTGACATCAATTCTTATACCTAACAACATAATATTGACTACTACAAATGTACGGATATAAAAAATATGTTGACATATTCGTTAATGTTGTCGCATTAGCCCATATAAGATTAATATTTCTAATATGTTAAGTGTCATTTGTAAATGTTATTATGACATTTTCGTGAATATTCTTATTAATGTCAAAGTAAGGCATGTGTTTTTTTAGAAAACTAGTCGGAATCAATCAATGTGCTTAGGAGGATTTTATTTATTTGTGATAAGGCTTTGGCGTGACAAATATATCTTGTTTCTTAAGAATGGGAAATCATCAAATGACTACTCCTGTTCTAGGAGAGAGTGTCAGACTCTTACGGACTAAAACCCATCCATTTTCCTCCTCCATTTGCGTTACAGGGCCGCGGTGACTCTTTCGAAAAAATTCCTCAAGTGACAAATATAACTAACATCACGGCTAGATCTATCTCATGTCGTAAGCAGAGATGCACGGTGAACCCTACTTTTGCCGTGATTAGGAATAAGAAAGCTTAGTGAAAGTGACATTCTATCAATGATAATGTTTAGCTGACCTGCGCAACGTCGTCTGCGTGACATATTGTAACATTTTTAGGGTTTCGTATCTCGAATGGAAAAAAACGGAACCCTTATAGGATCACTTTGTTGTCCGTCTGTCCGTCTGTCTGTCAATCTGATACAGCCGTTTATGCCGCAAATTTTCGATACTCGCAAAGGAATCAAACCTACAGGGTACTTTCCGTGAACTCAGAATCTTGAAGTTTTATACGAAGTTACGTGTTATAGCACAGATATCTAAAGGAAAAATTGCGTAAAAGCTACATCATATAATGAAGATATTTTTAATAATTTTAAACAAGCTACCCCTTTCCTCATGAACGCGTATAGGTATAAAATTGAAATTCATATGAAATACGTACTTAAGTCTATAATACCTTTACGCTGTAACAAAATCAAACTTCTATGTCAACGCAATCAAACGAAACAGCAATTTAAGACGCATATTTTCAAACTCGCAAGGGAATCAAAACCTAAAGGGTCCTTCCAGTCGACCTAGAATCTTGAAAGTTGAAGCAATTTTTTATAGCACATCTAAAGGAAAAATTCCGAAAACCTTAAATTTTTACTTACCTACTCGATTGTCGTGATGGGTGAACTTTTACTTACCTATATACCTACAGGTTTGTCCGGAGCCCTCGGTGCGCGAGTCCAACTCGCACTTGGCCGGTTTTTCATTGATGCTCCGCTTCTATTGGTTATAGCGTGATGTTATAACCCTCCTCTTTCTCGATAAATGGGCTATCCAACACTATAATAATCGTTCAATTCGAACCAGCAGTTCGAACTGAACGATCACTCTTCCTCTAGTGATGGAAAGCGATGATGCAGCTGAGGATGGGGTACGCTTGCCTAGAAGTAAACCTGAAGAGGTTATTTCTCTTGACAACCAGTTGTAGCTATCAGAGAACATAGACTCCAGCAGGGAAAAAATGTTCCCAAAAAGTTTGGTGCGTATAGGTGGAATGTCCACCATGTATCCCCGATGGTGCATTGCCGTACGTCTTATAGTCCGATAACGGAACGGGCTAGGTGGAAATAAATTGTGCAATACCAAGGAAAATTTATATTTACCCGACTGCCAAGGAAGGGTAATGTTTTCACGCGAATCTTGTATGTATGTTTGTTTGTGATTTTTTTATGACCTCGTACCTTCCAAACGTTTGCAATGGATTTCGACTATTAAGGTAAGTATCGTTAGATTCTTTTCAAATACCCAAGTGTCCTAAATCAAGTTAAAAAAGTGGCTGATTTTTGGCTCTAAATTATTGGTATTATGAATATTTTTTTGACCAAACCTATCGAGTAAGATATTAAAATGAAGGAAATTTGAGGTTACAAAAATATATAAAAGCCATTTATGTTTAAATTCAATTAGGAAACCGTTTTTGTTCATAAAAGTTTTGCCGTCGAGTTTTTTGATTTTTCTTATTTATGACTTGTTATTTCATTGTGTTTGTCTCTGTCACCTCTGACTTAAACTAGAGTCAAGAGCAAACCCATCTCAATAAAAAAAAACGATCATCGAGCCACCTAAGTCGAGTGAAGTGGAGAAAGTCTCCTCCTGAAGGACTTACAGTATACTTAACCGAAAGTACCTTACTTATTGAAGATATATCTTCACAATGTTTGTCCTCAATGGACTCCTAAACCACTTAACCGATTATAATAAAATTCGCACACCATGTGCAGTTCAATCCAACTTGAGAGATAGGATAGTTTAAATCTCAATTTTTTGTTGCAATATTATTTAGGAGCGGAAAATGTGACGCAGACGAAGTTGCGCGGGACAGCTAGTAAGTATATAAAATTATAGAGTAGGTACTTATTTGGAAGAATTTTCTCAGGGCAACTAAAGTCCCATGCAGTAGGTCCATAATTATCACCGTTACACAGACAGAGAGACAGACAGACGGACAAAGTGCACGATAAACGTGCCGTATTGTATATATGTTAGCGAGTGGCGACAGGCGGACATATTAGTTGGACGTGGAGGAGAGTGGGGCTCCATTGTCGAAGTATTTCTTGGGTAATGAAGGAGGAAAATAATAACATACTAGGCAACATTTGACCCGGGATATGTTGCACGTGTTGCTAATCATATTGAACTGCAACATAAACTTTTGTTTGGCAATGTTTTTGTCCTTATGTTCAAACGTTCCCTACGTTTTGCCAGAGGAACTAGTGTTGATGTCTTAGTTGTACTCAATGTGTAATGTCATCCAATCAACTTTAAGGTTCTGAACAGAAGCGTATTTGAAGATTTGGCGCCCAGGGCCAGTTAGCTTTGCCGCCCTATACCTATGAATAAGAAAAAATACCCAGGCCCCTGGTTCTGAAGGTAACAAGTTGCGCATCAAATGTTGCCTGGTAGATAGGTAGGTTTTTAAGCCAGCAAAATTGATAACGAGGTTCACTATAGAAGAGACGTTGTTTTGTAACTTAGGGCGGATTTCATCAATCTGAAACTGAACGCGATCAACATACTCGTATGAACCATATGTTTACGGGCTGTCCCTGTCATTATTTTCTATGGAACATTGACACTGACAACTCTTGAACGCAGCTTCATCGCGATCATTTTCATTGGTGAAATCAGCCCTTAAACTTCGTCGCGACTAGAGGCTTTCTTTATACACCCCTGTAAATAAATTGCTAATGAGAAGTCCTATGAAAACGTTGGTTTGGTATCTCAAAATAGAAAGCGAATAGGTTTTAAGTATTCATAGACTTACATGAGATACCGCTTCAGTTCGTTTCAATAATAAAGAAGAAAGAATAAAAGAGTTTGTGAAGAATAAAAGCTGTATACTATATATATATCCTGAATTCCTGAGAGAATTTCCCGGAATTCCTACGGGAACGGGGAAAAACGGGATATGGTACGAAGTCGCGGGTAATAGCTAGTTTAAAATAATAATTAAAAAAAATACTTCTGATAGTTTCCCAATAGGATAAACTTTACTAATATTAGCAATACGTTTCCCGTTCATTACATTTATATTTATTTTTATTACTAGCCGGTTGATTAATTAAAAATGTTGTAATTTTATATTTTTTCTTGACATTTTTAAGAATCAGACATGTTTTAGCTTATTACTATTTTCTTGTTCTTAATGTTAGTCAATTATTAATGAATTAATGTATACTCAGCATCGTTCCTTTGTTTGCGGTGCCCTAACAGGGTTCATGCACAAAAGTGACAATAAATGTAATTGTAAAGTATATAGTGTGCATGAGAGCAAATAAATAAATAAATAAAGTACAAAAATATGCGACATTTTTTACCTACTTTTATCATAGGGGTTAAAGTATGAAATAGCCGTTTTATACAACCTTCATGGTTTGAGATTTTTGAGTGAAACGTTTTTCACATGGTACCTTTGAAGTTCTTCTTTTATAAAATGTGCAACAAACTGTTGCTGAAAACCAGCGCTGGGGCTCTGTTTCGCACACGAGTCCCAGCATAATGCTGAGCGATGACCGTTTTACGTGGAGGTGACGCATATTGTCCCGATTTTTTGTTATTTTTTAGTGTAGTAAGTGTTGTTTGATTCCTATGCGTCATGCTTGGCGTGAATAAACTATTTTTCTTTCTTTCTTTCTTTCTTTCTTTCAACATTCAATTATCGACTTTCAGTTGTTTTTTTATTCAGCTTAGACAAGAAAGATGGATACTTCAAAAAATCGAGTGATTTTTGAATACGAGTTCCGACGCGGAAGTAACGCGGCAGAAACAGCTCGCAATATCAATGTTGCGTTTAGAGAGGGGACTGCTAATGAACGCACCGTGCGGTTTTGGTTTAAACGCTTTCGTGATGGAAACTTTGATTTGAAGAACGAACCACGTGGAAGACCGCCCATACAGGTGAATAATAATGAATTGAAAGAGATGGTGGAAGCCAATCTGAGCCAAACTACCCAGGAATTAGCGGCATGGTTTAACGTAACCTTACCAACAATAATGACTCATTTGCGTCAAATCAATAAAATAAAAAATATGATAAATGGGGGTCACATGATTTGACTGATCTGCAGAAAGAAACGCGTGTTGAAACTTGTGTTGCCTTGTTGAATCGATACAGAAATGAAGAAATGTATTGGATCGAAGTGTGACACGTGATTAAAAGTGTATTCTTTACAATAACCGTAATCGAAAAATGCAATGGCTGACACCAGGTCAAACGTCGCAACAGTGTCCAAAGCTTACCAATAAAAAGGTAGGTAATGGTAACTGTTTGGTGGTCTCAGCATGGTGTTATTCACTACAGCTTTCTCCTTGTCCACAAGAGCAATCAAAAATTGTACTCGCTCAGCGACACTCGCTCGGCGATGCTCGCTGGGCGGTCAGCACTCACCAAGCAGCGGTAATTTCTACCTGTAGTGCGGTCCGGAGCGAGTATGGCGAGGAAAAGCCCGTCGTACAAAAGTACTCGCTTAAAGCCGAGCGTCAAAACTATCGAATTTTTCACTCGCCACTCACTGCTCGCCAACCCGTTTCTAGTGTGAAGCCATGCCTAAAGAAGCAAGAGAAAGGATTTTAGGTTTAACCGAAAGATTCTGAACGCAAGTTTTATACAACCGAGGTGTTTTTGTTAGTTTCTTCGTATTTTGACACCGACTTCCGAAATTAAAGTAATTTTTTACTTTGTAGTGTTTTTTTTATTGGAAGTCGGTTGTATTTTTTGTAAAAAGTTTTTTATTTATTTTTCACTTTTTATTGGTACACACCTAACAACACCACTGCAAAATCGCAGAAAAGCAAAATACGCAATTTATCATATTTGGATGACATAAAACTATCATCCAAGTAGACGAATTCCAGCTATTTCGATTTAAAATCCAAAGTTCGTAACCGATATTCATAATATTTAAATGGGACCAATCTTCAAGTATATCATTTCAGATAAAACAAGAATTTTTCAAATCGGTTCATAATTGTCGGAGTTATGAGGTAACAAACATAAAAAAAACATACAACCGAATTGATAACCTCCTCCTTTTTGGGAAGTCGGTTAAAAAAGAGAACCCAGTTAATGGGTAACGCAATATCCCTCGGAATGCCGACAGAAAAATATCGTAACGTCTCTCAAAATGGACACACACGAAAACCAGTTGTTACCAGTTAATCGACCTGTGGATCTATTAGCTTGAAATATTTACAACATTAGCATAACTTATGCCCCTGTCTCTGCTCGTTTGACATCTCTATCTTACTTAACTTTAAAAAATAGATGTCATCTAATATCTATGGTTTAAAAAAGTTGGTATGCAAAAATGTCTTTGGTATTTTTTGGGGTATTGTAATCGGTCTATGGCAGATGGCGGGATATTTTTGGCTAGTTTTTGTGGTAGGTATATTTTTTTGACTTGGGTAATTTATTAGTAAATCTGACGCATTATGCAAGGTTTTGTATAGCATTTATTTATTTATTTGTTATATACTTCATTGTTAAAACACTAAAAATTAAACACAAAAGAATACTTAAAACTAAAACACTTACAAATGGGTAGCCTTATCGCATTCCGCGATCTCTTCGAGGCAACCTGGGATGGACAGTATTTGACTGGATATAAAATTGGAGCTGTTATTGGTGTAAAAATAAAAACAAAAAAAAAATAACATCATAGATACACAGATACATTACATAATCTATACTTAATATTATAAAGCAGAAGAGTGTATTTGTTTAGTTGAACGCGCTAATCTCAAGAACTACTTTTCCGATTTGAAAAATTCTTTCAGTGTTAGATAGCCCATTTATTGAGAAAGGCACGGGTCAGCTAGTACGCTATATAATCATAGGCTATACTAAATAAAAGGTAGTAAAATAAATTATGGCTATCGACATATTCACAGTACTTACAGGTAGGTAATGTTATTTGACTAGTTTTGAGTAGATGAAAGTAACCAAATACGAAAAGAGAGGCGTACGCGCAGCAGTGGGGAAGTCGAGCTTTGGATGATGATGATGAACACAATACGAAATACCACTTTGTTTCATGAGTATAAAACTTTTTACAAAAAAGAAAAACACTTAAGTGTTAGAAAGTAATACGCAAAAAATACGTAAAAATGCTCATATATGTATAGAATTAAAAAAGAATCACTGAAATCGGATGAGCAACTTCGGAGTAATCGGTGTCCATACATAAAATAAAAAACCGGCCAAGTGCGAGTCGGACTCGCGCACCGAGGGTTCCGTACAAACTTGTTGGTAAATAAGCAAAAATTGCGGTTTACGATTTATGACGTATTAAAAAAAACTACTTACTCGATCTCGTTCAAACCAATTTGCGGTGGAAGTTTACATGGTACCTAATGTACATCATATATTTTTTTTAGTTTTATCATTCTCTTATTTTAGAAGTTAAGGGGGGGGGGTGACACATTTTACCACTTTGGAAGTGTATCTCGCGCAAACTATTCAGTTTAGAAAAAAATTAGTTTAGAAACCTCAATATCATTTTTGAAAACCTATCCATAGATACCCCACACGTATGGGATTGAATTTTTTTTTTTATAAAATTCAGTTCTTATTGTTTTTTTTTTTATATTTTTGTGTGAAAATCTTAATGCGGTTCACAGAATATCTACTTACCAAGTTTCAACAGCATAGTTCTTATAGTTTCCTAAAAGACCACGATATATATCGATATAATATATTGGAAACCATTGAATTTGTATGGGATTTATTGTATATGTCACCGGAAAATGGCTGAAACCGTAAGATTGTACTAAATCTTGATTAGATTTATATTTTCTCGATATGTTATGAACAAAATCTTCTTGTTTATAATAAATCCCATCCAAATTCAATAGCTTCCAATCTGTCCGTGCCTTATTCAGAAAAAAAAGTTTACAATTTCACGCAATGTTTTAAAATCTTACGGCGTTTGCCATTTTCCGATGGCATAGGTACATATACAAAACGGTTTATTCATACTATATCGAAAATTATAATCTAATCAAAATTTATCACAATCTTACAGAGTCTGCTATGTTCCGGTGACATATGTAGGTTCTGCTTGCATTCCGAATCGCTAAAAACATCACAAAATGTAATCAGTTAGCTGTGTAGTCGTACATCAAACAGCGCGGGCGTCGTGTTTCAGACCAGTCTGCTGCAAAACGAACAAACTGACAGATCGCGCAATATTGTCTGACCACGCCCGTTTCCGATGGACAACACTAGTGCTGCTGTAGACCGGGGAAGGGTTTAGAGGTGACATCTTTTTATGGGGAAAGGAAAAAAAACGTATCGTGTCCCCTGTATTTTCCCAAATGTTAGTAAAAAGTGTATGCCCCCACAAAAAGAAAATTGTGAAAGAATGCCAACTTTTCTTTTTTTAATGTAGTCGTACAACAAACGAAGCTTGTGTCGTGTTTTTGAAAAGGTGAGACGGTACTTCACGCCGGAACAGCTCCTTAAACTGTATCAAGCGCAAGTTCGATCGTGTATGGAGTATTATACTCTCATCTTTGGGACGGATCTGCCAGATACCAGCTTGACGCCCTCGAGTCAATTGAAAAACGAACCAAGAGGATGATCGGCAATGATAAGCTCGTCGAATCGAAGCTCCAAAGTCTTGAGCATCGACGCCGAGTTGCTGGCCGGTTGCATTTTGGGGAGTGTGCGACGGAATTGCATAATTTAATTCCGCCAAGCCCGTTCCACCATCGCACCACAAGACGTACGGCGATGTGCCACCGGTACATGGTGGACTTCCCACCTATACGCACGGAACGTTTTGGGAATACATTTATTGTGCGTACAGCTAAGGAGTGGAATTCCCTGCCTAAGTCTGTGTTTCCTGATAGCTAGAACCTGGGAGTCTTTGAGTCAAGAGTGAACAGGTTGCTTCTAGGCAAGCGTGCTCCACCTTGGACCGGATCATCGCTTAACATCAGGTGAGATAGCGGTCAAACGTATGCCTATCAATAGTAAAAAAAAAAAGAATCTATCTACGGCAAAACGAACAAACTGACAGATCGCGCAGTATTGTCCGACCACGTCCTTTTTCGGTGGACACCACTGTGCTGCTGAAGACCGGGGAAGGAGAAGTGTCGTCTTTTTTGTGATTAGGTACCGTAAATTCGTTAGAAAAGGCAAATTTAATTAATGGAATATATGTCAGGGCTCACTTAGGTATTTCAGAAAAAAATCTGCATAGTTCTGAAAGAATGGCTCATTTCAGGTTTAATTCCAGAAGTGTATTTCAAAAAAAGTTTCTTCTTAGTTCAATCATTAGTAGTCAAGTACGCAACTGTTATTATTATAGTGTACAAGTATGCGCAAACGCAGGTGCGTTCTCTGTTCCTTTACTCTTTTAGTCCAACGCAAAGGCGACCGGGGAGAGGTTACGTGCTGCAGAATCAACGGCTTTACGTGCTGGTGTGACAGTTACGTGCCGAGGCAAATAACTGTCACACCAGCAACTTCCACAATACAGACTGCTATACTTTACGCCAGATAAACGTGGAATAAAGTACATTGACTCACATACATTTATTTACTTTCTTATTAAGATCAAAATCAGAAATGATGACATAAAGCTGTCCTGAATCGACTGAATCGTGATCCTTTACGTTCTCTAGTAATGAAAATCAGTTCTTAATTTATTTTTCTAGTATCTACGAAGAGATATTAGGAAAAGGTCAATGTACTTTATTCCACGTTTATCTGGCGTAAACTATAGTTAATATACTCCTTATGGAAGAACGAACATTTTGTCTGACCTGGGAATTGAACCCAAACCCCCTTTTTTAAGGATGAGAAATCATAAAATTAATCCTTCCGCTCTGGGCGGAGTGGAATGGAGTGTCAGACTCTTACTGACTAAAACCCATCCGTGTTCCTCCAAATCCGTGTTCCAGGGCCGCGGTGACATCATCGACACGGCAACAACGGCAGTCGCACATTATAATTTAGTGATCATTATGCTAATCGGTGATAATGGTCAAGTATTCAGTTTCAACTCCACTTAGAAATAATAAATTCTAGTTCCTAAAACGTAACAAACAGATGTGTTGCTGGGGAGTTTGTTGGCCACTTCTTCTCCACAGCTAAAACACTAGAAAGTGGTGACGGGCGGGCGTTTTGGGGGACTGTGGTTTGTAGAACTTTCGACGTTCAAAAAGTGCTAGCTCGCAGCCTAATTTGAATAAATGACTTTTGAATTGAATTGAACCTATCAATTTGCAATGCACTTGATTTCCCAGCCCCCCTTTCTACTCACTCCTAGGTCTATGTCTAAATGCTGATGCCTCGAAATGGGTGCTTCCGGTGGCGAGCAAAGACGGGCGGCGTTGCTACCGGCGCACGTCAAAGTGCGCCAAAAGATCCGTTTGATGTCTAGCGCTGTTATTCTTTCGATATTTATTATATTATCGACGGTTTATTCAGAATTTCAGAATGAACCTGAATTATATTGTGATTCATGCTGTTTTGAAATAAAGCTTGGTTTTTGGTAACCATTGTTTGTTATTTCTGTGAAACGAGCGTGTTTCATGTGTGTGCTAAATAAATTTTACTGTTTCTTTCTTCTTTCAAATAGTTATGATTCATGGTATTTGAAGAATTGGTACCTACGAGCATACCTATTTTGTTTGCTAATTTAATCTATATAAAAATGAATCGCTGAATGTGTTGCTAAGCGCAAATCTCGAGGACAACTGAACCGATTTCGCTAATTATTTTTTTATTGTGTTTATTTATTTACTTATTTATTTAACAATTTATATATACACAGAGAAATGGTTCAGATTTATAATTATTAGTTCAAAGGTACTGCTTATTTCTAAAGAAATTTCTTCAGTCAGTGTCTCAGTGGAAATCTGTCAAAAATGTAGGGAAATTGAAGCTTTTTTTTGACAGATTGTGAACTGACATATTTTCAAGTTTATTTCTATCCCAAAGCAAAGCAGATATCTATGATATGTCTTGGACTGCGAATTAAGGCCACAAAGTAACTCCGTAACTGAAAATAGCGCAACCACTCATTTTGGGAATAATGTCAATTTTGCAGTGGGGTGTGTTGTTATTGTGCATTCTTTCATCGAAAACAAGCGCTGGAAATCGATTCACCCCTTTAACACCTCTCTTTTCGTAGCTTTTATTTTTTTTATGACAATAAAGGCATTTCTAATTTGTTGAACTTTTAACTGTCCATGTTTTATTGAGTTAATCATTTCGGAAGGCACGTATAAGCCGGTGGTCCCGGCCGCCAAATGGCGGTCGTTTAACGATGTCAGAGGCCTTTGAGGCGGTTTAGAAACTCTGAAACTAGGGTGTGTGGGGTCGTTAGACCTTACAGTCCACACGATTAGAAGAAGAATGAGTTATTCACGCCGCCGTTTATGCCGCCGTTGACCCCTTGTCGCCGCCGAAGATTACGGCATCAGCGCACATGTCCAAGTTTGCGGACGCCCTCTGCCCCAGCACGGGACTTAGAGCAGATTTTACCAACGAAATTGATCGCGATCAAGCTGCGTTCAAGAGTTGTGTTCGCAACGGAGCTGGAACGCGCCAATGCTGAACCTTGACGATGCGTCGCGGATGAAACGCGACGGGCAGTCCTGCGTCGGCGGCGGCCATATTTTTGCTCTTCTACTTTTGCACGAACGATACAAGACGCGCATGACTGCATGTCGGGCCAATTTAATTCTATTCTCTTTCTAATAATTCTGTAACTGTAACTCATGTCAAGAGTAAACGCTGAAACCTTCTTCGAGTCTAATTATTGAAGTTGATCACCCCAACAAGTAAGTTGTCAGTGTCAATATTCCATAGAAAGAATGACACTGACAGCTCGTAAAAGTGGTTCATATATAATACTATGCGAGCCAAATAAGAATAGGACTGTCAAGACGCCATTTTGTTCCGCAATGCTCGCGAACTTCATTACCAAAGCGTAAGGTGTGCAAAAAAATTATAGAGAAAAATATACTCAGTTTAATAATTTTTTGGTAATTTTTCGGTAATTCTAATCAATTTTACGTCCAATTAATAAGTAGTAGATTCATGAATAGAGTAGGATTTGAAAAAAAAAAAATAATAATAATTCTTTGATTGGTTCAGTTTTTTAATGTATACCGTTTCGTATATTATTAATGTATCCAAAATTATCTATTTATGGAATTCAAGATATAACATTTTATAAAAATGAATATAAATAATAATTAAATCAATGAATAAAAAAATAGCGTTTGTTTTTTTCATAGTTTCTTTTTGCTGGCTGTACTAATTTGACAGCTTTCGTGTGAAGTTGGCAGCAAGCGCGATCCTATTCTTAGTTGGCTCGCATAGTATGTTGATCGCATGTTGATCGCGTTCAGTTTCAGATTGATAAAATCCGCCCTTAGGATCTTAAGTCAAGACCTAACATAACATCATCTGCCTAGCCTTTTCCCAACTATAATGGGGTCGGCTTCCAGTCAAACCAGATTTAGCTGAGTACCAGTATTTTACGCGGAGCGCATGCCTACCAGACCTCCACAACCCATTAGCTGGGTAACACGGTACTTCATGGCAAGACTGGTGTCAGATTAACTGGCTTCTGACCATCCGTAACGACTGCCAAAGATGTACAAATGACTGCCGGGACCAACGGCTTAACGTGCTTTCCGAGGCACGGAGGAAACTCGGTATGTTAAGATGGTCACCCATCCACAGACCAACCTTGGCAAGCGTTGCTTAACCTTGAAGATTGACCCGTGCGGCTTGTATTATTTAGCCACGAGCTCCTCCTAACATAAGTCTGCTGCATAAAAAAGCTGGAAAATATTGAGTTTGTTTCTTAAACTCGAGAGCTGGATATTACCGATTATTAGTTCTTGACATACATGTGGTATTATTTTACTGATCAATTGTTTTGATACTCTGCATGTATATAAAAGAGAACTGTATGAATCTCCAGTTGCAAGATACCGTAATGCCAGCCTCGTTTGAGGTGAAACTGGCTGACGAATATTTGTTTCCCTTTTGACTATTGACGGAACAATCATTTCCAGAAGATGATCGAAATCACTTTTCGACATTCTCGTAAAGTTAATGAATGATCCATCTGTCATTCTGAGGTCACTCATCAAATTTTCTCTTTGCAGAAGATAGTTTCGTATCCACCATCTTTTTCTCTTTTTTTATTAGAAATCCTATACATCAGATACAGAGAACACAACAACACTACTTCCTCGGGCCACATTTTAATGCGGACTGCCGTGTGGACAACCCATAGGTACTGATTTAAACAAAGTTTCCAGCAACATTCTCGCCGTTCATCTACAACGTTGATCAACTGTTGCTAAACAAATGTTTACCATGAATACGAGGCTATAGGAGAAAGTCTTGTTTTTCAAGTGAGTCTATAAAATCGTTTATAGACTCCTAGACCATATTAATGAAAGTTTACAATGTAATATGCAGTAAACAAACTCTTAAAATTCGCAGAATCAATAAAATTTTACAATCTGCAATTAAAAAACATGAATTCGAGCTTGGTGTCTGCATTTGGTACCTCCACTTAGCTCGAACACATAACCACTTTATTCGCGAAACAAACAAATCTTTAGACGTATGAATTGAGAAATATACCTTTGCTAAAATGTTTTCAATACAACTCTTTTTTCCCAAGTATGGCCAGCATGTGTGCATTATAGAAATGAAAAGATTCATGAGAGCCGTGCAGGCTTTTAGAAGACCTACTAAATAAGGCAGATTTATATTATTCAGAACTTCATTCAGCCCGCACAGAATGGATTTTGTTCTATTAAAGTTCCGTACCGTATTAGGCAGACAGGCCAGACAGTTGAAATTTTCAGAGTGTAAAGTAATAAAAATTACACTATAAAGAACAGTGCCCATTTCCCATACATTTAAAAACCTGAAAATGAAAGTACATGTATAATAGTTATAAGGTATAGTGGAAAGACTACCTACCTTTAAGTTTAGGAAATAATGTCCAACAGTCATTTTTACGATTTAAACACCACGAATTCCAAAAATACGTTGCAGTTTATGCAAAGTATACGTTGACTTTTTGGTATAAGCGTCATTGTCAAGAGGTTTACAACGGTATGGTAAGCAAAGGTCGTCAGATGAGGAAGATATCGAGGTCCAGGGGCGGTAAATAGGGTCATAAAAAGAAGAAACACACACAAAATGGCACAGTACACAACGAAACGCAAGCACAACAACGACGGACTGCGCCGATGTCAATTGCAGAACTGTCAAATTTCAAAAAAAAAACCGTTTCACTCGTGCGATCTCAATTATATGCTGCATGATTAATTTATATAAAACGTAAAATAATGAATAAAACTCTGAAACAGAGTTGAATAAAGTCAAATATCAGTGTGTAAAATGGAACGTCGTAAAAAAGGCTAGTTGAGATGCGTTCAAAACATTGTAATACGTTAACCCTTGAGGTAGAATAAGCATAAAGAAAAACTAAAAAAAAAAATCCTGCGTTTCTTTTAACATTGTGATAAGCGTAACTAATATACCGCGTGTATCTGACATCGACGCACAAACGATTTCCATGGGTCCAGGGCGTGATTCTGGACACCCCAGTGTTGGAATTTTTCGTCGGTTCTTTTCTCATTTTTTTCAAGAGTACCACAAAGTATCAGCTCAGCTGAGCTGATATCTATTTGTGGCTTTATTCAGATTGTTATTTTTAGTGAAAGCAGTTAATTAATATTTTTTTATTAAAAATCTCATTGGGTTAGGTCAGAATAACGATTATGAGCAGTCTAGAGTTAAAAAACCCTTGAAAAAAATAAAAAAATGAGAAAAAAGCCGACGAAAAATTCTAAGTCTAGGGTGTCTAGAATCATGCCCCGGACCCATGGAAATCGTTTGTGCGTCGATGTCAGATACACGCGGTATAGAATTGAGTGGGCTGAATTTTAAGATTTATTTCATTTCTTATAAAGCCAGGTCAAAAATAGGCATTCTTCTTTAACACGCTCAGCGCCAAGGCAATTTTTGGAAAAGGGTGCTGGAATTGCGTTTTTTTTTTATTGCAGAATCTTATTCTACTGGTTTCACTTACTACAAAAATATTTTTTTTCTTTTTTTTTTTCTTTTAATTTACCCCCTTTTTTGAGGTGTATGATTTATGATACACTGGCCTGGGAACGTAGAATTGAAAGATTCGCATTCCATGGGCCAGGTGTATCATTTAGTATACACCTTGTTTTTACTGTTTTCTTTTAGTTTTCCTTTGCAATAGTGATTATTTACCTCTTTTCCGACTGCAGTGAAGAAATACGTCGCGAAAAAGTAAAAAAAAATAATTAAGAAATACAGAAAGAAATGTTTTCGCTGTGTTTCTTTATTTTTTTTTTTCTATGTGCTTTTGAGACATTAGCAAAATGGATTATTCCTCAGACAATTCAGTAAATGATCGAAATTATAATCCCAGTAGGTAATGATCCAAGTGACAATAGTGATAGTGATACAGGAGATATCAGCAGCGGTAAAGAAATCCCGCTGGCTGAATTGAGGTCGAGAATGCCACAACGAGCTGATTCACCAAACGTGAACTTCTGGTTCAAAAACCAACATTACTGAAGATTTGATATTGGAAGCCGGTAGACTCCGCTGAGATTTGGACATTCTTGGGACTCATAGGATGGATGGGGTTAATAAAGCTGCCAGCGATTCGGGATTACTGGCGGAAGCATAAGCTTTACTTGTGATGATTACTTGTGATTTGTGATGTGAACTAAATTTACATAATATACTATTACTAATAATAGTCATTAGAAATTAATGTTTACAACAAGATTTTTCAGTTTTCTCAATTATAAAAACAAATCTATAATTTTGTGTTTTTTTTTTTTTTTGAATCCCACATTTTCTTAATTTTTTAAGATATTTACACCCCAATAACACAGGCATATTCTCCAGGGCCAACGCTTTCGAACGCCCTACTAAAATGTATGAAACAGTGTATACTGAGGGATACACCGGCCTTCAAAGACGGGTCAGTGTGGTGTATCATTAAGGATACACTGGCCTGTGACAAAACACTCTATGGTGTATCATTAACGATACACCGGCGCTGAGCGTGTTAAGGGGAGCCCTAACACAAGTACTCGTACTTGGCCGGTTTTTTTTGGGTTCTGCACCCGATGGGAAGGAGGAGCTCGTAGTTATATAAAAAAAAGCCGACCGCGCGTTGGTCGTGTTATAATAAAAAGCCGCACAGGTCGATCTTCAAGGTTAAGCAACGCTTGCCAAGGTTGGTCTGTGGATGGGTGACCTTCTTAACATACTGAGTTTCCTAGCTCCGTGCCTCGGAAAGCACGTTAAGCTGTTGATCCCGGCTCTCATTTGTAGATCTTTGGCAGTCGTTACGGATAGTCAGAAGCCAGATAATGACACCAGTCTTACCAAGGTGTACCGTGTTACCCAGTTAATGGGTTGTGGAGGTCTGGTAGGCAGCCAAATACTGGTATTCAGTTGAATCCGGTTTGACTGGAAGCCAACCCCAATGTAATTGGGAAAAGGCTAGGCAGATGATGACACCCGATGGGATATCTACGGGATCCTATAACTAAGCCTCGCTGCGCTGTCCGTTCGTTCGGCCGTATGTCTGTCAGCGGGCTGTAGCTCAAGAACCGTAATAAGTGGACAGTTAGAATTTTCATTGAGTGTGTATTTGTATCGCCGCTACTACAAAAAACTGGCCAAGTGTGAGTTGGTGTCAACATTTATTTATTTGTGTAACGCGTCCGTGTTTGGGTTACAGAATTAAAGAATTCCATATGTATACCGAATTCCAACAGAATCGGTCCAGTAGATCCGAAGAAAACTAGCTGATACAGACGGACAGACAGACAGACAGAAAGACATACGGACAGACACACAGATACTCGAGTGATCCTATAAGGGTTCCGTTTTTCACGGATGTTCGGCAACCTAAAATTGTTCTCTCCTTTCATTTTTAATTCAATTAAATTTTTCCGTGCAAGAAACTTCTTTTTTCTTCTTTCGTGTGAGAGTCCGACTCGCACTAATTGGCCTTATACAATGGTAATTTTTTATTTTTTTTGCTATAGAAACAGGTACATTTTAATAGCTGTTCTAATATGATAATACAAAACATTAATTTTACGTTTTCATTACATTGTGTACAAAAATAAATTATTCTAAACGAATTCGACCTCTATCCCTCTTAAAAGATGCCTACGGCACAATCACTCAGAGAGTTTCATATATCATGGACATTCATGGAGTACGGTCAGACAATGAGTGTTCAATAGAATCAAAGAAATTCCGACGACGTCACTAAAACTGAGGGTAGGCACAAAAGGTTAACTGCAGCGGAAATTACGTCATCCACACCTTGTTTTGTTGGCTGTACCTTTTGAGTGGATGGTGGTAAGCGAAAGTGGACCAGTTTGGGTTTGGTTTTTGGGAAATTTTTGGTTTAAGGTAAAATATTGAAACAGATTGGCAAAAACATAGATATAACTAAATAATTATGTAACCTATGTTACAAGTAGTGAATAAAAAGAAGGTACCCTTAAAATCGTAGTACATAAAAAGGCCACGATAAATGAAAAAAATACATACAGCCGTACATAGAACTTCCTCCTTTTTGAAGAAGTCAGTTAAAAAGACAGGATATATTTCTTAAGCAGCGGAGTGTAAGCTCTATTTACAATGCGAGATTCTATCAGCGAAAATGTTTGTCGAAAAGTGAAATGTGTCAAAATGATTGATCACATACTATTTCGGAAGCGATTGTCAATGAGAACATTTTGGGTTTATGTGATTTTTTATGTCAAGTCCTAAAATATCCCTACTAATATTATAAACTAGCTGACCCGCGCAACTTTGTCTGCGTCACATTTTACATTAATGTTCCGCTCCTGTTTGTCTTAGCGATGATGGTATAGAGGCCTATAGCCTTTCTCGATAAATGGGCTATCTAAAACTGAAATATTTTTTTAAATCGGAGCAGTAGTTCCTTAGATTAGCGCGTTCAAGCAAACAAACTCTTCAGCTTTATAATATTTGTGTAGATGTGAATGTAAGTTTGTTTGTTACACTCGAACATCATGAAACTTTGTACACATGTACTTGGAGGTATTAGAAGTCAGGAGAAGGTTCTTATGAAAGAAAAAAAAAGTTGCAGTTGGCGGGAGCGAAGCCGCCGGATACGGCTAGTAATGAATAAAAACCACCAACTTAACATAAAAATAGTCCCTTCTCGCATAACCCTATCCCTTGAAGGTGTAAGTGATCAAAACACGCAATCAGTCGTCTCATTCAGCCGCATAATGCCGTCCATCTTTTAACACTTCTCCTTTGTACCGCGGTCTTTGTGAACGTCTATTATCAAAATGAGTGAACACATTCATTTGGAGATTAATTTCTGAATTGCTTGAGTGTGGGGATTTTTTGTTTTTGAGTGTGAAGTTTGATTCTGAGTGTGAGGTTGGGAAAGTAGAAGGAAATGGATTGCACTATCGTCACAGATAATAGAGACAAAAATATTTATTTCGGGCGAAATTAGTAGCTATAGTCAGTGGCGTAGCTAGCCTAAAAGGGGCCCTGTAGCAAACGTTTTAGGGGCGCCATTTTTAGGGGTATTGTTATTTAAAAAAAATACTACAGTGCTAGCTCAAAATTGTCTAAGTATATAGCTTGGCGGACCTGTGTTTTGGAGACCTTGTAGTCAGGGGGCCCCGTATCTTTGATATGGCGGTAGCTTCGCCACTGGCTATAGGTAGTACTCTAGGCGAGACAAATCACTCGTCGACTAGTCCAATAGGATTCTGCCGGTCGATTCTGGAAACATGTCGAAGTGAAGTGATTACGAATTGTCAATCATTCCATCTTGATTGTATGGTTTGACAGCTCATCTGTCGTTTACTTCTCCTAAGTTTTCACTTCGACATGTTTACAGAATCACAATGCTGTCAACATGTCGAAGTGAAGGCTCGGGTGAAGTGATAACAAAGCGAGCTGTCAATCCGAGTAATCTTCGGTTACCATCCCTACCTTGTTGCTATTCAAACCAATTCGCACTAAGCGTTTCCAAACGTCTTTTATAATGCGCACAGCAAAGGAGTGGAACTTTCTGCCTGCGTCTGTGTTTCCGAACGCTTACAACCCTAATCTCTTCAAAGTAAGAGTGAACAGGCTCCTTCTGGGTAAGCTCGCTCCATCGTAGACTTTGTCTCTATCATCTCTGACCAAGACGAGAGTCAACAGCAAACCCATGTATAAAAAAAAATCAAGATACAATGTACTTCGAGGTCATTTCACCTGAATTTTCACGATGAGAGGTTTACAGAATCAACCGAATGCAACCATGCACGATCCAAAGAAATCCCTTGACCCTCAACGGCCCACTTGAGGAGGAGCCTTCCATGCTGTGCTAAAAATCTAAAACCATTAGTCGGTCAGGTAGGCAGGGGTGCTAATTGATTCCCAGGTCATGCGAGCTATCACTGAGTGTCTCCATCATCAATTGTAGCCCAGTGCCTAGATTTGAACCCAATAAGGGCGGATTTCATCAATCAGAAACTGAACGCTGATCAACATATGAACCATGTTTAAGAGCTGTCAGTGTCATTATCTATACTTAATACTGAAGCAGAAGAGTTTGTTTGTTTGTTTGGTTGAACGCGCTAATCTCAGGAACTACTGGTCCGATTTGAAAAATTCTTTCAGTGTTAGATAGCCCCTTTATCGAGGAAGGCTATATCATCGCACTAAGACAAACAGGAGCGGAACATTAATGTGAAATGTGGCGCAGACGAAGTTGAGCGGGTCAGCTAGTTTATAATATTAGTAGGGATATTTTAGGGCCATGACATGATCTAAAAAACCTCATAAGCCCAAAATGTTCTCATTGACAATCGCTTCCGAAATAGTATGTGGTCAATCATTTTGACACATTTCACTTTTCGACAAACGTTTTCGCTGATAGAATCTCGCATTGTAAATAGAGCTCACACTCCGCTGCTTAAGAAATCTATCCTGACCAATAGGAGCGGAGAAGTAATGAAAAATGTTACGCAGACGACATTGCACGGGTCAGCTAGTTATATATAGAATATTACAACTCTTGAACGCAGCTTGATCGCGATCAGTTTTATTGGTGAAATCCGCTCTTAGGATTTGTAGTTCGCCGTCAGTTTGATAGATGGCGTTGCGGTTCTTTTTGTTGCGATGTAGATTTGTTTAGTTGGTTTTTATTTTACGGCATTGATACCGCTACAAGTTCCACTCCACCTGGGGCCCGAGTCTGCTATTTTTATAAATTTGTCATTCCGACACGATCCCATTGTCATGCCATTGTCATTTTGGTAAAATTCACTGGCACGTCAGTGGCCGGTCACTGGAACGTCAATGGTCTCATAATAGAATTGCGGTAGGAATGCCGTATTGCCATTATTATAAAACCGAGCTAAGTTTGAGCATATATTCATGCCAGATTTTATTTATATTTAGTTTTACAGATTATTTATTAGTGTTATAAGCAATCTGAAGTAGTGAGAAGTTCGTAAATACTAAATCTGTCATTATGTACGAGATTACCATTCATATGGCTTTCTTTCAATGGCGTGTCAGTGGTTGATCATTGGAATGTCATAATGACGCCATTATGATGCCATTATGTTAGTAGATTACCAAACTTGTCAAAATCAACCATTTTGAAATCAGTGATCGACCATTCTGACACTAATTGTAATAGACAGACTCGGGCCCCTGTTTATACGGCGAGATTTTGACAGAATAGACCGTATATGTACAGTTCGAACCAGGCAAGTTTACTTCTCTGAAGTACGTCGCAATTGATTGCGAATGATGTCAATTTGGCAAAAAACATGACAGCGCATGCGCGGCACGCAAGATGACGCCGTGTAATGGGGTCTCAGTCACTCGTAAACGTTCGATGCATATTTTGTCCCGCTTGCTCAATGCAATATGACTGTTGATGCGAAAAGAGTCACATAATTATAATGTTGTTGTTGTTTTAAATTATTTATTTTGGTTATTTCTTACTGTTTCATTTGTGTTTTTGTGGTGTATATGTTATTGTTAGTGGTTGTGTTTCTTACTTATATATAATATAATACGTATAAATCAGATAATTAATCTACGAACGTAACGCTTGATTACGTGATTGCACCTGCGCGCTCGTCACTAAAACCTAACTTCCGAGCGGCAAAGAACCGTGGTTCGAACTGAATAAAAGGTGTACTTAACATAACTGTCCAAATGTGGGTGTACTACAATAATCTAAGCCTAATCTTTCGGGGACTATCATGTCCGTAGTCCTATGCAAATCAGTTCACAAATATTGAGAAAAATCTGTCAAAAAAAACGAAATTTCTACGTACAGGTTGACCTTTCAGAATTCCTCCGTATGATTTAAAGCCCGTTCGTTTAAATGCTAAAACAATCGTTGGTATGACGTCATAAGACGGTACGGTTGTCGCCGGGTCAGGCGCGTGAACCGAGATCTCTTGATGGATCGCACCCAATGGTTATTAATGGTTTTCTATATCAACCTGGCGTACAGGGTGATTCAAAAGTATTTTTGGTTTTAGAATTAGTATCAATGCATATTTTCGTCCAGTAGAGCTGGACGTGATTGTTTAATGTGGTAATATTGATTCGACACGGTTGTTGAGCCATAAGGAATTGCTGTAAATTAGCCCGGATTTTTTGACTGGGCTCCCTAGACTCAGCTCCACCATTTTGATCTAGAAACGTTTTCCGTAGCGGTCGGCGAGATGTGGGTGTGTTACGTGAGACCTCTATTATCCGTGAAATTGAGATCTCCATAAGATTGTGATAAATCTTTATTAGATTACTAGCTCTCTCCCCCGCGGCTTCGCTCCCGTCAACTGCATTTTTTTTGCTTTTAAACCTTCCCTGTATCCTGGCGACCTAAACAAAAAAAGAATTACCGAAATCGGCCCAGCCGTTCTCGAGTTTTAACGAGACTAACGAACAGCAATTCATTTTTGTATATAAGAAGATAATTTTTCGATATATTATGAAAAAATTGTTTTCTATATAATAACTAACTTTTGCCCGCGGCTTCGCCAGCTTGACATATTAAATACTAAAACCTTTCTCGAGAACCACTCTATCGGTGCAATAGTTTTTGAGTTTATCGCAAACAAACAGACGCGGCGGAGGACTTATTTTTATTATATGTAGTGATATCCCATCTAAATTCAATAGTTTCTAATACATCCGTGTCTTATTTAGAAAAAATTGTATACAATTTCACGCGATATTTTACAATCTTGCGGCGTTTGCAATTTTCCGGTGACAGATATAAGGGGGAAAGTTCAATTTACTCAATTGCAAGTTAACTATCTTTGGGGACATGCAGACATGATACCTACCTAGTCTACTTAAAATTAATATGTGTTCATTGTTAATATGTTATACAAATACGTAAAATGGTTATAAGAAAATAAAAAATCAGTCCCTTGATGACAAAAAAAAATACTTCTTTCCTTCACGCTGCACGTTTTATGAACCTATGTGGTTATTTTTTTGCTAATCACAGTTAAAAAATCCTATGAAATTAAAAATATTCAATCAAGCAGTTAAGATACTGCATTTTTTTTTATTTGCTGTCGTAAAAAAAATAGGTAAACAACAAACCCGTGAACACCCTGTACATCACCCTCGGTCCCCAAATGATGTATAATGAAATATCGGCGACTAGTTCCCTAGTAACGTGTAGTATAGATGAACGGACAACTTGTATTTATGTATGTATGTATGTCTGTGCGTACCATCTCATAAATCTGATGCTGTTTTGTTGTGATCGCGTTCTTGGTAAAATATTTTATGAGTACTACTTATGTATGTTGCTAGGGCATAATGTCTTTTAAATATGAAGGAACTGAATATTAGATGGCATGCAAAATTTTACCCGGTCAGGGGTTTTAAAACCTAGGCGTAGAATCTCAAGGAGCTCGTTGCTAAATAATAACGGACGCACAGGACGATCTTCAAGGTTAAGCAACCCTTGCCGAGGTCAATCCGTGGATGGGTGACCATGCATTATAAACCGAGAGTTCTCCATGACGCACGCTAAGCCTGGTCCCGTCTGCCATTTGTAGACCTTTGGCAGTCGTTATGGATTGTCAGAAAATCTGACTCCAGTCTTGCCACGAAGTACCGTTTGTTACCCAGTTTAGGTATTAGTTGTAAATACTGCCGCTACATGTAAATACTGGTATTCACCTGAATCCGGTTTGACAGGAAGCTGAACTCAATAAATATATAAATTAAGAAAGGCTATGCAAATATGATCATTGTCTGTCCGTCTGTCACAGCCAGTTTTCACTGGATCTACTGGACCAATTTAGTAGAAATATGGTACACATTTGGACTTCTCTGACCCAAACACGGTCACGTTACGTAAATCAATATTATTTTTAGTGCCTATGAGAGTCACTTTTGAGGATCATACTAGAAAACTTTAAAAAAAGGTTTTTCAAACTGTATCATGAGATTTATCAAATGAAAGGGTAAATTATAAAGTTTTAAAGTAATTCAAGAAATTAGACCAAAAATTATCATCCCCCTTATCTCCGATACTACAGAGCCAATTTTTTTAAATGCTAAAACCTAAGATTACAGGAAAGCCTATAAGAAGTCTGTAGAGTTAAAATAACATGTTAAAAATGAAATCGCACTTGACCACTTTTTTTGTTCAAAGTTTCGGCGCACGTTCTAACATGCATATCATGGGTAGAGGACACTTCAACAAATAAAAAATCTAAGCAAAATGGTGCCTTAAAGTGTCAAATTGCCGAGATATTTGAAAGTAAAGGTATCAATGTTTTTGTTAAGCCACGATTGTTCTTCCCTTACTACTTGTTGTTTTGTGCGTGTTTTCTGGCGAAGTAGACGATTTTTCCTCATATTTTTTTATTTTCTTGACCATTGTCGCTTATAGAAAAGTACTTTATCTAGATTGACAGAGTCCACACATTGTTTTATATGAGACTGCTTTCTTTAGGTTACACGACATTCCGTTAAACTACAAACTTAGATTATAATACTATGCTTGTGAGTTCAAGACAAGGTTCAAGCGAATAGCACGAGTTCAGAGTCGCGAACTATCGCGCGACAACCTGACGCCAAAGACTGTTAGAGCCATTGGACTTGTATACTGAGAACATGCTTTGGCATTGATATGGTAATCGATCCCCCTAAACCTCTTATTACTATAATATCCTTGCACATCTTAATATATATAAATCACGTGTCACGTTGTTTGTCCGCGATGGACTCCTAAACTACTTAACCGATTTTAATCAAATTTGCACACCGTGTGCAGTTTGATCCAACTTGAAAGAGAGTAGCATACATCTCAATTTTTTGTTGCAAATTTGCAATATTATTTAGGAGCGGAAAAAGTGATGCAA
Organism: Ceramica pisi; assembly: GCA_963859965.1. Taxonomy (NCBI): domain Eukaryota; kingdom Metazoa; phylum Arthropoda; class Insecta; order Lepidoptera; family Noctuidae; genus Ceramica; species Ceramica pisi. The sequence goes on from OY982555.1 coordinate 6,616,864, forward strand.
ACGAAGTTGCGCACCTAGTGTATGTATAATTTCAACGCGATGTAACAAAACTTTGTAACAATTTATTATTTTTAAAAGAGTGTCCGTGGAGTTTCTTGCACGTTCTTCTCCATAGAGATCTACGCTTTGGAACGTGCAAATAGCGTCATCTTTTTGGACAGACCGACATTGATAATTCAAAAGTGCCTGTAAAATGGTTTAAATGAAATAAATGCTTGAGATTTTTTTTATTTTTAATGTGTTTTTTTTTTAGACGGATTTGCTCTTGACTTTAGTCTAGGTCAGGGATGACAGAGACAAAGTCTACGATGGAGCGAGTTTACCCAGAAGTAGCCTGTTTACTGTAACTTTAAAAAGATTAGGGTTGTAAGTGTTCAGAAACACATACGCAGGCAGAGAGTTCCTCTGCTTTGCTGTGCGCATGTTTTTAACACGCTTGGAAACACTCATTGCAAATTGGTGGAATAGCAACAAGGTAATGATGATAATTTAGTGTTTGTTAAGAACCTGTAGAATAGGCTTGTCTGAAAAAATCTAATAAGTCCGTCAATTAGATTAACAAAAAATATTTGACGTTTATTATTCTTTTGTTACGTAAACCAAAATTGACGAAAAGACGACACTTTTAAAATTCTCAATACGTCACGCCGCCGCCGTGGTATAATTTTGGTACGTTCTGACGTCTAAAGTTAAGAATTAGTGAAATCGTTCCAGCTGTTGACGCGTGATGCCGTGATCAATTGAAATGGGGATTCATTTTTATATCTCCTATTAATACTAAATTTCATCTGAATCGGTCCAGTGGATTCGGAAAAAATTGGCTGAGACAAACGGACAAACAGAAAGACAATTAGTGATTCTTTCTATAAGGTACCGTTTTTCCATACGGACGTTCAGAACCCCAAAAATACCGAAACAATCTCACGCCTGCTAAATACCCATTTTTTAATCGCTCAAAATTGAAACAAACAGAATACCGTTAACAGCTTAACGAGACAATTAAACATTTGTTACCGTAGAACAATTATTTTACATTAATCGTTCTTGATGAACTGGCCCAAGTGTTCAATTCGTAATTGTACCAGGTTCGATATCCGGATCGGGGAATTAATAATCGTTCACGCCAGTTTTTTAGTAGTTTTTGATTTGGTAGACGGAATTTTTAGAAGAAAAAAAAAACGTTGTGTTGCGTGTCAATTGAATGAGCGTTGCAAGTTAATTTGATTTGATTTTGTAGATAGGTTGAAATGTATTCTTGTTTTTTGAATGCATTATTTTGCAGCTTTGCTATATGATTTTACTTTTGAATGGATGCTTAGGTATCTCCCGTATCTCTACTTATTTCAAATTCGACTGACAACAACGCACGTCGAAATTATTGGTCATAGAAAGCTAAAATTTGGCATGTATATGCCAAATGATATTTATTTTGTAAGTGGTTGTAAATAACACTTTTATACGTCAATCTTTTTTGGTAATTTTAAACTAGATGAGACCGGTGTTTCCTAGCTGACTGCTCTGAGAAGAAACACCGAAACAAACTCAGAGGTCAAAGTCTGATTTATGAAGTCCATCCAATAGTACTGGTCAAATCATATGAGAACCATGTAGGTTAATGTTTGAAGGGTATTTTGAGGAAAGAACCACACAGATTTCAGTGGACTTGTCCAGACAGTGAAAGCATTTGGAGCTCATCGTATAGGTTTCTTGGGAAGTGTAGAGAAACACAGAGATTTCAAGGTCCATGATTTCCCGAAATTCTGAAGGAAACTGGATAATGCGTTTTCGCTTACCTACTTTACGCTTTTAGTCCGTCAGTAATAAAACCAAAACATTTGGTTATTTTATTGGTCTAAAACTTAATTTATATTTATTTTAAAAAAAAAAACTTAATATATGTTTATCCTATATTTTTATAATCACCTAACTGCAGTTTCATGGCAAAAATTGCATGTAGAGCGTTTTCAAGAATTAATAACGTACTAAAACAATATTTAAACTTTATTGAAAATCTTTTAAAACTAAATCTCAGATAATTTATAAAATAACCTACCTTAGAATAGAATATAAAACATTCGACACAGACACAACAGCAAAAACACATTATGAAAAAAAGAAAAAAAAGAAAAAATAAGAGAAACAAAAACATAAAATGATTGCTTAGAAATCGGATATACGGATGCATATTTGCCTAAAGTTAAGACGTTGGCTATCATGGAAAGCACTTTTTAACCGACTTCCCAAAGAGGAGCAGGTTTTCATTTCGGTTGTATTTTTTTTGTTTGTTACCTCATCACTCCGTCATTTATGAACCGATTTGAAAGATTCTTGTTTTACCTGAAAGGTGAAGTAATCCTCGATTGGTTCCATTTAAATTTTATCAAACTCGGTTTGGAAGTTCGAATCGGTTTGGAAGTTTACTTGGATGATGGTTTTTGTTATCCAAGTAAACGAAATTGCGTATTTTGCTTTCATGCGATTTTGTAGTGTTGTTGTTAGTTGTGAAAAATAAAAAAAAACATACAAAAAGATACAACTGACTTCCAAATAAAAAAAACACTACAAAGTTAAAAAACCCTAATTTCGTAAGTCGGTGTTTTTGTTAGTTTCTTCATACTTATTTTGTTTTTGTTTTTTATTTATTGAAAAAATACCGCAGTTCCGTGATCAACGTAATAAAACCGATTAGACACAAACAGAAAAAAAATATGAAAACTTCGCTCAAGTTACAGGCAATGACGTAAAGTGGTGCATGCTGCCCACTATGCATGGTACGCTCTGCTGCAACGCAATGCATTCTACAACGCTATGCATGCTACGCAATGCATGCTTCACCATGCATGGTATGTTGTAGAAATACTCGACTATTAAAATCAGCAAACCTGTAAACCTCCCACTCTGTAACAAACTAAGAATAAACCTCCGATTAATTCTCTGTTAATTAGTGTACGAAATGTTAGTGTTAACCGTCGTTTAAGTTAACGAGTGATTAACGGTTTAGTGCCGCTAATCAACGTTTAGTGTCTTTGTATTTGCGTGACTGTATCACGGTTAGCCCTTTTGTACTGGCGGGGAGACAAGTGTTATGATGATTGGTTAATTAATTGATTTAATTTATTTAGACAATTTTTATTTTTAAATTTTTGTTGATTATGGTGTTTATTTATAGGAGCTCGTAGCTAACGGCCGCACAGGTCGATCTTCAAGGTTAAGCAACGCTTGCCGAGGTTGGGCTGTGGATGGGTGACCTTCTTAACATACCGTGTTCCGCCGTGCCTCGGAATGCACGTTAAGATGTTGGTTACGGCAGTCATTTAGAGATCATTACGGATAGTCAGAAGCCAGAAAATCTGACACCAGTCTTGCCAAGGAGTAGCGTGTTAGGCAGATGAGTACCTATATATTTCGCAAACGGTAGCGTTCATTTTATTTTATAATTGATTCTTTGCGACTATAGGGCGCCGCGACACCTAGCTATTATGTCACAGTACACACACTAGGATTAATTCCCATCACAAACCACTGTTGTTCTCACCCACCCCTCCAATCAGCGTTGTCCTCACAAAAACGCCCGATACCATTTATCTGTGAAATCGGCCGATATATCAACAATTAGTGGCCCATTGTGGCCGGTATTGTTGTTCCCAATCGATCCGTCACGCCATCTTGAGGACTCGTTAGGTGATGAACGGGTGAGAAAATGTGTGAGGTGGTGTGTGAATGAGTTTGATAATAAACTCACGCCTGTGTCGTAAGAAGGGTGTAGCAGAGATGTAAGTAGAAGGACCTATGAAATAAGAGGCAGGTTTATTTGTATCAATTGGGTACAAAACCCGATTGTGGGCTGTTACTGAGTTTTTTTTTGTGATGGGTTTGCTCTGGTCAGAGATGACAGAGACAAAGTCTACGATGGAGCGAGCTTACCCAGAAGGAGTCTGTTCACTCTAACTTTGAAGAGATTAGGGTTGTAAGCGTTCGGAATCTTGACGAATAAAACCGATAATACTTTCAATTCACCATTACTAATTTTCTCTTCACAATTAACTTCTACGGTGAAATAAATGCTAAAACTGTATTCCTTTTCTTTCATATCGCTCCTCACACAATCCATCCATCTTTTCTTTGGCCTTCCTCTCCTTCTCCATCTATCCACATTTATGTTCATTACTCTTTTAGTTAAATGCGTTTCCTCCTTCCTCTTTACATGACCATACCAAGACAAGTGATTCCCTTTTAACTTTTCCGTCACTGACGCCACTTCTACTTCTAATGTAGTTTTTTGTGACTAAACGCACATTAAATATTGTAAAATACCAGTGTGTTTTGCCCACCATGACTTACGGACAAGCTCGTGGCTAAATAATAACAGCTGCACGGGTTGATCTTCAAGGTTAAGAAACGCAAGCCACGGTCTATCTGTAGATGGGTGACCGTCTTTCCATAGCGAGATAACTGCGTGCCTCGGTAGGTACGTTAAGCCGTTGGTCCCGGCTGTCGTTAGATCATCTTTGACTGTCGTTAAGGTAGTTAGAAACAGAAAATCTGACACCAGTCTTGCCAGGGTGTCGAGGTATCCAGTCAGTGGGTTGTGAAGGTCAGATCGGCAGCTGCTCCTTGTGACACCTATACTGGTATGCTCAGTTCCGTCTATACTGGTATGCTCAGTTCCGTGAGACTGAAAACCGAACAACATAGTTGTTCAAAGGCTGGGCTTCAAAAAAGGGCATCAGGAATTCTTTTCAAACAATGAATTCGTTTAGTCAAAGCTATTAACAACTAAAGTTACATACCTATTGTTTATCGGTCATGGTATTCGGCGGTACGTATCTATGGCGAGGTATGCTCTGTGTCAAACAAAACCGCGGTATTGCTGTGAAGTTTGGTTAGGTCTGATGTAGCTTCTTTTACACCGAAGCGAACAAGATGCTGTTGGTATGGTAGGCGCCAGATAAACTTGTAATAAAGTACATTGACTTTTTCCTAATATAATCCCTTCGTAGATAGGTACTCGAACAATAAATTAGGAATCGTTTTTTTTTTACTATTGATAGACATACGTTTGACCGCTATCTCACCTGATGTTAAGCGATGATGCGGTTTATGGTGGAGCACGCTTGCCTAGAAGTAACCTTTTTTTTTTTTTTTTCATTCCTATAGCTGTCGATTCAGGTCAGCTAAGTCTTCATTTCTGTTTTTGATATAAGACCCTTATTATTGTTCGTATTTGTCTTGTTTTATCAATATTCCTGCTAACAATTTTGATTTTGATTATGTTTGTTTTTTTTTCTGACATTGAATTTATAATTTTATAAATGTTAAATTTATCGCCGTATGGGTATTGCCTGAAATAAATTAATTTTATTTTATTTAATTTGTGGGCGCTACAGATAACGAATTTCAATAATGGCGGGTTTCATCAATCTGAAACTGAACACAATCTACATATGAATTAAGTTTACAAACTGTACCTAAGTGTCATTATTTCTATGCAATTTTGAAAACAGTTCACATATTTCCAAGAACAAAATTAATTCCGAGATCGTTTGAAATACCATGAGGAGTTAAGATAAGAAAATCATATTAATTTATTTGTTTAAACAAACAAGTTTGTGTTTTTTGCGGGTAGGTGTTAAAAAAGTACAGACGTTTGGATTTTATTCGGAATTTTAATTTAATGTAAATAGTGAAAATATTGATTAAGTTTACAGCAGTACTTAGTCTACAACTGCTGAAATATAAGTACTCACGTTTGTGGCACATTTATGTAACATAAACACATTATAAACACCACCTGCCAGCTGATCACTTAACTGTCACTATCATCAGTCAGCACTATACACAATGTCTCAATTTGCTGAAGTTCTTGCTGCTCAGAAGTCACTGGAGGAGAACTTTTTGAAGAAGATGAGCGAGCTGGAGGCGCAAATCCAAGGGGCCGGGCCAGTGAAAACAAATACAGTTGCCAAGATAGCAGATGAATTTCGCACTTTTCGGGAGCTAATTTTTTCCATGCTTGGTCTGCTCCGTAACCAAATCACCGAATGTGCTAAACAAATTGATGGCTTAGAGACAAGGAACCGTCGAAAAGCTTTGGTATTCCAAGGAGTTGCTGAAGCGGAGAATGAAGATAGCATGGCGGTGATCCTGGATGTGTTGAGTTCTAAGCTTAACCTGAAAAACCTGACATCATCCTCTATTAAAGCCTGCCATCGGCTTGGGGCTCCCAGCAACGACCATCATAGGCCAATTCTTGTCAGGTTCGTCAGTGTGGAGACCAAAGCCACGGTTTGGAAGGCTAAGACGGGACTTAAAGGCTCCAAATTATCTGTGAAGGAGTTTCTGACTAGGGCCAGGCAGACTGTGTTCGGGAAGGCGCGCGAGCATTTTGGTATGCGGTCGTGTTGGAGTCAAGACGGCGTCATATATATCAAGTCCTCTGACGGAAAGCGGCACAAGGTAACTTCCACTGACGAGCTGCAGCCCTTGATTGCCAAATATCCCAAGGAACCAGCTGCAAGCGGAAGAGTTACGGACGCTGCGGGGACCCTGAAAGACACACGTAAATAAGTAAAGTACTTACTGGTTATTTAATGTACCTACTAATCATGTGTTTAATCTAGCTTGTCATTTTACTTACTGTTGTGTTTTCCCCGTCACGCAATAATTTTATTCTTCTTTTGTTTTGTTATTGAGTTGTTTTGTCAATTAATTTATTATAATATATCAAGTAGTACATTAGAAGAATCATTAAAATCATTAGGAGTAAACCAGAGTAAACATTCAACAAGTGTCAAAACTGAAACTGACATAACAAACAAATACGATCATGACAGATGACATTTGGTTTACGTTCAGAAACTCCAATCGGCCAATTACTTGGAGTCAGCATTGTTTTTTTTTACAACTGTTTCTTTGTTTTTATTTTTTTTCTCTTTCACTTCTACTCCGTAGTTGGATGTCCTACTGTATGTATTTATTTTTTCCTTTTATGTGTGGGGTTTTTGTTCAACACTTGTATTTGTTTTTTGTAATATTTCTTTTACTTATTGTGTCTATGTGTATGTATGTGCTGAGAACAATAATGTTGTTTGAGTTAGCTGGTAGGTGGTGCAGAGTAGCACGAATTGTCCTTGGTAGTATTTATTTTTATTTATATATTTAATTTAAAATATATTTATTTCTTCTCTTTATGTCAGACGATGAGTCTTATATTTCCGCTAATGAATCTGCTGCCTCTTCAAGCGACCCAAGCTTTTGCTCTCTCGATGAAAACCTTGGTGACTTTCTGTTACGGAACTTTAACGATGAGTCTAGTCGGTTGCTGAACGTGTGTCACATTAACGCTCAAAGTATCGCCAGTCACTATAGCGAGCTGTACGATGCGTTTAACAACAGTAACGTTCACGCTCTCCTGATCTCCGAAACTTGGCTCAAACCTCATCTTTTGTCCACCACATACCCTCTTGCTGGTTTCGTTCTTATAAGGAATGATCGTATCGGCAAGGGTGGGGGTGGTGTGGCCATATATCTTCGTAGTAATTTTCATTACAAAATACTTGCTTCTTCTTCTTCAAATTATTCTGCATCTGCTGAGTATATTTTCCTTGAAGTTAGCGTCAAAGGAGCCAAAACCGTTATCGGTGTTGTCTACTGTCCTCCCTCTATCGATTATTTCACTGAATTCGAATCAGTACTTGAATCTCTGGGTTCTGAGTATGCACATCACATAATTATGGGTGACTTTAACACAAACCTCCTTACCCAAAATTCCCCTCGGTCCCGTAAGCTTCTCCAGCTGGTCGAGTCAGCTAGTCTGCATGTGCTACCGCTCCAACCTACTCACCACAACGCTGCAGGCGATGACACCTGGCTCGACCTTATCCTCACCTCGAATCCTTCCCTCGTCTCCTCCCATGGTCAACATGACGCTCCTGGCTTCTCTCATCACGACATGATTTTTCTTTCCTATATCCTTAAACCGCCTAAACCTCAACCCAAGGTCCTGTACAGGCGTTGTTTTGCGAGGATGGACGTCGAGAAACTTAAGGAAGATGCATCTTTAATTGACTGGCAGCTTATGACCGAGGCTACCTCGATTGATGATAAGGTTGCTATTTTCAATGATGCTGTGATCAGTCTTTATGATAACCATGCTCCTATAAAAAAAGTAAAGCTGAAACGTCTTCCAGCACCATGGATGTCAAGAGGAATACGGATGGCTATGCGACGTAGGGACCGTGCGTTCCGTAAGCATAAGAGAGATCGTACTGATGAGAACTGGACACTATATAAAAGTTCAAGGAATAGGTGCAACCAGATGATACGCAACGCTAAACGCCGCCATATTCTCGAAAATATTTCTTCTTCTTCTTCTGCCGATATTTGGAAATTCCTTGGAACTCTTGGTATCGGCAAACCGCGACATTTAGACCTTCCAATTTCCGTTGACCTAGATGATCTAAACTCTCATTTCTCCACTGTACCCACGATGGATCATCAAGCCAAACTATTTACTCTGTCTCTTATCTCTAGTCTAACGCGTCCTACTATTAATTCTTTTCGTTTCGTTCCAGTTGATGCGGGAGAGATCAGAAAAATCATTCTATCCATAAAGTCAAAAGCGGTAGGCTGTGATAATGTCACTCGTGGCATGATCATTACTATAATAGATCACCTCTTACCTGCCGTCACCCATATTGTTAATTATTCCCTATTCTCCGGAGTATTCCCGTCCCTGTGCATATTGCACCTACCACTATTTGTCTCTACATCACCCAAAGGTTGACTGGTAGAGAATGCCTATGGCATTAAGTCCGCCTCTGTACATTTGTGCTTAAAGTGTTAAATAAATAAATAAATAAATAAATAAACATTGCATACATACAAGAGCATGCAAGATATTACACAGTTTAGGTCCAGTCATGTTTAGCCGTAAGTAAGTATCAGCGAGATCAAATATACACGCGTCGGTGTAACAGTCGCCCAACTATCATTGCGACATAGTTTACCAGCACCACAGACATACAGCCTCAATTATAACGTGTGTATAGAAATATAAAATTAATAACGCACATTGTTCGACTTTTAATTGTTCGCATTCCACCGCCATTGTGGGGACGATATGGCTGGACGTAGCCATTGGTGTTATATCATCGGGCTTGTGTTTGATAGAGGGGTAAGCAGTCGTGTTTAGTACAGCGTCGTCGTGTTAAGTGTCTCCTGGCTAAATAATAACAGCCGGATGGGTCGATCTTTAAGGTTAAGCAACTTTTGCCGAGGTCAGTCTATAGATGGGTGACCATCTTACCATACCAAGACTCCTTCGTGTGTTGGCAAGCACGTTAAGTCATTGGTCCCCGATCTCATTTGTAGATCGTTGACAGTCGAAAAGTAGTCAAAAGGCCAGGAAATATGACTCCTCCAGTCTTGCCAAGAAGTGTAGTATTCAATTGAATCTGGTTTGACTGTTAGCCGACACAATATAATTATATAATTCAGAAAAGGCTCAGTAGCTATGTTACGTTACCCACCCAGGAACCGACCTCTTCAAGCTTTGCCGACCTTCAAGATCAACCCTCTGCAACTGTTAATATTTTGACACGAGTACCTACTCTCATCAGTTACTGGTAAAATTGAAGAAATCAGTATAATCTAGGAATTCTTTGACATCAACCTAACGAAAGAGCGGATTTTGCCATTGAAACTGATCGCGATTATTCGCGATAAAGCTGCGTTCAAGAGTTGTCAGAGTCCATATTCCATAGAAATTAATCACACTATAGCACATCAACGTGGTTCATATTAATATGTTGATCGCGTTTCAGATTGATGAAATCCGCCCTAAATTGGTTAGGACTCTGGTAGAGAATAGGCTGGATTACATCATCCACAAATTGCAAAACTATTTAGTACGTCAGTTAGAGTATTGAAAAAAAATGGACACGTATATTTTGTTTTTGTAAATCAATAAATATTGACAAAGATATAACGCATCAAAACTCGGGAGTGGGGGCTCGTGACGTCACGACTCGGCTAATACTCGGCTTTCGTCCTAAACTCCGGCACAACATGTTTTATTTAGAGGCGGCTATGAGCCCCGTCTGTCAGTTGACATGAACGTTTGACGGGTAACGACTTTTATAGCTCACGAGTTTCGGTGTGTCACGACTTTTGCCATCCTGACTCAGTCCCTGACTCATCAACACATAGTCGGCCTAACCCAAAGCTTAGAACTAATCTGAATACCAGTATTTTAACTGCTCTGCTACCTCTACACAGAGGTTCTCTTTATGATGTAGTGTAGACGAACTTTGCAATAAGTATTCTTGGAGAAAAATGTCGATGGCATCGACTTCTTTAGGGGCTCCGCAATCTGAAGAGAAGGAGATGCCATCGATTTTTTTTTTTTGAAATAACCTGAATATTTGTGATATATGAAGAATTCTTTCAGGTAGCATTATCGTTCGGGAGGAGCCATTTGATGATATACCATCCTTAAAAAAGGGGCCGCAATTATACACGTTGTCTCGCCCCCTGTACAAGCTCCTTGGTTAAGCTAGGTAATAAAATTGGTTGACGAAATATGGGTGCAAATAGCCACACCTAGGTATAACTGCAATTCGGTAATACCTACCAATCTAAAAGGCCAAATGTGATGAGGTTGTAATATGTGTCGTATCGTATCCGTATCGTATCATCTAAATCACTCAAACGCATCACCCGCTCTCAGTTTTGGCGTTAAAATGATTTAGCCGGAGACTCCTCTTATATTTATGAATGTCCTTCCCAAAATACACCACTTCACTAGCCAACATCACTAGAACTCCCAACACCTTATATTACAAAAAATATAGAGCTCAAATTAATATGGTGGTCTCACTCGTCACCCAACATAACTTACACTACAACCCGTATATTTTTTTGCCAGATGAGGTATCAACTTAAAATGGAAATTTATTTTTCTTATTTTCCACCGTTAAATCGTTTAACAGGGGTTATAACAGTCACAGATTATATTTCGGGGTTGTTTAGTCCATTTTAAAGGTAATTAAGTGGCTGAAATGAGAAGGTAAGCATCGGTAATAGTCAATTAAGAAACATAGTGAGTATAGTTAATACCGAATGGGTAACGTTGTTTAGCGATTTTGCCGCCATTTTGGTCAGTTAATGGATGTGTAACACGTACATTCATAAACTATTACGAATATGGTTGAATACAGTGTTGTTGTTGTTGGATGATTGACCGAAAAAACGACTTTTGAGGGGTGGATTCCCAAGTTCGAAGCTTGTGTGCATCACGTTGCATAACCGAGATGAAACCAAGGACCCTACACTACAAGCCAATGAAGCTCGACGAGTCCCCGAGAAACGATTCAACTATCTTGGATCCCCCAACGAAATTAAAGCTTGTAGTAATAGTAATAGCAAGACTCTTACGAAATCTATGGTAAGATAAGATGTAATTTATTTGTAGCTCTGACACCAAAGTTTCTTATTACCAAACCCCATGAGTCCCATGACACCGATGTAGGTAAAACATTTAAAAATAAAACAACAAAATGTAACAAACTTCTAACATATCCAAGGGAAGTTCAAACTTTGGTAATTTGATTCGCTGACATCAAAGACTCTATCTTTTCTATTCTCGGCGGCCATCTTACCGCCATGTGTCAAAATGTGGCGCGAAAATATTGTAATTAGAACGCTATTCTCGGATTGTCTGTGGTAGTAAAAAGTTTCATCAAAGTAGTCTATGAAACAAAAATGGAAAGATATGAGGACGCTAATTACCTTACTACCGACTTAATTTGAACTATTTAGTAAAGGGTGCTGTTAAAAATACTCTGTGCGGTGGATGCGGTGAAATAATACCTACATCGAGTTGTGGATTCAAATCCCGGCTAATTTTTAGGTCCCACCGAGACTTTTTCAATTCTTACGTAGTTATTTTCTAATTTATTTTGGACTTCAACGTCATCGATGCAGGAAAATATAATAAGTATGAGTAGATTCTGTAAACATGTCGAAGTGAAAGCTTGGGTGAAGAGATCACGAAGTGAGGCTATATGAAGTTTTTAGGAGCTTTACAAAAAAAAATAGAATACGTGTGACCAGAAGCGTATGCTCTAGCTAGTGTACTGCCGGACTACACCGATGGTAGAATCATTGGACAATGGTTACCGTTACAATGGTTCGACTTATTACTTCTTAAAATGCTGAATTAACAGAAACGCTTAGGACTGTCAGGAAGGCCCACCCTACTCGTAAACTGCAATCGTGACATGGATTGATAGCTCACTTCGTGATCACTTCACCCAAGCCTTCACTTCGACATGTTTACTGCCGGTCGATTCTGTCGACATCTCACCGTGATCACTTAGGTGGGTGAACGACAAGTTAGCTGTCATTCCATCTTGTTTGTATGATTTGACAGCTCACTTGTCGTTCACTTCGCCTGTGAGGATCCATGGTCAGAACCAGGCGTGGGTCGACCGCGTCTCGTGTTCCACGCGTGCCTCAAAGATGAGAATATGCCAGCATAATAGACGGGCCGCTATGGCCAATGTCTGCCAGGGTAGCGGAATCAGTCCCCGGATCGGTCAGTGCTATTGGGTTTCCAATTTTTTCACCTTTCAGTACCTAGCAGTCCAGAGTATAGTTTTGTACCCAGTTTTAATGGAATATGAGAGTCCCCATAATACATGATTACTCTCAGCCCATCCATGACGGGAATACAAGCGTAACATTTCAAATCCATCGCGCCTGGATTCCTCAAAGAAGTTCTTATAGGTACTGTGCTGTAGGCAGTGTTTTAAGTTCTTGATATTAAGCTATAGATGCTGTATAGATAGACCTTCATGCTTTCATCTATACCAGCGTTTTCCAAACTGTGGGTCGAGATCGAGAGACTAAAAACCCTTCCGTGTTCTTCCTAATGCCATTTGCGTTCCAGCTGTGCGGTGAGTTTTTCAAAGAAATTCTGTAATCTTATATTTAAAAATGAATTGCTGTTCGTTAATCTCGCTAAAACTCGAGAACGGCTGGGCCAATTTCGGTAATACTTTTATTGTTTAGTTTGCCTGAATACAGGAAAGGCTGAAAAGCAAAAAAAAAATTGCAGCTGACGGGAGCGAAGCCGCGGGTGACAGCTAATCCTAGATAAATATCGCATTAACACTAAGAACTCCCAGTGTCAAATTATTATACTAATGAGCGGTCAACTGTACCAGAGAGCTCGACTACTTTTTCCTCTTGCGATGTTTATAATGGTGAGATGTTGTAATGGAGAAAAGTTTATGCTACAATCCCCATGAAGTTATCTGCATATCTAGAAATTAATTAATATATGGTAACTTCGAAGCTAGAGAAGGCAACACACAAGAATGGGACTTTTGCCCCGTAGTAGTTTGAACGTGTTACAAAAATATTTTTATAGTTATGTACTTTATTTGTTTTTTTTTTTTAATTTAATGGCCTGAATTGGACAGCGATAAGCCGATAAACATTCCAATTATCTTAAAATTCTTCAAACTCAAACTCAAACTCAAACTCAAACATTTATTTCAATTAAACCATTTACAGGCACTTTTGAATTGTCAAGGTCGGTCGGTCCAAAAAGATGAAGCTATTTGCACGTTCCAAAGCGTAGATCTCTATGGAGAAGAACGTGCAAGAAACTCCACGGACACTCTTTTAAAAATAATAAATTGTTACAAAGTTTTCTTGACATCGTGTTGAAATTATACATACATGTGAGAACGATGTGACGAGCATGATAAAAACATCCGAACTAAAAAAGGAACAATTCAAAGAAATAATTAAAATAAATTAAAATAAACCATGGCAGCTGAGAAATGACCAGTCCCAACCGACGGCGCCATGACATGCGCCAGGCCCATTCGTCTCAACCATTTTGAATGGAGCCACATAATTTAACGCATACGCCACCATCAGCTAGGCTTTTGAGTGAGCATGACACTCCCAACCGCCAGGGTACTTGAGTCTATACAATGCAAACACACATTTATTTAAAAATGTTGGTACTATTGATTTATCAAATAAAGAACAATAAATCAGTGTGTGAGTTAAATTAAATATAAAAGTCATTAAAGACATCTATAGATATACTAAATATATTAATACAAACATTATCAATAAGTTTGACTTTGTTTACTACACCTTAGACTGTCCTATGGAGCAGGACCAGCATGTTTCCAAGCATTCTTATCTTGAATATAATCATCTAATTTGTAATATGCTTGTTTACATAGTGTGCTTTTAACATAATTTTTAAATTTTCTTTCATTTAATTCTAATATGTCACAAGGTATTTTGTTGTAACATTTAATACAGTACCCCATGAAAGATGTTCGTACTTTGGCTAATCTATAAAATGGCTGATCTAGTTTATTTCTATTTCTAGTATTAAAATTATGTCTATCACTAATTTTGCTAAAGAGATGTCGATTTTTCCGTACATACATAATATTTTCATAAATGAATTGACATGGGACTGTCATAATATTAATCTTTTTAAAGACTTCCCTAAGAGAATCGCGTCGACGTAGATTATAAATGGCTCTGACAGCACTCTTTTGTAAAATAAATATGGATTCAATGTCAGCAGCCCGACCCCATAGCAAAATACCATACGACATAATGCTGTGAAAGTAACTAAAATAGACCAAACGCGCAGTTTCTACATCTGTTAACTGTCTTATCTTTCTAACAGCATAAGCGGCTGAGCTTAGCCGCGCCGCAAGAGATGTTATGTGAGGTCCCCATTGCAATTTCTCGTCTAAAGTGATTCCCAGGAAAACCGTCTGATCAATAAATTCCAGTTTTTGTCCATTCAATACGATGTCACATTCGTTACTTTTAACATTTGGTAAAGTAAATTTAATACATTTGGTTTTTTTTTCATTCAATACTAAGTTGTTTGCCGTAAACCAATCTTGAACTTGATGAATAGAGTTATTGACATCATCAAGATTTTGTGACCGTCGTTCTATCTTAAATATCAATGATGTGTCATCAGCAAATAACACCATCTTTGGCTCATTTTGAAGCAATTGGGGCAAATCGTTTATGTACACTAAAAAGAGGAATGGACCCAATATTGAACCTTGCGGAACGCCCATTGTCATTTCAGACCCCAGTGAGTTCACGCCGTTTACCTGTACTTTAACCTGTCTGTCTTTCAAGTACGATCTAATCAGATCAAGAGATGTATTCCTAATCCCATAATGCTCCAGTTTCAACAAGAGTGTTTCATGGTTAACGCAATCGAACGCCTTCGAGAGATCGCAAAAAATTCCAATGGCGTCTTGCGAATCTTCCCAGGCATTAAAGATGTTCTTTATTAGAGTGACACCGGCGTCAGTTGTACAACGCCCTTTGGTGAAACCGTACTGATGTTCATGAAAGATGGAATTTTCATTAAAATGTAGTAACATCTGGTTAAGCATTAACTTTTCAAACACCTTACTGAGAACCGGCAGGATTGAAACCGGCCTGTAATTGTTGGGTTCTTGACCCAAGTAGCAAAATGTAGCCTTGTAGTTATCCTAGGAGCACGTATTTTTTAATCCTATAGAAATCCTGTAAACGTTTATAGAGCCGCATTTGGGCGCAGTTTATAGGACTATTACGCCCTATAGTCGCTTTGTTATAATCCGGTAAATTACTATTTGATTTTATAATTACCTTATTAAGTGCTTTAATAAAATATAGTTGTCCTATAAAAATCCGGTAAATGCATCTAAAAAGATCGATTGTTCCTTTTAAGATCTGGCGCGTGCCGCTACTAGAGTAATTGATCCTACAGTGATCAGCGTAATACCATAAGTAGATTCATTCAGTCGATCATTCGTTCAATTTTCGTTAATTCATTGGCTGTGCTGGTGCATGACACTGAATACTTTTTTATTTTCAAAAGTAAAGTCACATTATAATAATGTCTGTCATTATAATAATGTAACTTTTGTTGTGTAACTGTTTTGTAAAGAGTGCCTACTCAACTTGCGAAAATATTTTTATTGATGAAGTGTTAGATGATAATAAACATATCTTCATGCGCCTTCAAAATTTAACATTTTCATTATTTGTTAATTCAGTAATAAATTAATAAATACGTATCCGACATAGGGTCAAAACACATGCCATAACATTGCATTTATCAGAACCATTATATGACTTTTTAATCAAAGTTAAAAGACGCTTACATGACACACCTACGCCACCATATTTAAGTTTTAGGGTTCTGTGGGTAATGTGAGTTAAACCATACGGTAATGTGCAAATCTTGTAAGCTGTTGCAAAAATATTTATACTTAGGTACATCAAACATCGCCAAAGGTCACCGATACTACCTCATTATGAATTATCTATAAATTTCGCTATGTTATGATGTGTAGGGTGTTCTTAAAATATTATGAAGATGCTAAATTATTATTCGTTGAGTCATTCCTTAAAGTTATGCCGAGACTTTAATTTTGTAATTGTTTTTACTAAGAGATTGAATTGGTAAAAAAAATAACTACGATTAATGGAAATATATTTTAATCTTCTAGAAAGCCTAAACATGACATTCATATCAAATTCCGTATGATCACCATCATTAAATTCACTATTAATGCTTCCGCTATCATTTTTCGTATTTTCTTCATCATTACAACTCTCTGTAAAATTTGCCTCCCAGTTGTCTAAGTCTATTTCTATTTTACCGTGTACGGAACCATCACAAACTTCACCAAATTCACCAGGCTCTTTTTATTTAAGAACTTTTCTTTTGATCCGCTTGACCCGAACTCCGATACCGACTTCATTTCAAAGTACTTTTTCGTAACTCTTCTTCGATAACCGCCATTACGCATAAATCGTCTCCATTTATTTAAATTCATATATATTCTTCCAGCTTTCTCTAACAAATCACAAGATGGCCGATTACTCTAATAATAGCAAATGTAGAACATATTTAAGTAGAATCTTACTTATAAAAATCAGAGGCTATGCTAGCTTGGTGCTAAAAATCCGTTAAGGGTCACGACTAAGATAAATTTGTTCTATAATAACTTTACCTCTAGCAGCTATATCTGTGGCATATATAGGAAGTGCATGTCTTATAGAAGAATGAAACAAGACGTTAACAAGATAGAACGATCTTATTAATGCGATTATCGGATCAAAAGTCACACTTTACGAATTACTTTTATAACTTGCACTTATAAGACTGAACCTGACTAACCACTCTAGTAAGAGTCGTGTAAAATAATCCTATTAACGTTTATAAAACTAAATGATAGGGTCGAAAGTACTTGTAGTGCAAATCATCTTAGAAGATGCTTTGGCAGGAGCAGTGGCCTGAGTTAATGCGTCTACTAGATTTCTATAAGACGTGTAATCTTATAAGTCAATTGCTATAGGAGAATTTTGCTACTTGGGTGACTATCACCAGATTTAAACAGTGGAACGACTTTACTGTGCTTCATGAGATCAGGAAATACTCCCCGGTCTACACTAGAGTTAAATATAAGAGCTAAGTGGGGAGCAATAGTTTCAATAATAGATCTACAGACTTTTACAGACATTCCCCAAAGATCTTCTGTTGATTTAATTTTAAGATCTTTAAAAGCTTTTATAATGGCTAGGGGGTTTGTATGTTTAAACTTGAACTCTGATGGACAAACCTTGACATTCTTCCTAAGTAAGGCAGCAGAGAGCGCGGGTGACGAGTTAAGAGCTTCTGTAGTTTTACGAGGAATATCAGCAAAGAAGTTTTCAAATTCCTGAGCTACCTCTGCATCTGAGTTTATGGGACCATGTACGGATTTTAAATTAAATTCAGTTTCACGCTTTTTCTTCCTACCTGTTTCATTATTAATTATTTTCCAGGTAGTTTTTATTTTGTCATCTGCTGATTTTATTTTATTACTAATAAACAGAGCTTTTGCTATTTTGCATACACTTTTAAATGTTTTTGAATATTTCGCGACATACTTATGAAAGCTTATATTATTCACATGTTGCTTAAGGCCATATAGTTCGTATAGCTTTTCCCTACTAATTCGAATGCCCGTAGTTGCCCAATCACTGAATATAAACTTTGTGTTAACACTTTTTGACTTTAATGGAAAACTATCATTATATTGAGCGTTTAGTATTGAAAAAAACTCGCCGTAAAACTCATTTGGGTCTTCTGTGTTATTAAAACTTTGAACACATAATTTACTGGCCAAAGTATTACTAAATTTTTCTAAATTTTTATCTGTTATTGGTCTAAATTGAATTTGAATTTTTTGTAAATGTATATAGGTACAAAACGTTATAGCTTGTCCACTGTGATCAGAGGGCAACTTATTAACAATCTCTTTATGTAAGTAATCACAATTACAAAATATGTTGTCTATGCAAGTCGCAGAAGAAGTCTTAAGAGGGCTTTCACATTTTTTCTTGAATTTTAGCGTTTTATTTGAATTTTGTTGTGTGGTTTTGCTTTAGATATAGCCTTAAAAAAAAAAACAAAAATATGCCTAAGATAACTTGATCATTTATCTTGGGAGTGTTCTAAATAAATATTTCAATTTGTTCACGTACATCAGTAAAATCCTTGACTCCGCAAAGGATGTTTCACAAAACGTTGCTTTAGGGAATCTTTTGATACCTCGGTACACCGAAGATATTATAATTTAATCATTTATAAAAATTTCCACGGTACAACTGTATCTTCTACTTTGGAATGTTCAAATCAATTTATTACAATTCATACAGTAATACACCAAAAACAATTCTGTAAAACTGAGAGTTATTGACAATTTTCCGTACGAAACTATAATTTTTATCTATGAAATTATAATCAAAATTCAAATAAAAAATATTTAATAATGTGGCATTGCTATATTGCTTGAAAAAAAAATTGGTTTATTAAAAGTAAAGCAAATATTTTTAAATAATTGTCGAAAATCAATATAATCTTGTGACGCACGGTATTCAACTTTAGTCAACCTGAGCAATTCGATTTTGTAAGAGCGCTTTGACAAATAAAAATATGCCTAAGACAGTTCTTAGGCATATTTTTTTTTTTTTTTAAGGCTATATCTAAAGCAAAATCACACATCAAAATTCGAATAAAACGCTAAAATTCAAGAAAAAATGTGAAAGCCCTCTTAAAGTGCAGACTAGGACAGAGATAGTTACTAGCGACATCTAGCAACAGTTTTCAACGACCATAGGACAGTGACATCTAGCAACAGTTAAAAATAACTATAGTACCAGCGTTATCTGGTATTCAAACAATGCAAGTCTGGAAAACTAGTTTGTGCAACATAATATTTACTAAAAGTTACAGATGGCGCTTTTTATAATACATATAATGAAACAATTTTTAAAAAGTTATACTATAAAAAATACCACAATAATTTAGTACATACAACAATTAATAGTAGGTAGAACAGTTTCAGCTAAGTATCGAACGGTAAGACGAAACGTCTTTTCCACCAGTTGCATGCAAGTGGAAAGGAACGCAATCTTTGCAATAGAGTTGACCTTAAAATCGATTTATTTATAAATAAGTCGATATTTTTTGGAAATGGAATCATGGTTAATATTTTTATTGTTCTTAGAGTATCGATGTCAAACACAATTTTCTTACATTTTGCTTTTGGTAATTTATTGACACTATTAAAACGACCGTTAGGCACAAAAACAATAGTAGGTGCTTTAGTTTTTTTTTTCTTTCGATCATTCAGTTTTTTTTTGTACCTGTATCTGTAACTTTTCATATCAGTTAAGTTTTGAGCAATCGATAAAAATATCACTCCTTACTTCTATGATTGTGAAAATAACTTTTCAATTGTAACAGTTTTATTGTACCTACTTCTTGGCAATAAATAGTAGAAAATAATAGGAGCGCCACTGTGCTGTTCGTATGGACACATGCTGCAATCGAAAAGTGGACCAACCTAGTCTTGAAACTAGCTGTGTTTTGCTCGACATTTATGTGTCATTTTTTATAATCAGTAAATATTGTTCAATTGAACAAGGACGTGTTCTTGTTAAACAACTAACTAGCTGACCCACGCAACTTCGTCTGCGTCACATTTTCCATTAATGCTCAGCTCCTATTTGTCATAGCCTGATATTATATAGCCTTCCTCGATTAATGGGCTATCTAACACTGAAAGAATTTTTCAAATCGGACTAGTAGTTCCCGAGATTAGCGCGTTCAACCAAACAAACAAACAAACAAACAAACTCTTCTGCTTTATATTATTAATATTAGTAATTGGATTAAATGGTTGAACTACAACTCCATTTCGTAGAAGGCTGAGCACTAAAGAAAAGACAAGGATTACCCGAAATTTCCACCATAAATAAACAGGTCAACAGATCAAATTAATCTACCTATTTATTTTAGGTGTTTTCTATTTAACCGTTAGGAACTCCAATAAGTAGATTTAGTTTCTCGACTAACTAAAATTCGAAATAACATGGTATCACCACTACAGACAACGTCATTTTTGTACGTCAAAATTTATTTGTCATCTGCACTGACGTATAAATCATAGTCATCTGTCAAGTAGAAACACGTCAACGACTTCGAAGTTGCATGTTTTGATTTTAGAAATAAAATAAGAAGACGTTCAATTATTTCTGAAAATGGTTCATACAACAATGGAAGGATCACTCTTTGTAAGTAGTTTATTAGTTTCGTTTGATCACTAGAAGTACGTTTAATTTGTTATTTTGTTCTGCGTAAAATGGTGCGACTTGCTCCGTTAAACTTGCAAATTTTTTGTTAGTTTTTGGGATTCTATTCTATACTTTTATGTACCTATTTAACGAGAAATATGTCCATATAGTAAATATTTTAATATCTACCTACCTGGCTTACTACCTATTGGAATCACATTCCAGCAACTGGAACCATTTTGCAGGTAACGATACATTGTTTGCCGACCGCGACAACTGCGACAGTAGGTATTATTATTTATCACTAGCTGTCCCCCGCGGCTTCGCTCCCGTCAACTGGCTACCCTGCAATTCTTTCCTATGAACCTTCCCTTCCTCCTGACTATAACAAACAAAACAAAAAAGAATTGCCGACACGGTTGGCGCAGTGGTTGAGAGAAGGACTGCTGCTCTGCGTGTCGCGGGTTCGATTCCCGCACGGAACAAATATTTGTATGGCCTACAGATAGTTGTTCCGGGTCTGGCTGTTTGTGCATGTGAGATTGTATGTTTGTGAACGCACCCGCAATACAGGAGAAAATCTTAGTGTGGGGCAACGTTTATTTAAAAGACAGAAGATTTAGTGAAATCGGTTCAGCTGTTCTCGAGATTTGCGCTTAACAACACATTCAGTGATTAATTTTTATATTATAGAAGATTTTCACTTAATCTCCAATACTCAAGCCACCTCTAGAACAAGCAAAAAATCCGGCAAAGTATCTGACTTATGTTGTTGTCTGGGTTATGTTAAGTGTATATAATCTGTATATACACTTAACATAACCCAGCACATCAAGCTACAAATTGTCAAATTTCATTAATAGATTTAAAACTTTATCGCAAAAAGAACTAGGTTCAAGGTTGATTAGGAAATGTTGTCATTTTCATCAGCTTCAGTTGTGTCAGTTTAAGTAGCACTGGGAAGTACAACCTGGGAGTCTTCAAGTCAAGAGAGAATAGGTTAGGTTAGGACCATACTGGACCAGAGCTGCAGAAGACAGGGCTCGTTGGAGAGAGCTGGAGGAGGCCTATGCCAAGAGGCACACCGAAGTGCGAGATTTAATTTAATTTAACAAATGTAAAACATGTACCTAATTCGGAAAAAAGGGCTTTAATAAAACTTCTATACTCTGTTTATTATAACATTAGAAAAAAGAGGCTCGCAGAAGCAGGAGTACGAAACCTTTTATTTCAAGTTGAGTTCAAACAATTTTCATAAATAATGTGAGCTTTTTGTAACAATGTATGGCATGCATATAATAAAGCATTTACTATCGATCTACTCGTCACAAGGCTTGAATAGGTACATGAAATGAAACAATTTTTAGTAACAATCAGTTTATTAAAAAACAACTATCACAATGGCATGACGTTCATTATTGTTTTCACAAACTTCACAAAACAAATATAATAATTTAGAATGTCAGAGGATTAAAAAAATACACTACCAACAGTAAAAACATTTTCTAGAGACAAAAGCGTAAATTGAGAATTTATGAATTTTATTATTCTGTTATTCATCATCCTCTGATGATGATGATGATGATGAAGTTTCACCAACGTTAATAATGAACCTTTCTACAACATTATCCATTATACCATCAAGTTGGCAAAACCTTTCCTCTTCTTTAATTGTATGAGCAATGCAAGATTGCCATTTCTCTGCAGTAATATTTATTAGTGCTTGAGGGAGCAACCGCTTCACTTCCTTTAATTTAAAAGTTTTGTTGTTTTGGGCTACATACCCCTTCATTTGAGCCCAAACTAATTCTATTGGGTTGAGCTCACAGTGGTAAGGTGGGAGGCGCAATACTAATATATCTTTTTCTTTAGCCATCTCATCTACAGCAAACTTTTGGTACAAATGTCGTACTTGTTTAACTTTTTCTAATAAAGTGGCCCTTAAGTCTTTTTCATCAAAATGAATATTTTTGGTTTTAAGCCACTCCTGAATATCTGCCTTTCGTGTGGTTGTAGTTGGCAACTTCTCCACTTTCCTCGAATGATATGGCGCATTATCCATAACAATAACAGCATCACTTTCAATTTTTGTTAGTATTAATTTGAACCACTTTTCAAAATTGTGTGCATCCATTTCAGAATGGTAGTCTCCATCACCCTTTTTGGCTTCAAATATTAATTCGCCATCCATTAAAAACCCATCTGTTGATCCTGTGAAATAAAATAAAAGGAAATGAATTTATTCTGTACTGGTGTACTGGTGAAAGAGAATTGGCTTCCAGTCTCACATGCCATTATTTATTTTGTTTGTATTAGCTGTAAGTCATCCATAGTGATAAATAAAAAAATAAAAAAATACATTTAAATCATGTCTTACCAATATGGCCAATGATAAGCCGTTTTCCTTTTCCAGTTGGGTTCTTTAAACCAGTAGATAAACCTGCCCGGTGTGCTTCCTTTGAAGACTTTATAGTACTATCTTGCCATACCTTGCTTTTGGTGTGTCCTGTACGTATAAAAAAGTTATAGATGTTAATACAATATTACATCGACTTATGTTCAACTAAAAATACTAATTCACTGTATCAATGTAACATAAAGGAGGTTTACGAATTTATGTAAAGGCAAGCATGCCCCCACACTAAGATTTGTCTTGTATTGTGGGAGCGTTTTACAAACACACATTATCACACACACAAACAGCCATATCCGGAACAACTATCTTCGACTTCGTGCAAAATGACTTAAAAATATTAGCAGAACTGTACCTTCATTTAGCCAAGTCTCATCTAAATAATATATTTTTTTCCCTTCGTTCCTTAATCTCTTAATTTCATGGAGATATTTCACCCTCCATAATACAATCTCTTGTTTATCAATTAGGGCACTTTTTCTACTTCTTTTAATGTAAGTAAATTTTAATTTGTTTTTTATTAATTTGTATAAAGTGCTTCTTTTAAAATCAGGTAGAGACTCATCGCTATTAACAGCTTCCAGAATCTTGTTCAACGTTGGTAACTCATTATCAAAGAAAAAAGAATGAATTTTTCTTCGTATTCCACTAAATGTAATATCATCATACTCTTCGAATTTTGAATGTTTCTGTTGGCGAGGAGGGGGTGATTGCAGGCGACCTTCTTTATTATACTCTTTGAGTATATTATAGACTGTTGCACGAGATATGCCTACAAAATAAGATTAGTAATGTATATTTATTATCTCACAATGCAAAAAAATAGATGGATGGATTGTGTGAGGAGTGAATATGAAAGAAAAGGGGGTAAATGATAGTGAGACAAGTGACAGGACGAAGTGGAATAAAAAAAAACGTGTTGCGCCGACCCCAAGTAACTTAGGATAAAGGCAGGAAGATGATGATGATGATGATGGTACCTTTCTAGTAATTTAAATCCTTACCTGCAATTTCTGCAGTTTTTTTAACTAACTGCGTTTTATAAGCAGCAGCACCTTCGGGCAAGGACTCCTTAACATCTTTGTAAATATTAATCACTGTTCTTTTTTCTGTAGAACGAAGCGGTGTTTGTTTAATTCTACTTTTCTTGGGAGACAATATTTTATCCTCATGGTCAACGTTGGGGCCACGTCTTTTTCGCTGTTGACATTGATCAGCGCTACCAGCAGTTTCAGAGTGTGCATGTTGCGCTTGCATGCCACTCGGGCCTGCATCGGGATCCATAGTTCCACAAAACGTACCAGTTTGTACAAACAACACAAAACTAACAATTAAAAAGATAACAAAACAAATAGGTAACAAAAGAAAAACAGTAACAACTAACAACAAAATCACGAAAATTCACCAATAACAACGAGAAAAGGCGTAGCATTCACAAGTATTCACAAGCGACAACACAATTGACAACTGCAGAAAATTTACGCAAATTGACGGATGGTTGATAGCATAAACCGACAAAATAAACAAAACACGTGCTTCCATAACTTATGAAGGGAATACGTAACATTTTAGATTTGGTAGAATTATAGTGACGTAAAAAACGTTCCCGGTCTGTCCACCTCTGCTTCTTTTAGATTTTAAACATCAACACGACAATATAGAATGTTAAATCTAAACAATATTAAATAAAAGCCTTGTAATTTCAGAAGGTAGATAGGTTAATTAAGTACAATTAAGTGTGACAGCTATTATATAAATTGATTATAATAAACTCCACATCAATCTTGACTGTAATAAAGTTTGTTGTAATTTTATTGCAAAGTGTGCACCTAAAAGAGCCTTTTTTAACTTCTGTCTAATGCTATAGTAAATGGAGTATAGGTGAGCATACTTCATTGTCAATTGCAACAACTCTTTCCATCAGATGAGATTGTCGTCAATTGTGAGCCTATCAATATTAAAAAAAAAAAAAAATCAGGAAATGCGATTCAAGTTAATTATATTTTAATTTTATTCAAATTTATTTACCCATGTTTAAGAGAGTGACTATATGCGAAAGTCACTACCTCATACGTAATTATCGCACTATAGTCTAAAGACACTTACCTAACTATCGATAAACCTAAGAAAATGTGTGCTATTGGCAACCAACAATCAACAATGTCTTATAATCTAGGAGAATGTTAGAATGTATTAATGGAAGTGTAAATTCAACCGCTACATGTCGAATCTAGACGTTACAGCAAAGACATACCTAATTGGTACATGGTAGATAGGTAAAGTACCTACGGAAGCATTGTGTATGCTGCAATATAGTTCTGCCAACAATCCATTTTTTCGAATTTAACCTCATTTGTTTGGAAGGATACTTAAAAATAAAATAAATAGCTTATGTTCCTTGACTAACATACTATTCCTTCTGAGCAAACAATTAATTTCTTTATTTCTATTTGCATATTGTCTAGGAGTTCACAACTAAGTGCCGTATACATCAATTTAATCTAACCAACTCACCTTGCTGGGATTCCAGGAGCCCACCCTCTACATTGTGAAAGGAATGTGCATCCTGGACAACGATGGCAACAGGATCCTCGCCAAGTACTACGACAAAGGCATCCTGCCCACTGCTAAGGAACAGAAGGCGTTTGAAAAGAACTTGTTTAATAAGACACACAGGTCTGTAAGAAATCAGCATCCTCTTATACTTATCACAAAATATAAAATTCTTCCATTACTGACCAAGTGACAACAGACAATGGACAGCCGAAACTACTGGTTGTAGAAAGTTGGCCATGTAGATTCCCACACACTGTAAGGACTAGGAGCACTAAGAAAGGTTTTGTCTAAATTCCCGTTTTCTGTTTCTATGCACTTTATCTTTTTGTGAGGCCTCACGCAGTTCACGTATAAGGTTCTTGTCTGTTTAACCAGATTTACCAATTAGTAGTAGCCTTAATAAAACTAAAGTTCCATTTTTTTTTAATGAGTGGATCAGTGGACTCATGCAGGTCCACCTGTGAGGTTGTCATCTGCTTAGCCAGAATTACATTGTGGTGCCCTTAATAAAAATCAAGATTCAAGGCGGCGGCAGTAACAGAGCGGTGTCCGCGAACTGGAATAAGTCCGGGTCGTCTGGAGGCAAGATGGCCATCCAGGTAGAACCTAGATGAGGCTGGCATAGGAGCATGAGAACTGGAACTTTATTTTCCGACAAACTCTTATTGTTTCAACAAATCTATACTAATATTATAAAGAGGTAAAATTGTTTGTAAGTTTGTAAGTTTGTATGTAGGGGGTAATCTCAGGAACTACTGGTCCGATTTGAAAAATTGTTTCACTGGTAGAAAGCTACATTATTCGTGAGTGCTATAGGCTATAAATTATAAACATATCATGCATATTACTCGAACTATCTCAATTTTTGTCTATCCAGGCGGAAAAAAATAGCTCTTACAACAGAGTTATTTGCGTGCGCTGCCTTAACAGTTGTATATAATTGAAAACAATGTATGGCAACCTGGTCCGCCTAGAATAGTTCTACAAAAAAGTCCGCGGCACCATATTTCTATCTTTTATATTTTAGCAGATATAGTAGCTTTTATGTGTTAAAAAAAGTATTTTTCGACGTACTTATCTTTGGACGATTTTTTAAACAACAAAATATTAAACCTTATCGAAAAAAATGTTATTATGATCACAAGAACATCATAGAGATACGATTTGCCCACAACAGTATGTCAATTGGTTGAATAGTTTCGAAAATAATATAAAATTACTAAATCGCAAAACGCCGCCCGCGCCATCCATTCACGAACCGCATTAGAACATGCTTTGTACGGACGTTCTATCCATTTACCCATAGACGGCGTTGTGCAATTACGTCATTTTTCTGAATCGTGGTGTTAAGATTTTCCGCGGACCCTCTCCAGTTATTATTTAACTTTTGTCGTTTGGTAGGTGAGTTGTACGTAGTTGGTTGAATGTTGTTGGTCTTTAAAATTGTTTTGGTTGCTCGGTTTCTCAAAACACAATTACAATATTACTTCGTTCCATTCTTCGAGTTCGAAGCTGTGATATTTCGGTTTTTGGGATATCGGACAGTTTTATCGATTGTTTATCATGCCTAAAAGGATACCACAACATCCCAGACATGAGACAAGAGCAGCTCGAGTACGCCGCACGGAAGAGCCTCTCGAGGAATAGAGAAAATATTTCGCAAGCACGCGCTGGGAAATCTAGCTCCGAGCGTTCACAGCGGCTTGCTAACCAACGCTGAAGAACATCGCAGGTCCGTGCTCGGGAATCTAGCGCTGAACGTGCACAGCGTCTCAGTGACTTAAAGCAGCATGTCTCTGCAACAAGGGACAGGGAGTCTAACGCTGAGCGCTCGCAGCGGCTCGCTAGCCTAGCTACATACATATTATTATGCAATAAAAACAAAACCCTCCTTTTGGCCGTCAGGAAATAAATCATAGCAGTCAGTACTAACCGAACCACACTCATAATTTCATCACAAGTTAAAATGTTTACCGCCCGACGAAGTGGGCACGGGTCAGCTAGTATATTATATTGTAAGAAAGTTTCTCAGTCCACTAAGGTTGCCATCGCCGCGAATAAAGTTCCTTCGAGTACGGAGTTAATAACGCCATGCTACACTATTAATTATTTATGATTGAACTCTTTACTATATTCGGGTTATTCCACTTGTCACTAATGCTTTTCGACGGTCCATTGCATGCATTTCAGCCGGGATAAACCGTTTCGGCCTAGTCTTCTGTCGGCCTGCTGCTTCAATCGGTCAACTGCTAATCGAACTAGTGTTTTGTCGACCAAATTAATGTCGAGGTAGCGTTTAGCCGAGGTAAACTCAGTCGGCTAACAGTTCGGTCTATTGCAGGTCCAAAAAATGATCGGTTGAGATAGCGTTCGTCGGGATTTTAATTTTCGGAGTAATCTGATGCAATAGGCTAGTTTCCGTCATCAACAAATTGCAAAACTATTTAGTCCGTCAGTTAGAGTATTGAAAAATAATGGACACGTATTTTTTGTTTTTGTAAATCAATGAATATTGACAAAGATAAAACGCATCAAAACTCGGGAGTGGGGGTCGTGACGTCACGACTCAGTAAAACTTATGCGAAGGTGACGTATTGAGAATTTTAAAAGCGTCGTAACTTCGTCAATTTTGGTTCCCGTAACAAAAGAAAAAAACTTTTTACAAAAAAATACAACCGACTTCCAAAAAAAAACACTACAAAGTAAAAAATAACTTTAATTTCGGAAATCGGTGTTTTTGTTCGTTTCTTCGTATTTTGACACCGACTTCCGAAATTAAAGTTATTTTTTACTTTGTAGTGTTTTTTTTTGGAAGTCGGTTGTATTTTTTTGTAAAAAGTTTTTTATTTTTCACTTTTTAGTGGTGCCCCACACCTACCACACCACTGCCAAATCGCAGAAAAGCAAAATACGCAATTTCGATTACCAAAGAATCATCTAAATAGTCAAATTCCAGCTATTTCCATTTAAAATCCAAAGTTCGTAACCGATTTCGATATAATTTAAATGGGACCAATCTGCAAGCATATCCTTTCAGATGAAACAAAAATTTTTCAAATCGGTTCATAATTGCCGGAGTTATGAGGTAACAAACATAAAAAAAAAAAAAAAAAAAAACATACAACCGAATTGATAACCTCCTCCTTTTTGGGAAGTCGGTTAAAAATACGGGTCAAATATTTTTTGATAATCTAACTGAATAATTAGATTTTTTCAGTAAACAAGCCTATTACAACTTCTGCTAATGTTGTCTGTCTTATTTTGTTGTAATGCTGTTTTCAGAGCCAATGCCGAGATCATAATGCTGGAAGGTCTGACCTGCGTGTACAAGAGCAATGTGGACCTATTCTTCTATGTCATGGGAAGCTCACATGAGAATGAGGTAATCCATCCAGCATTTAGGTATACCTAATAATACTTCAATACTATTTATTAATCTATGCTAACATTATAAAGCAGAAGAGTTTGTTTGTTTGGTTGGTTGCAAAATAAATGCAGACGAAGTTGCGCGGGTCAGCTAGTATTATTATAAATGTATTATTATAAACTAGCTGACCCGCGCAACTTCGTCTGCGTCACATTTTCCATTACTGCTCCGCTCCTATTTGTATTAGCGTGATGATATATAGCCTTCCTCGGTAAATGGGCTATCTAACACTGAAATAATTTTTTAAATCGGACCAGTAGTTCCTGAGATTAGCGCGTTCAACCAAACAAACAAACAAACTCTTCTGCTTTATAATATTAGTATAGATAAATGTGACAGTACCTCAGTACCTGTCTGACTACCTTTTCATGACATAACAGCTGAAAGGATTTAGACGAAACTTGACACATGAAAAGACCCTGTCCAGGAATAGGACAAAGGATATATTTTATCCCAAAATTATATCGCTCGCGAAAGTCGGAACTCATCTCTTATGGATTGTCACCAATCCACGAACCGACGTGGGCAAGCGTTGCTTAACCTCTAAAATGCTTCACGAGCTTCTCAAGCTTATCAATGGGGGTTTTCTGAAATGACTTACCTAAATCAGATGGCATCACTGAGGTCTCAGGTCCAGTCCAAATGCCTGTCAAAATGTTCATGTTTTCCGACTTATTTTGTTAAATTGACATCAACGGAGGAGCTCATGACTAAATAATAACAGCCGCACAGGTCGATCTTATGTATGTATGTAAATCGGGCTGGTTTCCGCAACTCCACGACTAAGCGCGTATTTTGCGTGTAGGTGGGACAAATGTGTCATTCGATCCACCCCAGCTCCCCGAGGAAGGCCAGCAACGCCTTGGTGTTACCAACTATTTCACAGAGGGTACCTGGGTTACCGAAGTACTTGGCCCTGTAATCCGCGACTACCGGGCAGCTTAGAAGCATATGTGCTGCTGTCTCATCCTCCTCCATACAGGCTCTGCACAGTGGGCTGTCAGTGGCTCCTATAGCATAGAGGTGTTTATTAAAAGACCCGTGGCCAGTTGTTACGGCTGTGACTGAGCGCAACTGTTGCTTAGTCAGTCTTAGGGCTTGTTTTGTGAACCGGCCATCAATAGAGGGAAGTGCCTCTTTGGCCTGCCTACACTCACCATGGTCAGCCCATAGCTTGTGATGTTTGTCTCTGGTGCGTTTCCTTACCAGATTGCGAAGGTGCCCGAAAAGCAGCGGCACGAAGGGTTCGGGACCAATTGGTGTCATACTCGAACCCCTTCTGGCCAGCTCGTCCGCTGCATCGTTGCCTCGGGATTCGCTGTGTCCTTTGATCCATTGAATGGTTACTTTGTTGTACCTACCAACCTGGTTGAGACGCTGGTGACACTCGAGATCCTCTGAGAAGATTCCCGCCCCAGTGCCAGTACCTGTTTTTGATCCATCGGTAAAGATCCGCAGCTCTGCAGGGCTTAGACCCTCGCAGCGATGATCCTCATACAGTTGGTCGATTAGGTCGATCTTCAAGGTTAAGCAACGCTTGCCGAGGTTGGTCTGTGGATGGGTGACCATCTTAACATACCGAGTTTCCTCCGTGCCTCGGAAAGCACGTTAAGCTGTTAGTCCCGGCTGTCATTTGGAGATCTTTTGGCAGTCGTTACGGATTGTCAGAAGCCAGAAAATCTGAGACCAGTCGTGCCAAGGAATACCGTGTTACCTAGTTAATGGGTTGTGGAGGTCTGGTAGGCAGCCGCTCCAAATAAAATACTGGTATTCAGCTGAATCCGGTTTGACTGGAAACCGACCCCAATATAGTTGGGAAAAGGCTAGGCAGATGATGTTAAATTGACATCAACAACATGTTTACCTCAAATTTACCTTTTCAAGGAAGAAGACCTCTCGCCAATGTGGTGCCAACTGGTTGCGAATTTGTTCGAAAGAGTTACCGCAGCCCTAGAACGCAAAGGGCATCAGCGGGAACACGGATAGGTTTTAGTCAGTAAGAGTCTGACACTCCCTTCTGCTCCGCCCAGAGCGGTAGGAGTCATTTGATGACTTCCCCTTCTTAAAAAATACATTTGGTGCTGTCCTGGAAACCCTCATTGCTTAATTTGTAACATTGCCCACATTTCAGCTGATTCTGCAATCAGTACTGAACGCGTTGTACGAGTCGGTGAGCATACTGCTAAGAAGAAATGTTGAGAGACGAGTCTTACTGGACAATCTGGATGCTGTGATGCTGGCCTTTGACGAGATCTGTGATGGCGGGTAAGATGTCTCATGTAGAGATGGTTTTTCAGGAGAGATGGATAAAAAAGATTTGAATCAAGCCGTTTTCATGAATCACTCTTTGTATGGGAATGAGTTGAGATAAGAAAAGAGATGTGTGTTTAGTGTAATGTCCCATTTCTAGGGTTTCGTACATCAAAAGAAAAACGGAACCTTTACAGGATCACTGTGTTGTCTGTCCGTCTTTCAAGACCCTTTAATATCGGTAACGTAATTTCAACTCGATACCTCCACGCGTTCCCGGGATAACGGGTCCTGACAGACAGACAGACGGACGAACTGACGGACAAAAAGTGATTCTATAAGGATTCCGTTTTTTCCTTTTGGGCATGGAACCCTAATTAGTAGAATTGCCACTGTCATGGTGCCAATGGCATTTGTCAATGGAGTATATTGGCACAATAACAGCCTCAACGGAGAAAGTAGGCTCACTATCATCAAAATGTAACTAATTATCATCGATTTAGAGCCCATACCACTCAAAGTACGCCTCTCTCTCTCAAAACTCCTCAATCTAACACCAAATCCGCCCCTCTCATTCCAGAGTAATCCTGGACTCCGACCCGACGTCCATCGTGGGCCGCGCGGCTCTCCGCACAGAAGACGTACCTCTAGGCGAGCAGACCGTCGCACAGGTAATGGAACAAGTCAATAAGATGTTTTGGTAGTCCGTAGTTTCTGTACGTCTGTGTGTAGCACTGGGTAGTGGTCGGATAATGTCGAAGTTGATAGATACAGGTATGATTGGCGTGGTTTTAGCTGCTGAAACTCCATAGAAAATACATATGTACATCGTGTTGCAGATATGCAATAATACCTCTTAAGAGTTCATTGTACACTATGAACATTTTTTACTGTTGGACTCGCCCCGAAATCGCGAAAAAATGCTAGGAAAAATGTTTTATTCCAACCGGTTCATTCATCTCCCTTTCAAGTTTGTACTAATACTGTGAGGAATAAAGTATGCGTATTTTTTTTTAAGAGCGTAGGGGGAAATGGTGTTATTTTAAGCATAAGAAGTGAAAACTTACTTTAAATCTCAGAATGAAGCAACGAAAATTTAAAAAGTGAAACTTTTATGTTTGTTTCAACAACATAATGCAACAGGCAATTTAATTGCACAATCGTTCAAAGAGTCAAGATTCAAAGCATTTCTTTCAAACTAGCCAACCCGCGCAACTTAGTCTGCGTCACATTTTCCATTAATGCTCCACTCCT
Organism: Ceramica pisi; assembly: GCA_963859965.1. Classification (NCBI taxonomy): domain Eukaryota; kingdom Metazoa; phylum Arthropoda; class Insecta; order Lepidoptera; family Noctuidae; genus Ceramica; species Ceramica pisi. The sequence continues at coordinate 6,649,452 of OY982555.1, forward strand.
ATTTGTCTTAGCGTGATGATATATTTATTTAAATGGGCTATTTAACACTGAAACAATTTTTCAAATCGGACCAGTAGTTCCTGAGATTAGCGCATTCAAGCAAACAAATAAACAAACTCTTCAGTTTTATAATATTAGTTTAGATAAACCATTTACAGGCACTTTTAAAATGTCAAGGTTGGTCAGTCAAAAACATGAAGCTATTTGCACGTTCCAAAGCGATGGCTCTATGGAGAAGAACGTGCAAGAAACTCCGCGGGCACTCAAGGGAGGGACATGGTCTTTTTGAATGTCTAATTCGCCAATATTTCTGTATCTATCAACTTCGTAATAAATAGTGTTGTACCAACGTTTAATTTGTATGTCTCGATAGTTTTTCTTTAATTCGATAACTATTCGCGATCTCATTCACGTTTGGCGCGAAATTTCAAAGGTACAGTCGTCGGCAAAAATATGTACTCTATCGCCATTTTGAATTTTGGTCAAGGTATAAACAAACAACAAAACGTTTTGAGATTATGGTGCCTTTAAGTGCCACGTTTCCAAAAGTATTCGCAGAGATCGCAATTTTTATTTTTATATTCCGAATATCACGTTAGTACACTATATTGCCCTCGGAAACCTAAAAAGCGGTAGTTGTGAGATTCGAGAGACAAAAAAGTTATTTAGGAAAAAATAATTTCCATATCCAGAATGATATTTAAACAAACTTATGCCGCAAGTTCACCCGTGGTATGTTCATTAAGGTATAGGTACTTAGGTCCCAGAGTATACCTTTTATGATGCCATTCATTAAAATCTGCTGGTGGTGGAGTGTTGTTTATTGTGTCAATATTGCATGTTTTTACGAATATCTCATTTAATGCGGTAAAACATTCTGCATTTGGTGGGCTATCTGATCCTGAAACTGATTTTTATATATTATATTTTTGGCTTTAGTCAAGGCCCAGGGACACCAAAAAAACCGGCCAAGTGCGAGTCGGACTCTCACATGAAGGGTTCCGTACCATAAACCGGAAAAAAAAGAACAGGTTTCTTGTACGGGAGCCCCTTATTATTAATTTAATTTTCGTTATTTGACTATTTGCTATAACGGCAATTTAATAATAAAAGAAAAAAAAATACCATATTTTTGGCATGGACAGCAAGGATAAGCAGTCTCTTTGTGTGTCGCAACTTTGGTAAAAAATCAAAATGGCGATAGCTCAAACTCCTAAAATTAGCGATTTTTTTATTCAGGCGTACATATATTTGACCTTTCTGCCTAAATCTTTGTTTTTTCTTTGTGTGTCTGGTGGTGATAGTATTAAATCTATGTCTACACCTAAATTGTCTAATTCTATAGATCCTTCTATTAAAAAACAAAGTAAGTACTGTATTTGTTTATTTCTCACGTTTTGTTGAAATGCACCTTTTTATTATTTTTAATATTTATTTGGCAACACCGTCGCTTGAGATCGCGAATATTTTATCAAACGTCATTCGATTTTTTAAAATACACTTTGTATTAAAAATCTAGACTTAGTTTATTATGTCATGTATATATATTTCAAGTACTATTGATGAATACTTACGACAGTGAAAATATTATTATATTCTTATGAAGTATTGATTAATTATTATAATATTATTGACCAGAATAATATCAGTATTTAGGAAGTACATAATTATACCTACCGCTTTTACCGGCCGGTAATAGTTTTATTTTTACGTTTTTTTAGTTACAGTTTTGAATTAATTAATCTTTATAATTGTTCATTATGAGTTGTTGATTAAACATTATGAAATATCACTATTTTATTGTTTGTTTTGCACTTGTTGTTTGTTTATTATTTTTATTTTACACAATCATTATTAACTATTAATTCGGGATTATATTATATTATATATTCATTAGATTCACAAAATATTAAAGTACACTGGTATTTATGTTTCTAAGGTAAATAAAAAATGGATTTTTTGCTTTCACTAAGTTGACAATGATTTATTTATTAAAAATTTCAGATTCTACAGAACATAATGAATATGTAAGCGAACCGGGGGAAATAGTTTGAAATTACGTAATTCTACATTTAATTGTAAATTGTAGTTATTTAGTGCTTATTAAAATTTTATTTACTAACACTTTATTTTTTTCATTTTTTTTCTCATTGGCAACCCCTTTTCATTGGCTGTACCGCTTTTTATTCGACGCTTGTTTCTTTATGGTAAGGTATTCTGTCATTCTATAGAGTTTTTTTATCATAATATATTTAGTTTTCTCTCATTAAAATTCATCAATATGTTTGCTAAAATTTGGTACATTTGGGTATTTGCATCTGGTGTAGGTAGGTATAAAAATGTTGTATAGTACGCTAAAGTAATTTAATTTAGATATCTAGCCATTAATTTAAAAAAAATATTGCCTGCAACAAAATATAAAGTGAACAATAAAATAAAATTAGAGAACGATCGCAAATGGAACCTGGATTTTTTGACACTGTAGCTACCCTAGATCTTTTACTTACTTATATTACACATTTAACAAAGAAGCCAATTTTCGGATTCATTTTCGGTTGAGCTTAATTAAAAGGAACAAAAAACGAACTACCAGTATTTTCGATTATAATTTAAAAAATTGTAAAAATCTTTACTAACACATACTTTAATCATGATACTCAATAAAATTTTAAGAGGAAAACCTAAAAAATATATATACACATCTCTTTTTAGTCCCGGAGACTAAATTGACAAGTACAAATGTCAAAACTGGCTAAAATGCTATTGTAATCTGTCAGTTTGCCATTTATTTGCACTTGTCAATTTAGTCTCCGGGACTATAAACAGACTTTACACAGTGATTTTAAAGACATTGTAAGTATTGTCAATATAAAGTGTAAAAATGACAAATTAATTAATTAAGTACCAAAATGGAAAGCCAGGTACGCCGTACGTTACTCTACCTTTTTTTACCGACTTCAAAAAGGAGGAGGTTCTCATATTTTTAATGTAATAATATTCTATACCTATGTTAGTTTTTCTTATTTTCAGGTGTTACAGTCGGCGAAGGAACAACTGAAATGGTCCCTGTTGAAATAAAAAAATATATTGCATTTTAATAAAATATATTATTATAATAATATTCGACTAAAGATAGTTTTGTAGTTCTTCCATCTCACGAGCGCATTTGAAATAACAAATATGTAAACTAAACCTTTATAATTAAAATCAACAACCTTGAAAAATTATAATAATATAAACAGTTAACACTCAGAATTAATAAGCTCAGCTTACGTTTAGTTTAAAATATGATTCTAAAAATACATACAACCCGCATTTAAAAGAGCGTTTTCATAAAAATAAACTGGTAAGTAAGTACAAGTTGCTTTTTTATTATTTTTCTACAAAAAATCATATGATTCCACGAAATTCTGACTAATTTCAACGCCATAAAGATCACATTCCAAGTGCTCGTGATTTGAAAAAGCTATCAATTTCTATCTACATTATTCCACTATTTACATTTTTTTTTTTTCGTTTAAACACCAGTCTTATATACTAAGTGATGAATTTATATTTTGCTGAACTACTATTATATTGTAATGGTGAAGAACTATTATTTAAAATAAACTATTTTTAGTACTTATACTGGCAAGTTTCTACATTTTATTTTATTGCAGCAACAACATTGAAAATTATTTGTATTATACGTCAGGTATACTACTATGGCAACACTAAGATTATTAAAATAAACAAAGTTTTACTGTTTATTCATTGAATATGGCGATCTAAATTGGTGATATTTAGATCGTTTAACATTTTGATAAAATAAATTTGATTTAAATAAATGGCTTGACTGATACTAAAAATCAGACTCTAACAAAAATACTTAGGTAAAAATATACCAGGATAATATCGATACGATAAATGGCATCATAATAAAAACAGAAAAAATAAATCATTTGATCCATAGAATATGTAAATCTTTGATAAATGAATGTCTCTTTAAAACGTAAAACCTCTCTAAAAATCAGCTTTAAATCCTTCTCCATATTAGACCCGGTATCCACGAAAGTGGATAGAATAGAAATTATATTTTAAGGTCTGCGCAAACGTGTACCGGTGTAAGTAGTCAAGTTTATAGGGAACGTGGACGTCACCGTGCACTATGCTATCTAGTGTTGCATATCCGAAACTTTAAAGTAAAGAATACTAAACTTGACATTGACAATTCTATCCAGCCATCTACAGTTCGAACCACGGTTCTTTGCCGCTCGGAAGTTACGTTTTAGTGACGACCGCGTAGGTGCAATCACGTAAACAAGTGTTACGTTCGTAGAATATTTGCCTGATTAATACGTATTGTATTATAAACAAGAAACACAACCAGTAACAATAACAAGGTCACAAAGTAACACAACAAACATACACCACAAAAACACACATATCAAATAGAAATAACCAAAATAAATAATTTAAAACAGTAACAATGTGTAACACTTATCGCATCAACAATCGTATCGCATTGAGTAAGCGTAACACAAGTATGCATCGAACGAATACGAGCGACTGAGACGCCATTACACCTGCCATCTTGCGCGAGAAGGCGCATCGCGACCTAACCGCGCATGCGCTGTTCTATGTTTCTTGTCAAATCATCCTGCGCAATCATTGCGACGTACTTCGCATAGGCATAGAACCTTTGTTCGTACTGTATATTTCATTCACATTCCGTTTAGGGCAGGGGTCGGCAACATGCGGTTCTTTAAATGAAGATGCGGCTCTTTAACGAGTATTAGGCACCATTTCTATCTCTCAGCCACTTGTACTCGCTTTTCACCGCACCCCACCCCCGTGACACGCGTCGTCACTGTCGTCAGTCCGTCTGAAGCTCTCGAATGACGAATGAATACTATTTATTGTTGGCAAGAATTTTTTTTTGTGACTCTTTAAAAACTTTGAAGTTTTGTAAATTGTAATTTTTTACTTTTCCTACTCTAAAGGCTTGACCGCACTTGGCGACACTGCGCGGCAGCGGAACGACGCGACACGCAACGGCAAAATATTCTTTGTAAGAAATTGTATGAGGTTTAACGCACTACGCAGCAACTTGCGACGCGCCGCGACAATTCAAGTGCGAACGTTGTTACGTGACGCGTCGTTCCGCTGCCGCGAAGTGTCGCACAGTGCGGTCGAGCCTTAAAGGTTGCCAAACCCCTGGTTTAGGGGGACGTACAGTCGTTAGCACATCAATCTTCCCAATACTGTCAGATTTCCCAATCAACCTTGAACCTTATTCCTTTCGAGGTTAAGTTAAAACATTTATTGAAGAAATTGTAATTTTTTACTCTTCCGACTCTAAAGGTTGCCAAACCCCTGGTTTAGGGGGACGTACAGTCGTCAGCACATCAATCTTCCCAATACTGTCAGATTTCCCAATCAACCTTGAACCTTATTCCTTTCGAGGTTAAGTTGAAAATTTATTGAAGAGATTTGTCAGACTGTTGTAGATTAATGTCGAAATCGACTAAGCCATCTAGTGTTGCATATTCGAAACTTTAAAGTAAACACTTCTATGTACATCTATAGTTCCTGCACGTTCCACCAAGTTCCACCACGTCCCTATTCTCAGTATACCACTTTACAATTGATCAATTTTTGAACTAAGCCCAAATTCGTCAGCAGTAGGAGTCATATTAAGTTTAGACACTTCTTTAAATGCCGGGTGGTCCTTGTTGCCCAGTAACTTGAACAGGACATTCTCCGAAGTGCCCACATAACAACCGATGGATTGGAGACGCTGAAAATAAAACAAGGATTGCGTGAAAATCTTTTATTTTGAAAAATGTACGCAGGAAATTATAAATATACAAGTGTAATAAAAAAAAATATGCCTATATAAAATATGGTTATGTTCCAGATTCCTAACAGAAAGCGATACACTTCTAATATTGAAATTAATCTTAGAAAAACATGGAATGTATAATTATTTTAAGTACAACTCAATTAATACTGTATCGAATTATAAATAAATAAAAAAAAACAATATAAAATTAACAAAATCAAATAGTAAACAAAATAAAGGTAAATAAAAAAAGTAGTTCCTCAGTTTTCTTTATGGCCTAACAATCCCATTTATTAAAATAAGAGTACAAAGACGATCATTAACAATAAGATATTGATGTTCAGCGGATAAAACTCATAAAAAGGGTTAACCCCATAAAGTAGGTGATAGACGAGCGAGGCAAGTACGCGGACTTTTGGCTAGACGACCTTTTTCGCGCCTGTCACCTGTAAGTACGCGTACTTTTTTAACAAGACGCGTAGAGAAGTTCGTCGAGCCGTAAGTCCGCGTACTTGCTCGCCCGTCTATCACCCACTTTAAAATTTATTTGTATAGCAAAAGTTGTGTCAAAAACTTGAGGCTAGCTCAAGTTAACCGCCAGAATTTTATGTGCAAGTTATGCTTTGCGCGCACTGGTGACTTTTTCCGCGCGTGACAGTACATTTGTCTCTTTCGCAATTGTGAAGTGCAACAGAGAGGAATATAGTGTCACGGTGACAAAAATCACCAGTGCGCGCCTAACCTTACGTAAAAACTTAGGGTTACCACTGGGCCTAAGTGTACAACTGAACCCAACTAATACATAAATATATTATATACTCATCGACTCAATAGGACAATCTTGGTGATTTAAATGAGGGCCCTACTCGTCTCATAATTTAGACTTATCACTGAACCCTAAAGTGTCTACAGTTGGTTCCTTATTCAGTTTGGATATTTCTTTGAACTGGGGATGATTCTTATCCTTCATAAGCTTGAAGAGAACATTCTCTGAAGTCGTTACGAAACAGGACATATTCCCCAGGCGCTGGAATTAATAAAAATGTTTTAATTTGGCAGTTTAAAATAACAGTCACAGTGCTCGATCTTTTAAATTAAGCTTGGATGTCGGTCTGTAGTTGATGTGACCTGATTTAGCGGCTTTCTTTTCAAACTGAGACTCTCGCTGCCTAGGAACGCTCTTCAACCCATTGATCCTGGCTCAGGCTGTTAGATCTTTAATAGTCGTTACAGTTAGTAAAAAACTGGCCAAGTGCGAGTCGGACTATGCCAGCTGCCCATAGAAAATAGTTCAGATCTAGATTTATTTATTGCTTGTTCGAATCACTCTATCCTGTATTTCAGTTAGAAGGGTATGGATGTTGCCCGTTTGTTCCCAACGAGTAACACCCTCAAATGTCACACTGTTACTCGATGGGAATGTTTTTAAGAAAAAAATCCCAACCAGTCACACTGTTACTCGATGGGAACTTTTTATTACTAATTTCCCAACCAGTCACACTAAAGGGGTATAATTTAGACGGTCACCAAAATGGATCAACGGTCACCAAATTCTATCCAACTAAAAGATTAATATTACTACCAAAAATATTATAGGTTAGGTTAGAACTGTGACCAACTACGCGCGAGCCGAGCGAGCGAAGCGAGCGGTGCCGCGGCAGCGGCCGGCGAGCGCTACCTCGAAATTGGTCGCGATTTTTTTGTGACTGGTTGGGATTTTTTTCTGAAGAAATTCCCATCGAGTAACAGTGTGACTGGTAGTGTGACCGGTTGGGATTTTTTTCAGAAAAAAATCCCATCGAGTAACAGTGTGACATTTGAGGGTGTTACTCGTTGGGAACAAATGATGTTGCCTATGGTTTGAATTGAGACAGCTAAAGTTCTTGCAGTGTGGCACAAGAAAAAAGTCTGAATAGGAAAGGTAGGTAAATGGTACATTATCTACCTTAATAGCCAGTCTTTAAATAAAAAACTATACCATCACAGAGCCATTTCTCATTTAATTAATACCAACTTTAAAAATGAAGTTAAAATAACAAAAACCTCTCATAAAATTTATTAATAACTCGGCATCAATTACTGAGTGTCACTATCACTATACGCACAATAAACCACAAAAATAACAAGTAATTTTATGACTCTTTTCCCTGAATTCTCAATAAGCGAAAAATAAACGAGTCTTCTAGATCGCACCGTCAGCAAAAGCTCTAAAACCTTTAGTTAGTAGCAAAACACTTGAATTTTTAAAACTAATAATCTTCAGAAGAAATCTTGAGAATTCAGGAGTTATCTAAAGGTACACTCTTTATTTCAGATGGTTTATTAGAAAAGCCTAAAGTATCTACAGTTGGTTTCTTATTCAGTTTGGAAATCAGTTTGAACTTGGGATGGCTCTTATCTCTCATAAGCTTGAAGTGAACACTCTCCGATGTTGTAACGAAACAGGACAGCACAGGCACATCCATGCGCTGGAAGTAGTAAAGATATTTTAGTTTTATCTCTTCGTGTTTACCCGACTGCCCCTGAAGGAGCGTAATGTTTTGTCGCGTGATGTATCAAAGTAAAGGGCTCAAGGAGACCATTCCAAAATTGTAGCTTTTTAAAATGTAGACAATTAAGCCGCGAACCCACCGCAACTCAAATAATTATGGCGCCCACGTAGCGCAACGCTAAAACATGCGTTGCAGAGGCACGTTTTAGCGTTGCTAAAGCACGCTAAGTTGCTAAGCACGGAGAGCCGTGTGCCGCGGCGGGCTACGCTTCATTTGTACATAGCGTGAAGCGTGTACTTCAGTGGAAACGTACACCCACGTTGTCATATAAATGAACCCACGCAGCTAAAATGCGTGGCTGTGGATAGCGTGCACCGCGGTGGGTTCGCGTTTTTAAAGCATGTCAGATGTAGTTAGTAAATGGTGGTAGCAAATCTGAGTTTGGACTAGAACAAAACTGCTTCAAAAGTGATTTTTTAGGAACTCTTATTTTTTTTTTTGCGGTTGGTTTATTTATATGGTCGCGAACTACTATGCGCAAGACAAGAGCGAATGCATTTCTGATCTTAATCCCAGTACTGAAGGTAGGAAGTGGGCTCAAACTTGTCCAAATAGAGCAAGAAGTATTTAATTGGGCCGGTTTGAATAGCTGTACTAATTGTATTTGACTGGCTGGATATGTGGACAAAAACTTGATTTTTTTTCATTTAATACTCCGCATGAAAACCTCTTTCCTAGAGTCGCAAAGTAGGTAATGAATCTGGGTGAAGTAAGAATCTAGCTGTCTGCCTACATAAACTCACACACTTTTCACATAGACATAGACCTCAAACCTAATAGCCCTATATAATTTAGAACAAAGAAGTGTATCTAGAATGTGCCTGTTCTATTTGAGACAGTGATAAATCTCGCGCGGGATGGGAGATTAAATTTGCAAGCGCAAGCGCCGGTTGAGTCAACAAAGGTGTTCAAATGGCGCGAATGGTCACGTGACTCCCTAATCAATGCTTATCGACGCGCGTAATCGCGTCTTGCATCCCGCGGTGGACTCGCCTGAGTTGTCCTGAGCATTACCATGAGCTGTCATTGAGAGTTTGTAGTTGACACTAATCTATTGCAATCTAGCAGCATAAAGTTAGCGTTCTATAGGCATATGAACCTTATCCCAAAGAGAATAATGTTCATATATTTATTTAAACGAATGTGACCAAGCCATTTTTTCGAACTTTAACACCTTAAGAATAAGGTTCAGATTGGTAAGACTTGCTCACTTACTAGAAGCCAAGTATTATCAATGACCACTAAGTACTACAAATATAATAATAATGTACCAACCTGCAACGCAAGACCCCTGTCCATGAGAGACCTTGAGGATACTCCATCAGCCAGGACATGTACCACCAGGTCTTTGCTCAGCAGGTCTATCACTGTCTGTTCAATACAGACATGGGCCTGGAAAAGTAAAAAAAAATATAAATTTGGTGTTTATGATGTTTTTGGAAAATATACTTTAACACCCTTCTATAAAATTCACTTTGCTCTACAAAATAAATTATTTACATTCTAATAATATATGAGATTCATTTGCAACATGGTATAACATTGATAGTTTGTGTAAGTGGAAGATAATTAAATAGTTAACAAGGATTCGAATGGACTATAGGGTTTTTTAACCCTCAACCACTGTCATACTAATTATATTCGTTGATTAAATCGTTTGTAGGGCCGATTTTTCAATAGTCAGATAAATTTTATCAGAGGATTGAAATTGCTGGTTTGACAGCTTTTAGAAAATATGTCAAACAGCCATATTTATTCTTCAGAGACCTTAGTGTGAGTTTTTTCGACTCACGTTCGAACGCATTCGATTGCGAGCGCGTTAGAATTTATTATGGGAATTTAGTTATAGTGCCACCTGGTGGTCACTCGTAGAACCTAATTTCCCATACTAAATTGTAACGTGCTCGCAATCGAACGCATTCGAACGTGAGTCGAAAAAACTCACACTAAGGCCTCAGTTAAAAATTATCTGACTTTTGAAAAAACAGCCCTTACTTTAATATTTTGATAGGTGTGAGAGTAAGTTATTGTAATTTTTGGTAGTTTCCTAGCCACCAGAGTAGCCAGTGTTGCAAGAGAAAGAATGTGTGGCACACGTTTAAGCAGGTGACTTCCATGACCTGACAAATGAAGTTCTTATGGTCAGTGTCACTTTATGTAATAGTAAGCCTGGTCCTGCGGCTAGGTTAAAGTAGCAAATACAAACCAACAACCAACAAGGTCAAGGCCCGGTTCAAGCATACTGTTTGGAATGAAGCATTAGAAGAACAAATTCCTTAAAAAAAAAATTGCCTACGTACCTCAATACCAAACAACACAACTGACTGCAGTTCCGGCACATCCTTCCTCAGCCGCTCTTCAAGTTCCGGAGTATACATTGAGAACTTAGTCTTCTCGTAGACTAGCGCTGCATCACATATGTTGATGTCCTTGGTGGTGTGGCCGAGACCTTTGGGGTATTGTTCAGAGACATACACTGGGATTTTGAAGTGTTTTGCTGCAGCTACCTAGAATTTTAAATAAGGGGATAGAACAGTTGTGGCATAGCCATCTTGATCTTTTTTCAAAATTGGAGTGCACAATTTAAACAACCAATAAGTATTATGAACATGGTGGTGGTTAGTCAAAGGGTCAACGGTACTCTGCGAACCCTGTATCGTCTGAGGAACTTCTTGCCTGCTAAGACGAAGACTATGCTCGTGCAGACTTTGATTTTCCCTATCATCGACTATGGTGACGTGTGCTACTTTGACTTGAATGCGGTTTTGCTCGATAAACTCGACAGACTGCTCAACAACTGTATCCGGTTCATATTCAACTTCAGGAAATATGACCATGTGTCGACCTATAGGGCTGAGCTAATGGATGTCCATTCGCCAAAGGAGAAATTTACGCGCTTTGACCACACTTTTCTCCTCCTTCTTATCTTTTGTCTCACTTCCAATATTTATGTTCTTCACACGCTAGGAATCTGCGTTCTTCTAACAATCTTCTCCTACTATGTCCTTCTCATACTTCTGACTTTGTACATTCTTCCTTTTATATTCAGTCTATTCTTCTTTGGAACTCGCTACCTCTTGATATCAGGACGACCACCAGTCGGTTTGCATTTAAGCGGAAATTGCAGAGCTATTTTCTAAATAAATAGCGCAGAGTTATTTTAACACCTCTTTCTCTTGTTTTTGTATAATAATATACAATATATGTATGTATACAGTATAGGTATATATTATAGTAAATATGTATGTATGTGTATTATAAGTTTATAACTTATATATGTACTGCGTACCCATTCTATTTATCATTATGACATCTTTTATTATTATTTTTTTTTATCATTGTTCCTCTCAAAGAGAGCACCTGCCATCTAATCTCTTCACCACCCTTGGTTGACTGGTAGAGAATGCCTAAGGCATTAGGTCCGCCTTTGTACTTTTTTTTAGTTTAAATAAATAAATAAATATTTCAAGGTAAAGTTATGATATGTTGCATGATTGCTGTCTGCATATAGGCTACTTTATTTCATGGAAAATACATAGTTCCTGTGACAAAGGAGCTTTTGTACTTCAACAATCAATCTGTGTAGCCTTTTGCCAACTAAATTGTGGTCGGCTTTCAGTCTTATTGGTTACAGCTAGGTACCATCAGGGGCATAGTTAGCACCTTTCAGCTGTATCAAAGATACGGGGCCCCCCAACTTCAAGGGCCCCTTTCGTGGCCTACCAAGACAGTTCTGAGCTAGTAGGATCTATTTTTGACAAAACAATACACTTAATACGGGCCCCCCAAAAAAGTGCTATTCTAAATTAGACCATTTTACTTGCTGCTGTGCTCAATGGATGAGGCAAACTGTTTAGCTTACCATGTTGGTGGTAAAAACCCAAAGACGGCCCACTGACCAATTATCTGCTGTAATAGCATCATTATTGACTCATTTTGGAGTCTTTTCTATTGACTAACAAAGTGGACAGAGAGACATAAAAACACTAATAGGACAAGTTCTGAATTCATATTCTATTTGGAATTTTTGGCAGAAGGTAAGTGAAAATATTAGGCAGAAATTGTACACTACAGAAACACGGAATTATTTGCCCTTTTGGCCTATTCCGTCAAGTTATAAAGACTAACTCCTACATGTCAAACTATAGGTAGGTAATAAGCCGAAAACAAAACATAAATCAGGAGAGTATCGTCGACATCTTTCATTTTTATAATTTTTTTAACCACTAAGAATTATAAGATTTTGCCAATATCTAATCAGCTTCTTACAAGTTTCGATAATAAACTGATAGCAACAGGTTCTTACGTAACAATGATATAAAAATTACCATTTTATTTGCAACTTTGACCACTTCGCCAAAGTATTTGATGTGGGGCCGAAACTTTTCCTGGATGTCACATAGCAGAAAAGCTGTCTTGGGAGCCTCCAGGGCTCCCAATTTGAACACATTACGAGCACACATTATAATTTTTATATTTAATATTATCACCGGCAGAATAAAAATGACTTCAGAAGGAATGTTTTGATAAAAACAACTGTCAAATATTGACAACGTCAAACTGGCGATGGTCTGTTATAGAGAAAAAAATTGGTCACACTAGCAACTGCATATTACTAACCTAAAGAAAACTTGCTAGTTTCTCAGAACACCTAATTTATTTATAACTTATAAAGTGAAGATAGTCTACGGGGTATGTTAAGGTTTACCATTCAATATTCCAATGAAATATCTGGACAATATGCTTTGTACTGGTCACACTAAAGAATGCAAGTGATATCCGTTTCCCGAAAGTTAGTGTCAAAATACCTAATTATTTTTATATACTTTTTTACTTACTCAAGAATTAATCGTCATTTATGCCTTAGGTGACAACAAACTCAATACCGAAGAATCTCGACGATCTAGAAGTCTGAAGACAATTATTGAAAATAATAATACTTAGTTACCTACAGCATAATTTAAAGATGCTCGTACATACCTCGTAGACTTCTTACCAAGCTAAAGCTATTTGGTCTAAAAATCATAACTAGTAAAATGACTAACCAACTAGCCTTTAACTCCCACCCATTGCAATTTGCTGGGCAAAAAATTGCACATACGGGTCTAACCTTAGTAATGATTATCATCACGCTAAGGGTAGGGTGGAGTAGGGGAGGTAAGCAGTTATATAAGCCAGTTTTATTTGGAAAACCAAGCTAGCAATTACTCAAAACGCCTGTAGACAGTGTGAACTATTATCAAAAAGTATTCGCCGATGGTTGACTTGTTGCTATTGAAAATACATAAGGCGTAAGTTCGAGTGACGTTTTTGAGATTGCTGACGAAAAGTGAATAACAATGGTCAAAGAACACCTACCAGCATTTCGGTCAGGATAAGAATTCCATCGTTTTGTTAGGTTTTTCCATCTAGAATTTTACATTAGCAACCTGAAGTCTGGATTTATGAACTAATTTGACGACACTGACGAAATGTGGAATTGACGGTGTGTATGATGGCCTGGTGAAGGCCGCGGTAATCCAATTGAAGCAAGACAGATAGAAACGGTCGATGTGGCGACACTTAGAGGAGGAATTGTTCACTGAACATATTTCGGCAGCATAGATGATGATGATGAATTTGTTACATAACTGACAGGTAATTAGTTAAAGCATCTTGTAATAACTAATTAGGCAGTTAAGTTTTTATCCTGAACTAGCTTCTGCCAGCGGCTTTGTCCGCATGGAAGATGAAAATTACCGATAGGGTAAGTTAGTAACACACTTACGCCTAGGATTAAAAGTACTTATCCTAAGCTATGTCTTAATTCAGGGCCAGTTATATTAGTAAGCAAAGTGTTGTTCAAATTCGACCGCTAAGCCGTGAAAAGTTAACAAACAAGCAGACAGATTTACTTATAACCGACTTCAAAAAAAAGGAGGTTCTCAATTCGGCTGTATTTTTTTTGTGTTTGCTTGGCTTTTAAACCGAATAGCTGGAATTCGTTTACTTGGGTAGCGGTTTTCTGTCATCCAAGTTAACGAAATTGCGTATGTTGCATTGCTGTGATTTTGCAGTGGTGTTGTTAGATGTGGAGTAATACCATTAAAAGGTGATTTTTACGATAAAAAAGTCTTCCAAAAAAAAACTAACACTACGTACAAAGTATGAAATGACCTTAATTTCGGAAGCCAGTTTCATTTTTTTCGTTTATAATAGGTACTTACTAAATGTATAAAAATAAAAGATTGTTTCTAAGTTAAGTCTGTGTTTCAACTAAATCATATACCTACCTATTTAACAAAAACGGCACTTGTTCTACCTTTGTCATTATTTCCCTGTACCTTATAACCACAAAGACAAGCTCATAATAATAGCTAATATGATCAAAAATAATCGAACCTAAACCCACGTAGGCAAACCTTAAGACCGAACCAAAAAAAAAACACAGCCGCGTATTGGAGCAAAGTCAAAATCAACGCCCAGACGTATCATTACCAAAAGTCGGGCACGCAATTTCTTAAAAAACTATTCTCTTCCAAATCTCTAATTTACCGAAAAAACTGTATCATTCAAAAAATCTTTTTTATTTGTGTACGCGTGACTTTTGAGTGACTGTTTTTCGCCTAAGGCTGTATCCGAACGCAACTGTGGTTTAAAAAAAAATAAAAGGAACATACATGGCGCCGACCGATCGCGTGCGGCTCTTCGGCGGGAAGGGTCTTTAGAAAAAAAAATCATTCAGACCCTTACCTGTGACGACGGTAACACAAAGTGCTATCAAAATAGACGTAGGTCGGGAGAAATTAGAGAAAGTTGGGATAAAATCGTTTTTGGTTATACGGAAATGGAAATCTCTAGGATTTTGCTCAGGAATTAGAGCATTTGATTGTTTGTAGCTACCTAAGCAAGAATCTGCTTAAGACCTAGTCTGGACTATTAATTATTTTTTTTTACTAGATTCCACAACCATGTACCTAATTCAGAAATTATCCCAAGGGAACATACATATTATGTACTACCTAGGTACATATTATGTAGGTACCTAAGTACTTCCTGGATGTATCTCGTCGACTAATCGACACTTTGCGTGACCAGAGGGCTGGCTTGTTGTTTGCTCAAAGAATTAGCATTGCCATTCAACGTGGCAATGCTGCCAGTCTTCTGGGCACGTTTCCGGATGACGGCGATGCGGAGGAATTCTTCGACGCCTAAGCGTAGGTATCTTGTTTTTGTATATATTTATTTGTATATAGTTAGGTTTAGTTGTTTTCATGTTTTTATTAATATATGATTAGAATCTTAGAATAATAACGCATAGAAGCCGCGTCTAGAACAAAACCCGAGCAAAATCGTGTGTCCACTTCATTTTCTTTGTGTGCGTGAGCCGAATGTGTCTACGTTCCTCTAACGCACACAGATATAGCTTTCAGTGATACCATTACTAAGCCGTTACCCACAAAATATAGACGCATTACTATTTTGCTATCAAGGCAAGTATTTTATGTTGTTGGGAACTGGAAAAGGTAAACATGATTTTTCATGTAATATGAAATATTTTTTCGGAAGGTATAATTCAATTTATTTCAAAATAAAAGGAAATAAATCGCATAAAGAATGAGATATTGTTCAATGCGTTTAAAATGCTTGATGGGTTATAATTATAAACAATGTTAAAACATCGGGTTTGATATGAATTAACAGTAAGTATTGTATTTTAAAATTACAAAAATGAAAAACATGAATGAAAGCAATGTGGGTATTTTTTCCTCACAAATAGCAACACTGTGTTATGACAAGTTAGGTTATTAGAATTTTGTTTTATTTATCGATTTACGTAAAAATAGTGCATAGAATGTGAGTAATTATTTGTGAAATGTTATTTTATCACATTTTTTTTATTTTCCTGATGTGCTATAACATCCTTTCACGCAACAAACTGTCATTTTCAATTATTTACTCGCGAGCTGTGTTCGACGGAACGTGACATTGAGTACTGACGGCCTGGTGGCTAAGTTTGACGGATTAGGCTAAGTTTTAGTTGCCTCACTTTTTGCACTCGTACTAGGTTTCTATGCGTTATTATTCTAAGATTAGAATGCTTCCTGCTGGATAAACATTTCGATACTGGACAACTAGGTACATGTTTGCTTTACAAAATGTAGTCTATACGAAGGGCATTTAATTTATTATAAACTAGCTGGTGCCCGCAGCTTCGTCCACTTGACAAATTATACTTATACTAAAATCTTCCTCGAGAACTACTCTATCCATTGGTGAAAATAGCATGAAAATCAGTGCAGTTGTTTTTGAGTTGATCGCGAACAGACAGACAGACGCGGTGGAGGAGTTTGTTTTATAATAATTGTAGTGATAGTGATGCGAAAGTAAAGTCTTGTATGCAGATTATACGAGTATGTCTGTCTGTTTGCTGAACAGATTAGAACTAAACTCCAACAAGCAAAGTAATCCTATAAAGAAAGATTATAAGTCTATCACTACTAATAACGTTCTTATAAAGGCATTGCGGTAGACTCGTTAACTTATAATAGCATTTGCCAAGCCTTAACATACTCAAGTGCATTAGTTTTTATATCTCGGTCTTATAGTTTGCTACAAGACTGACCTCTCAATCATTTATAAAGGATTTATTTTCTAGTAATAGCATTTAACAAGCACAGATATCCTCAAGACTAATTGCCTTTATATCTCAGTCTTATAGTTAACTATAAGATTATCTTTTAGGACACTTTTAGGAATAAGTCTTCTATAATTGTTTGCAGTAAGACTAAATAATCCTGAATAATATTTTGATCCAATAGTAGCATTTTCTGAGAGAAAAAGATATTGTAACATAAGTACTTGGCAAGACGACTAAGTATAAGTTTTTGTCGTCATAATCTTGCCTCGAGACTTTTATCAATCTAATAGTACCTACTTAAAAAGAGCGATAAGACAAAAAAGCTTATAAGTTAGTAGACTAAACACTTTATTAGTAAACGTCAGCCATTTTTTTGACATTCAGTTTAGAAAATATATTGTATTTATACAGTCTTCGTATTGAGAAAATATACTGTATTATACATATTTTATAAATAAACTGGGAATCCACACCCATTGCAGCTTTCGGATAACACAAAATGTGTTTTTGTCCAAGGCCATCTCATATTTATGTAAAAGCAATGAAGATTTTGTCAAAAAACAGTCGAGATCCAGAAATGCAACCATCTTGTTAATTACATCCTAAAAAAGATTGAAAATCAATCATTAGCAGGGAGACTTCAAGGGAATCCTAATTTATTTTAAAATGGAGGCGAGTTATTTGGACAGAGACTGCTATAAGTACTAATTTACTTACAATGGTTCTATAAAGTGCTTAATGAAGAGCAATTTTAAAACATGGCGAATATTCAATAGAATAAATTAATGAAATAATTTATTTACAACAATATATTAATGTGCTATTTTTCGAAGGGCATCGTAAAAATAACTACCTACATTGCGGTACACATTTACAGTAAATATGACTTCCCCAAGAGTTCACACACTATATTTACCATACATTATTAGTTATGTTTTACAATAGTACAAAATAATAGTAATAGCATTCTTACTTTAGATCCGTTTTTATTAAATATTTATCAAAAAACAACCGGCACCACCAGCCGAAGCAATAACACAGTCACACAGATAACCTTTAATAAAATATACTCATTATTAAGTACTAAGGTACATTACTAGTGCCATATAAACAAGATTGCTTTAGTAAGATACTTATGCCAGATACTATTAAGAGCGTTTGTACTTGTAATTGTGTAGTCTCATATCAATATAGAAGCTATTGCGCTTCGTCAAGTACAAAGGGCTTAGTAACGTTTTATAAGTTGATTATAAGATAGTTATAGAAATAAACGCTTCTATAACTGCGCCCAAATCCAGCTTTGTAGCATGCTACAAGCTTCTTATAAGTAAAAATAAAAGTAGTCTTGAGATCGTTTTAAGTACTGATTTTGCTAGTTGGAATTGGCTTATTAATTTGACATTTCTTGTGATTGATCTTTCTTTTTTCAATTTAGAGTTTGACATTTGTACCTGTCAAATTAGTCTCCGGGATTAAAAAACTAACTTTAGGTAGCTGTTTACCCACCATAGTATTTTGGTACCTACTTAAACATATTTAAGACCCAATTTGAAGACACAGTTGATTGTTGAAACCCTTTTTAAACTTCATTAAACGTGAGCCGTGCCAATGCCAATTCATAAAACCAGCCAGCTCATAAAGAAACCAGTAGCCCTCTTCGTAATAAGGTTTTATTTCACACTGGCAAATTAAAGTATGACCAATAAACAAAATTAACAATATTTTTTAACTGGCAACAGTGGCGCCATTTCATCCTACCTATTAGGTCCGACCCGGCGGGAAGCGGCGCGTGCTTTTAAAGAGTTTTTACGTTTATTTTTAATATAAAAACAGCTTTTAATTACAGGCATTTGGCTGTTTTACGTAGTCCAGAGGTTAATTGTAGGTCGGTTTAGCGTTTTTGAAGTCTGGATTACTGAAAAGTTTTAAGGATTTTTTGCAGTTTTTTTATCGGCTTCGTTTGACCACTACCTCACCTGAGGGTAAGTGGTGATGTTATCGATGATGGAGCACGCTTACTTAGAATTAGGTAACCTATTCACTCTTCATATAAAGACCCCAGCTCTTCTCCCCTGGCTATCAGGAAGTAGAGTCTCCAGCAGCGAATTCCGATCCTCCACAAAATTTTATTTTGAAACTTCATAAGCATGGTCCCTAAGTAGGTAGGTACTTATCTACTCTTAACATAGTCCGCTTCACATCTTTGGTTCTCAAGAACGTTAAGTCATACCTACTTGAAAGTTTTTTAAAACTAGTTCAGTGAAGATGTTTCGAAAAACGATCTTCAATGATTTTTTATTCCTGGCCTTATATAAATGAAGTAATAGACTTTTGATTTCTGATGCTTACCTATTGTCCAGTTGGTGTCTTTGCAGAAATGATGATTTTTAAGATGTAGGTAGGATACCTACAAGCAAAATCTTACGACCTCAACGAAGTTAAATTTTTTCATCTCTGTTTTTCTTTCTGTTTTTTTCAGAGACTGTTCGAATAATTGACTCGTAGCTTGCTACAGAAGGAGAATCTCTAGTTTAAAAAGTTTTTATATTGAAGAAAAAAGAAATTAGCGTGTCATTGACAGTTTGTGACTGCGATGTGTACGCGAACGCTCTTTAAGAATACGAGAATTACTCCTCTTGTGTTTGCCTTTGTTGATACCAGTTGTTAAGAGTTGCGGTGGATACCAAAGAAATGATCGTCATTTTATCAGCAGATGTCCACTGTTGGACATAGTTAGGGCTCCCCCAAGCGTCGCCGCAACCGGTCCTGGGCGTCTCGCATCCATTAAGATTATTTTTAAGAAACTAGGATTATTGACTCTCACTGGTTTGTATCTACTAGAAGTAGGATTATTTGTAAAGAAACACCCTGAGCTGTACACCAACGCCAGTGAAAATAATAAATTTCTCTCAAGAGACCCCACCCGACTGGCAGTCACAAGATGTAGAAGCAAATTATGTCAAAGTAATTCATATAATTAATATGTCTGTCAAAATCTACAATTGATATAAGCTACCATTAAATTATTTCAAATTAAACTTAAGAAATGGCTCTACAACCAACTTTTCTACACTACAAAGTGAACTTTTTAAGTTACAAATAAGTTTGAAAAAATTTATAATTTCATTGCCATTTAAATTAGTTCAGTAAGTACCTATCTTAAAAGTAATAATTGTTAGTTTTATCTTAATAGGTTTTAAGTTCTTTTTTTTTGCATGCTGAAAATTAGTAAGCAAAATATGTGAAACTGTTATTAGGTAGGTACTTAAGGCCCATATTTTATGTACCATATTTTATGCAAATAAATTATATTCTATTCTATTCTATCGTCTACCCGCGACTTTCACCAGGTCATCGGTCCATCTTGTGGGAGGCCTTCCAAAGTTGCGTTTTCCGGTACGCTGTCACCACTCCAGATTTTTCGACCCCTTCGGTAACCTATTCTGCGAGCAATGTACCCTGTCCTCTGCTACTTTAGTTCGGCAATCTTTCGGGTTACGTCGGTTTGAACTTGGTTCTCTTGCGGATATCATCACACCTGATTCGATTACGCAAAGAAACTCAAAGCATTGCCTTCTCCATTGCCCTTTGAGTGATTTTAAGCCTTCTGATGAGGCCCAATGAAAAAAACGATGAACCTTTATATTCCTTAGTACGTACCTAGCTGAAATGTTCATTGGTTAAACGCTGTGTTGTTTGTCAGTCAGTGACTCGCGAAGTTCATTTACATTAAATACAGAACGTAAGATTTTTTTCTATAAAATAGGCATTTAATTAAACTTTACAAGCTTTTACTGTAGATATGTTTGATATATCCCAACATGCTATAAAACGTCGTTGAATACAAGCCACTCTGCCTCGGCGCCGTAGGCGTGTCAGAGTCAAGAGCCAAGTGTCAGTGGCGCCAAAGCTTTCCGCTTTGGACTCTTTTACTTTTTTATTTTCTTTTTTTTTCTGAAGACGCCCCGCGGCAAAGGCGTTGGAGCGGTAAAAGTATAGTTCCAATAATTTAATTAAGTGGCCGAACTAATTTTTGATGGTTTGCGTTCTAGAGATAGTTATTGTGGGTCGCAGATCATTATTTTTGCAGTGCTTTAGGAGATATAAAGTAAGTATATCTGTAGTCTCTTTGTTAACTCTTCGCACAACGATACTTGGTACACGGGTCAGATAAAAGAGAATATCCTGGATTAGGATAAAGTAGTTACTTTTCAGCTCGGGATTATTTTGTGCTGGTATTTGGGGTGGGTTTTTGGGGGACTTTTACACGAGAGAAGCTGCTGAGGAGAAGCTAGATAGGTACTTCTCACTTGTAATCGGTAGTAATGTATTCTTGACAATAAAAGCAATGGACAGAATTCGCTTTTTGATTTTAAATAAACTGGTAGGTTACTTACTATTACTATTACTATTACTATTATTAAAACCTGCTATTGATTGGAGAAGAAAATTTGGAGAAAAAAAATAAACCTAGCCCGAAGAATCGCCAAGCTTAAGTAGCATTGGGCAGAGCATATTGCTCGCAGAACGGATAGTCGATGAGTTTGAAAGATTTTAGAGTGATGACTGCGTACCTACCGGAATTGTTGGAAGGCCAGTCATAAGTTGAACCGATGACCTGGTGAAAGGAATCCTCTGAACGTGAGATGCTCGGGGCCGCTCGATGTGACGACAATTATTAGAGGAGGCTTATGTCCGGTCATAGATAATTATGATAATAAAAAAATAAAATTATATAAAACTAAATATAATAACTTTTTTATATTTCTGTGTGTCCGGCTGTAGGTACTGGAAATCTTTACACTAAAATTATTCAATAATGATGATGAAAAAGGAACGTCACTACCCGACAAGACTACGATTGCAGAGGATGGATTTTCAACAAATTAACCTATTTTTGCGCTATAAGGTCAAGAAAAAACACTGAATTTTCCTTTTATCTCACAGGTAAACATTCAAACGTCCATTTTTTCTAATTTAAACCGACAAATCATTGGATTACTGTAGTGAACAAAAACACTTTTACCGTCATCCGAATGCAGCGCAAAATCGAACATTTCCTGTTACTAATTGCCGCCATGATTGGTGTTAAGAAAAATGGCGTTCCCGCCAAACAATGGACAATGGCACAGATAAAAAAAATAAATTAGTTTTTTTTGAAAGATTCTTGTCGTATCAATGTTTGTGTTAACAATGTGTCGATAAGAACATCACTTTTATTGTAATGTTTGATTAAGTGTTAACATTTTTGTATTCTGTTTTTGTATTGAATTTGTGTTTTATCTTGAAGTCTCAAGACTTAGATTGCCTGTCCATTTGCTTGGAGCAAGGCAGTGGAGCGGAGAAATGGAGAAATGTTAACCAATTATGTCAGTCAAAATGTCAATGACTCACGTGGTGCCATAGAAATATAATTATATCTATGCGTTGTGCGGACATTTTATGCAACTCCATTGGACGACAGGCACCCTTAGGCCGAGACCCAAAACTAATGCGAAAGATAACGCGCTGCTGAAATGTCACGTGGTCAATCTGTCAAATTTGCTGATCTTGAGAATCTCACTTTGTCTAGGGCGAGACTTCAACTCAACTGGAAAAAAAAAATGGATCTCTGTTGGAAGATATACGACAGTGGTGGCCTATGGTATCTTCGTTGTGGGTCGAACCCTATATAGGAAAAATTGTGTCGAAACCTAGAGGCATATTCTAGAACAAAAAATTTGATCACAAGCTAGATAAGATACATCTACCAACCTGAATTGACTTGAATAGTGGATTGCCGAAGGCCTTCTGAAAAGGACGCCTGCGTCCCAGCAGTGGAAAAATAGGCCATATACTTATCGTTATTCTGCAGCATTTCGTATGTCAAGATAGTATGAATAAAACGTATAGGCCTACCTATAGGTGTATAGATACACCTATGACTAGACTAGCTGTTGACCGCAACTTCGTACGCGGAAATCCCGTTGTTTCCGTTCCCGTTGAAATTTCGGGACGAAATTTCCCTTACGGATTCAACATTCAAGATTCAAAGCATTTATTTCAAATAAACCATTTACAGGCACTATTGAAATGTCAAGGTCGGTCAGTCAAAAACATGAGGCTATTTGCACGTTCCAAAGCGTAGATCTCTATGGAGAAGAACGTACAAGAAACTCCACGGACACTCTTTTAAATCATGTGATGTTTTACAAAAATCTTAGTTACATGTACTTGCGGACGTAACGTTAACGGAGTGTAGGGTATTCCCTACAATCCGACAACTCCGACAATTATGAACCGATTTGAAAAAGTTTTGTTTTATCTGAAAGGATATACTTGCAGATTGGTCCCATTTAAATCATATCAAAATCGGTTACGAACTTTGGATTTTAAATCGAAATCGCTGGAATTTGACTATTTAGATGATTCTTTGATAATCGAAATTGCGTATTTTGCTTTTCTGCGATTTTGTAGTGGTGTTGTTAGGTGTGGGGCACCACTAAAAAGTGAAAAATAAAAAACTTTTTACAAAAAAATACAACCGACTTCTAAAAAAAACACTACAAAGTAAAAAATAACTTTAAATTCGGAAGTCAGTGTCGAAATACGAAGAAACTAACAAAAACACCGACTTCCGAATTTAAAGTTATTTTTTACATTGTAGTGTTTTTTTTTAGAAGTCGGTTGTATTTTTTTGTAAAAAGTTTTTTATATATAATATACTAGCTGTCCCGCGCAACTTCGTCTGCGTCACATTTTCCGCTCCTAAATAATATTGCAACAAAAAATTGAGATTTAAACTATCCTATCTCTCAAGTTGGATCGAACTGCACATGGTGTGCGAATTTTATTATAATCGGTTAAGTGGTTTAGGAGTCCATTGAGGACAAACATTGTGACACGAGATTTATATATAATAAGATTGATTGACTAGCTTTTGCCCGCGACTCCGTACGCGCATATCCCGTTTTTTCTCGTTCCCGTAGGAATATCTGGAAATCGTCTCTTAGTGCTTCCTAATCTCAGGAACTACTGGTCCGATTTGATAAATTATTTCAGTGTTAGATAGCCCATTTATAGAGGAATGGTAGGTATAGGCTATATATCATCACGCTAAGACAAATAGGAGTGGAGCAATAATGGAAAATGTGGCGCAGACGAAGTTGCGCGGGTCAGCTAGTTTTATATTATCGTTTAAGTGGAAGAATGTCTGCTTGACAAGTGGTATTTCCTACAGTTGTTTACTTTATTTACACGTGTGTTCGACTTGAATAATTTATTGATTTGTATTTAGATTTACTCGTTCTGTATCTATGTATAGGTACTATAAAATATTATACGGCTGACGAGTTTGTTTCTTTGTATGTTTGGTTAAACGCGCCCATCTCAGGAATTACTGGTTCGAATTGAAATCATATTTTAGTGTTAAATAGCCCATTTATCGAGGGAGGCTATATATAACATCACGCTATGACAAATAGGAGCGAAGCACTAATGAGAAATGTGTTGGAGACGAAGTTGCGCGGGTCAGCATGTAGTATTAAGTATAGATAGGAGGACCAAGGTTACCGACATCCATAAAATTTTTTTTTTGCTCAATGCTCTTCTGGCTTCAACACCGGAGTGTGACTTGTTTGCTGGGAGATGGATTGATGTGTGTCGTGCATGTCTAAGATTTTGTGAGAAGATGGATGAGAGATGAGGTGTCATTTTTTTATTCACCGATTGAATATTTATACTTTTTTTTCTTGTTTCGAAGTTTTATAACATTCTTTTATTTTAATGTTTGTTTATAAGCTTTTGATTTTACTGATTTGTTAGCATTTTTTTTTACAAAATTTTCTATTATGTTCCTTTTTTAATTTGTGCTGTACAATGCTTTGGATAGCACTATCTGTACATGTTCTTGTAAATAAACAAATAAATATATACCTATTTCGAAGTATCGCCAAGCTTAAGTGACAATGGGCAGGGTACCTACATACATCGCTCGTAGAACTCAATAGGGTCGGAAGGTTTTAGAGTGGCAACTGCTTATCGGAAGACGCAGTGTTGGAAGGCCTCCCACAAGGTAGACCGATGACCTGGTGAAGGTCGCGAAAATGCGAGACGCACAGGACCATAAATGATGTGGTGACAATTAGTACAGGCGCTAATGTCCAGCAAAGGCCGTAGTTTGGCTGAAAAAATGGTAAGGGTTACAATGAAATTAGAGCAAAAATGCAGACTTTGATAACACCAGCATCAAAATAGTACAACCTTTAACTTTGTAAGTACCTGCCGCTGCCCTATGATGCAACAGATAAAAATATTTATCGTAATGTGAACAACATGAAAAAGATAAGTATATTTAAAAGCAGTCATTTTTTTTTGGCCCATCTGTTCCCTACACTTCCTCTATCCACAGAAACCCTCATAGAACACTAAACAAACATTATCTATGGCTTTGGCAGCATACACACGACCTTTGGTCATCAAAGTTCACATTGAAAAAAAAAAAACAAAAGCCCGCCACACGACGCGTTCCCGCGCAAAGAATGACGCAACCAAAATGGCGAATTAAAAAGCAATTAATCTCAGCCTCTTCCGTTCCGAGCTCATTTCTTTATGTTTTATTGCGTGTGAAAGCGAGTTAATATTAAATAAATATTTTTTATGGTGCATAAGTAATCTTATGAATGTTCTACTTGTAGTAGTGCATGAATTTGAAATTTTATAGACCTAGGTACCTGAAGGCTCATTCTCGTACTATTTCTAACGTCATATGAGCCGGTTTAGACTAGACTACACTGGCTTCTACGCGGCAAAGACCTTGCCTGCCTAATACCCACTGGTCGACAGATAATCTCCATGAAAAGCGAGCAAGATACTGTGGCGCTCATGTGTGTCCTTGGGTTGTGATGCTCATGTGTGTTCTGGGTTTATTTGATTCGCATTGGCCATTCATAAAACTTTGGAACGGTGAATTAAAAAGTCTAGCTTGGATTTGAAATCTGAAGGATAAGGAATTTGATTGTGTGGAGACAGATCATGTACCTATTAAGGTGAATTCACTTCGCCAATATAATTATTATTTAAATGCTAATATCTCTTTAATTTCCCGTAGAAATTGAGTTACCCCTCCACAGTAAGTACCTACCTACCTACTAACACAGTACCTACCTAAAAAGCCGACAGCAATTTGTCACAAGATTTGTTACGAAATATTATTATCTACTTATTTTAATGAAATTATATTTATTTTTACGAGTTAAAGTGTTGAAAAACGAAATTTGATACACGCGGGTATTTATCACTCCAGTCTCTCATCTCTTAACTGCACCGCTTTCCGCTCGTTCATCTATTTCACCCCAGCTGACAAAGTTTGCCCACTTGTTTCATGAGGTCACTGTTCAAATAGACTTTGTATCAAAAGGAAACCATAGACCAGGATATGATTGATTAAACCACCCAAATGCGTTACCCTTGACCGACCATAGAGGTCATTAGTGAAGACAAACGTAAGAAGCACAGACATTTCTTATCATTCAGCCTTGGGCTGTGTAAGCATACAATAAATCATGGCTAAGACTTGGTAGCCGCCATATTGTATGATTGATTACTCATTGTTTCTGGCTTGTGTGAGGAAAATTATTTTATTGTTTGTATGTAAGTTTGTAGGTATTTAGGGAGTGATGAATGCTAGGTATAGTTGAGGAGCTTATCGCTAAATAATAACAGTCGCACGGTTCGATCTTTGAGGTCAAGCAGCGCTTGTCGAGGCTGATCCGTGGATGGGTGACCATCTTTTACATGCCGAGACTCATTCATGCCTCGGAATGGACGTTAAACTGTTTGTCCTGGATGCCATTTGAAGATCTTTGGCAAATCAACAGTCGTCTCGGATACTAAGAAGCCAGAGAATCTGACTCCAGTTTTGCCAAGCTATATCTCGTCACCCAGTAACTACATAGGGGAGGTCATAGGGTCATGGTCGCTCCATGTAAAATACTTGCGTCCGGTTACACTGGGAGGCAGATAGACTGGCGTGGTGAACACTAACGTTATACAAAATGGTCGCCATTTTGTAAGATTTGAGTAGTGTCAGTTCTCATGATAAGCAGATTTGAGTTCACTCAAATCTGTCTCCTGCTTGATAAAGAGGGAAGTGGAAATTATATTAATTTTTTCCTACTCCTCCGCTGTACTCTTCTGATTAATTTCGATGCGGGATCCAAGACAGTTGAATCGTTTCTCCGGGACTCGTCGGGCTTCATTAGCTCGGCGTTTTTCTGGTGGTCGCCACTGTTGATTCTGGCTTTCAGGAGTTGCAGTTGTTGGGAATGTGTGGCGGGCTTCTCATGTTAAGCACGTCGCTTACATGTATATGTCTTCCTGGTAACATCGTCAACTGCCTTATTGTTCTAGTGTACGCAAGTACGACTGCTAGTCGGGTTCGATCAAAGCAAAGTATGAATAGGTTTTTTAGTGCTTCCGAAGCCCTGAAGGTAGCAGTGTGACAAACCCGTTGTTCTCTAAAGTTATTAAAGCTGACAATGCTACAATGCATTGAGAAGCCAATTGCTTTCTGTGATGGCTCTTGGCAGTCGTAACCAACTTACTAAATAGCTCCTACAAAAATAACTTAATTATATTTTCTTTAGGTTGGTGTGGGAGAGAGACGGAGCTATACAAGACGCAAAGCACTATCCCTTTTCCACGACCAATCATGATGGCACGGGCGCCTCATTGTACAGACCCTGAATGAAACTTTTAGTCTATACCAGCAGTGCGTTTCTGCCGGTCGATTCTGTAAACATTTCGAAGTGAAAGCGTGAGTGAAGTGATCACGCAGTGAGCTGTCAAACCATACAAACAAGATGGAATGACAGCACACTTCTCATTCGCTCCACCTAAGTGAACACGGTGCGTTGTCAACAGAATCGACCGGCTGTACACATGTTGAAGTGAACGACAAGTGAGCTGTCAAACCATACAAACAAGATGGAATGACAGCTCACTTGTCGTTCACTCCACCTAAGTGATCACGGTGAGATGTCGACAGAACAGATCGGCTGGTCGACCTGACAAGACAGCCTACAGACTGAAAATTTAAAAGAACTTCAATGGATTTTATTCCAGAATCAGTTTCAAGTTATTCCTCTACACAATTTTAAGTTTTTTTTCTATTATTGGCAGGATCACGATTGACCACATTCTCACCAAGTAAAGCGACGAACCGGACGTGGAAGCACGCTTGTCTCGAAGTAACCTATTCACACTTGACTTAAATACTCCCAAGTCGTAGCTATCAGGAAGCACAGATTCCGGCAGAAAACTAATTTTTTTTTTTCAAATTTTATTGTATCTTAACAGCAAAGTGGAAAAGTGTAAAAGACAAGTCTTTTACACTTCAAACCAAATAAAGTCACTCATCTCTGAAGTCAAGTTACATACAAGCCGCAAGGCTGTCATCAGCTCATCATATATTCACTAATATCCATTATGTATACTCACAAAAAGAAAACACCTAACAGGTAGCCGGGATGAAGATGTGAATCCAATCACTAATTAAAGAAGAACAAGTGGAATGTCTTTTATAGCTTTTGGGAAGGATTTTGAGCTTTATATTTGTGTTGTAAAGTTGGTATTGGATTGGCGTGGAACAGTCTGAATGAATATCAGTCTGAAGTGGTATAGTTGCTTCGTCAGCGTTACAGTTGCGAGCAAAAGTATTGACCGAAAGTGACGAATGACTTGGCTTTTTTTTGGGGGTTCCCGTTATGTTGACAAGACCATTGAACGTAAAAAATCACCTTAGGTATTTTTTTAAATTTAGTGGTAGACTCGCCTTTAACCACAATCTCACCTTTCCGAAAGCGATGATGTAGTTGAAGATGGAGCGCGCTGGCCTATAAATAACCTCTCTTGACTTAATGAACCTCACGTTATAGCTATTAGGAAATTTACTACCAGCAGCGAAATTCACTCTTTAGCTAATTAAAGTTTTCCCTAAAAGTTTCGTGCTAGTGGGTGCATAAGGTTCCTCATTAATAGATACAAGAAAAGATACGTGTGTGCAGCATTTTTAATTTTTTAATCGTGTAACAAAGTCTACGATGAAGCGAGCTAATCCAGAAGAAACCTGATCATTCTGGCGTTAAAGAGATGAGGGTTGTAAGCGTTCGGAAACTCGGACCAGGCGGAGAGTTCCACTCCTTTGCTGTACGCATTATAAAGACGTTCGGAAATACTTAGTGCGAATTGGTGGAATAGCAACAAGGTATGGTATCTTGCAGTGTGCCTGGATGTCTGATGGTAGAAGGGGGCCGGTGGGATGAGGGCGTGGAGTTCATGGGCAAACTCACCGAAATACAGTCTGTAGAAGACCGACAAGCAGGCAACCTTGCGGCAATGACTTAGGGCGCTTGAACCTTGCGATGATGAGGCAATCTATGTAGCTTCAGTAGCTTGGAGACCACCAGTTTTACGTCGCCGATGAGCCTCTTAGCTATACGTTCCACCTATTCAAGCACAGCAAGCTGGTATTTGGCTGAGCCATCCCAAAGGTGACTGCAATACTCCATGTAGGATTGGCTTTGTATAGGGTTAAGAGCTTTCCAGGTCTGAAGTATCTTTTCATCCTGTTTAGGATGCCTGGCTTTTTGACTGCTGTTTGGGCTTTGTACTCAATGGTGGCGCCGAAGTTGAGACTGGAAGTCAACTCCATACCAAGGAACTCGAAAAATCACAGTCAGTCACAGGAACAGATGTGGTTTTTTGATGGAGTTTAGTCGAAACGACTGATTTTTGCGGTCGTTCACTAAAGAGGTCGGATTTCAGACCTCTTTAGTGAACGACCACAAAAATCAGCTGGGATAGCATAAGCAGGATACAATTCAGCTGGGAATTTAAGCAGCTGAGTCAAAAAAAATCTAGTCGAATTGAACTTATTAATCAATTTTATTTGGATTCCAATGAAAGACTGAATAATTGCTCTAAACATTATTTTACTTACACATATTATTATCATTGTAATCTCTTCAGAAGTGTGCTAAAATAGACATATCAGCAGCATGAGAGCACAATACTAGTCCAAAAAAAACTGCTTTTAAAATATAAAAGCATTGTAACATTCAGTGACCACTTAATCCTGTCCGCCAGTGACCGGCGCCTGCGCATAAACCGCCAGTCATCTTCGTCGGCGCGGACGCACCATCAAATGGACCCTAATGTAATTTGTTAGCGCCGCTTACTGCGTTAGACTTCGTCGAGATTTGGGAGTAAATGAAATTAATGATGAAGACTTTGGTTGTTGGTTTTACTATATTTTTGTGTTCATACAATTTTTTTAAACAGTTTTTTTTTAAACATTAATATTAAATGGGTATCATTTAAGCTATCGCCAATTTAATTAGTTTTGTGTTTCTTAAATAATAGGGTTTGCCCACAAAATAGTAGATTTGGCACCAAAATGAAGTCACAAAATAATATAAAATCAATTCCACAATAAATCACCTAAAATCATGGAGATATAGGAATATAGCTTTTTCCTAATAAGTATTTAAGCAAAGTAATTTTATAGAGATCACCAAATAATCTCTTTTTTTTCATATTTTATTTCTATATAATCAAGTCATTTCTGGCATTCGCCGGCCGCTGCCGCGGCACCGCTCGCTTCGCTTGCTCGGCTCGTGCGTAGGCACAGTTCTAACCTAACCTAACCATTTTTCTTTTAATTAATCAATTTATTTGGTGACAGATCTACCATTCTGGGTACAAAGTAATAAAACTTTGATAATTATTCATACCTGGGAACACTTTTTGTTTAACTGAGAAAGTATATATTTCGTGGCGATAGATCTATTTATTAGGTGATACAACTTGATGACAAATATAGATTTTGGTGACAAGAAATATAGTCCCCATATTAAATGACTAAAGCGCATCACTCTAGGGCGAGTGTTTCCCTCCCTGAAGCAGATCAGTTTGCCGATTAGTGCTCTGGCCTCGCCGATGCGACGCTCGATCCTGCACTGCCAAACTGGCACGGCTTGTTTTGGTCGTGTAGCCCTGTCATCAGCAAATTTGACTTGAGCTACACGACAAGCTGCCACAGCCGCGCAGTACATGATCGAATGTGTATCGGTAAGGTTATCACAGTTATCAAAATAAGTCCCCTCTTTGAGGAGTTGCTTGAGAGGCGCCACGGCTTCCTCACCTCTCGCGTCCGGCCCTGGTCCAATCCATGGTCCGGAGCAAGACGGAATGGGACGCCGTCACCTCCTTCTGCGAAGCAGTCATACTAGCGAAGGAGGTGGCGGAGTGGGAGAGAGAGAGAACCTCTCGTCCCGGCCGCCGCGTGGCAGACACCGTGGGCGTCGGAGGCCACCTGGCGGCCTCCAGCCACCGTAGGCGCGGGACTGTGGACGGTGAGCCATGGGTGGCTCGCTGTCCGTCCATCTTATGACGACAGGCCGTGTCGACGGCGCGTTCGTGTTCATGGACCCGCGATGGCCTGGTGAAGGTCGCAAGACTCCACTAGATGCGAGAAGTAAGTTTCGTGGAAGATTTTGTTCTGCTGTTGACGTCTTTAAGCTGACATTATGATGTTGAGTGTGTAAGAATGGCTAGAGTTGAGTCAAAAATAGAAGTATAATATACTGCAGGATTCTAGCCCTGGAAATATTTCTTCATACGTATGGTCTCCTGGTAGTTTGTGATTCTTGCCGCTCTTGATGTCAGTCCATCTCCGAGCTTCTGCTTCTTACAAAGTGTTATCACGCACCGGGATTAAGAGCATCCAATATGTTAATTATGTTGTCCATTAAAACAATCTGTGTGCAAAGTTTCATTCAAATCCGTTTAACCTAGTCCCTCTGGCACCTTATGTCAAAAAACGCCAATTTTAAAAAAGGCCCTTTTTTAAATTGGCGTTTTTTGACTCTCAATGAACTAGAAGAATTGGTATGCCTTCTGTTTAGAGAGAGATAGAACTATACAGCACTATCTTGCATAACGACCTCATGATGGCAATGGCCCGTCATAGTTAGGGGCCTGTGGTGGTCTACATTTTCTTGTCTCCCACAAAACGGTGCGATACCAAGCCACAACCCGATCTAACTTCAAAATAAACTTAGTATTTTTTTTACCGCTATCTGCTTTA
Source organism: Ceramica pisi (assembly GCA_963859965.1). Lineage (NCBI taxonomy): Eukaryota > Metazoa > Arthropoda > Insecta > Lepidoptera > Noctuidae > Ceramica > Ceramica pisi. The sequence goes on from OY982555.1 coordinate 6,681,575, forward strand.
AGGTTCAGACCGATTAAGTGCCGCTTCCGGGAATCGAACCCCGGCGCTCTGAGTCATAAAGCGGTACTCGGAACTTAAGCGGTGTTTGTGTAGTAATGCAATTATTTTGTATTTTTCCTTTGATTTGAGTCTAATTTGATTTTCTATAGACTTTTATAGGAGGAGGTTAGAGCATCTTTGTCTTTAGTGCATTATAAAGAGCTTCCGAGACTTGATTATACTTTTATTCCAAGTAATGTTTTTCAACTCCAGGAGAGGAGTTCCTGGCCTAATAATTACAGCCTCCCAGATCGATCTTCGAGGTTAGACAACACCTGATAAGGTCGGTTTGTGCATTTACCCAATTACTCTGTTATAACACTTGGGCATTTAGCCAAATTTGCTCATTGTCTTTGGTTCGATCCCTAACTCGGGCAAGATATTTTTCGTTTTTTCAACAGGAATTTCTCAGTCACGAACAATTTCCTGGTCCCCAATTAAACGAACTTAAACATAATTGGTAAAGTGCCTTGGTATAAAATATCCGCTCTATCTTCTAGAATTAACAAGTGTGGTGATTGTCATTTTTGTAATCTTTGCAGTTCAATATCATTGAAGTAGGTACTACGTCATGGTTTACCAAATCTTAAAATTCGAAAAATAGTTTCTTATGACGGTTTCTTTGTTTTACTTCTTGTTATGGTGTCAACATCATCTGCCTAGCCTTTTTCCAACTATATTGTGGTTGGCTCCCAGTCAAACCGGATTCAGCTGAATACCAGTATTTTACGTGGAGCGACTGCAAACCAGACCTCCACAACCCATTAACTGGGTAACACTGTACTCCTTGGCAAGACTGGAGTCAGATTTTACTGCCAAAGATCTACAAATGACAGCTGGGACCAACGGCTTAACGAGCTTTCCGAGGCACTGAGGAAACTCATGATAAGGTCACTCATCCACAGACCAACCTTTGCAAGCGTTGCTTAACCTTACAGATCGACCCGTACGGCTGTTATTAATTAGCCACGTGCTCCTCTTCTTATGGTGTCAACACTTCTTCAAATTATACTCCACTATAGCTGTCCCCCGCGGCTTCACTCCTGTTTTACCCGCACAGTTCCCGTTCCCGTAAGATTTTCGGGATAAAAACTATCCTGTGTCCTTCCTCGGGTCTCAAACAATCTTTGTAAAAAAATTCATTCAAATCGGTCCAGCAGTTTCGGAGCCTATTCAAATCAAACAAACAAACAAACAAATCTTTCCTCTTTAAAATCTTAGTGTTAATGGGTCCTGCCTGTATTTGGTTGCTTATCTGCTTCCTTCGAGAAGTTGTTCAAGTCATCTAGGGAGCAGATGAATGAACATTTGAGACAATCTGGAACGCACCGCACCTGCACCGCGTGTTTGATAGATCAACAATTTCGCTAAATTATATTTGCAGTGGCCTACCTTAGATTTGCAATCAATTTAGATCACTGCAGTTCACGACCAAGAGGCTTGTGATCTTTGGGCATAATAAAATAAAGAGAATATTTGAATTTTTTCCCCATGATCACCAAGTTATCTGATGGGATCCTGGAGAAATAGAGGGAACTCTTCGAATCTTATAGGCACACTTGAAGCGATTTGGGTAGTTTTTTAAAATGATACTTTCTCGGAGTAGTGTCACTTCAATTTGCTGAAGATCTGATGAAGCACTTCGGAGAATGGCAACGGAACTCCTCAATATATGATAGCAAATGGACCAGGAGTGCTGAGATCCTATGTTTATCTGTAGTTTACACAAGGTTATGACATAACATCACGCCGGTACGCTGTGAAGGGGTAAGCACATGTGAAACACTAAAGTGTTTTTTTTTTTCAAAAAATACACCGTCTTCCAAAAAAAAAAATACGCTAGGTACAAAGTATAAAACCACTTGAATTTCGGAAGTCAGTGTCAAAAAACAAAAACAACGAAAAGTTAAAAGTTAGAATTTTCTTTAGTAAGGTCTAAAAAGTGAGAGTCGGTGTCATTGCGTTAGACAGAGCTGGTGGCTGTGTGAGGGAGATAGACGAACTTCTCCGTTGAAAGCAACGGCGCCATGGACCCTAGGTACGGTCAGCAAGCAAATGTTATCTTCTAAGCTTCGAAAACTTGACTTTGTACTTTTTCGATGATTGTTTTTTTTTCATTTTTACAACTAACCCATGGCTTTTCTTTTATGAAAGGAGCCTAGCTGTAAGCGAATCTAAGGTCCCAACTACATCGATACCAAAATTCATCAAAATTGATTCAACTGCTTGAAACAAACATACCCCTTGGCAAGACTGGTGTGAGATTTTCTGGCTTCTGACCAGGGGGGCTACTCTCTAAGCCCGACGTCCGTAGTTTCGGGCTTAGTTGCGAGCGTATTCTACTCCGTATTATCTAACCACTAAGAATTAATCACAACAAAATTCGAAAGTTACTGTCAAATCGTGTTGTCATTCACTCTTAGTTCGGGTTCGGGACTAATCGTAAGTCCGTAGGTGATACGGAGTAGAATACGCCCGCAACTAAGCCCGAAACTACGGACTTCGGGCTTAGAGAGTAGCCCCCCTGTAACGTCTGTTGACGACGTTCAAGTGACAGTCAGGACAAAAGGCCAACTTGCTTTTTAGGGCACGAAACAAAGTATGTAATAAGCATTGTTTAACCCCGAAGTTTGACGTAGGTACTTGTGATTGAGCCGGACTGCGGTAATTATTATTATTATTATTAAAAATAAAACGTTATGTCAAACTAGAATTCGGCAACTGTAGGTCCGTACTAATCTATACTAATATTATAAAGCAGAAGAGTTTGTTTGTTTGTTTGGTTGGTTGAACGCGCTAATCTCAGGAACTACTAGTCCGATTTGAAAAATTATTTCAGTATTAGATAGCCCATTTATCGAGGAAGGCTATAGGCTATATATCATCACGCTAAGACAAATAGGAGCGGAGCAGTAATGGAAAATGTGACGCAGACGAAGTTGCGCGGGTCAGCTAGTAATATCTAAAAGCGGATTTCACCAACGAAACTGATCGTGATCGAGTTTGTTTGTTTGTTTGTTTGGTTGAACGCGCTAATCTCAGGAACTACTGGTCCGATTTGAAAAATTCTTTCAGTGTTAGATAGCCCATTTATCGAGGAAGGTTATAGGCTATATATCATCACGCTAAGACAAATAGGAGCGGAGCAATAATGGAAAATGTGACGCAGACGAAGTTGCGCGGGTCAGCTAGTATTTCATAAATAATAATTACACTGACAGCTCGTAAACATGGTCCATAATTATGTTGATCGCCTTCAGTTTCAGATTGATGAAATCCGCCCTAAGTTTGTATGTCTTAAATAGATCACTCCTCAACGGCTGACCAAATTTAAATTAAATTTAGATCACATCTAAACAAGCACCTGGATTTGGAAATTCTCCCAAATATACGATTATATTTCAATAAAACATTGCGTGACGATTTTCCATGTTTTTCTGCTGACGGTACACAAATAGACAACTTCAATCACGTCTGGGGAGGAAACGCGATTGTTTTTACGTCTCTGACGAGCGTCGATACACACGGGTCGAAGATTTGCTGGGGTTGAGTTTATTTACAGGCGTTTTCTTGTTCAATTAGTTTTCTTTAAATAGTATATGTACTGTGATTTCCTGGATAAGCAGCTCTGTTTTTTTTTTATTGTTTCGCTGGCCTTTGACCACAATCTCACCTGCTGGAAAGTAATGATGTGGTCGACAATAGAGCACGCTATGGCCTAGAAGTAACCCATTAACTTTTGACCCCAGGTTATAGCTATCAGGATACAAATCATGTCTTCGTTTTCATCGCCATCTTTTTTTAGCTGGATTGAAAGTGATAGATGAGGTTTACAATGTAAGTGACAAGCGCTTATCATCTTAGACCTCATGCATGCATCGCTTTCGAACAGGCGTCCAAATAATTTAACCATGTCCGATGATGCTAAGGCGACTGATTTACAAATATTTCAAGTAATCAAGGTTCAATTATCATGAGATAATATTTAAAAGAGTGTCTGTGAAGTTTCTTGCGCGTTCTTCTCCATAGAGATCTACGCCTTGGAACATGCAAATAGCTTCATCTCTTTAACTGACCGACCTTGACAACTCAAAAGTGCCTTTAAATGGTTTTTTTAATTGAAATAAATGCTTTGAGTTTTGAGGTATCTTTAAGATGAATGACTTCCATGCTGGATGTGTAATTGAAAGATGAGACTGTGTTTCGATGCGACTTTTACCAGGTTACCACTCCGTCTTATACGATCATCAAAACTACTACGCTAGCTTTTCAAAATAAGTATTCCATTTTCAAACTCCAAACCGTCTTCCAAAACGGCGGTGTGTGTCCCGCGCATGCGTGCTACGCCGGCCTGTCATTACAGCCGCGCAGACGCAGATCACATTATCCCCGATACACCGAGATTATATACAATTATGTGCCTACCCGCTGGCGGGGCGACACGCGAACCCAAACTTGTATATTATGTATTGGTAGCGTTGCTAGGTTATGTGCCTCGCGTTTTTTTTTTTGTTTTAGTATGTATTTTGAAAGGTTGGATCTACCTCACAAGGTAGATTTGTTAGAACATAAGCCTTGGTATGATATGGCCTTCTTTTTAAAAATAGTTATTTGATCCGTAGGTAACTCAACCAATGGTAACAAATTTAGGTAAATTTCGTTTCAATGTGTTTTTTTTTTCGATCAAAGAGCTAGCTTGAACACTGGTCAAATAACAAATTTAATTAAACTTTCTTCTAAGTGTAAAAAAAAATTATAGTAGACACCATTGTATGTCATGGTCATCAAAACTGTGAAAGAAGAAATAAAGGAAAAAGTCAAAACATACAAAGACAAATTGCAGTTCCATCTAATTCTAAACAAACTGGCACTCCCTCATTGATGAAAGTAGGTATATTTCCAAGCTTTCGGAGGCTAAAAAAAGGGTACCGCGGGTAGATTTTCTCATTAAAAATAAAATATATTTTCAGGCGTCGATGGCCCATAGCGTGTTAGTAATACCAAAAAAAAAGTTTATTTATTTATTTACTTTATAGTTTATTGTATACCTCATAACAAATACAGGAAAAACGTTTCTAAAACAAGTGTACATTGGGCGGTCTTATCGCACAGGGCAATCTCTTACAGACAACCTTTGGATGGTTTTAACGAAAGAAGTTAGATTTAGAGCGGTCAGCGTACAAACATCATAAATATTATTAATTAGACAAATTAATAACATAAAATATATATATATATATATACAATACAAAAAAATTATATATACAGGGTTATTTGGAAAACCCCGACAACCTCTCAGGACTAATATGTTACTAACATCATAATGAACAACTTTTTTTCTATGACTTTAAAAATTCATCGTATTAAAATTCGTAGTACCTAAACTATTTAAATTGAACGACAAGGCAAAAGACAAGTCAATGCGAAGCAAAAGAAAGCTCTTTCTTTTTCTTTTGCTTCGCATAGACTTCGTAACATTTAGAGCGTTCAATTTAAATATATATTTTTTTTTACTATAACCTGATGAACTAAAATATGATGAATTTTTAAAAGTCATAGAGCAAAAGTTGTAGATTATGATCCATAACATACTCCTGAGAGGTTGTCAGTATTTTACAAATAACCATGTATATTAATAAATTTCAAATTTACAATTTGGAGAGGAGAAGAAAAATTATAGTGAGAGGTAATGTTACTTCACCATTTTTTTAGATGCATTTCAATGTTAATAGTTAACGTATGTAGGTAGGACATAGGTTGATGCGTGCTTTCTGGGGAATGCCAAACAGCCTAGTCGTCAGTGGGGCTTCCAGTTTATTAAGAAAGCAGCTGAGTACCAGTATATTATATTTAGCTACTGCCATCTGACCTATAACCCAGTAACTGGGTACATACTACCAAAATAAACAAATCAGTATCAACATAATACAATTTCAACCATAACCAAATCAAATTCCTCCATTCTTATTCAAATACATCCCAAGTTACAGCCGTATAAAGATATAACGCACAGTAGCCGTCTCAAACATTGTTCCCTTTGTTATTTTTTTAAATAAACCCTAGTATACATGGTCGTTCAACCCTAAACTAATAGAGGAACCGTCGGTGCATAAAATCCGATTTCTGTCTCACAATGATGTAGTTTTACACTTGACTTAAAGGGATTTGGGAACAGATATACCGTTTTACATCAAAGGGACGTAAAATATTGATGTGGATGTTTTGGAGATATCATGTAAAGAATCTTAGACGAACTGCAATATCCTGTGGTAGTGCGTGCCTTTAGGTTTTCTTCTTTTCATTTCAACTGTCTCATACTATATTTATTTATTTTATTATTTACTAGCTGACCCGCGCAACTTCGTCTGCCTCACATTTTCCATTACTGCTCCGCTCCTATTTGTCTTAGCGTGATGATATATAGCCTATAACCTTCCTCGCTAAATGAGCTATCTAACACTGAAATAATTTTTCAAATCGGACCAGTAGTTCCTGAGATTAGCGCGTTCAACCAAACAAACAAACAAACAATCAAACAAACAAACTCTTCTGCTTTATAATATTATTATATATTATATTATATAAGTATAGACTAGCGACCCGCCCCGGCATCGCACGGGTGCAATGCTGGTACTAAATACCACTACCGAAAAACTGTGATGTTATGATATACTAGCTGACCCGTGCAACTTCGTCTGCGTCACATTTTCCATTACTGCTCCGCTCCTATTTGTCTTAGCGTGATGATATATAGCCTATAACCTTCCTCGATAAATAGGCTATCTAACACTGAAAGAATTTTTCAAATCGGACCAGTAGTTCTTGATTAGCGCGTTCAACCAAACAAACAGACAAACAAACAAACAAACTCTTCTGCTTTATAATATTAGTATAGATATAAACCTTCCTCTTCAATCACTCTATCTATTAAAAAAAAACCGCATCAAAATCCGTTGCGTAGTTTTAAAGATTTAAGCATACATAAGGATTTAGGGACAGAGAAAGCGACTTTGTTTTATACTATATATGCGGTGTAAGTCCATAGTGATTTAAATTTTACTGGCTGATAGGTATGTTCTGAGGCCCAAAAAACTGTATGTGTATATTATATTGAGGAAAACTTCAACTGTCTCGCAGTTCAATACCTAGTTTTTACTGTTCTTACAACGACGTGTGACGAGCTGTCATTCCATATTGTTTGTATAATTAGACAGCTTACTTGTCGTTCACTCCACCTAACACGGTCCACGGTGAGATATCGACAGAATCGACCGGCTGATTTCATCACAGAAACGCAGTTGATCTGTCATGTTCTCCCAGAGAAAGGTCTTTCAAGGTAACTCAAAATTAAATGTCGATATGGAGTATGAAAGTTTGTTCGTGATGAAATTGGAGGCTAAAGCAGTCAATGCTGGTTTTCAATAGTAAATATTGAAGTTGTTATTAGATACGATCATTATTATCCGATTTCAAATGACGAATCTCCTTTATGCATATAGGTACAAAGTGTTATTGCCGTAGTTAGGGATTCTCTACCAGTCAACCAAGAGTGGTGTCAAATCACAGACAAGTAGACTTGAAATTTTCCTTGAGGAAACATTTTTATATTTTCAACGAATTTCAATTACATTTTTAACGGTATCAAATTAGTTTTCTACTTGGGAGACCAACTAACTAAAATAACGCGGTTTCTCCCTCAAAAAGGCGTGACACGATCCCACCTACTCGAATCTCTTTGTCTTCAACCTAATTTTACGCAAGAAATATAAGGATATGTCTACTAAATCATAAAATAACGAATACGGTACAATTTTAAATAGATTTTGTACGTCCATCACTCTTTGTCGGGAAGCAGGTAAATGTGCCATTTCTTTTTGAAAGTTGGTACGACAATGGCGAGGAAAAAAATTTGCAAACTTTGACAGTCGCACGGATGTTAAAGTTTTTTGTAAGTGAAGTTTTTATTTCGTTATTAATTTTGTACTGTGTCGTGGATTTTGGACATCGTGACATTCTAACAGCGCATCTTGAGGATTGTCGAAGACTTTAAACTTTATTGGAATGACATGCGTAATCGAAATGTCACGACACACTACTTTAGACTTGTCAATCTTTATCTATACTATACTAATATTATAAAGAGGTAACATTTGTTTGTAAGTTTGTATGTGGGGGGTAATCTCAGGAACTACTGGTCGGATTTGAAAAAAGCTTCAGTATTAGATAGCCCATGTATCGAGGAAGGATATAGGCTACATATCATCACGCTAAGACTAAAAGGAGCCGAGCATTAATGGGAAATGTGACGCAGACGAAGTTGCGTGGGTCAGCTAGTCGCTAATAAAATGCAAGATTTTCAGAACCACAATCATGTTTTGGCTTATTATTAAATAGCTAGTTAAGCTTAAGTCTATAAGTATTGAATTCATCCACATTATTTTAGCCGACTATTCAAGACCCTGGTCTGCGCTCTTTGGGGAGGCTTACTTTCAGAGGTGGACTGCAACTGTTAGTGGCCTCCTTCAAAATCTGCTATAGTGACCGGTCCTGAGCGACTCGTATCCAGCGTATTCCCGAGGCCTTCACCAGGTCATGTGCTTGTGGGAGATCAACGATGACACGGTACGCGTTCGCTACTCCGGAGCTTTTCAACCCCCTTGAACAACGTCTTTCAAAAATTTTAATCTCCATCAATCTATACTAATATTATAAACAGGTAAAATTTGTTTGTAAGTTTGTAATCTATACTAATATTATAAAGAGGTAAAATTTGTTGGTAAGTTTGTATGTAGGGGGTAATCTCAGGAACTACTGGTCCGATTTAAAAAAATATTTCAGTGTTAGATAGCCCATTTATCGAGGAAGATTATAGGCTATATAATATCATCACGCTAAGACAAAAAGGAGCGGAGCATTAATGGAAAATGTGACGCAGACGAAGTTGCGCGAGTCAGCTAGTCATTTATAATTGAGAGAAAATTGGTTGAAAAGTCCATTTTACCTGTTAGGTACCATACCTAAGAATCAGCACACACAATTTTAGAAAAAAGTGACTTTTTTCATAATATAGGTTGGAACATATTTAGTAGGTAGATAATTTTATACTTATCAAGGAATTACCACAAAACCACCACCAAAAAGCCACCAAAACCAAACAACAAGTTTAGTAGGTACTTACCTACAAAAAGTTTGACTTCAACATCTTCACTAAGTATTATAATCATTAATCTTTTCCCACAAAACTTAAGCCTTTTAAACAAACATTTCGTAACAGTAATAAATCAAGAAATATTCTCACTTTTACCAATATTTTGACACAAAATTAACAAAGACATCTCAGTCAGCCACTATTGCCGAGTGATGACGCGACAATTTTTGGATTTTTTACTGAAATACATTAGTCAATGATGATGCACTTTTTGATGACACGCCGGAGTCAGCTACTTCATTTTGGCAATTTTTTTTTTTAAGATTCAAAATGCATTCGGATCTCAGTTTAAAATTTTGAATATTTGTTCTTTGTTTTTAAAATGAAAAATGTCAAATATATAAAAAGTAGGCTGCTTTATGCTCGGAACATGATATTCAAAATGGCGACAAGTGTCGGGACAGTTTGCAGATATTGTAAAAAAAAATTATATCGGTCGCTAAAATAAAACAATAAAGTCAACTATTGACGAACAACACAACAATAAAGTCAAGTATATTAAATCGGGTCTTGGAATTTTCAAAAGACTGTTTTTTCCAATCTTAAATTTCAAGTCTTCAAAAGAGGTACCCGTACCTATCCTTCCTACCTACAAACATAGTAATAGAATAAAAGACGAATTTACTTTGTTCTAAGTAATGCCGTTTATGTAAAAAAATTGTCAAATTGTACGAAGGTCAGAAGTGTTTTCGACAGCTTGAGAGATACGAACGAATGAGAATGTTCCTCAAAAAGGTCAGTGGGTCGTCTTAAATACTTGAACTGCACCTCAGGAAATTTTAATAAGGTAGGTAACTATGTTCAGTTTAAATGAATAACCTAACAGTTCACACGAATTAGTACGGCATGTTAATTTCCCAGTCATCAGAAAACTTCCAATCTTATAAAACTCAAACGACATCTTCCGACATAATAAAATAAACCTAATTAATTCACTCATAAAACAATTTTTTTGAGTTTATTACAATTTTTAATAACAATTCATTTATTTCTTAATTAATTAATATAAAAATCATTCTACGTTATGACCAGTCCTTAATAAAAACAGTCAAAGATTTACGAACTTTACTTTTGAAAAGACTCGTAGCCGGTAGCAAAGGTTTATCTTCATACAGCCAAAGGGTCAATCAAATAAACTATAAAATCCGAAACGCAATTTTCTTAGGCACATTTCGAGTTAAATGATAAAATAACGTGCCAACACCATTGAACATTGCTGAAGTATTTTCGGCTCTACTCCCTTGTGATAAAAACAACTTATATAAACGAGTTTTTGATGAATTGTAAGGTTAAAATGGTTAGGTTATAAAAACATCGAAGTCCCACTAACAAGGTGAGTTTTAATTATTGAACATTTTGTGTTAATTTAGTTTTTTTTTTGGCTGAACGCGCGGTGCCTTTGCTTGGCGGCCGTCTTTGATTTTTTTTTAAGTTTGTATAATCTGTAAAATGGCATGTTAGCGCCAGTTTAGCTCGGTTGACCTTTTTTAAATTATCATCGATTGTTAAAGTGTGCATTTCCGCTGAAATAGGGCCACCCACTTGTCTTTATAGTATTATATTTGTTTAATGGTGAACTTAATTAGGTCATAAAATAAATATTAATGTTTTACTATAAATAAATACTTGCTTCCGCTAGCGGCTTCGCCCACGTGATCCCTAGAGAACATAGTAACTCGGATTATACCGCGTGTATCTGACATCGACGCGCAAACGATTTCCATGGGTCCAAGTCATGATTCTGGACTAGACTTAGAATTTTTCGTCGGCTTTTTTCTCATTTTTTTCAAAGGTTTTTTTTTACTTTAGACTGCTCATAATCGTTATTCTGACCTAACCCAATGAGATTTAAAAAAAAATTAACTACTTTCACTAAAAAGAGCAATCTGAATAAGACCACAAATAGATATCAGCTCAGCTGAGCTGATACCTATTTGTGGTACTCTTGAAACAAATGAAAAAATGAGAAAAGAACCGACGAAAAATTACAACACTGGGGTGTACAGAATTATGCCCTGGACCCATGGAAATCGTTTGTGCGTCGATGTCAGATACACGCGGTATATAATAACACATAGTAAATAACACATAGGCTATATTATAGCCTATGTGTTATTCCAGACTATAATCTACCTCTGTGCCAAAGTTCATGAAGATCCTTGCAGGCGTTCTGACGTGAAAGAGTAACAAACATCCATCCATCCTCACAAACTTTTGCATTTATATTCCTAGCTGTTGCCCGCGACTTGTTCGCGTATAAAAATACTTTTTTATTAAACAAAACGTATCCTATTTTACTTCTAATACCTCCAGGAATATGTGTACAAAGTTTCATGATGATCCGATAAGTAGTTTTCGCGTGAAGGCGTAACAAACAAACTTACATTCAAATTAAAATATTAGTAGGGATTTGTATGATTAGTAGGAAGAAGTGATCCGTTGAAGGTCGCCAGGAAGTCTGACTTCAGAAAATCTGAAACAATTTATAGAATTATCGTAACACCACAATTGAAAGTGAGGTCTCTACTACAAACAGCAATGGCAAGCAAGCTTATAAAGATTTCCATAGACAAGTAGCCTTTCTAAAGCATGTTCTTGAACAACTACATATAATTTACTCTGACAAGTCGCTGTCAAAGATAGCTTATTATTAGCGACTTTCAAACCTCATATTTATGTACTTACGAACTAATATTATCAACAATGGTTTGCTGTATAAAGGACACAGCAGTTTAACTCGTTGCATGATTAAAGAGCGGGAAAATATAAGAAATTGACTTGGAAATAAAATTTAAATGAAGGGAATTATTAAAAAAAATAGAGTTTGCGCATTGCGAGCAATAGCATTATTCGTGTTGTTTTGTAACGACAAAAAAGGAGGAGGTTCTCAATTCGACTGCATGTTTTACGAAACCTTCGACAAATACTGTCAATCGATTTCAATGTTTATTTTTTTGTTTGGAAGAGTAAAGTTTATTTGTGGGAACATGTTGGCGCGCAGATTTTTTCGTTGTACCGATCAGGTCAAAATAACCTTGTTTAAAGCGTACTGTCAAGGCCTGTACACGGGAAGTCTGTGGTTCCGCTGTTCACGGGGGACGCTAAATGCCTTGCGCGTCCAATATAACAATGTTTTCAGGATGATGTTCAAACTCCCTCGTTTCTGTAGTGCCTCGGGGATGTTTGCCCAATGGCGTACAGATGGCTTCCATGCCATCATCAGGAAAAAGGTGGCATCGCTTGTGAGGAGGATTCGAGGGAGTAGCAATAGCATCCTGAAAGTCGTGGATGAGGACCCGAAAGCTCCTGTGCTGAGGCATTTCATGAGAAGTCATTGTCCGCATGAAGTGCCTCGTAAGTACATGACTCATTAGTTATTTTTAAACTTGTTTTACTAACCTTAGTGTGTAAGTTGTACTAACAGAATTGGTTCCTTATGTTGTTCCCAATAAAAACAATTTGTATTGTATTGTATTGTATTGTATTGTATTGTAAGTATTTCCTCCGAGTCTCGGAGGTCTTCACCATCAGATCTTCACCATATTCATTCTTCAAGATCTGATGATGAAATTCGGAGAAAGGCAACGGAACTCTTCAATATAATTATGATGTGCTGTAACGATCATCCACATATGTATTGTATCTTTCTTTAATAAGAATTTAATTAATAAATAAATACTCTGTTACTGATATAAAAGATGTGTTAAGCTATAAAAAATGATATTGACCTTTTATTCAGCAAATGTAAAGAAATAATACCAAAATTTGATCAAACATTTTCTATGTTGTAAATATACTACATTTTCGACATGAGCAGTGCTATTCTGTAACAACATTTTCGTGTCTCGACAGCGGAATCCGAGGTGAGTTTCAAATTTGTATAAATATAAGACCTTATGACGTGTGAAATAAAGTTCACTTTGTAAGCTTAGTCACTCACGTGAAGTCGATATCGAAATGGTTATTTACAGAATATACTAGCTGGTGTATAGAACTGATGTAGTATTTTTTTTTTTTTTTTTGGGACAAGCCCGCCACACATTCCCAACCACTGCAACTCCTGAAAGCCAGAACCAGAATCAACAGTGGCGACCACCAGAAAAAAAACCCGACGAGTCCCGGAGAAAAGATTCAACTGTCTTGGATCCCGCAACGAAATTAATCAGAAGAGTACAGCGGAGGAGTAGGAAAAATAAATATAATTTCCACTTCCCTCCTTATCAAGCAGGTAACAGATGTAGTATACAAACTATATTGAAAAAAATCTAGATTTTACAACCAAGATTTTTTTTCTATTTTTTCAGAACATTTTGTAACCTATTTATTTGATCCTGATAGTTTTTATATAAATGCCTGAAAAAAAAAAAACAGATATATGTAAAGACATAGAGCTGTCCCGAATTGATTTCTATCGTGATATTTTACGTACCTACACTACGTATGAAAAGCGGTTCATAATTTACTGTTCGGGTATCTACGAAGCGATATTAGGGAAAGGTCAATGAACTTCATTGCAAGTTCATCTGGAACCCATAGGTAATAGGGCAGTGATTCCTAAACTGGGCTACAATACAAGTTTAGAAACCGCTGTTCATGCTGACGTGCAGTTGACGATATCAATTGCGCGCACGCATCCTGACCTAAACGGTAGCCACTGATTGTGATGATCGCTCAAATTGTTGCATGCATGCATCGGTTAAGTAAATTGGATAACTGAATCTATTAGATTGTCGAGTCACCGTAACGTGGGATTTTTCTAAGGTTACCGCTTGTTACATAACTGCCTCCGTGGTTGATTGGATTAGGCGTTTGCCTTGTGATCCGGTGGTCGTGGGTTCGATTCCTACGGGAAGCAAACTTTATAAAGTTGTTTCCAGTTTGGCTAGGACATTACAGGCTTGAATCAACTGAATTTCTGATTCCATGCTTTGGAAGGCTCGTATAAGCCGGTGGTCCCGGCCGTCAAATAAACCATGTCAGAGGCTCTTCAGGCGATTTAGAAACTCTGACACTAGGGTGTGTTTGGTCGTTAGATCTTAATGCCCTTAATACACGATAAGATGAAGACATACCATGATTTTACGTTTGTATTCGCCAAAGAACTATGCAGAAGAATGGCTTACAGAAGGGGTTTGAAACACTCAAATCAGGTCAGAGGCAAAATCTACATATTCGATTTGTACATGTGATTAGTGTTCATAAATTTTTTATAGATCTGATGGCCGTTTTGCGCAGATTTGACGCATATCTTCCCAATTTTTCATATTTATAATTGTAATTTTTGTGTATTTTTAATATGCGTCATATTGACCGCAAATAAACTCTTTTTCTTACTTTCTTCTTCTTTCCAATTCTTCAAATTTTTAAACAAGTTTCGCATTCGCATGTCAATCACAAACTGTCAAAAAAGCCTTAATTTTCATAAATTTTTTGACAGATTGCGAATGTGAAAATTAGAAGAATTGTCACTCTGTCTATCCCTGAGACTAAATTGACAAGTGCAAATGTCAAAACTAATTGAAATGCTATTGTAATGTATGTCAGTTTGCCATTTGCACTTGTCAATTTAGTCTCCGAGATTAGAAAACACACTTTAGTTGACACTCCGCGCGACCAAAGGGCTGGCTTTTACCTTGGGCAGAAGTTAAGCATTGCCATGCAACGTGACAGCGATGCGAAACAAATCTTGGAGGCTATATTTTAGATTATTTTAAGTTTCTGAAGAGATTTTTTAAACGTAGGTATACGCAATGACGTATTATCTATAGACACGTCATATACCAACATCGCGGCGCTTATAAACGGCAAAAATACTATATAGCTACTAATACGCATGAAGAAAGGGAAAGAAAATATGTCACCGTACGGCGGGATGCCTGTTGCTAGAAGGAGATAAATATACATCTTCAGTTACGTCACAGGATAAGTAATAGTCAAATTGACATCAAAACCAACCGTAGTGTCGCGCGACAGGTTGGTGCGTAACTTAGCGCGATGTGGCCAATTGGCTTCATTACATGTTGTCATTTTAGAGTGCGGACAACGTATCTATAGCGTACACGCATAAAGTTATAGCTATTTTAGCATTCTTTAAATCCTAATATATAAAATTCTTCCGTTAGCGAGTGAGTAACTGACAGAAAACTCACAGCCGAAACTACTGATCGTAGAAAGCTGAAATTTGGCTTGTAGCTTCCCTATATTCCGCACTAAGAGAGAATTTCCCGTAATTCCTACGGGAACGAGAAAAAACGGGATATGCGCGTACGAAGTCGCGGGCAAAAGCTAGTACATAATTTATGTATATGATACCACAATTTCGCCGGAAACTGAAACATTGTGGTTTTAGGGACACATAGTGAAGTTCTGAATTGATAATCCAACTGTGCCTTTTCATTTAGGTACAGGTCTTCATGTTTGTATCTCAAATAGGATAAGTGAGAGTGAAACTTCCTACAATCTACACAAGCGATTCAGGATTAGGTTCTTAAAAGGAGAAGCAATCTGTGGGAAGGGAATTATCCACTACCACACGACTACGTGAAACCCACATCCCAACTTGGTGGTCTGTATAGCAGAAACAGAATAGTACATTATGAAACGAGGGGATAAAGCAGTGTCTTATGACACTGGCGTCATATTGAATCCCGAACACAATGAAGGATTCGAGAGTCAACTGCCGAGCGTAGCGAGGGAGTTTAAAGTTTAACTCACAAGCAAAGCAAGGGAGTTAATACAGGAATCCTAAATAATATTGTACTGAATTTCATTATAACCCAATAATGTGATTTGAATTTGGAACGCATTTTGACTGCGCTCGCTGCACCTAGCAGCGGAGGCGAATGGGAGCCGCTCGCTGGTTAGAATGACGTACTTTCTGTTAGGTTTGCATGTCAAATAATTTTACATTTTCGTGCAGGTGGTATTAAAATGTCATTGTCAAGTATATTTTACCTATAAGCTTCGAAATGTTATCGCTAGAAGGCACAGTCTGCTTCGTACACGTTCACCTAAACTGAGCGTGCAGGAACCGCATGAGACAGCACAGAAGTCAATGTCAAAATATTCTCGTACCTTAAGTTTCGAATATGCGATGGACATAGTCAACGCTATGCACGTTCCGAACAGCTCTGAGTCAATGGTGTTGGTACCCAAGCCTACAGCATTTTGGAAAAGTTCAAAGTCTTATTGACTGACACCTATATTCTATGACATCGTTAATCACGGATCAATCAAGGATATTTGGCCCGAAAGCTATTTTTCGAGAATATTATGCACTTACCTATGTAGATTATTTGCGTACCTACATGAGGTATCGTTCGATACGTCTAAAGTCATTGCCGCAAGGTTGCCTGCTTGTCGGTCTTCTACAGATTGCACTTCGGAGAGTGTGCCCAAGAACTCCAAGATCTTATCGGTGGGATAACCTGGATAGCTACCTGGTGATAGAACCTAGTGGGATAAGGATAATCGGACATCCAGACGCATTGCATGTTATCATCCCCTCCTTGTTGCTATTCCACCAATTCGCACTAAGCATTTCCAAGCGACTTTCATAATGCGCACAGACTGGTGTTTCCGAACGCTTACACTCTAATCTTTTCAAAGTAGAGTGAACAGGCTATTTCTGGGTAAGCTCGCTTCTTCGTAGACTTCGTCTCTGTTATCTCTGACCAAGACTAGAGTCAAGAGCGAAACCATCTATATCTATATCTATACTTATAATAAATCTGTAGAGAGTTCAATTCTGTACATGAAATATATTTCCAAAATAACTATCAGGGGGTGATTAGGGATCGATACTGATGCCAAAAATGCAATCAGTACAATTTTTGTCTGTCTGTCTGTCTGTCTGTCTGTCTGTATAACCGTTATAGAAACAAAAACTGCTCGACGGATTTTAACGAAACTTGGTACAATTATTATTCATACTCCTGAGCAGGTTATAGTATACTTTTCATCACGCTACAATCAATAGGAGCAGAGCAGTGAAGGGAAATGTTGGGAAAACGGGTGAAGTTACTCCATTTTTTAAGCTTCCGTCGCGTGTGCAACCTTAATGGTGAAAGCTACACAGAAATCATCTATTACGGAAATGTTCTCCTTAAAATTATATAAAAAATATTCAACGACAGCATATGTCTATCTTTTATGATTGACGAACAATAACACGTGTAACTCCCGATAGCTTAGCAGTTCGAAGCTTTCTGATTGTATTTGTCTACTCTTACGTTTATAAAACTCTTAGTCGTCCCTAATTAACATTAATAACAGTTAACATTATTAACTATTCCACAAAAAAAGAATCATAGAAATCGGTAGAGAAACACCAAAGTTATACATGAAAAACGCTAATAATAAGCCATCGCGCGTGAATACTGAATCATGCTATAAGGATTATTTTTGTGGTCGCGAACGCACAGGCAGGCGGCTAGCTTGGCGCCTAGAGGCTAGCGAGTAGCTTCGGAAAACGGCTTACGACAGTTTGCAATATCCTTTTATAATTATAATGTCGAGGGGAAGATGGTTATAATTTCGCTTTACACCAAACGAGTAATATTATAAATGTGAAAGTTTGGTTGTTTGTTACTCAATCACGCCAGAACGGCCTAACGGATCTTAATGAAATTTAGAACAAAGATAGATTATAGTCTGGAATAGCACATAAGCTACTTTTCATCCCGGGAATATGTTCCCTAGGGATCACGCGGGCGAAGCCGCTGGCAGAAGCTAGTATCAAATAAAATTATAAGTACCGATGCGAGTGAAGTGATACCTTTAAGGCCGTACCCTGAGCAAATAACCTTGAGCATTTTTTCCCTCAATAACAGCGCAAGAGATACAATAGCGAATGCGCTCAGAATGTTGAAAAAAATCGTTATAAAATCTAATTTTGGTCGTTGAAAAAAATGCTTCTACCAAAATGTTCATAATTAAATTGCCTATCCATTAGTGTAAGTACAAAATCAAAACAATCGTTAGTTTTCGAGAAGATGCATTTTTTCAGTATTTTTTTCTCATTTCTGTGGTTTCGATGTGAGGAGATTACTTAAACATTATACTTAATAATAAAAAATAAAATCTACCATTTTGAAGCCAAGATTATGTAGAAATTTAATGTATTTTTTATTAGTTAGTATTTCTTTTGGATAAAGAGTAGATAGCTCCAAAAAACAGCACAAAAAACGGCTAGCGCTGCGTTTTGCTCGGGGACGCGCCTTAATTAAAGCAAGATTTCTTATGGACGCTCGTTTTGCAATGATAACTTATTTTGGCAATTTGACAACAGAGTAGAAATATCTGGTACAAGACCAACGGCTAAGAAAGGTTTTACCACACTTCCAAACTTCAAGCTGCTAAACCCATTTTATTACCTTCAGTTTTTGTCCGACCTAGGAATCGAACCCAAGACCATATTTAGAAGCCGCACTTGCAACCACAACACCAATGGGCAGGTTTTGTTAAGACAACGGCCAAAATATGAACTTTTTAAAAAGGGGTTTAAAAAGGCCACTTTAGCAGAATCAGAAAGCACATCACGCTTCCCGTCATTGTCAATTTTCCCAATCAACATTGAACCTAATGCGTTAGAGATAGAGATGAAAATGAAATGTGACAGATTGTTTTGTCGTTAATATTATGATTCTGCTAAAGTGGCCTTTTTAAACCCGCTGGTTAGTGACTAGTGCATCTTTCAGATTTTAATGAACAGGCACTCGAGTTTTAAAAGTACATACTTGTAGGTATTATTTTATGCCAATTTTCTTCAAAAATTTTTCCTAGATTAACTTTCAATTCCTACGCTGAAGCCTCAAACTTTCTCTATAGGAGTAAAATAAAACACGATAATAAAAAATGAATCTTTATTTATAAATACTGCGTCTTTTTATTAAACTGTTTTTACAATATCTTAAATCCTAATCATCATTTACCATACTATGAGTGGGTCTTTAAGAGCATAATCCCAAAAAATCACAATATTAACACAGCGAACAAAGAAAAATATCAATAACATGAAATAAATTGGCAACCCTTTTTTGAATACTTCACCTGTGTTGCAAGCCAAAAAAAATTGCAAAGGGTCTATTAGACCTCCCCGTAACAATGGATGAATAGGGTAACATTATTGGGAAAAAAAAATGGCAAAAGGGCCGACTCATTCTGATTGTCATTTTGCTAATAAAAAATGATGGACTAGCCTAAATAGATTTACAAAGAGGCCGACTGGGGTCGGCGATGTTCGTGAGCGCTCGGGAGTTTTCGCTGGCGCATGGCGCTAGTAAGTTTTCTTTCTTTGTATGGCTTGTGCTTTCTTTGTATCCCTTGTAGCTATAGAAAGTTATAAAAGAAATTTGCATGGTTCAGGGGTACCGTTGGACGTTTATTGTTACAATGTAAGGTTGCTTGTAAATGCTAAATAGTTGACAATGGGTAGTTAAAACTAAGTTAGTAAGATTAATGATTAACAATTTTGGGCTTGTGCAAATACAATGCTTATTACATTTACAGCAACATTATTGGAATTAATTTGCTGGAGAAAGTTTATAAAAACTAGGTAAGTCAAGAGCAAACCCAACACAAATAAGAAAAAAGTACCTACCTATCTACTGTGTGGAATAAAATAATGCCTTTCTTTTACCAGTCTTCATCAAATACTTTCCATTCATAGTTACAAATCTATGGGGAATTACAGGAAGTTACTGTTAAAGGCAAAAATCGGTGATCATGAAGTACCAAAGTTTTTTTTTAATAGTAAAAATCCAAGCGAAAAGACTCATGTTTAAATCGACCACCATTTCCATAATTTCTTCTAAAAACCTCATTAATTCCAAACTCCTACCTACGCACAGTAGTTTAATGAAGCTTTTCTATATTTTACGACGATATTCTTCTTCTTATTTATAATCTGTGACATTTATTGTTTGTTACCAACCTTTTTTTGTTGACTTTTTAATTTTATGAGGCGTGAAACGTTTGTTGAGAGTCTACCTCTATGGTTTATATCAGGGTTGCCAACCTTAACGTATTTTTTTTCAACGCTAGGATTTACAGGATTTTGGAATTCTAGTTTTGTTTTGAAAATGAGTTTGCAGCTAATGATAAAACCTAGAGCTACTACTTCAATGATTATGTATGCCGCAGTCTTAGCTTTTCCCCGAGTCTTTGCTCTCGTTAAATTAGCCTGTCTCTATGGTCTCAACTATCTCTCAACCAGTTTTGAAAAATCTTTTACCACTATAAAGCCACGTTATCCCGAAAAATACTGCCCAACGAAGCGGGCACGAGACAGCTAGTATTACTTATATTAAAAGGGTTCTTCAGTTTATAGAGGTAGTTGAGCTTGTATGTGGTTCTTCTTTAGGAAAGGGTTGGCAACCCTGGTTTATGGTATACCTTTTGTGGTGATGAACACTATTAGAACATTTGCTTTGAGTTTTGAACTAATTAACAGAGAGATTGTAAAAATAGGTTAAATAAATGTATCGATTTGTTATTGAGGATTTTTTTTCGTTTTTGTTGATTTTATTCTTTTATTGGGCGGCTTGGTTTTGAGGAGGCCCTTTTCGCTGTTACAATTGAAGAATCTATGATAAAACTGTTTGACTCTGACACACTTTAGATTTCTGGGATCTATGTAACTGTGTCAACTTATAAACAATGTAAGTACTAGGTTAGCGGCAAATAAACTTGCAATTAAAAATTACTTTTATTTTTATTCCTAATCCTAACTAGTATTATAAATGCGAAAGTAACTCTATCTGTCTGTCTGTCTGTCTCTCTTCTTCATGCCTAAACCACTGAACTGATTTGGATGAAATTTTGTACAAAGATAGTTTGAGACTCGAGAAAGGACATAGGATGGTTTGTATCTCGGTAATCCCACGGGAACGGGAACTATGAGGGTAAATATGTTATATATATTCCGGGAGTTTGTTCCCTAGGGATTACGCGGGCGAAGCCGCTGGCAGTCGCTAGTTACTAATAAAACTTCGGCTGCGTTTCCACTAAAGGTGTGCGAGGATGCTTTTGTTAAGAATGGAAATAATAATATTTCTTTACAAGACTTAATTAAATTAAAAATATTTATTTTATTACAATTAATTAGTTTATAGTTTATAGTGCTAATAATAAAAATCGTGCAATATTTATAATATAAAAATTATAAAAATAACTTGAAAGCAAGTATAGAAATACTTGTTATAAAATTTAAATGTAAGCAAATTATTATTATTTTAACGATAGTATTTTAAATTTAATACCTATTATTCTTTATTTCCTAAAAAAACGAAAGTGTGTCTTCATCCTCTTTCCTATTGTACATAAACTTTGCTGTGCCCAACAGGGTCCATAATTATTGGTTCAATTTTTTTAACATACCAACTAAACTTCGTTCCGGCCAACAGTCGATTCTTTATTTATTTTTTTAAATAAACGTAGCCTTAATTACTCCTTATTACATCAGCTACCTGCCAATAAATGTCCCGTCAAAATCGGTGCAGCCATTTCAGAGATTAGCCGGAACAAACAGACAGACAGACAAAACTTGTATAAAAAAATATTTCGGTGTGTGTACCGATATACATGTAGTAAAAAATGGTTAGTTCAATATTACAAACAGACACTCCAATTCTATTTATATGTATAAATGCAATAAAGTATTGAGTACCTATTGAATAAGAACTAACCATGTACCGTGCGTGTTTTATGTATGTGCTAAATAAAATATATTCTTTCTTTATTTCTTTCTTTCTTTCTTTATTTCTTTCTTTCTTTCTTTCTTTCTTTCTTTCTTTCTTTCTTTCATTCTTTCATTCTTTCTTCCTTGAAGAATCGCTACATTTACCTAGCTTCGCTCAGCGCAAGCGATTCAATTGGATCTTAACATCACATCCCTCGCTCCGCACCCTCGCTCATCTCTGGTGGAAACGCACCCTTACAGCAGTCCCGTAATGACATCTATCGTGTTCCTTTATTAATATTCTTGTGAGTAATTTAGAGCTACTCATAAGTAATTTATTTTACAGTACTTAGAACCTTTGAACAGATATTTGGGAAACTAGGTACTTTATTTTGCATCACCTTTGTACCTATTTTTCTGTTTCCTTCTTCTCTTGTTCTTGTTAAATGTGTGTACATAAATGGTTAAATAAATAAATATTTATTTAGCGCCAACTCAAGAAACTACTTTATTCTGCAAAACAGTTAGTAGAAAAATGTGTAAAACGGACACGATGCATTAAAAAAATTGGTTGTTAAGGTGACTACAAAACTATCCGATATTAAAATTAGCACCTGCTACATTTACCGAAATTAAACGATACAAGGTAAACAATTTACCTAAATAAAACCAACACCCTATTAGAAAAATGACTGCAAAAGCGTAAAGTAATCAAATGACAATAAAACTTTTTTCTGAAATAAAATCACCCATTCCACGAACGAAAAAAAAACTAACATTAAAAAAGCACCCTGTTCCACGTTCCTATTATAGGTTCTAGGAAACGAAATTTGAATGGCTTTATTGCACAATAAAGCGGCTTGAAGCGCTATTACAGATTATTATGTTATGGCTTCAAAGTTTTGTATCTCATTATAGAGTTTAATGATTTCGGGTTGCTTTTTATTGTTTACAAAAAGGATTTATGTACAAAAGGTTACAGGAAAATAATGTTGACATAATTAACAGTTACCAAAATAAGATTGATCAATTAAATTTTAATTTTCTTTGTAACTTCAAGCGTAAGTTTCCTTGATATACATCTAATTTTCAAACGACACGTTACATAGATAGACAGATCCGATTTTTACCTAAAAGTTATGTTCGCTATGGTTTTGTAATGATCCGTTTTCCTACGATTTATTTTTACTGATACACCGTCGCTGATAGTCATATTACGTTTTAGTATGCTGGGCCCCTGTGGCCCTTGTATTTTTTATTTGTATCTTTTATCAAATTAGAAAAATCCATACATGAACGAAACAGGCCCACTTTACATTTTTGTCTTGACATAATGGACGCCATTTTAAAAGTTAAAGCTTATTACAGGGACATAATTGAGCGAATTGCCTATTAGTTCGACGTTTAGTGGCGACAGCCGCTAATAAAGACAAATAAGGCGGCCATGACAGCTCTGTCATACGGGGTTCTTAATTTGAAATTGAGCTGGTTTTGTTTACAATATTCTTAACATTACGAGCCGCCATTTTGAACTTTCAACAGTCTAATTGTAGATAAGGAAACATTATTTCACGAAAAGTTTTGGCACTACTGTCGGGAAACAAAGAAATAGATACAATACTTAGGAGCGAATATTTAGGGCGGGTTGTATCAAACAGTTGGTTAACGTAACATACGTACGTCAAAAAGTTACGATTACGGACGATGTTTGACGTTCGTTAAATTAGAAGCGTTGTTTCAAAACATTCTGGTAAAAATTCCTGCTCATACCAATAGCTAAGTTATTGACACGGGTCCTACCTAAATAGCTTTTTTTGCATTCCACCACTTATTTGTGTCATCAGAAGAACTGGTATTGAGGAATTCAAAAGAAATGTCACAATATTGTTCTATTTGACGCATCTAAAGTTACGTTAACCAGTGCTCAGACCATCTGTTAACGTAAACGTTATATTTTACGTGCGTTAACGCTGACATTTTGTGAAACAACCCAATTTTTTGATTTGACGATAGTTAGCACCATTTTTAACGTTTACGCGTGCGTTAAGTGTAGTTGAAACAACCCGCCCTTAGTCCACTGACACACAGCTTATGAGAAAGCATGAACTTTTCTGATAACCGTTTGTCAAGTATTATCAGAATCCGTTCAGCGGTTTAGACAGTCACAATTTCAGATTTAGGGTGAAGTCAAATGAGCGTTTTTGTAGCGTATTTTTTGGGCTGAGTCGCGGAATTTGCATTGCATTCGGTTTCATACAAAAGTCCTGGTTTGTGGCACTCGGCGACGCAAAATAAGTTGTCCGCGGACTCGTGCACAATATATCAACTGCTGGTCTATTCTATTTATTTAAACTTTATGCACAATAGTGTTACATGGGCGGACTTAATGCAACAATGCATTCTCTACCAGACAATCTTTGGGTTTAAAAGACTATTCTGTCGACATATCACGGTGTACACTTGGGTGGAATGAATTACAAGTGAGCTGTCATTTCATCATGTTTGTATGGTTTGACAGCTCACTTGTCGTTCACTTCGCCTAAGTTTTCACATCGATACGTTTACAGAATCGCACTGATAATTGCGTCGGAGTGAGAATGTGTTTACGATGTGTGTAGTGACAGAGAATGGGAAGCTGGGTAAATCAACTTAATGCTGGGTATAGCTTGCCTTTCTCTGTTACATTCTTTGTTGACATTTTTTTCTAATGCTACGTAAATGCACAAGATTTTTAAAGGATCCTATTGCACGAAACTAACCAACGTTGGATAGTCATTTAAAGATACGGAGCAGCCTAACCGAATTTCAGTTTAAGGCGGGGTTGCAGTACTTTTTAAGATTTTTGAACGTCTGTAAATCTTATTAATTATGAGTTTTTTAATAAGTAAAAATCATTACATAAAAATTGAACGTACCTTCAAGTAAATCGTAAAGATAGAAACGCGATTTAGAATGATTGGCTCGATACTTTTTTTAATCAAATATTAGACACTAAATTACAATTTTAAACGTGTACTGCTAAGAGATTTCATCACGAATATATATAAAAGTTATATCAATAGATAGAGCTTTTTATTTTGAAGTAAATGTTGAAACCATATTGTTTAATTTCTTTATCAGTTTTCACCAAGAAGAAAAAACAATAAAAATTTAGGCATTATTTCGCTCGCCGAACAGTCGCTGTTGTTCGTCAAAACACACAGTACTGCAACCTCGCCTTAACGTAAATTGCGGGAATCAAATTACTCACGTCTCACAAAATGACACACATTTTTCCACGCCCTTAAAATTTGTATGGACTGTTGATCCAAAAATCAAAATGAATATAGGATTTCGGTCAAAAAACGGTTACAATTAGATTCTAACCACCAGCAAGCCCATTCAAGCCCGCCCAAGCCCCGGGCAAGTGCTAGGAACTAATAAATATTAATAAATTCTTAAAATAAGGGTTTATATCCGCACCTTCGAAGGCTCGAGCCAGGGATATGTAATTAGTGTCCTATTTAATTGTGTTTATAAGACAAGTTAGCAGGAAACATCTGTCGAATAGGTAGACACATTTAGAATGGAAGATATTTTCTCTACCTACCTTAGTTTGCCCCGGCTGTTCTGGAGAAAAAACCTTACTGACAGTCGGAAGCTGGCAAATCTTCCACTGTTACCTACCCAGTTACTGGGTAGTGAATGTCAGATAGGTAGTGGCCTCATGTTAAATACAGCAGTGGGATTCTGTAAACATGACGAAATGAACACTAATAGGTGAAGTGAACGACAATTGAGCTGTCAAACCATACAAACAAGATAAGAATGACAGGTCACTCGTCGTTCACTGCACCTAAGTGATCACGGTGAGATGTCAACAGAATCGATGGTGTTAGGCACCGTCTCACCGCCGGCGAGGAAGTGATTAGCTTTCGACTATTTGCTCGCTGAGGAAAGGGACAAAAGATATAGGTCTCGTGTGAGTAAAAGAGACACATACATTCATAGTCGATAGCTGACTGTTCACACTGCCAGCGAGCGGCTCTTTTCTCTAGTTGATCGCAGCGACAAGAGCTATCAAAGATTGTACTCGCTCAGCGACACTCGCTCGGCTTGCTTGGCAGTCAGAACTCACGTGCGGTCCGGAGCGAGTATTGCGAATAAAAGCTTGTAGCACAAAAGCAATCGTGCGTCAAAACTATCTAAACTACACTCGCTTCTCGCTGCTCGCCAACTCGTTTCGAGTTTCAAGCTTTACTTGCTACTCGCTGATCGCAGGCGTTGAGACAACTGTCTAAAGCTGTTTCTAATCGAAGCGATTTGTTTCTATAGCACTTATATATAACTAGCTGACCCGTGCAACGTCGTCTGCGTCACATTTTTCCATTATTGCGCCGCTCCTATTTGTCTTAGCGTGATGATATCTATAGCCTATAGCCTTCCTCGATAAATGGGCTATCTAACACTAAAATAATTTTTCAAATCGGACCAGTAGTTCCTGAGATTAGCACGTTCAACCAAACAAACAAACAAACTCTTCTGTTTTATAATATTAAAGTATAGATGACTTTGTAAATCTTTTTGTATATATCTTTAACATGTTCTCATTTGATTAGATGCCTACCATAAGTAGTAGGTAGGTACTTATGGTAGATATCCTACTAATATTAGGCGGCCTGTCCATAGAAGCGGCCTCGTTCCGCTTACCGGAGCGTACCGGAGAAACGGAAAAATATCAGCCAGTGGAATAAATAAAAATTTCGAACCACGTGACTCACTGACGTTTTCGTGACATGATTGGTTAATTTCTCCTTTTCTCCGCTCCACCGCCTCGCTCCGCTGTAATGGACAGGTACCTTTATATCTAAATGAAAGTCCGTAGGTATTTTTAGATTATGGCATCCAAAATCATTCTGCAAACTTCCAAACGTTTGTTAATCGCGCGCCTTAAGAGGGCCTTTCACAATTTTTCTTGAATTTTAGCGTTTTATTCGAGTTTTGATGTGTGATTTTGCTTTAGATATAACCTTAAAAAAAAAAAACAAAAATATGCCCAAGACATTTTGATCATTTGTCTTGGGAGTGTTCTAAATAAATATTTCAATTTGTTCACGTACATCAGTAAAATCCTTGACTCCGCAAAGGATGTTTCACAAAACGTTGCTTTAGGGAATCTATTGATGCCTTGGTACACCGAAGATATTATAATTTAATCATTTATAATAATGTCCACGGTACATCTGCATCTTCTACTTTGGAATGTTCAAATCAATTTATTACGATTCATACAGTAATACACCAAAAATAATTCTGTAAAACTGAGAGTTATTGTCAATTTTCCGTACGAAACTATATTTTTTATCTATGAAACTATAATCCAAATTCAAATAAAAAATATTTAATTTTTAAGGTGGCGTTGCTATATTGCTTGAAAAAAAAAATGGCCTAATTAAAAGTAAAGTAAATATTTTTAAGTAATTGTTGTATGCAATGCAAAAATCAATATAAATCTTGTGACGCGCGGTATTCAACTTTAGTCAACCTGAGCAATTCGATTTTGTCAAAGCGCTCTTAGGTTGAATTGATGTGGAAGAAATTTAGCAAAAGATTATAGACCATGACATGGATTAGTATGATATTTTTATCCCAGTAGTTCCCGTAGGATAGGTATCTAATATTGAACTATCATATGGACTAACCCGCGCGGGCAAAAACGATTAGGTTTCTTAAAACTACACACATGACTGAAATTCCTCTACTTGATGCCTGAAACATTTGAACTACGCTGAGTAGGAGTACGACTGCACGTCTGACATCCTCAAAACATCCCCAACACAGTAGCCGGGTAGTATCTACGATGCGATGGTAAATTTTGGCAAGATTAGTGTCAGGGGTGCTACTCTCTCGGGCCTGCGGACGGTGAACTATGGGCAGCTCGCCGTCCGTCCGTCAATTCGTGTCGACGGCGCGTTCGTGTTCCCCGCGCGCCTCAAAGAGAGTCAGCACACAGAGGGGCCCGAAAGGGCCGACGCCTGCCGGAGTTGCGGGACTATTCGAAAGAGAGACCGCAGCTCCGGAACACAAAAGGCAATGAAGGAACATGGATGGGTTTTAGTCAGTAGTACAAGTCTGACACTCCCTCCCGCTCCGCCCAAAGCGGGAGAAGTCATTTGATGATTTCCCATACCTAAAAAAAACTAAGCCCAAAGTCCATAGTTTCGAGATTAGTTGCGGGCGTATTCTACTAGAGAGTAGCCCCCTAGATTTCCTGGCTGTCGGACCCGTAAAGACTAGGTATCAAAAATCTACAAATGACAGCCGGTACTGACCGCTTTACATGCTCTCCGAGGAGTCTAGTTACATAATAGATGGTTACCCATCCACGGAACGACCCCGACAAGCGTCGCTTAACCTCAAACATCAACCCGTGCAGCTATTATACTTAGCCACGAACCCTTTCCCAGTACCTAACGTAACACATTTCTCAGAATTACGAAAATTTATTGAACAATTTGAACGTAATAGTGTTGTTCCTTCCTATGATCCGTTTGATCCGTTTTAAGTCATTCTGACATTGATATGACACAATATTGTGATAAGTCTGACGTCACTGTAAGGGCTACTTCACTCGCGACAGTAATTAACTGTTGTGAAGATTGTAGACTTGTAATTTTGTTTATTAGTGTGTTGGCGATTAATTTAATCAATGAACTTGCTTTGAATACGGTTTGTTGTTAAGGTTAGGTGCGTTGTCAGTTTTTTTGGCGGTAATTTGTCAGTGACTATGAATCAGTTTAGGTTATTGGATAGGTATTGTTTTTAGATATTTTTACATAGGTAGGGCCAGAAGAGCTGCATTTGTAATAGACTAAGAAAAATTAAACAAAACGTAAGAATTGAGTTTTTGTTTTTGATCAGGTAGGTAGATATATCTTTTAGGGTAATTTCTCTAGACTCAGAGAGTTTTAACGAGGATTAAATATGGCGGTTTGATATTTTCTGTACAAAAGATGATTTTTATTTTTCTGGAGAAGTCATCTATCTATTGGAAAATTTGCCCTATAGGTACCTAAGTATAATATGAAATAGCTACGTACTTAACAATTTAATAATTTTAAATCAATTGACTTTTGAATGGTACTATTTGACTGTATAATAATGAATAGGTATACTGGACATAATTTAATTTATTTTTGACTACAATATACTTATACTATAATGTCTCGACATCAATTATTTTTTTATTGATGTGTATTTTGTAGGTACCTAATTAAATTAAAAATGACTATACAAAATTTCGCCGTTATTGGCAAACACAAAATACTATTGATTTAATACCTTGCATGTCTGATTAGTCAGTTTATGTAAACGCATGTTTGACAAATAAATGATATATTTTTATAAAAGGGATTTTTATTTTATTAAGGTAGGTATCTAACCCTTTTTATTAAAACTGCAGAAATACCCTTGTTTCAGTTCCGCAGTGATAAAAACGGATATCAACATTATTTTGATTGATCGTTTATTTCGTAACTGAATTTACTTAGAATGTCGTGCGTTTTTTTTTTGTTATAGTAGATATGATGATGAAATTATATACTAAAACCTTCCTCTTGAATCACTCTATCTATTAAAAAACCCGCATCAAAATACATTGCGTAGTTTTTAAGATCTAAGCATAGGTACTTAGTTAGGTAGGACATAGGGACAGACAGACAGCGGGAAACGATTTTGTTTTATAATAATGTAGTGATTAGGTAACTATATATATGTAGGTATCATAATTTACTCTCATGTCGGAATACTTCGAACGAATCATAAACTATAAAATCACAAAAATCAAGTCGCTATTGTTGTTGAAAACATAAATCTTCTGTTTCGAACCTATAACTTTATATTTCTGTAATAAATATTCAGATTTCACAATGTTATTTAATCCCAAGACCTGTTTAATGCACGATCTCGTGTCTGTTTAATTAATTGAACGATTTTATTACCATTTTATTATAATATTGTTTAATGGTCTTCTGCTATAAATGCTTAAGTACCTACCTACTCTTATTTACAACTCATTAGTAGGAAGGTAATTAGAAAAATATAGTTTCGTTCTTAACTTATATTAATGATTGTTTTGCTTTCACGGCTAAATCGCTGAACCGATGTCGTTGAACTTTGTTACAGAGATAGAAGGGACCCTGCACACATTTACTTTTTTGCAAAAAAAAAAAAAAATTGAAATTAGGAAGTCCCAGCAATGCCGTGGACCAAATCTAGTAAAAAACGAAACTGAAAAAACAGAGATTGGATGAAACACTTTAAACTGGTTAATTTCTTTTCATAAAATATCAAAGTTTTTAAACCTTACTTGATGAAACTGTCCAGGTAATGGATATTAGATATTGAACCTACGAAAGTAGCAACCTACAGCCAATTTCAAAATTGGACTTAATTGATTTTTAGGATTTCAAATACCTAATGCCAGTATTTAAAAATAATAATTTTATCAAAAAGTATTAGGTAAATATCTACCGAATTTACTCAATAGAACTGAATTATGGGTGAGATTTCTAAAAAAAAACTTAAAAAATACACAATTCGTCAAGTTTGGTACCAAATTACTTATACAATCAAAAAGACACTATCCATTAGCCTCTAACTAGACTACATATCACAATACCCAGGTTATAATTTCTAACATTACATAAGTCACCCACACGTATAACAATAGGTACATACATAATACTATCTGATCTCCCAAAATATAAAGAGACAAACAAATCCAAATAACAACACATCAACATAGCATCTACAGAAAAAAACGAAAATCAACCGACGCATTATATAGGTACGAAATACAAAACACAATGACATACTAACAGTCACAGCACAGAGTCCAAACACTCACGAAAAATTACAAAAAAAATATAACCGCACTTAAAAAAACCCTACGGCTTGAACCTCGATTGATAGCCCGTGCGTCTCTGTCTGCCGTGCCCGCGAAGCCGACTGGGCGTGGCTTCCATAACAGGTTACCAAAGCACTGAACACCGCCAAAAAATACCCATAAAAAACATATAATAGTAACCCTGGCGCCGACGATCGATCTTACATTGCCAACCCGAGTTCTCCGCACGTACGAACGAAAAAAATCGCGCCACAACCTCCGACCAATCAAAAAACGGCTCCTCCTTTGACAAATACCGCCTCGCAATAAGCCACGCCTTCGACGAAACAGTGGCGCCACGATCCCTATACATGTGGCGCAGTCAGGAACTAATTAGAAGGAGACGGAGCTACGCTGGGCCGTTCGTTTCTCGCACAATTGCCCCCAACCGATCATTAAGTGCTTAAATCCAACAGGAGTTGGTTGTGTCGGGTTTCTTCGGAGGGGTACGCTATTAAAATATCCACAAACATTATCTTTAATTGGACAGAATTTTGTGCTTGTGTGCGTTCGCGAGCGTGTTTTTTTTTTCGAAGCCAGTGACGATTCGGTTTTTTCGAAACTTGATGACTGTTATCATTCGTGTTTAGTGTGAGGTGATCGCCTGTGATTTTCTATAGTTTATCTCTACGAATATTATGACTCGTTTAGACTCGGTGCAAGGACCAGTGTTGTGATTAAAAATGACATCGGTGACGTAATTCAATCGCGGTGAAAAACGAAATCGACTATCGGCGAAGTAAAATTGGAAAATGATGCCACGTGCTCTATAATTGCTGAATCGTATTGCATGGATCGTTAATTGATAAGCAATTATCATTCTGTCCTGTTCTTTCTAATTACTGGCAATAATAAATTTGATTGCTACGCCTCACCTCTCTAGTGCTGTACCCCATCCGTTACGAATTCTTTAGAATAACAAAACCGTTTCGATTCGAAATTCGAATTTGACCAATCAACGATTTCCTAAAGTTTTGGAGAGTATAGTGCAGGACGAGTGCTCTATATAGACAAGTGTACAATAAATAAAAGGAAAAACTAAATCTATTTTGTGTGACAATTTTGTGGTGTAAGAAAATTATTGTGAAAAAGTGATGCTGTGTAATATCGCGTGATTTCTACAGAAACCGTAAGTACCTATTTATTTTTGTTCCCACGAAGTTTTTAAAACTAAAACACATCGTAAAAGATATTTTTGCAAAGTTACAAAGTTAGTTTGAAAATTAAAATGTGAATACACAGCCGAAAACAATTTGGGGCACGTAAAGGTGGATCCAAGTCCAAGTCAGAATTCGTAAAAGACTCTAAAATTACTAAAATTAAATATTTTTTGCAAAAGCGAACAAATTATTGCATTTTAATTTAGGCCTAATAAGACACTTATTGGAGTTTACTAATATTCCTTTTAGTAAAGTTATTAAAAAATCTTATATTTTATGGATTTTATACTTTCACCCTTAACATGTCTTGCAAGGTAAGAAAAAATCGAGGTCGTTTTTCTAAGCCCGCTCGGGGTCCCAAATATTCTAGAATGCCTTGATAACATGGTAAATTCATGGCGACCCCAGTTTATATCCAACTGATATAGTTGCGGACAACAAACCTACCTATTTTGAAAGCTTTTTGCTAGAAAACTCAAAATAGTCATGTTTCCGAATTGCACTATTTCAAGTCTAAAAACTTCTAAGCCTTGTCAAAACTTTAGGCTTGAAGCTGGACCAATGCAAGTAAAAATTAAAACTTCCGTAAAATATAGGTACCTACTGGAAAAACTTGTGTTAGGTTCTCAATAAATTTTAAGCCAGCAGTCTTCCCGCGCTTTTTTAAGACCGTTAAATATAGCAACTTAAACTATAGAACACTAAAATATA
Organism: Ceramica pisi; assembly: GCA_963859965.1. NCBI lineage: Eukaryota > Metazoa > Arthropoda > Insecta > Lepidoptera > Noctuidae > Ceramica > Ceramica pisi. The sequence continues at coordinate 6,714,298 of OY982555.1, forward strand.
GAATATTTGAAAATATTCTAAAAGAGAACTAACAATCCGTTGATCATTTAATTCTGACATTTCCGTTGCTCTACAGAAGGGTGGAGTCGAAACCAATGTTCTCTACAACTCCGCCTATTAAACGCTTGCATCCCTGTTCATAAACCAGACCCCTGAGCCATCAATATTATTTCACAGTCTTCGAGTCATCATTTTCATCACGTCCCTCTAGATAAAATATTTGCCCGAATTCGGGAATTGAATTCGCGGCTCGAATCACGGAATTTTGTTTTTTTTTTTGGAACAACTCATCTTCTCAAGTCAATGACCATAGATGTAATGGTTTGAAATCGGGGTATTTGGCCAAAGTTGAATTGTAAATCATTCAATCTGCCTAGTCTTTTCCTAACCATGTTAGGGTCAGCTTCCAGCCTAATCGGATGCACCTGAATACCAGTATTTGGAAAAAATGGAGCGACTGCTTAACTGAACTATCTAAACCTACACCTATCATAGATCATCATTGTTTTCAAAAATCTTTTTGATCGAGTTATTTTATAACTGTTGTCACACGGCCTTTATAAAACATGTACTGTAATTCCCAAAAATGTCTATGACGACTAACTTTCGAAAAAAAGTCGGAGGTCAAGAACTTTGTATCACGTAGAAAGATGAATCATGAACTACTTTGTTCTCGCCCGAATCTGACTTCTTTTTTTCCCCTTCAAACATTTCGAGGAATCCCGCGTCGGTGATCGCTTTCGTTATAAAAGGAACTCCCATTTAGCGTCATCCAGAATTAGTTTATATGTTGTGGATTTTCACAGACTCAAATATTTTTATTAATTCGGTCTTGCACTTTCTCAAGAATTGAACTTAGATGTTAGAGTGGCGTTCAATCAGCTCAAATCAGCTAGATGTAGAAACTATTTTGCTAACAGGTATTATTTTCTTCCACTATGTGGCTTAGAAAGCCATTCATACATTAGGTTTCAGAAACATTTTATTCATTTTTAACTACTCCAAAAGGGAATCCTGCCTTCACAATCATTTTTGCGTATGTAGATGATTTATTTTCCAATTCCACTAACATTTCTTTAGTAAAAATATCATGCTAGCATTTGAACCTGAATTCAGATGTTCTTTATTATTTCATAGGGCATCTGTCAGTATGTTAGCTTGCACGTCAGCTTTCAAAACATACTTACATCATCTACAGCGCCACATCGTGTCAGCGCTCCTTTGACCTCCCGTAGAGATTCACTCCAGGTATCGCTAACAGATCGTATACGCTTCCAACACCTTTTTTTCATACCATATTTCTTTTATTAATAAAAGTCTTTCAAAAAAGGAGATACACAAAAAATATTGGACTTTCCATCGGCGTTTCTCCTTAGATATCACTGTCAGTTAAGCGAAATGGCAAATAGTTAGGTGCTTTCAAAATTTATTTTATATTTCGTTCGGTAAAGTGGTTCATTAAAAATGTTTACACCAGTCAAATACTTCTTAGGAAAAGTGCTCGAACAGTTGCTTTAGTTTTTTTCTTAATCCATGACATAGTTTAGTTCTGATAATTTGGCATCATCACCAATTATTGTAACAAGTAAGTCTTGGTTACTAAGTTCAATTGTAATTGAATGTTGCGTATCTATTGTAACTATCGATCTATCTTCAACTCAAAGTTTATCCACTTGATTTAAATTAATGACATTAACAGGTTAATTCACATCAACCTGCAAATGTCAACTGCAAATAATTAATTTTGCATTATCTATCTTGAAACTAATATTATAATCTCAGTGTATGAAACTGTAACAGGCAAGGTTATTTATCAATCACCGTAGTATGATCATTATAATTACTTTGATATTAACTACGCTGCAATGATTTACTTTGCTATATTTTCCTTATGGTTGGTACTTTTGTAAAAAACTAGTTGAGCGCACGCACAGTTTTAAAGCAAAAACCTTCCTTAAAAATGCGTGAAAATGATTGTGGAAAGAGTGTACTAAATTCTGGACAGCTGATATTATTCTATACATCAAAAATACGTTTGAAACAGTATAGCTTACGAGTACAAAGGCAAGTGCAATCGAGAACTGCGTTCTGAACATCTTTTGTTTAGAAATATGTCTTCGAAATCGCTAGCAAGTAAAGTAACTCTCAAAACTAAAATAACCAGGACAAGTAGACCAATTTTCATTTTGTAAGGAACCAATTCTGTATAAGTGACCTAGGCTTTGCAGAAGATAAAGTTTGTTAATAATTAAAGAATACTACTGTGAATTTATGTACCGTAAATTAATAAATAATATCTAATTTATTGAAGAACCATCAATATCCACTACCAATAGCTTGAATTTTCATGATCTACATGCGCAGGTGAATCATAAATCCTCATAAGACTAAATCTAAAAAAGACTTTTCACAGCAAAAACTTAACCTGAGAAACATATCGTTTTACTTGATCAACGCAAACAAAACTACGAATAGCTACACGCTGTTAAAAATATACAAACAGCTAGACGAGATCCTAACTTAGTTTATGACATTGATCTAAAGCGTAGGACGACCTTTAACTGTTAAGGATTACAAACCTCATAATATTTTATCACGGTATTAAATAACTTTGAATGACTTGAATGGACCTATTCGAAATAGTAGGTACTATATTAAGAGTTCAGCTATGACCTTTTTAGAATCGATCCTGTGAGAAATGAACCTATTGTTATTACCAAGTTAAAGATTTCTGCTATAATGCTCGTAGCTGTGTAGCGGTCAGTGGTCTACCAATGGTGTGTTTTTGGCTTATAAGTTATACAAAAATACACAATCGATAGTCCTAGACATGTTTGTAAGTGGATTTATTTATTTCCACTTCAGTACAAAAGTCATACTTATACGAGTAACGCAATTAAGCGCACAAAGAAATTGCATTTGATTAAACTCGATTGCATGATAAATAAAATCTCTTAGCTTTTGATAGTTTCTTGCTAAAACATGATATCATCATATTTAGGAGTTGGTTCTTCTTAAACTTTTTATCGTCATTGCTAACAACTGTAGTTTTTTAAAGTTACGCTATAGTGAATGCGCTTTATTTGGAGGTTCGTTTCATTTGAATTTTGTTACATTCATGAAAATATAGTGGTATCATCACAAATAGTCTTTGCATCTGTATTTTTGTCTTTACATCTTTTACTTCCTCGAAAATTCTCAATTCATTAAGCTGGGTCCTTCAATCAATAAAATATTAAAATACAACCGATTTCACGAGTAATCACACATCGTTTTTATGGCAGCAATTATTGATAAAAACACCGGTTTATTTCTAAGTCCGAGGCTCGTTTTAATTAAGATTTCTCGTATATGAATATGTTTTGACCTAAAGTTCAACTCTTCGACGGTAATATTCAAGTCTGTCGCTTTAAAGGTAGAATTCTATGATTCCTCGAAAGCTGGATAGGTCGTCGTTGTCTATGTCACTGTTCATGTATTAGACAAGTAAAAGCTTACTAGCTATTTAAATTTCCGTCCGTCGCATTATATTCGGTAAGCCGAAGGCAGAATTTGAGTATTTTTGTACTAACAGGTATAAATCAGTTAAGGATTTGAACCTTGTGTAGCAGCGATTCTACGGATAGCTGTGATGATCATCATCATTTAATCTGAAAGACATCGACCGCTGGACATTGACCACCCCTAAGTGGTGCCACATCGACCGCTCCTATGCATCTTGCATTCAACTATTTCCCGTGGTTTTCAACAGGCCATCGGTCCATCTTGTAGATCACTTAACATCAAATAGTTCATTAAACCTATTCCTTGCTCTAAACAACAAAACTACTCTCTAAGACTTTATCAACGCTACGTAAAACAAACATACCCAACCCGTTTATACCAAATTCTATTTCGAACTCTTCACGTTGACAATCCAATCAATAATGTACTCCTTCCTGACCCCTTTGTCGACGTCTATAATAGCTGTTTTACCTTCCAAGCATTGATTATTGCCGTTAATATACGTTTTCAGTTCATTCGAATTGTTATCATTAACTTGTGTATTGGTTTCGACACCTGGAAAGTGGTTTTTAGTTAACAAAATAGATGTTTTTCTATAAAATTTATTTTTGTTTTTCATATTAACAATATTTTTGGAGACAAAGTCTTCTTATTGTAATACCTTCACCAAATTTGACAAATATTTCAGTTTTATCTATTCGTTATAAAAATATGAGTGTATCTTAAAATTGTTGTATCATTTTTCACATTATCTGCTTGGTCAATTTTTGAGACTTCTTATTGTCATATATTATTCTTACACCAAACTTGGTAGACTCAGCTTTGTCTCTTGGTTGATAATGCACCTGCTTTACTTCTGCTATTGCAGATGTCCATAGGTGAAGACCACTTATCTTCAGATGGGTCGCTAAGAATTACTTGTATGTTGCATGTCCAGTTCAAAAAATACAGTTTATAATATTAAGTGAAGCAAACAGGAAGACACAATTGCCCCGCCCATTTTCTGGACTTAATTCTGTAGTAAATTTTTATCATATGAAAAACAGATGAAAGTATTGATTATTCTTACAAAGTTCTTCTACATACAGAGTGCAAATGGCATCAAACTTTCTGAGAAACATAATATTGTCTCCTTGAAAATTCAAAAGAGCCTGTAAATATTACCACAAAAAAAGAATATAAAAAATCTGGCTACCGATAAAGGTCAGAACCCCCAAAATGAGTCATAAAAAGCAAATGACACCCAAAATCAACAGTACCCGACAGATTCCCAATGATAAGCCATCGGGGCTACTAAATCAATAGTTGAATCGAATATTTGACGTCTTATCGAGACTAATCGACATCACTTGACGTCTATTTTGACAATTGACATGTCATGTTGACACAATGGCTATTTAGACGACTTGATGATTCGTCGCAGGTTTGACTGCCTTTTTTATAATAGGTCTGACGTTGAGTCAAACTTTAGTGTTCAGTGTCTAATTGGTAGGTCGTTAAAAATGATTGAGTATTTCTTTTATGAACTTCTCAGTAGTGTCCTGGATAGAATAGGTATATTATGTAGGATCTTCTTTGCGGAGCTAAATTGTGCGTCGGAATTGCACAATTTAGTTCTGCTAAGCCCGTTCCGTCATCGGACTACAAGACGAACGGCGGCGAGCATCACGCGCTCATACGCGCAAATCGTTTAGGGAATACTTGAATTGTGCGTACAGCTAGGGAGACGAATTTCCTGGTGAAGTATGTGTTTCCTGTTAGAAGCAACCTAAGGAGCAATTAGTTGTGACTCATGAGTGTATAGGTTACTTCTAGGCAAGCGTGCTGTATGCGACGACGTCATCGCTCACCATCGAGAAAGATAGTGGTCAAACGCCAGTCTAAAAAAACGTATAGTGTTTATAACACATCTGCCCATCCCTTCTGGGTACTCAGGCGTGACGCAGTGTTATGTATTATTATAAAAAAGTATGTAGCATGTGTTAGACATTTTTGGGGCAATATTTGACAACCTGCAATTACTGTCTAGCGTCTGTTTGCACACGAGTTGAAAGAAAGACCGACGGAAAAACGTTCTTTTTGGGACGAGTTAAAGTGTTTAGTATTAGAATGGTCATGTCATCTTTCTGGATTTCTGACTATCCGGAACTGTCATACATGTGTGTATTTTAAAACTAGCTGAAGCCTGGGGCTTCGCCCGCTTGACAAATAATATTCTGAAACTTTCCTCGAGAACCACTCTATCCATTGGTACATGAAAAAATAGCATGAACATCGGTGCAGTAGTTTTTGAGTTTATCGCGAACAGACAGACAGACGCGACGGAGGATTTTGTTTCATAATATGATAAAGTGATGTAGTGATAGTGAAGTACTAGTAATCTTTACGAAATTTATTTCGGTTTTAAATAATATTATTTCTTACTTGTTGTACATCTACACACACTATTGTCTTTTCAATCCAAAAGTTGACTGGCAGAGAAATCCTTGGCGCTATTAAACAAATAAATAGGACTTACACATTTTGCCAGCTATCCGGCTCGAGGGACCAAAACACATAGGACGTCCGAGTAACACGACCAAAGTACACGGGACAACCTTTTCGTCACATATCGAGAATGTTTGCTGTTAGGTACCTGGTTCAAAATCTCAATAACACCTCGTGAGCTTTGCGTATTGTAGTGACCAGACGTCAGCACATCAAGCTACATATTTGACATATTTATTTGCTATATTTTCAACTTTATCGCTAAAGCTTTAGGTTCAAGATTGATTGGGAAAATTTGACAGTTTCGTATAATTTGATGAGCTGCCGTCTGATCCTTGGATAGAACCTACACACCCCGGTCAGAAGTCGAGCTTACGGTCCTAAAGCCAGCAAAGCCCGCTGAATCCAACAAGTACTTCATTAGGCCAAATAGGTCCAGTAGTCCGTAGTTTCGGGCCTAGTTGCAGGCGTATTCTATTCCGTATCACCTACAGAATTGCGATTTGTCCCCAACCTGAACTGAACAGAATGAATGACAACACAATTTAACCGTTACTGTCAAATCGTGTTGTCATTCATTCATAGTGGTAATGTGATACAGAATAGAGTACGCCCGCTACTAAGCCCGAAACTGCGGACTTCGGGCTTAGAGAGTAGCCCCCCTGGACATCAACCAGTCCTGTGTGTCTCACATCTAGTGGATTCATCAGGTCATCAATCAATATTTATCAAATATTCCGTTACTGAGAGACTGACAGACAACGCATAGCCGAAGAGCACTTTTTTTTTTTTTTTTTTTGATTATGGCCTCTCGCAGCTAACGACTCTAGAAAGCCTTAGCTACTTAACCGGACTTGCCTGTGGTGGCCTAGGTGAATTTAAGGCCCCCAGCCAAGGCGCCGAAGAGCACTAAGAGAGGATTTTCCGAAATTTCTACGGGAAAGTTCTTAATTCTTAATTCTTTATTGTACACCAAAACAACTTTTATGATACAGCCATATTAAAGTACATGTACAAAGGCGAGCTTAACTCAAAGTTGAGTTTTCTCCCAGCAAACCTTTGAGTGATAGAGAAAGTTAATCATAGAGGGTAGGATCCAGTGTACAAATAATACCTATAGATAAATATTACTATATACATACATAAATATATATATTCCTACTATATATATAAGTTCTTGAGTTTAGAGTTCGAAATACACGTACGAAGAAGCGGGAAAAAGCTAGTCTACCTACAAGCACTAATAAGTACATTCAACTCCTCAAATCAATGGCGTAACATCAGAAGCACGGCAACTTCAAAATACATTTGAAAGTCCGCCATTGTAATGAACGTCGATCCACCGGCCTGTCAATTCGGCAAGACATACTACAAAAAATTGCCATTATAGTTAAATTAATGAGTTGTCTAACGAATCGAGTTAAATTAAAGAATTTAATTGACACACCACGGTAGCTGTTCTTTTATTATAAGATTGTGATAGAGATGTTTCATTCGATGTGTAGTGATGTTCTTTGTTTTGGACTGAATTCATTCATCATTCGTTCATTGTGAAATGTTTCGGTAAAAATGTTTGGCAATGCAATTTAACACTGTTAATCATTACTTTTGTAAAACATATTTACAGTACCAATGTACTGTAAATATATGTTAAAAAATAATTAGGTATTAGAATCTAATTTAAAAAAACTAATTTAAAAATAATACTGGCTGTGCTTGCGACTCTTTAAATAAGAAGAAAAATAATCATTTTTTAATTTTCATAAATAAAAATTGCAAATAAGCAAAATTGATTATAAGCCATTGCTTGATTGCGATAATAATAGAAGATGAATTAGAATATCATATATAATTAGTTGAAATATTGCACTTTGTATTTTTTTTACTCACTTTAATTAATACTTCAAACAGTTGCAAATAAACCTGCAGTCCAACAGCCCTCTGGTAATTTCAACTAGTGACTTAATATACACCAAAAATAGTTACACCACTCTTTTCGACACCATTCGATTACAATTCCCATCTTCAAACAATCGACGAAACAAACTCGTCTACACTGTCCCATCCCTAGTTGCGCAGGAGCACACCACCCCTCGGGTAATTACCGCGCTTTCCTTTTAAGGTTAATAAGACAAAATGGCGCCCTGACAAATGATTTATTAATGTCTCCGGAGCAAATGTTAACTGCTCTCTTAGTTTGAGTTGTTGTTTTTTTAAATTACCTACTGGTTGTTTTAGGTGTTATATATTTTTAAACTAGCTTTTTCGCGCATATCATGTTTTTCCGTTCCCGTAAGTATTTCAAGAAATTTTCTCTTAAAGCCCCTACACTCCCCAAGGAAACTTTTTTTTTTAAGGATGGGAAATCATCAAATGACTCCTCCCGCTCTGGGTAAAGCAGGAGGGAGTGTCAGACTCCTACTGACTAAAACCCATCCGTGTTCCTCCTAATGCCATTTGCGTTCCAGGGCCGCGGTGACTCTTTCGAACAGATTCCGCCACCCCGGCAGGTCCCCAAGGAACCTAGATACCGAATTTCAGCTTTTTACGGCCAGCAGTTTCGGCTGTGCGGAAAAATTGTACATATTAGGAGGATGATAAGAATTATAATTTTGTATGCATGCCAGTACTACGACAATAATAATGATCAGTTTTCTATGACCAGTAATTTCGATTGTATATTATCTCTCAGACCCAGGATTCAGGTCCAGGATAGGACCAGGGGGTAGGGGGGTGGGTTCAGGTATTAGGATTCACAAAGGTATTACAGCAGTGTTTAGAAATGACGTAGATTTCGAAATATTTTATTCAGACAAAATAATAAGTTATATAGTCATAATGGTATATTCTCCGGACAGGATAGAGGTTAATGGTAAAATGAGGTAATTGGTAAAGTTCACGGGAATCTGCCAGTTAGAAGAAGTACAGATCTGGCCGTTCAAGCAAATTCTTCTAGAAAAGTTACATCTATATTAGTAATAACATTATAAATATGTAAAGTTTGTGACTTTGTTAGCTGCGTCTACTGAACCGACTTTGAAAATTGTTTTACCAATAGAAAGCCACGTTATTTGTGAGTTTCATAGGCTATACGTCAAATCGTGTTTGGCGAAAACACCAAGTTTAGATAATAAACTTGGTGTTTTCGCCAAACACGATTTCTTTTCACGAATTACTAGAGCTCGACCAAATTGCCCTACAAAACCCAGTCCTTTGCTTGCAACCACCTCTTTGAGGACACCGATCCATCTCCTAGCTTTCTTGGGATTATAAGATGTTGAATGCCAATCTATGATAATTAAACATTGAAAAATGAAACAATAATCAAAACAGCTACAGAATCGTTTGACATTTCTGTATTGACCTCCGAACAAAACACATTTGAAGTAGGAAATGTTAATTTAAAGTCTATAACTGTGACCAATTTGAATAGCAGAGACGAATTAACTATGAAAATTATGGTCATGAATAAAACTACGATGCCGTTTTTGATGAACGCTATCAAATATTTCGTTTATACTAATGCATTTTCTATGCGTTTTTTTCCACATGTTTGTTGGCTAATTTGACATCCTCTTCCTTATGTTATATCGTCTATAGCATAAGCATGCATACAATAAGAAAACATGTAAATATAAAGGAAGAAGAAACTGAAATACAGTTATCACAGGATTCACTCACAATAGGGAATATACGCGATTTTTTTATTTATAAAATGAATTACTTATAAGCTCCAGTGAACACTCTAAAAAATATTTTTTAAATATCTTCATCAGCGATGAAGTTATAACGCTTCAAAGATTACTTTTAGAACGAGAAGTCCGACATGTAATTTGGTCACATTACGTGACGTCTATACATCTGCCATACAAAACAGCGTTTTCGCGAGAGGGACAGATATATTTGTTTAAAATAATTATATCTCGTTTGTTTTTCGAGCAATTTTGCTTCTATTTCCACTGTTAGTAATATATTTATGTATATTTTTAGATAAAGTGTTTAGATAATAAATATCTATTTTTTTATGCATATTCCCTATTATTGTAATGTATGTTTTTCAAAATTAACTATTAAACTAAAAAGCTGTGCTGTCCTATTACAGGAGGCCTGTGTCCTGTAATAGGACAGCACAGCTTTTTCTCTTCTTTACTATTCTCGGTTCTTCTGTAATGTTCAGCCAGTATGTTAACATTTAGTAGCCTAAAATCTTATACCATTTCAACTTTTTCAGTTCTATTTTCCTCAACATCTATTTTATCTAAATCTGTTTCAAGTTTAACAGTAAGAACTTCATCAACTAAAACTAAATCAACTACCCGTTTTAACGTGACTTCCCTTCCCTGCTTATAGCAAAAGCAATCAGAATGAGTAAAAAGAAATGACTGTTCGTCTTGGATAGCCAGCGTTATCTCACGCCAATCTAAGTACGTTCTACGCACGCCACCTACCGATGGTTACTCGGAAAATGCTGATTCCTATCTGACGTTTCTTTTGTTGAGACCTGATGGAAACGATAGCCTGGTTAGGTGGTCTGGTGAAAAATTAAGGGCTGAAGTCTGATTTCATTCTGAGTTTAAGTGTCTTCAAGAAAATGTTTGCCGTGGCTAGTTTTCTTACTCCGTCTGTATGGTACTTGGCCTCATTACTTCTGTCAACACTAATGTTTATTTAATCTATTTGGTTTTCGACTTCTACTTCAATAGTTTCTGTTATCTGGGTATTTTATGTGTTGCCAAATCTCACTTCAGTTTCTATGATTCTTTGTTGTATTTTTTATTAGTCAATCAATCACAATAGCTGTCAAGAATGGCATGAAGGTTTAAGAAATCAAGCTTATAGATTGCGTTAGTTTTACTAGTGACCTTTTTCTGTGTAGGTACTTATACGAGCTATATTCTATTTATTTCAGTATAGGCAACTCTATTCACACACACACACACACGTAAAAATCAAAAGGGAAAACTTTTGTTACCGGGATGATCATTATTCTATATTGCGATCCATGCTATAGTTTAAACGTATCTGAAACAATCAAATGCCACTGAGGTGTCCTTGATTAACAAATGTATACATAGAATCTTCTTCAGATGTTATTTAATATTCGTAGAATGTGTAGGATATTGGGATCATCCTCCTGACAAACCGATTGATAATAATAACATCAACCCTACAATATACTTATCTGAAATGTCCATGTTAGCAGTAGTTAAAACGTTTACTAGCATTAATAGACCACAAGATTATCTTTCGAACGGGTTTGTGTAAAAAACAATTGCCTTCACAATGTAAAGTACGGATTACTGCTGCTGCTATATTTACAATGTCTGTCACCTGCAGGTTTACAAATGTCACTGACATTAGGGATGCGAAATTGCTCGACTATAATCGGATTGAAGGAATTAGTGTTTTAGTGTTGTTCCGTTTTATTCCTTTTGTAGATTTTGTAGTTCAGCTTAATTATTGTTATAAGGTTGTTCAATAATAAACAACAATGACTAATAATGGTGTCTTCTGTACATACAAGATATCTAGCTTATAAGTTTATTCAAAATTATGACATTTTCCACATTTCTATGAACTAGAAAGTATGACTATCAATTAAAAATAATATTACTAGAAACCCTATGAATATTTTTACACCAGCTGGAATTAAAATAAGGTAAACTTTAACATCAGAAGACAGTTGAAAATATTAAGTGCTTGTCACAGCAATGTAAAAGGAAGTTTTATTTGTAATGAAGGTATTAAGGAGTGACGGGCTACTGCGATAATGTTAATATCTTGTCTTACAGCTTTTATCGTGTTGGGGGTAATTTTATTGCACTTGAGTGTAGATCTGTAGGTTTTGGAACTGATAAAGTAGGAGAAGTAACTGAAATGATTGTTATAGGTAAGGGTATTAAATAAAAGAGTTAAAAATCTTCATGCAATAATTTTACTTTGGCATACTGTCAAATACAAAAAACTTTTTACAAATACAACCGACTTCCAAAAAAAAACACTACAAAGTAAAATAATTTCGGAAGTCGGTGTTTTTGTTAGTTTCTTCGTATTTTGACACCGACTTCCGAAATTAAAGTTATTTTTTAATTTGTAGTGTTTTTTTTTGGAAGTCGGTTGTATTTTTTTGTAAAAAGTTTTTTATTTTTCACTTTTAGTGGTGCCCCACACCTACCAACACCACTGCAAAATCGCAGAAAAGCAAAATACGCAATTTCGATTATCAAAGAATCATCTAAATAGTCAAATTCCAGGTATTTCGATTTAAAATCCAAAGTTCGAAACCGATTTTGATATGATTTAAATGGGACCAATCTGCAAGTATATCCTTTCAGATAAAACAAGAATTTTTCAAATCGGTTCATAATGAGGTAACAAACATAAAAAAAAAAACAACCGAATTGATAACCTCCTCCTTTTTGGGAAATCGGTTAAAAACAGCTATCTCTTTCAAAACTGGCATTTTGTAATAAATTTACAAGGATTCGGACTGTCAAAAAGGTGAACATCCTATTCTATAGACTAGGTTCCTATGACAAAGAATGGAAAAGAAACCTAAAGGACAATCAAAACATGTTCTGTAATATTATTAAATATTTTTTTTATACTGGACTTAATGAAATTCCGGACAATGAAGTATTTTTTATGTGAATAATAAAGTTTCCTGAGTTATTGACACAACAGTAGCTCATAAATATCAGTTATTAAAAGATAGAAACAGTGTAAATGATATTCTTAATTAGATCGATAGCAAAGTATCACTGGTTTCAATTCTATTGTTTTATTCTTGTAATCCTGTCAATTTTATTTATTGTTACAATTAAGATTTTATTGTTTGTAGTATTGAAGTAGAATCTTATAATAAAGACATTAATCAACTTTTTTTTTTAAGTTGATTAAGTTTTTGAGAATACACGATATGATGATTGATTAAATCTACAAAATTTATTGGTTTTGTAATGAATGCTCCGAGTGTAATTGTACATTAAAAGCTGTTCCTTTAAGTAGGTAATACTGTTCAGTACTAAAGACAAAAGCTAAAAAATTCTCGCATCCGTAATCACAAGAAAATCTTCAAGAAAAGCAAATTCAACTAATCTATTCTCCTTCAAAGCCTTTCTTTCACAAAAAGTGTCATGAAATGTTAATCAGCCCATTTTTTTACCGTCCCATGACGTCTAAAGATTAATAAAACAACAATGCTATTCTTCGCGCCCTTTCTATTGTGGCCGCCATGACGCCTGTCAATGAGGTTAAGACCAAAATGGCGGCTGTGACACGCGACTGTGTTTACTGATTTACCGCGCAAATTAATGTTATATTATTTATCGTTGGGGTTAAAGTATTATGTAATTTTTTATAGTGTGATATTGGAATTATGAAATATGTTTTTGAGGTTGACTTTTGGGGGAGTTTTCTATTATTTTTAAAACTCTTTTCTCCACTGTAGTATGGATTTCTTTGCGAGATTGTTTATGGTCTTCAGCTGTCTTATACCAACTTAAAACCTACGGTAAGTACGGTATTTTTAACAGTTAAGCAGGTTTTCAACAATTCTTAGCTATAATAACTTATCGTTTCCTACAAAACATCTTTATTTATTCATCAATCTATTGTAACATCGCTATGCAGATCTATGCATAGTAAAACATTATATTGAAATGATCCAACAAGGTTGCCTATGTTTAAATTATCAGTAGATTTATGTTCGTTGACATTTACTCATCCGGGATGTCTAAGACTTGATAGGCGTGGAAACGGGTTCAGATGGTATCTTTTCTAATATTCGATCTTGTTTTATGAGGTTGTTAAAACTGTGACACAATTTTGATTAGACCTAGCTTGCCACATTCTAAATCTGGTGAAATTACTCGATAATAGGTCCTGTAAATTGAACTACATCCCGAAAAGACTAAATCGTAGATCGTTAGGTACCTAAACTAAGATATTTACCCAACAGAAGAGACTAATGATGTTGATAGGAAGAGCCATAATAAGGTTATGGTTGTCATTCCCCTAAAACTAGACATTGTTGCACATCTTTCTAATCCATTTGCCGAATACATCTTTAGTGTGCGTTAGATAAAAACTGTAACCCGTTTTTCTTCAATTATTGAATCTAGCCTGTCGTTTCCAATGTCAGTGGTTATCAATATCTACTTGCTACCATTGCCTTTCTTTTCTAAGCCTTTTGATTTATTATCGACATCTCTTTTCAAAACTTCATGATTACTTTCATCGCCTTTTACGTCTGAATAACATGCAATGTCGCTTATAAATACATTATCAGATACTGACCCAACAATGATAATCATCAATTGTCTTTCATAATCCAATAGTTTTTCACCTCTCTGATCAAATTCATCTCTGACTCTTTTTTGACCAATATCCGTTCGTGAGTGAATCTAAAGTTTTATAGGAAAACTGTTTATAACAAAAACGCCGAGTCTCGTGTTTGATTCGACTTTGAGTGCCTTGCCTTGAACTAATTGCTGTGACCAGTAATGGTTGATCGTTTACGTCATTCTTCTAAAATATTGCATATAATTTAAATGTTGTTTGTGATTTTGCGATATGGGTTCGGTTTAGGTGATCTTGGGATTGGTTGTGTACTGATTTAAGCTTGTCTTATTCGAAAGTAATCACAATATCTTAGATAATGTTAGTTCGAGAGTGAACTTAATGAGCATGAGCTCGTGGAAAAATTATAGTATTATATCAATTGCTAAGTGTTAATAAATGTCATAATGCTATGCAATGATAATTAATAACATTGGGAAGATGGTAAAATATAAGTTAATCCAGTTTCCCTAAAGTGTGCATTGTTTTGTACTTAAATCTAAAATTTGGTCATCAGGAGTTAAAAGTCGATCAACAATAGAATTGAGTCTCGGCCTTTTCTTATAGTTATAAGTGCTTTTGTGCGTTACTTCTACATTTTGTTGAAATAATGTGTTAATATTGCCTGCTACCATTTGTTTCTATTTGTCAACCATTCCTAACATTATCTGCTTCAACAAAACTTTCTACATATCTACAAACAAACAGAAAAGATTGCAGCATCGCATGTTCTCACTAAATAATCACAATATTTATAATCTTAGGCTTCAGTCACACCAAACTAAGTGTTTTTAGGTAATCATATCTGCTTCTAATGTTCCAACTACTGGAACACTGGGCTCTCTCCTTACTTACCTACAGACGGGGTGAATAGGAATACAGGGGTAAATTTTATTGAAACAACTTTAAAGGGGTTTTTCATGATATTAATATTTCTGTAATTTTATTAAATTGAAAAAAAAAACATCATTTTCAGAAAATCGATACATAACAGTAAAACTATCAAAGTTTTGTTTCAATTCACCCATAAGTACCCATTCACTCCTTTTGACGGTACTGGGGAGCGAGCCATAAGGCACTTTGTGGGCAAACAGTTCCAATTCTTCCATTTGTCAATTGTTTTACAACGGGTAATCAGAAGCCAGAAATCCTGATACCAATGTCTCTAAGGGTTATTTTTAACCCAGTTACTGGGTTGTGGAGGTCAGATAGGCAGTCGCTCCATGTAAAGACTGGTATTCAGCTGCGCCTGGTTTGGCTGGAAGCCGACTTCAACATAATTGGGACAGACGCCCGTCTGTGTGGCCACAGCCTTACAAAGATCATCGCGTGCCAGCTTCATAGTTTTTCGTTAGACGATCAAAAATATAAGATTCGACATGGATTTAAGATACCGTTACACGACCGGAGGTTTTTAGAACTTGTTTTTTTTTTCTTGTATTTTCATCATGATTGTTGTTTGCCGTGACGGTAAAAGGGGAGGGCCTTTGTGTCCTAGTTTCGGCTATTAGATTGGTTTCGAGAGGTTGTGAGTTCGATGTCTGTGTGTTGCAACTGTCGACTTAAACCCTCTCCTAACTCAAGGCACAAAGAAAATATATCTAAAACTACTTTATAGAAATCAAATATGAAGTACCTAGTATCAAAAATACTACTCTTGCGCCATCCTATCTTCCTAGCTTGTCGTGCTGTGCTGGTTCTGCCGCTGCGGCTGCTGAAAACCTCAAACGGCGGAAATATAATAGCCTTATTGGCAACTACATTTTTGGGCTGTTTGGGGTTGAAACTCTTGGACCGTGTAGCCAGAGTGCTCACGTTTTATTTAAAGATCTAGCAAAACGCTTAGTTGACGCTTCGCGTGACCCAAAGGCTGGTTTTTACCTCGGACAGAGGGTAAGTATAGCCATACAACGCGGCAATGCCGCCAGTATTTTGGGCACACTTCCAATCGACAGCGATGGGGACGATGTTTTTGACGCTATATTATACTTAGAAGTTTTATATTTTGTGTGTATATAGTTTGTCCTTTAAATATGTCTCTAGTAGTATCAGAGATTAAAACAAACAAAACAAAACTTATAGACAAAAGTAGATTTATCAGAAGGATAACCATTAGAAGAAAATAATGACTACTTATAAAAAGCCTATTCAAGAACCATAGAGTAAACAAAACGATGATAGAAATAGCATGTCTCTCATTAATCGTTATTGACAGTAATATTTGTCTTAGTTAGTTAGTTAGTCATTCTTTATATCCTATACTCCCATTAATTTAGCACAAGCCCATCAATTTACCATCATCCACTGTCCTATCATTAATCGCATTTCTATAAAACAAAAGGAAGGATAACCAATTGAAAAAGTCAGAAGCAAAATTTCTGAGAACTAACTAGGCGTATTAATCGATAACTATGAGGAATACTAACATAATCAGTCATTAGACGGAAACAAAGGGATATCGGAAGAGGTACATTCGTATACAGAGCACACTTTCAACTGAAATAAAGGGGGCCTTTGTTTTACGCGAGCATTGAAGGACTAGTTGAGTGTTGCTCGCGGAACGAAAGAATAGGAAAACAATTGGCACAAAAAGAAACAAAAATCGAACGATGTGGAAATGGTCGATTTTAGATTTTTGTTTAATTATATTTGGTCTTTGGAAAGATAAGAAAAGAAAAACGAATAAGTGACAACAAGACAGATGATAGGATGGACGAAAAAAAACGTTGCATCGGGCAAAAATTCTCGAGACAAGGACGCGAAGATAATGTATTTGGTTCAAGTAAAGCCGTACCTGAATAAAATAAAACAATAACGTTATCCATGTCATTTTAAAGTATGCAGAAGATCAACTGGAACAGTTGTTAAAACACCGCATGACCAAAAGGCCACCATGAAGAGAATGCTACATGCTACTGTACAAGTATTCGTCTAGCTCAATCTTTAAATTGCAGAGCAACGTCTTATTTCTCAACAACAAAACAATAAAATGCTACAAACATCCGCGTTGAACCACCATGAGCCTAACAAAGAAAAGCGCAGAAAAAGTTCATAATTAACAAATGGCACTCAACCCTCTAGTTCTGCCCATCCTCATACAATTAATAAGTCTAGGTCAGACATGGCGCCAATTTTTTGCCTACCCCCCGTTCAATAAAACCGACGACATTGTTTCTAAGGGAATAAATCATTGGTTATTCCATCACTTCGTTTCACTTGATTGATAATTTTATAGTACTCATACCTTGTAACATGATTCAAGTGTTTTTGTTCCGTCTTCAACAATTGATAGATTGCAGCCATTTCAAAAACTGTTTGTAACTAAGTGGGTCTTAAGAATTCTTATTTGGATTGTTGTAAAAAGTTCTCTTTTGGGCCTGTCATTAAATTTCTTTTTTTTTTTTTTTATGCATGATTTCTGTTGCGGATTACAAAAATCTGTAGGTTGCAATAAAACTATGTTGCACCAACGTATCATCCGCATCGAGTATTTTGTATTTCATATTTTTAATAGGATTATCCAGAGTCAAAATGGCCTTCATAATGTCCCATAGATCTCTCATGTTATCACTGTCAAATATCAAAGCTTCGAAATTGCAGTCCTGAGGTTATGGGCGATGAAAAGTACCAGTCTGTCACATTAAACATGGGTAAATATTAACTAGGTGTAGATACGTCTAAGGCGCTTTACTTCTATCAAAGAATCAACCAGCTACTAGGTTCTTAATTATAACCGACAAATTGCAAACTCCTTGTTTCCCCGAAGCAAAGTAACCTGTTTACCTCATTTTACTTTTATAAGATACTCTAGAATACAACCAGCTGGGACATTCTGCATCGTTTTTTGATTGCCATCCTAGATCACTGGTATTTGCATTAATATTCATATGTGCCTGTAATTTTTGTCATGCCAGCCTGTAAAAGACCGGATGGATACAAGAATTTTTCTTGGATACTGCCAGAATTCTCGCTAGAAGTTACAGCAATACCGTTTGCTAGTCCTAAAACATTGAATAATTTAAAATTGGAAAAATATAAAACACGAGAATATAAATTACTGGAGCCGTACATGATAGAGAACCATAACCTATTATAAATTATTGTAGTTTAATTGATAAGACAATCCTAGAGACTACAGAGATGACAATTCATCGAGAGGCATCAACGAAAACTGGATCCTTCACAGATTACGATAAGAGTAGGAGAAACGTGACGATGAGATGGATAAAACAGTATGGGTAGTTCATTGCCAAAAAACCTAAAAGGAATTAATAACCTCAAAGGCGGAAATATTTTTGAGCCGTTTGGGGTTGAAACTCTTGGACCGTGGGGTCCGAATGCTCACGTCCTATTTACAGATCTTGCAAAACGCTTAGTTGACGCTTCGCGTGACCCAAGGGCTGGCTTTTACCTTGGACAGAGGATAAGCATTGCCATACAACGTGGCAATGCAGCCAGACTTTTGGACTCACTTCCAGTCGGTAGCGATGGGGACGAATTTTTTATTTTCTATTGTAAGTGTATATAGTTTGTTCTGGAATTATAAACGAACATATTAGGACAAGGAAGAAAGATACAAATGAAGATGCAGCTACGAAAAAGATATCTTCTAATAATGATGATGAACCCAGTGGTCCCATAATTCTAAGGTTATCGCAAAATCGTATGTTACTGCTGACAATGTATTAATGAATAATAATTTATCCTATGAATAAATAACAATGGAGTAATTAGACAGATACTATCAGCGATGATGAAAAATGTACGTAAATCATTAAATTTTTTAGTACTCCTGATTTTGCGTTATGCTCAAACATGATTAGATAAATCAGTTAACTTTAATTAATTGCGATTATTGAAGAATTTTAATTGGTTATTATTTTATTGGTTTTGCATTCTTAAGCTGTTGTGCCAATTGGCTGGGTTTTACTTTTAGACCTACTCGTACTCATGTATAATATTCTAGCAATGCTTTTATCAATTCTATTTCTAGTAGTAATATGTAGATTGTTTATATTTTATTTTTAAATTTCTGGAGAATCATCGAGCACTGAGCACAGAAATTCATCATCATCTCTCCCCTTATTTGTCGCATGTTACTTGGGGTTAGTGTAAAACATTTACTTCTTCCATCATATCAACCGTGTTGCTTTTCCTATCGCGTTTATATGATTCACAAGTTATTTGCATATAAAGATGCGAATCTTGAAAGCACATCTTTGTGACATTTGACCTTTCTCATAAACTACATTCAATAAATAATATCGTCATCAAATCTTTGCATTACAAGGTAATCTCATTCAAGTAATTTTCTCAATTCAAAACCAAACACAAGCTGACAACAAAAATTTCGTACATCAAACTACAAAACCCATTGGAGCATGGGACATTCTCTAATGAATACTTAATACCATTTTATGGGGCACCCATTATTTATAGGGTTTTTCCACGAGTTCCCATGAACCTTCGCGACACGGATCAGTAAGTTTACGTGTTCGGAGTAGTTAGTAAGAAAATAATGGTCTAGATATATCTAAACTGTATTAGACAGGGACAGATTGATAGGAGGAGGGTTAAATTATAAAGAAATGTCTCTCCTTCGATGTTGGATTGTCTATTTGGATGTTTTATAATATAAGTTATGAAATAGAATGTCTTGTAAATGTCTTGTGGTTGATGTTGATTCAAAGTTCTTGTGTCTCATAGTTTCTTAAATCACCGCTTCACTCTACTTTTGCTATCTCTAACCTTCTTCTACATAAACAAATGTTATCGATTTAAAATAAATAGTTACTTTTTCTTATTATATTTGAGTCACCTTCATCGACATAATTCATTACCTAGCTGTTGATCTATTTCTGTATTTTATCCTTTAATAATATCATTTTCAAAATTTGTATTTTTTTTTATTAATGGGCTCGTTTTTTATTACAACCTCGCCTGTTGTATAGCAATAAGGTGGTTGACGATAAAACACGGTTTCCTCGAAGTATTCTATTCCCTCTTGACTGTCATGAACCATTATATCAGTGTTACACTGTATATGTACCACAGGCGTTATGCGGCATTGATCTTAAACATCACTACTAATTAATCCTTCATCGGCATCACCCCTGATGACCACATTCACATTTATCACCAATTCTTTAACAAATTGAATCCTCCAATACAGTGTGATAAATATTTTTCAATAAAACTCTACACCAATTAGTTATGGCTAAACATTATTATTACTAACATAAGCAATCAACACGACTAACAAACAGACAAAAAAACGAAACGATTTGACCCGACCTTTGGCGGCGCCGGCGGAACACTCGGAAATGGAAGAAGACGGAGGTATAGGGAATGTGGGGAGAGTGAAAGAGATAGTGGACTGTGGTGTAGGGTTGGTGCTAAAGGTGGAATTGAATTAAGAATAATCATTTTAGAAAAAAATATTCCGAATACCCACAATAATATATGAAATAATTTTTCATACGGTCTGCATGCAAGTACAGCCACTTGCACAGCAAGGTATCTAAAACTGTCAAATGTTCCCAATCAACCTTGAACCTAATGCGTCAGCGACAAAGTTAAAAATCTATTAAATAAATTTGACAGATTGTTGTAGAGCTTGACGTGCTGGCTTCTGTACAAAAGATACTGCAGCAACTTCTCTGCTACCGGAGTAAATATAATTTGCACCTTCTTCGTCTACTCCACATTCTCATTCACCTAGCATTGTGCCAATGATAGCAACAAGATTTTACAGTTCGTTGTCACTTTATTTTGAAGCTCACAACTATTTTCCTTTACCTACTTTTATATCCACAACTGGTCCCATTTACAAAAATGCCTACTAAAACATTCCTGCATTGAGTACATTGCCGCTGTTGGCTGGAACTGGTCCACCGCTACGTTTACTGTCAATCACACTGCATGCGGTGTTGCCATTTATTAATTCACTACTTCAAGTCTTTATACTGAATTTTACAGTCAGTATTTGCTTTAGTGCAGTGTTTTGACGAAAGCTTTAAAAAAAGGTATTAGTTCCCAATGATTAACCGAATGTCAATTGCATTACTGGTTTTATTTTTTAATTTTTGTTTATTGATAGGATCGCGTTTGTGTACAATCTCACCTGATGGAAACCGATGATATGTTCGACGATGGAGCCCGCTTGCCTAGAAGAAACCTATTCACTCCTGACTTAAAGACCCACAAATATTGTAGACTCCAGCATGAAATTCTGTTCCTTACATAGCTGTTCGTACAGTGAAACCACTTACGTTTTGCCGACGATTTGGTGCTGATATCAGAGAAAGGAAAAGAACTACAGTACATGATAGAATCACTAAACAAAGCCAGCAAGCTCGCCAGGCTAGAGATGAACCGCTCTAAAACAATGGTAATGACCAACAACACCATGATACAAATATATGTTTACAACGAGCCTCTCCAATACACTGATAAGTAGGTACATTTACTTAGGCAAGCAAATCAGTTTCGACAGACTAAGCAACTACCAAGAGATCGAGCGCAGAGCCCAGTTAACGTGGAATAAATACTGGAGCCTTAAAGAAATATTTAAGAGCAACATGCCAATTACACTGAAGACAAAGGTTATGAATTCTTGCCTTATACCATGCTTGACCTATGCTTGTCAGACATGGAAGTTTAACTAAAATATAAAAAATAAAATTATAACATGCCAGCCAGCGAGGAATGGAGCGGAGTATGTTAAACATAAAAAGAATATATTAAATACGACATACAAAAATACGCAAAACCACAAAAGCAACAGACGGTTTAACTCAAGCTCTGGCATTAAAATGGAAGTGGGCAGGACACATAGCACGCCTGAAAGATCAAAGGTGGACAAAAAGAATGACAGAATGGAGGGGCCCAGATGGCAAAAGAAAGATAGGGAGGCCTTCCACCAGATGGGAGGACGAAATTAATCGCATAGCGGGTCCAAAATGGACACAAAGAGCGAAATCCAGAGAAAACTGGCTCAAGTTGGAGGAGGCCTTCACCCGCAGAGGGGTTCTTACAGAATAATTCTTTAAAAAATATATAATATATGTATACTATAACAACGTTAGTAAAACATCCAAAATTCTATATGTAAAACAGTAACTACCAACTACTAAACTAAAAACTAAAACTAACTATCCTGTAAAAATGGCATTTTTTTTTCTGAAAGAAATAAAAGGCTCTTTTATTTTATTTATTTATTTATTTTATTTACAGTGAAAGTATTCCCAAAACGTTTGGCTGAAACTATCACACAAATATTTTGGTTGAGAAGATGCTCCACAAAGTCAATTTTTTTCTCCAACTTAGTAAACCATTTCTTATACCTTACTTTACCTTACTCATAAAATATAACTGTAAAACAGGCCAGCATCATCGTAGCAACCCTACTAGTAATTAACAAAAAGATCTTGCCGAAAAGGATTTTTTTTTCTCATCTTAATTCATCAGGCCATTTGTTTTATACCGAGGCGATGGTTCCAGTTAGGTTTGTGAGAAATCTCGTAACCTGTAGGATAGTATCGTTGGCTCATTTAGTTTTTTTGGGACATCAATATGTAATGAATGTAATGGGAAAGGACCACACGTTAAAGGGGTATAGATGGCGCTTGATATTATGAAGTATGCGGTAGCTAGAAAGGTTATAAAAGTGGATTAGGTGACAGCTTAAGGTGTGACAGATATTTGTTTTTTTTTAAATAATATATAAACTGTCGTTTGATCACATTCTCATCTGATGATGATCTAGAAGTAATATACTCGATCTTGACTTGTTAGGTTAGGTTAGACTGGAGAGTGATGAAGATGTATAATCAAGAAGATTAGAGTTTTCTAACGTTGCTCAGTGTTGTGCCTACATATTAGTTTGTACTGCTACCTACTTCTTTTGTAAGTTCAATCATTTATTCAAGACATGCTTTGCATTTCTTCAATCAAACTATTCATATTTTTACACCCTCATACCTTATCTTTTTGGTTTCATCTGCAGCTTAGCTGTGCTTTTTCTATCATTCACAGAACTGCTTACTTAGTTCTATGAAACTATATGTGGGAAGATTTGGTTCCCTTCGACCCAATATTTAAAGGTTACTTTCAAAAGTCTACTCTTCTATCACTTTGTTATCTGGATGATGTTTTAAGCATGGCATGAGCCATTCTCCTACAACTTGGAGGAAGGATGGAGATATAGCAAAGAATTCCTCAGGACCTCATTTTTAATTCCCAGATATTGTAACAAATAAAATACTGCATTATAAAGTAAATCGAATGACGTTTGTCTCCCCCTACATGGAGGCGATGGTCGTCCACTTACTGGCTCAATTGAGCGTGTCGACCAAACAAATTGTTTTAAAGAAAACCCACAAGTTTGACCTCTGCTGACCTCGTGGGAGTGGGTGGGATTCTTATATTTTAGATATTTTTCTTTGGTTACATATCTTTTTGGTTTTGGAACGGACAGACGAGATAGTGTGAATCTTGAATAAGCTCCGTGCTTATCTATTTATCGTAAAAATATTTTTTCTTTTAATAAAACACTGCTAAAACATGAGTTAGTGCTGAAGCTGGAAACCCAAAAAAATACCCTTAGCTCAGATGGTCAGGGTTTTGCGAGGCATACTTGCCGCATTTGATTCTATTTTAGTTTTGTCCCTCAAATCCTTAATCCAAAAAAGTATTAACATTTGTCTCTTAATTCGAATGTTACTAACTCTATTGACCACATGGTCAAACATAAAAAAATAACTTGCGGATCCCTACAAATTATTCAAAAAACCGTTATGGCTGATTGGCTCGCTTTGAAACATGCGTAAGAGTTGAATGTATTGAGTTGATTGTGTCACCATCATTGCTATTTTATTACTTTATTTACTTTTGTTGTATTTTAGTCAATTAGACGTTTTGTCCATTTTACTAGGTGTGTACTTTTCTAGTGTTGAATTTTAAATGTAATTATCTTAAAAAATGTACCTTTTCCATTTGTTCTTGCGTTTTTTAAATAGAAATCTATGAGAAAACAAAGTGTTTTAACAAAAAAATCATGTTTTAATCCACCTATAGTGTGAAGAATACAAGCCGCATTCTCCAAGGACTTAAATATAACACAATCGCAAAAAAAAAACTTTTGTCACATTTTTCTAACTACCATTTTCTTTGTTTCAGGCTACTTCAGCGGCCCTCTACACAAGAAGACCATAAAATCCCTCAAAATTACTCGAATTCAATCCCCCAACAGCAAACCATCCACCCTGAGTTTCACAGATCCGTTTGGGCCTCCCCAGTCTTCGGACGGGGGGGGCCCATCCACCCCACAGCCGGCCCTCACGACCCAAGACTCGATAGACCACCAACACCACCATTTGGGGGGGTCACAAACCCCACATGACTCCGCAAATTCCACTCCTACGAATGTCTCCTCAAAATCTGCTTTTATTGAGTTACAGCAGCATGGGTACGGTCCTTTCAAAGGGGGGTATCAGCATCCCCATCATTTTGGGAGTCCTGGGGGTCAGCAAAACCCTCATGAGGCGTCAGGCTTCCCCAGTCCTAGATCGTTAGGGTATCCTTTTCCTCCGATGCACCAAAATACCTATGGTTATCACTTAGGATCCTATGCGCCGCAGTGTGCCAGTCCACCTAAAGATGGTAAGTTCATTTTTGTCTATTTATATTTTTGTGAATTATTCATGATTTTATGGAACTTGTTTGTTTATTTAATGTTTCAGAGCAGAACATCTTCTACTCTAAAACGTGTGTTATGCACATTTTTAATAACTTATGTGAGCCTAAATAGGATTAAACTTCTCCAAGTTCTCACGTGCGTATATAGTCAATTTAGTTGTTTGATTTAACTAAAGTAAAAAAATGTAGGAATGTAGTTTTCTCTACACTTCATAGGTACGTATATTGTTACGAAATTATTTTATTAAAAAATACTGACTCTACAATAATAAATAAAGGGAATATTGGAAATAGACGTGAAAAATACCTAACTAAAACAGTTTTCCAATTCCCCAAAACATAATACCTAGTATTACACTATCACAAATTCAATTCGAGCGTATTTAACACCTTCTACACAAAAGAAGCCATTTTGAACTTATAAATTACCGTAATTTGTCGACATTATAGTTGTCTTACGAAATACCCCATTTTTACGATTCTCACCCCAAAATTATCGACACCTGAGCGTTCTGATCGTCACATTATAGTCCGAGGCTTCATTTTAAGGCGTCAACTATGAATTTCATGAAGTTTTACGAAAAACTCCTTCGTTGGTAAAAAAAGAAATGTCTCTTTTGTTTTGAATATTTAATGGGTCTTCGGTGAACTTTTGGTTTCTTTTAGTGATGCGATACGATCACGATAAAACGTTGAATTGTAGAAAAATAATCTTTGCGTTCAATTTTTTTTAAATTTTTCATATTATTGTTGAGATTTCGAAAGAAATTAAAATTTCGTTACTTTTATTACTGACTAACAAATGCTTAGCCAGCCTAAAATCGATTGATCAGTGTGTTAAAAACATTAACAGATATACCTTACTCAGAAAATTCTCAGACAAAATGTTAATCAAATCACATATTTCAAAAATTCCCTATACCTACTATAAAATCGTGACATCTAAAGTGGCATGGAATACGGTACGTCAAAACACTAGTAATTGTGGTACGGAACCGCCGAGTTAATATTTAATAGGGTCCCCTATAGCACAGTTCAAGTAATTAGGGTTGTCAATTTCTGATATATATGGATTTTTGTAGATATTGTTTTTATTTCTTCTATAAAAGTTTTGATTTCTTTACAATGAAAAACTTCTTTTATGACTTTTATAAATTGAGCTTATTAGGTCTTAGGTATTTAGTAATAAAAATGATTCATTGTGTGCTGAAAATGCTCATGTATGAAATAATAAGTTTGATGATAAGAGTGTAAGCAGTTTAGGGATGCTTTTAGTAACCTTTTATTTGTTTAAAGTCTTCTAAGAAATTATGACAGGTATATCCATTTTGATCTGAGAGCTGATTTAATATTTTGGCATCTTAAAACTTTGTAATTATGTTATACACTTTTTAGTAGTCTTTATTATTCTTTACATTTTCACTGTATTTTTCCCTCCCCAGATCAACATGGGAATGTCTCTTTTTCACATCTAAACCACTACTTTGGTAAGAGAAACTATCACACTATCCGCACAACACTCATTAGATGCCCAACATTGGGCAAACGCTTATTACGGCCTTTACTAGATGCTGTAGGCAAGTGACATTCTGTCAGCGTAGTAGCTGTAGCGTGGCAAAGGAGATTGTCTAAACGTCAAAACTATTTGGTTGACGAATGCTGTCGACATGTCACGAGATAATGCCTTATATTTTGAAATTTCTAAAATCGCACTTGCTGATAGACTGGCCCTATGTCTAGCGCCTCAGGTCTTTTTACAATTCATTACCATCCTGTCCTTCTCCCATGTTATTTGGAATCGTCGCTACACGTCTTCTTCTTTCATTCTCGATTCCCAACAGTTACGATCTCATTTTCTGCCTTTTCTTTCATTTCTACTCACAACTCATTTATCTTTTTGTTGCCCTCTCTCCCGTTTTATGCACCTTTATCAATACATAGTCCACTAACTCGTACAACAACTTCATTCGTAAATGCTATCAATTTGAAAATCGAACAAAAACAAATGACAATCGATCGACTAATTTCTCATTCAAGTTTCTCGCACAACCCTAGTTCAAGTAGGTACTCAATTTTTCCGAACGCCACCTAACGGCCGCCCATTAAACTTTTATGTGTCGCATTGGCCGCGAGCAATTGTAGAGCAGAGTTTGAATTTAGAATCATTCGCGTATCGTTTTAAAATACCTTTTCTTTTTCTGTAATTGTCGTTGAATTGCAGAGTTCTTTCAAACGATTAGGGCCAACCCTAGTGTGAATAAAATATGATGTCGTATCTATGCAAATTGTTAGGTATTTCTAGAAAACGTAGGTTTTTCTTTTATTAGTGGCTAGGTATGGAATGATAATTATTTATTCTTTTTCATTATTTTCGAGTGCATTACTCGTATAAAAGTCTCTTTGTGGAATTTCATGAAAATTTGTTCAGTAGTTCAAAGAAAACAGCAGTGCAAATATGTAAACACTACAAGCCGCCCGCGACTTCGTCTGCGTATAAATTCTCGTTATTCCCGTGTAAATCCCGATCCCTCGGGAACTCTGGGATAAAAAACATACGTGTTATTCTGGGTCTTCAGCTACCTACATACCAAATTTCATCGTAATCGGTTCAGTAGTATTTGCGTGAAAGAGTAACAAACATCCATACATACTCACAAACTTTCGCATTTATAATATTACTAGCTGACCCACGCAACTTCGTCTGCGTCCAATTTCCCTGAATTTCGTTTGCTACAAACCTCACGGAGCCCGAGACCTTTCTAACGAATGCAAAATCGCGGAAATCGGTTCGTGCGTTCTGAGGCCTTAGTGTGAGTTTTTTCGACTCACGTTCAAACGCGTTCGATTGCGAGCGCGTTAGAATTTAGTATGGGAAATTAGGTTCTACGAGTGACCACCAGGTGGCACTATAACTAAATTCCCATACTAAATTCTAACGCGCTCGCAATCGAACGCGTTCGAACGTGAGTCGAAAGAACTCACACTAAGGCCTCTGGAGTTATAGCGTCAGGAAGGAAAATCTGACTTATTTTTATATTATAGAGATAGTAGAAAGTATAGGATATCTGCCTGTCAATTCTGTTGACATCTCACCGTGATCACTTAGGTGGAGTGAACGACAATGGCGCTGTCATGCCACCTTAATTGTTTGTATGGTTTGACAGTTCACTTGTCGTTCACTTCGCCTAATTGTTCTCTTTGACATGTTTACAGAATCGCACTGCTGAAGTGAAGGCATGGGTGAAGTAATCACGAATTGAGCTGTCAATCCAATTAATCAATATGGAATGACAACTCACTTCGTGATCACTTCACCGCGGTGGTTCACTTCGCCAGGTTCACAGAATCGACCGGCAGGATAATCTCAGGATGGGTACCTGTACTTAGTAATGTAAAACATCCAAGTAATTTCCTTGTCTCTTTGTCAAACAGTTATAAGAACAGACTTTTGTGAAAATAACCGGCAAAATTACAAAAAAAAAAAAAAACTTTTTGACAGTCTTTGAAATCCTAACTATGTAATTCATAAGTGCAAAAGTGTGTATGAAACTTGACACACTGGTAGACCATTTGTTGAAACAGGACAGCATATTTTTATCCCGGGAGTGTATAATGTTCCCTTCCTATATTTTTTTTACTATAACGCAGGTGACAGCTAGTCTCTAATCTATACTAATATTATAAAGAGGAATTTTTTTGTTTGTATGTTACGATGTAACTCAAAAACTACTAGACCAATTATAAAAATTCGCGGCGTGACGCTAGTGGCTTATTACTAAGAGTTTTGACATTAAATTAAATTAAATTTTGCTTTCAGGAAACTGTTCTTTTCTTCATTTTGTTAACTAGCTGATGACGTAACAAACCATTACTAATAGTTTTGAAAGACTAAGCCGTTTTGCTCATACCGCTAAATTCGCTTGCGTGCGTATAATAATAAAAATTAGCTAAACAACTAATTAAGCGCTTATAAAACATGCTTTCATCAATCACGCTAAGAATACAGTTTCAAAATATTCTATAAATATTTCAAAAACACCCAAAAGTTACTGAAAATTTTCGAAATAAAATATCAGTAGAATAGTTCATATTGGGATTGCTACCATGTACCTTTTTATTTGCACGTTTCCGATATTTCGGCACTGTTGCAAGCGCCATGATCACGGAGTAACTGAAGATCCTGCGGGTGGGATGTCATTGGCAGACATATCGGTCTACCCTCTTTCGTAGTCGTTTATTACGACCATCTCCGGTACCACTGTCCACAAACTCACTTCTTTCCCCTTTTTTATGGTCACTGTTAGTGATCATGAAAGTTTAAAAAAATATATAAAACATCACTTTGAAATACACCGCTGGTCAGTTTTTTGGAGGTGAGACAGGCAGTCGCTGTAAAACACTGATATTCAACTGCATCCAGTTAGATTGGAAACCAACCCAAATACAGTTAGGAAAAGGGAATCTGCCATACCACGGCACATGGAACCGCCTTCGCTGGTATGCCCATGTCAGAAGACGAAACGAAGACCTTATGGTTCAAATTGCATTGAAGCTCCCAGAACGAAAGAGAGGGAGAAAGAAACGCTAAGAAAGCCCAATTGCACGAAACGACAACTCAAAATCGCTTTACTTGGCGCAGAAAAGTGAGGAGACCCGGTCTCAAATAATGGGATAAAGAGAGTTAATAAAAACTTTAAAATGAAAACTAAAAGGATCATATTTTGACTTATATGATCCTTTCATTTTCTTTTGTCTAGTGTCATACTGCCCATACAGTCCACTTTCAAGTCTTTTTTAAACCAAGCGACAGATATCCACTATCAATTTTATTTTCCGCCTAAATAGTTGGTGTTAGACATCTATCCATATTATTTTTTCTATTAATGTAAGTAATATGATCCTTTGATTTAACATTTAAAAGACATTAATCTTGGCAAATTGTAGTTATCTCACTCGGTTTCATAATTTTAGTACTATACAGGGAAATTGAAAAAATACCCGAAACCTCTTAGGCAGTGAAAGTACACATGATAAGCAACTTTTGTTTTGGTAAAACTCCGAAATCTCGAAAAAAATATCAGCTGTTTCATACAAAATGCAGTATTTAGCCAATCAAAATGTATGAAACAGCTGATATTTTTTTCGAGATTTCGGAGTTTTACCAAAACAAAAGTTGCTTATAATCATGTGTACTTTCACTGCCTAAGAGGTTTCGGGTATTTTTTCAATTTCCCTGTATAATATGTAATCAGTTTATGCCACATAAATGTACTATAATGTTAATATAATCCCATTATATAGCTACTGCAGCCACTAAAGCCGTTGGTTGAGTATTTAAAGCAGGGTTTAAGTATTCGTTTTGCAGTATGACTTCTAGCAATAAAAGGTTAGGTTTACATATTTTAATTGAGAGAAAACGTCAAGTATTATAAGGAATGTAGATAGGGTTTATGTTAGAGCGCAAGAAGCGACATTCGTAGATCTTCAAATAATAGTGAAGGTGGTCACCCATCATGGACTGACTTCAGCCAGCGTTGCAACGACCTTTGTGGCTTGTATTGGTTGAAATAGTAGCTAGATATTTTTGATTTTCGTCACCTTTTCAGCCGGAAGATAAATGAACCTAAAACCTCTCCAGGTCGAAGTGTGGTGAGTTCTCGTATTCCTATATAAGCTGCTGTTTGCCATCTTTGGACACACAGTCTCTATTAAAGTATGCATAGGGTGATTGATATTCATAGTGCCGGCGATCCTTTAAATAGGGTGTGCCTAATAGGGAATATGCATAAAAAAAAAATATTATCTAAACACTTTACCTAAAAATATACAAAAATATATTACTAACAGTGGAAATAGAATCAAAATTGCTCAAAAAACAAACGAGATATAATCATTTTAAACAAATATATCTGTCCCTCTCGCGAAAACGCTGTTTTCTATGGCAGATGTATAGACGTCACGTAATGTGACGTAAAATTCCATGTCGGACTTCTCGTTCTAACAGTAATCTTTGAAGCGTTATAACTTCATCGCTGATGAAGATATTTAAAAAATATTTTCTAGAGTGTTTACTGGAGCTTATAAGTAATTCATTTTATAAATAAAAAAATCGTGTGCATATTCCCTATTGCTGCCTGATCGATGATGCCCCGAAAACTTGGGGTCCAGTAACCGCAATTTTCAGGTTTTTTTTTCTGCTTTTTATAATCGAATGTTTACGTTAACAAGTTAGCTAAAAAGGCTCTGCTCTCTCTCTCTCTTTAGCTAAAATGAATGCCTATTACACCATAACTTGTCTCCCTGTTTTGTTATAAATTGTCTTCAAACTTATAATATATCGAGTCTACTACTTTATCACCCTCCTCTATAAGGACGTTGTGTGATAGCGGTAACCTTTAAAGATCTGCGTTTCAACTGCCAATGGTATATCACGATACACAAACGTTCTATAAAAGGAAAATAACCTATATGATGTTTAAAGAATGCTTACTCAAAGGTTAGAATGTAACAACAATGTCACAGAAACGGTTTTCTCCATAACTTTATCCAATTTTGTCTATAGACAACAAATAAATTTGCAATAACGGTCATTGATCCACATATTTTTTTTGACCTTCTTAAATAAATACATAAAGTTTTCCTGAATTAACTTCTATTGTGATGATTAACGTTCTCTAATCATGAAAAACGGTTTATAATTTCTTGTTCGGGTATCTGTGAAGGGATATTAGGGAAAAGTCAATGTACTTTATTGCAAGTTTATCTGGCGCCTACCACAAGGAACCCAAAATTCTTATTTAAAATGTAACGTATTATCGCCCTTAAGGCATCAATAAATATTATACTCCTGAAACTGAGTTAGACAGTCCGATGCTGTAAAGACATAGGTATTTTTTTATATTATTGAGAGATAGAGATTCACGTTTGGCCACAATCTTACCTGATGTAAAGCTATGATGTTGTAGAAGTAACCTATTCGCTCTTGATTAAAGGACCGGGTTGTAGCTATCAGAAAATAGAAAATTCGGCTGGAGTGCCCAAAATGTACAAAACTTTTCACTTTTCAGTCCATGTCAATCTTTCATTCGGTACACATAGTCCGTCAGTTGCGGATCAAACAAAACATCCCATACCTACCTATCAAAAACACGGAAATGGTAAATTATCCACAAATAGTTTCATATATCTAAAACAAATTAACATTTATAATCAGATACATAAACCTAATAATATTGTTCAAAAGGCACAGAAAATTAAAAAAAATAAGTATCAGTTTCGCTTTCGAGAATGCCATCCGTAAAAAAAACAGCACGCGAACCACAGACAACGCAAAAAAAAAAACGTGATAACTTTTTTAGGCGTCAAAAATTTCGTGCAAAGGAAACTATGATTAAATTGATGCGTTCCGACATGCGTCTTCCTTGCTGTATTAATGCCATATAAGGATGGCACTTTTTTGTATTGAAATATTGTGGACTCGCGTTACTATTTTACTTCTTAATTATGCTGTCATTATTTTTTATTGAGATTTTTATGTCAGAGTTTCATTGTCAGATTGTTTGCGTTATTTTAACTTCTTTAGCAAATAGTACCTTGAAACGCTTGATTAAAAAAATTGAAAATGTCATACAGTAAGACTAGACATGCAATAGATGTCACTTGATTTTTTGAGAGTCTTTTAGGCAAGTTATATTGAGCAGTCTTTACAAGTGACAATACTGAAGTGCTGACCCTAACTCCAGGCTAATTTTTCATCAAGAGATTACCTATTCTGTCATAATCCGTGATGTCAAAAGAATAACTTTATACTCTAAATATTACAGATGACACTTAGACTGAACTGTCAAACAGGATATTGTGATACCTAGTCGTCAACTTTCAAATAAACCCCAAGCACGACACCAGAAAGCCAAAACCAATGTTCACATTCACTTATCAACCGCAAACAGTCAAAAATTTATGGAAATTAAGCCTTTTTTGACAGTTTGCAATTAATGACAAAAAATACTAAAAGGCTTTATATCCCAAAGGTTGACTGGTAGAGAATTCATTGCTGCATTAAGTCCGCCCATGTAACACTATTGTGCATAAAGATTAAATAAATAAAAAAATATATAAATGCGAACGTTGTTTAATTAGTAAAATTCGCATTCTGATGGCAAACGATGACAATCTTATGTGACAGAGCACGCTTGCCTAGAACTGCCAAGAAGTAGCATTACAATTAAGAATAGTTTTCTACATCCCATATTTTGTTTGACAACCCTACGCAAGGTCGATTTTCACATACATATAGTCGTTTCCCAAATGCACTCGGAGATTTCTAAACCCTTCCTCATTTGAAGGTTTTGGCTAGGTTTTTAGCATGGCCTCGAAACGCCGGAAATACCTGTTGGCTACCTGCTAAAAAGTATAGATTTGTGTCTGTGTCTAATCGATTTAGGCGATCTAAGTTTCTTTGTAAGCTAAATTCTTAGTTCGTTATAAAGTTAGTTGGCACAGTTTTAAAATACGTTAGTTATTTGTTTATCTTGAAACATCAATACTTCGAACAAATTCGAACTGTGTCTCGTAGAATTCTAGAAGAATTACTTTAAAAATAAATAAACTTAGGCTCTGCGGGTCTGAAAAGGCCACTTTAGAGTCATCTTTATTGTTATAGCATTAGGTTCAAGATTGATTGGGAAAATTTTAGTTTGAATTGTTCGCTGATTCTACTGAAGTGGCCTTTTGAGACCCGCTTGAAAAGTAACATTCAGTTAGCGGCGATTGTCAAAACGTCAAAAAGCATGGGAATGACACGCGAAAAATCGTTCAAATTTTGACATGTCGACAATCGTCATCGCTAATGAGAATGACGCTTTATCAAGAGCCTTATGAGTTTCGTTTCTTTTGAACTTTACATGGTTTTAATATCTTTTTTCATATATCAAACATTGAGCAACCTCTACGATATGTAAAACCCATTTTTATCATACAAAAAAAGTATTCTACCAGTACAAAAGTAATCAATCTCTTTGTAAAACTAACCTGTAATTATAAATTACTTTGGACAACAAACACAAACGTGTAATTAACAAATTGTGACAAATTAAACTAGTAGGCCATAAATTTTCATCTCGACCCTCTGGTATGTGACCAGTTGTAAAAGACCTTTTAGAGCTTAGAAATAGAAGCCATTGACATAACTTTAGAAATCAGAAATATTTTATTTGTGATACATAGGTACAGTGGTCGGACATGTTTCAGGTTAATGTGCGCTATGATCAGCCTATTATTACAATAATATTTAATTACAATTTTTACATGCAAATAAAGAGCTTACTCGTACTAAACTTAGAACTCCTTATGGGGTATCGAGTAATCTAATACGCTTACTATGTGCCAGATGTTAAAGTACCATGTAATAGGAGCAAGTCTATATCCAGACTCAAATCCAGCTGCTGGAGTTATTTTTTAGAATGGAAAATGATCCAAATGAATCCTTCCGCTCTGGGCAGAGCAGAAAGGAGTTTCACTCTCCTACTGACTAAAACCCATCCGTGTTTCTCCTATAGCCCTTTGCATTCCGGGACTATTTACCTTGGTTTGTTTCGTGCTAGAAATGTCTTTTTAGCAAGAAGAAATTACTAGTGAAAAATCACACTTTTTGCAACCCGATTTCAAACTTCGCTCTTCATTGGCCCACGACATTATAGTTCCTAAACATAAGGACAAAGGTCAAAACCGTCCATAAAATTTACTCAGACTGAACATGTACTGACAAACCATTTCTACTGATCCCACATACCTACCACAAATTCAAACTCACAGCTCAAAACAAAATGGTCACAACCGCACTGACTCTACACATTAAATATTCAGCTCTATCATCTACAGCTAAGGATTAATTTAGATTAACAGTGTGCAGAGCTATAAATCTTTCCGAGTTTAACAAGGGGTGATCATATTAAATAGTCTGCTTGTTTGATGATACTAATTTTTTAATTAATGTCATTGTGTTGTTGGTTAAAGTCACTATTGGTCTATTGGTTAGAGTTGCAGTTTTCTGTCAAGGAATGTTGCTTATTTTCGATACTTAATGAAAGCTATAATTTTCAGCTCACTTAAACTGACCGTACCCATAAATAATACTGGACACCTGGAAACTTCTCCTAGAGTCCAGGTACTCCACAAAATCTGGATTTCTATTAGCGATCATCATGATCATAAATGAAACATCTGAAAAACATTCACTGCTGAACATAGGCCTTCCCCAAGTGTAGCCACTTCGATCACTCCTATGCGTCTCACAGAGTAGGTTCCAGCGGCCTTTACCAGGTCATCGGTCATCGGTCCACCTTCAAAAGATTCGGCTTCCACTCCAGAACCTATCGACTATTAATTCTGTGAGTAATGTATCCTGCGCACTGCCACTTAAGTTTGGCGATTCTTCTTTTTTTTACTATTGATAGGCATATTATATATATTTGACCACTATCTCACCTGATGTTAAACGATGATGCAGTCTAAGATAGAGTACGCTTGCCTAGAAGTATCCTATTTACTCTTGACGTAAAGACTTCCAGGTTGTAGCTATCAGGAAACGCAGACTCAGGCCGGGAATTTAAAATTCTTCGAGGTAGAGAAATTTCTTACAGTCGTTATCTATACTTCTATACTAATATCATAAAACTGAAGTGTTTGTTTGTTTGCTTGAACGCGCTAATCTCAAGAACTACTGGTCCGATTTGAAAAATCTTTCAGTGCTAGATAGCCCATTTATTGAGGAAGGTTATAAGCTTTATATCATCACGCTAAGACAAATAGGAGCGGAGCATTAATGGAAAATGTGACGCAGACGCAGTTGCGCGGGTCAGCTAGTCTCTATCCAAAATCCCAGGGTGTCAGAACATTTAAGTACTGCTCTTTAACGCTACAAATGGTCATAAAGTAGTATATTATAAGCCACATTAAAGGGCCGCGCGTTCTTAACCCCTTTATATTAAGTTCTTGACTCAAAGGTTACGCGCTGACGACGCGTTCTGTCACCTTCAAGCTTATCACGCGACTCTGGATGTCGTTCGTTTTTATACAACGTGAAAGTTGGAGAGGTTTCTTGTTTTTTTTTTATTATTGATGAGCGATGAAGCGAGCTTTTGACCAAAATCTCATCTGTAAATATTATCGAGACGTCACAAATCTAACGCAAGACAATTAAGACACATAGAATTATAAATAAATAAATAAATAATTATTTGAGATGGGTTTGCTCTTGACTCTAGTCTAGGTGAGAGATGACAGAGACAAAGTCCACGATGATTCTGTGCGCTTTAACTCTACAAAAAGTACTGAATAGCTGATTTTTAATCGCGATTTTTGGGGTTGGTCCCAGTTGTATATGTGTATCGGTACCTATAAGGTAGTTCATAATTATTACCAAGACTAGCTGCGCCCGTGACTTCGTTCGCGTGGATTTCAGAAAAAGAAGTGTTGTGACTAGTGTTGCATTTACAAAATCTACGTTCAGTTACGTATCCTGATCTCTCTTAGAAACCCTATCAAATCCTGAGGCGAGCCTCACGTTTTGACAGTTATTCTGCGTTTGGCCAAATTGTCACTTGATGGAAAAAGGGTGATGTGGTGTAAGATGGAGCACGCTTGGCTAGAAGTAACCTATTCACTCTTGACTTAATAAACCAGGGTTCCAAACTTTCAGGAGGCATGCTATATTCCTACTTCCACGTTACCTTGTACAAGAATGCACATAAAATTATCATTGTAAATAAATAATTAAAAAAAGAAAACTTAAATAATATAATTACGCATTCAACTAATTGTATCATTTTGGTAACAAATTGTTTTGACAGAAACAATTTGTAGTCATTGTTTTAAATTAATTGTCGTCATAAATTAAATGGTTCTTGACGTTGTTTAAATGATAATAATCAGATTAAATAGTGCTTTTTGTGTCCATAGTTAGGTTTGGTCTGTTTTAAATTTAATTAATTAGGTGTATGTAATGTTAATTTGTCAGAAATTATTTAAACTAGGTTTGTTTGTTCGGCTAAATCGGCGAACCGATTTTGATGAATTTTGGTACGTAGGTATTTTTTTTTTGTTATGGGTTTGCTCTTGACTCTAGAAATGGAACTGAGGCGTGCGAAGCGGCAGCAAAAGTTAATATGTTTTCTTTTGAAGTTGCTTTTTTCCAATTTTGGAAAACATCCGTGCTAGATTGGAGTTATCATACTTGTATAACTGAAGTACTTTTGTCCCGATTTTAAGACATATTTTTAGTTAAACAGTTCATAATAGTATCTTTAAGTACTTACCTACAAATGTTTCTGCCTCATTAACAGGTTTAATGTTGAAGAAAGAAAGTGAGATTTTTGTTAACATTTTATTAATTTCTCGTTTAAACTTTTATCTAAAATCCAAAATACACTCACACTTAAAAAACCTTAAAAATATTCGAAAATTCAAAAAAAGAAAAAAAGGTACAGTCATGTTAAAAAGCGCTTAACGTTACGTTCATTCCGTCACTCCCAGTACGCTACGCAGTCTGCTCTATTTCGTTCATTAATTATATTTTATGAACTGTTACTATGCCGCGCCGCGAGTTTTTACGACAAAATTAATTTATTAGATAATTGTGCTAATCCGTCGCATGAGTAACGTTTAATGTCGATTTAGTGGCAATTTGTTGATTTATTGCCGAGTTGTTATCTGAAAAACAAATAGATTATCGTATTACTATTCATTAGATAATTGACAAATAGATTTTTTTTTTTATATGTGGACCACTTGTGCCTGAAATTTAATATACTTACCTAATCAAGAGCGTGTTAACTTTACTTATTTTATGTTAACACACCATAATTATACAATTTATTAACACATTATTAGAGATTTTATATACACAACAAAAAATATTGTAGAGCACAAAAAAAAAATTGGGAAGGTGCGTTAAGGACGCCGATGTTTGATAAGAAAAAAAAAAAAACGATCTATCAAATGTGACCTGTCAAAACTAAAGGGTGTGTCCCCAAAAGTACCTCAGCCCATCCCCTAAGGTATTCTCCGTGATGTTACCCCGGAACCTTCGTATCAACCAACTGCTAATCGCCGCGAGACATATAAACATAATAACATACTGACTAGCTTTTAATTATTAGCTTCAACATCATTTTTATCAAGTTTTTTAAAGAATTCTTCACTTTTAGCCTAAAGCGCGGCACGTGAGGTACAGTCACGCAGTGAAGTTGGTTGAGATTATTTATTTTATAATGTGGTTTAGTTGAAAAAGACTTATTCAATATAATTCATAAAAGGCAACTTCACATCTGACAGTAGGTATAACAACAAAACCAATAAAAACACAAATTCCGAAGGATACCTATGATGAAATAAGTAGATATATTGGCAAATCATTAGTAAACAAAAAAGCATTTTAAGAGGATTGATTTCTGGACGTATATTATGATAAAGATAAGCTATACAAATTACGTCTTGTAGGTTTATTCTGTTACAGCGCAGCAGTAAAACAAAGCGAACCGAAAAATTTATAGTCAATAAATACATCAAAACGGGTTCCAACTTCAATGTGAAATAATTAAAAACAATATCGTTCAATATACGGTCGAGTCGCAATTATAAAAATAATGAGTACCTAGTAAAGATTTACGTGTCTTAAGTACCCGCTAATTAGTCAGTTAAATAATAATAAAACCTTGTCATGTTCACACTTCAATAAAATATGAATTTTGCGGTAATACTTGTAATTTGTAAGACATAATATTAAGAATTTGAAGTGTTGAGACGGATTTGTAAACAACAAGTTACTTTAAGTTAATTATTCGCTTAAATTGTTGAAACATGATAGTAAATAAATAAAAAATAAGAGAACTACGTAAGAATTCGAAGAAGATAAAAAAAATTGTACCTTGAATACGACTCTAGGCGTTGTCTTGCACTACCGACGTTTGACAATCTTAATCGCTAATAGACTAGTGATAAAGATTGTCAAACATCGATAGCGCACGTCAATTCTATACATTTTTGACATTGACAATCGTTATCTATGCTAGAATGTCACCTTTGCCTAGGCTTTAGAGTAGTATTACCGATACCGTAATTCATCGAAATGGTTTCAGTGAATTAATAATTACTATTTTTGTACACAGATAGACCTTAGAGACGGTTATAGTCTACTTTCACGCAAGCAAAGCCGCGAGTAAAAGCTAGTATTTCTATAATTTTCCGCCTTTTCTAACGATGTGGTGAGAAATAATGATTTCTGAACTATGGATTACCATACCTAATGATATAATTTAAAATAAAAAATAACCCAATATTTTTAATCCATAGCTCGCTCAACTTTTACTAAACAACTGGCCAAGATTTATATTTATAAAGTTTTATCGACACTAAATTAATTATTTATGCACGGCAAACACTTCAGTTGGTAACAGTTCCCGAAACTGTGTAGATCTAAATGAGATTACTTAGGAAAGAGAACCTTAGGCTAAGCGTTAGACACACCCCCTTGCTCTAACTTTGGAAACATAAAAACAAAGAAAAAAAATCTTTTTTCGGTTCTAGTTTGAGCCTTTGGTTTATTTATACTTTTCCTGGACTCCCAATTCAACTAAAAGATAAAATCTCCTTTTTGTGTTTCGTTGTTTCCCGAATAAGGAAATTTTAAACCTAACTAGAATTCTAGTCGCATTCATGCCTAAATCGTTGAACTGATTTTGATAAATTTTGGACCATAGGTAGACATTAAAGACGGTTATACGCTACTAGTAGCGGACAAAAGCTAGTCTTATCTAAACTAATATTATAAAGAGGTAACATTTGTTTGTAAGTTTGTATGTAGGGGGTAATCTCAGGAACTACTGGTCCGATTTGAAAACTTCTTTCAGTATATCGAGGAAGGATATAGTCTACATAATTATCTTCACGCTAAGACTAAAAGGAGCCGAGCAATAATGGAAAATGTGACGCAGACGAAGTTGCGTAGGACAGCTAGTACCTATATTATATAAAAATTTCGCGTTCTGGTGTTTGTTATCGAACTCCGAAACGGCTTGATCAATTGTTAATGAAATTTTTTGGGTATATTTGGTAGGGCTGAGAATAGGTCAAAACATCGTTTGGCCGGTCAGCTGATAAAACATAAAAAGAAGATATATTATAAGCAACTCCATAATATGTCTATCGAAAATTCTGTTTAATAAGTTAATAGACAACGGTGAAAGTAATTAAAAGTTAATAATTTGATTCCCATAAGACTATTCTTTAGTAAAAAGCGCGGACCTACCAACGGATAAGAGTGAAGTTTTTTTTTCTTGCTTTTATTCAAAAACGGTCGGCGCGATTTTATTTTCTTGTTGAAGGCAGCAGACGAGTGTCTAAGTAGGGAAAGAAAATTCGTTTTACTTGTGATTGCAAAAAAACACACTTTTTTACAATTATATTTTGATACTATTTCATTGGTGCAAAAATAAACTTTGACTGGTTCTAGAGATTTTCTATCACAAACAAATTAAGCAAAGCCAACAAAAGCAATACTAATTATTTTACTTTCTCTAAAAACATTTCTCTATTATTTTTCTTATTAAGACACTTATTAGTACACTTCAACACACAAATCAACGAAACATTTAAAACTGCTATCACCCGCTCGTCTGATCATAGTGTTCATACAACATATTTTTTTTTCTATTTTTCTTTTTTCTTTCGTATCTGGCAAAGGTTTTATTGTTTTTTGGCTGGTACATTTTACGTTCCGTTTTTCGGTAGGCGGGCTATGGGCGGAGTACTGGCAGTATGGTATGTGTGTGGCTCTGCTTTCAGTATTAATATTATTTAGATTTATTTGGCAGTGTCATCATTTTTATTTATTAAAGACTTTATTGTATCTTGGTATGTATATCTCGTAATAAGTACGGGCAAACATTTATAAAAATAAAACTAATGAACTTAAAATGGGAGCTCGTATTGCATTTTACTAGTATTTCGTTCGTATTATTAAAACAAATACACATTTTGAAAATGTGAAATGTATAGAAAACATTTAGTTTTAATATTATTCAAAAACTCAAAGTAAGTACTCAGATAAGAAGGGATGTTCTTTTTTATTTTGTTGTATAACATAACAGATAAAAACAAACGAATAAAAACGTTCCACTTATGTTAAAACAAAGTATTACATAACACTTTCATTATAAAAAAAACTTAGTTTATGAAATTGGTCATAGTAAGAGCTAAGTCAAATTCAGCAGCAAGTACCTTCTCAGCAATTAATATAACAAATAAGAAGTCGGTTAAAAAAACATCGACATTGTTTTTTCCCATCACTACTTATCGACACGACATCAGCACATCACTACTGCTTGAGGGTGTGTCGCGGCCCGGGGCATCGCATTGTTTCGTCTATACGTATGACGGACGCCGACATACATACATACATACACATACATTTTGTATGGAACCATGGGAAGCGCTTGTTCTGAGTTTTTTGATGAATGCAATGTGAAATTGTGAACTGTGCATAAATATTTTTAATTTATAAGTTGTTAGGTTAAAGCTGTGATTTCATATGACGAAGTTCCCTTACTTAACCTTAAAAGACTGAAGTTTCCAAAATTCTCAATCACAATTTTGAAAAAACATACTTCTTAAACAAGGGATGGCTAAATAACAGCGGCATTGGTTGATCGTCGAATGTCCCGCCTGTCATTTTTTATCTTTGACAGTTGTTAAGAGTGTGTATTCCGTCCACTAGCGCCGCCAATCGTTTTTTAATAATTGTGGTAAATTTAAGACACGTAGATAAAAAACCGCTATGTAGTGCACTGAAGAAATGTATCTATTGTTTTTTGACAGCTATTTTTAATACATAACTCATGGCTAAATAGCCAAAACGGCAATTATTGCTAAAAGTGGCCACTTTTAGCAAAAATATCGACTTTGGCAACTATTTTTGTTCTAAAGTACAAAACATAACTCTCAAAACTTAATAAATAGATTTCTTCAGTGCACTACAGAGCGGTTTTTTATCTACGTGTCTTAAATTTACCACAAATATTAAAAAACGATTGGCGGCGCTAGTGGACGGAATACACGCTCTTAATATTCTTGTCAAATGGCACCGTATTACCCAGTTGCTGGGTTGTGGTGGTATGATAGACAGATGCAGAGCTCCATGTAAAATATTGCTCCTCAGCTACATCTGGTTAGACTGAAAGCAGACACCAAAGTAAGGGCTTCACAGATTGAAAAATGTTCAAATGACAGCCAGGACCAGTGGCTTTCGAGGCACGGACGAATCTTTGTCTACACGTCTGCACTAATATTATAAAGAGGAAAGATTTGTTTGGTTGTTTGTTTGAATTGAATAGGCTCCGAAACTACTGAACCGATTTGAAAAATTCTTTCAATGTAAGATAGCCCATTTATCGAGAAAGGCTATACGCTATATATCATCACGCTAAAACAAATAGGAGCGGAGCATTAAAGGAAAACGTGACGCAGATGAAGTTGCGCGGGTCTATAAGAAGATGGACTCCCATCCTCAGACCGACTGCGACCCGGACACGCGTCGTTGCTTATCCTCAAGTCCTCCTTTGGTAGTTATTATCTACCCACGAGATCCTCCCATTTATTGCTAAGCATAACGGTTCCTTGTTTAAAAAGAACTGCCAGTCTATTCTGTCAACGCTTCACCGTATAACCTTAGATGGAGTGAGCAAGAGGATCATGTGAACTGTCATTCCATCTTGTTCGTATAAATTGACAGCTTACGTCATGTTCACTTTACCTAAGGAGTGTGAAATGTTAACAGAACTGCATTGCAGATCGTTATTCAAATTAAGAACTGGTAAAAACGGGTAACCTCTCTAAACTAAAATCCTAAATTCATTTGCAGGAACATTCATCACAAAGTCGTCTAATTTTCGATGATGAACATGACTGTACAAACTTAAAGAAATTTATAATTAAAAATATGTAGGTATTTCTTTTCACTCCATACGTATTTAACTAGTGCATAAAGGTGGAAGTATTAATATCATGCCATTGATTTACGGAGCTCGGCTGCGCAAACAGTTTTGCATATCTATCTGCGATCGCGACACTGGCCGGCAAGCCTTTGGATTTGTAACTGAATTCTGGATTTGAAGATTTGTGTTCTTTATTT
Organism: Ceramica pisi; assembly: GCA_963859965.1. Classification (NCBI taxonomy): domain Eukaryota; kingdom Metazoa; phylum Arthropoda; class Insecta; order Lepidoptera; family Noctuidae; genus Ceramica; species Ceramica pisi. The sequence continues at coordinate 6,757,511 of OY982555.1, forward strand.
GAATTGTTTTTGGAAATGGAATGGAACTAGGTTTTTAAACTGTTTTTTTTTTTTTGACAGGTCTAGCCTATTATTCATTGATAATTTCCTGTCGTGAAGGCAAGTGAATCGAGTTTTGAGAGGACTCGAGGAAGTTTCCTTCAAAAGTCTTTTGTGATAAAGTAATAATGGCATTTAGCAAGTAGGAGCTTCTTCTTGCTACGATAAAACTTAGGTTTTCTGTCACTCTCCCTAAAAAGTTTATAATATTCATTCATTTTTAAGGGTATAAACCAAAATTCCATTACGCTAATATAATCACAGGCGCATCTAAAAAAGAAAAAAAAACGGCCTCGCGTTCGATTTTTAAAAAGCGCACCAAAAGAGCCGCGGACAATATTCCAAATTCAAAAATTTTCCACGGCGCGCGTTTGGAAACCGAATAAAAAGTTTAAAGTGCGTTCGATATTAATATGCAGTGCTGAGAATCGTGCGGTATCGTTAGTGCTGCGATTGTTACGGTTTTTCATTCGATTTTGTTAGAAAGAGACGATATTTTTTCGTTAAATATTTTTGTGATTTTTCAGCCCTTAAATGAATTTTCAACGAAAAATCGCATCATATTATGTCGTTTAGTTTGTTACATGTTGTAAATGTACCAACTTATAGAAATAGGGTGTTATAAATCGTTTTCGTAATGCTGTCATTTATTGTGACGAAATTTTACCCTTCTACTGGGACAATTGGGTAAAAAAAGACCATCTAAAAGTACCTATAAAATATCTTTTAAATTTTTTACTTTTCAAAAAATCTGGTTTTTCTTCTTCATTTGTTTCATCTCCAAGGTTCGAATTAAACACATATAACATGTGATATTAAGATTAAACTGTATTTTTTTTATCTTAAAATTCTTCCTTCAAACAAACCACAAATCGACGAACCACAGCTCCTTTCGCACCACTACGCAGCACGCTTACCAAAAAGCTGGGTGTCGGACTTGAGGCGATTCGATGTAGCGATACGAAGCCAGTAATTACAACTTACTATAGCTATTATCAAGTAGCCGGGCCTTTCATATATTTTACAAAATGGATGGCCATGTTTCACAGCCTGTCTGCTGCGTTGAATATTTATATTGTAGATTTATTACGGAGAAATATGTTGTGATTTATAGGCTGCGCGGCTGTGTGAATTCGGTAGGCCATTTTGGATGTTTGAATTTCGAATGGTTCTTTTTTTGACAGTCTGTCAACTGTCAGCCAGTAGAACTGTTACTCGGTTTTTGACATTGATTGTATAACCGACACGAGTTGTGAGCACACTCTCCATTGGTCGGTTTGACGATGACAGCGCTGATGCTTCACGTTTTTGTTCGTCAGTCAATGCTCATCGACTACAGCACTTGCAAGTACACTGACGAGATCACCCTGCTGCATTTATCTGTGCTCATGACTCATGCCGGCTACTACAGGTGATATGATATTGTGGCTAAGATTTTAACTTTTTTTGTTATTACCAAAACCGACGTTATATTTCGAGTCGCTATAAAATATTTGCCTAAGATATTTTTGTATTACACTTAGACTCTCCTCCTCCATAGCCATGTTTTGAAATTACTGTCAATCTTACCAGACCTCTAACAAGCGTGAAAATACAAGCCCGCGTTCGAGACTTCTAGCAAACGCCCAAAATTAATTCAATTCGGCGCCATCACATGAAAACCTTGATTGATTTTTATTACATTAATGCTTTAAAGTGGGGAATTAAATATGAATGATTCGAGGTATCACCTGCTCTCTCAAGGTAAAAGTTACTTAAGAAAAAAATTAACAGCGTAAAAATGCCGTCCTAGATATACAAAAAAGGTTTCCTATGTAGTCTGAGTACTACTTAGATAACATTTTGACGACCAGTTTAGTTTCCCAGAGTGAGAAAATTTACTAAGAACCTAGCTTCTGCCAGCGGCTTCGCTCGCATGATCCCTAGGGAACATTCTCTTGGGATATATAGCCTATGTGTTATTCCGGACTATAATCTACCTCAATGCCAAATTTCATGAAGATCCTTTCAAGCGTTCTGACGTGAAAGAGTAACATATTACACACACAAAACAAATGCGAAAGTTTGTTAGGGTAGATAGATGTTGGTTCCCTACCCTAACAAACTTTCGCATTTGTAATATATTATTAGTAGGAATTTTCAAAGTAGTGATGCACTAAATCCGTCGGGATTTGATATCGATAAATCACAATTAAAAACCAAAACCTAGTTTGTTGAAGAGCTGTAATTTATTGCTTAATATACATATATTAAGCAATAATGTGTGGCGAACCCTACATAGGGTTCGCCACACTTTAAAGTTACCCAAGTCGCCATTTCTAAACTATAAGAACTCGTTAGCTTTTGTAGAGAGAACAGTACGCATTTCCTGGATTAACTCATTCGGCAATGCTTCTATGGGCTTTATTTAGCTTTACACTGGATAAGATGCGGATAAATCTACTCCCAAAGAGTTTTCAAAGTCTTTAGAAATACATTGTAAATCTGGCCAATTTTATTAATAAGGCCTTCCCCCTATCTTTCCAACAGTTTTTCTTAATAAAACCAAAAACATAACCTCTTACCTATATTTCTTTTTTTATAGAAAAATGCGGCCTCTCCGACGACCCCGGTCTACGTGTGAACGGCAAAGGCAAGAAGATGAGGAAACCTCGCACGATATACTCCAGTCTTCAGCTGCAGCAGCTGAACAGGAGGTTTCAGCGGACACAGTACCTCGCCCTCCCCGAGAGGGCAGAGCTCGCTGCGAGTTTGGGACTCACACAGACTCAGGTAGGTGGTAATAGACTATAAGAAAGTTGTGGAAAAACAAAGAAGATTATTCTTGTACTTTTGGAAGGGCCTTCTCCTAAATTAAAGCATCGTAGACCAGTGTATAAACTTTTCTCCCCTCATTAGAGGGGCTGAGCCATAATATTATGCCTATCTGATTCAGTGTGAGTGGTAGTACCAACTAGAAATATAAAATCTGGACTTCATAATTGATATATAAAAAAAAAAAAACTGACCGGGATTTCCTAACATCTGCCGTTTATTTAATTATTTTACAATGTTTTGATTTGACTGTTTCATTAAGTAATTAAAATTTCTTGACACTTTTTTTTCTGTAGTAAAGATACTTCTATTTTCTGACACAACCTGACAAACAGTCGGTTGCAACATACCTAAACAAAAACATTTTTTTTACAAAAAATATTAAAACTTAAAAAAATCCCCACACGTCGTCCACATAGTAATTATGTCACACACCTAGTAATTATCTACCAGTGTGTACATTCACTATATTTTTTATCGCTAAATCAGTGTACATCTAAAAATAGACCGTACTACTGTCAGAATAAAACATAAAACTACTAAGCAAGGTGACTACCTTATGCCAGTAACGTATAATTAAAAGACAAGGAGTTTTTTTTTAATATCTGTCACAGATAACGCACTGCTGGTTCTAAGTAGTAATTTCATTGTGAATAGTCTATGGTTTTTTTTTTACGAAACAAAAGTGCTTGGTATTTTTTTAACTTTCGATCGAGTAGGTATTAATTTTTTTGCGATGAATTAGTAAAAGGATCTGGAAATACGATGGGAAAGATCGACATATTTTTTTATTGCTTGGCGTTGCTTCCTATCGTCTTTAAAAAAGCAAGAACCTAGGTAAGTAGGAAATAAAAAAACTTCCTTGCATGACAAGTAGTTGAACATGGTATTTTTTCACTTTCATGGACCATTTCTCAGCTAAATATGTAATAACACTTAGAGTTATTAGCATACAACTCTCGTTAGTACCACACGTTGTTCAGTACGATTTTTCTCTGGAAAACACAAATGTGCAAGAAAACAAAATTAATAAAATCAGAAAATAATAATAATGATTATTGTTATACTAATAACTGGCAGTCATTAATTTAAATGGAATATTTTTTGTACTTAAGCGTCTATAAGTAACTGGATGCCACAGTATTTTTTTTTTTATACAAAACGGGGAATCTCTTGGCCCAAATCTCATCGGCAACCGACAAAGCCGTTAGTATATTGCTGTCAAAAATTTACACTTTTTAAATATGTAGCTTTAATCTAGATTCGTTCTTTAATAAACGAATGCACGAATTTAACACGAATTTATGTGTGCATTTTTTGTGTGTTCAATAAAATACTTATTAGCTAAATATTATTGTATTTTCTAAAAAAAATATCTTATTAAGCGACAAAGTTATAAAGCTAAATAGAAGTCCTAAAATGCCCATACAGCTGCCATAGAAAACGGTGATTTCGCGAGAGTGACGGATATTATTTGTTTTTACTCTTGTTTTTTCCAGTTTTGTTTTCAATATAATATTTTGATTACGTTCACACTGTTACTATTTTATTTTTTGTATAGATAAGATAAGCTAAACAATAAATATATTTTCAGACAGATTCCCTATTACACCATAGCCCAAAAAAACTTATTACACCCATGCTCTCACTGCAATCAAACCGCGCCTATCATTTAAAAAAAATACATGCACCATAGACAAACGCATGCGTTCGGAAACCATATTCCGATTGGTTTCGTTCGGAAATTGATTCGTCATGTGTCACCGTAGGGAATGAATAATCGTGGTCTGAACAGGGCACGACGTAGAGTATGCAACGTGTAGACCGGGCTTAATATTAGCTTACCGGGGCTTAACTCTGTAGGAGTAGGTACGCTAACTAGATTATGAATGAACCAAATTAATTATTATTTAGAATATTTGACGTCTTAAATTGGTATAGAAAGACTTTTAAGTTGGTATAGAAAGCCATGTCCCTTTGTTAGATTGGAATACCTGTACAATTTAATTATGCGTACTAAAAATTTGATAAAATCTGAAATATTCTCATTGGCATAGTGTCAGATACTTTTAGCTTATAAAATGCAAACTAAAGACTTTGACTAAAATCTATGGTGCGTCTGCGGGACTGTCTGCATCAAGATTCTAACAGCAAAAACGACTGCCATCGTAAATTGGTTGGTGAAGCATAGTAGTTGCGATTTCTCCTTTGACCGTTATGGTCAGAGGAAGTTTACTTTTTTTTTATTAAATGTAATGGTGTTACTACTCTTATTATCTTTCCTATAATATATGACTTAACAGTCATAATAAAAGACTCTGATTTGTTTAAAGTTGCATTCTTTGTTACATGCACTTTATATTCACATGACAGTGGCAAGTTACAGTGCACTCGTGCATTTGTAAAAGGTATTTTTTTTTTAAGGCAACGGAAACGTATTTTTCTTTGTTAAATTAAATAACCTATGAGTTAATCACGAATTAAAATACAGTTTCTAAATATCAGAAATTCACAATCTATACTACATAATTATAGTAAGATCGCAAAGCTGTATTATAATAAAGCTGTACCCTCTATACATTCTGAAGTTAACTTTAACGGAATAAAAAGTAAGAGCCAACATAATTTTATTATAATTTAATATTTCTCAGTTATTGTCTGTGAGCCGCACTTTGATGAGCCCCGCGTCGATATAGGGCTGTGCATTAGTCGACGAACGAGACTATCGATAAGTCGTCGGAAGTCGGACAAAATAAGTAAAATTCATGAAACCAAATCTTCCATTTAATTTAATTTTATATATTTCGAACAACAGCATAGTCCATTTTGTTAGTATTATGTCTTATGACTTATGTTAGTGGTACACAAACAAGAAAAAAATTAAAACAAAACAACAAAGTAGGTTTTCTGAGGCAGGATGTGCAGAGAACGGTAGAGTAGGTAGGTAAGGAATAAGCTACTTGACCAGTTTTCCCACATTATGCCTCAGAATAGGGGGCTTCTTTGATGAAACCATTATGTTTTGAGTATAAAAAAATATTAACTCAAATGACTGTTTTTGAATGCTCATAATTTTTCAAACACAAATAATATTCTTAATTGTTGTTACAGCAAACCAGTTCTCGATTTTAAATTTTTATTCATCTTTTTAGTCGTTTTCGTCGTCATTAAAATAAAATAAATATTTATAGATTACGACATGTTCTTTAAATATATATTTTATTTTAATGATTACGAAAAATATTAAAATATTCTAGTTTATTTTATTTTTAATTTACAAATTCCTAGCTTACCACAAATTCTTCTTTTAACGTCAAAACTATTATCTCTTAAATAGTTTTCACATCAATACACTCGACAAAAGCAATACAATTTCCTCATCCCATCCCTACAACCTATTCGATTCGATTCAACATTAAAACAAAAAAGTAGGAATTGAACTCCGTACTATTCCGGTCTTTACAACAAAAACGAAACAATCTAATCTGAGATTGCATTACTTAGAACATAATTAACTTTTTACTTTTCCGGTGCAAGCGATTTTAAACTCTATGCCTTCGAGATAGAGTTTCATCAAACTGCAAATGTAAGTTGGTAGTTACGGTTTTTGTCAATGGTAATAAATCATTACATTTGTCTTAAGGTGCTGCCGATGCGCTATTGTTTCATAATCTGAGCATTTTTCTTACAAGCTGCTGTGCACGGTTGCTTTATAAATATACTTCAGTAATAATTATTCATTGTATTATAATTATAAGATGGCGACTAAATATACCTACGTTTGGGAACAGAATTTTTATGTTTTGTCGATTAATTTGTGCTAGTATTAAGTTACTTTAGGAAAGGTCGGTTTTTGTTAAAGGTACTGCTAATTCTGCTCGTTTTCATTTTGGTTAAAGAAACTGAGCCTGATTGAACCACCTACAAATAAAACATTTAGCTGTTATTTCAGTATCTTAGACCAATATTACATCCTAAGCGAAAAGTTTTTACTCAAAATCTAAAAAAAGAAAAATACAATTCAAATGTTACATAACTTTTTAAAAAGAACTCAGAACCCGTACGTTAATAAAAACAAAGTTTTTAATTGCTGTTATGCAATGGGATTAAGCTTATAAGGTCAGGTTTTTTATCGACTACATTGTGTAGACTTGTTTCGAAAGAAAAAAAAAATGTTTCATGATTGATTGGAGTTGAGCTGAAGATGCAATTTTTTATGTTTAAGTTACGTATGGGGCTTGAAAGGGTAAATAAGCAACAATAGTCGCGTAGGCTTCAAGATACAAAGTTGTAATTAACTAACTAGAGGTTAAACAAAAATAGGAATCAAGAAAGTAGAATACTACGACAGAAAAAAAAATACAAAATAACTTGCACTTAATTATAATAAATTGTACCATACGGATCGATGTTCTAGGTTAAGCGTCGCCTGACGAGGTCTACCTGTCGATTGGAGGCCCCTCCATGCCTCGGCACGAAAATCCGTAGCTCCCGGATACCTTTCGCAGATATTTAAAATTGTTTTTGAGAAAAACTTAGGTAGATGAAGAGACTATCACAAGCAAAACGAAAAAAATAAATAAAGAGGTCTTTAATTACCACAAACTATTACAAAACCGTACGATGTGGGACAGCTTGATTAAAAATTACTCAATACCAATGTTTTACCCAATAAACTCAGATGCGTACAATATTCCATAATAAGCGTGGCATCGATTCTCATGTCTGAACAGAATTCTCTACGGTTTTTTCATTTAATTGTAATTTAACGTATTTCATCGACAGTTTCGGTTTCAACGTCGCATCTAAGGCGCTGCACTGGCGTTTTGGTTTGTGCGTTTGTAAAAAAAATTGATGACAGAAAACAGATTTGAAAAAGAAAATATTGTCCAGTGACATTTGCGCATCAATGGGCATTTTCGCTTGTATTCGTATTTTGAAATCTGCACTTGATTTTGATTAGTTATTGATGTTAGCTTTTCGAGAATATTTCCGTAAATAATTTTCCAAAACTGTTGCAATCCTAGGAGAGCAATAATAATTGATAGATTTTAGAAGATGTGTAAAGCCTTAAGCCTGATAGTCTGTTATTTTTCTATATTCAATAGAAGTTTCAAATCTCATTCAAATTATTAACTTTCAGTTCAACTTACACCCCATAAATCCTTCACCAAACCATTTCTAGATATTTTCTTCACTGTGAGAACACTAAGATCTCTCGCATACCAGAAAAACCATAAGCAACACGGAAATTAAAGAAAATAAGTCGTTGCACATACAGCCCAGTCGTACTGACAGGCCGGACTGATGTAAAAAATCCCATTTGATCACAGCGCGTCAAGCCAAATGATGATGGATGTCTGAAGTTAATTTGATACTACGGTGCGGTGTGACGAATCCACAAACTGTGTTATGTTTCATTGCAGTATTTCTTCTTGTATTTCTTTTTTTAACGTAATGATTTCAGTTTCTATTGATGTTTGATGTTTTTGTTCTGTAGGTTGGTATCATGGTGGGTTTTCCGAATTTGAAATTGAGCGTGGCGTGATTAAAACTTGGAATCAGTAGGACCTATTTTTTGTGTAGGTAGGTAAATAAGATGTTGAGGAAATATATATATTTTTTTTTAAGTAAGTTAAGATTTCAGACTTATCTTTGAGTTATGTTACGCCTTTGTATATGAACTAAATTATGCCTCTTCAAATACTCGTACTTCAAGCAACTCAAGAGTTTTTAGTAGGTACAACAAAAATGTACGAAAATGTAACCCATGTGTATGTAAACCATTGATTTCATAATTACTTTGGTCAACTAATCTCGCTTTTCATGTGTATCTGCACCAAAATTTTAGATTTGGGTTAGTTCCACTGTATCTATCAAACTTAAAAAGAATTTTGACAGATGAAAATACTGGACTGTAGCGGGACATTCAAATAGGAATATTCTCTTTGAGTTAAATACGAAAAAAAATATCTAATACAATATTGAACTACCTAATGCGTTTTTTAATCCTACATAAGTACATAAAAAGTAGTTTTCCTATTTCATGGAGTTTAACTTTTTCTAGAGTTAGATAATTATTTTTATAATAGAAGGTGTAAAATAATTGGCATGACATTTCAACTTAACGGATCTGCCAATCAGAAAAGTTCACTTTGAGTTATTAACTTATTATGTCTAAACAAACAACTGAGGTGTCATTATTATTTTAAATTTAGCTATTAACATGATGTTTCTTTCTTTTTCATTTAATAATGTTCTGAGTATAAATCTTTTTTATTTAATTTTGTACCGAAACAGGTATAATATTATTATGCAATGACTAATAATAACATCTTGAAAAAAATAAAAGTTTTGGTGGGAAATCCCGTCGTATGAGTCCACAGATTTGAATTCAGAACGTCAATGTCAAATATGTTTTCTTTTTCCGCAACCTCACTACATAGCCTCGTTCTTTTCGGCCAGCACATGGCCAGCACTTCCAAAGAAATCTATTTACAAAAATACATAACGTGTCTTAGAACCCGCCGAGTCACTATCTCAAACGATAAGAACGATGACTTACGCATTTCGTGTACCTCCTCTGATTGGCTGTCAAAGTCGACCCGACGACCAATAGCGGCTCGTCAAATGTCATGACTGTGCGGTTTCAGAACAATTGTTCGAAAAAAGAACGTGCTTCCGTTAAAGTGGCAAGGCTTCTGTTTTTTTTTTTATTGATGTCTGTGGAACCTTTTGTCTATGGCCGAAAGGTAAAGTTTCTTTTGTTGTCTGTGGTAATAAATATGTAGCGGAGAAGTATTTGATTGGTATTGTTTTAATGTGCAAACGGTATTGAATATTTTTTGTGAGACTATTTTAAAAGTAATTCGTGCACACCTAGATTTAAAGTTAATTTTAGAAATGAGCAATACCGTTCTTGAAAGGTACCATTCTAAAAGAACACGATCCTAGTTGCTGCTACTAACATTATTGATTAGTAGTACTTTGCAGTTACTGATATATTCGGTGCTCAAATGCTTTAGTAAATTTCTTCTTTAGTTACCTAATTTTAATTAAAAACGTCTTTTACATAAAAGTCTTCTTGCTTTAATAATTTAAAACTAGTTAGGTAAAGCCCGTGTGAAAGTCGTAACTAATTCCAAGGTATAAAAAGTATACGTCCTTTTGCAGGACTAGATCTATCCGAATGGTAATTTTCATCCAACTGCGTTCAGCCGGTAAGACGTGAAGAGGTAACAAACATAGCTAGAAATACTTTACTAACTAGCTGATCCGGCAAACGTGGTTTTGACATTAAAAAAAATAGCCTACGACCTATTCTCAGACTAACCAAATATACACAAAAATCGGGCAAGCCGTTTCGGAGGAGTTCGATAACAAACATTGTGACACGAGATTTGTATGTATTAAAAGATTATATTAGTTAAGAATGCCATGCACAAGTCCCCATCTTACCTTTGCTTGCCTATCTACTGGGCCTATCACACCCATACCGAATGGCCATGGCATCTGTTTTCAAAATTGCGATCCCAATGATCGTTACCCATCGTATCTTTATTTAAAACAATTAAAACACCATTGCGTCCATTGGTAGCAATTGCCATCAATTGGTAAACGATTTTCCAATTAATGTAATGACTGAGTGACTTTTTAAAAGTTTTACTGCCCTATATTTTAGTTGACAAATGAGGATTCAGTTGGTACTCCTGATCTTGTTTTTTTATTTGGATAGATGTGTCGTTTTTATTAGGATGGAAGTGGTGCGTTTTCTTTCGCTAGTGATAGTTTATTGTCTTCGCCTATCTTAAATGACGCCGTTGCGCCCAGAAACCACTGTAATAGTGTATTGGTTTCCAATCTGTGATCCACGGGAGTCAACGTATAAGTATTATATTTTATTATGTTATAGAAAATCTCTAGACCTTGTATTACCCCAGACATAAAGCACTAGAATATTTTTTTTTTTTTTTTGTCAACCTGTGAGGCAGACACAGTTATAATAACAAAAGTGGCAAAGGAAAACATAGGTACCAACCTAAGCTCAACAATCGTCAACCAGTCTCAAAAAATCTCTTCCCAATGCAATTTCAAATTCCTCTAACAACCAACCATGATGCTCATAACTGTGAACCAAGAAATCTAACCACTTATCAGTAATTCTTATCAACGGCTTTGCATGTCGGTTATCAGCAAAACGTGTATCTTTACCGCGGCTAACTTACTTTCGTTTTTACTTGAAGTTTGTTTCCTGTAAGTTGGTAGTACTGGGTTACTGGCTTGCATGATTATGTTTTAATTTTTTTTTTGGGAATTATCGTGTGGAGGAAATGTTAAGGATAGGAAAATTTAAAATCGGAACAGTTATTCTTTAAAGTTGTCCCCTTATTCTCTTTGCGTTCTAAATTCGAATTCGAAATAATCATAGATTTTGGATAATTTAGTTTATCTACATAGTTGGCCAAATCACCAATAGATAAAAAGGCGGCAAAATGATGTTCCGGTTAGCCCAAATAAATTAGATTAAGAATTGCTCGAAATAAACTCTATCTGGCCCGGATGTTACCATGGTGATACCATTATGAATCATTGCATATGCTCGAACATCCCTCAATCACCTTGCATAAGGAAGAAAATGGGCCAGCCATTTCTACAGCCGAGAATCGTCAATCACATACCCTATTTAATACATGCTTTAATAAAAGAATAGCGAAATTCCGGAAGTACAACGATAAATTATTTTAAAAGTCTCTAAAGATTTTATTATGATTACTTGTGACGAAGAAATGTGGGTAGTATTGAAATAAAACAAAACCTGACTGACAGCCGGGAGTGGTCTTGTATAAACACGTTGACACAGGTAAGAACAGAAGTGATTGGAAAACAATGATTTCTGTCCGTTGTGAGAGAGGGACGGAGCTATACAGGACGAATGGCTCACAACGGAATCATGATGGCATTGAAACATCAAAGTATAGAAGAAAGGCATAGTCTTTTCCCAACTTTTTTGGGGATAGGTTTTATCCTAAAAAGAAACTTTAAATATAATTATATTTTATTTACCTACCACACCACCTACTTATCCTTTTTTTTTTAAGATGAAGGAAGATCACCAAATGACTCCTCCCGCCTTGGGTGCAGCAGAAGGGAGTGTCAGACTCTTACTGACTAAAACCCATCTGTCTCGTATTGGACATAAATGAAACCCTCGAGGATGTTTTCAACTTGTATTTCAACAGAAATTAGGTTTTTTACAATAAATTTAGCGGAGCGATCAACGTTGTTCGAAAAAGATTATTGAGCAAAAAAAAAAGTAATGTGGGGTATCTTGAAAGACTTAGAAAAATAAACTTCAAATTATTGCTGCATCGCATACGAACGATGACTTGTTGCTATGAATGTAGCACAGGCGCCAACATCCTCCCGCCGTTGAAATCTTCAGTTTTCAACCCTTTATTTCATCCGAGGAAGGCAGAGGGCAGAGGCGAACTAAAGGACGTCGTACTACTCCCCGCTGGGTTTTCACATCAGCAACTCGAGAAACTCCGTCTGATCCAGGAAATAATTTTTGCACTCGTCCCAGTCTCCAACACAGAGGCGGTGTATTGTCTTCCTTCAAAAGAACTAATTCGCCAATATTCAAGCTTGACTTATCGGTTCTCCACTTACTACGTTGCTGTAGCTCAGCGATATATTCGCGCTGCCACCGACGCCAAAAATGTTGATGAATTTGTTGGATTCGTTGGTAGCGTTGTAGATTGTTGGAGTTGCGGTCTTCTAAGGCAGGTGATGGAAGAGCAGTGAGGGGCCGGCCAATTAGAAAGTGACCAGGGGTGAGGCAAAGAAGATCATCAGGTAAGGAGGACAACGGGCAAAGCGGACGACTGTTCATTATAGATTCTACATGTGCAAAAAGAGTAGAGAGCTCTTCAAAAGTTAAATGGGAATTGCCCATCACACGTTTTATATGGTACTTAGCCGATTTTACACCGGCCTCCCAAATTCCACCAAAATGAGGGGCGTAAGAAGGTGAGAAAATAAAATTGATTCCTTCCCCGCTTGCAAAATCAGAAAGAGAGTCCGCGTTAATTTTAAAAAAATGATTTAGCTCCTTGGCACCAGATACAAAATTGCGACCATTATCGCAAAATACCTCCATTGGCCTTCCACGTCGTGACACAAACCTTCGGAAGGTAAGAATAAATGCGTCTTTGGTTAAATCACTTACAGCTTCAAGGTGTATACATTTATACGTTAAACATACAAAAAGACAAAGATAGCCTTTAACTAATTTCGAACCGCGTCCTTTTCTATTTAAAATAAAAAAAGGACCAGCAAAGTCTATGCCTACAGTAGTGAATGGGAAGTTTGGCGTGACCCTTTGGGAAGGTAAATTACCCATTATAGGTTCCAACGGCTTAGCTTGAAAACGCCGACACTTGACGCACTGACGAACAGTCTGTCTAGCGAGACGTCTGCCATTAATAGGCCATATGTAATCTCTAATAATGCCCAGTAGCAACTGTGGGCCAGCATGTAAATTACGAATGTGTTCATATTGAAATATTAATTTTGTGAGATGATGAGATGCATCAAGTAACACAGGGTGTTTTTTATCATGATGATATTTTGAGGAATCAATACGACCACCTACTCGGATTAATTTATCATTGGGGCAATAAAAGGGAGTCAGTGATAAAAGTTTAGATTTAGATTTTAATGAATGGCCGTCAGACAGTGATTTGTATTCGCTTGGGAATGACTGCTGCTGTGCCAAACGACACAAGTTAATAAATGACTGATATAGCTCATTTGTTTTTAAAGTACCTGTGACTATGGATTTCTTAGAAGACTTTAATTTTAAATTATTGATATATCGTATCAGGTATGCAAATATTCGTTTTAAGTGGTCGTACCTTTGATAGTTTTCAAAATTGAAAAAGTATTTTGTTGAGGTTTCTAAATTAACAATTGTAGAATTCTGTTTGGTTTCCGGTAAATTATTTACATTAACTTCATTTTTGTTTAAAACAGGCCAAGTGTCTTCTGATTGCAATAAATATGGTGGACCTGACCACCACAACAAATTGTCTTTGATATGATTAGGGTTGACCCCCCTAGATATGAGATCAGCTGGATTAACAGATGTTGGAACGTGACGCCAAGAATTTACGTCAGTCAGCTCACAAATTTCTGAAATTCTGTTTGCAACAAAGGTTTTAAGATTCTTAAAACTCGAATGAAGCCATGCAAGTACAATACTGGAATCACTCCAATAAACCTCACCATTTATCTTACACCGCAAGGAATCTCTGACCGCCTTACACAATCTAGCGGCCAAGAGCGCAGCACAAAGCTCCAAGCGCGGGATTGTTGTAGGTTTAGTCGGTGCAATCTTGGATTTAGCACACAATAATTTTACGGTGACTTCATTAGCAGAGTTTACTGATCGTGCATAAATACAAGCTCCATAGGCGGTTTTGGAAGCATCACTAAAACAGTGAAGATCTATAAATATTGGCTTATCACAGAGTACATGCCTTGGAATTTTTATGTTCCCAATTGCGGACAAAGAGTCTGCAAACTTAGCCCAAGTCAGAGCAATATTTTCAGGGATTGGATCATCCCAGCCTAGTTTCTCCAGCCAAAGCTGTTGTAATATAACCTTTGTTTGCATTACACATGGACTTAGCAAACCCAAGGGGTCGAAAATTTTAAATAAATTAGATAATATTGAACGTTTAGTTGGGCGATTGCTGTCCAAAGGAACTGGGTATTGCATTGGAAAATGCAGTGTATCCGTCGATGGATCCCAGCCCAGACCCAGGGTGCTAGAAGACTCACTGAGTGTTAATTGTTCATTAACATCCAAAGAACATGAGTCAAAAATGCTAGCTTTATTACTTTTAAGTTTTCTTAGATTAAAACAACCTAATTTAAGCGCCGCGGTAACCCCTTGAAGAATATGTTTTAGTTCGTGTTCACTATCACTCGAAGTTATCATGTCATCCACATAAAAGTCGTGCTGAATTACATTTTTAATGACTTCATCTGGACTCTCTTCGCCAAGCTGCCACAGACAACGTGTACTCAAATAACTGGAACTTGCCATACCGTAAGTTACAGTATTTAATCTTAACGTTTTGATAGGTTGGGACTCATCTTCTCTCCACAGTATGAGCTGGAGATTTCGGTCCTCCTCATTAATTTCCACCTGGCGATACATTTTCTCTAAATCGCCGGTCAGGAGATACTTGTGTTGTCTAGCTCGCACTAGAATGGAGAATAAAGAATCCTGCATATTTTGACCTATCATAAGAATATCGTTAATTGACAATCCAGATGAAGTAGGAGCTGATCCATCAAAAACAACACGAATTTTAGTGGATTCGCTACTTTCTTTAAAGACGGCGTGATGACACAAAAAATATGATATATTGGGTCTTAATACATCAGACTGTGAGAGATGACCTAACTGTTCATACTCCTTTATAAAGTTCACATATTGTAATTTAAGTTGTGGGTTCCTTCGGAATCTTTTTTCTAAATTATGAAAGCGTTTTTTTGCTAATGTATATGATTCTCCAAGACAATTAGGTGAATCTTTAAGTGGTAATCGAACAGAAAATCTGCCGGTACTTAATCGTGTCATATGAGTAAGAAAATGTTTTTCACATAATCTTTCATTGTGACTCAACGGTGATTTTAATGGCACTTCCTCAAGCTCCCAAAACTTGGAAATTTCTACATTAAAATCATTTTCCAATTTAACTGAAGAATGATGACATTGAATATTGGATATCTTATTTAAATCGTTTATTTTGATTGGGCCTGAAACGAGCCAACCAAATTGGGAATTTCTTAAAGTGGGATTATTAGGGCCCAAGGAACGCTGCTCGCAGCCAAGAATATCCCAAAACAAATCTGCTCCGATGAGTAGGTCAACAGCGGAGGATTCATTGAAACTAGGGTCAGCAAGGTGTACCTCAGTAGGTATTTGCAGTTGCTGAGTATTTATAGTGTATCTGGGAATGTTACTTGTTAATTCCGGTAATATTAGAAAGGTTGTTGTGACGTGAAACGGTTTAATTAACGATTTTAATTCCGCCACACAACTCTCTGTGACTTTACTATTGACATGATTGCCGATGCCAACAATGTTAATATAATTATTAAACAAGGAATTACCTGATAAAGATAATTTGTCCTTAAGTGACTGCGTCATAAAGGAAGATTGACTGCCGCAATCTAACAAGGCACGTACTTGTTCTGTTTTATTTGTTGTAGGGTTACACACCTCAACTAAGGCAGTAGATAGTAGAATATGTTTTGAACTCTGTGTAGTATGATTAGCTATTGTTCCACATGAGGATGTGGTTGTTGCAGCAGGGGTGGTGGTACCAACAGCAGAGGTTGTGGAGCCTGCAGCAGGTGTTTCGGTTACCACCGGAACGTGTAAAAGAGCGTTGTGCTTCTTCTTACACTCTCGACAAGGTCTGAGGTAACAGTTTCGGGTAATGTGCCCGGACCTTAAGCAATTTGAACAAAGTTTTAATTTATTAACTTCAGTTATACGATCTTGCACACTTTTGGCCTTAAAAACAGGACAATCGTAGATTCTATGTTCGCCCTGACAAACAACGCAACCTGAAGAGGATGAAGAATTACTCTGACAAACAGACTGACAAACTGATTCGCATGTAATGGATTTATTATGCTGACGTTCGGTTTTATTGTTGGTACCCTTGGACAACGTGGGGGACGATGCCTTATTATTATTATTATTATGGCTTGATGAAGAGTGGTTTAGAGACACAAGTACATCTGCTCGATCAATTAGAAATTTATTAAACTGTTGTAAGTTAGGTGTTACATCAGGCAAAGTGCCACGCCATTCTTCCCATTTAGTAAGAGTACGGTTATCTAGCTTAGAACACAGTATATGTATCAATAAATCATCCCAATTATCAGCAGGTAGCCCCAAGCCAGACAACGCTCTGAGGTTCTTGGTAACGTGGTCTACCATAAAGCGAAGTGATTTATCTGACTCGCGAGACATTGGATGTATGTGTAATAAAGAAGACAAATGATGGCTTATTAACTGTCGCTTGTTATCATATCGGTCACATAACAATTTCCAGGCAACATTATAATTAGAGTTGGACACTTCCAAATTACTTACTATTCTAGCTGCATCACCCTCCAAATAAGATAATAGATAGTGAAATTTATTTATAGGTGCGATGCGCTCATTGTTATGTATGACTGATTTAAATGTGTCACGAAATTCAAGCCAACGGAAGAATGTTCCGTTGAATTTAGCAATTTGTATCTGTGGCAGTTTGAATCCTACTTCAGGATTGTCAGCATTAAAATGAGCAGCTGAATAATGGCTAGAATTGAGCAAGTTGCCAGATTCATCGTGGCGTTTATTATCTTGAATAAACTTCTGTGCAGTCGCAATGTTTGTTATAAATGACTGTTCGATATCATCCCTTTCATCAATCTCAATTGATAAATTACTTGAATTTAATATCTCAATTTGATTCTGCAAGTCATCGAACCTAACGGACAGAGACTCAAATTTACCAAGTTTAAGTGTTAACTCTGCCAATTCAATGCGTGTAACAGAATCCTTTGACAACAGACTCGTTAAATAATTCCTAAACTTAGTAATTTGGCCCTTCATTGAACTACGCTTAACCATAAGATCTTGTAATTCTTGCACAGAACCGTCATCCTTGCCCATTTTATCAATAAACAAATAAATAAAATAAATGTGTATTTTAGTAAATAAAACTAAGTGTACGGTAGACTGTGCAAGAACACAATGAACCGTTAATAAAATATTTATCTTACGTCCCTCTTCCTGTGGTTCGGAAGTACCGGTGCTGAACCCGACACTACGTACGCACGTACTCCGTGGATGAGGCTCAATGAGGCTTGACTAATATTGTCGTGGGCCCCGGCCGGCGCAAGTGACGTCACCGTCTCTATCTGTATGAAATAAGCACATGTAAAATCTCGGGGTTTATGAATTATGAAGGATCAGTAGGAACAAAACGTAGGAGGTCAAGGAAGGTCACTTAGCTGCATTGGCCAGGCTGTACGGCGACTTCGTTGAGATGACGGTGTCTAGACCGTAAATCAGGTGTAGGCTGCAATGGCTGAGCCTCCAAATACTCCAAATATCGTTTCTTGGTGTAGCGGATTTGTAGCTTAGTTGGTCAAGCTGACCGGGCTTCGTATTTCTTGAGTTTTTTCGATTTGCGATATGTCCTGTCACGGTCGCCAAATTTTATGTCTCGTATTGGACATAAATGAAACCCTCGAGGATGTTTTCAACTTGTATTTCAACAGAAATTAGGTTTTTTACAATAAATTTAGCGGAGCGATCAACGTTGTTCGAAAAAGATTATTGAGCAAAAAAAAAGTAATGTGGGGTATCTTGAAAGACTTAGAAAAATAAACTTCAAATTATTGCTGCATCGCATACGAACGATGACTTGTTGCTATGAATGTAGCACAGGCGCCAACACCATCCGTGTTCCTCCTAATGACCTTTGCGTTCCAGGGCCGCGGTGACTCTTTCGAACAAATTCCGCAACGCTGGCAGACACCACCTACCCTCGTTTAGTATTTTGCACTCAAAGGTTGACTGGTAGAGAATGCCTTGATGCATTGAGTCTACCTATGTTACACTACTGCAAATATACTAAATCTAGATATAGTTACTTAGGGTCTTCAAACGTTTGACCACTATCTCACCTGATGGTAAGCGATGATGCGGTCAAAGATGGAGCACGCTTGCCTAGAAGTAATAGGTATATTCACTCTTGACTTAAAGACTTCCAGATTGTAGCTATCAGGAAACATAGACTCAGACAGGAAATTCGATTCTTTAGCTGTACGCACAATGAATGTGTTTACAAAACGTTTGTGCGTGTTGGTGGGATGGCCACCATGTACCGGTGGCGCATCGCCATACGTCTTGTGGTCCGATGATGGAACGGGCTTGACGGAATTAAATTATGCAATTCCGTCGCACACTCCCCAGAATGAATATTAAGGAAAGAATAAATAATGTTTTCTGTATCAAAAGGGTACAGAGAATATGTCATTAACTCTCCATTAATTTCTAACGACGACTTTATTTAAACATCATCGCTACCGTAAACATTTGTAACCACCAGTACCAGTTAGTTCGGTAGTTAAACGTTAACGAGTGGCCGGCAGGTGGCGCCAGCTCTATTAATACATCATAGTACATACAACACTAGCTCAAACCACCGGCTTTAGCCGCGTAATAAGTGGTAATTATCCCAAAAGAACGCCGAAGTCTATCCGTCCTGCAGTGCGATTCAACAGGGCGATTTTGTAAACATGTTGAAGTGAAGGCTTGGGTGAAGTGAGCTGTTAATCCAAGTAAATTAAATGACAGCTTACTTCGTGATCACTTCACCTTTGACAGGTTTATCGACCGGCTGTATATATCTCGCTTGACCGCTTAGCTGAAGTGAGCATGAAATTAGCTTTAACTGCACAAGCTCCTTCTGGGTAAGCGACAGAGTTGACAGAGACAAAGTATTCAATGGAGCAATCCATTGAAGACTTTGTCTCTATCATCTCTTACTAAGACTAGAGTCAAGAGAAAACCTTAACAAAAATAAAAGAAGCTGCCAATTCATAGAACTAAGTTGGAATGACAGTTCATGTCTACTACACCTAAATTTATAGTGAGTTGGTTACAGAATAGACCGGTTCATAGCAACAACTTGGGGGTCTCAAGTCAAGAGTGCATTCAAAATTCAAAAGCCATTTATTCAGACTAGGCTGAGAGCCAGCACTTTTTGATCGTCAAGTTTTTACAAAAGACAGTCCCCCAAAACGCCCGCCCGTCACCACTTCCTAGTGTTTTAGCTGTGGAGAAGAACTGGCCAACAAACTCCCCAGCAACACATCAGTCTGTATTTATATAACATTATGCATATTACGTAATACACAAAAAAAAATGTATAGGTTACCTACTTGTAGGCAAGCGTGCTCCATCAGTCGACCACGTCATACCATAGCTTACCATAAGGAGAAAGCGAGCCCTTCATTAATAAAAAAACGAACTCCTGGTATACAAAGTATATGCCATCTCCAAACGTCTTTTCTATATTTCCAGCAAAATTTTTAAAATATGGTCTAGCGGTTATGGCGCGAAAACGCAATAAACGAACAGACAAATATTCCGCCATTAAAATATGATAATAGAGTATATTAGCAGCCGGGTTTGCTCGCGATAATTTACTACCTATCCTCATTTCCTGAAGTAATGTTAGGTTTACTAGTCAAAGATGAGTTATAACTAGAAAGGTGACGACTATTATTACGAAAGAAAATACAGAAATGTAAGAAAGAAAACATAAAAACGAGCCAAGAGGATCATCGGTAATGATAGGCTCGTCGAGTCGAAGCTCTAAAGTCTTGAGCGTCAAGTAGCAAAATTTGTAAATATGTGTGTTTGCATTTTATAGACTCAACTTATTTAGCATTGTATAATTTAATTCATTAACGGCACATGTGTGAGTACTGTGCATCTTAAACATAAACTATAGCTATCAGTTTTAGGTTTGTTTTTGACTTGAATACCCTGGCGGTTGGGAGTTTCATGCTCACTCAAAAACCTAGCTGACGGTGGCGTATGCGTTGGATCATTTGGCTCCATTCAAAATGGTTGAGACGAATGGGCGCATGCGGGAACGGGCGCCGTCGGTGGAAACTCTTAAGGACCGTGGGGTCCGAGTGCTCACGTCCTATTTAAAGATCTAGCAAAACGCTTAGATGACGCTTCGCGTGACCCAAGAACTGGCTTTTACCTTGGACAGAGGATACCTAAGCATTGCCATACAACGTGGCAATGCAGCCAGTCTTTTGGGCTCACTTCCAGTCGATAGCGATGGGGACGAATTTTTTGACGCCATATTTTAGTTAGGAGTTTTATTTTCTATTTTAAGTGATAGTTTGTCATTCAAATAAATTGGTAAAATTACAATTTTGTTTTAGTGTTATTCTTCTTTGGAATATGAAATATGAAAATATGAAAGTACCTCACGTAATAATCCTCAGACCGATTTTGTAACTTGCCAGGTACAATAAATAATATTCGTTAGATAGATACCTACCTATACCATCCGCGATTCAAAAATGTTTGGTATGATGGTAGTACTTTCCTTAACAAGTTCTTTCAACAAATCTACTTCTTGTATTAATATTTATTTACCCCAGCATCCTGAAAAACCCGTAGCTATTAATAAATAGGAACCTGTTTTCATAATTTCTCATGATATTAAAATCGCTGTCTTTTCTAGCGTGTTTATGTTCATAAATTAGTCGCATGTTTTATTCATTTATCGTTTAGATAACACCTTTCTAGTATATATCTATGATTTTCTAAATAACTTGGTGTGGCAGGCGCCAGATATCTTGCAATTTCCCTTTTGCCTAATATCCTTTCGTAGATGTTCGAACAAAAATATTTTTTTCATTACCAGATAACGTTAAGGATCACGATAGAAGATTCTAGGCCGCTTCATGTCTTTATTTCTGTTTTTTATAATAAGAATGTTGATAAATGTACCTACATGGGTCAATGACAGTAATTGCACATTTATCTGGTCTCTACCATAAGCCATTTTCATAGGCAACAGTCGTTGTTCCCGGCTGTCATTCGTAGATCTTTGACAGTCTTTACGGAGAATCAGACCCTGGAAATCTGACACCGGGCTTACCAAGGCATATCGTAATATTACTGGTTTGTGGAAGTCAGATATACTATCACTAGGTACATATTTTATAAAAAAAAGTCGCCGCCGCGTCTGTGTGTCTGTTTGCGATAAACTCAAAAACTACTGCACCGATTTTCATGCTGTGTTCACCAACGGATAGAGTGGTTCTCGAGGAAAGTTTTAGTTTATAACTTATCAGTAATAATAAAAAAAATAAAAAATCTAGTCCACCACCTGCCATCTGCCAATCATTTAATAACAACGAAGGTACTAGGCTTGAAGATATTATAGGAGGTAGCAGAATCATCAAAACGCTACGAGCTGCTACAGTTGGAAGCAAGAACTCTTAATTCCGTAGCCACGAACAAAAAGTACCAGGCTCGCAGTGAAGTTAAGAGGTAACATACAAACAGTTCTATATATTTTTATATGGACATTGCATCAGCGGTCGGCAGCCTGTGATCTAGTAATTACGATCGAAGTATCGACTGATATTGCGTCACATCCTACTCGAACTGTGCCTTGCGAAGTTTAAAACGTTGTTTTTTTTCTGCTTGTCCGGTAAATACTTTTTGGTACAACGACTTTTGGCTTGGCACGAGCTAAATAAGAATCGATACTGTGGTGAAAAGATGACTGACAGCGCGTTTTTTTATCTATGCACATCAAGCTACAACAATCTGTCAAATTCCTATAATAGATTTTAAACTTTATCGCTGAAGTATTAGGTTCAAGGTTGATTGGGAAAATTAAAGTTTAAAGTTTAGCTGCTTGACTGTCAACTACAATTGATTCTATTTTCAAAATGATAGCTGTCACTTAGGTATTAATCTGTCTATTATAGTCTTTGTTCGTATTAATTTTCAACTGTTTGGGTCGACTTTCAGTCAAACCAGATGCAGTGACTGCCTGATCTGACCTTGATAACCCAGTAAATGGCTGGTGTCAGTTATTTCTTGCTAAAGCTTCTGACTGAGGACTGCTAAATATATCCAAATGACAGCCGAGACCAACGGCTTGATTCGCTTGCCGAGACATTGAGGAAGCTTGATTTGTAATAAATGGTCACCCATCCAGGAACCAACCTCGGCAAGCGTAGCTTAACTTCAAAATCTGTTATTTTTTCGCCTCGAGCTCCTCCAGCTGTCACTAGGTTGTAAAAATGTAGTTTGTTTGTTATGTAGCCTGAGTGTACGTGGTCTTTGCGTGGTCTTAGTTATGTATTATGTAGTGACAGTATAACGTCAAATCCAGTCTATGTAATAGGTATATAGCCCAAAACTGTCGTGTACAAGTTATAGCAGTTATTATCTCCGGGATATTACTTGTCTATCGCCGCTTGATCTGTGCTACGTTCATAATGGGCCTGAGTGATTCGTGCCAGCTTTTTTTTAACTTTGCCCCAAGCTAACTAGGAATTGCTCCTGTATTGGGGGGTGCGTCTACAAAAATACAAACTCACATACACAAACAGCCACACCCGGAAATGAATGAATAAATTAGTGAAGGGTTTCATCATAGATATATTAAACAAGGGTTTCATGTACTGATAGAACTTGTTATTTGGAGCAGTAAAATAACTTTAAATCTTTCATCGTATTTATTTCAGCGAAAGCTAAAATAGAGAGTAACAGCTAGTCATAAACTTCCCCAAAACGTCGCTGTCTTTTAACTCCATTCATCCATCTATCCATCATTCATTCATTCTCCATCCTATATATATTTTTTTAAGCAATGAAGGGATGGGCAAAACCAGTCTGCGCCAAAAAAACCTCAAAAAGCCACATTTCGCAAAAATATGAGGCATGCAAAATTGATTATTAAAATAACAAATTAACAAAAACCAAATAAGAAGAAAAATAAACCTTTTTTCTACAATCAAAGGATTCTTAAAAAATCACCGTTGATTGGTCCAACTTTCAAAAATCGAAAAAAAAATATAACGGAAAAGTACCGGCACTGATCAGGAGTGACCTCAAATGTAGAAAAAAAAAGGAAAAAAATATGTTAAAACGAGTTCTGGGTGTAATTAAAACGTTTTCACGCTAGCGGGTCAGAATAATTGATTTTATGAGCAATCCTTCGTGTTCCACACAAATTTTTACTATCATACTCATAGCTAGGCTGTGGGTAAAAATGTGTTTTGTAGTTTATTCATAGTAATCATAACGAAACTAGTCGAATATTAAGGTTTTTTTATGAATTGTACAAACTGTTCTTCGCAAATAAAAACTGAAACAAAAATGTTTTTAGGGTACCGTACCCAAAGGGTAAAAGCGGGACCCTATTACTAAAACTCCGCTGTCTGTCTGTCTGTCTGTCAGCTAGACAGTTGAAATTTTCTCAGATGATGTATTTCTGTTGCCGCTATAACAACAAGTAAGTACTAAAATACAGAATAAAATAGGCTTCCATACAACAAACTTGTTTTTTTTGCCGTTTTTATAGATAATGGTACGGAACCCTTCGTGCGCGAGTCCGACTCGCACTTGGCTGCTGTTTTCATTTCTCGAATTTACAAGCTACAGATCTCCATCTACCTTCGTTCGGGGTTTTCTAGGGGTCGGCTTCCAATAAAACCAGATTCAGTTGAATACCAGTATTTTTACAAGCTGCAGATTTATCTGTTTAAATATTTTTTTCTGTATTTCCTAATCTACTCAATTTTTTTTTTGTAAAATATGTTTGGTGGGTACCTGGATGGTTTAGAATCCCAATTTGATCCAGTATGTGGCGCTGTAATCGGGTTCTAGAATAATTTTGACCTCACTTCTAATTTATATCCTTAAAGTTTCGACAGACTATCTCCCACCAATACGATCTTTCAAATGTCCAGATTCCGCAATGATAGAAAAAAAACTCAGCAAAATAAATTTATAATCCAGAGATCACCAGACGTCGGTATTAGTACATACATTTACCTAAGTACTAATACAAGCTATTTTAGTCACTAATTACCGTTATAAATCATAGTAAACTATAAAGATTGGTTGCAATAGGAGCAAACCTTCAATGCATCCCGTCTGACTTGTTCTCGTGAGTCATTTCCAACATTTATTTTGCACTAAGTACATAAATTCTGTTATATTCACGCTCTTTCTGCTATGTGGTAGGTAGAGTTATGGGCAATGACTAAGTTCTCTGAAAAAAGTCGTAGTATTTTTCCTGAAAAAAAAAAATTATACACGTGATTTGTTTTTTAGATTAAAATTACTCATGGACCAATCAACTTTACTAAAAACCATTACGAGTTTTTTAAGTTAAGAGTGAATAGGTTACTTCTAGGCAAGCGTGCTACATTGTAGACCACATCATCGCTAATTATCATGTGAGATGGTGGTCAAACGCAAGTCTATAAGAAATATCAGCTCCAGCTATTTGAAAAAAAAAACAACATTATACAAAACTAGCTCTCCCGCGGGGAGCTACACTCCCGTCAACTGCAACTTTCTTATGTTTTTCGTTAATAAGAACCGTTTCCTGACAGTAAAAAACCACAACAAAAAAAGAATTAGCGAAATCGTCCCAGCCGTTCACGCGTTATGCGATGACCAAGGGAAATAGGGTTTCATTTTATAATTATATTTATAAATTTAGATAGATAACAAGTTTATTATTTAAAAAAAATCAAATTCTTAATTTTTTTCAGCTAACTAATTAATATTCAAAAGTAAACATGTTATAATTAATAACAGTTTAATAACTACTAATACAATCGGCCTATATTTTCTAATTTGTCCCCAAAAGCTAACTCAAAAATAAACAAAAACTTCAACAGAATTTTCATTTCAAAAATAAATTCCTTAACTTGGTAAAATCAAGAAACTTTGCGTAGTTTTAATTACTTCATAATTACAACTTCGAATGTTTCGAGAACTTTTTAATTACACACGATGGACAGTTAGAAACTATTATTTTCTGTGAATTGAAGAAACGCAGTTAATTTAGGTTTCTTATTATTTCCCGAAAGTTGTGGAAAGATTTTCATTGAATTTCCTTACGTATATTTATTTATTATGTATCTAGTTTTCTTACTTTTACTTTTTTTCTTTATTTTTTCTACATTTTTTTTTACTTTTTTTTTAATATATTTCTCTTTATTGCCTACCCTAGTCGAAATGTCTTGTGTATCAAAAAAAATATCAGTAACTTGAAAACGTATAAATATTATGAACCTTCAATAGCAGTTGAATTTCGCAATTATTCTTGGTTGTTAGCCCGTATTCGGGTGCACGAAAGACTTAACTCGAATTCGGGCACTCGATGTATTAATAAAACAGGTCATCGCACTAGAATACCGCCTAACGACTACGAGTAGTTTGCATGAAGTCTAGTAGCTGATGGTATACTAAATTTACACAGGCTGAAGACCGAAGACACATTTTCATAGACAGTCGAATCTGAAAGATTTTCGAAGTTTATTGCGCCTTTGTGATTCGAGTAAAAGATTCTCCATTGCATGTACCTTTACGCGAAACCTTCAGTACAATACGATTAAAAAAAACTATTCGCTAGACTTCAAACTGCCTTATCTAAATGATCACTAAGCTAATTACAAACTAAAGACTTAAACTTCTGACCTCTACAAAAGCGTGTTACCAAATTCACGAACACTACAATAATTCTCCGTGATAATCAGCTGGCCTTAAGTGAAGAACTTCATAAAAACACTGTTCTATTCATAATCACAAATAGGAAGGTAGTTTGATAAACAGATAATAAGTCCAAGGACGTGTGAGGTGTCTACCATTGTATGGTAATGTACGGACAGACAGAGTAGAGTGACCAGGAGATCAGGTGATGTTGGGACATTTTTTTCTTGAGAACTGCTTGTGTATTGCTTTTACTAATGGTCATGAATTTCTGAAAAGTTAACTGCGTCCTGAAATACAGGCTCGGCCTAGCTCACGCGCAGTTGCTCGCATTTGTATTCTTTTGCAAATATTAACATTTCAATTAGGGGCAAAATTATTTGTTCCTCTAAGAACTTTGATCTTTGATGTGTTTTTTACCTTTATATTAATTATTGCGTCTATATCAGTTGATCTACGGATAAATTATAAATAAACTTCATTTAACAATTACGTTTCAACATACTCTTTTAATATTTGGTATACAAAAATAGTATTTCATCCTCTTTTTTAGTTAATTGTTTTTAATTTTGTCAATTTGTTGATTTTTATATCAAGTTTGCCTTTTAATATTGATCATTAGGTTACGGTTTGCTCATTTCTCTTAGTTTTGGCGACAAACAAGTAACGATCAATTATTTAATTAATCAATTAAAAATATCCCGTATTGCTAGACCTCATGGTCACCTCGCCGTTTCGCCGTTTGGTTTAGTAGGTAGCGGTAGGAAAGACAGATAAAAACTCGTTGCGTTTGCGCCGGTGCCGGTGCCAAGGGAAAACACTTTATACTTTGTGCTTTCACGCTATTAAAACTGATGAGCTAGGCAGAGGAAGAGGCTCAGTACCTCTGTCAGGAATTTCACTTACTGAGGAATTTGCACGAATTCTCTTAAAAAGCGTGCTCCATCTTAGACCGCATCATCGCTTATCATCAGGTGAGATAGTAAAAAAAAAATCAAGAAACACTGGCCTCATCTATTTTAAAGTGGCCAAAAATAAGATTGACGTGTAAAAGTGTTGTGTTATTATATTTACAAAATAATATAATTAATTTATCATAGTTTTTATGAAAAACGACTTGGTGGCGAGATGCATGGAATATGCTGTAAGTTTTAAATATATTCAAGTCATTACTGACAGACAGAAGTCAACAAGGATGGATAGGTACCCCTGGTAATACTGGTGTCAGATTTTCTTCTACTATTACGGTTAGTGGGTTGTGGGTTAGATAGGCTGTCGGTTCAATCTCAATGATCACTATCTCACCTGATGGAAAGGGATGATGTGGGCGAAAGTGGAGCACGCTTGCTTAGAAGTAATTCATACACTCATGACTTAAAGACTCCCAGGTTGCTGCTATCAGGAAATACAGACTCCGGCGGGGAATTTTTGTTTTAGCAAGTTATCACAACATCTGAGATTTGATGGGAAATCATTTTCTCATACACACATTTATGTATTTTAAAGACACAGTGACCTACTTACCCCCAATGGCACCTGCACAAATTTTTGTAAAAAATCATCATCAAATAATTTTTACATTTAAAACTAACATGTACAATCTCACCTTGCAATTAAGAATGTAGGCAATAAATAAATTTCCTTTAGTACACTCTACCAACAAGTTTCGCAAACAAAAAACAATACTTTATTAACATTTTTATTGGAAAACTTGTTACGCTCACCGTACGCGCAAAAAGCAACTGAATTTATCTGCAGATCTGTGTGATCGATTCGGTAATTAAAATTGTACTTTAATGATATGTAAATAGAGTTGGAATTGAGTTGTAGTTACTGTGTAATGGAATTAACTTCATTTTATTATGCCCTTAACGGGATGTAGAAGCACTTTACCCGTGGTAGCATGTTTTGTGAATTTAACATGAGTCAATGAGCTACTGGTATTTTCAATCTAGAGTAACATTCTGGATTCCCTAAGAAAAGAACATTCCAGTGGGAAAAAAAGTATCTACCTATAGTATACGCCACGTAAACTAGAAATAAAGTTCAATGACCTTTTCTAAATATCCCTTCATAGATGCCCAAAAATATGAGACAAAATCTAATAATTATGTAATAATGATCCGTTTTTTATTACTGGAGAACGTGAAGGATCACGATAGATGTCGTTCAGTACAGCTCTATGTCTCTATTTCTGTTTTGGATATTTAGAAGTCAATATGTGTATGTAGGTTAGTGACCGTTATTGCACATTTATATGGCGCCTAATATAGCTTTAAGGAGTGGAATTACCTAATGAAGTCAGTTTCCTGAGAGCTAAAACCTGGGGGTCTTTAAGTCAAGAGTGCATAGGTTACTTCTAGGCAAGCGTGCTCCATTAAAGACCGCATCATCCCTTTCAACTAGGTGAGATTGTGGTCAAACGTGATATTATAAAACTGATGTATTTGTTTGTTTGTTTGGTTGAATTGTTGAAGTTAAGTATTAGGTAGATAGCCCATTTATTGAGGAAGGTTATAGGCTTCATAACATCATGCTGCGACCAAAAGGATCGGAGCATAAATGATTAATGTACTACTATATTTTATACAATATTTTAGCCAGTGGTTAACCTCATTGCTATTCCACCAATTCGCACTAAGCGTTTCCAAACGTCTTTCATAATGCGCACAGCAAAGGAGTGTAAGGCCCGTATTAATAAACGTCTCTCAACAACGTACTCAAGTGCGTTATCATTTGATACGCCATTATGACGTCATCAGCATCTCAAGATTATTCCTTATTAATAGACACATAAATACAGTATCTCAGTTACCAAGATCAGCTCCTCACCTAGCTGTACTTGATGCCTTGATCGCGTGAACGATGACGTCACATTGACCGAAGTTTTGAATGAGACTTGTCGAATTTCGTTATTGCCATGTTATTAAATGTAAAACTGTTGATTTTAATACTTGTATTTCATTAAATCTTTAATGAATAGCGGTAATAGGTACACGTTATAAATTTATAAAGTTATTTGCTACCCAAGAAAGCGTTAAATTGTTAAAAAGAGGTTGAGGATTGAGGTTGTGTATTTATTTCCCAATATGACATAATTGTTGTAAAGGCGGCGGACGCTCGATGCCTTGCTTCTCCGCTAACGCAATGTAGCATCAGTGTCAAAAAAGGAACGCCAAACATTTGTTTACTTTGTTTACTAACACGAACATCGCACGAATATAAATAAATTAAATGTGTTATAGGTAGGTACCCACATATATCAGGAAGTATTAGTTAGTACCTACTTAACTATCATGAATTATACTTTTTAGAGTTCCGTATCCCAACGGTAACCAATGGAACCCTATAACTAAGCCTCCGCTATTCGTCCGTTCGTCGGTCTGTCTGTTAGCGGGCTGTATCTCATGAACCATAATAGACACACAACAAATAATAAAAATGAAATGAAATTAAAAAAAAATGTTTAAGGTACGGAACCCTTTGTGTGAGAGTACGACTCGCACTTGGCCGGTATTTTTTTAATTTTCACTAGGTAGGTAACTCAAAAGGATTTGAAATATCCCAAACTTTTGGTAAACGAAATTGCAAAGGCCACAAAATATCGACATAGTACCTAATCTATTTCATCGTAATAATTAATTTTACTTCAATATTTTCAAACTCCATGTTTCGCGCCACGCTAATCACTCCTCAAGTCACGGTCTATCTGCACTCACGATATAGCATCTCAGCAACCCGCGCTCGTGGGTCGAGTTTCGTTTATTAATCAGTCCATCACTCAGTTGATGACGTACGCCTAATCCTCAACTTGAGAACATAAAGAATCACGTTTATTAATACGATCAGCATCTCAACATTCAAATCAAGTGCGGTCTCACGGGCTGAGTAACGTTTATTCATACGGGCCTAAGTAACTCTCTGCCTGCGTCTGTGTTTACGAGTTAGAGTTAACAGGCTACTTCTGGGTAAGCTCGCTCCATGGTAGACTTTGTCTCCGTCATCTCTGACCTCGACTAGAGTCAAGAGTAAACTCATAAGAAAAAATAAAAATTGGTTCAAAACCTCAACAACATATTCAATATCGCGACTAACAAAATTATGTAAACTGACTATGATGACATTTGTATGTATAATTAACTAATCTATGCAGTTTCATACATCTGTTCAGTTTAGTACAACCCACATCGCCGCCATTTATCAAACTAGCATGTTTTTGTCATGTTTCATACTATCGCGAGCTAAGGAATGCATTACAATGTAAAATGAAAAAAAAAATGTATAAATTAAAAGTTTTTAATTTAATGTTGGTGATGATTCTATTTGTACAGTTGGCTTCGTTTACATTGGTCTAGTCAAGTGTTTAGTTGATGACAAATAAGGTTTAACTTTTTCTTTTGAGTTAAGTGGACAGTGTGGATACTAGAATCTTGTAAAAAAGGCTCGATTACACGGTTCGAGTTATTTAAAAGATGTATGAATTATATTTTAGACCGAGTACTGAGAATGAATCTCATGTCCCAGTGATTGTCAAATAATTTTATTATGCGTACAGCTAAGGAGTGGAATTCCCTGCCTGAGTCTGTGTTTCCTGATAGCTACAACCTGGGAGTCTTTAGGTCAAGGGTGAATAGGTTACTTCTAGGCAAGCGTGGTCCATCTTCGACCACGTAATCGCTTACCATCAGGTGAGAAAGTGGTCAAAGGGAATATGCGTGCCATTTTTTTTTAGCAAAATGGTATATTTATTACCTGTAGTAAACAATCACGAAACTATTTTTTAAATATCTTAATCGGCGATGAAGTTATAGAGATTCAAAGATAAAAATTAGAAAGAGAACTCCGATATGAACTTTGACGTCAAAGTACATGACGCCTATACAGCTGCCATAGAAAACAGCGTTTTTGCGAGAGGGACAGACATATTAGCTTGAAAAGATTAATATCTCGTTTGTTTTTCGAGCAATTTTGTTTCGATTTCCACTGTTAGTATTATATTTTTGTATATTTCTAGATGAACTGTATAGATTATAAATATTTTTTTCATGCATATTCCCTATTGCAACACAAAACCTAGTAACTGAGTACGTCACACTAAAAGTATAAACTACCATACATACATACTACTAAACCACACTAATTTACAGTTATTCCGTCTGCCCTAATTACATTTTTTTGTAAAAAATTAAAAGGAAAGATATCAAAATTAACATTTTTACGATTACATCACTCTTGTGAGCCACGCTCTACTGGAAGATGAGCGAGGTTCCAGCTAAGCAAGCTGAACGGAGCGGTGTCCTTCTATCCGATCATGATCGCTTTGAGCAATCGGTGTTAAAGTACTCTGTAGGCCTGTTACTTATGGTACTATCCAAGGTTGGTTTAGAAATCATAATCTTGAGATTTGATTTTAAAGTAAACTTTAAGTTTTATGTTGTAAATAGTAGATAGAATAATAAAATAGTTTGTTTCTTTGATAGGCATCATAGATCTGTCAGTTATTTTTCGTCTAATTCGCCATTTTGTGAAGAGACCAAATTGAAGAGGAATTCAGTTCATAATATTTTATGCACTTCAAAAAAAAAGGCCAGTGACCCAATAAATATACTTCTTAATTTTATTGTTTTTTTTTGCAGGAGGTTATCCCCCAAAGTACAGATCAATGTCGATCAATCTTTTACTGTTAAATAGCTATATTATTGTCAAGTGTGATAGGCTACTTTTGATACCGCGCGCGAGAAAATTTTAAAGCACAATTTTATTAAACGCATCTAGCATTCCTCCCAAGAATGATTGTACTTTCCCTAAAAACACTTAAATACATATTACAAAAAGCGATTCGAAAAATGTATTATTTCACAATCAGACCGTATCCTCAAAATGTGTCTTTATCCAACATCTGACAACATTAAAAATACAGAAGTCCAAGAACTTATTACAAAGGATTAGGGCGTTTAATTGCTTAAAACAAGTGCATACACACTTTGGTAAGTGCACTTTCAAATGGATACACGATATACGTATTACAAGATATATTTTATTGATGTAAATTAATTAGTTTTTAATAAGTTATTGAGTAATTAAATAAAGTAATAAAATTGCAAGTCTTTATTAAAAGCCGACTTTTACATAAAAATGTTATGGCTTTAAGCTTATAATCCGTTAAGTGAAACCTAAGTAGAGTCTAAGCTTTGAAAAATAATAAAGAGCCTATGTTTTTATACCATAATATACCTATTATACAACATAAAAATGCGACATTTCGACAGCCTTTGGAAAATTAACTCCAAAATGTATAATTTTCTCTAATGCACCTTTAGTGGGAGAAACGGGCAAAATCCATGTCAACAGACAATTGGTTCATAAATATTTATTACTAGGAATATTCTACCATTTCGTATACAAGGGACAAGGGTAAAAAAGTATATATGTAGCATGATATTTTATGTCGATAATCAAATAACGAAAAGAGGCTCTGTTTGCGGGGTATTTGTAGGTACTCATAATTATTTCAGAATTTCTCTTTTAAAAATTAAAATATCTTCCAACGTATCTTCGAACCATCACGCCCTGTGCCTCAAGCCGTCAGTCATATCATCGGGACAGGCGGATGTCGGATGGCACAAAAACCGTTCCGCACTGGCACACGCCAGTCAAAACACAGCCAAAAGTACCAGGCTCGCAGATTTCGTTGGAGGTGAGGCGTGTGTGCTGTCTCCTTTGTTAGGGAATCATGATGTATCAGAGAATAGAGATTTAGAATCGACTTACGACTAGCTTCTGCCAGTGTGAATGCCGAAAATTATACCAAGGGAACATAACTCCGGGATGTATATGGGTGTAGTATACTACGTATTATTCTAAGATATAGTCTATTCGTGTGCTTAGGTATCATCCATGATACAAAATACAAACACAATTACTTTCTCATTTCAATATTAGAATATGGGTATTTGGATCCTTTAATCTATGTGATTTTTTAACCGACTTCCCAAAAAGGAGGAGGTTATCAATTCGGTTGTATGTTTTTTTTTTTTTTTTTTTTTTTTTTTTATGTTTGTTACCTCATAACTCCGACAATTATGAACCGATTTGAAAAAATTTTGTTTCATCTGAAAGGATATACTTGCAGATTGGTCCCATTTAAATTATATCGAAATCGGTTACGAACTTTGGATTTTAAATCGAAATAGCTGGAATTTGACTATTTAGATGATTCTTTGATAATCGAAATTGCGTATTTTGCTTTTCTGCGATTTGGCAGTGGTGTGGTAGGTGTGGGGCACCACTAAAAAGTGAAAAATAAAAAACTTTTTACAAAAAAATACAACCGACTTCCAAAAAAAAACACTACAAAGTAAAAAATAACTTTAATTTCGGAAGTCGGTGTCAAAATACGAAGAAACGAACAAAAACACCGATTTCCGAAATTAAAGTTATTTTTTACTTTGTAGTGTTTTTTTTTGGAAGTCGGTTGTATTTTTTTGTAAAAAGTTTTTTATTCGAAATGAGTACTAGGGTTACAAGAATTTATAGAAGTCTTCTTTGTTTGGGTAGAACCCAAACGTCCTAGGTGTTTGAGATCTCAAGTACCAGGCTTTAATGACATTGTAGGAGGTGACATGAACCTATTCGTAACGATATTAACTATTGATCGAATTGGAGTTGAGTGTTTAAGAATCTATAATCCACAATATTACCTGATGGTAAGCGATGATCTGGTTGACGGTAAACAACCCTTGCCTAGAAGTGACCTTTTCACTCTTGACTGAAATGCCTCCAGGTTGTAGTTATCAGGGGGATCTTTCCCAAAGTATAGACAGTCGAATTCATAGGTTTGTTTCTATTGGAAACTGGATCAAAGTACCAGGGTTGGAGAAATGACAGAAGGTTTTAATAATGCGGCAAATTATGTTCAGGAATCTTGAATGAATTCTAAGGGGATCGTCTTTAGTACTTGAAAAGACGTGATATATAGTCTTTCTTTGTTCAAGAACAGTGAATTCTAAGGTCCCACCTGTTGATCAAATAATATGCTAGGAATCCCATTCCGGAAGTATTGATTAAACTTATTTGTAGTCTGAGTGACTGCTTTATGAGTAATATGTCATTATTCATTGGACTATTTGCAGTATATTTCTAGGAATTAGTTACAGTTTGGGATTGAGGTTGTCTCTTCGGTTAGACGGCGTTAAACTTAATAATTTGGATTCACTAAAACCAGCACATTAGCATAGGGCAGACGATATTTTCGAACCCAGATAGAAAAAAAACCATTGTATAAGTAAATGCGATTTTTCATAATTCCAATGCATTATTTATTTTTATTGTTTATTTATTTATTTTGGATCTCCAACAAAGGGTATACACATAACAGATAATAAACATTATTTGGATTGTAAGGTGGTGTACCCTTTCACTTACAGTAGACCACAGCATGCACAAGAAATTTAAACAAGTAATCAAATTAAAATTTCGAAGAATATGAAAAATTAAGGCATAAGAAAATTATTACAAAACAAGCAAAAAAGAAAAAAGAACTTATCAAATTAATTTATTAAATTAATTTCTTTAAACATTTGTTATAATTAGACAGAGACTGGCAGATGTCTAAGCTTGTGGTTTTGGCTAACGTGTTATACTGCCTACAAAGCCTAGGCATGTTGTTCCTATAATCTTTATTATTATTTTTTTAACTATCGCGCCTAAAGGTAGTTAATATTGGACATTATTATTGAGTATAAGGAATTGATGACGTCACATGTTGACAGCGATTGTTAAATTCATTCATTTTTTACGTTTTGACAATCGCCTTCGCCACACGCTTAAAGAATGTTAACGCTGAAAATTTTCTACAACCTACAAAGGTCGCCACAGGCCCATGGGGATCGCCATGATGAGCTGTGGATATTTGTGTAAATGAACTTAACTTGAAACCTAGCTTAGCATCCAACATTGTGACCAATATTGTAAACAAGTATCTGCAATCAGATGCAAATAAATCTGGTAAAAACGCAGAACAACAAAACATTATTGTAGCAAACTGGGTAGGTAGTACTGCGTGTCATATTTTATTGGCTTATCACGAGGCTGAGTCAGCCTGTATCTTAGTGATGCTGGCTTTAGACCAGATGCATATATTATACCAAGAAAATATTGTACGGTTAGCAGAAAAGGTGACTGCTTACAACTGTTCCTTCCCACGCTTAGAACGTGCAATAATTAACACGTTGAGTTCAGCCCTCTTACAAAGACGTGCCAATGCGAAAATGATTTGGTTTTGAGACAGAGACGGAGATATACGGCGAATAGCGCTGTCCATTTTTCACAATGGAATCGTAATGGCTATGACACGTCAAATTTGGGTGAGACTCAAAATGACGTTCCATCAGCGTTGAAAACTTCATAGTAAGAATTTGATCTCTAAATTCTGTAATGCATATTTCAATGCCTGATTTTGGACATTTTGTCGGTCAATATAGCTTTCAAAATGATACTTTATTTTCGCTCAGGCTTCATCACAAAGTTTTCACTAGCTAAAAAAGTTAATTTCATTAACTTTTTGAAACCCAAACTAATTTATTAGCATGACTAAGATTTCTCTGTTCTCTAAAAGACAAACCTTTGACCCAGATTTTCACCTCTGATATCACAAAAAAAACAGTGAACAAATCTATTCAAACTTTTTTTGCTGCCTCTACAAGTCGCAGTGACTTATCATGTCTGTAAGTGTGTGTTTATATCTACTAAACTGTCAAAGTGTGGTGTTTCCTGTAATTATACGAGTCTTATAATATTCAAGTTTACTTAAAGCATATTGTAAAAACATAATCCATTCTAATATTAGAATAACTGGATCCAAAAAAGGCTAAACATACTGAATCAAAAATCTGCCTAGCCTTTTCCCAAATGTTTTGGAGTCTGCTTCCAGTCAAACTGTAAGCTGACTACCAGTATTTTATATGGAGTGGCTGGCTATCTGATCTCCACAACCCGGTAGCTAGGTAACCCGGTAACCCTTGGCAAGACTGGTGGCAGATTTCTGGTTCCTGACCATCCATAACGACTGTCAAAGATTTACAAATGACAGTCAGGACCAACGGGTTTGCGTACTTTTCGAGGTACGGAGGATTTTCTCGGAATGCAATTGACGGTCACCCATCCACAGATAGACCTCGGCAAG
This sequence comes from Ceramica pisi, assembly GCA_963859965.1. Lineage (NCBI taxonomy): Eukaryota > Metazoa > Arthropoda > Insecta > Lepidoptera > Noctuidae > Ceramica > Ceramica pisi. Next base: position 6,793,912 of record OY982555.1, read on the forward strand.
GGTTGCTTAATCTCTAAATTATTATTTTATCTTTCTTTCTTGAAACATTGCAAGATATTGTAGTCTTAATATTTATATAGATCTTTGTATAGTCGCACACTCTACAGACATACTATGGAACCAATATCTACATATTATGTGGATACTTAGGTACTATAGTAGGTCTAGGTATAAATTACGTCATTTCCTCTGGATTTTCCCGCAGCATACACCTGCCTATGTATTACTTACTTACATCTTAAATGTATGTATAAATTGTATGTTTGTTTTGCTAAGATCTTTATCAGAAACTTTACTTTTTACTCGTTATGTACAGTCCTAAACTGTATATGTTTTGCTGACGCGGTGGCTCGCACCCGACGTGCGTCACTTTATTACTATAAATAAACATACATAACAATAAATGAGTGAGTGCAATTACTGCTACGCGGTGACTAACATTAGAGAAAGGAATCGTCAACAGTTTCTTTGTAAACACATTTTACAAGTAATAAACCTTACGGAAACTTTAGTGATCTTTTCTCTCTACGCGCTCCATCCTCAACGAGAACAACTCTGCAAGTGTACGAACCGTAAACGTTATTTTAAGAATGTCAACTAGAGTCCTGAATGTCCGGTTGTGCGAGATTTTGGCTGAAGTACTGAACTGAATTTGATAAAAATTTTCAAACGACTGTTTGGTAGTTGGAAAAAGATATTAGGAAATTTTCTGCTAGGATGTTTTCTGCTCACTTTGGGCACAATAGAATAGAATAGAATAATTTTATTTTAGACCGGGGTCCATTGGGTTAGTAACAATTTTCACTTAAATTCTATTGTACAATGTATTCGTTGCCAATAAGCTCCTGTTCCTTTAAATAAAATTAATTTAATTGGATGGACTTTTGTCAAATGAAAGATAAGTAAGCCTGCACTTCTGCCTACCTCCAAACCTAACAAGATTGATAGCCACAATATAACTTAAATCATCTGATTACGAATTCGCGATTAGAAAACCTACCATCAATACACGTTCCAGCATTCTTTTAAAACGCCTTTTGCGTAACTTGGCGAAAGAGAGAGCAATACATGATAACACGCGATAGAGCGAGAAAAAACACGCCGGCGCTACTTCAAGGCAATCAACGTTTACTTATAATCCGCTTTCCAACAACGACACAGAGACGATTTCGGTGTTTCAATCATAAAAGAGTAGGGACACAGTGTTTTGACACGGTAACTCTGTGTCGACTGTTCGAGACTCAGTCGCTCGCCGTTTTCTTGATTTCCAAGTATTTGTTAGTAACTTCTTTTCTTTTATGATGCCCTGGTACTCGATATGTAGGAATATCCTTTTGTTGAGAAAATTCATTGTCCTTTTTCACCGACTGTGGCGATTTAAAAGAGGAATCATGTTTTGTACTTTTATTTCTGTCCATTTATAGTCTAGTTTTTAATTGATACTAAAATGCTCTACATTTTAGAATTAAATCGTTTGACTGTTCATAATCAGAACCTCAAAATGTCACCCAGTTGTCAAATTCGAAAAACCAATATCTTGTCTATACCAGTATTTTAATTAATTTACTTCATAGATAGAGGAAAATGTTTAGTCATAGTTTAAGAATTATTAGTTTCATAGCAAAATATCAATTAAGTTAGTCAGTTAGATTATCAAGAAATATTAGAAACATATTTTTTTCTTTTGATACGTAAAAAAAATCAAGATGATGTTGAAATTTGCTTAGATAGCCCTCAATCCTGAACATTGATGCGATCTTTATCGATTTTTTTTAATAGCACATATTATGTTTATAGTATTCATTCAATTTTTAATCATTTTATATACATAAACTAAAAATAAATCTACAGTATCTACATTATGTATTTACAAACGCGTATAATAATAAAATAAATCATTGGGCATCAAAAAAATAATGCACATCGCTGTCAATGGCAAAAGTGCCCAGAACACTGGCAGCATTGCCACTTTGAATGGCAATGCTGATTCTTTGGCCAAAGAAAAGAAACTTTTGAATAATATTACGGGCGGAATTATTTTGGGTAATCTTACTGGTTGTCTAAATATAATCATAGTTTTACCCTTACAATCTACACAGTTGCGGAATTTGTTCGAAAGAGTCACCGCGGCCCTGGAACGCAAAGGGAGGAACACGGATGAGTTTTAGTCAGTTTTTATCTTCTTGTCGTGTGAGCAGTACCTAAGGTCAAACGACCCCACACCCCCCCACACACCCCCCCACACACCCCCCTACACACCCTGAGTTTTAGTCAGTAAGACTCGGGCACTCCCTTCGGTTCTGCCGATGTTTTCCTATCCTTAAGAAAGAAGAGGATGGACTCACAGAATGTCATTTCACCACTCATAAATCTAGTTATTTCATCTATTATTATGAGCAGATAGTCACAATGCTAAGCACCTAGCTACCACTAGATTATCGTAACTCAATTCCTAATAATTTAGGTCATATAACAAGCCTTTAAATTCTTGAATACATTAACGTTTAGATAAATTATAAACATTAATTAATTCATGTGGAAAAGCCAGTTAGATTTTACTTACTAATTGTAAATTAATAATCGTAGATATGCAAGGGCGACTGGGTATTAAGATTAAGTATTTTGATTTTAGAAAATGAACCCACTTTCCCGAACTAAGTTGGGGTCAAATTTCTATACTTCTATACTAATATTATAAAGAGGAAATATTTGTTTGTTTGTTTGTTTGAAATGAATAGGCTCCGAAACTACTGGAACAATTTGAAAAATTCTTTCAGTTTTAGATAGCCCATTTGTCGAGGAAGGCTAAAGGCTATATATCATCACGCTACGACTAAAAGGAGCGGAGCAATAATGGAAAATGTGGCGCAGGCGAAGTTGCGCGTCAGTTGTCGGTCAGCTAGTAGCTAAATAAAAACAGCCGTGATCGATCTTCAAGGTTAAGCAACACTTGCATTGGTCGATCCATGGATGGGCGATCATACCGAGATCCCCATGAGACACGGAAAGCTCGGTAAAGCCATTGATCCAGCGCCTGATCTCCCCCTGGTCGTGTGGGATTGCCGTCTCATCGGACTGTGACGGCAAAGGAACGGGTCGAGGGGCTTTGGGACCGGGACCACGGATTCCACCTATATATTAATTTTGAGTAGTATTTCGGGACCACGAAGAAAAATCTTGAAGACTCCTCGACGCAAAGAAACAGATCAACTAAGAGACAACAGAAATCAGACATAGCCTAGTTTTTTTGACGACTGAAATAAGAGGTATTTTTTTTTTTTTCGATTTCCCTTTCTTTCCCTTTCGGTATTCAAGCAAGGTTAGAAAAGCTATTTTTCATATAATCTTGCTCCCATAATTATGATGTTGGGCTCATTTTAATACTTCTGATGGGCACTGGTTAGTGCCTTCTGGTGGTGGTAACAATAGGGTCTGGTTATGGAGACCAGAAAGCTGGATCGTGGCTCTCTTAGTCGATACTTGTTGACAAAACCTCTTGCCTATTCACTTTAGCAAATATTGAAATGCACAATAGTCAAGAAAACAGATAGTCAATCTATCAATTTCCTTTAAATAGACTTCAAAAAACCACACAGCTGCAACCTCCTCATAATTTTTTTTGCTATTAATAAAAATATTTGCGCATAAGCTGCGCTCGTATATAGGGTTGCCAGGTCTTCAAACCGAAAAACCGGACATTCGGGGAAAAAAGCCGGACACCCATAATTTTTCATTTATTACTAAATGAGAAAATGAAGGGTGTCCGGCTTTTTATCATTTACCATAATATACCTGAAATTCTAATGAAACAACAATCAAATTGAATGAATCAATCTTCTTTATTATTAATCATTCCATATTCATTACTAAATATATTAATTACAATAATTTTATTGCTGTAGTAGTATTTTAGTAGACAAAGCGGAATTCAGCACATGACAAATGTAAAAACAATCCTCAAATTCCAAAAGCCGGACAGGCCAGACACCGTCTAATTTGGTTGGACACACAACCAAAAGCATGTCTGTGTCCGGCTTTATCCGGACGCCTGGCAACACTACTCGTATAAGAGGCGTGCTCCTTATTATTTATTAATTTTCTCATCCCATGAGGTGGTACTTACAGACACATTCACACCCATACGTGGATTGTGTTACACCGTAGCGAGCGGGCGAATGTGGAGGAATGTTCGGCATTGGGGAGTTTTTGTTCGATGTTTATGGATATGTCATGCTTTTGTCCTTTGTGCTGTGCTATGTGTTGGTTTAATTATGTTATTTATAAGTACTGCTACAGTTTTATATTCTTAGCTGACTTCTCATTTGCAAACTTGGATGCTACTTATTTTCAGAATGCCAATATTTCAAAATGAATGCGAAAGAGTAGACGAAAATGAGACGGGCATGCTTTGACAATCAATGGGGTATTTATACGCTGATGATGATGTTTTTAGTATCTTTTGATTCGTCCAGTAAATCGAAAATTGATCCTAAAATACATGCATGCATTATAAGAATTTGCAATGGCACACATGCAAAACACAACATAATTTAGCTATGCGAATCATAAACGTGGAGACTAAGCACGACTAGTTATATCATCCAAACTTTACAAGTACAGACGCTACAACAATCTGTCAAATTTCTGTTATGGATTTTCAACTTTACTGCTGAAGTATTAGGTTCAAGGTTGATTGGGAAAATTTGACAGATTTGGATAGCTTGGTGTGCTTGTGGCGACTGTACGTTACGCAACGGTGTGATTACTACCCGTAAGTCACAACGACTGGGTGTGGTCACCATATTTATTAAAATCACTTCATTGCACACTAAAAAAAATACAATTAAATCGCGACGGGAAGAAATACTTGTTTTATTAACTATTTTGTTTAAATAAAGCCTATGGAATGCAATTAATAAATTTAAAAAAAGATTTGAAACTGACTCTAAGAACGTCTTACTTAAATAAGAAACCTGGATTTAAAGATTTTTTATTTATTTATTTATAACAATCTTAACTACACTATCATTACAGATCTATGATCCAATGCGACAGATTTACAGTGCGATTCTGTAAATATGTCGAAGTGAACACTTAGGCGAAGTGAACGACAAGTGAGCTGTCAAACCATACAAACAACATCTTGTGGCATGGCATGACAGCTCACTTGTCGTTCACTCCACCTAAGTGATAACGGTGAGACGTCGACAGACCGGCTGATATTGACGACACCCATTGAGAAAGTAAAATCTGTGTATCCAAAGAATCTGCACGCCAGTCTTACTTTTTTTAATTATTGCTAGGCTCACGTTTGACCACTATCTCACCTGATGGTAAGCAATGATGTGGTCGAAGTTGGAGCACGCTTGCTTAGAAGTAACCTATTCACTCTTGACTTAAATACCCCCCCCCCCCCGCCCCCCCAGGTTTTAGAGCTATCAGGAAATACAGACTCTGGCAGGGAATTCCACTCTTTTGCTGTATTCACAATGAGAGTATTTCCAAAACGTTTTCGCGTATGAATCCACCATGTACCGATAGCGCATCGCCGTACGTCTTGTAGACCGATGATGGAGCGGTTTTGGCGGTATTAAATCATTCAATTCCAAGGCTGAGTTCTGGAGGTCGGTGTTAAGTACTAGTATTCCGCTGAATCTGTTTAAACTGGAAGCCGACCCAAACATAGTTGGGTAAAGTCTAGGCAAATTGATCGAATATATCCTCAATTTCTCAGCTACCTTTATTTACATTTACAAGTTGCTAGAACACTTAAATAAGTAATGCCCATATAAGGTAATGGGCATGTTTTCTGCTTACCCCTTGATGTATAAAACGTGAAAGTAGTATTATATCGCAACAAACTGTCGACCTTTGCAACACCAGTTGATATTTCTGTGCATTTAATATTAAATCCATATGAGTTTCGCGTGACTTTGCTTGTCAAGATTTATTTTTAGAGGAATTTTTGTCACGTTATAATCCTGATTAAATACGTGGCTCTAAGCAACCCAAGATATTAGGCTGCTTTTTCACCAAATATGTGCAAGTATGCTTTTGTTATGAACCAATACAATCGCTTCATTTAATACCTAGCCTCGCTCAGCGCAAGCAATAGGGAATATGCATGCGATTTTTTTATTTGCAAAATAAAATACTTACTAGGGCTAGCAAACAATCATGAAATTATTTTTAAATACCTTCATCATTTATGAAGTTATAAAGCTTCAAAGACTACAGTTAGAAAGAGAAGTCCGATACGAACTGTGACGTCAAATTACACGACGACTTACAGCTGCCATAGAAAACAGTGTTTTCGCGAGAGGGACAGATATATTTGTTTAAAATAATTGTATCTCGTTCGTTTTTCGAGCAATTTAGATTCTAATTTCACTGTTAGTATTATATTTTTGAATACATACATACAAACAAACAAACTCTTCTGCTTTAGTATAGATTAGGTTTGTGTGGATAAGTAGGTTCTTGATCACAAAGTTTCTTAACTGGTTTTTACAAAAAATAATGCAATATTGATAACTACGAAAACCTCTTATGCTTTTGAACAAACAGTTTTTCCGGATGAAAACGAAAGTTCCTCTAAAGCATAGCTACAAAAAAGACAAGACAAGACCAACATTAAGTAAAAAATTAAGTAAGAACTAATTAATTTAAGTCTCATACGAAATTCTTGATGAATTTAAGACAAGACATACAGTCTCTCCATTAAAGTATACACATTGGATAACAGTATTCGTTCGTTTATTTTTTCTTTATATCAGTTTGATCGCGTACTTTTTGCTTGCGCGCGCGCAACCACGTGTGCATACACCGTGCAGGCAAAGATTTTTTATGAACGTTACTCGGCGAAATTTTATTAATCACTTCATTTTCGATTAATACGGGCTGTTAATTAGTTTTTGGTTTGGTACTGGCCGGTGAGAATTGCGGTTTGGATGTTTGAATTTTGTAAAAATTTGAATTTGGAATGTAGAGAGCACGTTTCTTGCTCAGTAGATACTGGTAGGAGAGAAAATCGGTTAAGAATTTAAATATGGAATGATTTTGGTAGTTGATAATGGAATTTTTCCATTTGAATTTAGAATGTAGGCAACGTTCCATAATCTATTATGTCTGTCAAAATGGTGAGCAATTCTGCAACATTAGACTAGTAGTTGGAGTTGGAACTGCTATTAAAGAGCATGAAGTCCTGGGTTCGATATTCCCCGGATTAAGTTAAATATTATAAGGTTCACTCTATATTTCCAATGGGAGCTCGGCTCTGGATTTGTACCTGGTTGATTGCACTATTGGCTTGAAGTGAATGGATACATTAATTTGCAGGATATAACAGGATATTCAGGAATCCATTAGATGCGCAACGATCAGGATCACTTGGGTGAGGCCTATGTACAGCAGTAGAAGTCTCTTTATAATATTAGTGTAGATGTAGATTATTTAAATGACAACCAAAGCATTTAATAGAAAATAAACTTATGATAAATCAAAAACTTCCTCATACCTCCGATTCGAAGAAAAAAACAAACAAACAGTTTCGCATACATTTTTATTATCGCGCCGCAAAGAGAAAGTGGTTCATTTTTGTAAAAGCAGAGTAAAACGACCTGTTGTCGGCACTGACTTTATAAATTGACATTGATAAAAAGTCCGTAAATACGGAACGGTTAAAGGTAAAAGGTACAAACTTGTCGAAGGCCTGTTTGGTAAGAATTTTTGTTAAGTACATTTAATGTAAACATTGTTTTCGATTATTTTTACGTAATTGGTTCCTTTTTACTTTCTTTAAATATTTACGTTTTTTTTTTCCAATGCTACAGATACTTTTAACAGTTTCAATATACATAAAAATACCTGCTGTATTTCCATCGGAGTTTTATTACTCATAAAGCTGGTATTTTATTAAGGAAAAATCTTCGTATTGCATCTTTTTTATTGCATTTTAGATAGACACGTGAAGGAAAATATGGTTTGTGGTTAGCTAGCAAGTTTTTTACGGATTAAAGTTATGATCTTATTGATTTTATCTTACCTACTTACAGCATGATTTTGTTATTATTAGCGCAAAATCTAGTTTGAAACATCCTTGAAATAATAATAAAAAAGAATCGACACTCAGTGCAGGTTTAATGCTTATTGCAGGCTCAAGTACTGTCAAACATAATTTGTGCGCAAAAATAAATATTCACTCGCATAATTACTATATTTCGCTTATACAAACTAATCAATCATCATACAAACTATAATACATTCGAACTCATAGTCACAAACAACTAAACAATGGCATAATATTATTTTATCATAGGATATACCACGAATCCTTTTAGTTTATTGTTTCTTTAAATTTAAGTAATTAGACACAAAGTATGGCTAATTAGTAATACTGCCAATTTTAAACAAATGTTATTGTGACGGCTTCCTAATTGTATATCTAATATCCATTTCCACACATTGGGTTAATTTTTTGTCTAACTATGCAAATCATCATCTTTTTAGCTGAACGACATTCACTGCTGGACATAGCGATCCTGTATTTTTCATCTACTACTCTCTCTTTTTATATTTACTGTACAAAATAGATATACAGCTGTCTAATTTTGTAATCTCCACTCGATATTCTTCTATTCTTGCTCTGCTGCTAGATGTTTTATATTTAATGCCCCAATTTTCAGTACAATTTCTTCTTCGTTTGACATTTCATCTTCATTCTCATGCTCATGGAAGTTTACTTCTTTCAAAATTACCTAAAATTATATCAATTTTAACTTTAACTAAAATTTAAAGCGTGGTGTCCACGACTGTACCCGTCGTATTGAGGGCACACAGCCCGCCTCCTTCATTCATACCTGACGTAGCGTAGATGTGAACCTTTGCATACAATATGCTTGAGTATACGAGGTACCTACGGAGCTCTATTTCAAGTTTTGTACCTGTAGAATAAACTTATAGGAATATGGGTAACGTTATCTTGTCGCCAACGAAGTGAACGTACAGTGTAAGTGCATGGAGGTTTGGAAAAAAAATGGATAGATTTTTAGTGATTTGTCTCTGTCAATCATTGTAACACTCTTTCTTAAACAGGGTGTGGCTTCTGGACGCAATGTTACTTCATAGAAATTGTAACAGCTTAAAACGCTTAGTGTATTCGGAAATAAGAGTATCATAATTAAAGACAATTTAATTAGACTCCCGTTTGACCACAATCGATGATGGGAGACTTTTGCCTAGAAGTAACCTTAAAACTCAGACTTAAAATCCCCCAAGAATTTCACTCCTTAGCTGTAGTTTAAGCATAAAGAATTCTGAAAACACTTCATGAGTTGGATAGGATGTCCACCATAAATTAGAAGTGCGTCGCTTGCTTAAAATCAAATAAATCTTTTATTTTACGCTACTTTACAGTATTAATATGTAAGTGTAACAAAAACTGGCTTATGAAAAACACGTTCGGTACTTTTTTCCATGTGTTTGTGCTTAGCACTGCACTAAGATTGTTGTTTTATTTGAAACTAGTATACCTAAACAGATTTTTTATGCAAAAATATTCTGTTAGATGGAAGTGCCAGGGTAGCCCGCGAAATTAAAATATTTTTATGTTTTTTTGCAATTTGCCGGTCAGTGTGAAGGTGTATGTTAAACAAAATACGATTCGCGACCGTAACGCATATACATCTAAAGAATTATACCCATTTTAATTATTAAAATAACCCTCTAAGTTCATACAATTCGATTGAATGACTTTTTCACAAAATAACATTCAATCGAGTTCTATGAACTTAAAAGGTTATATTGATGATTCAAATGGTTATTATCCTTTAGATAAATGTTCTTTACGTTCGCGAACCGTTGTTGAACATACAGCTTCACACTCACCGGCAAATTGCAAAAAACATAAAAATATTAGAATTTCGCGGGCTACCCTGGCGCTTCCACCTTAAGGACACAGCAACTTTTGATTGAGACATTATAACTCGTGTGTCCAAGTTTGTCATGTTTTTATTGAGCTTATAAATAAAGTATAGTGTCATTTGTGACAAAAGTGAATAGGTTACTTCTTGGCAAGCGTGCTCTACCTTAGACCGCATCATCGCTTAATATCAGGTGAGATAGCGGTCAAACGTATGCCTATCAACAGTAAAATAAGAAATAATGTAAGCCTTTACATAGGTAGGTACATTATTTCGATTACTATATTGGAAACTGTCGTGATGAGACGATAGAAGTTCAGTTTTCGGAGTGGAATTCCCTTATATCTGTGTTTCCCGATAGCCACATCCTTGGAGCCTTTGAATTAGAGGGTGAATAGGTTACTGCTGGGCAAGTAGCGCAATCGTCGACCACAATTTTGCTTACCACCAGGTGAGGTAGTGAAACGAAATAAAAAAAAAAACATAGGAAATACGAATTTATATTTTTTTTTAAACACTTTTTAAAATAAGTGTCTTGCTCTTGTAATAAAGTAGCAAAAAAACATCACTAATAAAATTATCATAATCGAACAAAACACGACAGCTATTTTTGGGAACTTCAATCAAAACAGCAATGATACGAGCACCGAACGTTGCCTAAACGTCAAAAAATTTAAAACCCAACCTTGTCTATGCGTCAGTAAATAAGCAAGGCTGTGATCGCAAAAAAGTGAAAACATTGCTCCATACAAATACAGTTTAAAATCGATTACGATTTATGTTGTAACACAAAAAGTTTCGTAGTTAGATTAATCATCGTTTGTAGCAGGAAGCGGCTTGTGAGAAACAAAAGGACTTAACGGCCATATTTGTGTTGTTATTTAGAACTGGGAAGAGGTCAGCTTGAAACTTCTGTTAAAAATTGTGATGACTGTGGGACCAGTTTTTAATCTAGAAATAATATTGTGTGCTCATATTTTGCAACGCAATTAACATACTCGACATCCTTTAATAATAATAAATGCGAAGGTAGTTTTTCCTGGACCATGTAAGACTTTTGTATCGGTAGTACATATTTTTCGTTTTTTACCTGAACAAAGCCAGTAGCAGAAGTTTGTGGATAATAAACTAAATTCGACCGTGATCTGCAAGCAATTAAAGCAATACAAGTACCCAATCGCAACTGACTCATCGAAAACACTGACTCCACAATTCGAACAGCAACCAGAGAAACTACGCATTAAACACAACTCCAAGCCATTCATTCATATTTACCTCATTTCCTGTCCGTTTCTTAGTTAATAATTTACGACAGTTCACTAACAAGACAACTAACGTAGTTTCTAACACAAGCAAAAACTTGCTACTCCATCAAACCTTTGCATTCATATTAGAAAACAATAGAACCTCGCTCCCTACCTATATATATTTTTCTAAACACATAAAAATGTGCAGAACTTGTTTTAGTAGGAAAAAAATTATCGAGTACTAGGAAACCCGCATTGATGCACGTGGCTTGCAGTGTGACGATAACTGTCCGTTTCACCTTACGACACGGTATTGAATAAGGAGGTAATTATTTTGATCTTTAACCTATCTTGTTATTGGATACTTTAACGTTACCTATGGGATTACATTTAACTTGTAAGGCCCTACGCGATGTTGCGGAATTTGTTCGAAACAGTTACCGCAGCACTGGAACGCAAAGAGCATTTGGAGGGACAAGAGTGGAGTTTAGTCATTTTGAATCTGACACACCCTTTTCTTCCGCTGTCCAAAAAAAGTACTATGCGATCTTGGTACTCACGCAGTCATTTTGCAAAGCGATACTAGCAATAATATCGAGACTAATAACGTAACTCTGCTTGGCAGCAATTTTTATTAAAAATATAATCTAGCGTGACTACATTGAAGTGATTTTGACATCTAAACGTCAAAATTTGACAGGAGGTCAAACCGAATCTTATTTTATTCGTGAAATTTAAAAGGATCAACGTTTTGGGAATGAGTTTCGGTTACAACCTGGGGGTCTATAAGTCAAAGAGCAACGAAGTTACCTACTTTTAAGCAAGCGTTTTTCATCATCGATCATATCATCGCTTACCAACAAGTGAAATTGTGATCAAACGAGAGCCTTACAACAATAAAAAGGAGAACTCTGATATTGATAAAAAAGACATAACATAAGTGTTACATTCCAAAAAAATCTTAACAAGAAAACGTCAAAGCAGCTCATCACAAAAACATAAAGAGAAACGCTGTCACCGCAACAGAGGGCGCGAAACGAAACATAAATTCTCACTTCGTCGAAAAACGTCATTTTTTGCGAAAAAAAGAAATAAAGTCATAAATCGTCCATCAATGGAGACATGCACGACATACAATAATAATATAAGCAAAAGACGACTTTAAAATAACCGATACATGCTGACCCCTCATCATAACCCACATTTCCCCTGAAAAACCAAGTTTTGTTTGTAGAGCGAGAGCCGCGGGAGGGCTTTTTAAACTGGTTCTCAAGCTATGTTGGTAGTTTTTCTATGACGACTAATAAGGCAGTTATTTTATTATGTAATAAAGATATGTACCTACTGTGTCATATAAGCAATTGATGGCAAAGGTCTAGTTTATGTATCGCCATTTTAATTTCATAATTACTTGTGACGTCTACTGTGTCCTTCACCCTATTTTGTAGGATGAGTTCGTTATTTTTTTTTTAACTGGTTGTCATTAGGCCTGGGAAATGCCAACTACTGACTTCCTGTGGGTGTTAGGACTTCACAAGGTATAAAATAATTACGTGCATAATTAAACCATTTTTTTGCGATTATTTGATTGTGAATTCCCACAATCGCAAAAAATGGTCTCCCAATAATAGTGAAAATAGAAATCCAGGAAGAATTCCAAAATCTGGGACAAAAAGATCACACCACATTTACAAAACAAAATATCCAAGTTATCTCTCAAGTTATAAGTACCTACCTAGGTATATTTTATTGAACTACCCAAAATATATTTTAAATGTAAGTATCTATCTTTAGCCTTTTTAATAAAATATATAAGTATGTAGATGTAGAGCAAAAATCAAAAACAAAACGCAAACACATTGGATTATGGATAAAACTTTGCCACCGTCAAAAACGTCACAATTCAAACAACGAATATTCTACCAAGATTTGAATCCTAGCAGTTTCACACGACAATTTCTCTAACCAGCCAGTAATATGGCTGAACTAGGTTGAAGATTCACTTTTCTATAAATAGAAGGCAGTGTACTTACGTATACTTCCATACTTACAGCTATAATGGGTTTTTTATACTGCCAGTAATGACATTATTGCTTTTTAATCAAGTCTGCGTGAGGCCTGCCTCTGTATAAAGCTTTACTAGTATTTTTTTTGTTTAGTAAACTTGGGAGTTAAGGTTTTTCAGTTAGCGAGGTGAGAAAAATAGTTGGTGATGGAACTTTATTGATTTTGTTGCTGATAGTAATAGATTGACGTGTCTTTAAAGTTCATTGTGGATTTATTTTCGTCATACTCAGATCAAGAGATAAATTTAAAAAAAAAACCAGCAGTTCTAAACTTGTATATTAAATATCAACGTCTAAAACGAAAATCTTAACAAACGCAATTATTTTTCATCCCACAAAACTTGACAAAACTTGTCATCCAGGAGCCGTTGTCACATTCAAAAACCGAACACACGTTCCAAAAATCAAAAGTTCAAATTCTAAACTGGAGCAAATCACGGTGACTGTCCGTTGACCGTAAGTAGGAAGTCCCGATTATCGTATAATTCGCTCAAGTGACGTTTGCCTGTTAAAATCAGCCAGTTCCACTTGACCTCCCCCCCTTCTTCATGTGGGAACAAACGAAGGTGTGAAAGGAGGATGGGTGGAAGAGGCCAGAGGTCGAATGAAGATGGTTGGTATATTGGCTCTATTGGCTCACCGGATGCTTGCCCAAGACGTAGGTTATCTAGTAGCCGTTTCTTTGTACTATATTTTTGTTGTTAGGTAGGTATGTTGTTGCGTATGTCGTTACGAAGATAGAGTCATAGGAACAATATGCTAGGAATCAAGAGCGATTGTCAGTGGCAGCTACTCATCATCATCTGCTTAGCCTTTTCCCAGCTACGTTGGGGTCGGCTTCCAGTCATACCGGATTTAGCTGAAAACTAGTATTCTACGTGGAGCGGCTGCCTACCATACCTCCACAACCCATTAAATGGGTAACACGGTTCTCCCTGGCAAGACTGGTGTCAGATTTTCTGGCTTCTGACTATCCGTAACGACTGCCAAAGATATTCAAAATGACAGCCGGGACCAACGGCTTAACGTGCTTTCCGAGGCACGGAGGAAACTCGATATGTTAAGATGGTCACCCATCCACAAATCAACCTCGGCAAGCGTTGCTTAACCTTGAAGATCGACCTGTGCGGCTATTATTATTTAGCCACGAGCTCCTCATATTCAAGTAGATATTGACAAGTTACTAAGTCAATGATGTTGAAATGGAAACTGCTAACCCTCTGGGAAGGATTCCTCTCATTCGTATCTGTACCTCCTATATCAAATACGTTTAAAAGTGTAGGGAAATAGTTACTAAATAAGTACATAATAATTTGATGGATTGAAAATGAGATTAGAATTATACGGATTTAAAAATACCGCAATGTTGACATATGCTTGACGCTTCTTTATAGTAACAACTATGACGTCTTAAAACCATCATAGTAGGGGAATATGCGTTTTTTTTTTTTTATTTGCAATATGAAATACTTGTTAGCTCTAAAAAACAATCATAAAATTGTTTTTTAAAAATCTTCATCACTGATGAAGTTTAACTAAAGCTTCAAAGATTACAATTAGAAAGAGAAGTGATATGAAATTTGACGTCAGATTCCATGACGCCTATACAGATGCCATACATTACAGCGTTTTCGCGAGAGGGACAGGTATATTAGTTTAAAATAATGATAACTCGTTTGTTTTTCGAGTGATTTTGATTCTATTTTCACTGTTAGTATTACAATTTTTTATATTTTTAGATAAACTGTGTAGATAATAAATATTTTTTTCATTCATATTCAAGAATGAATAGGTTACTTCTAGGTAATCGTGCTCCATCGTTGACCACATTATCGCTTTCTACCAGATGATATAGTGGTCAAACGCTCAGGCGTTTGTATTAGGTTCAGCCTTAATATAGAAAAATACTAATAATTAACATTGTCAATGTAGCTCTTCTGTAATAGGATATGACAACTAAGAATAACTTCTACTCATCTTTCCCTCATGCGTGACAACTTACCATAAAGTAAAAAAAAACATAACAAAATTATGAAAGGCTTAGGTATAAATAGGAGTTTTTAATATTTTTATTGACGCCTATAAAATAAAATGTCAGTTTCTTAAATGCCAGTACGCATGACCTTATAATTGTTCGAGGCAAAGGTTTGGAAAAAAAGAAATTAAAAAGTTAACTTTGTGTCTTTGGTATCGAACTTGATTGTCAAGTCGAGTCGCGTTATTTTTGTAATTCGAACTAATTTTTGAGTTTGAGAGGTAAATGTAACACAAATCATTTCGTTAAACAAATGCCCCTTATTTTTTTACTGTTAATCATGGAAGTTAAAGTTGATACAAAAATTATGACGGGTAAACATGTAAGACCAGAAGTATTATTTTTTTTTAACATAGACTAGCTTTTGCCCGCGACTATCTCGCGTCTTAGTAGCCCATGACCGATTCCGATCGACCTATCTCTGTAACAAAATTCGTCAAAATCGGGTTAGCAATTCAGGCGAAACAGGTTGATTTGTTACGCTTAAATTGCTAACCCGATTTTCACTTATGTAGTAAGGATAAACACACATGTATAAACTCTCGCCTTTTCCCCAAGGGGGTAAAAAGAAACAAAAAAAACGCCACCTTACTTTACATACTCCATTTGTTTCTATTACGTTCATACACATTAAATTTTAATACCACCTAATTATCAATTTAGTTTCAATGAAACAAAATGAATATTTTTGTTTCCTACCAGCGGCAAATCTTAAAAAGCTACACCAAATTACGTTTTACCGTTTCCCATATTAAAAACTCTTCATACAGCTGTTCCATATAATATTTCTTCTTAAAACAAGCCGATTTTAACATTAACCTTAATTAACATAAGCCGTCAAAGGGAAATATTTTTTAAACGTCTTAATCAATTTTCGTAGTAATAAAACTTACAATTAGTGTGCTAGTGTTGTGCAATACTCGATCATAAGTATCGATCCAATTAAGTGGTCGATTTGTTTTGGTGTTGCCATAAATCATAATTCTTACTAGCCACCTGCTAGAATGTGTGCGTGGATGTAGTGAGGGATAATACTGGATGTGGCATTGGTTGGTGTGCTTAAGATTAGGAATGTAGAAAAAAGTAGCTGGGTTGTGTTTTCTCTTCCAACCTTTAGATCAGAAAAATTTAACAGAAAATCGTTCATCCGAGCTAATTGTGAAAGTGACTTTTTTGTTACACTTCTATACCTAAATCGCTGAACCAATTTTGATTAATTTTAGTAGGTACAGAGATATTTGGGAGTGTAAAGTTTTTATAATCTCCATTTATTGCGATAATCTATAATAATTTGAGTGAAATAAAGTAGTTATAATTAAGATAATTATGAAAAAATATCGAGTGGAACAAAACGTGGAGATTAACTAACCGTTTTTAGTGTTTTATATTAGGTTATTATTATATGTATAGATAACCACCTAACCTAATATAAACATTAAAAAGAATTCCTTACGTACATCTTTACCAGTGTCGAATTCATAGAAAAATGTCTATTAAAAAAATCATATCACTTTTCTTCCCGTATCTGCTTGTAGTTAGTCATCGAGCTACTTGCAAATTAAACTAGGTGAACGAGCAGTATCATTCATCTTTTAAATCAATGACATCATCCGTTGTTCACCTGATGACTGATGGTATCATTGTCTTTCAAATATAAGGCTAGCAGAAAAGTAACAGATTATAAACAGTTCGCATTACTTTTTTTCCTTGTGACGGGTTTGCTCTTGACTCTAGTCTTGTTCAGAGATGACAGAGACAAAGTCTACGATGGAGCGAGCTGTCCCTGAAGGAGCCAGTTCACTCTAATTTTGAAGAGATTAGGGTTGTAAGCGTTCGGAAACACAATTATTACTTTTATTATTTCTAAATAGGCTCGCGATTGACCACAGTCTACGGTCAACGCTTATCTGGAAGGAACCTATTCACTCTTTACCTTAAGACTCCCAGGTTGTAGCTATCAGGAAACACAGACACAGCAGGAAATTTCACTACTTAACTGTCCATGATATGAATTAAGACTAACATTTTCATGCGGACGCAGTCGCTGGCAACAGCTAGTATTGTTTACTACAGAGGAAGCCATTTTAAGTTGCGCAGGACCCTTCACTCATTCTTTTAATCTCGAAAGTAAAAGTAAAGGTTTACTTAATCTTGAGGCATTTCGAGGAAAAGAGTAAGGAAGGGACACAGGGAAGTAAGGTCGGTACAAAAAAGTTGAAAAGGTGACGGTCGCTACCTTGAAAGGGCCGAATCGCAGCCTGGTTAAATTAAAACCTGTTAGATTTTGTTGGTGAAATCACAATTTGACTTTTTTACAACAATACCTTAACAGAAAAAAATCTTTGATTCTCCGTTGTATTTTGACACTGGTAGATAAAAATATTGGGATTTTAAGTCCCGTCTATTTCAGTATTGGATGTAAATCCCATGTCTATACCCGAAAGTAACTTTGTCTGTCTATTTGTATTCCCTTCGCTGAACAGATTTAGTTGGAACATTATCCTGGAATATGACATTGGATCATTTATATCCCAGTAGTTTATTTCATTGGGACAATTTTTCTGCTTTCGTGCTGGTGAAGCCGCTGGTAGAAATTGGTAAGATATAAAATCACAGCCTCTCCCTTTGTGATATTGACTTTTGATTAATCATTCATTCTTATAATGAATGGAGTAAATTAAAAAAATTAATGTTCTTACAGTTTATCAAGTCCGTTAAGTAGTATAAACAGGATTGAACGAAAAGGTCGCCGCTGATGCAATCTGTGAACTTTTTTTATCGAACCTTATCGAATAAACTTGAACTGTGAGTGAGGACATGTAATAACTTCATTAATAATCTTGTGAACGGCTTTTGTAAAGACTTTCACATTTGTGATGATGCTTTAATATGTCATGGGTATTATGGGTAAGTTTTTTTCCTATCTCTTTTATGTGTTTTGTGTGTGTGTTTTTACATAAACAATAAATAAACACCTTAAAAATAAAAAAGTAAACTACAAGTTATATAGAAAAAGTTTTTGGTAGAAAAGTCACATAACAATAAAAAATGATTTAATAACCAAAATGAAATTCCTAAACAATAGTATTAGTATGCAGTAGATACAACTTTATATAATTTTATTAAAGTAAAAAAATATTATAACCAAAAGAAAGTTGCCCCTTCCATTTTTCCTACATCCTAATACAAACGCGGCCAACAAATGAACAAGTTCACAACTAATTAAGAACTAATGACGCAACTAACAAAAAAGACATCATCGTCTATCAATCATTCGTCTATTTGAAAAAATTGAGGAGAGCATCGAACGAACGAATGAATGACAGTTAGCTTTGTGTGACGGGTTCTGTAGGGTTGGGACAAGAATAAGTTTTTTAGATGTTATTTATGTATTATTTTTAATTTTTATATTACCTAGTAATTAAGTAGTAATTAACAATAGTATGCACGTTATTTGTGAGACTCAAAAAATATTTTTTTATTTTTGTCAATGTGTAAGTACGTATAATGTCGCTGGCATGACATTAATTAAGATACAGCACAAAGTGTAGGTTAGGAGGTGGATCTATCTCAACAGTACGTCAGAAAAATTATTGTATATTGTACTAAACATCGTCGTTTCATATAAGTAATGGCAAGCAAAACCGACTTTAACAATTATATTATTCGCCCTCAATCAAACATTTAACTCTTAGCAAGACGCGCTTCAGCTCTACACATTAATTGCCTTTCTTCAACAAAGATTACTTCTTAAAAAGCCGCAAAACGAAAAAAAGCGAAAATATTTAGCAAAAAATCTCTTCTAACAAGGTTTTCATCAGTCAAGAACCCTAATAACCGAACGAACTCAGGCGAAACCATTCATAATTCCAAATTTGAATATCGTGGGGTCAGTCTTTTGTTTTTTTTTCTATAGACGAAAGTACTTTTTCTCGTTCTGCCAAGCTAGTGTTGCCAAGTAATTGGTGTTACTAATCGATGATTTTTTATGTTTAATCATCTTGTCTTTGGTTTAATTAGGAAGTGTTTGGTTGATTAATATAGTGTGTTTTGAGGATTGTGATGGTTCGGGGTTTATTTAGCAATGGTTGCTAAGAAATTATTTATTCGAATGTGACTTCGTCTGCGCAGATTTAAAAAAAAAAAAATGTTTTCCCTCTTTTCACGACCTTTAAGTATGAAATTCTAAAAAAAAAAATCCTTAATGATCACCACATTTAAGAAACCCTTGTGCAAAATTTCATGTTTCTAGTTTCAGCAGTTTTGGCTGTGCATTGATATATCAGTCAGTTCCCATTTTATTGATAGTGTTGCTGCATTAATATATAGGTATCCAATCGGTTAACCAGCTAAGAGTCCTTAATTTAGGAATGACACTGTAAGCATCACCAGTCAAAATTATGAAAACTACTGTTGAGACTCAATTTCTTCCATAAATACTCGTATCATAGATCTTGTTTCCTTTTTCTTGAAAAATTAAAGTTTTTGCCAAATCCCTTTCACAATAAGCCTTCATGATATGAGATATCCTAATTTTCCTCATTACCGCAACATTTCTGAGAACAACGCAACCTCAAACCAACTGTTACGAACAGACAAAAGAAGCATTTTTATTTTATACATTTTTATATTTTTTGCCGGTGAAATAACAGAACCCAAATCAAAAGACGCCTTTATGACGAAATTATATGGCTGGCAACATTATTCATTTTAGATTTGACATTTGTAGTCGATTATGAACTCTATGGTCTTTGAAATAGTGATGAGCAGTAAATTCTGAAGTGTCAAATTATGTTGGTATTACGTCAGTAGAAGTTTTTAGTAACCGGAAACGTCAAGACGTTAGTTTTTGAATGTTCGCGTGCTGCACTGGTCTTAGATATAACTGTAGTATGTATTTTATCTTTTTTGTAGTCAAAAATTCGTGTTCCTAAGTTGTTTTACAAAAAGTGTGGCAAAAAGTTTCCTACTTACGTTTTAAGTACTACATTAATTTATAATACTTAATTTTGATATTACTATACATGAAGATTTAGATTGAGATGATAAAAATAATTAATTTTATTCTATTTTTGTAAGATGACTGCTGATTTAATAAGAAACAAAGTCTATTTATGAAAAACTTAATTAAAATATCGCATTCAAAGCGGTAATTAGGAAAACTATTATTTTCATCATCACTTTTTAAACTGTCAATTTAAAGAAAAAATAAACATTTATATGTGCAAAAGCGAACTAACAGTACCACCGATAATCTCACGATAGTGAAGTTATAACGTTGTGCAGCGAGCGTGGTTACCGAAGGATGACGTCATGGTTGCGTGCGTAACCACGGGACCCGACCAAAATAACTAGAACCCACAATCCCCCTTAACTAAAACAAAAATATTCGATTTTTAACTAACATGGGGACCTCACTAGTCCGGATCGGCTTGTTCTATTTTCAAATTTGAATGTATTTTAAATTGCTTTTTTATTGGACTAGAATTTATGGCGGCTAGCATTTGTTTCGGCGCCAAAATTTTTATATTTTGTCTATGATGTGTGTAATACATTTTCTCTGTTTCTTGTTGCAGGTAAGCTATGGCAATTGTTGGATTTGGTGAAGGAAACACGAAAGGTATTTTTGTTGCATGCAAATATTTTTGCGCGTTCGTAGAATACCTACCTAGTTTGTAAGATTTTTTTAGACTGGCAATCATTAGCATTATTTTCATTGTTTCTTGAGGATACATACTTGCTATACATCTTTAAAAGAGTAGGGAAGTAATTAAGAATACTTAATGTCATTATTACATCATTCATAACATAGACAAGTATTTCAAAACATCGACGTAAAGTACGACAAGATTTGACAAGATTTAGTTAGCTCAAACACTGGATGAGACCTTCTATCTAAGTATAGGTCGCGTCACATAAAAAGAACGCTGTATGAATGTGGAGCTCGCGCACGAAAGTACTAGGCCTATTGTTTTATTTTTGAACTAGACTTTCGCTCGCGGCGTCGTATATTGGTTATTAGTAGGTAAATTGAAAAATGATATTTATGCTCCCGCGCCCCACCTCATACCACCAAATAGATCGATAAATCGCCTAATGCGCAGCTTGACCGCCAGCGTTCCTTTTACACGACGCGACCTGTAACTGTCAAAACAATAAAAAAAAAAACAAAACAGGAGTCAGTAGCATTTAGTCTGTCTTACATCTGAAATTCTAATCACTTCTAGAACTTAGAATATCGATATTTTCCAGTCATTGTTGCAAACTATAGGTAACTATTGACCAAATTCTTGACCTCTAGTAACCTTTGTGTTTGCTCTTGACTCTAGTCTTAGTCAGAGATGACCGAGACAAAGTCTACGATGGAGCGAGCTTACCCAGAAGGACCTAACCTATCTGCCCTTGGTGATTTTTACCCTTAGTGATAATAATCAGATACTTGATTGCGCATAAATGAGACAAGGAGATGATGTCTATAGGTACAACTAGATTCTAGGCAGACAAATAAGCTAAGTTTTGTGAGAAAATAACAATGATAATAACAATGAATAGCTGCGGTATTCCCCCAAGATACTCAAATGACAAATAGACGTTCTCAACAGTCTTTGTATCATAACCGAACACTTTAAAATTACTGAGACAACTTACTCCTCTCCTAACACGGTTTGTTGAATAAGTTGTGTTCAGTATCATCTGTATAACCTTTTCCCAACTATATTGGTATCGGCTTCCATTCAAACCGGATGCACCTGAATACCAGGGTTTGCGTTGATCGATTGCGTATCTGGCCTCTACATCCCAGTAACAGGATATCACGGTACTTCTTCAAGATTGTTGTCAAATTTTCTGACTTCTGACAGTCAATGAATGACAGTTAGTAACGAATCATCATCGGCATCGTAGCAATCGAAAGACGTCCACTGCTGGAAATAGGGCTCCCCCAAGTGACGTCACAACAACTGGTTCTGTGCGTCTCGCATTCAGGCTACACCAAGTCATCGGTCCTTGTGTTAGCAACGAATATCAAAATAAAAATCCTCGACGCTGATTAAAAAACAATGTAAAATCAACACACGTGACTAAAACACCTTTTCAAAGCAAGCTATTAAAAAATAATAAAACAATTTCAAACTACGGATGTTCTTAAGGTCGATCTTGAGATAGCGTCCATTATTGTACTTGTCGCCCGTAACGACGCCATCTTGAAAACGTCACGGTGCTGGGAAAATGCTGAGGAACAATTAAATGCGTTGTGGCTTGTTGAAATGAAAAGGCTGTTCTTTCTCTTGGAATATAATGTGACGGAGCATCACGCTTGATTTTGTTAAAGGATTGGTAGTGCTGTTCTGTAAGTGAACATTCATTAGTAGGAAGGTTAGTTCACTTCGAAATCAGTTTAGCTAAATTTTCATCTACTGAAGCTATGGATGGACAGCTCTTTTCGCATGTTTTCTCAGGGTGATGTTACGTAGATTGTGTTTTAAGGACTACACTTTGGATTGCCCTTTCTAGCATATCGACTACTAAATCTTTGGCTACAAGTATGTTCGAGAGAGCGAGTCTATTACCAATAACTAGGCACATATCCAGAATACAAAACGCTAGACGGTATTTTTCCAATTTGTCAATTATACCAAGGATCAATTAATAACCAGTAATGCTAGCAATAATACAGACAACATAGACTATGCAAAAAAATGTGATAACCACTTCGAAAAGTTTGCCTAGTTCAGGATCGCCAAAATACTGTGGAGATTACTTCTTGAGAATTTCGGCTTAGTAACACAGAAACGCACAAACAAAACTTAAAGCTAATATAACCTACATAGTACGTACCAGCTTTATACTACAAAGACATTAACTGCTATGAATATAAACTGCTATCATAAAATATACAACCTGTAGCTACCAGTCAGTCTAGATTTTGGTCCTTGCATCATTGACCGACCTTTAATAGGTCAGTTCCGCTTACAGCCTCAAGATAAATGGACGTGTCGCCTGTAAGGACCTGACATTTTATTTCTCAAGTAGATGGCATGTTATCGAAGTCCTAACGACTGAGCAAATGATGTTATCAAAGTACAGGTGAAGTCTACCTATCTGTCTGATGCAATCTTTTTTCGCTTATTAAAAGTTGCTAGGAAAAGATGAGGTAATTTCGAGCAAGGATCTAACAAAAAGCTTCCGTTATTCTGGAGTAAAAAGCCACATAAATATCTTACTAGGCCGTGACAATCACAAAAAACAAATAAACAACCATATATGTAGATTTCACTCAGGTATTGCACCAAGTAATTTTTATGGACGCATGTCGGTACGAAAAAGGGAATCGGCCGATCGAGGTACGAGGCTTTTTGCCTTTTCAAATTAAACTTTTGTTCTTTTTTTGGCGAAGGACAAGTGTTGTATTCTGCCTTTCGAGTTATACGTCGGTTCACACCTTGCGAACTAATAACATACACAATTAACATGTAAGGGTGAGTTCGGAAGATATTAGACGGGACTTGACGTTTCGTGTTTGATTATTTTTACTTTTTGAAAAAAAATATGTGAGTTTGGTGCTTGAGATAGTTATTTTTTGAGTAAAAACCGTTTTTTAATTATATTAATAAAAAAGTATATAACGTTTGCGATCTAGGAAAGGACAGAGTAGTGTGGAAAAGGAGATCGAGGCCTTTCTTAGCCATGTCACAAAATAGGCTAGATCATTATATGTCTAGATAAATAAAACATTTAAAAACCCGTTCCGACACATTACGCATACAAGCTCTTCAGTATTCAAAAAGAAATCGTCACATAATACATTTTTACATACCACGAATGTCAATATAGATTTTTTAAACTAAAATATGTGCAACTGCCGCCACACGAAAGCTAAGGCATAATAATAAATCCAGTTTAATTTTTTGTTGTACCATTCAATGAACAATTCATTGGGGCAATAATTATGTTGATTTAGCTATGTTACAATGGACCCATATATTCACACTTGTCATTTTATAAACTAGAACGTTACTCGAACACGGAGACTAGCACTTTTTTATGAGTTTGTATGGAAATTAATTCGGCTGTCTTCTTAATTATGGCGCTAAAGAAATTGACAGTTTTTTTTTTGGTGACGCCGTTTTATTTTTCTTGGAAATGTAGGGTTGAACTAGTATTTGGTCCGTGAAACTGATGTAAACAATAAACGTTAGATGTGACGTCATTTAGACGTAAATTGATATGGTAGGCCCCACATATATTTGGAATAAAGTAAATAAACCTTACCTTAATATCCCTTCGTAGCCAAGACAGGACTAGGAAATAACTAATTAAGAAAGTCAATAAACGTATGTGGGTCAATGACCGGTATTGTACATGTATCTGGCGCCTACAATGGAACTTTTTTAGGCACGTCATATTCAAGTTCTAGACATCATAATATAAAAATGTTGAAGTCATTTCAATTCTGTAAAACTATAGACATTATTTATTATTTATTTATTTATTTAGACTTTATGCACAATAGTGGTACATGGGCGGACTTAATGCAACAAGGCATTCTCTACCAGTCAACCTTTTATTCACCGTTTCACCATTCTATATGCCTAAAATGAAGTCTTAATACAATGACAATTGCATATATTTTTTAAATGTGACTTTTATAATTTTGCTAAATAAAAATGACGTCGCAAGAATAGTTGGCTTTCAAAAGCATACTACAATTAATAACAACTGTTTTGTTAAGAAAATCCAATTATAATTTTTATGATACAATTTTTTTATATATAGTATAGCAAACATTATATTTACAAAGCCTATAATGACACAATGCTGGACAAAAGCTTATCTTTTAATATATCCAGTTTATTTTGATCAGTGACGAAAAAAATTATAAGGTAAGTACAAACTTTTCTTTTTCAACCACAAAAATATGTTTTATAAGCGACCAGTTCTAGAGTTTCATAACTCTTTGTCGCGTATTTATTTATACAAGAGCAGCCTGTCGATGCGCAACATATGTCGATCGGGAGTCGAACCGGCGACTCTTCGTTTTATTTATGGGAATTTAATGACCACCCCATCAACGGTAGCCCCATAGCCCCAGTTTTGTTGTCACGGAAGTACCGCTTGACCAATTGTTAAGTAGTTCTTTTTTTAGGTTATAAAAAATATGTCAGTTTTATTCTTTGTTTTAAGCTGGCTGTTTAGAAAAAAAATGTGGTTTATAAAGATTGTTTATTGTGGTTATACCAATAAAAAAAAATATGAAAATAACGCGGGAATTTGTAGGTTTTATAGTTGCATGGCAACTTTAAAAGGTGACAAGTTTAGAACGACAACTACGCTTAGGGATATCGATAAAATGTTAACTTTTCATAATATTATGCAAAAACTAGCTGACCCCCGCAACTTCGTCTGCGCCACATTTTCCATTATTGCTCCGCTCCTATATGTTTTAGCGTGATGATATATAGCCTATAGCATTCCTCGATAAATGGGCTATCTAACACTGAAAGAATTTTTCAAATCAGACCAATAGTTCCTGAGATTACACCCTACATACAAACTTACAAACAAATTTTACCTCTTTATAATATTATTAGTATAGAAGTATAGATAAAACGCAAAAGCTTGCATAATCCATGACGGAATTTATCAGAATTATAACTCGTGTTACTTCAAATTAATGGTTGCCTTTTTAATTTCTGTGTGTCATGTTCATGTCCGCATTTATACAATGTAGCTTTAAAACAACAACAAAATAGATTTGAACGGACTCAAAGAATAATGGTGTCGTGCTTACTACGAGTTTCAAAAAGCAATGTTTTTTTGCTAACTGTACTCGATCAAACTGGTTAAGGAACCTTATAAATTGGAATTAAACCATAAAGGTTAAATAGTTGTAAAAATACAGTGTATATTTTATTCGGCTTCAATGTTTTTTTTACTCTGGCAACAATTTGTTACTGTCAAACTGTAAGAATTTAGCATCTGCTTTTTAATCGTTGAAATTGGAATTGGGTTAAAAAGATTGGCGCGAGAGTTGTTTGAAATTCGAATGTCGAACTTTTTGTCTTGAAGTAAATCATGACGCCATTTCATTCCAAGTTTTATGTTGGTTTCAAAGACAATTTAAACATTTCGAAAGAAACTAAGTAGGTACCTACTTATTTTTCGAGTTTAAATTCTAAAAATGGCCACTTATGATTGAATTTGACTTAACGTGATATTAATCTACTTCATGTCATAAGGAACAGCGCGTTGGTGATAGCTGATAAGCTATACTAATGAATTGCAACGAATAAAACACATCCTCTTTACCAGTCAGTAGAGCGTAGTAACTAAAGGAATTTATATACCTAAAGAACGGGGACAGCAAATCGTAATCATAAATCCGTTAATAAAGGTGCTGAATATAGAAAAAAACTACCTTCATGGTGTACTTAATAAAAAGTATTCTACTCTATGGTTCAGCAGTCCAGATGAATTTAGCAAACATTACCCTCCTTCTACGGGATTCGAGTAAAACCTGACCAGTAAGTGGTCCTACAGTCCAGGCATATAAGAGTTAAGAGAGCATATCTCACTGTTGGGTAAAAGGTCTCTTGTTTAAAAAATGATTGCTTACTGCAAAGCAAAAATCTTTAACATTCCTCTAAAAAAGTATGAACATTGGTCTCAAAGCTAACCTACTGTCAGTACAGCAAGTTGCATGGAATTAGTATGTACTAAATACAATTTCATACTTATCATCAATTTATGATTTAAAAGCTTGAAGTACAGATTTATCAAACTCCACTTAAAAGTGGGTGGATACATTTGAACTCCAAATGTTCAATTCAACACCGCTGTATAGGCCGCTATGGCAGATTGCAGACTTATGCATTTTCAAAAAGGTCCTATTTCTACTATTCCCCCAAGGTCCTAATTCTAACAAGAGACTTCCACACCCAGCAATTCTATTCTAACCAAAGCCACTGAAATCCGAATAATTACTAGACAAGCCTTGACAGCGAAGCGGAAAAATTATAACGTATCCCTATATTTTAGTTCTAGGTAAAAATATAATGACATGGCGGCACAAAAGAAAAAAAAACCACGACCATTGACAATTGCTACGGACAATGTGAATGCACATCAATTATTATTTTAAAATAACAGTTTTGTCCGTACAAAATTTATTTACGCACCGCTGCGTCCGAGTCTGTGGGTGTGTGTGTGTGTGATTGTTGTATGCTCGTGCGATTGTATGTGTGTGAGATTGTCTGCTAGTGTGATGTTCAAATATAGGATGTTCGTGAAGCCGTTGATGATTGATTAATTACGTGTGCCTGTGTGCTTTCTAAATCTATTTTGTTTATAGGACGTTTGTTTGATTTGTGCATGTTATTTTATATATATATATTTAAATTTATTTAACAATTTATTTACACACATTTAATAAGAAGATAAGAAGAAGGAAGTGGAAAAATAGGTGCAAAGGTGATTCTTATTTCTATAAAAATCCCTTCCAGCATACCTGCGAAAAGAGAGTAGAGTAAAAAGAGATGTAGACATTGTGTGTTACCTAAAGTAATTATAAATAGCTAAAATGAAAACAGTACATCTATACTTATAATAAATCTGTAGAGAGGTCAATTCTGTACATGAAATATATTTCCAAAATAACTATCAGGGGGTGATTAGGGGTCGATACTGATGCCAAAAATGCAATCAGTACAATTTTTGTCTGTCTGTCTGTCTGTCTGTATAACCGTTATAGAAACAAAAACTACTTGACGGATTTTAACGAAACTTGGTACAATTATTATTCATACTCCTGAGCAGGTTATAGTGTACTTTTCATCACGCTACAATCAATAGAAAAAATGAAAAAAAAAAAAATGAAAATGTGAAAGTTTGGTTGTTTGTTACTCAATCACGCCAGAACGGCTTAACGGATCTTAATGAAATTTAGAACAAAGATAGATTATAGTCTGGAATAGCACATAAGCTACTTTAAATCCCGGGAACATGTTCCCTAGGGATCACGCGGGCGAAGCCGCTGGCAGAAGCTAGTTTTAAAATATAAAACGTCCAATACTTAAATAACATACGAAATAATATTAAAATATAAATGATAATATACACCTACTAATATGCAACTATGACGAGACAAGCCTTATTTATTGTCTGTAACCTCCTCAAGTCTACTTCAATCCTAATGTCTGAGCCTGCATCTTGTTATGATTTACTCGAAATCTTATCTGTGTCTCTCATCAATGAAGCAACTGGTTTATTTTGCCATGACTACTCTTCAAGTAACCAACGCAGTACTTAGCTTTACAGTATCAATTCAAAAGACACATTACGAACTAGTATTCAAATGTAAAAATACAACAGCTCGTCGCAATTAACGTACTCCACACTGCAAATCAGCTTGTTAGCTCTGTGACAGTCTGGAAATATGAAGTTGGTAGTGTACACCCCAGTCTCGAAACAAGTTAAGGCGTTGCTCTTGCGCCAGATTTCGATACCGTCGTGATAGCTTCCCGTCCTATCGGACCATGAAAGAGATGGAACAGGAAGTGCATCTGTGTTTCCGCACACACTAGTGTACTATAATGTTATGTTCAGCGGCGATGTCTAGTCTACGTTGAGTGTGGCGACCATGTCCAAAATCAATCAGGAGGACTAATGCTATTTTACCCGGATCCTGTATCTCCCACTGTCCAATTCTCCTAGTTTTACAAGCCAAAAACAGCTCCTACAAATCATCTATACTTCTATACTAATATTATAAAGCGGTAACATTTGTTTGTAAGTTTGTATGTAGGGGGTAATCTCAGGAGCTACTGGTCCGATTTGAAAAATTCTTTCAGTATGAGATAGGCCATTTATCAAGGAAGGCTATGGGCATATCATCACGCTAAGACTAAAAGGAGCCGAGCATTAATGGAAAATGTGACGCAGACGAAGTTGCGTGGGTCAGCTAGTTTAAAATAAACCTAAAACGTCGATGAAGTCATAAAAAACATCACGCATCCTGTATACGGTGTGTTTATGCACATCAATTACAGAGGCAGCAAGCGGAACGATGGCCGGGGAGTATTCGGAGGTCAATACGAGCTAACGTAGGTACTAAAACGTTGAAAATAAACATCGTTTTGCGATAAAAATTTTTTAGGCAACATCTGGTTGGTCTAGCCATAGTAGTGACCCAAGTCCTGTAGACAAAGTGTCATACCTACTATGAGTAATTGCGATTGTCGAAATGTCAAAATAGAAAAGAATTGATCACGTCACATTTCGAAAGCGTCTGTTAATCCCTTAAATGATACATTTTTGACGTTTGACAGTCGCCAAGCTAACGCTGCGAACGTTGAATGTCCAGAGCCTCTCTGGTATAAAAATATCATTCAATTTGCCCAAACAACGTGCCTCACATTTTGAGACCGACATTTTGCCAGTAATGTTAAAGGCACCCCTATTTCATGGACATAAAATCATAACTCTCGTAGTCAAGGCATTACCAGTACCATCAACTGGGCACAGATGACTGAAGTCTGGACTTCGGGATGCTACTGAGATATTCTGGGTGGATAATCTAGCTGCTAACTTTTGACGGAGGCGGATGAACTTTATGTTAATTAGCAATTACTTTATAAGTAATCAAATATACAAATTAATATATTCATATTTTTACTGTCATATTATACTTTTAGTGCTAGGATTAAAAATAAAACAAGACATTAAGATAAAATACATTTAATTTTACATTTATTTAAGAGTAGGTTTTTTATTTCATGAATGAGTTTAATTTAAACTTACGTTCATTCAAAACACAGTGAAATGTTGATTTAATTCTTAGTAAGTAGTTAAAGAGCTTGAACAATAGCATTTTAACCAAAATCTAGATAGGGACAATCGCCAAAAATAAACAATAAATCGCACGTGTTTATAATTATTTATAATTAGGTAAATAAACCATGTTATCCAGTTAAAAATTAACCGAAAACAGAACAAAATAGATAAAACAATTAATTATAAGTCTTTTAAAGTGGTTAAGTATTATAATTGCTATTATTACGGTGTATGAGATTGATATCGGACTTTAACTGGTAAATGCCTAATTGTGTTCGGGTGTCAGTTTTGAAATGTATTTAGTGCAAAATTTTGCATAATCAGCCGGCCATGTAATTTATTAAACCGTTGGTTTTGTGTTACTGTTGAACTTTGCTATCGTTTTTGGATTTTGTTCTAGTTTGGAGACCTGTCCTATATAGTGTGTGTAAACTATTGCATTCTCTGACACCAGTCTTGCCAAGGAGTACCGTGTTACCCAGTTAATGGGTTGTGGAGGTCTGGTATCAACAAGCTATCTATACTATAATATTATAAAGCAGAAGAGTTTGTTTGTTTGTTTGTTTGTTTGGTTGAACGCGCTAATCTCAGGAACTACTGGTCCGATTTGAAAAATTCTTTCAGTGTTAGATAGCCCATTTATCGAGGAAGGTTATAGGTTATATATCATCACGCTAAGACAAATAGGAGCAGAGCAGTAATGGAAAATGTGAGGCAGACGAAGTTGCGCGGGTCAGCTAACATATGACTTCTGTCTTGCCAAAAGACTGTGTTACCAAGTTACTGGGTTGTTACCGAGTCTGTGCAGTCGCTTCATGTAAAATACTTGTATTCAGTTGTACCTGTTTAGACTGGAAGCCGACCCCAAACCCAATTAGTGCCGAGGGATTGAAACTGTGTCTCCTAAACACAGGCTATTTTGTAGCCTACCTAGGAGGACAGAGCTTCACCCACCTTATTGTAGAGATTCTATATTACCCGTTATTATTTCTGTAAAAGTTGTAAATCTACAATCTGTTATAATGAATAAATATTATGAATTATGAATATAGTTGGGAAAAGCTTAGTAGATGGATCTATCTCTAGTTCTATAGCAAAACTCGCTGACTCTCGCAACTTTTCTGCGTCACATTTTTCATTATTGCTGCACCCCTGTCGATCATATAGTGATGTTATATAGCCTATCGTCTTTCTCAAAAAACGGGCTATATAAAACTAAAATATTTTTTCAATTCGAACCAGTAGTTTTTGAGATTTTCGCGTTCAACCAAACAAACTAACTCTTTAGCTGTATAAATTATATAGTATCGACAGTTTTAAAGGTACAACATCCGACATGTTTAGGTTGTATGAAGAACTACCAAATCATTGAATGTAGTTAACTAAACGTGAAACTGTAAAGACATTATTTTGCCACATTTGTATAAATGGAGTCCGATTGGTTTAGAAGAGTTTGACATTATTGCTAATGTCAACATAAATTGCTCTGATTGGTTGTCCTAATGCGCGAATGTGCTGCCACCTGCGCTAATTTAAATTGTATTCCACATTTGAAGCGACCTTAGAGGTTGCATCATAATTTCAAAACTTTTCGGTGTACCAACCTTGACAAAAAAATACGGTCCACATATAATTTTGCAAAGGTTACAAAATATAATATGGCACAACATTTTTTATCGTATATTGCAACGAGTTTAAAAAACTGACACGCGATGTATATTTTAAACTTATTTCGTATTGTTTTAGATAAAAAACGAAACAGATTATAATAATAACTGGTGTTTAACTAAATATTAATAGTTCAAATTGTCTATTGTTTTAAAATAAATGTTTTATTTTAGTTTATCTCAAAATAGACGTGCAAAGTTACTTATGTAAACACTTATGAATGACAGATGCTCTTGTTAGATACTGTATAATCTGTGGAACTAATCTGTTGCTCAGGGTGACTAGAAATCAGGTTTCCTAGGACAGACTTTTGAAGCAAACTGCAAAAATAAATACTTGCCCACCCTTTTTTGAGGGACTGTGAACAGTTTTGCACAATGACTTAGACATATAGTAAATGTTATATAAAATTGTTCATACCTTACAATAGTTGCTATTTTTTTGTGACTTCATAAGTTTTTTGAAGCAATAGATTTCTTGCAAGACGACAGTTTTTTTTTTCATTTTTTTTTATATAGGGACATATATCCTACTGTCACAGATATCTATGCTCACTTTTGTAAACCTAAAAAAAATCATTTGATATTTTACTTATCATTTGCTAAGCAAGCCTACCCCTTTCTCAACCAACCCAACTATTTATACCACGAGCCAAAACCCAAATGAGCAACCTACATAATGAAATCAAAACAATAAATTAATTAATTTGATCACTCGGCTGTGTGGTCGTTAGAATTTACAATCACTCATACACTAAGAAAACTAGTTACACACAAACATACAAACAGCTTGCATCAGGGCTGCCAACCTTATCATTGAAAAAAAAAACTGCTAATCAGAAACTCCTTCGATAAACCATAGATAGCTTTAACTGTGAAAAAACAAAAATCTGTGTTTTGCTTATTTTGTATATTTACGCGACTGTGTCAGAAGCAGGGTTATGATTTTTAATTGTAAAATAATTATGAAATTCAAATATTTGATCTGATAACCCAAATTAACTTAGAAGTAAACCACAAACCCAATATTAAACATAATTTTAGGAAGGTATTAACACAAGCTGCAAACTCAATTTCCCATGAAATAAAAATGTAAAATTAATAAAAAAATAAACTTAAGGTATGCAAGCGAAAAAAGCCTAAAGAAGATTTACAAAAATACTGTACCTAAATCTACAGTTAACGCTATAGGGCTGGCAACCCTGCCCAACATCTTTCATATACACACCCACACAACTGTCAAAATGGCACACAGAAACACCCATGATATGCATCGACCTACCAAGTAATTATATGTTTGTAAACAACTCGGATAGCTGTAAGTATATGTATGTTGTAGTGATGGGCACATGCACTCGAAACGTCACGGCTTTTTCATTTTTACGGTAAAGTAAAATGGAGGGCATTTGACGGGTGACAGCTGTCATGTCATTCGTGACAGTTGTCTTAGATTTGATTGTTCGGTTTTTTTAGACACCAGTCTTGTCTTGTGCATCGCTTGTGGTGATGCAGTGATCTCTTGTCTGGTTTCTATCAGCAGTATAGTTAGGAGTTAGGTTTTTTTTTTAAAGTACCTAAGCCTTTTATTAGTAGAAAGCTAAACAGGTGTTAACGATTTATAAAGAAATCTATTGTAAAAGGTTGCAGAGAAGAGCACTGCATTGCTTATCAAAGTCTACCTACATCAAGATTCACTATACCAAATCCAGCAAAGATAAATAACAGCAATCTTCCAATTTTTCCGTGCCCCACATTTCCAACCGATATTTTACGTCGAAATCATCGATAACCACTATCGAACCGATCGCATCACTACGCCAACGGACAGTTCTCCTCACGTAGACAGACAGTGTTATCACAATAATGACAGATCTCAACTCGAGACCGCGGTACGTGAGGCAAAAATACCGCAAGTTCTACCCGGTACTTTTCAGTGACAATTATGGCACTACAAATAAAATTGAACCTTAAAGTCGATCTGATAAAGTATATTTCAAAAAGGATTGACTGTTTTAGGTTAAAGCATGACGAAATGACAGATGGAAATCGATTTTTGTATTTGGAATATTTTGGAATATCGTTTTTTTTTTAATATTGAGATTTGTTTTTGAATAAAAGGTATTCGAGCCACTTTGATTTCTTGTATTATTTGGCTTTTTTATTATTTTTACAAGAATGTTTTACTAATAAAAACAATATCAGCCAGTATCTATCAATAGAATGCCGTTTTTCCAGCATTCGAGTGATAGTTATAGATGATATTTTGATGTTTTTTCCTTAGTTGTCATCTACAGAGACAGGATTAGTTAAGTAGATTTACAGCATCCTTCATAGAACTGATAGTATCTTAGCAATCTAGATCGCTTGAGGTCTGTCACGAATAGTTCTGAATACGACCAGAAGGTATCACTGTTAAAGGAAAATTCCGATTGTTGGTCTAACTTCGAAGTTTATTAATAGAGTGACCAATGAAAAAATGTCAGGAGCGTGTATTCCGTCCACTAGCGCCGCCAATCGTTTTTTTATTATTTGTGGTAAATTTAAGACACGTAGATAAAAAACCGCTCTGTAGTGCACTGAAGAAATGTATTTATTATGTTTTGAGAGTTATGTTTTGTACTTTAGAACATAAATAGTTGCCTAAGTCGATATTTTTGCTAAAAGTGGCCACTTTTAGCAATAATTGCCGTTTTGGCTATTTAGCCATGAGTTATGTATTAAAAATAGCTGTCAAAAATAATAGATACATTTCTTCAGTGCACTACAGAGCGGTTTTTTATCTACGTGTCTTAAATTAACCACAATTAATAAAAAACGATTAGCGGCGCTAGTGGACGGAATACACACTCTTAAGGAATATTGTATCTACATCGTACCTCATTACATTTATTTTCGTCCATGTTTTAAAGATTATTCCATTTAGAATTCAAAAGTAATCGAATCTCAGTTCATCTTGATTGTCCATTATGGTTTTTATCTAATGCTTGAAAGTTAGCATGAGTAGCTAACACTGCTGGCAAATTACAGAGACATTTTCAGGGATGTCATCTCTGGGATGGCAATCCACGTGTGACTTTTATAACAGATGTCCGTCCATAACTGGCGGTGACTACCATCAGGTAGCCATCTTGCTTGCAAAAAAGAAAAATTCATGCGTTGCACGTTCACCCTTGATCCCGGCTGTCATTTGTAGATCTTTGACAGTCGTTAAAAGATCAAGAGCAGGTCGCCAGAAGCTCAAAAGTCTTGCTAAGGGCTCGTTCTATAACTGGTTATGAAAATCAATTAAGGCAGTCGCTCCATGTAAAATATTGGTATACAGCTGCATCCAGTTAGACTGGAGCAGAGGATATGCAGATTGAATTAGTAGATTTTTTTCTTAATCATCGTCATATCAGAAAGAAAGAAGAAAAAGAGTTTATTTGCGGCCAGTATGACGCATACAAAAAAAAAAACAATACACATTATAATACACATGAAAAATTGGGAAGTTAGGCGAAATATATCAGCCGAAAGATGTCCACAGCTGGACCTTGGCCTTCCACAAGTGTCGCCACAACAACAAGTCCTTTGCATCTGGCATACATCAGCTACCCACAACCCTCACCAGGTCATCGGTCCACCATGTGGGAGACCTTCCAACGTTGCGTCGTCCGGTACGCGGTCACCACTCCAGAACTTTTCGGCCCTATCGACCATCCGTTCTGCGAGCAATGTGCCCTGCCTACTGCCACTTTAGCTTGGCGATCCTTCGGGCTTTGTCTGATCCATCGGCCAATCCTTCTTTATTATTTAAAAAAAATACTAGGTAGGTACTATCCCCATCTATTTACCTAGAAAATAAGTAAATAAACCACAAATACACAACACATTTTCTTAACATTACTCACGGTTTTCCGTCGGACAATCTACGAGCATCAATCAAAAGTACCAGGCGAGCATAATGAGCGAAGAGGTACAATCACAATCATTTTCCATGGCCTTGTGTGCGTGTGGATAAAATTGATGTCTGCGAGTCTGCTTTTAAATATTACGTGTTGGTATTTTTGTTAAGTTGAAAATGAATTTAAATATTTTGCTATGTTTTTTGTTGTTTTTATTTGGGTTTTTCTGCATAGAACTTGTGCATCAAATAACAGGAGTTAGTCGAACTCTGTATCAAACGGTATCAAACTAATATCTTTAATCATATTAGGAAGCTAAAGAGTTTCGTTTGTTTGGAGGAACACGCTAATCTCAGGAAGCGCTGGATCGAATTGAACTATTCTTTTAGTTTTAGATAGCCCATTATTGAGGAGGAATATAGGCTATTTAACATCACGCTACGACCAATGAGCGGAGCATTATTGGAAAATGTGACGCAGACGAAGTTGCGCGGGTCAGTCAGTCAAGTATAATGTGAAACCTCGTAT
Organism: Ceramica pisi; assembly: GCA_963859965.1. Classification (NCBI taxonomy): domain Eukaryota; kingdom Metazoa; phylum Arthropoda; class Insecta; order Lepidoptera; family Noctuidae; genus Ceramica; species Ceramica pisi. The sequence goes on from OY982555.1 coordinate 6,830,088, forward strand.
GCTTGGATGTTTGAAAAGCAATCGTCAGACATCCACAAGTGAATTTTCAAAGGTCCCTTGGGATAATTTAATTCTTTTACTAGAGTGAAGCCACGAGCATCTAGTTTGTTTTAACTTTAGTGTAATCTTTGGACGACGTAAACCATGGCCATTACGGAGAAAGAAAGAAATTGCCATAGTGTCCCATGCAGTCAGCATAATATTGACTCCAGTCTCAGTTTATCCCTTCATATTACAATTTAATTAGTAATCTTATAAGTTTTTCTAACTTAACCTTTATTAACTGATCTTGCTAATCATTGCTAATTAGTAATGCAGAGCCATCTAGCGAACAATGGCAGCAACTGGTGATTGAATTTATGGTTTTACTAACAACGATTTCTGTCTGACTTATGCTCTTAGGGATAATTATCATACTTTCCCAGAATGCTTATTACTTATGTAAAATCTATGTTAATGCTTTCCGGTGAATCTCGGATTAGTTTAAACCAAGGAAGTCGTAAGTTTCATGGCCTTATTCCAATAGTAGGATGTAACCAACTGTCAGGGTTGCGGAATTCCCATCCCTAAAAAAAAAAAGGTTGCGGAATTTCTTCGAAAGAGTCACCGCGGCCCTGGAACGCAAAGGGCACTAGGAGGAACATGGATGAGTTTTAGTCAGTAAGAGTTTGATACACCCTTCTGATCCTATTTGGTGATTTCCATCCAAAAAAAGGTGTGGCCCATACATACGATGAATTAAATAACAAGGCAAGCTAAAAGCATGTTAGAATTCTGTCGGCATCATGTTAATATTTCCACCGGTACATGGTGGACATCCCACCCACACGCACAAAACGTTTTGGGAACACATTCATTGTGCGTACAGCTAAGTGAGTGAAATTCCCTGTCTGAGTCTGTTTACTGATATGCGACCTGGGAGTCTTTAAGTCAAGAGTGAATAGGTTACTTCTAAGCAAGCGTGCTCCATCCTATACCGCATCATTGCTTACCATCAGGTGAGCTATTGGTCAAACGTATGCCAATCAATAGTAAAAAAATGCCTCGAAAGGCACGTTAACCTGTTAATCCTGCGGCAGATCTCTCTAACAACGTGTGAATTGCCAAAAAAATTCTAAAAATTCAAAGACCAAACCCACCTCAGTTGTGCAATTGGGCTGATATGCCAGTGACAGGTCTTGTTACAAGTGCTCAAGATAGTTGACAAACAAAATATGATCATTAAAGACAGTATAGACGACACAAGTAGGTATGCAGTCGTCAAACTAAAATCCACACAATTTCTAAAATTCCCAACATTAACTTGAAAACAACAATTTTCTGTCGCAACATGGAAAGTCAGCACTTTCTCCGGACACCCATCCATTTGGCTCAGTCAAGCCCGCCCCCTGCTGGCGACGATGGTAACTGAAGCATAACCACTGATTTAAATCTAGAACCAGACCGTTATAGCCAAACCTGTCAATTGTAATTATTTATAGGAAAATTTAATATAAGCTTTGTGAGCAGGGCTGGCGCCGGCTTGAAATGTGTCTTCATCTTTGCAATGTGGCACAAAAACAACGATAAATGATAAATGATATCTACCTAATTGATGAAAATAATTTTAAACATTGTGTGTGTAGATTGAGGCTAAATAATAACAAGGTGAAGCAGCGCTTGCCAAGTTTGGTCTGTGGGTGGGTGAGTTTCCTGCTAGTTGGTCCCAGCTGTCATTTGTCGGAATCCAGTAAATCCGACTCCTGTCTTGCCAAGAACTGGGTAACACGCACTTACCCATTTAAGGGGTTGTGGAGGTCTGGTCGGCAACAGATCACATCATCGCTTACCATCAGGTGAGATAATGGTCAAACGCGAGCCTATCAATAGAAAAAAAAAATTAAATCCACACCCATTTTCATTTATCAATCATGCCATCCCTAGTTGTAACGGTTACCCAACCGTCTATGTAGATTCTAGTACAACTAGACTTCTCAAGGATTAGTAGTGCAGATGTTATCTCTGCGTTGTATTACTATTGAATACCTATTTTATTTATGCAACTAGCACAAAATTTCAAATCAATGTCTTGCAGGGACAGTCTCAACTGTGATTTGTAGATCTTTGGCAGTCGTCAGAAGTCAGAAAATCTGACACAAGTCTTGCGGAGAAGTACAGTGTTACCCAGTTATTGGGTCGTAGAGATCATATAGGCAGTTGCTCCACACAAAATACTGGCATTCAGCTCCGGTTATGAGGCTAGGCAGATGGTGATGAAACTAATGCATGTTTTCAACTTGTAATAGGGAATATACATGCGATTTTTTATTTGGAAAATGAAATACCTATTAACTTTAGTAAACAATCATTAAATGAGCTTTTAAATACCTTCATCAGCGATGAAGTTATAAAGCTTCAAATATTACAATTAGAAAGAGAAGTACGATATGAACTTTGACGTCAAAGTTCATGACGCCTATGTAACTGCCATAGAAAACAGCGTTTTCGCGAGAGGCACAGATATATTTGTTTAAAATAATTATATTTCGTTTATTTTACGAGCTATTTTGATTCTATTTTCACTGTTAGTATAATACCGCGTGTATCTGACATCGACGCACAAACGATTTCCATGGGTCCAGGGCATGATTCTGGACACCCCAGTGTTGGAATTTTTCGTCGGTTCTTTTTCTCATTTTTTCATTTTTTTCAAGAGTACCACAAATAGGTAGCAGCTCAGCTGAGCTGATATCTATTTGTGGTTTTATTCAGATTGCTCTTTTTAGTGAAAGTAGGTAGTTAATTGATATTTTTTTATTAAAAATCTCATTGAGTTAGGTCAGAATAACGATTATGAGCAGTCTAAAGTAAAAAAGCCTTGAAAAAAATGAAAAAATGAGAAAAAAAGTGTCCAGAATCATGCCCTGCGTCGATGTCAGATACACGTGGTATTTTTAAATAAACTGTATAGATACTAAATATATTTTTTTCATGCATATTCTCTATAGTCTTACAACTAACGGGGCAAACGGGATTTCCATTTTAGAATAAACTGCAGCATTTTCCATCATTCATACTTACTCATAGTTTCTGACTTCTGTCATTGCGACATCATCAATTCAGCCAAGTTACATCATCTTTTTTGGCAGAGGCCTCTTTTAAGCGTTAACTTAATTTGTTAAAATTAAGTTAACATCTACTCCAGACCTTCATCATTCTATTTGCTTACATTACTAGTGCTAATCGTCTTATCCTTTTCCCAAATATGTTGGGCTCGACTTCCTGTCTAACCGGATGTATGTAGCTCAGTACCAGTATTTTATAACAAGCAACTGGCTTTTTTTATTGGGACAAGCCCGCCACACATTCCCAACCACTGGAACTCCTGAAAGCAAAGGCTCCTGAACGGTGGCGACCACCAGAAAAACGCCGAGCTAATGAAACGATTCAACCGTCTTGGATCCCGCAACGAAATAAATCAGAAAAGAACAGCGGAGGAGCAGGAAAAAATAAATATAATTTCGAGCGACTGGCTATTTGACCTGTGCAACACAGTAAATGGGTAACACCATACTTCTTGATAATACTGGTGAACTACTTGGCAAGGCATATGTACACTGCTTGTGCCACCTGACAAAATCATTTTTATAAACTTTAATCGAACTTAATGACAACATAATGACCTTGCAGAGGGCAACCCTTTGTGATATCAGACATTTTGCAGTCTTGTATTGTCACGCTCGGATGCTTCTGTACAGTCATCAAGTTAAACAGAAATCTCTGACTCATACATTACTAAGAACAACAAAAAATGTATTGATCTACCCAAGATCGGATTGGTGGAATTTATTTTTCTTCACCTTTTTGGTCATGGGTTAGCTTAAAAGCTGGAGAGCCTTGGGTCGACTGAAGAAGAATTTAAGTGTTTAGAAGTGAACTGCATACTGCTGATTATGAAAGCTTAAAAGACTCTGCAAAAGAAGGACTGTATGTATAATCTGGAGGAGACACGTACTGACTAGAAAAGCAAGCCACAAAAGCAAGCCACAAAAGCAAGCCACAAAAGCAAGCCACAAAAGCAAGCCACAAAAGACAGTGGGTGCATCAGATTTGTCGATGATGATGTTAAAAATGAAGCTGTACAAACAAACATCATGCATTAGGGTAGTTACAGACAATCAAACATAATAGCTAATATTGCAGCTAATGCAAAAATGAAAGAAATATAAAGCTTTTACGTTTTAGAGCAAGAGAATGGGAGCGTGAAAAATGAATAATAATATGATATAGTATGCTCCAAGACAATAGATTTATTAGCTCGCGTGTTATTTAAGGAAAAATTTAAGTAAAGCAAAACAGAATTTAAAACTAGATTAAGAATAAAATGATTTATAGAAGACAGGTAATATTTACGAAACGTTTACTGGATTTTAGTTATATTTCTAAGTCAGGTGTTTAGAGTAATAATAACAAATTATGGACTTATCCTGTATGAATGACAAGAAAGTATCCTCAAGGGCAAATAAAATGGCGAAAGAGTTAAGACAGCGACGCTGCTTTAAAAATTGTGTGAATTTTAAACAGAAATTCAAATTTAAATACCATAAGTGCGTGTTTCACATAACGAATACATACTGTTATAAAGACTCCAAACTCTATAACAGTTTTTGACGTTTCTCCACCCTGATTATTTGTCTACTCACCCAATTTCTCTTCTTCTTCATCATTTGTCAGTTTTGTAGTTCTAGTATCAAGATTATCATGTGCCTATTTCTGAAAGTCCAAGCCGTTTCATTTTCGGTATTCTTAACTTATCTTAAGTGTAGTGTTTGAGTCAGATTTCCCTTGAAACATGTAGCTACTGGGCTCACCGGTAAAATTGCACATACCAGATGAGAATTCACAACCTCTTGATGGCTTACCCTCCTTCTTTTCAGCTATTATTACACAAAAACCGTCCTTATTGTTTTCAACTTCACACGCCAAATTCGGGTGTACACTTAAAATCAAATCACATATTTCGTCCCAACTTGACGTAACAAAAAAATGTCACCATCTTTCTCACGACCTAGGCGGAGACATCCGAAATCCACAATTGCATCTAATTTGAAAATAATTATATGGCAACTTCCGTCTTGAAGAAAAACCAAGCAATTGTTGCTTTGCGTGTCTCTGAGACAATACGAAGAAAAAATAGAAAAAATCTTGGGTAAAACAAAGTTACTTTTTCTGTGAATTTTTTTAACAATGCATCTTATTTCGATGGGATAGCAACTGGTTTTGTTTGCTGGTTACTTTCGTGGGTGTGTTTTTAAGTTGGTGGGTGAAGTGAACGGTTGGTAGGTACCTAATAAGTGGAAGTTGGTCTGGTTTCTGAGAAAATTCAAGCTGTACGTTTTCGTATGATTGATGTGAATTTTGAGGACTGTTGCTTCATAGTTTGATGTGAATTATATTTCAAATCTCAATTCTTCTTTTATTGCTTTTAGTATTTCAGGTTCATTATTTGACTTTGGTATTTTCATATTTTGTTATTCTTGGTATTTTGGCTTTTATAAGTTGATGATTGTTATTAACTTCCCTTTATACTTTATTCAACTTTTTATCCTCTGCTATATTAATATCAGGACATAACTCCTTACTTTTTAATCTCTCTAAGTCAACTTAATATACTTTGTTCTTCTTTTTGGCATGATCTTAAGACCGGATTTCACCGATGATCGCGATCAACTAAGTCCAAGAGCTGTCAGTGTTAATATTCTCTGTAGAATAAATGAAAGTGACAGCTTGTAAATGTGGTTCATATGTTGATGGCGTTCAGTTTCATTGATGAAATCCACCCTACGTCTGTGATGCAAGATTCAAACTTTCCTTCTCCGATATATCTTCCACGTTAGCTCAGAAAAGGAATGTTACTTCTTTATTAATTTTCTACAGTTTTCATGAAATCATCATTATCATCATATTGAATCAGTAATTAACTGATGGTTCTGAAAATCATTAGTAGCCTATAACACCACCGTGTTGGCTTCTTTATTGTATGGATATCTAAGTTCAACCCTGTGCATACGCAGTAGTTAATCATCTGCCTAGCCATTTTCAAATTATATTGGGATCGGCTCTCAGTCAAACTGCATTCAGCTGATTATCAGTATTATAAGTAAAGTGGCTGCCTACCAGACTTCAAAACCCACCAACTGGGTAACACGGTATTTCACGGTAAGACTGGTGTCAGATTTTCTATCTTCTGACAATTCGTAACAAAGACAGCCGGGACCAACGACTTAACGTGCTTTCCGGGGAATGGAGGAGTCTCGTTTTGTTAAGATGGTCACCCACCACAGACCGACCGTGGCAAGTATCACTTAACTTTGAAGATCGACCCGTGCGGCTGTTATAATTTAGCCACGAGCTCCTCTGAATACGCAGTAGTTGAACTAAATTAATCAGAACAGCGCCATGATTGAGTTTCAAGTAACATCCGCTCTCCAGTTCGCTTCGTTATAGTGTAACGAGAGATTGGAGGGTAAGCGGGGGGTTATTGGTAGGTCATTAATAAAGGATATGGGGAATTAATGGTGGCCAGTAAGGGAGATATATGGAGGAACGGGTTGGAAATTTAATAGAGATTAATATCTAGGCATTGTTTACTTGTAGTTTTTTCTAAAGTTAAGCCCAATGGCAACATTTACTACTTAGGGCGGATTTCACCAATGAAACTGGCTGCGTTCAAGAGTTGTCAGTGTCAATATTCCATAGAAAATAATGACAGTGACAGTGAGCTCGTAAACATGGTTCACATGTTGATCGCGTTCAGTTTCAGATTGATGAAATCCGCCTTTAGTACATTTAATGCTTTACGGGCATACTACATAAACTACTTTTTGTGATACATGATGTTTTACATATTTATTTAATTAAGGAGTAGATTTTACGGTCGTCACTGAGTCTTTGTTTCATGATAGCTACAAGATCATTGCTAGGCTTGCGTTTGACCACTACCTAACCTGATAGTAAGCGACGGAATGGTCGATGATGGAGCACGCTTCCCTAGGAGTAACCTTTTCACCATCGTCATTAACATAAGCCCAAAGAGTGCCAACCATACCGGTCTTGAGCAGTCCGCATCCATCCGCTGATAGCCACCACCTTTCAAATCATTGATCCATCCATCCGCTGCCAGCCACCGCGCTTCAAAACATTGATCCATCCATCCGCTGCCAGCCACCGCGCCTCAAACCATTGATCCATCCATCCACTGCCAGCCACCGCGCCTCAAACCATTGATCCATCCATCCACTGCCAGCCACCGCGCTTCAAATCATTGATCCATCCATCCGCTGCCAGCCACCGCGCTTCAAATCATTGATCCATCCATCCGCTGCCAGCCACCGCGCTTCAAATCATTGATCCATCCATCCGCTGCCAGCCACCGCGCTTCAAATCATTGATCCATCCATCCGCTGCCAGCCACCGCGCTTCAAATCATTGATCCATCCATCCGCTGCCAGCCACCGTGCTTCAAATCATTGATCCATCCATCTGCTGCCAGCCACCGCGATTCAAATCATTGATCCATCGTGCCGCAGGGCATCCCACACTACGTCTGCCCATGGCGTATGGGCAAACGTAGTGTGCGACGCCCTGTGGCTCTCTGTCTATTCAGTAACTAATCTATTTAGTCTTAACTTAAAGAAGCCTCGAATTATAGCATTATTATTCTCTCTCAAAATAATCATAAAATCTAGATACCGTTTCCCAACAACAGTTACCAAAATTAAATCTGACGCAAACAAATACAATGAAGACCTGATTAACAAAACTGAGGCCAATTTGTTAATAACAAGGGCTGGCACAAAATATAATACGGTCGCTAATTGTAATTGGCCTGCTTGCCGCGATTTCGACAGCCCTGCTGTGTAGGGCGTTGCCATGGCAACAGGGGATCAAATAATTCAGCGTATGTCTGTAATTTTGAAATAAATTGAGTAATGTGATTCAATTTGTGGATGTTTTGTGTTAAGGGGTTGCCTTTTGGGGTTTAAAAAGGGTTAATTCAGTAAACAACTAGTTAAATAAATGATAATTTTAACACAACAACTTCAATGATTTTAAAAATACCATTGTATTTAGTTCAATACATTTGATTGGACTTAAAATCAAATAATTCAACTTTTCCTAATAATTAACTTTGTCTTACTCGTATTTATTCTCAAACAAACCAACCCAATCCATCAGATCTTCGGTAATCTAACTTAATTTTGATATAATCGTTCGTCAGTATTGCAATAAAAATTAATCCAACAACTGTAACAACACTAGTGACAACCTCGTGCCCACCAAAAATATATCGATAAAAAAACATCGACATGTAGCAAACACCGTTGACTGTAGCTATAAAATCGAGTCGGCGCCGATAAAGACATTTCGCGGCTACCCAACATACGGCCTTTCACTAGGTCACAAAAACTTATTGCGACTTTTTTCCGAAGCTCGTTCGCATTCAGTTTTTTAAGCAAGTTAATTTTTTAAATACCAACCGATGTTATTCGAACAGAATGAAAGAAATGTGCAGTGATTTTGCTTGTATGTGTGTTTTGTAAAAAATGGGTAAGTAAGGTAATGAAATATGGTTGGACAAAGAAATTATTTCGCTACATAAATGATGTGAACGAAATGCGTGCTAAAGAGCGGTCTGAAATTCGGAAATAATTTTACTAAGTATTGAAAAATGTTAATGAGTATGTTCTAATCTGAGGCAATTAGCAATAAATCTTGCTAACTATTACTTAACCCACACTCTTGTTCACCCAATAAGAGAAAATGCTCGTAAAAATAAGTGCATAAATCTTTAAACAGCAAAAATCACTTACAACAATATTTAAAGACTTAATTCTCTCACGCAAGCAAAACTGCATACAAAGTCTAAGACACTATAAAAATCTCATAAATTCATTATTACGTAATTCTAGTGACGTGCAAGTGTCGATAAAAAACATATCGACATGGATACTGTATAAACGCGATTAGCAATGAATTGCTGTATCACTGGTTTGTAAGATGAAGTATTTATTTATGGTAAACTGAGTCAATGGTCAACGCACATTGTAATGACTGCCATAGATGGTATTTGTCTTTGATTCACGTAGTGTAAGAAAAAATATTGACGTCAGTTTTTATTTATGTTTTGTTTATCTATTGAGGCAAATAGATGAAATGGCAAGGTGACATAACATGTCATTGGTTTTCCCATGATAACCTATTCTGTATATTATTATATCAGACCAATTCCGGTAATAGGAAGCATGTTCATAGATTAGGACACATATTAAAATTGGACGTAGTTTCTGAAAAACGTTCCAACCCACAATCCGATCAAAATAGAGTTACTAATACCAAATAAGTCACGTGATTGCTTTTTACTAACTGTCAAAATTTGGTGGCTCTACTGTCATTTTAAAAATGAAATCATGATCTAGTAGCCCAACCCACATGTATGGAGAACACAAATAAGTATTCAACTAAAAGACTCCAAGCTGTGTGGAACAACCCAAATTTAAGACAGAGTCATAAACAATTATCACAAATGTGATCCAAGCTATCTGAAACGTTATTGATTTTTTTAAATCTGCTTGACGTTAGTAGAATTGAAGTTCCACTAAAACGTTCCACGCCACCTGAAACGTTTTTGTTAAAAAATAATATGTGCACTCTCCGTAGAATAGATATTTCATTAAAATGGTCCAAACCATTTGAAACGTTTTCGATTTAAATAAATGTTACTCATCTCGGCAAAATATAATATTCATTAAAAAGTTCCAAGTCATCTGAAATGTTTTTGTTTTAAAAATAGGTATACATAACGTCAGCCAAATAAGTAATTCATTATAAAGTTCCAAGACATCTGTAACGTTTTTGATTTAGGAATATTTACCAACAAAAGAAACTTGATTCTTCTAAACGTTTCAAATTACGTGGAATGTTTTTAATTATTGCAATATCACACGAGATACACCAACGAGATATGTCTAAAGTGATCCATCTCGTTATTTTCATTAGTTTTCTTAACAAATTCGATAGTTATGATAAAAAATAATTGATTAAAAAAACACGCACGCCATGTCTAAAAAAGAACTAAAAAATGATAAACAAGCATTTGCCCAAAAATTTAAAACTGAAAAATAACTTTTTGATTGCAGTCGGGGGACCCTTAAAGAAATGTTACAGAGTATCTACTGCACCCCGACTGCACTAAAAAAGTTATTTTTGAGTTTTAAATTTTTGGGCAAATGTTTGTTTATCATTTTTTAGTTCTTTTTTACACATGGCAGGCGTTTTTTGATTTTTTCAATTAATTATTTTTTATTTCATACGTTTTAGTGACCAAACGATATTTTGATTTTAAAATAAGTAATTCGAAACTAATTCGTCTTTTGATTGATTCAATACTAAATTTTTTGAGGTGATTCAATACATGGAGAGACTTCATTTAGCGTAGCTCGTAGATAAGCTTACGTGGATCTGAAACACCATTTGACAAACCTACTAGCTACCACACGCGACTAAGTGCGCATTAGCCCTTAGAAAACATGGTAGAGCCTAGATCTACGACAACTCTGAAGAAAGCCGTCCCTTACAGCTCGTGCACTGTCATAGCCATACATAATCTTAGTGGTAGCATACAACACACAACAACCGTCCGGTCAGAAGATCTTCCTTTTTACCAAATATCGGATCCCTCTGTGGTATAACACTGTTGTGCAACTTGGTAGGATGGGATCCTCACAGGTTGACTTCCTCGCTATTGGTGAGCGTTGACATGCTAAACCAGTTTGAAAGCGAGTTTGGGGTTTTGGAGCAGCCGCAGTAGATCGCCGAGTGCCCAAAACGTCCGCACAGAACACAACTTAATGGATCTGTGCATTGGGGGTGGTCCTGGGGTCGGGTGCAATTCGCAGGACCAAGCTCATTTCTTGACGTATCTGGGTTACAAAGCGAGAAACAAATAGCTTTGCAAATGGCCGTGTAGTTCCCGGCGGTGACACTGTGTTCCGACTGTGGTGGTTCTAAAATCTACTGTACCTGTGTAATCAGTACCAAGACAATCGCGGCATTAGTGGTATAATAGATCCAAAAGTTCACTTGTATGCAACTTTTTTTATGGATGGGATGACTTCTCCAACTTTGGGCGAAGGAGAAGGGAGTGTCAGACTCTTACTGACTAAAACCCACCCGTGTTCCCCCCAGTGCCCTTTGCGTTCCAGGGCCGCGGTGACTGTTTCGAACAAATTCCGCAGCCCTGGCAGGCACTGGCCCCGTCTACTTTGCTGACATCTCTTTGAGGCGCGCATGGAACACAACGTGCCGTCGATCCTGGCTTAGTTCTGATCGGACAGAGAGCCATCCAACGCTCGCCGACCTCAGGCCCGGGGCGTCTTCTTCTGTTGCGGCGGCTGGGGCGTTAGTTTTCCCTCGCTCTCACGCGAGAAACAAACATGCCATACTTCAGCTTCTACGTCCAGTAGTTTCGACTGTGCGTTGTCTGTCAGTCAGTCACTCACTCACTCAGACAGACACTCAATCACTCAGTAACGAAAGAATTTTATATATTGCAATTGAGTTGTAGCCCTCGGGGGGTCAAATGATAAACACAATGTCGTATTCGTATACTTGTCCACCTCTCGATTAGTGTAAGTCATAAATGGCGGGGATCGAAATTTTGGGGTAAGAGGTCACGTGGAACGTCCTACATTATGTGATTCTATTCCGGGATACGTCTGATCACCACTCTAAAGGATAGAAAATGTTTATTTACATACAGTATCTGTATAATATTGTTATTTGTTTCGAGAAAGGAGGCGAGTTTAGAAACTACGAAAACTACTGAATTATTTATAAATGAATGAATCTTATACTATTACATATTTTTGTAATCTACCAAGCATCTAGATGATGATAGTATACGTAGTTAATTAGTTATTGATTCATTCATTGTATTTTGCTACGGATTATTTACTAGTCCTGCATTTATTTAATTTCGTTTGTTATTAATTAGCAAATGAATGCATATTGAATCCTACTGTTATATATTTTTGTTATGTACTAAGCAAGCTCTAGACGATGATAGCAAATGCAGGCAAATTTTCAGGAAAATAAAATAATATTTCCGTTTTTTTCATGATCAATGGCTATCGCATTATATATTTTATTATTTTCACTAGCCTATGTTACTCGGGATAAAGCAACGCTTTTTTCTAACGATATCACAAACATTGAAAACGGTTATGCCGTTTAGAAGTTATGGTGGAATACAGAAACTCACAAACATATATACATACATACATACATACATGAACCCTGAAAACATAACACTCCTTTTTTAGACAGTCGTGTAATTAGGCAGTCGTGTAAAAATATAACAAATCGAAAGTGGTGACTTTGATTTTGAAGACGATGAAGAAGAATGTATATCGTTGATATTTTTCACCACAAATATACTCTTTTTGTTATTTAATCTTGTTATATTATTATTTTCTTTGTCATACATGTTGTATGGAACGTTTTGTATAAATAAAAAAATTAAAAGTAACATGAATATTGCAATAAACCAAAAACGTTCCACAGCAATATTTTTATGAATATTCAAAAAAGTATTAACATTGGAAGTCTAAAATAGGGTCAAATTAAAACTTGATCATAACATCTGTAGCATACAAAAGTAACGGCCGTTAAAAAAAAATATTTCGTAAAGTAATACGAGATTGAACTTTAATCGCAATTATCTCAAAATGTTAAGTGTGTGGATTGGAACGTTTTTCAGGAACTACGTCCAATTATGTCATCAAACTGTTGTTACTACTTAAGATGGGTAAATGATAATGTTGAAGTAACTACTGACCTATCACATAATTCAATCTTCGAAAATACTTTTGGCTTCACGACAAAATTATTTCACCTTTCTCGAAAAATGTGAACCCGTTTCACAATTGAGTGACAAATAAACTGGTCATCAAATTTATTACAGGAGCGGTATTTTTTCCTTTCTAAGGGGAATGCTGGTGTTTTTCTCGACGTGAAACACGGGGTCCATGTGACCGAGACGTGGTTTGAAAGATTTTGTGAGGCTGCAATGGAATCGGTGGAGTTAACAGTTTTTTTTTTCGTGTTTTCTTATTAATCACACTAAAGTTTTCGTAAGAGCACCCGATGCTAGGTTAAGCTCTGTTTCGTATATAACCTATCCTAAATTTGGAAGTTTTCAGTGTGTACGATATATAGAGCATATTGAGAAATATTTTCCAGTAGTGAAATAATTCAGACGACAACCAGGTCGATTCATGCATGATACGTTAAAAACTATTGACAGTAAAAGTTTTAATAGTTTCAAATATGTCGTGACAGTATTCAATTAAACTATCATTACATTGTTATAGATAAATTAATTAGATATATTGTAGTAAAACGTTAACATTGCAGTGTAAAACCAATTTGTTCACTCAATGAATTCATTATTACCACTTTATCTCAAATGCCACGTTCAAAACGCACCATTCACAAACGAATAAGTAATTTAAGTGCAAAATTCGATGTCGTATTATGTAAAAATGTGCTACAGCGACATATATTATGATTTTTACTAGCACCTACACCATTTTGCGAATATCTCCTAGAATTTTATTCACCTGAAAAGGCAAAAACATCTCGAAACTAATTTGATATGTATGTTTCTTTATAAAATAGCCATTTAGAGTAATAAAATTAATGCAAAACAATTACATCAAGCAAAAAATAACATTGCAATCGTTAAATATTCAATGCCCATATTTTTTTTATTGCCATTGGACCGCCTAATGTGCTTGTCACAACACTAATATATCGATATGTAAAACGCGTTTGTGCATCACTAATTTATTGGATTATGATAAGGGTGTCGACAGTTAGCACCTGTTTGAATATATTGAACTAATTTGTGTTTTATTGAGTTAGACGTAAAGTTCTTTTCACAATAGAATTGTGGTTGGATGTTTTACTTCTTTGGTTCTATGGTTGGGTTATTAAGTTATTTTTAATTTTATGACTATTAATGATGGTATTTTACTTTTAAATCTTAAGCAAATACATGTTTTGAATAAATAATTACTAGATAACTTTTAGCATAATTACACATAAACAAGCTATTTAGTGAAAAAATCTGTGTTACAATAAAAAACCTTAGTCCGCTTTACCTAGAATTGAGATTTTTTTCTCACTCACACAAAATAATAAATATTATGGGTACTGTTTTTCCTCAGCAAAACGATAGTAAGACCTCTAAACGAAACTCTATGTAATACAAAAAAGAGCATCATCGCAAAACTGCAATTGCAAAAATATAAAGAAAAAAAATAAAACTAAAGACAACTCCACATCATTCACTGTCCAACTCAGACACGCAGCGGCTACTGTCTTTTTTTCAAACCGTGGACCGCTTTATGCAACACTGAGACCACATTAACATTTATATATAGTCGATTAATTATTTATATTTCTCATTTACTGATTGGTGAAGTGATTGAGTCGTTCCAAGTGATTGATACAATGTGTGATAGTCGATGTCATTTTGTGAATTATGTGGACTTTTGTTTTTCATTTGTCAAATGTTTTTTTTTGTTTGACAGTTGGTGATAGGAGTCGTAAAGTAAAGCTGTCGTTTGATTGATTGGTTTCCGATTTAAATATCGAATGGTCATTTTGTCTGTAAATGTGTTTATAGTGTTGTAGAGTTTTTGATGATGCTTAGTCCATAAAATGAACCTAATAAGTGTTTATTATTATAAAAAATACGGTTAATAATTATGTGATGAATGTGAAAAAACACAGGTTAAAGACATGCAGTACCTAATGTAATTCTACCTAAAAGGCAATCGCCTGATCAATATCAGTCTTTTAAATCAATATAATCATTTCAATTCAGTTAAACCATTTCAACTTTAAAAACAAATGTCACAAAATGAAAGACGGAAAAATTGCATTTATTAGCAAAATACAAATAAATACAACACTTTACCAAATCAAGAAAAAGAAAATTATGAATATACCAAAAGCAGCAACAGCAGCAGCTCAGAATAATGTCAGGTGGCAACACTAGGTACTGCCACTAAGTAAAAAGTACCTTCAATACTGTACAAATAAAATAGAACATGTTCTTATTCTACAGAATAGAAGCACATCCGATGGCAGCGTTAATTAAAACCGATACGATTTAAATACCGTAGTAAGTGTTTCCTTTATGTACCCACCGTCGAGATGATCAAAGAGACGCAAGCGCACAGGTTTCCGCACTGAATACCTGCTGGGACTTTTCTAATGCTGTATCCGTAGATCTAATTTGGATGCACATAACTTCATTTTAGTTTAATTAAGTGGCAAAGCTAAATTATTGAGTCATTTTTTAGTTCATTTACTCACAAATATATGCAATGTTATTTATTTACTAAAATCTATTGCGATAAATTTTCAATACGTTAAAACTTTTTAAAATGACTGTCTGACATTCCAATGTCATCGTCATTTTGACAGCTGTCAAAAGACGTTTTTTTTTAAAACGTGCCTTACTCATTGGTAAATTGAATAGAATAGAAAAATGGAACAGATTAGAAAATATTTATTAGTAAAGTCAAAACATAGTGGTTAAAACTACGATGAGTCTTTCTAAAGTCACTATTCAAAAGTAAGTTTACCGCCTACCTTACAGCAAACAGAACCAACACTACAACATAAACCAGTCCTTGGAAGTGCTGGAATAGCTGTATGCGAAAGGCACCAGTTTCTCAATGCTATGCCACGAATGCCGACCACGTCTTTGTGCAGACCGCGCAATGTACGCATCGCCGACTGTGTGCATACCGCCGTCCGCTGTCGAAACCTATGGGAACAAGGCTGCTTTTTTTAATGTTGGCAACATTGGGTATAGGCAGAAATAGATGTGATTCTAGGTAATGGAGGAGTTGTAATACGGTCATAGTGTTGGGATGATGTTTAGTATGAGTGAAGCGTCTTTTTTATTGAAAGGCGACTAGGAGTATTTGTTGCGTTCAAAAAAAGTATCCTGAAAATTTTCTTTTTTAGTTTTGGCACAGACGGATAAATGTAAGATAATATAATATTATAAAGAGGTAAAATTGTTTGTAAGTTTGTAAGTTTGTATGTAGGGGGTAATCTCAGGAACTACTGGTCCGATTTGAAAAATTCTTTCAGTGTTAGATAGCCCATTTATCGAGGAATGCTATAGGCTATATATCATCACGCTAAGACAAATAGGAGCGGAGCATTAATGGAAAATGTGACGCAAACGAAGTTGCGCGGGTCAGGTAGTGTAAGATATACAGCTGCTATGCAAACGAGAATGCTCGCCTGGAGGCGGTTTAAGCCACTTAAAAGCGGTGTCAGATAAAATAAAGATCATAACTTTGTGCCCATCACAAAAAGAGTTTGTATGAAATCCTTAAGGGAAAGTATGGAATTCATTGCAAATTTAACGAAAAAAACCTGCCAGACAATTTTAGTAGTAATTGATTGGTATCATGATTGATTAGATCTCATCATCTGCCTTTACCCAACTATATTAAGGTCGGCTTCCAGTCAAACCGGATTCAGCTAAATACCATTATTAGATCCAAAGAAGTACAAAAACAGATTGGATCTGATCTCATTAATACGTATTATATCTAACTAGCATTCGAAACGCACCAGTCGATGTGACAACACTTGGGAGAGGGCTGTGTCCAGCAGTGGACATCTTTCGGGTGAAAGATAATGATGCTGTTTTTTCCCTTGGTACTAGAAGATAGGTAACTTCGATTGACTCTTCATTTTTTTTTTTTTTTAGGGATGGGAAATCAAAAGCCATCCATGTTCCTTCAGTGCCCTTTGTGTTCCGGAGCCACGGTCAACATTTTCACCTTGAGTTGACTTTTAAATGTTACACATGTATTCCTAAGTTTTCTTCAATCCACAGTAATCCATGTATCTAGCAATAATCAGCATCAGATTAATTCTTATCTCAAAATTAATTATCATCGGAAATTGCAACCTGTATTATGTAACTGCTTAAGTGTGTGATTCATAGAGTGACTAAGATAGGCAATAAAAATGTTGTTACAAATGAAGTAGTTAGTTGATGGAAGTAAATAAAGCTAATAAAAAAATTAGATTTATACGAGAAATAGACATCTTTGAGTTGGATAGAAGATTCTGGCAAGCAAAATTACAGATTTTTTATAAGAAGTAGACTTTTAATATTTAACTAGCTGTCCCCCGAGGCTTCGCTCCCGTTTAACCATAGTTCCCGTTCCCGTGGGATTTTCCCGTTCCCGTGGGATTTTTAAAAACTATCCTACGTCCGTCTCCTGGTTCTAAGCTACCTCCCTACCAATTTTCAGCTTAGTCGATTCAGCCGTTCTTGAGTTATAAATAGTGTAACTAACACGACTTTCTTTTATATAAAACTAGCTGTCCCCCGCGGCTTCGCTCCCGTCAATTTAAGTATTCATTGCACATATCGAGTTTTCATTGTTTTTAAGATGTATTCTGCTATTCGAGTCGGAGACAAATCCAACGAATCAATAACCATGAAAATTGGTTCAGCAGATCTCGAGTTATAAGTGTTGTAACAAACCCGTCTTTTTGATTAAGGCATTTTAATCTACACCTAGTACAGTACCAACTCGCATTGGACTTTTTTGGTGGATTATGGCATAGTCCCAACATACCGTATACTGTACCTACTGTTTTAATAATCTTCTAATATATAAAAATCTCGAGTCACGGTGTTTTCATCGAACTTCTCCGAAACGGCTCGATCGATTTTTATAAATTTTTTGGTGTATTTTGGGTAGGTCTGAGAATAGTTCGTAGCGTACTTTTTTTTTGTTGTTTATTTGGCAAAACCAGCATTTGCCCGGTCAGAGGCCTGAGTTTTTGCAGTATTAGAAATACTATAGGCTGGTTTTTGATGCTACTATTGTAGAAACAGAGTTCACAAATAAACACTGAAGCTGATTCTGAAACAACATTTTCAAGCACCACAGCTTGCTTGATTCAAACTAGTTTTTTCAAAAGAATAATAACACCAGACTCTACTTATTTTTAAACAACTTTCTTTTGCACTCACATGTCAATCGCAAACTGTCAAAAAAGCCTTAATTTTCACACATTTTTGACAGATTGCGATTGAGATGTGAATGTAAAAAAGTTTTTAAATTTTTGCATTAGGACACTTTAAACCAAAAAAGGAATATTTTACTCCCACAAAAATATTGTTAAATGCACATGTCGCATGTTTTACGTATTTTTTCCCCGAATTCGTGTTACTCCCCACAATTTCTCGCAGCAGAATAACAGTGCGTGTGTACAAGTAAATACATATTGCATTGTGGTCGCATATGCCGCCGCCATGTTGTTTTGTTTTCTTTTTTATAACAATGACAGTTTCATGTGACAGATGATGGATGCTAGGGGTGGGGCGCATCGACGGCTTTGAATATCGACGTTTTATTAAATTAAATTAAAAGTTAACTAAAAAGAGTGAGTTTTATCATTAGTTGAAAGAGATTTTTTTTAAATATTGTTATCATAATCTTATTATATATTCAACAAATAAAATATAATTTTATGTCTTTCTCTTTTGATGTTTTGCGCTGAAATGTCGTCGCAGTTTTTATAGTCCTCATATTTAACGACTTGCATGAAATTATAGGCAGCTGAAACTGATATATTTTTCTTTTACAACAAGATTAGCGTGGAAGTATTTTATTGCGGTTTTTAATGCTTGTTGTATTCTTGTTACTATAGTGAATCGCAATTGCAGATTGCTCACATATCTACGAAAACCACAATAATGTGTTTCCGCCAGTCGTTTGATACAACAGCTGATATGTATCAGGTTTTTGTTTTTTCTTTCATTTGTAAGTGTAATTTAAGCCTACGCTGTAAAGTAATCGTGAACACATTTTTCCTATAAACTTTTAAAAAGGTAATAGAAATCCAACTCAAAGGTATATACTCGTAGATGGTTATATTTATTTGAAGATAAAGACATAAAAGTGAAATTACACTTCTGACGAAAATACCCTCAGTTTATTTATAGTAAATAACTTGATTAAAGAATAGTAAAGCTGCAGGCTGCATAGTACCTCTAAGGACTTTGAAGGAACTATAAATGGCTGCATAAAAATGTCATTTTTTGTGTGTTTCGAATTTGCGACGCTAAATAGCATTATAATATAAATAATCTACGCTATGCATCTTCCATAATGGCAAAATACTTTGTAGTATTAAAAAATACCCAAAAACTTTAATTATTCGCAGGAAAATCCTCCTCAGACCGCATCACTGTTGCTAACGAAAATTTCGTAATACAAAAACGTAAAAAAATCTTCTACAATTAAACTGTGTTTCCCAACTTCCCATCCACAGTAATAAACATTTATTTGACAAAATTTATACAACAGTCTTTTGTCACGACTACAATACTCCACGGTCCGACGATTGAAATGATTTCGAACATGCATACGAACCATTGTCGATAGTTTTTTTCGATAGAAACCTTGAGCATTTCGACATTTTTCTGTGTTATTTGAATGTGTTTTTTTTCTATAATTTTGTAATAATATTCCGGGTTGGACTTGGGCAAGAGTTTTTAGATAATTTGATAGATACACAGGTGTACCTACCATTGTATAATATTGATGTGGTACATAGGTGTATGGCCAAAACTTGATGTTACAAAACATTATAAACATTAGCTGGACGCTAGTTTTTCATTCGCAAATTATTTGGAGAACATAAAACGTGTATTAATTCATGCTTTTATAGCCAAATTGATAATTAAGTTAAATCTATCTATAATCTATTAAGTTATTCATATATTTCCAAAGCTAGTCTTAGTAAATTCAAAATAAATAAAACACGTATCAACACATTCAACACTCAACGAAACAAGATAAAATAAATAATTCTGAACAACAAACCTTGCTCAAGCGTCCTAAGTGAATTGAATACCAATACAATAAGTTAGGCGACGTCAGGTTAAGTTATATCGTGCACTGCGACCTGGCTAATCGAGGGGTGGGTGGTGAGGGATGGGACGGCACTTTATGTATCGATATCGATGCTTCGATAATTATCTTAACTATAAATATATTATTATACAAAACTTAGTTCAATGTGTTTATTTGCTATCTCTTCACGTGTCAACAGCTGATCGGATTTGTATGAAACTTGGCACATGGGTAAACCATATTAAGGAATAGAATATAGGGTACATTTTATCCCGAGAGTATGGGAAATTTTCCGAGTTTCAAACGGGCTGAGTTGCGAGTGGCAGCTAGTATATAGCTAGCATACAATAAATAAGACTTTTATACGCCTACAGTTTTCCGTATAAGTTTATAGTGGGCGATTAGTAATTTATTTTGTATTATTTGATTCTAGTTATAAATTGGCTTCATAAGTGATACGAAGAAGACATTTATCGATTAGATTTTTATCGATTTCAGCAAGTTTATTAACCGAAACGATGCTTTTTGCTTCAAAACCAGCTTATACCAGTACGTAACTGCTGAACAATTCCCTGCTGTCTTAGATAAAAGATAACGCAAAGTTATGCATCGTAAATAAGAACTCCAGTTGTAGTACTTTCTACTGCGACTGCGCAGAAGCGTCCACGTGAAATATAACTCATATAAAATGGACACATAAATAATAATGCATACGTCAGTTTTTTTGCCGCATGACATACCCGTTATGCATTGATTACACGAATTGGCGATATAAGTTGATCACTTGGCGTGGTGGCAGTTGTAGCGTAGAACGAAATTACCAAAACAAAATTTATATTTAGCTATTTTTCGTTAATCGTTTTTAAGCATTTTTTTAAGCTATTTACCCCGTATACTGAGATGACAAACTTTTTTCTAAACAATTTTTGTTTAGTAAAAAATGAAGTGCCATTAAAATCTTCTTCTTAATCTTAGCAGTATCTTTAATTAATGTCTTAAGATATTCTATTTATACTGATAAGTGTATTTAGAACGAAACTAGTCCTAATAATCTTTGCATAAATAACACATACAGAGATAGATATGGCCGTGGAGAGGGTTAGAGCCTACATTTTTGCAAAAATGTATATTAATGCTTATGAAGTCGCGAGCTTAAGCTTGGACTTTTATATTTCAATACAAATTAAACTTATCAATCCGCGCCCGCTCCTCGCTATCACAGTGCCCCAACCTTTATCAATAATGTTACTTGTCACTCAGGTCCGACGGGTTGCATGCCTATAACTTGTATTAACGCTATAACGTACTATATACTATAACATATTGCAATCATAACTCTTATGTAACTGCAATAGCTTTATCTCACGGAAAATGCAAGATATCATGTCCTTGGTTCTGATTTGCTTGTTTGTTTTTAAAGTGAGGAAGTCGTAAATTATATTGTGGTAAGATTTAACTCTAGATCTTTATCATATGTTTGTGTGGTAAATTATTTATATGGAATTTAGAATAAGTGGGACGCTCATAAAAATGATCACTTTCTCAAGAACATTGTTTGCTCTGCAAAAAATCAAGCACTGCCTGTTTTCATCAAAAGCATCACACTATTTTTGTAATATCGTTTTTTCTTGACATTTCTTCAGTGTTTATAGGTATCTGTTTTAATTTTACTAAGAGTAAACCATATTAATGTCGATCAACATACGGACACATACGGCGAAATGTCGTAGATTAATTGATGCTAATCCAAGTTAAGTATAGATTATATGTAAGTATAGCTTTATCTCTTATATTAATTCGTTATACTTAAAGCAATATTTTCCATAAACAATTAAAGGAAACAAAACACTCACAAATAAAAAAAATAAACAAACGAAAATCTATCGACAACAAAATGTCGACTTATCCCACCCCTAGCCTTAACGGTACAGTAACGGCTGACAACCTCGCGGCCCCGCCCTTATCCACGCTACCCTCGCTGTATCTACATAGGTATCTATAAAATATATGTTAGTTTAGGTATTCGTACGAAATCCGGTAGGTATTGGCAATGGTACATCACGCATTGTGTCTTCAAAATGAAAGATGAGAATATCTGAGGGCCATTTCTACCAATTTCCACATTCGCATCTCAATCGCAAACTGTCAAAAAAGTTTAAAAATTAAGGCTATTTTGACAGTTAGCGAGTGACATGCAAATGCGAAAGTTGTTTAAAAAAATAGTAGAATTGGCCCTCTGGTGTCGTTACGAAAATGTCAGCCATAATAAGGTCGATTGTCCAGGGTGTGTTATTTTCACCATTGCCACATTTTTTTTGGATGTGGAATCATCAAATGACTCCTTCCGCTCTGGAAGCAGAAGGGAGTGTCAGACTCTTACTGACTAAAACCCATCCGTATTCCTCCTAATGCCCGCCGCGTTCCAGGACCGCGGTGACTACTGCCACTTGTGGAATCTATTGCCGGAATTGGTGTTCCTTCATTGAGAATTTCACGCTGTTAGACCAGTACCTATACAGGATAAGTAAGCTTATGTGAGGTTACCTTTGCTCAACGTTAACTTTAAAAACATAAGCTAAGGCTACAATACATAGGGATGTAGTGTTTCATCAATTTTACCAAAAATAATTTATCAAAAATGTCGCCGACTTTGTCTCTGTCACCTACAACAACCTAGACTAGAGTCAAGAGCAAACTCATCTGAATTAAAAGAAAATTGTTATCTATGCTTTTTCTTTAGATATTACTACACTATGGATCATTTATTTTCTTATCGATTTTTAAACATGAACTAAAGGTCAATCTACTACACTATTAAATGTTATTAGTAATTATTCAACATACCAATAATTGTACCAATAATTATAATGTTATTTCCGTACCGTTTCTCTGTGTGTACATAAATTGTAAAATAAATAAATAAACATACACCAAGGTGGTAATTTTTACATAATATTTTATGACAAATATGATACACAGATACCATGGGATGATCGGAAAGTGAGAAAAGAGTAAATTGTGTATTATTTTGTCAAATACAAGCGTAGTACCTATATACAATAACTAGGTATAATATTATCCAACTCATAAATTCACCTCCACATTTTCTTTAACTCAATCAAATATATTTATTTATGTAAATACATAAACATAATGTATGCGTATTTGTACATATATATGGTAATAGCGTAAATTAACATACGTAGGAATGGTCAATTAAATAATTTACATAAATACTCGTACAGGTATATTATGTATCTGTCGGCACATTGTAGAAACACGTTTGTAAGATATTTTTTTCTTTTAATAATTATGAATTGATATCGATAACTACGAAAGATATACAATATTGCAGCACGTTTTTTTTTTAATGATACCTCACTCTAAAGCTCTAGTATTTCTTGTATCTGTTTACAGTATTTTTTGCTGTATGGTAATTGAAACTTGGAACTTAGAAATCTATGGCGATTTGATTTTGCTATTGGGGGAACCGAATCCCTCGATATAAATCGACTCATCAGATGTTTTGCCAGCCAGCAAAACTTATTGATCAATATAAATTTGCATTAAAAACGAATATCAACCTTTCCGAATACCTACCTAATGCACTCCCCTCCCAAACCCCCCCAACCTACCTTTCTTTTCACCTAAATCAACTTATATCTTTCTGATTTAATGCTAGATCAAATTAAAATCTACTTGACCATAGATCACGCTTAATCAACCTATCGACTTAAAGACCCCTGTTACAGTTATCATGAAACACCACAGACTTTGACAGAGAATTCTACTCCATAGCTGTACGCATAAAATTTTATAGAAACTTCTATTTCACTGTCTTTAACGCTTATTTTAGCTCTTCTAACCTAACTTTCATTTGTCAACAGGTGAAGATCTGGTTCCAAAACCGCCGGAGCAAGTACAAGAAGATGATGAAGGCCGCCCAGGTGGGCGCTCCTCCGCCCAGTCTCGGCCTACCACCAAGCAGCCCGCCCAACAACAACCAACTATTACATGGTAAGCAAAAAGTTTAATATCTAGGCAGAGTTTTGAGAGTTTATTGAAATTACTTCAACGTGATCCAGGCTAAGAAGAGAGATAAAATGATACTGTTACAGGAACAAATAGAATACTACACCAAATAGTCTTTCCTAATGAGTTTGGAATATCACCAAATATTCTCAAGACAAATATTTTAGTTTAGTTACAAGGCCTCAACCTCCTGAAAACAACCGAAACGTTTTATAACAACAGAGTTTTTGTACAGATGAGAAGATATGTGAGACCCTTCTAATCACTAGCAACTTTGCATGTCTAGCTAAACTATTATAATATGAGGTGTTCTTGGTACAGCTCAAAAAACCTACTAAAAATACTATCAGAATTGTGTTACCCAACTGCAAATTGTAAGCCCGTTCCATCATCGGACCACAAGATGTACGGCGACGCGCCACCGGTACATGGTGGACATCCCACCTATACGCACAAAACGTTTTGGGAATACATTCATTGTGCGTACAGCTAAGGAGTGGAATTCCCTACCTGAGTCTGTGTTTCCTGATAGCTATAACCTGGGAGTCTTTAAGTCAAGAGTGAATAGGTTACTTCTAGGCAAGTGTGCTCCACCTTAGACGGCATCATTGCTTAACATCAGGTGGGATAGTGGTCAAATGTATGCCTATCGATAGTGAAAAAAACTCGGCTGTAATAGCCTACAAAGATGAGCTTTAATCTACAACAAACTTTGATCCTATACTAAACACTACATTTCTCCCACAGGCGGTGGTGGCAGTTCCAGCGGCTCCCAACATTCCCCGTCAGCGTACCAGAGCGGGGGTCCCGCGCAGGCGCACTCGCCGACCCCCAGCTCGACCCCCGTGTCCGAGCTGTCCCCCGGCCTGTCCCCCACGGGGACCCCATGGGACGTGAAGCAGCAGCCGCAGCCCGCCTGGGATGTTAAGGTTGGATATGTAAGAGAGATAATTTTGAAATAGATTTGGTTTGACATTGATGATAATATTTTGGCTATGGACTGTCTGGGAAGGTAAGTTTAGAATCTTAGAGTTCTTGAAACATTATTTTTTACCTTGGGAACTGATTTAATGTTGTTCTAACCATTCAGTAGTATACATTTAGATATCTTGCAAGTATGATTCTAACAAATTTAATAAGTCTTCTGTAAGATTTTAAAGTGTGCTTTGAAGTAAAAAATATGTTTGTATAAGATCATTTTAATAAACGAAGCACATCTATTGCATTTGTAGTAAAAAAACGAAATGAAGAAAAATCTAATCTAAATAAAAAATAGTATTTCTGATTTCCGTACATTTAAATTACCCCATAACAAGTACCTAGTCGTAATAAAGTAGTAAGTATAACCGCTTTTATAAAAATCATCATTTTACAACAATTGTGTTTTCTCTGTTGTGTAGCCGACGGCAGGCCGGTCGCCTGATGGTAGCTCGTGCGATGTGAAGCCTCCTCACCAGCAGTCATGGGATCCGAGGGTCGGATACGTAAGTCAAATATAACTGTTACCTACTTTAAAAGTTTTCCAATTATTGTACTTAAATGACATATAAAATGACAAGCCTTAGTTTCCCAATTTAAAATAAAAATATTTTGAAAATAGAACGCAACTCGCCAGGCATTACTTTTTGAAAATGGAATATGTTGCGCGGGAAATTTATTCATGTTTTTTTAAGAGTGAGGAAAACGTATACAATAAATGTATTATTCTTATTTTAAATTAAAATAATTTAACTTTCGAACTGGAAAAAAACAAAGCCTGTTGTTTTAAAAATTGAATGCAATAATATTGGATGTGTAAAAAATTATACTATTTGAGCTGTATATTTTGCCAAATCAGTTAAGTTTAGGTATATATTATACCTAAAGAAATACATATTTTTGAGGGGGACTTTTCTTACCGTAGGAGGGTTATTTCGCGCCTCAATCCGATGACGTAGAAGGCTCGCCTGGCGCTGACGGCATGAGGGGCCGACCTATGCCTTGGATGCTGAAGGTAAGGGTTCGAATCCGTGTCGTGTTTGTCATATGCACGCTGTATTTTTTTATAACATTTTTATGATCAAATGATTTCTTTTAGGTATCTACCATTGAGTGTAAACGTATTAGTGTCTTTAACTTCGAATTACATTATTCATGATTGTCTTTAACATTGAGTTTAATTTATTCGATATTATATTTGATATTGCTGTTAAAATGTAAAGTAAGAATTAGGTACTTATATTTGTGGATTTAGTAAAACCTAAAAATGTGATTTACAGCCAATTTCACCACTAAACAATATGTTTTTGCTTACATTCAGAAAATTGCTTTAGAACTTCACTTTTAAAGCAAAGTTTTGTTGCAACAATTATTTTGTTTACCAAAAAACAACATCAAAATCCGCTATTCAATTTAATTATCTTCTCGAAAACGTTCGTATTTCCATAGAAAGTTCACAAAAACAAGTTTGTATGGTTGCGTGTATGAAAATTATAAAAACTATATAAAACTTATTAGATAATGGGCGTGGGTGTGGCGCCGCGCCTAGCGTTTTCGACGATTAGTTTTCGACTAGCTTTTACTGTGACTTCACTTGGAAGTATGTGTTAGGAATATTGTTAATTAGTTTATTAATGTGGATGAAGATGGGAATATGTTGAGGGTTTTATATACATAAAGCTTCACTTTTTACGTAGAAATTCTATTTTAGGAATGTTATTGACAGTATGAGCAGCAAAATTGCAAAAGCATTTCTAATTACAAAAAGAAATATATATTTCAGAATTGTTGACTTGGTTACTTTACTTTGATCTAGGTATCTTTTTTTTAATTTGGTCTTACAATTTAATAGATACCTACGATTAAAAAAACTAATCGAAACTGAAAACAACACCATATTCATATACAGAAGACTTTTTGATTTAAACTTATTAAGTAAATCAAAGTCTCACTAACAGCATAACAATTTGAAAAGAGAAAACAGCGAAAACGACATCTATACTAATATTATAAAGCTGAAGGGTTTGTTTGTTTGTTTGCTTGAACGCGCTAATCTCCGGAACTGCTGGTCCGATTTGAAAAATTATTTCAGTGTTAGATAGCCCATTTATCGAGGATCATGTCATGCTAAGACCAATAGTAGCAGAGCACTAATGAAAAATGTGACGCAGACGACTTAGCACGGGTCAGCTAGTAGAACATAACTTCGGAAAACACATTTTGAATTCATCACAATCAATAAAACCACCATTCTAGTCCAGCATACACCATCCGTCGGCGGTGACCACTCAGCGCCGCCGGCCGTCGGCATCCTGCCACCGAATTTCTTGAACAAATAAACTTGAGGAAATCCTTATCCAAACCACTTTAACCGTCTCGTGGACACAGTGACTTCAGCAGCGTGACTCCTCTGTCTCGGGTCCAGGGTTCGATTCCCAACTATTCCCAAGACAAGCAACAATTATTATTCCCTGAAAAGGCTTCATCATCTGCCCAGCCTTTTTCCAACATTGGGGTCGCCTTCCAGTCAAACCGGATTCAGCTGAATACCAGTATTTTACGTGGAGCGGCTGCCTACCAGACCTCCACAACCCATTAACTGGGTAACACGGTATTTCTTGGAAAGACTGGAGTCAGATTTACTGGCTTCTGACAATCCATAACGACTGCCAAAGATCTACAAATGACAGCCGGGACCAACGGGTTTTAATGGCTTAACAGGCTTATGCCTCGAAAAATATACTAAGCCGTTGTCCCAACACTATTTCTGCTCGCAAATTTTGGATTGATTAGATTGCCGTCATAAGAGTAAAATAACAAATAACACGCACACTCTGTGCGTGAGAGTATTAGATTTTCTAGTTTTGACTGTCCGTAGCGACTGACGAACAAACAAGCTTGCTCCATTGTCGACCAATCTAAATCTAAAATTATAAATGCGAAAGTTTGGATGTTTGTCGAGGATCTTGATGAAATTTTGAAAAGAGATAGATTATAGTCTGGAATAGCACGTAGGCTACTTTATATCCCAGGAATACGTTCTCTAGGGATCACGCGGGCGAAGCCGCTGGTAGAAGCTGGTCAATAGTATAAAAAACTATATTATACAAAACCTAACCACCCCGTTTCTTTGTCGTAGGGCGCGCCGCCCGGGCCATGGGACATGAAGGGCGCGCATGCCGCCCACGCTCTCCACCATCAGGGCGCCCCACAGCCTCACCCGCCCTACGTTCCGCAGTACTCCTGGTACCAAACTGATGCCAACCCTGGATTACTTACGTAAGTTTGATTTACATCTTGGTTTAATGTGTAAGTTGGTGCTTTCAGTGTTAAAAGTAGATGAACTATTTGATATTAATCAAGTTATTTAGTGTTACCACAGCTTTTGGTATTAAAATCGCACCAGTTAAAACATCGTCTGATTACGTCGAATAATAAATTGGCAATTAATTAAAAAATATAACACTTTGGAAGTCGATTGGCAAAACAATTCGTTATTTCACAAAAAAAAAAAAAACAAAATAATCATCTGCTTTTGACACCGACTGTACACGAAATGCCAAAACAACCTCATTGCAAATACTGGCAAAATGTGAGACACTGGTGTTTCACAGTCCATCCTGCATCCCTTCTGGGAATGCATGATCAGCTGTTAGCATACTAAGGACTAAAAACGTAAGTTTAAACCTATTTTAACGCACAAAACGACCAGTTGCTAACGTCACTGACTCCCTAAGGAACACTTTTAAATGTATCAAGCCTGATCATCTGTACCTGGTACCAGAGGATCTCTCACGTAAGTCCCATAAACATGTTTTTCATCAAGAGATCATCTTCAACAGCCTATCGCAGTCCACTGCTGGACATAGGCCTCTACAAAAATGGGGAATGAATCACCACGCTTGGCAAGCGGGTTGGTGACTGGAGCCAAGACGTGGCACCTGGTCTTCGTGCCACAAAGCTTCTGGTACCAGGCCGATGGCAATCCTGGGTCACTCAGTAAGTTTTCATACTACCTATAGTGTAAAATAATTACGTTATAAGTGAAATTCTCCAAGAAGAGTTGCAAGAAAATAGTTAAATATTAGAATAGAATTTCCCCATCCTGTTTTGTGTTCTTTGTGAGATCATAAAAGTATATTTCTGATTAAATTGGCATCGTATTCAGTAGAAAACAAAATAGAATTCAAAAATGCAAATTAATTCAAAATTTTAAATGGAAAATCTCAAAATATTCCAATTATTTTTTATAAATTGCCCATAATTTGTCGAGCATCGTTTTTTTAAAAGTGTGTAGTGACTTTTAGAAACTGTTTGTAAATGTTTGTGAACATTTTATTTAAATTGCTTTTTCTTTTGTCAACAGGGTATGGCCTGCAGTTTAACAGCCCTCGCACAAACACAAAACTAACTAAAATGTAAGTGTATATTCACTATAAAATGGCGGACAGGAATGACAGCCATCACAAAATGGCGTCATATTTATGGCGCGAAAGCATCGGCACAACCAACTTTTAATTTTAAGCAGAATTATTTAATAGTAATAATGAAAATCATTGTAAATTTTTATAATTAATTATAAATAGGGAATAATTGTTCATAATGGTTATTGTATATGAAATAAATATGTTAATAAAAACAGATATTGATGGACCAAACAATTAGTGCCTGCTCTGTGCGTTGCATTGTTTAGATTTTCTGAATAAAACTATTTTTATTTCTTTCTTTTAAATGTTGTTGTAAATGTTAAATGTGTTAAAAAAATAATCTCTAAACCAAATTAGAATCTATAATGTCTCTTTTTCCATCACAAATATATTTATTTCCCATTTTCCTTTTTACTAATTAATTCTTTGGCCCATCAATAAACTTGTATTCCTAAAAATAACGTAAAGTCTTGGTTATTCGGTCGCATTATGAGCCAATCAGGTCTCGTGTATCCTAACCTGCTCGTTTCTGATTGGCTGATAATCACGTGACTCTCTGAAACGGACAAATCACGTTATTTGTTAACTTTGACATAAGACAGATGTGAATGTGTTGGATCTTTTGTTTTACCTTTAGTTTCCCGGAACACTAAAATTGTAGAATTTATATGAAGTATTTTATGGAATTTGAATATACGCAATCTGAATTTGAAAAATCAATAAAATCTTATTTTGGTTTTGAGCTTAAAAATAGAGAAGAAAACAATTTATTCAAGAACAAAACTCAAAAAATTGATTTCGGATTTGATTTTCTGTAATGGAAATTTGTTGCAATATTCGCTTTACATATAATAACTTACTTTTCTCTAAAAATCTTATTTAAAAATTATTGAGAATATTATTGGTCAACTGTAACTAATATAATTATTTGAAAAATTGTATTCGTAAATTAAGCTTTAATTCATTTTTTTATTTATTTAGATTTTAATCTTCGAAAAAAAAACAATCAAACGGGAACATAAAACCAGTCTGTTGTGATAAATAATTTTAAGTTTTTTTTTTATGTAGAACAATAATTTGAGTTAAAAAAATTGTATTTATTACATTTTGTGCAAAAATAATGTGTTCTGAATGCAAAAAGTTTTTTGTTTTAAGATATAAATATTATTATTACCTTTAATTTCAACTGCAATTTCTTTATTACCTGTAAATAATACAGTCTATTCATATTTCTTTTGTTTTTTCGAAACACATGTTTAATTTTTTCAAAAAAAATAGTTATTTTTTTCATTATTTTATTTTGTAACATCAAAGTCATATGAATAGACTTTATTATGACATATCTTTATTTCTAGAATGGGTCTTTACGGGATGAAATAAAATTTTGTAAATATTTTTTGTAATATATAGAAAAATAAACTATACATATAAATATAGGTAGCGTAATTACTTTATAACTACAATGTATTATAAGGAAAGCGGAAATAAGAAAAAAAGTGAATTAATTTCTTTTGTCAAATAAAAAGAGAAAAATATTATATTTTTCGTGTTTTTATTTCGTTTTGTGGTGAACCACAATTGAACCCTTATTACAGGCAAAGAAGATGTTAAATAGCTTTTGTTTCACCCACTAAATAACAAAGGAAGTGGTCCTGCAAAATGGCGTAACTTTTGTACACAGCATCGGTGGGTTCTTATGACTTACTTAGTGACATTTGAATATTAAACTTAATTAATGTCACTAACTTAAATTCTGAAAGAAATAACAATAACATATTAAGAGCGTGTATTCCGTCCACTAGCGCCGCCAATCGTTTTTTTATTATTTGTGGTAAATTTAAGACACGTAGATAAAAAATCGCTCTGTAGTGTTCTGAAGAAATGTATTTATTATGTTTGGAGAGTTATGTTTTATACTTTCGAACATAAATAATTGCCAAAGTCGATATTTTTGCTAAAAGTGGCCACTTTTAGCAATAATTGCCGATTTGGCTATTTAGCCATGAGTTATGTATTAAAAATAGCTGTCAAAAAATAATAGATACATTTCTTCAGTACACTACAGAGCGGTTTTTTATCTACGTGTCTTAAATTTACCACAATTAATAATAAACGATTGGCGGCGCTAGTGGACGGAATACACACTCTTAACAACAGAATGTCATCCATAACTGAATGAACTTTAATTTCCCAGTGGATTAATGTCACTGGGAATCTACCAGGAAAGGGTAAGGTTTCACATAGAAAACGAAATCTATCTATTAGGCTGATCTAAAATTAATGATGAGCTGTTCATAGTTTCTATACTAACAAAATATTTTTTTGTATGTTTGAACATGATTAACTCTGGATCTGCCTTGCGGAAAAATCTTTTTGCATTTGATGGCCCAACTCTTGAGGAAGGCTACAGGTTATTTAACATCACGCTAATACACATAGGCACCTAGCAAATAGAAATAACCGAATATAATTACTTTTTTATGAGCCTGGGGGTCTCAAAAGGCCACTTTAGCAGAATCATTATTATAATCCTAATAAACACAACTATCCGTCAAATTACATTTTCATCTTTATCGCTAGCGCATTAGGTTCAAGGTTGATTGGGAAAATTTTACAGTGACGGGTAGCGTGGTGTGCTTTCTGGTTCTGCTAAATTGGCCTTTTTAGACCCCTAGTATACTAATATTATAATAAAGCTGAAGAGTTTGGGTGTTTGACCGCGCTAATATCTGGAACTGTCATAGTCACATTTGGAAAATTCTTTCGTAGGTATATGATAGCCACATTCATGAGAAAATCCACCCAAAGGTTGTCTTGGAAAGATCGCTCTTAGCGATAAGGCCGCCCATTGTGTCACCCTATGTAATGTTTTCTTCATCAATTTTTTCTGTAACTTATATGGTGTACATAATAAAGAGTACCTATTCTATTCTATAGACTATACGGCACCGGAAAAATGGGATATGGGCGTAAGTCGCGGAAAAAACTAGTTCTAAACCAAAACTATATTACTTTAAATTATAAAGAGGTAAAGTTTGTGATTTGAGTTTGTGAGGTTGTGGGGGGTAACCTCTAAATCTACTGAACCGATTTTGAAATTTTTTTACCAATAAAAAGCCACGTTATTTGTGAGTGTCATAAGCTTTAAATTAACCCGAAAATACGGCGGTATTTTCATTTCATTTCATTCAACGAAGTGGGCATGGGTCAGCTAATGTAGGTACTATAATGTTATAAAGAGGTAAAGTTTTTGAGGTTATAGGGAGTAATCGCTGGATCTGATGATCCGATTTTGAAAATTCTTTTAACAATAGAAAGCCATTGACGACACGGTTGGCGCAGTGGTTGAGCGATTGACTGCTGCGCAGCATGTCGCGGGTTCGATTCCCGCACGGAACAAATATTTGTAAGACCTACAAGTATTTGTTCCGAGTCTGGGTGTTTTTCTATCTATAATATGTATGTATTTACAAAAAAAAAATGTATATAAGTAGTTTATCAGCCATATCGTTACCATAACACAAGCATTAGGTTGCTTAGCTTGGGACTATATGGCGTTGTGTGAAATGTCCAAGGATATTATTATTATTACAAGGATATTATTATGTTATTTTAAGTGTATATGGCTGTATTTATAACTGATAAAAATAGAAATCACTACGAAAATTGCAATACAAAACCCGCGCGAACGAATTCGCGGACGAAGTGCTTGTAAAATATAAGACAATAATTATGTCTTTAACTTCCAATCAAATTCTAGAGAAAATACAGAAAACTACGGGTTTAACTGTGTCA
Organism: Ceramica pisi; assembly: GCA_963859965.1. Taxonomy (NCBI): domain Eukaryota; kingdom Metazoa; phylum Arthropoda; class Insecta; order Lepidoptera; family Noctuidae; genus Ceramica; species Ceramica pisi. The sequence continues at coordinate 6,863,338 of OY982555.1, forward strand.
AAAATGGTAACATAGAAAGGACAAGCACTTGTAACAAGACAAATAGGTCCTAATGAACTGCAGGTATACGAACTGAGTAGGTACATAGTACTTCAATCCTCCTAATATATATAACTAGCTGACCCGCGCAACTTCGTCTGCGTTACATTTGCCATTAATGCTCCGCTCCTATTTGTCTTAGCGTGATGATTATATAGCATAGCCTTCCTCGATAAATAGGCTATCTAACACTGAACAATTTTTCAAATCGGACCAGTAATCTATAATATATTATAATATAGATTCTTCCATTACTGAGTGAGTGTCCGGCAGTCAACGCACAGCCGAAAGTACTGGTCACAGAAAGCTGAAATTTTATAATTTATGAAGCCGCGGGCATCGGAGGCCACCTGGTGGCCTCCAGCCACCGTAGGCGCGGGCCTGTGGACGGTGAGCTATGGGTAGCTCGCCGTTCGTCCGTCTTATAATGACAGGCCGTGTCGACGGCGCGTTCGTGTTCCACGCGCGCCGCCTCAAAGTGTGTCAGCAAGGGGCCCGAAAGATACCGCAGCTCCGGAACACAAAGGGCAATGAAGGAATATGGATGGTTTTTAGTCAGTAAAAGTCTGACACTCCAGAATGTAGGCGTAAATTAAGAGGGAGGATTTCTCAAAATTCCTAAGGGAACGGGAAAAAACGGGTTTAGCGCGTACGAAGTCGCGGGTAAAAGCTAGTTTAGGATAAAACGGAAGAAATCAAAATAGCTCATCCTATGAGGTTGTAGAATTGTTTCTCGTTGAAGCTGACCAAAATACTCATCATCATCATTATTATATCAGACGAAAGACGTACACTGCTAGACATAGGCATAGACGCAATGTTGTGGCGACACAATGTTATTATTTATTTATTTACTGGGGGGACCAAGTGTCGCCCAGAGGTGAGACGTATATACTGGATCAGGTTTTTGGAATAGGTATTTGGCTGGACGCGTAAAGATCTGTTCCATGCGCACCACAGAAACGCGTACCGAGTATTTAGGCGTATGGCGTATGATACTATATTCGCGTCTGTTACGAGTGTTGCGACTTGCGACCCACAAGCTCGGTTAGATCCGGAGACGTTCGGTTTGGCAATCGATTTCAAAGTTAGCTTGTCGTTTTATTTGTTTTAAATTTCTAAACCTGTGAAAATGCTCAGCAACGAAAGCTTATAATATGGCCCGACAATTTTTTTTCTTTTTCTTTTGAATAAGAAAATTCTAAGACTATCAAGTATGAAAAGAAATTTTCAATAAGATTATATGTATTATAAAACGTACTAAAGATACGAATACCGACGCGTATCTAATATATTTTAATCCTCCATAAACTAAAAAGACTCCAGACTCCGATTACCTACTCGATCTCGAGGTTACGATGACTCGCTGTCTATAGAAACGTCAATAAACTGGAGACGCCTAAATACTCGTGGACCTAGTTTTTGGAATCAGTATTTCGGCGGACGCGTACTTCTAAGACTCAGTACGCATTTTACCTAGTACGTCTCACCTCTAGTGTCACCACAACGTTGCGTCTTCCGGTACCCAGTCGCCACTCCTGAACTTTTCAGCTAAATCGACCATCTGTTCTGCGAGCAATGTGCCCTTTCCACTGTTCCCGAATTAAAAACGTCAAACGATTCATCGGGCCATTCAGTAAACTTGGTTCTCTAGCGGTCATCATGCGGATCATCATTCATCTGTTCTGCGAGCAATGTGCCCTTTCCACTGTTCCCGAATTAAAAACGTCAAACGATCCATCGGGCCATTCAGTAAACTTGGTTCTCTAGCGGTCATCATGCGGATCATCATTCATCTGTTCTGCGAGCAATGTGCCCTTTCCACTGTTCCCGAATTAAAAACGTCAAACGATCCATCGGGCCATTCAGTAAACTTGGTTCTCTAGCGGTCATCATGCGGATCATCATTCATCTGTTCTGCGAGCAATGTGCCCTTTCCACTGTTCCCGAATTAAAAACGTCAAACGATCCATCGGGCCATTCAGTAAACTTGGTTCTCTAGCGGTCATCATGCGGATCATCATTCCTGATTTGATCGCGGAAGGAAACTCCAAGCATCGCCCTGTCCATCGCCGTTTGGGTGACTTTAAGCTTTCTGATGAGGCCCATAGTTAGCGACCACGTTTCGGTGCCATAAGTCATCACTGGCAACACGCACTGGTCATAAACTTTCGTCCTGAACAAAAGATTGCTTGATTTTTTTATGATTTATGATTCAGAGCTGATAAAAAAAAACTTGGGAACAGAAATGAATGGGGATATGGAACTGGGTCCATACTTCAGACTAGTTTTTTCAAGGAGAAAATGGTATGCTAAATGACCTTAGATCATTCTAAGTTCTAATCAGCTTAGAACGATCTAAGGTCACTCGATTAAAAGTATCAAATTTATCCTAATATAAAATTTTCTTCCGTAACTGAGTGAATAACTGGCAGACAACGCACAGCCAAAACTACGGGTCGCAGAAAGCTGAATTTTTTCATATAAGTTCCTTAGGGAGTGTGAGGGAGCTGGGAGAGGATTCTTACGGAAACGAGAAAAAACAGGATATGTGCGTACGAAGTCGCGGGCGAAAGCTGTCAGTTACAATATTGTGGTTTAATGACATTCATTTTTTCTTTTTTTCGTTTATTCTTGTAACTAAATCGATTAGAGAGAAAGATTCCTCCAAGAAATCCGAAAATATAGGCCTAAAAGTTCTATTAAGTTCTATAGACATTTTAAAAAAACTTTTTCTCTAAATTAGGAATTTCTCCTGTACCGTGGGTGCATCTGTGTTCCTGAATGCTTACAACCCTAATATTTTCAAAGTTAAAGTGATTAGGCTACTTCTGGGTAAGCTCGCTCTGTCGTAGACTTTGTCTCTGTCATCTCTGACCTTGACTAGAGTCAAAACCAAAACCCATTTCAAGAAAAAAAAAATACAATTCATAATACATAAACAGCCGGACCCGGAACAACTATCCGTAGGCCATACAAGTATTTGTTCCGTGTGGGAATCGAACTCACGACACGCAGCGCAGCAGTTTATCGCTCAACCGCTGCGCCAATCGTATCGTCATATTTCATGGTAACAAATAAAAAGCAACCTCATTGCAGTGAACTAACGCAGATTATCGAAGTGGTTTTCAAAGAAGAACACAGCCAATGGCAGAGAAACTGTTTTAAATCTGCAATATCAGAAATAACCATCCGTTTTGCACTAATATAATATGTAGACTCCGCCTTTTAGTAACTCCATTTCAGTTTATTCTGGAATTCTCAAAAGAAAGCGCCAGGTCCACAGCTGATACTTTCTTTATCATGTCACAAGATTTCCAAAAAAAAACAGGTAACTTAAGAATATTTTCAATTACTCAACCATCGTATTTCACACTACTCAAACTAACAAAAAACTCGGAAAATACAATTCAAATACAACAACAACAATTTTCCAAATTCCATTCAGTACATGTCTCTTACACGATTGAGTCAGCTTTGTAATGAAATTTTTGAAACAGTGTTTGAAAAATTTTAACGATAATTTTTAATCAATTTAGCAGTTTATAAATTGCGTTAGCAGACAGTTGAAGACGTGAAGAACATCGTATGAGCAATTATACTGGCATTTGGAAGCCCAAGACAGATGGCATTAAAAATTCTTGCAGAAAAAAATACATTTATGAAAATTTTATTTCACATTATTAACTTACTTTTGCAAATGTTTGAGAAACCAGGTTTTCGGAGAATAGAATTATATTATTGGGGAACAGGTGTTTTCTGCAGCCTGAGACTGAGAAGATATGTACTCGTATATCTATAGCATGTACTTATCTTAATTTAGTACCACCTGCAGTAATTTTATATTCTACCCTAATAAAACTCGGAAAAACCAATTCAATAGAACCCAAGAACTCGAAAAAAAATCCAATTCAAGAACCAAAAACTCGGAACTCGAAATTCCTAATTCAAAAAATCAATTCGAACTCATTAACGCACCAAAGTGTCGCGCGGCCGCAAATAAACGGTAAAAGGTTCGACTTTTTGAGAATATCGTCGAAAAACACTGAGTGTAATTAAAATGACGATTGTCAGCCAATTATATGCGCCTTTATTGAATCGTCTGGCAGATGGTTTCATACTGGCGTCGGTTTTTGTCACAGCGGCTTCGCACAAAGGATATTTCTGTTTTTGTCGCGACCTGGCTGTACCACAAAGCATTTGTTGGTGGGACGTGTGGAGTGGGGACTTGGGAACAAAATGGACGGCTTAGAAATGCTTACACGTCTTCAGGACGGCTTGAGTGGTTAGTTTGAAGTACTCGCTAGTGTGATTGTGATCACTCTTGATATTGAAGATTTGATTGGATGACTTATTGGTACTTCTTTGGATTGTGCTTTCAAGGGCCTGGATAATATTGGCCTGTTAACCTCAACTGTTTATTCTGGGCCGAAGAATCGAAAGAGTAAATTACTTTTAATATTAAGTTAAGTAAATTGATTGGTGACCGCAGTCTGTAAAAGGATAAAGGCAGGCAAGACAAAAAAAAATTAATACAAAAATAAGTCTAATAACAGTAACTGATTCCAAATTAAAAATGAGTCTATTACCAGTAACTGATTCCAAATTCAAACAGTTACAAATGGCCTCTAGAAATTTATAATTCTAATGTCACAAATCCAGTAATAATCACCCAGGAGTTGAAATGTCCCTCCGTTTCTCAGCGAACCCATGAAACAGTTAACATCTTCATTGTTATCATCAAGGCAAATTGTTAGTAAACAAGTACAATACCCAAGCATCAGATGAAAATTGTGGACTAGAAAAAACTTGTTGTTTCCCATAATTCATGTGCCATATTTCCTCCCGAGTGAAAAATTTACCCAACTCCACACTCCAAGTAGCATTTAAGAACTAGATACAAATAGAATAGACAAAACCAATTAATAACGGCTACTTGTCCTGAACTAAAGGTTGCCAACTACCCCGCAGGAGTGGGCAACATTCTGCAAGAACGCCGAAAAAATGACAGCTCAACGTCAAAATTAACAGCGCTGACAGTTGACAGTTGTAATAACTGTTGATTTAGATGTCAATGTTAACTATGTCAGTAGAACCACGATTAATAAGAAACAGGATTTTTAAATGAAAAAACATCAGGTTTGTTTCAAATGGATCCTGTTTTTCAAGTACCTACACACAAATCATAAATCTAATTAACGCACTCGAGACAGCAGCGGTTTGAATTTTCCAATTAATTAGAGAATTAATTGGAAAATGTGAAGTGTTAAGTGTGAAACAAAAGATGAACGACTGACAACGGCTATAATGGATTACGCTTGTTTAAATAGGTTGGTTCTTTTTTTACGAAGTTTTGTATATTGTAAACATAACCTCTCTATCTATACTAATAGAAGAGAAAAAAGCAGAAGAGTTTGTTTGTTTGTTTGTTTGGTTGAACGCGCTAATCTCAGGAACTACTTGGTCCGATTTGAAAAATACTTTCAGTGTTAGATAGCCTATTTATCGAGGAAGGCTATAGGCTATATATCATCACGCTAAGTCCAAAAGGGGCGGAGCAGTAACGCAAAATGTTACGCAGACGACGTTGCACGGGTCAGCTATTTCCCATAAAGACAGAAACTACAGAACGTGAGTACTACGATTATTACACACGTACTTCTTTTGCTTTAAAATTGAATTTGATATCGAGAACATGGGAAATACTACTAACTAACAACACATTACGAATCTATACTAATATTATAAAGCAGAAGAGTTTGTTTGTTTGGTTGAACGCGCTAATCTCAGGAACTACTAACAGGGTCCGATTTGAAAAATTCTTACAGTGGTAGATAGCCCATTTAACAAGGAAGGCTTTAGGATATATATCATCACGCTAAGACAAATAAGAGCTGAGCATTAATGGAAAATGTGATGCATACGAAGTTGCGCGGGTCAGCTAGTGACATAATCACTACGAAAGACCTAATTCGACGCTGGACATTTTTTGGACCACGACATTCTTTCTGATTTATTGAAATTGGTAAGTATCCAAATAATATTATAAGAAGAACTATATGTAAATCCAACCACAATAAATACGTTTAATAATGCCTTGAGTACATACACTGCCTGTTTTAAATTGGATTTGATAACTTTTAAGATGCTATTTAGAACTTGAATCTTTATTATGCATCCAAAATCCATATTCGCTTTCCATTTTCGTACATTTTAACTTTTATCGAGTGTTTTATGACGGTGAAAATGGAACGCCTAAATCGCCGTTTTGATGAATTTTGGTAGAAATAAATTAGACTCTAGTCTAACTTCTAATCTTGTTTTGATTTTTTGCAATAATCAATGTCAACTCGATTAAAGTAGCGGGCAAATCTGGTTCCTAATAAAAATCCCAGTCACTTTCTGCCGTCGCGCCAAAACGTAACGTCTCACTCCTACCAGGTTTCATAGCCAGATGTGATTCGAAAAAAAAAACAGCTCTTTTAAAAAATACCTTTTGTATCAAAAGCTATACAGAACCCAACAAAGGGGCTGTTTTATTATTTTTTAAAAGGGTTCCGTAGGCGTGGCGCTTCCGTCCGCATTCTCTAATAGTTTTTGGGGCTGGCAACATGCTTTTTTGTATTTTTTTCTCGATGAATATGACACTTATGCAAGAGGCGGTTTTTCGCATTTTGTAGAACGTAAAATAGTTTTAATTGTTAATAGGAACTGGTAAGATGTTTCTATAAAGAACAGCTGATTCAGAGTATTTAGGTTCATAAATATTCCTTTTCTTGCGACTCTGTGTGTTCTTTTCTGATAAAGATAAAACCAGGATAGTTACCCCAGGGATATAGCTGCCCACTGGGTTGCAGAATTTGTTCTACAGAGTCACCGCAGCCCTGGAACGCAATTGGCATTAGGAGGAACACGGATGGGTTTTAGTCAGTAAGTGTCAGATACTGCCTTCCTTTCAACCCATGCGTTGCGGGATCTTTCTACTCCGTATCAACTTACCACTAAGAATTACTTAAGAATTTCTTAGTTCGGGTTGGGGAATAATCGTAAGTCCGTAGGTGATATGGAGTAGAATACGCCCGCTACTAAGCCCGAAACTGCGGAGTTCGGGCTTAGAGAGTAGCCCCCGGAGCGGAAAGAGTATTTTTTTTATTTGAGGTGGGTTTTCTCTTGACTCTAGTCTAAGTCAGAGATGACAGAGACAAAGTCTACGATGGAGCGAGCTTACCCAGACGTAGCCTGGTCACTCTAACTTGAAGAGATTAGGGTTGTAAGCATTTCATGATTTCAAAAAGAAGTTGTTGCCGCGACTTTAAATGCTCTAGTTTCGCGAACGAATTAGATTCCTTTATTTGTCAATAGAGAGACTAAAAATACCACTAAGTTGACCGGAGGCCAATTCTACTAATTTTAAACGACTTTCGCATTCGCATGTCAATCGCAAACTGTTAAAAAAACCTTAGTTTTCGACAATTTGCGATTGAGATGCGAATGAGATGCGAATGTGAAAATTTGTAGAATTGGCCTTCATGTTTTTTTTTTACTATTTATAGGCATACGTTTGACCGCTATCTCGCTTGACAAAATATATTTTGAAATCTTGTCATGTTGCATGTGTCTGTGCGAATGCTTGGGAAAGCAAGGTGCGATCAAAGTTTTGGCGGGATAGGAGTCCTCTTTCGCGGCAGGACATCTAATCATGTCTAAGTCTGTCGCCATAACAACAATGTTAACAGCATTGTTGTGTTCCGGCAGTTAGAGGTATGATAGCCAGTTCCTCTGTGTAAAGGATTCCGGGTGAAACTCGCTTCCATCTTCGGCCTAATCATCACTTTCCATCAGGTGAGATTTGGGCCAAGAGTTTTCCCGTTTTGAATAAAAAAAAAAAAAATCTATCCTTAAGAGCGTGTATTCCGTCCACTAGCGCCGCCAATCGTTTTTTATTATTTGTGGTAAATTTAAGCCACGTAGATTAAAAACTGCTCTGTAGTGCACTGAAAAAATGTATTTATTATGTTTTGAGAGTTATGTTTTGTACTTTAGAACATAAATAGTTGCCAAAGTCGATTTTTTGCTAAAAGTGGCCACTTTTAGCAATAACTAGCTGTCCCCCGCGGCTTCGCTCCCGTCAACTGTCTACCTGTCTACCTACCTACCCCAGTACTCTCTTACTCTTACTCACAGACAATTTGTATTTGACTAATGTCAATATTTATACGATACAAACGTCACTCAATTGTTTTGCCTTCCCGAAACCTCTCCACTAACACTTAAACTTTATGGAATGGTATTAAAGTCCAAATTGACTTTTAAGTATTATTACGAATCTTTTGTATGGGAGTATAGAAAAGTGTTGTTTTTAGTCTTTTTCAGGCAATTTTAACATTTTTTGTCTCCATAAGAACCATCCTCGTACTTCAAGGAATATTCTAAAAAAAGAATTGGCTAAATTGGTCCAGGCGTTGTTGAGTTATGCGCTTACCAACATATTTAGCGATTCATTTTTATATTATAGATTGCCGTTTTGGCTATTTAGCCATGAGTTATGTATTAAAAATAGCCGTCAAAAAATAATAGATACAAATTTTTTCAGTGCACTACAGAGCGGTTTTTTATCTACGTGTCTTAAATTTACCACAATTAATAAAAAACGATTGGCGGCGCTAGTGGACGGAATACACACTCTTAACGTATTTTATATGGATTAAGCAACTATGCCCTACGTATTATATTTTTTTACTAGTTGATACTTCGCCCGCTTTACAAATTATATATCAAAACTTTCCTCGAGAACCACTCTATCCATTGGTGAAAATAGCAAGAAAAACGGTGCAGTAGTTTTTGATTTTATCGCGAACAGACACACAGACGCAGCGGAGGACTTTGATTTATAATACGTAGTGAGAGTGATATTCACTACATCACTCTCACTTTGAGATGCGTTTGCTCTTGACTCTAGTCTTGATCTGAGATGACAGATACCTACAAATTCTACGATGGAGCGAGCTTACCCAGAAGAAGCCTGTTCACTCTAACTTGAAGAGTGAATGTCCCAATATTAAGAGGTTCACAAAAATCGCCAATACTCTGGAAACATCAAAGACCAGCACTTCGCCCGCGACTACGTCTGTGCTGCAATTTTCGTAAGAATCCCTATTTTTAACCGACTTCCCAAAAAGGAGGAGGTTATCAATTCGGTTGCATGTTTTTTTTATTTTTTACCTCATAACTCCGACAATTATGAACCGATTTGAAAAATTTTTGTTTTATCTGAAAGGATATACTTGCAGATTGGTCCCATTTATTTTTTTATGAAAATCGGTTACGAACTTTGGATTTTAAATCGAAATAGCTGGAATTCGTCTACTTAGATGATAGTTTTATGTCATCCAAGTAATCGAAATTGCGTACTTTGCTATTCTGCGATTTTGCAGTGGTGTTATTAGGTGTGGGGTACCACTAAAAAGTGAAAAATAAAAAACCTTTTTACAAAAAAAATACAACCGACTTCCAAAAAAAAACACTACAGAGTAAAAAATAACTTTCATTTCGGAAGTCGGTGTCAAAATACGAAGAAACTAATAAAAACACCGTTGTATTTTTTTTTTAAGTTTTTTCTAGTAACAAATTTACTAGCTGATGCCCGCGGCTGCGCCCGCTTGACAATTTTTACATAAAACCTTCCTCGAGAACCACCACTATTGGTGATATCAGCATGTAAATCGGTGCAGTAGTTTTTGAGTTCATCGCGAACACACAGACGCGGCGGAGGACTTTGCTTTATAATTATTTAGTGATGTTACTCAGGGATAATGTAGCATTCTAATGGTGAAAGATTTTTTTAAATCGGTTCAGTAGTTTTTGAGTTATTTGTTTATAACCAAAATTTAAATCTTTCCTCTTTACAAATAGAAGTTTTTTTTTTCGCAAGGGTAAAGTACCTACTGTTTTATAAATAAAGTGTTTGTATTGTTTACTCAGGTATTTAATTTTATTTAAAAAAAAAAAGTGTGATTCGGACTCGCGTACAAAGGGTTTCGAACCAATTTAATACCCTGCTAATTTAACACTGCAGATTTCTTACAAGATTTCCTTTAATTTTTACGTGTATTTTGTTATTTTTTTTATGTAGTTTTTTTTTTTTTTTAGGGATGGGAAATCATCCAATGACTCCTCCCGCTCTGGGTGTTAGCGGGAGGGAGTGTCAGACTTCTACTGACTAAAACCCATCCATGTTCCTTCATTGCCCTTTGTGTTCCGGAGCCACGGTGTCTCTTGCGAATAATCCCGCGACTCCGGCAGGCGTCGGCCCTTTCGGGCCCCTCTGTGTGCTGACTCTCTTTGAGGCGCGCGTGGAACACTAACGCGCCGTCGACACGGCTTTTTATGTAGGTTCAATATTGTTTCGAAGATAAGGAGGCAGAAATAGTCATTTGGTCTAAGTTCTTGAATAACTTCAGAAATATTTATTTTAAAAAAACTTTTTACAAAAAAATACAACCGACTTCCAAAAAAAAAAACACTACAAAGTAAAAAATAACTTTAATTTCGGAAGTCGGTGTCAAAATACGAAGAAACTAACAAAAACACCGACTTCCGAAATTAAAGTTATTTTTTACTTTGTAGTGTTTTTGTTTTTGGAAGTCGATTGTATTTTTTTGTAAAAAGTTTTTTATTTTTCATTTTTTAGTGGTACCCCACACCTAACAACACCATTGCAAAATCGCAGAAAAGCAAAATACGCAAATTCGATTACTTGGATGACATAAAACTATCATCCAAGTAGATTTTCATAAAATTTAAATGGGACCAATCTGCATCCTTCCAGTTAAAACAAGAATTTTTCAAATCGGTTCATAATTGTCGGAGTTATGAGGTAACAAACATAAAAAAAAACATATAACCGAATTTATAACCTCCTCCTTTTTGGGAAGTCGGTTATAAATTATGAAAAAATGTAATCAAAACTCCACACAACGTTAGCCCTTTTCATTGATAAGCCACACGATACAGATTGAAAAACTTTTTTATAAAATAGTTTCTAGCTTTGCAACATTTTAGGGGATCTTTTCTTAGTGGTTCAAAAATATACTGGCTCCACTAAATAGTTGGTGCATCATACAACCAATGAGATATCATCAAAAATGCGGTTCGAAGCTTCAAGTACCTATGCTAAAACCTTGTAGCTCCCTTAACCATGTTTAAGGAAACCATACCAAATTCTGGAGCTCACCGAAACTCAAATAAATATGATGGTAGTGCACCTACTGGTATAGAGAAGGAGGGACTCCATTTTCTGCACTTAGACTCCCATTCGGTCCGTTGGACACCTGTCCTGGCTAAGTTAGCCAGCCTAGCTTCGCCCAGAAGCACAGAAGTTTCCAGGGAGCTTAACAGGCTTCGCGGCCTCACTGTTCCGAAAATATGTTCACGCTGGTTAACCGCGTCCTCGTATTCCAGGATCACGAGGGCGGCTGATTCCTCGGCCTCAAATTAGTCTCTGCAGAGTGGGCTGACACTGCAATATACACTGCAGTGTTAAAATTCTCTTTCAAAATTCAAAAGTCATTTATTCAAATTAGGCTGAGAGCCAGCATATTTTTTTCAAATGTCAAGTTTTACAAAAGACAGTATTCCAAAACGGCCGCCCGTCACCACTTCTTAGTGTTTTAGCTGTGGAAAAGAAGTGGCCAACAAACTCCCCAGCAAAACATGTGTCTGTTATGTTTTAAGAACTTGAATTTTTATATTATGTAGTATGCATATTAATTAACACATGACACGAAAAATAAATAAATATTATTTATCACTTGTTAGCTAGCACACTATGATACTATAAAACAAAATACATATTCAAGCAAGTGTTGACGTATGTAGATTAAGTAAATCAGTAAAAACAAAAATATTGACGTACCAAGTCATACAAATAAATAATAAAAATATGAAAAAGAAACATAAAAAACAATACCTATTATATGAACACATATAACCTGTCATAAGCTAATTACTTATAAATCTGACGAATGTAAGCCTCGCCGATGAAAATTTTAAAAACATTTCACGCGTTATGCGATGGTACGGAACCCTAGGTGCTCGAGACCGACTCGCGCTTGACCGTTTTTTTTTTTTTTCATTTTTCATTTCTTTAGCCAAAAGATCACGACGTCACCACATACTACAGTCCTGTACTTCCCACATCCAGTAAATTCCAGTGACCTTCATTAATTTGTTAAAAAAGTTAAAGTATAAGGAACCCGTCTCCCTTCGCAATGGCAAAGGGAACCCCAATCGGCGGGCACCAACGATCCACGCGTCAAAGTTCTGGTACGTCAAAAACAATAGCAGTGAAGGAATTCTTTCGTGCAGGGCTGTCGCGAGCTGGGATTTGATTTGTTAAAGCGATTTTCTGAGTTTGATTTAAATCTTAGAAGAGAAGGTCGTGGCGAAATAATAACAGCTGCACGGGTCGATCTTTAAGGTTAAGCAACGCTCGCCAAGATTGGTCTGTGGATGGGTGACCATCTTAACATACCGAGTTTCCTCCGTGCCTCGGAAAGCACGTTAAGCCGTTGATCCCGGCTGCCATTTGTAGATCTTTGGCAGTCGTCACGGATTGCCAGTAAATCTGACTCCAATCTTACCAAGAAGTACCGTGTTACCCAGTTAATAGGTTGTGGAGGTCTGGTAGGCAGCCGCTCCCCGTAAAACACTGGTATTTAGCTGAATCCGGTCTGACTGGAAGCCGACCCCAGTATAGTTGCGAAAAGATGATGATGATTTAAATCTTAGAAGATTTTTCACATTTCCAAAGAGCGTTTCCATTTGCTTACCAGTCGTAATCAGGCAAAACCCACCTCTTATTTCGCTACATTTTGATAATTTTTTGACGTTAATTTTCGCTGTGATCCAGAGCTCCTTAGTGCTTAGGGATTGTTTTCATAAATGTCTTTATTGCAGATATAGTGGCCCATAAGATGTTACTAACAGATTATGCTTATACCTATGCTATGTTAGTGTTATAGTTACAGTTTATTTGTTTTTTTTTCAAAGGCTGTTACTCTGCAAGCTAATCTTCTAGTTTACTAACCAAAACCGACCTCCCTTAATATAAAGGTAACAAGAGGTAGGTCAACCGATAAAGAAGACAAATTATTCAAACCAAGTTTTTCAGTTTGTCAGTTACCAAACTGAAAAATATGGTTGACGAGATACAGGTAGCACTAATTTACATAGAGCGGGTAGTAACTGGGTAGTTCGATTCTCATCATCAAGACTGGAGCAATTTCGGTATGTTTAGATGGTCACCTATCCAAAGATCAACCTCAGGAAGAGTTTCTTAACCTTCAAGATCGGCCCGTGCGTCTGTTGCTATTTAGCCACAAACTCTTGAAAAATCAGTCTACTCCTGCATAATTTTAAAAATAGATCTCGTTTCTACCAGCCCTATTAACAAGGTAAAAACTAAAGACATATTTGTCCCTCTCTGCCGTTGGACAACAAGAAAGAAGTTATTTTTGTTAAAAAAAAAACGCAGGAGATATACTGAGACAGCGGCATTATCAAAGCGTTCTTAACGTGTCCTCAGATGAGAATGCTTAGACTCGGTTTGTGCGAAAATGTGGAAAATATCGCCTGAGCTGCGCGCAGTACGTCGGTTAGACGTGTGTGTTGGTGAGACGCATTTGTGCGTATGTAGTTTTAATGGATATTGCGTCTCGATTTGAGTGCCAATTCGATGTAGGGAAATTAGAGGTGTTTCTGACAGATTGCGACAGGATGCTATAAGAAAACAATACTTGAAAAATTATTTACTTAGAAGAATTGGCCCTCTGGCAAAAAGTGTGGGTTTGGTAGGATCTAAAGACGAGAGAGACAAGATCTTCTTTTAGGGATATGATTTTATATACCTGATAAGTGAAGTGCAAATTACATTTTTCCCTCCTGTACCGCTGTACTTTTTTGATAAATTTCATTGCGCGATCCAGGACAGTTGTATAGCTTCTCGTCGAGCTTATAAACTCGGCGTTTTTCTGGTGGTGTTGATTCTGGCTGTCAGAGGTTGGGATTGTGTGGCGCGTTTGTACCAAATAATAAAAAAATACTTCATAAGTTTGAATTTGAAGACTTAGATGGAAGAGAGATGACCTTCGCTCTGTAATAAAAATACTTACTAGCATATAAAACCGACCTACGAAAATTCGTAATATTTAGCATCAAAATGGTTCCTGGTTTAAAAGTATACAGCCAAAAATCTGTGGATTTTGTGCCACATCATATAAGCTGTAGTAAAAGGAGGTAGAGAGATAATGGAAGATATAAGGGAGGATGTTTTAAGTAAATCTTTGAATTTTGTTTGTGTAACTGTTAAACGCAGTGTTGGAAGGCTTGTTACGGTTTTTGTTCGAAAGAGTCACCGCGGCCCTGGAACGCAAAGGGCATTAGGAGAAACACGGATAAGTTTTAGTAAGTAAGAGTCTGACACTCCCGTATGCTTCACCCAGAACGGAAGGAGTCATTTGCTGATAAAAAAAAGTGTTGAAAGGCTTCCCACACAAGGTGGACTGAGATGCACAGGATCGGTGGTTTTGGTGACCCTTGGGAGAGCCCTAAGTCTAGCATTAGAAGTCTTTCGGCTGATATGATGATGATAAAGTTGTTTCCAGTTTGGCTAGGACATTACAGGCTCGAGTCTCCTGATTGTCTGATAAAAAAGATGATTCCATGCTTCGGAAGGCACGTTTAAGCAGGTGGTCCAGGCCGTCAAATAGCGGTCGTTAAACCATGTCAGAGGCCTTTGAGGCGGTTTAGAAACTCTGAAACTAGGGTGTGTGGGGTCGGGGGCCTGTGGTCGGTGAGCTATGGGCTAGCTCGCCGTCCGTCCGTCTTATGACGACAGGCCGTGTCGACGGCGCGTTCGTGTACCACGCGCGCCTCAAAGAGTGTCAGCATAAAGAGGGGCCCGAAAGGGCCGACACCTGCTGGAGTTGCGGGACTACTGGATTCAGCTGAATACCAGTATTTTACGTGGAGCGGCTGTCTACCAGACCTCCACAACCCATCAACTGGGAGGGTCCCGAAAGGGCCGACACCTGCTGGACTTGCGGGACTACTGGATTCACCTGAATACCAGTATTTTACGTGGAGCGGCTGTCTACCAGACCTAAACAACCAATTAACTGGGAGGGGCCCGAAAGGGCCGACACCTGCTGGAGTTGCGGGACTACTGGATTCACCTGAATACCAGTATTTTACGTGGAGCGGCTGTCTACCAGACCTTCACAACCCATTAACTGGGAGGGTCCCGAAAGGGCCGACACCTGCTGGACTTGCGGGACTACTGGATTCATCTGAATACTAGTATTTTACGTGGAGCGGCTGTCTACCAGACCTCCACAACCCATTAACTGGGTAACACGGTATTTCTAAGCAAGACTGGAGTTACTGGCTGCTGACAATCCGTAACGACTGTCATCTACAAATGACAGCCGAGACCAACGGCTTAACAAGCTTTCCGAGGCACGGAGAAAACTCGATATGTTAAGATGGTCACCCAGCCACAGACCAACCTTGGCAAGCGGTGCTTAACCTTGAAGATCGACCCGTGCGGCTGTTGTTATTTAGCCACGAGCTCTCTGCGTGTGAAACGAGCCATCAAAGTCATTTTAGGATTACACACCTTGTTCCGCGGTCCCTCTTTGCCGTCTGTCAAAGCTCTTACAAAAACTGTTTTTAAAATATATACTGCTTCTTTAAAATCCTACTTCATTTTACTACCAAGCCGTTACTTACACAGCCGATATTTACACCATAGTTAATTTTATACCCCAATGCAGCCATGTCGGCACTTCTGTATTATTCACCGAAGTTTGGCTAAAGCTGTTTCGGTTTAGCTTGGCTTTAAAGGTCATTGCTCTTTCCGTAAAGCCGTGATGTATATAATATGGCTGCTGCTTTATACTAATATGGCTGCTGCTTTGCGTTTCGCGGGTTCCCGTACGGAAAAAAATATTTGTATGGTTAGTTGTTCCGGGTCTGTTTGTTTGTATATGTGAGTTTGTTATATTTGTGAATGCGCCCACAATACAGGAGAAATTCCGAGTCCAGGGCTACGATTTTTTTTTTAAAGCTGAGGAATTTGTTTGCTTTTACTGCTTCCATGCCATTGTGTAATAACAAGTTCTGGTTAGAGTCACTAGTATGCAAGATACAACATACTTTTGTGTAAGCTAAAAGCATATTATGTACTGGCTGATCCGCACAACTTCCCGTGCAATATTTTTCATTAAAGCTCAGCTCTTATTGGTCGTAGCCTGATGTTATATACCTAGCTTTTAGTCTTCCTCGATAAATTACCTATCCAACACTAAAAGATTTTTTTAATTCGAACCCACAGTTCCTGAGATTAGCGCGTTCAACAAGTAAAAAAACTCTGCAGCCTTAATTAAAACTAATAAAAACAAAACTTATAATTAAAAATAAAACAGCCTAATATTGCCATAGATAAGTCAGTGACTTATATTGCAATGCTAAAGCGAATGAAGTATACTAGCTTCGGCCGGTGAGCACTGTTTTAAAACACAATAATATAGGTATAAAAACTCTTTTGAAGAAAGCGAGATGAGTGTTTTCAAAGAAATAGCGATTCACTTGAAGCTTCAAGTTTGGGTGTAAATTTTTATTGATACCTATATTGTGTTGGATACTGTTATTTTAGTGAGGTCCCTATACTAATGTAGAGGAAGACAAAGTCCAATGAAAATTAATGAGCTTTTCAATTTTAAAACGACGATAGTCTTTGGAGATATTAAAACACTACAAAGTATAAAATAACATTAATTTCGGAAGTCGGGGTCAAATAACAAAAAAAAGCAACAAAAACACCGACTTCCGAAGTTAGTTATTTTATACTTTGTTTGTTATTTTGTGTGTTATGTTTTTTGAAAGTCGATTGAAGTTTAGTGCAAAAAAGTTTTAATAAAGTCAAACTGTCTTTGTGATAGTTTGATAGTTTCAACCATAGGAGGGGTATCGCTTGACCCAGTTACTGGGTTGTGGAGGTCACATGGGCTGGCGCTCCATGTAAAATACGAATCCGATTCCTAGCATCCAGTTAGCCAGGAAGCTGACGCCAATATAGTTGGGTTAAGGCTAGGCAAAATGATTCTCTTATTCTTCTTAGCCTGTGGTGTGTCAGAGTTTCTAAACCGCCTCAAGGGCCTCTGACATGGTTTATTTGACGACCGCCATTTGGCGGCCGAGACCACCGGCTCACACGTG
Organism: Ceramica pisi; assembly: GCA_963859965.1. Lineage (NCBI taxonomy): Eukaryota > Metazoa > Arthropoda > Insecta > Lepidoptera > Noctuidae > Ceramica > Ceramica pisi. The sequence goes on from OY982555.1 coordinate 6,880,654, forward strand.
CCTTCCGAAGCACGGAATCATCTTCTTTATCAGACAATCAAGTGATTCAAGCCTGCAATGTCCTAGCCAAACTGGAAAACAACTTTACAAAGTATGCTTTCTACGTATGGGATACATGGCAAACGCCAGACAAAACGGTAGATTGATTGAATTCCTATAACAATTCATTTTAATTTCTAGCGCCACTTCCACACCTTACTATTTATTATAACAAACTAGCTGACCCACGCAACTTCGTCTGCGTCACCTTTTCCATTAATGCACGCCTCCTTTTAGTCTTAGCGTGATGATATGTAGCCTATAGCCTTCCTCGATGAATGGGCTATCTAACACTGAAAGAATTTTTCAAATCGGACCAGTAGTTCCTGAGATTACCCCCTACATACAAACTTACAAACAAATGTTACCTCTCTATAATATTAGTATAGACTAGCTTTGCTCGCGATTTCTCTCTCATTAAATTAGTCTTTAATCGTCTCCAGGATCCGCACCAAAATTCATCAAAATTTGTTCAGCTTGTACGCGTAACAAACAAACATTCAATGAAATTCACTTTTGCATTTTTTTATACTATTGATAGGCACGCGTTTGACCACTATCTCACCTGATGGTAAGCGATGATGCGGTCGAAGATATTGATTCACTCTCCCAGTTTGTATCTATCAGGAAACGCAGACTCCGGCAGGGAATTCCACTCCTTAGCTGTACGCAATATAAATGTATTCCCAAAACGTTTTGTGCGTGTGGGCGGGATGTCCACCATGTACCGGTGGCGGCACATCGCCGTTATTCTTGTAATTTTAATATTATTAGTTAGAACATCAAATAATATAGCTATAACACAAAATTAAATTAAAAATCTCTCTCTGCAGCCCTTTCTCTCCTATTAATTTATAATCAATCTCCGTAACTAAGTAGGGTGAACAGAAACGGTAGTAATTCGACAATACTGAGCACAGCAAGCCTGCTGGGTGACGCGTGCCAAGTTAACTGATTGTTATAGTGACGTTATTGTAGTTAACATGCTTGTTTGTTGTTAGTTATTTAACTTTTTGAGTTTTTATTTGAAATCTAAACATACGTGATTATTTCTGAAATGTTTTTGATTGTAGAACAAAAAAGTGCAACCGACTTTCAAACTTCTAAAACAAACTCAATGGACTGGCACAAAATCACGAAGTATCTTTGGGAAATTGAAAAACCGGCCAAGTGCGAGTCGGACGAAGGGTATAAAAAAAGAAACGGGTTTTAATTTTTAGTTAAATTAATTTGTTATTATTATTTGTTACAGCGGCAATAGAAATACACACTCTGTGTAAACTTCAACTGACTACCCATACGGTTCTTGAGATACAGCCCACTGATAGACTACGATAGACGGACGGATGGACGTTGGTTAACATTCGGGTATGAAAGCCTGCCATAGTTGTGGAATTTGTTCGAAAGAGTCACCGCGGCCCTGGAACGCGAAGGGCATTAGGAGAACACGGATGGGTTTTAGTCAGTAAGGGTCTGGCACTCCCTCCTGCCCCACCCAGAGCCATTTGATGATTTCCTCTAAAATGAGCGATGACCTAATCTTGGCAAAGGATTTGTGCCCGTGCGTCAAGTTTAATCAAAACCAGTTGCATCCTAACATTTAACCTTAAAAATTTATAGTACTTATCAGTTGGATAGAAATTACTACTAACGGCATAAACTATTCTCATGAAAAACTCTCAATACAATACAGGAGAAAAAGATCTTAATCAACACTCTGCCACGTGCTAAAAATGGCATACCATTAAAAAACGTCAAATCTGTTGTTACTTACCAATTTTGTCGTCAAATGAACAATACATAACAGACTTATAATCTTAGTATCGGGTTTTATAAGCGTGCCATAGCCCATAGCCCCATGTATGGAGCAATACAGCCCCATAGTTGCGGACAGTATGTTTGGTAATTCTATGGTGTAGTGTTACTTATAATGGTGGGTTTTGAGTCGTATGAGTATAGGATTTTTTTCTGAAGTGTTTTTAGTATGGTGAAAGTTTAATTGTGTTTCGGAGATGTGAGCAATTCGCTGAATTTTTGGGTGGAAATTAATATTTATGACAGAAAAACTCCTTTAGAATTTCGTAAATTCCTAATCATCAACATATACTCTTTCGTTAATAACAGACAATGCACAGCCAAAACTACTGCAGTGCTATTCTGTAATAACATTTTCGTGTCTCGACAGCGAAATCCGAGGTGAGTTTCAAATTCGTATAAATATAAGACCTTATGACGTGTGAAATAAAGTTCACTTTGTAAGCTTAGTCACTCAGGTGAAGTCGATATCGAAATAGTTATTTACAGAATAGACTAGCTGGTCGTAGAAAGCTGAAACTTGGCATGAAAGTTCTTTGGGGAGTGTAGGCAGGCACTAAGAGAGGATTTAACGAAATTCTTACGGTAACAGAATTAAAAAAAAAAGATGTTAAATTATTCACTTTGTCACTTAAGGGCAGTTGGTATAGCTCAGGTTTTCCTTTTTTAAGTACCAGCAGTACATCATATGTTCATTCTTGCACATAAATTTGTACTACGCATGTGTGTCACCTAGTTTGTAAAAACAATACATTACATTATTTTACATTACATTACATTACATTATTTTACATTAAATTACATTACATTACATTACATTACATTACATTACATTACATTACATTACATTACATTATATTATAATACATTACATTAAACGGAATAAGTGCGTACGAAGTCGCGGGCAAAAGCTAGTCATTAAAAATTTTTTTAGGTTAAAAATCTTGATAGGAAAAAAAATACCACCTAATTGAGAACCTCCTCCGTTTTGGGAAGTCGGTTAAAAATACTAATAATGCTACAACTACTACGAATACATAATATCTACTCAAAATCTAACTATTTTTAGGTTTCCGTTCGTCCGAATGAATAAACGAATCACTCGTGTGTCCGTTTGTCACAGCCAATATGCTCCGAATCTACAGGATTTCAGTTAAAATTTGGTCAAAATATGATGATACAAACACGAACGCAAACACAAACATAAAACAACTTTGAATAAAAGTTACTTTTCGGGACTCGCTCAGGCATCATAATGCTCCTTTGTAACATCACTGCTATCCGAAAACTTGCCCAGAAGATTGGCAGCATTAAAATAATGGCAATACTAATTCTTTAGGCAAAGAACGAGAGCCAGCCCTCTGCAATAGGTGATAAAACACTTCAATATCATGGTTCACACAAGTATCTACCTGTATCCATTATGAACTCACTCGAATACAATAAAATTCCCATCAAAAGGACATCCTTGCCACTTTTTTCACAAAACTACGCCCATTTTGAGCAACAATGAGGTTTGAAGTGATCTTATTTCGGAAGCAAGGTGTGGTGTATCCTCTTTGTAAAGAATGGGGATAAAATACATTTTGATTGTAACTGTGAATTTTTAAGAATATTTTATGGGTAACCTTCCAGATAGGATATAACATTATAAAGGCGAAAGTAACACTGTCTGTGTGTATGTTACGCAATCACGCCTAAACTACTGAACCGATTTAAATTAAATTTGGTACAGATATAGTCTAGAGTCTGAGAAAGGACATAGGTTATTTTTTATCCAGGGAGTATGTACCCTAGGGAGCACAGGGGACGCAAGCGAAGCCACTGACAGAAGCTTGTAATGAATTAAAAAAAATAGAATACTTTATAGGATAACATCTATTAAGTCCTCTTCAATTCAATGATTAAATGAAAATGATTTTCTTTCAATTTGCTGATTGTGAAATGGTATTTTATGTTAACCCAATTAAAAAAAGAGGGAGCTTTGTATTTACAGCCGTAACTTCGTTGTTTACGAACTGGTTTTGATTATATTTTTCTATTGCAAAGGGAATGTACTCAAGTTTGTCCCATTAAAATATGGTGAAGATCTGATGATGGGATTGACGATGATGAGTGAAGATCCTCATGATCCTCATAATGTGAATGCTGATGACAGCGGCTCCACCCGCCTGATAAATTACACACTAAAACCTTCCTCGTGACCCACTCTATCAACTCTAAACACATCTACTAGTCAGTTCAGTCTCAAAACACATCTACTCTAAAATCGGTGCTGTAGTTTTTGAGTTTATCGCGGACAGACAGACAGACGCGGCGAGGACTTTTTTATAATAAGTATGTAGTGACAGTTATAGTGATTTAACCGTATTTCAAGATTCTTGTTGATGGTGAAAGCCACTCCATCATTGGTAACATAAATATTTCATCATTGTTCATCTGAGGGTCTGATGATGTGTCGTATTTATTTCTACTGGCGTCTGCCAGGGACTGCGCCCGCATGTTCCCTAGGGGGCATACTCCTGGGATAAAAAGTAGCCCATGTGTTATTCCAGACTATAATCTACCTCTGTGCAAAATTTCCTGAAGATCCTTTCAGGAGTTCTGACGTGAGAGTAACAAACATCATGCATGGATCCATCCTCACAAACTTTCGCATTTATTATATTTATTATACTAGTATATTTCTTTAAGCTTTTGTCAACTTACACAGTAAATCACCACACGAGATTTGCAGTAAAGTTTATAAACAACATTCAATCCAAAATACATCAAAACCAATGCAAAATCCCGACCGGGACTCGAGCCCTCAGGAGAACAGTTAGTAAAACATTTTTTGCGTTAGTGACCACACCCCCATAGCACAATAGTTCGGAAGAAGGGCTTCGTATTACCTTTGTCAATGTTATTGTGGATCTGCTTTACAAATACGAGTTTGGTACGGTCAAATAGTTGGTAGAATAATGTTAAATTTGAGATTGTAAACATTACATTTCTTCTGATATGCACTAGGCAAAGTGCTATTTATTTTACATGATTAATTTTGGAAACCGAAAAACTAAATGCGTTTACAAAATTAATTTAGTTAACAATCGTGCGGTACACATAACACATTAGAATGATTATCTCGTAAATTATGTAAGTACTTACTTAAGACATTATAGCATCCTGATAGTATATATTTAATGTGTGTCACTTCATTGACGTGCAATTAAAGTTATCTTTATAGCTCCTTAATTAATTACAATTTATTTACGTAACAAGTAAATACATTGCAATTAATTATTACTTCATATAATATGATTGTTATGCTACTAATTGAGTGGCGTTTGATTTGTGGCGCGTTTATATTTCAGTGTAGCTCGTGGAATAATTACAGCAGCACGGGTTGATCTGAGAGGTTAAGCAACGCTTCCCGAGGTCTGTTCATGGATGGGTAACCGTCCATTTAATACCGAAACTAATAAGTACGTGATTGATGTTCTTGGAATGGCTTTTACGCCGAGGATTGTTGGAAGCTTTCATGAATGATGTGATGAAATTCTTTATTTTTTTCATATTTCGTTTCATACTTTTTTATTTTTTAGTAATGAAATGTCTGTTTGGGAAGAATAATTAATTTTTATTTCTTTCCTTTTCTATTTACGTACCCCGAAGAGATCTACAAATGAAAGCTGGAACTGATCATTCATAAGTTGATATCAAATGAAAAAGTTCTTGTGAAATCACATTTTCCAATAGTGCGTGTACTATTTTAAACAAGATACTACAACCGATGCCCTTGATAAATAATCCCTAAATTTCCCTTTGTCAATACCAAAAAAAAACAATTCTCGTTAAAAAAGAAATAAAACGCATGTCCTACAACTCCCCACCGTTTTTCTACAGAAGCTTCCCAACACATCCTATAGAGGGCGTTGTCCACATTGAATTAAAACTTTATCGAAACTAATTCCCTCTTCATTATAAGTTCATATCACACACAATGCTATAAATATACGACGCAGTGGGATGCGACTAACATTAGTGCCACTGCATTATGAGGTAAAAAGATCAACTGTCGTCCTTTTTGGTGGGTTTGAGGTATGGGAGGTAGCGAGAGCGGGTACCTAAATATTACGGCAAATACTTATTTTCAGCATTGATGGTTATCAAGGCGTTGACTCGTCAGAATGATGAGATGTGCCAGTGAATAATATGTAAGAGGCAAAGATAACATAGCACACACAATAGAGCAGTCGGGGGATACTTCATAGTGTTAGGTTAAAGTTCCACAAGATTGTGTTACAAGCTCAAAGGGGAGGAAATCAAGTCTGTTGTCAACGATTTGGTACAAACAGACTGGGATAGATAAAAACAATTTTATAAAGAAAAGACTGAAGTTTCTCTCAAGGTTGTAAACCAATAAATTTTCTATCTCATTCTCTTGTCTAAACCGTTTTTGTTATATTACTTTATCTTATGAATTCCTCAGTGCAAAGAAAAGTGAATCATTAAAAAAAACAACGGGTTCAACTCCGGGAGTGCCGGCAGAAGTGAAAACTTGAATATTAAATTAACGTTGTACATTTTTGAATTATACGTCTTACGAATTTTCAACCAGGTCACGTGTCCTGACGCGAGTTTAACATTTTATGTCCATCCCAATAAAGTGCTCAACGCCACTAAAGAAGTTTTCACTTCAAAATGCGGTCCACTCTGCAGTTTCATTTCAAAACTTTTAGCGCTGTCATTTATCCATCTTGTTATCATAAATACCGTTCCGCTAATTCATCGTCGCTCTCCACCCCGCTTGTGACACGCACCACTCTCCTAAAGCTCTGTTCACACGTCACCCGCGGAGCACATTAGCATTGTGTCAGATAATCTGGCGCCCCGCTGTCTCCCATTGTGCCACCGGCCTAATCGCGACAACCCGAAAACGGAGAGGTGTGACCCTACCTTTAGGTGGGATGGTTCTGTATAAAATGTAGATATAAGCTGATTATTATTAAGCTTTATTTTTAACCGACTTCCCAAAAAGGAGGAGGTTATCAATTCGGTTAAATGTTTTTTTTTTATGTTTGTTACCTCCTAACTCCGACAATTATATTGACTGTTTTATCTGAAAGCATATACTTACAGATAAGTCCCATTTAAATTTTATGAAAATCGGTTACGAACTTTGGATTTTAAATCGAAATAGCTGGAATTCGTCTACTTGGATGATAGTTTTATGTCATCCAAGTAATCGAAATTGCGTATTTCGCTTTTCTGCGATTTTGCAGTGGTGTTGTTAGGTGTGGGGTACCACTAAAAGTGAAAAATAAAAAACTTTTTACAAAAAAATAAAACCGACTTAAAAAAAAAACACCACAAAGTAAAAAATTACTTTGATTTCGGAAGTCGGTGTCAAAATACGAAGAAACTAACAAAAACACCGACTTCCGAAATCAAAGTAATTTTTTACTTTATGGTGTTTTTTTTTTGAAGTCGGTTTTATTTTTTTGTAAAATGTTTTTGTATTAAGTAATTATGATAATTAAAGGCCAGTATATGAAAGTTTCAACATATTTTGCGTATTTCATTTCAGAATGCAGAAATATTATTATATAAGGTAGATAACATTACCAGGCCGGGTCGACGGTACGCTGTGTTCCACGCGCGCCTCAAAAAGTTGTCAGCATAGAAGACGGGGCCCGCTAGGGTCAGTGCCTGCTAGGGTTGCGGAATTTGTTCGAAAGAGTCACCACGGCCCTGGAACGCAAAGGGCTTTAGATCGAGAAATAAGTTTTGATACAAAAAATTTCACAATCATAGACTCTCACTCAAGAACTCAAACACTAGACAGCAAATCCTCCGAACAGCGACTCCGGGTTTCCAAAAATTAGGTTTCAGTCCCCAAATTCATTCAAGCATGACGAATAGGTACAAAAGTACACCGTCGCTGATCTCTACGGAACCCAAACGTTGATAAAACAAAAAATAAGGTACCTTTCCGCTTCGGTAGCGGCACCAATTTGTTTTTGATGATCCCGCGATATATAGAAATGTCTTTTTTATCTGCGCGGGCGCAGAATGAATCGGTTTTCGGAAACCTGAGGAAGCTGGTTTGGTTTGTGCCACTTTGGGAGATGGTGAATGAAATGGCTAAGTTTAAGATACTATCAGCCGGTTTCTGAGTTGAGAAATCGAGATTAAAATTTGTCTAAGTCAAGTATTTGAGTATGAGAATGTATATATTATGTTTGATGATATATATAGTGTTGAAGAATGGAATTCTTTGGCCACACAGCCCGAAAAGATGGTCACAATCTTGAAAACCTTATGGTGACAGGCAAGATAGACGGCAGACAGTCTAGAGTGCGCAGCCCCATTAGATGGTCAGATCAGATTCGCTCAACATCGAGCTGCATGATGCGATCCATGATGCTTAAACCAGGCGCCGGTGGAGAGACATTGTGCAGCGGGAACTGACCACTCATCCAGGGATTCACGACCCTCAGCAATGAGGAATGCGATGCGAGGAGGAGGAAGTGTTGAAGACTAGTTCTTAACTTCAAATTCTCAATTTATAAAACGGCAGCAGCAACAGCCCCGGAAAGCGGTGGGTATTAGGAGGAACACGGGTTTTAGCCGGTAAGAATCTGACTCTCCCTTCCGCTCCACTCAGAAAGGAAGGAGTAATATGACGTTGTCTTTAAATATAGCTTGAATTCCATGTGTAATGAAAGTAAACACTGAGGAAGTATTTGTAAATCAAAAGCGTTAAATAATATTATTTAACTGTGTCATGTATTAATTAATTTGCATTTTGTTATTATTAAAGCTTCATTTATATCCCTATCTCCATACAATTAAAGTAGCATTTTTAGTGATTTACATAAAACATATTATTGTATGGCCCCTGTAGGGTAAAAAGCCTCCTCCAACGTTTTCCATTTTTGTTTATCATGGGCGGTGGTCATCCAGTTTTTCCCAGCTATTTTCAATATGTCATCGACCCATCGTTTCTTTTGACGTCCTCTTTGTTTTTTGCCAGCGGGGCGAAGCCACTTCGTTGTTTGTAGTGTCCATGTGTCATCCTGGTATCTAGCTATGTGGCCTGCCCACTTCCACTTCAATGTCATGGCTTGTTGCAGTGCATCCGTGGGTTTTGTTTTGTTACGTATATCAGCATTTCGTGTTGCATCTCTTTTTCTTAGTTTCAAGATGCTTCCTTCCATCGCGTGCTGAGGCACTGAGTTTGTTGGCCACTTCTTCTCCACAGCTATAATACTAGGAAGTGGTGAGCGGGCGTTTTGGAGGACTGTCTTTTGTAAAAACTTTACGTTCAAAAAGTGCTGGCTCTCAGCCTTATTTGAATAAATGACATTTGAATTTTGAATAACAAGCGTTAAACAGAGAACGAAACTTCTTTGTTTACTTGTTCGTCTATCGATGATAAATGCTATAATATCAGCCTGTAACTACGAAATGTTCCAAAACCTATCATTTCGAAGGGAATCTATCCATTCAGTACAGTCAAGTTCCAAGTCACAATAGGAACACACCAAACCAAGGTCGCGTTTTTATCCAAATTCAATATTAATCAATTCTTTAGTTTGTCGAGCGAAAAACAAGAGAATCGCATCTCTACAAGATGTGTGATTCCGGTCCCAGATTCGATTCCGTGTCATTGCGTTTTTGTGTTTGTATTATTTTGTCTTTTTTGTTTTATTTTAGAGCAGCGATACATTAGTTGTTTTGGGTTTCAAAGGTCGCTACTTTTGTTTTTGAAGGGCAATTTTTGATGACTGAATGAACTTCCTCTCTTCGATGTTTGTGGCGAAGATTAAATTGTTTTCGGTGGCGTAGGTACTAGTTGTACTAAAATATTAACACAGGGTGTTTTGATAGTGTTTTAGATATCTTAATGAATCAAGTAGCATTGCAATAATACAGTAGAACGGTGCCGCTCGCATTGAAAAACAGTGTCAAAATGTGCCCCAAGGCAACATGCTCCCCAAAAAAAGAACTGTTTTTGTTTACACTATTCAAAATACAAATAATTAATTTGCTTCTGCATGTATTGTACTATATCTTGTATTTGAAATGCCATTTTAAGCAAGAGTTGGCAGGCTATAAACTATATATAGGAATGCCACATCCAAATCCATCATCATCTGCCTAACCTTTTCCCAACTTTATTGGGGTCAGCTTCCAGTCAAACCGGATTTAGCTGAATACCAGTATTTTACGTAGAGCGGTTGCCTACCAGATCTCTACAACCCATTAACTGGGTAGGTAACACGTTTCTCAGGCAAGACTGGTGTAAATTTTTCTGACTTCTGTCTATCCATAACGACTGCCAAAGATCTCCAAATGACATCCGGGACCAACAGCTTAACGTGCTTTCCGAGGCACGGAGGAAACTCGGTATGTTAAGATGGTCACCCATCCACAGACCAACCTCGACAAGCGTTGCTTAAACGTCACGCGAAGTGTCAACTAAGCGTCTCGACAGATCTTTAAACAAGTTATAGGCACTCGGACCCCACGACCCGAGAGTTTCAACCCCAAACAGGTCGAAAATATAACTTGAGGTTCTTTAAAATAAGAATTCTCGTAATTGGATCAGTACTTTAAAAATATTTCCTAAAATCAATACTTAACCAGTTTATAAAATGATTATAGATAAATAGTTTACAACTCAAACAAATCCTTATGTCAAGTATACCCCTCTTCCCAAACCAAGGATCCATACCACAAAGTAAGCCATATGTTCAATACACTATTTATACACAATAATAAATATTATAAGCCCAGATTATGACGGGTTAACAAAAAAAAAAATACAATAATGCTTTCTAATCTATTGTGCGCCAAAAGGGTTTGACCCTTTGTTATTACGCTTTTCAGTTTATATTTGAGACAGATTTTGACATAATTCCACTTGGTTTGTCTCGAAAAATGTATTTTGAAAATTTGTAATGTTAGCCAATATCAAGAGAAGCCGACATGTTTCATCTGGACTCAAATCGCTATAGGCTTGTCACTACATATTATAAAACAACTAGCTGATGCCCGCGGATTTGCCCGCTTGACAAGTTATGTATATACTAAAACGTTCCTCGAGAACCACTCTATACATTGGTGATAACAGCATGAAAATCGGTGCAGTAATAATAATTTTATTCAAAAAAAAAACTAAAAAAAAAATATTGCCCCATTACATTTGAAATGTCTAACGGGGCCTCTGTGAGTTGGTTTTGGCCCCTCGTACGCCTACTAGAGGACCGGGTCTCCAGAGACCCGAGAAAGTAAAAAAAAAACAAAAAAATATATAAATATAATAAACTAGCAGACCCGCGCAACTTCGTCTGCGTCACATTTTCCTTTACTGCTCCGCTCCTATTTGTCTCAGCGTGATGATATATAGCCTATAACCTTCCTCGATAAATGGGCTATCTAACACTGAAAGAATTTTTCAAATCGGACCAGTAGTTCCTGAGATTAGCGCGTTCAACCAAACAAACAAACTCTTCTGCTTTATAATATTAGTATAGATAAAAAATATTCAAACAAAGTTTTTGAGTTTATCGCGAACAGACAGAAAAACGCTGCGGAGGACTTCGTTTTATAATAAATATGTAATGATGTCTTCCGACGCGTCTGTGTGTCTGATAAAATCAATAATGGTAACATTTACATATAAAGCACCCTTGCAAAAAGTTCAAATACAATTTAGGCCAATTTCAACTGGTAAACTAGCTAAATTCAATGAGGGCTTACAAAACAAGTTAAATGTTCTTGGCCATAATATTGAGGATGCGAATAAGTTTTATGGTAACTTCTTTTCGGTGGTACTAAAGGAATTTAATGCAACTTTTGAAAAGAAATCAAAAGATACTTTCCATAAGTTTGTATTTAGTGATTGGGCGACTAGAGGCATTAGGATAAGTAGGGAAAGACTATATGAGCTATATGGCCTTAAGCCTTTCATAAACACAACCTTTAATAAGTATGTAAACAAATATTCTAAGGTTTTCAGAAATGCTTGCAAAGTAGCTAAAGCCCTGTACATTAGCAATAAGATTAAATCGGCAGATAATAAAATAAAGACAGTTTGGAAAGTTATCAATACTGAAAGTAACAGAAATAAGGTACGAAATACTGATTTTTTGCTGGAGACTGAGCATGGTACCATAAGTTCTAATTTAGAAGTAGCTCAAGAATTTGTAAATTTTTTCACCGATATACCATCAAAAACGACTGGAGCTTTAAATTCTTCACCCGAGGTCTCATTTAATTTATTAAAAGCAAACGTTCCAGGTTGTACGGTTGAATTCCAATTCAAACATATCAACCCTACGATAGTTATGAAAGCTTTCCGGCAAATCAAAATTAAATTAACTGAAGACATATGGGGAATGTCCATCAAAGTGTGTACGTCCATTATTGAGACCATAGCACCTTACTTGGCTTTAATATTTAATTTATGTGTGGACCAAGGTGTCTTTCCGGATATAATGAAATATAGTAAGGTGATACCACTTTTTAAATCTGGTGATAATAAAGACACCAATAATTATAGACCTGTATCCGTATTGCCGATTTTCAGCAAAGTTTTTGAGAAAGTAATGCTCAATCAAATGCTCAATCATTTTAATACCAATAAAATCTTACACCAACAACAGTATGGTTTTACCAAAGGTCGTTGTACGACTGACGCTGGAGTCACGTTGTTAAAACATATTTATGCAGCGTGGGAAGAGGCGCAAGATGCCATAGGAATCTTTTGTGACCTCTCCAAGGCATTCGATTGTGTTAATCACGAAACTTTGCTCTTAAAACTAGAACATTACGGACTAGGTAAACTTGCACTCAGTCTAGTGAAATCATATCTAAATGACAGACAACAGCAAGTTCAAGTAAATGGTGTCAATTCTCGGGGCTTAAAAATCAAAATGGGTGTACCACAAGGTTCAATATTGGGTCCTTTTCTCTTTTTAGTGTATATTAATGATTTACCCCATCTTCTAAAAAATCAACCTCAAATGGTGTTATTTGCTGACGATACGTCTTTAATTTTTAAGATAGATAGGCGTGCCACAAGTCTTGACGTCGTAAATAACGCCCTTCAGCAGGTCCAAAATTGGTTTACTGCTAATAATTTAGTTTTAAATGGGAAAAGAACGAAGTGTATCAGATTTGCTTTACCGAATGTTAAAAGTAAAAATTGCGACATAGTATTGAACAAAGAGAAACTTGAATTCGTCGAAGACACAGTTTTCCTGGGGGTCACGCTTGACTCAAGGCTACAATGGGGTCCTCATTTAACATCTCTTGCGGGACGGCTGAGTTCAGCAGCATATGCTGTCAGAAAAATCCGTCAATTTACTGATATAGATACCGCGAGGCTGGTCTATTTTAGTTACTTTCATAGTATCATGTCTTACGGTATCTTATTATGGGGACGTGCTGCAGACATCGAGTCTATATTTATTCTGCAGAAAAGAGCTATCAGAGCCATATACAATCTCCGTCGGCGAGATTCCCTAAGGGAACTGTTTAAGGATATTAATATCATGACAGTACCTTGTCAATACATATATGAAAACATAATGTATGTTCGGAAAAATCTTCATCTTTTTAGCAAAATTAGTGATAGGCATAATTTTAATACTAGAAATCGGAACAAATTAGATCAACCCCGATTCAGATTAGCTAAAGTACACACTTCTTTTATGGGATATTGTGTTAAATTTTATAATAAAATACCACTCGCTATTCTCGAACTAAATGAGAGTAAATTTAAAACATGCATAAAACGCACACTATGTAGACAAGCATATTATAAATTGGAAGATTATATCCATGATAAAAATGCTTGGTTAAATGCTGGTCTTGCTCCACAGCCATAGCCGCATGGATCCACTATACTTATTTATTCTTTCTTTGCAATATTGAATTGCTAAGAAGTAAGTTACGCATTCATGCAGTTTCATTTTGTTTTTATTTTTCGTTTTTTAGGTACTTGGCCATTGAAAACCATAGTTTTGTAGTAAAGTAGATTCATTTTTTCAAATGTTTGTAAATGTGAGTACTATGGAACCATTTGCATATGTAATTAATTTAAGATTTTGTTTATTAAACTTGTTTGACATGAACGAGCGTGGCAGTTGAGAGCTTGTCATGCTCACACAAACGTCTCGCTGATGGTGGCGCGTGTGTTGGATCATTTGGTTCCCTTCAAAATGGTTGAGCTAGATGGTGCTGATACACGCGTCATGTTCGTGAACGGGCGCCGTCAGTTGAGACTGGTCATCTCTTACCTGCCACTGGTTTATTTTATAATCTGTACTTTTTGAATTGTTTTATATACTTTCTTGTTCTTTGCATTGTCCTCACATATAGAAGCGATCAAAGATAATGTTACCATGATTTTTGTATTAAGTACATCAATTGATTTAAAAGAGTGTCCGTGGAGTTTCTTGCACGTTCTTCTCCATAGAGATCTACGCTTTGGAACGTGCAAATAGCTTCATCTTTTTTTGGACCGACCGACCTTGACAATTCAAAAGTGCCTGTAAATGGTCTAATTGAAATAAATGATTGAGTTTGAAAATATAATATCGCAAATTCTGTCGTTCTTCACTGATTGACTGAGTGATTGTGTGACTGACAGACAACGCACAGCCAAAACTAAAGTACGTAGAAAGCTGTAATTTGATAAGTAGCTTACCTACTCTCAGACCAATAAAAAAGTATAGACAGACCATTGCGCTCAAAAAGTGAGGCACGTAATATGAAGACGATTCGGCAATATGAAGACGGCCGCGCGGTAGTCTGCCGCGATTGAGCGAGTGCGCGAGACGTAATTTTGGTGAAATAATAATTACGAAATTATGCCGTCCTGCGTCATAAACTGTTGCAAAAACAATTCATGTTTACAGGAAAAGTCTTCTGGGATTACTTTTCACAAGTAAGTATCCGATTTGATGTGTAATTTAAACAAAATCGTAAAATGTATGTATACTTTTTTATTGGTCTGAGTACCTACTATACTCCTGAGGAGAGCACACAGTATTTTATTAAGCCCATTTTTTACATCACGCTTTTATTAAAAAAAAACTGTAGCACTAACAGAAGATTTCCCGCAATTTCTACGGGAACTGGAAAGAACGGGATAATCGCGGACAAAAACTAGTTACCAATAAAATTGCACTTTTATTTTACTAAACGCCCTAGACAGAGTGCCAGTCTATTAGCGAATACATTTATCGAAACTAAAAATGTAATAGATTGACCACACGACATTTCGATAGCGTTTGTCATTTCCATACATATTTGACGTTGTTGTCAATCGCCTTCTCTAGCAGAATTTGTTTGAAAGAGTCACCGCGGCCCTGGAACGCAAAGGGCATTAGGAGAAACACGGATGGGTTTTAGTCAGTTGGATTCTGAGTCTGAGCCATTTTATGATTACACATCCTTAAAAAAATCGCTGACGGAAGGCCACATGTCTACAACCTTAGGAGATCGAAGGAGTCTGCTAATTATCAAGTATGGGGGATTCATATAACGAAAAACATGGGTCGCGGTACAAAAGATGTTCTGCATATGGAAGCACTGTTGTAAAGAAATTTCTTTTACGAAAGTTAACAACGCTAACGCCAGCGCCAACTCTACTATTTTTAACCGACTTCCCAAAAAGGAGGAGGTTATCAATTCGGTTGTATGTTTTTTTTTTTATGTTTGTTACCTCATAACTCCGACAATTATGAACCGATTTACAAAAATCTTGTTTTATCTAAAAGGATATACTTGCAGATTGGTCCCATTTAAATCATATCAAAATCGGTTATGAACTTTGGATTTAACTATTTAGATGATACCTGGAATTTGACTATTTAGATGATTCTTTGATAATCGAAATTGCGTAATTTGCTTTTCTGCGATTTTGCAGTGGTGTTGTTAGGTGTGGGGCACTACTAAAAAGTGAAAAATAAAAAAACTTTTTACAAAAAAATACAACCGAAGTCCAAAAAAAAACACTACAAAGTGAAAAATAACTTTAATTTCGGAAGTCGGTGTCAAAATACGAAGAAAGTAACAAAAACACCGACTTCAAAGTTATTTTTTACTTTGTAGTGTTTTTTTTTTGGAAGTCGGTTGTATTTATTTGTAAACAACGTTCGCATTGTCAAAAAAGCCTTCATTTACATACATATTTGACAGATTACGATTGAGATGCGAATGCGAACGTAGTAGAATAGGCTAGATTCCATCATCCACAAATTGCAAATCTATTTAGTCCGTCAGTTAGAGTATTGAAAAATAATGGACACGTAATTTTTTGTTTTTGTAAATCAATGAATATTGACAAAGATAAAACGCATCAAAACTCGGGAGGGGGGCTCGTGACTGAATTTTAAAAGCGTCATACATTCGTCAATTTTGGTTCCCGTAACTAAAGAAAAAACACGTGTCAAATATTTTTTGATAATCTAACTGACGGACTAATTAGATTTTTTCAGGACACAAGCCCATTGGCACTCCTGAGTGCCTTAGACTACTTGTATCCTTTAAAACATAATATTCCTATGCAAAACTTTTGGTATAAAGACATATGGGACCTTGAACGAGCATACTCGTATGACCGATACGAGTAGGTATGCTCCTTTTTTTTTGCGGAAATAAATCTGGAACGCGAACGAAAAGTTTTTTTTTACTGATATTCTGGCCCACTTCGTAAGTAATGCTTCGGTCACACGAGCTCATTGAATGCTTGTTGCTCGCCGCATCAATGCGGCTTCACTGCACCTCCATTGTGAGCACTTTTGTTGCTCATCCGATTAGCTATGGCCGCTACCTGTGTTGGCGCGCACACACGGGTTGATTTTATATAAGAGACGTGGATCCGAGACTGCAAGACTTACTTTTCTGTAGTTTAAAATCGTCGGGTGCTTTTTCAAAACACCTTCATCATCATCTGCCTAGCCTGTTCCCAACTATACTGGGGTCAGCTTCCAGTCTAACCGGATTCAGCTGAATACCAGTGTTTTACGTGGAACGGCTGCCTACCAGACCTCCACAACCCATTAACTGGGTAACGCGGTACTTCTTGGTAAGACTGGAGTCAGATTTACTGGCTTCTGACAATCCGTAACGACTGCCAAGGATCTACAAATGACAGCCGGGACCAACGGCTTAACGTGCTTTTCGAGGCACGGAGGAAACTCGGGATGTTAAGATGATCACCCATCCACAAACGAACATTTGCAAGCATTGCTTAACCTTAAAGATCGACCCATGCGGCCGTTAATATTTAGCCACGAGCTCCTCTCTAAACACCTTCTTCAAAACACCTTCTAATCCTATAAAAATTCGTCAATACTTAGGTACTAGTATAGTATCAGCCTCACTGCCCCAAAAGGAGAACAATATGTAATTTGTTTATTAAAAATTATGTATTTTAATGCAACTGTACTTATTACACATATCAGGATGGTCTGTCATCCCAAAACTAGGCATTTGTCTGTATCTTGGGGGTCAGAGTTGCCATGTTTGAATCGACGAGATCATTCTTAAATCGATTTTTAAGATAAAAACAAACTTCCTTCTTAATTAATCTGTCAGTCGTATTAAGTACTGCTGCTGTATTTTACTTTGTCACCACAATAGATAAAATTTGTAACTGCTTAATCAGCTGAGATAAGCTGGAAAATGATGAACAATAAGTGTGCTCTTTATGAATTTATTTTACAACAACATTCCATAACAACTGTCATAATTATCGTTGATGTTAACAAGCAAAATACCAATAGACCTCTGAAAAAACCACCCCGTGCTAACCAAACTTCACCCACAAAAGTGCAACACACCCCGCTGTGTACAATAAGCCTTAACAAATATTTAGCAAATAATACGCAGTGTGCCCCCGGCTTTACGTAGAGTGCAGTGTAGACGCCCTTATGTTTTGGGAAAACAGTTTAGAATTACGCTATTAAATATTTGTGAAATAAGTTTTACTATGAATATTGTTGTGGTTGAGTCCCAGAACTACTGAGTCCATCATGGTCCAGTGTGTCTATCTTGCAAAATCCAAGCTGGATTTGGTTAGACTGGAAGCAGATCCCAACATATTTGGGAAAAGGCTAGACTTATTTCATGAGAACACTGAAGGGGACCTTTTACAAGAAGCTACACCATTGCTACGTACCCATAAATGCGAAAGTACCTATTATATGTATTGGGCAACGGTTGCACATTTTCAAGCGTCCAGGATTTTAGCACCGTTCTTTTTTCAAGAGAGAGGCGGAACAGGCGTGTCAACACAGGAGACAGTTCAGGCGCACGTTGCCTCAAAACTCTCACTGGAATGCCGTCAGGTCCGCTGGCCTCATTATCATCATTATCAAGACTGCACAGTACACAGTGACTTGTGATCGAATCGATCGAATTGACAGCTGACCCGCGCAACTTCGTCTGCGTCACATTTTCCATTAATGTTCCGCTCCTATTTGTCTTAGCATATAATGATATACCAATAGCGTTCTACGATAAATGGGCTATCTAACACTGAAAGAATTTTTCAAATCGGGCCAGAAGTTCCTAAGATTAGCGCATTCAATCAAACAAATAAAGTATAGATTCAGATGTACTCTTACCTGTCAGAGCGGTAAAAATTATCAACGTCTATCTGACAATTCGTCTTTCTATCAGTCTGTTTGCTATCTCTAGGCACAACGGATTTAAGGAGACTTGAAACACAGGTACAATATTTCCTGGAATATGACAAAGGAGACTAAAACATTCCGAGAGTAGGTATATACTCTGGATTGGGTTCGCTTTCGACTTGTGATCCCCTATAAAAACAACTTTATATTCTTTATGTAAAAGTAATTCTAAAAATACAGTTTCGAAGATAATACTAGCACAAGACTCTATGTGTCTCTAAGTTTTATTGAAAAGTAGGAGTAAATCATTCATTATCTAATTTCAGTCTAAGAAAATGTGACGTTGTCTAATTTATGTTACACTAGCTGACCCACGCAACTTCGTCTGCATCACATTTTCCTTTAATGCTCGGCTCCTTTTAGTCTTAGCGTGATGATATGTAGCCTATAAGCTTCCTCGATAAATGGGCTATCTAACACTGAAAGATTTTTTCAAATCGGACCAGAAGTTCCTGAGATTACCGCCTACATACAAATTTTACCTCTTTATAATATTAGTTTAGTATAGATAACACAAATAGTTTAAGTCTGGAACAACTGTATTCTTGTTTAGATGGGCGTTGATAGCTGCGACACAGTTATAAACTTTTGTAGCTATCGTCGTTTTCCTTATATTGAGCCAACTTTATATGTTCCAAAATAAAAGCTTTTTACTTTTTATTTTTTACTTTTTAATCACAACATTATTATAAAACAAAGTCCTCCGCCGCGTCTGTCTGTCTGTTCGCGATAAACTCAAAAACTACTGCTCCGATTTACATGCTGTTTTCACCAATGGATAGAGAAAAGGCTAGTTGAAATATAAATTAGGGTGTGTCGAATTATTTTGTACTAGAGGCCGCCCGCGACTTCGTCCGCGTATAAATTCTCGTTATTCCCGTGTAAATCCCGATCCCTCGGGAACTCTGAGATAAAAAGCCCATGTGTAATTCTGGGTCTTCAGCTACCTACATACCAAATTTCATCGTAATCGGTTCAGTAGTATTTGCGTGAAAGAGTAACAATCATCCATACATACTCACAAACTTTCGCATGTATAATATTAGTAGGATGAAAATAATTATTTCAAGTTCTTATGGTATATCAAAAAGAAACACGTATATCCCGGCAGAAGCTAGTAAATACTACGGCTGCTAAATAATGGTTAATATCCTTTTAAGAGGTCAATAAACCCTTTCATCCAATATTAACCAGTGTATCTGATAAAAGAATTTCAAAAATCACTTCATCAACTTCAAATTAAAGACACACACCACTCAGGCTTCTGCCTTCCCCTATAATTGAACTGACACACAAAACAGTACTTAATACATACATTTAATACTTTTTAATACTTCAAGGACTCTCAACCGAAGTGAAGTTGACGACATACTTCTAACAAACAAAACCATGATAAAACCTTCAACTGTGTTACGAAAAAATAGCCTTTAATTTATAGGTGATAAGGTGGTGTACAACTGATTGGTTAACTTGGTATTGCAGTTGAGTTTTCAAGAGTCCTCTATGAGAAGAATTGAAACCAATATAATAGGTATTATCGCATCTGTTACTTTTAAATGTAGCTCGTGTTGAGAGGGTCGTGGGTTTGGTTCTCGTTTGGTTTATTTGTTACTAGCTGACCCGCGCAACTTCGTCTGCGTCACATTTTCCATGAATGCTCCGCTCTTATTTGTCTTAGCGTTATGATAGCCTCTATCCTTCCTCGATAAATGGGCTATCTAACAATGAAAGATTTTTCAAATCGGAGATTAGCGCGTTCAACGAAACAAACAAACAAACTCTTCAGCTTACCTCAACGAAACAAACAAACAAACTCTTCAGCTTACCTATAGAGTTAGGTAGAAGTTTTACCTAGTAGGTATGTCATGTTGGTTTGGTGGTAAAAAGACGCAGCTCTTGAGTATAATTAAAGTGTTGGGCATAGTATAATTAAAAAACCGGCCAAGTGCGAGTCGGACTCGTGCACCGAGGGTTCCGTACAAACTTGTAGGTTTTATATTATAAGCAAAAGTTGCGATTTACGATTTATAACGGTCCCATTAAAAAAAAAACTACCTACTTACTAGATCTCGTTCAAACCAATTTTCGCTGGTAGTTTACATGGTAATAATACATCATATATTTTTATTACTTTTATCATTCTCTTATTTTAGAAGTTACAGGGGAAGGACACACATTTTACCACTTTGGAAGTGTCTCTCCCGCAAACTATTCAGTTTAGAAAAAAATTATATTAAAAACCTTAATATCATTTTCGAAAACCTATCCATAGATACCCCATACGTATGGGTTTGATGAAAAAAAAAATCGAGTTTCAGTTCTAAATATGGGGACCCCAAAATTTATTGTTTTTTTTTTAGTTTTGTGTGTGTACCTACTTACCAAGTTTCAACAGTATAGTTCTTATAGTTTCGGAGAAAAGTGGCTGTGACATACGGACGGACAGACAGACAGAAATATCGAATCTATAAGGGTTCCGTTTTTGCCATTTGGCTACGGAACGAAACAACGGGTTGCACTCCGGGAGTGCCGGCAGAAGTGGAAACTTGAACATTAACGTTGTGCATTTTTTAATCATGCGCGACGTCAGGTCACGGGTCCTGACGTCTTATGAATTTTCAATCACGTCACGTGTTCTGACGCGAGTTTAACGTTTTAAACCCATCCCGTGAAAAGTGCTCAACGCCGAGAAGTTTTCACTTCAATAAAAAGCTAACTTGCGGGATAATATGCTGGAAATGTATCTCCTATTAAATGAAAAACATATTACATCATCCAAAATAATGCCTGTGACTTCTTTCTAATAGGATTCGAATTAGTGAATGTATTTTAATTCATAATGTGGCATTAAGTTGCTAAACTTCTAAAGAGGTCCTGTAGAAAGAGGTCGGGCTTACAGTAACGTCCAAATCAGCCCTGAGGCAAAAAATAGTTAGGTGGATATCAAAATCGACTAAAAGAGCCAGCAGGCCAAGGATATCAAAATCTAATTAGACTGACAGCCAGCAAGTCCCCTAATACGTGCTCCCGTCACCACTTCCTAGTGTCTTAGCTGGGAAGAAGAAGTCACACAACAAACTCCCCAGCAATACATCTCGGATATAGAGGACAGAGCATCATCTGCCTAGCTTTTTTTCCATGAAGGTTGCCTCAAGATGCTTTCCGACACCATTTCAATTACCCGAAAGAAACGCACAAAGAATGCTACCACTGCTGTTAAAAGGATGGACGCATGCGCTGGTGTTAATAGCAACATACATTATTTCTAGTTGTCTATGTGCAAGAAGGATAAAATATGACAGTGCACAATGCATTGTCATGTCATGTCATATTTTATCGTTGTAATATTTTATAGTCTTAATACACAGTTCTATTGCTATAAATGCTCTAATTTTCACTTCATCAACTGCTTATCCCTAACTCTAAAATAGTCGTGAAGATACGACCTTAGCAGCATGACCGCCGAAATCCCACAACTCGGCTGTCTAATACAACAGAATTGGCTCTAATTGAACCTTCCTTTCAAATCGAGTGCACTTGAATTTTTACCCAAAACTCACAACCCAAAACCAACCCTAACTCATATCCATTCATCTCAAAATCCTTTAACGAAATTCGGCATGCTTACGCCCTTCTTCATCACCAATTTAGGGGATATTGACAAACGAAATGGGACTCTGTTTTGTTAAAGACAGAGTTGAGTATGGGTTGTGGCGTCCATTTGACCTTACATACAGGAAAAGGGGTGCAAATGAAATTGATTCATAAGACGATCTGATACAAGATGTTTATATCATCTCGCTGTATTTATAAGGAGTCAGCAGGAGTTGATTGTGGGCTAATTAGTGCAGTCGACCTTTGTTCTGGTAGTCCTAGAGTTGATAATGCTTTGTGATACCGCAAATGGTTTAATTCGCGTAGAAATTGAAAGGTTCGCGTTTGACCGTTATCTGACGTGGTGGTAAGCGATGATTAGGTCGATGGAGCCGAGAGGGGACCCGAATCATTCGATGCTTAAAGATGCCTTACTCATACGATTAATTTGTAACACATGCAATAGGTAGGTTACTATCGGAAAATCGGTTTTATTGGTTATTATCATTGCCGCTCTACGTAAAATACTGGTATTCTGCTAAATCCGGTTTGACTGGAAGTCGACCCCAATACAGTTGGGACTTAGCTAGCCTAGTCCCAACTGTGATTACTGAACCACTTGGAATAATTTCTTCCACATATTGCCTTGGGTCGAAAACTAAGAGTTAACTTTTGGATTTAGGGCTGATTTGTCCAACGCCAGATAACTCTTATTCGTGGAATAAATTTAACGTTTGACAGTTTTTGTATGGAAGAACTGTCAAAAATTCAAAATTATTCCTCCGATAAAGCTATCTGGCGTTGGAAAAATCCAGCCTTAGAGTAATATAACACACAGGAATTAGGTATACATCGTAGAGCCCTGTGTGACTCTTTAGATTAATAACTCCAAAGGACCAGTGGCGTAGCATCAAAGGGGTCCTGTATCAAATATTTTTGGGGGGCCCTTTTTAAGCATATTTTTTAAAACGAAGTAGGCTCTACTTAAGGACTGTCATTGCAGGCCACGAAGTAGACGGCGGAACTAAATGTATATCTTTGCATCCACACGTCGGGGCCCTTTTCAACCGGGGGCCCCATATCCTTGATATGGCTGATACGGCGGTATAGCTATACGCCCCTGCAAAGGACAGATGTATGTAGATGATAAATGAATCCTGATCTGACATCAATGAAAACTAAAGCAAGTCTGGCGGACTTTCAAAACCTATTCTCATTTTGCACTGACCCTTTAAAAAACAAAAGAATTCAAGTTTGCTAACTGAATAATTTTTTCACTGTTGCTTTCAACGATTATTGAAACTCTCTACCTACCCTGTTCAAGTTTAAGTGTGATGATATTAGTGTAGGAAGGAAATTCTAAACTTAAAAATGACCATCATCTGCTTATATCTCTTTCCCAACTGTATTGGGGTCGGCTTCCAGACAAACCGGATTTAGCTGAATACCAGTATTTTACGCAGATCGGCTGCCTAACAGACCTCTACAACCCGTTAACACGGTAACATATGACGGTACTTATTGGCAAGACTGGAGTCAGATTTACTGACTTCTGACAATCCGTAACGACTAAAGTTAAGCATGAAAATATACATATGTGTTACATACATAATAGTAAGTTGAAAACTCAGAACGTACCACTGTTTTTTTCATAAAATAAGCATATTGCCGATAATCATACAAAAAAATAAATTACCAAATTAGTTCAATATAAAATAATAACTATAATATAAACTACTTACAACACTCTAGTTGTACACTCAAATGTATATTTGAGTGAACAAATATATAGCATAGTTTTAATTACAACAAAAAGTTTCTTGTACAATCCAGCTGAATCAAACGATACTTAGCTGAAGTTGAATGAACTGCTAGCGCCATCTATGTTTACGATCGGGAAAAAAACGAGCGGTCGTTGCTTTTCTTGGCGATTTGTTTTTAAAACTTTAATAAGTATATGCATACGAAAGTTTATAAGTAGATAGGTATATTGCCTTATAGACTAACTACCTATATCCCTGACAACAAAATAAATTAAACTTTTATTCTAATCTAATATAATTATTATAAAAAAATCGTGTCGCGAGGTTTGTTATCGTACTCCTCCGAAACGACTTGACCGATCTTCATTAAATTTTTTGTGTATATTGGATGGATCTGAGAATAGGTAAATTTTTTATGGTCTTGGTATATTTTTTTTGTATGGCAAAACAACGTTGATCCGGTCAGCTAGTCCTAACATACATCAGTCACTCAGACTGAGTGACTAGAATAGACAACGCAAAGCTGTGCTGGACGTAGAAAGCTGAAATTCAGCATGTAGGTTCCTTTGGAAGTTTAGGGAAGCACTAAGAGAGGATTTCCTAAAAATCGTACGGGAACGGGAATAAACGGGATACGCGCGTACGAAGTCGTGGGCAGAAGCCAATTGGATATAATAGATGCGAAGAAGCAAATACCTTTAGGATTCTTTAGGACTCAAAAAAAAAGGTTAAACTCCGAAAACGCTACTTAAAAGCCTGTCATTCGTAGTTTGGTCTCGTCATAATTATTGTAAGTTTTCTTAATCAGAAAAATACTATAGACCATCATATTTATTAGTTTATTATTTAAGCATATATATGTATTTTATTAGTATAATATATGTTATTATATTATTTGTGTAAAGTATTGTATTGAAAAGATTCAATTTATATGTTTTTGTTTTTTTATTAGGTATTTGTTGTTGTACACCTACCACAATGTAGTCTTTTTAACCCAAAGGTTGTCTGGTAGAGAATGCATTGTTGCATTAAGTCCGCCCATGTAACACTATTGTACTGTATAAAGTTTAAATAAATAAATAAAGTTAATGTATGCTACTATAACGCTATCATTGTAATGGAGTCAGGAGCTCATTGTGGGCTTATTAGTGCCGTTGACGTCGGCTTTAGTTGCCCTAGAGCAGGGATGCCGAACCTTCATTGGTATCCGTGCCATTGCTAATATACAACATAATTATTGTGACCATGATGTGATTTTATGGACAAAATCTTTATTAGCAACCCGAAATATGAATTCTCAAGCTATCGTTATGTTACGGAGTTTTATATTTGTTTATATGCAAATGTAAGTTACTGTAATTCCGAAGATTGCAAATTACCTAGCTGGTAAATAGGTTATCTCTTAGTGGCGTGCCAGAATCAGCAATGTGTTTCACCGAAACGGTTTATTTTTTCATAAGTATTTGATACACTCGCTTTTGACCACTATCTCACCTGATGGTAAGCAATGATGCCATTGACGATGGAGCACGCTTGCCTAGAAGTAACCTATTGAGGGGCTAGCACGAATATTTTACGTATAATAACGCTAACAAAAGAGAATTTTAAATGTGAAAAACTACAACCCCATAGAATTTTGTTTTAATTTCATGGGACATACACATTTTTTATCATTTTAAAATAAATATTATGTGCGAAATGTATTGTATTGTTAAATTTTACGTAATTTTACTATACGTCAAAATATCCGTGCTAGGACCTCTGATAGTAAGTTTTGTCTTATTATCGTAATAAGTCGTATCCCTAAGAATAACTTGAATGAACCATTGAATCAACTGGTTTGTTATTATTTCCTTGCAATGCATGGAACACAATAGGTGGTCCATTCCTGACCACTGTTACTATTCAAATTGATATACAATTAGATAAGGCTATAACTTATAATATCGGCAGAAAAACGAAATTACGTGAAGATTTAAAAATACTATGGCTTTATTTGCCGCATGGTATTAGCAGCTGTTGTCAACTTTCAGAATCAGAATCAGTTTTATTTGTTAACACAGCTACATAAATACAGATCTTGGAGGCGTACAAATTATTGTGGCAAGTAGCTCACAATTACAAAATAAAGTTTAAAAAAAAAATACATATCTGAGAATCATGCATAATCATGGTATTGAATTAATAACATTTAAAAGCATCTAGCACTTGAATTATTTAAAATGTCAAAATATCTAAGTGTCTAAGGTCAAACACATAAAATTTTAAAAATTATTAAATGTCAATATCGACAGTTAGATAAACTTTAGGACCGCAAGAAATTTTTCAAGGTCCATAATCTGCCTAACCTATTTCCAACTTTATTGAGGGTTTGCAGATGAATGGAGTGATTGACTATCTGTCATCTACAGCCCATTTATAAGGTACCACGAAATATGATTTTGAACAAAGTCTAGTCTAAACGTTTATTTCAATAAGATCATTAAAATGGACTTTTGAACGTCCATATTTACAGGGACCACCTGTATATAAAATTAATAAAGAATTTCTAGTGTCCATACCCAAATTTAGATTCTAATGGAGAAGAACACGGTACACATAGATTTTTTAAGATGAAAGCGATATTTTTCCAACCCCTTGTTTGAGTATCACTGTCTTAATTTGCATACCGCTCCAAACCACCTACGACCCTTATATGCAAATTACTTAAAATGAATTATATGCAGTGTAACGTAATCAATTATTAACTTAATAAAAAGACTCAAGAACCATTTTGAAACACTTTTTCTGTTCATTCTTTCCAAGCTCGTTTGTATTCTAAGAACAAACGTACTTGAAAAGAGCCAAGATCGGCGTATCTACAGAGAGTAAATGATTTTCTTTATGGCTAGCTAATCTATACAGAAGGTAAGCTAGGGATGCCACCGTGCGAGATGGAATGATGACCCTAAAAAGTAGGCTGGGAGAGACGGGATTCGGAAAGCTGAAACACGAGTGTTATGGTGCGTACCTATTGGTAAATGGTTTGTCGAGCTGACGACTTCAATATACTTATGTAGATACCTAAGTTCTAAAATCTCAGCATTAAGAAAAATACAAGTTAAAATCTTATCAATACTAATATTATAAAGAGGTAAAATTTGTTTGTAAGCTTGTAAGTTTGTATGTAGGAGGTAATCTCAGGAACTACTGGTCCGATTTGAAAAATTCTTTCAGTGTTAGATAGCCCATCGAGGAATACTATAGGCTATATATCATCACGCTAAGACAAATAGGAGCGGTGCAATGATGGAAAATGTGGCGCAGACGAAGTTGCGCTGGTCAGCTAGTGATCTTGATCTTATAAATTATAGGTATGTATTAATTTACTAGGTATAGATAAATATTTAGATAAATCTGTTTAGTATTTTCGTTTGTATGTTTATTGTAATTGCATGTTTATTTATTAAGATTGGCTAAATAATAACAGCCTCACAGGTCGATCTTCAAAGTTAAGCAACGCTTGCCGAGGTTGGTCTGTGAATGGGTGACCATCTTAACATATCGAGTTTCCTCCGTGCCTCAGAAAGCACGTTAAGCTGCTGGTCCCGGCTGTCATTTGGAGATCTTTGGCAGTCGTTACAGATAGTCAGAAGCCAGAAAATCTGACACCAGTCTTGCCAAGGAGTACCGTGTTACCCAGTTAATGGGTTGTGGAGGTCTCGTAGGCAGCCGCTCCACGAAAAATACTGGTATTCAGCTGAATCCGGTTTGACTGGAAGCCGACCCCAATATAGTTGGGAAAAGGCTAGGCAGATGATGATTTATTAAGATTATAATTTATTTTAGTTAATTAAGTTAGTACCCATAGTCTGTTATAAGTTTCCTTCTCTGTTTCTTTACACACTGTGTCTGCATTTCTAATTAAATTCTTCTGTCGCATTTCTGCTGGTAGAAATTTCTTTTGAAATAAGCAGTACCTCTGTGCTCTTTTCTATGTACAAAATTTTCTTTTTATGTATATTGTGTGTACATAAATTAATAAATAATAAGTACTAATGTAAAATGCTGTACGACATAAATAGTTGTGATTTATTGAATGTAAATAGTCAATTGTTATTGGTGCAGGGCAAAAATGTAATTATTTAGTAGTATCACAAGTTATTTGATGAGTCAATGTTCAATTTAAATTCAGATAAGGATAATAATATTCTCGTATATAGCTTGCTATTGGAAATTATATTTATTTTTTCCTACTCCTCCGCTGTACTCTTCTGATTAATTTCGTTGCGGGATCCAAGACAATTGAAAAGTTTCTCCGGGACTCGTCGGGCTTCATTAGCTCGGCATTTTTCTGGTGTTCGCCACTGTTGATTCTAGCTTTCAGGAGTTGCAGTGATTGGGAATGTGTGGCGGGCTTGCCAAAAAAATAGCTTGCGATATCAGGAAAGGCAATGGATCTATCACGACGAGAAAATCATGAAAATGAATCAAAACCGAACATACATAAATCCAGCCTATCCAAACTCTTGCATGTCCCACAAAATATTGATGGTATGTACATAATAGAAATAGATGATGAAAGAGAGGACTTTACCTCTCTCTCACTCCACACGAAATGGCGTGTGTCAAATGGCAAGTCTCACGGTATTTGTACAGGGACGCATTTGCCATAGGTTAGGGGGAAAGTTCAAACTACCTATAGTAGTTTTTCTTTTTGAAATAGGGTTAAACAATACAATAGGCTTTTTACTGAGAATTTTGACCGTCAAGTCGATTATTGTCTCTTTGTTTCTTTTCACCAGTGTTTTCTTTCCATTCAAAGGATATTTTTTGTAGCACTTGACGTATGAACTGTATCTACGTCCACTTTATACCTTCATTCCTTCAGTATCAGCTGTCTCACCAATTCCCAACTATTTTTGGTCAGCTGAGTACCAGTATTTTGCGTGGAGCGACTGCCTATAACCCAGTTACTGAATATGATGATACTACTTGGTAAGACTGGTTGCTACACCGAGAGAGATCTGATTATTATCAGTAGTTTGACT
This sequence comes from Ceramica pisi, assembly GCA_963859965.1. Classification (NCBI taxonomy): domain Eukaryota; kingdom Metazoa; phylum Arthropoda; class Insecta; order Lepidoptera; family Noctuidae; genus Ceramica; species Ceramica pisi. The sequence continues at coordinate 6,909,598 of OY982555.1, forward strand.
GGTATCTGTGACTGATTATAATTTAACTAGCTGACCTGTGCAACGTCGTCTGCGTAACATTTTTCATTAATGCTCCGCTCCTATAGCCTTCCTCGATAAATGGGCTATCTAACACTGAAATATTTTTTCAAATCGGACCAGTAGTTCCTGAGATTAGCGCGTTCAACCAAACAAACAAACAAACAAACTCTTCTGCTTTATAATATTAGTATAGAAGTATACAATACATTATTGATAACTGCCGGTCGTTTCTGTAAACATGTCGAAGTGAAAGCTTGAGTGAAGTGATCACGAAGTGAGCTGTCAATCCAAGTAATCAAGATGGAATGACAGCGTGATCTCTTCAACCCTTCACTTCGACATGTTTAGAGAATCGCACTGCTATCTCTATCTCCCTGCGTGATGCGATTACAGTTTTAGTTCAAATATCAAAGTAGAAACTTTCAAAGAATACGTTCAGTTTGTGCTAATGATTTTTATATTATTATTATATTATTATTATTATTATTATAATGAGTGGAGCCTGTGTTCCTGATAGCTAAAACTTGGAGGTACTTAAGTCAAATGTGAATAGGTTAATTCAAGGCAAGCGTGCTCCCTCATCAACTACTTAATCGCATAAATAATGTATTTTCCTAAGTAAAATGAAATATTAACTTCATAAACTTGATAATATCTCTGATAAAATCAACCTACGCCCACATTTTTAAAATGCAACATAAAGACCTACACGAGATGCTTATATACATACATACATACCTGAGATGTTGGCCAAACGCAAGCCTATCAACCCTTATTTCTTCAAAGTTAGAGTGAACAGGTTCCTTCTGGGTAAGCTCGCTCCATCGTAGACTTTGTTTCTGTCATCTCTAAACAAGACTAGAGTCGAGAGCAAAACCATCACAAATAAAAAAGTACATACCTACAAAAAAATACGAGACAAACAGCCGCACGTTTTGAAGTCACAAAAAAAATACTGAAGATAATGTAGAACCTTAATCATCATAGCTGGTCCTACTAATGACTTACAGAAGCCATACAACAAGCACCACCTGTAACCCAACTCACATTGCAAAGACACAACCGTGATACCTCACATCATGTATGTCAAACAGACATAAAAACTAACCGCCAAGCAGACATACATAGTTGCTTAACCGATTAACTTTGAAGAATGGACGGAAGGAAACGGTCTCTATATGGTCAGTAGGTACTGATATATAAAGAAACACGTACAAACATACATGGTACAATTTCTTTTTCATCTGTTGGCACATTTTTCCGGTCTATACAAAGTACCTAACAAGTATTTGCAATCTACATCCTATAGTACGGTGATACAAAGGTATTAAAGCAACCGCACAAGACCGTTTATTCATCGTCAGCTACTACTTTAACCAGTACTAGCTTATGCTTGAAAAATTGTATAAAAAAACCTTCCTCGAGAACCATTCTATCCATTGGTGAAAACAGCATGAAAATCGGTGCAGTAGTTTTTGAGTTTTATAGCGAACAGACTGACGCGACGGAGGTCTTTGTTTTATGAGATAACTGTTGTAATATCGGGTTGGTAAACACTACAGGTGGTAGGAAAGCATCGGATAAGAAAGCGTATCTGTCATTGACTTGAGAGCTTGAGGTACAGTGCTGGCGATGATCGCCGGGAGATTTGACTGCCCGTATATCGGACACTGCTGTAGCAGGCATGTTGCTAGATGTGTCCGATAATATGTCTGTTTTGTGTATTTTTTATGTGTGTGTGTGTCATGTGTCTTTTTTGTATTCTGGTTGCTGTATGGGTGTTTTCTGGTTACCTGAAATAAATACTTTTTATTTTTTTTAAATCAAAGTTCGCATCAACATTGACATTCGCATCTAAGTCGCAATCTGTCAAAAACGCCTCAATTTCTATACATTTTTGACTGATTGTGACTCGACTTGCGAATGTGAAAAATGCCTAAAAATCAATAGAATTGACACTCTGTAAACTTCCTTTTCTTTAAAAACAAAAGTAGACGACGTTCAGCGACGGTCTCGATTATCTCAAGAAAAACACTTTGGCTCAGAAATCCGACAGACTCACGTCAAGTAGGTTTGAATGCCCCGAAAGATTAGGTACAGATGTTTCCTGGATAAAAAGTATGATTCGATTTATTCCGACATTTACATTTCCAAAACCATTGTGACATATTTTTGCTTTATCAAAGCAATCAAAATGAACAAATATACAATACATCAAAATTCCAAAAGCTCTACACACAAGTGACATTATGTCAGCGGTAACGTCGTGGTGATTGTGAAAAATGGGATTGACACATCGTCGCGTCGGCCTAATTCGTTAACCAGCTAAATTTATTTCTGTATACTTTACAGGATAAAGAAAAAACGGTACTTTACCAACTCTATCATTTTAGCAATCATCAATCTGATAATCCCGTTGGTTCCTATAGGATTTAACATTACCTCCTTCTTTGTGTAGATTTTCTATTGTTCAGGAAGCAGGTTTTTGAGCATGGCATTTCTAATACTTTTAGATTGCAAAAGTTATAACCACTTTTTGGCAGACTAAATCACTACATATTATTAAACAAAGTCCTCCGCCGCGTCTGCCTGTCTGTTCGCGATAAACTCAAAAACTCCTACACCGATTTCCATGCCGTTTTGACCATAGGATAGAATGGTTCTTGAGGAAGGTTTTAGTATATAATTTGTCAAGCGGACGAAACCGCGGGCATCAGCTCGTAGCCGATAAAAGAGACTTAGCTGATTAAAGAATTAGGCCGACGAAACACTATCGAAATATCAGGTGATCAATTTTGGCATTTTGATAACCGCTCTCGCTGATAGTAAGGTGCCTTGTCCAGAGCCTCAAAACTAGAGGGCAATAAACGTCAACGCTAGATACGAGTTATTAAGTGGTCGTAATCAGTATATTGATAACAATACAAATGTTCATAAAGTAATAGCCCGCTTGTCTGAGGCTAGGAATGTTAGTATTAACATGAGGAATCCTGAGGGTATCTACGTCGCGTGACCTTGTCCCTGATACAGATAAAAGTAACAGACAAGTATAACTACTGATTACTGTGAATCTTAACTAGTGTAAGTAAGTACGGAAAACTGATTCATACGAAGTATTCATTTGAATATCTGAGGGCTAATTCTACTAATTTTTAAATAACGTTCGCATCCGCATGTCAAATCGCAATCTGTCAAAAATATATGAAAATGAAGGCTCTTTTGACAGTTTGCGATTGACATGCGAATGCGAACATTGCTTTAAAATGAGTAGATTTGGCCCTGAGTTATCAAATGAATACTTCGTATGAATCAGTTTCCCGTCGGCCGTCATTTTTAAGACAAGATTCAAAGATCGATCACTTCCCTAAAGTTTAATTTTACCACCGTCATTTTATCAAAATTAATTTAGCAATTCAAAAATACTCAATCCAGTGGGACATCTATTTACAGGTTATCAATTTTAACTGTTACTTTCGTCACCAGCTTACTCAAAAGCAACAACAATTTTTCAAAACACTGTTTGTGTGTGTTTGATATCTTTGTAAAACACCGTCGGTACTTCAATGGTGCTGAAAACATAAGTTTTTGACACTGAACTTGAATCAATGGAATGTTTATGATTTTTCTTTTCTTATGTTTGTACTTTGTAGGGAAAATGCAGCGTTGGAAGGCCTCCAACAAGGTGGACTGATGTACTGGTGAGGGTCGCGGGTAGCCGATGGATGCGAGACGCACAGGACCGGTCGTTGAGGCACTTGGAGTGTCGCGGGACTATTCGAAAGAGATGCCGTGGCTGCGGAACACAAAGGGCTCATGAAAGAACATGGATGGGTTTTAGTAAGTAGAAGTCTGACACTCCCTCCCGCTCCGCCCAGAACGGGGAAAGACATTTGATGACTTCCCATACCTAAAAAAAAAAAGGTGGCACTTGGAGGTGGCCTGTATCCGGCAGTGGACGTCTTTCGGCTGATATTTGTAGTGAGAGAGAACATTACAATTTCTTTAAGAGCTAAAATCTTTCTTATTGGAACATTTTAACCGTAGTTCCGGTTAAAATATCACTCAGATTCAAATTTAAGTATCTGAGGAGAGTTTTTGATTAATACCTTCATTGTGCGTAGGTACAGTTAAGGAATTCAAAGATTCAAAGCATTTATTTCAAATAAACCATTTACAGGCACTTTTGAAATGTCAAGGTCGGTCAGTCAAAAACATGAGGCTATTTGCACGTTCCAAAGCGTAGATCTCTATGGAGAAGAACGTGCAAGAAACTCCACGGACACTCATTTAAATCATGTGATGTTTTACAAAAATCTTAGTTACATGTACTTGCTTCTTCATGAGAAGACAATGCAAAATAAAAAAAACTTAAAAAAACAACTTAAATATAAAGATGAAAATAAGCCAGTGGTGGTTTAGAGATGACCAGTCTCAACTGACGGCGCCCGTTCACGAACCTGACGTATGTATCGGCACCATTCAGCTCAACCATTTTGAAGGGAACCGAATGAACGAATGAATTCCCTGCCGGAGCCTGGAGAAGTACCTGGTCTTTAAGTCAAGAGTGAATAGGTTGTCTACGTGAGCGCACTCCATCGTTGACCACATCATAGCTTTTCATCAGGTGAGATAGTAGTCAATCGAGGAGCTCGTGGCTAAACAACAACAGCCGCACGGGTCGATCTTCAAGGTTAAGCAACGCTTGCCATGGTTGGTCTGTGGATGAGTGACCATCTTAACATATCGAGTTTCCTCCGTGCCTCGGAAAGCACGTTAAGCCGTTGGTAAATCTGACTTCAGTCTTGCCAAGAAATACCGTGTTACCCAGTTAATGGGTTGTGGAGGTCTGGTAGGCAGCCGCTCCACGTAAAATACTGGTATTCAGCTGAATCCAGCCGACCCCAATGTAGTTAAAAAAGCTAGGCAGAAGATGATGATAGTCGTCAATCACAAGCCTATCAATAGATTAAAAAATAAAATTATATGAGAAAGAATTGAATTTGACAATATTATCTTGGAATCTAATAGAATTGCGTTCAAATTCGCCCCTGGTCGTTGGTGCCACGACATTTAAGCGACTACATTCTTGGAGTAAAATTCAGTTTATTTTATTTGTTATTTTGCAACACTAGTCTCTACGGCGACTTTACATGACATTTGAAGTAAACATTCTACTCTTATAAAACACACAGCTTGCGAGTGCATGTACCCATAGATATTTTTTCCAACTTCAAAAAAAGAAGGAGGTTCTATTCGGTGGGTTTTTTATTTGTATTGTATTTGTATTTATTTCTCAGTATAATGGTACATTAAGATCTTACATTAAATATTGTTTCACATATACTACCATTGCTGGTGTAGAAATATTAAATAAATATTAAAATATGTACCTACACCGATTATTTCGAGGTATCTAAACCGATTTGTGTGATTCTTATTTATTTCGATGCGGCGCATAATACTTGTCATTTGGTCCCGTTAAAATTTAATTAGTTTGGCTCATTCGTTTTTATTTTATGATAATTTTCGCTACTTTAATTTCTGCGTAGACGAAGATGTCGTCCAAGTCACCACTTAAAAATGAAATGAAAAATAGAAAACTTTTTTACAAAAAATTATAACCGACTTCCAAACAAAACAAAACACTACACTACAAAGTATAAAATAACCTTAATTTTGGAATTCGGTGCTTTTTTGGTTTTGTATTTTTGTTTTATAACACCGACTTCCGAAATTCAGGCTATTTTATACTTTGTACTGTTTTGTTTGAAAACAATACAAAGTAAAAACAAACACATGACATGATATGAGGACGTGGATTGAGCTCAAGTGGAGGTACAGACATCCCAAGACCGAATGTCTTGGCGCCTTAAAACGAAGAGGGACGACCCCTAATGAAAAGGTAAATGGCATTGCAAAAGAAGAGCTTTTTGTTTAACAAAACATGAACATGGTGGACATCCCACCTATACGCACAAAACGTTTTGGGAATACATTCATTGTGCGTACAGATAAGGAGTGGAATTCCCTGCCTGAGTCTGTGTTTCCTGATAGCTACAACCTGGGAGTCTTTAAGTCAAGAGTGAATAGGTTACTTCTAGGCAAGCGTGCTCCACCTTAGACCGCATCATCGCTTAACATCAGGTGAGATAGCGGTCAAACGTATGCCTATAAATATAAAAAAAAAGTTTTTACATAACAACTTGTTGCAAAACTATAGATTTTAAACTCATTTTGTTCTATACTAGTTTCTTGTTGTTCTATGTAAGGTTCTATATTCGTTTGCCCTAACTGAACACATAGGTATACCCAGTATGGTCCAATTGCTGCTTAGAAGATAAATGAAGAAATTCAAGAATATCTTTTCTAATTCTTAAATAGGTTGCATTTTTTTTTTTTCAAACTCGTGTGAGACCACAATCTCAAAAATAATGATGGGTAAATGATGACATGGTCGCCCATGGAATACGCTTGCCTAGAAGTAACCTATTCACTCTTCTCTACTATAAAGCACAAGTGAAACTGGCTACGAAAGCAGGCTGGCTAACGTAAGTCAGTGAAGAATCTAAAATTAGTAGGATGTATTAAAATCGACCAAGAAATGCTTTCTCGAGCCTCAAAGATTATTATCAAACCAAAAATAGGTTTATTACAACCAAAAATTATACAAATAAACCTAAACTACCCAAATAACTGCTAATGAAAGTAAATAAGTACTGTTAACATGAAACCAAATGATTTATTACTCAGCGAAATATTAATTCGCTTCTAAAATACCATTTTAGTATTACAACTAAATAATTACCGTGCAACGTAATAGTTAACTGTGCTAGTAAAACAAACATTACTCTATTACAGTGTAAACAGTAAATAAATCTATTTTAATAAGCAAATTGAACCAATTATGGTTACAGGCCATTTTGATGTATGACGCTGTTTAGTTCTTAAAGCCGCCACTCCGTGACGGCGCTAGTGTGCGTGGTTGCGCTACTCGACGATAGATGGCGTTGTTACATCGATTTCTTTAGTGGATCGAGGTTGAAACTTTTTGTTTATTTTGTTGTTTACTGTATATTGTGATGGATTGTGAATTGTAAAAAGAAGTGAAAAAATAACTGTTTGTTTTGATGAATTTTTCAGTTTGCAATGTTATGATATTTTATATTTCGTGCTTTATTGTAATCATAATGCTTGAACTAGAATATTATTAACACCATAATATTTATATAAGTTACACAAAATATAGATGAAGAAAACAGTAGGTACATAGGCTGACATAATGGATGGGCGGCCTTATCGCTAAAAGCGATCTTTTTAAAACAACCTACTACGACAGACGTACTATATGGAGTAGGTAGAACTAGGTAAGTAGGTACGCTTTTACCCCTTACCAGAGGGGCTACTCTCAAAGCCCGAAGTCCATTGTTTGGGTTTTCACCTATCCACCAAGAATTAATGACAACTTGGTGTGACAATTACTGTCAAATCGTGTTGTCATTCATTGTTAGTTCGGGATTGGGACTAATCTCAAGTCTATAGGTGATACGTAGTAGAATACGCCCGCAACTAAGCCCGTAACTACGGTCTTCGGGCTTAGAGAATAGCTCCCCAGGTACGAATCCAGACTCTAGAGTTCTATACTGCTAATTACCGAAGAAATCAACTCAGAAACTCACAAGACCAGATAAGGTCCGATGCAGGACACGGGAATCAGCTAAATGCGAGACGCACAGGACAGGTCGATGTAGCGACAGACGGAAGGCGAGCAGTGGACGTCTTTCGGCTCATATGATAATGATGATCATCATCTGCCTAGAATTTTCCCAACTGTATAGGGGTCGGCTTCCAGTCAAACCGGAATTAGCTGAAAACCAGTATTTTACGTGGAGCGGCTGCCTACCAGACCTCCACAACATATTAACTGGGTAACACGGTTCTCAGGCAAGACTGCTGTCAGATTTTCTGGCGTCTGACTATCCGCAACGACTGCCAAAGATCTCGAAATGACAGCCGGGAGCAACAGCTTAACGTGCTCTCACGTGCACGGAGGAAACTCGGTATGTTAAGATGGTCACCCATATACAGACCAATCTCGGCAAGCGATGCTTAACTTTATAGAACGACCTGTGCAGCAGTAATTACCTACATGGGCCACAAAACAAAACAGTGCCAGTGTGCTGGATTCACAGGACATGCTTCCCTCCTCAATTGCCCGTTATGCACAACCTGTAGGTTCCATCCAAGATTAGATTACACGAGGCCAATGATAGAACTTTAAAGGTCGCTCAATCATCATTGTCATCTGCCTAGCCTTTTCCCAACTACATTGGGGTCGGCTTCCAGTCAAACCGGATTCAGCTGTATACCAGTTTTGTTTTTGTATAGGTCGCTCAATCTATACTAAAATTATAAAGCAGAAGAGTTTGTTGGTATGTTTGTTTGTTTGGTTGAACTCGCTAATCTCAGGAACTACTACTTGTCCGATTTGAAAAAATATTTCAGTGTTAGATAGCCCCTATGGATAGCCCATTTAGCCCGAGGAAGGTTATAGGCTATATATCATCACGCTAAGACAAATAGGAGCGGAGCAATAATGGAAAACGTGACGCAGACGAAGTTGCGCGGGTCAGCTAGTGTCCTATAAAATTTGGAATGACTAAATTCGTCACGAGGAGAAGAAGAAGACAAAACAAAACTCTCTCTCTTCTCTTGCGTTACACTCTTGATAGAGTGGTCGTGGTTGTATCTCCAGGAGTAGTGGCTCACTTCACAATCCTTCGCCACTCGTCGGGCATCGCCGCCTGTCTGGAACATTCTTGGAGAGGTCCACCCAGTGCCAATTTTATCTGGTCCGTCCACCTCGCGGGTGACCACTTTTTTTTATTTTGTTTCGGCTGGTAAAAAATGCATTACGCATACCTTCCCACTCGGGGGAGTGGGGGGCTATGTGGGACTCCCCGGGCAAGCCTGGTATACCCCCTAAAACAACCCAGCAATGAAAGTCCCGCATCGTCTGAGTGGAGGGGGACGGGGATGTCGGCGTAGCCTTTGCGTCCAGTCCACCTCCGACGACCGCCCGCCTTCACAGCGGGCCTTTTAACCTTGCGGGTGACCTGCCTCTGGCCCGCACACCCTCAACTCGTCCTTGTGCCACCAGGCGCTCAATTGATGACTCTTTGCGACAAGATACGTGTCCGAAGAAGGTGAGTATACGAGAGTGCACAATATAATTATGATAAACGCTGTTTGATGCACATTTCTTGGAGTATGGATAGGTTGGGACGGAACCCCGTCCAAATCCAAGCAAATAAAAAAACAAAACAAGCCAAACGTTTTACTATATACCATGTGCAGTCTATCTACCCAGAAACATGGGCGTGAAGTTACATTACAATACTAACAGTAGCAACACTTAGCGTCGCGTGTAGTCAATGTCAATCACTTGAAAGACGTCTGTGTTATTGTTTAGTAACTAATTACTATAATTACTCCGATTAATAAGAAATGCATGTCGTGTCTGTGGCAACAAGGCTCCCCGCTCAGCATAATGCTATGCAAGGGGTGCACTCACAGCCTAGAACGTCACTGATTTTCAGTGGTCTCCTAAAAATATGATGTAGGAAAGCCAAATCTGGTGGGTACAAAAATTAATAGATACCTCGTACATAATATAAAATTCTTTCGTAACCGGCTGAGTGAGTGACAGACAACGCACAGCCGAAACTACTGGTCGTAGAAACTACTGGTCGTAGAAACTACTGGTCGTAGAAACTACTGGTCGTAGAAACTACTGGTCGTAGAAACTTCTGGTCGTAGAAACTAATAGTCGTAGAAACTACTGGTCGTAGAATCTACTGGTCGTAGAAACTACTGGTCGTAGAAACTAATAGTCGTAGAAACTACTGGTCGTAGAAACTACTGGTCGTAGAAACTACTGGTCGTAGAAACTACTGGTCGTAGAAACTACTGGTCGTAGAAACTACTGGTCATAGAAACTACTGGTCGTAGAAACTTCTGGTCGTAGAAACTAATAGTCGTAGAAACTACTGGTCGTAGAATCTACTGGTCGTAGAAACTACTGGTCGTAGAAAGCCGAAAGGAGAAGGGAATGACTCCATACATTCTTGGGCCCAGGTGTTAAGAGCGTGTGGGCGCGTTCATTGAGGCAGCGTGCTGCGAACCACTTGAACGCGCCCCAAAAGGTGGTGGCCCTCAGGATGACCCGAGGGTACCGCACGATCTCGCGCGAAGCGGCGGGTCTCCTTGCCGGATTGCCGCCATGGGATCTGGAGGCGGTGGTCCTCGCGCGCCTGCATGATTGGCGCGCGGAGGTACTAAGCCGGGGGGAAACTCCGCTGACGCGGCAAATTGTCGCGCAGCGGACGGACTTCCGGCGCGATCTCATGGCGTCATGAAGACGACGACTATCGCAACCCAGCGCAGGGCACGCCACAATAGCGGCGATAAGTCCCCTCTTTGAGGAGTGGCTTGAGAGGCGCCACGGCGTCCTCACCTTCCGCCTGACGCAGGTCCTCACCGGACATGGATGTTTCGGGAGGTTCCTGCACCGAATTCGGCGGGAGGAAACGCCCGGGTGTCACCACTGCGAGGATCGACCGGAGGACACGGTAGAGCACACTGTGCAGGTGTGCCCCGCTTGGGCGGCGCACCGCCGTGTCCTCGAAACGGCGATTGGCGGCGACCTCTCGCGTCCGGCCCTGGTCCAAGCCATGGTCCGGAGCGAGACGGAATGGGACGCCGTTGCCTCCTTCTGCGAAGCAGTCATGCTAGCGAAGGAGGTGGCGGAGCGGGAGAGGAGACCCTCTCGTCCCGGCCGCCGTGGTGGACGCCGCGGGCGTCAGGGGCCACCTGGTGACCTCCGGCCACCGTAGGCGCGGGCCTGTGGACGGCGAGCTATGGGTGGCTCGCCGTCCGTCCATCTAGACAGGCCGTGTCGACGGCGCGTTAGTGTTCCACGCGCGCCTCAAAGAGAGTCAGCAACACAGAGGGGCCCGAAAGGGCCGACGCCTGCCGGAGTCGCGGGATTATTCGCAAGAGACACCGTGGCTCCGGAACACAAAGGGCAATGAAGGAACATGGATGGGTTTTAGTCAGTAGAAGTCTGACACTCCCTCCCGCTACAACCAGAGCGGGAGGAGTCATTGGATGATTTCCCATCCCTAAAAAAAAAAAAAAAAAAAAGGTGTTAAGAGCGTGTTTTCCGTCCACTAGCGCCGCCAATCGTTTTTTATTATTTGTGGTAAATTTAAGACACGTAGATATAAAACCGCTCTGTAGTGTACTGAAGAAATGTATTTATTATGTTTTGAGAGTTATAAATAAAATAGATAAAAAATAAAAAACATTTATTTCAGAATCAAGTTCCATAATTTGTTAGTACCAGTATAAAATGCCTTATATCCGCTGCAAAAACGCGGCAGCCCCAGCAATACCCGGAAAGCGTTGTTGTATTGGATGCGGAGGTCGCTATATGCCTTCTGCGTGAAGTTCACCCACAGGCCGCACGTGTAAAAGGATTGGCAGATTAAGGCTTTAAAAAGCGTTACCTTAACTCGTGCAGTACAACGGGCGAACCTACGGCGGTTATGTTTTGCACTTTAGAACATAAATAATTGCCAAAGTCGATATTTTTGCTAAAAGTGGCCACTTTTGCCAAAAATATCGAAACGGTTTTTTTAATATACATTTCAACTAGCTGCTGAGCCCAGAAGTCCCCTTCTCCTTTGGCATGTAGGTTTCTTGGGGAGTGCACTAAGAGAGGATTTCCCGAAACGAGAAAAAACATAACGTGCCAATTCTACAAATTTTCACATTCGCATCTCAAGCGCAATCTGTCAAAAATGTATGAAAATTAAGGCTTTTTTTACGGTTTGCGATTGACATGCGAATGCGAAATGCGCCCTATGGGCGTACGAAGTCGCGGGCAAAATCTAGTTTATTATACTCATATCATAAAGCTGAAATTTTTTTTGCTTTTTTGAACGCGCTTATCACTGGAACTGCCAGTCGGATTTGGAAAATTATATTTGTACTAGCTGACCCGTGCAACGTCGTCTGCGTAACATTTTTCATTACTGCTCCGCTCCTATTGGTCTTAGCGTGATGATATATAGCCTATAGCCTTCCTCGATAAATGGGCTATCTAAGTATCACTGAAAGAATTTTTCAAATCGGACCAGTAGTTCCTGAGATTAGCGCGTTCAACCAAACAAACAAACAATCAAACAAACAAACTCTTCTGCTTTATAATATTTGTATAGATATGATAGCAATATTCGTAAGGCAGGCTATCAACACGGGAACGGGAAAAACGGGATATGGGCGTATGAAGTCGCGAGCAAAAGCTGGTATTAAATAAAAATAAAAAAGTTTTAGAAATAGATGTTACAATATCTAATATTTAGTGCAAAGACACATTCCGCCATTTAATAATAGCATACAAATATAAATTAATTTTACTTATTAACTTGTTTTAGTATCACTAAAACAGTAACACGTAATAGTTAAATTATACACAAATACTAATAGTTTCGCATTAAATTCTTGATTGTACATAAAATAACAATTTACAACTATCAAAACGAAACCAACTTATTCTATAACCTAAAGTTTAAACGCACATTACAAATTTTCACAATCGAGGATAAGCATTGCCATACAATGGCAATGCCACCAGTCTTTTGGGCTCACTTCCAGTCTATAGCAATGCGGACGTTTTTTTTGTCGCCATATTTTAGTAAGGAGTTTTATTTTCTATTTTAAGTGCATTTATTTATTTATTTACCAGAATTTAGGTGTTCAACTAATTAGTATGATTTTAATTTAAATGAGAGCCATTTACATTCTACCATAACTTGTGGTGTGCAAATATTAATACAGTATAACTACATTAAATTTATTTAAAATTTCATGTTCATACATCAGTTATCACTATAATTGCTACAAAATTTCTGATTAAACAAATTAATTATTAATATTTTACTTCTCAAATAATTGATTAAAAATGTCATAATAATGTGACGTTACCAATATCTGATATCGCTATAAAATGGATACCTATAGTGCATATTATATTATAGTGCATAGTTTGTTTTTCAAAATAAGTTTATGATCGTAAGAAAATTAATAGTTGCCTTAGTTTGTATGTGTCTTTGAAAGATATAAAAGTTAGTAGATGAAGTTACAGCTTTTGCCTGAATAAATACATTACTGCCGTTCTATCCTGGTCCACATCTCATGGTGTAAACTTACATCGGTAGAGTGTTCATGTAGTGAAGTGTTATTCCATAGCTACAAATATTTGTACGACCTACATGTGTTACGCATGGCCAACCTTAATAGATCGCTGCATCGGCAAACCTGCATATACATTGCACACGGCACCTACGGGCACGAAACGCAAGCTCGGCATAACGTGACCAATTGACGTCAATCGAACCTTTCCATAGAAACTTAGAAAACGTGGAGCGGCACCTACGGGCACGAAACGCAAGCTCGGCATAACGTGACCAATTGACGTCAATCGAACCTTTCCATAGAAACTTAGAAAACGTGAGCGACACTTTTGGATCTGACATCGACCAATTGACACTTTAGTATAATTAGTCGTAATTTCAATACTTTGTAATACAGTAATAAATTAGTTTATTAAAATTAATTTGCATTTTTTTGGATCCTCCGGCTGCACCCATCGTAATTGGCGCAGTCGGTAGGATAGTCCAGTAAATTCAGTGAATCGATCACCGACAACGGGCTATTCGAACCTACGGGTGTGCGGCTACGGGGGAGTATCCGAATATCGATACCACAGAGAGATGCAAATTTGGTAAGTACCTAGATCTACTAGAGTTGCTCGCCTTCCTATGTTTTAGTATCCTTTTTTTTTTCCTGTGTTTCCTTTGTGTTAATTTCCTCAAGTGTTTCTATTAAACTTTCAAAATTTTTCACCCACGTATATCACGGACTCCTAAGTCGAGTATTTCTAATAGGAACTCGCAAATCGATGCGAATAGGAATTTAGATGCTATATTAGAAGATAGTGAGAGTGTAGAATCTTACTTAATTATAGAGAATAATTTAATTAACAAAATGAGTACCGATTTGGTAGATCAAGTTTACAAGGCCTTACGCCTCGTTCCCGAATTTGACGGGAACCCGAACGTGCTCACGCGGTTTGTACGTTTATGTGACCAACTTGTCGCGCAATTTGTTAAGGCAGAGCCAGGTTACGAACTAAGTAATTTATCCTTGTTGAACGGCATACTTAATAAAGTTACCGGGAATGCCGCTCGCACTATAAATTCAAACGGCATTCCGAAACATGGCAGGGTATTAGAAACGCCCTGATTAATAACTTCTCGGACCAGCGGGACGAGACCGCCTTATACAATGATCTGGCCCTGTTAACACAAAAGAATTTATCACCACCGGAATTTTACGAAAAGTGCCAAACTTTATTTAGCACAATTATGACCTATGTGACCCTGCATGAGTCTATATCTACCACCATCGAAGCCAAACGGGCACTATATAAAAAATTAACCCTACAGGCATTCGTTCGTGGCCTAAAAGAACCTTTAGGCTCGCGTATTAGGTGCATGCGACCCGACACCATTGAGAAGGCTCTCGAGTTTGTGCACGAGGAAATTAACACCATGTACTTACAGCAGCGTAACGACCATTTGCCGGAGCGGAGACCTGTGCAGTCTACGTCTTCATTTAATCCCAGTACGTATCAGATTAAGCCATTTAATTTGCATACTCCACAGCCAGTCACTTTTTCAGCACCGTTTAATCAGCCCGGTCCCTCTAAAAGTTTTTATCAGCCACAACCGCCAAGGCCAATGCAAGCCTGGAGACCCCAAGTGCCTTTCAATCGCGGTCCCACGCGAACCCAACAAATGTTAAGCGCACCCCCGCCTAACTATAGGCCCCAGAGCAACGTGTTCCGATTGCCTCAACAAAGGCCTGGTTACACGCCCATTAATAATGGCCCTAAGCCCATGAGTGGTGTAAGCCACTTTGTTCCCAAACCTATGCCGAGACCTTCGACAGGACATGACTGGACTCAACAAGGAAATCCACCTCCCAGTAGCTATTTTAAGACTCGTGAGACGAATGTTAACGAAGTAGACTTTTACGACTATTATGAGTACCCTGACTATACCTATAATGACTATTACGACCAGTTCTACCCCGTACCTCACAATTACGAACCTGTGTATGAGCCACTAGCTCATAGTGATTATGTTCCTGTGCACGTAGAGGAACATCAGAATGTGCCTGAAGGAACATCTGCCCAAGGAATGTCTGCTGAAGGCCAGGATTTTCATACAGCCCCGAAATCAGACAAACCAAAATAGAGATTAACTTGCAAACCCAGAGACAACTCCCATTCATTCAAATTGCTAATCCACCCATTAAACTATTAGTAGATACAGGTGCGAACCTATCTTTTATTTGCCCGAACGTTGTAGAAAGATTTTATCATCATATCCAGTGTAATTATGAGCCTTTCGAAGTCACTAACATCCACGCGACAACTCGTAATAATTATTCCATTACTATACCGTGCTTCCCGGAATTTAAAGAAACCTGTGACATTACCCTATACATTTACAAGTTCCACAATTATTTTGACGGCTTAATAGGCTTAGATTTACTAGAAAAGTTAGAGTCTAATATAGATTTAAAGAATAAGGTTCTTGTTACACGTAATTCATCTAATCCCTTGCGAATGCATGATTCACGTAATTGCAATCTTTACGAGGACATAGTACCCGCTAATTCATCCAAATTAGCTAGAGTCCCCATTAATCTTCATGATGGTAACGTAATAATATCAGAGCAGACTATTTCCAATTGCACTATTCGCGACTGTGTTACTACTGTTAAAAATAACCGTGGCATCATAGAAATAATTAATCCAACTAAACATGATGTAGTTTTCTCAATGGATAGGCCAGTTACCGCGGAACTTTTTAACGAGCAAAGCGCGACTATCTATCAGCCTAGCGATCGCGTATCCGAGGTATTATCAAAACTACGCACTGACCATCTGAATCCTGAAGAACGAGCTAACTTAGAATCTCTTTGTGCACAATATGCTGACGTTTTCTATATCGATGGTGAACCTCTAACTTTCACCAATAAGATAAAGCACAGTATTCATACCACCGACGAATTACCTGTCTATACTAAGACCTATAGATATCCCTTTGTTCACAGACAGGAAGTTCAGGATCAGATTAGCAAAATGTTAGACCAAGGGATAATCCGTCCCTCGCAGTCAGCCTGGAGCTCGCCCATCTGGGTAGTTCCAAAAAAATCTGATGCGTCCGGAAGGGCTAAATGGCGCATAGTCATTGATTTTCGTAAAGTCAATGAGAAAACCCTCGATGACAAGTACCCAATCCCCAATATTAATGACATCTTAGATAAACTTGGTAACTGTCATTACTTCACAACTCTAGACCTTGCAAGTGGATTTTACCAAGTAGAAATGGACCCAGCCGATATTCACAAAACGGCCTTCAATGTAGAACATGGGCACTTTGAATTTTTACGCATGCCCATGGGTCTCAAAAATTCTCCATCCACGTTTCAACGCGTGATGGATAATGTCCTCAGGGACCTCCAAAATGTTATATGTCTCGTATATCTTGATGACATAGTCGTTTTTAGTGTCTCCTTACAGGAACACATGATAAATTTAGAAAAAGTATTCAAGAGATTAAGGGAATCAAACTTTAAGATCCAGATGGATAAGTCGGAGTTTTTAAAGCTTGAAACTTCATACTTAGGTCATGTAATAAGTAAGGACGGTATTAAGCCTAACCCCGATAAGATCATTGCCATCCAGAAATTCCCTATTCCTAAGACAGCTACCGAGATCAAACGCTTTTTAGGCCTGTTAGGATACTATAGGAAGTTTATTCCTGACTTTGCGCGCATTACGAAACCCATGACACAATGTCTCAAGAAAGGTTCTAAGGCCACCTTCAATGACCCTAACTACATCGATTGTTTTGAAAAATGCAAGTTACTACTGACTAACGACCCTATACTGCAGTACCCTGACTTTTCTAAGGAATTTGTGCTTACGACTGACGCATCTAACTTTGCCATAGGAGCTGTCCTTTCTCAAGGGCCTATAGGGCAAGATAAGCCCTTAGCATACGCGTCTAGAACATTAAACTCCAGTGAGATTAACTATAGCGTAATCGAGAAGGAGCTATTAGCCATAGTTTGGGCTACTAAATACTTTCGTCCATACTTGTTTGGGAGAAAGTTTAAGATAGTTACAGACCATAAACCCTTACAATGGGTTATGAGCCTTAAAGAACCAGGCTCCAGACTCACACGTTGGAGACTTAAGTTGAGTGAATACAATTTTACTACAGTATACAAGCAAGGCAAAAAGAACACTAACGCCGACGCATTGTCCCGCATTGAAATCAACAACGAGGACGCTATGTCTACAGCGGTAAATGTATCTGAAAAGCCTCACTCAACAGTAGGTTCTGAAACACTGACAGCCCCTACAAACAACCTTGACATACTCGACAACTCTGACACAGCAACTGTTCACACTAGTAACGAAGCCCCTATTCTAGAAGTGCCAATATCAGACGAACCCTTAAATAAATTCAGTAGACAAATCTGTTTTGTACTTGTAGGCGATATAAAAAAACGACCGACAGTGAGTAAGCCATTTGAAACGCATACCCGAACTACCATTCAACTATCCGAGTCTAACCTGACTAACGACGTTATTAATGCAGTCAAAGAATATGTGAACCCTAAAGTCAAAACCGGTTTAATCATCCATCCTCCTCTTGCCATGTATAAAATAATCCCCATAATTCAAGCCAACTTCAAAAGCTCTTCAATGAACATGGTTCTAACTAAAGTTGAATTAGAGAATGTTAAAGACTACCTGCGTCAACAGGACATCATAAAGAAATACCACGAAGGTAAAACAAATCATCGCGGTATCACTGAATGTTACTTAGCCTTATCTTCTAAATTCTACTGGCCTAAGATGAAAGAACACATCTCCAAGTACATAAATGAGTGTACTATCTGTGGTCAGGCTAAGTACGACCGTCATCCCATCAAGCAAAGATTCAACATTGTACCACCCCCTAGTAAACCTTTTGAAATTATCCATCTAGATCTGTTCACAGTTCAAACAGAGAAATTCCTTACCATTGTAGACGCTTTCTCTAAGTATGCACAAGCTTATCACCTTGGAGATAGCACCGCTTTAAGTGTAGTACAAGCTCTACTTGTATTTTGCACCCACCATGGGGTCCCATTGACTATTGTCACGGACGGAGGCCCTGAATTCACAAATCAGATTTTCTTAGAATTCAGCCGAACTCATAAAATTATTCACCATAAAATATTAGCGCATTCCCCTAACGACAACGGCATAGTAGAAAGGTTCCATTCTACCATTTTAGAACATCTTAGGGTATTGAAATTAGAGAGACGAAATGAACCAGTCGTTAATCTTATGCCTTATGCCATCTTAGCGTACAATAGTTCGATCCATAGCTTCACAAAATGTAGACCTTTGGACTTGATAACTGGACACTTTGACCCACGAGACCCAATAGATATTGACCTATCTGAACACTTACTGCAACAGTACTCACAAGACCATAGGAAACGAATGAGTCAAGTATACGACCTTATTAACCAGACATCCTTACATGACAGGACACAACTGACTGAAACCCGTAACAAGGACAGATAACCCGAGAAGGACTATATCCCCGACCAGCAAATCTTTGTACGCAATCCCATGGCGTCTCGACAGAAGTTAGCCCCGCGTTATACGCAAGATACTGTACTCGCAGATCTTCCAATCCACATCTATACGAAGAAGAAACGCGGTCCAGTAGCAAAATCTCGCCTTAAGCGAAGTCCTAAAGATCCCACTTTGTTACAGGATAATACTATGGCTGATGACCCTACATCCGGCCCAAGGACAAGAGATAACAGTTGAATCACTTGACAATGGACCAGGACTACTTCCCTTCAAATTAGGAGCGGCAAAGATCGTTTCCCATTTCCACTCTTTCCTAAGTCATATAGATTTAGAGAATGTCCATCTTCAAATTGAAATGGTAAAAACACAGATGGCTGAATTAAGTCCCTTAGTTAACAATAAAACCTTATTCCTATTCGACCCTCATCTGAAACATCTCAATAGTAAAATCAATTTAATTATTAGTAAAATTAATATGTTTGAATCAACGCGTAGTAAAAGAGGCCTTATCGACGGTTTGGGTTCTGTAATAAAATCAATTTCTGGTAATTTAGACTACACCGATGCACTTAAATACGAAAACGCCATAAACACCTTACGTAATAATGAGCATAAATTAGAATTAGAAATTAATAACCATGTTAGTTTAAATAGTAAATTTACTTCACGTAGCTCCCAAATAATAGATAATATAGTTTCAAATCAAGATAAGATGAACAAAGCATTAAACTTAATTTTGGAAAGTAACGCTAATAGGGATACAGATTTAACTAAATACGCTCATCTGGCCCAACATCTGTTAATCTTAGGAGATAATGTAGAAGATCTTTATGAAGAATTACGAAGTTTAGAGAACACCCTAACATTTATTCGTGCGTTGAGTACCCCGTACTCCCTATTTAATTCAGATGAAATTAAGTATATGTTGGGTAAATTAAGGATTTTATATGCTAATGACGAAACCCTTGACGTAGAAATTAGGCATTTTTATGAAATAATTAAACTAGGTTACTTCTATTCTAATAAGCAGATAGTAGTAGTTATAAAAGTCCCGATAGTTGTTTCCTCCACATATAATTTGTATAAACTTTCCCTTGTTCCTAACAGAAACCACGAAACTCTTATACCACCCTCACCTTTCGTAGCACTCTCTAGCTCAGACTCTAGGTACATAGAGACAGAATGTCCGAAGGTAAACTCCATATATCTCTGTGAGTCAACAGCCAACCTACAAATCCAGAGCAAACCAGATTGTATCCAGCATCTCATAGTCCATCAAGAACTCCAACCCAGCTGCAAGCTGACACCCGTAGCTCTCACCACCGAAGCCCTGGAAACCCTGGACGACAAGCATTATACCTTAAGTTTTCCTGTACCAACAAAAGTGAAGATGTCTTGCGGTCAAGAACAATATCGGACCCTACGAGGCAGCTATTTGGCAATTATTCCCCTCAATTGCAACCTGAGAACACCCGCCTTCACTATCTCCAACACTGACGACCACATCAAAGGACATGTCGTGAAGATCATTGAGATGCCCCTATACAACGAGACGAAGCCTGAAAATTATCCGAAGCTCATCCTAAATTCGCCAAATCTACAAAAACTTCACACCCTTAGCAACGAGATAGCGACGCAACTGCCTGTACAATTAGATGGCGTCACCGATCCCGTCATTTACCACACTACTATACCCATGTACCTCGCGCTATCCGGTACATGCGCACTCATCGCCACTCTAATCTACCGTCGGCTACGCATAAGAAAAGCATCCAGAGAAATCACAGAAAACTTCAACAGCAACCCTGAAGTCGCCTATGCAATCCCATCACCACGCACTATCAACCCAAGCCAAATAAGGATTGACCCTGGATGTCTACCAGCGACCATCTTGAACAAGTCCATCGATACTCGCTGTTCTACGGGGGGAGGTGTTACGCATGGCCAACCTTAATAGATCGCTGCATCGGCAAACCTGCATATACATTGCACACGGCACCTACGGGCACGAAACGCAAGCTCGGCATAACGTGACCAATTGACGTCAATCGAACCTTTCCATAGAAACTTAGAAAACGTGGAGCGGCACCTACGGGCACGAAACGCAAGCTCGGCATAACGTGACCAATTGACGTCAATCGAACCTTTCCATAGAAACTTAGAAAACGTGAGCGACACTTTTGGATCTGACATCGACCAATTGACACTTTAGTATAATTAGTCGTAATTTCAATACTTTGTAATACAGTAATAAATTAGTTTATTAAAATTAATTTGCATTTTTTTGGATCCTCCGGCTGCACCCATCGTAATTCATGTATTTGTTCCGAGTCTGGGTGTTTTTCTATCTATAATATGTATGTATTTACAAAAAAAAATATATATATAAGTAGTTTATCAGCCATCTCGTTACCATAACACAAGCATTAGGTTGCTTAGCTTGGGACTATATGGCGTTGTGTGAAATGTCCAAGGATATTATTATTATTTCTTTTATTTTTACGTTCTCGGGTCCCTGGAGACCCGGTCCTTTGGTAGGCGTACGAGGGGCCAAAACCAGCTCGCAGAGGCCCCGTTAGACATTTCAAATGTAATGGGGCACCAACCGGCAATTATCCCTGTATGCACTGAAAGTATTCCCAAGGACAATCCCCGGTTGGAGCAGTACTATTGCAGAATAATTATGGAAACATAATGTTAAACGCTATGGGTTTGGGTGGTTTAGTGGACTGATAATCGTTTATTATAGAAGAACTATTGCCCCCTGCCTGACCACTAACAATATACACAGCTTTTATTATTATTATTATAGCTCGTTTCAAGACAAGGTGAATTTTTTACAGAATCCATCGGCTGTAGTACAACAAAACCCTAACCACTAAGAATGAATGTCAACACGATTTGACAGTTACCTACAGTCAAAACGTGTTGTCATTAATTCTTAGTTCGGGTTCGGGATCAGTCGTAAGTCCGTAGGTGATACGGGGTGAAAACGCTCGTAACAAAGGCCGAAAGTACGGACTTCGACTTAATACGTCAATTTTTTAAAAAAATAGGCCCCCTGGTTCGATTCCTGATCGGAAAACTGTGATCTATTATCCAATTCTACTAATGTACACATTCGCATCTCAATCGCAAACTCTCAAAAATGTATGAAAATTAAGGCTTTTCTTACAGTTTGCGATAACATGCGAATGCGAAATGCGCTCTATGGGCGTACGAAGTTGTAAACTGTCAGAAAAACCTTAATTTTCATACATTTTTGAGATTTTGCGATTGACATGCGAATGTGAAAATTATATATCCCGAAAATTATATATATCCCGTTTTTCCCGTTCCCGTTGTTGATAGCCTGCCTCATGAATGTAGCTATCATATATACAATATAATTTTCCAAATCCGACTGGTAGTTCAAGAGATTAGCGCGTTCAAACAAACAAGCAAAAAAAAGCTTTCAGCTTTATGATATGAGCATAAACTAGATTTTGCCCGCGACTTCATACGCCCATAGAGCGCATTTCGCATACGCATCTCAATGGCAAACTCTCAAAAATGTATGAAAATTAAGGCTTTTCTGACAGTTTGCGACTAACATGCGAATGCAAAAGTAGTTTAAAAATTGGTAGAATTTTGCCCTCAGGTATTTTAACAAGAGAATCTGACTGTGTGTGGTGGCAAAGCTTGCCGCCTATTATTTGAAGCTCTGTTTCCCTCTTGTACAAAGGACCTTGTAGATAGACTACGACTAAAGTGTTTCACAGGAATAAACTGTTATATGACCACCACAGCTAAATTAGAGGGAGTTTCCAAAACCATAACGTTTGACCACTTAAATAAGAATGAAAATAAAATCATATCGTAAAAACATAGGTATCATAAAATAAAAATAACTATAATGATTCCCCGAAAATATGTTACCTTAGTAAAAATTAAAATATTTAATATTTTCCCACATATAAAGCATAACACTAATAATTTACTAAATTATCGTTACCTTAATATTTTAGGATTGGCTCCACTGACCGCGATGCGGAAGCGATGCAGAAGCTATGTTTAAAAATTATTGATTACTTCAGCCATCAATTCTTATTCGAGGGAATCCCGAGCATATTATATGGAGAGGGCTCTCTGTTGCTGTTTGAGTCAATCTAAGCCGTCTGAATAGAGCCAAGAAATCTGTCTTGCCATAGGGTATAGTGTTACCCAGTAACTGGGTTGTGAGCGTCAAATAAGCAGTCGTTCGCACACTAGAAGCCGACCCAACGTTGTTGCAAAGGATGGCAGATTAAATGTCTTGCTGACGATTCGGTTGCAATATAATTTGGACACAGTGTCCGAATTGACAATTAAAAAGATGTTGAAAGTACAATATCTTCTTCTTATCCACTAACTATTTATTTGGCTGTATTATGCAACTTCAATATTTTGATGGTGTTTGATTTGCCAGTGAAAAATATATTGAAATTAAAATGTGTCACAAAGTTGATTGAACTTGCTGACAAAAATTCGGGGTGCATATACAAAATAATGCCTTGATAGATTTACAAAAACTCCAACGAAAAACGAATACATTAGACATCGCACCATTTTCACTGCTAAAGCTTCGCTCACACTGGAAAACACCCCTTACAACCAAAATCTAAAACATAATAAGTAACATTAATGTTATTAAATACGACCTGTAATCCTTACAGGCGAATACGTTTTAATATTCATAATTTTTAGTACGGCTCCATGTAAAGAATATGATTAAGTTTTGTATCTTGGGCTCGCTAAGGTTACACTGCGGTTTCGCTTGCGAGGAAACGGAAATTCGATAAGCGATAATATATTTTTTTATTCTTGACAAAATACGTAACGTGTGATCCGATGTGTTTAACTTTAGCTACATATTTTATTAGATGTAGAGAAGAAGTCATAAATTTTAATTTTTACTAATACTATCACATTTGAGTGTCAATAACTACTAATTTTTTTATACAAATCTCGCATTTGCATGTCAGCCGCAAACTGTCAGATAATCCTCTATTTCCCTATATGTATATTTAACAGATGCGAATAAAAGCGAATAATATGCGAATGCGAAAGTTGCCTAAACAATAATAGAATTGGCGCCCTGGTGGTAGGTAAACTTGATATTGTCGACGATGGAACAGACTTGTCCATAAGTAGGTAACTATCCTATTAATCTTGATTTAAACAGCCCCACGTTGTAGCTTTCAGGAAACGCAGGCTCCGGCAGGGAATGACACTTCTTAGTTATTTAAACAATTTTATGAAAAAAAAATAATAAAAGTAATAATCTTTATTTCGGATAAGCAACATCCGTATGAAAAGAACCACTGAAAAAAGCTGTAGCTACCTATGCTTTCACAGAAAAAAAAATATTACCGTTGAGTGCTACTGACTTTTTAGTAAAAATCTGCACGTTTCGAGTTAAAAAAACCGTTACAAAAATATATCTATGTAAACTGAATTACAAATGAAAAGGCATGAATATGAAAACTCGCGGTGTCTGTAAGACAACTCTGACGAACTTTGATACTCATCATTTTGCCGACAGACAGACGAAACTTAACTTAAAAACTTATATATACTTAAGTATTCGGCGTGTAGGCATGTATTCTTCATGTTGACATGAGTAACAACAGACTAGTGTCACAGAGTAGAGAAAGACAGAGGTCTGATTCTGGCATACTGACATTTCTGCCTATCTCCATGAAAGGCGTGCTTGCATCGTGTCATAAAATACGTCTTATTTAAACTAACTTAACTGTTGTGTAGACATCTGCTTTTGAATTGAAAAAGATATTTGACTAGTATAAATAAATCTACTCGAATGCAAAAACTACTAATATAGACGGCTGAATGGATTTACCATCCACTTGGCTGCTATTTCCTGTGGTTATAGTCATACTTAAGACTGAAGGACAGATAATTTTGTTATGATCTTTTTAGAGATTGTAACAAATTCAAAGCATTAATTTCAGTTAAACCACTTAATTTGAACAAGTCATGATATTGTAATTCAGAAAGAAATCTCTATGGAGAAGAAAGTGCAAAAATATGAATATAAAATAAATTAATCTATACTAATATTATAAAGCAGATTAAGAGTTTGTTTGGTTGCGCGCTAATCTTAGGAACTGCTGGTCCGATTAGAAAAATTCTTTCAGTGTTAGATAGCCCATTTATCGAGGAAGGCAGACGACGTTGCACGGGTCAGCTAGTATAGGGGTAATGTAGTGTGTGTCTTATTGTTTGTACTTACGCTCTCTATAAACTTCCTAGATAAATTAATACATAGCTGCATAGCCATAACTTGATTCCTAGGATCTTTTTAACTTGTATTTTCTAAGTTTTTCTGCAAATTAACTACTTATCTTCAATGCTTTGTTTACATTTCTTGTATTATGTCAGTTGGACAAGCCTAGTTTTCTTTTTAATTCTATTCTGAAGTTAGCTAGGAGTTTTAGGTCGCATATGAAATTGTCATCAGACCTTCTTAAAGTCCATTTTTCTTTTCCATCAAATTCTAGAAACACTTCTCATATCAAATTCAAAATAACAGCGAGCCTTCATCTGAGAGCCGTCGTAAAAAAATAGTCAGTCTACGTTTGGAGCTGGGATCAGCAACAAGTCGGGAAAAGTTTCTTAAGAGGAGACTGAGAGGACAGTTTACCTCCTTGGAACCAGAGAAGTCGGCCTCTCTCCTTTATTAAGAGTAGACTTAGAGGACAGTTCTAAGTTTACCTCCTCGGAACCTGATAAGTCGGCCTCTCTCCTTGCCGCATTTAAAGGACACCTTGATGCCTGGGCTGAACGAGCCTAGGATGAAGACGTTTCTCGACCCATCCTCTCCAGCCCTCTGAAGAGTGACGACCCTCCAGTCCTCCGGTTCTTCAACGAAGACTTCATTCTCATCTCACGTCCACTCATCCCTTTTCATTCACCAGCCGTTCTGGTATAAGTTGTGTTTAATTCATTAAATCTATACTAGTATTTATTTGTCCTTTTTCCTTTTAGCACGCATTCCCCTCCTAGGTAGGGG
This sequence comes from Ceramica pisi, assembly GCA_963859965.1. Taxonomy (NCBI): domain Eukaryota; kingdom Metazoa; phylum Arthropoda; class Insecta; order Lepidoptera; family Noctuidae; genus Ceramica; species Ceramica pisi. The sequence continues at coordinate 6,935,469 of OY982555.1, forward strand.
AGTGCTATATGTGACCTCACATTCTACAGGCTCCTCCTGTAAAATGTAACGTTACAGACTGGCGCCTATAATAAACTAGCTGACCCGTGCAACGTCGTCTGCGTTATATTTTCCATTACTGCTCCGCTCCTATTGGTCTTAGCATGATGATATATAGCCTATAGCCTTCCTCGATAAATGGGCTATCTAACACTGAAAGTGTTTTAGCTGGGAAGAAAAAGTGGCCTACAAACTCCCCAGCAACACATCTGTCTGTTGCGTTAGAAGAACTTGCATTTATACAATAGTATGCAAAGTATTATTACATAGAAAAATAATAAAACATGGGTAAACGTACAACCTAAAAACTTTTCATTCAAACCTCACAACTTCTCTCTCTCTCCTCACCTACTCTATGACGATCCAACATTATCATTATGTTAATTCAACATTTTCCTCTTAAAACTAGACTTGTTCGAAATAATGACGGATTAGAAATATAATCACGCCGATACCCATCTGTCCTGGGCAGAAACAATTTGTTTTTGAATATAGGTTAGGTTATAAAACGCGGGAATATGAAATGAGGTGGAGTTTTTTTTCGGGAATGCATTTCGAGGCACTGACGTCATTTGTATACAGCCAACATGTTCTGTTGCAGTTTTATTTTTTATACCATCTTTGTATTTTTTGACAGTTGGTGATATGGATTGTTTTTTTTTTATTTATTTTTTATTATGTAATGGGCTTGCTCTTGACCTTAATCACGTCTGATAGAAAGCGTTTAATTATTTTTGATATTCTCACCTTTGTCTACTATCGCACCTAATGGCAAGTGATGATGTGGTTGATGATAGAGCACGCTGGCCTAGAAGTAACCTATTCACTCTTGACTTAAAGATTGAATAGGTTAAATTTACCCCAGGTTGTAGCTATCAGGAAACACAGACACCGGGAGCGAATTCTACTCATTAGCTCTACGCAGAATGAAAGTATTCCCAAAACCTTTTGTGTGTATGTCCAACATGTACCGGTGGCGCCTTGCCTTGCGTAGTCCCATGATGGAAAGAGCTTGGCGGAATTAAATATTGCATGTCCGACGTACACTCATGTATTAATTACTTTGCATACTACTTATTGTATAAATTCTAGTTTCTAAAACGTAACAGACAGATGTGTTGCTGGGGCTTTTGTTGGCCACTTCTTCTGCACAGCTAAAACACTAGAAAGTGGTGACGGGCGGGCGTTTTGGAGGACTGACTTTGTAAACTTGACGTTCAAAAAGTGCTGGCTCTCAGCCTAATTTGAATAAATGACTTTTAAATTTTGAATTGTCATTTTCACCTAAGCTAACACAGTGAGATGATTACAGAATCGCATTACAGTTATCTCTGTTCCTAAAGTCTTTAATCTAAAGTTTTAAAAATTTACTGTTGTTGGAAGTATCATCCATTTACAATTATACATTTACCGATGAAAATCTGCTGTAGGTATACCGGTGAGTGCCGCCGGCCATTTTGACCTTGAAAGGATGCACAGTTTCTGTAGGATATACCTACATTTGTCTTATTTTGGATTTTATTTTCACTTTACCATTCTTTGGAACAAGGAGTATGAAATAACAGTATTTGTTGTAATAAGCTTGTGTGTTTGAAATTGAAACAATATCCACTGACAGCTGCCAAAGAAAACATTTTTCATTTGACAGATTCATCATATCTTCTGGTGAAGCTGAAAAAAACCGTTACAATGCTTTCCAGCTTTTCATAAAATCGATATGAAAAAATCTATATTAAAAAGCCAATATTTAACCTCCCAACCGTATCCCGAACTAATACGATCGCATTATACATAATAAGCACGACACTAAATTGCTATTGACCTCAAATGATTGCTCTTTGCTCACAAATTGTACACCAATTTAATTGGGTAGAAAACCGCACGTTGTATAGTGAAGTATCATTACGCTACTAACCCGCGATGGGGACAGACAGACTCGTAAAATATAGAAAAGTTATTAACTGAAAGAAAAAAGTAAAAAAAAAAACAAACAAAATGGCCGCCGGTTGTCAATGAGTTTGAAAATCTCTTTGGTTCTAATTTGAATTTGCAACGTTCCAAGTTCGTTTTCGATGACCGAATTTGGAATTTGGAACTCTCTTCAATCAGTGCTTGTGTTTTTACCCGACTGCGCAAAGTGGGGTAACGTGTTCATATTGTGTGGTGTTGTTTTGTTAATAAAGGCAAAACAGTGAGTTTTCAGATTGTTTTGACAAATGAAAAGTGTGACTACCTTGAAAAGTAAAGAAAGGTGTAAAGGTGTGTAAAGTTGGTGCTTCGAGTTTTATCAGTAAGTAAGACTAATAAACTTAGTAAGAATTGTTACAATATCTGCTAACTGACAAACATTGCAGTAATCTGTATCTATCATAATAAACAAGGTCCCTTACGGTTCCTTAATAAGCAACGGGAAAGTACTGGTTGTGAGACACAAAGTACCGGTCAATTAGGCAACAATTGAGGAAGGCCTATGTACGGCAATAATTGATATCGCTCAGCCCAAATTATAAACGCTTTTGTTTAGTGGCAAAGGTAACATTAATATTTAGTCAACAACAAACCATGTCTGTTTTGAACTCCTTGTTTTTTAATAACTTATATATCACTTAACTGTCGCAGACTGTTTTGAGGTCCACTGACCTAAGCGCCAATTCTACAAATATAATAATATAATATAATATCCTTGGACATTTCACACTACGCCAAATAGTCCCAAGCTAAGCAACATGCTTGTGTTATGGTAACGAGATGGCTGATAAACTACTTATATACATTTTTTTTTGTAAATACATACATATTATAGATAGAAAACACCCAGACTCGGAACAAATACATGTTGGCCGTACAAATATTTGTTCCGTGCGGGAATCGAACCCGCGACATGCTGCGCAGCAGTCAATCGCTCAACCACTGCGCCAACCGTGTCGTCAAATCAAGCAACTTTCGTATTCTCATAACTTTCTCGGTTCTTTTGAGTATAATATTAAATAATATAATAAAGCCTTTTATTCGGACACACATAATCTGTTACATATTTTACAAAATCAAAATTATTCTCGTGGTGGTATGGTGCTTCTTTACTTTCTGTAATTCCGTTTGTCAGTTGGCAAAGGCATCCTCCAAACCTACTCAATTCTGATCTGTCTCTGGCTACTCTACTCCATGTTATGCCTGCAACCTGCCTGATATCATCGTCCCATCTCTTTTGTTGTCTACCTCATCTCCTTTTACCTTCCCTTGGGTACCATTGTGTAACTATCTTACCACTAATACTACTTATCCAACCAAATTACGAAAACCAAACAAAAGAAATAACCTGTAAGTAAACATCTATACTAATATTATAAAGCAGAAGAGTTTGTTTGTTTGTTTGGTTGAACGCGCTAATCTCAGGAACTACTGGTCCGATTTGAAAAATTCTTTCAGTGTTGGATAGCCCATTTATCGAGGAAGGCTATAGGCTATATATCATCACGTTATGGCCAATAGGAGCGGAGCAGTAATGAACAATGTAACGCGACGTGGCACGGGTCAGCTAGTTAATTATGTAAATTATGGAAAGAACCTGGCAGACAAAATTCCTGGCAACGGTTCACAATCAGTTATGGCACCCTCCATTACCAGTGACAAGTCATTTGTGCTCGAACAAACAGACCCGGTAGAAATCGTATCTACTATAAACTCACTGAAAGCCACTGCTGCTATAGGATGGGACGGAATATCTTCTTCTTTTTTAAGAAGATACGCGCAAACCCTTGCCCCTGTGCTCAGTTATTTGTTTAACCTTTGCTTCCAGTCAGCTATCTTCCCTAATTCTTTTAAAATCGCAATAATTCATCCTATTTTTAAGGGCGGGGATGGGGCTGAACCTAGTAACTACAGACCCATAGCTGTTTTAAGTGCACTGTCTAAGGTACTTGAACGTTTACTGAATAAGAGACTTGTAAGCTATCTTGAGCATTTTAAATTATTATCTCCACAGCAGTTCGGCTTTCGTTCAAATAAATCTACTTGTGACGCAGTTAATGACTTAGTTAATCATATAGTTGGTAGTCTAAATAACAAAAAAAAGGTGCTAACTATTTTCCTCGACCTTAAAAAAGCCTTTGATACGGTTCCCATCCCCATCCTTCTAAATAAGTTGGAAAATCTTGGTGTCAGAGGGCTTCCACTTGAACTTTTCAAAAATTATCTCACTGACCGTAAACAGTTCGTTGTTATAGGAAACCACAAGAGTGAGGAACTTCCTATCGAGTATGGCGTCCCCCAGGGCAGCGTCCTGGGCCCATCACTTTTTCTAGTATTTATAAACGACCTATGCAACCTCGATATCGCGAATTCAAAAATCACATGTTTTGCAGATGACACTGCATTAACTTTCACTGCGGACTCGTGGTCAGACTTGGAGGCTATGACACAACATGGTTTTAATTGTGCCCTAAACTGGCTCGATTCACACTCCTTAACTCTCAATACGAGTAAAACATGTTTTATTCACTTCTCTGTGAGCGCTGCGTCTCAACCGACAACTGCATTCATCATTAAAGCGCACTCTCGTTCTACGCAAGACCATACAAATTGTCAGTGTCCTACTCTTACATCAGTTGATCAGATAAAATATCTCGGAATTGTGTTAGATAAAAATCTGAACTTCAAATCACACATTAACGCTCTTTCAGGACGTGTCCGGAAATTGATTTATATTTTTAAAAACCTACGACACGTAGCTAACCCTTCAATCATACGTAATGTATATTTCGCGCTATGCCAGTCAATCCTCACCTATTGTATCACCTGCTGGGGAGGCGCTGCTAAAACTATTTTGAAGCCCCTTGAGACTGCTCACAGAGCCTTATTGAAGGTTTCGACCTTTCGCCCGATTCTTTTTCCAACCAATGAGTTATACAAGGTGTGCAATGTACTAAATGTACGGCAACAGTTTATTCTTCACACTGTGTTACTTCAACATCGTTCAACTCCATATGTAGAAATGAATAAACGCCGCAAAGACCTAATCTGTACCATACCACCTGCTCACACCGCTTTTATAAAAAAATTCAACATTTACCTTGGTCCATCTTTATATAACAAAATTAACTCACATTTACCAGTCTATGGCTCGTCTCCTTTTAATTGTAAAAAGTCTGTCCGTTCTTTCATATCAAACCTAAGCTATGACGAAACAGAAATTTATCTAACGAATGACAACCTTCACTAATTACTCCCACTGATGCACACATACGTACGACTACACTCACTCAGTACAAACACACCATCACGCACACGCACACACACACACACACACACACACACACACAGACACGAAACACTCCCACATATTATTGCATGCTTCAGTTTGTTTTTAATTTTTAATTAATTTGTCATTGTAGATTTTCCGTGCTTATGCGTTTGATAATTATAATTTTGCCAATCTGCACATGTAACACGTACCAAACCCAATTAGTGCCGAGGGATTGAAACTGTGTCTCCTAAACACAGGCTATTTTGTAGCCTATCTAGGAGGACAGAGCTTCACCCACCTTATTGTAGAGATTCTGTGTTACCCGTTATTATTTCTGTAAAAGTTGTAAATCTACAATCTGTTATAATGAATAAATATTATGAATTATTATGAATTATTATTATTATTATTAATTATGTAATGTTAATAATATGGTGAACATCATCATCTCTCTATCCATATCGCATGTTACCATGGTGTTAGGGTAACACATTTTTTTCCGTCCATTCTATGCTGTCAACGGCGCTTAAATTAAATAAAATATTCTATGTAGACTAGCTGACTAGGCAAAGGTAATTTGGCTAAAAAAACAATGCCTGCGAACTATTCTCAGATATACTAAAAAAATCAGACACGTTATTTTATTAGAAGAAGACAACTTTTTGGCCTTTTCTACTAGTTAAGTGAAAATTTGTGTTACATTTTCGACTAATAACCAACACTGCTGCTAGCCCCATAACAAGAAAAGCGTACCGCGTCTAGACTATAAAATTATCATAATTAGTTAAGGCGCCGTCCGACATTAAGAATTACGTTGCATCCTAAAATCGTTTACATATTCATGAGCCGAAAATATTTCCTGTCATTAGGGCGTATCGTTACGGCGTGTGTGTTGAGAGCCGGCTAGAGTTAGGGAAATATAAGTATTATAAATTAGGTACTAACGTTTGAAAACGTCTTCGCCCTCGTAGACGTCGGGAATCATCCCAAGAGAGCGTAGTTATAACTATATCTGTGTGCCAAATTTCATCCAAACCCGTTAGGTAGTTTTTGCAAGGAACAGTTACAACAATAATTTAAAAAAATATAAGTTTCATATGCACGCGTTTGACCACTATCTCACCTGATGATAAGCAATGATGCGGTCAAAGAGGAGCACGCTTGCCTAGAAGTAACCCATTCACTGAGTCCCAGGTTGTAGCTATCAGGAAACACAGACTCCGGCAGGGAAATCCACTCCTTTGCTGTACGCACTATGAATGTGTTCCCAAAACGTTTTTGCGTGTGGGTGGGATGTCCACCATGTACCGGTGGCGCATTCCCGTTCATCTTGATTTTGGCATCTAGCAGGTTTAATACGTAATAAGGTTAGGATAGGATGGGAGGATCACGCTTGTATCCTTTATAGTTATTGTATACTTTATAGTGATAGGCAGTCTTCTGCCAGAGTTGGGGAATTTGTTCGACAGAGTCACCGCGGCCCTGGAACGAGATCAGACGCTAGTTTGGGGACCATTGTATAAGCGTATTTTAAATGCAACTAGTTGCAATGACACTAGTTACATTAAATATTTAGTATTACTAAGAAAAACATTAACAATGGTCACTAAATCGTATTATAATATAATCAAAGAGCATTCTAAATAATCAATATAAGGGAAAAAACACGGAAGGGTTTTAGTCAGTAAGAGTCTGACACTCCCTTCCAATGTAGCTAGAAAGGGAGGGGTCATATGACGATTTCCCATCCTTAAAAATAGGCAGTTAAAGTAAGGTACGGCAAATTGCGTCATTTATTAGTAGTAGTAGAAGGGAACTAGCCTACATTAACAGTGACCAAGTAAAACATTCTGGTATGTTACCTACTGAAATATCCAGTGCTTAATGCAACAAAAAATAACGCAATCGGTCGCATATGCATTTCACTTCATTTTAACATTGCAACCGCGTTCATTGCATTTCGATTGCGAAAGAGTAGCTATGCGATTTTATGAGTACGCTATTGAGGTTTGGAATTAAGTTCAAAAACTTTTCAGCGTTGATGCGCTTGCTGTAGGTACCTAGGTCTATGTGCAAAAAGGTTTTACTGGATAATTATGGTACCAGCACTGATAGAAACCCATTACCAGTTCTACCCTGAAATCACCGTGAATAAGGTTAATTATTAAACGTAAGATAAATCAAAATTGAAGGCTTGGAAGAATTATTTCCCAAGGGTTCGTTATAAAGTCCATTCTTAATATTAGAAACCCTAAAGTTGGTATCTAATCTATAATAAGCTGTTCTGATGACACTTCTGATCCAACAACCAACAGGTATTTGGTATGTGAACTGAATGATACAACTTCGCATTAATTTCCACTTGACTAATGCGTTTGATCTAATTTTGCTGAGATTTCAGGAGCTTTTCAATCCATACTCAATACTGACAATAATCGCTCATTAAATTGCTGTGTAAATCTGTACAACCATCCCTTAATGAGCACGTTGCACTCCCAGACTAAAATTAAAACCTAATACTTATTAAGTGTCCAAAAAAAACAGAATTACAAAGAGATCAAGCATTAAACGATAGAAAATTATACAAAATCATTTGATCCAAGTCTATGATCTATTTTTAATGATGGCCGCTAGGGTCGCCATTACGTTCCAATTTCAAATTCAAATTTCGAACCTGCGCAGGCGCCGCACGTCTGTCGCGATGTGGTTTTAAAAAAATATAGTCATTTCTGTTTCCGGGTGGGTTAATAGGGGTGTGCTGTGTTTTAGGGGTGGGTACAAAGCTGTCTGTCAAAATCGAAATAATTACTGTTATGTTGGCAATCGATTTTCGATTGTGAATGATTTTGCGTAAAGCGATCATTTTCTGTTTTTTTGTTGGTTGTTTGGATGAGTGGTGTGTTTGTTGTGGATTGTTTTATTGAATTTCTGTTCTTTATTATGGTGTAGCTTGTAAAGACATAGGTAATATGTCTATGTATGTATTCAATGTGTCAGTATATATCCTGATGAGTGAGTTTAGCTTGTAATGTTGTGCGGTCTAAAATAAAACGCGAGAAGAGCAAGACAATGATGCTAGTCCTAGCTATCTGTACATGCCTTCTGCCTTATTAATCAGCGCAATTACTGAAATAACACAGGTCATATGCATTGCTTCTGGTATTACAAACTTTCATTATATATAAAAGCGATTGATCCTTTGCAACAAGTAGAGGCCTGTGTAGATACTAATCAGATGGACACTCATCTTTTTTTTTTTCTTTATTGATTTTAAGGGATTTTTGTACATGAAAATGATGATGACAATCCCACATCTTGTATCCCAGTCAATAGTTACGAAAAAATACTTTTCGTCATTTCATCATTTATGCCTTTCCTCTTTTTCTTGTGGGGAAATCCTCATGGATGTACTCCGTCTGGGGATACAGAGTATTATGTCGAACTCCTACCGACTAAAACCCCACAGTTCCTACCGCTGCCATAAGTCGGGGGCCCGGGATACAGTAAACTTCACGCGCACCCCCGACTGGTATCAGCTCGCTATTGATAGCCAGCTCCACCTCTCATCGTGGCCGCTTCTACGACCGTACATGCTCCTATAAAGGCGCGCATGGAACTGCGCACCACGTCCTTTAGGCCTGGCTGGTCAGGCGACTACTCGGCCCCAAGTTAGCCGCCCCCAGGCCCCTCTTTATGGTGGCCGGAGATCAGCGCCCTTCGACGCCCGGCTGCCCTACGAGTTCATAAATCTTCCGGTAATGCGTTCCTCAATCTTCCTATCCATCTTAGCTTGTGTAGCTTTTCCCAACAATGTCGGTTTCGGGCCTAACCAGATGCAGCTGAGTATATAGCCCGCCACACATTCCCAACCACTGCAACTCCTGAAAGCCAGAATCAACAGTGGCGACCACCAGAAAAACGCCGAGTTAATGAAACCCGACGAGTCCCGGAGAAACAATTCAACTGTCTTGGATCCCGCAACGAAATTAATCAGAAGAGTACAGCGGAGGAGTAGGAAAAATAAATATAATGTCTACTTCCCTCCATATCAAGCAGGAGACAGATTAGAGCTAGGCCATTAGGCACCAAGGGACATATACAACTGGGTTAAGTCCAGTTGCCAAGCACCACGGATTATAATTAATATTTAAACTAATGGGTCCTAAATTGAGCTGAGTATATATCAATATACCGGTCGGGTCCTTGTGGTTCCAAATGGGCTCGCTTTCAAATTACAAAACCAAAAAAAAATATTATTATTTATTATTTTTTTTTTTTATTATTATTATTATTATTATTATTATTTTTTATTATTATTATTATTATTTCAAATTATAAAAAACTTAATTAATAAATCAAACAAGCTTATACTTTTTACTTTACTTTTTACTTACGAATAAAGCGAGCCCATTTGGAACCACAAGGACCCGACCGGTATAGGAACTGCGGAACACCAGAAGCCCTTATACCCCTTGGCAAGACTTGTGTCATATCTTCTTGCTTCTGACTACCTAACGACTTGTCAGGATGTAGTTACTTACAAATAACAGCCAGAACCAAGTGCTTAATGTACCTACTTTCCGAGACACAGAGGCTCGGCAATGACTCTTGAACATCTTACAAATGTCATCTGTGATTCGAGGCACGAAAGAGTCTCAGTTGGTTAAGATGGTCATGGTCACCCATCCGCGGATCGAATTAAACAAGCGTCGCTTCACCTCGAAGAACGAATCGTGCGAGTTATATTCATAATTTAAGCCATGAGCTCCTCATTCATTCATTCTCTCATCATTGATCTAACCTAACTCCAAAAAAAAACAGGTGACTGCCATAGTTACTATCAATATTAATTAATATTTATTCTACCCTCAAAAAGAAAAGAACACAAAAAGCCAGTTACGCAACAAAAGTGACTAACAAGTAATATTTCCACTAGTTTGAACTAGAAAATTATCTTGAATTTTCCACAAAAGGACCAATTTGCTTATTGTTGTCGAGTGAAATTGTTTGGAAGAAGAGGGTAGTCGAACATTGCGAAATCAAATTGTATTGTGCGGAGTCAGTCGCGCGTGAACTGCGGTAGGGGCAAGACGTGTGGGGTGTGTGGGGTGGGAACCTGGAAGGGATTTTTGAAATGTATTTTATTGTGATGTGAAATGTTCAAGTGCATTTTTCGTGTAAGCGAATTGAGAGCAACTTGTGAAGATCTATTCGATGTGAATGATGATTTTCCTAATGCATTTTTTCTCAGGGACTTTATGACTTTCCCAGACTCGCAATACATTTTTTGTCATAGCTTTATTTATTGACAGGATTTTTGTAGAAAACTCCAGCTGTGTAAGTAACGGGCAAATAGCTTCAACTTTCTGACTAAGCAACTCGTTGATAATTTGAAGGTGCTATAAATTTTAAGGGCGTCGTACCTCAAGAGGCAAAATCCGAACCCGTTAAAGTATCACTGCGATATCCATCCATATGTCTGTCGAGATATAACACATGTTTTCTTCCTTTTTATAACTTTCTGCTTCATCATCGTCATCATGATATCAGCCGAAATACATCACTGCTGGACATAGCCTTCCCGAAGTATCGCCACTAGAACCGGTCCTGCTAGTCTATTCTGTAAATAACCATTTCGATATCGACTTCACCTGAGTGACTAAGCTTACAAAGTGAACTTTATTTCACACATCATAAGGTCTTATATTTATACGAAGTTGAAACTCACCTCGGGTTCCGCTGTCGAGACACGAAAATGTTGTTACTAAATAGCACTGCTGGGCGTCTCGCATCCATCGGCTACCCGCGACCATCAAATTCTCCTTACGTTAACGAATTGTCAATGCTCAAGTTTATATAACTCACATCTATGTGTATTTACTTGTGGTTATTTCAGACCTCCATTAGATAAAACAAATCGGATTACCGAATGCTTGAAATATTCACCAGACACATCGTAGTTATCAAATTTTCTATTGATTTTCTAAAATCTAAATTCAAATCAGCTTTCAGAAAAGGAAACAATTCGGCTCAGAGGATAAATTCGAAAATATGGATTGTCGCCAAAACTAAAAGCTGCATTTACAATGCTGCACTATGTACAAAAACATTAAATACATAACAAATTCAGGGCGTGTCTATAACAAGAAAACCATTTACAAAACCACATTTAAATGGTGTGCACAGTAATAAATCTGCATAGTAACTTGGCAGGCCTAGTTTGGTCAAATAAAATTAGTATTCTATTTTTAGGCTATTATTATTAGGCTTTAACTAGTCTATGATAGAATGCTAGGAGTCGTGCTTCGGAATAAACAACTTGTATTTTTATTCATTATGCGAGTTCTGTAAATTGTTTAATTGGCAATTTGGGATATGTAAAGTAATATATAAGCATAATAGTAATAGATGTTGAATAATAGCATTAATCTTTCCTTTATAGCTTAGGTAGTACAAATCCTAAATTATAAAACTCTTGCGTTACTGAGTAACAGACAGACAACGCATAGCTGAAACTACTGGTCGTAGAAAGCTGAAGCTTAGTATGTAGGTTCCTTAGGGAGTGTTGGAAAGCACCAAGAGAGGACTTCCTAAAATTCTAACGGGAACGGATAAAAACGGCATATATTTAACACGGCGACAAACTTATCTGATTTAGAATTTTAAAAATAAGGCAGCAAAAATAATAGGTTGGCAACTACAGTGAAGTAGCATTTTAAATATAAAGTAGCAGCTTTATGTTGAGCTGTAAGCTTTGTATAAACTTAGATAGGTAATGTTTTTTCCTAACAAAAAAAAGACTAACCTAACCTAATTTTGAAGTTGCCAACCTATTATTTTTGCTACCCATTTTAATTATTTTTAAAACTCTAAATCAGATAAGTTTGTCGCCGCGTTAAATACATGCCCTAAAAATATATAATATCGCTACCAAGTTATTTTTGATGTAACCAAGTAGTTAGTCGCCTAATAAGTTGTTATTCGCCTCAAATATAATAAGCCGATAAAAACTAGTTCATTATGTACCACGAGACTCCTCCTTGCCATTGGAAAATTTTCCCAAAATAATTGGGAAAGCCGAAAAACAGTGGAAGAACATAATGTGATTTCTGTAGGAACATTTTACATAGACAGGACAGGACAAGGTCCAAGTTAAAAACTCGAAACATGCAAAACCATTGAGTCCCTATCAAAAGTTAAAAAAAAACCGGCCAAGTGCGAGTCCGACTCGCGCACCGAGGGTTCCGTACAAACCTGTAGTTGTATAATCGTTACAGCGGTAATTCCTTGGATTCATGTTTTCTTAATAATTTTGGTTCTGTGTATTTATGTATTTATTATCTATAGATTGTATTTTTTTTTTCTTCCTCTCGGTTTGTCTTTTCTATATGTTGCACCTACCATGCTGTCTCTGCACCACCCTAGGTCGACTGGCAGAAAATGCCTATGGCATTAAGTACGCCTTTGTACAGTGTTATTACTTGTGCATAAAGTTTTAATAAATAAATAAATAAATATTGTAAGCAAAAGTTGCGGTTTACGATTTATGACATATTAAAAAATACTACTTACTAGATCTCGTTCAAAAAAAAATTCGGTGGAAGTTTACAAGGTAATGTACCTACATCATATATTTTTTTAGTTTTATCATTCTCTTATTTTAGAAGTTAACACATTTAACCACTTTGGAAGTGTCTCTCGCGCAAACTATTACAAATCATTTTTGAAGACCTATCCATAGATACCCCACTCGTCAGTTCTAAGTATAGGTAACCCCCAAAATGTATTGTTTTTTTTTTGTATGAAAACCATAATGCGGTTCACAGAAAACATCTACTTACCAAGTTTCAACAGCATAGTTCTTATACTTTCGGAAAAAAGTGGCTGTGACATACGGACAGACAGAAACGGAGATGACGAATCTATAAGGGTTCCGTTTTTTGCCATTTGGCTACGGAACCCTAAAAAGTAGTTTTTACGTAAAAGACTAACAATCATTTATTCATTCATCCACACAAACCTCTACATTTGTTTATAGTCTTCTTTTTCGTGTCGCTGGCTCCTGCATCATCCTTCATTTATTAGATTCTAGTGGCCTAAAACATTGCTATTTTCACGGCATCGTTGCTGGACGCACATGGGTCACTTCATCATCATCAAATCAGCCGAAAGACGTCCACTGGACATGGGCCTTCCCCAACCGTCGCGACAAGGACTGGTCCTTTGCGTCTCGCTTCCATCTGCTACCTGCGACCTTCACCAGGTCATCGGTCTACCTTGTGGGAGGCCTTCCAACGTTTCATCTTCCAGTACTCGTTCGCCACTCCAGAATATTTCGGCCCCATCGATCCGTTCTGCGAGCAATGTGCCCTGCCCACTGCCACTTTAGTTTGGCGATCCTTCGGGCTATGTCGGTAGCGACCTATTGCTGCCCTCTGTGCCCCAAAACATACACCATGTTTTGGGGCACAGAGGGCAGGATAGGAGGTGGAACTAGGTTTATGGCTCCTCATCCACAAACTGCCGTTGATCCGTCACCTACCAGGATCGCGGAATTTGTTCGGAAGGTACACCGCGGCCCTGGAACGCAAAGGGCATTAGGAGGAACACGGATGGGTGTTAGTCAGAAAGAGTCTGACACTCCCTTCTGCTTCACCCAAGGTAATATCCTAATAATATCCTTGGACATTTCACACAACGCCATATACTTAGTCCCAAGCTAAGCAACCTAATGCTTGTGTTATGGTAACGATATGGCTGATAAACTACTTATATAATTTTTTTTTTGTAAATACATACATATTATAGATAGAAAAACACCCAGACTCGGAACAAATACTTGTAGGTCGTACAAATATTTGTTCCGTGCGGGAATCGAACCCGCGACATGTTGCGCAGCAGTCAATCGCTCAACCACTGCGCCAACCGTGTCGTCAAGGTGGGAGTCATTTGATGATTTCCCATCCATCCGTCACGGTAGCCTTAATATGCAACGTTGCTAGAGTTATATCCTCGTACTTGCGTTTAGGGCCTTTGTATAGGAAAACATATCTAAGCAGAAAGCACCGGTTGTTGTGGCGATACTTGGGGTGAGGCCTATGTCCAGCAGTGGGCGTTCTTCGGCTGTAATATATGATGAAATAGTATGGAGTTTACCCTTTTTATCCCCTCACGTACCCAAGTGTGTTCGTCCTGGGCTTGGTCGGGTACACCAGGCTGGCTATAAGAGACGTCGCGCTCGTCAAGTATGTAGCTAACGTACTGCTAGGTTTGCTGCACCACCCAGAGGTGCTGGAGGCGCTGCGGCTGTGCGCGCCGGGTGGGTGTGTGGGCGCGCGCCGCCGCCCCGCTCTGTTAGATGTACCGTTGGTTAGAACTAACTTGCTCAAGTTTACCCCCTTTATCACGAGCCAACCGTTTAATTAATAGTATTACGATATCGGAAGATATATTTGGCCAAAACCTGCCGAGATTTATCAAAGCAACGCAAAACTTAAAGGAAAAAGGTCTGGACGTATAAACGATAGTGACTGAATTTAGTTTAGGTATATAATTGTAATGTTTATTTTATATGTTAGTTATAGCACCGCTTTGGATGTAACTGTAAAGGTGTTACAATTATTCAATGATTAAATAAATAAATGATGAAGTAAGAAAAATAGGATGGAAATGGGTAGAAGCCTTTGCTGATTAGACTTAGCTCGAGGCTTAGGTCAGTTTATTTTGGAATTTATAATTAAGAGAAGCTCAGAGGCTTAATATAGGTATAGCAGCCTGGATCTATGTGTGCCTGGTAATCTGCAAGACTCGTCCCCTATAAGGTGGGACTTAGCCATAACTGCATTTACACAGCGAAATGAGGATGGTATATTTACATACAACTACTAGCCCTATTTTGCTTTCCAGGAAATAAAGACGCAGTTTTATAGTATATCGTAAAACCTTTGCCAATCTAAACTCATATGATAAAGAGTTCAATAGTTTTGTTTGTTCAAATGTTTATATAATAAACTAGCTGTATATAAAGTTGCGTGGGTACGCAACTTCGTCTGCGTCACATTTTCCATTATTGCTCCGCTCCTTTTTGTCTTAACGTGATGATATATAGCCTATAACCTTCCTCGATAAATGGGCTATCTAACACTGAAAGAATTTTTCAAATCGGACCAGTAGTTCCTTAGATTAGCGCGTTCAACCAAACAAACAAACTCTTCTGCTTTATAATAGTACTTAGTATAGATATCTGAATAGTTTTTTAAACATATTCTTTTATCGATGGACTCGCGTTTGACCACTATCTCGCCTGATGGTAAGCGATGATGCGGTCGAAGATGGAGCTCGCTTGCCTAAAAGTAACTTATTCACTCTTGACTTAAAGTCCCCTAGAGGCTCTCGAAAAGTGACATTCTGTAAGCGTTAGCGTGGCGATGGCGAATTTTTAAACGTCAAAACTGTATGGGATTGACAAACGCTGTCGAAATGTCACGTGATAAGTGTCATATATTTTGACAGTCGAATACGCTCATTATAATGGCATTTTATTTACAGCCCCAGGTTATAGTACTAATCCGATAACAAGAATTTCACTGATAGGAAATAACACTAGGTATAACTATCGTGTTGTAGGATTTTTTTTAAGAATCGGAAATCATCAAATGACTCCTCCCACGCTGGGTGGAGCAAGGAGTGTCAGAAACTCACTGACTTAAACCCGTCCGTGTTCCTCCCAATGCCCTTTGCGTTTCAGAACCGTGGAGACTCTTTCGAACAAATTCCGCAACCCTGACCAGTGTCATAGTCTACTTCTTATCCCGAAAACCTGTACGATTTCCATTTAAAAGCCACGGAAGCGAAGCCACAGGTAAAGCCTACTTTTCAAGTATTTCATATCTAGTCCCAATTCACAATAAAATATATAATAATGCATTTATTACCGTGGCCATGCGTGCAGCGGTATTGTGGTCATACACTTGATGTAATGAACCGTTTACATGACGGCCCTGTGTGCCAACCACTGGTAAATCATTTGATATGCTTATCAAATGACTGAAAAACCGGCCAAGTGAGAATGGCCGGTTTTTCAGGTTTTTCAGTCATTTTAAAAGAGGCCAGACTCGCACACGAAGGGTTCCGTACCATAAACCTTCATCAACATCTGCCTAGGCTTTTCCCAACTATTTTGGGGTCGGCTACCAGTCAAATCGGATTCAGCTGAATACCACTGTTTTATGTGGAGCGACTGCCTACCAGACCTCCACAACCCATTGACTGTGTAAGAAGGTATTTCTTGGTAAGACTGGAGTCAGATTTACACTGGCTTCTGACGATCCGTAACGACACAAAAACATAAACTACTGCTTAAACTTAAGGTTCAATTGATTTCGTCAATGTTATTGTTGTATTTACATTTGTTTGTAGTTGTATTTTGTTTTGAAACTCTTTAAATGAAAAGACATAGCGAGTTTGTTTACCTGGTACCTAACCCTTTCTAGTATAGACGATTTAAACAAACGCCTTTGTAGAACTCCAAACGTGCGTAATGTGCCCATATACCACAGTTTATTTAAGTTAGGCTGGATTTGACCAACGCCAGATAACTCTTATTCGTGGAATAAATTTAACGTTTGACAGTTTTTTTATAGAAGAACTGTCAAAAATTCAAAATTATTCCTACGATAAAGCTATCTGGCGTTGGTCAAATCCAGCCATAATCGTCGATAACATAAAAGTAGAAAACATTCGCAACCTAATTACAGTCAAAACCTGTCACAAATTCCTTTTATTTTTCTGATTGTACCTCTATTTTTTATACTTACTGTAGCTGAGAAAAAACCAGCGCAAGAATTTGAACGAAAATTGGCTTCTTCAAAGCTTTAAACCCAGCTTATGAACATTATCTTTTAACAAGTCACAATTAACCAAAACTAACCAACCAAAAATCCACTAATTCCTCGCGATTAACCCCCAAAAGCTTACTTACTTATCAAAACTCGACCGCCACCCTCTACAACGTTTCTCTATACTTTCCCAAGTTTATATAAATCACATAAGCCACTAATTCACACAATAAACAAACACGGACGCCATTAAAAGTTCATTTACAACTCGCTGTCAACTAAAACCTATAAATAAAATTTATTTCCTCGCCATTTGTCACTATGGGAGCCATGAAAAATTATACTACGTCGACGACCAAATTGAAAGACCTCCCTTCCCTTAACATCTATTAAAAAATCCGTGATTTTGAATAAACAGTACGAGTTTGAGAGCTCTTTGTAAATTGGTCGCGTGCCACTACTTCATAATGTAATTTCGAAACGGAACGCTATTATATATTTCTACCTCTTTTACTCTTTTGGTTTGCTTACAAGTTGGAGAGAGAGGGGTGATTAAAGAGGGTCGTATTGCATATCATTAAGAGACGTTTCGAGAGGTAAGTGATAGGGTTGCTCTGTCTCTGTTTAGCGTGGGGTTTCGAGGTGTGTGTGAAAGAGGTGGAAGGATGAGATATGATACCCGATTATGCGTAATTTTTTGTTATGAAAATATTACGAGCATTGAAGGGTTAACGGAGTGAACCATTTTTAAAACGTATGCTTTTTTCACTATGACTGAACTGAAATCTTTTTTTTTTGTGATTTCAGTGTGCTTTGAAGGCGTTGCTTCATAATTTTGTAAGTACTTATTAAAAGTTTATCCAAGTTAGGTTTAATATATTTCTTTAGTTTACGCCAAATAAACGTGGAATAAAGTACATTGACCTTTCCCTAATATCTCTTCGTAGATACTAGAACAATAAATTAAGAACTGTTTTTCATTACTAGAGAACGTAAAGGAACACGATAGAAGTCGATTCATGACAGCTTTATGTCATTATTTCTGATTTTGATCTTAAGAAAGTCAATAAATGTATGTGGGTCAATGTACTTTATTCCACGTTTATCTGGCGTAAACTATAGCTGACCCGCGCAACTTCGTCTTCGTCACATTTTCCATTATTGCTCCGCTACTATTTATCTAGCGTGATGATATATATCCTATAACCACCCTCGATAAATGGGCTATTTAACACTGAAAGATTTTTTCAAATCGGTCCAGTAGTTTCGGAGCCTATTCAATTCAAACAAACAAATCTTTCCTCTTTATAATATTAGTGTAGATAGGCTATATATGTCCCAGGAGTATGTTCCCTAGGGAGCGAAGCTTCTGGCAGAAGCTAGTACATATATGAAAACCCTGTGATTTGAGATTGAACTTCTGATTCATTCTAATAGATATTTAGCATAAAATTTCCAGTCTTGACCTGGTGAAGGTCGCGGGTAGCCGATGGATGCGTGATGCACATGACCGGTCGTTATGGCGACGCTTGGGGGAGCCCTATGTCCAGCAGGACGTCTTTCGGCTAAAAATGATGATGATGATGAACCAGTCTTATTAAAGGGCTTCGAGTTACCCAGTTCCAGGGTTGTGGAGATCAAAAAGGCTCTTATACTTTCTTACAGAAAATACTTGTGCTTTGGTGCCTTTCGGCCTAGCCCTGTCCTGTCTCCTGCTTTGATATGGAGGGAAGTGGAAATTATATTTTTCCTACTACTTCGAGGTACATCATCAGCCTATAACAGTCCACTGCTGGACAATAGCCTCTACAAGTGCAAGTCATTTGGCTCGATCACCGGCTACCCTCATCCAGCTGCTACCAGCCACAACACCTGAGTCCTACCTTACTTTTGCCTCCGCTGTACAACTATCCTACTAATATTATAAAGATGTAACATTTGTTTGTAAGTTTGTATGTAGGGGGTAATCTCAGGAACTACTGGTACGATTTGAAAAATTCTTTCAGTATTAGATAGCCCATTTATCGAGGAAGGCTATGGGCTACATATCATCACGCTAAGACTAAAAGAAGCCGAACATTAATGGACAATGTGACGCAGACGAAGTTGCGTGGGTGAGCTAGTCTATACTAATATTATAAAGAGGTAACATATTGTTTGTAATCTAAACTAATATTATAAAGAGGTAACATTTGTTTGTAATCTAAACTAATATTATAAAGAGGTAACATTTGTTTGTAATCTAAACTAATATTATAAAGATGTAACATTTGTTTATAAGTTTGTATGTAGGGGGTAATCTCAGGAAGTACTGGTACGATTTGAAAAATCTTTCAGTATTAGATAGCCCATGTATCGAGGAAGGATAAAGGCATATGATCACGCGAAGACTAAAAGGAGCCGAGCAATAATGAAAAATGTGACGCAGACGAATTTACATGGGTTAGCTAGTATATTATAAAACAAAGTCCTCCGCCACGTCTGTATGTCGTTCTGACAAACTCAAAAACTACTGCACCGATTTTCATACTGTAAACACCATTGGATAGAGCAGTTTTCGAGGAAGGTTTTAGTAAGTACCTATATAATTTGTCAAGCGGGCGAAGCCGTAAGCATCAACTAGTTTCTGACAAATTTCGTTGCGATATCCAAGACAGTTGAACCATTTCTCTGGGACTCGTCGGGCTTCATTAGCTCGGCGTTGTTCTGGTGGTCGCCACTGTTGATTCTGGCTCTCAGGAGTTGCAGTGGTTGGGAATGTGTGGTGGGCTTGTCCCATTTTTCTCCTGCTTTGATAAGGAGGGGAGTAGAAATTATATTTTCCTTCTCTTCCAATGTACATCATCAACCTATAACAGTCCACTGCTGGACACTGGTGCACGCCATTTGGTTCGATCACCGGCAACTCTCATCCAGCTGCTACCAGCCATCCTGCGAAGATCGTCGCTCCACCTAACCTGAGTCCTAACCCTTATCCTTTCTGCTCCACCCAGAGCGGAAGGAGTCATTTGATGATTTCCTAACCTTAAAAAAAAGGTTGTTGAATTGTGTCTTGTGTCTATATTAAAAAACGTGTTTCTGTATTTTATATAACTCTACAAATAGTACTTGTGAAGAATAAACAAAACATAAAATACAATGAACTTGGCTAGATACTTAGACCGACTTCACAAAAAGGAGGAGGTACCTACTATGTTCGGATGTTTGTATGTTTTTTATTTTTTCTATGTTTGTTCATCGAATACTCCGCCAATTGTCGACGGATTTTCAAAATTCTTTTTTGTTCGAAAGTAGATAGTTCTGAGGTGGTCCCATTGTCACCAAGTTAGGATCTGATGATGGGTTCTTAGAGAAATCGAGGGCAAACCTCAAATTTCATAGGCTTCCTCATTATTTTTCGCATATATTATGAAGTATCTTGTGTATTTGCGTATGGTTGTCACCATCTCAGGTAGCTGGGCTGATGATGGAAGGTACAAACTCCTTAACAGTAGGTAAGAAGTTACTCGAACAGACAAGGATTGTTTTAGTAAATTGTTTTGATGTTTGATAGGGCATTTGCCACATTTGGTCTCATGATCATCAAGTCATGACCTGATGCTGCAGAGTATAAATCTTCTAATTTCTACATTAATCTTCATACCCAAAACTTCGTCCCAAACGCTGCGACACTTGACACAGTAACCGCGCACTCTCGCCCTCTCGTTGACCTCTTAAGCACGAATCACGGCACATAACACAAGGGTCATGGGTACGATATTAAATGTCACACGATATCATTGTATCATACGCAGTAAATCTATGAGGCTCGTGAATAAATAATAACAGCCGCACGGGTCGATCTTTAAGGTTAAGCTATGCTTGCCAAGGTTAGTCTGTGGATGGATGACTATCTTAACATACCGAGTTTCCTCCGTGCTTTGGAAAGCACGTCCCGGCTGCCATTTGAAGATCTTTAATATTTACTAGACGACCTCTAGATGGACCGAAAGAACTTGACATAAAAAGGGTAAGTCTGCTATGCAGTTAAATACAATGCATATATACTTAAATGGTTATTTAAACTTTGGGCTGAAAACTTAACACACTAAAAACGAAACATTTACTACATAAAACATTACCTACAACCTTTTTGATGACGTTAAATTCATCAAATGTGGTAAAAAGCTGTAAAATGAAAAGTTTTATTTTACTTGGCAACACAGCCGTTCATAATTTCACTGTAACACAACTCTGGGTTAAGGGCGGGAGTGGAAAATGGGGGAAACGGAAAATCAATGTCTCTTGAAAATTTTGAAATAGATAAAACCGTGTTTTCCTTTTTTAAATTTGTGTGAATAAGTTAGCCGTTTTTAATTAAAAACGAAAATATTTAATGCAATATGTAGGATACGAGACATAATATTTTAATGAACCTACATTTAAAAAAAAAACCTGAATAATGATTGCACAGATCTATGTTAAAACGCTGTTTTTTTCCAGTCACGAGTCGCAGTGAAATCGACGAATATTTCTCGCTGACGCAATAAAAAAGTTAACAGCTTATTAAACTCCTATCTAAAACACATTTAAACATATTTTTAATTACATTATACAGCTAAAAAATCCTTCTCCCTATAACATAAAAAATACACTATTTATAGTGTATAATATATAAATTTTTGCACTACTTAATTACGTCACACGCAAAGTACATGTTGTGAAAATTTATGCTAATTGACGTTTCACCTTTCACTCAGGGATATAACACGATGTACTTCTAAAAGGTATACCTACTTTAACACTTTATACTTGTATATACTAGCTTGGTTTTTACTCAGTATTACGTGATTGAAATAATATAGAGTTTTAAATAGAGGACCACACACGAACTACTTAATCAACAACCAAGAAGATTTTTAATTAACAACCAGATTTTATCGATTCAGTGAACTGAAGAAAACAGCAATAAAATTATTTAAGCCAATTTCGGCCAAGGCCGAGTACCAGTATTTCACGTAGAATATCTGCCTATTCGACCTCCACCACCCAGTAACTGGGTAAAAGGATACTCCTTTGTAAGCCTAATGTCAGATTTATTGGCTTCGATAATATACTAACCTTAACGAAAGTGAATTTCGCATGTGAAAATAAAACAAAATACAACCCCATAGTATTTTGGTTTCATTTTATGGGACATACACAATTTGTATTATTTAAAAAATATGAATATAGTATCTAATTCTAAAAAAAATTATGTGCGAAATGAGTATTGTAGCTATGGTAAAATTTTACGATACGTTACCATGCATCAAAAATTATCGCGCTAGGCCCTCTGAACGATGGTCAAAGTTCTACAAATGACAGATGGGACCAACAGCTTTACTTGCTTTCCGAAGCAAGGAGGAGTCTCGGTATGTATAGACGGTCACCCATCCACAGACGTCCTCGGCCAACGTAGCTTAATCGTTGAAGTATCGACCCGTGCGCCTGTTTTTATTTAGCCGCGAAACCTTATTTTGCAATTAAATAATCAAAAATTTAGTGAAAACCACATCAAAATGCAATGCATAGTTTAGAAGAAAAATGCGGCCACACGAATAAAATACGATATTAAATTTATATTTAAATGTAAATAAAAAGTGCGTATTATTTTACAAGTTTTTTTACCAAATGTTGCTTAGATAAAAAGTGTCTATGACACCAGAGAATTAGGTGCACTTTACAAACAAACAAACAAACAAACAAACAAACTAACTAACAAACATTCAATTTTATGATTTCATTATTTCATTAATTTAGAAAATTGATAGAAGAAAGCCAATTCTCGTGCTTTAATAATAGCTTAAGGCGGGGTTGCAGTACTATTTAAGATTTTTGAACGTCTGAAAATCTAATTAATTATGAGTATTTTAATAAATAAAAATCATTACATAAAAATTGAACATACCCTCAAGTAAATCGTAAAGATAGAAACGCGATTTAGAATGATTGGCTCGACTTTTTTTTATGAAACATGACACTAAATTACAATTTTAAACGTGTACTGCTAAGAGATTTTATCACGAACATATATAAAAGTTATACCAATAGATAGAGCTTTTTATTTTGAAGTAAATGTTGAAACCATGTTGTATTATTTCTTTATCAGTTATTGCCAAGAAAAAAAAAACAATAAAAAAGAGATTGCCCATGAACAGTACTCTTGATAAATTACCTGTGTCTTAAAACCTTGAACGGCATGAAATATTTAAAATAAAAATATATTTTTAAAAAGATTTTGATTGATATTTAAAATGGGATAGTTTTTTGAAAATTAATTAGTACTTTTATGTTTCCGACGTTATAGTACGCCATTTTTTACTACCGGCTGTCAATACTAGGGATGTCCATTTTTTCTATTGCGGGTAATGTGCGTACCTACCTACATATAATAAAATGAAATCGATTTTGTATTGATTGTTCAATCTTTTATTGTAAAGTAATAACTGAGTTCCAAATCACAAGTTGTTGCTGGCATTATCAATATCAGTGGTTGTAAACGGCGAAATCGGCGCTAAGTTGTATTTGTGAAATACCACTGGCTGGTTTACGGAAATCGATCAAAAATCGATATTTCATCAGTATGGGTACAACCTTATTTGACGTTTATTGCGCGTCTGTCATATTTTTGCAATACAATACTGTTATTTCTGCTGGTTTTGGGACGTAGTGCTTCGAGTCGAGCCTTTTAGTTCATCCGTTACTGCTGCCAACCCATTGAAAATAAACATATTTTTAACGCCACTGCACCGTGTGTATTGTTTATTACTAAAAGCCGGACTTTTTGAGTTGTGATCATGGCGAGTGCGACTGTGATGCAATGTCTCAACTGCTCTTTGAGATGAACGCCACTTAGGCGCAGACGCATGTTATCGGAGATTCCGAAAAACATCATGGACATTTTACGAGTCTGGATCTCACCAACACCGGTAAGAATGCATATTGTATTTTTAACGTAGTAGGATTTTTTTTAGTTAGGATCTGCGCTTTATGTTTACGTACCATATAACAAATCTTAGAGGACACAAGCACAATCCATGTCTGTGTGTTAGTTCCTCACCTCAACGTTGGGTTACCGGATTGTAACATAACCTGTATAGGTAGAAACCTTCTACTGATGTGTTGGCAATAACTAACTTATTTTACTAGGATTTTTTTCTTTTAGATCACTTAAGTGTTTTCGAGGATATGAATGAATTGTGTGTAGTATCATTTAAGATTGCAGTTGCACAGAATTTTAGTATTGGGAACTAATAATTATTTAGTAAGAGGAAGAATAAAATCGAGTCATGTGTCTAGTAGAACATATTATAGTTATATTTTAGTAAATAAAGATGAAAATGTAAGAGATACATTAGGCGCTATAGTAGGATACTATTGTTCTTGTCTTGTGGGAAAAAGAACTGTAGGTTGCTGTGTGCATGTAATGTGCATAGTGTGGTATTTGAGCTGGGCACGTTACGACAATGTAAGTGTTCCAGCACTATTTTTGGATAACATATTTTTAGAAGAATAAATTACAAGTTTAAGAAATAATCATTCTTTTATTTGTTGTATTTGGTGTTGTGTGTTTTACCTTCCCTCTCTACTTACAAAGACCATTTTATGATACCTACCACATCTATGATTTGAGTAGGATCTAGACAATAACACTGAGCGATTGACTATTTTAGTAATGATTTCTTCCATGCTTTGCAATTTCATGAAACGCGGGCATGAGATTTAAAAATGCGCAAAATCTAAATCAGTAAGATTTGGTGAGGTAAAACGTTACAGATTTTACACTAATTATGCTTCAAAGATACCAAGCTCACCCGTAAACCCGTTCAGACCCTTTTAAAGCTTTTTTAAACTAATTTTTGGTCGAACATAACCTCAAAATAGTAATTTCATTTTCGTAAATATCTCAGAAATGGCATTGTAGTTTGTGTTAAATCTTTTGAGGTAGTATTTAGACATGCCATCAAGTATTTTAAAGATGATTTTATGAAGACACAACAATGTTGAATTGAGTACATTTGTCCATAGTGCCGTGGGCATTCTCCTTTAGGCATTATTTCGCTCACCGGACAGTCGCTGTTGTTCGTCAAAACACACAGTACTGCAACCTCGCCTTAACAGTCACTGGCAAAAACTAATATGGGATTTTTAGGTGCTTTTGACAGTTCGCGACTGCGATGCGAATACATCATCGTCATAATTATGCCAAGCCTTTTCCCAACTGCATTGGGGTCGGCTTCCAGTCAAACCAGCTGAATACCAGCATTTTACGTGGAGCGGCTACCTACCTGACCTTCACAACCCATTAACTGGGTAACACAGTATTTCTTGGCAAGACTGGAGTCAGATTTACTGGCTTCTGACAATCCGTAACGACTGCCAAAGTTCTACATATGACAGCCGGGACAATTCTCGACATTTAAGATGGTCACCGATCCACAGACCTTGGCAAGCGTTGCTTAACCTTGAAGTGCGGCTGTTGTTATATAGCCACGAGTTCCTCCTACGATGCGAATGCGAATTCTCCTATAAAAGTAGGTACGGCAATCAGATGGCCCCATAATAGTAACCTACATTTAATGGTCCATATTCTTGCCAAAATTACCATGACACACATGGGTCAAAATGATAGTAATTTGACGGTATTCTTGCGGTTTTCGCATAATATTTACTTTCGCTTGATGCGCCCATGGCGCTTGGTGGTTTGTCCTTCTGACCAACTGGTGGCGTCGGCAAGGAGAACTTGGTCAGTTGTAATACTATTCAATTTTAATTAAATTTTAAATGAAATATGACGTTTAAACTAAGTATGAAAAATTCTGCGGCGCTCCAAATAACTAACAAAAAACGAACTAGCTTCATACCTACTTTCAATTTGTAAGTTATTCAAAAGTTCGTAAAATTCGAATCATAATATTATTTAATTTCACATGTAAACCTAAATAAGCGCTATGAAGCTAAATGCCTTCCGAAGGTATTTTAACTGTGGAGGTACAAATTGCTCGTTTCTTCTATGGAGAAAAACCGGCGAAAAAGTCATGGTTGTTTAAAATATTCATGTTTCTAGCCCGCTGGACACTATTCTCAATAATTGCAATTGCTGAGAGCATGTCTTGGATTCCGCATCGAAAACGCCATGGTTAAAACTAAATAACATTTTCCAGCCAAACCAAAAGAATACCTACCCTAAAAATATTTCACATACGCCTCTATGCCTCACCCTGTGGTAGCGCCGCCCCGTCGCGTCGGTTGCCATGACAACCTACCCCCGCCTCGAACAACCCCGCGTTGGGGTACATTCTAATGACTTTTCTTTTTTACCTCTGTTGGGACATAGATAGAATTGTTGTCTTGTATTTTGTGGGAGATTTTTTAAGTGAAAACTTTAGCGGCGTTGAGCATTTTGCATGGGATGGGTATAAAATGTTAAACCCGCGTCAGGGGGGCTACTCTCTAAGCCCGAAGTCCGTAGTTTCGGGCTTAGTTGCGGGCGTATTCTACTCCGTATTAATTATGGGCTTACGATAAGTTCTAAACCCGAACTAAAAATGAATGAGAACACGATTTCACAGCGACTTCCAATAGTGTTGATATTCATTCTTATTGGAATACGGAGCAGAATACGCCCGCAACTAAGCCCGAAACTGCGGACTTCGGGCTGAGAGAATAGCCCCCCAGGACACGAGAACTGATCGAAAATTCGTAAGACAAATGACGCGTCAGGACACGTGACCTGATCGAAAATTCGTAAGACGGGTGATTCAAAGATGCACAACGTTAATGTTCAAGTTTTTACTTCTCCTTTAACCGCTGTTTTTTTAAAGTATCTTATTTAAAGTGTCTACTGGGATAGATATCTCGTCGATTCTTACTAATATTAAAAAGCGAAAGTAATTCTGTCTGTGTCTTCTTAATGCTAAACCACTGAACCGAATTGGATGAAATTTTATATAAAGATTGTTTGAGACCTGAAAAGGGCATAGGATAGTTTTTATCCCGGAAATCCCACGGGAACGGTGACTATGCAGGTAAATAGGTTATATATCTTCCGGGAGTGTGTTCCCTAGGGATCACGCGGGCGAAGCCTATGGCACACGCTAGCAATAAATAAAAAGAAAATGAGAAAAGTACTTTGAATATTCATGATGCCTACTGAAAACTTGTACCTGTTAGTACAGCAACGTTCGTGTTCTTTGGAAAAGGTATCATATAGACTTTAGGGTGCCTGTCCATTTTTACGGAGCGAAGAAATGGAGAAATATTAACCAATCATGTTAATCAAAATGTCAGTGACACACGTGGTGCGGAGATTTTATTCTATTCCATTGGTTAAAAATTCTCCGTTTCTCCGCTCCGCTGCCTCGCTATGCACAAATGGACACACATCCTTATAATGTCTATTTGAGCTATAGAGCAGTTTTTTTTTGTATCTTAAATCACAATTAATTTTTACTCTCTGTTTTTAAGAGTGTGTATTCCGTCCACTAGCGCCGCCAATAGTTTTTTATTAATTGTGGTAAAAAGACACGTAGATAAGAAACCGCTCTGTAGTGCACTAAAGAAATGTATTTATTATGTTTTGAGAGTCTTAACGCGACGTTTCTTTGATATCTGTGAAATTTAAATCGCTTAAGTTGTTTGATAATACTAAAACAATGTTTACCAAATAGAGTAGATTCTTTCCTTTTTCGTTTTCTGCGAAGAATGAACGGTTTTCTTTCTTTCTTTGCGTGAAAAAGAAACAATACAAAATCTACATATTGCACCTAGCTAGGCTAACCTATGTACATTAATATATATGTGCATGTAATATGAGAAAGTGCCACAATTACAATTCTTTACACTTCGAACACCTAAATATTTGATGACTCGAACCCCATAATTTCTGTGCGACTCCTACACAAATATAATAAATATCTAAGTTGACTTAAACCACAGTTTTTCCAATCGTGTTAATGTTTCTAAAAGCATTCGTTTTACTGAGTGCGCGCCCGGAAAATCAATTTCTGTTTTTATATTGTACGACATTTCTGAGTCGCGTCGTATTTCTCACGTGGTTTCGTAGAATGCAAACGAATGTAGCCAAAACCTTATTTGTTTTTAGACACCTCTGTTACTGATAGATTGCATTCCATAAGGCGAAGAAATATAAGAAACGTGCTTTAAAAATGCTCTGAGGCTTTACCAAAGTGTCATTGTATCGGCAAATTCGATTGTCGAAATATGCCAAGGATTTATCACGTGACTTTTCGGCAGCGTTTGTCAATCCTTAACATTTTTTCCGTTTTGGCCATTGCCTTTGCCACGTTTAGAGACTCTAGAAAAGTAAGTTACAATAAAAGGATTATTGTAACTTACTTTTCTAGAGCCTCTGGACGATTTAAAAGTTATTTTAAAAGACTAACTTTCGTACGCGTATATCCCGTTTCTTTTCACTCTCGTAAGAATTTCGGGAAATTCAAAGTGCCCTCCCCCCTCCTACACTCCCCAAGGGCCAAATTTCTACGTCTCTCTTTCACTTAATCACGGAAAAAAATTGGTTTTCAGCTAGGTTCAGTCTAACTAAACTTTAATTTAACCGATTGCAGATAGTACTTAATGAAAAATAAATAAATAATCTATACTTAATATTATTAAGCAGAAGAGTTTGTTTGGTTGACCGCGAATCTCAGGAACCACTGGTCGGATTTGAAAAATTATTTCAGTGTTAGATAGCGCATTTATCGAGGAAGGCTATAAGCTATATATCATCACGTGAAGACTAATAGGAGCAGAGCCGTAATTAAAAATGTTACGCAAACGACGTTGCACGGGTCAGCTAGTAATAATATAAAAATGAATGTACCTATTATATCTATAATATCTTATGACACCTGTTGTAATTGTTGAACCAATAACTCTCAGTCTATTATACGAATTCAAATACCCAGTTTTTTAAACCTGAGTTCAGAATCTCAGGAAAATACATCCATTTTATCATTTAACCGGAAATCGTATCGCAGTCGTAAAATCTAAACGTCACTTAGCAAGAAGCTCGCCATCTAAAAAGTGGTGCAGAGTGCTTTTTAAAATGTGGAGCACGCCGTTATTGTAGCTCAAATGGAATGACGACGTCTTCATATTTACACTTCTACCCTTTACAACGGTAGCAAAACAGTGGAAAATGAAAACATAAGATCACGCCTCAAAACCTTCAAGGGGTAGGCTGTCCGCCATAACGTAATGGAAAAAAAACAATAGAGAATTTGCTTAAAAAAATATTTATCATCAAGACAGGTTATCTAAAGATGTAATAAATAAATAATAATCTTTATTTCAGACCATACAAGATCCATAATTATTTACATTATCAAAATACACGTTCACCTTAAAAAAATAAATAAACAGACAAATAAATACGTTAAAAAATTTGAATAGAAACAAAAAAATAACTAACAGTGAAACTAGAATCAAAATTGCTCGAAAAACGAACGAGAAAATATAATTATTTTAAAAAAAATATCCGTCTCCCTCGCGAAAAAGCTGTTTTCTATGGCAGCTGTAAAGGCGTCAAGTAGTTTGATGTCAGAGTTAATCTTTGAAACTTTATAACTTCATCGAAATCGTATGCATAGTCCCTAATAATTGTACACCTATATTGAGGCGGTCGTGGCTAAACAAATACACGCAGCTGTTAATTTTCAAGGTTAAGCAGCGCTTGTCGAAGCCAGTTCTTCGATTGGTGACCGTCCATTACACACCGAGACACCTTCGCTTCTCACCAGCACGTTAACCATTGCTCGCAGAACAGATGGTCGATGGGGCCGAAAAGTTCTGAAGTACTAGAAACTCAGTATTGGAAGGCCTCCTATGAGGAGGACCGATCACCTGGTGAGGGTCGCGGATAGCCGATGGATGCAAGACGCACAGGAATGGTTGTTGTGGCGACTCGCGCGGGGAGACCAATGTCCAGCAGTAAACATCTTTCGGGTGATATGATGATGATGTTGAATACGTTAAGCGGTTGTAACTGTTATTTTTAGATCAGATCAGATTCTGATTACCACGTTTGTATTCGTATGTTTTGTTAAACGACTTCCCAAAAAGGAGGAGGTTATCAATTCGGTTGTATGTTTTTTTTTTATGTTTGTTACCTCATAACTCCGACAATTATGAACCGATTTGAAAAATTCTTGTTTTATCTGAAAGGATATACTTTCAGATTGGTCCCATTTAAATTATATGAAAATCGCTTACGAACTTTGGATTTTACATCGAAATAGCTGGAATTCGTCTACTTGGATGATAGTTTTATGTCATCCAAGTAATCGATTTTGCGTATTTTGCTTTTCTGCGATTTTGCAGTGGTGTTGTTAGGTGTGGGGTACCACTAAAAAGTGAAAAATAAAAAACTTTTTACAAAAAAATACAACCGACTTCCAAAAAAACAAACACTACAAAGTAAAAAATAACTTTAATTTCGGAAGTTATTTTTTACTTTGTAGTGTTTTTTTTTTGGAAGTCGGTTGTATTTTTTTGTAAAAAGTTTTTTATTTTTTGTAAGTGCAATAAAGAATAGAATTCAGAATAGAATACTCTTTATTATGTTCACCACATAAGTTACAGAAACAATAGACGAAGAAAACATTACATAGGGTGACACAATGAGCGGCCTCATCGCTATGAGCGATCTTTTCAAGACAACCTTTGGATGGATTTTAAAGAGAAAGGAAATACAGTAGTGTTGGTAGTCCTAGGTATACGATTTATATGAATATATACATAAAGGATAAATAAATGCAATTATAATTATGAAAAAAAAAGCATAAAACCCAAACAAAAACGGTCAAAGTGATGATAGCACGTCTTACTGACACGGGCAATGCATTCCATAGCCTTACCGCTTGAACCGTAAAAGATTTGTCGTAGAAGCTGGTGGAATGCATCGGCATCTCAACATCAACATTAACATCATCAACAGGTACCTAATAAAACCACTAAGCTTGATCGTTTTATTGAATAAAATAAAATGACAGTCTGGCGCCAATGTATGTCATAATATAATTCATAAAAGCAGTTATTTAATGTGACTATATAATTTACATTAAAGCTACATTTTCTATACATAATACGTGTGAATTAGATTAAAATATGCATGCAGGAGTGGGTTATTTTATAGCACAACTTTGTTCATATAAATTATGAAACGTTGACACATTTATTACAATCATTATTATTTGTAAGAACTGATTTTATTAGAATACAATTACTAGGTACTTTTAGAAGAGCTCGTAGCTAAATAACGACAGCCGCACGGGTCGATATTCAAGGTTAAGCAACGCTTGCCTAGGTTGGTCTGTTGATGGGTGACCATCTTAACATATCGAGTTTCCGTGGTCCCGGCAGTCATTTGTAGATGTTTGGCAGTCGTTGCGGATTGTCAGAAGCCAGTAAATTTGACTCCAGTCTTGCCAACAAATACCGTTTTACCCATATCGCGGGTTGTGGAGGTCTGGTAGGCAGCCGCTCCACGTAAAATACTGGTACTCAGTTAAATCCAGTTTGACTGGAAGCTGACCCCAATCTAGTTTGGAAAAGGCTAGGCAGATGATAATATAATATAATATCCTACTACTTTTGTTTGCTTATAGATAGGTAAACTATGTGTGAGCTCGGATCTTGTATGGCCATGATACCATCTCTCATGCCAGAGTTGTAGAATTTGTTCGAAAGAGTCACCGCGGCCCTGGAACGCAAAGGAGACAAGGAGGAACACGGATGGGTTTTAGTCAGTCTGACACTCCCTTCTGCTCAGCCCAGAGTGGGAACAGTCATTTGATGATTACCCATCCTTTAAGAAGCCGGCCAAGGGCGAGTCGGACTCGCGCACGAAGGGTTTCCGTATCAACTATACTTCTATACTTATCTATACTAATATTATAAAGCTGAAGAGTTTGTTTGTTTGCTTGAAATATCAGGAACTACTGGACCGATTTGAAAAATTCTTTCAGTGTAAGATAGCCCGTTTATCGAAGGCAATAGGCTATAATATATCATCACGCTAAGACAATAAGGAGCGGAGTATTTATGACAAATGTGACGCAGACGAAGTTGTGCGGGTCAGCTAGTTATCTATAAAAACTGCAATAAAATCATGTCTGCCGTATGGGATGCCACCTTAAATATTTATTTTTACTCTTACTATGAAATCGTGTTGTCATTCATGTTTAGTTCGAGTTCCGGACTAATCGTAAGTCCGTAGGTGATACGGAGTAGAATACGCCCGCAACTAAGCCCAAAATACTTCGGGCTTAGAAAGTAGCCCCCCTGGTTTAGTAAAAAAAATTCTCGTGTTTATTGTAAAGAGACGTTCAGTTTACAGTGGACAGTTGCAAACTAACTTAAAGAATCTCGAAGTCATTGAATGTTGGGAAAACCTTCACCAAACGACATAACATCCCGATCACGCACCCACTTGTCGTCTCGATCGACTTTAAATCGCAAGTCGCAACAAAATTGCACCAGTGCTCTCAACTCTATGGTCCTCGAATGCACTCGGCACAACCCTATTGTGGTGCAGCCCTATTGTGACGGGTCTATTGTGCTGCCATTGTCCCGGCTTCGTTACTGGCGCATTGTTTTTAAAATTCTTTTATTTTACTGTTTTGTTCGGGGGAGGGGTGCCAATGAGAGTGGGGAGCGGGGAGCGAAGCGATTACTGTCAAATGAAATCACTGTTGTCTTTAGTTTTGTATCATCTATGGATCAGCTCCAGTAGTTGGTATCACTATCACTACATATTACAAAATAGAGTCCACCGCCGCGTCTGTTTTAGTATACAATTTGTCAAGCGAGCGAAGTCGCGGGCATCAGTTAGTTAATATTATAATCATTGTGCGTATAGCTAAGAGCTGAAATTCTCTGCCGTTGGTCTGTGAGTCAAAAGTGAATGGATTAGTTCTAGGCAAGCGTGCTCTATCGACCAAATCATCGCTATTAATAACAAAAATCTTGCTGTCTTCACTTTTCAACCCATTTCATCTCTTAACTTGCGTTTGTCTAGTAACGCATCAATAAATATATTTTTAGGAACAAAGTGTAATTTTTGAAAGATCCTATTTTTTATGAATGCTACAAAATTTTTAGCCTCTCTGAACTGCTTATAATTATTATGTATCTAATAATTTATGTAGTAATTGGTGGTCTTGGGATAAACTAATCATAAAACATAACATTTCATTCACTTGAAGATTTCCTGAATTTAATAGCAACGCTTAAACCTATGGTAACTTTTGTGTACAAAAACGCTTGAAATTATCAAAAACATTCCACAAAATCGCTGTCGCCTCCACTGCGACCACACCCCACGACATTGTGTGGTGCCTTAACAGTTAATTACACCAACTGTCGCGATACTCAATTATTTCAACCACACAGTGTTAATGAATACGTTTTCAAACCGATCACAGTCTGTTGTAAGAGTTCAAGGGAAGCCGATCAAGTCTTGGATGAAGGTCCTTAGCTATAGCATAGAAAAGTGACGTTCTATCAGCGATAACGACTATTGAAAGGTATTTTTTTACTATTTATAAGCACACGTTTGACCACTATCTCACCCGATGGTAAGCGATGATGCGGTCTAAGATGGAGCACGCTTGCCTAGAAGTAACTTATGCACTCTTCTTGACTTAAAGACTCCACTCCTTAGCTGTACGCTAAATGAATGTGTTTCCTAAACGTTTTGTGCGTGTGGTGAAATGTCCACCATGTACCGGTAGGGCACCGTCATCGTACGTGGTCCGATGATTGAACGGGCTTGGCGGCATTAAATTATGCAAGCAATTCCGTTCACACTCCCCAAAATGCAACTGATAGATTAATGTAAGCGATTGATCACGTTGCGGAATTGTTTGAAATAATCACCGCGGTCCTGGAACGCAAAGGGCATTAGGAGGAACACGGATAGGTTTTAGTCAGAAAGAGTCTGACACTCCCTCCTGCTCCGCCTAGAGCGGGAGGAGTCATTTGATGTTTTCCCATCCAAAAAAAAGAATGCCATAGGTATTTTTTGAACTGTCAGATTTAAAGTCACTTTTTCCTCTAAAGCGTCCTCCACACTATTCGCGAAATTGATCGAAGTTGAGCGAATACGATAGTGTAGAGGGGCACTTCGCTTCGCCTCCTGCAACTTCGCCTCGCTTCGGGTAATTTCCAGTCGTTGTCGGTTTTTGCGCCCGAGTCTAAGGACTCGAAGCGTCTGACCACACTACTCGGGTCACTTCGGTTCGCGTCGAGCCATGTTAAATTTTTGGGGGCCGAGTCACCCGCGTCCGTAGGAGAATACCCTTCAGCGAATCCCTGCACGTGGTCCCCGGGTGGTGCTAAACAGGTGACACTAACCGCCTCCGTGGTCTAGTGGTTAAACCACCTGATTCAGACCCAGAGGTCCCGGGTTCGATTCCCAGCGGGGGCACATTTTTTGCTCGGTATGGTTGGTGGTAGGACTTGTTCTAAGTCCGCCTGGCAAGCTACCACCATCATGTCTAAGTCTGTCGCCATAACAACAATGTTAACAGTATTGTTGTGTTCCGGCAGTCAGAGGTATGATAGCCAGTTCCTCTGTGTAAGAGGATTCCGGGTGAAACTCGCTTCCATCTTCGGCCTAATCATCACTTTCCATCAGGTGAGATTTGGGCCAAGAGTTTCCCCGTTTTGCATAAAAAAAAAAAATACGCACGTATTTTTATTACGCCGCGCCGTTGCAATGCAACGGCAGTTGCCACATGAACGCTATCCATGATGCCTATTGTGAGGGGAATGGGCGACTGAGCTCCTCGCAAAGTTGCTTGAATGTGTGGTGGACACGTACTTCGGACTTCGCTCAACTTCGGAGAGTACTTACTTCGTCGAAGTAACTTCTCGAATAGTGTGGAGGACGTTTAATGTTGTGGATCGTATTTGGCAATCACGACATATTTGGTTTTACTACAACAGCTTCACATATTTCATTCCCAAAACGTCGAATTGTTATCAGGGTTTTGCCCATCTGAAATTACTAGTATGAGCCCCGGTTTAAGAGAAATGTGACGGAGTGAAGCAGGTGAAGTCCGTTAGTATCAGAATCAGAATCAGAATGCTTTATTTGTAAACATAGGTCAACTTACAACAGTGTGCGAGATGTTACAGATAGGTAGATTCTCCATGTTTTGCCCAGAGGCGTACAAATATTTAGTTAATTAACATTGTCGATTTTTTATCACACGTTTAACTGAAAATATCATAAGGTGATAGAATTATTTAAACTTTCACAATAGTACAATTTAAAAATAAATAATTAGGTACAATACAGATTTAAAATGCAATCAATTTAAATAAATATTAAAAGTTATAAGTCATTTTACTGCTAATCTCAAACAAAATTTTAAAATCGTATAATTTAAAGCATAAAATTGCAATAAATGTCAAATCTATAAGTTACCTGCCATCTTAATGCTTATGTCATAAGAAATTTATAATCGTCAAAATCGTACAAATTTTAAGTATAGTAGGTATAGCGAGTTCTAGACAAAGTGAATTTCTCAGCCTATTGCCAACAACTGGACACAAATCTATAGTTCAGGCTGAAATCGTGTTGGATTCAGACGACTGTTACATACGTAATGGGTTTTACGTTAGAAAATTCACATGAATTCTCAGACTATCATTCATACCTATATAAATTCTTTCTCTGGGTCTCTTTTCTTTCATTTATCACTTTCATAGTGCGTTTAACTAAGGAATGGAATAGGCTTGTGTTCTGAAAAAATCTAAGTAGTCCGTCAGTTAGATTATCAAAAAATATTTGACCCGTATTTTTTCTTTTGTTACGGTAACCAAAATTTACGAAGTTACGACGCTTTTAAAATTCTTAATACGTCACACCTTCGCATATTTTTTAGTGAGTCGTGACGTCACGAGCCACTCCCGAGTTTTGACGCGTTTTATCTTTGTCAATATTCATTGATTTACAAAAACAAAAAATACGTGTCCATTATTTTTCAATACTCTAACTGACGGACTAAATACTTCTGCAATTTGTGGATGATGGAATCTAGCCTATTCTCTGCCGGAGTTTGTGTTGCTTGATAGCTAGGTAAATTAATTAACCCGCTATAAAATTCACAGGTCCTGTATACTGATACAAATCATCATCATGATGATCGGGTCTTCCTCCTACCGTGTGGGCAGTAAGGTCTAACGACCCCACACACCTTAGTGTCAGAGTTTCTAAACCGCCTCAAGGGCCTCTGACATGGTTATTTAACGACCGCCATTTGGCGGCCGAGACCACCGGTTTCAGAGAAATCAAGCACAGAATCATCTTTTCATCAGACAATCAGGTGTTTCAAGCCTGCAATGTCCTAGCCAAACTGGAAAACAACTTTACAAAGTATGCTTCCCGTGGGAATCGAACCCACAACCACCGGCTCACTAGGCAAACGCCTTAACCACTATACCACGGAGGTCAAAGGTATAAATCGCCCGCTACATTTTAGTCTCAGTAATAAGCCACCGGGCAATACTGGACCATTCTACTGCAATAAAATATTCAATATTCATAAATGCAGATAGTTTTAGTACATAGGAAATGGTTAATTGTAAATTTGTTTTATGACCACTATTATAAATTAAAAGGTTAGTCGTAAAAGTAAATGAATTCTAGGGTTTGCTGTAACTGGCATTTTATGGGTCAGGTATTATAAATCTAAATGCACAATATTTCGTTGATTAATATTTACTTACACCAATTGAATATGATATTATATTGTTGTACTAACTGCTGCCAGCGAATTGGCCCGGGATAAATAGCTTATGTGTTATTCCAAACTATCTTTTTTTTTTTTCTTTTTTATTAAGAAACTTTGCCCCACTCTAGGATTTCTCCTGTATCGTGGGTGCGTTTACAAACATATTTCAAATCCTTAATGATTAGGTACTGAGACACTTCTTCAACACGTAATACAAAAACTATTTTAAACAAGTTATGGCAGACTGATACAGAAAAAAATATTCTTGTATTTTTTGTTAGTGAAAATGTGGCTTTTTGTAATCAAAAAGGCCAGAATTTCAACTAATTTCAACAGTTGACAACGTATTTAAGTATTTATAACAACTTAAAAACAAGGTTTTTCCAAAATTAACAAGTAATTCCTATCTACACGTAACATTTACCTTAACAACCTTACCCATTTATTTCAACATTCTTCAAACCTTACTTGGACTCCAGGTAACCCTCAAAGAACCAGACCGTATCAATATACACGCCCTAATTCAGACTTTGTTTCTATATATCTATCCCTCCCTCTCCCTCTCATTGTGTTCCCTAATAGGAGGATGCTCAGTCTCTGTCTGGTCCCCTATATAAGTAACAAAGCATATAATTTTGTCCATCTGTTGCTAGTTCAGTGAATATTGTGGTCTAGTAGCAATTTGTGTTCAGTGACATCTTGGGAACAGTCGTCAAGAAAACTGTTTTGTATTTTTGTGTTTGTCAATGTGACCGGAAATTGTAAAATATCGCATGAAATTGTAAACTTTTTATTTTCTAAATAAGACACGAATTGATTGGAAACTATTGAATTTGAGTGGGATTTATTATATAGAAAACGATTTTTTCGTAAAAAATAGGAGAAATATAAGAAATTATAAACTAATAAAGATTTATTACAATCTTACGAAGTCTGCTATTTTCCGGTGACATCAACAAACGTTCACGTTAACATTTTAACGCTACTTTATGAAAATACTTACGATAACCCATTGGGAAATAATTAAACCAGCCAAGTGCGAGTCGGTCACTCACACGAAGGGTTTTGTATCATGAAACGAAAAAATACGTTGCTTGTATGGAGGTCCCCCTTTAAGTTTTAATTTACTTTAATACAACTTTATTATTTGTTGTTATAGCAGCAATAGAAATACACACAAAATTACAAAATTTGAACCTTTAACATTTCTTGAGATAGAGCTCACTGACAGACAGACAGAATCACGGACTGACAACGGAGGCTTAGTAATAGGCTTCCATTGGTGAATCTTTGGGTACGGAACCCTAAAAGGTTTACAGGAAAACAGATTTTGAAGGGAGTTGTTGTGATGAATCGTCCTTACCTTTATGAAGTTTTCTATCAGTCTGCCTAGCCCTCTCCATTTGGATTTAACTCCACTCCCACTCCACCCAGATGCAGCTGAATACCAATATGGCACGCGTTTGACCACTATCTCACCTATATATCCTATCATACCTATCACCACAATCCAGCAACAGGGTAATGCTGCCAGGGTTGTGGAATTTGTCCGGAAGAGTCACCGCGGCCCTGGAACATGCAAAGGGCATTTGGAGGAACATGCACGGATGAGTTTTAGTCAGTAAGAGAGCGGGAGGAGACATTTGATGATTTGCAACAAAAAAAAACTGGGTAATACAGTACCTCTTAGCATGACTGCAGTCAGATTTTCTGTGACTATACTTGACGACTGTCAAATATCTACAAATAACACCTGAGACCACGGAGGAGTAAGAGTATGTACTGTATGGTCACCCATCTACGGACCAACCTCTTGTATACCTTACAAAACCATTCCCCCTCTTTGTAGACGTAGGGCAGAAGCTAGTATAATTTGAGACGGTGGTCTCAAATTATACTGCTTCTTTCGGGAAATTCAAGGAACCTAGATGCCAAATTTTAGCTTTCTATGACCAGTAGTTTTGGCTGAGCATTGTCTGTCAGTCACTCATTCAATAACTCAGTAACGGAAGAACTTTAAATACCAACTTTTTTTTTTTATATATGATGATAAAATACGCTTCGATGACAAACAACCACTGTCGTCAACTGTACTCACGTATCGATGACAGACGCTCTGCACTTCTTACAAGAGTACAATCAAGCACAATAAAATAATCGCCTCATCCGCAATATTGTATTTTTTATTCAATTCAATGGTAGGTTTTATGAAATAGCCTACTTGGCTGTTTTTTATGAAATTAATTAGGTATTTAAGGTTTTAGGTATTTTGTTTTTTTTTTATTTATTATGGAGGTAATGAAGAGCTGTTAAAAATATGTACATTGTTGTTGGACGCCTTTTTCATTGGTTGTTAACAAAAAAATGAATGTTTAAACCGTATCGGTTTGTAACAGAACATTTTATGTTTCTTTATTTTCGATAACACATTTCTTTAATTGAATATCATGACATATTTGTAAACAAACTTCCACTTTCGTACAGTGTCCTTATACTAATCTCATTCTTTGTTGCACATAAACATAAAGACACAAATATCGGACAGCTTCTAAACAAAAGCGAGCTTAACCCACAATTGTTTTTTTACAGTAAACCACAGTGCATTCTCATAGAGAAACATTTGCAAATATCGTATAGGAAATCGTTTTGTATAAATTATTTTTGTGCCAACAAAACATATAGGTAATGCAAAGAAGAATAGAAAAAACTTGCAAACATTTTCCTCAATACCACTTTCAGCTTACCAAATAATCTATAAATATAATAAATAAGAATATTCTCAGTACCTTAGTTTATGTTTATATCTAAAAACAAGAAACACACTAAAATCCGATAACAACGAAACTTACAAAAAAACTCCACAGCACCTTGACCAAGTCATCAAACTCCACACATTGCGTGCCCAAAACACGATCACCAAAAACCGACAAAGAAAAAAAAATCGGAAAGCGACTCGTAAAAAAAACCGGAAAGATTCACAAACAAGAGACCCGAAACGTAATTACGGTAAACAAAAAAAACTATGTCCCGACGAATTATTATAGGGCCAAATTATATACTGGGTACTACGGACGTATATAATTTTTAGTATTTTTTTTTCTGTATTTTTCTGTCCCGACGACCTTTCGGCACGTTTTGTGTCATTTTTGGACACGCTAACAAAAAATGCTGACGCCATTTTTTTGTTGATCAAAATTGCTTAGACGCTGCACTAATTGTGTGGTCAGAGAATAGTTGTTACCGGCCTATATTTAAGTAATTGATTTTTGGCAAAGAAAGGACTGAATGAGATTCTTTTTTCATTCACAGAAACCCTGGAATTATCACTAAGGAGGACTTATATATGCAACAGAATTGGAGCAATGAATTTTGACTGAGATTTAATGATCGAAATTATACGAGAGTGAGTTTAAAATTTACTTAAGATTTTTTTTAAAGAATGAATCTTGAAAGAATCTTTATTGGAATGTGATAACATGTTTGTATATGTCACCAGAAAATTGCAAACACAGTAAGATTGTAAAATACCTCGTGAAATTTTAAACTATTTTTTCTAAATAACACATGGATATGTTGGAAATTTGGATGGGATATATTATATACAAAACGATTGTTTCATAATATATCGAGAAGTTATAATCTAATCAAGATTTATTACAATCTTACGGACTCTGTCATTTTCCGGTTACAGGTACATGTTTAGCCATTTCACCTTACACCGAATCCATTCATTAATTGGAGCAGAAACCGATTTTTAATCGTACTCGGATAACTCTTAGCAACAAAATGATTGTATGGGCGACACTTGGAGGAGGTCTTTGTTCAGTAGTGGTCGTCATTCATCAGCTATGAAGGTGGTCGAAGAGGCTGAAAAGTTCTGAAGTGGCGATCGCGTACCGGAAGACGCAGCGTTGGCGCGGCCTCCCACAAGGTGCACCAATGAGCTGGTGAAGGTCGCGGGTAGCCGATGGATGCGAGACGCACAGGACCGGTCGTTGTGACGACGCTTGGGGGATGCCTATGTCCAGC
This sequence comes from Ceramica pisi, assembly GCA_963859965.1. NCBI lineage: Eukaryota > Metazoa > Arthropoda > Insecta > Lepidoptera > Noctuidae > Ceramica > Ceramica pisi. The sequence continues at coordinate 6,976,403 of OY982555.1, forward strand.
AGTAGCCGTTTTTGGCGGCGAATGATGATGATGAATCAAATGATTGCTAATCTAATCTGCATAACTCAGTATCTGTCAAAAGGTTAATCATTCAGCCCTTCATTTATTAAATATTAATGCCAGATATATGAATAAAATGAATGCCAGATAAAGGAATAAAAATTAATGCCAGATATATGAATAAAATTAATGCCAGATATAGGAATAAAAATTAATAGATATAGGAATAAAAATTAATAGATACAGGAATAAAAATTAATGCCAGATCTAGGAATAAAAAAATGGCAGACATTATAGGAATAAAAATTAATGCCGCAAATATGAATAAATATTAACGCTCAAGGTATATCCTGCTGCTTTCTTAAGAAATCCCAGTCTACAGTTTATTTTATGTTTTAAAATAAAATATTTACTTAATTAGTCCTTAAGATGCTAGCCATATCTTAATTCCAAAAAAACTAATTGAACAAACAAAAACATTTTCACAAATTTTTAACCCAGTTTTAAATGTCTTTTTTTTTTTCAATTCAACCCACCCATCCCTTTTTTGAATGGGAAATCATCAAATGACTCCTCCCACTTTTGGCGAAGTAGAAGGGAGTGTCAGACTCTTTCTGACTAAAACCCATCCGTGTTCCTCCTAATGCCCTTTGCGTTCCAGGGCCGCAGTGACTCTTTCGAACAAATTCCGCAACCCTGGAACCCACCCATCCCTAAGTCCTAGATAATGTAATGCTAATAAGCAATTTGCATACATAAAGACTGGAGGGTAGATAATGATTGTTAATGGGAGCTAGTGGAAGGACTGTCTGCAATATTTATATGAGATGGACTGTGTCCATTGTTTGGACACAATTCGACACGTCATGGGAGGCGCGTTATTTTTGACGGGAAAAAATAACGCAGAATTAATACCAAAACCAAATCAGTAAAACAGGCCAAGTGCGAGTCGGCCTATCACACGAAGGGTTCCAGGTTCCATACCATAAACTGAAAAAAAGTATCTTGTTTTGAGACCTCTTTGTTTCATTAAATTAATTTTATTATTTGTTTTTATAGCGGCAATAGAAGTACACACTCTGTGAAAATTTCAACTGCCTAACACGGTTCTTGAGATACAGCCTGGTGACAAACAGACAGCGCAGTCTTAGTAATAGGGTCCCGTTTTACCCTTTCAGTATATTTCAGTACGGAACCCTAAAAACCGACCTCAGCAAGCTTTTCCTAACCTTGAAGATTGCTATATTTCTCATCACAAAATAATGTATTATTTAGCCATGAGCTATCTTGCCACATAATTAAAAGACATAATTAACTAGAACAATGGAAACAGTTCCTTCTAGCAACCATTTCTTGCAATGATTTTTCATTCGTAGAAAAGACTTGATTTTTTAATAAATAATTAATTCGACCTAGCTTGTCCTGTAGTTTGCGGGGGGAGGGGAAATTCATCGCTTCATTGTACGTACTTTGTCATTGTTAGGCTGTGCGTACACTACGGTGTTACAGTATTTTTTTTTTTAATTTTCCATTACATCGTGTACATTTAATTAAACAAATTTTGATTCATTGGCAAGTTTTCGTGGGGTTAAAGTACTTCCTAAAAACACCTTGTTTTTCAATACTTTAAGGGTGAATTACTCGAAAAAATGTTGGTCATGGCAGTGTTTTTTTTTTTTTAATTTATCTTAGAATTCACAAACCCTCTATAGTTTTTTAGCTTTTAACCCTTTACAAAGCACAAGTCCGATCTTGCATGTAGTATTGCAGCCACCTTTGGGATGGCTCAGCTAAGTACCAGCTTGCCGCGCTTGACTCGGTGGAACGTAGAGCTAAGAGGCTCATCGGCGACGAAAAACTGGTGGATGCCAAGCTTCACAGCTTGGCTCATCGCCGCAAGGTTGCCTGCTTGTCGGTCTCCCACAGATTATACTTCGGTGAGTGTGCCCAAGAACTCCACGACCTCATTCCACCGGCCCCCTTCTGACCTTCTTCCCATCAGACATCCAGACGCACTGCTACTCACCATCCCTACCTTGCTGCTATTCCACGAATTCGCACTAAGCGATTCAAAACGTCTTATATAATGCGCACAGCAAAGGAGTGGAATTCTCTGCCTGCGTCTGTGTTTCCGAACGCTTGTATCCCTAATCTCTTCAAAGTTAGAGAAAACAGGCTCCTTCTGGGTAAGCTCGCTCCATCGTAGACTTTGTCTTTGTCATTTCTGACCAAGAATAAGTTCAAGAGGAAACCCATCTCAAATAAAAAAATAGTAATATAGAGTATGTAAATTCTTTGGGTCTTGTAAGGTTTCTTTATTTTACACTAGCTGACCCGTGCAACGTCGTCGGCGTAACATTTTTCATTACTGCTCCGCTCCTATTGGTCTTAGCGTGATGATATAGCCTATAGCCTTCCTCGATAAATGGGCTATCTAACACTGAAATAATTTTTCAAATCGGACCAGTAGTTCCTGAGATTAGCGCGTTCAACCAAACAAACAAACAAACTCTTCTGCTTTATAATATTAGTATAGATTGCTCATTTAGTTCTGTCTTTAACAATGTGATTAAATAGTAGACACACAGATAAAGAGTTTAATTAAAATTTAATATTAATAACTATTAGGCTAAAATGTAAAAGGGCGGATCATGTCTGAGATCTGAGTGCCAATCCTACTAATCTTCACATTCGCATCTCATTCGCAAACTGACAAAATTGTATGAAAATTAAGGCTTTTTTGACAGTTTTCGATTGACATGCGAATGTGAGAGTTGTTTAAAATTTAGTAGAATTGGCTCACTACATGCACAGTGACTGCGGGGCAAAAGGTCGGTAACAAAGTAGATACCTAAGATGGCAGGCGTTGCCGAGGCCAGTCTAGGAAAATAGCGAGACAAAAAAAACAATTTCAAGTCACCAACCTACCAACCTAACAACCAAACCAAACCATTCTACCGCAGGGGCTGGTCTGAGGTGGCTTTGGAACAGGTTTAGGCTCATTATCATCTGCCTAGACTTTTCCCAAATATACTGGGGTCGGCTTCCAGTCAAGGATTCAGCTGAATACCAGTGTTTTACGTGGAGCGGCTGCCTAACAGTCCTCCACAACCCATTAACTGGGTAACACGGTACTTCTTGGTAAGACTGGAGTCAGAGTAACTGGCTTCTGACTATCCGTAAAGACTGCCAAAGATCTACAATTGACAGCCGGAACGGCCGGAACCAACGGCTTAACGTGCTTTCCGAGGCACGGAAGAAAATCGGTATATTAAGATGGTCATCCATCCACAAATCAAAAAACAAAATAATGGTAATGTCTACTTTGAAATATTTTTTTTTTAAATACCCATAGCGACACACAATGAGTTGCCAAGAACATAAAATCAACAATCCACGTAGCAAGATCGTAACGGTACGACCACTATAGTGTGTCTCAACCTCAACGTTTTAAAGTAGCATTTCCCCAATTAGTCTAGAATATTTTATAAAATGAAGACCTGCTTTCCCACACACATAATGATGAAATTGCTTCGGAAAACGCAGGCTTTTTACTCTCTATTATTGGATTACGCTGACCAAGTGGCATGTCTAATTTTTATTAATAATTTTATTTATTAAATTTTAAAATATATTTTTTTTAATCTAGCTTATTCAGGAGCTTTTTTTAAAAAATACTATCAGAACGCAAAAAGTAAAATGTTGAATCACAACGTTGGTGCACCTACATTTAAATATAAATATAATTTTTCTAGTAACAATGATAGCCTAGGTTACTCAGGGATAATGTAACTTTCTACTGGTGAAAGAATTTTGGGAATCGGCCTTTTTACACGACTGCTTAAATAAAGGAGTATTTATAATATTATTGTGTAGATGATTTAGTACACATAATTTTATTTATTTATTTATCTACATACAATTAACCAAAAATATAACCGTAGATGGACATTCTATCAATTCAAACTCGTATTTAAATATGCCTGAAAACAGCATTCGAATAAAACCCACCTAATAATTCCACAGTTCTGAACAAAATTACAGACACATTAAATCCTTCGGTCTAACATATCAGTTACATGACTAAATGATCTACTAATTAAAACCAATTGCATGCAATAATACCGATCACATAAATTTCCCGGCTACCCTCCCCGAAGACAACTATTACGAAATCTAATTGGCTCATTCAAATTTAGAATTGTAATGTCGCGAGCCCTGATTGGTGACGCGTGGCATTCTTAAGAACAGCCGGTAATTTTGAATATTACCTATTCAAAGAACCATTTTGAAATGATCTCTAGCAGAATACATTTGTAGTTGTTTTGAGAGTTCTTTGTAGATGGTTGTCGACTTATTATGTATTATTAGTATGTAATTTGACAATTAGTTAAAATAAGTGGATATTTTAACTATTATCTAGCTGGAAGACGTTAATTAGGACGGTTTGTTAGTTTAATTTGATGTTATTTAGCAGTTTGTCGCATTTAGTGGCAGATACTTAAGTGAAAGCATTTTCAAACTAATTTTGACGTTGGTGTTTACTTTCGAAGTTTCACATAATAACATAGTTTTGAAGTCTTTTGAAGTTTTCTAACATATTTTTTTTTTTTTATGGGAAATCATCAAATGCTTTGGGCGAAGCAAAATGGAGTGTCAGACTCTTACTAACTTAACCCATCCGTGTTTCTCCTAGTGCCCTTTGTGTTGCAGGGCCGCGGTGACTCTTCCGAATAAAATCCGCAACCCTGGAAGTTTACTTACATAGTTTAGAAATTTTACCCACGTCATTGTTAAGGGTGTGTATTCCGTCCACTAGCGCCGCCAATCGTTTTTTATTAATTGTGGTAAATTTAAGACACGTTAATAAAAAACCGCTCTGCAGTGTTCTGAAGAAATGTATCTGATCTATTATTTTTTGAGAGCTCTCTCAAAAAATAATAAATACGAAATGTATTTATTATTATTTGAGAGTTATGTTTTGTACTTTAGAACATTAATAGTTGCCAAAGTCGATATTTTTGCTAAAAGTGGCCACTTTTAGCAATAATCGCCGTTTTGGCTATTTAGCCATGAGTTATGTATTAAAAATATCTCTCAAAAACTAATAGATCAGATACATTTATTCAGAACACTGCAGAGCGGTTTTTTATTTACATGTTATAATTTACCACAATTAATAAAAAAACAATAGGCGGCGCTAGTGGACGCGGAATGCGTCCTCTTAAATGCAAATAAAAGTATAACCGTATGCAATTTAAAACTAGTATACTAACTAACTAGTCCTGTCTCTCTGACTCAATCTGAACACTTCAGATACTGGCAACAGGACACCCCTTGGCAAGACAGGTATCAGATTTTCTTCTAACTGTCGTTTTCAATGCAGACTTAATATTTATAACTAAAGGCAAATTATCTGATTTTTCCGCTACGACACGTGATTATGCACATTTTTCCGTGCACATTGGTCCCCTGTGCAAACAAATTAGACGTCATTATGGGTGCACAAAGGCCTGTCCCACGCCGGGCACTGATATGTGCAAATAAGCCTATTACAATTAGCACTGACGACGATGTGGGGATTGGATGTGGTAATTTTGTCGGACTATAGTCTATGGACAAGTGTAGCCAGTCAGTCAGTAGGTTTGAGCATTTTTTGCAGCATTTTATGGCAGTAACTGTTAAAATTATAATAAATTACTTTACGAAAGTATTGGTGCACAGTTGGCCAAATCCGGGAAGAAGTTTTCTTCTCCTTCAAGAGTAAAGAAAGGGAGACTTTTGCCTTACGTGGGATGGAATAGCAAAATAATCGGAGTATAAGGTTCATAGTGTAGTTTACGCAAAGTTTTAAAATAACTTTGGTCTTGACTTTTATCAAATTGATTATACTAGCAATAGCAGTACTATGACTAAAATGAATGAACTGTCAAGATGAAACAAACTTTTAAGTAAATTAAATACAGAATCATCGAAATACGGGAATTTTAATAGACAAAATCAACTATAAGATCAATCCCATAACATAAATTTTCCTCACTTTTTTGTACATCTATAGTCATTATGATACACAATATGCCGCATCCAAAGTGCACACTACGCTGACATCCATACCTCGGCGCCGAATAGAGCGATTACCCGATTAAAGCCAGATCACACGGCCGGGCACAATATTGTGACTGCACCCGCGCGTGAGCGCACCCCCTAACACCCCGAGATTATACGCTGATCACTGAACATATTGTACTGTTGTAAAAACGTTGTTAATAGACGTTAATAGTTGGATGATGGAGGGATGCAATGACATTTTTTTGCGTTATTTTTCGTGGCGGAAGAGTTTTTCTCAGATAATGAATGGATAAAAAAGGATGAGGAATAAGATTTACGTTATTTTGATTATGTTAAATGAGTCTACCGTACACTGGCGAACAAAACCACCTGTGTCATAAAAATATTCTAGGACTAAAATTACTACCTAAATTAAAATAGAACGTATAGTCTAAATTAAAATAGTATGTAGTGCATCTGTCACTGGAAAGCGCAAACGCCGTAAGATTGTAACATATCGCGTAAAATTGTAAACTTTTTTTTATACCGCGTGTATCTGACATCGACGCACAAACGATTTCCATGGGTCCAGGGCATGATTCTGGACACCCCAGTGTTGGAATTTTTCGTCGGTTCTTTTCTCATTTTTTTCAAGAGTACTACAAAGTATCAGCTCAGCTGAGCTGATATTATTTGTGGCTTTATTCAGATTGCTCTTTTTAGTGACAGTAGTTAATTAATTATTTTTTTATTAAAAATCTCATTGGGTTAGGTCAGAATAACGATTATGAGCAGTCTAAAGTAAAAAAAACCCTTGAAAAAAATAAAAGAATGAGAAAAAAGCCGACGAAAAATTCTAAGTCTAGGGTGTCCAGAATCATGCCCCGGACCCATGGAAATCGTTTGTGCGTCGATGTCAGATACACGCGGTATACATATAAGTTTGGAAACTATTGAATTTGGGTGGGATTTATTATATTCAAAACTTTTTTTTTACATAATGTATCGAAAAAATATAATTTAATCAAGATTTATTACAATCTTACGAAGTATGCCATTTTCCGGTGACACATCCATGGAAAAGAAAATAGGGTTTTTTTTTTGTAGAGTACCTACTTATGAATATGATAATTTTTTTTTCTTTTGCTAACCATTCTTTATGAGTTATTCACGAAAAACTAAAAAAGGGACTGTTGCACCCCCGTCAGCGATCCCCGCCGTTAGCTTCACTTCCACCCATCAATACTTTAAGTATGTTTGAAACACAATGGTGTTTAAATAACAACAATGCCAAAATTCACTTATACATGAATTATTTCCCTTATTTGGTCGTTTTTGGTTTTCGATTGGTGGGTTGAAAAGGTGGTGCCATTGATGTATCGCAGAGTGAAAATTCTATCTGACCACAACTTTAACATTTATTAAGTCTTTTGAAAAATGACGAGCACAATTCTATTGTATCATCGAGATAAATAAAAAGAAACCTATAAAGCATAGTATATTTTGATTCAATTCTAATTCATAAAATAATTAAAATCTTCCTTTAGATAGGAATCCCAGACACATTACTTAACATTTAAAAAAATCGTCTGCTCGACAACTACAAACCAGTAATGAAGATGATTGAAATGGCAGTAGTTGAAAAAATCGGCCAAGAGCGAGTCGGACTCGCACACGAAAGGTTCCGTACCATAAACCGAACTAAACACGTTTCTTGTATGGAAGCCCCCTTTAATTTTTAATGTAGATTATTTTTTTGTTATAGCGTCAATAGAAATACACAAACCGTGACAATTTCAACTTTCTACTTATTACTGTTCTTGAAATACAGCCCGCTGACAGACAGACAGAAGGACGCATAGTGGAGGCTTAGTAACAGGGTCCCGTTGGTTACCTTTTTGATACGGAACCCAAAAAAATAAGGTAACGATTTATGACATTCATACAAATAAATGTATTACGCAAAAAGGCTGCTAAACTTATTCATAAAAAAAATGTCACAACCACAATCAAATCAATTCTCCACTAACACCAACATTACAAATTAACACCCCGCTACATTTCCACCCCACCACACCTCCACCCGGTCAGTTCATATCGCCCCATTCACAGGGTCACTATGGGGGACTATGGGAGACTATGGGTTTATTCCATGTGGCTGGATGGGAAAGGATCAAGTCATTCTGAAGTGTCAATTGATTATATTATGTTATTTTGTTAAGGGATCGTGATTTTTTATGTGTGAGGCTATCTTGTGGGAAAATGGAAATCGAGTCTATTTGACTTATTGTTGTAGTGTCGCAAAAAAGGCTTTGCCTGAATTGGGCAGCTGGTACCTTTTTAGGATTCCGTATCTGAAAAAAAAACATAAAGGTCCTGCAGTTTCCTAAACGAAAATATTCGACAAATTAATGTGACTAAAAAAGCCGCAGGTCACCTGGAAGAGATCGCGAAATGCGATAAGGCCGCGCATTGTATGTTTTTTAGTTTTAAGTTTCCTTTTGTATTTAATTTTTGTGTACAATAAAGTGTATAATAAATAAAATAAATAAATAAAAACCAGTTAGTGTAACTGTTGGTTTAAAGAACTTCCTTCGTAAGTTAATCTATAAAATAAAATAGATTAAAATGTACTCTATTATTTAATCTCCCCTAAACACCTAAAAAAAAATCCTGAATCCCAAAACCGTCTCACCGTGATCATCGCAAAATAATCAAGTCATAACACAAAGGTAATTCTACATAATAGCCAGTCAATACGCACAATGGCCTCTAATCAACGGTCAAAGTGGGAAGTCGAGCGGACGGCCACGTGTCTTGTGACGTCACGATGAAGGGGAGCCAACTAACTAGAAATTTTGTGTGAATAGTTGGTTGCGTTCGTAGGAACAGTGATGGAGTGTATTAGAATGAAGTTTTTTTTTTGTAACTAAAATATGATGAATTTATAAAAGTTGTTTAACCTAGTGTATAAAAGTGTGTGTTATTATTTAGCCACGAGCTCCTCACGTGTAAATACAAACACACAGTGATAATATAGGCTAAATATGCGGATTATAGGATATCTTAAAACACACTAAATTAGCCTACAATTTTTCCACTCCTGGGACACAATTTTCCTCTCTACGAGAGGTAGCTACTTGGCTAAAATAAACAAGATCAGAATACACAAAAATGTACGCAAGCACTGGTGCACTCTCCATACCTTAATCTCATACATCGTCCTATGGGACGGCAATTCTACAAAACCGGAAAAAGACCAGTTGTAGGACCAAAGTCTTTTCGTGCATTCCAAAAGCCCATACCCACGTCTCACCATCAACTTCCGAGTACTTAGTACTAGACCGGACTTCTAAGACAAAAAAAAAACGACCTGAAAATCGAACTCAAGGACCCCACACTCAGTACTCACGCTTACAATTTCAAGACGAACGGTAATTGGCTTCAGAACATCTTAACAATAAAAAGGCACAACTTATAGCACAAGAAGCCAACGGAAACCTCAAAAGCCGTGTCCTATGAGCAAGAAGCTAAAAATGACAATTAATTATAAACAAATCTAGGTGTTGAATGGACTAGCATTTACCAGCCAGTTTTTGCGCGCTACATCAAAAGAGACTTACGGCGAAGCGACGTGCGGCCAAGATGGTGTAATGTAGATGGTGGATTAGGTAGAATAACCGCAAACACTGATTCTACATGGCGATAAATTCGCTTTTACGGCATAGAAATTGCGACAATGTGCAAGTGAATTTCTGTATTTGCGTAAGAGGATCATTACTACCAAAGCTTACCTTCTACCTACATAATTAGAAATCATCATCATCCGCCTAGCCTTTTCCTAACTATATTGGGGTCGGCTTCCAGTCAAACCGGGTTAAGCTGAATACCAGTCTTGTACGTACAGCGACTGCCTATCCGACCTTTACAACCCAGTAACTGTGTAACACGGACATCTTGGCAAGACTGGAATCAGATATTCTGGCTTATACAATCCGTAACGACTGTCAAAGATCTACAAAATAATCACAGCCGAGACTACCGGCTTAACGTGTTTAGATGGTCACCTATCCATAGACCGACCTCGGCAAACGATGCTAAACCTTGAAGATCGCCCCGTACAGCTGTTATTATTTAGCCACGAGATCCTCACATACCTAACTATTTATTTACAGTTCTATTTAGAAGAACCTTTTCATAATATTGTCCAGACAGACAGGCACTATGCATTATTTTGGTTGCACAATTCCTGTCTCAATACCTACTACGACGAAAAAGTGATATTATCTACTTTTATCATTTCTGACATAATTACGTAAAAAACGGTACTTCTACAATTTATCATTCGTTTCTTCAGTTTCACGGTGTTTATCTCTCTGATGCCAGATTAAGGCGGGGTTGCAGTACTTTTTAAGATTTTTGAACGTATGAAAATCTAATTAATTATGAGTTTTTTAATAAATAAAAATCATTACATAAAAATTGAACATACCCTCAAGTAAATCGTAAAGATAGAAACGCGATTTAGAATTATTGGCTCGATACTTTTTTCTATCAAACACAATTTTAAACGTGTACTGCTAAGAGATTTCATCACGAATATATAATATAAAAGTTATATCAATAGATAGAGCTTTTTATTTTGAAGTAAATGTTGAAACCATATTGTATAATTTCTTTATCAGTTTTCGCCAAGAAGAAAAAACAATCAAAATTTAGGCATTATTTCGCTCGCCGGACAGTCGCTGTTGTTCGTCAAAACACACAGTACTGCAACCTCGCCTTAAGTGATGAAGTGCCTGCCTGACCACGCAAGCATCATTTCCACCCCTCTACTTCATACTCTTTGCCCTCCACTTCCCAGATATGCGAGCGTGGTTGCGCTGACGCAAGTTTTTCTCCTCGCTCTCACTCACTCCTCATGCCCTCTCGTTCCCTCCAAACGCACCGCGCACCGAGGTTTTTGCCCGAAGGTGCTCTTGCAGTTTTTCACGTTCCGAAGTTTTGAAATCACTGACCGACGTTCGAAAATTCGATTTGTAGTGTTTATAAGTATAGGTAAGAGTATGATGTTCTTATATGAGTTATGTTTTTAAAATTGTTGGTGTGGAGTTCAAGCTGCTTATCGGGTCAGGGGGTAAGGAAATTAGGTTTTGTAATGGGTTTATCAAGTACTTACACATAGCTGCACTGGGCCAGCGCATATAGCTGTAGACTGGGGGGCTATCGCAGTTCTCAACAGTGATACTTTATAGGCTGGTTTTAGTAAAAATTCATATGTCAATTGTGTAATTAAGTGTATAAGCCTGATATGCTAAAGCTACAAAATGGTATACTAACAAAGTTAGTTATATTATTTTCTCATAAAGTCTTAGCTATTTAGGTCACCCAGGGTCCTACTACGAACCCCGAAGCGCTTATAGAACTATAGAATCTCATAGGAGGGAAATTGAAAATTAAGTGGCGAGTATTTTTTCATATTTGGTGTGTCAGTATTGAGAATCTGAACACAATACTTATGATAACGATATAGCTTTTTGCTTCCGACTGCCAGAAGGACGATATTTTTTGCTAGATTTGTCCTAACTACCAAAATAACACAAGCTATAGGAATTTTGAAAAAGAAACAAGATGGCGGCGACTTTAAGGTAGATGAATCGATTTTTTTCGTGGTATATAGTCATGTGGAGCAACAAAACTGAAATATGGTTGCAACAATTATGTGATGAATGCCACGAACGGCATGTAATTATTTGAAAAGTGATTTAGATTTTAACGTTTAAGTTTTTAGCTTAACATATTCAGAACTTTAAAGTACCAAATATAGTCAAGTGGAAATGCATGTCAACGCAACGCAAAGAATTTTCTTCAAACGTGCCATCCGTTGGCCTATTTCTCAACCAAATAGATAAATAGAAACAGATTTCAAAAACCATTCACAACAACAATTTTTTGTCCAACTCTACAGCAGGAGAGACGTTACTTTGTTAAATAAAAGCGAATCCAACACCAGAATCAGGTCTGCAGCGGCACTTTCAAGCTAGAACAGCACTTGAGAAAAAGCGACACGTATACATTAAACATGTTACTGCATTATGCATTAAGCGCTTTATATTCATGTATTCGCTTCATCCCACCATTTTCCTAGTTTATTTCTTGAGTCTATTTTGAATACCTATATAGGTGGGTTGACTTGGTTCAAAGTGAAAGGGCCAGTTAGTTCGTTTTAGATGAAGTGGCTGTGGTGCGTTTTCTCTTCCTGTTGTTTAAGTGTGTCTCGTGTTCGATCTGTCGATGTATTTTAGCATACACTGTATGTCTAGGTTACAAGTTAAGCTATCAATCACGAGATGATACACACCACAAGACGTACAGCGATGTGACTAGTTATCCGGCATTTTGCTGAACTGGACCTATTTGGCGCAGTCGCGGGGCACACAATATTATTGTTTTAGAATTAAGTTCCCTTTTACTTATACCTTAATGTATGTGCCAAATTTTGTTTCTTTCTTTTCTTTCTTTCTTTATTTGCCACCGGTACATGGTGGACATCCTCCAAAAAGCACAAAACGTTTTGGGAACACATTCATTGTGCCTACAGCAGCTATGGAGTGGAATTCCCTGCCTGAGTCTGTGTTTCCTGAAAGCTACAACCTGGGAGTCTTTAAGGCAAGAGTGAATAGGTTACTTCCAGGCAAGCGTGCTCCATCTTAGCCGTTCATCATCGCTTACGCTTGATTTATTATTTATCAAAAATGTATGAAAACTAAGGCTTTTTTTACAGTTTGCGTTTGACATGCGAATGCGAAAGTTGTTTAAAACTTAGTAGAATTGGCCCTCAGGCTTCTGTTTGAATATCCATAGCGACTGTCAAAGTCACAACCATTGTTGACAGTCAGGACCAAAGGCTTTCTTTGATTTTAGGATATAATCTGGGAGTCCTGATCCTGTGAAAAATCATTCGCTGATAGAAAAGCTGCGTCATCGTCGAGTGTTCATCATCCACAAATTGCAAAATTATTTAGTCCGTCAGTTAGAGTATTGAAAAATAATGGACACGTATTTTTTGATTTTGTAAATCAATGAATATCGACAAAGATACAACGCATCAAAACTCGGGAGTGGGGGCTTGTGACGTCACGACCCGCTAAAAATTACGGCAGGGTGTGACGTATTGAGAATTTTAAAAGCGTCGTAACTTCGTCAATTTTGGTTCCCGTAACAAAAGAAAAATACGGGTCAAATATTTTTTGATAGTCTAACTGACGGACTGATTAGATTTTTTCAGGACACTGGCCTATTACACGCAATTTTTACAATCTTACGGCATTTGCCACTTCCCGGTGACATATATAATAATATACGATATCATAAATGCGAAAGTTTGGATGTTTTTTACTCAATCACGCCAGAACGGCTGAACGGATCTTGATGAAGTTTTAAAAAGAGATAGATTACAGTCTGGAATAGCACATAGGCTACTTTTCATCCCGGGAATATGCCCCTGCGAAGCTGGGGCAGGTCGCTAGTTCATGATAAAGCTTAATCACATAAGAATATTCGTTCGTTCCATTGACTCGCGCGTTTTTCAGTTGAAAAACAAGAACACGAGAACAATGGCGACCACCAGTTCGCCACTGTTGATTCAGGCTTCCAGGAGTTGCAGTGGTCGAGAACGTGTACCGGGCTTATCCCAAAAAAAAACTTTGTAAGTATCATCTCGTAGCCTCCTGTCTGGGAAATGCCGTAACAGGCCTCTGGTTTTATTTACCGTCGCGACGTCAACGTAACGACGGTAAGTAGATCCACGTTTACCAATTGGTTAACACGTTCACAGTCTGCTGAGATTATCACAATAATTCCACAATAGGCTTGTTTACTAAAAAAATCTAATTAGTCCGTCAGTTAGATTATCAAAAAATATTTGACCCGTATTTTTTCTTTTGTTACGGGAACCAAAATTGACGAAGTTACGACGCTTTTAAAATTCTCAATACATCACTCTCTGGCATAATTTTTAGCGGGTAGTGACGTCACGAGCCCCCAATCCCGAGTTTTGATGCGTTTTATTTTTGTCAATATTGATTGATTTACAAAAACAAAAAATACGTGTCCATTATTTTTCAATACTCTAACTGACGGACTAAATAGTTTTGCAATTTGTGGATGATGGAAACTAGCCCCGAAGCACTTGTGCTCATTAACTTAGTCCGTGTACCGCATACCACACGGACTTGGCGGAACCGTGGCACATGTGTCACATAGGGTACGATGGACTAGTAACATGATAAGCAACCCATAATATTTCTACTAGCCATCGCAACTAAACTTTCTCTAACAGCAACTAAACTAGTTTTTCAGACGTTTCATCATCGACATGTTTCTGTGGGGTTAGGTTTGCTAGCAAAATGAATACGTTTCCAAAACGTTTTGTGTTTGTGGGTGGGTACTGGTGACGCATTGCTGTATTTATTTATTTATTTATTTATTATAAACTTTATTGTACCTACACCAAAAATTAAATACAAAAGGAAACTTAAAACTTAAATACATAGGCGGCCTTATCGCATTTGACGATCTCTTCCAGGCAACCTGGGATGGAGACAGTATTTGACTGGACATGAAATTGGGGCTGTTATGGTGTGACAAAAGAACACGTTGCTGTATGTTTTGTGGTCCGATGACGGAACGGGCTTGACGGAATTAAACTATGCCATTCCGTCGCACACTCCCAAAAATTTTAAGAAAACCGACAGGTCAGCAACTCGGCGTCGATACTCAACATTCAGGAGCTTGGACTCGACGGGCCTTACATTGCCGATGATCCTCGTAACTCGTTTCTCAATACTAGTATAATCTATTTGACCAGTATCGACTGCTTAGACCTCTGGATAACACAGTGCTATGTTAAAACCAGTACCAGCGGCAAAATCTGCGCCCAAAATGTTTGCAGACCATTTCAAACGCCGCCGTTCGCACTTTATTATTTTAATCTGACTTCCTTAGAGCTTGTGTATCAGACTTAATTTCGAGTTAATTACCTCGATAGCTACTCCACTTATCTTAAATATCACAACAATTCACAGTCAAACAAAGAAATTACAAAATAAATACTAAATAAACAAGACGAATTAATCTACCAACCAACAGGTCAATCTCCTAGCTAATAGGCCAATCTTTCATAATGACTTCATTACCAACTGCGATTATCACGCGTTTCGGATATCATGCGACAAAAACAGACTGACAGACGTCAATGGAGTTTACTTTGCTAATTTATATGCGTTTTAAGTGCAATTAAAATGATTTAATGTCAATTTTAAATGACGGATCGTGGTGAAGTTACTGGTGGCGCCATCTCTTGTTGAGTAGCAGAACTAAATATGAATTTTGGTGATGATGTGGTTTGGTGTTGGACTTTTGAAGTAATTGCTGATAATGGTGGCAAAATGCAGGTTGTATCAAATTAACTGCGATGTGTGTTTTAAAAATCGGTTAACAAAACTGTTTCTGGATAAATGTCACAAAGAAAACGTACACTTTTTTTGAGATTTTTTAGTTGACGAAAGTTGGAATTATATTTGTTTACATATATATACCTGGTGAAAAGAAAAGTGTCTAGAAAGACATGGAGGCCTTTGCCCAGCAGTGGTTTACCACAGGCTATTAAATAAAAATACCTAGTTAATTCGGATTCAGAATATGTCTATTGAATTAATAATGCCTAATGTAAAGGTACTTTTTGTTTTATTTTTAGGTTTTTAAATGTTGTTTTATTTATGTTTATTGTTTTAATTGACTTTTTCATATTCTACGTAGCATGAGGATATTTTTTGTCCCCAATACAAGTAACATAGTGGTACTCAGCTAAATCCGGTTTGCCTGAAAGCCGGCCCCAATATAGTTGGGAAAAGGCTAGGCAGATGATAAAATAAAATAGGCCGCAAATACAAATAAAATTATTAATTTACAGTTCACTACAGCAAATATATTTTGACTTCCTTTTTACTATTGTATGGCATGTTTGACCACTATCTCACCTGATGGTAAGCGATAATATGTATGTGTTGTATTTTAAATCTTAAGTGTACCTACCACCACCTGACACATAATGTGGAATATATAAAACATTAAATACATACCCACATTACGTAGCCCTTAATTAAGTTATGGTAACCACCTATGTCAATGCTTACCCCAGCACATAAGCATTAATTTACTAAAAACCTTAATTTAACTAAAAGGTCACATTATTATAGTTAATGGCTATTCATTTATTCTAATAATAACTTAATAAAGCTTCGATAGAGTGCTGACAACATTATATTTTAATTGTATTAAAATATAATTGGTTGTCATTATAGTATGATATTGGATTACCTATGAAAATGATGATATAGCAAAACTCCAAAGTTTAAATAGGTGGAAAGTATTTTTAATTTTATATTTAACTAGCTGATGCGCGCGGCTTCACCCGCTTGACAAATTATACACTTTTAGTGTATAATTTTGAGAACCACTCTATCCATTGGTGAAAACCGCATGAAAATCGGTGCAGTCGTTTTTAGTTTATCGCGAACAGATAGACAGACAGAGGACTTTGTTTTATTATATATAGTGATGGTTTGGTTGATTCTGGCTTTCAGGAGTTGCAGTGGTTGGGAATGTGTGGCGGGCTTGTCCCAAAAAAAAAATATATAGTGATGAGCTCACGTTTTGAACACAATCTCACCTGATGGTAAGCGGTGATGGAGCACGCTTGACTTGAAGTGACCTATTCACGCCTGACTTAAATACCTCCAGGTTGTAGATACCAGAAAACTGACTCCGACATGGAATTTCACTCTTTAGCTGGAAGTATTCATAAAACGTTTCAAGTATATGGATTTGATACATCATGTATTGTCGAATGCTATGTTTTAGCAATGTTTTTCATAGCTAAAAAAAAAATTTTTACTAAAAAATACAACTGACTTAAATTCCGGAAGTCGGTGTTAAAGTACGAAGAAACTACCAAAAACACCGATTTCCGGAAATTAAGTTATTTTATACTTTGAAGTATTTTTTTATTATTTGGAAGTCGTAATTTTTTTTTTTTCGCTTTTTAGTGGTACCTACTCCACACCTAACAACAGCACTGGAAAATCGCAGGAAAGCAAAATACGCAATTTCGTTTACTTGTATGACAATAAACCAATGATATTTATTGAGATTTAAACGCCAGACTTCTAAACCGATTTAAATGAAATTTAAAGGGGACCAATCGAGAAGTATATTCTTTCATATAAAACAAGCTTTTTTTTTTTCAAATAATTTCATAATTGATGAATTAATGAGGTAACAAATATAAAAAATACTGTATCGAGAACCTTCTCCTTTTTTGAAGTCTATTGAAAAATACAAAAAACAAAATAAACCGAAACTAAAACAATAGGCTGGTTTCCATCATCCACAAATTACAAAACTATTTAATCCGTCAGTTAGAGTATTGAAAAATAATGGACACGTATTTTTTGTTTTTGTAAATCAATGAATATTAACAAAGATAAAACGCATCAAAACACGGGAGTGGGGGTTCGTGACGTGCTAAAAAATTATGCCACGGCGTGACATATAGAGAATTTTAAAAGTGTCGTAACTTCGTCAATTTTGGTTCCCGTAACAAAAGAAAAAATATGGGTCAAATATTTTTTGATAATCTAACTGACAGAA
Source organism: Ceramica pisi (assembly GCA_963859965.1). NCBI lineage: Eukaryota > Metazoa > Arthropoda > Insecta > Lepidoptera > Noctuidae > Ceramica > Ceramica pisi. The sequence goes on from OY982555.1 coordinate 6,994,163, forward strand.
TAACTAGATTTTTTCATTAAACAAGCATTATTGTTGCTCTTAATATTGTTGAGTATGTTTGTTGTTTATTAGTTCTACTTAGTCCGTAGAATGAGACCCCGATGACAGTGCTTGCTGGCTGATTGCAAGCTGAATCGATTGAAAAAGTTTTAGTTTCCTAGATAGTTGGTAAGTGCCTCAAAAATCCCCGCAAAAAAAATGTCGTTTTTTCATTCAACACGTAACAAAAACGCGTTGTCTGTTCACGCCTGTCTGAATGAAGACTGTCTTTTCACCACAAATAAATGACACATATATGCGTACCCTCTTTTTCTTCCCTAAATATTTAAATGAAATATGAGGTGAAGGGTAGGGACGTTTTTAATACGGCCCCATATAATTTGCATGTGACAGGGGACAGTGGAACGCTACTCGTTAATTAGAACCCCGAAACTCAAGGTGTGGTGGACGCCATTTTGAATCGGCATTGAGTAAATTATTTAGTAGGTACAAGAGGGTTTAAAAAATGATTCTAGTAGGTAGGTAAAAATATACTTTTTACCTATGTCGACCGAAGAAAATTTAATTTTACATCTATACTAATATTATAAAGCAGACGAGTTTGTTTGGTTGAACGCGCTAATCTCAGGAACTACTGGTCCGATTTGAAAAATTCTTCCAGTGTTCGATAGCCCATTTATCGAGTAAGGCTATAGGCTATAATTTTATTATATCATCACGCTAAGACCAATAAGAGCGGAGCAGTAATGAAAAATGTTACGCAGACGACATTGCACGGCTGCACGGGTCAGCTAGTTACCTACATATAATTTGGTAGGATTAGGTTCTTTGTAATAGTAATCATTAATCTTTTTTTTTTTCAAGAACTTTAACAGTATGGTTACAGATATAAGGTCTTGGTACCTCTACCTAATCCTTCGGCCTTGGTACCTCTACCTAATCCTTCCTATTTCAGAATATATTTTGGAAACAGAAACAAAACACGCAGAAAACGTTTTGGGAACACATTCATTGTGCGTACAGTAAGGAGTAGAATTTCAATTCCTGATAGCAACAACCTAGATGTCTTTAAGTCAAGAGTGAATAGGTTACTTCTAGACAAGCGAGCTCTCGTCGACCACATCATCGCATACCATCAGGTGAGATAGTGGTCAAACGCGCGCCTATAAATAATGGGCTTGTGTCCTGAAAAAATGTAATTAGTCCGTCAGTTAGATTATCAAAAAATATTCGACCCGTGTTTTTTCTTTTGTTACGGGAACCAAAATTTACGAAGTTACGATGCTTTTAAAATTCTCAATACGCCACACCTTCGCATTATTTTTAGTGAGTCGTGACATCACGAGCCCCCATTCGCGAGTTTTGATGCGTTTTATCTTTGTCAATATTCATTGATTTACAAAAACGAAAAATACGTGTCCATTATTTTTCAATACTCTAACTGACGGACTAAATAGTTTTGCAATTTGTGGATGATGGAATCTAGCCTTAAAAAGGTTTCTTTTTTAGAAAAGTATTGCTACAGACGTCCTGATCCGTTAAGGAAGTCGTGTGACTTGGCTCCAAATCCAACGGTTGGATTTCGAGCCAAGTCACAAACATTGTCCACGTCCTATCCCGCCCTCTGTGTTCCCAAAACACACAGCTTAAATAACCTATGCGCTGCCAAAAAAGATGCCGTGGAAGTTGTAAAGTTTTGGACCACCATAGTCTGAGACATTTGGACAGCGAAGCGAAAAAGAATAGCTTCAGCTGAAACTGGTAAACAAGACAAAAGAAGATACAGGTACTGCTCAGGCTGTTTTAAGTCATGGGATATTGATGATATATAATCATTTTTTGCTATAAAAACGCTGACGAGACAACCAAAGACGAAACAATACAACGATCTCCCACAGTGCTGGATTTACACTAGGGGCAGTCGGGGCTAGTGCCCAGGGCGGCAAATTTTCCAGAGCGGGAAAATTAAATAAAGTGAAATAATATTTTTTAGTGTTATCATAATTACTCAATACAATTAATTAATTCTCACGTTATTTATCGTTTTATGTTTAATGGATAATTCAAGAAATCAATCTCGTGCATTTTTTTTTTGTAAAATCAAAATTTTGTAACTTATGATTTTGCTAGTTTCAGTTTATTTAATTAATGTATTTCCTTAAAGATTTAAATGGATCACAATTGTTTAGTGTTGGGTAGGCATTTTTTTGAGTACAGCAAGTTTTTGTGTAACTCATCATCTGCCTAGCCTTTACCCAACTATTTTGGGGTCGGCTACCAGTCAAACCGGGTTTTTTTTTTAGTCTACGATGGAGCGAGCTTACCCAGAAGGAGCCTGTTCACTCTAACTTTGAAGAGATTAGGGTTGTTAGCGTTCTGAAACACAGATCCGGCAGAGAGTTCCACTCATTTGCTGAGCGCATTATAATAAAAAACGTTTGGAAACACTTAGTGCGAATACCAGTATTTTACGTTGAGCAACTGTTTTTCTGTCCTCCACATCGTAACTGGGTAACACGGTACCTCTTGGCAGACTGGATTCAGATTTTCTGGCTTCTGGCAATCCGTAACGACTACCAAAAAAAAATCTACAAATGTCAGCCGGGACCAACGGCTTAACGTTGTTTTCGAGGCACGGAGGAGTCTCGGTTTGGTCACCCATCGAATCACAGACCTCGTCAAGCGTTGCTTAACCGTGAAGATCGAACCGTGTGGCTGTTGTTATAAAGCCACGGATTGAGCTATTTGTGTAAGTACCGCACTAAAAGATTATTTCTACTCATATCAAGAATTTTAATCCAAACACAAATTGAATTTTTGCAACAATTTATAGTGTACATTAGTTTATGACCCCTTGCAACATCAAATTAATTTATAGTTTAATTTTCAGTAGGTACCATTCATAAAAGTCAATGTTGAAAAGTAGGTTGTACCAAAGTAATTTACTTTTCGTTGCCATGAAAAAAATATTCATAGGGCCTGACATAATTTTACTGTCGCTCGTGACTATGTTATAGCGGAACTCAATAATAAGTAATAATAGCTTTCTGTATTCAAGGTTAAGCAAGACTTGTCGCGGTCGGTGTGCAGATGGGTGACCATCCATGACATTTCTCTGTGCCTTGGAAAGCACGTTAAGCTGTTGGTCTTGAATATCATTTGTATATCATTATACGAGTCTAAATTTAAAAATAAAGTGTAACTCAATAGGTACCTTTTGTTGTCCCCGACAGGGTCCATATTTTTTGATCTTTAACCATTTGTATATACAACCATTTGGACCTATATTTGTATATGCATAGTATTGAGTACCTATCAATTATGTTTTACTCAGAGGGCCAGTTCTACTAATTAACCGACTTCCCAAAAAGGAGGAGGTTATCAATTCGGTTGTATGTTTTTTTATGTTTGTTACCTCATAACTCCGACAATTATGAACCGATTTGAAAAATTTTTGTTTTATCTGAAAGGATATACTTGCAGATTGGTCCCATTTAAATTTTATGAAAATCGGTTACGAACTTTGGACTTTAAATCGAAATAGCTGGCATTCGTCTACTTGGATGATAGTTTTATGTCATCCAAGTAATCGAAATTGCGTATTTTGCTTTTCTGCTATTTTGCAGTGGTCAAAAATAAAAATAAAAAGTCAAAAATAAAAAACTTTTCACAAAAAAATACAACCGACTTCCAAAAAAAAAAACACTACAAAGTAAAAAATAACTTTAATTTCGGAAGTCGTTGTCAAAATACGAAGAAACTAACAAAAACACCGACTTCCGAAATTAAAGTTATTTTTTAAACAACTTTCGCATTCGCATGTCAATCGCAAACTGTCAAAAAAGCCTTAATTTTCATACATTTTTGACAGATAGCGATTGAGATGCGAATGTGAATATTAGTACGAGTAGAATTGGCACTGTAGGTATCTAGATTATTTTTTGTTACAAAATTTTATTGCTGACCAGCTTCTGCCAGCGGCTTCGCCCGCGAGATCCCTAGGGAACATCCTCCCGGGATAAAAGACCCTATGTGTTATTCCAGACTATAATCTACCTCTGTACCAAATTTAATGAAAATCCTTTCAGGCGTTTTGACGTGAAAGAGTAACAAACATCCATCCTCACAAACTTTCGCATTTATAATATTAGCTAGATTGCTGCCTTAGCTATGAATTGGGACTTTTGCTTCGAAGATAATGATTTAAAACTACTTATTACCTTTTTCGCCAGGTATACTGGTATATAGTTGGTCGCTGTGTTGAACGCAAGACAAATTATCATGTTCTTTGTGGTTAAGTACATAGTTTATGACAGGTTATATGTGTTCAAATAATATTGTTTTTTTTTTAATTTCTTTTTATGATTTATTTGTCTGACTATGTAGGTCAATTTTTTTAATACTTTTTTAATCCACAAACGTCAACACTTGCTTAAGTGTGTATTTTTGTTTTAGTGTCGTAGTGTGCTAGCTAACAAGTGATAAATAATATGTTTTATTTTGTGCCATGTAAATTTTAGAAGGAATTTTGAATGTTGACTTACTTTGCATACTAATTATTGTAAAATTCTAGTTCCAGCTAAAACACTAGGAAGTGGTGACGGTCGGGCGTTTTGGGGGACTGTCTTTTGTAAAACTTGACGATCAAAAAATACTGGCCCTCAGCCTAATTTGAATAAATGACTTGAAATTTGTTTTTTTTTTTTTTTTTTTGTAAACACACGGGGATACAGTCATACAGATGGTCGATAGTGCAGAAAAGTTCTGATGTGGCGACCGCGAACCAGAAGACGCAGCTTTGGAAGGCGTTCCAAAAGGTGAACCGATTCGATGACCTGGTGGACCCATGGATCCTACGGGTAACTGATGTATATGAAGGCGTCAGCGACGGCTGAGCGATAGCGCCATCATCGTTTGGGTTCGATGGTATCGGTCAATTGTAGAACAAAACACTCAATACAGTACTAACCTTACTTTATTAACTGTGGCTGAGTGCCTGTACAAAATACAAAATCCTTTCACGTAACTAAATAAGTGCTGCTGCAGTGCAGTTGAAGTTAAGTTTCGATCAAAACAACGCTTTTCGTATTCTCTACCGCTGTCAAACACGCTCGCGTCAAGTTTACGTCACGTGAGCGCAATAACGGCATTCTACTGTTGCGCGTCTTTGGTGCGTGACTCGGAACGTAACATGATCGGTATTCTACTGTTTGTTTGACGTCTCAAAATGACAGCTTATAAAATTAAATTTAAGTTTTAATATTGTAATAACGTCATATTCATTGAAATTTAATCGATTCTATTCGATTATTTAGTGAGTAATATTTTTTTCTCTCCACCGTCACTAAATTGTTTGTCGTGCAGTTGACGCGCAGGTCACGCGCAGTTTACGCGCAGTTCAAAGATTATAAGAATACCGTTTATCATTCAAACTTAAACTTAACTGCAACTGCACTAAAACTTAATCGGCGCGTCATAAAATTACGTGAATTACCCTACAGTTTACAGGCACTTTTGAATAGTCAAGTTATGTCAGTCAAATAGATGAAGCTAATTCTGCCGCGCTAGCGACAAGAGTAGCAAGTTATTCTGCAACAAAACAAACTCACCGACCATATCTCCAGCGCGGCAGTTGCACTTTTGAACGTCAAACTTACAAATAGACAGTCCCCCAAAACGCCCGCCCGTTACCACTTCCTAGTGTTTATGCTGTGGAGAAGAAGTGGCCAACAAACTCCACAGCAACACATCTGTCTGGTGAGTTAGAAAAACTCTCATTTATAACATGATTAGAGAAGACTCTTAAATGTAATTGAAATAGGTAATCCGACAGTTTAATTCTGGACGAGTGTCCTAGTTGGTGTCTCGAGCCAAAGTGCGCTCGGCAAAATCCCCACTCTCCAATACGACTCTGTCCACGTGCCGCTATTAGAACTGACAACTGACGTCACGGCGCGGCGTTTACCCCTACCCACTACTACAATACTCAAATCAGCAACTAATTATTAAATGATAACTTTATCTACGACATATTACAAGACGCACAGGACCGGTTGATGCGGCGACGCCTGGGGGAGGCCTTTGTCCAGCAATGGACTTCTCTATTCTTAGTTGGTTAGGTACATAGGCTGAAGTCATTCTAACATCCATCAAGCATATCATTTACCCAAATAAAAATCTCGAGCCATCTAATCAACCTTTACATTGTAACGAGTGTTGTAAACAGCCTCGCATCAGCTGTAAACAGTCTCTGGCTGCTGACGGTGAGCAGAGTGATCATTATGTGTGTGCTTGGCGTGAGTTGGGCTAGAGGCGAAGGTGGTGCCTTCCATGTAAGTCCAGGAGTTTTGAGAGTAGATGTGGTTTCCGTTTTGTACGACACACTCTGCAAGTTGATGGTGTCGATTGTCGAATGAGCCGCGGGTTTTCCATTGGATAGGTTATATGATCAGTGTATCTCTACGAATAAATAAAAATTGTGTAGAGATAAGTCAAATTGTATAAATGCTTAGTATTTAAACTGAGCAGCACCTGGGAGTTGGGACTGAAGCTGGGAAATACCTTTGTGTTTTATTATTTACTTTTTCGCAGGTTGCTCTAAATGGCGACGATTGAATCACTATTGCAACCCAACTGAGTTACCGATATGAAATAATTTTTCAGGTTGCTAGCTGTGAATTCCATGACCAGCAAAAGAGTGATACGTATTTCCAACAGTACGTACTTGGATAGAGTCCAAGCATATCATTTACCCAAATAAAAATCTCGAGCCAACAAATAGGTAAACTTTCATGCTGTAACGAGTCTAAACAGCCTCAGCTGTAAACAGGTCTCTGGCTGCTGACGGTGAGCAGAGTGATCATTATATGTGTGCTTCGCGTGAGCTGGGCTAGAGGCGAGGGTGGTGCCTTCCATGTAAGTCCAGGAGTTTTGAGAGTAGCTGTGGTTTCCGTTTTATACGACACGCTGCACAGCGCTGTGTCGATTGAGCTGATAGGGTGGTTTTCCATTACATCGAACTATTAAATAATTATTTTCATTTAGTAGCACAGAGCTCTGCGCTTACACAGTGAAACCTGGTCACAGCAGACCGAGAATACAAAAAATGTTTAGCTGAACAAAATGGTCAAAATTTATTATTAAAATGCACGGGAATCGGTAAAATTCAGATAGGTGTAAAATTGCTCAAAACATACCGAGAAAAGTAACGCGCTTGTATCTTGCGTGTAAAATCTCGATCTCAATTTTTTTTTAATCCATTGTTACATAGATTCATCGATAATCTACTAATAGTAGGTACTAGTTCTTCGTCTAAGGGCGAATTTCATCAATTAAACTGAGCGCGATCAGCATATGAACCACGATTACGAGTTATCAGTGTTGGAATATTGACACTGTCAACTCTTGAACGCATTTGATCGCGATCAGTTTTATTGGTGAAATCCGCTATAAATACCAACGCACCTATGTTTAAACGTTTTCAATAAAATCTTACGTAACTTTTCATTTCGCTAAATAATAAAAACACTGAACTTCTTCGTCTTCAAATTTAGTGTCATTATTAAATGATAGGAATATAATACTCATTGATCATCTCAATAACATAAAAGTTCTCAAGTAAATTTCGTCAACAACATTCGTGTCGGACCGCCACAAAATTCAACAGTGGAAATCCCACCTACATTGCCGCGGGCTCGCCGTACCAATGGTATAATTACGGCCAATGTTTCGGGGAAGCAGCAGCTTTCATTATCTTCGGCTACCGTGATTAGATGGGCCACAGATAACTTTGGGAACCCGAGGAAAATAAAAAGATTTCAACGATTCTCTGTGGTCACTTTTTGTCTTTTGTTTTTGATTCGGTTTTTGAAATGTGTTGTTAGGTGTAACAGATATTGTTTTGAATGAGTCTTTGTTGGGGGTTATTTTTGAGACTATAACAGAACTCTTCTGGGTGACATTGCGTTTTAGACTTAGTTTCCTCCATGCCACGGAAACCTCGTTAAGGCGTTAGGATCGGCAGTCAGTAGGGAATTGAGCATCCTTAGAGTACGACACAATGGAGGTTCGGCTCTAGCGACAGTTCTCGACGGCGGTACAGGTTGTGACGGGGGCTGGTGGTTGGGGTGATGGTGGTGGTATTTACGCTATCACTAGAGCAAAGCGTGTTTTTTTCCAAAGAAATGAAGTTTGTGCCTGAATTCGGTGAAGTCTGTGCCTGAATGCGGCTTCAAAATAACGTTTATTTTAATTCGTCTAATTGCGCGCGACAAAGGAGTGGAGCTCTCTACCTGCATCTGTATTTCCGAACGCATACAACGCATACAACCCTAATCTCTTCTAAGTTAGACCAGACTTCTTCTGGGTAAGCTCGCTCCATCGTCAACTATGTCTCTGTCACCTCTTACTTGACTAAAGTCAAGAGCTAACCCACCTCAAGTAAGCAAAAAAAAAAACATTGATATCACAAGGATTTAAGTTGAGAGCCTGGGCCTTTTAGTGGCTGGAGCCCCATTTTTATGGACCCAAGTTGAGCATTTGTGCCTTTTATTGAGTATACCTCAGCTTCCAGATTTTATTTAAATAACATTCCAACTTCGATGACATTGTAAACTCACAATAAAAATAATTTATCATTCATGAATACCTACCGATTACTGAAAGATACATAATATGCCTCAGGCCGGATTCAAACCTACGCCCAGTGCGGTAGCACTCGATATCACAAAAAAATACACAGAAATGTATTTTAATACCTCTGTGTTAAGTAGTTTTTTTATCAAAAATTTTACTTACACCGTTTTGATTTTGAGCGTAGAATTCTCAATGAAAAAGCTTAATTAAATATTTAAATGATTAAATGCCTTATTCCGAGGCATTTAAGATCATTTTGCTTCGTTAATTTTGAGACTTATTAACTGATTTTTTTCTGCAATAATTTATACTCGTCTTTGAGCGTTGTGGCATCAAATTTGAAAAACGTCACATCTCATAAACTTTACTAGAGCTATAAAATCAACTTTAAGACTTTCTAAATAAAGTTGAATTTCAGTTGAAGAAAAATGAACAGTTATTTTCAAGTGACCATACATTTAAATATGCATACAATGTTGTATTATTTACTTGTCGTATCTAGATTGAATTAAATAATAATAATGTGACATTGTTGACGCGTTACATACTATACAACCTGTAATTTTCATAGTGGTTTAACTTTGTATTATTATTTTTTAAGACGTACCTCATTTGCAATGATGCACCTACTGATCGAGTCAAAGCTCCAAAGCCGGTTACACTTCGGGAAACGTCGGTGAACTTCGGTGACAAGCCGCAATAGGGAATATGCTTGAAAAAAGAATTTATGATCCGATCAGTTTATCTAAAAGTATTGGAAAATATAATACTAACTGTGAAATTAGAATCTAAATTGCTCGAAAAACGAACGAGATACAATAATTTTAAACAAATATATCTGTCCCTCTCGCGAAAACGCTGTTTTCTATGGCAGCTGTATAGTCGTCGTGTAATTTGACGTCACAGTTCGTATCGGACTTCTCTTTCTAACTGTAGTCTTTGAAGCTTTATAACTTCATAAATGATGAAGGTATTTAAAAAATAATGTCATGATTGTTTACTATAGTTTACGCCAAATAAACGTGGAATAAAGTACATTGACCTTTCCCTAATATCTCGTAGATACTAGAACAATATATTAAGAACTGTTTTTCATTACTAGAGAACGTAAAGGATCACGACAGAAGTCGATTCAGGACACCTTTATGTCATTATTTCTGATTTTGATCTTAAGAAAGTCAATAAATGTATGTGGGTCAATGTACTTTATTCCACGTTTATCTGGCGTAAACTTATAGACATAATGAGCATTTTACTTAGCAAATAAAAAAATCTCATGCTTATTCCTTATTGTACAATTTAATTCCACCAAGCCCGTTCCATCATCGAACTGCAAAATGCACGACGATGCGCTACCGGTACATGGTGGACATCCCACCCATACGCACAAAACGTTTGGGAATGCTATAGCTAAAGAGTGGTTAGTATGTGTCTCCTGAAATCCGAGGGTCTAGTCAAGAAAACTCTATCATCGACCAAGTCATCGCTTTTGATCCGGGAAAAAAAAATGCTAAAACTATATTTATTTTTCCCGACGTAACATTAAAATTTAATATCGCATTGTAATTAAGTAATGAAAACGTTAGAGTCACTATTCCATGCTTTTAATCAAATCAAATACGTACGTTTATTTGTGTAGGTTACACAGATAAAAAAGGATGGAAAAATTTCAGGGTTTTTTTTACGATGGGAAAGCATCAAATAACCCCCGCTCTGGGTAAAGCAGGAGGGAGTATCAGACTCTTGCTGACTAAAACCCATCCCTTTGCGTTCCAGGACCACGATGACTCTTTCGAACAAATTCCGCAACCAAGGATTTACAGGGCAATGTGTATATCCAGCAACAGTACCTAGTTGGCATACAAATTGTTGCAGTAAAAAAAACCGGCCAAGTGCGAGTCGGACTCATGCACCGAGGGTTCCGTACAAACCTGTAGGTATTTTTATAAGAAAAAGTTGCGATTTACGATTTATGACGTATTAAAAAAAACTACTTGCTAGATCTCGTTCAAACTAATTTTCGCAGGTAGTTTACATGGCAGTGGCATGTTCATGCAGGTAATATACATCATATATTTTTTTTAGTTTTATCATTCTCTTATTTTACCACTTTGGAAGCGTCTCTCTCGAAAACTATTCAGTTTAGAAAAAAATAATAGTAAAAACCCGAATATCATTTTCTAAGACCTATCCATAGACGTATCCCACACGACCCATACCGCATACGTGTGGGATATCTATGATGAAAAAAAATTTTTTTTTTTCAGTCAGGCTAAGTTTCAATTCAAAGTATGGAGACCCCAAAATTTATTGTTTTTTTTTTCTATTTTTGTGTGAAAATCTTAATGCGGTTCACAGAATACATCTACTTACCAAGTTTCAACAGCATAGTTCTTATAGTTTCGTAGAAAAGTGGCTGTGACATACGGACGGACAGACAGACAGACAAACAAACAGACAGACAGACAGACATGACGAATCTATAAGAGTTCCGTTTTTGCCAATTGGCTACGGAACCCTAAAAATGACTCTAAGCTTTACGAACACAAATATCCAATGTATATTTTCAGTGTTGAACCTAACTACCTAACTATACCATTTTTTTATTACCTAACTATAAAAAATAGAAACACTTATGCCTTCTGGCATTAGGGTATCCGAAGCTATGATCCTATCAAACATTTTAATTTACAAAAAAACTTCTGACGCATACATTCTTTTGAACCAATAAATTGTTAAAGTTTCTAATGTTTTAAAAAACACCCATGAAGGTTATATGTGCTGAATAAAATCATAATTATACGTTATAACGTACATTTATCGCATTAATCTATCAGTTACGTTCGGGGCATTAAAAGAGCCTCTTTCGGCTTCCGACGCCGCTTTTTAAAAGATTTTTTTTTTGTATTTTCATGTTTATACGCCGAAGACTTTTTTGAGATTGATATGGTTTGGGAAGACAGAGCACAGCTTCGTTCGTTTTAAATTTTAGATTACTCTATAGCTTTTATTGAATCTAACAAGTCTCTTCGACGTTCAGGGACAAGCATCAGTAGGTAAGAAACAATCAATTTTCTTCAAAACATAACCATATCATGTATGTAAGTAGAGCTGGTTTCCGCAACTCCACGTCCAATCAAGTATTTTGCGACAAATATTAATATGCAATTAATATTTATATAACGAACTATCCCCCGCGGCTTCGCTCCCGTCAATTGCTACTTTCTTATTTTTTCTTTCATAAGAACCTTCTCCTTACAGTAACAAACACAACAAAAAAGAATGGGCAGTCCGTCAGTTAGATTATCAAAAAATATTTAATCCGTGTTTTTTCTTTTATTACGGGAACCAAAATTGACGAAGTTATGGCGCTTTTAAAATTCTCAATAACTCACACCTTCGCATAATTTTTAGTGAGTCGTGACGTCACGAGCCCCCACTCCCGAGTTTTGATGCGTTTTATCTTTGTAAATATTCATTGATTTACAATAACAAAAAATACGTGTCCATAACTTTTCAGTACTCTAACTGACGGACTAAATAGTTTTGCAATTTGTGGATGATGGAATCTAGCCTATTGGCAAAATCGGCCCAGACATTCACGCGCGATGCAATGACCAAGGGAAATAGGCATTCATTTTTATAATATAAGTAGGAGATATGAGGTGTTTAGACAAATTTGTCATTCGATCCACCACGACTCCTCAAGGAAGGCCAGCAACGCCTTGGTGTTACTATCTCACAGAGCGTATTTAATATGTCATCTGTAATAGCTGCAACATGATTTAACGTTGATAGATCTCGTACTAGTAAGATCCTGTTGCGGAATTTGTTCGAAAGAGTCACCGCGGCCCTGAAAAGCAAAGGGCATTAGGAGGAAGACTGATGGGTTTTAGTCAGTAAAAGTTTGACACTCCCTTTTGCTTCACCCAGGGCGGGAGGAGTTTGATGATTTACCCTAAGACAAAGGTATTAGTTACAAGTATTTTCTTACTTAGCACAAATTCGCACTGTTTGTGATTACACATGGAACAAGATATTTTTCTCAAATATTATACCCACGGGAAAATTCAACATTACCAATTCCCACAAAACACAGTGTCAATAATAAATTACTATCAAAACTAAATAAATCAATCAATCTGTCATCGCGACTTTTAATTCCTATGATTTTTTTCGACAAATTATTGAATTAAAACGCAATTTCCGTTTTATCACGAGCGTATATTGGACAGAGTCGCTAAAAACATTATTTATGTAAGCTCGTACGGTAGCAGAGAATGTAATTACAAATTTTGTAAATTATTATAATCTTAGTTTAAAGAAAATAACTTACGTACCTACCGTACTAAGTACTGGAACTGGTAGTGGTAGGAAAAAAAAAATAACTGAACTTTATTTGAAAAGCCAGGGAAACCTAATAAAGTTTTATTTAGTAATACAAATAATTTTAAGTCTTTTTTTCAGTAATATTAGCCATCGGCCATCGTTTTTGTCGCAGTTGGATAGCAATCTCATTTATTATTTTTCAAATCGGATTACCGAATGCTCATCTTCTCCAGACACTGACACATCATCTTTATCAAATTTTCTATCGATTTTTTTGTTTCATCTAAATTAAAACAGGTGCGGAAAACCTCAAAAGGCGCAAATATAATAACCTAATTGGGAGTTATATATTTGAGCCTTTTGGCGTTGAAACACTAGGCCCATGGGGTCCGATTGCACATAGAGTCTTTCGGGACATCAACTTGTCGACGGTTCACGTGACCAGAGGGCTGGGCTTTTCTTCGGCCAAAGAATCAGCATTGCCATTCAACGTGGCAATGCTGCCAGTGTTCTGGGCACTTTTGCCGTTGACAGCGATGTGGATTATTTTTTTGATGCCCAATGATTTATTTTGTTTTTATACGCGTTTTTACATAATGTAGATACTTTAAACATTGTAATTTAATCATACATAATATTTATCTCAGAATAAATCGAAAATTTAAAAATAGCTTTCAGAAAAGGAAACAATTCGGCTCAGAGGTTAAATTCGAAAAGGTGGATTGTTGCCAAAACTATAAGCTGCATTCACAATGCTGCAGTATGTAATACTATATGTTGACACTTTTCGGACGTGTTCTCGAAGGGGGCACTTATCGAAGAATTCATTTAAAAAAAAAAACAATAAAAAACATTTGAAACTGAGAAGTCACCAAGTCACCCAATCAATAACACACAAAAGGCTGGAAAGATAATTTTAAATCAAATGTTTTCGACTTTATTTTGGTTTAGGGTGGATTCGCCGCTACTGCACAAATATAAATAGATATCAACTCAGCAAAACAATTTAATGACAAACTAGCTTAAAAAAGCAACTAATTTCGGTTCAATTGTTCTAAGTTCAATTTCGTTGATTTTACATCGCCATTTTTTTAGACCTCGCAGCGACTCTTCTCGAGTAGGTAAATGTCGAAAATTATTCCACGGGTACATAGGTACTATCGGGATATCAAATACTTATACGTTTTTTGACGGCAAGAGTGGCGCAGTGGTTGAGCGATTGACTGCTGCGCTGCGTGTCGCGGGTTCGATTCCCGCACGGAACAAATTTTTGTATGGCCTACAGGTAGTTGTTCTGGTTCTGGCTGTTTGCGTATGTGAGTTTGTACGTTTGTGAACGCACCCACAATACAGGAGAAATTCCTAGTGTGGGGCAAAGTTTTAAAAAAATAAAAAGATTATTCAAAACCAACATGATTTATCCGTGCACCAAATTCCATCCCAATGCGCTCAGCTGTTCCGTCACACATTTCAACCTCTAAAGCTTCTAACATTCAGGCGTTTACTGTTTAATAAGTTTATTTTGTTGTACGACAGAAATAAAATTAAGCAAACTTTTCTGCTAACCATACTCTAACTGCCGACAGCCCGCGGCCATTTTGAGAACGTTATCTTTTTAATAAAAAAAAAATCTACCTCTACCACGGTCGGTCTGTTTAGAGTCCAGAATTTTTTATTTCCATCTATTTTTTTACACGAAAAATCTTAAGTTAAAAGAACATTAAAAAGTCGTATAAGTTACGGTTTATAAGATTCAAGTTCCTGTAATTTTACGGTATTTTTCTATATCCTGTTACAAAGGTTGAATAAAATCTGCATTTAATTAATCTTCATTGATGTTGTTCGTTTGAAGATTTAGATACAAACATGGTTATAACTTTCAAATGGGTTTAAATGGGTAAACTTAAAACTGACGGAAGTTGCTCAATAGGGTTTTGAGAGACGAGAATGTTTATGAATAAAGAACTTTATAAAACGTATAAAAGTACCCACTTATGAAGATTTTAACTAATCAACGTTAGCCTATTTTATGGAACTTTTATGAATAAGACTGTAAGATTTTTTAAATTTACTATCTATTAATTGATTGTTGTAAAATGTAGGATCATTCTAAGAACTTCCTAAGGTGCAAATAACCTAGGTAAACTTGAGGCAGTTTTTTTAACTAGCACAAGAAAATAATTAAAATAACTAGATATTTATTGTTTTTTTTTTTCTTTTAATTTAAGTTTTAGTCTAATCGAAGTTATCATAGGTAAAAGTTGCCTGTTTTTTGCATTGGTGGTATATAAATACATTTTAATAGCTTTTTAAGAATTTACCTGACCCAGACTAGATTCAACGCAAACACATCTCAAAATAAAAAAATATTACTTTCAAATATTTAATATCGGTCTGGTTCTATGTTCTGATTTCTATGACTTGTCTCAAGATACCAGTTTTTGAGTAAATTCATGTTTAACCACTTTTTGATGAATACAATTTCAGTTTTGAGAATCAAATTGACGATCGTAGTGAGTGGACGTATCGAACAATAATTTAATATAAACAAATAATCACTTGCGTAATTGTGACCTAGTTTTTGTAAATAGCCGGCAGTAGAGCAAACTGAGTCATCGTGTTGTTTTATGTAAGGTGGATTTGTGAAGATGACTAGTTATTAACAAGTGAATAACCTAATCACACAATGGAGGATAGCCCCTTCAGCCCGAGAAGTAGGTGCGCTCGCTCCCCGCCGCCTGCAGGCGCGCGCGCAGCCGCACCCGCTCCTGCTCCTCAAGCGCCGAGCCAAAGACGCGATGACGTTGAAGCAATATCGACGCCCAAAATTCAGAGCTGGATGACGAGTATTGACCAGAGCCTTCAGGAGGTATGTTCTATCGCAGCAGATGGCAAGCTAAATTCTGACCAAAAAATGCGCATCAATGCCTTATGCCGAAAGGTTGGACATGGAACATCGCAGATGGCCGTGCAGTAACAGTCCATCAAATACAAAGCCCTACAATCCCATAATGCTTTGAAAGCACTTGAGAGTCAGCTCGACCTTTCACAGCAACTCAAGGAGCTCAAGCTGAAAGTCGGAGAATCAATCAAACCTGCTGTGGGAATCTCCTTTTCGGACATGGTGAAGAAAGGAGCAAACAACTACATCCAGCCGTCAAAAGTAAGTTCTGTGGCCATTTACCCGCAAGACAAATTGAGGTCTAGTGATGAGACAAAGTCACTCGTCCAAAAAATTATCTGCCCTGAACAGATGAAACTTCAAGTTAGAGGTCTGCGCAAGACCAGAAATGGCGGAGTCATCATCAGCACCGAGACGAAAGACGATATCGAGAAGCTGAGGAAATCGGAGCAGTTATCTCAGTCAGGTCTAACAGTCGATGAGCCTTTCAAAAGGAAGCCAAGGGTTGTTATCCTAGGAGTGCCGTCATCCATGGCAGAAAATGAAGTATTTGCGTGCTTATACCACCAAAATCTTGCCGAGACACTACAGGACTGCAGCCTTGAGAAGTTCTTGACCTTGATTAGATTGAGCCACAAGTCAGGTAAGAAAGACGCTGACCACTGCAACTACGTAGTAGAAGTACCTGCAGCCATACGCAAAGCCCTGATCTCAAAAGACCGAGTATTTGTAAATTGGTCATCGTGCCCTGTCAGAGACTTTACGTTGGTCACACGGTGCTACAAGTGCCAGCAGTATGGTCATGCCGCCAAGTTTCGCCAAGTATTAAGATAGAGATTGTTCGTATTTTATTTCAATCTAAGATTATTATAATTTTTCATTTACACCTTTAAACATATTATATAAGATGACTAGTATATAACGTTTATTTTAGATGTGATTATCTATCAAGAAAAAAGAATTGTACCTACCTCTTATCGCCTGAAACACAGGATTACCTAGTTCAGGCAAATAACATGTGTGAACTTTACGTAAATTTAAGCCAAAATTGTATTTATTATTTACCTTATGATTGATGAATAAACATTATTACATTACTAGCTTCTGCCAGCGGCTTCGCCCGCGTGATCCCTAGGGAACATGTTCCCGGGATTAAAAGTAGCTTATGTGCTATTCCAGACTATAATCTATCTTTGTTCTATATTTCATTAAGATCCGTTAAGCCGTTCTGGCGTGATTGAGTAACAAACAACCAAACTTTCACATTTTCATTTTTTATTTTTTTTATTTTTTCTGTTGATTGTAGCGTGATGAAAAGTATACTATAACCAGCTCAGGAGTATGAAGAATAATTGTACCAAGTTTCGTTAAAATCCGTCGAGTAGTTTTTGTTTCTATAACGGTTATACAGACAGACAGACAGACAGACAGACAAAAGTTTTACTGATTGCATTTTTGGCATCAGTATCGATCCCTAATCACCTCCTGATAGTTATTTTGGAAATATATTTAACCGACTTCCCAAAAAGGAGGAGGTTATCAATTCGGTTGTATTTTTTTTTTTTTTTTATGTTTGTTACCTCATAACTCCGACAATTATGAACCGATTTGAAAAATTTTAATTTATGTCCCATTTAAATTTTATGAAAATCGGTTACGAACTTTGGATTTTAAATCGAAATAGCTGGAATTCGTCTACTTGGATGATATTTTTATGTCATCCAAGTAATCGAAATTGCGTATTTTGCTTTTTTCGATTTTGCAGTGGTGTTGTTAGGTGTAGGGTACCACTAAAAAGTGAAAAATAAAAAACTTTTTACAAAAAAATACAACCGACTTCCAAAAAAAAAAACTACAAAGTAAAAAATAACTTTAATTTCGGAAGTCGGTGTTTCTTCGTATTTTGACACCCCCTTCCGAAATTAAAGTTATTTTTTACTTTGTAGTTTTTTTTTTTGGAAGTCGGTTGTATTTTTTTGTAAAA
The DNA here is from genome assembly GCA_963859965.1 of Ceramica pisi. Classification (NCBI taxonomy): domain Eukaryota; kingdom Metazoa; phylum Arthropoda; class Insecta; order Lepidoptera; family Noctuidae; genus Ceramica; species Ceramica pisi. Next base: position 7,012,012 of record OY982555.1, read on the forward strand.
AGTTTTTTTCATGTACAGAATTGACCTCTCTACAGATTTATTATAAGTATATATAGATTATTACAAGTCATCCGCCACTTATCGTTTCTTCAACTATACGCAAAAAACGTTTAGGGAATATATATTCATTGTACGTACAGCTAAGGAGTGAATTCCCTGCCTGAGTATGTGTTTCCTGATAGCTAGCATCTCAATTAATTTTTGCAAACATTTTATATATTAGGCAAAATATCATTTATACAGTAAAACTAGCGAGATCCACAACTTTAACACCAGAAACAAGCACAAGCTACATGCACCTTCACACCGACTTCGTAAGGTCCGTGTTTCATTTGTGGGGCTCGGTATCCGTTTATACAATAGACTTCCAATTTCTTATCTTGATCTGCTTTTTAACTCATTTAAAGCTAAAGTAAAAATCTAACCTCTGTTCGAAGGCATACTATTCTATTAATGATTATGCATTTACAATTTATACAGTTAAGAATATATAATAAAATATGAAGTGAAAACATCGGATGTGGCCATGGGCCCCAAACTAGGCACAGCCTGTATCTTGGTGGCCCAGCTACAACCTGGGAGTCTTTAAGTCAAGAGTGAATAGGTAACTTCTAGGCAAGCGTGTTCCATCTTAGACCGCATCATCGCTTACCATCAGGTGCATCAGGTGAGATAGTGGTCAATAGTAAAAAAAAAATAACCAACAAGGTCACTTACTATCTAAATTCCTGAATGTCAACCAAAGATCGAGCTTGTGTCACGGTTCCAAGAAAACCCTCTAAATCGCCCGCAGCAGTAATATAATGATATACAGACAATCAAATCACGTCACTCCGAGGATATCACCTCTCGGATCAAATATTGACAAGGTGGGCGCGAGAGCGAAGTTACATGCAGTCTTTGTCTTTGGAAAACTTAAAAAGATAATCTGCCGGGTTCAGGAAATCTGAGAAACGGAGAAAACAAATTATTATTATACTAGCTGACCCGTGCAACGTCGTCTGCGTAACATTGTTCATGACTGCTCCGCTCCTATTGGTCTTAGCGTGATGATATATAACCTATAGCTCGATAAATGGGCTATCTAACACTGAAAGAATTTTTCAAATCGGACCAGTAGTTCCTGAGATTAGCGCGTTCAACCAAACAAACAAACAAACAAACTCTTCTGCTTTATAATATTAGTATAGATGGTTAACTGTTTTAATATTGCATTATTTATTACACACCAACTTATTAATTTTCATATTGATAACTAAGTCCATGTACAAAGGCGAGCTTAATCCAGCGAACCTTCTACACACCTTCTTACCTCTTTAGTCTGAAAAGCTTAAAACCTAAAATAAAAAAAAATAATAAGTATAAAACCTAATATTTTACGTTTTCTTTACAACTCTTTGTTGAAAAATTACCTGACTATTGAAAAGTTAGCCTTAAACGCAATTATAACTGGCAAAATATTGTGAAATAATTGAATTCTTTCTCATCATTGCAACTACTGCCATGAACCTACATTAGGCTCTAGACAAGTGACATTATTAGCGGTAGCGTAGCGAAAGCGATTGTCAAAACGTCAAAATGTATGGAGATCGAGAAATTCTATCGAAAGTTCACGTGACGTCACAATCGAATACGTTTTTAAAATGACACTTGTGTAAAACCCCTTGAGTCGAATTGTTATTCAGATTATGTGTACTATATAGACTATGTCTCTAGTTACGAGCCAGAAATCGAATACCAATCTTACAATATCACATCACATCAATCAACATCTACAAAGGACGAATTATCGGGTAATATTAATAATTCATTGAATTCTTCCATTTCTGCCGTCACCTCCACATCAAGTCTTGAAGGCAGGATCGGCAGACGCTCGAGGCACTAAATCAAACCCATCGTCCCTCGATTATAATACTTGCATTAATACGGAAAATAAAACTTGGGGAAACGATGCATCAATTAAAATATTAATTGAGAAAACTTTGAAGAGGATGTTGGGACTAAAACTTTTTGGAATGGTAATCTTGTGTCTATATCAATCATAATATAAATAGTCTGCATAGTTTGTAAGCAGATAGAATAGAATGGGTTTACTTAAGGCAGGTATTACATATCCTACTAATCTATACTAATATTATAAAGCAGAAGAGTTTGTTTGTTTGGTTGAACGCGCTAATCTCAGGAAATACTGGTCAGATTTGAAAAAATCTTTCAGTGTTAGATAGCCCATTTATTGAGGAAGGTTATAGGCGTATATATATATATATCACGCTAAGACAAATGGGAGCGGAGCAGTAATGGAAAATGTGACGCAGACGAAGTTGCGCGGGTCAGCTAGTAATATTATAAATGCGAAAGTTTGTGAGTATGTATGGATGTTTGTTACTCTTTCACGCAAATACTACTGAACCGATTACGATGAAATTTGTTATGTAGCTGAAGAACCAGAATAACACATAGGCTACTTTTTATCCCGGAGTTCCCGAGGGATCGGGATTTACTCGGGAATAACGAGAATTTATACGCGAACGAAGTCGCGGGAGGCTTCTAGTAATATTTAAGACTCTTTTTCATTTTACAGGATGCGGTTTTCCATCGTGGAACGAATCAACAGAGTGAGAAAGAATCAAGGATTTTCCAGGAAGTCTGGCTTCAGATGATAATCGTCGAATCTTCGATTAATCGTTGTATATTTATTATGTAACGAACGAAGATACAAATGTTTCTTCAGTCGTGCTAATCTGGGTCACATTTATTCAAAAACTTATGGTCCAGAGTTTTACTAACAAATAGAAAATGTTCTTTATTTAATTTAAAAATTGTTTTATTTTGTCTTGTATGTTCAATAAAAAATATAATTTTGTTTTCATTGCATTTTAACACGACTGCACAAAGAGAAGTGTTATGTGTTCAGGGTTCAGGTGTGTATATTTGTTTGCGAGTTTCTGTTTACTTAAACACCGTTGAATTTCAAAAAAAAAAAAAACGTAACTCACCGCCAAACCACTTCTAATCGATCACCTATCAATCAACTGCAATGGCCTACATTTTAATTCTTGGTAGGGATTTGCTCGTTTCTACGGTATCAATAATCCAATTGTCACTAAAATAAACAAAATAATGCTTGAAAATTGTTTTATTTTCGTCTTGTACGAATAAATCACCAAATTCATTTTACCTACCTTTTTACGTAAACCACTTTTGGCTACCCAAATAAAATAACCACCTATACAGCTCCATACCTTTCCATTTCCAATCGATCACCTATCAATCAAATGCGTCTAATAAATCTGCCGATTGGTTACCTAGCCTATTATTACACCCAATAATGGCTCACATTGTAATTAAACGGACCATACACTATTGATCCTAATTCTGATAGCGCCGTTTTTTGTCAGTTTCTGTCAGATGCGCCGTTTTCTTTGTGTGCTGGCAGTAGGTCAGGGTGTCAAAATTGTTTTTGTGATTTTGAAATTATGTAAGTGCAGTTAAGAAATATTTTTTATTAAGTTACTTCGCAGTGCAAAATTCAAATGAGTCTAAAATCTAATTTCCAGTTTCCACCATCAAAAAATTGCAAATCTATTTAGCCCGTCAGTTAGTTTGAAAATTAGTATTGAAAAATAATGTACACGTATTTTATGTTCTTGTAATTCAGTGAATATTGACATCAAAACTCAGGAATGGGGTCTCGTGAAGTCAGAACGCACTAAAAATTATACCACTTCGTGACGTACTGAGAATTTTAAAAGCGTCGTATCTTCGTCAATTTTGATTAACGTAACAAAAAAAAAACGAGTCAAATATTTTTGGATAATCTAACTGACGAACTAATTAAATTTTTTCAGTGGACAAGCCTATTGTGCAGAAATCTTGGTGCGGTGGTTGTAATGAGTTACCGTGTATCTTTTAAATAATTATAATTATTTATTCCTAAATAAAAATAGAGATACCTAAATATAATGATGTACGTACTATGGTAACAAGGTATTTCTTAATTCATGAGTTTGAAAAAGTTTATTTTTCTTGTAGGTACCTCATAGTATCAAGTTAACTAAGTATACCGTAACAAATAATTTTAATTTTGACACTTTATCAAGACCGCAAAATGTAATTTTTAACCGACCTCCAAAAATGGGGGAGGTGCTCAATTCTGCGGGTATTTTTTAGTGTATGTACTCCAATTATTTAGAGGATTCTGATCTGATTTTTGTAATTATTTTTTAGACCGATGATACTTGCTGTTTGGTCCCGTTAAAATTCAATTCAGTTAGGTGCAGTAGTTTTTATTTTATAAGTATTTTTTACTTATTTCAATTTCTGCGTAGACGAAGACGTCATCCAAGTATCACCATTTAAAAGTGAATAGTAAATTTTTTTTTCCAAAAATATAAATATTATAACCTAAGTCGGTGATATTTTTAACCGACTTCCCAAAAAGGAGGAGGTTATCAATTCGGTTGTATGTTTTTTTTTTCGTACTTATATAAAGTTTTTATTAAGAACTAGCTTCTGCCAGCGGCTTCGCCCGCGTAATCCCTAGGGAACATATTCCCGGGATGAAAAGTAGCTTATGTGCTATTCCAGACTATAATCTATCTTTTTTCTAAATTTCGTTAAGATCCGTTTAGCCGTTCTGGCGTGATTGAGTAACAAACAACCAAACTTTCACATTTATAATATTACTCGTTTGGTGTAAAGCGAAATTATAACCATCTTCCCCTCGACATTATAATTATTAAAGGATATTGCAAACTGTCGTAAGCCGTTTTCCGAAGCTACTCGCTAGCCTAGCGCTAGCGCTAGGCGCCAAGCTAGCCGCCTGCCTGTGCGTTCGCGACCACAAAAATGACAAAAATAATCCATAGAGCATGATTCAGTATATTCCGATTTCTATGATTCTTTTTTTATGGAATAGTTAATAATGTTAACTTTTATTAATGTTGATTAGGGACGACTGAGAGTTTTATAAACGTAAGAGTAGACAAATACAATCAGAAAGCTTCGAACTGCTAAGCTATCGGGAGTTACACGTTAATGCTGTCGTTGGTTATTTTTTATAGTATAATTTTAAGGAAAACATTTCCGTCATACATGATTTCTGTGTAGCTTTCACCATTAAGGTTGCACACGTGACGGATGCTTAAAAAATGGAGTAACTTCTCCCGTTTTCCTAACATTTCCCTTCACTGCTCTGCTCCTATTGATTGTAGCGTGATGAAAAGTATACTATAACCTGCTCAGGAGTATGAATAATAATTGTACCAAGTTTCATTAAAATCCGTCGAGTAGTTTTTTTTTCTATAACGGTTATACAGACAGACAGACAGACAGACAGACAGACAGACAGACAGACAAAAATTGCACTGATTGCATTTTTGGCATCAGTATCGATCCGTAATCACCCCCTGATAGTTATTTTGGAAATATATTTCATGTACAGAATTGACCTCTCTACAGATTTATTATAAGTATATAGAAGATTACTCGTTTGTCTTCTGTCTTACAATTTTCATAGTGGAAGAACTCCTGCCCTTGTGGTATCTTTTATCTTTATACAGGTTTATGTTTGTTATTTAATTCTATGATTTTATGTTACCATTATACCACTTTTATAAATATTAATAAATTATCATACCAGCTTGCGACAGTGACTTCAACCGTGGTTAAATTACCTGAAATTATCCCGATGATTCATTCCATCGGGATAAAAGTCCTGTGGTGGTCTACCTATGTGCTAAGTTTTATCCAACTCCGTTCAACCATTACGACGTGAAGAAAAAAACTTACTTTCGATGATGAATATAATAAATCTATCTTAATATAATAAAGCTGAAGAAGTTAGTTTGGTAGAACGCGCGAACGCGCTAATCTCAGGACACACTAAAATATTTTTTTTAAAAATATTTTAGTGTTGGATAGCCTATTTGTCAAGGATGTCTATTGTCTATATAACATCACGCTATGACCATAAGGAGTGGAGCATTAATGAAAAGCTAGTATATTAATAAATTCGGATTGCACCTTTGAATTTAATATTGAGCAGTGCGTTTGAAGTTTTAGATTTAAAAGTTCACGGATCAAGGTCTTCTTGTATGTCAGGTATTCCTTTAAAAATAAATTAGACACACGAGGAAACACTGAGTTTCATCTAGTGTAAGGAAATATAGTAGGTTTCTATGCTTTGATGTAGTTAAAGAACAAAACAAAAAATACATATTTTATAGCAACCTTGGATCGAAATGAATAATAATTTGAATTGAAAAATTAATAATAATTTGAGCAGAAGGAGCCGACCGGAAGATATGCTTTTTTTTCTGATGGGTTTGCTCTTGACTCTAGTCTTGGTCAGCGATGACAGAGACAAAGTCTACGATGGAGCGAGCTTACCCAGAAGTAGCCTGTTGACTCTTACTTTGAAGAGATTAGGGTTGTAAGCGTTCGGAAACACAGACGCAGGCAGAAGCACAGTTGTATTTCATTAATTCAGAATTACGACAACTAGGGAAATAACATTATTCTATGAATTTTGTGAACCTGAAAGATGATCAGAAAATATGTCATCGTTAGTATTTGTCATTGGTGTAACATTTAATTTTTGTTTAATTCCATTTTTATTGATTCTGTTGAGAATTCGTAATTATTTATTCATAATAAAAACATGAAAACAACTAAACCAAACTATATACAAATAAATATCCAAAAACAAGATACGCTTAGGCGTCGAAGAATTCCTCCGCATCGTCGTCATCCGGAAACGTGCCCAGAAGACTGGCAGCATTTCCACGTCATTGGTTGACTAAAATAATGATTGCAACCTCCCAACATTCGTACCGACACGAAAATTTTCTCATAGAAACCGAGAATAACATAGGTATCTAACACCAAAGTACATAAGAACTCTCAACAAATAAATTTCCCTATATACATAAACATAAATATTAACATAAAATATCTCAGACTTAAAAGACTGAGGCAATACAAATAAAAGAAAAGTTACTGCGGGCCGCGGTATTCACATAATTGCTTCACAGCACGCAACTCGGACACGCAAGGCGTATCTTCAAGGTACCTATGGGGCAAGGAGGTAAGTAGGTATCGAGATGGTTATCTGTAGGTACATAGATATGTCCTGTGCTGGTAATGATATAACGTAGGTATGCGGGAGGAAGTGTTTTGAAATAAAATATGACTGAAATAAAATATGACCTTTTACCTGCCTGCAATAGTAGGTACGTTAAGAAAGCGAGATCAATGGTGTGTAATTAGGTAGTGACAACAGCATCCTGAAAATGATAGCTGCCAGACAGGACTGTCCCTTTCAGAGTTACTGAGTGGGGACAGTCTTAGGTATAAATAAATAAATAATTTATATAAACTAACAATACTAACCTACTTTCGTAAGCACCATTGTTACTAACACCAAAATACTAACTAAATTATGGACTGTAGTCTATGATATGTCCCACATGAAATCAGAATAATGTACCATAGTGCATACAGGGTTAATGGGGTTAAAACTACAAACATAATGTAGGTGGCGGGCGACACTGTTGAGTGTTCCTAACCAACCGCCATATTGTTTGTATGCGACTTGTTTGTCTTAGTTTGTTTATGAATTAAATAGCTAAAATGTACGCGACTTTGAGTGTAGTTAAGTTAAAAGAAGAGTTAAAAAAGAGAAAAGCTTCCACAGCTGGCAAAAAAGCAAATTTTCGACCATTTTGCCTTGACCATTTTGTAGGCTTCCAATTTTTTCTCCTAACAGCCTTTTCCCACAGTTTTCTTCTTTTGGCATCTTTAGGAAATAAATGTATCCCTGTATTTTTGCAATCAATAGCAGCACAAACTGTCATATTCAGAAAATATAACAAAAATATTACACTTGTTTACAACAACTTTACGTATAATGACAGTTGACAGGGAACACTCAACAGTAGCGACATCTAGTGTGAGAAATGAGCAGTTTTTTACCCCATCGTCGATTGGTGCCCCATTCCATTTGAAATGGCTAACGGGGCCTCTGCGAGTTGGCTTTGGCCCCTTGTACGCCTACCAAAGGACCGGGTCTCCAGGGACCCGAGAAAGTCAAAGCTGTACTATAGTAGCTAAGCTCATTATGCTTGTGTTGATGATTACAGGTACTTGGCACGGATTTACTTGCAGATTGGTCCCATTAAAATTTTATCAAAATCGGTTTCGAACTTTAAATTTTAAATCGAAATAGCTGGAATTCGTCTACTTGGATGATGGTTTTCGGTTTTATGTCATCCAAGTAATCGAATTTGCGTATTTTACTTTTCTGCGATTTTGCAGTGGTGTTGTTAGGTATGGGGTAGGACTAAAAAGTGAAAAAAAAAAAAAAAAAAATACAACCGACTTCCAAAAAAATAACTTTGATTTCGGAAGTCGGTGTTTTTGTTATTTTCTTCGTATTTTGACACCGACTTCCGAAATCAAAGTTAGTTTTTACTTTGTAGTGTTTTTTTAGTATTTGTTGTTATAGTGGCAACAGAAATACATCATCTGTGAAAATTTCAGCCGCGAAAGACAGCGGAGTCTTAGTAATAGGGTCCCGTTTCACCTTTTGGCCGTAAAGTGTCATAAACTTGGTTGGATTACCTAGAAGAAAAAGACTGACGAGAGATAAGATGCGGTAAACTCTAGGTAGGAACTAATGGCTGCATATTCTGCATATTAGCAAAACGTGTTTTCATTATTGAGCTACGGTTTCTTTTTTTATTGTTACAAGCCCGCCACACATTCCCAACCACTGCAATTCCTGAAAACTAGAATCAACAGTGTCGACCACCAGAAAAATGCCGAGCCAATGAAACCCGACGAGTCCCGTAGAAACGATTCAACTATCTTGGATCCCGCAAGGAAAAGTACAGCGGAAGAGTAGGAAAAAATATATATAATTTCCACTTCCCTCCTTATCAAGCAGGAGAAATAATAGAGCTAGGCCAATAGGCACTAAGGGACATATACAACTGGGTTAAGCTCAGTTGCCAAGCACCACGGATTATATTTTAACACTGAAACTAATGGGTCCTAAATTGTGAGCTACTTTTGATTCCAGTTATTAGGTACTGGTAAGGCAAAATCGCTTGAACGCACGAAAATTTGTTCTGGTTTCTACAAGATCTGTATAGTAAGCCGTGATTCGTGTAGCTCGGAATATTGGGTAAACACCGGTTACCAAGGGGATGAGTATATTTTGTCATCGAAACACTAAGAAAAACAAAGCAACAAACGCGAAATGTAACCTGCCTAGGCCTTATCTAATCAATAAATAAATCTGCCTAGCCTTTTCTCAACTATGTTTAGGTCGTCTACCAGCTTGAGCAGATCAGTACCAGTATTTTGTGACTCTGATCTACACAATCCAGTAACTGAAAAAGAAAATGATGGATATATTTTTTTTTAAACCTCTCCTAAACAGACACACTAATTTAAAAAAATAAAAAAGCAAATTAAAAAAAAGGACAAACTAAGCAGGCCCCTGTCATAGTCGGGCAACACCACAGAAATATAAAAAAAAACAGGGCAACAGGATACCCCTTGGAAAGTATAACTTCAGGATTCTTGGCTTCTGAGACTTTCAAAGATCTACAAATTACAAGCCACCAACGGTTTAACGTGCTTCCCGAGACACGGTGGAATCTCGACATGTTTGATTGTATTTGCAGCAAATGCAACCCCATTTCGTGTCCAGGCTATTTCTATCCATTCGGTTGGCTGGAAGAGGTCACGGAATACGATATTGCCGCCAGCTGTATTTTATTTTTTTAGTTTAAGAGATTTATTTTTATATCTTGGTTTGTTACAATAAATTCTATCTATAAATCCGTTTATACATCTACCATCTGGCCATGTAGACCCAAACCGCCCAAAGAATAAAGTATGAGTCCACCTATTCCTATAACCTCTTACGATATCAGCTACGAATAACGATGATCTGGCCTTTGCTTTAATCATACGACCTGTGCAATTTGCTACAAGCAATTTATGCGCAAGCATTATAATTTTGTTTCAGAGGCGCCGCTAACGCCATCTGTTGTCGAGTAGCGGCAACTTTATGCGTAAGTAGAAAATATATAAATTTTTTTAGGAATTGTTTATAGCTGACTTCTTCTGAATTTTTTTTTTATAAAGTCATTAGCAATTTTTTTTTTTGGTTTCCGTAAAATGGATAGTACTACTTTTTTTGTGAAGGGTTTGCTCTTGATTGTAGTCTAGGTCAGAGATGACGGAAACAAAGTCTACGAAATGGAGCGAGCTTACCCAGAAGTAGCCTGTTCACTCTAACTTTGGGGGGATCAGCTGCTTACCAGACCTCCACAACCCATTAACTTGGTAACACGGTACTCCTTGACAAGACTGTTTTTTTTTTTTTTTTTTATGCGAAACGTGGAAACTCTTGGCCCAAATCTCACCTGATGGATGATGTCAGATTTTCTGGCTACTGACAATCCGTAAAGACTGCCAAAGATCTTCAAATAATAGCCGGGACCAACAGCTTAACGTGCTTTCCAAGGCACGGCGGAAACCCGGTATGTTAAGATGGTCACCCATCCACTGACCCACCTCGGCAAGCGTTGCTTAACCTTGAAGATCGACCTGTGTGTCTGTTATTATTTAGCCACGAGCTCCTCAAGCTTCACACCCTGTGATACCATAATCCTAAGGCAACATGGTTTTGGTCGCAGATAAAGTTAAATGAAAATACTTGTATACGAATTTCCACAATCTAAATTCAGTACCTTGAAAACCATGGGCTGGGTTCAAAACAAAAGTTCAAGAAATGCAGTTAAACACCGAATTACCGAGAGATAGTTATCAATCAGATTGCCGCACGAAACAGAAACAATCGGCCATTGTAAGTACAGATGTAGATTATACTTAAACTACACTTTTAATTTAAAGTTTCTCACTTTCAGTTTCGAGTAAATTAACTAGTAATGGTGTACGGATTCGGTTCAAATGTATTCAATTTTTTGAGTAAGTATAAAGGTCTGTTTGTTTGTCATCATCATCTTCCTGCCCTTCTCCCATGTTACTTGGGGTCGGCACAATATGTTTTATTAAGTATGTAACCTTAACCTTGAAGATCGACCATCTTCAAGGCCATCTTCAAGGTTAAGCAAGGCATGCCGAGATCGGTTTGTGGATGGGTGACCATCTTAACATATCGAGACTCCTCCGTGCCTCGGAAATCACGAAAAGCCGTTAGTCCCGGCTCTCATTTGTAGATCTTTGGCAGTCGTCACGGAAAGTCAAAAGCCAGAAAATCTGACTTCAGTCTTTCCAAGGAGTACCGGTGTCTGGTAAGCAGCCGGCCTGCGTAAAACACTGGTATTCAGCTGAATCCGGTTTGACTGGAAGCCCATCCCACCATAGATGGGAAAAGGCTAGGCAGATGATGAATCCCTTAAATCTAAGATCCTGAAAAAACGGCCCAAAATCAGCAAGTCTTTCCAATACAAAACCTCAAGCAACAAATTGTCATGAGAAATCCACAGCTGATGCATTTCTGTAATTCCGAAATTATCGGAAATAAAAGACTTGAGCCTCGTTAGCGAGTTACCTACACAATATACCACAGTTAATACTAACCTAACTACTATGTACGTTAACTAGTAATTCACTTAAATCAAACCGCTGCTTTTAACTTTTGAAATGAAAAATTCCAAGCAAGTTCGAGTTTTGATTTTTGGGGGACGGTTCCGTAGGTAGGTAGGTATTTCTTGATTGACTTCATCACCTAGTAACCAATGATATTATAAGTAAAAAGGTGTAGATACGTTACCTATACAACATTCGATATTCAAAAACGTGAAACCTACGTGACGTGTGTCCGTTGACGGCGCAACGCGACACTGAGGTGAAGTGTGGCTAGTTAGCCACATTTTAACGTGTCGCTTGCTGAGCGCTTATAACCTATCTACACCTTTTTACTTATAATATCATTGCTAGTAACCATAAGTAGGTACTTAAGAAATTGACAATTTGACAACTCTTCAACAAGCAAGGACACATAAACTTTTGACTCTAAAAATCAGTTGATCTGATATCAAACCAAACAAATGTCTTCCAAGCTGTATTTGAAGCTTGAATTTTGTCTAAAAGACACACAAAAGAAAAACTACTTAATTCGATTCCAAATTAAAACGCCATTTTTCTTCGTTTTCGTCTTCAGCGGTAAAAATATTTGGCATGGCATAATTTTCAGGCATTGGCCGGCCATCTGAAAATGGTCAATGGAAGAAATGAAAAAAGAAAAAGAGTTTATGTGCGGCCATTATTCCAGGAGGTACTAGATGTGGGGGGAATAGTTACATCAATTTTTTTTCTGTAAATTTTCTCAAAAAATTAGCTTGCTTAGTGATGAAATTCAATATTAAGCATGAGAAAAATATGAGTCACTTGTCTTATGCAAGTGCTACATTTTTTTCAAATAAAATGTTTTGCCTCCATTTTTCTAGAGATGCTTGCCCCTACCGGTCACCATTCTCCAATTCCTACGGACCCCTAAAAGGTAGGAATTATGTCATAATTTATTCAAGAACCTACCCTCGTCTGTAATACATGCCTTCTTTCCATACGTTGTAATTTATCAGATTTTTGCTTTACCTACTCGTTACTTATATAATATGAATACAAAGGACGAGTCTTGGGGGGCGTGAGTACATATAGAATTTTCTATGTTGGTGTCTCTTTAAAGATTTTGTATATTTATTTATTTAGGCACACCAACGACTTATTTACAAATAAATATTAATTAAAAAAAACATTTTCTATGGGATTCTCTGTAAATAAGTCACTTACAGGCATGCATATCATTCTCTACGTAGGTCTAATTAAATTATTTTAATGATTAACTAACATGAACAAAAATTGAAAAAATTAAATAGATTGTATTAAAAGATGTCCTGACTTAAATTACATTAGGATAACAATATCATTGCTAAAAATAAATAACAAACAATTAATTAATAAACTGAATTATATACATTTTCAACATTATTAAATTATGAGTTAAAATTATGAATTAAATTATTAAAAATATATTTCAGTTAAATTTCAACATTGTTAAACAAAATTTGATTGTATATATAACATACACATACACATGTACAAAATGTGGATGCAAGCGGCTGATCACAGGTCAATTTTAATTATTTTGTTTTTAAATTTCGGCAGACTATCAAAGAATATAATATCGATACTGCTATCGATAGCGCATATATATAGTACAACTAGCATTGTATATAGTACAACTAGCTTTTGCCCGCGACTTCGTGCACGCATATCCTGTATTTTCCAGTAAGAATTTCGAGAGACCCTCTCTGCTCTCCTATGCTCTCCCTAAGGAGCTTACATGTTAATTTCAACTTTCTACGATCAGTAGTTTCAGTCATAAGTACCGGAAGAATTTCATATACCTAATTATATTGTTTTTTAGAGTTCTGAACATCCTTAAAAACGCAACCATTATAGGATCACTCGGGTGTCTGTCTGTCTGTCTGTCACAGCCAGTTTTCTCCAGATCTACTTAACCGATTCAGTTAAAACTTTTTACAAAAAAATACAACCGACTTCCAAAAAAAGTAAAAAATAACTTTAATTTCGGAAGTCGGTGTTCTTGTTAGTTTCTTCGTATTTTGACATCGACTTCAAAATTAAAGTTATTTTTTTACTTTTTTTGGAAGTCGGTTGATTTTTTAGACATCCGAACAAACATAAAAAAAAAAAATACAAGCATCCGAATTGAGAACCTCCTCCTTTTTTGAAGTCGGTTAAAAATTTGGTATACATAATTTATGGACTTCTGTGACCAAACACGGACGCGTTACGTAAATATTTTTTTTTTTTTTGTATAGAGTCTCTAGGCTCTACTGTACCGAATATTAGTTAAAACAAAAATTAAATTATTGGAATAAAAATCTAAAGTAACCTCATAGGATCTTAAAGAATTGATTTCAATGAGGGGTTTATTTTAAAATGACGCGTTAAGCCGGGTATGTATTAAAGTTGCAATGTCTAAAAAGTTGAAGAAAGTATCGTTTTTCACATTATAATTTCAAAAACTTTCAATACAAATTCATAACACATTTTCAAAAATTTCTTGTGTAACTAGAACATAACAAAAACTTTAGAAACATGAAAACCAAACAGATCCATCCCAAAATAATAAGAAAAAAATATCCCCCAATTACGAAACATAGAAACATCGAATTTCGACTAAAAACCAAAAACATTGGGATGCGAAATAAAAACTATGTTTTGATGTATAATTGGGGCTAATTCCTGGCCCCGGGCCGATATTACGAGCCGGGAATCGAACGTAGAACGCTGCGGTCATAACTCATGCTGCAGTCAAGTGAGCTTTGATTTATTTTGAAGGCAAGTTCGATCGTGATGTGCAGGATGTTATACCTAATTTATTTGTACTCTATATACAAACATACACACGTACATACTATACCACATCTACATATATTCTAAACATGCGAAACAGTACCTATAAGAGTGTCTGTTTGTAATAACAAATTAAAAGCTTTTACAAAATGCTAAACGATACTTGTATGTACGATGTAAGTTTAATGAATATAATATTTAATGTGTAATAGATTCTCTGCAATATTTATTAAGTAGTTAGTTAGTTATTACTTATAAGTTATCTTGCTGCGCCCTAACAGCTAGTTTTAAGCGTGAAATTGGTTGTGTACATTGTGCATTATTTAAATAAATAAATACTTATTTAAAAAAGTATGTCGTTCTGTTTATTCCGGCTTCAGCCATTTTCGGAGCTTGAGCGGAAAAGATTCACAGACTAGGAGACAGAATTATGAATAAGTGTTTCCTGGGCTGGAACCATCAAGAGTTGTAAAGACTCACAAACCTCCACTAGATTAGAATCATGGAGAAGAATTTCCGGATGCATGGGACTATTTCACTCTAAACCCAATTTTAAAGGTTTCTATTCAGACAAAGTCGCGAGCAGAACCTAGTATTGAATAATGTCCTATTTTTTAAATTGATTTCTTAAAAAAATCTATCGGTATCTACATGTAAAACTTAAAAAGGTATGACTGTACGTTTCCCATTTTCTAGTTTTTAGGACGTTCTGCTGATTGGGTGATTTGAAACAATATAAGAGTGTCTGTTTGTAATAACAAATTAAAAGCTTTTACACAATGCTATACGATACTTATTTAAAAAAGTATGTATGTCTGTTTATTCCGGCTTCAGAAATTTCCGGAGCTTGAGCGGAAAAGATTCACAAACCAGGAGACCAAAACTATGAATAAGTATTTCCGGGGCTGGAACCATCAAGACTTGTAGAGACTCACAAACCTCCACTAGATCAGAATCGTGGAGAAGAATTTCCGGATAGAGCTATTTCACTCTAAACCAAATTGTAAAGGTTTCTACTCAGACAAAGGCAGACGCTAGTATTGAATATTGCCCTATTTTTTAATTGATTTCGTAAAAAAATCTATCGGTATCTACAAGTAAAACTTAAAAAGGTATGACTGTACGTTTCCCATTTTCTAGTTTTTAGGACGTTCTGCTATTAGGGTGATTTGCTAATAAGACGTATTGATACGGAGGCGTAGAGGCGTAATATTATGTCTCATTGTCCTACGTGGCTTGATCTGAAAGAGTTTCGAACACTGCTCCAGACAAAGTGTAACTCTATTACAAGGAGTGGAATTCCCTGCCTGCGTCTGTGTTTCCTGATAGCTGGGAGTCTTTAAGTCAAGAGTGAATAGGTTACTTCTAGGGAAGCGTGCTCCGTCTTAGACCGCATCATCCCTTAACATCAGGTGTGATAGTGGTCAAACGTATGCCTATCAAAAGTAAAAAAAGGCAAAGTATGGAGTTGACCACGTGATATTTTACTGTCACCAAATACGAATACAAGCTCACCTTAATCTTACTTCACCTAAAAATACCGACATTTGTAAATCCTACTGCTAATGCTCGAAATCAACAACATACCTTGTTACCAACCAGCTAACCCAATGGTCCGTCAAACTGATACAATCTACCTATACTTTGTATGCATCATTTGTTAACACTTTTTACTGATAACTCACGTAACACCGCGCTTATGAGGCGTAACGGGGTAAGCAGTGCTGCTACTGCAATTAGACAAGTCGTTAAACATTCAAATGTTATGCATAGGGATTTGAAATTATGAGTTTCACCGGCGAAAACAGGTATTACAAATCTACATTTTATTTAGCTGGTAATTTTAATGGTACTTTGAGAAAATGCTTCTACTCATAAGAAAGCATAGCAGCCCGGAACGAGTCATGAGCACAGATGAATAGTAGCGGGGTGATCTCGCCAATGTCCGGTGGGCGAACGAAACTTGCTATCGCAATAGTCGATGAGCATTGACTGACGAACCAATAACTCCACGGATGCGCTTTTGAATATAATAAAAAAATTATTTTATCTTAACTTTTTTTAATTGTTACAAAATATATTAAATGACCATATATACATTTTTAAATAAAAATTTCGAACTATTTGTAAGTAAACTTTACAATACGGTGTCAAACATTCCACCGCATGGCTGTCTACTGGAAGTGTACACTATAAACTGGTTGCCTCATTATATGGCAAAGCATAATCCTCTATCCATGGTATGTAAATGCCATTCTTTAATTCACAAGAAGTATCAACTAGGCGTTTGGATAGATCTTTAAGTAGAGCATTCGGACCCCACGGTCCAATAATTTCAACTCCAAACGGCTCGAGAATTGTAACCGCCAATACAAATAGGTAGGTACTTTATTGCACACCAAAACCAATTTCTTCTCCAAAACTTTAACGTTATTTAATATTTATTTAATTGAGGATTTTTGGGCCAGGTTTTTTAGAATGATTTCCATCACCACAACCGCAACAAAAGGTGTTCTGAATGAACTCAACAAAGAAATTATGACATCGAAAAAGTCTGTAGCCGACATGGCAGGTTTCGAACAGGCATATAACAAATATATATACATAAGCGAAGTGTGCGTCTGTCCGTCTGATCTAATTGCGGAGTACCGATTGGTTGATTATAGGGGGTTCGATTCCCGGCGCGTTCTCACGGGTGGATGTGTGTGGTAGGGTGACTGTGGTAAGGGGATATTTTGGCGAATTTTTTGGGGGTTTTGGGGTTTTTTTAAGCGAGGGAGTTTTAGATTTTCATTTACAAAAAACTATTTTCTGCCAACGGTACATAGGTTACTTCTAGGCAAGCGTGCTCCACCTTAGACCGCATCATCGCTTAACATCAGGTGAGTTAGCGGTCAAACGTATGCCTGTCAATAGTTTAATAAAAAACGGCTATACACGCGTGAATGTCCCAATTTTTACCAAGGTTTTAAAATTGCGGGATAAAATACTGTAATCTATCCCTATGCCAAATTTCATCTAGACCCGTTCAGCAGTTCTTGAGTTGATTGAGGAACAAACATCTTTCCACCCAAATTTTCGCATTATTTTATAATATTAATATGCAGTAAGATAAGTCGTACAAAAGTAAGATAGAACAACAAAGCAATCAAAAACTGGTGCTTACCTTAGCCTGATTTTTTTAAGTCAGATGAGTGCTTTTGGTGCTTATCTCCTACATCCAAAATTACTTACTACGAAAGGTATTTTAATGTTCATAGATGCAACAAGAGAGCTGAAAGCTGAAAAGAGGCTGTATATATAATGTATATAATTATATCCATGTGATATGTACCTGCCAACTGCAGATCCTATAACCGACTTCAAAATAAAACACAACAAAGTCTAAAATAATCTTAATTTCTTTTGATTTCGAAATTTGGACGACGTCTTCGTCTACGCAGAAATTTAAATAAGCAAAAATGCTCATAAAATAAAAACTAGTGATGCATACTAAATTATTTTTTTACGGGACCAAATGGCAAGTATGTCGCATCGAAAGAGTCACACAAATCGGATCTCAAACCTCGGAGTAATCGGTGTAAAAAAAAACTAAGAAAAAATAATCTCCGAATTGAGAACCTCCTCTTTTTTTGGAAGTCGGTTAAAAATGGATGGAGCCATCTCAAATTACGTTTTAGATATAGCAGACTATCTGAACCTGATAGTTTTTTTTTTGTGATAGTAAACCATGGCTCTTGACTGTAGTCTTGGTCAGTGATGATGTACATAGTGATAATAATGGACACCTTTTGTTTTTGTTTTTTTAGGGATGGGAAATCATCAAACGACTTCTCCCGCTCTGGGCGGAGCGGAAGGGAGTGTCAGACTTCTACTGACTAAAAGCCATCGGTCGTAAAAGCCGTCCGATCATGGGCTGGGAGCAAGGCCTGCGCTCCACCCACCAAGGCCAAGAATGGACACCTAACCTGATAATTTTTTACATGGTCACCCTACACTATCAAGTCGCGAAACCAATGAAACTTGAATTACATGTTATTTTAGACATTGAACAAAAAAAATTAACATTTTCGGCCTGTCTCAATTATTTTCTAACTCTTAAAAACATGATGTATTGAACTAGGCTTTAAAGTTTTAGTCCATTTCTCAAACCAAAATACGGGTTTCAGTGATTCAATAATTACATGTTTTTTGTACAGATCAGCGAAGTAGCAATAATATGTGTTTTTAATTGTTGTTTGAAGAGAAAAGAGATCTTTCTCACGGTTGCAAGGTGGTTTTTAAAAGTAAAAGTAAAGTCTTCATGGCTTTACTTACTTGCAGTTTTCATGTACATGTTTCGTGCAGACTCAAAATGTTCAGAACTCGGAGAAAGCCCTTTTATCTCACCTGGCCTTAGACTCTTCTCAAACATGTTGAGATCAAACTCAAGCATTTATTTGAATTAAATCATTTACAGGCACTTTTGAATTGTGAAGGTCGGTCGGTCCAAAAACAGATGAAGCTATTTGCACGTTCCAAAGCGTAGATCTCTATGGAGAAGAACGTGCAAGAAACTCCACGGACACTCTTTTAAAAATAATAAATTGTTACAAAGTTTTGTTTACATCGGGCTGAAATTATAGGTACATACATGTGAGACCGATGTAAAAGACGAGCAGGATAAAAGCGTCCGGAATAAAAAAGGAACAATTCAAAGAAATAATTAAAATCAACCATGGCAGCTGAGAAATGACCAGTCCCAACCGACGGCGCCCGTTCACGAACATGACGCATGCGCAGCACCGTTCGGCTCAACCATTTTGAAGGGAGCCAAATGATCAAAAGCATACACCACCACCAGCTAGACTTCAAGACTTTATCTGACCTCGTAAATTTAGTTATTGTATACCATTATAACCCTTGGTAAGACTGACTGTCAAACTTTGGGCTTTGCAACGCCTTATATGTGATGTTTGGATAAATTCGAGTTGGTTCAGTTTCAACCCAACTTTTATCATCTGCAGGTGTAATTTAGGTAAAAATAAGCTGCTCTTATGGGTGTGTTCGCACATAGGTAACTCAGCAAATATGTAGGGAATAGATTTCGTTTGGCAATTTTAGAATTAGTTTGAGTCCCATAGTAAAAGTTAATAATAAATAAAGAAAAGAGTTTAGTTGTTGTTTTAATTGATGTTTATTCCTATAGGTTGGTATAAAGTTTTTAGTTATTTCAATGAAACCTTGTATGTACCTTCTATATGGTGCCCGACATACGGCAACAGTTATCTTTTATTTATTTATTTTATTGTTAAAAAACGTTGCCCCACACTAGTTGTTCCTGTAAGTATACAACTATCTGTAGGACATACCAATATTTGTTCCGTGCGGGAATCGAACTCGCGATACGCAGCGCAACAGTCAATCGCCCGACCACTGCGCAAACCGTGTCGTCAATCGAAACTTAATTTATATATTTTTTTTTAATCACCTAACTGCAGTTTCTCCTCTCACCTCTGGTAAGAATAATGAAAAGGGTTTTTCTAAAATAAAAAAATAATCATTCTATGTATACGTTAGATTTTCAATAAGTAATTGTCACGTACTTTTAGCCTTTTTAAAAATTTACCGTGATGGAGTGGAGGCCGATGATGTCACTTTATAATAAAAGTATACTAAAACGTGACGTCACGCGATTTTTCAACGCACTGAATCGTCTTATTATTTTGTTTACGTGAAAAAAGAAAAGTTACGGCTCCAATATTTTTGGTAGGTAATAGGTAAGTAATCCAACTGACGGTTTGATTAGATATTTTCAGGGAAATTACTTACCAATTTTTTTATTTGTGATTGGTTTGCTCTTAACTCTAGCCTTGGTCAGAGATAACAGAGACTAAGTCTATACTGGAGCGAGCTCACCCAGAAGGAGCCTGTTCACTCTGACTTTGAAGATATTAGGTTTGAATGCGTTCGGTAACACAGACGCAGCAGGCAGAGAGTTCCACTCTTTTGCTGTGCGAAACGCTTAGTGCGAATTGGTGGAATAGCAACAAGGTCCCTACCTTGTTGCAGTGCGTCTGGATGTTCGATGGTAGAAGGGGGCTGGTGGGATGAGGTCGTGTCCAATTGTTAGTTACCTAATATTGGGAACTACGTATTACCTGTCTAGTAGATTGACACTGTCCAAAGCACTTGTAACCTAATCTCAGTAATTGTTGCAGCGGTTCTTAATTGATTAGTTAGAGTAATTGGACAATATTGCTCTGCGACGTTCTGTGTAATTGAATATTCTTGCTACTTGCAATAAATTTAGTGCAGTCTAGTCTATGTAGACTAGAGTAGAGCATTTATGGTCCCCGTCACGAGAAGCTTTCATTTTGTAAACAAAAAAAAAACTTTTTATAACTACCAGACCTCCACAACCCATGTTCACTGTCCGCAAAGCAGACACAATAGTAAAACAATCAGCGCAGACCACATGTGGTCTGTTGGACTGTGAACCGGTTAACTAGGTAACACGGTACTCCTTGGCAAGACTGGTGTCAGATTTTCTAGCTTCTGACTATCCGTTACGACTGCCAAAGATCTCCAAATGACAGCCGGGACCAATGGCTTAACGTGCTTTCCGAGGTACGGAGGAAACTCGGTATGTTAAGATGGTCACCCATCCACAGACCAACCTCGGCAAGCGTTGCTTAACCTTGAAGATAAACCTGTTCGGCTGTCACATGCCATAAATAAATAAATAAATAATATCCTTGGACATTTCACACAACGCCATATAGTCCCAAGCTAAGCAACCTAATG
Source organism: Ceramica pisi (assembly GCA_963859965.1). Lineage (NCBI taxonomy): Eukaryota > Metazoa > Arthropoda > Insecta > Lepidoptera > Noctuidae > Ceramica > Ceramica pisi. Next base: position 7,033,222 of record OY982555.1, read on the forward strand.
CTTGTGTTATGGTAACGAGATGGCTGATAAACTACTTATATACATTTTTTTTTTTGTAAATACATACATATTATAGATAGAAAAACACCCAGACTCGGAACAAAGACTTGTAGGTCGTACAAATATTTGTCCCGTGCGGGAATCGAACCCGCGACATGCTGCGCAGCAGTCAATCGCTCAACCACTGCGCCAACCGTGTCGTCGTGTCGTTAATGTTATATCTGTGTCATCCACAGCCCGACTTCTGTCACAGCTGAGCATAGGCCTTTTCCTGTAGGGAGCGGGGGGCACGTTGTTACAGGGGTAAGAAGTTACACGCGTTTGTTACCGGGATTTTAAACTCTTTGATGGAACCTTGAACGTTCATAATATATCTAACTTTAATTTGCAATATTGTTTTATTCTACTATCGATATCCAATAATGATGACTTCAATTTATAATAAAAAACGTGCCATGGGGCAAGTAGTTACAATTGTTTGGGGTAAGTTGTTACATGTATTTAAGTTTGCTAAAAGTTCATTAAAATAACTAATTAAGTATGAATAATTAACTACAAGTTGTTATTTGCAGACAAAGTCTGTGTTTTTATATAAGATTTAAAAATGTTCCTGCCAACGTGATTTTCTACTTAAAAAATTACCATAATAGATATTATAATCACTCATAAATGATAGAAGACTGTTTAAAGTGATCTCTATTGTTTCTAACGTTTTGAAATACTTAATAATAAAAATGATGTATCATTGATGATTGTGTTTATTTATCTACGGTAACATCGTGCCCCGATGATGTATCAACTAGCCCCATTTCGGGGATAAGATGTTACAATCGACTTGTTCAGTTAAATTTTCCATTGTGAAAACAATTACATAAATTTTAATAATTTTTCAGTCATATTTTAATAGCTAAATAGACATACTAACTATATAAGTAATGAAATGTACAGTTTATTTGATAGCTTTTGTCATATTAGCAACTATCTAAAAATAGTAAAAACCTGCCCCCCGCTCCCCACCAATCCCCACGCTCCTGTACCAGTCTCATCCAGGTTCTAGCTATGTACCACGACTACGTAATTTTGAAAAGACTGCCTAAAAAAAGTAGTGTTATGTTTTTAGGGTTCATGCTGTTGCTTGCATTGCTATGTTAGGGGTGTATTTCACTTAATGTTAGTCTGGCGGTTTGAGTTGTTTATGCGGCCTACACAAATGTCCTTACTTTGGTATTGTTCGTCAGTTCGTTGAGCTCCTTTAAGTTCTAAGTTTGAGCTACACGATAACTGGCAAATGCTTGCACTGTCTGGACAGGTCCACTCAAATCTGTGTGATACTTTCCTCAAAATACCACTTCAGACATTAACCTACATGGTCTTCGTATGATTTGACCAGGGGCCCGAGTCTGCTATTTTGATAAATTTGTCATTCCGACACGATCCCATTGTCATGCCATTGTCATTTTGCTAAAAGTTCGTAATCTGTAAATTCATAATCGCACGGTCACTGGCACGTCAGCGGCCGGTCACTGGAACGTCAATCTATACTAATATTATAAAGCAGAAGAGTTTGTTTGGTTGAACGCGCTAATCTCAGGAACTACTGGTCTGATTTGAAAAATTCTTTCAGTGTTAGATAGCCCATTTATCGAGGAAGGCTCAAATAAGGTCAAATAGGCTATATATCATCACGCTGAGACAAATAGGAGCGGAGCAGTAGTGGAAAATGTGACGCAGACGAAGTTGCGCGGGTCAGCTAGTGGTCTCATAAAAGAATTGCGGTAGGAATGCCGTATTGCCATTATTATAAAACCGAGCTAAATTTGAGCATTTATTCATGCCAGATTTTATTTTTTATGTATTCCTAGTAACCAATATACAGTATAAGTGATTATTTTAAGAATGTATACAACATTGAACTTCTTCGCCTGAAACACAGGACCCTCCTAGTTCAGGCGACAGTGATATTAATACCTTTGCTATTTTATGTACTACAGTGTAATTAAGAATTAAGAAATTTAAATAAATGATTTGATTTGATTTGATTTGATATTTATATTTAGTTTTACATATTATTTATTAGTGTTTAAGCAATCTGAAGTAGTGAGAAGTTCGTAAATACTAAATCTGTCATTATGTACGAGATTACCATTCGTATGGCTTTCTTTCAATGGCGTGTCAGTGATTGATCATTGGAATGTCATAATGACGCCATTATGATGCCATTATGTTAGTAGATTAGCAAACTTATCAAAATCAACCATTTTGAAATCAGTGATCGACCATTCTGACACTATTGTAATAGCAGACTCGGGCCCCAGTACGATTGTATGGACTTTACAAGAGACTTTGACCAAAAAATATTGACGTGAAAAAGTGTTATTTACAACCTACTCACAAAATAAATTTCATTTATCATGTAAGTATGTATGTTTGTGAGTTTTGTTTTTGAGAATTATTAAAAAGTTTGTCGTATCTTTTCCATCACCCACTCCAGCCGGGAGCTACATCAGCTTAATTTTGAGCGGCAATGATAGTTTTTATGTAATTAAACAGTAGGTTCATCAAACATCATTTATTATAACAAAACGCTTAACATTCCGTTACTGGTAGGCTTAAATACGATTTTAATTGTTGCCTAGAAGACAATAGTAAAAATGTATAATTATTGTCGTTGATTCACGTTGATTGATCAACAGAGGTCAATTTAGAAAATTACTACCTACTCTACGAAGCATTCACATTGGTAATTAGTTAGAAGAGCTCTGGAAGGAAGATATTGTTTTGTTGTTAAGCAAGCTTTTGACCACTATCTCACCTGATGGTGACCGATACTGTGGTTGATGGTCACGCTTACCTAGAAGTAACCTATAATAGCTATCAGGAAAAAAAACTCCGGCAAGGAATTCGCATGCTTAACTGTAAGCACAGAAAAAGCGTTCCCAAAACGTTTTTTTTTTTAATATTGATTTGTTTTAATATCTATGCGACCCGATGCAAATGGGTTGATTATGTAACTATCGTGTGTCACACAGCGTCCATCAGTGACGAGAAATTAAAAAAAAAAACTACTTTTGCTGTACTTGTACTATGGCGGAAGAAGCTCCTTTCAACGTTTTTAGAATTTACCCGGACTATCTCTATAAAAAAAAAAACGTTACAACTTGTATACCATAGGGATTCCAAAGCTTCAGGCAAAATTGACTAAGTATTATTTGAGTTTTGAGTAATCATTTATATATTTTAATTACTGCCTTCTGTGATTCCGGAGATTTCTATTGTTTTTATTAATGAGTAGCTCTTTTGTGATTGATACGTAAACATTAACTTTGGTATGTGGTTTTAGTGTATGATACTCATGTACCTAAGTCATTTCACATTTGTATGTCTGTCATCGGGTTATTGCAACACCAAAAGTTTATTATTGGAACTTCTACTTTTGCCTGTAAGGTTTAAAGCAACCTGCCAAGGTTGCGGAATTTGATCGAAAGAGTCACCGTGGCCCTGGAACGCAAAGGGCACTCGGAGGAACACGGATAAGTTTTAGTCAGTAAGGCTAAGAACTCACGGAGCGATTTTCTCCCGCGATGCCGCGGTTGCGGGCCCGCAGCTTCTGTAGAAACCGCGGGCGTAAATCGCGTCGTGAGTTGTGCTTTAATTTTTAACATATATATCTGCTTTCAACAGAAGCTGCGGGCCCGCAACCGCGGCGATCGCGGGTGAAAATCGCTCCGTGAGTTCTTAGCCTTAAAGGCTGACACTCCCTTCTACTCCGCCCAGAGCGGGAGGAGTCATTTAATGATTTCTCATCCTTAAAAAAAAATGTTTAAAGGAACCTAATATGAAGTGGATGACGGGGCTTCGTTTTTCATTCTAACTTCTAACCTAACATATCCCTGTCCTTCTGCCAAACGTGTTTTTCGGTTGTAAGTATTTATATTTTCTCTGTCGAAATTTAATTTAAACATTAGGATATTTATTTTTTTCTGCCAGTCAACCATGCTGGTGATGAGATAACAAGGCAGGTAAGTATATTTTTTAATCAGATGGAAGGAAGTTCCCAGCTGCAGCTTCCAAGTGTCTCCTGCACCCCAATCCATCCAATCATCCATGTATATATACCTACATATTTCTGGAACCATCTGCTTAGCCTTAGGTATCCCAACTATATTGGGGTCGGCTTCCAGTCAAACCGGATTCAGCTGAATACCAGTATTTTACGTGGAGCTGCTGCCTACCAGACCTCCACAACCCATTAACAAGGTAACACGGTACTCCTTGGCCAGACTGGTGTCAGATTTTCTGGCTTCTGACTATCCGTAACGACTGCCAAAGATCTCCAAATGACAGCCGGGATCAACAGCTTAACGTGCTTTTCAAGGCACGGAGGAAACTCGATATGTTAAGATGGTCACCCATCCACAGACCAACCGCGGCAAGCGTTGCTTAACCTTGAAGATAAACCTGTACAGCTGTTATTATTTAGCCACGAACTCCTCCATGTTTCTGGAACCAATTACAGCAAATATTAACCCAAAGGCTCCATCCCACAATTCCACATTTTATTATTACGTTCTTTGCGAATTAATAAAATGATTATTTTAATTATTACTGGAGCGGTACCTAATTACAGACTTCACAAGCAACAGCTGTTTTATAAAACCAGTAGTTGTTTTGTTGTTTAATTGAATGTATAACGAGTTTGACCTAAGGCTTGTTATATGTGTCGCGAACCTATGGTTAGCATACCACGAGCTAGTAAATGGACCACGCGATTTAGTAATATCTTGTGCTTATTTCAGCTGATTTACCTTTAACTTAAGTTACCTTTGTCCCGCCAGACTCTGTGTTTCCTGATGACTATAGAATAGAATAGAATTAGAATATATTTTACTAGCTGACCCGTGCAACGTCGTCGTCTGCATAACATTTTTCATTACTGCTCCGCTCCTATTGGTTTTAGCGTGAGGATATATAGCCTATAGCCTTCCTCGATAAATGGGCTATCTAACACTGAAAGAATTTTTCAAATCGGACCTGCAGTTCCTGAGATTAGCGCGTTCAACCAAACAAACAAACATATCAAACAAACTCTTCTGCTTTATAATATTAAGTATAGATATACAAAACGATTTTTTTCATAATAAATCGAGAAAATGCAATCTTATCAAGATTGATTACAATCTTACGGAGTCTGACATTTTCTGGTGTCAGCCATAACCTGATGGTCTTCAAGTCAAGAGTGTAGGTACATAAAGATAACTTCGAGGCAAGCGTCCTCAGTCGAAAACTGTACAGTTTTCGACTGAGCACGCGTGTATGAAATTTGGCACAATTAAAATTTGTATGGAGGTGCCGAAAGCTACTTTGGTCTACACCCGCGGCTTCGCTCCCTTCAACTGGCTACCCTACCTACCCATTTTGTTTTGCTTTTAAACCACCAACAACAACAAAAAAAGAATTACCGAAATCGGTCCAGCCGTTCTCGAGTTTTGGCGAGACTAACTTACAGCAATTCATTTTTATATTAAAATTTATAGAAAACAAAGTCCGCCGCCGCGCTAAAAAACTACTGCACCGATTTTCATGCTGTTTCCACCAATGGATAGAGTGGTTCTCGAGGAAGGTTCTAGTATATAACTAGCTTTTGCATATGACTTCGTACGCGCATATACAGTTTTTTCCCGTTCTGGTTGAAATTTCGGGAAATCCTGTCTTAATACTCCCCTACATTCCACAAGGAACCTACATAAACAAATTTCAGCTCTTTACGATCAGCAGTTTTGTCTGTGCGTTGTCTGTCAGTCACTCAATAACGGTAGAATTTTATAAATTAGGATTCGTAAAATTTTTGTATTCATTGACTAAAATACTATGATATTTGTTGGAGATGATGGAAAAAACAAGCCGTCTGGCAGCTTTCAACGAAAACATCCATACGGGCGAAGCCTTGAGCATCAGCTAGATTTCCATCAAACAAAAACTCTCAGAACTCTCGCGTGTGGTGTAGTTTCGGGTTTGATTTCCAGATTTAAAAAAATGTATTACTAGAGTTTTCTAATAGGAATTTTCCAGTACCAGTCAGGAGTTTATAAGTTTGTGTTGCGACACCCCCGTCCTCGGAAAGCACGTAAAGCCTTTCATCCAGCGTCTGATCTGTCATCATACTATAAGAGTAAAGGAGCAAAAGGTGCACCTGTGTTTGAGCATACGCCTGTGCACTATACAATATCTCCTGGGAGTTTGGCGTCTGTGAGCGAAATTCGGCCGGCAGGATAATAATGCAGAACTTATTGTTAGTTTTTAGGGTTCCGTACCCAAAGGGTAAAACGGGACCCTATTACTAAGACTCCGCTGTCCGTCCGTCTGTCACCAGGCTTTGTCTCATGAGTCGTGATAGTTAGTAGACTTCTATATTTTCAAAAAGGCAGGCTCCACACTACGTTCTAACTTCCTAAGATTATGCAATTATTTTTTCTTTTGATAAACCAGAACCCACCCATTCAAAACATACACAATACAAAGTTTCTCAAAAGCCATTTGCACCCCTAAAATCAAAGAAGTATTCCTTTCGTTTCCTTTGTTCAACTCGTGCGCAAGTGCGTCACGAAGGCTCTGGCCAATCAGAGCCGTTCGCGCCTCGGGCCTGTCACGATTCGACGCCTTCCATATTTGAATGCATGTCCTAATGTTGTATTCGTTTTTTAGTGTATTTGTGTGTGTGCCTGTTATGTATTGGTATTGGTAAATAATAACTTAAGTATGTATAGATTTAGAAACAGAGTTTTACCTAAGGTTGTAGTTAGTCACGATTTCGTCGTGCTAGGTACCTACCTACTTTCCTACTTCCAAAAGATATTTCATTTTATTTCTCAAGAAAACTTACAGCTAGGATACAGATAGTTTGATAATTAGTGAAAGAAGGCCATTTAGTAGTTTTAACTGACAATATTAGAGTAGCAAAAAACAGCGGGTTTAAAAATTATATACACACTATGTAATAACCGGCCAACTGCGAGTCAGACTCGCGCGCGAAGGGTTCCGTACCATTACTTATAAAGACAGCACAAAAGTCACGTTTGTTGTATGGGACCCTCTTAAATATTTATTTTATTCTGTTTTATATTTTTGTTATAGCGGCAACAGAAATACATCATCTGTGAAAATTTCAACCGTCTAACTATCACGGTCCGGTATATGAAATACAGCCTGGTGACAGAGGGACAGACAGACGGAGAGACAGCGGAGTCTTAGGGTCCCGTTTTACCTTTGGGTACGGAACCCTTAAAAACAAGTATTCGAAGGATAGGTATGCAGTAGATGAACTTACCACGTCATGTTGAGAAAGGGCAGATGCATCAACACGATATTATACGTCCTAACCGTAAAGCTTCTGATTTCCGAACAACGCCAATAAAAAATATTTAACGACTCAATTTAAGGACATGCATCACCCAAAAATTATTGCACCAATTTAAATGTGAAGGCAATAAAAACCTTATCCCTTACTTTAGAAGCTCGCCCTCAGGCTATAGATAGTATCCTACAAAATCCGACTTATATGTAACGAGAAAAAAAAAACACGAACGATTTGTAAATCACGAATGTGAAAATAGACGAGTTTTGATTGATGCCTCGCACAGGATCGAACCCCGCACCCTGCGGGAACGTCCGTCTCAGTGTAATCACTGAGCGTGAGTTGATTGATTCATGGTTCTGTGGTGAATGTTGTCGGTAGGCGAATTTGAACCTTATGTACTAAGGTATAAGGTGAGTGGAGAGTTTGTTTGGTAGTTGCAAATGGTAAGGTTTAAGTTGGTTGGGGTGTGGTTTGAGTGTGAGCGGGTTATTCAGCGTACATGTGAGACATACATATCTGTCGTACATGGAATTTTTTTGCTTCCCGCTGAAGCACATGAGGGTAGAATGAGCGGAGATGAGCTTAAAATCTCGAAGATAACAGATGTTGAGCGTTTTAACTGTTATCGTTATGTTTAGTAGGTATTTATCCAAATACAATATTATTTTTTTCAAATAGACCAGTTACAGGCACTTTTGAATAGTCAAGGTCTGTCAGTCAAATAGCTGAAGATAATTCTGCCGCGCTAGCGACAAGAGCAGCAAGTTGTTCTGCAACAAAACACAGTCACCGACCCTTGTTCCAAAGAGTAGATCTCTATTAAACCAGCTATGCTATTCTCTAAAGATTCAGCCTTGCGCACAGCGCTGCCGCAGCGGTGAAACTCAGTTTTGTATTCACTAAGCCGCGTAAAGCTACACTAGCGCTCAAGGCTGTGACGGCCGTGAGTTAAAACTTCCCAACGAACGAGCAAATTGACACTTTTGACAGTTCTTCATACATTTTGGTATTCCCTACGAAAAAACAGCGACGAAGTCGCTTACAGCCTCGCCCACAGCCTCGTTTCGAACTGTCAAATCCAAAAGCTACAAAAATCGCGCGTTCGACTCTTATTTTCAACTTTTTTTACTTAAAAGTATATGAAAATAGCAGCTCGATTGATTATAAAGCTTCATTTATTAGAAGAAGCTAAGAAAAGTGACGATTTGTCGCTCCAAACTCTCTTCTAACTAACCTAATATCTCTCTTTGTGCACGGGAGGGGAATACACAATGTTCCGTCAGAACAAGCATTATATTATAAAACAATACCTCTAGTAACGTAATTTTATTAATATCTCATGTACCTATCGTAAAATATTAATTGTCCAACTTATATGTAATAGCCACATTTGATACTTAAACAGTGAAAATACTTTTCGTAATACTCACATTTCAGTAGGGTTATTTATTTATCCGATTGGTCACAGAACTATCTAAAACTTTCAAAACAATATCTGCTGATACTGACACAAATAAAAGTTTTGAAACTAAAAACTCAAGTAGTTAAGTTAGCGAGTCACGTCTGTTGTTTTTTGTTTACGTTCGTTTTCGTCGTCGCGTTGCGTTGCTCGAAATAGGCAAAAGAATCGCCATTCAGCCTTAAAATGTAACAATTCAGTAAATTCTTTACAATACTTTAAGATAGGCATTTATTTTAAATTCTTAACCCCTAAAATTCTCAGCCGAGATTGCTCGATTATGATTAAAAGATTCGTTCTCAAGGCTGGCTCGTCGACGAGCTCGCCGACGAGCCAGCCTTGAGATCGACCGAGCGTGTAGCGCTGATTCAAACTGTATTCACTAGCGTGGCTGTGCTCGTCGACGAGTTTCACCGCTGCGGCAGCGCTGTACGCAAGGCTGAATCTTTAGGGAATAGCATAGCAGAGCGAGCGGCACTAGCTCGCGCTCACTCACGTGTCCCGACAGCTGAGCATATTTTGTTCGTTTTCCGAGTGGCTGCCTCCAGTAGCTTCTAACATGCTTGTTTCTTTACGATTATTTCTCACAATACTCAAATTGATAACTCATGCTGCTGAACAACTGAACAACGTTGACCATAAAAATTAAGAAACGCTCTTTCGACTAAGCGTCTTTTCACTGGGTACTTCTTTTCAGCTCGCTGTGTGCCCTGTCAACGAATAGACAGCTGTTCGTTGACACTGGTGGTGGGTTACTGTACAATTACAAGGAGGAAGTAGTTGCAGTAGGTAGCTAATCAGTAGAAAGGTGAAAGATAAGGAAGGATACTAATGATTTAAACAGCTATATAACTATAGATAAACTGTAGGTATGATAGGTGCTCAGTCGTGTCTCTTATACTATCTCCTGCCTAGGTTAAGAGGGACCAGCACGAATATTATTCACATACAGTAACGTAACGTTAAATTATACCATAGCTACAATACTCGTTTCATATAATATTTGAAACTAAAAACTCAAGTAGATAGTTTTACTATATTCTAATACTTAAAGATAGGCATTTATTTTAAATTCTTAACCCCGAAAATTCTCAGTCGAGATTGATCGATTATGATTAAAAGAATTTGATTCAAGGCCCTACTAATTCGTCTACGAAACAGCGACGAGAGGCTACAGCTTAAAGTTCGTCGACAAGCACAGCGACGCTAGTGAATACAGTTTGAATCAGCGCTACGCGCTCGGTCGATCTCAAGGCTGGCTCGTCAACGAGCTCGTCGCAGCTTACAGCCACGAAATTGTCTTTTAGAGAATAGCATTGCAGTTCTCAGTATTTACAAAATCATGGTTACATTAGTTACGAAATAATTTATGAGTAAATCATACTATGTAAAAGAGAATGAGTTATACAATGCAAAGATAATCTTACAATCATCATCAAAGTTCGGGCACTTTAGTCGCTGTGGTGCGGACCAGCATCCAGAGTTCGGTAGAGCCTTCACGAGGTTTCCGCTTAGGTACTAACCAAGGCTGTCTTTTACAACCGGGCCCTCATTCGTCTAATTGGACGACGAGAGAAAATTAAATCCAGGTATAGTCTTTTATTAATAAATAATTTGTGATAACTAGAGGGAGGAACGCTATAAGATAGAAGAATCGGAGTGAGAATATTGGCCAGAATAGTATAAGAAAATTCAAGGCTTTATGCCTGAATTTTGATTGTTAACTTAAATTCAATTTATTTAGTTTTTCTAAAATATCTAGGGATAGTGAAATATCTGAGAGTGTTCAAGTGCTCCAGCATCAACTCGATCAACAAGCGGATTTAGTCAAGATGAAAATAACAGGACCCTCAAACCGTTCTAGTGAGTGAAAAAAAAAAACTTGTTCACAAATACCTGACCGCAAAATAAGTTTAAAAGGTTCCAAACAAGCCACTTTTCAAACAGTTTGTATTTATTTTGGTTTCACAGATTTGATGCCACCAACTACATCAGACTGCTTGACGTGCGTGAAGTGACTTGACCGCTTATCTACATATTAAAGTTTGTCAGTTTGTAGGGGGTAATCTCTGGATCTTATGAATACAGAACCGATTTTGGAAATTATTTTACCAATAGAAAGCCACGGTATTTCAGTGTTCAAAAAATTCAAAATTCAAAAGTCATTTATTCAAATTAGGCTGAGAGCCAGCACTTTTTGAACGTCAAGTTCTACAAAAGACAGTCCCCCAAAACGCCCGCCCGTCACCACTTCCTAGTGTTTTAGCTGTGGAGAAGAAGTGGTCAACAAACTCCCCAGCAAAAGCATAGCAAGTGTCATAGATTATAATATAAATAATCTGAAAAATAACACCCAACGAAGCCGGCACAGGTCAGCTAGTCGCTTATATACCCGCTTTGTATCGAACCACACCCTCATCTCGATAACTATTCAACAGAATTTGTAAATTGCTCACAAGAATGTTGATATATTTTGATTGATCGAACCGATGTACGTTTCCTTTTGATTCAAATTAGATGTGGGTCACATTAATTGCTATGCTTTGTATTATAAATCTAGGTTTTATGTTGTTCTTCTTAAATGGCTGACACGTCTGTGAAGGACGATTAAAATGTGTTTAGAAGTGCATTTTGACAATAATTGCTCATACTTATGTGGTAATTAGAGAACGTATTATCAAAGAAGGGCTGATACATTCCAAAATATTAGTAACTCTTTATTTGGATGAAATGGGTTTGCTCTTGAATCTAGTCTAGGCTTACCCAGAACAAAACTGTTCATTTTAAGGGAATACTCACACTTATTCAGCTCTATTCAGCTTATGCCCATAGAAAACAACCATTACTACTAGGATCTCTGCAGGTACCAAATATACTCTAAACTCCAAACTCCAAACAAACAAGAATCATCCAAATCGGTTAACTATTGACGAAAATATCGCTGAACAAACATATTTCATGGGATCCCGTCATCAGATCCTTACATAGGTACTTACTTTCCATCATCAGCTCATCAGCATGAGCTGATGATTGCCAGGCACAAATATCTGAAGGTTTCCCTCGATATTCATGGGATCCCATCATTATATTCTGACTTGATAACAATGGGACCACCTCAGGAGTATAAGCTTTCGAATAGGTAGGTACATAATTTATTTTTAAAATCCCGTCCACATTTGGCGGAGATATTGGTGAACAAACAAAAAAAAAAATCATACACCCGAACATAGAACCTCCTCCTTTTTGAAGAAGTCTGTTAAAAATCATCAAAATCGGTTCAGCGATTTAGGCATGAAAGCGTACACAAACAAACCCTATATAACCTTACCAACAAAAGGCAACAGCAAAAGCAAAAGGAAACAAAATGCAATAGCATTTTCCAATTACTTAGTTGTGGACGTCGCTCCATGTAAGTTACTGGTACTCAGCTGCATCCGGTAAGACTGGAAGCAGATCCCAACATAGTTGGGAGACTGCCAGGGTGGTTGCGGAATTTATTCGAAAGAGCCACAGCGACCCTGGAACGCATTTGCACAAGGATAAGGAACACGGATGGGCTTTAGTCAGTAAGAGACTGACACTAACTTTCTGCTGGGCCCAGAGCGGGAGGAGTCATTTGGCGATTTCCCTTCCTTAAAAAAAAACGTAATTGGGGAAAGACACCTTGTCCATGATGCTGTCGATGCGGTAAAAAAAGAAAAGACACTCTGATTCAAGGAGTCCTTGCAATCTATACTAATATTATAAAGAGGTAACATTTGTTTGTAAGTTTGTATGTAGGGGGTAATCTCAGGAACTACTGGTCCGATTTGAAAAATTATTTCAGTACCTATTAGATAGCCCATTTATCGACGAAGGCTATAGGCTACATATCATCACGCTAAGACTAAAAGGATCCGAGCATTAATGGAAAATGTGACGCAGAAGAAGTTGCGTGGGTTAGCTAGTCTGTAATAAATCAAACTTGCTGTCTCTCAAAGCATGGTTTATGATTCCGCCATGGGAATAGTAGGTAGGTATTACGATACATTTCGATGAAAATGGGCAAGCTTTGTCATTGCAGCCTACGCCCGAGCCAAAGGGTGAGAAGGAATGCCCACGTGAAATAAACGAGGTTTTCCCACCCATTCAACTACTCGAAAGAATAAATAAACATTTTTGTTAACACACCTAACAAAAGACGAAATACGTGTACCTACAATATTTTTAGATTACCGTTAGAATGTCGTTAGAATCATATTTTTTTTACTATTGTGATGGAGGCTGGCTGCGGTTTTCCGTTTCATTGTGCGAATTTTGTTTTGTTTGCCAAGGTAAGAAGGAAAACACGTTAGGTAGGTACATACCTGTAGACAAAGCCGATCGTACTAGGGTTACAGAGCAAGATTTACCTAGAGATAACAATGTTTGGTATGTAGCACGACTTGTAAGTACTTACTTACGCTAGACGGGTCAAGATCGCGAGTTAGAATGGACGAACATACAGCCTTAAAACTGAATGGATACGGAGAAAATTCTTAAAAGTACGTACCTATATATTAACTTTTGCAATTATTGGCCTTTTGATTTAAATGGCGAAAGTTTGTCGTTGTAAACTTTGAAAAACCTAGGCGGAAAAAGGCAAAAGGCTCGTTATTGAGCCGATAAGTTACGACATTTTCCAACACACTCCAAATAATAAATAGGTACAAAAGTTTATAATATTTAGAAACAAATTATTATGAAACGTGGCTCGATTTTCGTGGGCGCTGCCCGATGACACAGCCTGATGTGATAAATAAATAAGTACAATCAATTGAATAGGCATAGGAATTGAATGTCAATAAACACAATTTTCTTTCTTTCTTTCTTCTTTCTTCACCGACGCACTTTTCCGCACTAGTGTGAATAAAATTCATTGCGTTCCTAAAAGCGGTGGGGTAGGAGCCAGTTTCAAGTGGGTACTTACTGTGTTGAGAAACACTTTTTAAGCAGTTATTTGCGTCAAATGAATGAACACAAGCATCAGACTGCATGAAAAGCGACTTGATTGTTTCTGTGGTTTGTGTTTTGCGATCAGATTTTTGGTTCAAGTCAATTTATCCTTGTTTCCTACATCTAGTCAGTGTTTCTGCAACGGTTACCTTCCTTCGAGGTTCTTACCTTCACGCATTGTTCTCAGTCAAACGGTGAATACCTATTATTGTGGATTATCACCCAGGATTTTATCACATAGCACTGTATTTGAGAGATGGGTCTTTTTTGCGATGTAAATTTGCCCAAAAACTTCGCTTGTGTAAGCGGAAAGGGAAGCCAATAAGATTGGTGAAAGGATTAGCTAGGCAGTGGCGGAACAAGACTAAAAAAAAAAAAAAAAAAAAAAAGATGACGTGATGTGGGCAAGATCGGCAATTTGCGAGACCGTTTAGGTCCTACCAAGGTCAAGAATAGAGAGGGATTGTTAGAGGTTTTCAGAGCTTGGATTCTACGATTGAGGTGAGATGCGACGAACTATATCGTACCCCGCCACGAATAGTATTGGTTTTCTTTTGACTTTTTGGGCAAAAATATAAAAAATTGGGCGAATGTGGGAGAATCCAACAAAGCAGTAAATTAAAAGAAGCTATGATGTAAGAGTGAGCGTAGTGAGCTTGTACAAGTAAATTATAGACGCCAGCAAATCAAGCTTCAACAATCTGTCAAATTTCTTTGTTAGACTTTCAACTTAAATGCTTAAGAGATTGGGTTCAAATTTGATTGGGAAGATTTGACAGTTTTGTATAGCCTAATGTGCCCAGGAACTCCACGACCTCATCCCACCAGCCCCCTTCTACCACCGGACATCCAGACGCACTGCAACATACCATCCTTACCTTGTTGCTATTCCACCAACTCGCACTAAGCGCTTCCAAACGTCTTAGATAGGTAATGCGCACAGCAAAGGAGTGGAACTCTTTGCCTGCGTCTGTGTTTCCGAATGCTTACAACCTTAGGGCGGGTTGTATCAAACAGTTGGTTAACGTAACATACGTAAGTACGTCAAAAAGTTACGATTACGGACGATGTTTGACGTTCGTTAAATTAGAAGCGTTGTTTCAAAACATTCTGGTATAAATTCCTGCTCATCCCAATAGCTAAGTTATTGACACGGGTCCTACCTAAATAGCTTGTTTTGCATTCCACCACTTATTTGTGTCATCAGAAGAACTGGTATTGAGGAATTCAAAAGAATTTTCACAATATTGTTCTATTTGACGCAACTAAAGTTACGTTAACGAGTGCTCAGACCATCTGTTAACGTAAACGTTATATTTTACGTGCGTTAACGCTGACATTTTGTGAAACAACCCAATTTTTTGATTTGACGATAGTTAGCACCATTTTTAACGTTTACGCGTGCGTTAAGTGTAAGTAGTTGAAACAACCCGACCTTAATCTTTTCAAAGTTAGAGAGAACAGGCTACTCCTGGGTAAGCTCGCTCCGTCTTAGACTTTGTTTCTGTCTTTGTGTCTGCTAATATTTTGACAAAACATACTGAAATAAACCTTAACAACAAAAAACAATTAAAATAGCAAGATCTAAGCAAGCACAGCAAGCTCAAAAAAATTGGAAAAAGACACGGATTACTTGGAATTTTTTTCGGCCTAAGCTACGATTTTTCATGAGTCGAAGAAAGCCAAAGCTACGAGGCCCTTTGGACTGCGAGGCCGTGGGCGGTGGCCCATGTCGCCCACGTCTAGGGTTACCAGGCTTAAAAATGCAAAATCCTGTCTGACATGTATAAAAATCCTGATTTTGAAAAAAAAGTTCGGTCAAGCACCAGTACTTATTAAATAAAAATCATAGTATTTAAGTACGTTTTTATTTACTTATATTATTTAGACGCATATTTTGGGTTAAAATTGTCAGTGAGAGCCATATTGCTTAAGCAATATGGCTCTCACTGACTGACTGAAAGTCTGTTTCTCTCTTTGGTCCACATGAGAGAAAACACTCTCTCCACATTTGCGTTGTGTGGCAAAATACTAAAGAAATATTGACAAATCTTCAGAAATTCTGAAACTCTTGAGCTGTCGTTAATTGTATTAAAAAAGATACAATGCAAGTATGACAAAAATCCGGACTAGACCGGCTTCATCCGGTCAGACGGTAACCCTACCCACGCCTTACGCCGCCTCTGGTGCTAGGAATGAAATAAGTGGAAAGGGAGTGAATAATAGCGAACAGGTAGGTTGATGGGGAAGAGAGAAAGAAGAAAACATGTCGCTTCGACCCTGGACTGAGTATTAGGTACCTACCTACTAATATGGTTGGTGATGAAAGGCTCTTTTCTGATGCATTTCGACACAGGTTCGGAGACAGTTGAAACGTTTCTCGGACTCGTCATTGCCTCGGCGTTTTTCTGGTGGTCGCCGCTGTTGATTCTGGGTCTCAGGAGTAGCAGTGGTTGGGAATAGAGTGGTGGATGTCCCAAAACATGATGATCGAACGCAACAGGTAGGTAAATTCAACTTCCTTTATATAAATATCCTAGGTCATGCTGTGTAATTATGTTTTAGCATCAACTGCTTAGTAACAGACTGAAAGATGGGGATTTGTGGGCCAATAGTCTCATCAGCGTGCGTTTATAGCATAGATATAATAAAATATTTCTGTGGTTTATAAGGTCCCGTACCTACCCAATGGATACCTAACCAAAGGAACCCTATTCCTGTCCGTCTGTCCGCCTGTCTGTCAGCGGCCTGTATCTTCTCATGAACCGTTTTAGGTGAGAGTCTTTTTTTGTTGGTCCTAGGGTGAGAGTTGAAATTTTCAGTGTTTTTCATTTGCCGCTATAATAACAAATAAAAAAAAAGTATTTTAAAAATTCAAGGGGTCTCAAGAAACGTGTTATATTCGGTTAATCCCCTTCTTGCGAGAGTCCAACTCGCACTTCATCGGTTTTTTTTAAATCTCCATGCTGTGATAGGAGCCTGTTTAACCACGCACATGTAATTTTAAAAATGGGTACTATTTGTTTAAATACACATTTTTCTTTCCAACTTACTTACTAAAAACTGAACCGGATTTTTTTACACGCGAAATACTTTTGCCAATGGTACGAGGAAAACTCAGTATTCTTAGAACGAAATTATTTTGATGAGTAGGCATAATTATCGTGTAATTTCGTTGTCAATTACCTTCACGATTTACATGAATTTCTTAGAATAAATAACCGTTAGATACCTTGTTATGTGGGCATGTAGGAAGATGTTTTTGAAGAGACAAATCGTAGGGCACGCCACGACGCACATGTTTTGTTTTCGGGGTCAAAGACATTCTTCATGACTTCACTCACGTCTGTCCCAGCCGGCCGATTCTGTAAACATTTCGAAGTGAACGTCTGGGTGAAGTGCTCACGAAGTGAGCTGTCAATCCAAGTAATCAAGATGGATTGACAGCTCACTCCGTGATCACTTAGGTGGAGTGAACGACAAGTGAGCTGTCATGACATCTTTTTTGTATGGTTTGACAGCTCACTTGTGGTTCACTTCGCCAAAGTGTTCACTTCGTCATGTTTACAGAATCGGTATCTATCGTTCGATGCCTATCTTATAATATGCTCATGAAGTAGATAAACAGGAAGGACGAACAGACAGACAGACAGACGCGGCGGAGGACTTTGTTTTATAATATGTAGTGATTATGTTTTATGTGGCGGTAGTAGAAAATACACTTTGTGAAAATAGTTTAGCTATTATGGTTCGTGAGATACTGACCGCTGACAGACAGACGGACGGACAGCAGAGGCTTATTAATAGGGTTATGTTAGTTACCTTTCAAGTGCAAAACTCTTAAGAGTAAATATTAGAGGAAAATATGAAAATGAAAACTATCAATTCAATCAAAATCGTATATAATTTCAATAATTTGTATAAAATACAGACACATGTATAATTCTTGTAAACAATATTATTTTTTATACCTAAAGTGTAAAACATCACTAAGGTGAAAAGGACAATTGTCAACCATGCAAAGCTTAATTTTAACTAAAAATATCATAATCACAAAACTCTTCACTCAAATTATCCTTTTCACCTTTCAATACATAAGATCTAGCTTCTTCATAAAAAAGTTTTCATTTCTTTACTTACTTACTCTATAAAATAATAGCGTGCATTCACTGAAAGCTTATAATTTTATCATAAAAACGTTTACAACCAATTACATAAGAAAAGTCCAAAAAACATGGGGAAGTCTTATAATAATACTGTCACTTTTATACTAATTTAGAGATAATTGAGATTATGTATTTAGTTAAATATAATTGCAACAGTTTCCTTATTCCAATGTTAAGTTGTATTATCACCGAATAATTGAAAACTCCGTGGGGACCCACCATACGGAATTTTCTTTGTGTCAAAAAGCAATGCAGATTTTATTTTTACAAAAAACGTAAAAAAAAAATGAACTGTCACACACATAGTCTGTATGGTGATGAAAGAAGAATATAAAATATCTTGAGAGATAAAAAACTGTCGATAAATTGAAAACTGAAAATTTTTCATCGATGATATTTTTTTTCTGACCAATATTGTAATTTGCAAATATATTAAAGTAACTGGAACATTTTTTACATCAAAGGATTTCTTTAAAATTAAAGCCAAAGAAAATTATTATGGCACCTAAATATAAAGGAAAAAAATACAATCAATCAATAAAAAGTAATTGTGATTCTAAAATATTATGTCAATACAATATTTTTTATATAAATACCTTATCTAGGTTGAACCACCAATTTTTGTTATATTAGTACTTGGCAAAATGTTTGAGGGCTTTTGCACACGGTGATTTTTTAACGCGCCAACGACGAGCTACGATCGCTAATGCTCTTTAACCGAAATTCAGACAGTACTGCTTTTTGACGTCTACGACGTGAGCGATCGTTATGCCAAAAATTGTCGAGTTCACCCTACATATAACTACTATAAATACTATAGCATACAATAATGAGTATTTACTAAACATTTCTTTGATTTTGTTTGTGACTAACGATTAGAAGACAGCCTAAATAGGAAATTACACGTTTTTTAAAATTAAATCTCGTAAAACTAAAACGAGTATGAAGCTGCATACATTATTACACTATTATTACACTACATATATTTTGTGTTTTGGAGCACATAATGGATTGAATTAAAAGTAATGTTTAATAGAGTTCATCAGAAAATATTTCTCGAATTCATTTGAAAATAAATAGTTCAGGATATTCGAGAGCTATAAATAAAAATGTCTGAAAATGGAATCATAATTTTCAGTCTGTGGTTTCCATTCAAAACTAAAACTAATGTGATGATTCATGCATCTCTGTGACGTGATGTTTCATGAAAATTTTTGGAAAAAGGATTTAGCCATTTTTGACAAACTTATTAAAAATTCTTCTCTTCAAAGCAATGTCGTATCACATCGCCTAGCCTTTTCCCAACCCGACGGGGTCGACTTCAAATCAAACTGGATACAGTATTTTATGTGGAGCGGCTGCCTACCAGACCTCCACAACCCATTAACACGGGTCAAGACTGGAATCAGATTTACTAGCAGAAGCCACGGAACCGGTGCCAAAGATCTACAACTGGCAGCCGGGATACACGGGAACACCTTAACGTGTTTTTCAAGGCACGGAGAAAACTCGGTATGTTAAGATTGTCACCCATCCACAGACCTACCTTGGCAAGCGTTCCTTAACCTTGAAGACCGACCCGTGCAGCTGTTATTCTTTAGCCACCAGTTCAAAGCTGTTTTTGGTAAAAAAGCTATCAAAATTTACATTAATAACTATTTTTTGGGTTCCGTGAAAAACTTATAGGATCACTCGGGTGTCTATCTATCCGTCTATCAGTCCGTCTGCCACATTTCTCGGGATCTACGAACACGGACGAGTTACGTAAACAATTTTTTTTTAGCATGGGTGTCACTGTTTCATGTGACATATCGAATGAAAGGGCTTAGTGTGGGGGTTTTCATTTATATTTTTTCAGAATTTTAACATAAACTAGCTTCTGCCAGCGCCTTCGCCCGCGTGATCCCTAGGGAACATGTTCCCGAGATTAAAAGTAGCTTTTGTGCTATTCCAGACTATAATCTATCTTTGTTCTAAATTTCATTAAGATCCGTTAAGCCGTTCTGGCGTGATTAAGTAACAAACAACCAAACTTTCACATTTTCATTTTTTTTTTTCATTTTTTCTATTGATTTTAGCGTGACGAAAAGTATACTATAACCTGCTCAGGAGTATGAATAATAATTGTACCAAGTTTCGTTAAAATCCGTCGAGTAGTTTTTGTTTCTATAACGGTTATACAGACAGACAGACAGACAAAAATTTTACTGATTGCATTTTTGGCATCAGTATTGATCCCTAATCACCCCCTGATAGTTATTTTGGAAATATATTTCATGTACAGAATTGACCTCTCTACAGATTTATTATAAGTATAGATATAGATAGTTTTGAAGTTACTCAAGAAATTAGACTAAAAATTACCATTCTACCCCTCCCCCTTATCTCCGAAACTACTGAGCCTAAAAATACGTGTTTGAATAAAAAAATGAAATTGGTCCGGAACCCTTTGCACGCGAGTCTGACTCGCACTTGGCCAGTTATTTGAAAGTCATCGCGAGTAGTCAGAAGTCAGACCATTTCGCGCCAGCTTTGCCAAGAAGCATCGTTTCACTCATTTACTGGGTGTGAAGGTCATATTGGCTAACGCTCTATGTAAAATACTGGTATTCAACCGCCTCTAGCCCAAAATTTAAAAAATATCGCAAAATTTTGTCTGTTAAATCCTTTTTTTTTAGATTTGTTTGCTCGTGACTCTAGTCAAGGTCAGACATGACAGAGACAAAGTCTACGATGGAGCGAGCTTACAGAAGTACAAATACAAATACAAATACAAAATCCTTTATTTCAAATAGACCAGTTACAGGCACTTTTGAATAGTCAAGGTCTGTCAGTCAAATAGATGAAGCTAATCCTGCCGCGCTAATGACAAGAGCAGCAGGTTGTTCTCCAACATAACACACCCACCGCCCCGCCTCCAGCGCGACAGTTGCACGTTCCAAAGAGTAGATCCTGTGGAGAAGAACGTGCGAAGTAGCCTGTTCACTCTAACTTTGAAGAGATTAGATTTGATCCTTCTTCCAAAAACCATGTGATATAAAATGGCAACAGCCTTTGTGCTTTGTGGTTATAAAATAACGCCTAAGATTAAAATATGTTGATATACTCGTATTTAAATAGATAATGGGAACAAAACTTTATTTAATTAGTATAAAAACGGCTTGAACTTATGTTTTCATAACAATATTATTGTATATTTTATGTAGGCATATCAATATTGGAAACTAAAAAAGTTTTTTAAGACACGTCTCTATAATTTATTTCTTTTAACAAATCGTATATTAATATAATGTACCTACGTACGGATTTATTACAAAAAAAATGGAATAAAAACATTGTATTTTGGTTTTTATATGGACGCAATATGAGACTCAGTCAATGGGATCAGTCATATACGAATTTTACAAAAATATATCTTACAGCTATAGTCTTTTTCACACATTTATAAGCTTAATATACGCGAAACTATGCTAAAACCGCCAAAAACAGTCATAATTTTTATAGTGGATAGTATATGTTTATGTGCTAATTCAGTCCTCAAAAGTAAGAAAGCCTTATTTTTTTAAAGATTATTTGCCCATTATGAAAGAAAATATTGCTTGCGTAGCTCAATTTTTTACTTTTGCTGACTTACATTTAACAGTAAAGTTGTACAGTCAGCCTCAAAAAGATGTATACTTACGTGAATAAGGAGCCATTATTCTGTTCCATAGTTTAATCTTTTTTTTCTACTAGGAATTTCTTCTGTATCGTCGATGCGTTTACAAACATATAAAATACATTAATTACCCGCGCTTGACGTTTGAAAATTGTTAAAGTTGGATTTATTTTATCAGAGTTTATTGTATAAACTACATGGCGTAAAATGATATTACATTCTTATATTCAGATATACACGTAATATAAATAATAATCAAACCAAAATATTAGAATAATCGTGCGTATAGTGCGGGGGAAGGAGTGGGGAAAGAGGGCGTAAACTGTTGATCACGCCAAATTGTCTCAGTGCGCCTAACTCGCGACGATACTCTTGCCATAGGTTGTGATGGGACAGTAACCAATACGGGCAAATACGGCGGAGTCATACGGCTCTTAGAAAAGCGTTTACACTTGGTTTACACCGACCACTTCAATGGATCTTATGCGTTTTACACTGAAATGAACTGCCCTTAAGACATTTATTTGCAAAACTTGATGGCACCACAACAGGATCTAATACTTATTCAGGTGCTATCGGGAAGTTATTAGATGATTGTGAGAAGCGCTTTGTTGTCGTGTTTGAAAAGATAGAAGGTATGTTACCAAACATTTCAAATGTAAAAGACCTCAGTTCTGATCAACGTTACCTTTATGATATCACATCTGCCGTCATAAGTGGTAAGTGCTCTCCTGATTTGTCTAATCGCTCTCCGGGAAAAATGTCGCATGCCAGGTGGCTAACAAAGGCCAACAGGATTTTGCGCTTATATGTGTCTACTGAGATACCTACAAACGAACTAAAACAACTCGCTACTTTTGTAGTTAAAGTATATGCTCCTATTTGGTTCGAAATCAAATTAAATCCGACATGTGAAGATGGAGCAAGGCACTTTTGGAAGTTGGTATTTTATTCTCGATATCTTCCGCAAGAATTGAAGAGTGTTGTTGATCCTGTAATAAAGCGAAATGCTTTTATTGCGCACCCAGAGAATTGCTCTTGTCTATGTTATCTGACGAACAAAACATGTGAGAGAACTTGCCGCTAGACGCATTTTAAAGGCAAGGAAACCATCTGAATCCCTTCAGCTTCGAGTCTTTGAAGTGCCTAAGATAAATTTAAACGCTTCGTCTTACATCGATTTGATAGACTGGCAGCAATCTTACTCGCAACCCCCTATATTGACTAATGTTCCGGATGAGACTCTTCATTCCCTAGTTGAGTCAGGTGGTGATGATGAAGTCCTTTTTTTTGTCACAATCTGTGACAACAAAAATAAAAGAGCCCCGACTCACATATAGGATGGATTTTTGAGAGGGGACAGTAAGGGCGGGTACCTTAACCGTTATAGTTACAGGAAAACGTTCTTAGGAGACCATCCATAACTTTTTGAACTATTCGGAACTGTATTCACAGATTTTGGAAAAAATGTAGTCAGCGAAAAAAATGCTAAAAAAGGGTAAAAACGGGACCCATAGTCTTTTGATCCCGAAAAGACTCTATGGGTCCCGTTTTTACCCTTTGAGTACGGACAAAAATGAAAAACAAGCATCTGAAAAACAACCATTTTTATTGCAGTTAGGGGACTTACTCGATTAAAGACCGCAGTACAATGGTTGTTTTTTAGATGCTTGTTTTTCATTTTTTAGTTCATTTTTAGTTTTATAATAATACAGATTAAATTAAATAGTTTTTTATTATTATTATTTCAGAGTTTGCCAGATTTTCTAAGAATTCAAAACCCAAGAAACGTTGCAGAAATCCTAAACAAATACAGCCTAACAATATGAGAAGGATAACCCCCAAAAGGATATCAAAAACAAAAGCTTTCCAGATTGTTGCTAGAAACTTAAAAGATGAGAATTCAAAAACTTTTTTTCTTATGCAAGTTAAGCAAGCTGGGTAGCAACATGTGAGAGCAAGAAGATTTACCATGGAGGATAAAGTATTGTCTTTATCTCTAAAAGCCTTCACCTAAAGCCTATAGGATACTGAGTAAGTTTTACATTTTACTCAGCAGAGGAACTTTGCAGAATATATTATACAAAGTGAAACTGGGTCCTGGTAACAATCAAAGGATTTTCAATAATTTCAAGGAGATTGTTGAAAAAATGCCACAGATACAGAGATACTGTTAATTGGTGTTTGATGAAATGGCCCATCATGTTCTTACAACAAAACAAGAGACTCCATTGAAGGTTTTGTGGATGATGGTGAACAAAAGGAAGATAAGTTTTGTGACCATGTTTTGGTTTTCATGATAAGAGGGATTGTCAAGACATACAAGCAACCTGTATATTATAGCTATTCAGCAGGTACAACAAAGACATTGGCTTTAAAAAAACAAATTATTGATGTCATCACAAAACTTCAAGAAGCTGGTCTTAAAGTGGTAGCCACTATTTGTGATCAAGGTTCAACAAATGTTGCTGCGATTAACAGTCTAGTTACAGATACCAAATCCACATATTTAAGAAAAAATACAGAGTATAGAGAAGGATTCTTCGAACTAAATGAGGAAAAAAATTATTTCTTGCATGATCCTCCACATCTTTTGAAATGCATAACAAATAATTTGCTTTACAAAAATTTAAATTACGTTATGAATGGAAAAGCTCAAACAGCAAAATGGAGCCATATCCAAAAATTAGTTGAGAGGCCACCTAACCACAAAGGCTCTAAAATACTGCCAAACTTAACAGCTCAGCATGATCCCTACACTGCATTCAGTCCCTTATGTGTGACAACCAATTATAATAGATATTTTTCTGATTTGAACCAAGTAGAGACATCTATGATTACGTAATAAAAGTGACTACAATCCATGGCACCCATTTAGCGTATTCGTTGAAACTAGATGGCAGCACTATTTCGCTCAGCCAGTCATTCAATCGAAAATTTTGAATGTTGGCCGCGTACCGTGCGTATCCAATTTGAAAATTTAACAAATAATAGTGGTTTACTGAATACGACAGTGGAAAAATTGTTTTTATATCGAAATATCAGTGAACTAAACAAATGTAAGTATATTTTTTTGATTTGGCCGTGTTTTGATACTAAATTGTCACAAATACTGTGTGTACCCGATGTGTCACTTCATGCAGTGATGGTCCAATTTTAGGTATGTTTACTAATGGTGTAATGTTTTTTTTTTTTTTAGATAATGACAAAGAAATCCTTATCCAGCGGTCAAATCCAAAATTATTTGCCAATACCATTAGGCAGTGAAGATGAACAAGACTCCTCAGGCGCTGAAAGTGACGATGACATTGGCGTAATTTGATCTACCGTCAATGTGAAACGTTTAGCGTTACAGATGACGAAGAGCAATTTGTTTCACCGAACAGGTATGATTCCGCTGCACCATTATCCCCTGCACCATTATCATCAATATCCTATGGTGGTGATATGCAGCAGCATATATCAAATCCTTGTGATTCAATTCCTGCTATTCCAAGTACAGCTAGATCAACTGCTTCACGAACACGTCAAACAAGAGTTGAATCTTCCACGACTACTGCACCAAGAGACGCTGCTCCTACACCTGCTGCTTCCGTCGCCAGAAAAAAGCGAAATATCACCTGGAAAAAAAAAGCTTTCCATCCAACAAATCGTGAGTTTTTTGGACAAACCGATCTAGAGCCACCGATTACTAAATTTGAAACTCCATTGCAATATTTCTTGTACTTCTTTGATAATGATATTCTAAGCCATATCGTAGAAGAAATGCATAAGTTTAGTGTACAAAAAAACCCATCAAAGCCTTTTTCTACAAGCGTTACAGAACTGAAGGAGTACACACAGGTATCTGTCTGATAATGGGCATTGCCCCACTGCCGCATACTAGAATGTACTGGGAATCTGAATTAGGTGTGCCATTGATAAGAAATACCATGTCAGTAAACCAGTTTGAAAAAATTTGGCAATATTTACACTTCAATGACAATACCACTCAGCCACCAGCAGGTACTGCAGGACACGATCGTCTCCATAAAATCAGACCTCTAATAGAAACCCTGAAAACAAAATTTCAAGCTATACCCAAACGAGAAGCATTGTCAGTAGATGAGCAGATGTACGCTACTAAGGCCTCTAAAATGCTGCGCCAATATTTACCTAATAAGCCTCATAAACTCTTGGTGCTGTGTGATGATTGAGGATTTCCGTACGACTTCGAAATATACTCTGGAATGGAGAATGACCCAGACCTGAGGCTTCCTAACGTGCCTAATTTAGGCGCCAGTGCCAACATTGTTATCACGGCTTGCAAGGTCTATTCCCAGGGATAAAAATTACAAGCTTCCGTCTGTTTCACCTCTAGTTGGATTAGCAAATTCAGGTAGGTCACTGCATATTGTGCCACATATGGAACAAAATAAAAAAATAAAAAATTCTACTACTATTTGTTTTTTTTTTTCATTTTACCTGTACTTCCCGTATTCTAGACCACAAAAGATCTAAGTAGTAAGATTTTTTTTTCTAAAAAAAAAAATGCAGTGTAGGGTTATGCCCAATCACATACCGAAAATGAGGGTTAAGCACTGTGCACAAGTGTTCAGCCATTCTGTTGGGTCAGCGTTAGGACTAATGGCAGGTATGTATCAATATCCTTACCATAATTAATTATCTTCCAAGCTATTTGATACACACACATCAGCTAATAAGCTGCTAGTGTGTCTAACCAAATAATAATAACAATAAGTGCAGACTGTATAACGAGCCTCCGAGTTAACTTAGGCTCCTCTTATACCTTCCTAAGTTCCTGAACCCCAGGATAATTTTGAAAGTAAAGTGTATTTCTCATTAGATGAATTTTGATAGTCTAGTATATTTTTTTTTTAATTTATTATTGTGAACAACCAACCAGAAGTAATTATAATGAATATAAATGGAATTGTCTCTATATTTTCAGAGATGGGAGCAGTACCACTGGAAAGCACTGAAACTGCAGATATTTTAATATTCTTCGACAAACTTTTTGATAGTTTGAATTGTGGAAGTTACGACATTGTGCCGGGAAAACCTTTTAGATCCGCTGTCAAAGCTAATTCGGCTCACCATGAGCTCTGGAGTGCCAGTTTGCCTGTCTCAAAATCAACGAAATTTGATACTCCAAAAAATGTGCCATCATTGATGGGCTGGATAAAAACCGTCGAAAATATTAGAAAATTGGTCAAATTCCTTCATGAATCCTTATTCATGAAGGAATTTGAATGAATGAAAGCCATATTGTTGCGTAGATTAAATCAAGATGCCCTCGAAAATTTCTTTGGAGCCATAAGAGCCCATGGATATGCAAATATCATGCCAAATTGCTCGTCCTTTGAAGCCTCGTATAAGACGTTATTATTAAAAAAATTAACGTCAAAACATTCAGTAGGAGCAAATTGCGAGGCTGACAATGACTTTTGTTTAGACTCAATAACATTTTTTTTTACTTGAAGAGGACGATCCAATTTGCAACGAGGGCATCAATGTCGTGGACTATGAGCACATGAATATAGAGCTCATAGACACGACGTCAATGATAAATAATAAAGATAAAGGTAATATAGAAACATGCGCAGCAATAGGATATTGCAGTGGGTGGTTAGCACGCCAAGCCAAAAGCCTCAAATCCATGGAAACTGATTTTATTAAAGATTTCCATGGATATATAAAAGTAGTAAAAGATGGCTGTGCTATCCTATCAGGTGTTTATTTGACTTCTTTGCGCAAGTGGAAAACATAACTTTTAGCATTTTAAAATCATCACCATTAAAAAAATATATAATACAATATATAAAATTGGCAGTAACAATTAATATTTACTTTAATTTTGTAACGTGCGAGACACATAAAGATCGCTTAATCAATTATTTGATTCATAAAAGTATTGAATTTTTTATACATATTTGGTGCAAAGAAGCCAGTCACCTCCTCACTGACAAGGCTTTGGAATACGATAAGGACGACCAATTTAAAAAAAAAGCCCATGAGCACTATAAAACTAACAGATGTCGGAAACGACTAAGGCAAGCTGGCACTGAAGTTAATGTTTAGTTTTTATACAGGTGCGGAGTAAATAATGAATAATGCTGTATCTGGGGGTAGAGGACCCCAACAAGCCCTATAATATAATAAATATCAAACCCCGGAGTCGACGGGTACGCACATTTTTTTTTTAAACGCGCCGTGGTCAGTTTCTTGGCCACACAAATGAAGAAACTTTCACTCTCTAATTTCTGCATAATATTTTCAAATAAACATGTTACAAGATGTGTAAGTATTACAGTTTGAGAATACCTCATTTTGATTCCACTTAATTTTTAAAATAGCTCCTTCCTCTGTTTTATAAAAATAACTTTGTATCAAAACAGAAATGAAATATTTATTTACTATTTTGGAATCTGCATTACAAAAGATTAGGTAATGGGTTCTACGTCAATTCAAGTAAGAAATACAAGTTGATAATAGCTAGGGCTCAAGTCATAGAAGAAAAGAAAGGAGTTTTCAACCTTATTTTGGATTTTAAAGCAGTGAAGAGGGCCGATTCAGATCCAGGTAGTGAACCAGGAACATCAAGATGGACGTAGAAACAATTGACAATTTGTTCACTAATCTAGTCTCTTGGGGTCATCCCACCTGATCCTGAGCAAATCTACAGCAATTTGATTTCTGTATTTAAAACTGTAGGCGATGTAAAAGAATGGATGATATCAACTTTTGGATATGCTGGGTTCGATGTGCTAGAGTTCAGAAAGATATTAATTGGCAAGATACACGAGTTTGGAGACTTATTCTTCCTTGTCATCCTTTTCATGATAAGAGGTAATAATGTAACAAGAATACAAGAATCAGTTAGATCTCCAACAGTCAAAGCGAAGATAAGTACTCTTGTGAAGAATCTAGGGATAAAACAAAAAGCATGTGGGAAGACACAATCAATCACACTGGCTAGAATTGCAATATGCTTTCCAGAGATTGTTGGGGGAACACTTTACACAGCTCCAGATATGCCAGCCGCTATCTCACTTGATCAAATAAAAGCCTCACTGGATTGCCCTGAGTTTCCAGGATTGGCCAGGCAACTATCCCTTGCTTGTCTCCTACCAACTTCTTTTGGGGAATCCCTCCTTATACTGAATTGCTTCTTCTATTGCAACATGATGATTTCAGAAACAATCAATCAACGTAATCCTGAATGGCAAAAGAAAACACCCATACAAAGAGCTATGGAAACAAGACCCTATCAGGAGAATGCTTTCAATTCTCCCATTCTTGATGACGAGAAGAGGAAAATGTGGGCAAAGAAGTTCAACATCATCGCTGCCGGAACTTACTCAGTGATCTGGCTTGATTCAGCTGCAAAAGCAAAAACCAAGCTTGAGCAAGTCTATGGAGTTTCCTTCTAATGAAAATCTTGCATCAGGGAAAGAAATTTAATATAAGAAGTTTTGTTTGAACATGACACATCAGCAAAACCGATATAAAAAGGCAGTGTTGAGCTTACAGAAAACGAAGCCGTGATAGTATGCGATTTCTCTGAAAACTACCGCATACATCTGTCAAGATACGATAGTGGAAAAAAACTGAGATAACTGAAAGGGCTTCAATTACGGACAACTCTTGCAGCCCTCTCTACCATTAAAACAAAAACAAGTATAAGATGACATAGCATTCTGACGATGCTTAAAAAAAACCGTTGCCAACTATGCAAATAACCAGTCTATAAACACAATTATCAATGAAACAGGACGAGGCGGTCTATACGTTTTGCAAGCAGCAAGACAAGAATGACTCAGATTCTCAGAATGAGAGAAGAAACGACGAAGATCAGACCACACTGCATTTAGTCAAAGATGCACGTAGTAACATAAAAAGAACTGCCAACTTATTAGATTTTCTTATTAGGATCTGCCAAATTATTAGGATTACAAGAAAAGCGGAAATTGTCGGAACACATTTCGGAGCTCCAGCAAACCATTAAGGACTCTCGCTCTTCTGAAAATGTTTCTTTTGCCGATATGGTAAAGAAGGGAACAAGTGACTACGTTCGACCGAACAATTTTAGTTCTGTGGCCATTTATCCGAACGATAAATTCAAATCTAGTGATGATACAAAAGATCTCGTGCAAAAAATCATACGCCCGGAGCAAATGAAGCTGCATGTTCGTGGTGTCCGCAAAACAAAAAACGGAGGCGTTATTATCAGTACCGAGACCAAACACGACGCAGATAAATTAAAGCAAGCAGTCCAGCTCTCTACTTCTGGATTTACCGCCGACGAACCCAACAAGCGCAAACCCCGGATCGTAATCGTAGGAGTGCCGACTTCCATGTCTGAAAATGAGGTCTTCAAGTGCATTTTTGAACAAAACGTAGCCGACAAGTTTCCTAGTATATCCTTGGAATCATTCCTGACTTTTGTTAAATTAAGCCACAAATCTGGGAAGAGAGATGCGTCGACCTGTAACTACGTCATTGAAGTACCCGCTAATTTACGTAAAGCCCTGATCGCTCAATCGAGACTTTTTATAAATTGGTCTTCCTGTCCTGTCAGGGACTTTACATTGGTAACTCGGTGCTACAAATGCCAACAGTATGGTCATGCAGCGAAAACGTGCAGAGAGCTCAACTGTATGTGTGACTTTTACCTGATACTGATTCAAAAAGAACATACCGCTGTGATGACCTACTTCACCTAAATTTGTTGCTGTTTTTAAAGTGAATTAGCCGCCCAATGCAAAAATCAAATACAATACAAAATATGAGTTGCTATGTGCAAATTCTGCAACATTGATTTTAACCCAGTAAACATTTCTGCTGACGCTAATAGTTCACATTGTGTATGAGAAAATTAGGAAGTGTTAGAATTAATTTATGTAAAATTAACTTAGCTAGCGTTTTTTATCTTTATTATTAATTTCAGGGCACATTTGTATAATTAAGTAAATTAGGTTAGTAAAATAAATTCACATAACTCAATTAACTATTGTAATATTAAGTAAATATTGTTAAAAAAATCTGAGGCAATTTATTTGTACACGTTTGCGCCCTTGCCGCCTGTGATACAGGATCCTCCTAGTACAGGCATCTAACATAGTTTTACCTGTATTATTATCTAAGATTTACTGTTCCATTGTACCAATACGAATTTTTGAATAAAAGATTTATTATTATTATTATTATTTCAAAATCTCTTTTGGCTTTGTCACGCTTTACATAATCTGGTCAATGTAAATGGCAACGATAGCACCAGAGAAATATCCAAAATATTGAAAAAAAATTCAAGAAAATTGATTAGCATGTTCGTTACTTAATAACGCAAATTTGAATGGAGGTGAAGTAAATAAAAACATGGGAACAGATTTCAACGCAAACACTGGTCCCGCACCATTATTGCGGGGTCAAAAATGGCAGAAAGAACACAAAACTCGTGTTTCCTCTCTGAACGACCTTCACCAGAAACAAATGAGTAGATTCCAGCTAGTAGCGGATCCGGGGGTACGGGGCCCAAGCCGAACCCCCACTCACCAAAATTAAACTTGATTTAAGGTTTTTAGTACGTCAATTTATCCTTAAGTTAGCAAGTCTCTCATCTCTTCAAAAACATTTAGAAAAATGTTACATATCTGAGCAAAGCAAACCAGAATTTGCTTATTGATTTTTGCCATTCAAAACTCAATAAAGGTAAAAGGTATTTGACAAAGACATTTCTATAAAAACATTTGCCTATGGCAATAAGTCCACCTTTGTACAGTGTCTTTAATTGTGCATAAAGTTTGAATAAATAAATAAACATTTAGAGACAGCGCCGAAAAATGCTACATATTTGAGCAATGCTATTCGTCATCATTTTGTACCCCTCCTCCGTCCCTAATAACCCCGGTATCATTAAGAAATACGACACAGAAGGAGGATATAGTCCTGCCTTTTAACTATATCAAGGAGTCAAAATAATGGCTCTTTTTACACATATTATACAACTTTTTGAGGCTGACTATAACAACTGAAAACAGTTTCTTAGTTTATGTAAATAATACAGTAAATTGGTTTGGCACCTAACGGCTTTTTAACAACACGTACATTTTTGTAAACAATGGTGGCCAAGAAAACGTTGAATACTTTACTATTGCACCTTTACATATTAAATTATTTATTTAGCAATTGCTACAGTTCTTCAACGTTTATGAGTAGGTGAGGCGATACATCGATTATTTGTATGTTTCGAATGGATTCGATTGAAAATAATCTAAAACGGATAAAAATCCATATTTTTACATCTATACTAATATTATAAAGTAGAAGAGTCTGTTTGTTTGTTTGGTTGGTTGAACGCGCTAATCTCAGGAACTACCGGTCCGATTTGAAAAATTCTTTCAGTGTTATATAGCTCATTTATCGAGGAAGGTTATAGGCTATATATCATCACGCTAAGACAAATAGGAGCGGAGCAGTAATGGAAAATGTGATGCAGACGAAGTTGCGCGGGTCAGCTAGTCAGTTGATAAAATACCAGTTAGCTCGTACGTCTGCCAAATAAATAGCACCCACTAGGGTTGTCCAAAAACTATCGATAAATTATTTTATCAAACTTGAAAAAAATATCCCACCTATACGCACAAAATGTTTTGGGAATACAATCATTGTGCGTACAGCTAATGAATGGAATTCCCTGCCTGAGTCTGTGTTTCCTGATAGCTACAACCTGGGAGTCTTTAAGTCAAGAGTGAATAGGTTACTTCCTGGCAAGCGTGCTCCACCTTAGACCGCATCACCGCTTAACATCAGGTGAGACAGCGGTCAAACGTACGCCTATCAATATTAAAAAAAAAAGAAAAAAAATCGATACAATAGACGATGCCACTTAATGTACCCGATATAAACTACCTTTAGCCGCGATTATTTCTTTAGATAACTCATTAAGATAACAGGTAAAATAAAAAATGCATTAGATTTATGAAACACCCTTTAAATAATGTTTATGTATCAAAACAATGTCATCGTTTTTTTCCGCGTCTTGAATACAAGACTTGGACTGCGCGCGCTCCTGAATGTTTCAAATTACTTATTGCTTCATGATAGTGAATAATGCATTAAAATAATAATAATAATAATAATAGTAGTCGGGTTTTAGTTTTTGAACTTTAATTTCTAATTCTTTAACGACTAAAATGGCACCGTTTATAATCGACACTCCGACTTTGTTCGTATAGATTTATTCGTCATCGAGTTTCCGTCAGTATGACAAAGTTCCAAGTCTGATCAACGTTTTCATTAGCCGCCATTGTGTACATAGAATATCATGGGGTAGATCAACATAAATATTTATATAATTTGTACGTCATTTCCCTTATGGGACAGTTTCTTAAGCTAAACAAATCAACTGCTTACCCTCGTCCATCTGAAATTGTACCTTATCTGAGTTCGCGGCTTTGTCGGCAGTCTTCGATAGAGCGCTCGCAAGGAATATTTGGGCTATACCTGTAGCAGTCACGAAGAGCGCCCACCCTGGAACGTGATATGATAATTGTTAAATGGTGAAGTTAGAGATTTACGACTTGGGGGCTTTTTAAGTATTACGTAAGCAGAATTTTAGACATCTTTAACTTTGCGTTACGGGGTTGGATGAAGGGCTTACGGCGACAGAAGGCGATACGGCTCGTATTGTGAGCAGGTTCCTTTCTCTGGAGCCCTAAGCACCGATAGCTTGAACCCTGCTCCAAATGGCGGTCGTTAGACCATTTCAGAAGCCCTTGAGGCGGTTTTGAAACTCTGACAGTTGTGAGGAGTCGTTAGACCTTACTGCCTACACCATATAAACGCGTTCATCATAACTGGTATTTAATTGAATAACATTAAAGTATGTTCTCTTTTAATTGCTGTTAAAGGAAAATGCAAGAAATAACATCAATCAGGTAGTCTGACTAAGTCCAGGAATAAATAAACATGGACAATATTGACTTACAAAACCTAAGTATTGCAGATACTGGTATTTTAGTTACGTCATGAAATAGTTGGGTATTTTATTAATAAACTCATTGTACTCAGAAGACTGAACAATTATGTTGAATGTACAAAGATTATAATATACAGAACGGGCAACATTTAAGTTGAAAATCTTTGTCTCTGCCACTCAAAAGACCACTAGTAGAAAGTCGCCAAAAATAATTACTTCTGCATAATTATATGTTACTTCTTATTATGTACTTATTCATAAAAATCATACACCTAAGACTACCAACGGTACCGTATTTTCTTTCTCTTTAAAATCCATCCAAAGGTTGTCTTGAAAAGATCGCTCTTAGCGATAAGGCCGCCCATTGTGTCCCTACGTAATGTTTTCTTCATCTATTTTTTCTGAACTTATATGGTGTGCATCACGGAACAGAAAAAAAAGTGGAAGTGCTATACCACGAATTTTGTATCGGAACCTGTGTCGCTAAACTCACACAAATAAACCGATAATCATATTATCCACGACACATAAAGGACACGTTTGATTGGTTGTTTCCATATTGTTCAAAACAAGCATAAGTCACAGAACCTATATTTTAAAATGTACCTTCGGTCTTACACCTACGATTTATTTTGCTTAAAGACAAAAAGTACTTACGGCGTTTCGTTTTCTGAAATCATAACAAGTTGAATTTACGAGTAAATTCCGCTACTAGACCATAGATGGCGGTATTTTCAATTGTTGCAATTATAAACTTAAAGCTCTTGGCAATAAGGTTGAGATTCGCTTCATTAGTCTATGTGGGATACAAAAAACTGCCACTCGATCAGGGCTGTGGCACATGAACCTATGTCGAAATCGATAAATAGGATAACTTTTTTCAAAATTAATTCCATCAAATGTGATTCGTTTGGAGTTGCAGTTTTGTATGGGAGCTATATATGAAACTTATGTTATTGGAATCGTTATAAAATAAGCTATCGCATTTAAAATGGATTAGTCTAGTTTTGCCTTGTAATTTAAGTTAATTCTATTTTGAAATCAGCTTGAGCAAAACATTCCCAGTTTACTGTATAAAAGTAGATAGAAACAAAAATACAAACCAATAAAACGTTTTGTTTTATTTATATCAATATACCTTATAATACATTAAATTCAATAAAAATAACACACATCATATAATTTTTAGGGTTCCGACATCCGTAGGAAGCGGAACCCTAATAGGATCACTCTGGTATCTGTCTGCCAGTCTGTCACATCCAGTTTTTTCCGGATCTACGGAACCGATTCTGTTCAAATTTGGTAGACGAATAGATTTCTGTGACCCAAACACGGATGCGTTACGTATATAATAAATTTTGAGTATGGGGGATAACTTTTGTGGGTCAAACTAGAAATGTACACTAGCACTACTAGTTTTTTAACTGTATCGTGTGACATATCAAATGAAAGGACTTATTGTGAATGATTAAAAAAAAAATGTGTAGAACTTATTCAAGAAATTATATAGACCAAACATTACCATTCCGACCCCTTATCTCCGAAACTACTGAGCGCAAAAAAAGGGAGTTGTTTACACTTTAGTTCGAGAATTCTCTATGCAAAGTGGCTTACGATAGTATTTCATTACTTAGTTGGATACACAGTCATATATTATTCAAATAATAAAAAAAATAAAAAAATCTTATTTACTTCAATAAATAAACACAACTAAATAATTTCAATAAAATTAGTAATTTCAATAAAATATCTAGACGAACTACAAAAACATGTTCTTTATCGATATCCATCCACAGTATCCCACCCGACTACATCACTATTTGAGTAGCGAAGAACTTTCGAGAACGAATCAGTTACTGAATCGATGCAAAATAAACTCTGTGCTAATGGGAAAAGGTTGATTTAAAAAAGTGAAAAATAAAAAACATTTTACAAAAAAATACAACCGACTTCCAAAAAAAAAACACTACAAAGTAAAAAATAACTTTAATTTCGGAAGTCGGTGTTTTTGTTAGTTTCTTCGTATTTTGACACCGACTTCCGAAATTAAAGTTATTTTTTACTTTGTAGTGTTTTTTTTGGAAGTCGGTTGTATTTTTTTGTAAAAAGTTTTTTATTTTTCACTTTTAGTGGTGCCCTACACCTAACAACACCACTCCAAAATCGCAGAAAAGCAAAATACGCAATTTCGATCATCAAAGAATCATCTAAATAGTCAAATTCCAGCTATTTCGATTTAAAATCCAAAGTTCGTAACCGATTTTGATATGATTTAAATGGGACCAATCTGCAAGTATATCCTTTCAGATAAAACAAAATTTTTTCAAATCGGTTCATAATTGTCGGAGATATGAGGTAACAAACATAAAAAATAAAAAAAAATAAAAAACATACAACCGAATTGATAACCTCCTCCTTTTTGGGAAGTAGGTTAAAAATAGACTTGAATTTAAGTTTTTAGAACATTTAATATGCTAAGATTTTATTAGAAAACAAATGAAATCGTACTTTTCACAACAGAAACACCTCCATTTTTAAGATTTATTCTCCTACTATCATTTTTGTAATCCAAAATGGAACAATACGGCATGGTTCAGACATTATAAATTTATTTCGAGAGTCAGCGAGACTATCGGTTCGTCGCGTTGTTGGAACACAACTGGGTTGGAGTTGCGTAGCTACGCATAATATCGGCACGCGTGCCACGCCTACTTTGCACTTCCACTGTTTTTTCTGTTCCGTGGTGTGCATAATGTGACCACTGCAACTCACGAACACGCTACGCATCAGTTGACGTCATTAGCACATGCGTGTATGGCTCGAATAATATGGCGCTCACATAGCTCAACGCTGTCAACGCCATGCACGTTGCGCATGCGCAACACGCATATTAAGCCACGACTATGTACAACTGTATCGGAGCACAGTTCCGAGCAGTTTTGCCGTTGTTTAGGCGTTTTGTGTTTTCGCCACGGTGGAGTGTGTAGTGTGTAGGTACTGCAGTGAAATGTAGATCCACGTTGTCAAACAAATTAATCCACGCAGCTAAAATGCGCCGCGTGCCCGTACACAGCATGGGCCCCGGTGGGTTTCCACCTTAATACTCTACTTAAGGAAAGTAGAATACTCTGACATCCATTACGCGTCCCGGTATGCTTGATTAACTTTCTTATTTTTACCAAAACTTTGATGTTGCATCGTGGCTCAAGCTAATCTCTCGGATTAGCCTCAAAGCAATAATCGATATGTTTCTCTATAGATATTAATCAACTTACCGATAGAACAATCGCCGGGTATATAAGGCTCGGAGTTCTCACCGCACAGTCGTTTGACGCGAGCGGCACCCCAGCCCCAAGGGTACAGAAGCAGTCCCAGAACGCCGAATAGACCTGAAATATAATAGATATAATGGTTGAAAAGTTGCAATTTATATAGTAGACTAGTTTTTGTACACGATTTCGTACGAGTTTATCCCGTTTTTAGGGTTCCGTAGCCAGCCAATGTCATGTCTGTCTGTCTGTCACAGCCACTTTTCTCCGAAACTAACATGGTGAGATAGCGGTCAAACGTATGCCTATAAATTAAAAAAAAAAATACTATAAGAACTATGCTGTTGAAACTTGGTAAGTAGATGTATTCTGTGAACCGCATTAAGATGTTCATAAAAATATAAAAATTTGAAAAAAAAAGAAACAATAAGTTTAGGGGGTCCTCATACTTACAACTGAAACTCAAAAATTGTTTTTTCATCAAACCCATACGTGTTTCTATGGATAGGTCTTCATATCTTCAAAAATAGAATAGAATAGAATAGAATAGAAAACATTTATTCGACACAAACACAGCAAAAAATAACTTACTTATAAACAAAAAGAGTGGCAAAAACATAGAAAAGCAATAAGGTACAAAAAAATAATTGAGGTTTCTTATATAATTTTTTTCTAAACTGAATAGTTTGCGCGAGAGACACTTCCAAAGTGGTAAAATGTGTCCCCCCCCCCTCCTGTAACTTCTAAAATAACGTTTTATATGACGTTTTTATGAAATGCCAGTTCTTCTAACTCAACAGACAGATGTGTTGCTAGAGAGTTTGTTGCGCCACTTCTTCTTCCCAGCTAAAACATTAGGAATCGTTGTGGGGGCGGGCGATTTTGAGGGACTGTCTATTTGTAAACGTTGACGTTCAAAAAGTGCTGATCGATCACAGTTAATAAAGTAAGGTTAGGACTTCTTATCTTGTGGGCTGTAAGGTCTAACGACCCCACACACCTTAGTGTCAGAGTTTCTAAACCACCTCAAGGGCTTTAGACATGGTTTAATGACCGCCAATTGGCGGCCGGGACCACCGGCTTATACGTGCCTTCCGAAGCACGGAACCATCTTTTTATCAGACAATCAGGTGAATCAAGCATGTCCTAGCCAAACTGGAAACAACTTTACGGAGTATGCTTCCCATGGGAATCGAACCCACGACCAAGACAAGCGCCTAAACGGAAGCAGTTAGTTAGTACTGTTTTGAATGTTATAATTCTACAATGAACCCGATAGCACCGAACCCAAACGATGATGGCGCTATCGCTCAGCCGTCGCTGACGCCGTTATATAAGCGACACAAACTCCAAGTGTACACAATAGGCTAGTTTCCATCATCCACAAATTGCAAAACTATTTAGTCCTTCAGTTAGGCTATTGAAAAATAATGGACACGATTTTTTTGTTTTTGTAAATCAATGAATATTGGCAAAGATAAAACGCATCAAAACTCGGGAGTGGGGGGTCGTGACGTCACGACCCGCTAAAAAATATGCCAGGGCGTGATGTATTAAGAATTTTAAAAGCGTCGTAACTTCGTCAATTTTGATTCCCGTAACAAAAGAAAAAATACGAGTCAAAAATTTTTTTATAATCTATTTGACGACTAATTAGATTTTTTCAGGACACAAGCTTATTGAAGGTAAATTCAAGAAGAATTCCCTGCCTGTCTGTGTTTCCCGTTAGCTAAAATCTGGGGGTTATAGTCAAGATTACTACTAGGCCAGCGTGCCCCATCGCCGACCACATCATCGCTTACCATCAGATGAAACTGTGGTTAAACTTGACTCGTGAGTATAATAAAAACTTACAAAACAACCGAATTGAGAACCTCCTCCTTTTTGGGAAGTCCGTTAAAAATACAAACGACTTTCAAATAAATAAGAAACACTACAAAGTAATAAATAACTGTAATTTCGGAAGTCGATGTCCATGTGTTTTTTTTTTATATTTGGAAGTTGGTTGTATTTTGACGACACGGTTGGCGCAGTGGTTGAGCGATTGACTGCTGCGCAGCATGTCGCGGGTTCGATTCCCGCACGGAACAAATATTTGTACGACCTACAAGTATTTGTTCCGAGTCTGGGTGTTTTTCTATCTATAATATGTATGTATTTACAAAAAAAAAAAATGTATATAAGTAGTTTATCAGCCATATCGTTACCATAACACAAGCATTAGTTTGCTAAGCTTGGGACTACATGGCGTTGTGTGAAATGTCCAAGGATATTATTATTATTATATTATTATTTTATTTTTCTTTGCAACCGATTTAGATAAAATTTATATGGTACCAATCCTTTCAGATAAAACAAGAATTTTTCAAATCGGTTCATAAATGACGGAGTTATGAGGTAACAAACATAAAAAATACAACCGAATTTCGGAAAACCGAAAGTCGGTT
Source organism: Ceramica pisi (assembly GCA_963859965.1). Classification (NCBI taxonomy): domain Eukaryota; kingdom Metazoa; phylum Arthropoda; class Insecta; order Lepidoptera; family Noctuidae; genus Ceramica; species Ceramica pisi. Next base: position 7,072,529 of record OY982555.1, read on the forward strand.
AAAAACTAACATAATTTTTTACCAAGACATACCTCCCAAAGCCTGTGTAGCTCCCGCTAGAGAGATGACGCTCTTCTTAAACACAGATTGCACGCAGCAAGCCATGACACCCGCTAGCACTGTCGCGAACTGTATGGCCGCACCTGAAGACAAGCACAAAATGTAAGATAACAGTGTACCGGGATAAAAGCCTTTGTGGTCCAGACTATAATTTATCTCTATGCCAAAATTAATTCGGATCCGTGCAACTGTTCCGGCGTCATTAAGTAGCAAACAATCAATCACTCGAAACTTTCGTACAATAGTAGTAAAAATTCTCGGTTAAATAACAACAGCTGCACGGGTCGATCTTCAAGGTTAAGCAACGCTTGCCAAGGTTGGTCTGTGGATGGGTAACCATCTTAACATTTCGAGTATCCTCCGTGCCTCGGAAAGCACGTTAAGCCGTTGGTGACGGCTGTCATTTGTAGATCTTTGGTAGTCGTTACGGATTGTCAGAAGCCAGTAAATCTGACACCAGTCTTGCCAAGAAATACAGTGTTTCCCAGTTAATGGGTTGTTCAAGTCTGGTAGGCAGCCGCTCCACGTAAAATACTGGTATTCAGCTGAATCCGATTTGACTGGAAGCCGACCCCAATGTAGTTGGGAAAAGGCTAGGCATATGATGAATAGTAGTAAACATTCCATGGTCCATATTATGTATCTTAATAGGGACCAACTTATCACTTAATAATGCCCATATTCTAGAACAATTTAATTATATTCCAATAGGACAATTACGGGCCATTGCCCCCTAAACAAACATCTTCATTCAGGCGCCACAGCTCACTCTGCAGCCCTGCTTTGACGCCGAAGAATCAGCCGCCCACGTAATCCTGGAATACGAGGCTGTGGTTACCCAACGTGAACTAGGCTGGCTAACTTAGGCAGGATACCTACGCACAACAGACCGAATGGGAGTCTAAGGCTCACCACCGAAGATCAGCGAGAAGCGAGTAAAGCTTGAAACCCGAAACGAGTTTACCTACTTTGATAGCTCTTGTCGCTGCGATGAAATAGTGGTAAGTGAGTTCTCGCCGGCAGTGTGAACAACCAACTATCGACTACTGTTTACTCACACGGGATTTACATTTCTCTTTCTCTCTCTTTTGTCAATTTCCTCAGTGAGAAAATAGTCGATATCTAATCGCTTCCTCGTCGGCGATGAGACAAGTGCCTTGACCCTTAAGTACGGAAAATGGGGTCCTTACTCTACTCTGGAATATCTACAATTTTTAACCAATTTTTTGTGGGGTCATGAATATCTATTCTTCGTCTGGATAGAATAGAGCACCATGTCAGACTGCTTATGTTCCTGACCAGTTCTGGACCAGGAACTGAAGGCCTAGGATACAATTAAATTCATACACATACCCTTGATCTCTATCAAGTGGCTTGGTTATGGTCTGCAATAAGTGTACAAATAAAAAACTTTTTACAAAAAAATACAACCGACTTCCAAAAAAAAACACTACAAAGTAAAAAATAACTTTAATTTCGGAAATCGGTGTTTTTGTTCGTTTCTTCGTATTTTGACACCGACTTCCGAAATTAAAGTTATTTTTTACTTTGTAGTGTTTTTTTTTGGAAGTCGGTTGTATTTTTTTGTAAAAAGTTTTTTATTTTTCACTTTTTAGTGGTGCCCCACACCTACCACACCACTGCCAAATCGCAGAAAAGCAAAATACGCAATTTCGATTATCAAAGAATCATCTAAATAGTCAAATTCCAGCTATTTCGATTTAAAATCCAAAGTTCGTAACCGATTTCGATATAATTTAAATGGGACCAATCTGCAAGCATATCCTTTCAGATGAAACAAAAATTTTTCAAATCGGTTCATAATTGTCGGAGTTATGAGGTAACAAACATAAAAAAAAAAAATAAAAAAAAAAAAAAAAAAACATACAACCGAATTGATAACCTCCTCCTTTTTGGGAAGTCGGTTAAAAAAAGAACTCTTTAATTAAGTATTCAGCATAAGTCACATCCTTTGAGAATAAATGAATGAACATCCTTAAGAATAAGTAAATAGGACTTCATTTGCATGAATAACATGCCAAATAAGACAGCTGAAGCACTAGATCATACATGTAACATAGGCTAGCGTGAATAATACAAAATAATAGAAGGAAAACTATTGTTAGGAAATCTTGACTTAATTAAGTGTTACTTTTCGTCATCGGACTACAAAACGGATCAAGATGGAACGTAATGGACGAACCTATCATGGCCGATTATCCGGCCATGATAGGTTCGTCAAGTCGAAACTCCGCAAAGTCTTGAGCACCGACGCCGAGTTGCTGGCCTGTCGGTTTTCTTTCAGTTGCACTCCCCAGTGTGTGACGGAATTGAATCCGCCAAACCCGTTCCATCATTGTACCACAAGATGTACGGTAAATGGTGGACATCCCACCCACACACACAAAACGTTTTGGGAACAAATGCACTTTGCCGACAGCTAAGGAGTGGAATTCACTGCCAGAGTCAGTGTTTTCCGATAGCTACTTGTACAACCTGGGAGTCTTTAAGTCAAGAGAGAGTAAGTTATTTCTAGGCAAGCATGCTCAATCTTCGACCAGCTTACAGTTAGGTGACAAACGTGTGCCTACCAATAGTAAAAAAGTCTGAGTGACTGACAGACAACGCAATTAGGTCATTGAAAGCTGAAATTTGGAATGTAGCTTCCCTACACTCTGTAAGGGAGGGAGACTAAGAGAGGATGTCCCGAAGTTCCTATGGTAAAAACGGGATATGCGCGTTCAAAGTCACAGGTATGTATGTAAATCGGGCTGGTTTCCGCAACTCCACGACTAGGCGCATATTGTGCGTGTAGGTGGGACAAATGTGTCATTCGATCCACCCCAGCTCCCCAAGGAAGGCCAGCAACACCTTGGCGTTACCAACTATCTCACAGAGGGCACCTGGGTTACCAAAGTACTTGGCCCTGTAATCCGCGACTACCGGGTAGCTTAGAAGCAGGTGTGCTGCAGTCTCATCTTCTTCCATACAGGCTCTGTATAGTGGGCTGTCAGTGACTTCTATTAACTCCTATAGCATGGAGGTGTTTATTAAAAGACCCGTGGCCAGTTGTTATGGCTGTGACTGAACGCAACTGTTGTTTAGTCAGTCGTAGGGCTTGTTTTGTGAACCGGCCATCAATAGAGGGAAGTGACTCTTTGGCCTGACAGTCACCATGGTCAGCCCATAGCTTGTGATGTTTGTCTCTGGTGCGTTTCCTTACCAGATTGTGTAGGTACCCAAAAAGCAGCGGCACGAAGGGTTCAGGTCCAATCATTGTCATCCTCAAACCCCTTCTGGCAAGCTCATCTGCTGCATCGTTGCCTCGGGATTCGCTGTATCCTTTGATCCATTGAATGGTTACTTTGTTGTGTCTACCAACCTGGTTGAGACGCTGGTGACACTCAAGAATCAACCAAGAGTTAACTGTGTGGCTGTTCAGAGCTTGCAGGACGGCCATGCTGTCCCAGGTAAATTATATTTGGTTTAGTAGCAAATAAAATATTGATCAATACTTACATAGAGATAAAAAGAACATGGCCGCTTTCCAAGGGGTTGGATACACTTCAGCAGCGGTAGCAAGCCCATAGAATGAGAAGGAGGCACAGTTGTTATGATCATTCTTCATGCGGATACACCTTGAAACAAAATACGTAATAAAATATAACTCATAGTATTTATCCAAACAGCTAGAGAGAATTTTAATTTAGAATCTGCTGACCAGTATTTAAATTTTATGGCACCATTGGCACAGTGGTTGAACAATTGACTGCGGTACTGCGTGTCACTGGTTCAATTACCGCATGGATAAATATTTGTATGGCCTACAGATGATTTTATGTTTCTGAAAGCACCTACAATACAAGAGAAATTCCTAGTATGGGGCAATATTTAAAAAAATATATATGTATAAACATATGGTTAAGTTGTTATAAATAAGCATGATCAGAATAAAGTTCTTGTGAATAGAGATGGTAACTCATTTTATGGAATGGTAGTGGTTAGTAATGAATAATAAACTTGTTTAATACACAATTTTATTTAGAGATAAACTTTAAACAACTTTACAACTAAATCATTTTTTTAAATAGGCCTAAAGTAATTAAGAATATTTGAAAGTCAAGAGGCAAACAGCACCAGGCACAGTAAAATAAAATAAATAAGTACTTAATTAGTGTAGGTATAACAAACGAAACAAGATTAAAAATAATAAGTTAGTGTATCAATGTTTGTAAATAAGTTATTGATCGTTATTCACTTATTCGTCCACTAAGCTCACGCTAAGTTATTAAATGAAATGCTTTATAAACTCGGTACTTTTACTTGGTTCAAACTAAGATATTTTTCAACTCACCTGTTGTAAATACCGACGCTTGGAACATAAAAACTGGTGATATTATTCTCGTTGAGCACCACAGGCTGCCCCATAAGCCATTTAGGAGTCATAATACCAGTTAAAATTAACATAAAAGCTACCAAACTTAGTAAAAGCCATGCTAAACTTCGACCAGTGACTATAACATAACACATGATTAAAAATTTGTTCTGTCTCTTTGTGCAGCCTCCAATATGGTTCAAACGTATGTAAAAAGTTATGTCGTATTGTTTTATTTAGAAAAAGTCTAGAATAAAGTTGATGAAAGTACAATCACAGTTTCGTACACATACACCACAGACTGTCGTTAATTTATTTTTGATTGACATGCATGACAACCAAGCAGTGTTGCCTTCCTTCGTTTGTTTTATATTCTCCCTTGATCTTTTCGAAAATCAATGAGTACCTCTGAGAGATTTTGAAACTATTCCCGTAAGTTTTAGAAATAAATCTCAAATGATTCATTTTACATGACAAAAATCTTTACCTATTACCGGTTTATTGAAAGACTCGTTTTTCACGGAAACTTCAAGTGAGATTGTGGTCATCTCGCTTGTAATTTTCTGTGGTCTTTTTTTCTTACAATGCTTCAATTTTATTTGGAGGCCGGGTCCCTTGATAGGCTTACGAGGGGCCGAAGGCAACTCGCAGAGGCCACGTTGGACATTTCAAATGGAATGGGGCACTAATCGACGATTATCCCTGTATGCACTGTGAAAGTTTACCCAAGGACAATCCCCGGTCGGAGCAGGACTACTGCAGAATATGGAAACAAAAGATGAAACGATTTGGGTTTGGATGGTTTACTGAACTAATCGTTTACTAAGGAATAACTATTGGCCCCTGCCTGACCACTGACAGTTAAAACGGCTATAAAATGGCACACTCAATAAATGGGCTCGCCGAAAACGGTCGCTACTGTAGTGCGATTCACTAAGGGAGAACATCTTTACAACCAAGAAATCATCGTTGAAACATCTGATGTGGCATCTATGTATCAGATGTTTCAACGATGATTTCTTGGTTGTAAAGATGTTCTGCCTTAGTGAATCGCACTACTGTTTTGTCTAATGTGAGTGACGTCAATGCTACATTTAATTATTAATTTCCTTATTTGATACAATACTTGATAAACATATAATTTTTATCGTTGTGCACAACACACATAGGTACCTACTTATGTTATTTCATTAATTTCCTAAACTAAATCCTACTCTGAATAGTTTCAATAGGAAACGACGTGTAAGGCGTTGACTAAGCCATGTAGTGTCGCATATTCCAAACTTTGAGGTTCAGAGCTCTGCGATACAAATATGATTTGGTCGGACAGTGCATCCATTCGTCTATCTAGAAAAAAATCTAAATAAATGGAAACGCCGGCGAAGAAACGCACTAATGGGGCAGGGGGGCTACACTCTAAGCCAGCACAAGTTTCGGGATCACCTGCGGACTTACGATTAGTCTCGAACCCGAACTAAAAATGAATGACAACACGATTTGACAGTAACTTTCGAATGTTGTTGTCATTAAAGTGGTTAGTTAATACGGAGTAGAATACGCCCGCAACTAAGCCCGAAACTACGGATGTCGGGCTTAGAGAGTAGCCCCCCAGAGCTCAAGATAACTTTGGAGCTTTTGTGCTGCCTTCTATAGTTCCTGTAGGCTACGTTTTGGAGAACGTGCACGAAGTAAACTGTGGCATCAGGCAAAACTCATAGAAGTATAAAAATACTATTCTTGAAAATTCATAGCATAAAAATAATCGATAATCCCAACTTTGGGAAAATACCCCAAGTTTGGAACACTTATCCATAGAGTAGTAAAATATTGTAATTTTTCTTTATTATTGCTTGAAAAAGACAAGATAGTGTAGTGGAAAGAGGAGTGAAGAGGAGTTCCAAATTGCTCCCTTGGAGTTGCACGCTGGTGTCAGCAGGTGTGACAAAATAGCTCGAAATCGATTTCAAATTGAATACAAAATAACTGATTAGACAATGCTAGTAAGCTGTCCTTTCTACGCATGTCCAGCGCTCATTCTCAAACATGCAATCAGTCTGCTGTTTGGTTTTGGTTTTTGTGTTCCAATACCCTATAAGTACACAGACCATTAGAACATCACTATGCTTTTCTGTGATAGTTTTTACTCGGTTTCTATGTTTTTTTGTTTCATAATATTATATTGTATTTATTCATATAATGTAGTACACCGAAGACTACCAACAGTATTGGTTTTCCTTTCTCTCTAAAATCCATCCAAAGTTTGTCTTGAAAAGATCGGCCTATTGTGTCACCCTATAGAATGTTTTCATCGTGTATTTTTTTTCTGTAACTTATATAGTATATCTAAAAAGAGTATTGTATTCTATTCTAAATTACACAATTTACACCAAAGGGGACAATTACAAAATTTTTATACAATAATTATTTGAACCGATTGGAATTCTGAAACCTCTAGTTTGAACGCATCTTTAAGACGAGGACCCAAGCGCCATCTGCAGTTTCAGGTTAAAAATAAAATAAGGTTTTGTTCTCTCTTCCTCTTGTTGTTTCTTTTAATTTGAGTGCGTGAAAGAAATGGTTAATATAATCAGGGCCTATTATTTCCTGTATTGAACTTTGCAAATCAATTTGTGATCTAAAAAGTGTACAACGTTACGTTGCATCGTGTCGCGATAATTTCAAGTGAAATGTGGTCGATGACAGCGTAAAAACGATTGCTACGTAAGTATTATACGATCAAATACTATCATCGACTGCGTAGTAGTACTGCTATTGGTTTTATATTGAAGCGTATTTTGTAGGATAATAAAAATACCTGTCAGTCAATTGTCAGGTACAGATGTGTACCTACCTGTATATTGTCAAGCAAAGAAATCAGTCGTAATTGAACAATTTATATTATTTAAATCGTTTATTTTATGATTATTTAGTGTAAAATACAGTGCCATGAAGTGTGTCTGTGAAACTGTGAAGGTATGCGCCAAGTGTGTTTAGTAGGGTATTGAAAAAAAACATGTTTTCGTCTGCCCTTGTTTAGGTTGCAAAATCTCGATTCCTTTGTCATGTGCATAGTCACTTTTACTTTTTCTGGTGAGCATTGCATGTAATCGACTGACGTTAGCTAAATTCCCGCTATTTTGTGAGTTTTTTTTCGAGTGTTAGAAAGTGGGTAGGTACATTGGTCATATGGTATATTTTTTATGTAAATAAGGCGTTCCAGTTGAACGGGCTGCTACTGTTCAGTGAGTTTTGTTTAAAAATGCAGTTATACTTGATCGTTATCCTCTTGACATAGTTTTTTTGCTGTTATAACAGAATTTGTTGGAAAAAGTGTTCTATGTAACAGATGCAAAACAGCTGGATTTTCCTGGCAAAGGTGTTATTGTGTAAGGCCTAATGTGTCATTGGCAGCTTTCTAACTGTCAAAAAGTTGATCTTTTACTTCCTATATCATTTTCAGTCTGGTACAGTTTTTCTAATATTTTATTGATTTTTTTCATAATTTGGCTTAGATCCTATCATGTCATTTTAAATTACTTTCAAAATCAATAACAGCACAATATTTAGGCTGTATAACTTATACCTATTCATTTTCCTTGTTTGTAAACATACTATTATTTACATTATTATGTTAGTCATAAAGTATTCTGAGAATTTGTCATGGGAATTTAATATTAAACTAACATGACTCTTCGGTGACCACAATAACTGAAACACATACAGAAATTCTCGGGGACAATTTATTGTTTTTTTTCTAACTTAAATCATCTCACTGATTGCAGAAAGCCCAGCCCTTTTAGGATCTTTTCCTAAAGCACTGTAGTATTTTGTTTTGCTGTAATGCACACACTCAATATTTTGTTTTACTGTAATGTTAAAGCAATAGTTTACCATATTCACATAGGAAACATATAAATGGTTTCCTCAAACACAATTTATTTTGCAAAATCAAATAAATGACCTTAAGAACAGTGTTTTCCTGGTTTTTTACATTTAGACCTATTTTTGCAGCTTCACTTGCATCAACATAGCTTATAACCATTTTCATGGTCCCATCAATCTCTTTACCACAATATGTCAAAATGGGTTCAGTGATTTAGGCATGAAAGTGTAACACAAATAAACAAAAAAAAAAACACTTTCACATCAATTGTAATCCTGAATGTATATAAAATTACTAGCTGACCCACGCAACTTCGTCTGCGTCACATTTTCCATTATTGCTCCGCTCCTATTTGTTTTAGCGTGATGATATATAGCCTTCCTCGATGAATGGGCTATCTAACACTGAAAGAATTTTTCAAATCGGACCAGTAGTTCCTGAGATTAGCGCGTTCAACCAAACAAACAAACAATCAAACAAACAAACTCTTCTGCTTTATAATATTAGTATAGATTTTGTTACTAAGTGAGTGACTGACAGAGAATGCTCAGCAAGTTCTGGTTGTAGTAAGCTGAGATTTGACAAGTAGGTTCCTTAGGGAGTGTGAGCACTAAGAATGATTTCCACAATTTCCGTTGAGAACGGAGAAAAACGGGATATGCACATACAGTCACTAGTAATAAATATAAAGCTGAAGAGTTTGGTTGAATGTGCTCTAGAAAAGTATTGGTTGAAATAACTTGGATATCCCTTTTTATTGAGGAAGGCCATATTATATAACATCACGTTACTACCAATATTAGCGGAGCATTGTTGAATAATATGACACAGACGAATTTGGGCTGGTCAGCTTTTATATAATATTAGTGAGGATAGTCATCATTAACTTCGACCACCAGACAAAAGCCTCCTGCGTATGCACATGTGACAATATTCTCAAGCATATGTCACAATATCGCCCATCAACATCTTGAATAGTGGTCATAAGTAATTAGTAATCAATCACTTTCCATACCGTCTCCATCTTCCAATACTTTCACTACAGTAGCTGCATGTCTTTGGTGACTGATTCATAAAAACTGCATATTATTTACTTTTGTGTGTGTCAACAAAATCTATGCCTCTGATTTTTGAATGGAGGATTTGTTGGACAAGTTCTAGTGCTAAATTATAGTTTGCCAATATTTTTCCCCTTTTCTGAACACATTCTAGTCTAGCCCGTCATGATTATAAAAATTCTATTGCAACTTTAACCTTGTTAGTAATAAAATCCCAATATTGGGCAAAGTCCTCCACTAAAAACCTGAGAAACTTTTGTATATATTTATTTAATTTTTTGAGCCTCCTAGTATTAAATTACTGTTACGATTGGTCTTCTGCTGGATGATTAATCCAAAAAGATAGCCCAAATAATTTTTGTAAACCCACATTTCAACTTCAATGTTTAAAATCCCAAGAAATAAGGGGTAATCCTTTTGCCAACAACTCCAACATACAAAACAGATGTTAGACCAAGTTCAGGTAATAGTATGCATTCTCAGAATTATTCAAACATACCTACACAATTGTCTTGCATTTGTCACAAAACAATAAAAATGATTACATAAATCCATAAAAATGCCATTGTGTACATCATATGCACAGATGATGTAAAAGTGCACCATCCATAATATTCATTTTGGCCATTGATGTACATAGGGCTCTCCCAAGTTATTAATAAATTGAGATTGTATAGTGCGTAATCAGAGACACCCTGAGATTTAGAAACTTTAGTACTTATATCAACATGACCAAAAGCAAAATTGGTGCTGAGCAACTTTCAACCCTACAGTCTTAGCACACTTTATTACAGACTGAAATTCAGATTCACATTAATTATTCAGGATACTAGCTTATGCTCGCGACTTTGTACGCGCGTATCCCGTTTTCGTATAAGCCTTCCTCATGAATGTGGCTTTCATATTCTAAAGAATTTTCCAAATTTACTTGTAATCCCAGAGATTACCGATTAGCCGCTAAGCATTTCCAAGCGTCTTTCATAATGCGGACAGCAAAGGTGTGGAACTCTCTGCCTGCGTCTTTGTTTTGTTACGCTTACAATCCCTATCTCTTCAAAGTTAGAGTGAACAGGCTACTTCTGGGTAAGCTGGCTCCATCGTAGACTTTGTCTCTGTCATCTCTGACCAAGACTAGAATCTAGAGCAAACAAAACAAATCAAATAAAAAAAGAACCGCCTTTCTGGCATGTAGAGCCTGAAACTGAATCCATGGTGTATCAAAAGCTGTTTTCATCTAAAATTATTTCTTAATTTATCTTGACTTTGCAAAACCACTGCATAATCTACAGTATAAAGACTTTACAGTTACTCTTTTGACCTTCAACAATGATATCTAAACAAGAATCTGTTATTCAGATGTATTCATGTAAATCATTACATTATTTTTGTTTTGATCATGGTGTTTTTCCCAGTAGTTTTGGATAGCGGACATTTTGATAGGCAGAAATGATAATGTTAATGTTCTATTATCATATCTATGGGGGCCTTCCCTGGTATAGATTTTTTTTTTCCTAACACATTTTTCCTTTATGTTTTATGACTATTTAGAATAAAACTCACAAAATGCTTATTTAGGTACTATTAAAAACACGTAGGAAAATGCATACTGCCGCTGTAGGAAGTTTGTTTTGTGAATTTGTGCAGTTTAAGTAGGAAAATAAGGTTTAATTCAAAGTAATCAAATTAAACTTTCCCTTTATATGCAAAACTAGAATTTATGAAGTCAATGAACTTGCATTCTTTCTTTTGTTTTTATTTATCAGCTTATCAAGTGCTACTGTTATTTACATTGTTACTCTTCAAGTATGTAGTAAAAATTTTTTTATTTTTTTTGTATCAACAAAATAGGGCAGACGAAATAAAGTTGAACAGTTTGTATTTGTTTCACGTCCAATATGTATTAACCATAACCAATTTCTTTTTTTCCAGAATTGACAAGCGCAAAGGCAACAACATAGTGTCCTAGCAATAGACAAACAGAAAAAAAAAAACAAAAATTATGTATATAGCAGCTGAATAAAGCTGAAATCACTGTGATCTCTTTACGTGAATAGTATAATTTTTTTATTACACTATATGAATTGTGTGTAGTCTGTTCCTGTATTTATGCGACATTGAAGCAAAATGAGCTCGATTAGTAGTACCAATGTGAGGCCCCAAATGCCTTTGCGGCAAAAGGATTTTGATCAGGTAAGGATTATATTTATTTATAGCTTTTGGACACAGATAAGTAACAACTGGAATGCCTGTAAAAATCAAATAAAATTATATAAGGAACAAATTAAATAGAAACTCCAAACTGGACACACATCGCTGCATTCACATTTTGGAATGCATAAATGTATTCTGATATTCAATATTCGCTCAAGCATGAGGATTCCACTTTGTATACTATTCTGTGTCTTTTTGACCACTTTTTCTGGTTTTCACACTGTTATTTACGTTATGTATCATTGAGCAGATGCGGTCACTCTTAGCACCTCACCTTTGCGGTAAACGATTTTTTTCCAATTTCTATAAAATAAAATCGCTGAAAAATATGACACTAAAATTAACTACTTAAATCATGAGCTTTCTATAATTCATTCAAATTCAAAATTCAAATTCAAATTCAAAATTCTTTATTGCGAACTAAGTGTAGGTACAGGAGAGATGTTAACAGTATATATGCATGTTCTTAGAACTTAGTTGCCTGTTCAGGCATTGCAATTTATGGGTGCAAATTAATTATAGTAAAAAAAAAAAAAATATATTACACATTTTTACATTGAATATCCTAGTCTTACTTAATACTTACAGTTTACATTATATTATATTATTCTATTAATTATTCTATTAATTATATTATTCTATATTATTAGTAAATAAATTATTAAGCATGAATTTAGTTTACAAGAAATATGTGCCCTATCTATCTAACATTGCGACAGCGCGCACTCGCAACGAATAACTTGCGAAACAAGTCATTGCATCAGGATCTAAATAGGTTTCTAGTCATTCGGCAGCCAATAATACCAACTAGGCATTTCAATAAAACAAAAATCAACAGAACAATTTCTTTACATAGTCCATGCATCGTTCAGACTGTGTGGCATCAATGCCGCTACAAGAAAAACCATCGTAAGAAAAACTACATCGCAACAAAAAGAACCGCAACGCCAACTATCCCGCCAGCAGCTAATAACTAACGAAATCCTGCATCCCGGTATCAGATTTCTCCGTGCGATTTTAACATTATACATCATCTGCCTAGCCTTTTCCCAACTCTATTAGGGTCGGCTTCCAGTCAAACCGGATTCAGCTGAATACCAGTATTTTATGTGGAGCGGCTGCCTACCAGACCTCAACAACCCATTAACTGGGTAACACGGTACTCCTTGGCAAGACTGGTGTCCGATTTTCTGGCTTCTGACTATCCGTAACGACTGCCAAAGATCTCTAAATGACAGCCGAAACAACAGTTTAATGTGCTTTCCGAGGCACGGAGGAAACTCGGTATGTTAAGATGGTCACCCATCCACAGACCAACCTCGGCAAGCGTTGCTTAAGATTGTCCTGTGTGGCTGTTATTATTTAGCCACGAGCTCCTCTTATTAGATTTTAACATAATACAATAATCCGAATATCAAATATCGGATAGTTGCCCACCGGACACAACAACCGGTCCGGTCGGTGGATCCTCCCTCTTCAATGGAGGTTAGCGGGACTTTAGCCGCTGTACCTTCGCATGGGTGCAATGTCAATACTAATATGGTGTCAAAATATATCATCATCAACATATCAGCTGAAAGACGCCCACTGCTGGACACACGTCACCCCAAGCGTCGGCACAACCACCGATCCTGTGCGTCTCGCATCTATCGGCTTCCCGCGACCCTCACCAGGTCATCGATTTAAATGATCTAAGCGTACAGACAGACAGACGACGGCGAGAAGCGACTTTGTCTATGTAGAGATGATATGACTCGTCCCACTCTGGGCGGAATTTTATACTGACTAAAAGCCGCCCGTTTTGGGGGCCGGGTCAATCGCGTCCGTAGGAGAATACCCTTCAGCGAATCCCTACACTTGGTCCCCGGATGGTGCTAAACAGGTGGCTCTAAACGCCTCCGTGGTCTTGTGGTTATACCACCTGATTCAGACCCGGAGGTCCCGGGTTCGATTCCCAGTAGAGGCAAATTTTTTGCTCAGTTTGGTTGGTGGTAGGACTTGTTCTAAGTCCGCCTGGCAAGCTACCACCATCATGTCTAAGTCGCCATAACAACTATGTTAACAGCATTGTTGTGTTCCGGGAGTTAAAGGAGGTATGATAGCTAGTTCCTCTGTGTAAGAGGATTCCGGGTGAAACTCGCTCTTCGGCCTAATCATCACTTTCTATCAGGTGAGATTTGGGCCAAGAGTTTCCCCGTTTTGTATTAAAAAACAACCGTGTTCCTTCAAAAGCCCTTTGCATTCCAGGGCCGCGGTAAATCTTTCAAACAACTCCGCAACCCTGGTAGTTCAGTGCTCCTCTGTTCTCTTTTTAACCGACTTCCCAAAAAGGAGGAGGTTATCAATTCGGTTGTGTTTTTTTTTTTATGTTTGTTACCTCATAACTCCGACAATTATGAACCGATTTGAAAAATTCTTGTTTTATCTGAAAGGATATACTTGCAGATTGGTCCCATTTATATTTTATGAAAATCGGTTACGAACTTTGGATTTTAAATCGAAATAGCTGGAATTCGTCTACTTGGATGATATTTTTATGTCATCCAAGTAATTGAAATTGCGTATTTTGCTTTTCTGCGATTTTGCAGTGGTGTTGTTAGGTGTGGGGCACCTCTAAAAAGTGAAAAAAAAAAAATTTAAAAAAAAAAAAAACGAAGTCAAAATACGAAGAAACTTACAAAAACACCGACTTCCGAAATTAAAGTTATTTTTTACTTTGTAGTGTTTTTTTTTTGGAAGTCGGTTCTATTTTTTTTAAGCCAAATATTCAAACTCTGTAACTTTCCCCACGGCGTTTTTCTTCCAAATTTCACTTTGAAAAAGGTCACAGGGTAGAAACTAACCGATAGGTCGCGAGGTGAAGGTCAAAAGTTTCACACCCCCAATTTAAATTATTCGTCTAATTAATAGTACCGTACGTCTTGTACTACGTAATGAAATACCAAGGCGACAGTCACGTGCACTCCCTTATTAAACAATTAATGTTAGTTATGGCTTCAATTCGCATTTCTCTGACAATATGGAGCCCTGGTAGCTGTGATTATAAATCACGTGGTTTATGAACTAAGATGCTTTGTTATTAAAACCGGCCAAGTGCTAGTCGGACTCGCGCACCGAGGGTTCCGTACAAACCTGTAGGTATAATATTATAAGCAAAAGTTGCGATTTACGATTTATGACGTATTAAAAAAAGCTACTAACTAGATCTCGTTCAAACCAATTTTCGCTGGTAGTTTACATGGTAATGTACATCATATATTTTTTTTACTTTTATCATTCTCTTATTTTAGAAGTTAGGGGGGAGCGACACACATTTGACCACTTGTGTGACCACTGAAGTGTCTCTCGCGCAAACTCTTCAGTTTAGAATAAAATGATATTAGAAACCTCAATATAATTTTTGAAGACCTATCCATAGATACCCCACCCCACCACACGTACGGGTTTGATGAAAAAAAAAATGTTGAGTTTCAGTTCTAAGTATGGGGACCCCCAAAATTTATTGTTTTTTTTCTATTCTTCTGTGAAAATCTTTATGCGGTTCACGGAGTACATCTTCTTACCAAATTTCAACAGCATAGTTCTTATAGTTTGGGAGAAAAGTGGCTGTGACTTACGGACGGACAGACAGACAGACATGACGAGTCTATAAGGGTTCCATCTGCTAAGAGACCTGGGATGGGTTGTCTAGTGTTCTCTAGTCATTCAATAATTATAGGAACCAGTTGTTTTTTATCTGCGATAACTTTTTATAAATTGGTAATGACCGACTAGATTAGCAAAATACCCCTATGTGCGGCGGCCTTCCCGCACTTATCGCCACAACACGCTGCAATAAAAGGGGCCAAGATATTGCCTTATCTATTTATTATATCGTCCTTATATGCCCGGGCAAAGGCTCTCTGCTATTTTGGGAATAGTCCTTGATCCTTCTTAGAGGTCTCAAATTCTTTCCCCATAATTATATCTCATCTGTGTACCGTGATCCTGATGGAACTACTTACCTAAACTTGTGCAAATCGAATGCGACCCCTTATAACAGTAGATGAGTCTTTCGTTTAAAAAACAAACCATTTTACCTACCAATACAATGGCTCTTTGATATAACTCAAGGCTTTGTTACCTGTGTAAACTCAGGTAAAGAATGAAAAGGTCGCTTACAATATAATAAGCTAGGTATACGTTATTTCGAGCATTTATTAATTATTCAACAATAATCACATAATTTTCAAGGAATTGTGACTCTTACGTCTTTGAAGTAAAGGTTCATTCATTGAGTTTTAATGTGAACATCTATTTCTGTCCTTTAAATTGTAATTATTGCTATCTTAGATCAATAACATATTCATTACAAGCGACCTTCACATATATCCTAATACAAATATAGCCTATATTCCTAATAAGTAAATAACTCATTAGCAAATCGAACATGACTTGTCACAAAGGATTTCCACTCTTAGTTGCCTGAAAATAAAGACCATAATACTACTTATAATGCCGCCTACGATAGTTTGGATCGACCCACTTTACTTGACAATGGTTTTAGTTACTGTTGAAGTATTTCGTTATAATGACGTAACAAGTTTTCTACAACGGAGCATTTTTTCCGGTGTTCTGGGCATGATAAGATGGGCTATTGTAGCAGATTTCGCTTGTACCTGAGACTGCAATAAAAGGCAGTAATTTTAAGTTGAGGAGTGGCCAAGAAATTACTACCGCATCTGTTGATCTTCAAGATTAAGCAACTCTTTTCGCGGTCGCTCACTGGATGGGTGGCTACGCTTCCATTATCCATTATATACTGAGACATGTCCGTGCTTTAGAAAGCGCGTTATGCCGTTTGGCCCCTATTGTCTTTTGAAGATTTTTGATGGTATGGACGGTCGGGTCAAAAGCCGTAGTTTGACTATAGTATGGCCAAGGGGTCGAGTTACAGAGTTGTGATGGTCAGATATACTTTTTTTTTAAACAGCGTTGCCCCATACTAGAAATTTCTCCTGTATCGGGGGTGTAGGTGCGTTCACAAACATCAACAACACAAACAGCCGGACCCGGAACAACTATCTGTAGGCCATAAATATTTGTCCCGTGCGGGAATCGAACCCGCGACTCGCAGCAGCCGATCGCTCAACCACTGCACCAACCGTGTCGTCAAATATTTCATGTTCAGCTGAATCTAGTTCATTATACTGGAAGATGATTTTAAGAAAGTTGGGAAAAGGTTAGGCAGATTTATTTGAATTTAAAGGCCGTAGGTAATGCATTGATCGTATTCAGCATTTCTCCAGAACAGCTCATTTCTTACACCCGAAGTGAGGGCGGTGACCCAGTTCAGAATATGAGCCACATATTGGAATGCCTATCTTGTGCTCTGTGCTTGTACTGTCCAGGGTAGCGATATTTGAAATGAACTTAGGGCACGTTCATTTCAAATATCGCTACTCGTGGAGGGCTATTTAAATGCACGAGGTTGATTAAAAGGGGTGCTCATGCACTAAAAAAGTGCTTCCGAGTTTATGATACTTAAGTAGGCCGCACCTAGTATGAGCTCATTGGGTTCTTAGCAGATAGCTCGTAGCGAAAGAAAGTTCTTATCTGCTAATACTGAATGTCGATTTCAAAAAACCCTGGTATGAACCGTGATCATTTGAACTCCATTTTGTTACCGATTTACCAGAATAACATCAATTTGACACAAATTTTAAAGAATGATTCCCATAAAAGGCTACCCCACATTAGGGAATCATTTCATAAATTATTAAAAAAGATCAAATCGCTTCCCGAAAATGTAGAGTCGTTAATTACTTATAATTATTTTTTATAAGCCCGTTGAGTCCCACTGCAGGGCAAAGGCCTTCCTTTCTTCTTGATAATGGAAAACCAACCTTGTAAAATTTTTTAGGGTTCCGTACCTACCTAAAGGGTAACCAACGGAACCCTATTACTAAGCCTCCGCTGTCCGTCCATCCGTCCGTCTGTCAGCGGGCTGCTCAAGATCCGTAATAGGTAGCTGAAATTTTCACAGATTGTGTATTTCTAATGCCGCTATAAAAACAAGTAATAAAGATTAAGGTTTATGGTAAGGAACCCTTTGTGTACGAGTCCGACTCGCAATTGGCCGGTCTTTTTTTAATTCAGCCTGTCGCACTGCTGGACCCAACAGCGTCGCTTTAATTAAAACTGTTCCACCGTCAACCGCGTCATCACTTAGCATTTGTTGGTAATAGTCCAACGCGAGTCAATAAATATAAAAAAAAATACTTTCTATAATCCTTTTACAAATAACTCCCATATCATAATTATACATAATCAATTTAAATTTTTAACGCAAATATACCTTCTATCAATCAATCTATCAATCAATCAATCGAAACAGTCTATCATGTAGTGATACAACTGTAAAAGATCGATTTAAAACCGATTTGCGAGTAAACATTTAGTGAAAGCGTAGAATTTTGTTTCAAGTTTGTTAAATATGGCGTAATATTTCGCTACCATAGACAAAAGTTTGAATAATTTTTGGTCCTCATCATTCTTTTGCCATTGGTTGATCATGATTTATTGAGATCGCGTCTCCCAGCGTCGCCACAACAACCGTTCCTGTACGTCCCAAATAAACATTTTTCTTTCTTTTTCTTTCTTTTTTCTTTACGTCTCGCATTCATCAGCTTCCCGCGACCCTCACCAGCTTCAGTTTTAGTCTTAGGACGCACTAAAAAACGTTCAATCTTCTTATTATAAAGCTGAAGAGTTTGTTTGTTTGAACGCGTTAATCTCAGGAACTGCTGGTCCGATATGAAAAAATATTTCAGTGTTAGATAGCCCATTTATCGAGGAAGGCTAATTATATACCATCACGCTAAGACCAATAGGAGCGGAGTAGTAATGAAAAATGTTCCGCAGATGACGTTGCACGGGTCAGCTAGTAGGTACCTACATAAAAAATCAATGAACTTTAAAACCCCATACAGGAACTCAACTGTGATCTCTCCCGGGTCACCATCATCTGCCTAGCCTTTTCTCAACTTATTGGGGTCGGCTTCCAGTCAAACCAGATTCAGCTGAATACCAGTATTTTACGTAGAGCGACTGTCTATCTGACCTGACATCCCAGTAACTGGGTAACACGGTACTTCTTGGCAAGACTTCAGTGCTATTCTGTAACAACATTTTCGTGTCTCGACAGCGGAATCCGAGGTGAGTTTCAAATTCGTATAAAAATAAGACCTTATGATGTGTGAAATAAAGTTCACTTTGTAAGCTTAGTCACTCAGGTGAAGTCGATATCGAAATGGTTATTTACAGAATAGACTAGCTGGAGTCCGTTTTTCTGGATTCGAACAATCCGTAACGACTGCCAAAGATCTACTAATGACGGCCGGGACCAACGTAAAACGAACAACGTATTTTAAAGGTGGTCACCCATTTGCAGACTGACCTCAGCAGGCGTTGCTTAACCTTGAAGATCGAAACGTGTGGCTGTCATTATTATTTAGTTAGATCAAGCTCGCGGGTCGCGGTTATTCAGAGTGATAAAGTGCCAAAAATAAATATTTTTTACTTAGATTTGAACATGTACAGTGCAGTGACCAGTCTACCTTCTGTGTTCAGGGTCGTTGATTCGATTCCGCGTTGAGACATGTACTAGACGCCCAAGTGTTAAAGGTTCGATTTGTTTGTTTTAATTTACATGCATAACTAGTCTTTACCGCCACTGCGCTCCAGTGGCCTACACAAGATCCCTGCATTGTTCTGGGATAAAAAATAACACACACGTATCATGTAAGTCGAGGGTCCCGTGTTATACTTATTTTTGTGCTTATCTAAGCACTGATTTCCCAAGCATCGTCTGATGAACTAGTACTGAATCTCCACAAAAATGGTGTCATGCCACCCATCTGCGAAGATTTTTGTGAGCGCACAAAACAGAATAGTATAGGCCTCCAGTTTGTGGCGATTTTTCCACTCTTCGCTTCTGCTGATCTTAGACCATTGTTGCTTATTTCAGCAGTTATCTTCATGTGGTCTAATTTGCCTACGTTTTGTCCTTCCGACCAAACCGTAATTATTTCCACTTATTTTTGTAACTTATCCAATCTCTGCCTACCCAGTCTTCCTTCAAACATAATTCGTGATCCTCCACAAATACGGTGTCATCCACCCATCGGCTAATCTTTTTGTCAGCTCGCACAACAATAAATAACACAACAGAATGGCTGTCTGTCGTCAGCTTAACAACGTAACTGTAAATGCTTCTGACTCACTGAATGTGGGTTATCGACTCCATTCGTCTGTCTGTGCGTTGGAGGCTTGTTTTTTGTACTGGTTAGAGTATTTCCCATAGAACATATCAGTTTTTAGGGTTCCATACCCGAATGGTAACAAACGGAACCCTATTACTAAGCCTCCGCTGTCCGTCTGTCTGTCAGCGGGCTGTATCTCAAGAACCGTAATAGGTAGACACTAGACAGTTGAAATTTTCACAAAATGTGTATTCTTATTGCCGCTATAACAAGTAATAAAACATAAATTAAATTAAACATTACAGAGAGGTCTCATTCAAGAAATGTTTTTTTTTTCCATCTCTGGTACATAACTTTCTGTGTGAGAGTCCGACTCGAAAACTTGGCCAATTTTTGTACTGTTTAGAATATTACCCATAGAAGAGATCAGGTTTGATGAAACACTGCCTGTATTTCCTTAAGGTTTGCAGAAGTAAAGCCATCTCGACGTTTAATACTGAAGTCCCACTTAATGTATCCATTATATACCAACCTTTAAGAGCACGAACCTATTAGAGTATAGAACAATAAATAATATTGAAGAATCCAAATAATACAATAACTTTTTGGCTTCACTTTTAAACATGGCAAAATAGTCAGTACCACCTACTGTGTACTTATTTAAAAAAAGGAGCACGCCTGCCTTAAAGCAAACTATGCATTGTTGGCTTACAGACCCCCAGGACAAATTCAATTTCAAGAAAAGTATATTACCTATATACCTACCTGAAAGAGTTACCTACCATAATCTAATTAGAATTTAATATACTTAGTGTGAACTTTATTCTAATAAGAACTAACTAATGCACTTAATAATGTTGGTTAGACTAAGTTTTACTTTTAACATTTGTTAAAAAGAACGATTTACATATTGTTCTAATATTTGTATGACAGTGAATGGCGAAACATGTCAGATCTTCATATATTTAATAAGACCTAATATGTACCAAGTTTTAAACAAATAAAATATTCTTATTCTAATAATTTATTATAATGTCTGGAAAACTCTCCTCATAAATAACGTAATTCTCATTTTAAGAGTCCAAGAAGCATCGAGCATTCAGATGTATCATCTTTCAAATGCATCAGCTCATCCGCTTAATCTTCGTCGTTTACACCCACGGTGAAATCGCGGTGGCTCTATATTTAGTCAGGGACACCTCTGTCATAGTCATCAACCGCTTATGAATCAGGTTTTTATTTATGTTTATTATCACACCTGGGTTCTGCAAAATGGTAGACAGAGATGTCTAGAAGTTTACAGTAGCCCCGTGTCAGGACTTTTTAGGGTTCCGTACCCAAAGGATGACCAACGGAGCCCTATCACTAAGCCTCCACTGTCCGTCCGTCTGTCAGCAGGCTGTATCTTAAGAACTGTAATAGGTAGACAGTTGACATTTTCTCAGATTGTGTATTTCTATTGCCGCTATAAAGACAAATAATAGAAAGTAAGGTTTACGGTACGCAACCCTTTGTGTGCGAGTCTGATTCGCACTTAGCTTTTTTTTGCTAACTTGATTTTTATCCCACTTCTGCTAACCTGATTTGAATCCCACTTCTGAGCAAAGGCCTCTCCCGTTTCATTTTCCGTACCACTCTTTCCTGTCGGGCCTTAATCAGCTTTAATCTCTGAAGGATAATGTGACTGGGTAGTAGTGGAGGTCAGATGAGCAGTCGCTCCAGGCTCCACGTAAAATACTGATATTCAGCTGCATCAGAATCCGAATATAATACGAGTAGAATAGAATACTCTTTATTATGTACACCATATATAAGTTAGAGCAAAAATAGATGAAGGAAACATTACATAGGGCAAAGCAAATTAGTTGGGTTAATGCTAGGCAGTATGTTTGCTATCTTACATTCGGTTTAGAAGTAATTCTAGATACTCTTGATGTTGAAAAACTATTGCTATGAAACGTACAGCCAGAAAAAAAATACGAATAAGGGACTACAAACACTTATGTAGCAGTCCATTCGCGTTTAGCTGAATGATATTGGTCACACTTTGGCCACAGTTCTGCTTATAGCCGCATACAGCGTCCTAAGAATGATAAGGCGACAGCAGCTCAGAACAGCGCTGAACTCTATCCATAGCACTCGAATGATAATAAAATAACACATTTGTCCTCAATTGATACTTGTTTGCCGCGAAAGCTGAATAGACGCGGAAAGCTGAACGGATGCGTCTCCATATTAAATCGTTGTTTTCTTCGGGCAGAAGCTGAATAGAGCTGAATAAGTATGAGTAGTCCCTTAAAACAGTTATTTAATAATGCGCACAGCAAAGGAGTGGAACTCTCTGCCTGCGTCTGTGTTTCCCAACGCTTATAACCCTAATCTCTTCAAAGTTAGAGTAAACAGGATCCTTCTGGGTAAACTCGCTCCATCGTAGACTTTGTCTCCGTCATCTCTGACCAAGACAAAAGTCAAGAGCAAACCCATCTAAAAAAAAAAAGAAAACATCTTTACTTTGGGTGACTAAATTGAGATATCACGGTCTAAGACAGAATCGGAAATAGACAGTAACTAAATTGCTAGTACTCGCCTTGAGGTATGTAGCTGCATATATCTTCTCAAACTCATATCTTTCCGGCTGATCTAAACTCCTACACCTTAATCAGGAACCTAGGTCTTAGAATAAACTAGATTATCAAAATTGAACTTAAGACCTAGTCTCTCGCGATCACTAGACCATAACGAAATCGGTAGTGGCATTAGACATTGTTAATCACCTATTCAAAATTAACATAAAACATAAAAAAAAACTACACGAACTGCATTTCTAACGTCTCTAAACTGACATAACAGTACTCTTAACCGACTTTTAAAAAGTAGGTTAGCTTTTGAATTAGCAACCATATGTTTTGATGCTTCCGACTCATGCTTTGGTAGCTGTTTTATTTAGAATTTACAGAAAATGTATGTGTATATGTTTGTTCTTCCGCAACTCGAGAAATGCTGCCCTAATTTTGGTTAATTGTTGATTTATCGATGGCTAAGAATAACTTGAGGAAGTCAGGAGGGATGGTGTTTTTATTAAACACATGTTGGCGATGTGATCATAACCAAATAGCAGTCTGCAAGTCGCAAACTTTGAATGCTGGAAATGAGCCTACCCCAACTACCAAGAAGCGGTCAGATGGGATACCTATCATTTAAATCTTAAGTAGGCAGGGGTAACCCTTACTATCCTGCAAGTCTGATGACCAGTCGCACCCCCATTCCTCGATAACCAGTCCTATTCGCACTACGCGTTTCTAAAGGGCTCTTAACCTGCGTCTCGTGTTTCCAAATGCATTCAACCCTAACCTCTTCAAAGTTAGAGTGAACAGGCTTCTTCTGGGTAAGCTCGCTCCATCGTCGACTTTGTCTCTATCACCCCCTTATTTGTTTTAGGGATGGGAAATCATCCAATGACTCCTCCCGCTCTGGTTGTAGCGGGAGGGAGTGTCAGACTTCTACTGACTAAAACCCATCCATGTTCCTTAATTGCCCGTTGTGTTCCGGAGCCACGGTGTCTCTTGCGAATAATCCCTCGACTCCGGCAGGCGTCGGCCCTTTCGGGCCCCTCTATCACCCCCAGGACCTAGACTGGAGCCAAGAGCAAGCCCATCTAGTAAAAAAAAATAACAGTCCAAGGAGTATCTTGTTACCCAGTAACTGGATTGTGGTAGAGTTCGCTTCATGTAAAATACTGGTATTCAGCTGTATTAAATAAGACTGGAAGTTGACCCAAACATAATCGGGCAAAAGCAACGCAATCGGTGTCTCATTTAACGTTTTCACTTGTAACCGCTACTCCTGAGAAATCGCGTGTTATGGCAATACGCAGTTCAACAATACAACATCGTCATTCAATTTATCACGGAATTCAACTCGTGATTTAAAAGTCGAGTCGTGAGCTTGTATCGGGCCCGTTGCAGTATTGTAGTAGTAGGTACCCGTGTATTCAGTCATCGTTTGTACTTTTGTGCCTCTCCTTAGCTAGTACCTTCTTTATCGCTCTGGAGTTTTATGTGACACTCCATACATAGAAGGCATTTCCGTTTTTCCGCGGCTTCGCTCCAATGGCCTTTCCCAAAGGAATCTTGCATTTTTCTGGGACATCAGCGATTTTGGTTTCGTCAGTGAACCTTTTCGCATCAGTACCTACTTCCAGCTTGTTTGATTTTTTCTATCATACCAATAAAAAAACATCGATTTTACTAGATAAAGATAAAGATATATTTATTTGTAAACATGTGTAACATTGTACATATACATGCAAATGTGGATGTAAAAGTGAAAAATCTATCGGTTACAATTCGGGGAGTGCGCGTTGGAATTGCTAATTTAATTCCGCCAAGCCCGTTTCATCGTCAGAGTATGACGATGCGTCTCTGTTACATGCCCGTCCCACCCATAAGAGCAAAACGTTTCGGGAATACTTTCATTGTCATTACAGCTATGGAGGAGTTTAATTCCATGTTTCTCCTGCTTTTCTATTACAGGCAATGATATATAAAACTATTACAGGCCTTTATCGTGTTCCTTGGTTACTCTATTGTCTCTGACCTAATCCACTCAGTTGCTACAGAACTACAGACCCGCTGTGATTAGCCCTTGGGAATGGTTCTCATTCGTCCTTTCAGGTTATCGATAACAACAACACTTAGCTGCGGATTTTTTTCATCCTCTGTCCTAAATCCATAATAATCTGGCCGTCAACTTTACTACCATTCGACCATAGATTAACGAATCAATAAATGAAAGACTTGATTATTCTTTCAAAACCTTGGGGTCAATATCTCAGCCTATCGATTAAGCCTCTCCTCTCTATTCATCTCCATACAAAAGTTAATTCTGAAGATAGATTTGCAGAGCACCGACCTTGGTCGAACAGTAACCCCGAAAGCTGAAGACTACCTTGACCTCTCTCCTACAACGTCAGCCAAGGTTGGTGGTTGGAAGGCTCGATTCTAATAACCTTATTCATTGTTTGAGTTTAGATTCGCAGATAAAATTACTCCGCTCACCTCAAACTGTTGGTTTATTTTAATTGGTTTTATATAATTATGCAATGTTATCGCATCGGTAACTATGCAAGATGTGTGAAAAATTTGGCTTTAAAATCTGGTTACTGATACCCTGACCCCCTGACCAGGGAATCAGGAATCCTTGGGTACTTTGCGGTCAATTCTCATCGAAATCAGACGCAGGCAGAGTTCCACTCTTTTGCTATGCGCATTGTAAAAGACTCTTGGAAACGCTTAATGTGAATTGGCGGTTTAATAAAGACGAAACACAGTTTGTGCCAAAGTATTTCTCTTTTTTTTTTTTTGATCTTCAAGAAGCGCCCGCACCTTTGATAAGCGCCCGAACCTTTCAATCAATCACTTATTTTGTTAATTATAGGTATGGTTACAGACAGTATGGAGTTAAAATATGACGTGCACTATGTTTTGCCAGTAGATGGCGTACAAAATTAACAAAAAACAAGCAAATAAAATTAAGTGGCATATTGACATGCCACTTAATTTTATAAATATAAATAATAACATTTATAAATATTAATAATTTGGGGAAAAGGCTAGGGAGTTTGGAATTTATAACTCACTAAAATCAAATTGGTTTTCACCGTCAAAACGTAGAAGGAGCCCCTATGTAACGCCTGTTATAGGGCACATCACTGGACCTTAACCGTCTCCTAAAAGGATCTCCCCTGAGCCTCGCTGTTCATAGTAGCACGTAATCACTGTTTCACCATCTTTCCTAGGGTGGTTATCGCTGGCTTCTCAAGTTACTCACACAATCATGGTTGTGAAAGTGCAAAGGAATTCAGGGATACGGGAGATTCTTACACAGCATTTGCGTGCCGTACCGTTGGCAAAGCATCTAAGGCGTCTACAAAATCGCTAACGACCCGCACCGCACCTAAGGGCCTGTTGAATCCGACACGCGACGCTACGTCGCGCGCACTTTTTAAAATAGCGAGCAATGTAGAACTTTATTAAATAACACAATGACCAGCAAATTGCAGGTTCGCATTGATTGTATCACATGAAGGGTTCCATAAATCGTTCCTGTATTGTAGTCTAGAAACATGAAAACATAAACATGATTTTGAATTCCATTTTATTATTTGTTGTTAGAGCGGCAATAGACAACACACAGAAAATTTCAACTGTCCTCAGCCGTATTCAACCTTTTTTTATCTCTGGGCCACATTGCACTTCTACTATTGCCATGAGGGGCCGCAATAACCTAAAGTTAAATAAAATTCTACATATTTTAATAGCATCTACATGAATGGAACCGTTCACGACCGTTTCCGACAAAAAAAACTTTTCATATGGCACAGGCCATATTATTATAAAGACGGTCCCTTTGTCACAAATTATAAACTGGCCAAGTGCGATTCGGACTCGCGCACGAAGGGTTCCGTACCATTATCTATAAAAACGGCAAAAAATCAAGTTTGTTGTATGGGGCTCCCATATGACTGAAGTATAGCTGGTCTAACTATTGCGCTACAGCCCGCTGAAAGACAACGGATGGACAGTTGTGGCTTAGTAATAGGCACAACTGCAAATTGGCAAAGAAGAAATCGATTTTTAAAATCTGCGGGATCTATGTTGTCACCAAAATTGTACGTAAAACTACTCACGTCGAGTCTCGGTATGTGCTAACCTTAACTCGCTCAACCCATATCGGATCGTACAACCGTAATAATGTAAATAGTGACAGATTGTGAGCCCACCCATAGCGAACCAGTTTCCCAGAACGGGATATGGCAGCTGATCGACTGGTTTTTGTTTAATCCCGGTCGAAGGAAACACATCTGTTGTGTTTGTTGTTTTTTTGCATCAGGAGCTTAGGTTTAAGTGTATTGCACTTGCACCTAGTGAGTTAACTGTAGGCACTTTGTATGCTGTGTGCAGTTTGTTTTATTACCATTAATCTGTTTAATCGGTTACATAAACTAAATATTCTTGAAGTAAAAACTTGGTGATTTGTAACGTCCAATTAACGGCGCTAAACCTTCGTGATAGAAGGCCCAGATCTCTCTGAAAATCAGGCTGACTATCAGAACTTTTTGTAAAGCTAAAGTTAAAAAAGGCAACCCCCAAAACATCCTCCCTTCACATCCTACCTCAGAAATGGTTTATCAAATTCCTCGATATGACTTTCTGGTCAAAGGCAAAGAAAGTCTTACTAAAGCATTTTTACGATTTGATTTAACTAGTGCAGATTCAACTCCTTATATCAGGGCGAATCAGGGTTTTATATGCCCGTCGGCTACAAAATGTGAGTGAAGTGTCTCTGTTCAAAACATGAGCCACACCATGCAATGTCCCAAGTAGCTTTGACACCAGGTACTTTGGGGGATTCACTGACTGCCAATGATATTGCAATTAACGTAGCCACCTAGTAGGCTCAAACAATCAAAGGATCCAACCATCGACTTGAAAAAAAGAAGCTGGACAAATACTTCTCCCAAGCTCCTCCAACACACTCAGTTTTTTGCCTTTCGCATCCAGTCAGTTAGCCACCGTTTTAAGGCTGTCGGACTAGTACAAGTTATGAATATAAATGTGGATAGATGGAGAGGCAGAGGAAGGCCAAAGAAAAGATGGATGGATGGATAAATGTGTGGAGTGATGTGAAAGGAAAGGGAGTTAGTGATAGTTTTACAGCTGATAGGTCAGAATGGAAGTAAAAAACGCGTTGCGCCGACCCCAAGTAACATGGAATAGGGGCAGGAAGATGATGATGGACTGGTACGGGGACGTCCCATGTTACATTTAGCAATGATCCACTCGAAGACTCGATGAATCGGTATGATTTCGCATAAACTGATAACGAACAAAAAAAAAAAGGCAACGTAGTTGTGTTTATTATTATCGCAAATCAGTTGCCTACGACGAACGTCATTTCACGATTCCCTGTGTCATCGCCATATCAATTATTTTACTGTGACGTATGGGATGCTCGGCGCATATCTGTAGTATATAAATAAGTATGATGGTGTTGTATATTGTTTGATAATAATAAACTCCGTTTTTTTATAGAGGTAGGGTTGTACTCAAACTCACAGCATTTATTTCAATTAAATCATTTACAGGCACTTTTGAAGTGTCAAGGTCGGTCGCTTCAAAAAGATGAAGCTATTTGCACGTTCCAAAGCATAGATCTCTATTGAGAAGAACGTGCAAGAAACTCCACCGAAAATCTTTTATTAATAATAAATAGTTACAAAGTTTTGTTTAATTACATCGTGTTCGTGTGTGAACGATGTAAAAGACGAGCAGGATAAAAGCGTCCGGAATAAAAAAGGAACAATTCAAAGGAATAATTAAAATAAATACTACTAACACTCATGTGTTTACGAGCCAGTGTTTTATTCCAGTTTTCTGAGCTATCGTCTTTATCACATCATTATCTTTTATGCCCTTGTCCAATGTCACTTCAGTGAAATAATATTATTTTTCTCAACCGTCACTCTATGATTCACTCTCTTTTCTTTCATGTATTTCCTCCAATTGCTCGTCCATCAGTGTATGGATACATGGATCTTAATTTCAATCTCTAGGACACATTCCAGAGAGCTATAAAAAATGTAAAAAGGCTAGATTCCATCATCCACAAATTGCAAAACTGTTTAGTCCGTCAGTTAGAGTATTGAAATATAATGGACACGTATTTTTTGTTTTTGTAAATCAATGAATATTGACAAAGATAAAACGCATCAAAACTCGGGAGTGGGGGTTCGTGACGTCACGACTCAGTAAAAATTATGCGAAGGTGTGACGTATTGAGAATTTTAAAAGCGTTGTAACTTCGTCAATTTTGGTTCCCGTAACAAAAGAAAAAATACGGGTCAAATATTTTTTGATAATCTAACTGACTGACTAATTAGATTTTTTCAGGACACAAGCCTATTGCTCGTCCATCAGTATATGTATGGATACATATGTATCTTAATTTCAATCTCTAGGACATATTCCAGAGAGCTATTAAAAATGTCTAAAAGAAATAGAATTCTAAGAACAGCCCCAAGAGAGCAAGGCCGATTGCCAAGATTGCAATCACTATCCTTGTACGGTTTCTTTTATAAATGAAATCCATTCTCTAGCAATTAATTAACATGCTTAAAACCTGTTCGCACCCGCCGCAAATAGCCGTATTTTGAACTGTTTCAACCGTTAATACCCTATGGCACACCCACTAAAACAGAAATTAAAATATTATACCAACATTACAAAGAATAAAAAATCACAACAAAAAAGTTTCTACGTAACGGTGACGTCGCGTAGGGTATTAACGAATGAAACAGTTCATGGCACGCGGGCGTGCCCACGGGTGCTGAGGGGAGGATGTCCGGTGTACTCCTGATAATATCCTCTATTAGCAGATGAAGTCTTCACCCATCCACTGTTGAGTGCACCGAATACTCTCTTTAGTAGGTACTATGCTTTTTTGACATGGTTGTTTTTTTTTTTTCTTAGAATTTGTGACTACGTCTACTATCTGTGTTCACAAGCAAATATTTTCTTCAGTCTCCTGCTCTCTTCCTAATTGATTTGGGGTCGTCGCAACATTTCTGCATCTTCCATTCGACGATTAGTTCTCATCTCTGTTATTACCCCTTTTCTCGATATATCATCTTCTACCCAATCCTAAACCTATTTTCTTTGGTTTTCACCTAATCTTAGGGATGGCAGATTCGATGCAAGTTCCACTGCATCGAACCCGCAGCTTTTTGGAGCTGATTTGCAGTTCCAATGCTCTCCATCTAGAGACTCTTTTAGCCATCCATATCAATACCGGATGTTTCTACCTATATTAGCTCCCAATTCCCAAGAAGAAACCCTTTCTCAAAGCCACCGGTACAATTTTCGCCACCACTCTATTTCTATGTTAAAATAAACCTAAGCCCTAGTTCTAGACTCAACAAACGTGGTTTATCGTATCTTTCATGCCAACTCTAACGTCACGTCTCCATCGAATCGCACTGAACTATCACCACACGTCATGTTGCGACGTAAGAACACGATGTAAGTGGTTACAGAAGATCAACTTTAAGAATTGGAGTCATCACTGCATCAGTCTACTGTTCAACTTGATTTGCGTCCTCAAACTGTCAACTCTTTAGAGTCAAATGTTAGACAAAATCCTCTCCCAAGTAACGCCCTGGTATTCGGTTCTATATCCGCTCCCAGTTGTCTTTTTAGGACTTTCAAATTAGACGATTGCTGTCGAACTGCAGCCGTATTCAAGTATGACGATTTACGTGGTCCTGCTCGCGGTCGAGTTTTTGTGACAGTAATCCGAGAGCAATCGTCTAATTTAAAGAGCCTTTAAGTGTTCCTGGCTAACCAGGGATTGAATAACCGGAAAAAATATGGTACCGTAATTTAAAGGTATGACGTCATCCCTTTAAATTTCGGTACCTTAAAATAAAGGTACCTTTAAATTACTATACCTTAAAGTAAATGTACCTGTATATTTTCGATATTGTAATATTGAGGTATCATTACTTTTTTAAGTACCTAAATTATGAAATAAAGGTTTTCTTTATACCCTGCCACCCGCGCCGAGGCGGCCGCAATGGGAAGGGAGTAGGTACTTGATCGAAAATTTATATTCGTGCCTCGGCAGCCAGATAAAGGTGGGAGTGAAATAGCGGGTGTACCATAGCGAATTAAATTTTACCAATTACCAAACAAATACATATACCTAAATAGTACTATTTAATACCTAGACCTAGCTCTATTTGCAAAAATTGTACCACCTCCAGGACAAAATTAAGATACACCCGCCATGTTGACATTAAGATGGCGGGTGTTCTGTAATATTTTATTATTTAATCATTACTCACAAAATATAATTACTCCAAAAAAATGTACCTAAAAAGTACCTCAAGTAAAAAAAAACACACACTTGATCAGTGGGATAGGTCCTGAAAAATAAAACAACCGTGTCTCGTTTAGGTACTTATGTTTTTTTTTTTTTTACTTTCTCGGGTCCCTGGAGACCCGGTCCTTTGGTAGGCATACGAGGGGCCGAAACCAACTCGCAGAGGCCCGTTAGAAATTTCAAATGTAATGGGGCACCAACCGGCGATTATCCCTGTATGCACTAAAAGTATTCCCAAGGACAATCCCCGGCTGGAGCAGAGGGCTTAGCACGAATATTTTTGACGTATAGTAACGTTGCGTAAAATTTTACCATAGCTACAGTACTCGTTTTGCACATAATATTTATTTGAATTACGTAATAAAGTCATATTCTTGAATGATATAAATTGTGTATGTCCCATTAAATTAAACCAAAATACTATGGGGTTGTAGTTTAACACATTCAAAATTCAGTTACGTTAACGTTACTATACGTCAAAATATTCGTGCTAGGCCCTCTGTACTATTGCAGATTATGGAAACAAAAAATGAAACGCTATGGGTTTGGGTGGTTTAGTGGACTGATAATCGCTTATTATAGAAGAACTATTGGCCCCTGCCTGACCACTAACAATATACACGGCTTTTAAATGGCAGGGGGTGACTTGCACACTCAATGAATGGGCCCCCGAAAACGGTCGCTAGCACAAAGTGACGTAGCGCCAAGGAGGCAACACAGCCTAAGGTACTAGAGGAGTGGAGAGGTATACCACGGCTATCAGGACAATCCCGGAAGTGCGGTCAAGATCTCTACCAGCATCTTACTGGATTATACATCGTTCTCCCGAGCACGTGTGCTCTAGCGAATCTCCACTCAGACCGGCCAATTAAGGCAAGAAAGAGGTGGGAGCTCTGTTCCTCGTCAGTTTTCACACTGGCCAGCCAATAAAGGCAAGCCGTAGATGAGGAACAAGACTTCTCCCGGGAGATAAGGTTCGTGGGGTCACTACTGCCCAACAGTTCGCCACAAAACTGCCTTGCGGATTGTATCTCTCTTTGTCTGGCCCCTCACCTTAGGTATGACCTAAGGTCCATCGGGACGCGCAAGCCCCACCACGACGTCAACGTAGAGATACTGCGGTAGGGAAGATACTACATACGGTACTTATGTTATTATTATTATGAATTATTGATCTAGGTACATATTTATATTATATTTAAGGGTATCATGAATGTAAATAACGCGTCAATGTTATTAGGTAACTCTTAATTTCATCCATACATAATGCAATTAGCGATAAGTGGATTCGGAGTTTTGGTAAAATTATTAAGATCATCAAAACATTTCCATTCAGCATTATGGTGGCAATGAGCTCGATAGTGGCCAATGTTGTGGATGTCTGTAACATTGCCGCCGCGCCGGTGGTTAAAAACTCAATTAATCCAAGAACTTTGTATTTTGTATTTTTTTATGTTATTTCCATAGGTATGTGATATGTGTAAGACAAATTACATCTGTTTGATTCAGCTCAAAAGCTATTGTATAACTTAGTTTGTATTTTAATGTTCGCATGCCGTTGCAGTCATTACGTCTACGTTGTACAATATTATTATCTTCATATAATAATATACACTCTGCCGATTGGTTGAGCATTGATAATATATTTGGCAAGTTAAAATTAAGTGGCAAAATAGTAATTCTTCATTGTACTTTGTTAATGACACAATCAGTATTCGTACATTATTCTCAGACGTACTATAGATTGCATCGATCAAAATATTATCAAAAATAAAAGATACATTGCATTCGCAAGAGATCAAAACTTTTTGATTAATAACAGTTTTGTTTTGTGTTGTTGCTAAATCAAAATTATTAAGTGACAAAATTAAAAATTCTAATAATAAAGTAAAAGCCACGTGGCAAATCATTAACAATGAAACGAGCAAATCGGTTAAACGAGACAATCAGTTAGAGATTATAGTCAGTTTGCATGCTCTGTCTATCGCATCATATTTTACACTATGCTTGTATTATATTGCTTGTGTTTTTAGTATAAACAGTGTAACAATTGTAGATAGGCCAATAAATAATAAAAAAAAAAAATAGTCGACAACAAATTAATTAGTGAATCTGCTACCGTAGCATTTAATGAGTTTTTTCCAATAGTCCTATAACTAGAACTCGCTCCTTGAATTCGTCTCCTTCTAAAGCTGAAAACCTGTGATTTCTGGGGCATTTTCATAAAACTTTTGAGTAATATAATAGACATAGTAGCCCCCTATCTTGCTGTAACTTTTAATTTATGCGTGGATTTAGGAACTTTTCCTGATCTCATGAAGAGTAGTAAAGTCATACCTTTATTTAAATCAGGTCATAAAAATTACATAGGCAACTTCCGGCCTATCTCCATCTTACCTGCATTTAGTAAAGTATTTGAAAAATTAATACTGAAGTAGTTGTTAATACATTTTAATTCACTCACATAGACTACTTCATAATGAACAGTATGGCATTTCAAAAGGCCGTTCGACTACAGACAGATGCGGGTGTCGCTCTTCTAAAACATAAATTTAACGCATAGGAGAGCTCGCAAAACGCAATTGGAGTTTTCTGTGATCTCTCTAAAGCTTTTGATTGCGTACACCATGACACAATTTTACGTAAACTACGTCATTACGGTCTCCAAAGTGAAGCTCTTAACGTAGTTGATTCATATTTACTTAATAATAGGTTCCAATGTGTTGATGTCAATGGTGTAAAATCTTCCGGGCTGCCAGTGCATTTAGGTGTGCCTCAAGGCTCAATACTGGGTCCATTCTTGTTTCTGGTGTACATTAACGATCTACCATTTTCTTATGTAAGTATTTTTGGGCATAACTGTTGATTCCAAACTGCAATGGGGCCCACATATATCAAGCCTGTCGGGAAGGCTCAGCTCTGCCGCATACGCCGTCAGGAAAGTTAGACAATTTACTGACGTTGACACTGCTCGGTTAGTATATTTTAGTTATTTCCATAGTATTATGTCCTACGGTATTATATTGTGGGGTAAAGCTGCTGATATACAAAATATATTTGTCTTACAAAAACGTGCTGTGCGAGCAATATATCAGCTAGGGTCAAAAGCTTCATTAAGAGAAATTTTCAAAGAGATTGGAATTCTCACGGTAGCATCTCAATTTATTTTTGCTACATTAGGCAAAATATACAGTTATACAGTAAAACGAGTGACATCCATAACTAACAAGCACAAACTACATGCTCCTTCACACCGACTTCGTAAGGTCCATGATTCATTTGTGGGGCTCGGTACCCGTTTATACAATGTATATACTTCCACTTTCTTTTCTCGATCTGCCTTTTAACTCATTTAAAGCTAAAGTAAAATCTAACCTCTGTTCGAAGGCATACTATTCTGTTAGTGATTATTTAGATGATAAGAATAGTTGGTCGCTGTGTTGAACGCAAGACTTATTATCATGTTCTTTTTCTATAAGCAGTTCGTTTATGACGGGTTATATGTATTCATATAATATTATATTTTTATTATATATGTATATATATATATATATTATATTTCGTTTTTGTCTTTTTTATACTTTATTTATCTGACTATGTAGGTCAATCTTTCAACGTCAACACTTGCTTGAGTGTGTATCAGTGGCGAAGGGTCCATACAACTCGATTCCTATCGGCTTCCCTTTCGAAATAATAATATGGCAAATACTAGTATGAAATTAATTTGTTTTCAATTATCATTTAAACAAATAATTATTTACGAAGTTACATTGCAGGTATAACATTTGCTTATAAAAATTAACAATCAAAGAATCAATCTATGCCTACAGTAAGCCGGCCGCTCGCACCGGAATTCAGTACATTTAGTTCATAGTCTCTTGTAGCGATCGTGACCTTGAGGCCACAATATAACACTGCTAGATTTAGGCAGTTAGCAAGCCGGAATTTGTCGAGTTACGATCAGGACAGAGATAGGAAATGTGTACGCCAGAACGAGATGGAATGATCCTGAAGTTGTAAATCGAATTTGTTCGGATAGTAATATTTGGATGACCGATCCACAACAGAGTTCTTTCCAGTGTTGCCGTTTTAGCCACTTTGTGTTTTTGCCAAAAAATAATCCATTTTAGCCACCAAAATAAATCTAGCTACTTCTGGCTGCTTTTTAGATTGAAAAATAAATTAAGAAACAGACTATGTGCATTAACACTTAATTCCATTATTATGATTAGAAACCAATTTAAAATAGGTATGTTAGGCCACCTGAAGTTTTAACAAAAGTCACAAAAACGGTCAAATCAGTAAAACAAACCGAATCCACTGACGAAGATATTACAGAATTTTTAATAACATTGTAGACTTTCATTTATTGATTTTTAATTTTTTGTTGTAAATAGGATTAACACATTTTTAACTTTGATGTAGCCACAAACAAGATTGTCCTAACGGCAACACTGGTTCTTTCGCGGTTCGCGCTTGTTTATGTGTCATGTCTAATGATTTCACTTGTTTCATTTGTTTTGTTATATTCGTGTCATAATAATTATTTAGAATCTTGTAGCGTTACTCGTGTATTATTGTTGAAATTGAGTTATTTGTGTAAACTAGTGATAGTTTTGCGTAGTGAAAACAAGGTTAGTGGCGTTGTATTGTTTGGTGATCGTCTATTTAAATAGGTATTTAGGTAAGTTTATAGTTTTACTAGAAATTAGTTATCTAAGTAGTGATTTTGTTATTATAAAGTAAGTTCGATAGCATGGCGGCATTATTGAACATACTTAGTATGCTGTCTGACAGATTATTTGTTGACTGAGGAAACCTTTTCAAAGTTGAGTTTTAAAAATAAAAAACATGTAATTCAGATAGGCCGTGCTCGCCCTGACATGATTATAAATAATAAACGACGCGATGGTTTTTTTCAAACATTTTAACAGTTATTTGTACGACAAATACCCGTGGCTTACGGAAAGTTGTAAATTAAATAAAATGTTTTGTTTCCCTTGCATGCTGTTCAGATTCTAGTAGCTTATGGAGCCACACGGGATTTAAAGATATTAATAATCTTTCAAATTCGTCCAAAAAACATGTTCAGACCGAAAACCATCTAACCGAAGTTGTTTATCTTTGCATGATTTCGGAAATCGTAGGATAGAAACATTTTTTGCTAATACGTAAGAAGTTCATAATAGAAAAGTAGATCGGAATAGAAGTTTAATGAAACGGTTCATCGACACAGTAATTTTACTAGGTAAACAAGAATTAGCTTTTCGCGGCCACCACGAAAATCCGGCGGCATCCGATAACCGCGGTAACTATATCGAAACGTTGTTATATTTAAGCAAGTATGATACTGTAATCGATTCGCATTTGGAACAATGTTCCTCAACACAAAATCCCACATTCTCTGGCCTTTCGAGTGATAGGTATACAAAATGATTTAATACAAAGTACCTATCGCATTCGTTTTACGCGAATTTTAAATTAAACTTGAAATAAATAAAGCTCAGTTTGTATCGGTCATGAATAGTCATGATTGATGAAACGCCCGATACAGGGAACAGCTGGAATTTACGCATCACACTTGAGCAAGGTAAGCATTTTTTGGTCCGGCTTCCCTTTTAAGAAAATTCACCCTTCGCCACTGGTGTGTATTTTGTTTTATAGTATCATTTTTTTGTTTTGTGTCATGTATTAATTACTTTGCTTTCTACTCATTTTATACATTCTAGTTCCTAAAACGTAACAGACAGATGTGTTGCTGGGCAGTTTGTTGGCAACTTCGTCTCCACAGCAAAAACACTAGGAAGTGGTGAAGGGCGGGCGTTTTGGGGGACTGTCTTCTGTAGAACTTGACGTTTAAAAAGCGCTGGCTCTCAGGCTAATTTGAATAATGACTTGAATTTTGGCATACGAACATTAAAATACGAACTAAGTTATACCATAGCTTTTGAGCTGAATTAAACAGATGTAATTTGGAATATGGAAATAACATCAAATAATACAAAATAAGAAGTTCTTGGATTAATTGAGTTTTTAGTTCCGGCGGCAATGTTACAGGCATCCACAACATTGGCCACTTTCGAGCTCATTGTTATTGTAATGCTGAATGGAAATGTTTTGATGATCTTAATAATTTTTTAACCAAAACTCCGAATCCACTTATCGCAAATTGCATTATGTATGGACGAAATTAAGAGGTATCTTATAACATTGACGCGTTATTAACAGTCATGATTTATAGTCAGACATGATATATATACTTCTATATCTATACTTCTATACTAATATTATAAAGAGGTAAGTTTGTATGTAGGGGGTAATCTCAGGAACTACTGGTCCGATTTGAAAAATTCTTTCAGTATTAGATAGCCCATGTATCGAGGAAGGACATAGGCTACATATCATCACGCTAAGACTAAAAGGAGCCGAGCATTAATGGAATATGTGTCGCAGACGAAATTGCGTGGGTCAGCTAGTCTACACTAAGAGGAAAACTTTGTTTGTATGTTTGTTTGATTGTAATGAATAGGCTCAAAAACTACTGGACCGATTTTAAAAATTCTTTCACCATTCGCAAGCTACATTATCCTCAAGTAACATAGACTATATTTTATTTTGGAAAAAAATAGGGTCCGTAAGATACTTGGGTTTTTCGGGCACAAGGTGTAAAAATCAACCAGAAAAGTTTACTTATTTTGCGTACGCTGCCTAAACTACAAAAGATAGAACCATAAATTGTTCTAATTAATTGAAGATCTTATAAATATCTACAAAAAAGTCCGCAACACACTATACCTATCTATGTCGAGTGAGGCACAACAACAATTTTTTTATTTAAAAATCTTGATTTTTTTTGGACTACATTTTAACGCGTTTATTTTACTCATGCTATTAATCCTTATCAAAATAAAGTATTTCATCACTAAGTACAGTTTATGTAGATAATATTTGGTCTTTGAATGATTAAAATCGGACGTTTTGTTTTGAAGTTATGGCGAAATTAAAATATTACGATTTCTGCTGCACGGCCCGTTGCGAAGTGGACGTCACCAAGGCGGGGGTGCGCGTGCGGGAGGGGAGTTTAGATCTATGAGTAAGGTACCCGCGCGGCTCAGACGCAAGGTAACAGTTTTTCTGTAGTGTATTTAGTATCAGCATTGCACCCGTGCGAAGCCGGGGCGGGTCGCTAGTATAATATAAATATGTACCTACATCAATAATTCATAATAATAATAACATAAGTACCTAAACGAGACACGGTTGTTTTATTTTTCAGGACCTATCCCACTGATCAAGTGTGCGTTTCTTTTTACTTGAGGTACTTTTTAGGTACAATTTTTTGGTGCAATTATCTTTTATGAGTAAGTAATGGATAAATAATAAAATATTACAGAACACCCGCCATCTTAAGAGTCCTATTACGAATCGTGAATGCTCGTTTGCAACAAACGAAGTTACAATCATCGGCACGGATCTTTAGCGCTGACCTTCACCTGCGCAAAAGTGAGTTATTGGGTCCCTTTGGTGGTATGAAGTGAGGCGCGGAGGCGCGGGGGCGGGGAAAGTGCAGTGATTGGCCCGTAGCACATCGCGCGTCATAGCCGTCACTCGGGATTTGTTCTTGACACTTGCTGCACGGACCTCACGACGACGTTT
Organism: Ceramica pisi; assembly: GCA_963859965.1. Classification (NCBI taxonomy): domain Eukaryota; kingdom Metazoa; phylum Arthropoda; class Insecta; order Lepidoptera; family Noctuidae; genus Ceramica; species Ceramica pisi. The sequence goes on from OY982555.1 coordinate 7,110,956, forward strand.
TATTTGTCATAAGTGTACGATGCGCAAAGCGATCCCCACTCTTCTGCCGAGCGCTCAAGATCCGTGCCGGTATCTGTACGTTGGTCTGCGTTGGGAGAACATCTATAGTCCGCAAAACAATTTTGATACTTACTAGTCTGAATAGGATTATAGTTTATTTGGGCGCTTGCGCGAGACTGAGGAGCGCGCGCGCTGAATTGACGCAGAATATATGGTACTTTAATTTTATTTATTGTAATTTTGTTTAATTATATTGACAAACGAAAACTTATGAAACGTATTCATTGTAGATTGAAATTTTATATAATATTAATTTATTTGAAAAAATTGTTTTTATTTGGAATATAATGGACGCTGAATCAAGACATTTCTGGCTTAAATTAGGATTTCTTTACGTTTTTTTCCGTGAAAACTCAAGGAATTTAAAGAAATTCTAGAACTCCAATAAACAAGTAAAACATTCAACTTACCTTTTAGTAAATTCAGCTTTTAAAAGAATTGATTGTAACAATGTGAATTAGACCGTCAAAGTTCCATCGCCGACATTTTTTCTTGCAAACTGAGTTCGTAAAATATTTATAGTAAATTACACGAAAAGAAAAATGAAAATGTGTAACTCCAACTTACAATAAAGAGACTGGCACTATCGTTATTCAGGATCAAATAATTAAAATATCTTACTGCTGCTGAAAACTACAGCGTCAAAAATCATGAATTTCCGTAAAAAATGTAATAGGGCTCTTAATGTCAATACGGCGCGGCGGCGGTTGTATCTTAATTTCGAAATAATTTTGTTCTGAAGGTGGCACAACATTTTTAGAGCTAGTTACTAAATAGTACTATTTAGGTATATTTGTTTGGTAATTTGTATATAAATTATTCGCTATGTTTTTGTGGTTTTGCTTATTTGCCTCCATTCATTCATTCAATTTGACGCCGTTTCCGCATCTACTTTGTTTGTCAACTTAATCACAAGTGTGCTTTGTTGTAACTTTACTACTAGATTGACGCCAAGATGGATAAAAGTACAAACTCATTAAGTATGTCTTAACGTTATTATACCTATAACTTTGTGTTACTTTATACTTTTTTAGAATAAGGCCAAACGAATGTAATTTTTCGAGTTTTGAAATCGTAAAGTCTCTACATTCGCTTTCATACAGAAATTCTAGTCTAGCAGTCAACTCTTTGCGTCGCCGCGCTCTGTGTGGCACAAACAGAACTTTTGTATGCAATCGAATGCAGCGACAGGGACACATTTTACGGACTCACAACTCAGAATATTACCTAAACACACGCGCCCCGCGCCGTCGCGTCGCCGCCGCTTCGCGCTCGCTCTTCGTCGCATAATTTTTTTCTGTACCGAAATTATTTCGGAAAAGGTACTAGTAATATATAGGTATAACGATACCGTAAAAAAATATATGTATAATTCTTTTTTTATCGATACCACAACCGTAATTCCCAACCGTTTTGGTTCAACCTTTAAATAGAAGCTGTATCGTAATTCTATACCGGTACCATACCCTTATACCTTTACCGCTTTCAACCCCTGTGGCTAACAGAGCTAGGTGTCACACGCCGTGCTTGCTGATTTGAGATTCCTATAGACGCGTCTAATCTACTGGCTCTTCGACAGATAAGGACCTAATGCCACTGCAGCCACGCAAGCTATTAGCAGTTTTGAAGAGCCTAGCTTAAAAAGCCTACCAGACGAGTCTTATTGACGAGCATTGTGTATTAACTGATAAACCTCGAATTGTATACTAAATGTATGTTGTTGATCTTCTACAGTTCCTTATTTCGTGACTTTAGCTTGTCTCACAGTTATGTATGACGAAATAAAATTTTATTTCCGCCATTCTGATCGATCCGCTTTCTCTCGGATGTCTGCGCGAAAATGGACTGTATCTCTAAGGCAATAACGACTTAGACGAGACTTATTAATACACCTGGCTCCTTGCCAATGTATGGCGATTTGATTATTATAAAGTCTTCATAATCTTAGATCTGGTTTTGATATTTTTGAATATGAGTTAGGTTTTTGTCGATGCGAGATGCACAGGACCGTTTGCTGTGGCGACCCTTGGAGGCCTATGTCCAGCGTCGGACGTCTTTCGGTTGTTTCTAACATCATCACAATTAAATCAACCATACCATTATCCACGTTCCATGTCTTGTACTTTTTTGTCGATGGCCACTCGCAGTTGCAAACCCTAGAAGGTTGCAACTACTTAACCGGACGCCTGTGTGAATCTAAGGCCGAGGCTATTTTTACTTAAAACTAAAACTCCGCTCACTGACGACACGGTACGGAAATCAGATCAGCGCCGTCGTTTAGGGGGGGGGGGGGGGGGGCAGCAAGGGACTGTCTGGATCAGCAACGCGGGCTGGCTCGTTTGGCAAAAGACGGGGGGGGGGAGCGAACCTAATAATGATCTTTGCCGTCTATTTCTTTCTACCGTCAAGTTCCTGCGTTTCGATTTGAAGGGTGCGTTTCCACCAGAGATGTGCGTCGTTGTCTCGCCGCCGCGCTTTACTGATGTCGCCACTGAGTTGCATTGGTTTGGAATAGTGTTAATCTCCATCCGAGTTAATCCCAAAATATTTTTTATTTTTATTTATGATGGGCCACAAGTTCATTTATTAATTTGTTAACATAGGTAAGTACAGAAAATAGTTGTTAAAAAAAATACAGGTGCGCTATGTTATGCCAGATGGCGTACAATACAAATATGGATACACAGAATATTTCATCATAGATTTCATTGATTTTCTAATTAATAATAAAATAAAATTGAAAAGGTAAAGTACTTAAGTAAATATTAACAAATGTCAAAAAAATAAATACTTAATAATAATAAAAATTTAAATAATGTGCAAACAAAAAACGTAAAAATAACACAAAATGTCACGAGCAATGTCGAAAACAAAATGGACTTAATAAACATACCAGGTCAATTAGTACAAACAGTTATCACATTTTGTCTGTCAAAAATTCCAACAATTTCCATTTGTTCAATTTTGTTGGCTTGCTTTTGATTCTAGTCTAGTATATAGTATATATCGATAGAGCGAGCTTACACAGAAGGAGCCTGTTCAAGTTTTCACTTTAACTTTGAAGAGATTAGGGTTGTTGTAAGCGTTCGAAAACACAGACGAAGGCAGAGAGTTCCACTCCTTTGCTGTGCGCATTATAACCGACTTCCAGAAAAGGAGGAGGTTCTTAATTCGGCGGGTAATTTTGTTTAAATGTACATGTACATCGATTACTCCGAGCTTTCTGATCCGATTTCTGTGATTCTTCTTTAGTTGATGAGGCATGAATAAGTACTTGTCGTTTGGTCCCGTAAAAAATTGATTCAGTTTGGCTCAGGAGTTTTTAATTTATGAGCATATTTGCTCTTTTCAAATTCTGCGTAGGCGGAGACGTCGTCCAAGTATCATCACTAAAAAATGAAAATCAGAAAATTTTCACAAAATTAAAACCGACTTCCAAAAAAACTCTCCTAAGTTTAAAATAACCTTAATTTCAGAAGTCTGTGTTAAAAACAAAGAAACAAAACCAGAAACACTGACTTCGGAAGTCAGTAATAACTTTTGTAAAAAGTTTTTAATGATTACATTATTCTATTCAACATTAACAAGAACATTATCCGCAATCTAGTTGGCATGTATTACGAAATCGGAACTAAATTATTAATTGTATTCGGATAATGATTCATGACATGATGCTAGGGCGGTTGTTTTCCTTCAAACGATTTGTGTTAATTAAAAATATAATTTAAGGACGGTGAATATGTTTTGCGTAATACCTCAAGCAATGTTTTTATTTCATAAGCCGAACATTGTGTATTGTACCTATTTTGAGTTTGTTTAATTAGGTATGCATCTTACCCGCATCTAAAATCATCTAGTTTCTGTAAAAAAAAAAAAGCAATCAAACCTGGGGGGCTACTCTCTAAGCCCGTAGTCGTCCGTAGTTTTGGGCTTAGTTGCGCCCCGTATTCTACTCCGGATCACCTACAGATTTACGATTAGTCTCGAACCCGAACTAAGAAGGAATGACAGCACGATTTGACAGTAACTGACAAATCCTATTGTCACTAATTCTTAGTGATTAGGGTTTACGGAGTATAATGCGCCCACAAATAAGCCCAAAACTACGGACTTCGGGCTTAGAGAGTAGCCTTGCCTAGTGCTCATAAAATGTTACTCGTTGGTTGATTGCGATTAAATAAAGATTATTTTGGTCAAAAAAATTTATATAGCGAGCCGTCCCTTTCTCATATGATCACCAAGTAGGTATTTAAGTAAATTTTATTTGGAGAAATAGGACAATTGTCTTGAGAGTTTATTCGCTGTGCCCGACAGGGTCCAAATGATTTTTTATCTTATTTACACCATTTATGTAATACCTACACATGGATTGCAATAAAGTATCTTCTGATCAGATCTGAGTTCTTGACCCAGGTAGTTACACTTCAAACCCAATCACATTCAAGTGCAATCAGTACATGATGTCTAAATTAACCTTGTGACTATCAAGTTTTGCTCAATGATACATTCATACAGTAACAAAGTTTCCGGAACTTACGGCTCCCGGCACGTATTAGAATGCGAGCAACACGCATCCAAATATTCAAAACGTTGAACTAATTTTTCTCTATTGAGATGTATGTGAGAGAAACCATAAGGACACTGATTACTTTAATTCATGTATTATCAATAACTTTATAATTATGGGGTCCATATGTATATTGTTGCAGATATGGGGCGACCTCCAGGAGGGTATCGAGCAGGTTTACAAGAGGCAGCACATGGAAAAGAAGAGATATATGGACTTGTATACGTATCCTTTTCAAAAATAAAACTTCCTGGCCAAATCTGGCCCAAGAGTAGCCAATTTGGCAAATTTTTAGGGGGTTGTGGTCTTATCACTCGATGTCTCGCAACGGCCTCGAGGCTAGATAAAAACAGCTGTACGGTTCGATGGACCAGGTTAGCTTCGCTGCTGAGATCTGTCGGTGAATGTTTAAAGATCTTCAAATTCCGGTAATTAAATTAAGCCTAACGTCCAGGGGGCTGATTTATTCGATAGAGTTACTGGGGCCCTGGAAAGCAAAGGGCATTTGAAGGAACACGGTTGGGTTTTATTTAGTAAGTCTCACTCCCTCCCGCTACCCTCAGAGCGGGAGAGAATGCCGCCAGACTCAGGGCCTAACGTCTCCGCTGTTTTTTTGTAGAACTTTCTGTTAGACCGACCGTTAGACGGTCGAGAGAGTCAGAAGCCAGAAATTCTTACCAAGACGTATGACCCAGTTACTAGGTTTTGAAGGTCAGAAAGGCATTCGCTTACCTCCACAAGCAGACAAGTCACGCCATCACCCTCGGCAAAGCTGGTGTCAGATTTCCAGGCTTCTGACTACGCGTAACGACTGTCAGAGATCTACAAATGACAGCCGTGACCAACTTAACGTGATTTTCGAAGCACGGAGGAGTCTCGAAGAATACTTATATTGATACAACAAAGATTTCGCACTTTCGCAGGCTAATTTAACTACGCAAACAGCAATAAAACACATGTACAAAGTATAAGGAAACTGTTAACTGCTTCCGGGCTTCGTATGTCATTCCTCTGTAGTTGAAATGTTAGCCAAAGGTTATTGAACGCCAAATTGGGCAGTTTCTTCCGCTATTGAGATTTATTCTTTTGTTTATTGAGCTCGTAGCCATAGATTAACAGCCACACGGGTCGATCTAACAGGTTAAGCAACACTTGTCGAGGTCGTTAATTGGATGGTATATGATGAATAATCGGGAAAATGCAAGTAATGGTCACCTTACTTGCATTTTCCCGATTATTACGGGATCGGCTTTCAGTGTTAACTGGATGTAGCTACGAATCAATATTTGAGTGACTGTCTATTTGAACTTCACTACCTACCTAATAACTGGGCGTCTAGAACTGTCACTGTCAAATTTTCCAAATCAACCTTGAACCTAATGCGTTAGCGATAAAGATGAAAATTGAAAATGTAATTTGACAGATTGTTGTGTCGTTAATATTATGATTCTGCTAAAGTGGCTGTTTTAGACCCGCTGGAGTATCGTATAGCTAAACGATACTCCTTGGCGAAACTAGTGTCAGATTTTCTAGCTTCTGATTACCCGTAATGATTGTCAAAAAATTTCAAATGACATCCGGGACAAACGGCCTAAAAACGTGCTTTCCGAGGCACGGAGGAGTCTCTTTGTGTAATGGATGGCCAGCCATCCACGGACTGACCTCGGCAAGCGTTGCTTAACCTCGCAAATCGATTCTTACGTGTTTTTATTTAGCTAGCCACGAGCTCTTCCTCATTTTGAACTCAGACTAGAGACTAAAATAGTCTTCCAAAGCCAAACTATCCATTAAAAGTTTTGAAAGAACGTGTTTGAAAAAAATCAGGGCAAGTTATATTTAAAGCATTATAGGCTTTCGACACTTCTGTTTACAAAACAAAACAGTATGGCGTAGGTAACTATCGATCGATTCTTATCGGCGATGTCGTCATGTTTTAATGTCTAATGAAAATGGATTTTAATAGCCCATTTTAGGGTTTCCAGATGAAATATAGGAACTCTTATAGGGTCTCCTATCGCACGAGTGTAAGTCTGTCTGACTTAGCCAATTTTCTACAAACATATTGTACGGTTTAAGTTAACATTTCGATCACGTATCTATCATACTTTTTAAGTTTTTCAGAACGCATCGCGAGTTTCTATGGCGCGTTGTGGTGACGCTTGAGGGAGGTCATGTCCAGCAGTAGACATCTTTCGGCTGTTACAATGATACTAGATGGCAGAGTTTACTTCGCGCACGTTCCCTATTGAGTTTAGCGGGGTTTTGCCAAGTTAAGGTGGAAGCGCCAAGGTAGCCCGCGAAATTCAAATATTTTTATGTTTTTTGCTATTTGCCGGTCAGTGTGAAGCTGTATGTTGAACAAAATACAATTCGCGGCCGTAACGCATATTTATCTAAAGAATTATACCCATTTTAATTATCAATATAACCCTCTAAGTTCATACAACTCGATTGAATGATTTTTTCACGAAATAACATTCAATCGAGTTCTATGAACTTAGATGGTTATATTGATGATTTAAATGGTTATAATCCTTTAGATAAATGCTCTTTACGATCGCGAACCGTATTCTTTTTAACATACAGCTTCACATTGACCGGCAAATTGCAAAAAACATAAAAATATTTGAATTTCGCGGGCTACCCTGGAGCTTCCACCTTAAATATGTTTTATTTCATTTTTCTTTCAAAATCTTAGGGGTTCAAATATTAGACCGTGTTGCTTGTTGCCCTCATATAAAGCTATCCATGCGCGAACACGCTATAGTCGCGTTCATTTGTTCAGAAAAACCGGAAACTGCCCTGTGTCGGCGCGACCACGAATTCAGGGCTATCGTACAATTGAACGCGACTATTGACACCTACGGCAATTTCAAACAAGCTACCGAGTATAGATGTATGTTCGTGTCCAAATACAATAAAACCCTGAACTAGTAACAGTCACGTGTACAACTACTGTACATCGGTACATCATCAGAGCGCGAGCAGTAGTTCCAGTGTCCGGTCCGGCAGCAACAATGGTGGGAGGGCACCCAACTATAGCGGGGGCAAGAAACAGGTACGCCAATTTGATAAGTTTTTTCCTTTTCAATTTCATTTCATTGGAAATAAACAGTTCCTTTGTACTTACATTTATAATGTTAACTTTTACTATTTTACTGTATGTACATCTATACTAATATTATAAAGAAGTAACATTTGTTTGTAAGTTTGTATGTAGGGGGTAATCTCAGGAACTACTGGTCCGATTTGAAAAATTCTTTCAGTATTAGATAGCCCATGTATCGAGGAGGGATATAGGCTTACAATCATCACGCTAGACTAAAAGGAGCTGAGCATTCATGGAAAATGTGACGCAGACGAAGTTGCGTGGGTCATCTAGTAAATAATAAAATGGATAAATAAATAAATCCTTTATTTCAAATAGACCAGTTTACAGTCACTTTTGAATAGTCAAGGTCTATCAGTCAAATAGATGAATCTAATTCTGCCGCGCTAGCGACAAGAGCAGCAAGTTATTCTACAACAAAACACACTCACCGACTATCTCCAGCGCGGCAATTGCAACGCGTTCCTTTTATATTTCCCGTTCCCGTTGGAATTATGGAAAATCATCTCTTAGTGCTCCCCAACGGAGTGTAGGGAAGCTTCATGCCAAATTTCAGTTTTCTACGACCAGTAGTTTCGACTATACGTGGTCTGTCAGCCACTCCTCAGTAACAGAAGAGTTTTATATAGAATAGCTGAGCCACGCAACTTCGTCTGCGTCACATTTTCCATTAATGCTCGGCTCCTTTTAGTCTTAGAGTGATGATAATGTAAGCTTCATGCAAAATTTTGGGGGCCGAGTCACCCGCGTCCGTAGGAGAATATCCTTCAGCGAATCCCTACACGTGGTCCCCGGGTGGTGCTAAACAGGTGACACTAACCGCCTCCGTGGTCTAGTGGTTATACCACCTGATTCAGACCCAGAGGTCCCGGGTTCGATTCCCAGCGGGGGCAAATTTTTTGCTCGGTTTGGTTGGTGGTAGGACTTGTTCTAAGTCCGCCTGGCAAGCTACCACCATCATGTCTAAGTCTGTCGCCATAACAACAATGTTAACAGCATTGTTGTGTTCCGGCAGTTAGAGGTATGATAGCCAGTTCCTCTGTGTAAGAGGATTCCGGGTGAAACTCGCTTCCATCTTCGGCCTAATCATCACTTTCCATCAGGTGAGATTTGGGCCAAGAGTTTCCCCGTTTTGCATTAAAAAAAAATATATATATATATTTTTTTTTTTCGACCAGTAGTTTGACTGTGCTTTGTCTGTCAGTCACGCACCCAGTAACGGAAGAATTTTATATATTAGAATAGGATCTATGGTGCGTGGCCTGACTTGGTGCATTTTGAATTGACTTCCAAAGTGGAGATTCTGTATTCATCTCTTCGTTTTTATGTTTAATTGCAATATATCTAAGGCATATCCTTTGTGTTTCCAGACAACGGGCCACGTGCAAGGGGGCGCGCAACTGGTCGGCCTCGAGTTGTACAAGAGACTGAAGGAGTTCCTCAGGCTATATCTCATCAATTTACTCCAGGTATGTTCAGCTTTCCTAGTACTTTCCACCACTGTTTTCAAGATCTATCTTGTCTGCCACTTATGGTGTACATATGTATATAGAAAAGGGAGTTTTGTTTATTGCAATGAAAGATCAAAGTTTATGAGTCTCCAAAATACTCGAGTAGGAATTATTCTATCAGTAAATAATAAGTTAAAAGTGATCATTTCAAAATTTTTTTTTTACCTTTTCGGGTCTCTGGAGACCCGGTCCTTTGGTAGGCGTACGAGAGGCCAAATCCAACTCGCAGAGGCCCCGTTAGACATTTCAAATGTAATGGGGCACCAACCGGCGATTATCAATGTATGCACTGAAAGTATTCCCAAGGACAATCCAAAATTATTATTATTATTATTTTTTTTTTTTTATTGAGGGCGACTTAAGTCCATGTTTAGTGGGGGTCCATAATACAATATCAGCTATCGTGAATACTAACACACTCATAATTGATTCAGCTCAGCCTTTCAATCTTTGGGGCTTTAACATTAGAATATAAGAACCTTTTTGCAATTATTGGACCACCACCCAGCCGAAATAGCTGGGTCGTCTGTGGTATTTGAAAGCAACGGCAGAAAATAATTGAAATTCAGCCGAATTCCAAATTCAATCAATCGCGAATCTAAAGTCATGCCATCTTGCAATGGGGTGGCATGGTAACCAGTTACTGGGTTTTGGATTTAGATAGGCCTCCCCCTCCACATACAAACTGGGTGAATCTTTGTGATATTTTGAAAGTATGACACATACCAAGATATTTTTATAATAAACTAGCGACCCGCCCCGGCTTCGCACGGGTGCAATGGATGTTATTATACTATAAACCTTTCTCTTCAATCACTCTTATCTATAAAAAAAAACCGCATCAAAATCCGTTGCGTAGTTTTAAATATTTAAGCATACATAGGGATATAAGGACTGAGAAAGCGTCTTTGTTTTATACTATGTAGTGAAACCTAAACAAAAAAATGTTGTTTCCAGAACGGCGCAGAACTAATGGGTGAAGATGTGCTAGCATTCTACACGAAACAATGGGAGGAGTACCAGTTCTCTTCGCGCGTGCTTAACGGAGTCTGCGCCTACCTCAACAGGCACTGGGTCAAGCGTGAGTGCGAGGAGGGACGGAAGGTAACTTTTCAGTAAACTTCTTACTAACTTTAGCTTTGTAGTTCTATCGGATTGCCGTCTCATCGGAATGTGAAAAGTGTGAGAAGAGATTTTGTACCTTTTCGTTTGCATATACGCTTGTAAACTATTATAATCCATCGGGTCGATGGTCTTTTATTGATTTTGACGTTATGATCGAAATTCAGCCAGGTGGAATATAAAGGTGGAAAAAAAATCCAAACAAAAACGAAACACTCATATGAAATAAGCAGTACTTACCTTTGTACTCTTTTTTCTATATACATTTTTCTTTTTCTTGTGTGTACATAAATAAATAAATAAGTAGCTGCTTAGTACATTTTGTTTGCATAATTAGTATGCAAACATAATGTATCAGGCATGTGCTTTTTTTCCTGATTTCTAGGTTGGTTTCACAGTAAAAGTTGTTAACAACTTTTTCTGTGAAATGCAATGACCCTAAACCCTAATAAGATTTTCGTTATTTCTGTTTCACCTCTCATAGTCTCACGAGGATTTCTGCAGTTCCACCCCTTTTCATCAAATCTGGCTATGATATTAACTGCAGTAGAGTACCTAAAAATTTTCTGCTTGTTGTTTGATTTTTCTTTTAAATTAAGTACTAATGCGTTTTCTAAAATACACAGCAACTACCAGATACAGTAACTGTATCTATATATATATATATACAATATTCTTCTATTTCCAGGGTATCTACGAGATCTATCAACTGGCGCTGGTGACATGGCGTGACAATCTGTTTCAGCGACTCAATAAGCAAGTTACCAACGCAGTGCTCAAGCTTATCGAGAGAGAACGCAACGGGGAGACTATCAACACGAGGCTTGTTTCTGGAGTAAGTACTTAGTCTTGGAAGAAGCAAACATTTACTTCTGCAAAGCAGTAGCTAGCGAATGAGAACGTCGAACGCGTGAAGGAGAGGCAAACCTCACGCCCCGGCTACCGCAACAGAAGAAGACGCCCCGGTCCTCGGGACAAGCAGAGCCAGGTTCTGACCGCAGTAGGTGGCCGGCCTCCTACTGCGGTCAGAACCTGGCCCGGGTCGACGGCGCGCTGTGTTCCACGCGTGCCTCAAAATGTCAGCATCTACTATGCCGCTGCGGGGCCGCTAGAGCCAGTGCCACCTGGAACGAGTTGAAGTTTTTTTTTTTTTTATATAATATCCTTGGACATTTCACAAAACGCCATATAGTCCCAAGCTAAGCAACCTAATGCTTGTGTTATGGTAACGAGATGGCTGATAAACTACTTATATACATTTTTTTTTTTGTAAATACATACATATTATAGATAGAAAAACACCCAGACTCAGAACAAATACTTGTAGGTCGTACAAATATTTGTTCCGTGCGGGAATCGAACCCGCGACATGCTGCGCAGTAGTCAATCGCTCAACCACTGCGCCAACCGTGTCGTCATTTTGTCGACAATTTGTTCGAAGAGTAAGCGCGACCCTGGAACGCGGCGGGCATTAGGAGGAACACGGATAAGTTGTAGTCTGTGAGAGTATGACACACTCCTTTCTGCCCCGCCCAAAGCGGGAAGAACAACTTTTAAAAAGGATGGCAATCAGTTGGCATCGATTAATTTTAACAAGAGATTTTCTGCATAGCTTTAAAACACTTAAGTTTCTCAAGCTATAAATAGCATTTGGTAAGCGTTTAGATCAGGTTTAATTTAAAATTATAACGAAGCGGAAAGAGGATTAAACGTCTACATGCACCCAAATATTCTCACCTTTCTCGTATGGTTAACATGCAAAAGCTCTTTTTTATTTCATCCGCATTGAAGAAAGTGTTACTATTTTTTTTATTAATTTTGAAATTGTTTCAAAATGAATTTCTCCTGTATCGTGGGTGCGTTTACAAACATGCAATAAAATAATAAAAAATACAAATTAACATACACACACAGATAGTTATAGTTCCGGGTCTAGGACCCGGAACAACTATCTGTAAGCCATACAAATATTTTTTCCGTGCGGGAGTCGAAACCGCGACATGCAGTGTAGCAGCCAATCGTGTTGTCTTCCATCAAGTTGGCTATAATCCACCACGTGGATTGTTCAGTAATGTCATCCACATTAATACTCCAGATCAATCATCATCATCATTTCTAATAAAAAATCCTTATTTCCAGGTAATCAACTGCTACGTAGCGCTCGGACTGAACGAAGATGAGACATCAGCGCGCGGTCAGAACCTGGTGGTCTACAAGGACACATTTGAAGCCGTGTTCCTGGAGGACACCGAACGTTTCTACACCCGCGAGAGCACCGATTTCCTCAGGAACAACCCCGTCACTGAATACATGATCAAGGTAATAACTCCGTCACTGCAAGATAAACATTACCTCATCTCTGTAAGATAAAAAATATCCCATCCCGGCAGGGTAAAAATTACCCAGTCACTGCTAGGTGAAAAATACCCCGTCACTGTAAAGTAAAACTTCCGTTACGATATTGTTCGGGTATCTATGTTTTCTGAGCACCATGCAGTTAACACAGGTCTTTCGAGGTTGTAAAATTGGGTGGACACTACTGGCATCTATCCTAAAAATTAAGACTATGTAATTTACTGCGACCCAACACGTTTACCGTTGTCTACGGTGTCTGGCCTAATGGTCGATTATATTTTTACATGTGGTGCATTGAAAAAACTTTTTACAAAAAAATACAACCAACTTCCAAAAAAAAAAACACTACAAAGTAAAAAATAACTTTAATTTCGGAAGTCGGTGTTTTTGTTAGTTTCTTCGTATTTTGGCACCGACTTCCGAAATTAAAGTTATTTTTTACTTTGTAGTGTTTTTTTTTTGGAAGTCGGTTGTATTTTTTTGTAAAAAGTTTTTATTTTTCACTTTTTAGTGTTACCCCACACCTAACAACACCCCTGCAAAATCGCAGAAAAACAAAATACGCAATTTCGATTAACAAGTCCAAGTAGACGAATTCCAGCTATTTCGATTTAAAATCCAAAGTTTGTAACCGATTTTGATAAAATTTAAATGGGAATCTGCAAGTATATCCTTTCAGATAAAACAAGAATTTTTCAAATCGGTTCATAACTGTCGGAGTTATGAGGTAACAAACATAAAAAAAATAACATACAACCGAATTGATAACCTCCTCCTTTTTGGGAAGTCTGTTAAAAATGATGTGTTACCACATTCCTTGGTATGGTAATGTGAAGAGGAGGGATGAAACGCACATGCGATTGTAACTTTTAGTTAGATAACTAAAAGTTTGAATATAAATGTGGATGGCTATAGAGGTAGGCCAAAGGAAAGATAAGGAGTGGAACCACCTGCCTGCGTCGGTTGTTCCTGATAGCAACAACCTCTTTAAGTCAAGACTAGACTTTAAGACTAGAGTAACCTATTCACTCTAGACAAAAAGTGAATAGGTTACTTCTAGGCAAGCATGCTCCATCTTAGACCCCATCATTGCTTACCATCAGGTGAGATAGTGTTTAAACGTATGCCTATCAATAGGAAAAAAAACCGGCCAAGTGCAAGTCTTTTGAATTTTGAGTCGCGCACCGAGGGTTCCTTACAAACCAGTAGGTATTATACATATTATAGGCAGAAGTTGCGATTTACGATTTATGACGTATTAAAAAAAACTTCTTACTAGATCTCGTACAAACCAATTTTCGCTGGTAGTTTACATGGTAATGTACATCATATATTTTTTTTAGTTTTATCATTCTCTTATTTTAGAAGTTATGGGGGACACACATTTTACCACTTTGGAGCAGTCTCAAGCGCAAACAGAAAAAAATGATATTAGAAACCTCAATATCATTTTTGAACACCTATCCATAGATACCCCGTATGGGTTTGATGAAAAAATTTTTTTTGTGTTTCAGTTATAAGTATGGGGACTCCCAAAATTTATTGTTTTTTTTTCTATTTTTGTGTGAAAATCATTATGCGGGTCACGGAATACATCTAATTACCATATTTCAACAGCATAGTTCTTATAGTTTCGGAGAAAAGTGGCTGTGACATACGGACGGACAGACAGACATGACGAATCTATAAGGGTTCCGTTTTTGCCATTTGGCTACAGGTACAGAACCCTAAAAAGATGGATGGATTCTGGCGTAACTGTTTTCAGGACAGAATGGAAGAAGAAAAAAAACGTTTTGCGCCGACACCAGGTGGTCACATGGAATATGGGCAGGAAGATGATATCAATAAACATAAGAATCTTTCAAATAATAACTTGCTTTTCCTTCCCAGGCTGAACAACGTCTGCAAGAAGAGCAGCGGCGCGTGCAAGTGTACCTCCACGAGACGACCATGGAGCGGCTCGCCAAGACCTGCGACAGGGTGCTCATCGAGAAACATCTCGAGATCTTCCACGCTGAGTTCCAGGTAACTGATCAATTCTTACGAAACTGTTCATCTATCTATAATATAAAAATGAATCGCTAAATGTGTTGGTAAGCGCATAACTCAACAACACCTGGACCAATTTGGCCAATTCTTTTTTTGTTGTGTTTGTTATCATCAGGAGAAGGTTTTTATGTGGTTTATAAAAAAAAAAGTTGCCAGTTGACGGGAGCGAAGCCGCGGGGGACAGCTAGTTTAAATATATAAAAGAAAATCGTGTTAGTTACACTATTTATAACTCAAGAACAGCTGAACCGACATGGCTGAAAACCTAAACCTTGGTGGGGAGGTAGCTTAGAACCAGGAGATGGACGTAGGATAGTTTTTTTTTCCACGAGAACGGGAACTATGCTGGTAAAACGGGGGCGAAGCCGCGGGGGACAGCTAGTTTTGAATAAGAATAAAAATTATTTATTGCGTAACTGTGTACAATTATTAGATCTTATCCTACTAATATTATAAATGCGAAAGTTTGTGAGTATGTATGGATGTTTGTTACTCTTTCACGCAAATACTACTGAACCGATTACGATGAAATTTGGTATGTAGGTAGCTGAAGACCCAGAATAACACATAGGCTACTTTTTTATCCCGGAGTTCCCGAGGGATCGTGATTTACTCGGGAATAACGAGAATTTATACGCGGACGAAGTCGCGGGCGGCCTCTAGTAATATATAGCATAACAATCATCAACAGTCTACCCAAGTTGGATATGCAATACTTACAAAGAATTAATTATTTATATTGTTTGGTAAAACAAATTGATTATTTGGTATGGGATGCAACATGTGTCGACAACCTTGCGCCATCCCAACTTCTGCGACTGCTGCATCGAGAAATTCGTCCTCATCGCTGTCAACAAGAGGAGTGCCCACACTAGCATTGCCACGTTGATCGGGAATGCTGATTCTATGGAAGAAGAAAACGGCAGCCCTTTGTTCACGTGAAGAGTCGACTAACTGCTTGCTGATTTTACAAAAGAACTCTATAAGCATTCTGACCCCGTGACCCAACCCCAAAAGGCTCAAACATATAATCTATACTATCTTTACTAATATTATAAAGAGGTAATGTTTGTGAGGTTAGGGGGGCTAATCTCTGGATTTACTGAACCGATTTTGAAAAATCTTTTACCAATAGAAAGCCACCTTATTTGTGAGTGTCATAGGCTAGGTTACGTAGTAACGTAGTGGGCACAGTCAGCAAGTTCCCAATAGCGTTGTTATGTACAGAAACTAATATTTTAGGTACTTTAAGAGTTTAGGGTATCTTCAATCAAAGTCGATAGTGAATACGAATTGGAATTTTTATTGTCCAGACCTGCTTATATTATAATACAGTAGGGTATCATAAGGAGAGGTGGTGCTGCGATGTTAAGCAACCAATGGAAGCGATCCAAGCTTGATGGTCGAGCGTCGAGGATGACGTGAGCGCGCTGCCACCATCGTAAATACGGGCGGACCGGCTCTCAACAGTCAGTGCACGATGGTCTTCGACGCAGGCATGTTGTCGCTCCTCGAACCGGTCGGGGGCGCAGGCGCGGGCCGCCGGTGGTGTCGCAATCGTTCGGTGCGCTCGCTCAGTGACGGCGGCCGGACGTGTGTGTGACATAGCTACATTTTTTTACAAATTTCTCGTGTAACTATAATGCTTACTGTACGACGACGACTTTTGGTAAGAAATTATATTAGGAGTCATACAGTTTTGCACACATTATAGTAGCCGTACATTTAGAGAAGTCATTCGTCAAGTTTTTGCAGATATTTAAATGATTTTTTTGTGACCAAAACTCAATTGGCTTTTCGTTTTAGAAACTCCTGGACGGCGAAAAGAACAGCGACCTAGGGCGCATGTACGCGCTGGTGGCGCGCATCCCGGACGGGCTGTGCGAGCTGCGGCGTCTGCTGGAGCATCACATACACGCGCAGGGGCTGCAGGCCATCGACAAGTGTGGCGAGTGTGCGCACACGGTACGGTACCATACCATACACTTATTGTTTTTTTTTAATATTATAAAACCTTTTTAAAAGAAAGCTGTTTAAACCAGACAAGCGGGTAAAATGTGTTCAAAACGACGTGGTTAAACCTATTAGGGCTATTAGGAGAGGACACGGTGGAGCACACTGTGCAGGTGTGCCCCACTTGGGCGGAGCACCACCGTGTCCTCGAAGCGGCGATCGGCGGCGACCCCTCGCTTCCGGCCCTGGTCCAAGCCATGGTCCGGAGCGAGACGGAATGGGACGCGACGCCATCACCTGGCGGAGTGGGAGAGGGAGAGAACCTATCGTCCCGGCCGCCATGATAGACGCCGCGGGCGTCGGAGGCCACCATAAGCGCGGGCCTGTGGATGGTGAGCTATGGGCAGCTCGCCGTCCGTCTGTTTTATGACGACAGGCCGTGTCGACGGCGAAGAGAGTCGGCACACAGAGGGGCCCGAAAGGGCCGACGCCTGCCGGAGTTGCGGGACTATTCGAATTTCGATAGAGACCGTGGCACCGGAACACAAAGAGCAATGAAGGAACATGGATGGGTTTTAGTCAGTAGAAGTCTGACACTCCCTCCCGCTCCGCCCAGAGCGGGAGAAATCATTTGATGACTTCCCATCCCTAAAAAAAAGAGCTATTTAGAGCACCGGAATGCTCGAATCTAAACAAGAAACAACATTTTTCCGGCTTTTGGTACGAAGTGTCTTTTTGCGAGTCCTGTCTTGTATGTACTTGTCTAAAGCACTTTCGCTTTTCATAATTCTTACTGTTTACTTCTTACATTGACCGTTACATATATGTGGTTGGGATTTGATTTACGAAAATTTACTTTTAGATTTGCTAGTCTGCCCCATATGCAAAGTTTTTAGATAACAATCAAAATTGATTATAATCAAGACAGTGTCAATCGCTACGCTAAAAAAAAGACAAGATTTTGTAGTCATTTTCTATCTGACTCCCGCGGACAAGACACTGAAACAATTCATTTATATTAATTCTTGAAGAGGCTTTACTTGACCGAATCAACCCTTCAAAGCAGTTTTGATATTCATAGAAAAACGATGAGAAAACGACCTTGAACTGACTGCCCAGACGAAGTGAAGTCTAAAGAGTCGCCTAAATGATTCATCACAACCTCTATTAGAATATATATTCATCATATTAACCTCTATTAGATATTATGTTTTTTTTTTTTTTTGTAAAATTGTAAGTATAAACTTTCATACTATAAAAAAATTGACGAAAAAATCATAAATTTTTTTTTTTGATCGAGTGATGGTTTCGATATTATGTTTTGAACCAGAAATTGTAAAAAGTACATAAAGTAAACTTTACTATGTTTTTTTTGGCTTTGAAAAACCACTATTTGTTGGTTTTTTATTGATTCAAAGTGATGAAATATTGGGATTGGCCTTAAGCAATCTTTTCGTCCAACAGGACCCCAAAGTGTACGTATCAACGATACTGGAAGTCCACAAGAAGTACAACGCGTTGGTGCTGGTCGCGTTCAACAACGACTCCGGCTTCGTGGCTGCGCTGGACAAGGCTTGCGGACGGTTTATTAACAGTAAATATACATTATGTACAAATATAATAGTAATAAGAACTAGACAGGAGGAGCTCGTGGCTAAATAACAACAGATGCACGGGTCGATCTTTTTTTTTAACTATTTATAACTTAACATCAAGTGAGATAGCGGTCAAATGTATGCACATTTGACCGCTATCTCACTTGATGTTAAGTGATGATGCGGTCTAAGATGGAGCATGCTTGCCTAGAAGTATCCTATTCACTCTTGACTTAAAGACTCCCAGGATCTTCAAGATTAAGCAACGCTTGCCATGGCTGGTCTGTCGGTGGGTGACTATCTTAACATATCTAGTTACCTCTGTGCCTCGGAAAGCACGTTAAGAGTCCTATTACATTTTTTACGGAAATTCATGATTTTTGACGCTGTAGTTTTCAGCAGCAGTAAGATATTTTAATTATTTGATCCTGAATAACGATAGTGCCAGTCTCTTTATTGTAAGTTGGAGTTACACATTTTCATTTTTCTTTTCGTGTAATTTACTATAAATATTTTACGAACTCAGTTTGCAAGAAAAAATGTCGGCGATGGATCTTTGACGGTCAAATTCACATTGTTACAATCAATTCTTTTAAAAGCTGAAATTACTAAAAGGTAAGTTGAATGTTTTACTTGTTTATTGGAGTTCTAGAATTTCTTTAAATTCCTTGAGTTTTCACGGAAAAAAACGTAAAGAAAGCCTAATTTAAGCCAGAAAAGTCTTGATTCAGCGTCCATTATATTCCAAATAAAAACAATTTTATCAAATAAATTTATATTATATAAAATGTCAATCTACAGTGAATACGTTTCATTAGTTTTCGTTTGTGTATATAGCAAAATTACAATAAATAAAATTAAAGTACTATATATTCTGCGTCAATTCAGCGCGCGCGCTCCTCAGTCTCGCGCGAGCGCCCAAATAAACTATAATCCTATTCAGACTAGTAAGTATCAAAATTGTTTCGCGGACTATAGATGTACTACCAACGCAGACCAACGTAACTTCGTCTATTGCAAACGAGCATTGACGATTCGTAATAGGACTCTTAAGCCGTTGGTCCCGGCTGACATTGTAGATCTTTGGCAGTCGTTACGGATAGTCAGAAGCAGTAACTCTAGTCTTGCCAAGAAATACCGTGTTACCCAGTTAATGGTTTGTGGAGGTCTGGTAGGCAGCCGATCCACGTAAAATACAGATATTCAACTGAATCCGGTTTGACTGGAAGCCGACCCCAATGTAGTTGAGAAAAGGATAGGCATATGAATAAGAACTAGACAATGCGTGTAGAAAGGCCTTAGTAAGGATACCACAGGTCTGTAACTACAGCCGAGGGTCTATGAAAAACTCAGACCAACTAAAAAATGTTTTGTAAAAACATTAGATTGTAAGTATAGTGGTAATTAATTTATTTTAACGTTAGTGGTTAATTTTGGGCCATCTACTCTAATTTAAAATATACTATATGCAGGCCCCTCTTTTCCACTGGTCACTATGGGCATCGGCCCAGGGCCCCGCGATTGATGGGGGGCCCCTAGATTCTGCCACATCACCTACCAATAACATGTAAATATAAAGCGTCTATAAGCGAATGACGAGAACGCTGATATCCATCAGTTATTGACGATTTTGCTTTCCTCAAAACTAGAAGGGTATCTCTTATATCAATATTATAGAAGGGACCCCATTATTCTATGGGTCCAGGGCCTCCAATGGGTAAAAGAAGGCCTTGGCTATGTGAGCATCGAACATAATTAACAACAGCTTAAATTTATTTATCCTTATTTATAACCCACTCTAGCTGTCGCTGTTTCTAATCAGCCTAGAGTAGTGGTTTCTGTCTTTGGCTAATATGTGCCAAAAATATATTTTCTTCTTATCTTATTAAACCTTTTTTGTTCAGGTAATGCAGTGACAAAAGCAGCCAACTCGTCTTCAAAGAGTCCAGAGCTGCTGGCCAAGTACTGCGACCTTCTGCTGAAGAAGTCTAGCAAGAACCCTGAGGAAGCTGAACTAGAAGACACACTCAATCAAGTGGTATGTACGGTTATCTGAACATAAGTTTTTTTTTTTTTTTTTTTTATTCTTTATTTTTAGTTCGGGGTTTTTATCCACACGGATACGTCAACCCCATTGTACCTTAAACAATATAAATGCATCATACAATACTTTTATAGTCTTTACATATAATAAAATCGTAGTAATATAGGTAATAAATATAACATTACGGATTTGAGATCACTGCCAGCCTACAAAGTTGTTTTGCTAGGTCAGACTTAGGGTATGATAATATCGTCTGAATTAAGCCAATATCTAATCTGTTCAAGCCATACTCTCTTTCCAATGTTTCCCTCTCAATCTTATTTTTAACACGTAAGTACAGTGTTTAACATAAGTTATATGAAAGAAGCTGAGCTTTCTAAATAGGGTGATACGATACTTCGCATCTGTACAGTTTCTGAATCTACAAAGCACAAGCCCATCCTGTTTGGAGTATTGCAACCAGTTATGGGATGACTCAGCAAAACACCAGCTTGCTGCATTGGACTCGGTGGAACGCAGACTAAAAAGACTATTTCCCCTCAGATAATCTTCTGCCATAATAACAACATGTTTCTTTTAATTCCCAGATGGTTGTGTTCAAATACATTGAAGACAAAGACGTGTTCCAGAAGTTTTACAGCAAGATGCTGGCGAAGCGACTGGTGCAACACATGTCTGCTAGCGATGACGCTGAGGTAATAAACTATTTACTCTCTATAGGCTAGTTTTCTTGCTACTGCACTAATGAAATTCTAATATACTATTTACTCTCTATAGGCTAGTTTTCTTGCTACTGCACTCATGAAATTCTAATATACTATTTACTCTCTATAGGCTAGTTTTCTTGCTACTGCACTAATGAAATTCTAATATACTTATGAAATTCTAATATACTATTTACTCTCTATAGGCTAGTTTTCTTGCTACTGCACTCATGAAATTCTAATATACTATTTACTCTCTATAGGCTAGTTTTCTTGCTACTGCACTAATGAAATTCTAATATACTTATGAAATTCTAATATACTATTTACTCTCTATAGGCTAGTTTTCTTGCTACTGTACTAATGAAATTCTAATAAACTATTTACTATCTATAGGCTAGTTTTCTTGCTACTGCACAAATGAAATTCTAATATACTTATGAAATTCTAATATACTATTTACTCTCTATAGGCTAGTTTTCTTGCTACTGCACTAATGAAATTCTAATATACTTATGAAATTCTAATATACTATTTACTCTCTATAGGCTAGTTTTCTTGCTACTGCACAAATGAAATTCTAATATACTTATGAAATTCTAATATACTATTTACTCTCTATAGGCTAGTTTTCTTGCTACTGTACTAATGAAATTCTAATAAACTATTTACTCTCTATAGGCTAGTTTTCTTGCTACTGCACTAATGAAATTCTAATATACTATTTACTCTCTATAGGCTAGTTTTCTTGCTACTGCACTAATGAAATTCTAATATACTTATGAAATTCTAATATACTATTTACTCTCTATAGGCTAGTTTTCTTGCTACTGCACTAATGAAATTCTAATATACTTATGAAATTCTAATATACTATTTACTCTCTATAGGCTAGTTTTCTTGCTACTGCACTCATGAAATTCTAATATACTTATGAAATTCTAATATACTATTTACTCTCTATAGGCTAGTTTTCTTGCTACTGTACTAATGAAATTCTAATATACTTATGAAATTCTAATATACTATTTACTCTCTATAGGCTAGTTTTCTTGCTACTGCACTAATGAAATTCTAATATACTTATGAAATTCTAATATACTATTTACTCTCTATAGGCTAGTTTTCTTGCTACTGTACTAATGAAATTCTAATATACTTATGAAATTCTAATATACTATTTACTCTCTATAGGCTAGTTTTCTTGCTACTGCACTAATGAAATTCTAATATACTTATGAAATTCTAATATACTATTTACTCTCTATAGGCTAGTTTTCTTGCTACTGTACTAATGAAATTCTAATATACTTATGAAATTCTAATATACTATTTACTCTCTATAGGCTAGTTTTCTTGCTACTGCACTAATGAAATTCTAATATACAATTTACTCTCTATAGGCTAGTTTTCTTGCTACTGCACTTATGAAATTCTAATAAACTATTTACTCTCTATAGGCTAGTTTTCTTGCTACTGCACTTATGAAATTCTAATAAACTATTTACTCTCTATAGGCTAGTTTTCTTGCTACTGCACTCATGAAATTCAACCACATTTTTTGTACTGTGGTTGATTGAGAAATTCCGGATCGGGATTTATGATAGTTTTTATAACATTATATTATTTATTTGCAGGCATCAATGATCTCAAAACTGAAGCAGGCGTGCGGATTCGAGTACACAAGCAAACTACAGAGAATGTTCCAGGTTCGTATTTAGGATTCTCCTACTCTTTTGAACTTTATTTGCAGATTCTAAATATGGCAACGGTTTGTTAATATTGTAGTGTGTATTTCTTGCTTTGTATAAGAAACACGTTGTTTAAGTCCCTGACTGATGAAAGCGGATCAATACAAATTCCAACTACTCACCGAATATAAAATAACCTCACCTTTCCTCGTAACCCAGGACATAGGCGTATCAAAGGACCTGAACGAAAACTTCCGCAAACACATGTCGAACAGCTCAGAACAGCCGCTGCACATCGACTTCAGCATCCAAGTGCTGTCCTCTGGCTCCTGGCCCTTCCAACAGTCCTCGTGCTTCCAGCTGCCTACCGAAGTAAGTACCCTGACCTTCCAAGATCAAATGCCCGGGGTTAGGCGAAGGCAGTTCTACAGATTTTCATCCGCGGCTAATCGCAAAACCGCGAAGCCGCTTGAAAAGTACGGGAATCAGTCGCGAAAAAGAAACTGTAAGTGAGGCCGCTGGTATTAGATTCCTTGACTCACAAAATCTCACGAGTAAAAACCACAGCGGTTTAGCCAGTCTAACCAATCGGTTACACTGGCTTAACCGCTGCTGTATACCAATATGTTATAATCCACTCGCAGTCACAATGGGATGGAACCTTGTCAAAGTAAATAAAAAATTACAGTTCTTCCTTCAAGTAGCGTTAGCAAAAAAAAAAGTTCTGAATATTGATAATAAATTAGTTATTTCTACGATCTATCATATAAACTAATTTACTATCAATATTCAGAAAATGTTTGCTCCATGCAGGATCGGACTTGTGCTTTGTAAAGGGTTAAAAGCTGTCCAGGCATGAAGTATCGCTTCACTCTATTCAGGATGCCTAGCTTTTTGGCTGCAGTTTTGGCTTAGTACTCAATGGTTGCGCCGAAGTTCAGACTGGATGTCAACTCCTAGCCTAGGAGCTCGAGCCGATCAGTCACAGGAACAGATATACCCCAAAAGTAGGAGTTTTGGTCGAAACGACTCCTTTTTGCGGTATAAAGACACGTCTGAGATTAGGTGGCGTTAAAAATCGCTTAAGGTGGAAGCGCCAGGGTAGCCCGTAGCAGGCCGTAACGCATATTTATCTAAAGAATTATACACATTTTAATTATCAATAGAACCATCTAAGTTCATACAACTCGATTGAATTACATTTTCACGAAATAACATTCAATCGAGTTCTATAAGCTTAGAGGGTTATATTGATGATTCAAATGGTATAATCCTTTAGATAGATGCTCTTTACGATCGCGAACCGTATTTTGTTTAACATACAGCTTCACACTGACCGGAAAATTGCAAAAAACATAACAATATTTGAATTTCGCGGGCTACCCTGGAGCTTCCACCATAAGTTTATACTAATGTGGTTTTCACTCTATTCCAGCTGGAGCGCTCAGTGCATAGGTTCACAACGTTCTACTCGTCGCAGCACTCGGGCCGCAAGCTCAACTGGCTCTACAACATGTCCAAGGGCGAGCTCGTCACCAACTGCTTCAAGAACAGGTGGGTAGCTTCGTGTAGACTCGTCACATCGTGGGAAACTTAAAATAATCAGGAGACTTCTGTTAAAGTCGCAAATTATCCTAGAGAAGCCAACTTCTGGGGATAATAGAATCTTATGTCCTTACCCAGGACACGGTCTACCCGTGTGCTAAATGACTTCCAAGTCTGTTTATATAAAAGTAAATGATGGTCAGCAGAATACAAAACACAGAGTGGTTATGGTTACTTTTTACCATAACCCCTCCGTGCATTGGCAATGGGCTTGTGTCCTGAAAAAATCTAATTAGTCCGTCAGTTAGATTATCAAAAAATATTTGACCCGTGTTTTTTCTTTTGTTACGGGAACCAATATTGACGAAGTTACGACGCTTCTATAATTCTCAATACGTCACACCTTCGCATAATTTTTAGTGAGTCGTGACGTCACGAGCCCCCACTCCCGAGTTTTGATGCGTTTTATCTTTGTCAATATTCATTGATTTACAAAAACAAAAAATACGTATCCTTTTTCAATACTCTAACTGACGGACTAAATAGTTTTGCAATTTGTGGATGATGAAATCTAGCCTATTCACGGATCGCCCTTCGCAAGTTCATCTTTACTGTCAACATCTAACAATCATATTCTTTTTACAGATACACACTGCAAGCCAGCACGTTCCAGATGGCAGTGCTTCTGCAGTACAACGACAACACTTCCTGGACAGTCAGTCAGCTGGAGCAGCATACAGGCATCAAGGGAGACTTCCTTATACAGGTACAAGTTGTATTAAGAACGTGTATTCCGTCCACTAGCGCCGCCAATCGTTTTTTATTATTTGTGGTAAATTTAAGACACGTAGATAAAAAAACGCTCTGTAGTGCACTGAAGAAATGTATTTATTATGTTTTGAGAGTTATGTTTTGTACTTTAGAACATAAATAGTTGCCAAATTTGATATTTTTGCTAAAAGTGGCCACTTTTAGCAATAATTGCCGTTTTGGCTATTTAGCCATGAGTTATGTATTAAAAATAGCTGTCAAAAAATAATAGATACATTTCTTTAGTGCACTACAGAGCGGTTTTTTATCTACGTGTCTTAAATTTACCACAATTAATAAAAAACGATTGGCGGCGCTAGTGGACGGAATACACACTCTTCAACAAATGTAAAGGCATTATTGAAACTGGCCAATTCTTCCGGTACTGAGAGAGTGACTGGCTGATAACGCACAGCCGAAACTTCTGGTTCGTTTAAAGCTGAAGTTGTCCATCATACAAAAATTTAAGAGGGTCATTGCACTCATCAGTATGAACAACTTACTATGGGATCAACCTGAAATCATTAAAATAATCGACCTCTCCATACATTTACGGGTGCTTACTGCTTAAGGATCGATAAAAATATCAGCTTATAAAAATATGATAAGCTGATACTTTTGGTAATTTTGGGGTTTGCGGAATTAAGTAATCACTAAGAAAGAATTTTATTATGGGAATAATAAAAGTTATATTTAATGGCAGATCCATGCAATCTTGCGATTACATCCTAAAGCATCGTTCACACCAAACGTATTGTCCGCCGCTGACTGTGAGCAGGCGCTACCGGTAAAACGGGGTGATTATAAACACACGGGGTGAATAGAAACAAAACTGATGGAATTTTCACTTTATTAAAATTCTGCTTGCAGCATTCGAGGACTGCAATTTTAAATCAATATTAGTAAAAAGAAAGATTGATATTTTTTTAGAAACTAATAATGTGATATTCAATTGAAAATACCGTTCAAAGTTTTGTTCCTATTCACCCCGTTTTGCGGTACGCAGTTTATCGCTTTTCAATATATATTTAACTTCTCGTTCACACCGAACCGAACGTAGTGCGTTGTCGCTGACTACAGCACAGTGAGCATACTCACCGTCAGCGGCAGATAATATACGTTTGGTGTGAACGATGCCTTAGTGTGTCTAGGCAAGCTTATTTCAAACTAAGAACTTCTCACTTTTTTATTATTTTACGGGTATTGTTTGGGCTTCTACTATATTTGCTAATATTATTATGTTTCGTTCGGCAGGTGCTACAAATACTGTTGAAAGCGAAGCTACTGGTGTGTACGGACGACGAGTCTGAACTGAGCGAGTCCTCCATCGTGGATCTGTATGTAGGATATAAGAAGTGAGTATATCGATTTATTATATTTATTATTCACGCGTTTGACCACTGTCTCGCCTGATGGCAAGCGATGATGCTGCCGAAGATGGAGCCCGCTTGCCTAGACGCAACCTTTTAAATCTTGACTTAAAGGCTTCCAGGTTGCAGCTGTCAGGAAACACTCTGGCAGTATATTGGTTTATTACATATTTTTTTTTAGTTTATTTACGAGCTGCTCCGGCTTCGTACGGCATAATCAGACTATAACGTCTCCTGGGACAAGGGTTTCATTTCTGTGAGAGTGAGTGGAATCTCCATCAAAGTCCGGTTTGGTGGATATCACGTGTGTCTTCGAAATTTTGGATCTAATTTGTCCCCCAAGAGCGACTCCGTATGAGAGTGTTGTACCTAAGTACTGCTCGGTACGGATGCGTTTAAATAAAATAAAATAAATAAATAAATATTTTTTTTTTTCATAGCTGTTTTTCAGACACCACAACAAACAAATCTTCAAATGGTTGCAATGTTATTATTTACATTTCAAACATCGCCGTTCTGAAGTGGATGAGATTATTGCACTCAGAAATTAGGACAAGACGTCCTTCGGGTCAGTTAGTGAACTAAATGTGTATCTGTTACAGCAAAAAACTCCGCGTGAATATAAACATCCCTCTGAAGACGGAGCTGAAGGTGGAACAAGAGGCCACGCACAAACACATCGAGGAGGATCGCAAGATGCTCATCCAGGTAAATATCATCACGACTACAGCACCTTCGGGGTACGCAGAGTTCATCATCTGCCCAGCCTTTTCCCAGCTATGTTGGGGTTGGCTGGGCGCCAACCCCAACAACATCTAATCGGCTACAGCTGAATACCAGTATTTTATATGAGTGTCTGCCTATCTGATCTCCACAAGCTAGTTAATGAGTAGCACTTACAAATAGAAGCTCATCGATTAAACATATTATAATACTAGCTCTTGCCCGCGACTTCGTACTCGTATATCCCGATTATTCCCGTTCCCGTAGGAATTTCGGGATATCCTCTCTTAGGGCGGGTTGTTTCAACTACACTTAACGCACGCGTAAAAGTTAAAAATAGTGCTAACTATAGTAACTATCGTCAAATCAAAAAATTGGGTTGTTTCACAAAATGTCAGCATTAACGCACGTAAAATATAACGTTTACGTTAACAGGGTCTGAGCACTGGTTAACGTAACTTTAATTGCGTCAAATAGGACAATATTGTGAAATTTCTTTTGAATTCCTCAATACCAGTTCTTCTGATGACACAAATAAGTCGTGGAATGCAAAAAAAGCTATTTAGGTAGGACCCGTGTCAATAACTTAGCTATTGGGATGAGCAGGAATTTATACCAGAATGTTTTGAAACAACGCAATCTAATTTAACGAACGTCAAACATCGTCCGTAATCGTAACTTTTTGACGTACGTATGTTACGTTAACCAACTGTTTGATACAACCCGCCCTTAGAGCTCCCCTGAACTCCCCTAGGACACTACGTGCAGCTTCCTACGAGCAGTAGTTTTGGCTGTGCGTTGTCTGTCAGTCATTCATTCACTCAGTGACGAAAGATTTTTATATACATATTAGAATAGGGTGCCCCCCGGCTCTGCCTGCATGTTTATTTTTTTTTTCAATTTTTTTTTCTTGCAAATCTCGCCCTATGTAAGAATTATCCAATTTGGACCGTTCGTTACGAAGTTATGCGCGTATATAAATTTCGGCGATTAATTTTTATTTATACCTATAGATAGATTCGAGTACTGAAGTATGAAAGTTTCAGTAAGTTTTAAGTAAGAAATCTTTAAACGCCTTATATTGGTCCGTTCCCATTTGCAAAACAGTCGCAATTAGTTAAAAACTACATTGATTTACCTACGTTTTGACACATTAAGTATGCGTTAAAAATTACAAGAATTGGCCGTCTGATGTCTTCCTAAGATGTCTCGAAACTACCACAATCTGAAACATTTATGAAAGAAAATGTGAATTCATGATCTGCCTAACCTTCTCCCAAGTATATTGGGGTCGGCTCCCAGTCAAACCGGATTCAGCTGAAAAATTAACGTGGAGCGACCGCCTGTCTGAAGTGTATGTGATTTTTGTACTAAATTCATTTATTTTGTTTGGAAGGCCGCAATAGTGAGGATAATGAAGACCCGCAAAACACTGAAACACCAGCACTTAGTGGTGGAGGTACTCAACCAGTTGTCCTCACGGTTCAAGCCGCGAGTGCCAGTCATCAAGGTAAGCATCCACCGACATACCCACTACTGAGCATAGGCCTCTTACTGTGCCAAGCGCCATGTTCCTTCGCCAGTCTCGTTAAGTTTTTACCCGCGATGGAAGCGAAGGCTGTAGGCACGCCACTTTAAAATCTTGCAATTGAATTTTAAAACAGTTCACAAACAACAGAGTCAATATGCATGCAAGGGTGAATCGAAACAAAACTTGGAGGGACGTATTACATTATTTAAATGTTGTTTGAAGCATTTACGGTCTCCAGTTTTATTGATTTGATATAAATAAAAAATATTTGCTTCCTTTAGAAAACCAACATTATGATGTTAATAAAGTGAAAACCTTCTCAAAGTTTTGTTTCAATTCACCCCTTCTGTTTCTATTGACCCCGTTTGACGTTATCCCAAACTGATTGATCTGAAAGGGCATAGAACCATTGCGGCATAGCCCCTCACCGGACTAAAATGTTCGTCACCGTCCGTATTGCGCGCTATGCGATTCTCAAAGTCGCTAAGCAAGCTGCCAACGTGTTCACAAGTAACGTTTCTGTAAACCAATTAAAAGTAATGTTACTTTTTTCCCAGAAATGCATCGACATCCTGATCGAGAAGGAGTACTTAGAGCGCACAGAGGGTGAAAAGGACACGTACAGCTATCTCGCGTGATTGCGCCGCACTATGTAATAAATGATATATAAACAATATTATGTAATCTACACGACTTTCATTTTACGCTTACGAACCTTCAAAACCAAGAGTGACTTGAATGGTGAGAAAGAGTCACAGCGACCCTTTTTTATCTTCCTCAGAGGAGTTTGGCTTTGCACATCTTGTGCATTCCTTTTTTTTAATGGAAAATCATCAATCAAATGACTCCTCCCGCTCAAGGGAGTGTCAGACTCTTACTGACTTAAGTCCATCCGTGTTGCTCCAAATGCCCTTTGCGTCCCAGGGGGCCTACTCTTTAGGCCCGAAGTCCGTAGTTTCGGGCTTAGTTGCGGGCGTATTCTACTCCACATCACCTACGGACTTTCGGGAAATCCTCTCTTAGTAACCCCCTACAATCGCCAAGGAACCTACATGCTAAATTTCAGTTTCCAACGACCCAATGAGCGTATCGTTACTTCTGTGTGTTGTTTAGTAGAAAACAGAATATTTTTTATGCTTGAAAATATGCCCTAAGCTATGAAATTAGTAGATCGAGCAGGGTTTCGGCAGTAAAAAGTCGATCTTGGGTCCAATCAAGTTTGCCAGCCCATAGGCTATATACCTAACATCACGCTGCGACCAATAGGAGCGGAGCATTCATGAAAAAGCGAGATTACTCAAAAGACAATGTTCAAAAATTTATGGACAGTATTAAATCCATTACTTTTGCTGACGTATACGAAGAAACGGATCCCGCTTAGGCATTCAAATTATTCTTTGACCTCTTTAAGCTGCTCTATGATTTATGCTTTCCAAATATAAAAATACGGATATCGACTAAGGAAAAAACTAAATGGATTAGCCGTGGCATTAAGATTTGCAGTGAGAGAAAAAGAGAATTGCTGTGGAAATACCGACTTTTACCAAATAAGCATAATAAAACCAACTACAAAAAGCTTTCAAATCGACTGAAGAAAGTAATAAATCTCACACAGAAAGCCCATAATAATCGTTTCATAAATTCAGCTCAGAATCTATTTAAGGCAACATGGAAAGTGATAAATAAAAATAAGAATAAACATAATTTGCCAGACGAAACCATAATGAAAATCAAATCAAATGACAAGATTTTAACTAAGTAGTCCTCTTGAAATAGCACAAGCTTTTAACGATTACTTTGTAGACCAAGTGAAACCAATAACGAATTTAGAAATTAATAAAAATAAGCATAAAATAACCAGTAGAAATAATTCTATGTTTATGTCGCCTACAATACCACTAGAAATTCACCGAATTATAATGTCGCTAAAGAATACGTCTAGCACTGGGTATGATGATATAAGTACAAAAATTGTAAAACGGGTATCCACAATAATTGCTCCTGTGTTGAGTCATCTTATCAATATGTGCATTTGCCATGGTTACTTTCCAAAGGAATTGAAAATAACAATTATAAAGCCTCTTTTCAAGCAAGACAACAGAGAAGATATGTCCTGCTACAGACCTATAGCCCTAGTACCGATTTTTTCTAAGATTTTCGAGAAAGCAATATATTTTCAACTTACTTCATACTTTGAAGGGAATTGTCTATTCGTTGAAAATCAGAAAGGTTTTAGGAAGAAAAGATCTATTGACATGGCTATCTACGATTTCTTACATATGGTCAGCGGCAGAATGGATAAGAGACAACCAACTCTGGCGCTTTATATGGACATGTCAAAAGCTTTTGATCGTGTAGACCATAAAATACTGATAAGTAAACTTAACGCATACGGAATAAGAGGAAATGTATCAAATTTAATAGAGTCTTATCTTTGTGACAGGCAACAAATAACAACAATCAGTAGAATTTGTAAAAAAAGCGAAATAACATATAAATCTAGCCACAGAACGGTAAATTATGGAGTGCCACAAGGTAGTGTGCTCGGGCCGCCCCTATTCATTATTTACGTTAACGACTTTCCGACAGCATCATCATATCCCATGACAATGTTTGCAGATGACAGCACTTTACTTTTTAATAATGACGACGTAAGCATATTAGAAGCTGAGATTAATTCTACTTTAATATCAGTTGTGAATTGGCTGCAAAGTAATAATTTGGTTATAAATCTTGAAAAAACAGTGTTAATGAAATTTCAACAAAGAGTAAATCATAATCTAGACTTAAATATTAATTACAATGACAAACCTATTAATGAAACTAATGTGACTAAATTTCTTGGACTAAACATAGAAAGCACTTTGAAATGGAATACACATATTGACAAAGTATGCAGTAAGCTAAATCAACATTCCTATGCTTTGCACATGCTAAGTAAGACCACAGTATAAATATGGACAGTACGGAAACTAAGCCTAGTTGAGAATATAAATACCTACGCTCCATTGAAGCAATAGGGTTGTCACTTTTAATGTTTTTGTTAATTTTTTTTTTAATTTTTTTTCTGTAGTTATCAATCAATCGAAATTGAATAACAACTAGCTTACAAGTACAATTAGGTAATCTCATGGCGTTGGTTAATCTCGACAAAAGACGATAGTTTAAACACGGAAAACAATTTAATATTAACACACAACAACTTGTAGCACTTACTTTGTCATTACGGCGTAACCTTTTACAAGTTTTGGCGGGAGCGTACGCGAGCCGCTGTTGGACGAAAACGTTTCGGGCGCTCGGTACCTTTGCAGCCGCCATCTTGGATTCACGTTTTGACATCACTATCGGCTTCAACACCCTCGAAAACCTTGAAAACGACACCCATGACGAAAAAATTTATACCTATTGCAGCCGCCATCTTGGATTCACGTTTTGACATAACTATCGGCTTCAACACCCTCAAAAACCATGGTAACGACACCCATGACGAAAAAAATTATACCTATTGCAGCCGCCATCTTGGATTCACGTTTTGACATAACTATCGGCTTCACCACCCTCAAAAACCATGGTAACGACACCCATGACGAAAAAATTGGTACCTATTGCAGCCGCCATCTTGGATTCACGTGTTGACATCACTATCGGCTTCAACACCCTCGAAAACCTTGGAAACGACAGCCATGACGAAAAAATTGGTACCTATTGCAGCCGCCATCTTGGATTCACGTTTTGACGTCACTGTCGCCTTCAACACCCTCGAAAACCATGAAAATGACACCCATTACAAAAAAAAATATACCTATAGCCGGCGCCATCTTGGATTTACAAGATGTAGGAGTACCTAATAGTTTTGAAGTTCACGAATTCATTTTGATCGATCACACGGACTTATACTTCGATAACGATTAAGTAACAATATCATTAATGATTCTCACCTTTCAAAATCAGCAGGAAGTTTAAAATACGTTAGCTCCGGTTGTGATGATGCCGAGTTCAAACAGCCGTATACTACGCACATTTATAAATATACGTTCGTGGCATTTTTAAAAAGATCGCGGGGCTAAACTTAAATGTGACTCGTCTTGACGCCGCCGGCGGCACTCACTACTGAGAGTACCGCGACGGGCACCGAAAAGTCTCGTCGGTGTGCATGTTTGTGTGAGTGTGCCGTTTCGAGCGTTTGTAGGTAGTTTCCGTACTGTCCATATTTATACTGTGGTAAGACGGCCAGTCGAGCGACAGTCTTAACGGCGTATCATGGTCTAGTGGCGTCCACATTAAGATATGGAATTATATTTTGGGGCAATGCCACTGGTAAGGACATGGTTTTTAAATGCCAAAAAAGGTGCATAAGAGCTGTATTTAATCTGCAGACAACAGACAGCTGCAAGCCGATTTTTAAAAATACGAAAATATTAACCATGCCGTCGTTGTACATTTTTGAAACGTCCATGTTCGTCAAAAATAATTTACATAAGTTTGTTCGAGTAACTAGTCAGCGCCGTAGTGATCGGTTACAAACAATCGGATCTAGTACTGCATTATACAGAAACAGTATTTTTTGTAATGGCTCCAAAGGTCTATAATAAATTACCAAAATGTATAAGGAGTGAACATAATGTCCGTAAATTCAAAAGCAAATTGTTTTCATTTTTAATAGATAAGATGTATTACTCTATCGAAGAATTTTTAAATGATAAAATATGACATTATCAGCCCTTTAATTTAATTACAATTGACATGCATGTAAAAATGAATTATTATTGACTAATTTATATTTTGATAATATTTACTATGTTAAGATTTTTTTTATTTTTTTACAATATGATAAAATGTGACATTTAATATAATTTTCCTTTGACATACTTGTAGAAAACGAATTATATTTGATTGATTATTAGTTTATAATACCTACATTTAATTTGACATTGTTTACTCGAGCTTGACCTTGTATTGTATAGTTTCGGACTGCTAAAAACATAATATATTTGTACACCAATTTCATTGGTAGGACATAGAGCTCTACTAAAATATTTATATAAGACCAATATTGTAATACCTGTGTTCACAAATAAAGATTGATTGATTGATTGATTGATTGAAAAATGTGACGCAGATGAAGTAGTTCGGATCGACAAGTTTGAATGTAAATAAAATATCTACAGAAAACTGATTCGTGTGATTCGTGTGAACCATAATATATTAAAAAAATGAATGTATTAATTAATGTAAATGACATTACAGTGTCAATATATTTTTGAGGTCGCAGTTTTTGTAAAAAATAATAATGATCTATTTAAATATCGAACGCGTATACAAACTAGACATAGTGCCTAGTAACTCATTTCTTGCACAAAAGTATTTTCTGCTCTGCTCCACGTATATTTAAAAATATTCCAAGGCCTATAACAGCAATTACTGAAATAAAAGCATTTAAAAAGAAACTCCATGAACTATTAGTGAACAAATGTTATTACTCTATGAAAGACTTTTTGATGACAAATCACTATTAGAATACAATCTGTCTGAGTCATGATTCGTTCTGTGTAGACAATCATATAATATAATAATAATAATTAACAAAGATTCAAGAATCTAATAATTTGCAATGATCCACATTAAAGATGTTTTGATTTGATTTGTAAAAAAAAACTTTACTGACTATTTTTTACAAACTCAAAAAGTTATGGACAGTTTACCTACTACAAAAGTGTTCCTTTAACAACAGTAGTTCAATTCCAAGGTTCTTTCTACTAGAGGTGTAGTTAATTGGTAGAAAACCTGCTAGCTTTTTCTACCCTGAAACCCACCCTATCTAATGGGTGGTCACCCATCCACAGACCAACCACGGCAAGCGTTGCTTAACCTTGAAGATCGACCCGTGCGGCTGATTACTTAGTAACTTGCTTCTGCAAT
Source organism: Ceramica pisi (assembly GCA_963859965.1). Taxonomy (NCBI): domain Eukaryota; kingdom Metazoa; phylum Arthropoda; class Insecta; order Lepidoptera; family Noctuidae; genus Ceramica; species Ceramica pisi. Next base: position 7,145,614 of record OY982555.1, read on the forward strand.
AAAGTAAGTACCTACCTATATATTTATCTACAACGTAGGTAATTATTTACTACCGATGGTACCGATGGTATGTACCTACGTAGATATCTATGCTTATGTATTTGTGTACAAACTTATCGCAAATCGCACTCGTTTACTAGTATTGCGCGAGAACTTGGTGCGCGCACTCGTTCTTATATCATAAATACATAACCCTTTTGGGTTTCACAAAGACACAAAATGTTACGGAATCCTAACTACGTATACGGGCCCCAGAGTGTTTTAGTGCCGGCTAACTTAAACTTTGGAGATTATATCCTGGGACACCTGTGGACACATAGACAGAATGTTGCTATGGTAAGTACCTACTCGTAGGAACCTATTTTTTCACGACTGGCAAAAATGGAGTGTTATGTTTTTTTTAATCTTTAGATACTAGCACTTCGGCCGCAACTTTGTCTGCGTGGCACAAACGATTTTCTTCCCTTAAGACTGCGTGGAAACTCAGCTTCAGGGAACCTAATAGATTCGCTTCATTAACCTAGACTCGCTCAGCACAAGCGATTCTTAACAATTAGTTCTTCACAAACATCCCTCGCTTCGCATTCATGCACATCTCTGGTGGAAATGCAGCCTGAATTTCCAAAAATACTTATTATTACTCGCCTACATTATAAAGGGAAGCATACTTTATAAAGTTGTGAGAAACACATGGCTAAATAATTACAGCCGCACGGGTCGACCTTTACGGTCAAACAACGCTTGCCAAGGTTGTTCTGTGGACGGGTCACCATCTTAACATACCGAGTTTCCTCCGTGCTTCGCAAAGCACGTTAAGCTGCTGCTTCAAGCTGTCATTTGTAGATCTTTGGCAGTCGTTACGCGTTGTCAGAAGTCAGTAAATCTGACACCAGTCTTACCAAGAAGTACTGTGTTAACCAGTTACCTAAATGGGTAGTGGAGGTCTGGTAGGCAGCCGCTCCACGTAAAACACTGGTATTCAGCTGAATCCGGTTTGATTGGAAGCCGACCCCAATATAGTTAGGAAAAGGCTAGGCAGATGACTTTGTAAAGTTGTTTCCAGTTTGGCTAGGACATTGCAGGCTTGAATCACCTGATTGTCTGAAAGAGATGATTCCGTGCTTCGGAAGGCACGTATAAGCTGGTGGTCCCGGCCGTCAAATGGCGGTCGTGAAAATAAACCATGTCAGAGGCCCTTGAGGCGGTTTAGAAACCTTGAAACTAGGGGTGACGTCGTTAGACTTTACTGCCTGCACAATTATCATGGTTATAAAAGGAAGCCGCCTTGTGCAAAGTTTCATGTTCCTAATCCTTGTACAGACATGCCAGACAGCCGGTCGATTCTGTATACTTGTTGAAGTAAAGGCTTGGAAGATCAGCCGGTTGATTATGTAAACCTGTCGAAGTGACCACATAGTGAGACATTCCATCTTGATTATTTGAATTGACAGCTTACTTCGTGAACACTTCACCCAAGCCACCACTTCGACATGATTACAGAATCGTAGGTACTGCAACTTCCCTGTTATAAACAAGTATGTAGATGTATCGAAGTTGCACCTACTTAGACTGTTTTCCGTAGTTTCCAATTTACTTACTTCGTTTCTAATTCATAATGGAAATCTACACCTATTATAAAGCTGAAGAGTTTGTTTTTGATTGAACGCGCTAATCTCAGGTACTACTGGTTCGAATTGAAAAAATATTTCAGTGTTGGGTAGTCCATTCATCGAGGGAGGCTATATAATATCACGCTACCAATGCTAATGACCAAAAGGAGCGGAGCATTAATGAAAAATGTGTCGCAATCGAAGTAGCGCGTGTCATCTACTAGGCACTCAAATTTTTGTGATTTCTTTCACTCAACACAATTAAATTTACAAACATTTTTCTTTCTTTTTCTTTAAACGCCGGGACCAACGGCTTAGATCTACCTACTTGCACAAACCAGTGTAAATTATTTAACTCCGAGATAGTCCATATAACCCAGGGCCATCACGTACTTACCTACTGCAAACGGTGAGCGATGACCGGGTGCCAATTCTACTAATTTTCACACACACATCTCAATCGCAATATCGACGGCGAAGTGCCAATACCTTCTAACTGTAAATTTTCGAGAAATTAACTTTTTTATCGTTTTGAATTTAAAAGCGTCATTCGCATGTTTTAATAAAATCACCTAGTGTATTCTTAGTTGCAACACCATCTATATATAAAATGTGAAAATACCTCCTTACTAACCTAACCTGTCTATTTTATGGTATTAACTAGGTACTTGCTTTTTAATCGAATAATTACAACACTATCACAAAATATACAAATTTCGTATAATATTTAAAGAGAATATATAGGTAATAACTAATTATTACCTCATCCAAAATGAAACGTTTTTTTTAGTTTGTAAATTTTTGACTTTGTCAGATAGGTGTTATTGGCACTTCGCCGTCGATATGTCAAAAATGGATGAAAATTCCTGCCAGGGTTGCGGAATTGTTCAAAAGGGTAAACACGAAGAGCATTTGAAAGAACACGGGTCGGTTTTAGTCAGTAAGGCCTCTGCCTCCTGCCTCGAATTTTGCGGGCAGCGGGGCGGTGGCGGCGGCGGCGCGGGGGCGGGCAACGGGCCCGATGCCGCGCCGCCGCCCCGCTGCCCGCAAGATTCGAGGCAGGAGGCAGAGGCCTTAGACACAGTATAAATATGGACAGTACAGAAACTACCTACAAACGCTCGAAACGGCTCACTCACACAAACATGCGCGCCGACGAGACTTTTCGGTGCCCGTCGCGGTACTCTCAGTAGTGAGTGCCGACTGCCGCCGGCCGCGTCAAAACAAGTTTAGCCCCGCGATCTTTTTCAAAATGCTACGAACGTATTGCGTAGTATACGGTTGTTTGAACTCGGCTTCATCACAACCGTTTTCGTGGTTTTCCAGGGTGTTGAAGCCGATAGTGATGTCAAAACGTGAATCCAAGATGGCGCCTGCAATAGGTAGGTACCAATTTTTTCGTCATGGGGTTCGTTTCCATGGTTTTCGAGGTTGTTGAAGCCGATAGTGATGTCAAAAGTGAATCCAAGATGGCGGCTGCAATAGGTACCAGTTTTTTAGTCATGGGTGTCGTTTCCATGGTTTTCGAGGTTACTGAAGCCAAGAGTCATGTCAAAACGTGAATCCAAGATGGCGGCTGCAATAGGTGTAAATTTTTTCGTCATGGGTGTCGTTTTCATGGTTTACGAGCGTGTTGAAGCCGATAGTGCTTTCAAAACGGGAATCCAAGATGGCGGCTGCAAAGGTACCGAGCGCCCGAAACGTTTTCGTCCAACAGCAACTTTAACCTTTTAAAAGTTTTGGCGGGTACGCGCCAAAACTTTTAAAAGGTAACGTCATAATGACAAAGTTAGTGCTACAAGTTGTTGTGTGTAAATATTAAATTCTTTTCCGTGTTTATAGTATCGTGTTTTGTTGAGATTAACCAACGCCATGAGATTACCTATTTATTGTATTTGTAAGCTAGTTATTCAAATTCGATTGATTGATCACTACAGACCAAAAATGTAAAAAAATCAAAAACATTAAAAGTGACAACCCTTTTGCTTCAATGGAGCGTAGGTAATTATACTCTCAACTAGGCTTAGTTTCCGTACTGTCCATATTTATACTGTGCCTTAGAGTCGGACACTCTGTGAAATGATGTAGGTACCTATGTTATGTTGTGTTATTTAACCGCGTGTTAGGTTAGCAACTTATTTTGAGTTTTTGTTGTTCTAAATATCTAATCTGACACTAAGATCCAACGTTATTAATGAAACTTTGTAATCAACAAGTCATAACAATTTTATCTGATATTTTTTGTTTGTAGAGCGTTATCAGTATATTGTGCTGCTTACCTATCCTATCACTTTATGTAATAATTGTTATGTTATCTTTTATTACGTGACGATAAATTTGAAATAGGTACGTTACCCCCAAAGATTATTATTAAACGCATATTCAACCCTAATCTGAAATCTCATCTAAGTTAGTGTGAATAGGCTACTTCTGGGTAAGCTCGCTCCACCGTCGACTTTTTCTCTGTCACCGCTCGCTCTGACCTAGACTATTTATTTATTTATTTATTTGGGACAAACAAACAGTAACACATTATATCTGTGCAAATAATATAAACAAAGATATTACAAATGTGAAACTCACACCGTTATCCACAGCATATACAATTCATAATATGACTATACTAATGAACAATCTATGCGAGTAAGACTATAAGACTGAACAAATACCTATATATCGGAATCCTTCAGTTTCTTTAACAAAGCAGAACGAAATCTATTTGCTGACACTGAGAATAAGTCTAATTCTGTAGTTTCTGAACAAAATGCATTATAGTGTTTGCACAAGCGACGTAGAGGCGCCCGCAGACCAGCATTGGTCATTGGTAGACTAGAGTCAGCAGCAAACACACAGTCGAATCTACTGGTCGTGGAAAGCTGAAATTTGGCTTGTAGGTTCCTTGGGGAGTGTAGTGAGCACTAAGGAATTTGCGAGTTCGAAGATGGGGAAAATAAAAATGGGTTCCGCGTTCAGAGTACCTAAGGGCCCCGTACAAAGCTAAACAGAATTCCGTGTTACGTTATCGGTTCGTCGAATTTTTAGACTGTTAAATTAATTCATAGTTACAAATAATAATTGTATTTATTTATTGGTTTATATGTTGTATGTGTCTTGTTGACCAGTGATGTTATTATCAACTGACGGGGAGGTGCCCACCAGACATAACAACCGTCTGGTCAGAGGATCCTCCCTTTTCTATGGAGGCTTGGGGGATTTTACCCTGTTATTGCTGCCAACCCTATATTATTATTTAGCCACAAGGTGCTCCCAAAAAGTATGAACTTCTTAACAAATTTTCAGATAAATGGAATCACAGACGAACGCCTGACCTATGCAGACATAGCACAGCAAGCGATGAACCTCGCCGTCTCCCTCACTCGCATGGGTGTTAGAAAGGGAGACACGATCGGCCTGATGTCTGAGAATAGACAGGAGTTCTGGGGAGCTGTGGTGGGGGTGGTGTGCGCGGGCGCAGTGTTGACTACTATTAGTACGGGATATGTTAAAGGTAAAAGTGGCAAAGTTTCTGCTTCTTGATAAATCTTTGAATTTTTCTATTTGAAATATCCCAGTAGCAGTTTGGAAGTTGATGCTGACACCCCTTTTTTAACCGACTTCCCAAAAAGGAGGAGGTTATCAATTCGGTTGTACGTATTTTTTTCAATGATGGGAAATCATCAAATGACTCCCAGAAGGGATTGTCAGACTCTTACTGATTAAAACCCATCCATTTTCCGTGTTCCTCCTTGTGCCCTTTACGTTCCAGGGCCGCGGTGATTCTTTCGAACAAATTCCGCAACCCTGGCAGGTGGTGACCCCCTGTACCTCGGAAAGCCCCAATAACCTGTCAGTCCTCCGCCTGATCGCTCTGATCGTGTAGGATTGCTGTCTTATAGGACTGTGAGAGTAAAGCAACAGAGACTCAGATATCTGTGTTTGCGCAAAAACTTGTGCACTGTAATATCTTAATTCTTCATTCGTAATTCTTAATTCTTTATTGTACACCAAAACAGCTTACCCCCTGCTTAGCTTGTCTCCTGCGTACTTGGCTAAGGCATTTGTCTCATTGCCGGTGAGCAAGTGATTAGCTTTCGACGTTTTGCTCGCTGAGGAAAGGGATAAAACATACAGATCTTTTGTGAGTAAAAGAGACACATACATTCACTATCGATAGCTGGCTGTTCACACTACCGTCGAGCAGCTCTTACCTCTAGTTGATCGCAGCGACAAGAGCTATCAAAGATTGCACTCGCTCAGCGACACTCGCTCGGTGATGCTCGCTTGGCGGTCAGAACTCACCAACCAGCGGTAATTTCTACCTATAGTGCGGGCCGGAGCGAGTATTGCGAGTAAACGCCCGTCGCACAAAAGCACTCGCTATCCGAGCGTCAAAACTATCGAAACTTTTCACTCGCTTCTTGCTGCTCGCCAACTCTTTTCAAGCTAGGTATATTCCCTACTTGCTGATCGCAGGGGGCGAGACCAGTGCCGCATATTTGTTGAGGTATAGGTAGAACAAAACACTGTCTATTTCCTCTTTTATCTATTTCAGGTGAAATAATCCACGTAGCGAACATATCGAAACCGAAATACATAATATGCTCCCCAATAATGTACAAATTACATGAGAAAACCCTAAGATCACTGAACTTCGTCAAGAAAATCATCGTATTCGGCGATGAAAAACAAAATGGCGTCCTGCTGTACAACGATTTGGTTTTTGAAAAAAACGGTCAAATTAAGAACGTGAAGTATGAGGAGTTTTGTCCGGTGGATGTTCAGGGACAGACTGAGACATTGTTCATTTTGTATTCTTCTGGGACCACTGGACTGCCCAAAGGAGTGATGATGACTCATCTAAATGTTATTACCGCATGTTGTTTGTAAGTTTTTTACTATTATACTGTACCTATTGTAAGATTTGTTATATTTCCCAAATAAAAGCTCGCCTCGATCTCGGCATGTGCTCGGCATGAAGACAGTCGCGTCGCGACTGTGCCGCAGTGACGAACGGACGGTGTGTTGTTTTTTAACAATAACCGTGCGATTTTTCCTCTAAAAATAAGTTCAAGTACCTACATAGGTATTATATTTAATATGACGAGTTCGATCGAGAGCTGTTTTTGGTTGCATGAATTCGTCAAAAACGCATCCAGAGATAACTTTTTTAGATTACCTACCTGAAAGGTAAGACTATAAAATAATTTTACTTACTATTTAGGTACATAATGTGTGTCTTTTTAATGGATAAGTATTTGTTTTTATCTCCCGAAAAAAAAGATGTCTGGTTAATGAATAAAGTTTCACGCAACAAACTGTCATTTTCAATTATTTACTCGCGAGCTGTGTTCGACAGAACGTGACCTTGAGTACTGATGGCTAAGTTTGACGGATTGACGGATTAGGCTAAGTTTAAAAAAAAAAAAAAAAGCTGTAGGTATTTATTTCAAAGATACGGCCGAGTTACAATACTGTATAGATACATAATATTACCATGTGTAAAGGACGCTCAGGAAGAACACTTTCAAATAACAACGGCAGTTATCGTTTTCACAATTTAGTTTAATTTTCACATTAAATCACACAGTACAGTAAAATACTTCAACAAATAATAATACTAAGCACAGGAGCTGGTTGAGACAACCTTTTAGTCGGACTGCTGTCGAACGAATGAGCGGCTCACTATCACATCACTATCTATACCACTACTCCCCACTATAAAGGTCGCTGCACACAGCCGGCGTGGCGTGGCGGGGCGCGGCGTGGCGGGGCGGCAACGCGGCGCTGGCGCGGCGGCATCGTTCACACTGCGGGCGCGATCACGTTCCGTCCCGCCGCGCCCATTCAAGCCGACCGTATCGCGACGCTATTCTTTATACGCTCACGTCCCGCCCCACCGCTTCTGACTTGTATTCCCGCTCGGCGCGACGCCGGCGTGGCGCGACGGTTACCGTCGCGTCGAGCGGGACGGCTGTGTGTGGCGTCCTCCATAATATCTAGTACATTACAACTGCTCGGCGTGGCGTCGCCGTCCCGTCCCGCCACGCCGCGCCCGCTGTGTGCAGAGACCATAACTCCCACTACTTTGCCGCTAAGGCGGTCATTTAAAGTGCAAGTCACAACACCTACTTTTAAAGTGTAACACGTGACACAACTGTCAGAATTCATAACATCCATGCAACCTTGGCTTTGACGCAAACACTTCTTCTTACTTTTTAACCGACTTCCAAAAAAGGAGGAGGTTCTCAATTCGGTTGTTTTTTTTAATGTATGTACACAGATTACTCTGAGGTCTTTGATCCGATATCTATGATTATTTTTTAGTTCGATGCGGCGTACCTACTTGCCAATCCCGTAAAAAATAAGTTCAATTTGGCTCAGTAGGTTTTATTTTGTGAACTTTTTTGCTTATTTCAATTTCTGAGTAGATTTTGACGTCATCAAGTATCAACACTTAAAATTGAAAAAAAAAAGTCCATTTGAGAACTTCCTCTTTTTTTTGAAGTCACTTACGTTTCTTTTTACGAAAAAATACAACTGACTTCCAAATAATCTAGTGATCCTTGACTCCACAGACCCGCACACGTAGACCCTACAGTGATCGGGCTCACGATAACACCATGGTACCACGTCATGGGCCTAGTGGGGTTCCTGACTGCCTTCGTCACCGGCAGGACCGCGGTCTATCTCCCCAAGTTTGATGTGGACACCTACTTGAAGACCATTGAAAAATATCGGGTGAGTCAGTCCTTCTGGCGTACAGAATAAAGGACACAGAGGAGCTCGTGTCTAAATAATAACAGCCGCACGGGTCGATCTTTAAGGTTAAGCAATGCTTGCCAAGGTTGGTCTGTGGATGGGTGACCATCTTCACATACTGAGTTTCATCCGTGCCTCGGAAAGCACGCTAAGACGTTGGTCCCGCGGCTGTCATTTATAGATCTTTGGCAGTCGTTAAGGATTGTCAGAAGCCAGTAAATCTGACTCCAGTCTTACCAAGAAGTACCGTGTTATCCAGTTAATGGGTTGTTGATGTTGAGGTCTGGTAGGACTCAGAAACATAAGGCTGATAATATTATGGTTTTTTAATAAATTTAAATTTACCAAAAATGTGTTAAATTTATAGCATCTAGTGTAATCACAAAGTCAAGATTTTTTGGCGGCACGTCATGGCTACATTATCATTTTTGTAAAGAAAATGGCACAAGCACCAAAAAAGGTTCGTCATCCCTGACATAGAATAGGCAGTCGTTCTATGCCGAATACTGGTACTTAGCTGTATCCGATTAGACTGGAAGACGTTTTCAACACAATCCGGAAAATACCTAGACTTTAAAACCAATCTATCTTGAATTTCAGGCAGTCCTACTAACAGTGGTACCACCAATTCTGGTAGCAATTTGCAAGAACCAGTCCAAATACGACCTCAGTTCAGTCAGGACAATCTTCTCTGGTGCTGCTCCTCTTCACAAGGATACCATCATCTCTGTTCAAGAAAAGTAAACTAGTCAATAATGGGAAATGGCCCATGCAAATTATTGTAAACATTAGTTAGGGGACCTGTCCATTACAGCGGAGCGGAGAAACGGAAATTTTTTAACCAATCATTACAGTTAAAATGTCAGTGACTCACGTGATGCGGAGATTTTATGCAATTCCATTGTTCAAATTTTATCCGTTTCTCCGCTCCACTGCCTCGCACCGCTGTAATGACAGGCATCCTTTAAGGTCGACAATTTTTCCAAGGGAACATATTCTAGGAATAAAACGCCTTATGAGCGTGTATTCCGTCCACTAGCGCCGCCAATCGTTTTTTATTAATTATGGTAAATTTAAGACACGTAGATAAAAAACCGCTCTGTAGTGTACTGAAAAAATGTACCTATTATTTTTTGAGAGCTATTTTTAATACATAACTCATGGCTAAATAGCCAAAACGGCAATTATTGTTAAAAGTGGCCACTTTTAGCAAAAATATCGACTTTGGCCACTATTTATGTTCTAAAGTACAAAACATAACCCTCAAAAAATAATAAATAAATTTCTTCAGAACACTACAGAGCGGTTTTTTATCTACGTGTCTTAAATTTACCATAATTAATAAAAAACGATTGGCGGCGCTTGTGGACGGAATACACGCTCATAGGGCCACTCCATGAAATGGTCTATCTGTGAGGACAGACAGACCATTTCATTCCATTATGGTCATGGTCTAAGTTCCATGAAGTCCGTTAAGACGTGAAGACAGACTTACCTTCATCATCATCGACCATCATCGACCTTCATCATTGATGACACGGTTGGCGCAGTGGTTGAGCGATTGACTGCTGCGCGGGGTCGATTCCCGCACGGAACAAATATTTGTACGACCTACATGTATTTGTTCCGAGTCTGGGTGTTTTTCTATCTATAATATGTATGTATTTACAAAAAAAAATATGTATATAAGTAGTTTATCAGCCATCTCGTTACCATAACACAAGCATTAGGTTGCTTAACTTGGGACTATATGGCGTTGTGTGAAATGTCCAAGGATATTATCATCATCATATCAGGCGAAAGACGTCCACTGCTGGACGTAGGTCTCTCTCAAATCTCACATCCATCGGCTACCCTCAATGCTCACCAGCTATGCTATTCTCTAAAGATTCAGCCTTGCGCACAGCGCTGCCGCAGCGGTGAAACTCAGTTTTGTATTCACTAAGCCGCGTAAAGCTACACTAGCGCTCAAGGCTGTGACGGCCGTGAGTTAAAACTTCCCAACGAACGAGCAAATTGACACTTTTGACAGTTCTTCATACATTTTGGTATTCCCTATGAAAAAACAGCGACGAAGTCGCTTACAGCCTCGCCCACAGCCTCGTTTCGAACTGTCAAATCCAAAAGCTACAAAAATCGCGCGTTCGACTCTTATTTTTAACTTTTTTTTCCTTATAAATATATGAAAATGGCAGCTCAATTGATTATAAAGCTTAATTTATTAGAAGAAGTTAAGAAATGTGACGATTTGTCGCTCCAAACTCTCTTCTAACTAACATAATATCTCTCCTTGTGCACGGGAGGGGAACGCACTGGTATGCTTAAAATACACAATGTTCCGTCAGAACAAGCATTATATTATAAAACAATACCTCTAGTAACGTAATTTTATTAATATCTCATGTATCGTAAAATATTAATTGTCCAACTTATATGTAATAGCCACATTTGATACATAAACAGTGAAAATACTTTTCGTAATACCTACTCACATTTCAGTAGGGTTATTTATTTATCCGATTGGTCACAGAACTATCTAAAACTTTCAAAAAAATATCTGCTGATACTGACACAAATAAAAGTTTTGAAACTAAAAACTCACTAGTTAGTTTAGTTAGCGAGTCATGTCTGTTGTTTTTTGTTTACGTTCGTTTTCGTCGTCGCGTTGCGTTGCTCGAAATAGGCAAAAGAATCGCCATTCAGCCTTCAAATGTAACAATATTAATAAGCAGTAAATTCTTTACAATACTTCAAGATAGGCATTTATTTTAAATTCTTAACCCCTAAAATTCTCAGCCGAGATTGCTCGATTATGATTAAAAGAATTCGTTCTCAAGGCTATATCTCAAGGCTGGCTCGTCGACGAGCTCGCCGACGAGCCCGCCTTGAGATCGACCGAGCGTGTAGCGCTGATTCAAACTGTATTCACTAGCGTGGCTGTGCTCGTCAACGAGTTTCACCGCTGCGGCAGCGCTGTTCGTAAGGTTGAATCTTTAGGGAATAGCATAGCAGAGCGAGCGGCACTAGCTCGCGCTCACTCACGTGTCCCGACAGCTGAGCATTTGTTCGTTTTCCGAGTAGCTTCTAACATACTTGTTTCTTAACGATTATTTCTCAGTTTCTCACAAATGCCTATCTTTAAAATTCTTAAAGATAGGCATTTATTTAAATTCTTAACCCCGAAAATTCTCAGTCGAGATTGATCGATTATGATTAAAAGAATTTGATTCAAGGCCCTAATAATTCGTCTACGAAACAGCGACGAGAGGCTACAGCTTAAAGTTCGTCGACAAGCACAGCGACGCTAGTGAATACAGTTTGAATCAGCGCTACACGCTCGGTCGATCTCAAGGCTGGCTCGTCAACGAGCTCGTCGCAGCTTACAGCCACGAAATTGTCTTTTAGAGAATAGCACCCCAGGTCCTCGGTCCACCTTGTGGGAGGCCTTCCAACGCTGCGTTTCCGGTACGCGGTCGCCATTCCAGAACTTTTCGGCCCCATCGACCATCTGGTCACCTTCACAATATTAGTATGGATGTGGATCTGGGATGTCTCTCGTGGCAAGTGTAAGCCACACAGGTCGATCTTTGGCGACGAAGACCCTCGTACATTGTACCTAGACCATTCCATTATAAACTCCTCCGTACTTCGGAAAGCCGTTGCCAAAACGCTACAAATGACCGGGACGGTGGTCATTTGTAGCTTTTTGACCGTCATCGGCTGGTTTCAGGCCAAAGCCTGACACCAGCATTGCCAAACAATATCGTGTTACCTGGCTACTGGGATGTAAAGGTCAGAGAGGCAGTGGTTTGATGTAAAATAGCATGCACTGAAATATGTAAAATAGCATGCACTGAAATATGTAAAATAGCATGCACTGAAATATGTAAAAAAGATGGTATGACCAGGACGGAGCTGACTACTGAGATGACGACTAACAGTGAATAGGGAATATGCATGAAAAAAAATATTCATTATCTACACAGTTTATCTAAAAATATACAAAATTGTAATACTAACAGTGAAAATAGAATAAAAATCACTCGAAAAACAAACGATTTATCATTATTTTAAACAAATATATCTGTCCCTCTCGCGGAAACGCTGTAATGTATGGCATCTGTATAGGCGTCATGGAATCTGACGTCAAAGTTCATATCAGACTTCTCTTTCTAATTGAAATCTTTGAAGCTATAAAACTTCATCACTGATGAAGACATTTAAAAAACAATTTTATGATTGTTTTTTAGAGCTAAAAGGTATTTCATTTCGCAAATAAAAAAATTGCATGCATATTCCCTATTGTGGGAGAATAAGACTTGTTATACCCGCCTCAAAATAAAATTAGGATAAGAGACATTAATCTCTATGTCTTTGTGTCTTTATAGAGGTATGTGGTACAGAGATTAAACTCCCACAAAACTCAACTGAAAAAGGAGGTTCCTCCGAACGGACGGTTTTTTTGTACGGTGTGGGCAACTGCCGGTATTTGATATTTGGACTGTTGTATGTGTTAAAATCTGATACCGCGACGCAGGATTTTGTTCTTAGTAGTTAGCTGTTAGTTGAAAAGATGGCGTTGCAGTTCTTTCTTGTTGCGATGTAGATATGCTCAATAGGTATTCTCTTGTGGTGGCATTGATGCCTCTACAAGAGAATGATTCATATAAATATTATAAATGCGAAAGTACATAACTCAGATCTCTTGTTGTCTAGATGGATGAAGCTTGGCACACGGGTAAACGAGGTCCCCCTGTAGGTTCCCGTGCGATAACTTTTGAATTTTTCTCGAACCAAGCTGCTTCCAACAGCATTAATAATTAAGGTGGATTCAAAATGTTTAAAATGCAAGAAAATTACGTTTTATTGTCGTTTAATCTCAAAAACTATATCCGTTGGATCCCAAATCCTTAAAAAATCTGGCAGCGGGTAATTTCAACTTCAAAATTGCTTATAGAAAAATGAGAGTATATTTTATATCGACTGACCATTAGATTGTGATCAGGGTCCTCTGATCACAATCTGTAAATGCCTTCATCAACAGAAAATCTCTCTCATCTAGCTGATAATCTTCAAATGGCTTTACCGATTTTGATAAAACTTTAAGACTTACCGCTAGAAAACCTGCTTTCAAATAAGAGAACCGCATCCAAATCTGTTCTTCCGTTTGCGTTTGCTACGGTGCCACGGACAGACACACAGAAAAACATAGTGGTCAAACATATGACACCCCTTTTTTTTTGGTCGGGTGTTAAAATGGAGTCACTAAATCACCATTACCTACTTAATTACACATAAAACCATTAATTATTTTTTTAATAACGATTATCACACTCACACCAGTCATACCTAATCGATTATAATCTCTGTCTCGATACGGGAATAATAAAACCTTATCAAGGTTTACTTAGAAGCTACTTTTATGCTTAGATGCTGGAAATGACAGTATAAAATTCAAGGGCGAGCGAGGCAAGCCCGAATATTTTAGGCTGGACCCCAACCTTCAGGGTGTGTTCCAAGGCTATGGCGCCACGGAGATGACGCTGGGAGTTCTGAGGTTCAACCCCGGGGACCCGAACACCCACAAGATGGGAACTGTTGGAGTTGTGGTTGCCAATGCTGTTATAAAAGTAAGTACATGTTCTTTTCAGGGTTCCCAAAGAGTATACCAACGGAACCCTATATTATTACCTACTAAGCCTCCACTGTCCGTCCGTCCGTCTGTCTATCAGAGGGCTGTATCTCAAGAACCATAATAGACAGTCTGTGAAATTTTCTCTTATTGTGTGTATTGCCGCTATAATAACAAATTGGGTGTACACTAAAGTATATATAAACTAGCTGACCCGCGCAACTTCGTCTGCGTCACATTTTCCATTACTGCTCCGCTCCTATCTGCCTTAGCATGATGATATATAGCCTTCTCGATAAATGGGCTATCTAACACTGAAAGAATTTTTCAAATCGGATCAGTAGTTCCTGAGATTAGCGCGTTCAACCAACCAAACAAACAAACAAACAAACAAACAAACTCTTCTGCTTTATAATTATTATTATATATTATATTATTATATTATACTAGCTGACCCGCGCAACTTCGTCTGCGGCACATTTTTCATTACTGCTCCGCACCTATTGGTCTTAGCGTGATGATATATAGCCTATAGCCTTCCTCGATAAATTGGGCTATCTAACACTGGAAGAATTTTTCAAATCGGACCAGTAGTTCCTGAGATTAGCGCGTTCAACCAAACAAACAAACAAACAAACTCTTCTGCTTTATAATATTAGTATAGATAAGTATAGATAAATAAAATTACAAATTGAAGTGGCTCCCATACAACAATTTTTCGGTTTATGGTATGGAACCCTTCGTGTGGGACTCTGACTGACCAGTTTTTATAATTGATAGGCTCGCCTTTGAACACTATCTCACCTGAAGGATAGCGATGATATAGTCGACGATGGAGCACGCTTGTCTAGAAGTAAACTTCATAATAAGCCCTTAAGTGTGGAAACAAAACCCTGATAGTGTGGGAAAGCAGAAATGTTTATTTATTTATTATTTGGTACACCAACAGCAGTACATGCACAACTAAAAACGAGAAACAAAAATCAAAATATTAGTTCTTTCATGTAAGTATGTCTATATAGGTATTACACAGATTACACCAAATAATGTTCATGGAATAATGAGTATCTAAAATAAAATTAGTACATATCTAAAGTGGAATATAAAAAAAAGAAACATAAATACATAAATAAATCAAAACACTTACAAAAGAGGGAAAAAATAAAAGTAAAAGAAAAAAAATTAAGGGAAAAATGTTCTATACATTTTAGCACCACATCTTTTAAAAAATCTTGCATATAAAATCTCACGCATTTTTTATATTGGGGTAGTTACAGAACGCAACTTGGTATGATCCGATAAATTCTCTGAAGAATCGTTCAGGTTCAGTATTCATGGCACGTATGGGCCCCTGAAAGAATTTTCATAATAATAATAATAAATAATAATAATATAATAATAATATCCTTGGACATTTCACACAACGCCATATAGTCCCAAGCTAAGCAACCTAATGCTTGTGTTATGGTAACGATATGGCTGATAAACTACTTATACAATACATTTTTTTTTTTTTTTTGTAAATACATACATATTATAGATAGAAAAACACCCAGACTCGGAACAAATACTTGTAGGTCGTACAAATATTTGTTCCGTGCGGGAATCGAACCCGCGACATGCTGCGCAGCAGTCAATCGCTCAACCACTGCGCCAACCGTGTCGTCACTAAGCCGACAACTGTTTAGCAACTGTTTAATAGTGATAGACTGTTAGAATGTCTCTCAGAAGTATTAGGCTCATTTTAACCCTCACACCTGCTTCCTGTAGACCAAATGAATGGCTCTGATGGCCAGGGGCGGAACCAGGATTGCCGTGTGGGAGGCCTTGACCCCGCTGAGGGTGGGTTTTAGTAAAGTAAATAGGTACTAAAAAGCACATAACATTAAATTTTGCTGAATGTATTATAAGTGTTCTTGGTTTACTTTGTGTCAAATTCTCAATGACTTCATTAGGACCAAAAAGCCCAGACTTCATTGGTAATCTTGGTAGATTCTGAATCTGGGCTTAATGGCTTGAGTCTGGATCCGCAAATGCTGATGCTATAAACGGTGCAGAAAATATTTGAGGGTCACTTTCGACTCAAAAAGAAAATGCAAAAAAAAAAATGACAGTTATATTTTTAATAGAAGGAAGGATAATTTTGATTCTTCTTACTATGATCTTTTCCAGGTAACAGACCTAGAAACCGGCAAACCTCTGGGCCCCAATCAGCGTGGAGAAATATGCGCCAAAGGAGAGCTGCTGATGAAAGGTTACGTGGGTAAGAACAGGGGGTCTGACTTCGATGAGGAGGGGTTCTACAAGACTGGCGACGTGGGCTACTATGATGAAGACCGGTACTTCTACATTGTAGACAGGGTGAAGGAGCTTATCAAGTATAAGGGGTATCAGGTGCGTGAGATCTTTAGCTATTTTTATTTCCTTGAAAGACACCATAATCAGACTCCATAACCAACAACACACCACCACACTCCACACCACCATACCACATACCACATACATACCACACCGCACAAGATTTCACAGACAGACTCCATACCATCCCACCACACATACACCATACCTTACGACGTGACACCATGACACGACGAGATTCCATATCAGTACTTGTCCAAAAGTTTTTTTATGGGATTGAAATGTCACGTGGTCATCAATATTTAAATTACCATCCTGCTTATAGCAATTCGAATTTATCATATTTTTTGTGTGAATCGAGAGAGAGAGAGGCTAAATAATAACAGCCGAACAGGTCGATCTTCAAGGTTAAGCAACGCCTGCCGATGTGGATTTGTGGATGGGTGACAATCTTAACATACTCAGCTTCCTCCGTGCCTCGGCAAGCACATTAAGCTGTTGGTCCCTGCTGTCATTTGGAGATCTTTGGCAGTCGTTACGGATAGCCAGAAGCCAGAAAATCTGACTCCAGTCTTGCCAAGAAATACCGTGTTACCCAGTTAAGGGATTGTTGTTGAAGCCAGAAAATCTGACATCAGTCTTGCAAAGGATAACGGGAAAATTAGTAGAATTGGTCGCAAGAATCATGTGGCTAGGGTAGGAAGATGATGATGCATAAGCGTAATCAGCCAATGATGTTCTCACTGTTGGAACACAAGCATATCTTCTGTTAAAGATGATGCTTGCAATCTAAGGTGGTTCACCCTCCGCACATTCCCTCCTCAATTCCGCTTCGAAATCCTTCGTTTAGCCTCTTAGGTCACGATACGTCCTACATCGTTTTGAGAGCAATGACGACACGGTTGGCGCAGTGGTTGAGCGATTGACTGCTGCGCAGCATGTCCCGCACGGAACAAATATTTGTACGACCTACAAGTATTTGTTCCGAGTCTGGGTGTTTTTCTATCTATAATATGTATGTATTTACAAAAAAAAAAAAAATATAAGTAGTTTATCAGCCATCTCGTTACCATAACACAAGCATTAGGTTGCTTAGCTTGGGACTATATGGCGTTGTGTGAAATGTCCAAGGATATTATTATTATTTCGTTTATTCATTTTTAAAATACTTATTGATTACATTTTTAAATATATCTTTAAAAAACATTAAAAAATACATTTAAAAATACAAAAAATAGTAGTCCGCCGGTGTCGGGAGCAGGGTCCAAGCTACCGGTGGTTAGGGCTCCAGAGAAAGGAACCTCCTCACAATACGAGCCGTATCGAGGATTATTATTATTATTATTAATGATGACGACGAACAGTACTGCTTATTTCACAATTTTAATTGATTCAGGTCCCTCCAGCGGAACTAGAAGCAGTACTCCTGCAACACGAAGGCATCAGGGACGCGGCGGTCATCGGCGTTGAGGACAGAACAGCTGGGGAGGTGCCTCTAGCGTTCGTGGTGGCTCAGCCGGGGAAGACGCTGACGGAGGCCGAGGTTAAGGAGTTTGTAGCTGAGAGGGTTCGTATTTTCCTCACCGGTCTATAGCAGTTCTGCAGTGAGATTCTGTAAACATGTCATGAATGGGCTTGTGTCCTGAAAAAATCTAATTAGTCAGTCAGATTATCAAAAAAAAAATCGTTTTTTCTTCTGTTACGGGAACCAAAATTGACAAAGTTACGACGCTTTTAAAATTCTCAATACGTCGACGTAATTTTTAGTGAGTCGTGACGTCACGAGCCCCCACTCCCGAGATTTGATGCGTTTTATCTTTGTCAATAGTCATTGATTTACAAAAACAAAAAATACGTGTCCATTATTTTTCAATACTCTAACTGCCGGACTAAATAGTTTTGCAATTTGTGGATGATGGACACTAGCCTATTACGAAGTGAGCTGTCATTTATGTGTCACACATTCCATCGTTGCCTGGATCGTTCCTCCATCGTTGCCTTCGTGATCACTTCACCCAAGCCTTCACTTCGACATTTTTAGCGGCTACCCCGTTAGTCTCGCGGTCGCAAGGGCGGCTTCTGAGCGTGGGTCCCGGGTTCGATTCAAACAGTGTTTGGTTTTTTCCATTCGAAATTGCTCTGTGACAGCCTGGAGTTTGGAAGTTAGTGGGTGTCACCACCCCGTGCCTCGGAAAGTATGTTAAGCCGAAACATTTTATTTTCTAGTAACAGGATTCATGCTTTTTTAACCGACTTCCCAAAAAGGAGGGGGTTATCAATTCGGTTGTATGTTTTTTTTTTTTTATTTGAGATGGTTCTGCTCTTGCCTCTAGTCTAGGTCAGAGATGACAGAGTCTAAGATGGAGATAGCTTATCCAGAAGTAGCCTGTTCACTCTAACTTTGAAAAGATTAGGGTTGTAAGCGTTCGGAAACAAGACGCAGGCAGAGAGTTCCACTTTCTTCCAGAAGGAACTTCGTTCCAGGTGACCGACAAGCAGGCAACCTTGCGGCGATGAGCCAAGCTGTGTAGCCTGGCATCCACCAGTTTTACGTCGCCACTGAGCCTCTTAGCTCTGCGTTCCACCGAGTCAAGCGCGGCAAGCTGATACTTAGCTGAGCCATTACAAAGGTGGCCGCAATACTAATGGTGGTTTTAGTAACAATTGATTTTAAAACACTGTAGAATAGTTATTTACAACGCCGAAACCTTGCAGCAGCTGTTCACAAACGTACAGTCTAGCCTGCTCGCTATTACGATCAGCTAGTCTGTTCTGTTAAATAACCATTTCGATATCAAGCTCCACCTGAGTGACATAGCTCACAAGGTGAAATTTATGTCACACTACATAAAGGTCTTATGTTTATACGAATTTGATTCTCACCTCGGATTTTGAGACACGAAATTGTTGTTACAGAATAGCACTACTCAGGGCTCGATCTAGGGAGGGGCAAGCCGGGCAAATGCCCAGAGCGGCAAAAATGAGGGGCGGCAAAATTGAGGTTGTGGTTGCACGAAGTCCTCAATTTTATCTGTGGGAGTGAAAAATCTTATAAAAATTAGCAAGCTTAGCAGTACGACAAAATAATATTTTTAAGACTTCCCTTTTAAAAAATCTACTTTAACTACAGTAAATCCTAAGACTGCCAACATATTTTAAAGTGCTGTCTTGTTTTATAATTTTCTTAATGCTGTCTCCTAAGAAAACTAAAACATACCTTAGCTTCTGGAAATTATTGTGTGGGATCAGACTTCAAAAAATTTACTTTTCATCAAAAGGGGAGATTTCTTTCAGTGTTTTTCGATATTTCTCATCGTTTCGGATTTGGCCATGAAGGCACACTTTAAAAATTCACCTGTATGTCATCCCATATTTGGAACAGCAAAATCATGACCATAGAAATATAAAAAAAAACAGGAGAAGTGACAAGGGGGCGTGAAATACATATTTTAAAATACTATTTTCTTCAAGTGAATTATTTAATTGTTTTTTTTTAATGTTTCGGTACGAATAATCCATCCAAAAACTGACTATTTATTAATTATCCATATAGGAGAAAGTCTAGAGCTTTAAGGTCGCCTTTGTACCTATTTGCATGAAGTTTTTATAAATACATTCATCTCTCTATGCTTTCAGTTGTCAAACCCCAAGCACCTCCGAGGTGGAGTTCGCTTCGTGCAACAGATTCCGAAGACGGCGAGCGGGAAACTCCTGCGCAAGGATTTGAGGAAGATGCTCAAGACTGCTAAGAGTAAACTGTGATTGAAGAAGACGTTGAATATAACTGTAAACTTGAAGATTATACAAAGCTATATATTTTTTTAAATTAAGTTTAAAAGTTGGTGCTGACAGCGACCCGAAATGAAACGAACAAAAAGATTTTAATAATAATTTTAATTTTGTAATTTTCTAGTAAATTATTTTTAAAATCAAAAATTTCTTTGAATTATATTCCATTGTGTCAAATCTAATATTTCTATATACATGCAAAGGTACCCAGCAAGCAGCAAGGGAAACTTTCTGAGAAACATCGCTTAGTCGCCAAATTCTAAAAGAGGAAAATCGACTTTAACAAAAGCGCCTGACTTATAAAGGACTACTCACATTTATTTAGCTCTATTCGCGTTTCGCTGAACGATTTCGGTCACACTTTTTTTTTATATGCAAAACGGGGAAACTCTTGGCCCAAATCTCATCTGATGGAAAGTGATGATTAGGCCGAAGATGGAAGCGAGTTTTACCCGGAATCCTTTACACAGAGGAACTGGCTATCTATCATCATACCTCTAACTGCTGGAACACAACAATGCTGCAACACTTATACAGTTCTGCTTTTATCAGCCGCGTACAGCGCCTTAAGAATGAGAAGGCGGGCAAGCTTTGCTTAAAGGACAAGCTATACAATACATTTTAATTAGAAAATAAAACTCCTAACTAAAATATGGCGTCAAAAAATTTGTCCCAATCGCTGTCGACTGGAAGTGTGCCCAAAAGACTGGCGGCATTGCCACGTTGTATGGCAATGCTTATCCTCTGTCCGAGGTAAAAGCCAGCCCTTGGGTCACGCGAAGCGTCAATTAAGCGTTTCTCTAGATCTTTAAATAGCACGTGAGCACTCGGACCCCACGGTCCAATAGTTTCAACCCCAAACGGCTCAAAAATGTAGTTGCCAATATGCCTACTATATTTCCGCCGTTTGAGGGTTTTCGGCAGCCGAAGCGGCAGAACCAGAACAGCGTGACGAGCTAGGAAGATGGGATGGCGCAAGAGTATCGACACAAGTAGCGTCCTACATTACAGGCCTACCCATCTTCCATGGAAATAAAGACATGTTGTCCGGTCGCTTGCCATCGTCGCGTGCCAGGCCAATGGGTTCTAATACGGCTGGAACGCCAACGGCGACAAGAGCGTGTCGGACCCGCACTTCGACTGCATGACAGGCCGTGTTGCCCGAGGCTTTGTGATGTTACTTCAAGCTCCCTTCGCTCGGCTTTGCACCCGTCTTCTTTAATTCTATCAATGAGTGTAAGGGCAAAAGAAAACCTATCTTATTCGAGGCGCAGTTTTGAAGAATCTCTGAAAATAGTCCTGGCGACGCCCATGTGCGTTCGCATCATTGACTAAAACATCTTTTGCCCTAATAATAGTTTCGCACGCGTCGATCTTCAAGTCTAAGCGACAACTTTCCGATATACCTAGAAGATCTACACATGGGTGACCATTGCCAATCCGTTACGTGAAGCCAGTTATTCTCACACCAGTTTTGCCTACAAGGGGTACCGCCACAGAAATATAAAAAATATCTATGGGTACCGCCGAACCGTATTACTTGTTAGACCTACTGAGTGGAGGACGATCAGGCAGTTGATCCATATAAAATGCATCCACAAAGACTGGAAGCCGAATCAAATGTAAATAGGACACTGGTTATAATAATAATAATAATAACCCCACCGCAGTATCTCTACGTTGACGTCGTGGTGGGGCTTGCGCGTCCCGATGGACCTTAGGTCATACCACCTAGGGTGAGGGGCCAGACAAAGAGAGATACAATCCGCAAGGCAGTTTTGTGGCGAACTGTTGGGCAGTAGCGACCCCACGAACCTTATCTCCCGGGAGAAGTTTTGTTCCTCATCTACGGCTTGCCTTTATTGGCTGGCCAGAGTGAATACTGACGAAGAACAGAGCTCCCACCTCTTTCTTGCCTTAATTGGCCGGTCTGAGTGGAGATTCGCTAGAGCACACGTGCTCGGGAGAAGGATGTATAATCCAGTAAGATGCTGGTAGGGATCTTGACCGCACTTCCGGGATTGTCCTGATAGCCGTGGTATACCTCTCCACTCCTCTAGCACCTCAGGCTTTGTTGCCTCCTTGGCGCTACGTCACTTTGTGCTAGCGACCGTTTTCGGGGGCCCATTCATTGAGTGTGCAAGTCACCCCCTGCCATTTAAAAGCCGTGTATATTGTTAGTGGACAGGCAGGGGCCAATAGTTCTTCTATAATAAGCGATTATCAGTCCACTAAACCACCCAAACCCATAGCGTTTCATTTTTTGTTTCCATTTTCTGCAATAGTACTGCTCCAACCGGGGATTCTCCTTGGGAATACTTTCAGTGCACACAGGGATAATCGCCGGTTGGTGCCCCATTACATTTGAAATGTCTAACGGGGCCTCTGCGAGTTGGTTTCGGCCCCTCGTACGCCTACCAAAGGACCGGGTCTCCAGGGACCCGAGAAAGTAAAAAAAAAATAAAAAAAAAAATAATAATAATAATAACCCTACCGCAGTATCTCTACGTTGACTTCGTGGTGGGGCTTGCGCGTCCCGATGAACCTTAGGTCATACCTAGGGTGAGGGGCCAGACAAAGAGAGATACAATCCGCAAGGCAGTTTTGTGGCGAACTGTTGGGCAGTAGCGACCCCACGAACCTTATCTCCCGGGAGAAGTCTTGTTCCTCATCTACGGCTTGCCTTTATTGGCTGGCCAGAGTGAATACTGACGAAGAACAGAGCTCCCACCTCTTTCTTGCCTTAATTGGCCGGTCTGAGTGGAGATTCGCTAGAGCACACGTGCTCGGGAGAAGGATGTATAATCCAGTAAGATGCTGGTAGGGATCTTGACCGCACTTCCGGGATTGTCCTGATAGCCGTGGTATACCTCTCCACTCCTCTAGCACCTCAGGCTTTGTTGCCTCCTTGGGGCTACGTCACTTTGTGCTAGCGACCGTTTTCGGGGGCCCATTCATTGAGTGTGCAAGTCACCCCCTGCCATTTAAAAGCCGTGTATATTGTTAGTGGACAGGCAGGGGCCAATAGTTCTTCTATAATAAGCGATTATCAGTCCACTAAACCACCCAAACACATAGCGTTTCATTTTTTGTTTCCATTTTCTGCAATAGTACTGCTCCAACCGGGGATTCTCCTTGGGAATACTTTCAGTGCACACAGGGATAATCGCCGGTTGGTGCCCCATTACATTTGAAATGTCTAACGGGGCCTCTGCGAGTTGGTTTCGGCCCCTCGTACGCCTACCAAAGGACCGGGTCTCCAGGGACCCGAGAAAGTAAAAAAAAAATAAAAATAATAATAATAATAATAATAACCCTACCGCAGTATCTCTACGTTGACGTCGTGGTGGGGCTTGCGCGTCCCGATGAACCTTAGGTCATACCTAGGGTGAGGGGCCAGACAAAGAGAGATACAATCCGCAAGGCAGTTTTGTGGCGAACTGTTGGGCAGTAGCGACCCCACGAACCTTATCTCCCGGGAGAAGTCTTGTTCCTCATCTACGGCTTACCTTTATTGGCTGGCCAGAGTGAATACTGACGAGGAACAGAGCTCCCACCTCTCTCTTGCCTTAATTGGCCGGTCTGAGTGGAGATTCGCTAGAGCACACGTGCTCGGGAGAAGGATGTATAATCCAGTAAGATGCTGGTAGGGATCTTGACCGCACTTCCGGGATTGTCCTGATAGCCATGGTATACCTCTCCACTCCTCTAGCACCTCAGGCTATGTTGCCTCCTTGGCGCTACGTCACTTTGTGCTAGCGACCGTTTTCGGGGGCCCATTCATTGAGTGTGCAAGTCACCCCCTGCCATTTAAAAGCCGTGTATATTGTTAGTGGACAGGCAGGGGCCAATAGTTCTTCTATAATAAGCGATTATCAGTCCACTAAACCACCCAAACACATAGCGTTTCATTTTTTGTTTCCATTTTCTGCAATAGTACTGCTCCAACCGGGGATTCTCCTTGGGAATACTTTCAGTGCACACAGGGATAATCGCCGGTTGGTGCCCCATTACATTTGAAATGTCTAACGGGGCCTCTGCGAGTTGGTTTCGGCCCCTCGTACGCCTACCAAAGGACCGGGTCTCCAGGGACCCGAGAAAGTAAAAAAAAAAAAAAAAAAAAAAAAATAATAATAATAACCCTACCGCAGTATCTCTACGTTGACGTCGTGGTGGGGCTTGCGCGTCCCGATGAACCTTAGGTCATACCTAGGGTGAGGGGCCAGACAAAGAGAGATACAATCCGCAAGGCAGTTTTGTGGCGAACTGTTGGGCAGTAGCGACCCCACGAACCTTATCTCCCGGGAGAAGTCTTGTTCCTCATCTACGGCTTACCTTTATTGGCTGGCCAGAGTGAATACTGACGAAGAACAGAGCTCCCACCTCTCTCTTGCCTTAATTGGCCGGTCTGAGTGGAGATTCGCTAGAGCACACGTGCTCGGGAGAAGGATGTATAATCCAGTAAGATGCTGGTAGGGATCTTGACCGCACTTCCGGGATTGTCCTGATAGCCATGGTATACCTCTCCACTCCTCTAGCACCTCAGGCTATGTTGCCTCCTTGGCGCTACGTCACTTTGTGCTAGCGACCGTTTTCGGGGGCCCATTCATTGAGTGTGCAAGTCACCCCCTGCCATTTAAAAGCCGTGTATATTGTT
Source organism: Ceramica pisi (assembly GCA_963859965.1). Classification (NCBI taxonomy): domain Eukaryota; kingdom Metazoa; phylum Arthropoda; class Insecta; order Lepidoptera; family Noctuidae; genus Ceramica; species Ceramica pisi. The sequence continues at coordinate 7,170,419 of OY982555.1, forward strand.
AGTGGTCAGGCAGGGGCCAATAGTTCTATAATAAACGATTATCAGTCCACTAAACCGCCCAAACCCATAGCGTTTCATCTTTTTTTTTTCCATATTCTGCAATATTCTTGCTCCAACCGGGGATTGTCCTTGGGAATACTTTCACAGTGCATACAGGGATAATCGCCGGTTGGTGCCCCATTACATTTGAAATTTCTAACGGGGCCTCTGCGAGTTGGTTTCGGCCCCTCGTACGCCTACCTTTGGTAGGCCGGGTCTCCAGAGACCCGAGAAAGAAAACAAAAAAATAATAATAATAACTTGAAATACGGCGGTACCCATAGATATTTTTTATATTTCTGTGGCGGTGACGCCCTGGATAGGAGGGTCTGTACACTGCTGACCGCAAACCGGATGCATCACCCACGATCGTCGGTGATGAGACTGTACATCCGATGGTCGAGGCTTTTTAAACGCCAAAACTCTCCACAACCGCGAGATGTGCAGTCTCAGAGAATATTTTCTTAAAGCTGATGTGGGTATGCACCGAGATGTGGTCGCAGTGGACAAAGGACTCACCCCGTTGTCCATGGCTAAAGAGAACTGGCGCAAACCTGTGATACTTACCACAGATGACCGCAAGGAGGTATGTAAAGGCAAGGAGCTTCACGGGCGCTTCTATCGGTCTCTTCATGGGTCCGATGTAGATTTTGCAGCGTCCGTGGCTTGGCTACGCTTCAGTGATCTCGTCGGAGAAACTGAAGGTTTTGTCTGTGCGATTATGGACGAAGTTATCTTGACGAATAACTACCGGAGACATATTATGAAGGATGGGACGGTGGACGTGTGTCGGGCATGCCACCGTCCGGGTGAGTCCATCAGACATATTATCTCTGGTTGTTCTCGTCTGGCTAACGGCGAGTACTTGCACCGACATAACCAAGTGGCCAGGATCATCCATCAGCAACTTGCTTTGAAATACAAACTTGTGGACTCTGAGGTACCGTATTACAAGTACGTGCCCGACCCAGTTCTTGAAAATGACCATGTCACGTTGTACTGGGATCGGTCTATCATCACTGACAGGACTATTGTTGCCAATAAGCCTGACATAGTGGTGATAGACCGATTAGCGCGCCGCACAATGATAATCGATCTTACCATTCCGCATGACGAGAATCTCGTGAAAGCTGAGAAAGAGAAGCAAATTAAGTATCTCGACTTAGCACACGAGGTTGTCGACATGTGGAATGTGGACTCGGCTGTCATTGTGCCGATTGTCGTTACGGCTAATGGCCTGATGGCCAAAAGCTTCGACGACCACCTGTCGAAGCTGGGATTACACAGTTGGGTAAAGGGCCTGATACAGAAGGCAGTACTCCTCGATACGGGTTGTATTGTGAGGAGGTTCCTTTCTCTGGAGCCCTAACCACCGGTAGCTTGGACCCTGCTCCCGACACCGGCGGACTACTATTTTTTGTATTTTTAAATGTATTTTTTAATGTTTTTTAAAGATATATTTAAAAATGTAATCAATAAGTATTTTAAAAATGAATAAACGAAATAATAATAATATCCTTGGACATTTCACACAACGCCATATAATCCCAAGATAAGCAACTTAATGCTTGTGTTATACTTTGTGTATTGGTAACAAGATGGCTGATAAACTACTTATATACATTTTTTTTTGTAAATACATACATATTATAGATAGAAAACACCCAGACTCGGAACAAATACATGTAGGCCGTACAAATATTTTTTCCGTGCGGGAATCGAACCCGCGACATGGTTATACATCCTTAAATTGCGAAAGTGAGTTTATATTGTTCCCTACTCGAAGACTCGGTAACCAACGGAGGCCTTTTGGAGGAACGCTTTCACACCAAAATCGCTGAACCGATTTTGATGAATTTTGATAGACAGGTACACGGAACCCTGGAGAAGGTTAGCGCTTTTAACGCGAACGAAGCCAATAAAGATTGTTATTACATAAAATCCGCGTATTACGTGTCCCGGAACAAAGCAAAAAATATATTCTCAAAAGGCATACAAAATTGGATGTCCCACTTCATAAGAAAGAGAACAAAAACCGTTTCGAATGGCCTGGCCACCTGACCGCTGTTATCCACCTATACCTATTACTAAATGCTTACGTAAACATCTCACCAAAACTTGTCTTGTCCAAAATGCTCGTCATTCGCTCCCCTCAAGCCGGAGCGAACGCAGATCAATAATACTTTCAGTTTTAATAACGAATCCAATAAAAAATCATCGAACGTTCCAAATTCAAAGTGCTGTCAAAGAAAATAGTGTTGCCAAAACAAAAATGTTTACTACAACCAAAGTGTTAATTTTCACGCATTTATTTTTAAACGTTATCTGTGATATAGACTTAGATGTAGTCAATAAAAACTTGTTTGATTCTAAAAACTTTGTGAACAAAAAAACAGATGTGGTATTAACAAAACTTTTGAGTGAAAACAAATTCAATTCGGATATCATTAAGAGCGTTGGTAAAAATAGTGATGTAGTCAATAACTATGAAGATATAACGATAATGGACGATAACGGACATTTAAAGAACTTGAAGTTCAAATCGGCATTGCCGAAATCACAGTTTGAAAATTTGATAAACAGTGATGTGCGTTTGACAAAAGTGAGTGACAAATTGACTCAAATTGATCGACCAGTGACGGAAAGTTATGATGAAGACGAAGTGAAGTTTGAAGCTGGTGGTCAGAAGCCGAAGTTCTTCGATGAATTGGGGCGTAAGTAAATAAAAACTAAATTGGTCAAATACATAGTTACATAGGTTTAAGGTGGAAGCTCCAGAAAAAGTCATTCAATCGAGTTGTATGAACTTAGAGGGTTATATTGATAATTAAAATGGGTATAATTCTTTAGGTAAATGCTCTTTACGATCGCGAACCGTATTCTGTTCAACATACAGCTTCACACTGACCGGCAAATTGCAAAAAAACATAAAAATATTTGTATTTCGCGGGCTACCCTGGCGCTTCCACCTTAAAGGGTAGGTTTATTACACTACACGGTATTCAGGGTATTGATTTAGGGCTGCGGAATTTGTTCGTAAGAGTCACCGCGGCCCTGGAATCAAAGGGCACTAAGAGAAACACGGATGGGTTTTAGTCAGTACAAGTCTGCCAATCCCACTGCTTAGCCCAGAGCGGGAGGAGACATTTTATGATTTCCCATCCTTTCAAATATGGGATTAAGGGTGGTGTATTAACAGTAAGTGAGTTAGGATCGAATCGACCAGCTAGTGTAATAAGCGGCACGCTCACCCTTGCCACAGGACCCACAATACCGGGTAGTGTAATACCCCTTTAAATACTAGAAACGCTAATGTGAATACGTAGGTATGTGTTGTGTGTGAACAACTCTACCGCTTTTAGGAAGACGGGCGTAAAAGCGTGAGCCAAAGACAAAATGGAAGAAAGCCCAGGGTTATCATTTTACCCAGTTACTGGCTACTGGTAAAACTCTGATAGGCAGTTGCGTGCGTGCATTTTTCCTACTCCTCCGCTGTACTCTTCTGATTAATTTATTTATTTATTTATTTATTTATTTATTATGGCACTCCAACAACAAAGTCACAGAGACATTCTTAAATTAAAAATTCCTTAAATTAGCTAGTACTATTGTGACCCTATCATTTATAGGGGTGCACAGCTTATACATTTTGTGATACAATGTTAATTTAAGTTTGTAACCAGAGCATTGTAGGATCGTAAGTTAGGTTACATTCAATTATATTACATGACTATATTGCCATTACATTTCATGTCTGTCTAAACATAACTTGAATAAAATTATGGAAAAAAAATGATACTATTTAAAGGGGGGGGGGGGGGGGGGGGGGTTAATTTTTTTTAAAATTTTTAAACAATATTAATTTGCATTATTAACAATATTTAGTTGCAAGAGGTGAAACTGTATAAGCCAAAAAACATAAAACAAAAAACAAATTTGTACTTAGGACGGGCTCACCTCTGCTAAATGCCTTCGGAATTGAGCCAGGGTGTCGCAAAAGATGTCGATACTATTAGTGCGCGTTTGAGTTAAATTGTAGGTTCTCAATAAGCGGTTCATTGGAGCTGATCTACCCAGGTTTGTACGAGTCATATACGGTGTAAATATGTTTGAAGCGCGTTCCTGTCTGAATTTCGTTGCGGGATCCAAGATAGTTGAATCGTTTCTCCGGGACTCGTCGGGTTTCATTAGCTCGGCGTTTTTCTGGTGGTCACTGTTGATTCTGGCTTTCAGGAGTTGCAGTGGTTGGGAATGTGTGGCGGGCTTGTCTCATTAAAAAAAAAGGCAGTTGCGTGCTGTAAAGAACCAGTTCCTAGCTCCATATGGTTAGACTGGATGATGATGTGTGCTGTGTTGTACTGATATTAGCATTCGAGTTGCGTCATCGAAACGAAGATAGCGCGTCTATAGGGGGGGGGGGGGAGGGTATTAAACTTAAATATTAACATTGAAACTAATTTATAAAGGGGGAAAATTGTGTATGTATTAAGGAGGGAATCTCTACAAGAACTAAATAAATAAATAATAAATAAATATCCTTGGACATTTCACACAACGCCATTATAGTCCCAAGCTAAGCAGCCTAATGCTTGTGTTATCGTAACGAGATGGCTGATAAACGACTTATATTTTTTGTTGTAAATACATACATATTATAGATAGAAAAACACCCAGACTCGGAACAAATACTTGTAGGTCGTACAAATATTTGTTCCGTGCGGGAATCGAACCCGCGACATGCTGCGCAGCAGTCAAACGCTCAACCACTGCGCCATCCGTGTTGAACTGATCTGTTACGAATATTTCTCTGATAGAAAGCAATACTAATCGCTAGTGTTATAGGTTATTTTCCCGGAAAATGCACAATGTTCATAAGTTTCAGTAGAAATAGCGGTTAAAACCTATAATTAATAAAAAAAACCTTTACTTATAATTTGTACGATTATAAGCCCACTAACTCTTTCATTACGGCAATATGTACGTACTTCAGCTATTTAGTTTACCATTACTAAAAATAATAGGTAGTAGAAGAAAAACGCTTAAACCTCAAAATTTGGACAGTCCGAACCTGTTTATAAATTCGGTTCAATAAAGTTTCGCTTAAGTAAGGTCAGTAAGCAGGCTGGGCTCCACTCAAACCTGATTTTATATAAACAAACACAATTTGCCTCGCCATTTCTCTATTATGTTGAAATCAGCTTATAGTCATTTTTGTCTCTGACTTTCGGCACAAATTGGATAAGAATAGCTCGTCAAATAATCTTCTATACTTATAATAAATCTGTAGAGAGGTCAATTCTGTACATGAAATATATTTCCAAAATAACTATCAGGGGGTGATTAGGGATCGATACTGATGCCAAAAATGCAATCAGTAAATTTTTTGTCTGTCTGTCTGTCTGTCTGTCTGTCTGTCTGTCTGTATAACCGTTATAGAAACAAAAACTACTCGACGGATTTTAACGAAACTTGGTACAATTATTCTTCATACTCCTGAGCAGGTTATAGTATACTTTTCATCACGCTACAATCAATAGGAGCAGAGCAGTGAAGGGAAATGTTGGGAAAACGGGAGAAGTTACTCCATTTTTAAGCTTCTGTCGCGTGTGCAGCCTTAATGGTTAAAGCTACACAGAAATCATGTATGACGGAAATGTTCTCCTTAAAATTATGTAAAAAATATCCCACGACAGCATATGTCTATCTTTTATGATTGACGCACAATAACACGTGTAACTCCCGATAGCTTAGCAGTTCGAAGCTTTCTGATTATATTTGTCTACTCTTACGTTTATAACACTCTCAGTCATCCCTAAATAAAAAGTTAACATTGTTAACTATTCCATAAAAAATAATCATAGAAATTGGTATAGAAACACCAAAGTTATACATGAAATACGCTAATAATAAGCCATCGCGCGTGAATACTGAATCATGCTTTATGGATTATTTTTGTCTAAGGTCGCGAACGCATAGGCAGGCAGCTTGCTTGGCGCCTAGATGCTAGCGAGTAGCTTCGTAAAACGAACATTCTCGAACGTTCGCGACCGCCCTAGCGGCTAGGCGCCAAGCGCGCAGTGCGGCCGGTCGCGAACGTTCGAGAATCGGTCGCCGCCTGTGGGCGCCGCGCTCGAGGAGGCTCGCGGCCGAAGGTATAAAAAGGCGGGGCGTCCGAGCGCGAGCTTCAAAGCCTGGCTGGAGGCTTTATTACTATATTAAAGCCTTCACAGGCAAGTCAGGTTAAGCAGAAGCCAATCTTCTCAGGTTGACCTGCGAGAGGCCAAAAGCGCGAGCTTCATACAATTTTTGCCAGTTGATGCGAATTGACGTTCAGAGCGTTCGACTTTATTGACAGACAATACATAATTTAGTCTTTGAAAATTTATTTTAAGATTCCTTTTGTTATTATTTTATAAAATAGGTATAAGTTATTTTGGTAGTGTTTAATTAAATATTCGTTCAAACTACAAATTATTAATAGTTTACATTTTATTTCTTTTTAGGTGAAGTACGCATAGATTTTTAGATACCGATAGCTTTATAAGTTTTGGCTAATTTACGTTCACTTTTTTATAGGTATTAGTTTTATTTTCATTTTGGTTTATAAAATTCTTCCGTTACTGAGTGAATGACTGACAGATAACGCAACAACACAACCAAGACTACTGACTGGTCGTATGAAGCTGCACATAGGGTCCTTGGGGAGTTTAGGGGAGCTCTAAGAGAGGTTTTCCCGAAATTCCTACGGGAACGGGATATGCGCGTACGAAGTCGCGGGCAAAAGCTAGTGGGAAATATATTTGTCAGTTAGCAAGGTGAACTGTCGATCGTTTCTGCCGGTCGAATCTGTTGATCAGTTAGGTGGTGTAAACGATAAGTACGCGGTCATGCCATCTTGTTTATATGGCTTGACAGCTCACTTGTCGTTCACTTCGCCTAAGTGTTCACTTCGACATGTTTACAGAATCGCACTGCTGTAAACATATCGAAGTGAAGGCTTGGGTGAAGCGAGCTTTTATATCCATGTAATGAAGACGGAATGATAGCTCACTTCACGCTCACTCCACCCAAGTATTCACGGTGAGATTTTAAAGAATAGACTCTTTTTAAAGAGTACCTAGGGATCGCAATATCGCGGGCCTGCGAACGGCGAGCATACGGACGGTGAATTGTGAATCTAAACAACTCACTTCGTGATCACTTCACCCAAGCCTTTACTTTGACATGTTTACGGAATCGTACGGATCAACGGCGCGTTGCGTTCCACGCGCGCCTCAAAGAGATGTCAGCATAATTAACTAGAGCCGCTAAAGCAATTGCCAGCCAGGGTACAGGAATTGTTCAAAGAGTTACCGTGTCCCTGAACCACAAAGTATTTGAAAGAACTCGGGTGGGTTTAGTCAGTAATGGTGTAACACTCCCACACGCTCCGTAGAAAAAAAAAGGTAGGTACGTAGACTTCTGTCTGCTCCTTTGTAATACGAAATAAGTCATAATATTATGTCAGCAGAATCAGTATGTAACGTAGAAAGAAATAATTCAATAATAATAATCTTTTCAAAGTTAGAGTGAACAGGATACTTCTGGGTAAGGTCGCTCCATCGTAGACTTTGTCTCTGTCATCTCTGACCTTGAACCACAGAGCAAACCCATCACAAATAAAAAAAAACAATGATGTCGGCAGTAACCAGGCCCATTTTTCAGCGGCGGTGTTGTAACGGGACTTACTTGATGCCTAATCCAATTCTGCCACACTATTGCCGAATACAACCGTAATCATTCCTAATATTTAAAATTCTTCCGTTGCTAAGTGACAACGTACAGCCGAACTATGTACTTATCGCATAAAGCTGGAATTTCTGAACAGAGCGCAAAGTCTACTAATTTTTGAACAGCGTTCGCATTCGTATGTCAATCGCAAACTGTCAAAAAAGCCTTAACTAAGCAACTTTCGAATTTCAGTCGCAATCTACCAAAAATGAAGTTTTTGCGACTGAGATGCAAATGCGAATTCGCATAAAAAATGTAGAATTCGCATCGCATTCGCATCTCAATCGTAATCCGTCAAAAATATTACGAAAATTAAGGCTTTTTTAACAGTTTGCGATGCGAATGCGAAAGTTGTTTAAAAATTAGTAGAATTGGCGTTCTGATGTAAAAATAATAATATCCCGGTATCGGATATAAAATTATTTCGGATAGAATAGAATAGAATAGAATAGAATATAATACTCTTTATTATGTTCCTACACAATATAAGTTACAGAAAAAATAGAAGAAGAAAACATTACATAGGGTGACACAATGGGCGGCTTTATCGCTAAGAGCGATCTTTTCATGACAACCTTAGGATGGTGGTGGTGGAACCTTAGTTTTCGATAGTTTCAAGAACAGATGTAAGATTATCCTTAGTAACGTTACAAATTAAATAGCTCGATGATGTCGGCGGTTACCAGGCGCGCATGTTTCGGCGGCGGTGTGTTTAGTAACGTTACGGCATAGGTTAGCGCGGTGAAAGCGACATCCGGCTTGAACCGACGCTTGTTGCTGTAAGGACGCGGCCAGAATGGGAGGAGATGAATTAAATGAATTAAAAGGTTTATTTTTATTGTTAAAGTTAGGTACGAGTATACTAGATCATAGGTATAGATTTTTTTTTTTTATATCTGCTCCATGGCAATCTGTTGTACACAACAATAAGCCACTGTTTTGTCTGATATTTTATATCCGTTTAGGGTTTTTAGCTTGGAGAGACACTTCTCAGATGATTGTCTCATTCCATCCTGTTAAATCTGTCCTGAAGAGTTGGTACGCTATGTCTCTTTAATCCTAATCCTCTTTAATTAATATTATAAATACGAAAGTTTGTGAGTATGTATGGATGTTTGTTACTCTTTCACGCAAATATTACTGAACCGATTACGATGAAATTTGGTATGTAGGTAGCTGAAGACCCAGAATAACACATAGGCTACTTTTTATCCCGGAGTTCCCGAGGGATCGGGATTTATACGGGAATAACGAGAATTTATACGAGGACGAAGTCGCGGGCGGCCTCTAGTCTTCTATATTGAAGAACTTGGTCTCCACTCAGTCTGACAGAAAGCTAATTTTTGTGATAAGATAGATAGTCTTTTCTGGTAGGTGTCGCTTTTGCCATCTCCTGTTTGACAGTTGGTAGTTTTAAGTCAAGGTATACATAATATGATCTTGTTACCGATGTATTGAGGGATGTTAAAGATAGCCCTCAGTGTTTTCGTTTGAAATCGTTCCAATATCTCTATGTTACTGTTGCTGGCTGCACCCCATAGCTGGATGCCATAAGTCCATCATAGGTGTAGTAGCACAATAGTTTAGACCAATGAAGCAGTCACAGCAAAAGCTGAGTCGGAGGTTTAGGGTTTCATTTTCTCGGTCTCTCTCTCGTCTGATCTCCTGGGTCCACGACTTATAGTGGAAGTAAGAACTTTTGTCGTAAATTTGGTGGAAATCCGAAATACATCCACCATTCAATTCAGGTGGTGGTTATACTCACTAGGTCAGGGTTAGCCAGTCAATGACAAGCATACCAGTGGCGCACGACAATTTAGCTTGCATCCAGCTAAAATTATACGTTTACTTGTTTAGGCCCAATTTCTCAAACATTTTATCATCACAAAATTGATAAATTATAATAAATACTGACTGACCCGCGCAACTTCGTCTGCGTCATATTTTTCATGAATGCTACGCTCCTATTTGTCTTAGCGTGATTACCTATAATCTTCCTCGATTAATGGGCTATCTAACACTGAAAGAATTTCAAATCGTAGCAGTAGGTCCTGAGATTAGCGCGTTCATACAAACAAACTCTACAGCTTTATAATATTACTAGCTGACCAACGCAACTTCGTCTGCGTCACATTTTCTATTAATGCTCAGCTCCTTTTAGTCTTAGCGTGATGATATATAGTATAACCTTCCCGGATAGATGGGCTATCTAATACTGAAAGAATTTTTCAAATCGGACCAGTAGTTCCTGAGATTACCCCCTACATACAAACTTACAAACAAATGTTACCTCTTTATAATATTAGTATAGATTATTAGTATCTAAGAGTAGATTCTGCCCGCGACTTCGTGCGCGCATATTCCGTTTTCTCCCGTTCTTGTAGGAACTTCGAGAAATGCTCTCTTAATCCTCCCCTACACTACCCAAGGAACCTACATGCCAAATTTCAGCTTTCTACGTCCAGGAGGTTGTGTGTGTGGCTGAGCGTTGCCTGTCAATCACTCACTCAGTAACGGAAGAGTTTTATATATTAGTGTATTAATATGATAATATCGAACGTAAATTAGGACCCATTAATTTCAGTGTTAATATATAATCCGTGGTGCTTGGCAACGGGGCTTAACCCAGTTGTATATGTCCCTTGGTGCCTATTGGCCTAACTCAAATCTGTCTCCTGCTTGATAAGGAGGGAAGTGGAAATTATATTTATTTTTTTCTACTCCTCCGTTGTACTCTTCTGATAAATTTCGATGCGGGATCCAAGACAGTTGAATCGTTTCTCCGGGACTCGTCTGGCTTCATTAGCTCGGCGTTTTTCTGGTGGTCGACACTGTTGATTCTGGCTTTCAGGAGATGCAGTGGTTGAGAATGTGTGGCGAACTTTGCTAAAAAAAAAAATTGGACGTGCGTTACCTGTGTGGTTGAATGAAATTTCAATATCATCACTTGAGTTCCGTTTGATTTGGGAGGGGCGTTTTTTTCTAGCAATCAGGGTTTAGCATCTTATTTGATGTTTCGGCAGCATGTTTCGGACTGGGTGGGTGGATCCGCCCGAGTGTCATCATAGAATCGCCCGGAGGACATGGTGTGGAGCTTACGGTGGAGGTCTGCCCTGCTTGGGCGGCGCATGTGTCCTCGTTGGGGCTCGGCGGTGGCAACCTGTTGCAACCGGCCCTGTTTCAATCCATGGTCCGGACTGGCCACCTTCTTCTGCGAAGCAGTAATTCTAGCGAAGGAGGAGGTGAACCGCATGAGGGAGAGTCAAACCACACGCCCTAGCCGCCGCAATAGAAGGAAATGCCGCGGGCGTCAGGTGTCGCGGGGCAATTCCGGGCCACCGTAGGCGTGGATTCAGCTGCATCAGATTGGATTGGAAGTCGACAGCTTATTTGGGAAGAGACTCAGGGGACACAGGCTCGTTTTGGCCAGGGTTGGTGGCTTTTTATTATGGTTCACTCACATTAGGTTGTTTTGACCGATTCGGTTGCAGCCCGTTGTCGGTCACCGGCTAGTGTAAACGGGTTTCCGGTTAGCCGTATTCGGCCGCAGACCGTTTTTGGTGACTGTACATTAGTTGAAATGCACCACTCATTGTTCGGCTGAATTCTGTCTCCGAATCGGTAAAACGACAACTTAAACGAATACGGTCGCCGTATTCGGTAACCGACTTAATGTTAACAACCCAATTCGGTTAAACCGAAAGCGGTTGCCGCATTCGGTGATCGACTTTTAATGTAAACGACAAGATAAAATCTCGCCTTCTTTACCTTAGTCCCTCTATGAACACAGCCTATCTGCCAAAGTCTGTACAAAGCGGCTTTCTCTGCAACCTTTGCATTACGTAACACGTTGCTGTAATACTGAGTAATATTATTATCCGTAATCACAAGTTTTCAAATAATATTGCTTTTATATACGAGCAATTTTGCGTGAAATTATAGTGTAAGTGTGATCGATTTTACTAGTAGCTAAGTGCAGTTGAATGAGCTATCAAATATGGAGAGTGTTTTGGTGATTGTTATATTGCTAGCTTTTCCCCGTGGATTTCAGACCCAGAGGTCCCGGGTTCGATTCCCAGCGGGGGCAAATTTAAAAGAAAAAATCTAGACTAAACCTAGTCTAGATTTTTTCAAAGCAAGAGTACCTAAACAGGCATCTTCTGGACATAATTCATATTCAAAAGTCCTTTATTTAAATTAGGCTGAGAGCTAGCACTTTTTGAACGTCGAGTTTTACAAAAGACAGTCCCTCAAAACGCCCGCCCGTCACCACTTCCTAGTGTTTTAGCTGTGGAGAAGAAGTGGCCAAGAAACTCCCCAGCATCACATCTGTCTGTTACGTTTTAAGAACTTGAATTTATACAAAAGTAGTATGCAAAATAATTAATACATGAAAAAATAAATATTATTTATCATTTGTTAGCTAGCACACTATGATACTATACCTAAAACAAAATACACACTCAAGCATTAATACGTTGCCTAGCTAAATAAGCCTCCAGGAATAAAATTAGTGCGAATGCCTACACGTGAAATGGTAGAATTTAACGATTGAACTGTAAATCGAACCACACGTGGTAAACTGGGGCCGGCGGAGTAAAATGAATTATCATTTCGTTAAAACAATTGATTAGACCACATCCATAGCTTTCCATTAGGTGTGATTGTGGTCAAGAGCATTCCTTAATAAAAAAGATTTCATCAGAGAAAGAATTTTCGTAATCGAATCTGCACTTACGTCCAATAGACATAATTAGCGATAATTTTCATTTGTGATCGTTTAAATATATCTTCTTCTTAGAACGGTTTCACCAATGAAAATAAACGCGATCAGTACATCTAAACTGCGTTCATTAGCTGTCAATATTCCACAGAAAATAATGACACTGACAGCTCTCAAAAGTGGTTTTTATGCTGATCGCGTTCTTTTTTTAAATCTGCCCCAAGGTACAGAATTCTCATCTTTTTCTTAAGTATTTCATAAAATATTTATCAAAAACATAGCAGAACACCCTCATCCGTTAGTTAATTCGGCCATTGTTATAAAATGTTAATTGGATTTAAGGATCGGAAATCATCAAATTACTCCTTCCGCTCTGGTTGTACCGGAAGGGAGTGTCAGACTCTAACTGACTTAGAAAACTCATCCCCCCCTCCCCCTCTCCTCCTCTCTCCCTTTGCATTCCAGGGCCGCGGACCCTTTCGAACAATTTCTACAACTTCTCTACCTAGCTACCTATATTCCATTTTACTACATAATATTCACGAAAAAACACCAACAATAAATTAGTCCCATATAAACCAATTAAACAGCCAAAATACTTATTTTTTTTTAATTGCTGGAAATACTCTCTGAAAGAAGGAGTTTCGCAAAACCAAAAGTTTCCATTGCTGGAAAAATTTATAGTATTTTATCACCTGATCTCGTCTCAAATCAGCCTTTAATCTTCCCACAATACAAAATAACTATCTATTAAAATCAAATCGCGAATCCATAATTTGGCCACAAAATGGCTACCCAAGGCTATAATTTGAAGAAACGAGATAATATCATAATAACGTTACGTTATATAACGTTATAAGTAGCGGTTATTTGTTAGGTAACCTCCGTGAAGGTTGAGAGAAAGCCGGTTGGTGTTGTGTTTTTGTTTTGGTTAACCGCTGTTTAAAAAACGAGTTTGTAACAAAAAATGTGGTAAAATTCCAGCCATGAGTTATTTTTAGACTATAACATAGTTTAAAAAAGTTCAAGACATCTTGTAGGGTTGGATTATGGTACGGTACTTTAGACGGGGCCTGCCAGGGTTGCGGAATTTGTTTGAAAGCGTCACCGCGGCCCTGGAACGCAAAGGGTTTTAAAACGGATGGGTTTTAGTCCGTAGACTACTATATATAATTATATATACTGAGATTTATGTCAGTATGAGTCTGACACTCCCTTCTGCTCCACCCAGAGCGGGAGGAGCTATTTGCTGATCTCACATCAAAAAAAAAAAAATGGTAAAATTATTTTCGCGGTATTTCATACAAATTGGCAAGTGTTTATTTTTTTTAATGAATTGACTTATTTTAATGAGACCTAGATTTAAAAAGAAGTTGGCAGCTTTTTTGAAAAATAATGAATTTGAAAACCTATCTTAGAGAGTTATTTTCCACTTTCTATGGATAATTTAAAATTGAGTTGACTAAGATTTTATTGTCTCAGACATTTTAACAAAAAGTAGGTAGTGTGTATCGACAGTTCTTTTCCAGGGATTAGGTATCTTTTATACGTTCGTAAAATGTAAACTATTTATAATAAGTACTAAATATTTGAAAATCAAAGCGAAAACAACTTTTGCATCAAATGTTTTATACCAGTCTTAGATAAAACACAGGAAATAACAACAATCTTCATCTAATGCTAATCCGTCCTCCTTTTCATCAACTAATCCTGATCACATGCTAATATTAACCTAGTTCACACTATCTTGTTACTCAAGAGCATGCCATGCCAACCTGAGCATAAAAATCAAAAAGTAAAACGAGTTGCCACTTTCGACTCTCGCAGCACCTCTCTCTTGCCGTGATGTTGGCAACTTGGTTTTATTTTTCTTTGTGCGTGTTTTTTTTTTGGATTATGTCATTTTTAGGGATATTCTGTTGCATTTTTAATTTTTTTAAGTACCCACATGTGAGGAAAATAATCATTACCTACTATTAATATAAATGTGAAGGCAACTCTGTCTGCTTGTCTTTACGTCTTAACGGATTTGAATGAAACATTTTGACCCGGGACCGATTTTCCATTGATATTGCAAAATAAATGATTTCTGATTAATTTGCGACTTTTTGCGGGCGAAACTGCTGGCCGAAGCTAGTAAGTCAAAAGGCATGGATTTTGTGAGGAATGATATGAAAGAAAATGGATGATGTTGATGTTGACATGATGATTACCAGGGGATACTGGCAGAAGAAAACGTTTTGCATTGACCGCAGTAGTGCGATTCACTAAGGCAGAACATCTTTACAACCAAGAAATCATCGTTGAAACATCTGTTAAATATATGCCACATCAGATGTTTAAACGATGATTTCTTGGTTGTAAAGATGTTCTTCCTTAGTAAATCGCACTACAGTAGGTAACTTACGACAAGGCCAAGAAAATGATGATGCCTTCATCCTCAGTTTTTGACGAATATTGAAACTGTTCTAGATCTTTTCAAATATTTTCTATAAATTTATCTTTATAGGAATTTCTTGTTACAAATTAATGACTGCCTACTAAAGTAATTTCGAGCCGAATTAAGAATGTAGGGTACATTCTTATTATCTGAATAGCATTAACCCTAGTTATTTGCAGTCGGATAAACATGTATTTCAATCATGTTTAAGAGGAAAACTATGTTACCATTTCTGTGGGCAAGTAAGAAACTTTCACACATTCGTATTTTATATGACTCATTCTCGGATAGTCAGAAACCAGAAAATTTGACACCAGTCTTGCCAAGGAGTACCTACCGTGTTACCCAGTTAATGGGTTGTGGAGGTCTGGTAGGCAGCCGCTCCACGTAAAATACTGGCATTCAGCTGAATCCGGTTTGACTGGAAGCCGACCCCAATATAGTTGGGAAAAGGCTAGGCAGATGATGATTCTCTGCTATATGTAAGTATATACAAATACGCATTATATAACTAAACAACTAGGTTCTATGTGTATTTGTAACAACGATCTTTTCGAGCAAAGTCTCGTTCCAAAAAAAAACTAGAATATTCAAAAAAATACTCTGGATTTTTTTCCTTCGACACAAAAAATTACTCTTAAATAATGCATTGCATAACTCAAATCGTAATAATTACGCCGTAAACATGACATTAGCCTATAAATTAAAGTAAAAAAGAAATATAATTTACATACAAACCGCTGTGATTCAAATGAAAGTAGAATGTTTAACACCCCACGCAGGTTCGTCCGTTGCCTTGTCGTGAGAACTAACAGTGTCGCGGAGTGACTAAAAACTATAGCACGTGTAAAATAATACGAAAACTGAAAAATAATACCAAACTTAACATCATAATAAAACCTCTATGGTCACATATAAAAATGCAGAATAACGCTGTGAAGCTGCGTTCGAAATTTAAATCTTTGTGATTGATGCGAATTCTGAATAGGTTTGTTTTCTATTACGTATTTTTTGTTTAATTGTTATTTTATGGTAAGTAGTTTTTTTTATTTGTTTACTATGGTGTGCGTGAGTATTTTACTTTATTCAGATGTGCCAATAATTTAGCCAATACAAATGGGATTACATGTTTATTTATTTTAACTGATTAATTAAAATAATATAGGTACACATACTGAAATAAAAATATGAGAAGCAAGAGTAGGAATTATGTAAATAATGTAAAAAATATTAAAGGCAGCTATTAATATTTACGTCCTGTAAGCTTGTCACTCGTTTTCCCAAAGGTAATTTGAAAATAAAAATGCAAAATCCTGTCATATTAGTACCTGTTTAACTGTAGATCAATTGATTTTGTCTGCGTTTTTAGCACGTCATGCGCATAAACATGTTAATGAACATATCTAGACTTATCGGTCAGTAGGTTCTAGACCTTCACTTTGATCAAGTTCAACTGCAAACTAATAGATACAATTTTACACATCATCTCCTGTTATGTACATAACTGTCATTGGTGTCACCGCTTTCCTTTTAGTACTACCTATGTTGCCGTTTTATTCCAGTTACTAATTAGTGCCATTTCCAATTGGATCTAGTATTTATTACCTTACACCTTTGTTAGTTTTTTCTTTATCTCAAAAACGAATAAGCGTATAAAAATATGATGATGTGATCATTTGTGGAGGATGTTTTGCTCTACAATTATGATGATAGATAAATTATAATTAATTTCATAGGAAGCGAGATATTAAATAAAACCGATTTTCGTGTATTTTAATATTTTTACATTTTATGTGACTTTTGACGCAACGTTTAGAAATACAAAATAAAAAAATATACAAGTTTACAGCTTTAGCCCTCATTTCGAGATTCAATGATATACTACTGTCCATTTATTATTTGCCTTCCATACATTTCAATAAGACGTGGTCTCAGCTTATCTTTAGCCATCTTTTTTCACAAAACTCATACATTCTTCGTCTTTGCTCTCCTTCTCCCGATCACAGACTTCCACAAAACATCGTCACTATCATCAACAGCTCCTAAAACAATTACAGCCCTGAATTCACCACCTCAAGACCGATTATCATATGACATTCATATCGATTCTGTACTACTAACCATATCATAATCCTCTCTTACCGATCAGATTGAGCCCTTAGCTAGGTCATTCTTGGCTCATGTTTTATTTTTTTACTTTTGATAGGCACGCGTTTGACCACTATCTCACCTGATGGTAAGCGATGATGCGGTCTAAGATGGAGCACGCTTGCCTAGAAGTAACCTATTCACTCTTGACTTAAATACTCCCAGCTTGTAGCTATCAGGAAACACAGACTCCGGCAGGGAATTCCACTCCTTTGCTGTACGCACTATGAATGTGTAAATGATATTTTCTTCTTCCATATTTTTAAACAGCTGCTATCCCAGTATCTACAAACTTATAAGCCATTATTCAATCATCATTAAAATAGTCTAACGGGTCTTCTCTCCTACTTTCTCATACCATTCATGCCGAGTCCCACAAAACATCATTATCATCAACAGCTCTTAATTCTTAATCCACATCTCTTAATTTACCATCAGAACTCATTCAACATCTTCAGCTCTTCGGCTTTTTATCATCTAGGTACAGATCTTATTTACCCATCTCGAGGCCAGTTGTGTTATGCCATACGTCTCGCTTCTGTGCCAGTCTATCTTGCGGCCATGATTGAACGATTAGCTCGGTCATTCTTGCAAACCATTCCGTCATTATCTAACTCCATCTGCCATTATTACTTTACTTGGT
This sequence comes from Ceramica pisi, assembly GCA_963859965.1. Taxonomy (NCBI): domain Eukaryota; kingdom Metazoa; phylum Arthropoda; class Insecta; order Lepidoptera; family Noctuidae; genus Ceramica; species Ceramica pisi. The sequence goes on from OY982555.1 coordinate 7,188,182, forward strand.
CATGTGTCCAGGTGGGCTACTCTCTAAGCCATGGTTCATGGTTTCGCGCTTAGTTGCGGGCGTATTCACTCCGTATCACCTAACCACTAAGAATTCATGACAACATGATTTGATAAATACTGTCAAATCGTATTGTCATTCATTCTTAGTTCGGGTTCGGGACTAATCTTAAGTCCGTAGGTGATACTGAGTTCCTTATTAGACTTTGGTCTTCACTTTTCCTTGGCGTAGGATTATACATACCTACACCTAATCAGTGTTTTAATATTCCCATTAGATGCTTTGGGAAAAATTACCGTAAAATGAATATATTTGCCAATAATGTAGGTTTACAATAAATATGGTTTCGTTTGGTTCATGGCAGTGGTGGTAACTCACGCCAAATTGTTTAAGGTCCCTCGGCTCTCAATAAATAATGTGTCCACTGGACCTATAGTTTATTCTCGACCCTTGGGGACTGGAGAACCTAACCTCTTAAAAGTTAGAGGGAACAGGCTCCTTCTGGATAACTCACTCCATCATCGACTTTGTCTCTTAACTCAATGACCTAGACTAGAGTCGAGAGCAAACCCATCTAAAATAAAAAAAAGGTAACCAGCTTGTATCTTCAAATCTTTTCCTTAATTTGAGACCTCCTACTCCCTACATCCTTGGTTTTATCTGCATCTCTTAATTGTTAAAACACAGCAGCAACAGTTTACCTCGGCCAAAGGATATAGCATTGCCATACATCGTGGCAATGCTGCCAGCCTTTTGGGCACATTACCCAGTGTCTAGTGATGCGGACGAATTTTTTGACGCCATGTGGTAGATATATTTTTAGTTAGTTAAGAGTTTTCTTATTTAATCTAAATTAAAAAAAAAAAAAATTTAAACATATTTATATTCGGCATATTAAAGGTTGCGTTTCTTTCTATTATTTTGATTTAAATATAGACTAAGACCACTCTGTGTTATTTATGTACGTCAAAACCTCTTTCGTTGTATGTTCCTCTAACATAGCAAGCTGCATAACGAACACTTCAAATTTCTTTTTTTATCTCCCTCCGATCTCCATCACGTCAACAGCTTGCCAACTTAATCGGACCATTAAATATCTCGTTATTAACTTCCCTCGATCAAGATACGACAAGTCGACAACTTCCGTCTCCATTATTCTTGAAAATTGCGAAATATTGCACTACACTTTCCAACTTTTCATGTCTTAGATACCATCCATCATAGTCAGCCATCATTCCCATCATGCGTCTATCTCAAGTCGTTGTAGCTGGGTCATTCTACTTTCGATGGACTAATCTCGTCATTGACCGAAAGTAAAAATAAGGTTTTTAGGGATATCTTACCGTATGTTTTAATGCATTATTACGGAAAGTTTTTTTTGTATTAATTTACTTAAAAGCAGACAACAACGCACCTAATCAGTGAGTTTATTTATTAAAAGACGAACGGCAAAATTCGTACAGCAAATTTTTGTTGTGTTTGGTTGTAGAATTTGTACCACTTATTAAGGCAACTCAGCCGTTTATTTTCATGTAAGTGAACTATTTTTAGAACCTGTGATTAATTAATACTATCAATAAAAAGATTTCAATAATTATGCCCAACAAAACAGTAAACTAAACGCAGTTATGTTTTTCGAATTTGCCATACGTAAAATACTCGTATCACAAACATCGAAATGACAGTTAATTAATTATTTAGAAATAGATATATAATATATATCTATTTCTAAATAATTAAGTGTTATATATTATATATATAACACTTATAATATTATACCTATAAACCCATAATTGTTGCATAAAATCATAATAGTAAACGATGTAGGTAATTATTGGAATTAATTCATCTTTTTTTTTGTTCTGGCAATTATTTATTGACCGGTAAAGAAAATCTGTCTAGTGTCCATCAGAACTTCATTATTATCAAACTAATTCTGTCCGCTGCTAGGCAATAGGTATCTCCTAACCTAATGCACCCCACTGAGTAGGTACGATCCTCATCTCAATCTAACTACTTAATAGTAAGTATAACACGACAAAGATAGCGACAAGCAATCTAGAACATTTATTTTATCATCATAACAATGTTAATTTACCTGTCTTTTACAACCTACGTTGGTACACTAGTACATAACCTCAAAAAATAAAACTAGGTACTTATAGGTTTTACGTCCCAACATCTAAAAATCTAAGATTTGAAATAGGGCTTTTCTATCGTATTAACTACCTATTCAAACAAACACGATCCCAAAACTCGAAAATTAACTAGCTGTACGACACTCCCATACAAGCCTTTCATTCGCCTTTATGCACAAGTAAGGACACTGTACAAATGCCATAGGCATTTTCTACCGGTCGACCTAAGGGTGGTGCAGAGGCAGCATGGTAAGTGCAACACGAATCCAACGAATTACCGCTGTTTATAAAAAAATAAGTAAATTGAAGCTTGAAGGGGTAGAAATAGGGGAACAAAGTTTGTATTTTCGTCATTTTTAATCAGAAACCTTTTTGAATTTGAAAAAAAAGCAAAGAATAAATATACAAGTGTTTTTAAAAAAAATAGTATCTTAAAAATAAATGATATAGTTTTAATCTAACAAGTAATACGGAAAATTTATTAAAGTACTCATCTTCTTTGTATTTAAAATTTTGTGTGGCCGACAGGGTCCACAATTATCGTTTTATTTACACTACTGACCACCTATTTTAATACACAAGTAATGGATTACAATAAAGATTAGAGATTTGTTGTTCTATGATGCTCTTTGGTAACGCAGTCGTTTAAAACCGTCCCTCAAAACGCAGAATGGCCCAGCAACATTCAACATTAAGTTACGACATTTTAACCCTGTCTATTACGATCTGTCGTAAGAGACAACAATGCAACAGCGCATCACAACGTCCGCCCTGACAATACATTTGCAAAATCTTAAAGCTTTATTTTTTTTAACAAAACAAAGTTGCGACACTATGATGCGCAGACGCAGTGCATGCATACGTAATACATAATCGTGTTGCGTTCTGTTTCACACAGCGTTGAGATGTCGTGAATACATAAGCCTGGTTTGAATTTTGATGTTAAAGTTTTAGCCTTAATTTTGAAGTCATGTTTGGGCTACTTTTTATGGTTTAATATGCATGAGTAAAACGTTTGATGGTTAATGGTGTGCGCAATAAAATTCGCAAGATATTTTAAATTTGATGATAAGTTCTAATCGTTACTATTTACTTTGTATTAGTGTCTTATTGATTGAATAAATAATTAAAAATAACAATGAAATACCTACAATTTTTGTTTAATAAACGGCGCAAAGGGCGTCGATACATTTTAATTGTTAGGAGATGAAATTAGTATTTTTCACTTTATTCGCCCTTATTTCTTAAGTATTAAATCATAATTAATAAGGAAGGCAAGTTTTACAGAAATTAATTAATTAGATAACTTTAATATAAAGTATGAATAATAAAACAATTGAATTACGTGCTTACCTATATTTGTCTGTTCATGCAACAAAGTTAAGTCAGAACTACTTTAATTACAAACTAATGATCGAATAGTGAAGACTGCAAAAGACGTAACAGACTTTACGTAGAAGTAAAAGCGTAAAAATAGGCAAATTACTGCTTATATGCAAAGCAAGTTAGTTAAAACTCATTATGTAAAGAAAAAATACTAATTCACGTCTTACGCATGTTTAGTATACAGAAAGCGATCAATTAATTAACTGTTAACGCATTTCCTAACTCCGAACAAAGTACTCTCCTACCGTAACCTAAGACGTAGAAAATGGACTGATTAGTAACCTCAAAAAACTGAAAACTTTGTAAAAAAAAGGGATGAAGTGACTGTGCAGCTTATATGTCTCTTTTCACATTGTAAAATAAAAAAAAGATACAAATTAAAAGAAAGTTCTAAAATGAAAATTCGACTACTTAGAAATCACGTTCTAAAAACAGAGGATAGCCGTGGTCATCTAATTAGGGCGCCATATTCAATGACATGTGACACATATTAAACACTTCCAACTTGGACAATTAATGAGGTTCCTACCTATTCATTAGTGTAATCATTATGATAGGCAATTCGGAAGTTATGGCGCAGATGAACATACCAAACATGTCTACTTATACTCTGGTCAAAGTAAAATAGTCTACCTTTTTCTTCACCGTACTCGGGTAAAAGGTAAATATTATCCTTAAGGAAAGTACTCCCGAGGTCCCAGGTTAACCTATTCCATATCTTTCTTTAAGGAATAATTTATCGCTTTACAAAAAAAACGTGCTGCAGTTAAGCGAGATAATGTAACAAACAATGAGTTTTCGCGTATCTCATATCTATTCATAAGTATGCATGCTCAGTTCATACTCCATGTCCATTTAGAACGCTATTGTAATCATTCGGTAATCGTGTGCGAATATGGCGCCTAATTTCACGCAGTTCGCGCCATTCGAAACGAAAGTGAAATTGGCGGGAAAGATGAGCTGTCAAAGCACGTTCCGATACACTCTCGATTTCGTTCGTTGTATTTTTCCGGTTGATTTTTATTTGTGAGAAAAGCTGGGATTTTTACAACGTTTTTGCTGTCTTTTATCTGGTTTAACCTACAATTTCTTAGCTTAGATTACAATAATTGTCCATAGTTACGCTGTTATAAAACAATTTGATACATTCTAACGCCGCTTTCGTTTGAATATAAGCAATTTATAGCCCGCGGCACTAGAAGGGCCGAATGATTATTCACAACGCCTCGCAGCTAACTTTCTGCAATTTACCCAATTAAATTGATCGTAAACAAATACTTGGGAAACATTTTCAAAACAATAAAATTTAATTAGACAATTTATAATGAGAACCTTATATTGTAATTATTGACCTAGTTCCCGAGGACTTCCGTAAGAATGGCAGCCCTATCAAAAATGAATTAGCCACAGATAATGCAACACCGCGAAATTAACCTTAACAGATGTCATTAGCAAAGAAAGCAGACTTGTCTATTTGTACAAATTACGTCCTGACTACACAACAAACCAGTTTAAACCTTGACATATGAAAGTTAAGGTCGAATTTTCCGACTCATTTACTATTCCAAATCAATCAGAGGGATTTGTCACCGATGGACAGCAGTCAAATGAGTTTGGACACTATCGTGCTGCGTATAAAATCTAAAATTCGGTGTGATGTTACTTACGACGTTTTTCGCCCATTTAAAGTCATGTTTTGGAAAGCTACGGCGAAAGTCGGCGTCTTATGAGTGTTCAAGTGTGACCACTCAATCTTGATACTTGAATGCGCATTAAAACCGTTTTTGTATCTCATTATCCAGTACTAAATATGGAAATACTGTAAAGCCGTACAATCAAGATGTTGAAATTTTAACGAGGTTTTTCTAACAATCTTTATGCTCGGCATTCATTTGAAAACAAGTAAAAAAAACATTTATTAATTTGTAAAACAAAAATGTTTTAATTTAGCTATTTAGATAATTCTACTATTTAAAACTAGAAATGAGCGTAACTCCAGACAACCAAACGCCGTTTAAAAAATCAACCAAAGAGTCAAAAAAGTTAAATGGACAATCCTGTTACTTTTTGCAGCAGTTAAAATAATCATGAGAACTGATTAAGCAATTACAATTACTGTGAAATGACTGTAAAAGCTCTTAGAGCTTCGTAGTGGTCGTCGTCTTATTTTTTATTATTTTGCAAACAAAAAATGGCAGCATTCAAAATCATTTTATTCTACTTATTATTATAGAAGTGTCAAATATTTATGTAAGCTTCCGAAAAAGTGGGTTAAATATCTAAATTAACAAGTCCGTATATACAACTGTCAAATTGTATCAGTTATAAACACTAGTTTAAAAAAGTAGGTAGCAGGTACATGTTTGCACTGATTTTACGAAGTGAAATAAACTATTATTACCTACACCTTATATTTGTACGTCACGCACACCATAGACACGCTAAACAACGGTCATACAGCTATTGTTTTGCATTAAATGTAAAAAACGCAATCCACTGGGTTCTACATATAAATATCTAATTAAAACTTCATACTACAATTTAATTGTGACATCGTTCTAATAACAGCAATTACTTTGCAGATGCTAAACATTAATGAATGACAATAACTTAATGAGATTCTTAAGATACGAGCTATCAAGCACAATTAAGAAAATGTAAAATGCTTGGGGAACTCTAACGAAAAGTGAAAAGGAACGAAGCGCTACGCGATCGCAGTTTACTTCCGATAACCGACTTCCCGCGACAAGACGTCTCACGCAAATAAACAAAACAATAATAACACAAAAAATAAACAAAAACAAAGTGACCCAAAAAATGAGGTGTAATAAAAACCAGTGAAATGTGTAAAAGTGTAATCGAAAACGGACTTCATGGAGCGGCGGGAAAAATTAAAAAGAAAAATTTCAAAACGCGTAGAAGAACGCGCGAAAGTGATTTTGGCGCCATGTTTTTCAGAACTATTCTGTTTTCTTTCGCATTTTTAAGTTGTTTTCATAGTATTTTGTGTAATGAGAATGACGTGTTGACATTACAAGTTGATGATAAGGATATTGACTTGCCATCGGATAGGAGACGGCCTGCGAATGAACAAGAAAAGGATATTTTAATGTTAGGTGCCTTGGGAAGACGAAAAGGATCTGGATATCATAATGCTTATGGGTCTTCACAGGAGGATGACTCCATAATGGATTTATTGGGGAAGAGTGAGTATTTTTATACCATTTTCTTCGTATTTTCTGTGAAAAATGTGATATCATTATTTAAGTATGCGGAATTCATGATGATTATGTAATAAATAGCCAGTGAGTAGGTTGCTTATTTATAGATATATCTTTTTTCTGATTTCAATAAAATATTAAAGCTGTTTATAATATTTGACCAGCATAAAAGCTTGCTCTATCGTAGACTTTGTCTCTGTTATTTCTGACCAAGATTAGAGTCAAGAGAAAACCCATCTAAAAAAAAAAAAAAATTACCAGCATATCGTAGGTAATTGTAATACGAGTAGGTAATATTATCAGTATGCTTACAATAACGTGATTCATCTTTCATAAGATTATAATATTTTCGTAATTTTGGATGTCTTTTAATTTGTAAGTGTCCAGTGCAGTGGTCACAATTTCAGCAACAATGACGCTTCGATAGTATTTCAGTCTATAAGGTTTTTAAGTTTTGGGTTTTGTAATCCGAAATACTAAATTTAACTTAAGACTTTTATTTAATCATACAGTTTGCTTAATTTACTATTTGGTACAAATGTATAAAACATTTTACTATTGTTAAAAAATATATTAAAAGATATCATAACAAAATGTCCGCCAGTTTCAGGAACGCACTACAGATACAGAGACAGGAACCTTCTCACAATGCGAATCGTATAGAGGAGGTACCGTCTTCTGTATCAGGCCTTTTTTCAAGACTAGCAACGGCAGCTACTGTCGCAATTTAAAGCACCATAAAGTAATTTATCAACTGAAAATCATTAAAGCGTTCGTTAAAGTCAGATTTAGATTAAATCATTTTGATGATCACTTAATCCGTCATTCTGTATGTTGAGTCAGAGCTGTGAGGCTTCTTCCATTCTCTGGAATCGCTACTTTGTCGTACATTTCTCGAATATTATCCATCTTCTTCCATCCGCAAAGGTCTTACCCAAATCGGCTTGTCATTCCAATAGATGCAGCTCTATATGTAGCACTTAATTTATTCATGGAGCTAATGCCTTCAGACCATTGTAGCAAATACATACAATATCATGAAACTAGACTAACGTATAAGGTGGGGTTTCTATCTGATTGCACAGAAAACAGAGTACTCTCATAGCTAAAGACAAGATTTTTTACAGCAGGCTTATAATGAATACACTCTTATAAGTTTTAACAAAAAAAAAAAATAGTAGGTATGCACGCTATTTTTCAGTGATTTTGCTGCATGCCTTCGTCTTAAAAATGATACGTTTTCAATAATTCAGTAATCCTATCAGCTCACATATATACACAGATAGTGGTTTGCTTGCCTTGCTAAATTTTGCTTGATAAAACTGTTTTTTGTTAAACACAATTTGGTGATAGAATAATTTATTAGAATTATTATATTCTAATTTTTACATCAGAATTAAAAATGTATTAATTCTAATCTGTCGACTCGGTGTAAATTGACCCTAGCTGTTACTTACTGACCTGGGAATCTGTGCTCAAAAGCCACCAGGACGTTTCCCTGAGAGGTAGTAAAATTAACTGTTTGAAGTACCTCGTTAGTCTAACTTAACCTAAGTTTATTAGATATAAGCTGTCACATATTAATCAGGAAGCACTATTTTATACGACTTTACTAGGTACTTACTTCTGCCCGTGGCTTCGCCCGTATAGTGTGTAATTATCTGCACTTACATACTAACGGGATGAAAAGTTTCCAATATCCTAATTCGGGTCATAGGCAAGACATAGTATGGATGGTATCCAGTATGGATGTAGGTTTGAAACCGGAGTGCCAATTCTACTAATTTTCACATTCGCAAACAATCAAAAGTGTATGAAAATTAAGACTTTTTTGACATGCGACTTTTGTAGAATTGGGCCTTCTGTTTGTGATGCACAGTTGACGCATAGCTAATTATTAGTTAAAACTTCTTTAGATCGAAAAGTCGGAATGCATCACAAAGTGCGGGTTTCTGAATTGAGAATAAGAAGTAGAAAGGATTCAATCAAACCCAACACTTACGTAAAGGTTTGATCATCAATCAATTCTGAGGGTCTACTCTCTAAGCCCAAAGTCCGTAGTTTCGACCTTATTTACGAGCCTTTTCTACTTGGCATGACCTACGGACTTACGATAAGTCCCGAATCCGAACTAAGAATGAAAGACAACCCCAGATATCGGGGAAATTAAATTATATTACACGTATCCTAAAATTACCAAAACGGAAGTCAATTAAACATATCTATCTATAAATCATTTCCTGTCTCACCTAGAAAGGAAAAAAATCAGCAGTCAGAGGTATGTTCGCACGTGTTTATAAATATACAAGAAGTAAAAGCTGCCAACTTAACGGAAATAGCTCGTTGAGCTGGCCAACATACTTGCTTACTTGCCGGGCTATCTGTAGCTTTGGCGCCAATTTATTGCTCTATGGAAAATTTTATAAACATTAACTCAGCGCTCCGCCTGTATTCTTCGAAGAAGCATTGGTTTTAGTACCTGCATCAAAATTTCAATTAGGTATTGTTCAAGTCCCATGAAATATATGTATGTAGAGACGGTATCAAAGCATTTTAATTAAACCATTTACAGGCACTTTTGAATTGTCAAGGTCAGACGGTCAAAAAAAGATGAAGCTATTTGCGCGTTCCTGGAGAAGAACTTGCAAGAAACTCTACGGACACTCTTTTAAACATAATAATATATATTACAAAGTTTTGTTTAGATCATGTTGAAATTATTCATACATGTGAGAACGATGTAAATGACGAGCAGAATAAAAGCGTCCGGAATAAAAAGGAATAGTTCAAAGAAATAATTAAATTAAACCATGGGAACTGAGAAATGACCAGTAACAACTAACGGCCGTTCACGAATTTGACGCATACGCTAGCACCATTCGGCTCAAGCATTTTGAAGGGAGCCAAATGATCCAACGCATACGTCACCATTAACTAGACTTGAGTGAGCATGATGACACTCACATAGTAACAGTATTTTCCATAGAGCGGCTGTCTAACTGATCTCCATAACCCAGTAAGGTATCACACGATATCCCTTGGCAAAACGAGTCAGATTTCTAGGGTTCTGACTACCTATAACGACAGTCAAAGATATACAAGGGATCAACAGCTTTCGGAACTACGGTGTTATAGCATGTCCCATCCGCGGACCGTCCTCGACAAGCTTTGCTTTACTTTGTAGATCGATGCGTGCAGCTGTTATTGTTAAGAATTCTATTCAAAAACACGTCTTCTTTATAGTCTTGACAGTATAAATCTTGGTTTCTTGAGCTTTGTAGACATTTCAACTCATTTTAGACAGTAATAGCTGATTTTGTCTCTCAACCTGCCATATAAAGCCAGTGTAAAAGGATAGTGATCTTATTTTACATCATAAACATGATTTTGATGCAAACTGTGTACTTGTCGTGCTGTATATAAATATAGAACACAAAGATTAAACTAGAAAGTTTAGATTCTTTGTAAAGATAAATGCTTGTAACAAACAAACAGAGAAGATTATTTGTGTGATGTTGGTTATCATTAAACTATCGTGTATAAGCATTGTAGTCCAATATCGTGGAGCCTCCATAGGTTACTTATATTCTGAGTAAAATCCTCGCATACTTGACCTCCTTATTTACAACATTATTGCTATGTTTATCTATGCACTTAATCAGAATTTACTACAGGTGGACACCCACCACCCCCCATTTTTTTTGACTTCATCACCTACAAGTACCTAAGAAATTGACAATCTGGCAACTCTTCAACAAGCAAGGACACGTAAACTTTTGACTCTAAAAATCAGTTGATATCAAACCAAACAAATGTCTTCCAAGCTGTATTTGAAGCTTGATTTTTTTTTTTATACAAAACGGGGTAACTCTTGGCCCAAATCTCACCTGATGGAAAGTGATGATTAGGCCGAAGATGGAAGCGAGTTTCACCCGGAATCCTCTTACACAGAGGAACTGGCTATCATACCTCTATCTGCCGGAACACAACAATGCTGTTAACATTGTTGTTATGGCGACAGACTTAGACATGATGGTGGTAGCTTGCCAGGCGGACTTAGAAGAAGTCTTACCACCAACCAGAACCCCATTTTACACTATCGTGTCAATAGCGATAAGAAACACCCAAATGAGATCTCTAGACACACCTAGATATAGTTAGCACCAATGTTGGCAAGAGTTATCGTATTACCCAGTTACTGGGTTGTGGAACCGCCTTCGACTTACCAACATAGAAGCCTGGCGGTTCTTTGCTCGTTGATGTCTTTTGTTCGCATAATTCTAAACTTAGAGAAACAAAAGGCTTAGTAAGATTTGGTTGACTAATGACAAGTTCCTGAATATTTTGAGTTAAAAACGTGTCAAACCCTGCTTTACTGTCTAATTTGGACAGGTTTTAGGCTAAAATGAAGTTTGAGAAATACTTAACTTTAAATGCTTAATACAAAAATCCAAGTTCATTCAATTAATTAAAAAATAGAAGTAACTCGCCTAGCGATGCATCAGATACTTAAAGTTTTGTAAATATTTAATCGTGACTGAATTCTATGAGTAATTAGAGACATTCATAGACAACGTATTGTTTAAAAGCCATTCTTCAAATAAGGCAAGAATTAATTGATTGATTTAATACTTAATTGTGCTTGACAGTGACCTGAATAAAGCAATCTTTTTTGTAATCTGCGTGTATTCACGCTTTAGAAAAGATGCAACTAATAAGTCAATAAGGAAGTCAATAGCGATTATCTCAAGTTTATTGTTATTGGAGACTGTTTCATTGCGTTCATTTGTCTTGTGAAGCGCGTTTGCTTAGTGTGAGGCTCAGAGTTCGATGTCTGGGTCAAACACAATGTCAAACAAATGGGGCGTGGGTAAAGTGTCACTAAAAATGTAGTACCTATAGTTTTTCTAACCTCTTTTTCAATTTTGTAGCATATACTGTTATAGGACCATTCATGGCCCCGTATAGGTCTATGCTCTTATTATTTCTTAGTAATGACTAGTTTTTATTTATTTTATTGCCGGAGCCTATGCTTCCTGATAATATTAACCTGGAGCTCGTTAAGAGGAAATCCGGGTGGAAAGATTTTGTATAAGAAAGTCATAACTTGAGGTTTGGCTCTCACCTGTTTCCTTCTCCAATATTAGACCGAAAATATAGACCGAGGAAATAGATAACTTCTAGGCAAGCGTGTTCCATCGTCGACCAAATCATACATTTCCATCAGTTGTTATTTTAGTCAAATAACAGTCTCAATCATCTGCCTAGCCTTTTCCCAACTATATTGGGGTCGGCTTCCAGTCAAACCGGATTCAGCTGAATACCAGTATTTTACGTGGAGCGGCTGCCTACCAGACCTCCACAACCTATCAAATAGGTAACACGGCACTCCTTGCCAAGACTGGTGTCAGATTCTCTGGCTTCTGACTATCCGTAACGACTAATCATAATATGACAGTTTCAATAGTAAAAAAAAATGCTACGTTGTTTTTCCTATGCGAGTCTCAAATAAAATGTTTCTCGCTTTCTTTTGACTATCCTAATAACAATAATTTACATCACTACCACTTAAAATTCCTCACAAAAGATAACGAAGTCCACAACTACAATAAAACTAAAGAAAATGTCTTGATATCAGTGCCTTGATCTGAGTCACGCAAGACGAGAGTAAAAGTGCTGCGCGTACGCAGAGAAAATGGTCGGTTGTTCAACCGCGCCTTATTGATCAGAATGTTTCAATCATATTGCGTGATGATTGTTGGTTTATGTAATACATTGCACGGATTGTTTCGTTTCAATCGCTCAGGAAAATGTATGGGATTTTAATGATGTATGCTCGACTGTAAACAGACTGCTAATTCTACTATTTTTTAAGTAATTTTTGCATTCGCATGATAGTCGCAATCTGTTAAACTGATTTGCAACGGAAGTTTTTATTTTATTTGAGATATTATGGGTTTGCTGTTGAGTCTAGTCTAGGACAGAGATGACAGAGACCAAGTCTACGATGGAGCGAGCTCACTCAGAAGTAGCCTGTGTACTTTGAAAATATTAGGGTTGTTAGCGTTCGGAAACATAGACGCAGGGAAAGAGTTCCACTCCTTTTCTGTGCGCATTATGAAAGACGCTTGGAAACGCTTAGTGCGAATTGGTGGAATAGCAACAAGGTAGGGATGGTAAGTTGCAGTGCGTCTGGAAGTCCGATCCTGCATGGAGTATTTCAGCCACCTTTGGGATGGCTCAGCTAAGTTTTAGCATTTCGCGCTTGACTCGGTGAAACGCAGAGCTAAGATTGCTCATTGGCGACGTAGAACTATGGTGGATGCCAAGCTACACAGCTTGGCTTATCGCCGCAAGGTTGCCTGCTTGTCGGTCTTCTACAGATTGTACTTCGGAGAGTATGCCCAAGAACTCCGCCATCCCCCTTCTACCATCGGACATGCAGACACACTGCAAGTTTTACCATCCCTACCTTGTTGATATTCCACCAATTCGCACTAAGCGTTTCCAAGCTTCTTTCATAATGCGCACAGCGAAGGAGTGGAACTCTCTGCCTGCGTCTGTGTTTCCGAACGCTTACAACCATAATCTTTTCAAAGTTAGAGTGACCAGGCTACTTCTGGGTAAGCTCGCTCCATCGTAGACTTTGTCTCTGTCATAACTGACCGAGACTAGAGTCAAGAGCAAACCCATCTCAAATTAAAAAAAAACTCGAGCCTTCGTATGGTCTTTAAATTCTAAATCCTATGGATACCTCTAATACCCACATACCACATGCATTTATATTACCTGTGTTTGCACACTACTATATGTCGCGCGTCGATGGCTAGTTTTCGTTGAGATTGACCAGTATGGCCGAAATTGGTCAGGAGGACTACATATTGTAAAGTTTACTTGGCTTAAAATTGTATATTCGAAGATTATGCTTGTAAGCTTTCGTAAATAAAGAAATGTTTACGAATATTTGCTAATAGTGTGCTAAAGTGTTGTTTAAACAAATATTTGTACACGAAAGTCACGAACCGTAAGAGCATTTTAGCATTTGCACGCAATTTTGTAACAGGTTCAATTAATAATGTCATAATATTGTCATCATCATGATTGAAAACTGTTAAATTGAATCAAACGCAAGTATGCTGTGAGGAGATGAATATGGCGAGAAAATTAAACGCTAAGGCTGGTCTTCTGAATGGTCTTCTTTTTAAAATACAAATCTTCTGTCAGTAACTTTTGCAAGTGCGACTGCTGCGCATGAGATCTTAGTTCGATTCCTAGGTCGACCATATATTTAGTGTTGGGGTTAAGGAGAAATTATCAGGCGAACTGCCTCCGTGGTCGAGTGTTATAGGCGTTTGCCTTGTGATCCGGTGGTTCTCGATTCGATAACCACTGGAAAACATAGTTTATATAGTTGTTTACCAGTTTGGCCAGGACATTGCAGGCTTGAATCACCTGATTGTCTCGTAAAAAAGATGATTCCTTGCTTCGGAAGGAACTAAGCTGCTGGTCGCGGCCGCCAAATAGTGGTCGTCAAATAAACCATGAAACAGAGGCCCTTGAGGTGGTTTAAAAACTCTAACACTTGGGTCGTTAGACCTTATTAACCACACTCTCAAACTCAAACATTTATTTCAATTAAACCATTTACAGGCACTTTTGAATTGTCAAGGTTGGTCGGTCCAAAAAGATGAAGCTACTTGCACGTTCTAAAGCGTAGATCTCTATGGAGAAGAACGTGCAAGAAACTCCACGGACACTCTTTTAAAAATAATAAATTGTTAAAAAGTTTTGTTGACATCGTGTTGAAATTATACATGTACATGCTTGAACGATGTGACGAGCATGATAAAAACGTCCGGAATAAGAAAGGAACAATTATTCAAAGAAGTAATTAATATAAATTAAAATAAACCATGGCAGCTGAGAAATGACCAGTCCCAATGGACGGAAAAGACGGCGCCATGACATGCGCCAGGCCCATTCGTCTCAACCATTTTGAATGGATCCAAATAATTTAACGCATACGCCACCATCAGCTAGGCTTTTGAGTGAGCATGACACTCCCAACCGCCAGGGTACTTGAGTCTATACAATGCAAATACACACATATTTTTAAATGATACACGATAAGAAGATCAGGCTAACAATATTACATGCGACTTGATCTAAATGTGGATGTACTACACGCCAATAACTTCGAATACTTTCGTGATGTGTATTATTTACATGTACATAATTAACCCATTATTTTCTGATTAATTTCGTTTTGGGGTACAAGGCAGTTGAATTGTTTCTCCAGAACTTCTCGAGCCTCTGCGATTCTCTCTTGCTCGCCTTTATCGGGTCTGGCTCTCAGGAGTTCAAATGTATGGGAATAGTGTAGCTGCCTTGTTTGTTACAGTCTTCAACTAACGTTTTTTTTTTCCCACGAGTGTAAACAGAAATAACAGAACCCCATAGGCTAGTTTCCATCATCCACAAGTTGCAAAACTATTTAGTCCGTCAGTTAGAGTATTGGAAAATAATGGACACGTATTTTTTGTTTTTGTAAATCAATGAATATTAACAAAGATAAAACGCATCAAAACTCGGGAGTGGGGGCTCGTGACGTCACAACCCGCTAAAAATTATGCCACGGCGTGACATAATGAGAATTTTAAAAGCGTCGTAACTTCGTCAATTTTGGTTTCCTTAAAACAAAAGAAAAAATACGGGTCAAATATTTTTTGAAAATCTAACTGACGGACTAATTAGATGTTTTTCAGTAAACAAGCCTATTCTGTTTTAATATTATTTCTAACGTGCAATTTTCTCTATTCCAGTGATACCTCAAACTTGCCGCTACCGGGGGGCGCGCTACCCCTGTGGTTTGAGCATATCCTGTGTGCTTGGGGGTGGGAAACCCCTGGACCTGTGCTCAGGGGGCATGATATGGGCATGCTGTGTGGATAGGGAAACCACTGAGAGACCAACTGAGGTCGCCCCCGTGGTGCATAATGCAAGTAAGTGTTGAATTTACGAGTTTTGTCAGTGATACAAAAAATAACATGTGTACCTAATTTGTTTTTTTTTTCAATTCCCGATGTTTTGTGTACTTGTTTGAACTATAGTTAAATTGGTTTTTCAAGTTCTGAGCCGAGAACTTTTGTGTTTACATACTTAATTATAAATATTTATTGTTTACATGCATACAAAAGTATATAAAGCTACTTGTACTGCTACTGAGATTGCGATACACGCAAGCCTATCAATAATAATAAAAAATAGTAGACTTGTATGTAAATTCTTTAAGTGTCAAGCATCACAAAATGTCGGGAAATGAAAACAAATGAGAAAACAGTTGGTTTGATTAATAGTGTAATTACATAAATGTTGACAGCCTCTGCATGCAACAAATTGTGTGGCAGAAACACAGATTCTGTGGTAACTTACTTTTGTAACAAAAATAATTTCAGTAGATTTTGGTTTCCTTCAGTAAATAGAAATGGTCTTCTCGTATGTATAGTTACCTATATCATGAATTTAATGTTTTGTGTGTAACTGTTTGTTGTGTCGTGTCCCTAACTTTTGCATTACATTTTTCTTGTTTTATTAACTAGGTAACGAATTATTTCATGATATAAGCTCTAATAACAGCTCGTGGCTAAATATTAACAGCCGCACGGGTCGGTCTTCAAGGTTAAACAACGCTTGCCAAGGTTGGTCTGTGGATGGGTGACCATCTTAACAAGTTTCCTCCTTGCCTCGGGAAGCACGTTAAGCCGTTGGTCCCGACTGTCATTTGTAGATCTTTGGCACTCTTTACGGATTGTCAGAAGCCAGTAAATCTGACTCCAGTCTTACCAAGAAGTACCGCGTTACCCTGTAAATGGGTTGTGTAGGTCTAGTAGGCAGATGGTCCACGTAAAACACTGGTATTCAGCTGAATCCGGTTTGACTGGAAGCCGACGCCTATGTAGTTGGGAAAAGGCTAGGTCCGACTCCCAATCAGAAGCCCGTGGAAAAACCAAACATCATAAAATACACTCTCTTATAATAACATATTGTAAATTAGACTTGGCATACTCATATTTAATCATCAAACATAAAAAATAGTACTACTATATCTGTGTGTTAGGATATAATGGCCAACCTTATGATTCCAGAGATAGCTTATTTTTTCATGTCAGCGCTACACAAATTTTTCTTTAAAAAATAAAACTCCTTCATTTGTACAGGCAATTACCTCTAACGAAATTTAATAGTAAAGTAATGATCAGCATAATCCATTTCTAACTAAAAAAGGTCCTTTCAAAATTCAAGCCTCTTAAGCCTAGCCTTCCGATTTTAATATTAGTAGATCTTTATTAAACCCTCCAGAAATATCTTCATATTTTATCAGCGAATCGAACAACTTCTGCAAAAAAGACGAAGTTAGGGATTTGGCTTAACACTGAAACACACACCAAATTAAAATGCAACAGCTCCCATCTATCTCAGTATCTCCGGTTCGAACTCTCAAGGTTATACGAAACACGTAGGGCCACGTGTTGAACGTGATACCAAGTTACGAAATATAACGACTACTCTCTAATGCTGTCCATTTTATAAGCGGTAGCGATTTGAGAA
Organism: Ceramica pisi; assembly: GCA_963859965.1. Taxonomy (NCBI): domain Eukaryota; kingdom Metazoa; phylum Arthropoda; class Insecta; order Lepidoptera; family Noctuidae; genus Ceramica; species Ceramica pisi. Next base: position 7,205,535 of record OY982555.1, read on the forward strand.
GAGCTCCGAAATACAAGCTGACTTTTTAATTCACCCTAAAATTGTCAGGAAGTTGACTTCTTGTACCATAATTATGAAGAGCTTTCACTATATGGGGACAAACACTAAAACGCGAGAAAAAATCATTAGTTCCCTAGATTTTGTTGAATTCTGAAACTCACAAAATTAAAATGTAACAGCTTTCATCCATCTCAGTTGCTCCGGTTCGAAATCTCAAGGTTATACACATCACGTAGGGCCACGTGTTGAACGTGACACCGAGTTACGAAATATCACGACTACTCTCTAATGTGGTCCATGTTATTAGCGATAGCGATTTGATAAAAGAATTTCAGGAATACGGGTGACTTGATTTAGCCTCACTTTTTTGATCGATTATTGATTTATATCATGGCTACAAACGAATTTCACGAACCCAGGTGCCACAAAGACGCAACCATCTGAATATATGAGTTCTCCAGATATATGAGTTTTCTGTAAAACAACTGAAATTAGTGTAAAACAGTTGTCTTTTGTTTTTAAATCTCAATCAAATCAATTTTGTAATTTGAATGAATCAGTTTTTCAGTCATTCAAGTTTAAAATCGGGCATCATTAAAATACAGCTTGCACCTACGCAAAGTTGTTATTTATTGGTCCATCATTACATAACAGGAAACCTCATAACAAAACAATAGTAATACCCGGCAGATGTCACAACTGTCGTCAAAAGGTGACAAAACAGGTATAAGTGTGACATTGTTTTGAGTTATGAAATAAAACATCATACCTACTCGTACACCGTGCATTCTCTCCTATGTGGTGCACGTTATAGACGCTTTCTTTTGTATGTAAAATCATCCAATGGCTGGAGCGGAAAGGAATATCAGACTCTTACTGACGAAAATCCACCCGTGTTCCTTTAAATGCCATTTACATTCCAGGGCCGAAGTAACTCTTTCTAACAATTTCGGAACATTGGCGGAGTTACAGATGCTTGCGTTTGGTACATTAGTAGTTTGAGGATGTGAATATGTTGTGTGAGTCACTAGTCTTGCACACTCTGTCAAGTTGAAGAAAGACAATGGATTTATTGGACATGCATATAAATTACGAACAGTACATTATTCTTATTCATAATCATTAATTAATTTACCATTGCAAACTACATATGCTGTCAAAAAATTCGTCCACACCGTAATATTTTTTTTTTCAAATCTGTTAATTGACGCGCAATTCTTGTATCGCATCGCATTAGTAAAACACACCTAAATTCCCTACTTTCTGACGCGTTTTTGACATTGATTTTCACTGAGATGATATTGCGATTTGAATTTGAACGCTTTTGAAGCAGGAAAATTAGCAATCTGAGGGCCAATTCTGCTCATAATTTTTTAACAACGTTCGCATTTGCATCTCAGTCGAAATCTGTAAAAAAAAACTCAGTTTCCATACATTCTTGACAGATCACGACAGACGTATGAATGTCTATATTATCACAAAATATTAGTTGAATCCGGTATTCAAAGGCAAATAAATTATGGAATAAATATATTTAGCTTTAAAGAGACATTTGCTTTTTATTTTTTGTAGGTTTTCAAATTATTACTATTTTTTTTGGTATAAATTAATAGAAATAGTTATTATTTCCTACCAAGTAAAATGTAAAAGAAAATTCACTTTCACAACTTTACAGTAGGTACCATATTACTTTCACGGCCACAACACATGAAGCTCACAACGAAATATTTACTAACATCACCTTTCGAGGTCAAATGTTGACATTGCGACATTTTTGTATAGAGATCGCAATGGTTCCTTGGAAGTGACAAATGTGTGACATTGTATGGAGTTACGAAATAAAGCGTCACATGCGATGCACTCTCTCTAGTGTGGGGCAATTTAAGAGCGGAAGCGAGAGCGTTTAAACTGTAAGACTTAAAATATGTTCCTACTATTTGTGACTTAAAGTCAGATTACAAAATTCAAGAAATTCATTTGAAGTTATTTGGCTGATTCGAAAGCTTCACTTTTCATGAACAGTCTTACGAAGAGTTTTCGTGCTACTCAGTATGTGGGTTGAGAAAGTCCGATAGGCAGCCGCCCCATGTGGAATACTATAGTCAACGTATTCAGATAGTATTTATATCAGTTTCATCCAGTCCTACTGAAAATTGACCCTAATTAATTTGGAAAAAGGCTAGGATGACTGTTTCTATGTATAGTGGAAAACATTATTTAGAAATATGCAAAAACAATAATGTTTTTAGAGCAGTTGGGGAAGTCTTCAGCTTGAATACCTTTCCAAGTTTATTTATGCTCCAGGCATTCTTAAAATATAGAACACGTTGACTAGTACAGACAAATTTTTATCGGGAATTATTTAAGTAAAATAATTTTGCCCAAATCGCGAAAACGCTCCGCTCCAACCTTAGGCCACTACCTAACAACTTTACGCACTGATTGCTCGACAGCACAAGATAATTCCACGTATTTATTTCCGCAGCCTTACCATACACACACACATACAAACATCTATACACATATGTATGGCGTAATGAAAACTTTACACTTTCACGACTTCAGCTGATTGATAATTTATTCAAAACGCAATTGAAAGAGCGAGTCAATTGTTTTATAGTCGGTGTTGCAATCAAGACATTGTGATGGTCTAATTTTGGGTTAATTTATTCCTTAACATAAGGACCATTGATGTGTCTATGGTCTCACTTTTTCTATTGAATGGATGCTTATATAAATGTGCATTGTGTGTATTATAAATCTGAAGCTTATCTCAGGAACTACTGGTCCGTATTGAAAAATGGTTTCAGTGTTAGATACCCCATCTATTGAGGAGAGCTATAGGCTTTATATCATCACGCTAAGACAAATAGGAGCGGAGCATTCACGGAAAATATGACGCAGACGAAGTTGCGCGGGTCAGCTAGTTATAAAATAACTAGCGTTTGCACGCGACTTGGTACGCGCATGTCCCGGTTTTTCCTATTCTCGTAGGAATTTTGGGAAATCTTTTCTTAACCTTAACCCCCCTTTTTTTTTTTGTTTCGGCTGGGAAAAATGCATTACGCATACCCTCCACTAAAACAACCCAGCAACGAAATTCCCGCATCGTCTGAGTGGGGGTGGACTGGGAGATCGGCGTAGCCTTTGCGTCCAGTCCAAACCTTAACCCCCTACACTTCCCATGGAATCTACATGCCAAATTTCAGCTTTCTACAATCAGTAGGTTTTTTTTTAACCGACTTCCCAAAAAGGAGGAGGTTATCAATTCGATTGTATGTTTTTTTTTTTTTATATTTGTTACCTCATAACTCCGACAATTATGAACCGATTTGAAAAATTGTCGTTTTATCTGAAAGGATATACTTGCAGATTGGTCCCATTTTAATCATATCAAAATCGGTTACGAACTTTGGATTTTAAATCGAAATCGCTGGAATTTGACTATTTAGATGATTCTTTGATTATCGAAATTGCGTATTTTGCTTTTCTGCGATTTTGTAGTGGTGTTGTTAGGTGTGGGGCACCACTAAAAAGTGAAAAATAAAAAACTTTTTACAAAAAAAATACAACCGACTTCTAAAAAAAAAACACTACAAAGTAAAAAATAACTTTAAATTCGGAAGTCGGTGTCAAAATATGAAGAAACTAACAAGAACACCGACTTCCGAATTTAAAGTTATTTTTTACTTTGTAGTGTTTTTTTTTAGAAGTCGGTTGTATTTTTTTTGTAAAAAGTTTTTAATCTGTTCATTTTAACAAGGGGTTTTTATCCACATACGCCAAGCCCCCTACCAGTAGTTTTGGCTGTGTGGTCTGCCAGTCACTCAGTAGTCAGCAACGGAAGGGCTTTATATGTATTGCTGCGGGAGAATTAGTTGTCATAATATGTCTTTTAAAATGGTTTCTTATGACGGCGGTTAGACAAAGGAGAAGGGGACTTCTGGGCCCAGCAGTTAACTAGTTGAAATGTATATTTAAAAAAACCGTTACATTTTTCTAAACGAAATCACAAAATATGGTACCATGTTTCTATCTAGGAAGCGAGAAAACTTAAATTTAATTCCGAAACTAAATATCAGAATATGTACCTATGAAGGTCGAGTGACATGTTTTTTTTCGTGGAATCGATTCATAGCGAATCGAATTTCTTTTAATTTTTCTTCCGGCCTAACACTTCTGCCTGACATCAGTCAATCACCGACTGACAGATGTCACTCGTTCGTTTTCTTTCGTTCTGAGCACAGAGTACTTATTTTCCATATTTTGTTGTTAGGTTTGGTTAAATACAAGGTTAAATTGTTATATAACCTCACTTTTACTATAGGTAGGTACTTTATATAACTTGATTCCTGGATAGCCAAATTTCACCAAAATTTCAGTGAGACCTTGTTATTATATCCTCTTACAAATAAGGCTAGTTTGATTCAGTTAACACCTGGGCCCAGGAATGTATGGAGTCATTCCCTTCTCCTTTTACTATTGATTTGGTGCTTTTCAAGCTTCAAGCCTTTTCTTAGTTGGATGGTTGAAGCTAAAGGTTATGGTTCACAGGAGTTGTATTAGTTACAAGAAGCGTAGCCATGCCCGATAGGAAACCATAAGGCACCTAAGCGATAGTGAAAGAACACACCTCTTTCAATGTTATTGAAAACGATATTATTTCTGCCAAGGAATGCCTAATTAGGCATTTAGGTATAGCATATAGAATAGAATAATTTTATTTCAGACCGGAGTCCATAGGGTAGGTAACAATTTTTAGGTTTGTTTCTCGTCCTATTATTTTAACTTGACCATAGGGCCAATTCCACAAATTTTTAAACATTGTTCGCATTCGCTCGGGGCTAAGTATTAACAGCCGCACAGGTCGATCTTCAAGGTTAATCGACGCTTGGCGAGGTTGGTCTGTGGATGGGTGACCATCTTACCATACCGAGTTTCCTCCGTGCCTCAGAAAGCACGCTTAAGCTGTTGGTCCCGGCTGTCATTTGGAGATCTTTGGCAGTCGTTACGGATAGTCAGAAGCCAGAAAATCTGACACCAGTCTTGCCGAGGAATACCGTGTTACCCAGTTAATGGGTTGTGGAGGTCTGGTCGGCAGCCGCTCCACGTTAAATACTGGTATTGAGCTGAATCCGGTTCGACTGGAAGCCAACCCATATATAGTTGGGAAAAGACTAGGCAGATGATGATGTTCGCATTCGCATGTCTACCTTAATTTTCATACATTTTTAACAGATTGCGATTGAGATGCGAATGTGAAAATTAGTACCTACTCATGTTAGCTATTAATAGTAAATAAGTGTACAGAGTTGCATCGCTGGAAACCAAAACCTTATACTAAATCCACGCTCGCGAACATTATCGACGTTTTTACGTTCATTCAAGCAAGTTCGAACGTATAGACCATTAGTGGAACCATAATTTAGGGCTCAGTAAGCCCTAAATTCGAAATCGAACCATAATGTTTGAAGAGCTGGATTGTTATGGCTTAAGTAATGTTTTATGATACGTACTTGATCATCGAACATCAACATAAGTGCAGTACATCTTGAGTACATCACTAAGTGTAACATAACTGCTGTTAGGCGTAACGCTACACAGCATCGTCTTATCCAAATGCCGGAACCTCTGACAGCGCAAACCTTACATCAGCCCATAATTACACCCCCTTCAGTGTTACACTCCATTGTGTTACCGCTCCAATGGTCAGATACTTTCTCTCCAATTTTCACTCGGGCTCGATTTCTCAGGGTATAAGCTGCAGGCTTTAAACGCGAGGTTGTTACCGTGACGGGTTGATAGATACCATTAAGGCTGTGTGGTTGATATTCAAGGGTGGTGGAAGACTTTTGAGATGATTGTGTATGTTTAGTTGAAGTGGGCGGTTGAGGGCTCCTGACAAAGTTATTCTATCAGTGACTAGCTTTCTCGCGCAACTTCGTCTACGTCACGTTGTAATGCTCCGCTCCTATTGGTCGCAGCGTGATGTTGTACAGCCTATAGCCTTCCTCGATAAATGGGCTATCTAGTTTTTGAAATCGGACCATTCGTTCCTGAGATTAGCGCGTTCAAGCAAACAAACAAACTCATCAGCTTTATAATATTAGTATAGTTAACGATTGCCGATAAGTTGAAAATATGGAATTGTCTTGTGTGCTACCGCAATGTCATGTTTACCTTTTTTGTCACAAAATTTCATATTTTGCTACAAAGCCCTTTCCTAAAGCAGAATATGTATGAAACAGACGAACTAAAATTGTCACGTGTCACCTTTATTCAATAGTCCCTTGGCCATTACGCAGTTTTTTTTTTGCTGATACGAGTAGAATATAACTTTGTGTACAGTCACAAAAGTAGTTGCGACACATTTTTTTATTTGTGATGTGTTTGCTCTTGACACTTCCATTAAACTTCAGATTAGGTATTTATTTTGTTATTTTGCCCTACACTAGGATTTTTTTCTGTAGCATGGGTCATTCACAAACATATAAACTCACATGCACATCACAACCGAACCGGAACAACAAACTGTAGGCCATACAAATATTTGTTCCGTGCGAGAATCGAACCATACGCGAAACACAGCGTCAACCGAGTCGCTTTACAATGACATTAGGGAAGAAACAGTCGTCAAGGATCAAGAAAGCATAGCTTTGTTGTATGCTTCACAAGCCATAACGTTTATTTTTTAAACCAAAGACAGAAGAAGCACTGTCAAGGTTATTATTTAAATATCCTAAGATCCCAGCCCAGCTAGAACCTCTTTAATTTCTCAGTAAAAAAATAACGTACGCAAAACTTTGGCTGATGGTCAACCATAATATTGCATTCCAAGATTCCATTCATCCTTGCTTAATCCAGAATAAAACACATAACCAACTTAACGACGTAGACCATCAATTTAAACTCATCTGATGCCAGCAACCCTATCTACATAATAACATTCGGTCTCCTTATTCAAATATATGATGACCTTTAATACTTTAACGTACTCTAATCACAGTCCAAAGACACAAACCATTCACCTCCAGACCACTAACCAAGAAACATTCCACCAGGTGACCTAATAGAACTGATTGGATCGTTCCCACACGAAAACTACGACTACCAGACAAATACCAACCAATTTGAAGACCCCATAATAATATACACTGACTCAAAGCCAAACTACCATCAAAAACCAGAGTCAGAACTGGATGAAACCGGTAACAACCGGCCGAGTTGGAATCAAAATCATTTTTACCACGTGAAACCTTCGTACCACGAGGGTAGTACGCAAAAACCTGATGATTTTTATAAGCCAGATTATCATGACGGCAATAATGTTCAGGGTGATGATGATTATGTGCCAGTACACACGAACCATAAGCCGACGAGACCTAGTTTTCCCGGTGAGATATTGTGAACTAGGCTTCATATTTTTTTGGTATTATATTTTCTAAATTTTTTGGTGATGGAACTCAAGATTTATCGCTACAATTTTTTTGGCAACAAGATTCATGTTTTCAGCTCTACTATTTGAAATATTTACAGATTTTCCAGGATTCGGGAAACCAAGAAAAAATAATGTCGAATCCTGAAGCCAGTTATTAATGTTTGAAAGAAATTGAGTGTCAATTTATTTAGCATTTCAACCGGTACAGACTTTTTTGTTACCATAATAAAAATAAGAATCTTGAATTTCGTCGTAAAATCTATCTCTTTTCTGCTTTTTATTTGCACTGCGTTTCCATAATCATCACGCACCGGTTACGTCAATTTTCAAGCCATTTTGTTGATAGCAATTTTTTTACAACAAGATGACTTTGAGCGAAGTTTTCAACATCGTGACTTTTGAAGCGACGTTTTTCAACTAACTGAATTTTGAACCGACGTTTTTCAACAAAGTGACTTTTGAAGCGACGCGCGACGTTTTCAATGAAGTGACTTCAGTTGACGTTGCATGTTTGCAAAATGACTAAGCCTAGCACTGATAGCACGCTTTTAGAAATTAGTTTATGTTTATCTGTTCATAATATTCTGTGTTTCACGTTTGTTTATATGTTGTATAATATGTAAGTATGTATTTATATTTTGTATACATTTTTGTAGCAAAACAAAAAGTTTTGAAGGTTGGCCACCAACACTTAAAAAAAAAATTAAAACATTGATCTATTAAGCTAGCGTACATGCTAGCTACAAATTGCCACTTAAAAATAATGAGTTAATAGAACTTGTGTTTTATGCAAATTCACATGAACTTTGTGAAAGCAAAGTTGAGAAATGTATAACTGAATCAATAGCAGTTAATCAAAGTTCAAAGACATAATTAATAAATTATCAATTTTCTCTTTAATTAAGGAAACAATAAAATCATGACGGTTTAATGTATAATTTTATTGGTCCTTTCAAAAGGTTTATGGGAAATGAAAGCTTGTTACTTAATAATTGCTTTCATAATTAATATGTCTTTGGATTACGCAAAAAGGATGTAGTTAAAATTATTTTCGTTTTTATTGAAATCGTGCTTACCTTCATATACCTACTCGTAATCCTTTTTAATTTAATTTCTTGATATCCGGCTTGCCTTAAAATTATGTAACCTTAAATAAATTTTATGTCTCTTTATTGTATCTTTATGTACTATATGTATCATATTGCTTGTTTATTGTAAGCATGATTTTATTATTTAAGAATACTGCAAAATCGATTATGTCGTTTTGGTTTCAAAATCAATAGGCATATTATAAAAGATTTTTGGAACTTATTTCAACCAATTTTATAATTTATCCAGGTCTTAATTGAGAAGACTTTTTATTTTCTATAGAAGACTTAAAATCGCTCTTTGCCTTATAACCTTTTTCGAAAATATTCTCAACTAACTATTTAGACCCGAATACCAAGTTTCATTAAAATAAGTTCATTAATTTCCAAGAAAAGACTTCAAAGTTTGTTTGAAACACCGTGAGGAGTAAATGCTCTTATCGCTGATATAATTATGTCACTTTATCTAGAACCATCCAACCTACCCTCACAGAACTCACTCCATCTTTCTCTATCAACCACCCCATCTCTTTCCCCCACTAAACCATCGTTATAATCTTCACAGGTTGTGGCGAACACTTCACCCGATCCAACCGAATAGTGGGGGGTCATTCGACAGGATTCGGGTCTCACCCGTGGCAAGCTGCGCTGATCAAGTCAGGGTTTTTGAGCAAGAAGCTGGCTTGTGGGGGAGCCTTGATCTCTGATCGATGGGTGATTACCGCTGCGCATTGTGTTGCTACGTAAGTTGGTTTTGTTTATTTATTTTGGCTTGTAAGTGTGTGACTATGCGACCTACCCAAATGTCCTTACTTTGGTATTGTTCGTCGGATTGTTGAGCTCCTCAAAGTTCCAAGTTCAGCTGCACGATAACTGACAAATGGTTGCACTGTCTGGACAGGGCCACTCAAACCTGCGTGGTCCTAAAAAGGTCACCTCAGACTTAAACCTACATGGTTTTCATATGATATTGACGATTGGATTGACTTCACAAAAGAATATGACCTCTGAGTTTGTTTCGGTGTTTCTTCTCAGGGTAGTCAGCCAGGAAACACCGGCCTCATCTAGATTAAAAAATACTGACGTGTAAAATAGTTACTCGCAAAATAAATATCATTTAGATGCAAAAGGTCATGAGGACTATTAAAAATTAATTTGATGTGGATTCGCTTTTGACTCAGAGATGACACAGACAAAGTTGCCTTCGGAACGAGCTAACGCAGAAGACTCCTGTTTACTCTAACTTTTGAAGAGATTAGAGTTATAAGGACCATCATTTTTGGGGTTTATTTTGTTTGGTCATAATTTTAAAATAAAAAGCTAGGCCATCATTTTATTTTGAAAGTATACCCAATAATTTAATTATTAAAGAAATTGGGAAAAAGCAGCCAAGTGCAAGTCGAACTAGCACCCGAAGGGTTCTGTACCATAAAACTTATTTTTTATTATTTGTTGTTAAAGTGGCAATAGAAATATACAATCCGAAAGTATCGACTCCGAAAGTTTTCTTGAGATACAGCCCTCTGACAGACAGAAAGATGGACAGCGGAGGCTTATTAATAGGGTTCCGTTGGTTACCCTTTGGGTACGGAACCCTAAAATAAGAAAGTTAAAACTTAACGATCTTAAATTTTTTCGTGTTGAAACACACAACCGGATACATAAGTTTCCAAATATGGGAGTATGGACCATAACCATTTTGATTCAAAATGTCGATAGTTAAGCTTTCTATCACAGTTGTCAATTTAATTCTGCCTTTTTGGGTTTTACTGTTTCAAGTCATCTCCAAACCGCTTTCCTTAATTTCACGCCAACACAAAACAGTTAGTCCCAAAAAAAACTCGAAGATCATTAACGTTAATTTCTCAGAATTTTTCAATCTAACTGAAACTTCACCTACATTTCAGTCTAGTCTATTTTTTGTTCATAATTACTGACTTTCACGTTTTTAGTGGGTCGTAGAAATGTAGACTCATAGTGTTATGGACTTATTACACGGTTTAACTTAATCCTGATAGCTAAAACCTGGGTGTCTTGAGGTCAGAAATAAATAGGTTAGGTTTTTTTTTTATTCAAAACGGGGAAACTCTTGGCCCAAATCTCACCTGATGGAAAGTGATGATTAGGCCGAAGATGGAAGCGAGTTTCACCTGGAATCCTCTAACATAGAGGAACTGGCTATTATACCTCTAATTGCCGGAACACAACAATGCTGTTCACATTGTTGTTATGGCGACAGACTTAGACATGATGGTGGTAGCTTGCCAGGCGGACTTAGAAGTCTTACCACCAACCAAACCGAGCAAAAAATTTGCCCCCGCTGGGAAACAAACCCGGGATCTCTGGGTCTGAATCGGGTGGTATAACCACTAGACCACGGAGGCGGTTAGTGTCACCTGTTTAGCGTGGGACCACGTGTAGGGATTCGCTGAAGGGTATTATCCTACGGACGCGGGTGACTCGGCCCCCAAAAGCAGGTTTTTCTAGGCAAGCGTGTTCCATCGTCGACCACATGGTCACTTATTATAAAATGAGATAGTGATCAAATGCGAGTCTACTGCCAAGCTAATCATATTTCCAATAAAAATCCATTAATCAACATCGGTTCTTCCATTTCGGAGCTACAGTAGATACCACAGACTGACAAGCAGATTTACATATAAAAAACTTTTTACAAAAAAATACAACCGACTTCCAAAAAAAAAACACTACAAAGTAAAAAATAACTTTAATTTCGGAACTCGGTGTTTTTGTTAATTTGTTCGTTTTTGACACCGACTTCCGAAATTAAAGTTATTTTTTGTTAGTACCCCACACCTAACAACACCACTGCAAAATCGCAGAAAAGTAAAATACAAACGCACTAGTTGCCCATACGATTTTCGAAAGTTCCCCTCGACTTCTCTGGGATGCCATCATCAGATCCTGGTTTCCTTATCATGGGACCATTTGGGAAGTATTCCCTTTCCAACAAAAAATCATTTTTAAAATCGGTTGGCAAGCGACGGAGTTATGCCCGAACAAACATTAAAAAAAAAATCCTCCTCCTTTTTGGAAAGTTGGTTAAAAATTTATACAAACCGTCTTTTTGATTGGGGAAAAAAAATAAAGGAGATGGCACATTTTTATACGATTACATAATTCAATTGGTTGATTCAACCAAATTGAAAGTCAAAAGTGAACCGTGTTATTTGGTCATTAGTATAATGAAAATAAACTTCAGACTTCTTTTAATTGAGATGGTACTGTTGGGTAATGTCTTATGCAATGGACGTTCTAATATGAATGACTATGTCCGTTTTTACATCCGTTTTTAAAGATTGTGGTTTTGAAATTTGAGTTTAGCCTAGATTAGCCGGAACACAATAGTGTATATTTAGAACAAGCAATCTTACTAAACAAGAATGTTGTTATTGATTTGTTTGTTTTTCCTCTAAACGTGTTGTGTGCCTTAAGTTGTGCTGAATGTATATATTTTTTTTTTTTACTAAACGGATACGATGGAAAGTGATGATTAGGCCGAAGATGGAAGCGATCTTTACCCGGAATCCTCTAAAACACAGAGGAACTGGCTATCATACCTCTAACTGCCGGAACACAACAATGCTGTTAACATTATTGTTATGGCGACAGACTTAGACATGATGGTGGTAGCTTAGCTTGCCAGGCGGACTTAGAAAAAGTCCTACCACCAACGAAACCGAATTGTTTCTTTGTTTTTCGAACTATGACTCAGGCAAATACTATGTGCGATAAAGGCTGGTACTTAACTATAATAATAATTGATTATAAGTGCAAGCTATTATTTAATTTTACATTTTTACTTTGCTCTAGTTAGCTATTCGGATAGCTGAAAAGCACTCCTTAGACTCAAGACAAATTAGTGACGTTATATTAGTAGCACACTTGACGAGTGCCAAATATAAAGTCTAGGTTCATGCGTTCTACCTGAATTTTCAATAGAATGTATTTAGTAGCTAGTACTATTTTTTTTTCAGTTGGCTTTTTGTTTTTGTTTTTTTAATACATTCTAGAATCATTGTCCTAGAAGAATCTTTTGACTAAGTTACAAGTAATTGCCCCGCATTTAGTTAGTCAAGGAGCCATTCTCAAATTATGTTAATAATAAAAAGCCTAGGATGATGAATTGCTGTATCTTACATAACAGACATTCTAACATGACTAGCTAATGGCTCTGTTCTACATCCGTTCTAAATCTGAGACTATTTTGAAATATGATTGACTGCTGATTCATCAAGTCTTGAGGCAATATCCTTGATTGATGAGGTTGTATAGTCTAATTGATGACTGAGCAAAAGCTGTCGTTAAGCGTCCTAGAATCAATTTTAATAATTGTTTGCTTGGACTTTACTTTTAAAAGTCTGCGCAATGGTATATTTTATTAGGAAGAGGAGACTATTAAGCATTCGGAAAATGTACTAGCAGATATCAACGACGACACGGTTGGCGCAGTGGTTGAGCGATTGACTGCTGCGCAGCATGTCGCGGGTTCGATTCCCGCACGGAACAAATATTTGTATGACCTACAAGTATTTGTTCCGAGTCTGGGTGTTTTTCTATCTATAATATGTATGTATTTACAAAAAAAAAAAAAATGTATATAAGTAGTTTATCAGCCATCTCGTTACCATAACACAAGCATTAGGTTGCTTAGCTTGGGACTATATGGCGTTGTGTGAAATGTCCAAGGATATTATTATTTATTATTATTATTATTATTATTATTATTATTTGTTAATCCGACAGCTACGTTAAATATAGTAAGGCGTATTCAACTTTAAACTCCTACCACTGTGTAATACCTATATTCCAGCAAATAAAGAGATCTGTCTCCGTGGTCGAGTGGTTTAGGCGTTTGGTTTGTGTCCCGGTGGTCGTGGGTTCGATTCCCACGGGAAAACATAATTTGTAAAGTTGTTCTCCAGTTTGGCTAGAAAATTGCAGGCAAAAAGATGATTCCGTGCTACGGAAGGCACGAATAAGCCGGTTGTCCCGGCCGCCAAATGACGGTGGTCGAAATAACCTTGTTAGAGGCCCTTGAAGCGGCATAGAATATCTGACACTAAGGTGTGTGGAGTCGTTAGATCTTACTGTCCACACGATAAATAGAAAAAGAGGTAAATAGATTGACAGGTTTGATCAAGGACTTGATTCAGAAAGCGTACTTCTGGACAGAACTCGTATTATTAAGAGACTAGCTGACCCGCGCAACTTCGTCTGCGTCACATTTTCCATTACTGCTCCGCTCCTATTTGTCTTAGCGTGATAATATAGCCATTTGCAATTTTATATAATTTTTCCCGTCAATTGCAACTTTTTAGTATTTTTCTTTCATAAGAACCTTCTTCTGACAGTACCAAACGCAACAAAAAAATAATTACCCAGCGAAATTGACCCAGCCAACCACGCGTGACGCGACGACCAAGAGAAATACGGATTAATTTTTATATATAGGTAACACTAGCTGACCCGCGCAACTTCATCTGCGTCACATTTTCCATTACTGCTCCGCTCCTATTTGTCTTAGCGTGATGATATAGCCTATAGCCTTCCTCGATAAATGAGCTATCTAACACTGAAATAATTTTTCAAATCGGATCTCGGTTCCTGAGATTAGCGCGTTCAACCAAACAAACAAACAAACAAACAAACTCTTCTGCTTTATAATATTAGTAAGTATAGATTCGTCTCTCTAGACGCCTCTCTTAGCCAGGCACATGTTTCAAGTATTGAAAAACAAATAAATCATGTCAGATAACAATGTAAGGGCCAATTCTACTAATTTTTAAACAACGTTCGCATTCGCATGTTTGTCGCAAACTGTCAAAAAAGCTTTAATGTTAATAGGTTTTTGACAGATTGCGATTGAGATGCGAATGTGAAAATTAATAGAATGGCTATTCTGAAGTGAAACTATTCTGGAATTGAAACCTAGTCAATTCTGATATAGCTATTTTCTATACTATTTCTTTTTTCTTGTGTTTTAAGTAAAGCTTAGTAGCAAGTGTCTCATAGGTTCAATTCTAGGCCCTATTGTTATTTTAATTTCAATATTTTCCCTTATTTTTGGAAGTCACCATTTTTGTCGTTGGTCAGGTCCTCTAGTTTTATCGACTTCCTTATTCCTTCTTTGCCCAGTAACACACACTACAAATTATTTTTTCCAGCACCCCAAACAACCAAATCCGAGTACGTCTAGGAGAATGGGATGTCCGAGACTCTGGCGAGAGATACTCCCACGAAGAGTTCGCAGTACAACGGAAGGAGGTCCATCCATCATACGAGCCAGCTGACTTCAGGAACGACGTGGCTTTGGTTCAGCTGGACAGGGGGGTGGTTTTTAAGCAGCATATTCTACCAGTAAGTTCTCGTCTTCATTATTACTTCTGTCATCTTAGACGAAATACTGCACTGCTAGATATAAGTCTTCCCAAAGCTTCACCGCAGCGACCGCTCTTAGTAAATTTCCATTTCCAGCTGATTCCCAAATCTAGAACATTCCCATATGCTACACGTAATAATATTATAATTACTAATTACCTGCAATAATTAGTTAGGTTAGGATATGATGAGGCTGATGTACCTTTGTAAGCTAAAAGCCTCTTAGCAAATAAAGGTTTAAAAAAACATTGGGGAAGACTTTTGAAATACGGCACTCAGGAACTACATCACATCTTCGGCAAAACGAGACGGCACGGTTGGTGCAGTGGTTGACCGATCGGCTGCTGCGTCGCGTGTCGTGGGTTCGATTCCCGCACGGAAAAAATATTTGTATGGCCGATACAGATCGTTGTTCTGGGTCTGGTTGTTTGTGTTATATTATGTGGCTTTGTATCTTTGCAAATGCACCCACGATACAGGAGAAATTCCTAGTGTGGGGCAACGTTTTTTAAAATAAATGAAATAAAAAAAGAAATGAAATTAAAACTTTACACTCTGCAAAGAAAATTCCTGATCGAGATTTGATCTACTTATTGTAAATTTTGTCAACACAAGCTGAAACTGACCCCTCTTGTTGCCAGGTGTGTCTCCCTCAGAAACAGATGAAGCTAGCCGGCAAGATGGCGACCGTTGCCGGCTGGGGACGAACAAGGCATGGACAAAGCTCTGTGCCTTCTGTATTACAGGTAAAATCTTACTCTTACTAATATTATAAATGCGAAAGTTTGTGAGGATGGATGGATGTTCGTAACGCTTGAAAGGATTTGCATGAAATTTGGCACAGCTCAGAAGTAGATTATTGTCTGGAATAACGCATAAACTATATATACCCCGGGAGTATGCTTCTCAGAAATTACACGGGCAAAACCGTAGGCAGAAGCTAGTAATAATAGAAATAAAGTTAATCTTAAAGTCAGCAAGCTTTGTAAAAGTCAGCAAGCTAAATGTTGTGAATGAGAGTAGTGACATTCACCAGATGGCAGCAATAAGCAGGTATCAGATCCAGGCACCTGTCATATTGCCTGTCATAATGCTTATGTTTTCCGACATTAATCGAATTGTTTAATATAACTTAAATTTTATGCGACACATTTGTCAGAAACTGACATTATTGTCACAATTTCGCGACAGGTGATGTTTAATAAAGCAGAGCATGTATGGAATAAACGTACAAAATTGTGGAATTTTTAGATTGTCACTTGTCACTTGTTACCAGTCAGTTTAATTAAGGCCCCAGAATGGTTATGACATACGTTACTTTTTCAAAGTACAGGACCTTTAGCCTAAGTTGTGCCATTTGGTGGCATAAATTTTGCACAATGCCCTCGAATTATATCTAAAACTCTAAGTAAACTTGCCTTTACTCCGTATTTATTAAAAAGTTTTAATACCGAGTTACTGGTACTAAAACTTAAACTAAAGTACTATAAAGATCAGATAGTCGCTCCATGTAAAATACTGGTGCAATGCGTTTCAAATAAGAATAGGATCGTCAATGACCTCTGTCTCTTAAAAAGTACGGTTTGTATAGAAAAATTATTTGCAAATCAATAATGGTTTATTTTACTTTTTTTAAATAAGTCTTAGATCAAATTTAAATAAAAACGTTCTATAGTAGTAATTTTGCAAAATATGATATGTAATGGATTTAAAAGTGATTATTAGTTATTTTAAACCATATCATAACCCTTAATTCACCCATCTTGCTTTGCTCACCGTAGCTAATTGGTTTGAATTTTGAATTGACAGCAGTCACAATATGGCGCTTAGTCGATCCTTTTGTTATTTGAATCGCATTGTACTCAGCTGCATCCGGTTAGACTGGAAGCTGACTCCATGCATAGTTTGGAAAAGGCTACAATGTGCGAACCCAACTCTCACTTTTGTTAACTAAGTAGATGGCGTTCCACAAGGTTCCATTTTAAGCCCTATTCTTATTTTATTTTTTTCGCAAGAACCAACAATTACACAAAATACACCGCGTGTATCTGACATCGACGCACAAACGATTTCCATGGGTCCAGGGCATGATTCTGGACAGTGTTGGAATTTTGCGTCGGTTCTTTTCTCATTTTTTCATTTTTTTCAAGTGTACCAAAAATAGGTATCAGCTCAGCTGAGCTGATATCAATTTTTTTTTTATTTTTTATACAAAACGGGGAAACTCTTGGCCCAAATCTCACCTGATGGAAAGTGATGATTAGGCCGAAGATGGAAGCGAGTTTCACCCGGAATCCTCTTACACAGAGGAACTGGCTGGCTATCATTCTATTCTATTTGTGGTTTTATTCAGATTGCTCTTTTTAGTGAAAGTAGTTAATTAATTATTTTTTTTATTAAAAATCTCATTGGGTTAGGTCAGAATAACGATTACGAGCAGTCTAAAGTAAAACAAACCTTGAAAAAAATGAAAAATTGAGAAAAAAGTCTTGGGTGTCCAGAATCGTGCCCTGGACCCATGGAAATCGTTTGTGCGTCGATGTCAGATACACGCGGTATATTACAAAAAATAATAATTACAATGAATTATTAGACAAATGTGCAACCAATACCGGTGAATCTGGCAGCAATGTGTCCCTATTAAAGACTACTAACACTTATTCAGCTTCATTCGCGTTTCGCTAAACGATTTTAGTCACACTTATACAGTTCTGCTTCTATCAGCCGCCTACAGCGTCATAAGAATGAGAAGGCGGCAGCGGCAGAACCGCTTTAAACTCTATCTATAGCACACGCATGATAATAACACATTTGTCCTCATTTTATACTTCTTTCCCGCGAAAGCTGAATAGTTGCGTATAGCTGAACGGATGCGTACGCGTCTCCATACAAAATCGTTGTTTTCTATGGGCATAAGCTGAATAGAGCTGAATAAGTGTGAGTAGGTAGTACATCAAAGGCCGACACCTCCACCAGTTTTTTCCATCCATTCGTGAGCGGCTGTGGATCACTGTGTGGCCCAATTTCTCACAGGTCATGGCAACTTTTAGAGTAAATTATTTTCCTTTATCTCAATTTTCTACAGCTGACCTCAAATACGAACAATCCGGACATCACGTCTTATGGGAGTGTATTCTTTGGCAGACTGAACGTAATATTATGTTAGATAGTATTCAGGTTACATCTGGAGTAGTTTACTATGTATACGGACCTTGTAGAAACCAGAACAACCGTGCGTTCAGGCGATTTTGCCATACCTATTACTGGAATCAAAAGTAGCTCATAATATAAGACCCATTAGTTTCAGTGTAAATATATAATCCGTGGTGCTTGGCAACTGGGCTTCACCCAGTCGTATATGTCCCTTTGTGCCTATTGGCCTAACTCATATCTGTCTCCTTCTTGATATGGAGGGAAGTGGAAATTATATTTATTTTTTTCTACTCCTCCGCCGCTATATATATACTCTTCTGATTAACTTCGATGCTCATTACATTTTCAACATTCGATGCTTCATTAGCTCGGCGTTTTTCTGGTGGTCGCCACTGTTGATTCTGGCTTTCAGGAGTTGCAGTGGTTGGGAATGCGTGGTGGGCTTGTCCCATAAGAAAAGTCCTTTATGCTTGATCCATAATAATATAACTAAAGTGTTTTTCCCAAAATTTCAGGAGGTGGATGTCGAAGTGATTCCCAACGAGCGTTGTCAGCGCTGGTTCAGAGCGGCCGGACGGAGGGAGACCATACACGACGTGTTCTTATGTGCGGGGTATAAAGAGGTAATTAATAGAAACCATTTAATTAATTAGCACGTCCATTTCTAACACCACCAGTTAACTGCCTCAGGTAGGCTCGTTTTGTTAATGCTGGCTTGTAATCAATCAATGGAACTTTATAAATAGGTTTGAATTTGATGAGAATCGAGTATAAATATTATTGTTTTAGATATAAATATAAATATAAGTTACATTTTGCTAGCTGACACGCGCAGCTTCATCGGCGACACATTTTCCATTAATTATTATTATTTGTCTTAGCGTGATGATATGTAGCCTTTAGCCCTCCCCGATAAATGGGCTATCTTACACTGAAATAATTTTTCAAATCAGAGATTTGGGCGTTCAAGCAAAAAAAACAAACAAACAAACGCTTCAGCTTTATAATATTAGTATAGAGTATGTATAGATTTACTGTTAATTATAATTCCTCTGTGTGACGGTACGAAATTGGAAATCTGATGTAAAAAATGCTTTCATTTTATGGCACAAAGGGTGAAATCACTTGTGAACTTTCTGCAAAATCCTAGAATTCGAAAAATCTTTAGTTAATTGTGTGTGTACTCTAGTCCTTTCTTTTTTCGAAGTTGACAACTTTTACTACATAATTTCCTGCTGTCTCCCTTCCAGGGCGGCCGCGACTCCTGCCAGGGTGACAGCGGAGGCCCCCTCACCATGAAGCTGGAAGGGCGGAGTACCCTGATAGGGCTGGTTTCCTGGGGCATTGGCTGCGGACGAGAACATCTACCTGGAGTCTATACTAACATACAGAAGTTTGTGCCCTGGATCGACAAATTGGTCAACCCTTAGATATTTAAAAAAATAATGTAAGAAAAAAATACTCAGAGTCTACAAATATGAGTGCCTTGTAAAGAGAGTAATTTATTGTAAATAGTATTGGGATGGAGGAGAATTAATAATAAGACTACTGCCTTAGAAATCCTTGAGACAATCATCTATCTAATCATTCCAATATCAATCAGTCACTTTACCAAACAATCAACTATTCATTCGACCATTAAATCTATATTCAATTAATCGTCAAATAATTCATCAAAAAATCATTCAATGCAATATTTGTTCAATAATTCATTGGTTCATTATTCACCGATCCATCATTCAAATTAATTTACGATGAATATGAAAGGGAAAAGCACCCTCACATGCCTGGCCTTCTAGGGTATCAGCTGCGGATGGAAACACCTGCCTGAAGTCTACAACAATGTTCAAAAGATTGTGTCCAAGACAAATGGATCAACCCTTAATTTTTTTTTAGATATGTAAAGAAAATTGCTCAGAGTCTACAAATAATGAGTACCTGTAGATAGTATTTTAATACTCAGAAGAATGGAGAAAACATACAAAATGTCTTGGACCAAATTAAATCGCTAATAAAAATATACATTTAACCATGCCATCAATCATCGACAATTCATTCAAACAATCATTAAACCATTAATTCATACAATCACCAAACCATTCATTCTACATATTATTAAAAAAAAATATTCAACACACTTGTGCAATGAAACTTTAAATGAAAAATTCGACCAGTCAATCCATTAATTCATTACACCAATACATCATTCGATCAGTCATTTAATCAACAACCATTCAACCATAAACCATTCATTCAACGCATTATTAAATCACTCCATCGCAGGCTTTGTCTCTGTCATCTATGATCTAGACTAGAATCAAGATCAAACTCATCAATGAAAAAATATTCAGTGGATTTTAATATTCTCATTTCACGAAATCATTATTAAAAATCAATCATGATTATTCAAATTTTGAAATAATTCATTCAAAAATATTTCATTCATTCATTACATTAAAGCACTGTCATTTTGACTACACGATTCGTGTTTAGGTCTCATTTGTCAGTCATGTCGCTTTAAAGTCAGCCATGACACGCTCATTCATTTCTCAATTGCAATCATTGATATATTATGTCATCTATCTTAAGTAAACTTTTAGATATAACTGTCATCACATAGTGTCTTGTCACATTATTTCACATGCTCTTATGAAAATTTTCAAACCATGGTGTTTGTTTAAAAATCCATCGAAACAATACTAAAATTATTGAGACGTCTTGCGCGGGAACAAAGTCGCTTAAGTGTACATACATTTTGTGTTCCTTTCTCAAATCAGCTTCATGCTTTTTCATCTTCATTCCCTAATTTCATGCAAAGTTTATCATTTTATATTTCTGCTCATTCGAAGATGTTACTATACTATAACTTTTCCACATTTCCTGTCACCATCGATAAACAAATCATCAGTAAAATTGTCATTCACTTCATCATTCATCGTGACAATAAAATTAATGAAAGTATTTTATCTTTGTGACGAGAAAATAAATTTGCTGCGATCTCATCAATAAGAACAAAGTAATATTTCAAAACGTAGATTTTTTATTTTATATCACACCGAGTTTGTTTTATCGGAAGAATAATTTCTAAAATATGAGGGTAATATCATAATAATAATAAAAAATATTGTTATCATGAAAGAGAATATTCCTAAAAAATGGGTGAAACCCCTCAGTAGAAGTCCTAAGAAACACTATTCGTGTGTTTTACTTTTGTGACGAAAAAAAAAAGACGAACAGAGCGTAGAAATTTCACGTGACGTCACGACTACGGTAAAAGTGTACAATTATTTACCCAGCGTCTACAGAAAAAGGGTACCACGTTTTACCTTGGAGTAACATAACAAGCCCCCCCCACTCTTGATCTTTGCATTTTTTTTTATTTTACAATAGCAAAAATACATGTCAAATATTTTTTTTGATGACCTATCTAACGTATCTATTTTTAAATATTAAATATCCAGGAAATATCCGTATTACCCCCAACATATAATATTTTATGGGTAACTTTATCTTTACCCTTTACCTCTTAGGGTAAAAGTAATTAAATACTCGTAAAGTCCTAAATTAGGATTCCAAAGGACTATGTGGTCTATATTGTTGATAATTTTAAGGATTACGTGAATAGAAACTAAATCTATTTATTTTTAGACTTATTGTCTTTTATTTAATGTTTTTTGTATGTTAATAAAATGATTTTTGTATATGTGTTTTTTTATTTAACTTTCTTATATAGTTATTTCGAATCCAAATCGTTGAGATGAAACCATTTTATTTCTTAATAGCTGACCCGCGCAACTTCGTCTGCGTCACATTTTCCATTAATGCTCCGCTCCAATTTCTCTAGCGTGATGATATAATATAGCCTATAGCCTTCCTCGATAAATGGGCTATCCAACACTGAAATAATTTTTCAAATCAGACCAGTAGTTCCTGAGATTATCGCGTTCAACCAAACAAACTCTTCTGCTTTATAATATTAAGTATAGATTTTTTAATAAAAAACATGTCTACTGCTTTGCTATAAAAACAAAACTGATACAAATGGTTTTGTTACTTTTAAATTAAAATGTGACCAATTTCGCGTCTATATCACTCCCGCACTCGTCCTAATGTACAAGGTCATTGGCATGAATACACAAACCTTAGCGTGCCTTCCTAACTATCTTTTGACCGCAACTTCACACGCTCATATCCTGTTTTTTCCCGTTCTCATAGGAATTTCGGGAAATCCTTTCGTGCTCCACTACGTAGTTTCAGGAAGCCACATGCCAAATACCTTGTTCAACCAGAGAGACAATTGTACAAATAAAAAAAAAATATCGCATTCACATGTCAATCAAATCTGTTAAAATGTCAAAAATATGTCAAAGAAGCCTTCATTTCAATAAATTTTTGACAGTTTGCGATTGAGATGCGAATGTGAAAATTACTTGAATTGGCACTCAGTTGTTTCGTCTGTGCGTTGTCTTACAGTCACTCAATCAGTCACATAAGATTAATATTGATAAATGGCTTATGTTTAACTAGACCAAACCACCAACAAAATGGCTTATGTTTAACACCAGATATAGTAACAAATAGCAGACAAAAGTAGTAAATGATCACCAAAATGAAACTCGCATTTTAATGTAAAATTATAACCAAAGTTTTAACACTTTGCTATCCTATTTAAGTAAAATGACTCCAAGTAAATCCTCATGTAGTTTCCTTACATTCTGTAAGCGTGCAGATTCCCCGAAATTTCTACGGGAAAAAGAAAAACGGTGCATGCGCGTACGAAGTCGCGGGGGAAAGCTAATTTTGTGGTAAAAAATCGTACGAGATTCAGCCTACATCATTATGTGTTCGATTAAAGTAAACTTGAATCCTCGAACCTGACCTCTATTCTCTACTCTTGCGCAGGTTACACTTATTTAAAACAGCGCCATCTGTAACTTTAATGCTGTACTATCATACCGTATTATCGTATGATTCACATTAACTTACAATACCGTGTCCGCTTGGGTACAAAGAGCCTTTTCTTTTCATATACAAATCCGCCATTTTAAAACATAGATGGCGCTACTAGTTTTATGTTCAAGCCATATACCCTGAAATGGGTACATAGAGAAGAGTTCACTGTGGTTATAAGTAAGTTAAAAGAATTAAAAAACTTGGGTAGGACTCTCACAAAAAGGGTTCCGTACCATAATGCGAAAAAAACACGTTTCATGGGGCCCCTTTTAATTTTTAATATTTGTTGTTACAACGGTACTAGAAATAAACACTCTGTGAAAATGTCTACCTATTACGTTTCGTGAGATACAGTCCGCTGACAGACAAACGGACGGACGGACAGTGGAGGCTTAGTAATAGGATTCCGTTGGTAAGGTGACCTTTGGGTATGGAACCCTACAAAAGAAACGTTAGTTATGGCTTACTAATTATGCTTACTTCTTGCTTAATATAGTATTTCTGTTCATATCGACTTACAAAATGGATGGTATGATGAGGTTTATTGATACAAAATCAAAAATGTTTTAAATCAACAATCTATTGATCTGCCTAGCCTTTTCCCAAGTATATTGGAGTCGGCTTCCAGTGAAACCGGATTCAGCTGAATACCACTATTTTACGTGGAGCGGCTGCCTACCAGACCTCCACAACCCTTTTCCTGGGTAACACGGTACTTCTTGGAAAGACTGGAGTCAGATTTACTGGATTTTACGGATTGTCAATCCGTAACGACTGCCAAAAATCTACAAATGACAGCCGGGACCAACGGCTTAACGTGCTTTCCGAGACACGGAGGAAACTCGGTATGTTAAGATGGTCACCCATCCACAGACCAACCTTGGCAAGCGTTGCTTAAACTTAAAGATCGACCCGTGCGGCTGTTATTATTTAGCCACGAGCTCAACTTATCAACAATCTATTGAACCATCAATTTTTTTTAATCTTCTAAATCCAAGGTTTGTCTAACGTCTATTAGTTTAGGAGATAAGAGGTGAGAAATATACAAACAAACTTTGTTTAAAAAGTAATCTTTTATTAAACAAACATTTTTTCACATTATTCATTTGTATTCGTTGATGTCTTTTGACAGTCGTAACAGTCCGAAAACTGAAAAACTGACACCTATCTTGCTACGGGATATCGTATTACCCAGGTACTGGGTTGTGGAGGTCATTTAAGCAGCTGCTTCATAAAAAGTAGGTATTGGTATTCAGCTGCATCCGGTTGGAAGCAGACCCCAACATGGTTGGGAAAAGCCTGACAGATTGGTTGCTCGTTGATGTCTTTTGTTCGAATAATTCCAAATTCAATAGAATTTTGTCCTGAAAAAATCTAATTAGTCAGTCTCAGTTAGATTATCAAAAATATTTGCCCCGTGTTTTTTCTTTTGTTACCAACATTGACGAAGTTACGACGCATTTAAAATTCTCAATATCCATTGATTTACAAAAACAAAAAAATAATTTTTCAATACTCTAACTGACGGACTAAATAGTTTTGAGTGGATGATGGAATCTAGCCTATTATTATTGGTAGTATCAATTCTCAGAAACAAAAACATCACAGAATAGGGGAAGAATATGACGAAATACAACGTCTGAACGCCAATTCTATTAATTATTCACATTTAAGTGGCATTTTTGAAAGATTGCGACTGAGATTCAAAAGCGAACGTTGCTTAAAATAGTAGAATTGACTTTGTGGTTTTCTGGAAGGGTTTGGCAGAATTAGCCTTACAAAAATTAACATAAAATATAGAAATTATCTTATTTAAAGTTAATATCTATAAACCGTAAAATCTGTGCCGAACTTTATTAAAATCTCTTTTTATGTAATTTGATATTTTTTGCGATGTCATTATTCCACCCACACGCATAAAACGTTTTTGGGTATACTTTCACAATTCCATTCCATTGTCAACATTCCCTGAAAACTACAATCTGGGGGACCCCATGCTATCTCCGATACCTTTTTGGTATATTAATGCAGATGACAGCACTATAATATTGCTGAGAGAAACTTGTCTAAGGCAAGAGCTCGCAGATCCAGTATCTCTGAGAGACTATGTTCGAGCACTTCAATCTGCCCCTGAAGGCTGTCTCCGAATGTGGCAATATCAACTAGGTCAAGTTCAAACCAGCAACAACCCAGGCGTCTTTTTTTTCTGCCAATAGGAGCCAATTTTACCCGCTCATTTTCCGAGGCCTTCTTAGCGTTACGTTGACACCACCCTCAATTTTGGTCCACACATCGAGGCCAAGAAACAACTGGCTGTAAAAACTTGGGGATCTACACAGACGAAGTCGCTGGCAAAGTACTAGTTTGGTTATAAAAGAAAGAGTAGTAGCACGCAGTTAACGAGTTTATTGATGATGTTAAAACATAAAGTAATTGAAGGCTATCCACCTGTCTCTATACGGGAGGTATTTTTGCAATCTTTAATGCATCACAGTTATTATCGTCAAGAAGGTTGTATGTTGTGTAAGAGTGTAATGGTTGTTTAGGCGGCTGTTGTAAGTAAGGTCATGGGTTATGTTCTCATAAATATAGTTTGGCAGTATTCAAATAGCTTCTTAGATACTAAAATATAGAAAGACTAGCTGAGCCACGCGACTTCGTCTGCATCACATTTTCCATTAATGCTCTGGTCCTTTTAATCTTAGCGTGATGATATGTAGCCCATAGCATTTCTCGATACATGGGCTATCTAATACTGAAAGAATTTTTCAAATCGGACCAGTAGTTCTTGAGATTGCCCCCTACATACAAACTTACAAACAAATGTTACCTCTTTATAATATTAGTATAGATAAAGAATATTCATTTTCTAGCTGATTTTTGAGTACAACCCCAACAACCTTAATCTTTTCAAAGTTAGAGTGAACAGGCTACTTCTGGGTAAGCTCGCTCCATCGTAGACTTTCTCTCCGTCATCTCTGACCAAGATTAGAGTCAAGAAGAGATCACAAATTTAAAAAAAGTTTATAGTAAAACAAAGATTTGTGTAGCAAGATACCGCAACCCTAGAACGCAAAGGACATTAAGAGGAACACGGGTAGGTTTAAGTCAGTAAGAGTTATTTGATGGTTTTCAATCCAAACAGAAAAAAACGGTCAAGGGCGAGTCCGATCGCGCACCGAGGGTTCCGTACCATCATATGAAACTTGTAATGTTTATAAATTTTCATTCTGCGGTGTATATTGCAGTTTTAGATCATAGCTGTCCGATAGTGAACTAATGTAATATTTTTGTTGATGATTTAGACGCATCATTTAATTTTCCTTTTTTTTCTTATTTCAGCTATTTTATATGATATTTATTTTAGATCTCTATGCAAACATCGGAGATAAGGGGGGGAAAGGTCAAACTTTTTACATTTTTCGTTAAAAGTAGAAAACTATGCGGACTAAAAATAAAAGAAAAAAATTGTGAGTATGTGTGAATTTGCAATATAGTTGAGTAAACATCCTCTAAAATTATTCCTTATTTCAAGTCGATAGCAGTAGTAGTTATTGAGTTATCCAGGTGTGACAGATGGAAAGACTTGTCACACCATAAGGGGTTTTACCAATTTGTTACGGACACCAGAAAGGGGGAGAAGGGGGAAGGGCCAGGAAGGCCTAGAAAACGCTGGCGTGACGACTTGGAGGTGTTCATGACGGATTGGTCGGAGGAGGCAATACACCCTGGAATAATGGAAGGCTATGGGGGAGACCTTGGCCCAGCAGTGGGACAGTCATCATCATCTGCCTAGCCTATTCCCAACTACATTGGGGTCGGCTTCCAGTCAAACCAGGTTCATCTGAATAACGGTATTTTACGTGGAGCGGCTGCCTACCAGACCTCCACAACCCATTAACTGTGTAACTCGGTATTTCTTGGTAAGACTGGTTTCAGATTTATTGGCTTCTGACAGTCTGTTAAGACTGCCAAAGATCTACAAATGACAGCCGGGACCAACGGCTTAGCATGCTTTCCGAGGCACGGAGGAAACTCAATATGTTAAACAGACCAACTTAGGCTAGGGTTGCTTAACCTTTAAGATCCCGTGTGGCTGTTGTTATTTAGCCATGAGCCACACATATAGAAGACAGCTTAACTCAACTTTTTCACCAAAACCTTGTGATAGAGATAGATTTTTCGCTTAAAATCTGTAGAAGTTTTCGCAAAACAAGACACACATAAATGTCAAATGCCTTGAGAATCAAGTTTGCACATCAATATTCTTCGAGCCGCATAAATTATACAGCTCGAAGGAAAAACAATGTCTGTATGTGTGCGTGACGCAATCTCAGAAAATAATAAACCTGTATTGATGCGGTTTTAATAATCAATGTTATATTCTCGTTATTAGATAGAAGATATAACTGTGATGTCAGCGGACATAAAAGTAATATTATTATATTCTATAATTAATATTTATTTGTTCATGTGTGATTTCTCGTGTATCCATCTACTCACAATAATGGAATGTGTAAGCACATAAAAACCGCATCAGTCTACCTTGTTAGGTCTTCCAACGTTACGTCTTTCGATAGGCGGTCGCCCACTCCAGAACTTTTCAGCCCCATCGAACATTTGTTTTGCGAGTTAATGTAACCTACCCACTGCCACTTTAGTTTGGTGATCCTTCGGGCCATGTCGGTAATGTTGGTTCTCTTGCGGATATCATAATTCCTGATTCGATCACGCAAGGAAACTCCAAGCATTGCCCTGTACATTACGCTTTAAAATACATTAAGCCTTCTGATGAGGCCCATTGTGAGCGACCACGTTTCAGTTTCAAAGGTCTCAATCAATTTGGTGGCCGAGTCACCCGCGTCCGTAAGAGAATACCCACCTTTCAGCGAATCCCTACACGTGGTCCCCGGGTGGTGCTAAACAGGTGATACTAACCGCTTCCGTGGTCTAGTGGTTATACCACCTGATTCAGACCCAGAGGTCCCGGGTTCGATTCCCAGCGGAAGCAAATTTTTAGCTCGGTTTGGTCGGTGGTAGGACTTGTTCTAAGTCCGCCTGGCAAGCTACCACCATTATGTCTAAGTCTGACGCCATAACAACAATGTTAACAGCATTGTTGTGTTCCGGCAGTTAGAGGTATGATAGCCAGTTCCTCTGTGTAAGAGGATTCCGGGTGAAACTCGCTTCCTTCTTCGGCCTAATCATCACTTTCCATCAGGTGAGATTTGGGCCAAGAGTTTCCCCATTTTGTATAAAAAAAAACAATCACTGACAACACACACTAGTCAATTAGAATTTCCTCTTGAGACACTGTGGTACCACGCATCTTACCGAACGCTGCCCAGCCGAGTCGGATTCGACGATTGACCTCTTTGTTAAAGTTGACCCTACCTAACTAGACCGTTTGTCCCAGGTAGACGTAATCGTCTACAGCTTCGAGTGTAGAGTCTCCGATTTTTCTCAATAGGACACGGATAAATTGGAAACTTTTTTTTAATTTGGGTGGGATTTATTGTGATTAAAATTATCTGTTCAAAATATATCGAGATTAAAAATTGAATTAAGATTTATTACAATCTTACGGAATATATGTCACCTGTAAATTGCAAACTCTGTTAAGATTGTAATAAATCTACATTTTATGAGTTCTCGATATATTATGAAAAAAGCATTTTTAATACAATAAATCCTATTCGAATTCAACAGTTTCCAATATATTCGGGTCTTGTGGAGAAAAATGAGTTTGGTATTTTACGCAATATTTTACAATATTATGACGTCTGCATTTATCGGTTTGGTCGAAGGATCCTCCCTTTTTAATGTAGGTTTGCGGGGCTTCGAAGGCTCCATCCTTTTCAATGGAGGTTTGCGGGGCTTTGAAGGATCCTCCTTTTCAATTGAAGTTTTTGGGGCTTTGAAGGATCCACCCTTTTCAATGGAGATTTGCGATGCTTTAAACCTTGCTCCGTATACCATTATACTATAATCTCAATAAGCTGAATACACCATATCGTTTAACATATTTTAACTGCACCTCCTATTTGATTTTTTATTCTAATGGAAATAACTTTATCCTTTGTTGAGACTGATTTTCATAGCTTCTGTGGTCTTAGAATTGGAGTCCCGTTCGATCCTTTGAGCGTGAGAGGTCCAGGCTAACATAACCTGGCTCCGTCCAGAAGCTTCCTGGGGGCTTCACAGGCTTCGCGGAGCAACCTCATAGTTCCAACGATTTGTGGCACGTTGAGAACCATGATCTTGTAGTCTAGGACGACGTAGGTAACTGAATTGTCGGCGCAAAAAAACTTTTTACAAAAAAATACAACCGACTTCCAAAAAAAAACACTGCAAAGTAAAAAATAACTTTAATTTCGGAAGTCGGTGTTTTTGTTACTTTCTTCGTATTTTGACACCGACTTCCGAAATTAAAGTTATTTTTTACTTTGCAGTGTTTTTTTTTGGAAGTCGGTTGTATTTTTTTGTAAAAAGTTTTTTATTTCTCACTTTTTAGTGGTGCCCCACACCTAACAACACCACTGCAAAATCGCAGAAAAGCAAAATACGCAATTTCGATTATCAAAGAGTCATCTAAATAGTCAAATTCCAGGTATTTCGATTTAAAATCCAAAGTTCGTAACCGATTTTGATATGATTTAAATGGGACCAATCTGCAAGTATATCCTTTCAGATAAAACAAGAATTTTTCAAATCGGTTCATAATTGTCGGAGTTATGAGGTAACAAACATAATAAAAAAATAAAAAAAAAAAAACATACAACCGAATTGATAACCTCCTCCTTTTTGGGAAGTCGGTTAAAAACTGCCCTGCAGAGTTGGCTGGCAATGGCACCCATGTTAAAAAGATGTTTGTTAAGCGGGCAATGGCCTGCAATTGATTTTGGGTGACGGACAAAGATCTGTGAGTAACAGCCTTTACGTGGTAGAGAAGGCAAACAACTTTCCGAGACTATGAAAATAAAACGGCTCATATCAACTTTACGAAGTTAGTAGAATAAAAGCAACACATTCGTTCTCGAGATGGCAATAAAAATACGAACAAAATCCATATACAGATACGCCTCTGCGATCTTGCGACTCGCATTAATTTTATTACATATTGAATCTTTCTGAATCCGTTGGAAAATGCTCGAAGAATCGATCTTATCACTCGATTCTGAACCCTACAGCTGTGATTCCTAATTAAGATCGTCAAAAATTTTTGAGAATTCGGAAAATGCAAAATTAAAAACATTTTAAATAAGTTTCTTTCACATAGAGGTTGACTTTCCTTAGCCAAACTCTTTGTTACATTGGACCTTCTTCAAGCTAAACCAAAACTCGTTCTGTAAGATGAAAAAAAAAAGAAGTTTGGTTTTGCAAAATCGGTCTTGCCGATGCACGGGGATTCTTAGTATCCTTTCGTTTATACTGGTATATTACGTATTTAAGTGTATATGTGATTGGTCTGCACTTTTGCAAGACCTTCGTTTGAGTGATGAAAACGTTGGCTTTTGGAATCGAAGAAGTTTGTCTGGTTGTGATTCATACGGGATGTTACAAAAGATGTTGTCTGGTGAATTGTATAAAATATCGATGTTCGTTTTTGAGTTTGAAGTAGCTATCAGGTAGTAGAAATCAGGAAACACAGACTCCAGCAGGGTATTCCACTCCTTAGCTGTACGCACTATGAATGTGTTCCCAGAGCGTTTTGTGGGTGTGATGTCGTGATGACGGTGATGACGAAATTCAAAGTCATAAACTTGTCAAAATGTAAATTAATTACCTAGAAGTGTTTCAGTTTGCAACGGGAATGCAAATGCTCTTTAAAAATATTGATTCTCCTCACACACTTTAACTAACAACTATAAAATATCTTGTTCCAAGATCCTTTCTCTTTTCAAACTACACACGTTAACTGACTCATTCGCTATATTCAACACTACTTAATGTAATTACCAGCATTACAAAGTTAAAATGACATCACTCATCTTACTCAAGCAAGCGCCAACTGAATGCCTGACAATTACTTGATTGATTCACGTTACGTCAACGTCGGAACCTGTGCCATAGACAACAGGTGTTAGCTATCACCTGTTGCGACCGGGTCACAGGTAAAAAAAGGGATCAATGGAATTATATGAACACGTGACATGTTTTTGTTGTGGTGGCGGCAGGAAAGGAGAACCGAATGAGCTGTGTTTGATATTTTAATTATAGTGGACTTTTAATATAGTTGGCTTAGAATTAAATGTACATAGAGCAGCAAAAAAGAAAGAAAAAATACTATGTTGTGGACGGGGCCCGCTAGGGCCAGTGCCTGCCAGGGTAGCGAAATTTGTTCGAAAGACTCACCGCGGCCCTGGAACGCAAAGGACATTAGGAAGAACATGGATGGGTTTTTGATTTCCCATCCATAGAAAAGGTACTATTTTTATAGTCCCGTATCAGTATTACGCCTTCTGTACTGGGGGGCTACTGTCTAAGCTCGAAATCCGTAGTTTCGGGCTTAAGTTGTGGCCACATTCTATTACGCCACTATCACCTAACACTAAGAATTAATGACAACACGATGTGACAGTTACTATCAAATCGTGTTATCATTCATTCTTAATTTGGGTTCGGGACTAATCCTAAGTTTATAAGTGATACGGAGTAAGATACGCCCGCAAGTAAGCCCGAAACTACGGATTTCGGGCTTAGAGAGTATCCCCCCAGCTCTGTTACTAAGTCTTCACTGTCTTTCTGCATCAGGTGGTTATATTTCATGAGATGTAATACATAGACTTGCCCCTTATCTGAGAGTTTTAATTTCAGGAGCCAGCTGTCCATCTCAATTTATGCTATTTTCCAACAACAGATGACGCTTTCGGATGGTCTTAAGCTTAAATATTATCCGTTCCACAGGTTTCAAAGCAAAAGTGAATATACAAGTTCTGGGATCGCTCTCTAACGTCCCAGTCTAGACTCTAGAACGAATGTAGAGACCAAGCCCAGAAGATGTGATTCATAGAAGGGTAACCCTTCGATACGCCGTAATTCAAATTTATTATTGTCCCAATCACAGTCACATTCCTAATACTCAGAATCCTTGTTATTTATAAGGACTAGTTGACCCGCGCAACTTCGTCTGCGTCACATTTTCCATTAATGCTCCGCTCCTATTTGCTTTAGCGTGATGATATATATATCCTATAGCCTTCCTTAATAAATGGGCTATCTATAACATTGAAAGATTTTCTTCAAATCGGAGCAGTAGTTCCTGAGATTAACGCGTTCAAACAAACAAACTCTTCAGCTTAATATAATATTATTAGTAGCTGACCCGCGCAACTTCGTCTGCGTCACATTTTCCATTAATGCTTCGCTCCTATTTGTCTTAGCGTGATGATATAGCCTATAACTTTCCTCAATAAATGGGCTATCTAATACTGAAACAATTTTTCAAATCGGACCAGTAGTTCCTGAGATTATCGCGTTCAACCAATCAAACAAACAAACTCTTCTGCTTTATAATATTAAGTATAGATTATTATTATATGTAGACTAGCTGACCCGCGCAACTTCGTCTGCGTCACATTTTCCATTAATGCTTCGCTCCTATTTGTCTTAGCGTGATGATATAGCCTATAACCTTCCTCAATAAATGGGCTATCTAACACTGAAAGAATTTTTCAAATCGGATCAGCAGTTCCTGAGATTAGCGCGTTCAACCAAACAAACAAACAAACTCGTCTGCTTTATAATATTATATATAATATATATATAAGTATAGATTAGTATAGATTACAGTAAATCCGTACCTTCTTCCAAAGAACCCATTAGAAACGTCAGCCAACCATGCATATGATAATTTTAGCTTACTCCTCGTATGTTCACCGACCGAGACCATCACGTTGACTTCAGTTTCGTCGCGTCTACATTTATAAATAAAATTTATGAATCACGCAGCTGTTAAAAATATTCATGGAAGGATTGATTGTCCTAGCACGTATGAAGTCCGGTGGCTCCCGTCTTACAGTTAGAGAGCCGTTATAATGAGCTAATCTGAAAAAAAAACAAACACAGATCATGTTTTATCCATACTATCCGTATGAATAGTATGGATGGTATGTAGCTTACATCTACGTACAATACAGTATTGTATGAAGGCGTAAGTGAATCTGTCAGTCAGCAAAACAGATTTGTATAAAAAAACACTACAAAGTAAAAAATAACTTTAATTTCGGAAGTCGGTATTTTTGTTAGTTTCTTCGTATTTTGACACTGACTTCCGAAATTAAAGTTATTTTTTCTTTAGTTGTGTTTTTTTTTATTTGGAATTCGGTTGTATTTTTTGTAAAAAGTTTTTTATTTTTCACTTTTTAGTTGTACCCCACACCTAACAACACCACTGCAAAATCGCAGAAAAACAAAATACGCAATTTCGATTACTTGAATGACATAAAACCATCATCCAAGTAGACGAATTCCAGCTATTTCGATTTAAAATCCATAGTTTGTAACCGATTTTGATAAAATTTAAATGGGACCAATCTGCAATATCCTTTCAGACAAAATACAATTTTTCAAATCGGTTCATAATTGTCGGAGTTATGAGGTAACAAACATAAAAAAAACAACCGAACTGAGAACCTCCTCCGTTTTGGGAAGTCGGTTAAAAACTGGGCACACGAGTAGATCTTGTCCTGGAGTAGGACAAAGAATACTCTCTACAATCTTGACTTAAATACCCCAGGTTGCAGCTCACCTGATGGTAAGCGATGATGTAGTCGAAGATGGACCGCGCTTGCCAAAAGTAACCTGTTCACTCTTGACTTAAAGACATCAGGTTGTGGCTATCAGGAAACACAGACCCCGGCAGCGAATTCCTCTCTTTAGCTGTACGCACAATAAAAGGATTCAGACGAACGAGAGGTGGGTTGGAACAGATACAATTAGAAACCTGTTTCACCTCCTCCTTGTTTCAGTTCCAAGAAGAAAACAGTTCCAAAATCCTGTTCCAAAATAACAGCCTGTTCCACTGGAACTAAAGACTCAATGATTGCAACAGATTCAGAAATAGTACCGGGAAGTAGCGTTAGTGCGGCTACTGAAATGAAATAAAAACCACCCTTCTTGCTTTTGCAGGCTTAGGACTGACAGCTTGACCATGCTTCTATTTAAATTGAATGTTAAATTATTATTTTTACAAGAGATATTATAAAATTATAGTAACATAATAATAATTTGTTTTTCGATATTTTGTTCAATGGTAAGTTCATTATTTGTATGCGTATCCGAAAAGGTCAGAAACAGTGACAGGCAGGGAACAGGTTCTATCTCTTTCTATTACAATGAACCAGCAAAGAGCTTGTTCCAAAGAACAGATGTTGTTTCTTTCTATTATATTAAGTCAGAAGATAAAGGAGCGTGTTTCATATGAAACTGTTTCACATAGCTGTTCCAGCTCGTTTCGTTTGTATCCCGAGTTACGGCTAGTAAAATAGGTAGGAGCTGTTCTTTCGGTTCTGAAATACCTGTTTCATGTTGTTACTTTGAAATACCTGATTTTTTAACTGTTTCGATAAATACGCCTCACCCCTAAGACGAACTCAAAATAAACACCTTAGCTAAACCGTAAACATTAAAAAAACATAATTATATACCCTGTCGTCAGGCTATCTCAAAATAGCTTACAGAATACATTACAGCTCTGAGTAATACAAAATAATCTACATAACGAAAGACTTGGAATGGTCTTAACGCCTCCGCGTTTTAAACTTGAATATAAACATAGGTATTATTTTATATGTACAGACGGTGTATGCACTGACTATAAACATATATTTAACTAGCTTCTTCAATGGTTTTACTCTTATGGCCTTATCCAAAGAAAAAGTGCATTTTGTATTAAACTATTCAATCCTAATACTTATAGAAAATTCTTCCGTTAGGTTGAAGCCAGACGAGCGTAATTTTTTGAGTTGTGAGTAGCGTAAAATGAGTCGGTAGAATTTACGCTGTATTCTGTTTTCATACTAAAGTCCTGTTTGTGCCACACGGTGACGCAAAATGAGTTGAACTTTAGTATGAAACGGAATTCCGCCGACTCATTTTACGCGGCTCACAACTCACAAAATTACGCTCATCTGGCTTCACCCTTACTGAGTGACTGACAGACGACGTACAGCTGCCGTGGATAGCTTGAAATTTGGCATGTGGGTTCCTTGGAGAGTGTAGTGAGCACTAAGAGGATTTCTCGAAATTCCTGCGAAAACCGGAAAATACGGTTTATGCGCGTACGAAGTCACAGGGCCGGAAAAATCTAGTTCTAAATATAAATTTCTGCCATAGCTGACTAAGAATATACTAGAATATATACTAATATTATAAAGCAGAATATACTAATATTATAAAGCAGAAGAGTTTGTTTGTTTGTTTGGTTGGTTGAACGCGCTAATCTCAGGAACTACTGGTACGATTTGAAAAATTCTTTCAGTGTTAGATAGCCCATTTATCGAGGAAGGTTATAGGCTATCTATCATCACGCTAAGACAAATAGGAGCGGAGCAATAGTGGAAAATGTGACGCAGACGAAGATGAGCGGGTCAGCTAGTAGAATATAATACTCTTTATTATTTACACCATATAAGTTACAGAGAAAAAATAGACGAAGAAAACATTACATAGGGTGACACAATGGGTGGCTAATCGCTAAGAGCGATCTTCTCAAGACAGTCTTTGAATGGATTTTAAAGAAAAAGGAAATACAGTAGTGTAGGTAGTCCTAGGTGTACGATTTATATGAATATATACATAATAGATAAATAAATACACTTATAATTATTAAAAAAAAATATAGAACCCAAACAAAAACAAGACAGACAGATAACGGACAGACTTAGAAAGCTTAATGTAGTTTCCTTGAAGAGTGCAGGAGAGCAGTAAGAGAGGATTTCCCGAGATATGAGCGTACGAAGTCGCGGGCAAAATCTATTAAATAGTAAAAAAGTTCTGTCAAAAAACCGGACCGCAAAAAAAAACGACAAAAAAGTTCCAAACCAGTCACTTTTCAAGTAGTCTGATGCGGTTGGTGGTTCTTATTTTAGTTACATCACAAAACAAAAAATTGTAATCGTCTTTGCTCTTGTTAAAAATATATGCAGTGGTTTGGCTACAAGGCCAAAGAAATAGACAAACACACTTCATACATTCTCTTGAAAAACGTAACCCTCATTCTATGGCGGCCAGTAAAAAAAATTGTCTCATAATCGCTCAGCCATAGCTTTCTATGAGTGAAATAATTAAAATTAGATCAGTATTTCCAGAGAATATCTTTTACAAACGTATGAAGTTAAAGACAACTATTAACTGTAATTAAATAAACGTGTTTCTGTGCAGGATATTCAAAATTTTATTAAGTTGTATGATGTTGGTATATTTTAGTTTTTTATCTCTGAAAAATAATACACAAAATTTTCAACCAACTCGTTTTTCAGTCACATAATCTCCATTTATCTCAGAGGTACTTTGTTAAATAATTTTAATGCACTCAACATTATAATTCGAAATTGAAACTTTAAGTTTGTTTCCTATTACCCAAAGTCACGCAAAGTTTAAAAACCCAAACAAAATTTTATTTATTTTTATTATGTATCAATATTTCCTATTACACTCAGACACGGAGATCTTTAAATTCCTTTTTATGTTAAGTCAATTAAGTCGATAATCGCCTACATGGATCATAAGACCTTATTGGTAAAGGCCGTTTGGTGTGCGCCCGCGCAGGCTGCCAGTGCAACACCCGACGCTCAACGCGCGGACGCGATGAAACGGCCAACGAACATTTTAAAAAACGAACACGAATATCCATTTTCAAATTGAAAATTTAACATTCTTCTAACGTATTTTGTTATAAACGAACGTGTTTTAAATTCAAAATTGGAATAATGTGAATAGTATTTTTTCTTATTTCTTCATGTGGAATGTGGTAGTGTCCTGGCACAAAAGAAGTGTTGTGTGATTTTTTTGTTGTTTTTATTTTTTAATGAGGTGTCAACCTCGAAGTTGTGTGGGATAAAACTGTTTCAAAAGGTAAGGAATTATCGATACTTTGCGAAACTTGAAACATCTGGCCATAGATAATCGTGGGCTGGAAAAAAGCCTTCGTATTACTTGTAAGGTCAAACCGAATATGGCATGACGGATTGGACTTTTTGTCTTAAGTTTTTATATCAATCAATGAATTTTAAACTACAAAAAGACAACAACTTAACCCCACTATTTATATTTCATAAGATTACCGGTATACTCAACTATCGAAAAATTTGAAGCCAAGTTATACCCGACTTCCATAATTTCTGGTGTTTCAGACCGAGGTTCATTTCTTGCATTTTGAATGCATGCTTATTAAAATGTAATAGCTGGTCATTGTGAGCACTTGAAGGTTGACGACGAGCAACCGGTTCTCACAACCACTAAGGGTTACATTCTTACACAAATAGGACTAAGGTTAGGTTACAATGTTGAGGAGGAAAAATATATTCCTGCTCTTGCGAATTTTTGTTCAGAACTTTGTGTACAAAAGCCTGTGATTTCAGAAAGGTTAAGCTATTTAATATATAGTACAGGTCGCGTCATGTAAAAAGAACACTGGCGGTCAAGCTGCGCATTAGGCGATTTATCGATCTATTTGGTGGTATGAGGTGGGGCGCGGGAGCATACCTATATCATTTTTCAATTTACCTACTAATAACCAATATACGACGCCGCGAGCAAAAGTCTAGTTCAAAAATAAAACAATAAGCCTAGTACTTTCGTGCGCGAGCTCCACATTCATATAGCGTTCTTTTTATGTGACGCGACCTGTATATGGTCGTATTAAAATCTTTGACTTATACGTTGACATGTTTTTTATGATTACTTTTTTTTTCACTATCTCACCCGAAGAGTGAAGCCGAATGCCGTGGTCGATGATGGAGCACGTTTGTCTAGAAGTAACCAATTCAATTTTGACTTAAAGACTCCCAGGTTGTAGCTATCAGGAAGCACAAATGAAACTGCCCCTTAAGATTTCTGGCGAAATGTGATTAAGGTGATGATAGGCACGCGTTTGACCACTATCTCACCTGACGGTAAGCGATCATGCGGTCTAAGATGGAGCACGCTTGCCTAGGAGTAACCTATTCACTCTTGACTTAAAGACTCCCAGGTTGTAGCTATCAGGAAGCACAAATGAAACTGCCCCTTAAGATTTCTGGCGAAATGTGATTAAGGTGATGATAGGCACACGTTTGACCACTATCTCACCTGATGGTAAGCGATGATGCGGTCTAAGATGGAGCACGCTTGCCTAGGAGTAACCTATTCACTCTTGACTTAAAGACTCCCAGGTTGTAGCTATCAGGAAACACAGACTCCGGCAAGGAATTCCACTCCTTTGCTGTACGTGCCATGAATGTGTTCTCTAAATGTTTTGTGCGTGTGGTGGGATGTCCACCATGTACCGGTGGCGCATCGCCGTTCGTCTTGTGGTTCGATGATGGAACGGGTTTGATGGAATTAAATAATGCAATTCCCCGACAGGCTAGCAACTCGGCGTCGATGCTCAAGACTTTGGAGCTATAATACTTCAAATGGTGCTTCTTTGCACAGTCATTTATTTATTTATTTCAACTTTATGCACAATAGTGTTACATGGGTGGACTTAATGCAACAATGCCTTCTCTTCCAGTCAACCTATGGGTTAAAAAGATTACATTGTGGTAGGTGTACAACAACAAATAATAAAAAATAAAAACATTAAATTGAATCTTTTCAATAAAATACATTACACAAATAATATAATAACATATATACTACAAATAAAATACATAAATATAGGTACCAATATACATATAATTACCAATCATTCAAACCTTATTTGATCATCGATGACGATATTAGATTCCTAGTAAGTACCTAGACGTAAAGTCAAACATATCATAATCACGCAATCTTTGTAAGGCAAGAGTTATTTTTGTTCTTGTGTATTTTATAATTGAAAAATTAATTACATACCGATGCTCCACGAAGCCTCAAAAAGTTAAGCTGTTGGCCCTGACTATCATTGGTCCACCATTGACTGTCGTCACGGATAGTCAGAAGCTAGAAAATCTGACACCAGTGTTGCCAAGGGGCCATTCTAGGGTATCGTGCTGCCCAGTTACTGCACGGTTATGTCCAGGGGAAGGTCAGATAGACAGTGACTCCATGTAAGATACTGGTACTCAGCTGCAAACATTTAGACTGGAAACCGAACCTAAATTAGTTGGGAAAAGTATGAAAATTTAGAGATAATTATAGTTCTTCAGTATTCATCATCTGCCTAGCCTTTTCTCAACTACATAAAGTCTGCTTCCAGTCAAACCGGCTGAATACCAGTATTTTACGTGGAGCGGCTGCCTATCAGACCTCCACGACCCTTTAACTGGGTAGCACGGTACTACTTGGTTTTTCCTGCTGCGAATACTGGTGAACGACTATTTATAATTTAAAACTAAAGTAAACAACTTTAATTGTGTTGTAAAGGTTAAATCAATCGATTTCTTTGTTTTGTTTTACATCATTGACGTCGATTCGCGTGAGTAAGCACCGAATTGTTTGGTGGCTGAATCAAGTGATATTCTTTTGTAGACCAGAAATAATTTGCTCCTAAAACTTAGATTCGTACATTCTCTACTAGAGGATTTGGTTTCCTCAATTTTTTATTTAGGACTTTGCTCTTGACCACAATCACGCCTGATGGAAAGCGATGGATGAATCCCTTTGTTAAACCATTGTGAGTGGGCCATGGTGATCGTCATTCCAGCCAGCTTTCCTCCTGAGGTAGAAACGAAGAGGCAGTATATTCAGGATGTTTGTAAAATAATTCTGTGGTCCTATAGTTTGTTGCCGTTTATCGATGTCGCCACTGCACTCAAGTGCAACTCTTACCTCAGCCTCCATGCATGTTCTGTACAGAGGACTGTCCCTTATACCTACCATGTGGAAGTGATTGCACTGTTTTTTATTTAATACTAGCCCGTGCAACGTCGTCTGCGTAACATTTTTCATTACTGCTCCGCTCCTATTGGTCTTAGCGTGATGATTATAGCCTATAGCCTTCCTCGATAAATGGGCTATCTAACACTGAAAGAATTTTTCAAATCGAACCAGCAGTTCCTGAGATTAGCGCGTTCAACCAAACCAACAAACAAACTCTTCTACTTTATAATATTAGTATAGATTAAGATTGGCTCGCATTTGACCACAGTCTCAACTCATTGACAGCGATGCTGTGGTTGACGATGAAGCACGCTTGCCTAGAACTAACTGATCCCAGATTGTAGCTAGGTATCAGGAAACATAGACTTCGATAAAGTATAGGTTGGGGAAAAAGTCTTTTCGCATTATAGTAGGTATGAACTTGTAATAAGATCTCTTTGGCTATACTATTTGTATCTGTCTGGTTTTGGTATCATTGAAAGTTTAAATTCTAAAGAACATTCAATGATACCAAAATTTGAATAAAAAAAATAAAAAATTCACTCATCTTGACGGTACGAAAAACAATTAATGAAAATCACACATTTTCCTAATTTGAATTTGCAATTAAGTTTAAATTCTAAAGAACAGAATTCCAAATTCAAATTAGGAAAATGTGTGATTTTCATTTGTTTTTCGTACCGTCAAGATGAGTGAATCTAATGAAGAAATTCGATACATTTTAAAATTTAAACATCGAAATAAAACGTATACAATAATTAAATCCATATAGACCAAAGAAATAAATTTAAATTAATCATCAAAAAACCCAAAAACCTATAAAACCGGATGCAAAATGCATCAGAAACAGCTGTTTAAACAGAAACTATATCACTCTGCATTGCGTAACACGTCGCCTTGAATGTCGGTCACTGAATGAATTTGTTACGCTATACGAGTGATCTCAGTCTATCAACTAGATTCATGATAATACAACTTGATGTATGTGATTATCCTACTTATACAATACACGTCTTTCAGCATAAATAAGTTAAACTAAGGGACGACACACAGACAGCCTGTCAGCGGTAGCGTGACGAAAGCGATTGTCAAAACGTCAAAAATGTATGGGATTGACAGACGCTGTTGAAGTGTCACTCAGGACATAGGGAGTGTAGAAAATCAGACCTGACACAGAATATGACTTTTGTGACTTTGCTTGCCGAGAGGTTTTCTTTTTGATTTCCGAAAACTATACATTATGCTCAACACGAAAATGTCCATTTGATAATGTAAGTGTAAGTAATACATAATATGTAAGTCACTCTATCTTGCAAATTGTTATTATAGGCCGAAGTATGCGTTACATACAACCACATAAAACGGCGATCGCTCAACATATTGCTGGGACTCGTGTGCGAGACAAAAGGCACTGCGCTGGTTTTCAGTGAAGTTAAGAAAATTAGAAATGTAATAAATCGAGCTTTCCATACTTTTAAAGTACCTACACAGAATAAAGAAAACATGATGTTTCGTAAGGATAAATGCCTTTAACGAATATTGCATTAGTCCCGTTTGAAGTGGAGCAAGCACTTGATCAGCAAGATAACTCGCTTGCAATCTAATTTAGTACCAGCGAATGTTTTATGAGAGTTTTATATCATTTCATTGCAGAACTGTAAAATAGTAGGTACCTATTATTATTGGAACGTTCTTTCTGCAGATAACAGTGCCAATTATTATGTATGCATTAAATTGAGTTTTTTTGACATAGTGCCACTCCAACTAATTTTCAAACAACGTTCGCATTCGCATTTAAATCGCAATTTGTCAAAAATTTATGAAAATTTAGACTTTTTTGACAGTTTGCAATTGACCTACAAATGCGAAAGTTGTTAGTAAAATTAGCCCTCTGATTGCGATGGCGAATAAGATTCAAATGCAAACGTTACTTAGAAATTACTAAAATTGCCCCTCAGATATTATACATGAATGAAACATTTAAAAAAGGTTGTATTAGAAGTATGCCTTTGCCCAACCATGGAACAGCAATAATAATCGGTTCAGAAATTAGGTATAACATGGGTTATATTACTTTGACATGACTGCACTTAATACTATGGAAATACCAAAAACTATAAACTATGAATTGGCAACACATTCTTTAATCATGTTTTAAAATGTATTTTTCCCTGGCGGTCTATCTTGGCAGAGTACCTACACTCATATATTGTTTATTTTTTAATTAATAATGATTTGCTCTTTTACTCAATCTTGAATAAACACTGAATCCAGAAGATGGCTTTTCGTGTCTTTTTATGTCTTCTTTATCCAGAGGTCGAAAGATATAATAAGATTCAAACAAATTAGAATGTCAATAGAAGATTTGTTTTATCAAGAGTCATGTATTAGCTTTGATCTGAGTGACAATTCTACCAATTTTTAAACAACTTTCGCATTCGCATGTCAATCGCAAACTGTCAATGAAAAATAAAAAGTCGGTGTTTTTGTTAGTTTCTTCGTATTTTGACACCGACTTCCGAAATTAAAGTTATTTTTTACTTTGTAATGTTTTTTTTTTGGAAGTCGGTTGTATTTTTTTGTAAAAAGTTTTTTATTTTTAACTTTTTAGTGGTACCAACACCACTGCAAAATCGCAGAAAAGCAAAATACGCAATTTCGATTACTTGGATGACATAAAACTATCATCTAAGCAGACGAATTCCAGCTATTTCGATTTAAAATCCAAAGTTCGGAACCGATTTTCATAAAATTTAAATGGGACCAATCTGCAAGTATACCTATCCTTTCAAG
Organism: Ceramica pisi; assembly: GCA_963859965.1. NCBI lineage: Eukaryota > Metazoa > Arthropoda > Insecta > Lepidoptera > Noctuidae > Ceramica > Ceramica pisi. The sequence goes on from OY982555.1 coordinate 7,248,369, forward strand.
AATTTTTCAAATCGGATCATAATTGTCGGAGTTATGAGGTAACAAACATAAAAAAAAAACATACAACCGAATTGATAACCTCCTCCTTTTTGGGAAGTCGGTTAAAAAGCCTTAATTTTCATATATTTTTGACAGTTTGCGATTTAGATGCGAATGTGAAAATGAGTGGAATTGGCACTGTGGTCATTAAAACACATCTGGTAATTCGACCCCGCAAAACTTCAACTTATAATCACAAACACAATCTAAAGTTAACCTCAGATAGCAGTAGTTTGAACCTTTTATTGAATTCCCAGGCTTTATAACAATATGCGCAAGAGTTTGTAAGTAACACGCAACGCTTAAGTAACTGAGATGCGAACTAAACGCAGTGTTGCGACAACACATTACCTCTCTTGACTCATCTGGTAAAAGTAGATTTTGTTCTTAGGAACTGACCAGAAAGTTGGAAATAAAAAAACTTTTATGTTTTGGTATCTTGTAATAGTGGGCGACTAAAGCTAGGCAGAGTTCTTGGCTAAATGATAACAGCCGCACAAGTCGAACTTTAAGGTTAAGCAAAGCTGGCCAAGGTTGGTCCGCGGATGGGTCTTGGTGACCCACGACCCCGTTACATATAGAGTTTACTCTGTGCCTCGGAAAGCTGTTGGTCATTTGATTTTGACAGTCGTTATGGGTAGTAGAAGTCAGAAATCTGACACCTGTCTGCGCCATCTTCGCCTTGGTTTTGAATTCAATGGAACCGATTTGGTGGTTCTTTTTGCCTATTTCTCATGAATTATGCATGCATATTCTACCCAATCCCACATAAGCTTAGCATTATTAGTCATTCCCAAATACCAATAAATGGTATTAATATTAGTGGCATTTTACGAATACCACAGCGGATAGCTGCTGCTGCTTACTTAAGTAAGTAAGCAAGCAGTCAGTAGCCAGATCCGGCAGTGACGCGCATGCGTCGGCGACCAGTGGGCGTGGCCTTGACTGCGCGCGCGCCGAGCATGGCGCATAGCGGGGCGCTGTCTTAGTTCACCTCACTTGGTGCTCGGGGAGAAGGACAAAGGTGTGCTGATGTTTACTGCTGATATTTAATCTACATTCTTTTTCTCTCTCTTTTATTGTATGGTCCTTTTGGAGCTCTGTGTGAAGTGAACTCGTAGGTATGTTCTTCTTCTTGTTTTTGAGTATTTAGGATAGTAACTAGGACTTCTTATTAGAGAACCCTTTGATGTTTGAGCAGTAGGTGTACTCTGAGGACTGTCTCTGTTATTTGGCCCTAAGGATGTCGTAAACATGACAGAGAAGCATACATCTTTTTGGGAATACTTTCATAGTGCGTACAGCTAAGGAGTGGAATTCCCTGCCGGAGTCTATGTGACTAGACTGAATAGGTTACTTCTAGACAAGCGTACCTCACCGTTGATCGCTTTCCATGGGGTGAGATTGAGTCGAGCCTGTCAATCTCCTTCTTCTTCGGGCCTTTCAGTAATAATAAAAAAACTGGATATTTGGACCGCCATTGCAATATTTACCTAAAATCCAAAAACAACAAAGCATGTAGGCAGGCACTGCCACCTGCCTCCACAATGTTGTAACACTTAATAATTTCAAACAAAAACATGAACGTCGATATTCTATATGTCGTAACTGCAAGATGAGCCATGTGGGTGGGTTGCACAACGACATAGACATAAAATATTAACCTGACTAGATGAGCTCGGGAATATAGGTTTATTATGTACATTATTTTGTGGTGTGTGGTTAGTAGTTATAAGTTAATCATTCAGGCGTGTATTTTATTTTACACCGGTTATCACTAAATGGATTTTAGAGCATTTACTCCTTACGGTATTTTCAACTCCTTATTCTTGAACATGAATACACCGTTTTTCGACCAAGAAACGCATGTAACGCAAGATATGCTCTTTTTCAGGATAGGAAATCATCAAATGACTCCTCCCGCTCTGGGCGGAGCAGAAGGGAGTGTCAGACTCTTACTGACTAAAACACTTCCAAGCCCCTTCGTGTTTTTTTTTTTTTGCAGGAGTGGGAAGTCCTCATGGACGAATCGGCCGCCCACTCTGTGAGACGACCGAGATAGTGCCGGACTCTTACCGGCTAAAACCCACTCCTGCCACGCTAGTTGTCCTCTGACGTTGTCAGAGCCCTTCTAAAGATGTTCTAATTTTGTTTGTCTTTTTTTTTTTCTTTTATACCTAAGATGTTATGACTAAAACTATATAACTTATTCTGTAACTTACTCTCAGCCCCTTCGTGTTCCTCCTTGTGCCCTTTACGTTACAGGGCCACGGTGACTCTTTCGAACAAATTCTGCAACCCTTATTACGCAATATACCTAGGTCTAAAAATGAGTTGAAGAAAAAACCAAAAAGAGTGACTTTTGAGTGAACTTTTGCGACAGAGAAAGATCTCTGCTCTTTATTGTGTGTAGTGTGGTGTTACCAGAGAGTCGTGGTAGGTTGATGCCCGGGCCTGACATAGACAACATAAAGGTTTTATTTAGTTTTTTTAGTTAATAACATGTTTTCTTTTAGTTTTGTGTTTTTAGTTGGTAATTTATTATATAGAAGCGACACACAAGAACATAAAAATAACATGTATTCTTTTAATTTTTATGTTCTTGTGTGTCGCTTCTGGCGGAATAAATGCACTTTCTTTCTTTCTATCTTATTAATCTATTTATTTTTTTAAATTGAGTGAATCGAGTTGCTTAATTGAGTTTCATAGCAATAATCTTTCCACATTCACCCTTTAGAAAGGAGCAGAAAATAATTTTCTCTGTTTCGTCGCACGTTAAGATAAGATTTCATGGAGCTTACAGTTTGGAAAGAGCATGCAATTTTCACAGAGATGGCACAAACATTGATCATTATGCTTGCTCAATTCTAATTCGCCTTTAAAATCTAGATTGTTGCGTCTACATTAACCTCTCGAAGTTTTCTATCACAGTAACTCAGTTATAGATAATAACTTAAGAAGTACAGGATTCTAATGAAAGGATAGGGGAAAGAATTTAACCCATAGGTTGTTCTTGGAGGTTATTGAACCCAAACTGGTCCCGAGAATATTGCTTGCCCATATCCAAATGAGGGGAATACCAAATTGATCACGTGACGTATCGACAACAATAATGTCAATCCCATTTGACATTTCGAAAATCGCCATCGCTACGCTAACGATGACAGAATTTCATGTGTCTTGAGCTTTATATAAAAAAATCCAAACTTTTTTGGAGTCGGCCTTACATTTCTTAAACGAAAAACACAGTTACAGAGAATTATAAGAAGACCATTCTCAGCAAAAGTCTTTAACAGTTTCTTTCTTTATAATCATTATTAATATGAAAACTCCATAATAACCAATTTTATTGAACCGAACAGTTAGGTATTGTGACACCATAAACGCAGCCCAATTAATGTTTTAATTATTCTCTGATCAGTTCTTGATTGAGGATCTCCATCTATGGTACATAACCATTTCCAGAGTTTCATGAATCATGGTGTATTGACGCGAAATGAGTCTGTTGACCATTTGATAGAGTTGTAAATGACTTTTTCACTTAATTTTTTGTCGATGTTGAATTTGGCGAATAAGCTTTAATTATTTCATTATTTATTGATTCTTGATTTTAATAATCTATCAGTGTCCAATTCAAATATAAAATCAGGAAAGTAAAATTTAACAGCGTAGAAATGTATATCTTATTCATATTAAGAATATACATTTCTACGCTGTTTTTGCTGTCATATTATGTAAAAATTATTCAAAGAAATTGTATTTTCCCATTGTCATTTTTTATTTGCGTCCAGTATTACCTTCAAATATTTAACCTTAGTTTCAGAACCGAAGATTATCACCTGACATGGGGAAAAAAAATTACCAAAGTACTTCGATTGGTTGAATGAATAAGGTATTTTGCCAAAAAATGTTATTGGTCCATATGATAAATTTCGAAAAATATTGGTAACGTATTTTTTTTCTTTTACGTAACGAAAAATTAATTCTATACAGTGCATTAAAACTGTAGCGTGACGTCGCTACGATAATACATTTATTAATGGCGATGTGGTCACCAGCCCCCGCTCTTGAACTTTATTGCGCTTTATTTTTATATTTTTTCATCAAAATGCAATGACATACGAGTATAACCTTGTCCAATATGTTTTTGAAAATCTTACCGACAGACTAAATAGAGTAATATTTTGTTCTAGTAAAATACCCTATTATTTAAACTCAACCTTATCACTTGATTTGCGTTTATACATTTGTAACGCATCGGCTATTTCTTTCCAGAACCCGTCATGTGTGAAACGAAGTATAAATCAGTCTTTAAATAATTTATAAAGATAATCACTTAATGGCCCCCTGCATTATTAACTTTTACGATCAATTAATAGCTAACTTCTTGGCCTACCTATCGCAATTAAGTAAGGTTTATATTTGTAACAGTTGGTAGGGTCATGCGTTATTCAATAAGTGTTAAATACACTTCACTCTTGACTTGAAGACCCCCAGGTTACAGCTATCAGGAAATAAAGACGTGGGAGCGTGTACGCAGACAATGAAATGCATAGGTAGTAGGTAATTCAATTGCTAGGTGAGATCTGGGCTAACATTATCCTAATTGATCGAAAGCCATTCTAGCATATTACTGTTTAGAAATACTCGTGGCTGACTAGCAATAGCCCCACCATGGGTCAATCTTCAATATTAAACAATGCTTTTCGAGGTCGGTAGGTAGACCATCTTAATATACCCAGATTCATTTCTACCGCGAAAAGCACAATAAGCTGTGGGCACCGGCTGACATTTGTAAATTTTTCACAGTTATTACTGGTAGTCAGAATCTAAGAAATCTAACACCAGTCTCTCCGAGGGGTACCTTGTTAACCAGTTACTGGGTTAAGGAGATACAGATAGGCAGTCGTTCTATGTAAAATACTGGTAGTCAGCTGGTGTAACTGCAAGCCGACCCTATTACCTATACTTGGGAAAAGGCTAGGCAGAACGCTTGAGCATCTACGAATTTCTTCGACTCGACACCGGAATTACCTAACTTATCAAGCCCGCTACACATTCCCAACCTTTTCAACTCCTGAAAGCCAGAATCAACAGTGGTGATCACAGAACAGATACAACCTTCTTTACCTGTTCTGTGGTGACGACTTCCAGAAAAAAGCCGAATCAATGAAACTCGACAAGTCCCGGAGAACCTATACAATAGTACAGCGGAGGAGTGAAAAAAATCCCCTTCCCTCCTTATCAAGCATGAGACAACAGAGCTATGCCAATAAGCACCAAGGGACCCAGTTGCCTGGGTTAACGTCACATAGAGAAGGCCAAACACATTATAACCTATCAATAAATAATTAAAAGGCCTCTACCAATACTTAACACGGCTATTTCCACGTCACCATGTCCCCTCTAATGACATTGTGGGCAGTAGGGACTCCCACGTGCAGTTTAGCATAAAAACGTGCAGCCTTGGCGCAATCTTTTGATACACTTCACTTTATATTTGTGGGGTTTTATGTAACTTTGTATGTTGGTATAATTATTTTGGTTTGGTAATAGATGTCCTTGCAAGGTTTGGTCTAGAAATCTATATACAGGGTAATTTGTAAAACCCCGACAACCTCTCAGGTCTATGTTATTAACATCATAATCAACAACTTTTGTTCTATGACTTTTAAAAATTCATCAGGTTTTCATACAAAAATAAGAAATATTTAAATTGAACACTCTAAATGTTACAAAGTCTATGTGAAGCAAAATAATCATAATCATAATCATTTATTGCATTCACGTAGTTTATAAGTTGTTAATATAATGGTAGGTTTCATACATGAACCATGCTAGGGCACAGCAATATACATAATATATGTATAGTTTATTAAAATGCTACGGTGTGACAATAATATTTTCAAACCACTGTACTGACACGAAAGTACTATAATTAAAAATTAAGTTACAATCAAAATAATAATAATTATGAACATAGGTAGTCAAAAACTTAAATAAAAAGAAAGCTCTTTCTTTTTCTTTTGCTTCGCATAGACTTCGTAACATTTAGAGCGTAGAGGTTGTTGCTATTTTACAAATAATACATAAAACCGGAAACTTACTGACAGATCGATCAACGCACAGCCAAAACTACTCATCGTAGATAGCTGAAATTTGGCTCACACCAGCTTCCTTACACTCTGTAGGGGTGCATTAAACTAGAATTTCCCGAAATTCCTACGGGAACGGGAAACACGGAATATGCGCGTACGAAGTCGCGGGCGAAAGCTTGTAACAGATATGTAGTTGATAGACTACTATATCGAATTTTGCCGCCAAAAAGTTTTGATAACGTACGAAGTCGCGGGCGAAAGCTTGTAACAGATATGTAGTTGATAGACTACTATATCGAATTTTGCCGCCAAAAAGTTTTGTTAAGTTAGTGAATAAGTTTGTAACAGACGAAACATTTATGTTCTCCATCTTAACTAGCTCTTACTTTAAACTATGTACCAATTTTAGTATCTAAAGTGAAGTTGATGAGTGGGCTTCCTCTCCCGTTCAATCAACCAACGTGGACAGAAGTTTGTAAATAGTTATTAACCGACTTCCCAAAAAGGAGGAGGTTCTCAATTCGGTTGTTTTTTTATGTTTGTTTCCTCATAACTCCGAAAATCATAAACCGATTTGAAAAATTCTTGTTTTATCTGAACGGATATACTTGCAGATTGGTCCCATTTAAATTTTATCAAAATTGGTTACGAACTTTGGATTTTAAATCGAAATAGCTAGAATTCGTCTACTTGGATGATGGTTTTATGTCATTCTTCAAAAAAAAAACATATAACCGAATTGATAACCTCCTCCTTTTTGGGAAGTCGGTTAAAAAACACTACACAGTAACAAATAACTTTAATTTCGGAAGTCGGTGTTTTTGTTAGTTTCTTCCTATTTTGACACCGACTTCCGAAATTAAAGTTATTTTTTACTTTGTAGTATTTTTTTTTGGAAGTCGGTTGTATTTTTTGTAAAAAGTTTTTAGCATAAACATAATCAAAAATTTGGTCCGGATACTAAAAAGACAATAACCACTTTTATCAAGGTAACTCGGGACGGTTGCTTGCATAACTTCCATATCCCCGGTCAGTTTCTCACTCTCTCATTGCGGCATCCTTGGTTAAGAGTCCATTGGCATGAATATCATCCTGGACAACATCAAGCCAGCACTTTTTGGGTCTTCCCCTTTTGCCAGGACCCGGCGGAGGTGCCACAGTCAGACACTTGTTTCCTACGCCTTTGCCGGTTTTATTTTTTTTTTACTTTTGATAGGCATACGTTTGACCGCTATCTCATTTGATGTTAAGCGATGATGCGGTCTAAGGTGGAGCACGCTTGCCTAGAAGTAACCTATTCACTCTTAACTTAAAGGCTCCCAGGTTGTAGTTATCAGGAAACACAGACTCAGGCAGGGACTCCACTCCTTAGCTGTACGCACAATGAATGTATTCCCAAAACGTTTTGTGCGTATAGGTGGGATGTCCACCGTGTACGGGTGGCACATCGCCGTTTACGCAAGACGTGGCCGTACCAGCGTAGGCGGCTCTCTTGCAGTTTGTCTGTTATGTCACGGGCATGGAGGCTGCCACGAATCTATCCCCCGGTCAGTGTCCCGTGGTTGGGAATAAGTTCGCCCACTAAAGCAAGGGACATATAAAGAGACAATAATGTGCGTGTTCTAAGGATACGCACACTTCCTCTAGGTACGCGTTTGGATTAGCGAATAAATCATCGCGTTGATCGCATATTCGCGCTATGGTCGCTTTATACTAGGAATACGCCTGATGATATGCAAGTTATGTGCCTTTGTATCTGTCAATAGACGCTACAAAGTTCACAATACTTCGCAAGAAGGTAATAGCACATAGCTATATTATGTATTCTGCGTGGGTGCTCTCAATGTTTGCCTTCGTATCGGTGTTAAATAGTTATGTAGCTTTATGTAATCTTGTGTTCTACAACGAGCATGAAGATTTTGAATTTAATTCATATAGCTCTCATTTAAGAGGTCTGAAATCGTTGGTACTTAAGCAGTGCTTGAGAGTTAGTTAGAGACTTCGATCTTGACACCTAAATAATGATGAAAAAAAAATGAAGGAATTCCTGCCAGTGTCTTTGTGGCAAAGGTTAGTTTCTTTACACAGAAAAACATTCCATATCAGAAATATCCTGAGTCGTGTAGTACCTGCTTGAAAAAGTTGGCTGTCACTGAAAACCAGTGTTGTGGCTCTGTCGCGGATACATATAATTATCTGCATTATACTGAGCGATAACCGTGTTCCCAACCTGTATAAGTAATTCCAAAGGCCCGAAGGATCGCCAAACTAAAGTGGCAGTGGGCAGGGCACATTGCTCGCAGAACAGAAGGTCGATGGGGCCGAAAAGTTCTGGAGTGACGACCGCGTACCGGAAGACGTAACGTTGGAAGGCCTCCCACAAGGTGCACCGATGACCTGGTGAAGGTCGCGGGTAGACGATGGATGAGAGACGCACAGGACCGGTCGTTGTGACGACGCTTGGGGGAGGCCTATGTCCAGCAGTGGACGTCTTTCGGCTGATATGATGATGATTATGATAAGTAACCAGTACAAACGTATAAAGAGTACTAGGTTTTGCCCGCGACTTCGTACGCGCTGATCCCGTTTTTTCCCGTTCCCGTGGGAATTTCGGAAAATCATCTCTCAGAACACCCGTACGGAGTATAAGGAAGCTACATGCCAAATTTCATCTTTCTACATCCAGTAGTTTCGGCTGTGGCAACCCACACCCGAAACATGTAAAAACTGAAAAGACTGATCGATCAACACCGATCAGTCAGTCAGTTTCTGCTCTTATATAAACATATAGATAAATAATCATTGTATTATCAGAGTATTGCCATATCCACAACGCCTGACATCAATATTATCTAGTAATTAGTAAACTTATATTCACCTCCATATAATGTCTGGTCAGTTTCCTTTTGGCAGCAACACCTTGTCTACAAGAACACAAAATCTAAATAAATGAACGTCGCCATATTGCGAAACTCATATATGCGCGAATAATCTTGATTCTCTTAAAAAGGTGGGACCTGTTTACTCAATCACCTCGCCGACTTCGGGCAGAGACTATTAATTCAGTTTTATATATTACTCAACTTGATAACTCCGCCATTTATAGAGGAGGATATTTATTGAATTGTCTATGGATAGATAAAAGACGTTGTTTTTGGTAATTGCGTTTAGTAGTCGAATGGACTTGTGAATGTGATCACCTTACAATCCGTATTTCTAGTGTTTTAAACTTGAGTTCAAAAGCAGGCCTTGCTCTCCCGTTTTTACAGAATTTACCGGTTGTTATTCCATCTTTATAACTTGGATTGACAGCTTACTTCGTGATCACTTCACTTCACCCAAGCCTTCACTTTGACATAGAATAGAATAATTTATTGTCTAAAAAATTACATTCAAAACAATTGAGACATGTCTACTCTTGACGTCTTGAAGTCATCGAATCAAACCTCATAATCCACACGTTAATTGTCGAAATATTAACAAACAGATAATTACTCAACTGTCCAATGTAAGATGCCCCTGATGCTCTCAGTAAGGAGTCACAAGGGCGAGAGAGGGCGACACATGTTGACCTGTGTCGTTGTGCAATACGCGAGTCACCCACAATCGCAAATGATTTCGGTCTTCATATTGAGATTGTGGTGGATTAGTCATTTCAATTTCTTTAAACTGAGAAAATAGGCAATGCCTCCACACATTTACAATCACTGCAACTCCGGAAGTCCAGAATCAGCAATGGTGACCACCAGAATAACGCCGAGCCAATTAATCTCGACGTATCCCAGAGAAATGATTTAGATGGTTTTCATTTCGCAAAGAAAAGCTGAGGAATAATAGGCTTGTGTCCTGAAAAAATCGAATTAGTCCGTCAGTTAGATTATCAAAAAATATTCGACCCCTGTTTTTTCTTTTGTTACGGCAACCAAAACTGACGAAGTTACGACGCTTTTAAAAGTCTCAATACGTCACACCTTCGCATAATTTTTAGTGAGTCGTGACGTCACGAGCCCCCACTCCCGAGTTTTGATGCGTTTTATCATTGTCAATATTCATTGATTTACAAAAACAAAAAATACGTGTCCATTATTTTTCAATACTCTAACTGACGGACTAAATAGTTTTGCAATTTGTGGATGATGGAATCTAGCCTATTGTCAAAATAGAGTGAACAGGCTTCTTCTGGATAAGCTCGCTCCATCGTTGACTTTGGCTCTGTAATCTCTGACCCAGACTAGAGTCAAGAGCAAACCCATCAGAAATAAAAAAATATTAACAGAACTACATAATTTCTCAACGGTATATGTAAGATGCCCCTGATGCTCTCAGTAAGGAGGCACAAGGGCGAGAGAGGGCGACATAAGTGGACCTGTATCGTTGTGCAATAGAGGAGACACCCACGTTCGCGAATGATCTTCGGTCTTCATTCATATTGAGATTGTGGTGGATTAGTCCTGTTTTAAGTTTGGATTTTAGTGATTTTTTGTTTTTTTTTTTTTGAAGTGAAAACTTCTTTAGTTGAGCATTTTTCTTGGGATGGGTATAAATTGTTACAACTCGCATCAGGACCAGATCGAGAATAGGGAATATGCACGCGATTTTTTTATTTATAAAATGAAATACTTACAGGCTCCAGTAAACACTCTAGAAAATATTTTTTAAATATCATCATCAGCGATGAAGTTATAACGCTTCAAAGATTACTTTTAGAACGAGAAGTCCGACATGGAATTTGACGTCACATTACGTGACGTCTATACATCTGCCATAAAAAACAGCGTTTTCACGAGAGGGACAGATATATTTGTTTAAAATAATTATATCTCGTTAGTTTTTCGAGCAATTTTGATTCTATTTCCACTGTTAGTAATATATTTTTGTATATTTTTAGATAAAGTGTTTAGATAATAAATATTTTTTTTATGATTATTCCCTATTCGTGAGACGGATGATACAAAAATGCATAACGCTCATGTTCAAGTTTTCACTGCTGCCGGCACTCCCGGAGTGCAACCCGTTGTTTACAAGGGGTGTATGGTATTTGTAATGGGTTTGTTTGGGTTTTAATGCTTTTAATATTGTCTGTTTTACCTCAAATATTACGCAAGGAGGTCTTATTATGCCGTATTTGTTTACCTAAGTCCAATGGTATATAGGTAATAAAGAGCCATCGTGTTGTGATCAACGGGCCAAAAATATCCAGATTCCAAACTGAGAAATTCTACTTATATTTTTTTATTTTCGTATAATACGTAAATATTTTATTTTAATACGTAAGTACCTATATGTATTTATTTTACAAACAGACCGGAGGCTCCTCATTTTTTTAAATTAATAAGAGGTTTGTATCCATCCATAAGGTGTACCCATACGATTTCTTGTAAAATAGTTGTGTTTAATAACGAATATTATATTCTACTCTTCTCTATTCCTAGAGGAAAGACCCACTACCATACTGCTCACGCTAAATTCTCATCCTGGACCTTAGATAATGAGCCCTGAGGATAATTTATACCTTAGTTAGCATCTAGTTAAAACCACAATTTTGAGGAGCGAGTCAATCAAGAGGTCCTCTACTTAATATAAATCTCTACGCAATCAGTATGCTACAATTATAATATCATAATTAATCACAATTGCAAATTAATACAAACATAAAAACACGTGAAAATCAACCTTAACTCCCTCCAATAAAGTTTTCCTCAAAAACCAATTTAACTTACGTAGTTAGTCATCATAAAATTGAACTCAATAACCATAAGGATACGGGTGTCGCGTGATGCATTGGTGTCGTGGTCGGGTCGTCCTCGGATCGAGGTCGGCTGTTATGGTCGGTCTTCTGGCAACTTATTAATATTAGGTACAGCGGGTATTAAGTCGTGTAAATAATTAGTTTGTGGTGATTTTATTTACCCTTGGAGACGTATTGGTCATGGTTATGAGATCATAGAATGAAACAATGTACAGACGCACATCAATCATCATCAATCCTTGCGAAGGAATCTTTCAGGCGCCTGGGATTTGTATTAAGGAACGCACGTGAATTCCGCAATCCCAGTGTTATTAAACTTCTGTACACCACTTTAGTTCGGAGTAAACTTGAGTCCAGTGCCTGTGTCTGGAACCCGCATACCGCATCTCAGACACTGATGCTTGAGAAAGTGCAGAAAACCTTCCTGAGATTTTTATTTCAAAGGCTGTACTATTTCTTCCCCTACATGTACCCCACCAACTATCTTTTAGGGGTGTTGGGTTTTAACTCATTAGAAGTGAGAAGGGGCTTTGATCAGCTCACGGTTGCCTGTAAAACTCTTAGGGGACGTATGGACTGCCTTGAGCTCCACGGCCTTTTCAGCCGATTATTTGTACCCGACAAATACATTGGGCACCGTCAGAGCCACCGTCACAACCTGTTCGCACCACCGCCGTCTAGAACTGTCGCTAGAGCCGAATCTCCAGTGTGTCGTACTCTAAGGATGCTCAACGCCCTTCTGATTGCCGATCCTGAATGTGATGTGTTTTCTGATGAATGGAGAAAAATAATGCGAGCTTGTCTGGTGTTCTGTGAGAGACAGTATGCGAGGGTGTCCACTGTTTCATGTTAAATTCTTATTAAAATTTCAAATTTGTACACATTTTGTATCTTGTTATGTTCTTTTTTTTGTTCTGTTAATTCTATGTTAATTAATGTAATTGGACTTGCACCGTTTTAATTAACTATAAATAAATATAAATAAATCAAGATACAACAATCAAATCAAATTTCTTCAATTGATTTTCAACTTTATCATAAAAGATGTAAGGTTCAAGATTGATTGGTATTATATTATTTATTTATATTTATTTACTGGGAATTTTGACAGTTTCGGGTAGCTTGATTTGCTGGCGACTGTACCTATCTAATTAAGTTGTGGAGAATAGATTTAAAAAATAAATAAATAAGAATATAACTGAATTGAGAAACTCTTCCTTTTTTGAAACCGGTTGAAAAGGTTTCCAAGATAAGTTGAAAGCAAGGTCGAACTTTTCTCGAATTCTTACCCGTAATTTTTATTTTTTGTTGTCACCAAGAGGGGCAAGAAGTGTTCGCATTCACAACGCACTTGCGAACTGTCAAAACATATGTACATTTAAAAAAATATCATCAATCAAAAATCAATCTAATCAATATTATCTGTCAATGTCAAGTTTTTGACATTTACAGTCGCAGTGATGGTTTTTTTATTGAATTTTTTAACGTTAGAGTCCAAGAACTATACAGCCAATTCTACTCATTTTCAGTTTCGCATCGCATTCACGTCAAAAATGTATGAAAATTAAGGCTTTTTTTGACAGTTTGGGATTGACATGTAAATGCGAAAGTTGTTAAAAATAAGTGGAATTGGCCCTTATATCTATGCTTGCGTATAATCTTTCCGTATATACCTAATTTCAGAATTTCGAAATTGGGGAAATCTTCTCATATTGCTCCCTACACTCTCCAAGGATCCTACATGTCTAAATATCAGCTACGACAAGCAGTTTTGGCTGTGCGTAGTCTGACAGTCAGTCAGTAGTGGAAGAGTGTTTTATCTGTGGATGATTGATTGATTGAAGCCACTGTCAACTGTTGTTATAATTTGATGGCACGGTTGGGCGCAGTGGTTGAGCGATCGACTGCTGCGCCGCGTGTAGTGGGTTCGATTCCCGCACGGAACAAATATTTGTATGGCCTACAGATAGTTGTTCCGGGTCTGGCTGTTTGTGTATGTGACTTTTTATGTTTGTAAACGCACACACGATACATGACAATTTTCTAGTGTGGGCAAAAGTAAAAATGTCAGCGAAAGCCTTCTTCTTTTAGAACAGTTCTCTTTTAAATCTGGTTTTTCGTTGGTTTTTTTTTTTCAACATGGATGCATTTTCGAGAAAACAGTCGTTTTCCAATTTTCTGAGTGTTCTCTCAGCTGTCCTGCCGCGCTATGGACAAAAATTTCAATTAATTGATCACCTACGTATTTTATAGTTAAAAGACTCAAAATTGATGATATTTACTTAAATTAAATTAAAAATCACATTTCGCAAGAAATTCAAAGTAAATCCTTAAATATAGGTAACCCAATAGACAAAGTCACTTTCAGGAAAAAACGCTACCTTTAAAAAAACTACACATTGAACATCAGAACAGGAAATCCTCTAAAATACCTGCGCACTGTTGACAGATTGACATTAGACACTATTGACATTCTGCGCGCAGTGTAGGTCGCTCCTATTGCGCTTGCGCATGATGTCACTCTCTGACGTCACACTCGTAACGAAGCTGCGCGGGAGTCGATGAGCGCTATGTAGGTTGTATTTGTATGAGATGGTATCGTTCTTCAAGGCATTTGTAAGGGCTTGCATTGTATGAATGGTATTGGAAAGAATATATTTCAGTTAAAGTTTTCCTTTTTTTAGATTACGACGGATTGTTTTGTAGACCTATTGCAGACTATAGACTATAGTCATTGTTCTTTAGCTTGGACTGTTCTACTTCTGGAAAATACCTCTCCCAATCTCTCCAGGTATACAATCTTTCACAGAGCCATATCGAGTCTTAGTTCATAGTTCTAACTTCTATTTAGTACTTAGAAGAAAACTAGTTTTAGTTGCTAAGTCGAGATGAATAGAATAGAGGCTATTTGTTTTCAATTGTTAAAGTTAATTGAATAAATAACGATGTCATGTATTGTGTTTCCCAAATTATTTATGTTTATTTTATAAAAGAAGAAGGTACAAAGGCGTGGCTTATTTTTACAGTAAACTCCTCCAGCATACCTGCGGAAGGAGAGTCGACTAAAGAGGGATTATGATAATGGCTTTGCGTAATTTGTTCGAAAGAGTCACCGCGGCCCTGGAACGCAAAAGGGCATTAGGAGGAACACGGATGGGTTTTAGTCAGTAAGAGTCTGACACTCCCTTCTGCTCCGCCCAGAGCGTAAGGAGACATTTGATTTCTTCCCATCCTTAAAAAAAACGATGATTATTGTTTTTTTATGTTGTTTTTTATTTTTTATGCTTGTTACCTCATAACTCCGACAATTATGAACCGATTTGAAAAATTCTTGTTTTATCTGAAAGGATATACTTGCAGATTGGTCCCGTTTAAATTTTATCAAAATTGGTTACGAACTTTGGATTTTAAAACGAAATACCTGGAATTCGTCTACTTGGATAATAGTTTTATGACATCCAAGTAATGGAAATTCCGTATTTTGCTTTTCTGCGATTTTGCAGTGGTGTTGTTAGGTGTGAGGTACCACTAAAAAGTAAAAAATAATAATCTTTTAACAAAAAAATACAACCGACTTCCAAAAAAAAAACACTACAAATTAAGTATCCGCATGCATTCCACATCGTTCTTTGATAAATCATTTACTATTCAAGCAGCTCGTTTGTGGAATGCTTTACCTATAGATGTGAGACGTGCTCAAACGCTACCAACGTTTAAAAAAATGGTGAAGGAGCATTATCTCTCACTATAATTTTTATCCAAACTGTATATCTGATATTTATTAGTATATAGATATATATATGTATATATGTATGTAATATTTTATTATTATTCTTATTTTATCTTTTGTACTGTTGTTTCACATTATTGTGTCTAATTAATAATATTTATGATGTTGTACACTGACCGCCCTAAATCTAACTTCTTTCGCTAAATCCATCCAAAGGTTGTCTGTAAGAGATTGCCCTGTGCGATAAGACCGCCCATTGTACACTTGTTTTGATCAAAGTTTTTTCCTGTATTTGTTATGAGGTGTACAATAAAGTATATAATAAATAAATAAATAAATAAATAAAAAATAACTTTAATTTCGGAAGTCGGTGTCAAAATACGAAGAAACTAATAAAAACACCGACAAAAAAAAACTACAAAGTAAAAAATAGCTTTAATTTCGGAAAATTAAAGTTATTTTTTACTTTGTAGTGTTTTTTTTATGTAAAGAAGAGGCTACTTGTGATTGTATTCAATGTCAAAGCACTTAGTTACTTACTTGAAGAATTATTCTTACTTCGCAAATATCTAAATAATATCCTCACACATGACACATCATTATCCAATAATTCAAGTATCTATTCATTGGTTTCCTTTTACGGTTTAAATGCATAGTCGTGAGTGTCTTCAATACAAAATTGCACATACCCATACAAGCTGAGATAATAGGCAAATGCTTCGTCTAGTTTGTTTCAAATTGAATCAACCTTCAGTTTAAGGCTTATGTATTGACATAAATAGGGCATTGATACATCAGAAACAAAATCACATATTCAGATCGATATACTGCCGGTCGATTCTGTCGACATCTCATCGTGATCACTTAGGTGGAGTGTTCACTTCGATATGATTACAGAATCGCACTGCTGAAGTGATTGATTACGCTGTAATGAAGCCCTTATCAAAATCACTACATATTATATAACAAAGTCCTCCGCCGCGTCTGTCTGTCTGTTTGCGATAAACTCAAAAACTGCCGTGCGTGGTTTTCGAGGAAGGTTTTTATGTATAATTTATCAAACGGGCAAAGCAGTGGATCAGCTAGTGTTATATAAAACTCTCGAGTTTCTGATAAGTAACTGTGTGGCTGATAGACAACGCACAGTCGAAACTACTGGTTGTATAAAGCTAACAGTTATCACATAGGTTCCTTAGACAGTGTAGGATAAACATGCTAGGGTTGCGTTATTCGTTCGAAAGACAGGCCCTGGCAGGCTACTCTCTAAGCCCGAAGTCCGTTGTTTGGGGCTTAGTTGCGGGCGTATTCTACTCCGTATCACCTAACCACTAAGAATTAAAGACAACACGATTTGACAGTTACTGTCAAATCATATCGGAAGTCCGTAGGTGACTAAGTCCAAAACTACGGACTTCAGGCATAGGGAATAGCCACCCTGGAACGCGGCGGGCATTAGGAGGAACACGGATGGGTATTAGTCAGGAGCGGGAGGAGTCGTTTGATGATGTTCCATCCTTAAAAAGGGGATCACTAAGAGGCTTTGCTTGAATTCCTACGGGAACGAGAACAAACGGGATTTGCGCGTACGAAGTCGCGGGTAAAAGCTAGTATATCTGTAAACTTGATTGATCGATTGCTCCAGTCGATAGACATTTTAATTTACGTCTAATGTATAAATAATGTAGTCTTATGGGGACCGAGTCACCCGCGTCCGTAGGAGAATACCCTTCAGTGAATCCCTACAAGTGGTCCCCGGGTGGTGCTAAACAGGTGACACTAACCGCCTCCGTGGTCTAGTGGTTAAACCACCTGATTCAGACCCAGAGATCCCGGGTTCGATTCCCAGCGGGGGCAATTTTTTTGCTCGGTTTGGTTGGTGGTAGGACTTGTTCTAAGTCCACCTGGCAAGCTACCACCATCATGTCTAAGTCTGTCGCCATTCCAAACAATGTTAACAGCATTGTTGTGTTCCGGCAGTTAGAGGTATGATAGCCAGTTCCTCTGTGTAAGAGAATTCCGGGTGAAACTCGCTTCCATCTTCGGCCTGATCATCACTTTCCATCAGGTGAGATTTGGGCCAAGAGTTTCCCCGTTTTGCACAAAAATAAGTCTGATCGCAGTTACGTTTAATTTTGGTTTCTTAACTAAATTAATTAAATGAAACTAGATTTTAAAGTGAGGAATGAAAAAAGTCATAATGAAAGTTGAGCTTACGGCTCAGGGCGGATCCAAGATAGTCATCGGAGTTAGAACTTTCAATATATATTTTTTTTTTTATTTGAGATGGGTTTGCTCTTGACTTTAGTCTTGGTCAGAGATGACAGAGTGTGTGCGTTTCACAAGAAACGTGTTTTTTTGTATCCTTCGTGTATAAGTACGACTCGCACTTGGCCGGGTTTTATTTCTGCTGAATTCTAAAACCTTCTGTTAAACAGTATATCTTAATAATTTTTAACCGACTTTAACTTCCGAGAGCGAGCGGAGTCTGCACTCGGTATTGTGATGTCCTGGTTAGGTTGCAATATTCTCACACTAAATGTAGAAAAAACGAAATACATCCCGTTCTCTATTAAATCTACTTTGCAGCCGGATGAGTCGTATTGCATCAGAGCCCATACTTGTAATGGCCAGGGACACCAATGCCTCTGTTGTCCCCTGGTCAGGGCAAGTCAAGTTAGATACCTAGGCATCACTATAGATAACATGATGTCTTGGAAGGTGCAAGTTGAGGGTACATCTGGCAGAGTGAGAAAACTGATTGCGATTTTCAAGAATTTACGACATAGTGCTGACACAGATACTCTTCGAATGGTTTATTTCTCACTCTGCCAGTCGGTACTATCATTTGGAATAACCGTGTGGGGTGGCGCTCCGAAATCGTACATGATTCAGCTTGAAAGGGCGCAGCGAGCTGTCCTGAAAGTCATGACTTTTAAGCACTTCCGGTATAGCACCAAACAATTATATGAAGACTGCAATGTTATGACCGTCAGGCAGCTCTTTGTGCTTGGCACTGTCTTGCGGCGACATGGCTCGATGGATTTTGGTGCAGGTCGTCTGGCTTCCGGAAGATCAAAATATGTCTGTCCTGTAGTACGCTGTAGAACAAAACTAGCTGAGAGACACTTTCGAGTATAAGGCAATCGAATTTATATTGTAGTTAATAAACAATGCAATATATACACAACAAGTAAATGTAAAAAGAAAGTGAGTCAATGGCTCGCAAATCTTACATACGAGGAGGTTGAGAACCTTTTAGGAAAGCAGAGCTGTTTTGACATTTCTCATTTAGATTACACAAACACACTATCACACTACATTCACAACACAAACACATCTATAAATGTTTTTAGAGTAAGGAGAGGCTTCTTATTTTTGTTATATCTATCATTATTATTATTTTTTCTATTTTTGGTTTTTGCTTTGTTCTATTTTTACAAATAATTGTCTTATGTATCGCTCAAGCTATCTGCATTAGTCCGTTGATGTAATTAATGGAATGAGCCCTGGCATCCATAACACAAGTTTAATCTTAGCTTGGATGTCAGAGGTCGATAACCTATGTTACATACAATTTTTAACAAAAATGTTTGTAAGAATTGAAATTGCTACTAAGAACTTGTAAAAAATTGTAAAAGTGGAAATAAAGTTTTTATTTATTTATTTATTTTTAAAACATTGTTTTTTTACAGCTATTTACAGCAATTACATATCAAAAAATAATTCATCAAAATCTGTTCAGTAATTTAGCATAAAAGTCACAACAGTCGGACATATTAGTTCCATTTAAGAGTGTGTATTCCGTCCACTAGCGCAGCCAAAACAGCAATTATTGCTAAAAGTGGCCACTTTTAGCAAAAATATCGACTTTGGCAACTATTTATGTTCTAAAGTACAAAACATAACTCTCAAAAAATAATAAATACATTTCTTCAGTACACTACAGAGCGGTTTTTTATCTACGTGTTTTAAATTTACCACAATTAATAAAATACGATTGGCGGCGCTAGTGGACGGAATACACGCTCTTAAAATACCGTAATTAACCGCACGACAACCAGAAGCAATTTACGCTAATTCAAACGTCAAAAACCAGGAAAAAATCTTTTCATGCAACATCTTCACAAAGTCACTGCATTATGTCATATTTGACAGCATTATGCTAAGCAATAAGACAATGTTATGTCTCATGAATCTGTCTGTCTAAACAACACTACTGTTATGAACAATATTATATAACCTCGTTGACAAGTATTGGCGGCCATATTGTGATTCAGAATATGGCCTTAAATTTGTGACAACACCCACTCTAGGGATTTATTTTTTTACTAGCATCTGGCAACGGATTCGCCCGCGTGTGTATCGGAAATTATCTCAAGGAAATGTACTCCTATGATAACAAAAGTATCGTATGTCCTTTTCTAAGGTGTAGTCTATCTCTATAGCGAAATATAACAAAATTGGTTCAGTGGGTTAGGTGTAAAAATGTTAAACTCTCGGGTTCCTTTTTACCATTTTGGTACGGAACCCACTGAACCAATTTTGTTTAAACCAAAAAGTGTTTGTAACCGAAGAGATCATTTTCACTACTTATTATAAAACAAAGTCCTACGCTGCGTCTGTCTGTAGATGTCTGTTCGCGATAAACTCAAAAACTACTGAATTTCTCAAAAAACAGATTTTCATGCCGTTTTCACCAATGGATAGAGTGATTCTCAAAGGAAGAATTAGTATATAATTTGTCAAGCAGGTGAAGCCGCGGGCATCAGCTAGTATAGAAATAAAATAAAATATCTGAAATCTCCACTAATATTATAAAGAGGAAAGATTTGTTTGTTTGTTTGAAATAATAAAAAATATTAATAAAAATAATAAAATGTCTGACATGTAGCTTGATAAACCTATCAATTGTAGGCCCGTCTAACCTGTCTGCAAAAACCTTCAGAACGCAATCTTTTCGACGCTGAGTACATCTTGGGTCTCTCTCAAGTATTGAGCATAATTTCTCGATCAAAAAGTAGCCTTTGGCATTTAGCGACAGTCATATGTGTTCCTGGGGATACTGTTGCGTCACTTCGTATTCCAAGCCAAAACACTACAAATTGGTGACCAGCGGGCTTTTTGGGGGATTGTCTTCATGTAAATCTTTGACGTACAAAAAAGGTCTGCTTCTCAGCCTTGTTTTTTACTATTGATAGCAATGAGAATTGATAGGCACATGTTTGACCACTATCTCACCGTATATTAAGCGATGATGCGGTCTAAGATAGAGCACGCTGGCCTAGAAGTAACCTATTCACTCTTGACTTAAAGACTCGTTGTTTGATTAAACCGCGTTAGAAGTTCATTTCATATAGATTTTTAACAGTGAAAGATTTTTTTAATCGATTCTATACTATTCCACAGATTACCTCGTACAAACAAAGTTTTATTGTTAACATAGTATTTGAGATTCTGTATTGGCGGCCAAATCGTGATTCAGATTGTGGCCTTAAGTAAAGACACCCACTAGGCTTTGTCATGTGGGATGTTCTTTTGGTCCTTTACAATAAATTAAGGCTTTGTCTGACTGCAAAGGCCTCTCCTTATATAGAAATGGTATTAATCACCACACATACTCACTGTTGGCGATTTTAGGCTCAGGAGCTCTAAAATACCGGCCACGTGCGAGGCCGATTCGCACAGAAAGGGTTCCGTACCATAAACCTTCCATTTTATTATTTTTTGTCAAATAGAAATACACAATCTGTGAAAATTCACCTGTCCACCTATTACGGTTCTTGAGATACAGCCCGCTGACAAACAGACGGACGGATGGACGGCCGGACGGGCGGCGGAGGCTTAGTAAATAGGGTTCCGTTGGTTACCCTTTGGGTACGAAACCCTAAAAAGTGGCATTATCCGCGGAAATGAATGTAAAAAATCCAAATTTTTTGGTGTACGTGACATTTCGGTAGTGCATGTCAATCCCATATTTCTTTACTTTTCGACATAATCGTTATCACTAAAATAATGTTTTTTTTTTTTCCTTTTTTATTTCATTATTTTTTATCGTTAACTAGCTGGCCCGCGCAACTTCGTCTACGTCACATTTTCCATTAATTATCCGCTCCTATTTGTCTTACGGTGATGATATATAGCCTATAACCTTCCTCGATAAATGGGCTATCTAACAATGAAATAATTTCAAATAAATCGAACCAGCAGTTACTGAGATTAGGGCGTTCAAACAAACTTGAACGCTTCAGCTTTATAATATTAATATAGATTAATGATTATTGTAGTTTTTTGTCACGAAAATCTCAAGGACAGTCTGAAGTTCGAATTCAGGCCTGGTCGTTGAAAATAGTATTTATTACCTTACATGCTTACTATGAAAAATATTGTCCTAAAGACCCCTTTTTTATGCATGCTATATCATCAAATGAATCCTTCCGCTTGGGGTGGAGCGGAAGGGAGTTTCAGACTCTTACAGACTAAATCCGTGTTCCTCTTAATGCTCTTTCCATTCCAGGGCCACGGGGACATTTTCGAACAAATTCCGCAACCATTTCAAGCACTGGTCATAGCGCCCTGCGAACTCCTTCTTGAAATTCAGTCGTGATGTTACATATACGTACATCCTAAACGACCTATCCATCATCATCTATTTAGCACAGACCCTGCACAATGCACATACATACGTTAAACATTACATAAGCTCCAAAGGTAACAATTGACACGTCTCTAAGGTCATCAGTCGGAGGTCGAACTCAGTTCCAACCAGTGTAGTATGAACCTTCTGCTACAAAACATAAGTGTGTAGAATCTATGATTAGTTTTTAAATAGATGCGTAGTTTTAAAACCTTGAATGTTGGTAGGCTTCCGGATTTTGACGATTTTAGTGATGTTGAAAGTGACGCATTATTGGAAAACCTGTTTTTTTTTGCCAAATTTTGTAAAATGTTTCTGTCACGCGTTCTATAAATTGGTAGGCTGTGTATTATAGCATTTAAACCTACAATAAAAGTTTACTATTACTTGGTTGCTATTGCTATACCTAAGTAAAATAAAAAATAAAACACTTTTAAGTGGACGTTGGACGACATATTCGTCTACGCAGAAATTGAACTAAGCAAAAATGCTCATAAAATCAAAACACTTGAGCGAAACTGAATAAAATTTTTATCTCAATCAACTGAATTATCGGTGTACATACATAAAACAAACAAAAAAAATATTCGCCAAATTGAGAACCTCCTCCTTTTTTGGAAGGTGGCTAAAAATACTTTCATTTCATGTCCATTTATCTCTAACCATTCCAGGTTGCCTGGAAATGATCGCGAAATGCAATAAGGCCGCCAATTGTATTTTTTTTTAGTTTATGATTTTCTGTAGGATTGTTTATAAATTTGGTGTTAATTTTTTGAGTTTCCAATGAGAACCGATGTGATGGGTTTGATACACTAGACCCGAATTTGATTGTTTGTATTCCATAATTTTAAGAGTGTACTCAATTGTTGGTGAGCCAAATAAATAAAATAAAAATAATAAAATAAACCCTTCAACGAGGCGATTCAAGATTCATAATACTTTGATCTAATTTTTAACCGACTTCCCAAAAAGGAGGAGGTTCTCAATTCGGATGTTTGTATTTTTTTTTTTATGTTTGTTCGGGCATAACTCCGTCGCTTGCCAACCGATTTTAAAAATTATTTTTTGTTGGAAAGGGAATACTTCCCAAATGGTCCCATGATAAGGAAACCAGGATCTGATGATGGCATCCCAGAGAAGTCGAGGGGAACTTTCGAAAATCGTATGGGCAACTAGTGCGTTTGTTAGGTGTGGGGTACCACTAAAAAGAGAAAAATAAAAAACTTTTTACAAAAAAAATACAACCGACTTCCAAAAAAAAAACAAGTAAAAAATAACTTTAATTTTGGAAGTCGGTGTCAAAAAACGAACAAATCAACAAAAACACCGACTTCCAAAATTAAAGTTATTTTTAGGTTGTTTTTTCACTTCCCATTAAAACCAAATAAAGAAAAATCACTAAGATCTAGAATTAAAACCTTAAATGCAATTTTATAGTCCACGGGATAATTACTTCAGTCACTTCAATCATTCATCTAAAACATGATTTCTATTTCCACTACAATAGCAATCAACAAAATCTAAACAAATTATTTACACAAACTTATTCACACATTTTCTAGCTTCGACCTTGTGACAGCTTCCGAGTGGGTGTTTCTAACTTAGAATAGTGTAGCCACAGATAATATAATACTGTGTAGCATTGTTAGCTGTTTCGTCATTACATGCAGATCTTATAATTTGTCATTGGCTAGATATTTATAGTTGTTAGGTAATGCGTTTTGGGCTTGATTTCCTTTCTCCTTTTCTTAGTACTGAGTCAAACTTAGGGACTACTCACACTTATGAAGCTCCACCCGCGTTTCGCTGAAAGATTTTGGTCACACTTATACAGTTCTGCTTTTATCAGCCGCCTATAACAGCGTCGTTAGTAGACTACCTAGTAGTAACAGCGCTCTATCTGCAGCACTCGCATGATAATAACACAATCATTGTACTCCTTTTATACTTCTTGTTTGCCGCGAAAGCTGAATAGACGCGGAAAGCTGAACGGTTGCGTACGCGTCTCCATACAAAATCGTTGTTGTCTGTCTACGAGCATCAGCTGAATAGAGCTGAATAAGTGTGAGTAGTCCCTTAGTGCTTATGTACTAGGGCACTAGCAAACTGTGTGAAGGGCCTCGTTCGGGAAGTCATCATCTGCCTAGCCTTTTCCCAACTACATATTTCGGGGGGGGGTCGTCTTCACGCCTCACGGGATGCAGCTGAGTGCCAGAATGTTTGACAACCCAGTTAGCAGGTCATTTAGATTGATTATCAAGTCCATGTGCTCAGGACAGTTTGTCAGTCATTTTGGATGATAGAATGTAACTTGTCGTGTCTCTGGTCCCATTGGCCCTTATCCCATGTTAACATTAACAAGGATAACATTGTATGTGTTATGTTACGTTACCAAATAAATTAATTAAAGACCACACTACCGCATTAGGAAATTTTGCCTGTAATGATAGCTGTGTTTGTGATAAATAAATAAATAAATAAATAAATAAATAAATAAATAAATAAATAAATAAATAAATAAATAAATAAATAAATAAATAAATAAATAAATAAATAAATAAATAAATAAATAAATAAATAAATAAATAAATAAATAAATAAATAAATAAATAAATAAATAAATAAATAAATAAATAAATTAATTAATTAATTAAAAAATAAATAAATAAATAAATAAATAAATGTTACTTGGGATCGGCGGAACACGTTTTATTCTACGATTTTGTCCTATTAGCCGTCACGCTATCACTAACCCCATTTTTAATCGACTTCCAAAAAGGAGGACGTTTTTACACTGATTACTCCGAGGTTTTTGATCCGATTTCTGTGATTCTTTTTTAGTTCGATCCTTTCTATTTGGTCCCGAAAAATTTCACTGAATTTGGCATAGTGGTTTCTATTTTATGAGCATTTTTGCTTATTTCAATTTTTTGCGTAGGCGAAGACGCCGTCCATGTTGTCCACATTTTAAGTGGTAGTAAAAATAAAAAACTTAAAAGAAAAATATAACGACTTTCCTTTCATAACTCTTTTAGTTACTTGCGTAGAAATGCATAAATATATAGCACAAGAGTGTAGCCCAATACCCAAGAGTCTAGTCTCTCTAACTTATTACAACATCAAACGAAAGTAGCCCACAGCTCAATACATTCGGAAAACAAACACAATGGAATCATTTATTAAACTCAATCACATATTATTCAATTTATCAGTAAACTAGCTAACCCCCTCGGCTTCGCTCCCGTCAACAGCAACATTATTTATTTATTTTCTTTCATAAGGACCTTCACTTTGCGGTAAGAAACACAACAAAAAAGAATCAGCGAAATCGGCCCAGTCGTTCACGCGTGATGCAATGAACAAGGGAAATAGGGATTCATTTATATATATATAATAGCTGTCCCCCGCGGCTTCGCTCCCGTCAACCTTTTCATATATTCTGTTCTTATGAAAGAAAAAACTCATAATCACAAACACAACAAAAAAGAATTAGCGAAATCGGTCCAGCCGTTCACGCGTGATCCTTGGACCAAGGGAACAAGGGATTAAATTTTATATAAAAGATACAATAGATATACTAGAGGCCGACCGCGACTTCATCCGCGTATAAATTCTCGTGTAAATCCCGATTCCTCGGGAACTCCGGGATAAAAAGTAGCCTATGTGTTATTCTGGGTTTTCAGCGTCCTACATACCAAATTTCATCGCAATCGATTCAGTACTATTTGCGTGAAAGAGTAACAAACATCCTTATATTCTCACAAACTTTCGCATTTATAATATTAGTAGGATAATAGATATAAAGTTATAGATACCCTACTAATATTATAAATGCGAAAGTTTGTGTGGATGGATAGATGGATGTTTGTTAATCTTTCACGTCAGAACCCCTGCAAGGATCTTAATGAAATTTGGCACAAAGGTAGAATTATAGTCTGGAATAACACAAACATATCTATATATAGGCTAGAAAGGATTTATATCAGGAGTAGGTATGTTCCCTAGGAATAACGCGGGCAAAGCTGGCAGACGCTAGTATATTATATAATTTATCTTGTAACACAATCTGTAGACATCTAAAAAGAGGTTTTTAAAACAGTTCTTATTACAAAATGTCAGTTTCATAATATTCCCATAACACAATGGCGTTTTGGCCAGTGTGAAACCATTTCTCAAACACCAACTTACATTTACAGCTTCCTTTACTTAAAAATCGACCTTATTGAGTTTAAAATTAGTGTGAAAAGAGTTATTGAAGTGTTATAAGATAAAGTGGTTTCCATAGGTAGAATGCGAAAATGGCCGTTTAACCGACCTTGTAGACAAAAGTAGTGTGTTATTTGCCTCGAGTGGGTCGGATCGAGGCTGTTCCGCGAATGTATGGGCGATGAATCAGATCAGATATAATAAGTGTATTTTTTATTGTGATTTCATTATAATAAGTAGATTTTTTAAATTGGATTGAAAGAGGCCCCATTTCGTAATAAGTTGAAATCTTTTAGATTCTCTCAATGGTAACTAAACTAGATACTAGATAACGAACTTGGTATGGCATTATAAATATATTATTAATCAGCTGATCCGCGCATTTTCGTCTGCGCCACATTTTCCATTAATGCTCCGCTCCTATTTGCCTTAGCGTGATGATATATAGCTTATAGCCTTCCTCGATAAATGGGCTATCTAACACTGAAAGTTTTTTTTAAATTGGACCAATAGTTCCTGTTCCATATTAGTAGATTCAATTTATATAACAAATATTTTTGTAACGAAGCCTTTTTAAGTACTACTTCCTGTGTTGGGTTTGATTTGTTAAACTTTGGTATAGTTTATGGATAACGTGAAGAACACGGCGTATAATGGCATACGTTTAAAAACCTGGGATGTGGTACAAACAACTGCTTTTAGCAGTAGTTTGTCATGATCTGGGACTTGGCTTAAACTTGAGGTTCGTTAAGAAATCTGGGAAAATTGTTGACAATCTAGGTACTCATACAATGTAGGTTGTATGCAGGGTGTCCCAGAACTCAACGTCAAGCCGGAATCGGGTGATAGGACAAATCATAATAGTTACCAGAAAAATATAAAAAAAAATCTTAGGCATGTATTTTTTCGAAAAATGTACTCCCTGTGATGACGGTTTTGAGCTCCTTTAGCTACAAATCTTTCCTTTTTTAGTTTTTTTGTAATTTTGAGTAGTGCTTTTGTAACCTGTTTTTTTTTATTCTTAGTTCTTTTCATTTTTCGAAAAAAAAAAAGAAATTACTGCGGTTTAAAAAAAATAATTTAAATGACTAAGATTTTTTTATATTTTTCTGGTAACTATTATGATTTTTCCTATCACCCGATTCCGGCTTGACGTTAAGTTCTGGGACACCCTGTTTAGGCAAAAAAAAAACAAATCATAACTTACTTGAAAACATAATTCATAATTTTTATAAATAATACTAATTATTCGTAATTCAATTAACAACAAACCTCGAAAATGAGTTAAATTGGTTTTAAAACGTAAAGTTTTAAAAAGGAAGGAAGCCATCCAATTAGAAAATACCTACTCTACTCTACGGATATTAATAAAGTTCCGAGTGAAAATTCTTGCTCATTAGAAAATATCAGATATATTTTAATTAGGACAACATACCTCACATAGCAGCTTTACGCCCTTCTTCAGAGGTATTTGGGTTAGATCTTTAGAGATATCATGACATTCAGACAACATTTTGTCTTTTTGGGCTATCATAGTACTATAGACCTTATTGGTTGAATTGGCCAGTCGATAAAGCTCTGTTAGGTTAAAAGAAATAGATTTAGATTCGAACAAATTAGAACATGTCAAAAGTAGATTTCTTTTATCAAGAGCATTGTATTAGCGTTGATCAGAGGGCCTATTTTACTAATTTTTAAACAACTAAAATAAAACATTGAACATAGGCAAATAATTATTCGTAATACGGGTAACACGACTGGTGACAGTTGTTCTGGCTTTTGACCAACCGTAACCATTCCTAAGGGTCTACAAATGGCAGCCGGGGCCCGGGACTAACGGATAAACGTTGCGGAAGCCGACCCCAATATGATTGGGAAATGGCTTGACTAAGTTTTAATGGATGCAGTTTGGGGAGTGTGCGACGGAATTGCATAATTTAATTACGCCAAGCCCGTTCCATCATCAGCGCCAACGGTACATGGTGGCACACGCCCAAAACGTTTTGGGAACACATTCATTGTACGTACAGCTAAGGGGCCATCTCCACGAGCGAGAGAATCGCGGCGATATTATCGTCCATGCCAAGAATTTCTATAACATCACTACGAACGTGTCTACACACGGCGATATTATCGCGGCGATTCGATGTATGAAAAATCGCTCGAAAGACGGTCCCTAAGGAGTGGAGTTCCTTGCCTGAGTCTGTGTTTCCTGCTGCTGCAACTGTTTCATGCTGCAACCTGGTGTCTTTGAGTCAAGAGTGAATAGGTTACTTCTAGGCAAGCGTGCTCCATCTTAGACCGCATCATCGCCTACCTTTTTTTTAAGGGATGTGAAATCATCCAATGAGTTCCCTCGCTCTGGGCGGAGCGAGAGGGAGTGTCAGACTTTTACTAAAACCCATCCATGTTCCTTCATGTGCCCTTGTTGTTCCGGAGCCACGGTATCTCTTTCGAATAGTCCCGCGACATCATCGCCTACCGTCAGGTGAGATAGTGGTCAAACTGTTAATCCTTAGCTTAACTTAACCATTTTAATCACTGCACAAAACAAAATGCGTAAACTACCTGCCTAATCATTTTTATGGCGGCAAATTAAATAAATAAAATTATTAAAAGTCCTCCTTGTCGATTTTGACAAAGGCGACCCCATGAAACTATCTCCAAACGTGTACTGACTCAATCGAATTTATTTCGATCATTATCTATGAAATTGCCGTTCTGCAGTACGTACTGGCCATTTCAAACTGAAATAATTTTCGTTTGGCTAAGAATTCGAATTTCATATACTTAAATTTTTATTTAAAAAAACATGGATATCTTTATTCAAAATTTCTTTTAACATAATTTCATGTGCAAAGAACTATAAAATCTTAAAGCTAAATATACATTAAAATATCTAGCCAATTTTATCCTCAACTCAAGTCACAGAAAAACTTAAGTAATCGTGGTTTTGCCACCACATCTTCGTTAAGCAGAAAATTGTTCATCATGCACGGCTCTTACGTCATGTAAAGAAACTGGTTTTTCCCAATGAAATACGATGAGAACACATAAGTAGGTACATACATAATCGTTCCGGTGTCTGCACATACTTGAAAGGTTAAGCTGAGATTGTTGACGATCAAATAATAAGAATAGAAGAATATACTCGGTAAGTCTTAAATTAGGTGCCTCTATTTTATTTTGGTAGGCAAGTAAACATATAGTTTTCATTTAACTATTCATTATAAACCTAAAGGTAAACAAAATGGTTGGCGCAGTGGTTTAGCGATTGAGTCCTGCGCTGCGTGTCGCGGGTTCTATTCCCGCACGGAACGAACATTTGAATGTCCTTCAGATAGACGATACGGGAGAATTTCTTAGTGTGGGGCAACGTTATAAAAAAATTAATACCTACTACAAAATACAGAGATTTTGCGTGACCAGAGAGCTGGCCCGTTCTTTGCCCAAAGAATAAGCATTGTCATTCAACGTGGCAAAGCTGCCAGTCCTCTGGACACATTTCCAGATGGCAGGGATGTGGGGTATTGATCTGACGCCCAAGTGTATATATATTTTGTAGTTATACATTTATGTAGGTAAGCACGTTAAAATTTATAGTCTTTACTTGCTTACCTATCTTTTCCAGATTAGCCATGAAATTATTTAATTCCATTACCAGTTCACCGCGACCAATGCAATACCTGATGGTCACTAGGTTAACAAGCGCAACCACTCAGTAACTTCAAGTCGTAACGCTTTATAGATAATGGAGTAACCTTTAGCAGATAGGTTACTGATAAGTAATTGATATTATTGACAAATTACTACGAAGACGAAATAAAAATCATCATCACCTTTCTAGCCTTTTCCCAAATATATTTGGGTCGGCTTCCAGTCAAACCGGATTCAGCCGAATACCAGGATTTTACATGGAGCGGCTGCCTAAGTGCCTACCAGACCTCCACAACTACAACCCATTAACTGGGTAACACCGGTACTCCTTGGCAAGACTGGTGTCAAATTTTCTGGCCTCTGATAATCCGTAACGACTGCCAAATATCTCCGAATTACAGCCGGGACCAACAGCTTAACGTGCTTTCCGAGGCACGGAGGAAACTCGATATGTTAAGATGGTCACCCATCCACAGACCAACCTCGGCAAGCGTTGCTTAACCTCGAAGATCGACTTGTGCGGCTGTTATTACGAAATAAAAATGAAGAATGAATTATTATGATTATGACTTTTAATAATCAACTGACAACAGACCTTTCCTAATTGCATCACTCAACATCCGGTTCTCCGCCTTCCATACTGGAGATGCCAGTCCTTGCCTGGCATATTTTATGGACTTCGTTCTATCTAAACCAGAGGTCGCCTTTTGTGTCCAACTAGCTGACCCACGCAACTTCGTCTGCGTCACATTTTCCATGAATGCTCGGCTCCTTTTAGTCTTAGCCTGATGATATGTAGCCTATATCCTTCCTCGATAATGGGCTATATAATGCTGAAAGAATTTTTCAAATCGGACCAATAGTTCCTGAGATTACCCCCTACATACAAACTTACAAACAAATGTTACCTCTTTATAATATTAGTATAGGTGAAACTTTTAACAATTTATTCTGTATCGGTAATATATTCTCTAGCTCTTTATGTGGATTGAACTATCTCGCATAGTATAACTGTATAAGTGACTATTGATGATAAGTGATAAGCCGCAATTGTGACTTCCCATTTAACAATTTTATTTCGGCCCACCGGCCCTCTTCTACCATCGGACATCCAGACGCATTGCAATTTACCATCCTTACCTTGTTGCTATTCCACCATTTCGCACTAAGCGTTTCAATCGTCTTTTATAATGCGCACAGCAAAGGAGTGGAACTCTCTGTTTGCGTCTGTATTTTCATCGTTGTACTATCAAACATAGGTCTTCTTGAGCTACGCCACATCGTCCAGACATTTTTGCATCCAGCAGATCCGTCACTAGGCTATTCTTTGAATGAATATCTTCTAGTGTAAACTAGTTTTCTTAAAGCAATAGACTCTCATCAAATTTTTATCAATCTTTCTTTATTTTCGACCCAGGCAATTTATTTGGTAACTCGCAACTCCAGAACTTTCTGGCCTTAGCGATACGCCTAATTCATTCTCGAAATACGACAGATGATGAGGCACAATATCGCAAATCAAATCATCAATGTTACTTAACGAACAGTGACTAAACTATGCCCGTAGATGTCCGTGTCAGGATTACCGATGCACATCGGTATTGACCTTGTCCACACCTGTCGAGTTATGCACTCATGCGCAGACGCTTCGAATATACTGTTGTAGCATGACGCTTGACTGCAAATGTCAGGGATATTATTGTCAATCAATCAACTTGGCCTGGGAATAAGTCATTTGATTATTTATATTTTTAGATTAATATAATTGATAAGCTCGTGAAGTGCTCGTAACCAAACATGCCGCACGGGTCAATCTTCAGGGTTTAGAAATGACGTGAACACATCGATAGGTTAGACCATCTTATATTTCTCCGTGCAATGGTGTTGGTCCCGGCTGTCATTTGTAGATCTTTGACAGTCGTTGCGGGTATGTAGAAGCGAAGAAGGGAATTTCTATCCTTTGCTGAGATTTCATTTTCAGTGTGGCTATTAATGAGAGGCTAGTCAGAATCGTAGCGTGCTTAAAAGCCAGTGTTTTAGTCCTATACATTTTTGCGAGCTAATGTGATATCTGCCTCCAAGCTGCTACTGAAATTTTAAATTCCCAGTATCTAAACCCAATTATCCGTTGCCATGCCCAAGAATTGAATCCAGGACTCTAAACTAAACAGTCTCGAGGCCGAGCCATAGAGGTTTACGCCATAATATACCAGAGGGCCAGTACAGATATTTTTTTTAAATCGCATTCGCAACATAGTCGTATTCTGCCAAAAATGATAATACCTATATGGAATGTAAATCTTGACGTTGAAAAAGTGCTGGCTCTCAGCCTAATTTGAATAAATGACTTTTGAATTTTGAATCATTGGCATTGATTGTCTATGAGATAGTATATTATCGACTTGAATTTGGGCCTTCATTAAGAAGAATAATTGGTCTTCCGATGTTTGTGAAATTGACGACAACAGAATCCTATGTAAACAATGACAGACCAGCTAATCTTCATCGAATACCATGCACCATTTGCCATCAAAGTAATCACTAAGCAGACCACTCATCACACAATGGGCCACGTTTGGAGTGTAACGGGACCGTGGAGCGCGGCCGTTAGCCACGCTCCTCGTTTGGTCACGTACTTCTAAGGAATGATAACGTATCACTGTTGGCTGGTCACTCTTAGACAACGTCTGGTGATATAAAAAAAACCGGCCAAGTACGAGTTGGATTCGCTCACGAAGGGTTCCATACCATAAACTATCGAAACTTTTCACTCGCTACTCGCGCTTGCTGATCGTCGCGTCGGCGGTGCGACAAGTGCCTAAACTCTAAGCTATGATTAATAAAATATCTTAAAGGTTGATCTACATACATTGACATTAGATTCTACTCAAGGAATTAGATCGTAAGGATAAACATACTGGTGTATGACATTGACATACTCCGAGAATAGTACGCCTTGGAATTTAAGTCATGCCTTTAGGGAAGATTTTGAACAGGTTTTCATTAAAGAAAACAATCATATTCTCATATTACAATCAAGGTTAAGCAACGCTTGCCGAGGTCAGTCAGTGGATGGGTGACCATCCATTACATACCGAAATTCATCCGTGGCCACAGCTGGCTATCATTAAAATTTGTAGGTCTTTGTCAGTCGTCACGGGTCAGAAGGCAGAACATCTGACAATAAAAAATAAGTTTTATGGCACGGGACCCTTCGTGTGCGAATCCGACTCGCACTTGGCCAGTTTTTAAAATTGGTCGTATTGTTCGTACTTAATTCACATTTTTTTCGCAATCTTTCGAAATTTTATTAAATGTGTTTTTTTTTTGTTTACAGGTAAGAACGTGACTTGATACGGTATAAACCAACATAATTCATTTTATTTTAATATAATATTATAAAGCTGAAGAGTTTGTTTGTTTCTTTGATCGCGCTAATCTCAGGAACTACTGGTCCGATTTGAAAAAATATTTCAGTGCTAGATACCTAGCTCTTTTATCGAGGAAGGCTATAGGCATATATATATCATCACGCTAAGACAAAAAGGAGCGGAGCATTAATAAAAAATGTGACGCAGACGAAGTTGCGTGGGTCAGCTAGTTCCCAAATTAAATTTAAATACCGATCTCCCAACACAACGTTACCCAAAGATACATTCATACGTAACAAACTAGTAACGGCATCCGAACCTCCAAGCAGCTCTATTAAAGGAGCTAATAAGATCGGTGCACTGGCGAGGGGCCGCCGCCGCCGGCCGGTTGCCGAAAATGTTTGGTTGTCTTACGTCACCGCAACCTTGTGCAACCAGTCAACCAGTCGAGTAGTCGCGCGACCGGTACTGGCGAGGACTGAAGTGTTGGAGGACTGGTCGAATTTAGAGCATGGTTTATTGAAATCACAGACACATAGAATAATATGTCAAATATTGCCTGTGGATGATACAGGATGTCGGTTGAATCTACTTTGATGGTACAGGAAAATCAAATATATATTTTTGTTAGATATTATAAATAGGGAATATGCAAGAAAAAAGTATTTATGATCTGAACAGTTTACCTAAAAGTATTCGAAAATATAATACTAACAGTGAAATTAGAATCTAAATTCCTCGAAAAACGAACGAGATACAATTATTTTAAACAAATATATCTGTCCCTCTCGCGAAAACGCTGTTTTCTATGGCAGCTGTATGTCGTCGTGTAATTTGACGTCACAGTTCGTATCGGACTTCTCTTTCTAACTGTTGTCTTTGAAGCTTTATAACTTCATAAATAATTAAGGTATTTAAAAAATAATATCATGATTTTACTAGACCTAATCAGTATTTTATTTTGTAAATAAAAAAATCGCATGCATATTCCCTATTGCACAATCCTGTACTTAAGCAAGGTGTTTTATTACAAAAAAAAGTTCATGAAAAAATGGCTTTTTCTTACTTTTGATCTGACTTACCTTCACACTCGCAGACCGCAGTACACTCTAATCTCGACATCCAGACACTTCTTGCCAACCTCCTTTCAGCACAGTCCGCTCTGTAAACTACAATCAGCGTCGAGTCCCGTCTCTTTGGGAGACTTGTGGTCGACCACCGTGGGTCATTTTATCTTCATCTTATTGCTTTCCTTACACATTGTGTTTAGAAATACAGTCCATTACAGTTTTATATCGTTTATTGAAAGAAAGAGGCGAAAACTATGACCGAAAAATCGTGACAGTTGAAAATATTTATATTGACTGTATGGTAATTTTACCGTCATCGGTTGAATAATAATTATGAGACTAAACAAATTAATAATTTACCGAGATTTCACTAATATTCTGCTATAAATCTGTCCGGTGTATAATAGGCTAATTAATATACAAACCATCAATAAATAGCAAATCTATTTAGTCCGTCAGTTAGAATATTGATTTTGTAAATCAATGAATATTGACAAAGATAAAACGTATCAAAATTCGGGAGTGGGGGCTCGTGACGTCAAAACGCACTAAAAGTTATACACGGCGTGACGTATTGAGAATTTTAAAACCTGCGTATCTTCGTCAATTTTGGTTTAAGTAACAAGAGAAAAAAACGGGTCAGGACTTTTTTAACCGACTTCCCAAAAAGGAGGAGGTTATCAATTCGGTAGTATGTTTTTTTTTTATGTTTGTTACCTCATAACTCCGACAATTATGAACCGATAAGAATTTTTTTTGTTTTATCTGAAAGGATATACTTGCAGATTGGTCCCATTTAAATTTTATGAAAATCGGTTACGAACTTTGGATTTTAAATCGAAAAAGCTGGAATTTGACTATTTAGATGATTCTTTGATAATCGAAATTGCATATTTTGCTTTTCTGCGGTTTTGTAGTGGTGTTGTTAGGTGCGGGGTACCACTAAAAAGTGAAAAATAAAAAACTTTTTACAAAAAAATACAACCGACTTCTAAAAAAACACTACAAAGTAAAAAATAACTTTAAATTCGGAAGTCGGTGTCAAAATACGAAGAAACTAACAAAAACACCTAATTAGATTTTTTCAGTGGACAAGCACTATATTTCTTCTTTCTTAATTGCTTAAATAGTGATCGAAATATATAATCTATACTAATATTATAAAGCAGAAGAGTTTGTTTGTTTGTTTGTTTGGTTGAACGCGCTAATCTCAGGAACTACTGGTCCGATTTGAAAAATTCTTTCAGTATTCGATAGCCCATTTATCGAGGAAGGCTATAGGCTATATATCATCACGCTAAGACCAAAATGAGCGGAGCAATAATGAAAAATGTTACGCAGACGACGTTGCACGGGTCAGCTAGTTATATATATTTCGATCACTTAACTTTCTTCAACACTTTTGTGTTCGACATGCCGCACGCAGCCGGCACAAGCGCAGGCGCAGCTTTTCATATTACTTACACAAAATACATTAAAAGCTCACAGAAGTATTACTTTAGATATTTCAGAATATAACGCTCTCGTTTGACGTTGACCACAATTTCACCTCATGGTAACAGATGATGTGGTCTCATGTGGTCGACAGTGAAGCACGCTTGCCTAGAAGTAACCTATTCACTCTTGACTTGAAGATCTGAGGATGTTATAGGCATCATGATACACCCTTTTTTAGTGATGGGAAATCATCCAATGACTCTTCCCGTTCTGGGCGGAGTGAGAGGGAGTGTCAGACTTCTACTGACTAAAACCCATCCATGTTCCTTCAGTGCCCTTTTTGTTCCGGAGCCACGGTGTCTCTTGCGAAAAATCCCGCGACTCCAGCAGGCGTCGGCCCTTTCGGGCCCCTCCCAATGCTGACTCTCTTTGAGGCGCGCGTGGAACACTAACGCGCCGTCGACACGGCCTGTCGTCAGATGACGGACGGACGGCGAGCTGCCCATAGCTCACCCACCTGCCACCTGGTGACTTCCGGCCACCGTAGGCGCGGGCCTGTACCACGGCGGCCGGGACGAGGGGTTCTCTCCCTCTCCCACTCCGCCACACCCTCCGGCAAGGAATTCCACTCCTTAGCTGTACGCATAATTAAAGTATTCCCATATAATTTTGTGCATATCAGAAGAGATGTCGTACCTGGCGCGTCGCCTCGTACATCCTGTCCCAGAAGAGTGGGTCTTCTGTAATATTTTTTTATTTTATGTTCAAAACGACGGAGCACGTTGCGTGCGCTGGATCCATTTTTGTGTTTTTAATAGTAGCTTGGCTCATAGTTTAATGATTGTTCTGTTGGTCTTGAAATTAAGCATGAAGACACACACAAGAAAATAATATTATAGTTTGCTATTCAAATTTGACACCCCGTTTTAATTGTGCAAAAACTTTTTGTGAATAACGTGTAACCAACTATACGGCGCCCATACTTCTCAAACCAGAACAGAGAAACTGTTTAGCGATAAAAGTTAAGGTGGTACTTCTCCAGCCGTGTTCTTTCGTATAGAGATCCATCTACATATGCATATAATATAGATATATATATAAACATATAACTAAATATCGGTAAGTACTAACGAGTGCTCACGTCCTATTTAAATATCTAGCAATACGCTTCGCGTGACCCAAGTGCTGGCTTTTACCTTGGACAGAGGATAAGCATTGCCATACAACGTGGCAATACCGCCAGTCTTTTGGGCTCACTTCCAGTCGATAGCTATGGGGACGAATTTTTTGACGCCATATTTTAGTTAGGAGTTTTATTTTTTATTTTAAGTGTATATAGTATGTCCTTTAAATAAATAGTTTTCAGTCTCTGTCTGTAGTACTAAATTATTTGTCCGCACTGCAATTTTCATAATGATCCCTTTTTTTAACAAATGTTATTGTGTTGCATACTGTTGCTCCACAAAAAGTAATCGCAGAGTGGATGCACCTTCAGAAATAATGTACCATTCTAACGGAAATAATTTTTTAAATCAGCCTAGGAGTTTTTGGGTTTATTTGATACAAACTTAGAAATCTTTCCTCTAAAAATTATAATATGAGTGTAGATTGCGGCATCGGTGAAACATTGACGTCTGTCACTGAGAGTTTTAAATCCCTTGAAACCAAACCCGTACCAACAACCAATGAACCAAAAATGCCACCCATATAAGCCACCATAACATGAGACCAAGAACTGGTTTCCGAAAGGCTTATTATGGAGGTCAGACATAAGTCGCTCGAGGCGGGACACGAAATTCTCCGAGCCATAAACAAGAGGACCGGTCGACCTGGTGAGGACCGTATATGTCCAGAATTTTTTGCCAGGTTGTAAAGATAGGAAGAGCGTACAAGAAATGAGGTAACTCAGGTCATACTTTTTATACTTCCATGTACAATTTTATTGTGCTTAATAACAGGCTCAAGCATTTATTGGGATTAAATCTTTTATAGGACTTTTGAATTACTAAGGTCTATCAGTCACAACGATGAAGAGAAGCTAGTTTCACGTTCTAGAGCGTAGATCTAAAGAGAAAAACTTGCAAGAAACTCGACGAACACTGTATTAAATCTATTTAAAATATACATATATTCAAAGTTTTTTTTACATTATCAACTATACAAATATGTGAGAACAATGTGCACGTTCAAAGCGTCCGACATTAAGATTATTAAAATCACACCTAATCTAATCCACATTTAGCCGTTCATGAGGTCTGAGTGCGCATTTCCTTTTCAAAGAATTTTCTCGCCGACATTTTGCGTTACCTTGGAAAAAGTTTGGAGGGTCAGAGAGAGACAGCAATTCTATATTTTGTTCTTTGTCTTAATAATAAAATACAAAAAAAAACTTTCAAATCTTTAAAATCTTTTGCGAAAAAGTTATCCTAACCACTTAAGTTGCTATCTTCCTTCTGCGTATAGTAGAGTAGAGTAGGGACTCCCATTTTCCGCACTTGAACTCCCATTCGGTCCGTTGTGCGTAGGTGTCCTGGAGCATAGAAGCGAAACCTGTGTCGCTTCTTTCCTAGAAGCGGTGACGTGGAAGGGTGACGTGGGTGGCTGATTTTTCAGCGTCAAAGCAGCCTCTGCAGAGTGTGCTGTCTGTGGCGCCTGTGTTAAAGAGATGGTTAAGGGGGAGCCGTGATTGTCCCTATTATTATCCTGAGGTTATTTGTATTACATTAATTAAAATTGGTTCTTTCGTTACCAAGATTAAGGACTTGAAAGTTGGTATGAAACACCGTGAACATTAAAAGCTCCTAAGTTTTCCATATTACCAATTTCCAATTATCTTGTTTCTAAACTCTCTGTTTCCATAGCAACAAGCTGCAGAAGTCCACAAACATTTTACTTCATTGTCATTTATTACAAATCCTTTTACGTCTGCGATAAAAGGACATAACTTCACGTAGTAGATTCGAGGACCGTTCCGAGAATGTATCTCTTCCAATCGAGAGAATGCATTCGCGGTAAAAACCAGTTTCTTTTTTTATTACACACACTAGCGAGAGCCTCTGCTTCGCACGGATTTCAAGACTTATGTTTAGAATAAAACAGATTAGATATTATCTCAACCTAACGGAATCAATTTTCGAAGTGAAAACTTCTTTAGCGGCGTTGAGCACTTTTCTTGGAATGGGTATTTATTTATTTATTATTTATTAATTATAAGGCTTCTCAACAATGAGTACACTATTACTGTATAATTTGTACATTGCAGACTTAATTTCTAAGTGCCTCATTACTTACAGAGAAGCACAACATGCACTATATTATGCGCAACTAATAACTAAATTAATCTATTACGAACAAGGAATACATTATTAGAAAAGTTAAATTAAAGCTTATTTGTTAACAATTAATAAAAATCAAATTAAAATTATAAAGATTAAAATAAATAAAATTCAATAAAATTAAAATGATTAAATTCAAATATAATAAATATCAAATGTTAAACTCGCGCCAGGACACGTGACCTGCTAGTCTATTCTGTAAATAACCATTTCGATATCGACTTCACCTGAGTGACTAAGCTTACAAAGTGAACTTTATTTCACACATCATAAGGTCTTATATTTATACGAATTTGAAACTCACCTCGGATTCCGCTGTCGAGACACGAAAATGTTGTTACAGAATAGCACTGCAGATCGAAAATTCGCAAGACGGATGATTAAAAAATGCACAACGTTAATGTTTAAGTTTTCACTTCTGCCGGTACTCCCGGAGTGCAACCAATTTTTATTTTTATATTTGAGGTTGGTTTGCTTTGACTCTAGTCTAGGTCACAAGTGACAGAGATAAAGTCGACGATGGAGCGAGCTTACCCAGAAGGAGCCTGTTTACTCTAACTTTGAAGAGATTAGGGTTAGTTTGTAGTGTCACTCCAGCTAGTCTATTCTGTAAATAACCATTTCGATATCGACTTCACCTGAGTGACTAAGCTTACAAAGTGAACTTTATTTCACACATCATAAGGTCTTATATTTATACGAATTTGAAACTCACCTCGGATTCCGCTGTCGAGACACGAAAATGTTGTTACAGAATAGCACTGCAGATCGAAAATTCGCAAGACGGATGATTAAAAAATGCACAACGTTAATGTTTAAGTTTTCACTTCTGCCGGTACTCCCGGAGTGCAACCAATTTTTATTTTTATATTTGAGGTTGGTTTGCTTTTGACTCTAGTCTAGGTCACAAGTGACAGAGATAAAGTCGACGATGGAGCGAGCTTACCCAGAAGGAGCCTGTTTACTCTAACTTTGAAGAGATTAGGGTTAGTTTGTAGTGTCACTCCAGCTAGTCTATTCTGTAAATAACCATTTCGATATCGACTTCACCTGAGTGACTAAGCTTACAAAGTGAACTTTATTTCACACATCATAAGGTCTTATATTTATACGAATTTGAAACTCACCTCGGATTCCGCTGTCGAGACACGAAAATGTTGTTACAGAATAGCACTGCTTTGCTTTCAATTTTAAAAAGAGCTCGTGGATAAGTAAAATAACAGCGGGTCGTGCTTTAAGGTCAAGTCATGAAGAACGACTCGTGCAGCTGTTATTTTCTGGCTGACCATGGCCAGAGTCGCTTAAATCTGGACGAGGTTGGCTCGTGGATGGGTGACCATCCATTTCATACACATACTTTTACTGTGTCTCTGAAAGTACAGACGCCTGCATATCAAGCTACAGCAATCTGACAAATTTCTTGAATAGATTTTCAACGTTAAAAGTAAAGTGATTGGGTTCAAATTTGATTGGTAAAATTTGACAGTTTTGGAAAGCCTGATATTGGTTCCGGTTGTCACTTGTAGATATCTCATAGTCATTACGTTTTTTTTCTGTCTTTTCCTTGATTTTCCCACAAATGGCAGAAAATAAAATGTAATATACTATAGTCGTTAGTTTGCGCCATTAAAACACGGCCACCAGATTTATACCGCCCTTAGTTGTGTCCAGGATGGTATGCATGCCAATAGAATCTCAGCTAAGGATGCCGAAGACCATGCGAAGTGGAGGAGAAAAAGCCGGAAAGCGGACCCCCGGCTCCGAAGCAAACCAGCTGAGGATGCAACCGGGAACACGCTCACATGAGAGAGAGACCACTACTATTTAACATAAATACAGTACGATTATTTTATCTTTGCCCATGCGAAGTTAGCTTTTAGTGACGACCGCCCAGGTCCCATCGCGTAAAACAGTGGTACGTTCGTAGAATATTTTTCTAATTTATACGTTTTGTATTATTAACAAGTAAGAAACACAACCAGTAACAATAACAAGGTCACAAAGTAACACAACAAACATAACTACACCACAAAAACACAAATGAAACAGTAAGAAAAACCAAAATAAATAATTTAAAACAATAACAACGTCAACCACTTTTCGCATCAACAGTCGTATTGCATTAAGTAAGCGAGACACAAGTATGCATCCAACGTATACGAGGGACTGAGACGCCATGCGCGACCAACCCGCGCATGCGCTGTTCTATGTTTGTTGTCAAATTGACATCCTGCGCAACCAATTGCGACGTACTTCCCATAGGCAAAGATAGAAAAATCGTACTGTATTTAAAAATACATAAACAGCACACAATTTCGATATTATTATAATTACCTATTTATTAAAACATATTGTCACCTTGACTTTTTCCTCATACGCAATACCACAAAATTAACTCATTTCGTAAGATAATCAACTTTTAATGACAAACCTAAAAGAAAAACAAACGACAATTAGATCACGCGTTTAAACAATGCTGCTTAGAATCTAAGACAAGTGCCGAGCGCTTGTGACAAAACCGGCAATGTATACGTAACAAGTTAGCAATCGTTTTGATGTGATAATGTATTAGATGCAGTGATTGTACTATTTCTGTATTCTAGGCGAGATTGTTTAATGGCGTAAAACGCAATGATATTATAAGTAAAAAGGTAGGTAGGTAGATAGGTTATAAGCGCTCAGCAAGCAACACGTTAAAATGTGGCTAACTAGCCACAATTCACCTCAGTGTCGCGTTGCGCCGTCAACGGACACACGTCACGTAGGTTTCACGTTTTTGAAGATCGAATGTTGTATAGGTAACCTATCTACACCTTTTTACTTATAATATCATTGGTAAAACGTTTAAGAAGTTACAAGCAAAATAATTGTATAAAAAAGTGATTATTTCTCTTCTGTTTCAAGTGCGAAGTGAGTGGACTGTGTTTATTGATATCCATAACTGGGCTAAATAATGACTTTAGATACTCTCACTCATATAGATTCATTCAAAGATACTCTCGGTACTAAAGAAAAATCTGTTCCACATAGCAAGTATTTAAGTGGTCATTAATCTCCGTAACGAGTTGTAAGTACTGCGTGTACGCGAGTACTGATCAACGAAAGTGTTACACTAGTGGCGCTTGCGCAACGCTCACCGTTACTATGTCACAGGTAATAATAGGTGTTGGTGGACAGGTCTGAGTATAAGAGGATTGAGTTGAGTGACTTAATGCGCGATGCGACTAAAGTTGTCATCTTATCAGCAGTGTGAATCAAAAGCTCATGTTCTGTGGGACAATTCTACTCCTTTGTTAAGGGAAGTTTACATTTGCCTGTCAGTCGCAATCTGTCAAAAATGTATGGAAGTTGAGGCTTTTTAAACATAGTTCCTCTGACACAAACTAGTTCCGCTTTAAAAAGAAATGTAATTGTGTGTAATATATGCGTGAACCTGATCGAATCTCTTAAGGAGTTCACAGTATTGAAAAAAAAAAATACCTGCCGAATCGAGAACCTCCTCCTTTTTTGGAAGTCGGTTAAAAATTTACTTAATTAAACCGAGTTATCTCTCCTAAATCTTGATCTGCTACCCCAATATCGTAGAAGCATAGTAGAATTTTACGCCATTTGCAAATCTGACACAACCATCAATTTCAGATCACGTTGTATGGCTCCGTCTTGCTTCTGGCCAAAGTAAAAGCCAGCTCTAGGGTCACGGAAAGTATCAACCAGCAAGAGGCTAAGAATTGCCATACAACGTGGCAGTGGCACCAATCTCTTGAAAGCGTTGAGGACGAATTTCTTAATGCAATATTTTAGATTAGTTTATTTGTTAATTTTATTTTTGAAGTGAAAGCTTCTTTAGCCGGCGTTGATCACTTTTCTTGAGATGGGTATAAAAATTTAAACTCGCGTCAGGACACGTGACCTGATCGAAAATTCGTAAGACGGATGATTCAAAAGTGCACAACGTTTTCAATTCTGACGGCACTCCCGGAGTGCAACCCGTTGTTTTTTGTTAATTTATCTCAGATTTACGCAGTTTTTTGCTTTACACAAGCCTCTCCCAAAGTTTCTCAACATACCTGAATCCAAATCAATCGTTTGATGCGCCATACAACAAAAATAACCTTAACAGAACAAGAACAGCGCTCAATCGTAGACTTTGTCTCTGTCATCTCTGACCAAGACTCAAGAGCAAACCCATCTCAAATAATAAAAAAAGAACACACCAAAATCTAACCTTTTGAGGCATGCTCACCTAACACATGCATTCATACATACCTACATGCGAAAACCAAGAAAAAAATATCTAAAACCCATTGTTACTAACAGCAAAACAATACGTAAAATGGTGGTTTAAATTGATGTCTTCACGCCTATTACCTCCACAATGTCATGTTTTTGCCAACCGTACAAATTAC
The DNA here is from genome assembly GCA_963859965.1 of Ceramica pisi. Lineage (NCBI taxonomy): Eukaryota > Metazoa > Arthropoda > Insecta > Lepidoptera > Noctuidae > Ceramica > Ceramica pisi. The sequence continues at coordinate 7,292,101 of OY982555.1, forward strand.
ATGCGTCGAATTGAACCCGGAACTCCGCGGAGTTCGTCAAGCGTGACGTAAGATGTACCCGCAGTTAAATGATGGCTAGACTCGCTAATTAGATGTACAGTAAGAATGTGTCGGTTCGAAGGTTTTGTATTACTGGTTAAGTTTTGGAGCAGAGAAGAGAAATTGTTGAAAATAAATAGAACTTGGTAAAGCTAGACCCGATCTATGTGGGGTTGTTTTGTGCACAAGGACCCATCTCAGATTTTAATCTTTTAAGATCTCATTTGATTTGAGCATTACAATTTAATTGTACGATTTAAAAAAACCGGCCAAGTGCGAGTCGGACTCGCGCACCAAGGGTTCCGTACAAACCTGTAATTGTGTAGTTTTGAAACCGCAACTTTTGCTTATATTTACATATAGGCAAAAGTTGCGGTTTACGATTTATGACGTATTAAAAAAAACTGCTTACTAGATCTCGTTCAAACCAATTTTCTGTAAAAGTTTACATGTCTCTCGCGCAAACTATTCAGTTTAAAAAAATATATATTTGAAACCTCAATATCATTTTTGAAGACCTATCCACAGATACCCCACAAGTAAGGGTTTGATGAAAAAATAATGTTGAGTTTCAGTTCTAAGTATGGGGACCCCAAAAAATTTTTCTTTTTTTACGTGAAAATCTTAATGCGGTTCATAGGATACATCTACTTACCAAGTTTCAACAGCATTTACTCATGGTTTCGGAAAAAGTGGCTGTCACATACGGACGGACAGACAGACTTGACGAATCTATCCCAAAGGTTGACTGGTAGAGAATGCCTTGTTGCATTAAGTCCGCCCATGTACCACTATTGTGCATAAAGTCTAAATAAATAAATCTATCTATACTTATAATAAATCTGTAGAGAGGTCAATTCTGTACATGAAATATATTTCCAAAATAACTATCAGGGGGTGATTAGGGATCGATACTGATGCCAAAAATGCAATCAGTACAATTTTTGTCTGTCTGTCTGTCGGTCTGTCTGTCTGTCTGTCTGTATAACCGTTATAGAAACAAAAACTACTCGACGGATTTTAATGAAACATGGTACAATTATTCTTCATACTCCTGAGCTGGTTATAGTATACTTTTCATCACGCTACAATCAAAAGGAGCAGAGCAGTGAAGGGAAATGTTGGGAAAACAGGAGAAGTTACTCTATTTTTTAAGCTTCCGTCGCGTGTGCAACCTTAATGGTGAAAGCTACACAGAAATCATGTATGACGGAAATGTTCTCCTTATAAAAAATATCCAACGACAGCATATGTATTATATCTTTTATGATTGACGAACAATAACACGTGTAACTCCCGATAGCTTAGCAGTTCAAAGCTTTCTGATTGTATTTGTCTACTCTTACGTTTATAAAACTCTCAGTCGTCCCTAATTAACATTAATAAAAGTTAACATTATTAAATATTCCATAAAAAAAGAATCATAGAAATCTGTATAGAAACACCAAAGTTATACATGAAAAACGCTAATAATAAGCCATCGCGCGTGAATACTGAATCATGCTATAAGGATTATTTTTGTGGTCGCGAACGCACAGGCAGGCGGCTAGCTTGGCGCCTAGAGGCTAGCGAGTAGCTTCGGAAAACGGCTTACGACAGTTTGCAATATCCTTTAATAATTATAATGTCGAGAGGAAGATGGTTATAATTTCGCTTTACACCAAACGAGTAACATTATAAATGTGAAAGTTTGGTTGTTTGTTACTCAATCACGCCAGAACGGCTTAACGGATCTTAATGAAATTTAGAACAAAGATAGATTATAGTCTGGGATAGCACATTAGCTACTTTCATCCCGGGAATATGTTCCCTAGGGATCACGCGGGCGAAGCCGCTGGCAGAAGCTAGTAAATAAATAAATCTATAAGGGTTCCGTTTTTTGCCATTTGGCTACGGAACCCTAAAAAGACCAATATTTTTAATTGTTGCAATATTGCTTCTCAGATGCTAGAAAACACCAGCAACTGACATCATCTTATTTCAACTACGCTAGCCGAGGTCTGTCTATGGATGGGTGACCAACCAACACATACCAAGACTTTTCCGTACCGCTGACATTTGTAGATCTTTGACATTCGTTACTGGCAGTTAGAAGCCAAAGTTTCTGACATCCGGCCAAGAACTCATGATACCCAGTAACTGGGTTGTGGAGGTCAGATAGACAGACGCTCCATTTAAAATACAGGTACTCAGCATCTGGTAAGACTGTAAGGGTCTGGTAAGACTGTAAGGCACTGGTAAGACTATAAGGCACTGGTAAGACTGTAAGGCACTGGTAAGACTGTAAGGCTCTGGTAAGACTGTAAGGCACTGGTAAGACTGCAAGGCACTGGAAGCCGACCCTAACGTAATTAGGAAAAATACATAGATATGTCAAAATAGAGCATGAAAATAAAGTGTCACAGTTAACACGTTGCTTATTCTACGCCCGTGAAGTAAATGAGTAACTCACTCGTATTGCGACAAAGGCAGAGCCTATATACATAAACTATGTGACTTTTATGTGTTTGTCTAATGACACCAACTGATAATTTGCAAGGCCGGACGAAATTACCTGTGCTATGTAGGTTTACAAGCCTGTTAAGGTCAGGTTTGCTAACTAACTGCCATTGTGCTAAAGGTTTGAACTAATCGATTAAAACTTTACAAAGTAATGTCAAACTGTGCAAGAAGATTGGTGTTATTGTTATGGTAACTTAATGGGCTTGTGTCCTAAAAAAATCTAATTAAGTAGTCCGTCAGTTAGATTATCAAAAAATATTTAACCCGTATTTTTTCTTTTGTTACGGGAACCAAAATTGACGAAGTTACAACGCTTTTCAAATTCTCAATACGTCACGCCATGCCATAATTTTTAGCGGGTTGTGACGTCACGAGCCCTCACTCCCGAGTTTTGATGCGTTTTATCTTAGTCAATATTCATTGATTTACAAAAAAATAAGAGGTGTTTTTGTTACTTTCTTCGTATTTTGACACCGACTTCCGAAATTAAAGTTATTTTTTACTTTGAGTGTTTTTTTTTTGGAAGTCGGTTGTATTTTTTTGTAAAAAGTTTTTTATTTTTCACTTTTTTGTGGTGCCCCACACCTAACAACACCACTACAAAATGGCAGAAAAGCAAAATACGCAATTTCGATTATCAAAGAATCATCTAAATAGTCAAATTCCAGCTATTTCGATTTAAAATCCAAAGTTCGTAACCGATTTTGATATGATTTAAATGGGACCAATCTGCAAGTATATCCTTTCAGATAAAACAAGACTTTTTCAAATCGGTTCATAATTGTCGGAGTTATGAGGTAACTAACATAAAAAAAAACATACAACCGAATTGATAACCTCCTCCTTTTTGGGAAGTCGGTTAAAAATACAACCGACTTCCAAAAAAAAAACACTACAAACTCTACAAAGTAAAAAATAACTTTAATTTCGGAAGTCGGTGTTTTTGTTAGTTTCTTCGTTCGTTTTGACACCGACTTCCGAAATTCCGGTTGTATTTTTTTGTAAAAAGTTTTTTATTTTTCACTTTTTAGTGGTACCAACACCACTGAAAAATCGCAGAAAAGCAAAATACGCAATTTCAATTACTTGGATGACATAGAACTATCATCCAAGAAGACTAATTCCAGCTGTTTCGATTTAAAATCCCAAGTTCGTAACCGATTTTCATAAAATTTAAATGGGACCAATCTGCAAGTATAACCTTTCAGATAAAACAAGAATTTTTCAAATCGGTTCATAATTGTCGGAGCTAAGAGGTAAAAAACATAAAAAAAACATGCAACCGAATTGATAACCTCCTCCTTTTTAACCGACTTCCCAAAAAGGAGGAGGTTATCAATTCGGTTGTATGTTTTTTTTTTTATGTTTGTTACCTCATAACTCCGACAATTATGAACCGATTTGAAAAAGTCTTGTTTTATCTGAAAGGATATACTTGCAGATTGGTCCCATTTAAATCATATCAAAATCGGTTACGAACTTTGGATTTTAAATCGAAATACCTGGAAATTGACTAATTAGATGATTCTTTGATAATCGAAATTGCGTATTTTGCTTTTCTGCGATTTTGCAGTGGTGTTGTTAGGTGTGGGGCACCACTAAAAAGTGAAAAATAAAAAACTTTTTACAAAAAAATACAACCGACTTCCAAAAAAAAAACACTACAAGTAAAAAATAACTTTAATTTCGGAAGTCGGTGTTTTTGTTACTTTCTTCGTATTTTGTTGAAGTCGGTTGTATTTTTTTTGGGAAGTTAGTTAAAAAAAAAAATACGTGTCCATTATTTTTCAATACTCTAAATGACGGACTAAATAGTTTTGCAATTTTGGATGGTGGAAACTAGCCTATTGCCATAATATTTTTGTGCCATTTTCCTTTATTAAATTAAAAACTAGGTATTCAACTATCTACAAAGTTGCGTTTGACTTCCAGGACGTGGTTTTGGTCCTACTGCGAAATACTGCCTTGTTAGTGTTGACCAAGACTGATCTATAATTAAATGTCATCTGTTACAACTGAGCTCGAGATCCTAGGTTCGATTCCTGAGCCGAGCCGGCAAAGGCTTTTAAGTCGTTAACATAAATGCCTGATGCACCCACATTTGTCTGTGTACTATATGTAATACATAACTATAATACACTGCCTAACCTTCCGTGTATACTGGCGTGATGGTATGTTTAAGGACTCCCATGCAAAAGATTTCAACGACATCTTTCGCAACTTCACAAGTTATCAATACAACTAAACATTTCCTTTGGATTCCCTCCAACCATTACGCAGTTTCTTCACAAAAGCAGTACTCCTTTCCAAGTATTTCTTCAGCCTAGTGCCAACTGTTCTAGTGTTTATATCATTATCTATACTCCTATATAGGAATATTTTTTTAGTTTGTTTGTATTATTACATTTTACCTATTTTTCCATTATCCGCTTGGCCACCGGCGAGCATGAGTCACGTTTAGTAGAAAGCTAAATTATCCGGAAGTAACATGGGCTATAATATTTATTTTCAAAATAATTAGAGATCCTTAGGAAAATTGCAATTATTCAATCAAATGGTTAGGACAGAATAGTAGTGATATTAATATCATATTAATATTTATTGTTGTCCATTTAAATGATTTGGTAATTAAGCTTCATTACGAACACGGAAATTACACTTAAAATAATTGAAATCGGACCTTTAATTGAAAAATTATCATTGGTATAAAAATGCTCTAAGTAACAAAAATGTTTGTGGTTTGAGCGATCTGCCCTTTTTTTAGGGATGGGAAATCATCAAATGGCTTCTCCCGCTCTGATCGGAGCGAGAGGGAGTGTCCGACTTCTACTGACTAAAATCCATCCATGTTCCTTCATTGCCCTTTGTGTTGATCCGGAGCCACGGTATCTCTTTCGAATAGTCCCGCGACACACGTTGCGACCGCGCGAACGAAGCCGCGTGCGGAGAGCTAGTCTATCTATATTATCTAGACTTCGTTGCAGTGAATGTCCGAGCTGTACCAGGCTTGCATAAGAGCGCAGAGCTTTCTCCGGCTAAAACTGAGACGAAAATAGTACCTGTTAGAGATGTATTGTGGGTAGATTTGAACTCTTAACCTTTGGTCAACACTAAGTGGTCTGATCGAATTCGACTCCAGGTTAAATAAGTACTAGCAACCTTGTTGGTATGTTTTTGGCTACGCCATCTCGGCTGACACTGGAGCAAAGAGTATATTAATATAGATGGCACAGGAGCAAAGTTTGAATAATTTTTAGGGTTTGTTCTTTTCGTTTTTATTTTTTCAGTTTTGATTTAGGTAACCGATCTGTCTAGTCTTCTCCCGACTGGGTCATATCAAGGATGACTCCGAGTGTAACCTGAGTCCCAATTCTACTAACTTCCAATTCGCTTCTCAATCGCAAACTGTCAAAAATTTATGAAAATTAAGGCTTTTTTGACAGTTTGCGATTGATATGCGAATGCGAAAGTCGTTTAAAAATTAGTGGAATTGGCCCTCTATGCAGCGGAATACCAGAATTTTTCATAGAGCGTCTGCTTCTTGGCTGCTCTGTTATTGGCAAGACTGGTGTCAGATGTTCTGACTTCGGACTATCCATAACAAACCGCGCCTAACTTTACAAATGACGGTAGTGTCTTTTGTGGCACGGAGTAGTTTCGTTGCGAAATAGGTGGCCACCCACCCAAAGACACATCACGGCAAGCATTACATAACCTCGAAGATAACACTAAAACTCGCCTTCCAGGACTTCCAGGACTGTGACTCTTTCGAACAAATTCCGCAACAGACATTCATGTCTACGGATTAATAAAACTAGAGATAGTACACCAGTAATTAATACATCGTTTCCTACAGGAAATAGGAACTGTCGATCAAGTGGTACGAGTATGAGACGTGTTCGGAAATATAATATAAACTTGTAAACGTCACGTCCGCTCCGTTACGGCTGAGTCCCAGGGGAGTTGGGTTACCGGGTACTTTCAGTTTTCTTTGTTAGGTATTGTTTAGAATAGTAGTGCGTTCCTTAGAGGTTTAATTGGTGAAGAAACTGCTCTATCATTTACAAGCATTTTTGATCGACTTCAAAAAGCAGAAGGAAGTTCTCAATTCGACTGATCTTTTTTATATTTGATCAGCGATATATTCGCCAATTGTCAACCGATTTGGATGATTATATTTTTTTTTCGAAGAATATTTTTCCGAAGGTCACATTTCTATTTTATGGAAAACTGCGGAAAAGGAACAGCACTTTTAAATAAATCAGAATAGCTCTAACCGTAGTCATCAAAATGTACTGACCGCCAATTTAAATAGTAGGCCCAGGGGTGCGCCAGACGATTCCATATGACGTTGACCGACTCCTAGATATAAAAGTACGTACATCAAGATATATTCAGGCCTGCACAGCGTTTAACCCTTTACGAAGCACAAGTGCGATCCTGTATGGAGTATTGCAGCCACCTTTGGGATGGCTCAGCTAAGTACCAGCTGAAACGCAGAGCTAAGAGGCTCATCGGCAACTAAAAACTGGTGGATGGTGGCAAGCTTCACAGCTTGGCTCATCGCCGCAAGGTTGCCTGCTTGTCAGTCCTTTACAGATTGTACTTCGGTGAGTGTGCCCAAGAACTCCAAGACCTCATTCCACCTGCGGGTTCTACCATCGGTGCTATTCCACCAATTCGCACTAAGCGTTTCCAAACGTCTTTTATAATGCGCACAGCAAAGGAGTGGAACTCTCTGCCTGCTTCTGTGTTTCCGAACGCTTATAACCCTAATCTCTTCAAAATTAGAGTGAACAGGCTCCTTCTGAGTAAACTCGCTCCATCGTAGACTTTGTCTCTGTCATCTCTAACCAAGAGTAGAATCAAGAGCAAACCCATCTCAAATATACTAGTCTCACTAAACATTCTCCAACGATACATAATCCAAGTTAAGAGGTGTCGCAACTGATACATATAGGTACAAGTGTGTCCCAGTTTAAGTGAACCGCTTAGTGATACAGGTGGAGAATTTAGACCGAATATGGTAGGTTTTTCTAGTGATAGCTGTTTGATTATGAAATTGTATGTGTTTAGTTAGGTTATGTTTTATGGGGCAATACAATATTACCAGCTAGTTATATCAATACAATTCTGTGTTTCTAGTTTACTTACAAGTTAGTGTTTAAATTTAATAAGTATTTAATCAGCCCGATTATTTCTAAAATTCGACTTGTAAAATATGAATTTCATGCCAGTGTAACCATTTCCTTATGCCTATTTATTTGTGTGTGTTATCATATCCCATTTCTAGTCCTACTAATATTATAAATGGGAAAGTTTGTGAGTATGTATGGATGTTTGTTACTCTTTCACGCAAATGTTACTGAACCGATTACGATGAAATTTGGTATGTAGGAAGCTCAAGACCCAGAATAACACAAAGGCTACTATTTATCCGGGAGTTCCCGAGGGATCGGGATTTAAACGGGAATAACGAGAATTTATACGCGGACGAAGTCGCGGGCGGCCTCTAGTTTGGAATGTAATTATAATGTAAAGAAGGTAAAACTGTGGTTATTTCTTACTCGGCTACACATTTTTTTTTTTTGATTTCAACACACTAACTCGAAATCTCGTCCCTGCTAAACTCTACCGCTCTGAGATCGAAATAAAGTGTTTTTCGCTCTAGTTCGAGGCTTGATGCCCGAGCCTACCTAATCAATTGATTATATGAATCTGGTTGTTTGACAGTCCCCCACTGGTCGTAGTATCTCGGCTACATAACGGCCACGCACTTGGCTCGGACGTCTATTATTTCTCAGATAAAATACATAATTTGGCCCACATCCATCAAATACTCATTAATTAATCTATAGTCTCATGAGTTCGTTGTTTCTCTCTTGAAAAATAAAAACAGAAGATGGTGTGTTCCCTAGAGATGATCATGCAGAGGGCCAATTCTACAAATTTTCATATTCGCATCGCATTCGTATCTCAATCGCAAACTGTCAAAAATGTATAAAAATTAAGGCTTTTTAGATTGACATGCAAATGCGAAAGTTGTTTAAAAATTAGTAGAATTGGCCCTCTAGTTTTTCTACAATGGTTGCGGAAGTCAGCCTGTAGAACTTGTTTCAGTTTCCAAAAGCATAAGAAGAGAAGGACCTAACTTGTTTTGTAAAGGATTTTATATAAAACTATAGCTATTGCCCGCGACTTCATACGCGCATGTCCCGTTTTTTTTCAAGTTCCCGTCGCAATATCGGGAAATTTATTTATTTATTTATTAAAAGGAGAACCAACAGCTATAACAAATGGTTAACAACATTATAAGAGACAAAGAGCCAATTACAGGTTCTCACGGGTAAAAACAGAAGAAGTAGTAGAAATCTTAGGATCACTAGCAAGCACGATAGAAAGGAATATAAATAAATAAACATGTATATAAGTTACAGTAATCACTATGCACTTTTAAAAAAGACGGCGTTCAGCCGAGTACGTACAGAATAGTTTTTGGTGACAAATGGGTCAAATGAGAACTCTTTACAAAGAATATTGAAATCCGTACTCGCTCGCAACATGTATGAGTTTTGCCTATAATTAGAAGAAGAAAAGGGAATGGAGATAGGCGGATTGAATCTAACTGATCTCTGTGGGACATTGAAACGCAGTTTATGCAGGAGATCAGGACACTCAATCTCGCTATTTATAATTTTTAAAAGAAAAGTGCAATCTGCTCTAGTCGACGACGATTTATAAGTGGCTGTAAGTGAAATTTCTTGTTGGATAACATAACTGGCAAAATGTAGGTACCTAATGCAGATAATATGTATATTTGCACGCGCAAGGCCTAAACTTTAAAACCATCATAAAAATATATAAAGAAAAAAATAGAAAATACCTACGATTTTCCCTACTGAAATGACGAACAAAAAAAAAATTAAAAGAATAATGCTTACTATTTTTATTTATTTCGTCATCATCATTTCGGCCAATTGCCGTCCACTGCTGAACGTAAGCATCCGGTCTGGAGCAGCCCGCTGCCAATGCCAATTTAAAAAGCTGGATGTTGAAGGTGGCTACCTTCACCATTCAGCTTTTTAAATTTAAATATCACAATTTAAAATTCATGGCATTCCTTCCACGTTCCATTGGATTTGTGTAGTGTAGCTCCTATATATCGGTCTATAGGAACCCTTATATGCATTAAGTCAAGCATAAGCTTATGATATGATGTAAATTGCCCGTCACGTACATTCACTGGTCAAGTAGATGTTCATAATAATATTAATATTAATCCTTCCATTTTTATTTAGCAGTAAGCGGATTACATCTCACGTAACCCTTTTCACTTGATAACCACAGACGACACAAAACAGATAAATTTACAGAAAGATCACTCAATGCAACAAGAGTTTCGAGAAAAATAGGCTAGTAACTATTGTCCGTTAGTTAGAGTATTGAAAAATAATGGACACGTATTTTTTGTTTTGTAAATCAATGAATATTGACAAAGATAAAACGCATTAAAAATCGACGAGTTTTGATGCATTTGTCCCCGCGATACCCCGCTTGTGACGTCAGAACGCACTAAAAATTATACCACGGCGTGACGTATTGACAATTTTAAAAGCGTTGTATCTTCTTCAATTTTGGTTTACGTAACAATAGAAAAAATAAGGGTCAAATATTTTTTGATACTCTATCTGACGGACTAATTACTTAGATGTTTTCAGTGGACATGCCTATCCACTCCACTTGAGTGTCAACTCTTCTCATTTTCAAGCAAAGCTCGCATTCGTATCATCTCACCGTGATCACTTAGGTGGAGTGAACGACATGTAAGCTGTCATGCCATCTTGTTTGTATGGTTTGACTGCTCACTTGTCGTTCACTTCGCCTAATCGCTTAAGGATGAAATCATTTCCAATATTCCGTATCGCCCTATACCGTTATTGTATTAGGTATGTATTGGATGCATCGCTGTGTGGCTCAACTTCGATCAACCGGATCGAAGAACCACACATAATTCCCGAAGTAAAAAAACAAGGAAAACACCGAGCCCAGGACCAGAGATATTTATTTTCAGTATGTACAAGGGGGGTCATGTATTCGTTTCAAATCTTAACACAACGTTTCAGCGGAGTGACGTCATTACACAAAGCCGTCTATCAATGTGGAACGAATTAAAAATAATAAACCAAAAATTTACAATTCCAATATTAAAACTACATGCTAAAATATTAGTCTAAGAGCTTATACCACGTTTAAACGCGTCGACAACGTACTTACATTTTACGAACGCGTGTTTTCAGGACAATGTAGATGACCAAAACGCAGAACCGCCCGCGTCTAAATTTCGTTTAAAACGCGATAGCGCGCGTTAAAAAACGCTGTGTCCAATAGCGCTAAGTGACATTAAGTAAACCTTCTGCCCATATTCCTATCACTGTAGTCCAGTGGTAATGCGGCTGACACCTAAGTAGCTCATTGCCAAACCGTTCGTTTATTGTCCCATACATTACATTTACAATACTTTTACTTACTTATAGTTACGCAACGCTATGTTATTTGAACAAGTGCTGCAGTGAACGGGCTCACTAAACTGTTACAGTTTTATTTAGATCGAATATGGAAGTAGACTTGTTTATTTAAGTGCAGATATAGAACTAAGGTGTAGTGCAATAAATTCTTTCAGTGTTAGATAGCCCATTTATCCAGGAAGGCTATAGGCTATATATCATCACGCTAAGACAAAAGGAGCGGAGCATTAATGGAAAATGTGACGCAGACGAAGTTGCGCGGGTCAGCTAGTATATTATACAAGTTTCTGCTCTCCTGGTACTCGTGAACCTTTGGCGCTCACAAATCCAGCCCCAAAAATATTTCAACATGTTTCTGCTCTCCTGGTACTTGTGAATCTGATAGAAGCACTAAGGCAGCAGCGGCTTCGGATTTCTACTTCTTCCTCCGCCTCCATTAAGCCATGCCTTTTATCGGGATAAAAAGTTGCCTATGTGTTATTTCAGGATGTGAACTATATGTGTGCCAAATTTCATCCAAACTCCTTCAGCCGTTTTTGCGTGATTGCCGGACAAACATACAAACTTTCACATTTGTAATATTAGTAGGATTCTGTCATCATTACATTATATTATATAATTAAATTAAATTAATTACATATAATTACATTATATTATATAATGTAATAACTCATAATATGCCCTATAAACACAACTTAGTACCAACTAAGTACTATCACGCCCAGTTATACCGACACCAGTCACCGACATTGCGTTTGTCCACGTTTTCGTGCAGTTTCTATTGCATTGTCCTTGACAGCCAACGTGAGGTTTTTTGCATAGATAGGCACGAATAATGAGTAAGATAGTCTCCTGTACAGGGACATGGTTGGTTTATATCGACCAAAATTGAGTGTTAAATGTGGTGTAATGATCTGATTAGGCAATCAGATCATTAGACCACATTTAACACTCAGACAAACATTTAACAAACATATTTTTAGCCATAATAAAGGCTATGGCTAAAAATATGTTTGTTAGACACGTACGTATCAAATTAATTGGTTAGTTAACACTTCGCATGACCCTAGGGCTGGCTTATAACCTCGGCCAGAGGATAAGCATTGCCATACAACGTGACAATGTCGCCAGTCTTTTGAGCTCACTTCAGTCGACGGCGAAGTTTTTATTTTTTATTTTATGTTTATATAGTTATGGCTAAATAATAACAGCCGCATGGGTCGATCTTTAAGGTTAAGCAAAGCTTGCCAAGGTTGGTCTGTGGATGGGTAACCATCTTAACACACCGAGTTTCCTCCGTGCCTCGGAAAGCACGTTAAGCCGTTGGTCCTGGCTGTCATTTGTAGATCTTTGGCAGTCGTTACGGATTGTCAGAAGCCAGTAAATCTGACTCCAGTCTTACCAAGGAGTACCGTGTTACCCAGTTAATGGGTTGTGGAAGTCTGGTAGGCAGCCACTCCACGTAAAACACTGGCTGTTTGTGTATGTGAAATTGTGTATTTGTAAACACACCCACGATACAGGAGAAATTCCTAGTGTGGGACAACATTTTTTTAATAAGAAAAAGCAAGAAAGAATTTAATAAAGGGTTGGAATTGGTTCCTGCTGGCCTTCTTTGACTCAAAACCAAAATAGTATTCAGCCAAAACCACTCACATCTTAAGTAGGTTATCATAAATTCTGTACCAACATCATTGACAGACCCAGATTTATTATCAAGAACTGAATATTTGAGTAGATAGTTGTCCAAATCTGTAGCAGCCATAATCGGCAAGGCTTTGTCCCTTTCACTTGAGAAAATGTTACCAATTCGAGCAAGCACTGTTCTTATCACTTAGCGCGTGGTCCTTTTACGTAACTAACAAACCAATCCAATTTTATGTACTTTTCTTTTTTGTTTATCTTCGTTAACTACAGTTAATTTTATAACATCCAGTCAAAATACTTTTCCTTGATAACATTTCGTAAAATCTTTTGGTTCAGTTAAAAAACGCATGCTTATTGCCCAACTAGATTTTTCTAAAAACAGTAGCGACCCAAAAAGGTATAAGCGACATTTTTTTGCGAAATCGACTTATAAATGATTTGAATCGGCTTTCCGATTTCGAGTCTAACCTAATTACGTCGATTTAAAAAAAAAAATGTCGCTTGTCTCTTTTTGGCCGTAAGGCATCGGTAGGCTTTTCGAGTACATGGTCAACTCCCTAAATCGTTTGGGCCCAGTAGGTGTCTATGTTAATTGCAGCATCGGTGGCATTCATTAAATCCCCCAAAGTACAAATGTATAGGCACTTGAGGCACTCTGCCATGCCAGCGTGGTGATCTGCCATCTCTTTACCTACCCCTTTTCAAAACGGTTAGCAGGGGATCGTGAGCCCAATTTACTTAAGTAGGTTTACTGTCATCTCAACAATCAGCTTTCTAGAATTATTCTACTTAGCCTCACTTTCTAGCCACTCATTAGTGGTGTAGAACAGACTGATCATTACGTCTTCTCTGCCCCACCATAATCTAGTAACTGAAAATGCAAGAGATTTGCGGACTTGGCTAATCTCCGGTTAGAATGGCACCGGAGATTAAGAGTCCTATTACATTTTTTACGGAAATTAATGATTTTTGACGCTGTTAATTAATTAATGTAATTATCAGCAGCAGTAAGATATTTTAATTATTTGTTCCTGAATAACGACAGTGCCAGTCTCTTTCTTGTAAGTTAGAGTTACACATTTTCATTTTTCTTTTCGTGTAATTTACTGTAAATATTTTACGAACTCAGTTTGCAAGAAAAAATGTCGGCGATGGAACTTTGACGGTCTAATTCACATTGTTACAATCAATTCTTTTAAAAGCTAAAATTACTAAAAGGTAAGTTGAATGTTTTACTTGTTTATTGGAGTTCTAGAATTTCTTTAAATTCCTTGAGTTTTCACGGAAAAAAACGTAAAGAAAGCCTAATTTAAGCCAGAAATGTCTTGATTCAGCGTCCATTATATTCCAAATAAAAACAATTTTACCAAATAAATTAATATGATATAAAATTTCAATCTACAATGAATACGTTTCATTAGTTTTCGTTTGTCATTATAATTAAACAAAATTACAATAAATAAAATTAAAGTACTATATATTCTGCGTCAATTCAGCGCGCGCGCTCCTCAGTCTCGCGCGAGCGCCCAAATAAACTATAATCCTATTCAGACTAGTATGTATCAAAATTGTTTCGCGGACTATAGATGTACTCCCAACGCAGACCAACGTAACTTCGTCTATTGCAAACGAGCATTTACGGTTCGTAATAGGACTCTTAAATTCAAAATTCAAAAGTCATTTATTCAAATTAGGGCGAGCCAGCGCTTTTTGAACGTCAAGTTTTACAAAAGACATTCCCCAAAACGCCCGCCCGTCACCACTTCCTAGTGTTTTAACTATGGATAAGAAGTGGCCAACAAACTCCCCAGCAACACATCTGTCTGTTACGTTTTAAGACCTAGATTAGCCAAGTACACGTGGTATCGAAGTATCGGTATTCGAAGAAATGATTATTTTCACAATGTTTTGGTCATTACACAATCTACCCATAATTTCTTTAGTCTTACCTCTTTTTGATGGGAAACCATCAAATCACTTGACTCCGCTCAAAGCAGGTGGGAGTGTCAGACTCTTACTGACTAAAACTCACACGTGTTCCTTCAAATGCCCTTTGCGTTCCAGGGCCGCGATGATTCTTTCAATTCCGCCACCCTGGGAGGAACTGGTTCTAGCAGTTCCAATCTTCCCTTACTTTTACATCCACAAACGGACATCATCATCATCTGCCTAGCCTTTTCCCAACTATATTGGGGTCGGCTTCCAGTCAAACCGGATTTAGCTGAGTACCAGTATTTTACGTGGAGCGGCTGCCAGACCGCCACAACCCATTAACTGGGTAATACGGTACTTTATGGCAAGATTGGAGTCAGATTAGATGGCTTCTGACTATCCGTAACGATTGCCAAAGATGTACAAATGACAGCCGGGACCAACGGCTTAACGTGCTTTCCGTCGAGGCACGGAGGAAACTCGGTATGTTAAGATGGTCACCCATCCACAGACCAACCTTGGAAAGCGTTGCTTAACCTGGAAGATCCACCCGTGCGGCTGGTATTATTAAGCCACGAGCTCCTCTACAAACGGACATTGTTATGTAAATAAAATGGCGTTAAAACTTGACTAAAACGTATCAGCTGTTTTATCCACAAGGCTAAACCTCCTTCCTTAAAGGTCCTTTCACCAACTGTTGGTGTTTTCTACCATTCTCTGCAAGGGCCTGCCCGACCTTGTTATGTAACTATTGTGGTATATAACATTACTTCTATGTAGTAAATGATTTTAATTGTGGGAGGAAACCGTAGTTACGGTGAGCCTCATCCATCCATTTTAGGGTTTCGAACCCAAAGGATAACCGACGGAACCCTATTACTATGCCTCTGCTGTGCGTCCGTCTGTCTGTCTCTCAACGGGCTGAATTGTATCTCAACAACTTTAATAGGTAGTCCGTTGAATTTTCGCAGAGTGTATATCTATTGCAGCTATAACAACAAATAATAAAAATGGGCTTGTGTCCTGAAAAAATCTAATTAGTCCGTCAGTTAGTTTATCAAAAAATATTTGACCCGTGTTTTTTCTTTTGTTACGGGAACCAAAATTGACGAAGTTACGACGCTTTTAAAATTCTCAATATGTCACACCTTTTTTTTTTTTTAGGGATGGGAAATCATCCAATGACCCTGACACTCCCACCCGCTCTGGGTGTAGCGGGAGGGAGTGTCAGACTTCTACTGACTAAAACCCATCCATGTTCCTTCATTGCCCTTTGTGTTCCGGAGCCACGGTGTCTCTTGCGAATAATCCCGCGACTCCGGCAGGCGTCGGCCCTTTCGGGCCCCTCTGTGTTGCTGACTCTCTTTGAGGCGCGCGTGGAACACTAACGCGCCGATATGTCACACCTTCGCATAAGTTTTAGTGAGTCGTGACGTCACGAGCCCCCACTCCCGAGTTTTGATGCGTTTTATCTTTGTTAATATTCATTGATTTACAAAAACAAAAAATACGTGTCCATTATTTTTCAATACTCTAACTGACGGACTAAATAGTTTTGCCATTTGTGGATGATGGAATCTAGCCTATTGTTTTCGGCATTGAGTCCGACTCGAACATGTTCGGTTTTTGATTGAAAGGAAAACATTTGAGATTTAAATTAACGTCAAGAAGTACCTAAATTGGTGTACATAAGTAATTTGACCGATGGAATTATATATGAGAATTTACAGTTGTTAACAAAACCAGCGGCTGTAGAGACAAAGTTCATCTATCTGCCGAATCTTTTCACAACTACATAATTATTAGGTTTTTAATTAGTAGCATATAATACCTACCTTTGCTATCAATTCAACTAACAATGTGTTTACTTTTGTTCCAGACTGAACCATGTGGCGACTACTCCTCATGACAGTGCTGTTGGCGACCGCGCGTTCCAAGCAGCTCCCTTCATCTACCGGTAAGATACACTTGTCCGGTGTTAGGCTGCTTTTCCACTAGTGATGAGCGAGAATGCGTAGCGACAAAAATGTTAATAAATCTATACTAATATTATAAAGCTGAAGAGTTTGTTTGTTTGAACGCGCTAATCTCAGGAACTACTGGTCCGATTTGAAAAATTCTTTCAGTGATAGATAGACCATTTATCGAGGAAGGCTATAGGTTAAATATCATCACGCTAAGACATTAGCATTAATGGAAAATGTGACGCAGACGAAGTTGCGCGAGTCAGCTAGTATCTAATAAAATTGCTTTATTTAACTAACCTCGGTATGAAAGCAAAAACAAAGAAAGAAAAAATGCTTTTTTTATTGGAAATAAATATCAGTACAACTAATTAAAATTTAGAATATGTTGGAGGTTAGTTTACGTAAGTTTTGAGAGAACTTAGGGTACTCCAACTCGGAAAGGTTAGTTTCGAATGGGATGACGGGGGCTAGAGTGAGTGAGCGAACTTAGCTCCCATCATGCTTCCGTTATTCGGTATACACTCATATTATTTCACTTTTTAGACTTCGTAATTTTATCTGTGACCATTGATCACTGATTCTTTTGAGGACTACGACTCTTTAAAAGGAAACAAAATCTACTAATCATTATTTGAAGTAAGGGGAAAAGGAGGGGAAAAGAAAATACAAAGTTAATTTAACAAGTGCGAGTCGGACTCACACACGAAGGGTTCCGTACCATTATCTATAAAAACAACAAAAAAAAAACAAGTTTGCTGTATTGGAGCCCCCTAAAATATTTATTTTATTCTGTTTTTATTGTTTGTTGTTATAACGGCAACAGAAATACATCATCTGTGAAAATTTCAACTGTCTAGCTATCGTTCTTGAGTACAGCCTGGTGACAGACAGACAGCGAAGTCTTAGTAATAGGGTCTCATTTTTACCTTTTGGATACGGAACCCTAAAAATAAAATAAAAAACTGAACTTTGACAATCTGAAATCGCTTAGGTACACGAGTTACACATATCAAAGGCAATGGTCGACTTCTTACCTTATAAAATAAGGCAAACATTTTGAATGGCAAACGAGTCTACCTAACAAGGAAATACATCACTTCCCAACACCTATTTAATCAAATCTTTGCCAAAACGACTACTGACCACGATATTCAGACAAAAAATATTTAATAAATCCTTTTATATCTCAGACCGTTTACCTTTGCCATATAAAAAGTTACCTATACCATACAGTGGCGGATCCAGGACTGATGTTTGGGAAAGTTTTACATCTGTGGCTTGTTGGTTATCATGATGACTGTCATGATATTAATTTATTACTTCTTCAAAAAAGGGAAATAAGAGAATAACTATAATTAATATTATAAAGCTGAAGAGTTTGTTTGTTTAGTTGATCGCGCTAATCTCAGCAACTACTGGTTCGCTAATAAGACCAAAAGTAGCGGAGTCTTAATGAAAAGTATGACGCAGACGAAGTTGCGCGGATCAGCTAGTATACAATAATTGGCGAGGGCTTGATCCCGCCGAGGGAAGATTTTGTAAATTTAACACTGAAAAAGCAGATACCATTTGATTGAGCTTAACACATCACAAGCCTTCTTGGATTATTTTTCCCAAATTCATTAACTTCGTTAGGTTCAAAACGATCAAGCATAGGTATCTTGTTTTTTTTTTGGAGGTCTGAGCCCCTTAGCCCCCCCCCCTCACCTGGATCCGCCAGTGATACTATACTTATTGGGTATAAAGTCGCACTGTCCGGTGTTGACTGGTCATTGACCCGGCGCACACGCATCCAACGCTGCCAAGACGTTTTTATGGGAGACACCGACTTGAATGTATTTGTTTTGCTGAGAATAAAGGAAATAATTTTATGTGATAGTTCATTGGTTTTAGTCATTGTTTAATGTGGTTTGAAAGTTTGAATAAGAAATAAAGTAGAAATAAAACGTACATTACTCACATTATGTCACTACTACAATCAAACTGAGAGATGAGAATTGTTTTTGGCAGTTTGCGATTGCGATGCGATTGCCTCTGAGTTTGTTTCGGAGTTTCTTCTCAGAGTAGTCAGCTAAGACACATTGGCCTCATCTAGAATAATATGACTAAAAATTATTGACGTGTAAAAGAGTTACATGTAGCCTATTGGCAAAATAAATTTGATTTTTTATTTAAAAATACTAAAACCGCTCCTAGATACATCATTTCTTATTATCTCACTCATCCATTAATATTGATAATAATTTACGACAAAATTCTTGTAGAAGGATTGCGGAAGACAGGCACTGCATGCAAGATAACATGTTACACATAATGGTCCTTGCTAAGCCAAAGGACCAGGGGCCCGAGTCTGCTATTACAATAGTGTCAGAATGGTCGATCACTGATTTCAAAATGGTTGATTTTGACAAGTTTGGTAATCTACTAACATAATGGCGTCATAATGTCGTCATTATGACATTCCAATGATCAATCAGTGACACGCCACTGAAAGAAAGCCATATGAATGGTAATCTCGTACATAATGACAGATTTAGTATTTACGAACTTCTCACTACTTCAGATTGCTTATAACACTAATAAATAATATGTAAAACTAAATATAAATAAAATCTGGCATGAATAAATGCTCAAATTTGGCTCGGTTTTATAATAATAGCAATACGGCATTCCTAACGCAATTCTATTACGAGACCATTGACGTTCCAGTGACCGGCCACTGACGTGCCAGTGACCGTGCGATTATGAATTTAGCAGATTACGAACTTTTAGCAAAATGACAATGTCATGACAATGGGATCGTGTCGGAATGACAAATATATAAAAATAGCAGACTCGGGCCCCAGTTCTTATTGCAAATTCAACAACTATCCGAGAAATGTCAGGATATGCGACTTGTGTGACAGATCGTTATTGCTCTTTATAGGGGAGCTTATCCGTTGACGGTAGTTGTTAAATTTTATCTATCATTCCTTGGTTTTGCTTGTAAGATAGTGTTCATTTGATATGTTGGTTTTTTATTCGGGAATTTAATTACCTGGTTACCGAGGGTTTTAAACGGTAGCTGTCAATTCAAACCAGTTAGGATGGTGAGAAAAGCAAGTTCTTTTTTTTATTATTATTTACAAATATTGAGTGAAAACAAGTGTTATGGAATAATTTTAAATAACTAATAATGAGTTTAAAAATATTATATTATATTTAGCTAATTTACTACTGTTGAACGTTTTTATTTAAATTTGATTTAAGACTTATTTGAACGAAGTAAAATAAACCGTTATTGATATGCAACTAAGTTTTCTTTGCAAACCGTATTTTTCAAGAGATATTTGACAGATAGGGGTCATTGACGTTCCTATACTTATTTGAGTCGCATTGTATGTTGGAGTATTTTGCAGCAAATATATATCTAGTCTGCCTTCTCGACAAGCTTCGCTTGAATAGTCAATATTATAATTAAATTCTCAGCGCCTGTTTCTGTGATTATCCAAATATTGTTCAGTAGCGTGGATGTTTGAGATACAAAACTACACCAATTTTAATTAAACCGCAATATCCAGCAAGAATAAATTTTCGAATAACTGGCTTTTTGGAGCAGGTCGGAATTTCGGGAAAACCTCTCTTAGTCATCTGCCTAGCCTTTTCCCAACTATATTGGGGTCGGCTTCCAGTCAAACCGGATTCAGCTGAAAACCAGTATTTTACGTGGAGCGGCTGCCTACCAGACCTCCACAACCCATTAACTGGGTAATACGGTACTCCTTGGCAAGACTGGTGTCAGATTTTCTGGCTTATGAGTATCCGTAACGACTGCCAAAGATCTCCAAATGACAGCCAGGACCAAGAGCTTAACTTGCTTTCCGAGGCAAGGAGGAAACTCGGTATGTTAAGATGGTCAGCCATCCACAGACCAACCTCGGCAAGCGTTGCTTAACCTTGAAGATCGACCTGTGCGGCTGTTATTATTTAGCCACGAGCTCCTCCTCCGGGAAAGCCTCTCTTAGTGCTCCCCTAAATTCCCCAAGGAACTTCCAGGATGTTTTTTTTTTTTCTCAAAATGATCCGGTTCAATTCCCGGGTAGGGACAACGATTTTTTTAAATTCCAGTGATGCAGTTTTACTTTCAATAAAAAAAACCGAGATCGAGGCTCCATTCAGCGTTTTTCGATATTTCTCATAGTTTCGGATTTGGCCATGAAGGCACACTTTGAAAAATTATATATAAAATATATTATATTGTTGGTTAAAACAGTCGCTGAACTTCACTCTTAAAATCCTGCTAAAAAGTCAGTTTGTTGTAGTGGTCATCAATGTGTTTTTAGACTGTAAGCCTAAAAATCCTGAAGTGTACTAGTTTCTTGTAAAATCCGTAGGTATAGGATTAAATTTCACCTGTTTGTGAACAGGAATATTTTTTTTTACCGTAGAAAATATTAGTATCAGAATCTTGTTCCGCTACCGCACATAAGATCCGCTATTTTCTTAACTTTCTAAACACATATATCAGTTACATATATATATAATTTGTAATGCTTTCTGCCTTCGTAATTATTATGCATCATAATTGATGTAAACAATAGCTTTGTTTGTGAAGAAAAATTTGCTCTGTTTCGAGGGACATAGAGTTGTGTTTTCAATGTGGTTGGTAACTTACATAGTATATAATGTTCGTGTTATATAGCCCAGTTTGTTAGTTATTATACTCTGTTATTAGAGTTATTATGTTTTTGTTCACTGTTACTGTAATAAACTTCTAACTTGGAAATAAATGCAATGTAAGTCAAATCTTATGGTCTGACGATTACGATGGACTTGATTCGTTCATGATAATCAATAAACAGGTGATTTTTTTAAAGTGTGCCTTGTTAGCTAAATCCGAAACTATGACGAATATTGAAGAACTCTGAAAGGAGTCTCGAGCCCGATTTTGATGGAAACTAAAACGGTATCATTAGATTTTTGAAAATCCGTTATTCCTACCCAGAACTCGAAACCGTTGTTTTTTATAAAACACGCTCTGTATTATAATACCGAAAGTGAAGCTAATATGGATCAATAGGCTTGTGTGCTGAAAAAATCTAATTAGTCCGTCAGTTAGATTATCAAAAAATATTTGACCCGTATTTTTTCTGTTACGACGCTTTTAAAATTCTCAATACGTCACGCCGTGGCATAATTTTTAGTGAGTCGTGACGTCACGAGCGCCCACTCCCGAGTTTTGATCAATGCGTTTTATCTTCGTCAATATTGATTGATTTACAAAAACAAAAAATAAGTGTCTATTATTTTTCAATACTCTAACTGACGGACTAAATAGTTTTTCAATTTGTGGATGATGGAAACTAGCCTATTCTGGGTAGTCATAACACATGGCATATTTAAAGGGAAGCTCTAAATTGCCCCCTTATCCACATTGTGGGTTCCTTTTGCCCATGAACCGTCCGTCATGCGGACATCATTCGGCAGACGTACCTATCTGAGGGCCAATTCTACTAATTGTTTTATAACTTTCGCATTCGCATGTGAATCGCAAACTGTCAAAAAAGCCTTAATTTTCATAAATTTTTTGACAGATTGCGATTCAGATGCAAATGTGAAAATTAGTAGAAACGACCCTCTGATCTCAGTCTCCCAGTCTCACTTTAGCTTGGTTGCTTTTCGGCTTGTTGGATTGCACATTGACCGTGTTTCGTTTTCCGCAGAACTAGCAACGACAACGGTGGGCACGGCCACGGAAGCTGACACGACGGCGTGGCCAGGCTCGGTGGCTCCTCTCGACACCCTCACCGTGGCGTGCGAGAAGGACAGCATGCATGTCACCGTCTCACTCGAGAGCTCGCATGGCAGGAATAGGTAAGAGAGTGTGATATACTTACAAGTAATTCTAACAGAATGAACGTCATTCCAGGAAAAGGTACCCCATATGAATGTCCCATATAATTATGTATGTGCGCTTATCTCGACAAAATTTACTGAACATATACGAAAAGGTCTTTCTTTTCTTTGATAGTGGTCTGGTTGCAGCCGTGACCTCTTGTCAAGTTCCGCCCCGATCACTGTATAGAGATCTACAGTATTCTATCTTCATACAAACGGTCGGAACCTCGAGTTCAGTAAACATAAACTCAATACACAATTGGTCGCGAAAGCGCCGCAGTGACGAAAGAACGGTGTTTAGTATGCTGTCTTCCATCATCGACAGCCTAAGATTCTATAGACCATACTTATTGCAGTCGACACTTTTTGTAGTCCATACTTTTCCAGTCTATACTTTTTGTAGTCCATACTTTATAGTTTTTAAGTGCCCATTTCACTAAGAAGTCAATACTTGAGTTGGTGTCGATGGATTAAAATTATCTCGAACCAGCTTTTGCCTGTGACTTCGTACGGGCTTACCCCGATTTTCCCTGTAATCCTCTCTTAGTGCTCACCTACACTCGCTCCCCAAGGAACCTACCTACATGCAAAATTTCAGCTTTTTACGACCAGCAGTTTCAGTTGTGCGTTGTCTGTAAGTCATTCATTAGTAACGGAAGAATTTTATTAACCGACTTTCCAAAAAGGAGGAGGTTCTCAATTCGGTTGTGTTTTTCATGTTTGTTACCTCATAACATAACTCCGTCAATTATGAACCGACTTGAAAAATTCTTTATATATTAGGATTAAAAATTCAGGTATAGTTAGTATTTTTTTATGTTTTAATAGTGATTTTTTGTGTTTGTGTTTTTAAACTATGGCCTTCGGTCTGAAATATATTTTATTATTTTTATTATAAGGTACTCGTAGATATGTATGTAGAAAAAAAACATTTTATTTATTTATTTGAATATCCAACAAAGGATTAACAGTTTTTACCCACTAATTATAATAGTCAGTCATAATTTCAGTGAATATTACAGTAATGACTACCGTAATTATTTACACTAACGGGAAATTTTTGAAACCATAGCTAATATCTGTCAATGAATAGAACATACAATGCATAATAATTATAATAACATGTCTTTATTATGTTCTCCTTCATTTTTACTGTTAAAATATCTATTGTGATCACCATATTTTGTCTAATGTCATTCTTGTCTATTTCCTCAATCTAGACGTATTGAGGAAACTCCAGGGGATTCAGCGGATCCCAATGTTTTGGCCCAATATACCTAATTTACCAACCACAAAAACGAAGAGACAGTAAAAAAAAAACTCGTAAAAGTGAGAGGAGCTCGTGGCAAAATAATAACAGCCACACAGGTCTTAGTCTCTTCAAGATTTAGTAACGCTTGCCAAGGTTGGTCTGCGGATGGGTGATCATGTTAACATACCGCGTTTCCTCCGTGCCTCGGAAAGCACGTTAAGTTGTTGGTCCCGGCTGTCATTTGGAAGTATTAGGCAGTCGTTACGGATAGTAAGAAGCCAGAAAATCTGACACCAGTCTTGCCAAGGAGTACCGTGTTACCCAGTTAATAGGTTGTGGGAGGTCTGGTAGGACCGCTTCACGTAAAATACTGGTATTAAGCTTAATCCGGTTTCACTGGAAACCGACCCCAATGTAGTTGGGAAAAGGCAAAGCAGATGATGACTGCATCAGACAGTGACAAAAAGTGATTTCTTCTTAACTTTATAGTAGTTTTTTTGCAGTCGGGTCTACAGAACGGTCGCCAGAGATACAAAACACCACGCTTAAATATACAGGGTTATTTGTAAAACACCGACAACCTCTGAGGACTTATATGTTACACAAAAGAAAGCTCTTTCTTTTTCTTCGCATAGACTTCGTAACATTTAGAGGGTTCAATTTAAGGTGGAAGCGCCAGGGTAGGCCGCAAAATTAAAATATTTTTATGTTTTTTGCAATTTGCCGGTCAGTGTGAAGCTGTATGTTGAACGGAATACGGTTCGCGATCGTAAAGAGCATTTATCTAAAGGATTACAAGTTCATAGAACTCGATTGAATATTATTTCGTGAAAAAGTCATTCAATCGAGTTGTATGAACTTAGCGGGTTATATTGATTGTTAAAATGGGTTTAATTATTTAGATAAATATGTGTTACGGCTGCGAATTGTATTTTGTTCAACATACAGCTTTACACTGACCGGCAAATTGCAAAAACATAAAAATATTTGAATTTCGCGGGCTACCCTGGAGCTTCCACCTTAAATATTTTTTTATTTTTGAATGAAAATCTGATGACTAAAATATGGTGAATTTTTAAAAGTCATAGAACAAAAGTTGTTGATTATGATGTTAGTAACATAGTCCAGAGAGGTTGTCGGTGTTTTACAAATAACCCTGTATATTCCAGTCTGACCGGAAGCTGCTGACTACCAGTATTGACATACTACATACATAGTACATAGAGTGACTGACAATCTGACTTCCAGCAACAACCCAGAAGTCTGGTGTCAGATTTTCTCGCTTCTGACTATCCCTAACATCACTAACAACTGTCAAAATATTTCAAAATTTCGTGCGTTTTTTGAAATTTGCAGGCCAGTGCTAGGTTGTATGTTGATTAAAATATTATTCGCGGCTGTATGACATATGTAGTTACAGAATTATAATCATCAAAATCATCAATACAATACTTTAAGTTCATAAAGCTCTAGGAATGACTTTTTCTGTTTTTTTTTTGTTCATACGCCTTTTAGACCAGGGTCAATAATTTCTGAAATCAAAGAAAATAATAGTAGGATGAAACCCATTGGAAAAGGAAGAGAATATAACAAAAATTAAAGGAAAAATAATTTACGGGCGACCTGAGGTCGGGAAGTGGATGGGGGTGCGTGTTTAAGGGAAAAAAACGATTTATCTCCATTTCCGGCAAAACTACAAGTCTTATGGGAAAAAAACAAAAGACAAAGTTGTAGGTAATAAAAAGATCTACAACTTTTATGTTTGAAATTTTTTCACATAACCTCAAAATCTATGTGAAAAATTCAAATAACCGTGTTTTTGGTTTTTTATTTTTCTGTTTTACAAGAAATATTTTATTTTCACGAAATTTGGTGAAAACTTACCTTTTTATGTCCCCAATATACTGTAATTTTTTTGATTTAAAATATTCATGTTTTCACCTTATTTTGACTTAATTAGTAAAAAATCACTCTCATGTCGAAAATTCACCCGTCAAAATATCTGCTTTTTTAAAAAAGTCGGTGGTCTATCTATTCATTGAAATCTCTACTTTCTGATGGTGAAAAAAAAATACATTACCATAGTAAATGTTCTCAAAAAATTCAAAGTTTTTTTTTCACCATCAGAAAGTAGAGATTACAATTTTGCCGGACATGGAGATAAATCGTTTTTTTCCCTTAAACACGCACCCCCATCCACTTCCCGACCTCAGATCGCCCGTAAATTATTTTTCCTTTAATTTTTGTTAAATTCTCTTCCTTTTCCAATGGGTTTCATTCTACTATTTTTTTTTTTCACTTTTTATCATTTTCAAAGGCTTCCGCCCTGGTCTATTTATGAACTTGGAGGGTTGTATTGTTGATTTTGATGATTTTAATAATATTTTAATAAACACAATCTAGCACTGGCCTGCAAATAGCAAAAAACGTAAGAAAATTTGAATATCGCGAGCTGGTTGGAGCATTCACCTTACCCTTGAAGATCAAGCCGTGTGACTTTTATTAATTGGGCACGATCTCCTCATTCTTGTCTAGTTTCCTAATATCTTCAGTTTAGTTTATAATATTGTGCAAACGTTGCATTAGAATTTGCATGTTATTTCTCTAGTCTTTTTATTTATCCATTGTCTGCTCCTCATTATATATAATTTACCGAGTAGTTAGAATGACTAGAGAGTCAGAATAATTACTGTGGTTAATCAAGGTTATTTGCTTGCTGAAATATTAATGAGTAGCTAGTACCAAAGTAATATATTTAGCTGTTTTGTGCAGGCTTTGGATTTTCCATTACTTAATTGAGGAAAATTTATTTTAGTCTTCCAAGTTAGTTTTTGTGTGATTGTTTGAAGCTGTGCGTTGATTGTTATCAATCAATATGTATAAAATTCTTCCGTTTCTGAGTGACTGAGTTAATGACTGACTGACAGACAACGCCCAGTCAAAACTACTGGTTGTTACTTACGGACTGCAGGGAAGCACTAAGAGATTTTAATGTAATTCCCAGGGGAACAGGAAAATAATAGGATATGCGCGCACGAAGTCACGGGCACAAGCTAGTCCTAATAGGTATGTCAAATTCTGCCGTTACTGGTGACTGTAAATAACTGACAGACAACGCACAGTAGGTACTGGTCGTAGAAAGCTGGAATAGGGAATATGCATGCAATTTTTTTATTTGCATAATAAAATACTAATTAGCTCTAGTAAACCATCATGAAATTATTTTTTAAATACCTTCATCATTTATTAAGTTATAAAGCTTCAAAGACTACAGTTAGAAAGAGAAGTCCGATACGTAATGTGACGTCAAATTACACGATGACTATACAGCTGCCATAGAAAACAGCGTTTTCGCGAGAGGGACAGATATATTTGTTTTAAATAATTGTATCTCGTTCGTTTTTCGAGCAATTTAGATTCTAATTTCACAGTTATTATTATATTTTCGAATACTTTTAGATAAACTGATCAGATCATAAATACCTACTTTTTTAATGCATATTCCCTATTAGGCATTTAGGTTTCTTGGGCTGTGTAGGAGAGCACTAACAGAGAGTTTCCTGAAATTCCCACGGGAACAGGAAATAACGGGATTTGCGTGTACGAAGTCGCGGGCAATAGCTAGTTCACATTATAAGATTGATTAGTTCTTCATCAAGAAATAAAGGAAGTGTAATATTTTTAAGACAAGACAGACAGACAAGGTAATTATTTCTGTCTGAGTAGTTCTCGATGGAGTTATTTAATCTCCTCAGTTCCTCATCAAGGACTTAATCAATCTTTATAATAATAGGATTTGCCGAGTAGTTTTTTTTTACCCGAGTGCCAAGGAAGGGTTATGTTTTTCGCGCGTATCTCGTATGTAACTACCTAAGTTCGTTTGTTTGTAAGCTTCTTTATTACCTCGTACCTTCCAAAAGGTTGGATGGATTTCGATTATGGAGGTGCCGTTAGATTCATTTCAAATACCTAAGTGTTCTTAGATTTTTAAAAGAAGCAAGCAAGCGCTAAATCGTAAGTAACTAGTTAATATTTTTTTAAAGTTTAGTTAAAAAAAGTATTAATTGAGTAGGGTATCAAAATGAAGGATATTATATCAAATTTTGATACGTAAAAAAGTATTCCGAATATTCAGTTGACAATTTGTCGAGAGTTTACAAACTCTCGAGTTATTTTATAATATTACGAAGTTTGCCACGTTTCGGCGACATATATAAGCCATATGTTTAAATTCAATTAAGAAACAGTTTTCGTTCGTAAAGGTTTAATAGTCGGGTTTTTTGATTTTCTAATTTGCTACTTGTATAATTCTTGTCGTGTAAGGCTTGGTCACCTTAAGGCGAATGGGTAGCTTGCGTGATCCACAGGAGAATCACCAACCCACACGCAAATCGTTTTAGGAACACATTCATTGTTTTAACTGATCATCTCTTCCCCAGCATCTACGACTCGTTCAACGGCATCGTGTACCCGGCGGGGCTGGGCAGCAACTCCTCGTGTCTCCGGGAGTACGTGTCAGAGCGAGGGGATCTGCAGTACACCCTGCCACTGAGGGGGTGCAATACCATGTCTAATGATAATGTGAGTACCTTCTATATTTTACGAAAATTATCTTTAATACATTCTGGAAAAAGGGATGGGTGTTTTCTAACAAACTCGAAAACTGGCTCCTATCACACCGCTTTTAGATACACAATAACGCCCCCCCCCCCCCCTCGTATTCTATCTATTGTTATATTTCAAATTACAGGCTGGTCGCTGGCCAGCCCCCGAAAATATATATTTCGCCTCGACTGCAATGACAAAGTTCCCCCAGTCGCATCACAATGAACAAACCATTTTTTTTGTTAATTTATATATACTTTATTGTACACCAAATTTAAAATACGTACAGAAAGTCTTAAACTAAAACATACAATTGGCCATAGCCGTACACTAAAAAGTCTTTAACGGCATCATGGGGTCTAAAAAAGAGGCCACATTAGCAGAATCAGAAAGCACATCTCGCTACCCGTCACTGTCAAATTTTCCCAATCAACCTTGAACCTAATGCGTTAGCGATAAAGATGAAAATGAAATTTGTCAGATTTTGGTGTGGTAGTATTATTTTATGATTTTAATAATATTAAATATAAGTCTGCTAATGTGGCCTTTCCAGACCCGCAGGTATGAAACCATGTGACGTTTGCACGAATTACAGAATTAAAAATACCTGGATACCCCTTTTCAGCTTTCAAATAGAAAAAATAAAATAACTCAGCCAAAAGAGTAAAGTATTCTACCTAACTCCCCGAAAAATATCTAGACATAGGCCTCCAAATAATGAGCCAAGTCGACAACACAGAAATATCCACTAGTAAGTAAACGTATGTACTTCCCAAGCCTTTGCCTATTATAGTGTCTAGAGGGCCTACTTAATTTACATACGCGTACAGTCAACAAAACAGTTTTATTGATAGGTAAAACATTACAACTCTTAATACTCAGTAGAAGAATAGAAAGATAGGAAAATGGAGCCACCATAGCTTTGCAGATTAGTCACAGTAATTAAAAAGACAAATGTCATCCCTGAAATAAAATGTATGTTACCGGGAAAATAGCATATTCCGTAAGATTGTAAAATATCGCGTGAAATTGTATTTTTTTTTTTTTCGAAATAAGACACGTATATATTGGAAACTATTGAATCTGAATCGGATTTATCATACACAAAACGATTTTTTCATAACATGTCGAGAGATTTTAATCTTATCAAGATTTATTACAATCTTACGCAGTCTGCCATTTCCCGGTGACATGTATATTAAGAATCTACCACCTACAGGGGACCGCAGTTTAGCACTTCCATGGATAGTTGTGAAGAAAGTTCCTCCACAATTTATTAGACCATTAGCCATCATTTTAGGAAGCGTGACAACGATGCCATTAGAGTATATTAATTAAAGCTCTTAAGCTTGCCTGAAGGCGTAGGCAAGGTGACATTCTAATATTGACAACGATGTAGAGCAGTCAAATATGTTTGAGAATGTGTGCACTCCTGGTACGTTGGAAAGCCTCCCACAAGTTTCACCGATGACCTGGTGAAGGCACCAGGAAACCGCTGGATGCGAGACACATAAGACCAAGACATACGACATGCGAGACAAATAAGACACCAGAGGAGGCCTATGTTTTCATTCATTTCATTTATGCATATTTCAGCTGAAACGATGATGACTGTACGGTGCAACCGCACATTATGCAATTCAGCAGTTTCCACTGCACATACATTTCAACTAATAATACAGTTCAGTTCGCGTTAGGCTATCAAGTCAGCCAGGCTTTCTCGTTACAGCCAACAAAGGCCGCGCCACTCACTTCATTTGCCACACCATCAGTCCATTAAGCTCATTTTACCTTTAAGTACCTTTGGGACAATACAGTAGTGTTCTTATAGTACTTACCTTCTTTTATTCCATTCATCAACCATCTAAAAGTAATGTAGGGTCTATCAAGGGATCATAAAACTAAGAAGTCACGTACCCAAATCCAAAAATTCTGAATTTCTGACAATCACCATCGCTAATGGATTCAATTCGTCCAAATTCCGTGCATACTCATCTCCTTTGTCAACTGTACCCACAGATACCCAGGCAGTAATTCGCCTCGCCATCCATTGTTCTGCCTGTATCACACCTACCTGGTTGTAAAGTGCATCCTACACAAACCTTGGAAATATAATTAAATTATTATGTGTGATGTCATATAGTTATGTGCGAATAAAAATGTATGTGGCTACCGGATCTTTGTTGATAGTTAATTGCTATGCTTGCGTCTGGCTTTGTCTCTAGTAGTGCCGACTTGATGTGTAAAAGTATTATTCATCCATTTATTCACAAGGCAATTACAAAAGGTAACATTAATAAAAATTAATAACAAATACACATCATTGGTTTTGACCTGAAGGCCAATTCTACTAAGTTGACCTACAGCTTAACGTGATTTCGTGTGTTAAGATGGTCACCCATCCACAGACCAACCTCGGCAAGCGTTGCTTAACCTTGAAGATCAACCTGTGTGGCTGTTATTATATAGCCACGAGCTCCTCTCGTGAGTGAATGAATGTGGCTATCATACACGAAAATAATTCTCCAAATTTTGACCACTATCTCACCTGATGTTAAGCGATGATGCGGTCGAAGATGGAGCACGCTTACCTAGAAGTTACCTATTCACTGTTGACTTAAAGACTCCCAGGTTGTAGCTATCAGGAAATACGGGCAATGAATGTGTTCCCAGTGCGTATAGCTAAGCGAAAACACGAAAACGAAAATCGGTTCATCCGTTTGGGAGTTACGATACCACAGACAGATACACAGATACACAGACACACGGACAGAGACGTTAAACTTATAACACCCCTCTTTTTGTGTCGGGGATTAAAAATCATAAAACCAATCAATTAAATATGAAATAGCAAAAATCAAATAACAAATATAAACAAAC
Source organism: Ceramica pisi (assembly GCA_963859965.1). Classification (NCBI taxonomy): domain Eukaryota; kingdom Metazoa; phylum Arthropoda; class Insecta; order Lepidoptera; family Noctuidae; genus Ceramica; species Ceramica pisi. The sequence goes on from OY982555.1 coordinate 7,323,327, forward strand.
AATAAATTGAATGTTAAAATGTCAATAAATTGAAAATGTCAATAAATTGAAAATTTCAATAAATTGAAAATTTCAATAAATTGAAAATGTCAATAAATTGAAAATGTCAATAAATTGAAAATGTTAATAAATTAAAATTTTAAGCGTTATTGACGCTTAAAATTAAATTATAAAATGTCAAAAAATAAAAAATTGAGCGTGTTGGTGGTATGTCCACCATGTACCGGTGGTGGTGTTCGTATTGTAGCCCGATGATGAAACGGGCTTGGCAGAATTAAACTATTGTATAGTTTAAAGGATCATGTTCAAAACCAGTCTAGAAAAGTTGCACGTATAAAAACCAAATTAATATACAAATTATTTGCTTATTTTTTACAAGCTTTTCACTTCAGGAATTTTGTTTTCGTATCCGGAATTATGATTTTAAGATAAACAGTAAATTAACGATTGCTAGAGTATATTTCCGTTTAGTCATGATGGACGTTTCGTTCTCTTCATTTGTACGATTTAGGTAAGTATGAGCCTTTACATAAAACATCACGAAAATGATAAATAGCTGAATAATTAGTAATATCATAATCATAACGTAGGTACTGTATAATTATGTATTTCATAGTTCCGTTGTGAAAATATTTATTTTCACAACGGAATCCTAAAAAGCACGGTAGTACTGATGATCCATAGAAAATAGGTGCTTGGATCGTAATAACAATATGGTTGTGTAATAAGGCCACTCGCTTCAGTATAAAATAATATATTTATACTTAATCAATCACCTTTGAAAAACATTGGAACTCGTTTTTAAGTTTCTAAAATCGATTTAAAAAATCTATAATTAATTGTTTGTGATCGATAAAAAAGAACAATTTACTTGACCTATAAAATCTATCTTAGATCGCCATCCCTAGCCTGCGGAAGCCGCCATTACTGTCTATGTGTCGATTGATTCGAGGCACGTTAATAGTCGCACCTTTTTCACGTATTTATTAATTAGCAAAGATGATGCTGTAGCTAATACATTAGATGCAATAGTCAGCTACTCATGCAATTCAATACATTAGTTGCCTGGTCGGAAAGGGAACTGTGGGGTGTTGCGCTCATGTAATGACTATAGTTTGGTTCTTGAGCTGGGGACGTTATAACGATGTAACTGCTCCAGCTTCGTATTTAGATGATTATTTTGATGAGTATGAGGAATAGGTAATTACTTAACACAATGGTATTTTTGCTGATTTTACATGAACATCTAATGCTGTTATACTTGTTGTAACATTACATAGACCTAATGACTACCTACACGAAAAGTCTGTTCATATTATGTGTTTTAAACCTTTGTAGACATTAGATAGGTAACTTATTCATATGTGTATAGATCTAGGATAAATTGAAGTTAATAAGATATAATCTCTATTTGACTGAAGTTGTTTTATTTCGATACTGTCACATCAACGCTGCGAGGCCATATAAAGCACGTTATTCACGATTATTAACGTTTTTTTTTCAATTAGCAGCTGTTCTGTTATTGTGTTTTTAACTAACTTTGTTGTTTTGTACCTACATGAGTGATCTGTGGTCATTTTATAAGTTGCGAGTAGTTTAGACACAATTTTAGGTTATCTCCGAATTTGTTTAATTACTTTAAAACTCGGATACTTGCGTGAAAATTAACACTTTTATTTAATAGTTTAAAAAGCGTATTCTATAATAAATAAAGATTTATTGTGTTTCAACTTAAGACGGATTTCCATACATCGTTGGTCATGATCCTTTCATTGCTAAAACGAAGTTCATTGCACATTTTCAACATAAACGAAAGTCGATACCTACCTTATAGATGTCTACCTATTACTTAATTTCCACTTCATAACCAACCAAAAATATTTAAAAACGTACTCTAAAGAACCAAAATCATTTAATTAGCACTATTTAGCTCAATATCCGGGCCTCTTCATATTGCTTAGTCACACTCGTTGTGTAACATCAGGAAATACGTTCAATGCGTGTATGTGTGATAGGAATCTATGCGTGCTGTCTGTTAGAACGTGTGGGTAACGGCATCTTAAAATTTGTTAGATGATCATCAATGAAATGGGACTTTTTGGGGTTCCCAAAAAGTCCCATTTCATTGCCTGCGTTGTCCGTCCGTCCGTCTATCGGTCTGCGGGTTGTACCTCAAGAACCGTAAAGGTAGACAATTAAAATTTTCACAGAGTATGTGTTTCTATTGCCGCTAAAACAGTAAAATTAAATGAAACTAAAAATTAAAGGGGACTCCCAAATTAATTATATAATTTGTTTCGGTTTATCCGACTCACGCTTGTCAGGCTTTTTATAAAATGAGTAACTAAAAGAAGTACCCTTGGCTAAGTTATAAAAGCTGCAAGAGTCGATCGTCAAAGTTAAGTAACCCCTGCTGAGGTCATTCCGTGGATTTCTAACCAGACACTTCATACAAAGATTCCTCTATGCCTTAGAAAACACCTAAAAGTAAAAAAAAAAATTGCAGATATAACATTAGTTGGTATTAGGACATGCTTTTGCCCGCGACTTCGTACATTTATATCCGGTTTTATCACGTTCCCGCAGGAAATTCGGGAAATCCTCACGGGATTTATGCCAAATAACAGCTTTCTACGACCGTAGCTTCGGCTATGCGTTGTCTGATAGTCACTCAGTAACGGAATAATTGTATATATTTTGATTGTTTAGAATCAAAGTTGATAAGTAATAGGTACCTACTTAAATCAAAATGCCCTAAAACAAAAATCATCATCCAAAGTCATTATTAATTCAATCAATGTAATTTCCACCACGGACCATAAATTCCCATTACCGTAGGAACGGGAAGCAATAAACTTATATGTAGATAATATTAATGTTTCTCGTTTATATTGATTTCTTGTGTGAGCGAATCACGATTCTTCAATAAGGACATGCTTTGTACACACGATGAAGTATTTTTGAGAACAGGAAAACAGAATAGTGCTATGTGCAATAGAAAATAAACACCCAATGAAAAAACATCATACCCACTGACTATATAGTTGCAAAAAGTTTCGAGCTATCATTTTACATGTGATCAAGTTAATTTTGTATCGAAAATAGTTTTTTCGGGCGTGTGTTCTACTGAAATAAGTTATTCTTGAAAGCGTTCTTTCAACCAACAGTACCTACTATGGTTAAACACACAACCTTAGCTATCACGTCATTATAAAGTATGTATCCTTCAAAATTCAAACTATATCAAACCCCTGTCCATCGTAAGGATCGTAAGCGACATTACCTTTTGGGTGAAATGAGCGTGACCTGTCAATCAATACAAACAAGATGGAAGGACAGTTCACAACATGCTTACTCCACCAGGTTATCACGGTGTAATTTTGACAGAATAGACAGGCGGCGGGTGGATTACTCCGTGATCATGGCGCTTGCAACAGTGCCGAAATATCGGAAACTCACAAATAAAAAGGTACATGGTAGCAATCCTGGTATTAACTATTCTATTAGACAGGCTGCATACATATCTGTTTCTCGCACTGTACCTATATTATTATGACATCATAGTTTAGTCAGAGTCAGTGAGGTAATGGCACGACTATGTAAGGCTTTTAATTTAGTCGAGTTAACACGTTTTTCTTCAAGGGAAAAAGTAGTTTTATAAATATACTAGCTGATGCCCGCGGCTTCGGCCGCTTAAATAATTATATACTAAAAACCTTCCTCGAGAACCACTCTATCTATTGGTGAAAACAGAATGAAAATCGGTGCAGTAGTTTTTGAGTTTATCGCGAACAGACAGACACGATGGAGGACTATGTTTTATAATATGTAGTGAAGTGAAGTGATATAAATGAGTACCCCTGTTTTATTTAACTGCATTCTCACGTAGGTAGGTACTAGATGCTGGCTAGCACTTTTTGAACGTCAGTTTTACGTGTAAACAGTTCCCCAAAACGCTCGCCCACCCTTCACCAATTAGAATGGGTTTTTTAGACCCATTATAGAAATATCAAAATAAGTAGCGATCGGCGGCGACGTCTCGCGTCCGGCCCTGGTCCAATCCATGGTCCGGAGCGAGACGGAATGGACGCCGTCACCTCCTTCTGCGAAGCAGTCATGCTAGCGAAGGAAGTGGCGGAGTGGGAGAGGGAGAGAACATCTCGTCCCGGGCGTCGGAGGTCACCTGGTGGCCCTGTGGACGGTGAGCTATGGGCAGCTCGCCGTCCGTCCGTCTCAAGACGACAGGCCGTGTCGACGGCGCGTTCGTGTTCCACGCGCGCCTCAAAGAGAGTCAGCACACAGAGGGGCCCGAAAGGACCGACGCCTGCCGGAGTTGCGGGACTATTCGAAAGAGATACCGTGGCTCCGGAACGCAAAGGGCAATGAAGGAACATGGAAGGGTTTTAGTCAGTAAAAGTCTTCTTTCTTGATTCTATTTGATGATTTCCAAAACCTAAAAAAAAAGGGTTTAGCTCCGTACCAAAATTCGTCTAAATCGGTTCAGTGATTTAGGAGTATAAGCGTTAAAAAATTAAACAAACAAGTTCACTTTCGCATGTATAATAACCGCGAACTTCTAGGCTGTTATTTATTTTATTATTTATTATAATTATACTTTATTGTACATCTCATAACAAATACAGTTTTTCATAGTTTTTTGGAGTTTTCTGACCTGGCTCAGTCTTCAAACACCTACTGTGTGACAACCTTGTCCGATCTTGTCATTTTTAACCGACTTTAAAAAGGAGGAGGTTCTCAATTCGTCGTAATCTTTTTACCCGACTGCGAAAGAAGGAGGGTGTATGTAGCAGTCAGATGCAGTTCAATCACAGATCTGATGTCACCAACTGCATCAGACTGCTTGAAAAGCGACTTGGTGGGATTTTTTTAGTAATTTTTAGCGGTTGGGTTTATTGACTTCAACTTTAACTGTCAAAAGAACAAAGTTAATGTTTGTTTTTCGCACCTTCTTTTCTTTTGCGACAGATAAGTAAATGTTAAAACTAACTTTGAATAGAAGTGTCAAGTTTACTTAGGCTTAGGATTTAGGCTCAGGTGATGTTTGCCTTTGATAATGTTATTTTTAGAATGAATGGAAACTCGTGTCTGTCTGTCACAGTCATTTTTTACGAACGAGTTAAAATTTGGCACAATAATGTACTTTTGTGACCAAAAAATATTACTCAATTAGATAATATGCACATCAGGTTATACAAATCTGTAAAATTTCTCCAAATGATTCTAAACCATAATGTGATTAAAGATGTGTTCAAAATCGAATGAGAAAAGACAGTTTATGGTTACTTGATGTGCTGACTGTACATATATTTTATGAGTATAGGATTAATTTAGCAAATTAAGGACAATAAGATTTACTAACGGAGCCGTGTAAATGTGACATGTCAAATGAGAGGACTTATTATAAGTTTATTTTTATTTTAATACTTATATCACAAAAATATTTATGAAAATAGATTACAAATGGTGATACACGCATACCTACACACACACCGCCCACAAAAATCTCGTTAAACGGAGCCTTGCCCGTTGCCCTTAATTAATTCGAAAGACCTTTGACTGAACTTGGTACAGTCACCTGCAAATCAAGGTAGGCGAAACTGTCAAATTTTCCCAATCAACCTTTAACCTAATGATTCAGCGATAAAGTTGAAAATCTATTTAAGTCCTTCTCTGCTTTTCGACACACTGTGTCTACATTTCTTATTAATTCTTCTGTCGCAGGTCTGCTGGTAGAAATTTCTTTAGAAAAAAGCAGTACCTTTGTGCTCTTTTCTCTGTACAAAATTTTCTTTTTATGTATATAGTGTGTACATCTATACTAATAATAATATTATAAAGAGGTAACATTTGTTTGTATGTTTGTAAGTTTGTATGTAGGGGGTAATCTCAGGAACTACTGGTCCGATATGAAAAATTCTTTCAGTGTTAGATAGCCCATTTATCGAAAGGGTAGGAAAGGGAAGGTTATAGGATATATATCATCACGCTAAGACAAATAGGAGCGGAGCATTAATAGAAAATGTGACGCAAACGAAGTTGCGCGGGTCAGCTAGTAAATAAATATAGAAATTTGACAGAGTGTTGTAGTTTGATGTATGGAGATTCTCGGAAATCCCGGAGAGGTGAGAAGCCTACTACACTTATAGTCATCCAATTTATTGTGGAGATTGTTTTTTTTTTTTTTCAAACTGCTCCGCTTTTCTTTTCTGATTAATTTCGTTGCGGGATCCAAGACACATTCATAGTGCGGACAGCAAAGGAGTGGAATTCCCTGCTGGAATCTGTTTCCTGATAGCTACAACCTGAGAGTCTTGAAGTCAAGAGTGAATAGGTTACTTCTAGGCAAGCGTGTTCCATCTTAGACCGCATCATCGCTTACCATCAGGTGAGATAGTGGTCAAACGCGTGCCAATCAATAGCAAAAAAAAGAAGACAGCTAGTTGAATCGGTTCTCCGACACTCGAACTTCATTGCCTCGGCGCTTTTCTGCTGGTCTGTTGATTTTGGCTTTTGGGAGTTTTAGTGGTTGGAAATAGCGTATTTTATAAACACTGAAAAATGGTTTAAAAGTGTCCATGGAGTGTCTTTGGAACGTGCAACTGCAGCGTTGGAAACAGGGTCGGTGAGTGTGTTTTGTTGCAGAACAACTTGCTGCTCTTGTCGCTAGCGCGGCAGAATTAGCTTCATCTATTTGACTGACAGACCTTAACTATTTAAAAGTGCCTGTAACTGGTCTATTTCGTAGCTTGGCTTGACCCAAACAAAAAGCCAATCAATCGTTTTCTATATTTTCCTAACACTTATAGCCATAAAGGTACGTTTACCTAATCGTACATAATACGTATGTTTATATGTATAAGTTATGTATAAATACATAACATTAACGCGTGGAAACAGAAGGCTATACTCATTAGCAGTGGATGTCGACTGTTCGAGGCCTCGTTTGATAATGTTATATAATGTGGCTGTTTATGTATTTAAGTACATAAGGACTTTGTCATCACGTGGTTCAGTGAAAAATGTCGTGAATATGTATTAAGATCTTCTCGTAATTGGAAACTGAGGTTTTTAACTAACTTGCAAAAAAGGAGGAATTTTTGAAATTGGTTGTTTTTTTTAACGTTTGTTACTTCATAATATGTTTCCGATTGGTCTTTTTTTTTAAATGGTTTCTTTTAAATTATTATGTAAAGGGCCTGCTCTTGACCACAATCAGTCCTGATGGAAAGCGACGGATGAGGTCTATGATGGAGCGACCTTGCCCAGAAGAGCTTGCTCGCTGCTTGGTCTCATAAAAAATCAATCAAAATACGCTAGATTCCACCATCCACAAATTGCAAAACTGTTTAGTCCGTCAGTTAGAGTATTGAAAAATAATGGACACGTATTTTTTGTCGTATAAATCAATGAATATTGACAAAGATAAAACGCATCAAAACTCGGGAGTGGGCGCTCGTGACGTCACGACTCACTAAAAATTATGCGCAGGTGTGACGTATTGAGAATTTTAAAAGCGTCGTAACTTCGTCAATTTTGGTTCCCGTAACAAAAGAAAAAACACGGGTCAAATATTTTTTGATAATCTCTGACGGACTAATTAGATTTTTTCAGGACACAAGCTATTGAATGAGGTACCGACTCCCGGCTATGGCGATGCATGCTAGATGCACAGGACAGGTTGTTGTGGTGCCGGCGGGCTGTCGGCTGATATAATGACGATGATGATGCGAGGGGAGACACAGGTGATATCTAGTCTACTAAAAAATTATCCAAGGGATTTTGTGAAAGATTCTGTACAGACTACGCTATAATATAATAGCAAATAGCGCACCATACATTGTTATGCCACACGTTCACACTGTACTGTACTATAGTATATTATTGACAATGTATGGTGCGCGATATTGTTGTGCTATGAGCTATATACTCTATGCTATATTATAACGTAGTCTGAAAGCAGCTTAACCTAGCAAAAAAAAGAATAGCATTAGACAAAGAAGGCTGTTGATAGATGAGACAAAATATGCAACTAACATAATAATCGAGGTCAAAATCTCGAAGTCGTGAGAATTTAACAATGGCATTTAACTAACTACTAATTTTTGACAATTGATTCGAGTCGGTTATCCCCGGAAGTTAGTGTGCAAATTAGTTTAAAATAATAATGAGAAGGTATGCCAACTTCCACACTTCTTTAAATAGGTACTTCACGTCCCTTTTAAATACTTCCTGAAAAAAAAAGGATGAAGTTACCAAAATGGACTCTGGAAATACAGGTAGATTAGATATGTCACTCTAAGTGGCAGACTACAGAAGAAGCTAGGTTTTCGAATATGGATAGTCAAATATAGAAATCGTTCTTATTATGATAAGAACGATTTCTATATTTGACTATCCATATTTATTAATTTAAAATTGCATAAACAAACATAGAATAATGATTGATCCATAAAACCTTTTAGAGTGAAATTGCAATAAAAATTGACATTTCGCAAAAGGAGTTGGTAATTTATTGCAAAACTGTGCAGCATTATAATAATATGCAAACTGTTTAGTGTAGGTTATTAAAACTTACGCCTACAGAACGTTATATTTCATAACATTGTGCCTGTATTACCGATGGTTTAGATAGAGCCAACCCGTGTAATATAGGGGTGAGCCCATGCATGGCCATGTGAAGCGTGGCCAGTGACGGAAAAGTTAAAAGTTAAAAGGGAATCGCTTGTCTTGGTATGGTAATGTAAAGAGGAGGGAGAAAACGCATTTAGCTAAAAGAGTAATGAACATAAATGTGGATGGATAGAGAGGGAGAGGAAGGCCAAAGAAAAGATGGATGGATTGTGCGAGAAGCGATATGAAAGAAAAGGGAGTTAGTGAAAGTTTGACGGCTGATAGGGCAGAGTGGAAGAAAAAAACGTGTTGCGCCGACCTCAAGTAACATGGGATAAGGGCAGGGAGAAGAAGTCCATGCATGGCCATCAACCAGTACAAATCAATCGCACTTCGCCGGGAACAACATCTTAACGTGTCCGAGTCATAAACTAGCACACTAACAAATGTAATGGGCGGTCACCCATCCACGAACCGACCTCGGCAAGTGTTGCTTAACCTCGAAGATCGAACCGTACAGCTGTAATTACTTAGCAACGAGTTCCACAGATACTTACAAGTAACAAAAATATAAGTGCAGTTCATAATAACTACTCATAGTTTTTAACTTCTCAAGGAACCGTAAAACACAATAGCTAAATAGCTACATAATAACTACATAACAATAATACGGCATTCACTGTACGATTATCAGTAGCCATTTACTATAATCTTTTAGTAATTATTCATTTGCACTTATGTATTACACACTAAAGTTCATACAGACAGACACAAAAATCGACTGCGTTGTTCTTTTAAACTACGCAACTGATTGCGATGCAGTTTTCACCAAGTAATGAGGATATATTCTGGAAGAGTTCGTGGATAATAAAAACGGCATGGGTTGATCTTCAAAGTTGGCTAAGGTCCGAGGATGGGTGGACATCTTAACATACCGGGAGGCCTAATTGCCTCGGAAAGCACTTCAAACCAGGATGCCATTTTCGGGTCTTTAACAAACCTTATGAGTAGAGTACAGTACGATTCAGGGTTCTTTGCCGCTCCGAAGTTAGGTTTTAGTGACAATCGCGCAGGTGCAATCACGTGAACAAGTGTTACGTTTTCTGATTTATATGATTTGTATGAACAAGTAAGTAACACAACCAGTAACAATAACAAGGTCAAAAAGTAACAAACCAAACATATACACCACAAAAACACACAAAACATAAATCATACAGTAAGAAATAAATAATTTAATACAATAACAACATGTAACACTTTTCGCATCAACAGTCGTATTACATTGAGTAAGCGGGACACAAGTATACATCGAACGTATACGAGCGACTGAGACGCCATCTTGCGCGAGAATGCGCATGCGTGACCTACCCGCGCATGCGCTGATTTAAGTTTCTTGTCAAATTGACTTCCTGCGTAACCACTTGCGATGTACTTCGCATAGGCAAAGAACCCTGGTTCGTACTGTAGTAAGAATCAGGAAAATTTGACACCATTTGCGGAAGGGCTACCGTAAGACCACCGTGTTCCCTCGCTTACTGGTTTATGGAAGTCAGGTAGGCAATCACTGCATAGAAAGTTCTGGTACTCAGATCATCTGGATACAGTGTAAGCCTACCCAAACATAGTTGGGAGAAGGTTAGGTAAAGGAAGGTTTCAACTTAACTACATACCTACACGGATACAGGAGAAAAGGCTTAGATATACTTCGAGAATTTGTTCAAAAGTAGCAGTAGACAGGAACACATAGCTTCAATTCAACTCAATTCAATTCAATATATTTATTGTGGATCATAGGTTTGTATACAATACAGGTCTTAAAATAATAGAATAGATCAGCTATGTCCCGCCCTTTGGGCATACAATGTAGGAATATAGGTAAATTATTTAACAAATTATTAATATTTCACAAAAAAACAAACAAAACGAATTAAGGTCGGTATAGGCACAGATCAAACAGATCACTGAAACACATCATGACTGAGGGGGATTATATTGGAGCAGTGATTTGTCCAATAAGAAGCCTTTTATAGAGTAGTAACACTTATCTACTAACAGATCATGGAGACTCTTTTTAAATTTTTTCAGTTCCGTAATTATTCTGATAGGCCCCGGAATATTATTAAAGATTCGTGTAGCCATACAAAAGATGCTTTCATGCATAAGATGAGTCTTACTAGCTAATGTACGCAATTTGTCTTTGCGTCGAATACGCGTGTAGAAATTATACATGTCGATATTGTTTTTTACAAACACTACGACCTCAAAAATGTAGACACACGGCAGTGTAAATACGTTTATCTTTTTAAAAAATGGCTTACAGGAGTCAGTTTCACATAAATTAAATATGCTTAAAATAAATAAAATAAGCTTGGAGAACAGATGTTCGATAGGGGCCGAAAGGTTCTGGAGTGGCGATTGCTTACATCAAGCCGGATCGATGACTTGGTGAAGGTCGCTGGAATCCTCTGAATGTGAGACGCACGGGACCGGTCAATGTGGTGACATTTGGGGTAGCCGTATGTCCAGCAGTGGACATATTTCGGCTGAAATGATGATTATGATGATACTAAATAAATCATCATCAGCCTAGCCTGTTCCCAACTACATTGGGGTCGGCTTCCAGCCAAACCGAATTCGGCTGAACAAGTGAATACCAGTGTTTCACGTGGAGCAACTGCCTACCAGTCCTCCACAACCCATTAACTGGGTAACGCGGTACTTCTTGGTAAGACTGGAGTCAGATTTACTGGCTTCTGACAATCCGTAACGACTGCCAAAGATCTACAAATGACAGCCAGGACCAGCGGCTGTCATTTGTAACGTGCTTTCCGAGGCACGAGGAAACTCGGTATGTCAGGATCCCATCCACAGACCAACCTTGTTGCTTAACCTTAAAGAACGACCCGCGCGGCTGTTATTATTTAGCCACGAGCTCCACTTAACACTAAATAAATCTCTGTGTTTATTAAAAATCGTGCGAAGCTGGGGCGCGCCACTAGTTTATCAAACATGTTGTGACCGATGTGACCTCCGACTTAGCGTGGGCGGGTATTGTGAATGGATTGCTTGTAAACTTGAATTTTAAATACTGCATTTGTGAGATATTTTTCCTCTACATTAGATATGCATTTGAAGATTCGTGACAACAACGAAAGCTCATTTCTTTGTTCAGCTTATTCAACTTGAATCACAATCTCACGAATTAATATTTCGAACTGAAAAAGATTACTTAGGTATACTTACGACTTCAATATTCATAAAAGTTGCACCGTAAAGTTTTCAGAATGATTCCTATAATGAACCATCTTGATTACAGTGAGAGAGAAAGACGGAGGTATAAAGGACGAATAGCACTATCCCTTTCTTACGACGTACTCAATGATGGCATAGACATTTCGCAGTGCAGCTCCTACGCTTATCTCCATTTTTGCTCAGCAAATCCTTTTCCACATTAAGTGGATAGATAGAATTTACAGCTTTTTGCAGATCACAAAATGGGTTTAGATGTCATCTCATAACGTGCCAATACCTATAAATCTCAGTATTAAAAAATAAACAAATTGAAAGGCAATTAAACAACAGGCATAAAAGAAGTGCTTTGAAACTTCAAAATCACCAGCACTTATAAACACTCACCCATATAAAGCTCTTACAGTCACTATAAACAAAAGTAAACCTGATAATTCAGTCCACCTCTGCCTTTCGACTGTTACATAAGAGATACTTAAAAAATCGGGGTCGACCATCTTCGTAGGATTCTGCAATCATTACGCATTTACACCTCTTTGGTTTGCGAATGTGAATGTGAATCGCCCTGCCAAAACAGGTGGCGTTATGAGATGAAAAGTAGGTTGTATCTTCACGACTGCTCAATTACGGGTAAGGGAGGCAGTAGCTCTTTGTGGTCTTTTAAGTGGTCACGAGGGCCTTCTATATGGTGGTTCTAGAACTGGTTCCCCACTGGTTCGCGGACCATTCGGGGTCTGCAAGAGCAAGATATTTTAAATCATTCATGGACCATAGTTTACTATGGTCCATGAATGATTTAAAATATCTGACTTAGCAACTGCAAAAGTAATATTGATGCATACTGATTTTGTGTTTCTCTGTGATGCTGCAAGTTTTGAATTAAGTACGAGAATGTTACACGTATCAGCCCCTGCAAACAATTAAGAACCCTAGTTACTACATCCAAAAAAATCCCACACTGCCTGGTGTTAGAACTCGCTCTCAAAAAGATCACATGTCTGAAGGATTTCCCATGGAAAAAGGGGCAATTGGCCGGAATGTTGACATCCTCGATAAATGGGTATAGTATATACTCTGTGACTGGGTTGTGAAGGTCGGATAGACAGTTTCTCCAGGTCAAACTACTCACCTGCATCTGGTTTGAAAACCGACCCTGATATAATTGGGAAATGGTTAGGCAGAATAATGGGCCATTGAACATAGCTGGGTCAACCTAACCCCCCGGGGCTCTAGGCTAGGGCTATATATTATGTATAGCTATAACATAGAACTATTTGTCTGTAAGTCATTGAAACAAAAATAGATCTTTTTAATGTTGTTTACACGGAAAAAACTGGTTCTATAAAGCTGTTACGTACAGTCGCCACCACATCAAGCTAACCGAAAATGTCAAATTTTTCCATCAACCTTGAACTTTATTACTTTCATTTTAAAGTTGAAGATCTATTGAAGAAATTTGACAAATTGTTGTAGTTTGATGTGCTGGCTTCTGTAGGTAGGTACTTGAGTGGGGTAGAAGTTATGTTGATTTTAAGACAGTGAATAGATTGTGATAAAGATGATTGCTTACCTACTTCGAAACTTTAGAGACAAATTACTTTAATATTATAATGTCAAATCAATTAAGCTCATTCTATTGAACATCGTCCATATTCTAACCTACTTAAGACATCAAATCTTGCCATGGTTGCGTAATTTGTTCGAAAGAGTCCCCGCGACCCTGGAACGCAAAGTGCACTCGGAGGAACACGGATGGGTTTTAGTTAGTAAGAGTCTGAAACTCCCTTCTGCTCCGCCCAGAGCGGGAGGAGTCATTTGATGATTTCCCATCAAGGTAACCAAATCTTAATTTTATCAGACACCTACCGCCATCTACAATATACGATCTTTATACTTTATATTCGCCTCATTTGAGTCCACTCACGCCTTTCGACCAAACTTCAAGGTCACGCAAAAGGCCAGTAGTCTTTCTTCAACGTATTTAAGGCTAACCTGTTCACATTTTGATGTACAGAACATCTACGCTGTATTTGTGAAATTTGTCTTAATATAATGTCAAAAATTCACTATAAACTAATATGTCAATTCTTTTTGACATTTCAAAATGGCGCTTGATTTTTAGGGGGCATGACTTCCGATTGAGTTCTTGATTTATTTGCAATGTCATTGTTTTTTTACGGGATGAAAAGTACATTTCTGGCGGCCCGACTGGTTATGGATGATTAGGTTTATAAACCAACAAAAAATAATTTAAATTACAATTCAATCAAACTGGTTTGTTTTTTTGTGTGAGCCTGAGGAAACAGGGGATGCCTGGTATTAAAAATAGATTGGTTATGGATGATTAGGTTTATAAACCAACAAAAAATAATTTAAATTTCAATTCAATCAAACTGGTTTGTTTTTTTGTGTGAGCCTGAGGAAACAGGGGATGCCTGGTATTAAAAATAGATTTAAGTGAGGTCTTGTTCCTGGACGAAAATGGTCGTTATAAATTAACAGTTCGCTCAAAAAATCTCGATTGACAAAAATTGTTATTAAAATCACTAAATATGCGTTTGCCCAGCAGGGAGACAATGTAGGTTGAATAAAAAAAAATATGTTTGATTTGTAACGCTAAGATTATATCATTCCTAAAAACCAAATGCGAAAATACAAGAATCCAACTTCTACATACTTTCATCGCATGAAAGATTGCCAATGCATTGTAAAAGAGCCTGTTTATTATATGTCGCAAACAAAATCGACAGTGCGCACTACGAAGACATGACCAATAAAATAACAATAAAATTGACGATCGAATAGTAAAAGTTTGACATAATAATGATTGCAGTAACAGACGCTATGAATGTGTTAACCGACGCTTCTGTCTACAACAACAGTTAGTTACGGTTTAACTGTTAAATTATTATGTAAATATTTTATAATATTTTCATTGGAACGAGTTTGAGTAGAACACATGAAAGTCTAGAAGTAACGGAATTGATCGATATTTTTTTTTTATAAGTAACGCTTGTTCACTTTGTTGTTAATTAATCTTTTATACAGGGTTATTTCATAAAAGAATAAAAAAAACGTAAGTTTTTTCTTTTGCTTCGCATAGACTTCGTAACATTTAGAGCGTTCAATTTATTTTTTATTTTTGTTGTATAAAAACCTGATGAACTATAATAATAATTATGATGAATTTTTAATAGTCATAGAACAAAAGTTATAGATTATGATGTTAGTAACATAGTCCTTAGAGGTTGTTGGTGTTTTACAAATTACCCTGTATAGGACACCTCATTATAAGCACAGAAAATATTAAAAAAAACACAGCACAGGGCAATCTCTTACAACAATCTTTCGAAAGACTGTACGAAAAGAAATAGTTATATATATTCTTACAATTTGGGCTTTGAGAACTTTAGAGGATATTATACATATACACACATTCTTAAATCTCTAAATTCTTAAGAGACATCTATAAGACACATCAGTTTACATATATTATTTTTATTTAAGTATATACTTCTATACTCAAACCACTTAATAGAGCTAAATAATAATGTATTAAATAAGATACATTATTATTATACAGACACTAAGCTCTGTCTCATCTACTACTTATATATTTCAATAGATTTATTTAGTTGATTAAATTTCTTAAGAGGAATAATACAGTGTGCAATAATAAAGTCTGTTGTAATAACGCAATTTATTATGGAAACTTAAAAAAAAGCTATTATCTTTTCTGACTGCATCAAAGTCGTTGAACCCTCTACCAAGCGTAGCGATTTAAAAAAGTACCAGTAGCAATTTTAAATTCTTTTTTCAATATTTCCATCACATTAACCCTATCATTACAAAGATCCAAATCACAAAATGTAACAAATGAAAAAAAGTTCAGAAAAAAAAAGACTAAGTACGCTTTAACGTTGAATTTCGAAATTACCATACATGTCTAAGGTAGGGTCAGCGAAACAGGCGAGCCCACCGTGGCTACACAATAGAGGGATGTGACGTCATTTCCTGTACAACCAGACTGCGCCAGCGCACGATTTTGGGAAGGAAATCGACTCGGGTTCGAATTTTAATTTGTGGTTATTTGAATTTGGTTCACTGTTGTGCTTTCGTTTGAGTTTGGAATGTGTAACGGTTTTCTTCTAGTAAATATTATCATACCTAGTGAGTTGTAGGAATACAATTTTAGTAGTAAGTAAAAACTAATTTAGGCAAGCTAATTTCGGAATCCTCAATGTAAAAGAATTAGAACTTCTTTTATTCAAGATAGAGAATCTTGAATAAAAGAAGTTCTAATTCTAACTCCTCGCTCAGGCAGAGGTTTAGGTATCAACTCACATTAAATCTACTCCATGTATGTATGTAAATCGGGCTGGTTTCCGCAACTCCACGACTAAGCGTGTATTTTTTGCGCAGCATCTACTCCATATCTTGTGTATTGGCGGTCGAATCATTTCCTCGGCTCAAATCATCACAGGTGCCTTGTTGGTATAGCAGTCGCAAACGCTATTGCTGAGCATGAGGTCTGGATTTGATACCTGAGTCAAGCATAGAGGAAACCAGTTTTTTTTTTCATTTGGCATTTCTGAATAGCAGGCCTGGGTTTGGATATATGTCCGAATTTCAAAAGAGACACCCCATCACTATAATTATCTTATAAAACAAAGTCCTCCGGCGCGTCTGTCTGTTTGTTCGCGATAAACTCAAAAACTACTGCACCGATTTTCATGCTGTTTTCACCAATGGATAGAGTGGTTCTCTAGGATGGTTTAGTATATAATTTGTCTAGCGGGCGAAGCCGCGGGCGTCAGTTAGTTACAACTACACGTTAAACTTAGCAAAGAGAGTTAGCGTATCATAGGGTATCCTTCGTGGAAATACAGGTTATTTGTAGTCAATAGGCTAGTTTCCATCATCCACAAATTGCAAAACTATTTAGTCCGTCAGTTAGAGTATTGAAAAATAATGGACACGCATTTTTTGTTTTTATAAATCAATGAATATTGACAAAGATAAAACGCATCAAAACTCGGGAGTGAGGGTTCGTGACGTCACGACCCGCTAAAAATTATGCCAGAGCGTGACGTATTGAGAATTTTAAAACGTCGTAACTTCGTCAATTTTGGTTCCCGTAACAAAAGAAAAAATACGGGTCAAATATTTTTAACCGACTTTCCAAAAAGGAGGAGGTTCTCAATTCGGATGTTTGTATTTTTTTTTTTTTTTTTTTTGATAATCTATCTGACGGACTTATTAGATTTTTTCAGGACACAAGCCCATTAAACAGCAAGTAAAGTCTAACATTGAAGCTTAACGAATGTTTAATGATGGTGCTGCGGGCCATGGTCTCCCATTACACGCACTTTGTTGCAATCTGTGCGGCTTGTTGCTACAGTGTCCGTGATAGTATGCTTTGTGCGTAGAATATTTAGCGGAATGTGTCGTAATATGCCTATTTTGGAACTGTAAAACAAAATGCAAAAGTGTGGTAGGTTGCGGAATTTGTTCGAAAGAGTCACCGCGGCCCTGGAACGCAAAGGGCACTAGGAGGAACACGGTTTAGTCAGTAAGAGAGCCTGACACTCCCTTCAACTCCGCCCAGAGCGGGGGCTATTGATTTACCATCCTAAAAAAAGTGCGGTATGGAACTGCGGAGTTGGTTGAAACTGGAATGATAAATATCAACTATACAAAAAACCGGCCAAGTGCGAGTCGGACTCGTGCACGAAGAGTTCCGCACCATTATCTATAAAAACGGTAAAAAAGAAATCACGTTTGCTGTATGGAAGCCCCCTTAAATATTTATTTTATTCTATTTTTTAGTATTTGTTTTTAAAAGCGGCACAGAAATACATAAATTGTGAAAATTTAAACTGTCTAGCTATCGCGGTTCTTGAGATACAGCCTGGTGACAGAAGGACGGACGGACAGACAGCGAAGTCTTAGTAATAGGGAACCCTAAAAAGAACCACAGTAACCTACATTTCATATTTAATATAGAGGTCTGCGGTAGGCATGGGTTTTTTTTTTTTTTTTAGGGATGGGTAATCATCCAATGACTCCTCCCGCTCTGGGTGTAGCGGGAGGGAGTGTCAGACTTCTACTGACTAAAACCCATCCATGTTCCTTCATTGCCCTTTGTGTTCCGGAGCCACGGTGTCTCTTGCGAATAATCCCGCGACTCCGGCAGGCGTCGGCCCTTTCGGGCCCCTCTGTGTTGCTGACTCTCTTTGAGGCGCGCGTGGAACACTAACGCGCCGTCGACACGGCCTGTCGTCACTAGACGGACGGACGGCGAGCCACCCATAGCTCGCCGCCCACAGGCCCGCGCCTACGGTGGCCGGAGGTCACCAGGTGGCCCCCGACGCCCGCGGCGTCCACCACGGCGGCCGGGACGAGAGGGTCTCCTCTCCCGCTCCGCCACCTCCTTCGCTAGCATGACTGCTTCGCAGAAGGAGGCAACGGCGTCCCATTCCGTCTCGCTCCGGACCATGGCTTGGACCAGGGCCGGACGCGAGAGGTCGCCGCCAATCGCCGTTTCGAGGACACGGCGGTGCGCCGCCCAAGCGGGGCACACCTGCACAGTGTGCTCTACCGTGTCCTCCGGTCGATCCTCGCAGTGGTGACACCCGGGCGTTTCCTCCCGCCGAATTCGGTGCAGGAACCTCCCGAAACATCCATGTCCGGTGAGGACCTGCGTCAGGCGGAAGGTGAGGACGCCGTGGCGCCTCTCAAGCCACTCCTCAAAGAGGGGACTTATCGCCGCTATTGTGGCGTGCCCTGCGCTGGGTTGCGATAGTCGTCGTCTCCATGACGCCATGAGATCGCGCCGGAAGTCCGTCCGCTGCGCGACAATTTGCCGCGTCAGCGGAGTCTCCCCCCGGCTTAGTACCTCCGCGCGCCAATCATGCAGGCGCGCGAGGACCACCGCTTCCAGATCCCATGGCGGCAATCCGGCAAGAAGACCCGCCGCTTCGCGCGAGATCGTGCGGTACCCTCGGGTCATCCTGAGGGCCACCACCTTTTGGGGCGCGTTCAAGTGGTTCGCAGCACGCTGCCTCAATGAACGCGCCCACACCGGGGCCCCGTAAAGGGCCATGGACCGCACGACGTAGGCATGGGTCATTGATGGTTTTCTGGTTAACGTAATTTAACTGTTAATCGTCAATGGTCAACTGGTTGAAAAAACTGTTAAATTATTAGGAGGTTTTGAACGGTAGCGATTGGCGTCAACGTCAATTTATGTCAACGTTTGTTGATTAAATAAAAACCTGTTAATAATTTAACAGTTTGAAAACTCGATGATTGACAATGTTGCAAATAATAAATTATTAAAGATTACTGAATAGTTCGGCATTGTCCGGTATCATTCGGAAGTAATCGTTTCGCATTCGCATACCAGAGCAGTTGATTCTAAGAAATGAATAAATAAAATTAAGTTGAAATAATCCGTGAGCCGTTGACGAAAATTAACAGATTATTATAATTCAACTTGCTTTTTCGTTGATGATAAACAGTTGAGTCGTTGACAAATGAAAAGTCGTTAAAAAAACAGTTTATTGATTCAACGACCACCTCTAGTCTGTGGTACAGCGTGTAAGATCCTACGACCAAGCAGGTGTGTCTGGTGGGCTACTGCCTACTACCCAATGGTTGATGGCTCACAGATTTTTCTCCTTTCCCTTAGCAACATTATTTTTACTCAGTCACTATTATTTCCGGTTTAACCTCCTTGCTCGGATCCAAGACATTTTGATTGGTTTCCCGAGGTCTCCATGCCTTTTTGTTTAAGAGTCTACTCTTGAATCTAAATTTCAGGATTAATGGATGAGATCTGTAAGTATGTGTGTCCTAAAAAACATCTCCCTAATTCATATATCTTTAAACTTATATTCCTTTTCTTGCTTCCCCAGGAGGACGGCACTGTAGAATACTACAACAACATCATCGTCCAGCCTCATCTGCGGCTGGTGACGGGCCAGGGTCGAGGGTACCACGTCAGATGTCGCTACCGGCGCCGGGACCTAACGCACTTCCATCTGTACCGGCCCCGCGCTGACCGGCTGACTAACTCGCTGACCGATGACTTTACTGATCATAGCAGGTATGTTGTGTTAGCATGTATACACCGGGGAATAATAATTGTACAGTTAGCCCTCCCTCGTTAAGTTCGCTGTGACTACTGGATGCTCACTTTAAGATGTGTACCTCCTGGTTTCATCAAAACTGGTGTGTCTGCAATATTACCTGATTTGCTGTATAACATTACATATTTATGTTGAAGCTGAGCTTTGATTTGAATATAAACTTATCACCGTCTGCCTAGCCTAAGACAAACCACATTCTGCTGAATACCAGTATTTTACCTGGAGCGATTGTCTATCTGCCCTATAAAACCTAGTAATTGGGTTACAAAGTAGTGGATAACCAAGCATTTAATTCAATATGGGTTTTAGGATAATTCACACCACCAGTTCCCACCACATAGACGAGAGATATACCTATTCTACTTTTAAGCCTATGCGCGCACTGGTGACTTTTGTCACCGTGACAGTATATATTAGGTATAATAATATCTCTCTGTTGCACTTCACAATAATTGCGAAAGAGAGAAATGTACTGTCACGGTGACAAAAGTCACCAGTGCGCGCATAGCCTAAATGTAACTTATTAGTCGGGAAATATAAGCGTTTTGACAGGAGCCTGAACCTGACGCCTCAATTCTGTCACCTGGTGTACGTAACCTTAGAAAACTGTAATTAAACCTTTTACAGGCACACTTGAATTGTCAGGGAGTCAGTCAATCAGAAATTGAGTCTGATTGCTTGTTCGAAATAGTAGACAGCTATGGAGAGGACGTTGATAGAAACTACATTGACACTCTTTTAATATCCCAAGAGATAATTATTATTGTATTAATTTCGTACATTATAGTGATAATAATATGACGAAATGACGACAGCTAATTCTTGCTCTATTTAGCTGCCTGACTAATACAAATCACATAAAATGAAGGCGGAAACTTCGAAACGTAGAAAGAATTAACTACGACGCGACGTTCAATAAAAAGTTATACTACGAGTACATTACATACAATTTGTACCTACAGCTCTTCTTTTTTTATATTTCAGTGACGAATTCGACGAGGACTCAGGAATGTTGCCTTCCGTTTCCATGAAGATTTATAAGGGAGACCCCGAAGATAAACAAGTAAGTAACCTTTTTTTTTCTGTATTGTGTATTACGCGACCAGTCGCGAATTAGGTAGGTACCGTTGAAATTACCAACCATTGAAATTTCTTTTATAATATCAAGAATTTTGCGGTTTTCAAAAATTCTTGATATTCAACTATTTAAATACACAATAAACTTCTCAGTAAGCCTTGAAATATGCTCGTAAAAGCCAAGGAAGCCCAGTTCTAAAGCTCTCCATACTTTTGCGCCCACGGGCTGTTTGTCGTTCAACCAGTTTTTATTAATGCACAATGGAGCGGAGATAATGATCGCATGATATCAAAATGCATAGCAGGGGCGAGATGTGGATTCATTTGTTTTATTTTTGAGAAAAGTTTTGATTGCTAGAGCAATAGGTACTTACATTGGTGTTTTTAATCGAGTTCGATAAAGAAAGACGTTGTGCATTCGGCGAGGTTTGTTGGTGGCAAAAAAAATGGGAGGTAGAAGAAAGAAACTAACTTGGTTGCGATATTGTATTTTATATTATGTTTTATTTAAATTACAAATATAACTAGGCGAGAAGAGAAGGAGTTTTGTGATATGGTCTATACGTGTCCAATTTACAGAGATCTGCAAAATAAACTTGCAATGTATCTAATGCAGCAATTTTTTTTTTGAGATGGGTTTGCTTTTGACTCTTATCTAGGTCAGAGAAGAAAGTTAAAAGTTTTAATTCAAAGTTATTAAAAGAGATTTTTTCAAACACCCGTCACGTCCTATATCTTACACCCTAAACTAATCCTAAACTCCTCAACTTCCAGGTGGCGTCAAACGTACGTATAGGAGACACTCTGAGCCTCGTAGTCTCCCTGGAGAAGCAGCGGCAGTTCGGTCTGCTGGTCTCCGAGTGTTCTGTCAGGGACGGACTGGGCTGGGCTGAGCAGAGCCTCATCGCTGATGATGGGTAAGTGGAAACTACGTCATTTATTATACGTCAATAGCTGATTGTTGTGTCAGGCAGCCGGGAAAATATATAGCTAAAGTCAGATAGGAAACACCGGCCTCATCTAGCTTAAAAAGACCAAAAAAAATTGACGTGTAAAAGTTTTACCTATGTTAAACCTACTTCAATACATCACTACATATTATAAAACAAAGTCCTCCACCGCGTCTGTCTGTCTGTCTGTTCGCGATAAACTCAAATCTACTGCACCGATTTTCATGCTGTTTTCAACAATGGATAGAGTGGTTCTCGAGGAAGGTTTTGGTATATAATTTGTCAAGCGGGGGATTTATAATGTCTGAATCAGGTGGAACTCTGAACTGATTCTCGCGTATGATTTCCAGCCGATTTAACTTTGATTCTGATAATAAAAGCTTTTTTTTTTCATTACCTATCAAAGTACATGATTGAAAATTAACCCACACAAAATTATACCCAAGTGCTATGTGCAACACGGCGTCATAGCGAAATTAACTGAAATAGCAGCAAATACTTTCAATAACTAAGTATTTACAAAATAATGCAGTCAATTTTCAAGACACAAAGTTGATATTGGTAACTTTTTAGGGTTCCGTGCACAAAGGGTAACCGAACAGAAACCTATTACTAAGCTTCCGCTGTCCGTCCGTCTATCTGTCTGTCAGCGGGCTGTATCTCAAGAACTGTAATAGGTAGACATTTATTGCCGCTATAAAAACAAATAAAAATTAAGGTTTATGGTACGGAACCCTTCGCGTGCAAGTCCGAGTCGCACTTGCTGGGTTTTTTTTATAGTTACTCGCACTTTGAAATTCATCGCTCTTATAACGTTGATATTGTTTTCTGTCATGTTTGATAGCAAACCCTTACCTTCGCAGCTGCCCCCTCGACGGCGAGATCATGGGCCAGTTCCAGTACTCCTCAGACCGGCAGACGGCGCGCGTGTCCTTCCCAGCCCACAAGTTCCCGTACACCGCCAGTGTGTACTACACCTGTGAAGTCAAGCTGTGTGATCTGAACCATCCAACGGATTGCGTGAGTTTAATTGCACCTTTATCCTCCTAATATAATAAAACTAGCTGACCCACGCAACTTCGTCTGCGTCACATTTTCCATTACTGCTCCGCTCCTATTTGTCTTAGCGTGATGTTACATAGCTTATAACCTTCCTCGATAAATGGGCTATCTAACACTGAAAGAATTTTTCAAATCGGACCAGTAGTTCCTGAGATTAGCGCGTTCAAACAAACAAACAAACTCTTCTGCTTTATAATATTAGTACAGATTCTTCCGTTACTGATGACTGCCTGAATGACTGACAGACGACGCACAGCTAAAACTTCTGGTCGTAGAAAGCTGTTATTTGGTAGGTGACAGGTGATAGATTCATTGGAGAGTGGGGGGAACACTAAGAGTGGATTTCCCGAAATTCCTTAGTCGCAAGTAAAAGCTAGTCTTAATATATATAAATCTCGTGTCACAATGTTTGTCCTCAATGGACTCCTAAACCACTTAACCGATTATAATAAAATTCGCACACCATGTGCAGTTCGATCCAACTTGAGAGATAGGATAGTTTAAATCTCAATTTATAGTCACAATATTATTTAGAAGCGATGTGACGCAGACGAAGTTGCGCGGGGCAGCTAGTTTAATATAAATATTATCGAGATTTCAGAAAAGATGACATTTTATCAATGACTAGCTGACCCGCGCAACTTCATTAATGTTCCGCTCCTTTTAGTCGTAGCGTGATGATATATAGCCTAGCCTTCCTCGACAAATGGGCTATCTAACACTGAAATATTTTTTTAAATTGGTCCAGTAGTTTCGGAGCCTATTCATTTCAAACAAGCAAATATTTTCTCTTTATAATATTAGTGTAGATAAAATCAACGCTTACAACCCTAATCTCTTCAAAGTTAGAGTAAACAGGCTCCTTCTGGGTAAGCTCGCTCCATCGTAGACTTTGTCTCTGTCATCTCTGACCAAGACGAAAGTCAAGAGCAAATTCATCTCAATTAAAAAATAACAGAATTAACGTTACTTGGTGAGTCGTTTACATTTTCCCATTCCGTCAGTCGCTATCACCGATATAATAGGTAAGTCACTTAATCTACTCCCGATTGATGAAGTAAAAAGTTCTAGTTGAACATTGCCCGATTCAACATTTATAGCCTGAAAAACGATCATTTAGTGTTCAAGTTTGGGGTTTGTCACGTTCTTAATTCGAAAAACTCAATTCAGAAGCCCGCCCTATAACAAAAAAACTACATTTTGTCTACGATAAACATTGACAACTGCTGTCAACCAATGGTTTGTCCTTAAGGCTCTAGCTAGACTATCAAACTGCCAAAATATTACCTAGGGAATTGATCACGTGGCATTTCGACAGTGTTTGTGCAGTTTCGAATAACAAAAATACTTATAGCTAGGCCACGGTATAAAGCTTATTTACAAGTATCTAGATACGTACCTACGTTAGTGTAACTTTAATGACCCCATCAATTCAGATGGAATCATCGTAGATAAGTATCAGCTGTAGGTACCTACTAAAGCTATGTCGTGTCTACTTACATAACACTATATATTAGCTTATTACATGTTGCAGACATCGTAATACAAAATGACTTCCTGCTTATAACATAATTATTACTTGTATGGCTATTGTTAATGTTGAATTATCCAATATCTATGGTGTACCTATACTTAGTTTAAGAGCTAGACAAACTTGTTATGTAGGTAATGTAAAAATAATCATGAATATTTTCACAAAACAAAATCCTTTGAAATAGGTTTTTGCGTAATGTTAACTAACTGATGTCCAGCAACAAATACTTTCGCGCAATGTTCTCCAATTTTCCTACTTGAAGTTGATATTTCCAAGTCCTTCCCAGGCAGGTGTAAGATAAATCTACTTTCTAAACTTAAATTTTTTAGTGTTAACATTTTTAGCTCGGCCTTGATGTTCAATCAGGTTAAGCGATTTTATAAGTACAACAACATCAAATTAAGTCCGCCTCTGTACTTTTTTTGAGCTGAAAGTGTTAAATAAATAAATAATAAATAAACGTCATTTAATCGAAACAGGGAAACTTATTGGACTCTTTCTACAAAAAATACAAAATACAAAATCCTTTATTTCAAATAGACCAGTTACAGGCACTTTTGAATAGTCAAGGTCTGTCAGTCAAATAGATGAAGCTAATCCTGCCGCGCTAATGACAAGAGCAGCAGGTTGTTCTCCAACATAACACACCCACCGATCCCGCCTCCAGCGCGACAGTTGCACCTTCCAAAGAGTAGATCCTGTGGAGAAGAACGTGCAAGAAACTCCAAGGACACTCTTTTAAACCAGTTGCCATTGTTTACAAAATCATGTTTACATTCGGTGCGAAATAATTAATGAGTAAAACTATACAATGCAAAAATAATGAGTCTACACAATGCAAATATAGTCTCACAATCTTCAGCAGGTCCAACAATGTTTTCACATGTTCATCAAAGTTTGGGCACTTTAGTCGCTGTGGAGCGGACCAGCATTAAGCCAAGCATTTTTATCACTAATATATTCCCCAAGTTTATAATATGATTGTTTGCATAGTGTGCGTTTTATACAATTTTTAAATTTCGTTTCATTCAGTTCTAATATATGTGGCGGTATTTTGTTATAACACTTTAAACAGTATCCCATAAAAGATGTTGCTACTTTAGCAAGTCTGAAAGCTGGTTGAATTAATTCGTTCCTATTTCTAGTAACATAGTTATGTCTGTCGCCTCGTTTACTGAAAAGATGTAGATTCTGTCTAACGTAGGTACATGATATTTTCATAAATATATTGACAAGGGAACGTCATTATGTTAATTTGTTTAAACAGTTCCCTTAAAGAATGTCGCCGGCGGAGATGGTAAATGGCTCTGATGGCTCTTTTCTGCAAAATGAAAATAGACTCGATGTCAGCAGCCCGTCCCCATAGTAAAATACCGTAAGACATTAAACTGTGAAAGTAGCTAAAATAGACTACTCTCGCGGTTTCAACATCTGTAAACTGGCGAATTTTTCTTATAGCATATGCTGCTGAACTTAACCTTCCTGCAAGAGATGTTAAATGAGGACCCCATTGTAGCCTTGAGTCTAGCTTAATCCCCAGGAAAACTGTTTCTTCGACGAATTCTAGTTTCTCCCTGTTCAATATTATGTCACAATTATTACTTTTTACATTTGGTAAAGTGAATCGAATGCACTTCGTTTTTTTCTCATTTAATACTAAATTGTTAGCTGTGAACCAATCATGTACCTGCATTAGGGCGTTATTTACAACGTCAAGATTGTTTGCATGTCTATTTACTTTAAAAATCAAAGATGTATCGTCAGCAAACAACACCATATTGAGTTTATTTTCTATCCCATGCATTACTATAATTATAAAACATTTTTTGCTCTGGGGTTTTTCAAAATGTCGGGAATACTTCTAGTCTAGTGGTAAGTAATTAGCCGTTTATTTAATTCCATTAAAGATACCTGCCAACGATTTACCCTAATTATACACGCATTTTAATGCCAAACGTATTTTGTCTCGACATGTAGTTAATTTGTGTCTGGAGATACCGTCAAAGCTTTTTTTTTCATTAATCATCTACGAATGTATTTCTTGATGAGATGAAGGTATCGCACTGTCATTTATTTTTCGTTTTCTAACTACAAAAAGAGAATTGCTTTACTTGTTTTTTTGGTAGTATTAATTGTGCCTCTAAGTTAAAGATTTTGTAAAATTGAATGTGACCATATGTTTAAAGTAGCTTTTTAAACATTTAAAAGCATAAATCATCTCAGAATTTATGATTAACTAGACAAGACATTCTACAAGCGATAGCAATTGTCGGAAAGCCCAAGTTCTGTGAGAGTGACATGCAATACCAAAATATTTCGTAATTAGTCGATTCTATTTACTTTCGATTTTCAGAGGCGTCCTTTTATCTTCAGCCTAAAGTTAATGTCCTCTCTCAACGATCTATCGACTTGGTACACCCTCGCCAAGTCGAATAAAAAGGCACTTTTCACATTCCTGTACCTACAACTTTGTTTTATTTACATTACAGGAGCCATGCGCCCACAAGCGGCGCGTGCGACGCGATGACGAGGGATCTCCGGCCACTGTGGAACTGTTCAAGGGACTGTACGTCAACGAACTCGATTCACCTGACAACGATGAGGTTACTAGCGAGAAGGTAAGACATTTATCATAAGGTATAATAATTTTATAACAAACTGCTTAGCCTTTTAGCTAGCTGAGAAATGATAAATGGAAACTCCATGGCAAGACTGGTTGTCAGACTTTCAAGCTAACTAACCGTAGCGGGGCTTTTCGAGGCACAAAGAAGTAATTAAAAAATATTATCACCAGTGTTCTCAGACAGATAGACATGACACACATGGCATTTATCACCAGGTTTCATCAAAGCGAGTTGGTGATTTCAGAATTTATTAATGGAAGATTAATAAATTCTGAAATCACCAACTCGCTTTCGCGGGAAAACCCGTTGCTTCATATTTTACTTATAATACAAAAAAAAAATCTCACACCATTGCACCACCTAGCCGGTGGATGCTCTACCAAATGATTACCTATTCGAGGTCACCGGTAAACTAGGCGTAGGTAGTCCGTGCTTTATTCGCAAACCTATACAAACTAAAAACCAGGGACCGAAAACCTTTATAAATTACGGTACAGGTATCGAAGAATTTTGGTTATTTTTACGACCTAGGTTACCGCTATCTGGGTAACCAGACAGAATAAAAATGTTACCTCTGATTGAGGTTACAGTCTTAATACCGGTTACCTAAAAATGACCTTGATTACGAGAAAGAAACAGAATATTGCAATGCAGATAATTTGTATTTCTTGGCATAGTAAACATTACCAGGCAAATCGTCGTGATGTGCGGATCCGTGTATTTGGTTGGTTCACCTTTTTGCGGAGTATTTATTGACAAACAAATTG
Source organism: Ceramica pisi (assembly GCA_963859965.1). Classification (NCBI taxonomy): domain Eukaryota; kingdom Metazoa; phylum Arthropoda; class Insecta; order Lepidoptera; family Noctuidae; genus Ceramica; species Ceramica pisi. Next base: position 7,351,377 of record OY982555.1, read on the forward strand.
TGAAATGGCAGACAACGGTAAGAATTTTGGTATTTACATCAGGTCTGTGATGTATGCTCATTGTATTTTATTATGCCTTTTAATTAATTTAAGTTCTCCTATGTTATCTTAAAACGGTATTTCATTTACATGTAAAGTTTTCAATAACTAGGTAGGTACCTAGTTATTGAAAACTTAATATGTTTAAATTAGATGAAAACCCTGTATGTAGGTACATACAGGGTTTTCATCTAATTTAAACAAATTTAATTTTCAAATTGTATTGTTTTCTTTATCACTCGAGAAAACACACGAATAAAAAACACATTAGCACCTACGTTTTTAAAATTAATGTGTAAGTAGCTAACTAGCTACCGCTACTCGAGGAATGGGCCCATTCGCGGCCATTCCGAATGGCTACGCAATGGCCGGCGCATGCCTGCACATGGACTTTTGAACGAGTGGGAAGAGCTTAGCAATGGCGTCTACCCGTGCGTGAGAGTGATCAGCGATACACGCCGCCCGTCGCCCATTGCCCTCAAGCGCATTTAGAGTACTTTTATAATGAAAATAAAAAAATAGTAGCTATAAATAAAAATAAATAGTAGGTATTGTTCTAACAAATTTTGGTATAAATATTACGTGAAAACGATGGACAACTTCAGAAATATCGCAGCATGTTTCGAAGCTTTTTCGGTCAATAATTGAATTAGGTCCAGATATTTTTTATTACATAAAAGGCATTAAAGAAAATGATTAAATATTCTATGATTACTTATTGCAGTAGATATATATGTGTTATGAAAACAAATATTGTGATAGTCTTTATTCAACAAAATCTACAAATTAGAGCCCTCAAATCAGGTCTCCGTGGGTTTTTGTCAAAACATGCCTCGGGAGTCGAGAGAATGATGATTACTAAATAAATAAAAAAGTTATCTTAAATTCGCTTTATGACTATTGTTTATTTAACCGACTTCTAAAAGAAGGAGGTTATCAATTCGACTGTATGTTTTTTTTGTATGTTTGTTAAGCGATTACTCCCCCATTTGTAAACCGATTTTTTTTTTTTTTTTATTATAAAGAATATACTCCTGAGGTGGTCCCTTTTAGTCAAAATTTAGTCATATTTGGTCAAAATCTGATGCTGATCATCGGAGATATTCAAGGGAACTCTTCAATAATAGACGGCAAATCTGTCGTGATTGCTGCAATCGGTTGGATGTTTATTGTTTATACAACATCATGACGTAACATCACGCCATGGCGTGAGTTTCAGAAGTCGGTGACAAAAAAACTGAATAAAACAAACAAAAGTCACCGACTGCTGATGCTAGTTATTTTTCACTTTTTTGTGTTATTGAAGTCGGTTCTATTTTTTAACAAATACCTAACAGGTTAAAAGGAACGCTAACCATTGCGCAGCCAATTGGAATCCCCGCGAATGGCCCATTACTCGAGGCGGTAGTAGCTACAAATGAGTAGGTACTAATAAAAGTATTTTTTTACATATGTTAAACGGTTACGCTGTCTCTCCCTGAGCCTTCTACCCGATGATGAGATGTTATGTCCCAATCAATTTTAAACCCATCCAAACATTTCAAATTGATTGGGACATAACATCTCATCATTTTCGTTTTATTTCCTAAGGTAATAACGAATAAATAACCCAGTCACGACCGTGGTGTGCTGAGCACATTTTTTTTTTCACTCTCTTACCAAATAATATAAGGACCAATTAAAAAAAACTAAACATTTTTTTTAAATTAATTTTAATTTTCTTTCTAATTTTGATATCAACGTGAATAGTTTGACAAAATTTAAATACAAGAAAACATAATGAACGCCTAAGTAATGCAATAATAATAATTTAATTGATTGAGGAGCGCTTTGGAGTATGCTTTCCAAGAGTATCGCTCCACACCACCAGAGCTTAGGCCTCGGCTACCTCGTTTACCCATGCATAAGAAAAATAGCTGGTAATAGCGCTGGTATGTGCTCTAGATTTGCAACTAGCAAATTATTTTGGTAGTAGCGAAGACCTCGCCGATACCCAGTCGATCTTGTACTGTGCGGCTGCAGCGGCATGTCGTGTAGCTCATGTCAAATTTCCTAACAGTGACAGAGTTACTCGACCAGCCGTACCAGCTTGGCAGTGCAGGATCGAGCGTCGTATCGGTGAGGCTGGAGCACTCATCGGCAAACTTATCTGCTTCAGGGAGGGCAACACTCGCCGTAGAGTGATGCGCTGTGTGAGGCGGGCGTTTTCGGGGACTGACATCAGTCCTCGGGATTATCTGACCCGCGTCACAGAGCGTATCGACTTCCTGGAGCAGAAAACCTATGCATGGGCAAACCGTATTCGTCGGTAAAAGCGGCGAGTGGAATGATACACTCAGAATCGCACATTCCAAAGCAATGAGAGGTGGGTTTACAGGGCTTGGGAGCGACCGGACCAAGGTGTGACTGATACGTGCCTACCAGATGATGACGCCATGTGTTCATTCTGGCGCAACATCTGGTCGGTGCCTGCCAGTCATACCGAGGGTGAATGGACTCGGACAGTCGAACGCGCGTGCGATCCGATACCAGAAATGGGGGCAATTACTATCAGCCCCCAAAATGTAGCTTGTGCAGTTCGTCCGTTGCCTAACTGGAAATCTCCAGGACCGTACGGGCTGCACAACTTTTGGATAAAATTATTTAAAGGATCGCACGCTCGCTTGGCATTTCAATTCCAGTCTGCCTTAGAGTCAGGGCCGCTGCCTCAGTTTCTAACTACAGGAATAACCAACCTGCTCCATAAATCAGGTAGTACCGCGGAGCCTAAAAATTATAGACCGATCATGTGTTTACCGACGGTCTATAAAGTTCTTACATCTATTTTGAGAGTTAAGATAAACCATCATATTAATAGTAATTCAATTATGTCTGCCTCTCAAAATGGATGTAGGAACGGGTCCCGCGGTACTAAGGAGCTGCTCCTCATTGACATTGCCATTAGCCAGCAGATTCTTCGTTCCCGAAGGGATCTGTCGACATGCTGGATAGATTATAAGAAGGCCTATGACTCAGTGCCACATACATGGCTCATGAGGGTGATGGAGCTGTATAAAGTTAATGCAGTTCTACGCACCTTTCTGATGTCGTGTATGGGGCAGTGGAGGACGGTCCTTCACTATCCAGGGTGTCTACAGACCCAGGTGGACAGCGACCCGATAAGGATCGAGCGTGGCATATTTCAGGGCGACAGTCTGAGTCCACTGTGGTTTTGTCTTGCCCTCCACCCTCTCAGTACATTGCTGGAGGGTTCGGGGCAAGGCTTCCGGTTGAGAACAGTACCTCTACCATGAGTTTACGCAGCCAAAACTCGCTAGCGTCTCCGTAAATTATATGACATACTGTACAGCGCCCCTAGCGGTCACTGAGAGAATTAAAATTCGTACCATGAGCACTATAGATTTCGATAGGTTTAAAACCTCACGTAATCTATTCGATAGTCACTAACGTTTTTTAGCTGTCACCATACAAAACGGTACCATGAGTCACCAATTCGACAGATGCTATCGAATAATACGCTTACGATAGTAGTAACGTAGCTACTAGCATTTTGACGAGTGAAACATATGTTTACACTTAAATTATGTACGTTTTTGAGTCTAACAAAGTCAAAATACTGTCTACAAGAGCATTATTATAGTATATATACCTAATCTATTTTAGCTACTAGCCATTATTTTTAGACACTTGAGCTTGGTATATCTACCTGCGTTGAGAGGCAACTAATTAGGAACTTTGTAATTTTATAAAACGTTTTAAAATACATACCTACTTTTATAGAAAATAGAAACATACCTTTCCATGAACTTCACCAACAATATTGAAACTGTGAGACACTGGTTCGCATTGTTTAAAATAATCTAAATAATAGTCCAGTTTCAAACCACACAACCCAACGCAGCTCTGTGATCTGTGACACAACGTCAACAAACAAAGTTATAAATTATAATAAATTAAATTGACGACATTGACCTATTATATGGAATAAAAATTCAAAAACCACTAATCAAGTTATGTTGTCCACTAACCCTAAACTTTTCTATTTACTTAGTCGGTTTTATTTTATGATATCGACTGTCTTAACATTTTAAGCATAGCGATAACACTACATCTTGAGCTTACAAGCCGTCCTCTCTTCTTATTAGTGAGAAAGAAAGAAACAAAACATAAGTAGTGAAGCATTCTAATGAGTAGTGTGAAGTTAGCTAGACGACGCGATCTATCGAGCTTACGTTAGCGCCTGCGTAAGACTCCGTAAAACTCATGGTGCGAGCATTATCGAATACTATTCGATCCACGTTAGTACGCTAGCGAGTTTAACGCTAGCGAGTAAGTTTTCGATGACATCTCATGGTAGAGGTACTGGTGGTCAGGTCATATCGCACCTCCTATACATGGATGACTTGAAACTATTTGCTCCTAACAACTTGCAACTGATGAAGCTACTGAAGGTAACAGAAAACTTCAGTAACGCCATCAGGATGAAATTTGGTGTGGATAAATGTGCGGTCATGCATGTAAAGCGAGGGGAGATTATGGAATCCGTGGGAATACAACTCTCGGATTCCATACACCTTAGGTCCTTCTCCTCAACCGAAACTTACAAGTATTTGGGTATGTCGGAAGCGTTAGGCATCAATGCTGCTGATATGAAACAATCGTTGAAGGAGCGCTTCTTTGGCCGCCTGAATAAAGTACTTAACAGTCTTTTATCAGGCGGAAACAAGGTGCGCGCCTTCAGCGGTTGGGTCATGCCGGTTTTGATGTACTCTTTCGGCATACTCAAATGGACTCAGACAGAACTTAACGCCCTGGATAGAAGGGTACGCTCACTGCTTACCACAAATCGGATGCATCACCCACGATCATCGGTGATGAGGCTGTATATCCCGCGGAAGTGCGGGGATCGTGGCTTCTTAAATGCTAAGACCCTGCACTACCGCGAGGTATGCAGCCTTAGGGAATACTTCCTAGAGGCCGACGTGGGTATGCATCGAGATGTGGTAGCGGTGGACAAAGGCCTTACCGCGCTCTCCTTGGTTAACGAGAACTGGCGCAAACCTGTGGTATTAGATACTACCGACCGCAGGGAGGTATGGCAGAGCAAGGAGCTTCACGGACGCTTTTATCGGGTCCTATATGGGCCCGATGTAGGCTTTTTAGCGTCCGTAGCCTGGCTGCGTTGTGGTGACCTCTTTGGGGAAACCGAAGGTTTTGTCTGTGCGATCATGGTCGAAGTTATGATGACGAACAACTGCCGGAAATACATTGTGAAGGACGGTACGGTTGACATATGTCGGGCATGTCACCGACCCGGGGAATCCATCCGCCACATTATTTCCGGTTGTTCTAGTCTGGCTAACGGTGACTATTTGGACAGGCACAACCTCGTAGCCAGGATCATCCACCAGCAGCTCTGAGATACAATCTTGTGGAATCGGAAGTACCGTACTATAGGTATGTGCCCGACCCAGTTCTCGAAAATGGCAATTGCACGTTGTACTGGGATCGGTCTATCATCACTAACAGGACTATTGTTGCCAACAAGCCTGACATAGTGGTGATAGACCGACTAGAGCGTCGCGCAATGATTGTTGATATAGCAGTCCCTCATGACGAGAACCTCGTGAAGTCTGAGAAAGAGAAACAAAGTAAGTATCTTGCTTTGGCTCGCGAGGTTGTCGACATGTGGGATGTGAACACAGCAGTCATTGTGCCGATAGTCGTGATGGCCAATGGCATTATTGCCAAGAGCCTCGACCAACACCTCAAGAGGCTCTCGTTGGGCAGCTGGATCAAGGGCTTCATCCAAAAAAAGCGGTACTCCTGGACACGGCGCGTATTGTGAGGAGGTTCCTCTCTCGGGAGTCGGGAGCCCTGACCACCGGTAGCTTGGATCCTGTTCCCGATGCCGGTGGGCTATTTTTTATATTTTTAAATGTTTTTTTATTAGTTTTATAAAAATGTTTAAAAATGTAAAATATATAAAATGAATAAATGGAATAATAATTAAACAATCTTATTTAATTAATACTATCTCGTGAGATTAACATAAATTATTATTTTACAATTAACCAACCATTGTATTGTGTAGGTACTGTTCGACTATCTTAATTCGCTCCAAAGCATAAAAACCGGCCAAATGCGAGTCGGACTCGCGCACCAAGGGTTCCGTACAAACCTGTAGGTATACCTACATATATTATAAGCAAAAGTTGCGATTTACGATTTATGACGGATTAAAAAAAAACTACTTACTAGATCTCGTTGAAACTAATTTTCGCTGGTAGTTTACATGGTAGTATACATCATAATATTTTTTTTATTATTTATTATTCTCTTATTTTAGAAGCTACGGGGTGGGGGGGGACACATTTTACTACTTTGGAAGTGTCTCTCTGAGCTCGCAAACTGTTCAGTAAAGAAAAAAATTATTTTAGAAACCTCAATATCATTTGAAGACCTATCCATAGATACCCCACACGCATGGGTTTGGCGAATTTTTTTTTTTGAGTTTCAGTTCTAAGTATGGGGACCCCCTTTTGTTTTTTTATCTATTTTTGTGTGAAAATCTTAATGCGGTTCACAGAATACATCTACCTACTTACCAAGTTTCAACAGCATAGTTCTTATAGTTTCGGAGAAAATTGGCTGTGACATACGGACGGACAGACAGACATGACGAACCTATAAGTGTTCCGTTTTTGCCATTTGGCTACGGAACCCTAAAAAACAACATGTTAGCCACAGTGACGAGAACGATGGCATAATATTATACACAACAAGGGACATTATGTGATAAGGAAAATCTTCGTCTTCGAAAAGATATTTTATTTCACTTCTCAAATACCGAAAAAAAACATACAAACTTTTTGCAACGTTCTATGTCACATTTAGAGGAATTTGTTTCCCTTGCGTAGGTGAAATATGCATAGACATGTTTCATCCCATACACATTTTTCGTCCCATTTTTAATAGTAGGTAGTAAAGTAAGAGTAACTTAACCAACCAAACAGACTCGCTATCAAACTGAATGAAAGACGCGTTGTGCGTGGCGCGTGCCGCACCAGCCAGGGCCGTGAGTTCGTGTGTCGACTTGATTCGTTGTCACACACACAGGCGATGCGCGCCCTTTGACTAATGCCGACGGCACGTGTAAGATAGAGGTAATTGTTACTTCGGTAACCGGTATTAATACTGGTTTTATTTTTTTTAAAATAAAGGTAACCTTTAAAAATACATGTAAAAGGAAAAAAGGTTGTTACCGAAAAAATACTTGTATTAGTCGTACCGGTTTCGGTCCCTGCTAAAAACTAAGTACTACCAATACTTACTAGAACAACAAATATTTTTATGGAATCCGCATCAAAATCGGCTAAGCCAAACTCGAGACAATCGCGGACAAACATACCTAGTTACGGGTCAAACTAAGAAGCTTCTTTTTCTTTTAAGTCGGTGAAAAAGAAACGTCATCGTCTAAAAATAAAATTTCTCCAAACCCGTTCCAAATAGTGCTATCGGGCGTAAGATATGCCTTGTATTGCTTTCCTACTAAGTATTGCACCTCATAATCACGGAAAACCAATCTCATTTTCAGAAAGAAGACGAAATCTGCATATCGCAGCGCAACTTCGCGATTGGCATCTGCATAGCGGGAGTCATCCTGATGATTTGCGTGATTGCAGCCATTGCCTTCATCCTGGCTAGAAGGAGGAACCCCAAGACTTACTCCAGGACCGGCAGCTCATTGTACAGTGGCCCTTACACAAACACAGGGTACTCGCATACCAGTTAAAGTGATATTTGGTACAGTTTTTTAGGCTTATGATGTACACATGACATTTTTGAGGAGGATCTTTATTCAAAAAAAATGAATGGCTTCGTTCGAAGATTTGGTTTTCATACAAAAAATTGACAAGAAATATTGACTAGCTCCTGAACTATAATATTAAATTGTCTTTGGTTTTTTTTTATAAAAGAAAAAGATGTTTTCTAGCTCCAGTGTGTGTATGTCATTTTGCTAAGTGCCATCTAAGTATTGGACATATTATATTTTTTATAATAATTATTACGCATTGGTTTCAACAACATCGAATTTATACTATAAAGACGAAATAAAGTGTAGAAATTGTTATTTATAAACAATTTTTTCCATTAAAGTGTTGTGCCTAAATTAAAATATTATTTGAATAATAAATTGGAAAATCGAAATGCCTATTTGGAGGTGACATCGAATAATTAATTTGTCTATTTAATGTTTTTTTTACAGTTGTGTTCTTTTTCACAACGATTGAGTCATATTTTAGTATTTAGGTTTTTTAGTTTATTTTACCATGTGTATTAAATTTACCATTACAATAAACTAGAAAGGAGTGCATCTGTGTCAGATATAATAATAATACTTTTAATAACAAACACACTTTTATCCACTCCACGAAAAGTAGCAATGTAAAAATAAGTCCCTAAATGTGGTTTTAAAACGTGACGTCACATATAATTGTAATGTTCAGCCTTTTAATTAAAGTTTCAAAACACAACATTTCCAGTATCCATGTACGTATGTAGGTAAGTACCTACCTTCTTACTACAAACACATATAAAACACGTTTTAGGACCATATTTTCTATATTATATAATAATAAATTTGTGATAATTCGTTCGTTCGTATACGTCGTGATCCGATATTTTTTATATAAAAAACACAAATTTAAGAAATATACTGGTTGCCTTGCATTACGTAAAGATGTAGAAATAAATTAATGACAATTTGTCATTTCTTGGGGTGTTGAAAGGGCCTGTGAAACTAGATTTTAAGACTTTTTTAAGTTCCTTTATTTTTAGTAATACAATTTTTCTTCTTTTATAGAAATTCTGGCTTTATACCAGAATTCAAAAAAAAATTCTCAAAAAATGTTTTTTTTTTCTATTATGTATGACAAAAATATTCTAGAATTTCGCTTCTCTTTTGTTAAAACATATTAATTTCTAGTTCAAACAGGCCTTTGTTTTTTCTATAGGTGGCGGGAACTAGTTTTCTTCTACGCGGTTCATTTAAAATGTTAGTTCACTGACTTATATTTAAGTTAAGTACAAAATGTAATAGAGTTATGAACTAAAATTTTAAAAACATAATTGGACAAGATGGATGCCATATTTTTTAAGTTTTAATTTTAAGTTTCCTTTCTGCCAGTAATTCCGTCCAAACGGTGCTATTTTAATTTTTAATCTGGGCTTTTATTAGTTGCTTTGTTTTTTACTTGCGCCATTTAGGTGCTTTGCTTTTTACAATGCGCCATTGTCCATTGAGAAAAACTTATGAATATTTTTACGGTAGAGTTTTAGCTTCAATAAATGTTTAAAATTTGATTTAGGGGATGATATTTTGAAATAATTCACTGTACTGTGAACGTACTTTAAGTTGAATTTATTTTGAAAAGCATATTTTTAATGAGTTTTTAAAATAATTCGCTGATATTTTTAAATCACTACAACTCGTAGAAAAATATTTAAAATGTCATAATTTGACTTCACACTATCCGGTAGATGGCAGCACTCACTAAGGTCGTTAAAATAAAGGGTTGTGCTTATATAATCAATGGACAATGATTTTTTAGTTTTTACTATACTTTGAATGTAAAGTAACAACGAATATTTTCGATATACGTTTCATACTACCCCATTGTCAATATATTTTTTTTAGTTTTTTTTCGACTAATTATTATTATGTACTTAACTAGTTTAATACAATGGGGTTCTGGAACGATACCGAGCGATAAGACAGTGTACGAATTTTTTTTAACAAATATACTGACTTGATAAGATTTTTTGTTTTATTTCATACTAGCTACCGCATGCGGCTTCGCTCGCGAAAAAAGTGTCGGTTTACAGCCGGATATAATTCGAAACGTAACTGGTCTCCAGGTACTTGGAAATCTTTGGTGATAACAATTTTTATTCCAGCCTAAAAAATACTTTGACATTTTTCTAGTCTCCTGATACTTGTTGATCTTTAGCGGCCACAAATCTAACCCCGGAATATCAAATCAGACCAAAATGTGTAATCCTATTAATCATAATTAGCTTTTGCACGGCTCATACTTATTTAAGCTACTAAAGCTAGTATTCTTCTGATCTGGCCGTTTTTGTGTCTACCAGTAACAATATTCTAGCCCCAGAAATACAAGTCCAGCTCCAGAAATACTCCGACATGTTTTCTGGTCTCCTGATACTTGTGAATCATAAACGCCCACAATTTCATCCCAAAAAAACACTGATTGATAATGCTTTTCTAGAGTTCTAGTACATATTTGGGAATCTTTAGCAGTCATAATTCCAACCCGAAAAAAAATTCGTCTTTCTCTGAATTTTTCAAAAATTTTCTGTTCTCCTGGTACTCTTGAATCTTAGCTTGATCACAATTCCAGTGCCAGAAATATTTCGACATGTTGCTGGTCTCCTGGTATCATCTACTTGCGAATCTGAAGCGCTCTGAATATTTCCAGCCCCGAAAATACTCGACATGTTTTTGTTCTCCTGGTACTTTTAAATACTAACCGTTCTCAATTTCAACGCAGGAAATACTTAGATATGTTTCTGGTCCCCTGGGTACTTTTGAATCCTAACCGTTTGTAATTAAAACCCCGGAAATACTTCGACATGTTTCTGGTCCCCTGGGTACTTTTGAATCCTAACCGTTTGCAATTAAAACCCCGGAAATACTTCGACATATTTTTCTAGTCTTGTGAATCTTTAGCGCTCTCACAATACCGGCCCGAAAAAAAAAACATGTTTCTGCTCACCTAGGCCTGCTCTGAATTTCAAATTCCTCTTGTATGTCATTTACCGGGATAAAAAAGTAGCCTATGTGTTAATCCAGCTAAGTTAGGTTAGGATTGCCAAATAAAACAAAAATATTCGATAACTGTATGTATATTTTCGCCAATCGAACAACCTTTCCGTGTATACAATAACGTAGAAAATACATAAATAACGTACGAATACATAAGACGCCAAATATAATTTACATGGGCATTTAGCCGGATTACAATACTTGTACTTAAACTATACAAGACTATTTTCGCGCGTAGAGTAGGCGCCAAACAAATTTGCAAAAACTACATTGATCTCTCCCTAATATCTGTTTGTAGGAGGTTTCATTACTAGAAAATGTAAATGATCACGATAGAAGTCTGATTCACAACAGCTTTGTCTTTATTTCCGTTTTTTAAATTAAGAGTGTCATCATTAACGCAGGTTGGTCAATAACCGCTATGGCAAATTTATTTGGCGCCTACCATAGTTAAAATCTTCTTGATTTTACAAAGCAATGTTCACAAATTTAAAAAAATCACCAGACCTATAAAATGTGGATAAACTCAAACGACAAAGTTGTTCACTACATATTTTTTGCACACATAATGCTTTATCTTTCATTTAAAAGCTATTTAGAATTTCCGTAAAATGACAATATACTTATTTCACCATGCAAGCTTTTGAGGTGAAAAAATTAATAAATGATAGTTATTGTTTATTACAACAGAAATATTGTAATGAGCAATTATTTGATATTTTCTTCGAAATGCATAGACTTGTTAAGCATTTCCCCACATTTTATTAAAAAATATATAGACATAATAAACGCCAATAATTTCAAAAAGAAAATTTTACCATCGCCTAAATTAAAGTCGAATAGTATGGCAAACTAGGGATGTTACGGAGGTGGTTTTTCGGAGTCGGAATCGGAGTCGATGGTGGAGTCGGAGTCGGAGGCGGAATTGTAGATGGTGGCATAAGAAAGATGTGCTACGGGCACGCAATAAAATAAAATATTACAAACATTAATCAGTCAGCCTCGCGCAGCCGCCGCCGCTGTGCTTCGACCTCCAATTTAAAAGTATCGGAACCGAAGTCGGAACCGGAGGTGTAAGATCAATCGGAAGTTCCGACATATCGGAGTCGGAGTCGAAGCTCCGTAACATCCCTGTGGCGAACTACCACAAATAAAATTAAATAGCAACTTAATAATTAATCTACACAAACCGTCAGTCTTAACCGTAATTATAATGATTATTATTTACAGAATTACAAAAGAAAATTAACAAGATTAAGTGCCATATTGTATAATCACAGAATTTTCAGGCATTTCAGTTTCATTTGCAATACTTTTCCTTTCAAAACATTTAACACTTCATTATTAAGTTCTTGCTATAAAAGTTACTCTGTCAAGTCGCTTTTTAACATCATTTAAACTGCAGTATTTTTGATATTATTTGGACCCAAGCCTTTTAGCCTCATTGGAACCTTAGCTTTTTAGACCCCATCTGCGCAAAATTCAGAGCAACCACGTTCGTTAGCTTAAACTCACATAAATTTCTTAATATACACTATATTTTTATTAAGCCTAAACCCTGGCATTAGCAGGAAAAGGATAAATAACAGACACTAATACAAGGTGCATATCACTCTTCAATAATGTGACATATAAGATTATAATCAACTATTCTAATACACACATAGAATGTGGCCCTATATTCCGCTTATAAGAACTTCTACTACAGTGACATGATTTGCATATCAATAAAGATATAAATCCAGCTAATTGTATTTACTAAGTACATGGAATAAGATAATTGTTAGCTATTGTATTTTTGACAGGTCATAAAATGTAACGTTCTACTAACATTTAAACCACTACTTCATATTTCGCCTAATGAAAATAATCGATGCTAGCAAGTTATATTGTGGCGAGAATTTCCCTTTTATTTTCCTATGATCTTCAAGGTTAAGCAACGCTTGCCAAGCTAGGTCTGGGGATGGGTGACCAACTTAACATATCGAGTTTCCTCCATGCACGTTAAGCCGTTGGTCCCGGCTGTCACTTGTAGATTTTTGGCAGTGGTTACGGATTGTCAGAAGCCAGTAAATCTCACTCCAGTCTTGCCAAGAAGTACAGTGTTACCCAGTTTAATGTGTGGTAAGCAGCCGCTCCACGTAAAATATTGGTATTCAGCTGAATCCGGTAACGCTTGTAACTAAGCACGATGTTTCACTACACGCTATACTTCGTACGCTGAACTAACACTATCTTTAGAGCAAAAATAATTATAGGAAAACGGTTAAAAGCTCAGTCTAATATGCAGGTACATTTATTCTACTAATAATTATACAGGCTTTTTAGTATCGGCATTATAAAAGGGCTTACTCAAATCTTTAAAACAAGAACGTTCGAGAAACAACAAACCAAAGCTTTTAATAGTTCGACCCATAGACTATAGCTCGACGTTAGAATATGGTGAGTGACAGAACCAAAAACCCTAGACTTTAGCTCTCGTAATGAGTGCAACGTAACAGGGCTAGATGGCGTTGCGAACGATCAGTCTGGGGAAGGCTAGCTAGGTCTTGCAATGCGGCAACTGCGTCAGTAGCAGTGAGTCCTAGCACTGCTACAGTTGCTAAGATTCACTACTACCACATAAGAGCCTATGCATATGCCTTTGGCAACCAATATGTAACCAAGGAGTATCCATGTAAAAACGAACTGTATTCTGTTATGGGAATTATATTATTTTTACAGTGTGTGAGGTTAAATTTTAAAAACTATGCGGATATGCTACGTGAGTGAACCTAGGTACATTTGCGCGTAAAAATCGATCCTACCCGTGAGGCTGGTCTACGGCATGGCATGATACATCAAAAAGTAAAAATAGTAATGTGCTAAGTTCAATACTGTCTTACGAGGACACGCAGGTATCTTATAACATTTTTTCCAGCCACACAGTAAAATTGTGACTTACTGAGTGTCAATCAAAAGGCTTGTGCTTATCCTGGAAGATTAATTATTTTATTACCTTTTAATTTATTTCCCGGCTTGGACCGCTGATTCTTTTGTTTTTTCTTTTTATAAATAGTGTTTTTGATTGATGCCTAATGCTTTGAGTAAATTGGAAAATGCTAAATAGTGTAGTATAAATAGGTTCATGTTCGACCACTATATCACATGATAATAAGCGATGATGTGTAGATGTGTACTACCTATTAATTTTCGACTACTTAAACATAAGCAATAGCTTGGAAAACATACATTTTAAAGCATTTATACGTGCTGAAAATGCTCCTGGGAAGCCAATCAGTCACTACAATTTAGTATTTGTCTATTATATTATTTTGTTCTCATTTAACTCAAAGGCTTTTTTACTATTAATAGACACGCGTTTTACCACTATCTCACCTGATGGTAAGCGATGATGTGGTCGGAGACGGAGCACGCTTGCCTAGACGTAACCTATTCACTCTTGACTTAACGACTCCCAGTTTGTAGGTATCAGGAAACACACTTTCATAAAATTGATATTTTTTTTATTAAATTGGCGGCCCTTTCACACCTTGTAAAAATTTGGCTTAGTCTAACAATTTATTATTTTTTTCTTAGCTCTATAGTAAATTTATTTTGCAAAACATTCAAAATTAGGATTTGTAGTAATGGAATATTTCATTGGACACAAGAGGTACCTACAGAGGTTTAGTTAAGCAATTGGTCGAAAAAAAATGGAATAAGAGGTACTTACTTAAATACTACAATAAAATTATAATCTACAAGGAAGCTTGATAGTGTCTTGTCTACTTCGAATTTATAAAATCGAAAATTCGAATTTTACATAAGGAAAATATATGAAATACAATAGATAATTTGCAAATTTTTAACAATAAATTGCATGACAACTTTATGTAGGGACTTTTTAATACAGGTGATCACAATCAACTTCAAATACTAGACGCTAAAATAGATTTGGTGGCGATAGACTGAAATCAACTCAAATTATTAGTTACTTAATATGTGTGTACATCATAAATAACTCAATTTTAGAGACGCAGTGACATTTTGAAATAATATTTAATACATATGTGTGGAATTCTTAACCTCCTTGTTTTGAAGTTGGTTCAAAAATTGCGCTCAACGCAAATTGCGATCGAAATATGTAATCCAATCTGAACAGCGTGATTTTAAAATCAGCGTAGTTACTTAGCCCAGGCTTATAAGTATGATAACCAGCACGAGTCGTGAGTACACTCTCCGTTGGTCGATTTCACGACCAACGCTCATCGGCTATTGCGCTTGCAAGTTTCGTTCGCCCACCGTACATTGGCGAGATCACCCCGCTGCATTCATCTGTACTCACGACTCGTGCCGGTTATTATAACTTAAAATTTTTGCTACAAAATCAGCCTATAACGTTCACACTGCTGGGACACAAGCCACACACAGGAAGTTTGCTATGATTCACCACGCTGGCCCATTGCGGGTTGGTGGATCATAAGAAGTATTCCCTTCTCTCTTTACGCTTTCTAACTCCAATATTGTCAAAAATGTACTAAAATATCACCATTATGGTCTTTCGTCGTCCATTTGGACTGTCATCAAGGAATCTTCGGGATGTATTTCAAGGACCGCTTCAGTGCCGTCGTTGAATGGGAAGGACACGCTGCCATCGATAACCAGGCCTGAAAGAGATGTTATACGAGTTTAGTTTTTGTTTGGATTAATGTTGGAAAGGGGCTTGTCCACTGAAAAAAATAAATAATTAGTCCGTCAGTTAGAGTATCAAAAAATATTTGACTCATTTTTTTTCTTTTATCACGTAAACCAAAATTGACGAAGATGCGACGCTCTTAAAATTCTCAACAAATGACAATTGATATTTATTCTTTAAGTAAGTTGTAAATAACACTTTTACACGTCAATATTTTTTGGTCATATTATTCTAGATGAGGCCGATGTTTCCTAGCTGACTACCCTGAGAAGAAACATCGAAACAAAATCAGAGGTCTGTCTCTTTTAAAGTCCAGACAAACGTGAATAATATATCGACGATGAAGTGACATGAACTCCTCCTAACTGACATTTTGGCGATTTTAGTTTTCTTACGTAAAAAGAGTTTAAATATTCGCTTGGGAAACTACTGTCATTGTTAGACAGTGGATGTCGTCCTTTAGAGAACATCAAATCATGGACTATTTATTGCTTATGGTGCCATGTTGTGAATAAATGGATTTTTCACTACTCATACTGGGAAAGTAGGCCTGAAGTTGCCTGAGGAGCAGTTTGAAAGTATTACTTTTCAGCCCTAGGCAGAATCGTTTTCAACTAACAGCCACACACACATCCATCACATCCACATCATAAAAAAAACAATGATGGAAAATGTTATGGCTAAATAGCTGGCGGGTACAGAATAAAAAACCAAATTGCCGGGAAAGCGGCAGTCCGATTTTCATTTATTTTTCGAGGTCAATATATAGCACAGATTTTGGATTAACACGATGAATTCACCTGATTCAGATATTGATTTTTTGTTTGGCTAATTCGGGTTTTTATTTTCACTTTCCTTTTATTTGTAACTAGCTGACCCGCGCAACTTCGTTTGCGTCACATTTTCCATTAATGCTCCGCTCCTATTTGTCTTATCGTGATAATATATAGCCTATAACCTTCCTCGATAAATGGGCTATCTAACACTGAAAGCATTTTTCAAATCGGACCAGTAGTTCCTGATTACCTCCTGCATATAAACTTACAAACATACAAACTTACAAACAAATGTTACCTCTTTATAATATTAGTATAGATATTGATTACAAACAAATGTTACCTCTTTATAATATATAGATGAAAAGCACAGTGTCGGGTGAAAGACTTATTTAGTTCCTGTAAATATTGGCACCTGACATTTGGAGCAGGCCTGTGTTTAGCTGATGATGTATGTGATGTACGTACCTGCATCAGTACAATGCGACTTGACCTTGACGGAACTGGCTCTATCTCTGACCTTGAGACCGCGCGGTGTGGGCCACTCTTCAAACGTTATGTACTCACGGACTGAGTAAGCTAGCTGATCGGAATCTGAGGATAAAACACAAAAAGATAAGTTAATTATCAGAAATATTATGACGATGAAAGCGGACATTCACTGAACATACGAATGCATAACCCTTCTTTTTTTGCTGTAGTCGAGTAAAAATAGTTTCAGGAATCAATCATCATAATCTGTCCAGCCTTGCGCCAACTATATTTTGGTCAGCTTCCAGTCTAACGGGATACCGCTGACTGCTAGCATTTTACATGGAGCGATCTGCGATAGGCAGTATCTGACCTCCACGAATCAGTTGCTGGGTATACCCTTCGGCAGGCGTAGCGAAAGAGGCCGGGGGTCCAGCCCGACCCGGGTGACACCCGTGATAACTACGCCACTGTCCTTCGTTAGACTAATGTGAGATTTCCTGGCTTCTGACTATGCATAACTAGGTAATCATAGATCTTCAAATAACAGCCGGAACCAGCGGCTTTCCATATCACGGAGGAATGTTATCACTCAGTTTATAAAGGATGGTCACCTATCCACTGACTGACCTCAAGTGTCGCTTAACCCGGAAAAACGACCCGTGTGGCTCTTATTATTTAGCCTCTTTATTTCCCTAATAGGCTAGATTCCATCATCCAAAAATTGCAAAACTATTTAGTCCGTCAGTTATAGAGTAAGTATTGAAAAATAATGGACACGTATTTTTTGTTTTTGTAAATCAATGAATATTGAAAAAGATAAAACGCATCAAAACTCGGGAGTGGGGGCTCGTGACGTCACGACTCACTAAAAATTATGATGAAGGTGTGACGTATTGAGAATTTTAAAAGCGTCGTAACTTCGTCAATTTTGGTTCCCGTAACAAAAGAAAAAACACTGGTCAAATATTTTTTGATAATCTAACTGACGGACTAATTAGATTTTTTCAGGACACAAGCCTATTATCAAATCATAAACCTACCTGCTGCAAACATTAGTTTCTGGTTGTATTTCTCGGTGACTTCTCTCGCTTTCTCCAGCGTAGTGTCAATGTGAACTCCGAATTGTTGTGATAGAATCTTCATTAATTCTTGCACTGATTGGGTGCGGAGACAGTTTATACTGAAAATTAAGAGAAATATTGGTTTTTAGTAGAGGAAAAATTGAAGTAAGGTGGAATACAGACGCTAAATTTTTGACCCATTTTATTTTAAATCCACGAGAGCTATACTAATTCTGCTTAACTTTTTCCAGGTATATTGGTGTGATAAATATGGAGCGACTGTCTATGTATTTTTTATTTTAAATATCACAGCATATATTATGCTGAGAAAGGGACCTTTTTGGCCTCACACAGATCAATATAATGGTATTATTGTCAGTAATTAACTTTGTTTTCTTTCTCGGGTCTCTGGAGACCCGGTCCTTTGGTAGGCGTAAGTACGAGGAGCCGAAACCAACTCCCCGTACTCTTAGAAATTTCAAATGTAATGGGGCACCAACCGGCGATTATCCCTGTATGCACTGTGAAAGTATTCCCAAGGACAATCCCCGGTTGGAGCAAGACTATTGCAGAATATGGAAACAAAAGATGAAACGCTATGGGTTTGGGCGGTTTACTGGACTGATAATCGTTTTTATTGTTTATTATTAAGTACATAATTATTGTTAGTTTTAAAGTATTTTTCTTCAGTCTGTTTAGTGCGAATCCCAAATAAACATCTTTCTTTCTTTCTTTCTTACCACCTCAATCCAGTAGGTAACTGGGTAACGTAGAACTCCTTGACAAGACTGATGTCAGTTTTACTGGGCTTCTGACCATCAAATGAAAACCAAGGCTCTGTTGGTTTCAAAAGCTGTCGACATCACACCGTGTACACTTCGGTGGAGTGAACTAGAAGTTGTCAAACCATACAAACAAGATGGAATGACAGCTCACTTGTTCACTTCGCCATGTTTACAGAATCGAATTGTAAAATTTTATCGTTGGATAGCCCATTTATCGTGGAAGGCTATAGGCTACTATACCGCGTGTATCTGACATCGACGCACAAACGATTTCCATGGGTCCAGGGCATGATTCTGGACACCCTAGACTTAGAATTTTTCGTCGGCTTTTTTCTCATTTTTTTCAAGGTTATTTTTACTTTAGACTGTGAATAATAGTTATTCTGATCTAACCCAATGAGATTTTTAATAAAAAAATAATTAATTAACTACTTTCACTAAAAAGAGCAATCTGAATAAAACCACAAATAGATAGCTCAGCTGTGCTGATACCTATTTGTGGTACTCTTGAAAAAAATGAAACAATGAGAAAAGAACCGACGAAAAATTCCAACACTGGGGTGTCCAGAATCATGCCCTGGACCCATGGAAATCGTTTGTGCGTCGATGTCAGATACACGCGGTATGATCTCACGCTACGACCAATAGGAGCGGAGCATTAATGAAAAAATGTGACGCAGACGAAGTTGGGCGCGTCAGCTAGTGTAAGAATAATAAGGTGACATACTTCAAATATGGATGTAATTGAAAAACCATTTATAATAAAAAAGGAATATATTTGAAGTTTCCTTTATAAAACTTGGTACAATATTATGAAAAACCATTGCCAGTATGGTTTAAACCTTAAAATTATGGGAACATATGAAATTGTTATGTTCTAAAACCAAATAAATTGTATACATCTTTCAAATCACTTTTCAAGATACTTAAGGAATGTGAGAAAAAATAATTAAAAGAAATTAACAAATATTAGGTGATTATCCGCAGCCTCACACAATCCATCCACCAACATATCACTGCATTAAAAACTACTCTTATTCTTAAAAAAATCTAAACATATTTTAAGTAAAAATACAGATTTTTACTGATTACAGGATTGTAAATTTAAATTCTACATAAACATTATTGAATAAATGTTTATAAACATACAAGTATGTACCTATTTCTAACATAAAATCAATAATCATCAATTGTAATTTTGCTTGAAGGCTTGAAGACAGCTGCATTAAACTAGGTATATAATATTATTCAAATTCTCTATGAAAAAAATCTGTTAAAAAATTTGTCTTTGGTATATCCCTGGTATGAGTCACGCAGACAACACGCAAGGAGGTAGACAATTAAAAAGGAACAATGATTATTACTCTATTAATAGTAATTGGTTATAAAGACACAGAACAGATTTAATAAATGTCTAATAGTTGGTTATTCCTTTTAGAACATACATTGATTGACGAGTACAGTACACATAAAAACAAAAGGTAACATTTATTTTCATTGTCAATATATCAGGGTGTGAAAGTAGTATCAAAAAAACAAACTATTTTTATATATTTTCTTCAGAAACAAACTCTCAAAAGAATCGTCCACTGCGAGTCATATTCGCACACCAAGAGATTCTTAACTATTTCTAATACTAATTTGATTATACATTGATTGGCAAGTACTCACGAAGTGGTGACAGCCAGGCGTTTTGGGGGACTGTCTTTTGTAAAACTTGACGTTCAAAAAGTGCTGACCCTCAGCCTAATTTGAATTGAATTTTGACTCAAAACCAAACATTGACATTAAATTCATTAGCAATATTTCAGGGTGTGAAAATAGTGCTAAATAATAAACTCTAAGAGATGAAATATTTAAAAAACAAAAAATCTGTCACAAGAGTCACGATTTGCTAATGAAGGGTTTCATTTGTCCCTTTGATTTGAATTTAATTAATTCTTATCTAAGTGAAATATTTACTGTCTTCCTTTTACAGTACATGAGATATAGTCCACTAAAAGACAAACAGTGGAGGATTATAAATAGGGTTATATTGGTTACCTTTCAGGTAAGGAACCCTAACAACATCAGCTGTTTGATGCATTTGTGTTTGCAAAGCTTGAAACCATATGGAACAGGTTTTTTTTTATAAATCCATGTTCTTCATATTCTTGATTTCACACCCTGTAAGATTGTCAATGTCACCCTTTATAAGTATTTATTTCAAAAATGTAGTTTGAATCTTAATATAAGAGTCAATTTTAAAAAAGAATTAAGATTGATCCATCACATTGTGAATATTTTCTGGCATCAATCTAAAATAATCATCGTCTTTTAAATTATGATGTAAAAATGAAATCATCGCAACCTTTTTAGCAGATAGTGTATTCTTTCTGTAGTATAATTCAATGCCAATTTCTGAAAATATATAAGAGGTTGGGATTGATGTTGCTATGATATTGCATCTAGTCTGAAATAATTTTGCCACATGAGGATACTTCGATTTGTTGTTCTGCCACCAATTGCAAGGCTGGATGTTCTTATCTTCATCTGATAATTCTTCCTGCAAGTAAGATTCCACTTCTTTTTGTGCAAGTCTACGGCTTAATTCAACTCCGTCATCATCAGTCATGTTTAGTTCACTATTGGTCTTTACAAGACTCATAGGACCAGTACCAACTTTCATTAGTGCTTCTACTGCTGACACTAAATTAAATTTGGCCATATCTGCTGCTTTTTTAGTGTGAAACACTTTTGTTTTGTATCTGGGATCCAATATGGTGCACATAGCCAATATAGGATTGTTCTCAGTACCATTGAATTTTTCATTCATTTCACTGTCTAAACATTGAAATACATGTTTTATGAGGTAATAACTTTCAGGTGTAGCATGTATTCCCTGTCTAAGATGATTCACAATAGGTATTATTTCGGAAGCGGCTACATATTTTTCCATGCCTATTTTTCTTGTTGTTTCACTAAAAGGTTCCAAAAGCTTGAGGATCTGTTCCAATTCAGTCCATTCCTCATTTGTTATGCGAGGTAGACTGAATTCAGTAAGTTCGTCTAGTACTGCCTCAATTGGTTCTTTTAACAGTACAAATCTTTCAACCATATCATATTTGCACGTCCAATTTGTTTCATCAAGTAAAATAATTTCCAAGGGTTCTGTTACACCTTGGTTTAACTGATACTCATCCATCTTTTGTCTAGATTTCAAACTAGTTTCAAAATAACCAATAATGTTTCTTACCTTTGTGATGGTCTTACTGCATGGTTGAAAAGATTTGTTTAACGCAGTATTAAGTTTATATCCCATGCAGTCAATGTGATTCCAGCCTAATGAATTTATTGCTGGTGCTGTCCAATCATCCTTATCAATTTGTTTCATATCATTTGAAACACAGCAATTTATTTTGTCAAATATACCCCATTCGTTACACGTTTCTGTTAAAACTGTTTTCAGGCTTTCCGCATTTAGTTCACAGTAGTGAACCTTTAGTAACACAGATTTAAATTCGAAATCAGATGTTATGAAATGAGCATTCATAGACATAAGAGGCTCCCCGATAAGTGAATCCCAACGATCGAGGGTTAAGCAAATTGATTCAGCTTTTTCCTGCACAAATATTTTTTGTTCCTCCAGACTTTTCCTGAACATTACGGGTAGGATTTTCTTTGTTATATCTTTGCGTTTTGGCATCACGTAACCAGCATTCATAAGCTTTGACAATCGCATGAAGCTGTCATGTTCAACGATCCCGAGAGGTTGGTAGGACTTTATAATGAACATCATCAAATTAACATCGATTTTTCTAATTTGCTCCGGGGTCAACGGTGGCTGGTATGGTTCTTCTGTGTCCGTCATTTCATCAGAATCATCCTCTTCTTGAGAAATATCGGAGTCATCGTCAGAATCAGGGTTGTCTTCAGTTTCAAAGGTTTCAGGGAGCTTTTCTATCTCCAATTGTTGTTTTACTTTGCACATGATGCGTATTGAGAAAGACAATATTTTTTACGAAAAAGTACGAATTCACCAAAATATTCAATAATTCACGACTCACTTTACAATCAGGAATCTTACTTGGTGCTTTACAATACAAAAACACAACACAACATTTGCCGAAATCAAAAATCAATCAATAAATTTTGTATCGAGTAAAAAACAACAACCAGCGAATGCCGTCGTCTGCTATCAAACAAAACAGATTTCGACGCTCGGCTCCGGAATGGTGCTGCAGCCATCTTGTCTGTGCTAGCGAATAGCGATGCTATGCTTTCCTCTATGTACATTATGGATGCTTGGACTGGTTATGTCCGGTCAAAAATGGCGCGAAATTTAAGAATGGACTTTACAATAGGCTAGTTTCCATCATCCACAAATTGCAAAACTATTTAGTCCGTCAGTTAGAGTATTGAAAAATAATGGCACAGAACATATATACCCTAGACGGGAATAATGGACACGTATTTTTTGTTTTTGTAAATCAATGAATATTGACAAAGACATCAAATTATACCACGGCGTGACATATTGAGAATTTAAAAAGCGTCGTAACTTCGTCAATTTTGGTTCCCGTAACAAAATAAAAAATACGGGTCAAATATTTTTTGATAATCTAACTGACGGATTAATTAGATTTTTTCAGTAAACAAGCCTATTCTCACGCGATTTTTTAGCCTTCCGGTGACATTTAGATTGAACAATTCGCTTACGATGAAAAAATACAAACGAGTTAGCATCACTGTAACCATCATCTGCCTAACACCGGATTCAGCTTAATACCAGGATATAAGTGGAGCGGCTGCCTACGAGACCTCCACAACGCAATAACTGGGTAACACGGTATTCCTTAGCAAGACTGGTGTCAGATTTTCTGGCTTCGACTATCCGTTTCTTTCTACCGCCAAAGATCTCCAAATGACAGCCGGGACCAACAGTTTAAAACGTCACTCAGTAAGGCGCCCATTACACGGTCAATCTAGATCGCGTTCTGCGATCAAAATCAATGATCACGATCCAGATTGATAATGTACGAGTTAGATACACGGATTGATGTATCTGATCATAAAATTATCTTGATATTTTGAAATCCAGATTGCGATCCCCTGATCGCGATCAAGATTGAACGTGTAAATGCAAGATCGCGTCAGTACAAGCTGTGCACTCTTTGAAAATGGACGAAGAAGACACGCGCTCCTCGTCGCCGCCGATTGAACCGGCGAATTTATCTTCGCTTCCACAATTGGAAGAAGATTCCATTATCCTTTTAGAAACGTTACCCGAGCTATGGAATGCCCAGGATAAATATTACACTAACAAATATAAGAGACAAGCTGGATACGAAAAGTTACACGAAATTTTCAAAAAAATCAAGTCACAGGCAACAGTAGATGATGTCCGCAAGAAAATAAATAGCCTTAGATCCAATTATAGACGAGATTTAAAGAAAATTACTTCATCAAAAAGATCTGGAGCCGGTGTTGATGACTTGTACACACCAAAAGCCAAAACAAGGGACACTACCGCTTTAACTTTATTTATATCCATGGCAACAGGTGTTAACGCGGCGATTACGATACACGGACTGAAGAAATCATGATTGAACGTGTAATGTTGTGACGCGATCCAGTGATCCGTGATCTCAATCCGAGATCTCGGATTGCAATCTAGATTGACCGTGTAATGGGCGCCTAATAGATATGAGCGCCGTGGCAATTTTTGTCGGCGGCGGCGCACAGTGGGCCCAAACTGAAAATTTGTGGACTTGGGCAACAAAGTTCCAATATCGATGCAATTTTTTTTTTATATGACGTGTTATGATATTCCTGACAACTTTTATATTCTTATAAAATTTCTTCTTAAGTTGATCGTTTGTCGTAAAAAAGAATAATTAGATTTTTTTTTTGTATAGAGCGAATCACGTTTAATTTTTTTTCTTCAATTGTATTAATATGTTGGGTGTGTGACGTGAGTATATAATAGCTAAGGTCATTCTTTATCTACGAAAAAAAAATCAGCGCCGGTCAACCGCGGCAGCGCGAGTAATCATTCGGTAAAAAAAAATGTTTTGTATGAATTTTTTTGCCATTTTAAATAAACTCAAAGTATATTTTTTGTCTCATTTGGCTGTTTTGACCTTCTTTTTAGTCCTACTAATATTATAAATGCTAGTTTGTGAGGATGGATGTATGTGTATGTGTATGTATGTTTGTTACCCTTTCACGAAAAAACTACTGGACGGATTTGGATAAAACTTCACAGTAATATAGGTTATTCATCAGAATAACACATAGGCTACAATTTATATTGATTTTATGTAATTTTGGTCATAATTGTATAACGATACGTGTCAATTAAGTCGGAAAAAAAACTTCCGTCTGAGAGCTATCTTGGCGTGCGCTGCCTAAACCAATGGAGTTACATAAAGATGATGAACTGCAGGATTGTTTGTCTTAAGTAGATTTAAATAAAAGTCCGCGACAGCATATATCTACCTTTTATGTGCAAGCCAGTACGACCAAAATTGTGAACCATAAATTTAATTAAATTTTGCACATCTATACTAATATTATAAAGCAGAAGAGTTTGTTTGTTTGATTGTTTGTTTGTTTGGTTGAACGAGCTAATCACAGGAACTGCTTGTACGAATTGAAAAATTCTTTCAGTGTTAGATAGCCCATTTATCGAGGAAGGTTATAGGCTATATATCATCAGGTTAAGACAAATAGGAGCGGAGCAGTAATGGAAAATGTGACGCAGACGAAGTTGCGCGGGTCAGCTAGTATTAGTATATAGTTATCAAACTCTTATCAAAATGAATACATTTCTCGCATTAATTATTTAATGTAGATAAACTTTGTCTTTCACACTAAGTAATTTGGCCGAATAGTTTAAAAGTTATCACGATATGATTGACTTGAACGGAGCGCCTAACGGCGGCGGCAGCACGGGCGGAGCGCGATGCGGCGTCGCGGTCGCAAATCAATAAAATTATCTTGGACCAAGTAACCAGCGATGCAACAACCTACAACTCCATCGACACAGTCATGTCATCTGAAGACTGTACGAGCTACCCCGTGGAGTTTCTTAACTCTTTGGAGCTATCCGGGGTGCCATCACATAAGCTCGAATTAAAAGTCGGTATACCCATTTTGTTAATGTGCATCTTGGACGCCCCGAGACTATGTAATGGCACTAGATTGCGAGTCATTGAACTAGGCAGGCATATTGTGAAGGCCACAATTTTAACTGGAGAAGCTAAGGGTGAAAATGTTCTTATTCCACGCATCCCAATAATACCCAATAACTTACCCTTAAATTTCAAACGTTTACAGTTCCCACTTAAAGTTGCATTTTATTAATAAATGCAAGGGCAAACTTTGAAGGTAGCGGGGATACATTTAGGCACGCCCTGTTTTTCCCATGGGCAGCTATACGTAGCTTGCTCACGTGTATCTAAATCCCAATATCTACATGTTTACGCTGAACAAAAAAAAATCAAATAACATAGTATACAGGAGTATATTGCAGTAAAAACACAGATGTTCACCTATTATAATTACATACTACATAATTCTTTACATATTACAAAATCTATTAAAAAAATCCGTTGCGTAGTTTTAAAAATTTAAGCATACATAGGGACAAAGAAAGCTACTTTGTTTTATAGTATGTAGTGATTAAATGCAAGTAACATTGGTCCGACCTGTTTTTAGTCAGTGTTTAGTAATCCGTTTGTGCTGGATAGGATAATCTCAAGCCCGGGGAAGGACATAGGGCTACTTTTTATAAACACACCATACAGGTAAAGATTGATGAGGAAACCACTGGACTTAGCATTTTGAAATTTGCAGAGTTCTATTATAGCTTAAAATAATGAGCACTTAGAAAGGAATTCAGATAATTCCACCCTCAAGAGATTCCCTCTAAATATTATGTGGAAACTGTATGGTACTAAATTGTATGGAAACTAATTTTGAAGTTAGAAATCTGGGATGTACGATGTGAAGTTACATTAAAAAAATATAAGTATTAAAAAAAAATGTCACGTAACTTAATGTGGCAGACCAAATTCTACGCGAGCGAAGCCGCGGGCAAAAGCTAGTTAAATATAAAGTTTTAATAGTGCATAGGTACTTATAACTAGTAATGGGCTTGTGTCCTGAAAAAATCTAATTAGTCCGTCAGTTAGATTATCAAAAAATATTTGACCCGTGATTTTTTTTTAGTACGGGAACCAAAATTGACGAAACTACGACGCTTTTAAAAGTCACCCTATAAATATCTGATCCCTTGGAGCATAAAATTTTGTATGCTGAGTTATCTACAACATAGGTGGAGGAACATGAACCGGAAGTTGATGCATTCGCCAAAAACTTCCAGATATTTTTATCTCGAGCCAGCTCGAACCAACCCTGGCTAGTAGGCGTTTAGGTCATCTCGCCACTTCTTCCTAGGCATGGCTGACGTTAATTATATCATAAACATTGTCAGTAAAAATTCAATGTTAACATTCGTATAAAACGCTTGTTTACTTTGTACAAATATGAACCTAAAAACAAAAAAATTGCTTCGCGGCGGCGACGGCGCGCCGGCGCGGCGCTCATGTCTATTCATTAATAAGTAGGTAAGTTACTTCTTTGGAAGTCTATCGTGTTTTATTTTTTAAGTTTTTCTCTAGAGCTTTTCCCGAAATATGCCAAGAAAAACCCTCAAAAAATGGTATAGTACGAATATTCTAACTTTACGCATGCGAAGTTGGCTGTTAGTGACGACCGCGCAGGTCCCATCGCGTAGAAAAGTGTTACGTTCGTAGATTATGTTTTTTTTGTGTACGTGTTACATTTTATTTTAATAAAAATGCATGTTTTAACAATAACACGATCACAAAGTAACACAACAAACACATACACTACAAGAAAACACAAAATACAAGTCAAACAGTAAGAAAAAGCCAGAATAATTAATTAAAACAATAACAACGTTTAACACTTTTCGCACCAACAGTCGTATTGCATTGAGGAAGCGAGGCACAAGTATGCATCAAACGTATACGAGTGACTGAGACGGCATACGCGACGGACCCGCGCATGCGCTTTTCTATGTTTCTTGTCAAATTGACATCCTGCGCAATCGATTGCGACGTACTTCGCATGGGTAAACTTAGATTATTCGTACTGTATTGTTTGGTACATTTCTGAAAAATGTATAATTATTACAATATAAGTACTGTGATTCTTTGCTAAGTAATTTACGTCAGTTTTTTTATGATTTCTATAATTATGAGTAGGTAATTATAACTATGCTATCTACCTCCTACCACTATGTAAAGTGAATGATGTCTTGAATACGTTGTGAAAAAGGGATAACGATATCCGTCTCTCTCTCACAACGGGATTTTGTCTGAAACTTTGAACGAATAAAATAAAGTTTGTACCATTCATGCATTAGGTACCAACATGTATTGTTTTTGTTACATATCTGCCTAATAAAATCTGTTAAATTGGGTTGACTTTAGAAAGTATAGTAATTTATTTTACTTTTGATACAGTAAAATTTCATTAAATTCCATATTTATTAAAGTAAATTTTAATCTATTACAGTGAGTATTTCTAAAGACTTTGTAAGTACCAAGTTTTATGGAGACACCTGTTCATGAATAAAAACTGCTTGATGTTTACTGCAACTAGGTTTTCAGTTAATTCTTTGTCTATCTGTAGCTACAGCTAGTATAATGTATTATGGAGTGGTACCTAAAGTGCAAGGACGTGCTGCCGGTGCCGGTAGTGACACATAGCCCGGAACTCTTCGTGTGCGACCATTCACATTTTGTATCTGTAGCTACAGCTAGTATAATGTATTATGGAGTGGTACCTAAAGTGCCAGGACGTGCTGCCGGTGCCGGTAGTGACACATAGCCCGGAACTCTTTCGTGTGCGACCATTCACATTTTGTATCTGTAGCTAAAGCTAGTATAATGTATTATGGAGTGGTACCTAAAGTGCCAGGACGTGCTGCCGGTGCCGGTAGTGACACATAGCCCGGAACTCTTTCGTGTGCGACCATTCACATTTTGTATCTGTAGCTAAAGCTAGTATAATGTATTATGGAGTGGTACCTAAAGTGCCAGGACGTGCTGCAGGTGCCGGTAGTGACACATAGCCCGGAACATTTCGTGTGCGACCATTCTCACTGTGAATCTGCAGCTACAGCTAGTATAATGTATTATGGAGTGGTACCTAAAGTGCCAGGACGTGCTGCCGGTGCCGGTAGTGACACATAGCCCGGAACTCTTCGTGTGCGACCATTCGCCGTTGTCGATTTGCAGTCGGAGGAGAGATACTCTTGATGTCACACTTTCACCTATGAATACCTGGATAACAGAAAACAAAAACAATTTTGTTGGGGAAAAATTAATATTTTTGATTAGGAAAGTTTAAAGTAACTAGTTCATATTATTTAAAATAATCCGGAGGAGGACAATCATTGTTTTATTATTCAATACTAACAGAGTACCTAAATAATAAAACCGGCCTATGGTAGGCGCCAGATAAACTTGCAATTAAGTACACAGACCTTTTCCTATTATCCCTTTGTAGATACCCGAACAGTAAATTATGAAACATTGTTAATTACTAGAGAACGTAAAGGATCACGATAGAAGTCGATTCAGGAAAGATGTGTCTTATAGGGAATAAATTTATGTGCGTCAATGACCGTATTGAACGTTTATCGTGCGCCTACCGTAATCAAGAAAAACATACGTTCTGAATGCTCTTACCTCATTTAGCGCCAAGAACGGTAAAACTTTGGTAGCGAGAGTGGGACTTGCTTGTTCCTGGCAGTCATTCCGAGAGTTCAGGTCGTATGCGTCTGTTTCGTGTGTGTTCCGTACTGGTGGGTATCTGTGGAAGACATTACATTATGAAGCGATTTACGCATGTGGCGTCGCACGCTGCGGGCCTGCACTAAATACAAACATATGGCGTTGTATGAGAGCGTTTATGTAGAAGCGATCAATGCTCAGAATATCTGTCTGTGGACCGCATCCGAGATTGAACGCGTACAGGAATTTTCGACCGAATTCGGTCGGTACGCGATCGGTTGCCAGGGTTGCGGGCGGCGAGATTTGGAAGGCTCGCTGTCCGATCAGAACCAGGCCCGGGTCAACGGCGCGTTTTGTTCCATGCGCGCCTCAAACTCAAAGAGATGTCAGCATAGTAGACGGGGCCCGCTAGGGCCAGTGCCTGCCAGGGTTGCGGAAATTGTTCGAAAGAGTTACCGCGGCCCTGGAACGCAAAGGGCATTAGGAGGAACACAGATGGGTTTTACTCAGTAAGAGTCTGACACTCCCTTCTGCTTCGCCCAAAGCGGGAGAAGTCATTTGATGATTTAGTCCATTAGAAAGGGGTGCGGAATTTGTTCCTGCCAGACTTGTGGAATTTGTTCGAAAGAGTCACCGCGGACCTGGAACTCAAAGAGCATTAAGAGGAACACAGATGGGTTTTAGTCGGCAAAGTCTGACATTCCCGTCGAGCGGAGAGAGTCATTTGATGGTGTCGAGACTTCCCGCCCAGGCCGTGTTACGAATGTGTGGGTAATATGGGTGGACCTTTAGGACGTCATAGAGGGGCCTGAAACTAACTGGTATTGGTGGACTAACCTGCAAAAATGCAAGGTGTGTAGATCGACGGGCGTAATGGTCTCCAACAGTTTCGGCTCGCTGGTGACAGTCGTACGTATCCTCGAACGACGCATCCATCTGAATCTGCCCTGCAATCATAAGTTATTGTTTTTAATTTTAATATTCAATGTGCGAGCTAAGGAATGGAATTCCCTGTCGGAGTGTTTCCTGATAGTTAAAATTAAGGGGTTTTTAAGTCAATAGTGAATAGGTTAGGTCTAGGTAGGTTTGATTACATCCATCAAGTGAGATTCAGGTCAAACGCGAAAAATTTCTTTGCAGGACAAACGTTTCTTCGGGACTCGTCGAGCTTCATTGCCTCAATGCTTTTCTGGTGGTCGCCACCATTGATTATGAATCTCAGTAGTTTTTTACTAGTATCGTGGATGCGTTCACAAACAGCCAGACCCAGAATAATTATGTTTAGGCCATACAAATATTTATGTTCCATGCGGGAATCGAACGGCATGCAGCGCAGCAGCCCAACGCTCAACCACTCACTGTACCAACCGTGTCGTAAAAAGGAGTTACAAGGGTTGTGGACAATTTGTGTTGAACTACCCTAATAAAAATAATAACGTCTGTATGACTCCGTAAGATTGTAATAAATCTTGTCTTTTTTTTTATTTGGAATGGGTTTGCTCTTGACTCTAGTCTAGATATATTTTCTCGATTTTATTAAGAAGAAACCATTTTTTATAGTTATTCAATAATTTCCAATCTAACAGTCTTATTTAGAAAAAAGAGTTTACAATTTCACGCGATTTTTCCCTCTATGATGAACTCTCTCTATCACTCAAAGGTTTGCTGGGAGAAAACTCAACTTTGAGTTAAGCTCGCCTTTGTACATGTATTTTATTATGACTGTATCATAAAAGTTGTTTTGGTGTACAATAAAGAATTAAAACTGATATTTTACAATCTTACGGCGTTTGCCACCTTCCGGCGACGGATACACAACATACCTCTTTTAGCACAACAAATAAGTGAACATACCTCTTTTAGCGCTTGGAACGCACCCTTGACGTCATTGGAACACCAGGTGGGAAGGCAGAGGCGTCCTACTGACTTCTTCGGAGAACTGTTGAAGCCTATTACTGGCTTACTGAAAAAACATGATAAAAAATTCAGTCAAGTATGATCAACGAACCGGGCAAATGAAGCAAGGGTATAGTTTTATTTTTTACTAGCTGACCCGTGCAACGTCGCCTGCGTCACATTTTTACTAGCTGACCCGTGCAACGTCGCCTGCGTCACATTTTTACTAGCTGACCCGTGCAACGTCGCCTGCGTCACATTTTTACTAGCTGACCCGTGCAACGTCGCCTGCGTCACATTTTTACTAGCTGACCCGTGCAACGTCGCCTGCGTCACATTTTTACTAGCTGACCCGTGCAACGTCGCCTGCGTCACATTTTTACTAGCTGACCCGTGCAACGTCGCCTGCGTCACATTTTTACTAGCTGACCCGTGCAACGTCGCCTGCGTCACATTTTTACTAGCTGACCCGTGCAACGTCGCCTGCGTCACATTTTTACTAGCTGACCCGTGCAACGTCGCCTGCGTCACATTTTTACTAGCTGACCCGTGCAACGTCGCCTGCGTCACATTTTTACTAGCTGACCCGTGCAACGTCGCCTGCGTCACATTTTTACTAGCTGACCCGTGCAACGTCGCCTGCGTCACATTTTTACTAGCTGACCCGTGCAACGTCGCCTGCGTCACATTTTTTATTAGTGCTCCGCTCCTATTGGTCTTAGCGTGATGATATATAGCCTATAGCTTTTCTCGATATATGGGCTATCTAACACTGAAATATATTTATTTCAAATCGGACCAGTAGTTCCTGAGATTAGCGCTTTCAACCAAACAAACAAACAAACTCTTCAGCTTTATAATATTAAATAAATATATAAGTATAGATTAATTCCTTCTTACTCATTGGTTTCCAGCCTATATTTAACCCTTGACGACTTAGATTTCTTTGTTATTAGCAGGGATCATAAATTAAAAATATATTCAAAACTTGTAGCTTAGCCTTTCTTTAAAACCAAAAGTATCGAGCATTAATAAACACTTAGATCAGTTTGCAGCTATGTTACTTTTGAGGAGAAAATATTAAAATGTTATTCTTTTCGCGGAACATATTTTGGCTCTTGGGGACCACCAGTGGTTTGCGGACCACAAGTTGGGATAATGTATGTGATCGAATGTAGCCAAAAGGGCAGAATTCAAAATCGGTCAAACACACAATAACATCGTGAGCACAAGTACCAATGTTCGGAAACGCTTAGTGCGAATTGGTGGAATCAACAACAAGGTAGGGATGGTTACTTGCAGTGCGTCAAGATTTCCGATGGTAGAAGGGGGCCGGTGGGATGAGGTCGTGGAGTTGTTAGGCACACTCAACGAATTACAGATTCAGATTTATTTATTGCTTGTCACAGGTGGGAATTCAGTTCTTAAAGTTATTATTGTAGCACGGAAACATTATATTATTTACCACTAGGAAAAATAAGTAAATTGTACATTTATTTGTCATTTTTCGTGAAGAATTAGTATAATATCAAATTAATAAATTTTTGGTGAAAACATTTGTCATTTACGAAAAAAAAAAATATATCGTCACAATCTGTAAAAGACCGACGCAAGCAATCTTGCGGTGATGAGCCAAGGATCCACCAGTTTTACGAATTTGAACCTTGTCATGAATGACGTCGAGTTTGTTTTTCTATTAATATAAAGTAATATTATAAAGAGGAAAGATTTTATTTCTTTTCTGTTTGTTTGCTACGATTTAACTCAAAAACTACTGAATCGATTTTAAAAAATCTTTAACTACCAGAATGCTACATTATCCCTGAGTAACATAGACTTCATATATTACAAGAAAAAAATTAGGGATCCTTAAGAAGATTGCAATTCGGACGAAGTCACGGGCGAACTGCTAGTTGATAATAAGCTCGAAATCTGAACTAAAATGTATGCTACTCATTTCCAGTAATAAACAGAACGTTGCTTTACTTACTTGGCGTCTCTCACTCTAGAAGCTGCTAGAAGGAAGGTACCATCACCACCACACGGTACCACCACGTCGCACCAGTTTATTAAGTCTTCGTTGTATGTTAACCTGGAAAATAAATGCCTCATGTTGTTAAAAAACCGGTCAAGAGCGAGTCAGACTCGCGCACGAAGGATTCCGTACCATTATTTATAAAAAGGAGCAAAAAATCACGTTTTTTGTGTGCAAGCCCCCTAAATTTTTATTTTATTCTGTTAATAAACAGAATTTATATTTATTTGGTATTATAGCGGTAACAGAAATACATCATCTGTGAAAATTTCAACTGTCTAACTATCACGGTTCATGAGATACAGCCTGGTAACAGACGGACGGATAGCGGAGTCTATAGTAATGGGGCCCGTTTTACCCTTTGGGTACGGAACCCTAAAAAGGTTGAAGTGTTTTATTTTTAAGGATGGGAAATCATCAAATGACTCCTCCCGCTCTGGGCGGAGCAGAAGGGAGTGTCACTCTTACTGTATAAATCCCATTCGTGTTCGTTCTAATGCGTTCCAGGGCCGCGGTGACTCTTTCGAACTAATTCCGTAACCCGGACAGGCACAAGATTGACGTATAAAAG
Source organism: Ceramica pisi (assembly GCA_963859965.1). Classification (NCBI taxonomy): domain Eukaryota; kingdom Metazoa; phylum Arthropoda; class Insecta; order Lepidoptera; family Noctuidae; genus Ceramica; species Ceramica pisi. Next base: position 7,385,352 of record OY982555.1, read on the forward strand.
TGTTAGTTTTACCCAATTTACAAAAATAAATATCATTATTTATAACAGTGGATTTTACCACTTGTGTGCAAGTTTTTACTATTTATATGTTTTCGTAAGACGACACAGAAGTTCATACTTGTAGCAGGTTTCAACTGAATCAGTCCTGTTGATTCGGAGACAATCGGCTGTGACAGATGGACGGACAGACAGACATATAGATAGACAACCGAGTGATCCTATAAGGCTTCCGCATTTTACGGATTTTCGGAATGCTAATAACAGTCAAATAATACCCAATCGCGTGTGGTATGCACACTTCGATGAGAATTCAAATGAATACATAAAAGAGAAAACAAAATCGTAGGTACCTGCTAGCCATCTGAACCTTCATCCCCATATCGGTGAGGCTCTTAGCGACGCTTTCTTCAAACGCCTTCTGTCTCCTGTGAGTGGCCACCATGCAATCATAGTCGGACCCTCGCTTCCTGAGAACTTTCTCCAGCTCTTGCTCTGAAATGTTCTCGTGGCTGTGCCTGGAAGAAAAGAAAATGTCTTGGTTAGTCATGTATCTGTATATATAAACGCAGAAGCTGACTGACTGATCGATCAACGCACAGCCGAAACTTCTGGTCGTATAAAGCTGAAATTTGGCATGTAGCTTGCTTACACTCCGTTGGGGTGCACTCAGGATTTCCCGAAATTCCTACGGGAACAGAAAAACGGGATATCCGCGTACGAAGTCGCGGGTGAAAGCTAGTTTACAAGTACAAGAGCTTTTTTGTGCTCCCGAAGGTTCCTATCCTACTTAATTACAAAAGAAAGAGAGAAATATGGTAGGTATGAATTATTATTATTTTTATAATTATGTATTTATGTAATCTATTTGTTTGTATGTTTATTGTATTCTGATGTATTTATTAGCAGTTAATATGTTTAAGTTAAGTTAGTTTAGTCCATTTTTAGTTTCCTTCTTTGTTTCTATTCTACACACTGTGTCTATGTTTCTTTTCCCATTCTCCTGTCGCAGGTCTGCTGGAAGAAATTTCATATGAAATAAGTAGTACCTTTGTGCTCTATTCTTTGTATACTTTTCCTTTTTTAAGTTTCTTGTGTGTACATAAACAAAATAGAAATAAATGTTTTCCGCCAGAAAAGACGACTGACTATGTAAAAATCAAGCTGTGCATCGCGTCTGATCTGATCCAGAGCAGTAAGACTTATATTATTTTTTGGATAAAAAATTTCGAATTATTCATACTTACGCAACTGTTACTTTCTGGGTCCGGACACCCAGAAAGTAAGACTTAAAGGGATACGTTACATACAACATGTCTCCTAAAACCAATCGTTATGTTCGTTACGCTTGAAACGTTAAGCTGAATTCAGTTTTTCGGTATTGTCAATGCGAAACTGCATCTTCATTAAGCCATTGCTAAAAATCATAGACTCCAGCCTTCATATAATGACTTCCAGTTACTGGTCCAGAATATTGAGGTGGGTCTGTCAGTGGTTTGAAATGTTTGTAAGGTAGCACTGGTAGCAGGCCGCTAATCAGACATATAGTAATCCGGCTCGAAGGAATAAAGACTGGTCAGTTATTTGATAGGTTTGGAAATTGGCGGGCAGTAAATCTGACATAATTATAGTAATCCGGCTCGAAGGAATAAAGACTGGTTAGTTATTTGATAGGTTTGAAAATTGGCGGGCAGTAAATCTGACATAATTATAGTAATCCGGCTCGAAGGAATAAAGACTGGTCAGTTATTTGATAGGTTTGGAAATTGGCGGGCAGTAAATCTGACATATAGTAATCCGGCTCGAAGGAGCAAAGACTGGTCAGTGATTTGATAGGTTTGGAAAGTGGCGGGCCGTAAATCTGTCAGATAGTAATCTGGCTCGAAGGAACAAAGACTGGTCACTCTGGTCAGAGATTTGATAGGTTTGGCTCGAAGGACAAACAACTCTTAGGTAATTGGAAACGAGAACCTCGTTAGTTTAGTAAGAGCGGCAAATTTATATGAGTCTAGCGCTCCCCTGCGGCTTCGTTCCCGTCAACTGCAACTTTCTTTTTTTTTTCATAAGTACGACCTCCCGACAATAACAAAACACAACAAAAACTAGAATTATCTAAATCGCTTCGGCCGTTCACGCGTGATGCTATGACCAAGGGTAATAGGGTAAATTTTTATAAATATATGTATAGATTTACGTGACTCTCTAGATTAATTGTCCTAAGTAAATCGCAAAGATTTTTCATGATAATTTATATAGGAACCAAATATTGCATACAATCGTTAAATGTGCTCGTCATGGAAAAAATCACATAATATGATGATGACAAAAAATGATTTTCACACCCACAACACACATTTTCCATAAAGAAGAACATAAGTACATGTGTAAAGGAAAGAAAACATCATTAAAACAAACACATAATGACGTAAATAACAAGATAATTATATACTTTATGTACAAAGATATTAACTTTCACTGAACCACGCGTGTGTATTATTAGGCTAAGTTTTATCTTCTCGTTTCTTATCTGTAATTTATAAATAAAACGTAATGCTGAAGTTTCATTAACACAGCGCAGTTTTGAATGGAAATACCAGATTTTTTAAGATAAAATAGATAAAGTGTGACAACCTGTTAAGAAATGGACCCTAAGAGGTCAAACAAACGTAATTTTGTGAGTCACGTAAATGATAATAGTCCTCCAGATCCATTCAATCAAAATCAGAAGATAATGTAGTACACAAGTGTATACGCAAACACAGTAACACTCTTAGTCCGACGACACGGAAATATAACGAAAAAGAAAAGAGCACGATGAGAGGCCGAACGTGCTTCCTTGTACGGGTTTAGCACACCATCAACTTCCAAACTCCGGGCTGTCACAAAGTAATCGAATCAAACCTAGGACCACACGCTCGCAGTCGTGATTAGGACCGCGAGACCATCGAACTAGCACAGGACCAAAGGCCAAATGTGCTCACCAAGGCAAAAAGACTGCCAACGTCAAAAATCACGTATTTATAGGACGTTATAAGCGCATGATCAATAGGTATAGTCTCTTCAATTTCATTTCGTCTATAGTAGTCTATAACATCTATATATTGGGTATAGCACCACCAACGTCCAAACTCCGGGCTGTCACAGAGAAATTCAGAAAAACCCAATGACAATCGACAGAACCGAGAACCACAGGCTCAGCAGTCGTGATTAAGACCGCGAGACCATCAAATTAGCACAGGACCAAAGGCCGCACGTGCTAACCAAGGCACGAGGGTGTAACACCGCCAACGTCCAAACAACATGCATCTTTAAGATGTATAGCTCATGATCAATATTGTCTCTTCAATTGCATATCGTCTATAGTAGTATACCGCGTGTATCTGACATCGACGCACAAACGATTTCCATGGGTCCAGGGCATGATTCTGGACACCCTAGACTTAGAATTTTTAGTCGGCAATTTCTCATTTTTTCATTTTTTTCAAGGGTTTTTTTACTTTAGACTGCTCATAATCGTTATTCTGACCTAACCCAATGAGATTTTTAATAAAAAAATAATTAATTAACTACTTTCACTAAAAAGAGCAATCTGAATAAAACCACAAATACATAGATATCAGCTCAGCTGAGCTGATACCTATTTGTGGTACTCTTGAAAAAAAATAAAAAATGAGAAAAGAACCGACGAAAAATTCCAACACCCCAGTGTTGGAATTTTTCGTCGGTTCTTTTCTCATTTTTGTCCAGAATCATGCCCTGGACCCATGGAAATCGTTTGTGCGTCGATGTCAGATACACGCGGTATAGTCCATACCATCTATATATTGGGTATAGCACCACCAACGTCCAAACTCCGGGCTGTCACAGAGAAATTCGGCAAAACCCAATGACGATCGACCGGGGAAGCGAAGAAGCGAACCGAGAACCACACGCTCAGCAGTCGTGATTAAGACCGTGAGACCAACGGAGTACACAGGACCAAAGGCCGAACGTGCTAACCAAGACACGCCAACTTCCAAAGAACATGCATCTATAAGATGTATAACTCAAGATCAATGGTTTCTTCAATTGCGTGTCATCTAACGTTTGTTTTTCCTGTTCTAATGTTTTGTTAGCACACAACGCAGTGTTTGAGCTGCTCCGTCGGATTTATTTGAAATAACTTTACAGATAACAGTGTGATAGTGTCTTTATTGTGTTATTAACTGACAATAGGCTTAGATGAATTATGCAATAGGTATACGGATAGAAAGTTCGTATATTAAAGCTTAGACGCCAGGGTAGCGCTCAAAATTCAAGTTTAATTGGGTTTTTGCAATTTGCAGCTCAATATTAAATTGTATTGTAATAACAAGCTTTCGAGGAGCTAGTGGCTAAATAATAACAGCCGCTCGGGTCGATCTTTAAGGTTAAGCTACGCTTGCCAGGGTTGGTCTGTGGATGGGTGACCTTCTTAACATACCGAGTTTCCTCCGTGCCTCGGAAAGCAAGTTAAGTCCCGTTGGTCCCGGCTGTCATTTGTAGATCTTTCGTTACGGATTGTCAGAAGCCAGTAAATCTGAGACCAGACTTACTAAGAAGTACCGTGCTACCCAGTTAATTGGTTGTGGAGGTCTGGTAGGCAGCCGCTCCATCTTGCTGTAAAGACGAGTGAGTTAGGTGATAAGGAACAGATGCTGTCGGTTTATGAAAATTCATTTCCTAAACAAGATGACCACGGTATACTTAGAGGTTACAAAACAGGTTGAAACCTCCCGCAATCTATATCTATACTAATATTATAAAGAGGTAACATTTGTTTGTAAGTTTGTAAGTTTGTAAGTTTGTAAGTTTGTATGTAGGGGGTAATCTCAGGAACTACTGGTCCGATTTGAAAAATTGTTTCACTGGTAGAAAGCTACATTATTCGTGAGTGCTATAGGCTATAAATTATAAAGATATCATGCATATTAGTCGAACTATCTCAATTTTTGTCTATCCAGACGGAAAAAAATAGCTCTTACAACAGAGTTATTTGCGTGCGCTGCCTTAACAGTTGTATATAATTGAAAACAATGTATGGCAACCTGGTCCGCCTAAAATAGTTCTACAAAAAAGTCCGCGGCACCATATTTCTATCTTTTATATTTTAGCAGATATAGTAGCTTTTATGTGTTAAAAAAAGTATTTTTCGACGTACTTATCTTTGGACGATTTTTTAAACAACAAAATATTAAACCTTATCGAAAAAAATGTTATTATGATCACAAGAACATCATAGAGATACGATTTGCCCAAAACAGTATGTCAATTGGATTAATAGTTTCGAAGATAATATAAAATTACTAAATCGCAAAACGCCGCCCGCGCCGTCCATTCACCAACCGCATTAAAACATGCTTTAGACGGACGTTTTATCCATTTAGACGGCGTTGTGCAATTACGTCATTTTTCTGAATCGTGGTGTTAAGATTTTCCGCGGATTAATGACCCTCTCCAGTTATTATTTAACTTTTGTCGTTTGGTAGGTGAGTTGTACGTAGTTGATTGAATGTTGTTGGTCTTTAAAATTGTTTTGGTTGCTCGGTTTCTCAAAACACAATTACAATATTACTTCGTTCTCATTCTTCGAGTTCGAAGCTGTGATATTTCTGTTTTTGGGATATCGGACAGTTTCAGCGATTGTTTATCATGCATAAAAGGATATCACAACTTTCCCGTCAGACATCCCAGACATGAGACAAAAGCAGCTCGAGTACGCCGTACGGAAGAGCCTCTCGAGGAATAGAGAAAATATTTCGCAAGCACGCGCTGGGAAATCTAGCTCCGAGCGTTCACAGCGGCTTGCTAACCAAAGCTGGAGAACATCGCAGGTCCGTGCTCGGGAATCTAGCGATGAACGTGCGCAGCGTCTCAGTGATTTAAAGCAGCATGTCTCTGCAACAAGGGACAGGGAGTCTAACGCTGAGCGCTCGCAGCGGCTCGCTAGCCTAGCTACATACATAATATTATTATGCAATAAAAACAAAACCCTCCTTTTGGCCGTCAGGAAATAAATCATAGCAGTCAGTACTAACCGAACCACACTCATAATTTCATCACAAGTTAAAATGTTTACAGCCCAACGAAGTGGGCACGGGTCAGCTAGTATTCATAGAAACGGGAAGATCCTGCGACGAGACGAGTACTGTGCCTGAAGGGCAACTGCCCTATGATTAATGGTGGGCTTTCGTATATCCTTGGTTCGCTCAGAGAACTTTAAAATAGCGATGCAGGATTTGTGTGACGTCAGAGTCAAAAATAGACATGGATGTCGCTCAGTGGCGTAGCTAAGCTCAAAGGGGCCCCGTATCAAACCTTTTTGGGGGCCCGTTTTTAGGGTAAGTATGGCTTTTTTAAACATAGGTCCTACTAGCATAGAACTGTCTTGGCAGGCCATGAAGGGGGCCCTTATAGCCCGAGGCCCCCGTATCTTTGATACGGCTGATACGGCGATAGATACGCCTCTGATGTCGCTACAAGGGAACGAAAGTTTCAATGGAAGACATGAATCATTTTTGCTAGTGAGAAATACCTACAATCGTGCAGACAGATACAGTACGAATAATCTAAGTTTACCCATGCGAAGTACGTCGCAATCGATTGCGCAGGATGTCAATTTGACAAGAAACATAGAAAAGCGCATGCGCGGGTACGTCGCGTATGCTGTCTCAGTCACTCGTATACGTTTGATGCATACTTGTGCCTCGCTTCCTCAATGCAATACGACTGTTGGTGCGAAAAGTGTTAAACGTTGTTATTGTTTTAATTATTTATTCTGGTTTTTTCTTACTGTTTGACTTGTATTTTGTGTTTTCTTGTAGTGTATGTGTTTGTTGTGTTACTTTGTGATCGTGTTATTGCTATTGCATGCATTTTTTCAAAATTCAAATGTAATACGTACACAAAAAAAAACATAATCTACGAACGTAACACTTTTCTACGCGATGGGACCTGCGCGGTCGTCACTAACAGCCAACTTCGCATGGGTAAAGTTAGAATATTCGTACTGTAGCATTGAACAGACTTCTTGAGTCCTCAAGGAAAGAGTTAATCATCAATATCCTAAAATATAAAATTCTTGTGTGTCTTGGGCGACGCTTGGGGTTGGCCTATCCAGTACTCTTTCGGCTGGCAACGATGATGATAAAATTCTTTCGTTACTACCGAGGCCTACAGGCTAAAAAAAACATATATAAAAATCTTCCGTTACTGAGTGACTGATAGACAACGTACAGCCGAAACTACTGGTCATATGAAGCTGAAATTTAGCATGTAGGATCCTTAGTGAATGTAGGAGAGCACTAAGAGAAGATTTCCCGAAATTCCTACTGGAACGGAAAATAACGGGATATGAGCGTACCTGGCCTGCCAGAATCTGTGTTTCCTACAACCTGGGAGTATTAATTTAAGTCAATAGTTACTTCTAGGCAAGCGTGCTCCATCTTAGCGCCTGTGCACACCACGTTTTTTAAACGCGCCGTCGACGCGCTTTTTAGAAACGCGCGTCGACGGCGCGCTTTTATCCTACAGAGCAGTTTGTTGTCGTTTGTATCGATACAAACGCGATGCTAACGCCCATGTATATCGCGTTTGTATTGATACAAACGCGCGTTAGCATCGCGTTTGTGTTCGATTCAAACGCGCGACACCCATGCGACCGCTAGCGCGCGCGCCTTCCCTACGGGCGGGGTTTCCCCCGCAACGAGGGAAGTGTGAATCTACGCTAGTAGCACAGGGGTTACAGTCTGAAGAAAACATTAGACTAGTATCACGTGACCACAAACTATTATATTCGATAAATAAACAATAGATGGCACTGTTCTTCCTTTTTTTTAATTAATAACAAAGCGCATGCAATCAATGCTGTCTCGACCGACGCCATCTTGCTACTATTGACGAGGTTCTGCTTCAAAACGCGAAATGCCAGCGCGTTTGTATCGATACACACGCGCGTTTGCATCGCGTCTGTATCGCTGCACACGCGCGTCTGTATCGATTCAAACGCGTATTTTAATTTATACAGGTGTGCAAAGGTCCACAGGCTGCGTCTGAATTCCGTGCGTATCGCGTCTGTATCGCTACAAACGCGCGTCAACAGCGCGTTTAAAAACGTGGTGTGTACAGGCCCTTAGACCGCATCATCGCTTCACATCAGGTGAGATAGCGGTCAAACGTATGCCTACCAATAGAAAAAAACAAGTCGCGGACAAAGGCTAGCTAAATACAAAGTTATCATCAATAAGCAACATATCTAGAGCTGCAAGCAACCGGATTCGGTCCGATTTTTCCAATCGCCATTACAAAATAAATAAGATAGGTGATACAAATATTGAATTCAAGTATTTACTTCGATAGCTTAGTAAATAAATCCGTTTATTTGCACTGAGTGCCCTTAGGAGTTTCCAAAGGCTAATAGGGGTCAGTAGGGTCAAGAACGTTATCATGCTGTTGACATTATCCCAATTTATTTGAAGTCGGTGCAACATTTTCTAAAAACAAAACAAACTCCTAAAAACAACGAGGAAACTGCGATTCAGACCCTAACACGAAGGGTTCCGTTTTTTAATTTTTTATTTAATAATTAAAATTAAACCAAAAACTTGTTCATTTGTTTTATAGCGACAAAAGAAATTATACACAATCGGTGAAAATTTCAACTGCCTACCTATTACGTTTTTTGAGATACAGGCCGCTGACAGACAGTCGGACGCACAGACAGCGGGTTCCGTTCGTTATCCTTCGGTCGGGTACGGAAACCTAAAAATACTTGTTTGCATCGGTGAAAATACTAATTAACTTTCACGTGACAATTTGTTTGTTACTCTTTCACGCGAAACAATAAAGGGAAACCTGAATTTTCACATTATGTAGTGAAAGTACGTTCCCTTGGGAAAATTTCCGACTATCGTGCGGGAAAATTTCCGACTATAAAACCACGTGAAACTACCTCAATTTATTTGCGCTCTTCTTCAAAAAGCGATTCCATTATCTGTTTCTTATCAATATTCAGGTCGAAAAAAACAAGATGTAGGTCATAATCAGTTAATTTTTGCATTACACAGATAATGCTTCTTTTATACTGATAAAAATTCCATAATTTTCCACTGGTGTTCAAACATTAGATTGTTCTGTTATTATTGTTTCAACTGTCAACCTAATTCGGATCATTAGCTACAGCCCGCTTAGTTTAGTACTTTTCATCCCTGAAGTAAAGAATCTTGTACAAAGGTCATGTCACCCCGAGACCTATAATCGTAAATCGCGCTACCCTCGAGGTTGTGCAAGAATACATATAAAATATCTAGGTCAAATCATACAACCTGGGCGGCACAACTTTGCGAAGGAGGCGACCAGAAGAAGTCGCTTGGGCTGGGCGACATCGGCATTCGGGAAGCTGCGTATCTTTGAATCGTCGATCCCACAATCCCTTAAGAACAGGGTCTATAAACAGTGCGACAGTGCCTTCTACACAAATTCATGGTTGCTCAGCGTGCAATGGAGAGAGCAATGCTTGGGGTTTCTCTGGTGGATATAATTCGCAACGAATTCATTCGCCAGAGAACTGAAGTCACCGACATTGCGCGTAACATCAGCATGCTGAAGTGGAAGTGGGCCGGTCATGTCTGCAGACGGACAGACGGTCTGGAGCAGACATGTGTGAGAGTGGAGACCGCGTGTGGGACGCCCTGCAGCAAGATGGACCGATGATTTAAAGAAGGTGGCTGGCAGCGGATGGATGCGGACTGCTCAAGACCGGGATGGTTGACGCTCTTTGGGGGAGGCATACGTTCAGCAGTGGACGCCAGTTGGCTGAAATGATGATTTTCCCTAAGGACCACGCGGACGAAGCCCCTGGCAGAAGCTAACTATTAAATAAAGGTACTTTGGCGTTTTCTAGAACATGTAACAATAATAAGAGACCTGATAATATGAATGTGTTGTTGGAAGAAAAATACATGAGCCATGTTATTATTAATAGTCGTAATCTGGGCTATTTTAAGCCTGTAATAATAGTTTTGTTTTCTTTCTCGGGTCCCTGGAGACCCGGTCCTTTGGTAGGCGTACACGAGGGGCCGAAACCAACTCGCAGAGGCCCCGTTTAGGTCAATAAAAAAAAACAAAGAGGCCCCGTTAGACATTTAAAATGTAATGGGGCACCAAATAATCAATAATAATAGCAATAATAGTTTATTATTTTGATTTTTGTTTTCTTTCTCGGGTCCCTGTAGACCCGGTCCTTTGGTAGGCTTACGAGGGGCCGAAACCAACTCGCAGAGGCCCCGTTAGAATTTCAAATGTAATGGGGCACCAACCGGCGATTATCCTCGTATGCACTGTGAAAGTATTCCCAAGGACAATCCCCGGTTGGAGCAGTAGGTACTATTGCAGAATATGGAAACAAAAGATGAAACGCTATGGGTTTGGATGGTTTAGTGGACTGATAATCGTTTACTATAGAAGGACTATAATAGTTTTATTAATACGGTTCACGTTATTTGTGAGACTTCTTTTTCTGGGTTTCATACCCAAAGCATACCCAACGGAACCCTAGATTACTAAGCCTCCGCTGTCCGTCAGCGGGCTGTATCTCAAGGACCGTAACAGGTAGACAGTTTAAAAATTCAGAGTGTGTATTTCTATTGCCGCTTTAACAACAAATAATAAATTAAATTGAAATTAAAGGAGGTTCAAAAAAAAAACCAAAAGAAAAAAAAACAAAAAAAACCCAAAACCAAACCAAATAAAAACTTTTTCTTTCTTTCTCATAGGACGTGTTTTTTTTTAGTTTGTTACGGAACCCTTCATGTGAGAATCCGAGTCGCACTTAGCCGGTTTTTCTATACTCAGAGCAATACACAGTTATTAAACAAAGTTTTAGTCTCAGGGCGGATTTCATCAATCTGAAACTGAAAGCGATCAACATATTATACTAGAGGCCGCCCGCGACTTCGTCCGCGTATAAATTCTCGTTATTCCCGTGTAAATCCCGATCCCTCGGGAATTCCGGGATAAAAAGTAGCATATGTGTTATTCTGGGTCTTCAGCTACCTACATACCAAATTTCATTGTAATCCGTCCAGTAGTTTTTTCGTGAAAGGGTAACAAACAAACATACATACACATACACATACACATACATCCATCCTCACAAACTTTGGCATTTATAATATTAAGTAGGAAGTAGGATGAACTATGTTTACGGGCTGTCAGTCTCATAATTTTCTATGGAATATTGACACTGACAACTCTTGAATGCAGCTTGATCGCGATCACTTTCATTGGTGAAGTCCGCTCTTAGAATCTTCAACAATAAGGAAAAGCTTACATAACTGATAAGACCGACTCAAACACATGCTCAACTAAATAATACCAGTTAGGGCACTTGACCTATCTTCTGACAGCCGATAACTCCGACAATGACTGATAAAGATTACACATAACGCAAAAATATTGAGCATTGCGTGATTAGGAGTCTAGCTATGCAAGTATAATTGGTTCCTTTTCAGACTTTGGACTCAATAAATGTTGCAATTGCGTAAATAAACGGCTCTTGCCACGTGTAGATGATTCATAGGACCAGTTTTTCTATTACCACTCAAACTCAACACAATAAGACCATTTACAGGTATTGAATTGTCAATGTCGGTCGGTCAAAAATATGAAGCTATTTGCACGTTCCAAAGCGTAGCGCTATGGAGAAGAACGTGCAAGAAATTCCACAGACACTCTTTTAAAAATAATAAACTGTTACAAATTAGGTTACATCATGTTGAAATTATACATATACTAGCTGATCGGAAAAACGTTGCTTTTTCAACAAAAAAATAAATACCCTACGATTCTATCTCATACCTACTGAGTGTACACAAAAAAAAAAACGTAAAATTCGGTCAAGCCGTTGCGGAAGAGTTCGATAACAAACAAAGAAATTTCAAAACCACTAAGTATGTGTCGACGACACTGAAAAGCAAAATACTTTCCTACATAAAATATCTCAAATAAAAAAGGTAGCAGTAGCAAATAACCAGAATCCATTTTGCATAAACGAACTGGGAATTTGTAAACATTTCTATTAGAATAAAGTCTGCTGTTTGTTTTCTGTCTGTTGGCTGCTTGAGCAGATGATTCATGAAATCATCATTCAACAGATAGAGCGAGTACATATAATTCCCTAATTATGCGTTTTACTAAAAGATGAGAAAGAGGGAGCTCGTGACTAAACATTAACAGCCGCACAGGTTGATCTTCCACGTTAAGCAACGCTTGCCAAGGTTGGTCTGTGGGTGGGTGACCATCTTAACATGCCGAGTTTTCTCCGTGCCTCGGAAAGCCAGTAAATTTGACTCCAGTCTTGCCAAGAAGTACCGTGTTACCCAGTTAACGGGTTGTGGAGATCTGGCAGGCAGCCGCTCTACGTAAAATAAAATACTGATTTAGCTAAATCCGGTTTGACTGGAAGCCGACCCCAATACTGTTAGGAAAAGGCAGATCTTCTATACTTATAATAAATCTGTAGAGAGGTAAATTCTGTACATGAAATATATTTCCAAAATAACTATCAGGGGGTGATTAGGGATCGATACTGATGCCAAAAATGCAATCAGTAAAAATTTTGTCTGTCTGTCTGTCTGTATAACCGTTATTAAAACAAAAACTACTCGACGGATTTTAACGAAACTTGGTATAATTATTTTTCATACTCCTGAGCTGGTTTTAGTACCTATACTTTTCATCACGCTACAATAAATAGAAAAAATTAAGAAAAAAAAAATGAAAATGTGAAAGTTTGGTTGTTTGTTACTCAATCACGCCAGAACTGCTTAACGGATCTTAATGAAATTTAGAACAAAGATAGATTATAGTTTGGAATAGCACATAAGCTACTTTTAATCCCGGGAACATGTTCCCTAGGGATCACGCGGACGAAGCCGCTGGCAGAAGCTAGTGATAAATAAAAGAAGAAAAACGATACAAAAGCCCTTAAGACGATCCAAAGGGTAATAGGGGGGTCATGATCATTATCATTATCTATATCCCAATTTATTTGAGGTCGGCGCAACATGGATTTTCTTCTATACTACTCTGATCATCATCTGCCTAGCCTTTTCCCAACGATATTCGGGTTGGTTTCCAAAATAACCGGATGCGCTGAATACCACCATTTAACGTGGAGCGACTGCTTATCTAACCTCCACATCCCAGTAACTGGGTAACGCGGCACCCCTTGGCAAGACAGGAGTTAAATTTTCTGGCTTCTGACAATCCGAGAAAACTGTCAAAAATCTTCAAATGCCAGAATGAAAGTTTTAACGTACTTTCCGAGGCACGGAGGACTCGGTATCTAGTGGTATCTATCACCCATCGACGGATCTTCCTCAGCAAGTGTTGCTACACCCAGAAGACCAATTCATGAAGCAGTTATTATTTAGCCACGAGCTCCTCGAAGAGGCCACGGGTTCCTCAAAAAGAGGCCGTCTTGGAAATTTACCTCTTTCAAATTTGATAAAAGAAAAAGATAAAGGTACTCACTTCTCATACTCGTATCTCGTAACCTTGGAGACGATGAGGCACTTCTCCATGCTCAACTTGACATCTTCTTGAGATGCTGCGTTGCCTTTTCTTCTGGAAGCACTGGGCACCAGCTCGCGGAGTTCCTGTTTCTGTCTCAGACCTGGAATTGAGAAGATATGCGTGGGTTAGGAAAGGATTATAAAACACTAGCTGACCTGTGCCCACTTCGATAGGCGGTATTTTTTTAATTAATATCTAGTCTATGACCAGGGGCGTAGCTACGGCCATATCAAAGATACGGGGACCCCAATACAAGGGCCTCCTAGTGCACAAAGCTATACATGTAGTTCCACCATTTCCCTCGTGGCCTTTTTTATGGCTTCTCCCGCTCTGGGCGAAGGGTGAGCAGAAGGGTATGTCAGACTCTTACTGACTAAAACCCATCCATGTTCCTCATAGTGCCCTTTGCGTTCCAGGGCCGCGGTGATTCTTTCGAACAAATTCCGCAACCCTAGCAGGCACTGACCCTAGCGGGCCCCGTCTACTATGCTGACATCTCATTCAGGCGCGCGTGGAACACAACACGCCGTCGACCCGGGCATAGTTCTGATTGAATGGCGAGCTACCCAACGCTCGCGATCCGCAGGCACGCGCCTACGGATCGCAGGCGGGGGGCGTCTTCCTCTGTTGCGGCGGCCGGGGCCTGAAGCTTTCCTCTCTCTCACGCGTTCGGCCTCCTCTTTCGCTAGCATTACTGCTTCGCAGAAAGAGGTGACCGCTTTCCATGCCGCATCGCTCCGGACCATGGATTGAACCAGGGCCGTTCCCACGTGACCTGCCACGACCGTTCTGAGCTAGTAAAGGCCTATTGTTTAAAAAAGCAAAACTCTAAATACGGGGCCCCCAAAAATGTTTGATACTGGGCCCCTTTGAGCTTAACTACGCCACTGCCTATGACACTCACAAATAACGTGACATTCTATTAAAATTTTCAAAATCGGTTCAGTGGATCCAGAGATTACCCCCTACAACCTCACAAACTCACAGTGTTAATTAATAGAAAGAGTTAATTGATTCCAAACGCCGGTCAAAAAAAAAAAGTTCAGAAGCCCACAAAAATTAAATAAGGACCAGTAAAATATACAGGGTGACCTTTAATTCTTTGGCATTATTTCAGAGAGAGAGAGAGAGTGAATGTATTTATTTTATAAACGAGAACAACTTTAATAAAATTGTACGTTCAAAGGCCTTCGCCTCTGTACAAAAAACATTATAATATAATAACATTAATAGTTTGGTGGAGCTGGTAGATATGTATTTATTTAGTTCTACACTAGCTTTTGCCCGCGACATTGTACGCGAACATCCCGCTTTTTCCCGTTCCCGTGGGAATTTCGGGAAATTCTTCCTTAGTGCTCTCCTACGCTCCCCAAGGAACCTATATGCATATGGCTAAATTCAGCTTTCTACAATCGATAGTTTCGGCTGTGCGTTGTCTGACAGTCACTCACTCAGTAGGTAACGGAAGAATTTTATATATTTTTGAATGAATTTTAGGATAATTTTAGGATTATCAAAGCTAGAAAACCAGTCGTAAGGTGCAAAAGAATATTAAGAAAATTCATTCAATGGACCGAAAATAAATACGTTACTTTCAACCCAAATCCAAACAAATGCTGTAAGTATGATTAAAGTAGTACATAATGCTCTAGTAAAAGGTTATTTTTGGAAATACTGATCAGAATCCAAATATTTTACTGTTAGAAATCTATAACACTATTGCTAGGCGGCGTTTTTCTCGAAAATCATTTTGAATGTCTTTGGGATCGACCGCTAGAAAAACTAGCATTCAATGCAAGTTATCCTTATTAAAACGATTACAATAATAAACCGGTTATTGATAAAACTGGACGGCCTGACCCGAGAACGATAAAAATAAATCTTGCAAGTGTCAATAATAACGAACATTACACTACAAGGGAGTGAATGGAATATTTCGTCAGATAACCAGAATGAAGTATTACCGTATTATCACCAAGGGCGTTTTCCTTCGAGGTCCGGAGATGGCCCGGTTTTAGTGCGAGAAGTTTGTGGCAGATAAATGCAAGAGGTTATGTTTACCGAGTTATCTGTTATGACAATATTTTCTTTCAGATAGGCTGTCAAATGTGCACTCTGAGTTTGAATGTGGGTAGATATAAGAGTAATCCTACTCTTATATAGACCAAATTAACGATGTGTGAAAAAAAATCCTCAAAGACAAAAAAAATGTTCGATTCCACTGGATGGCCACTTCTCAGTCACAATACCTCTAATATCAGTATAGTAATAAGTATTTGGATAACGTTTTGAGTCGTGTATTTGTTACTTATAACCTATGCAGGGGCGGACTATCCTTAAGGCGAACTAGGCACGTGCTTAGGGGCCCCAGAATACAAGGGACGGACGAGTAAAATTAATACGAACAAAAATGTACCAAAGCTATGTATAATAAAGATAAATAAATAAAAACATACTTTGTACAGGTATTCCCATTTCCAACGTACGCCTCTATTACTACGTGATTACTCTTAAATGCCCCGACCCCAAAAATTGGTTTTTGGGGTCGGGGCATTTAAGAGTAATCACGTAATGTCGCAAAATGTCGCAATGTCGTAAAAAGTTGGCAGATGATTGGTCATCTGCCAACTTTTTACGACATTCACAATATAGCTCTCGCTTGTGGCCACAAACTACTTCTGTTAAGCGTGGGGTCCTGGATTCGATTCCCGGGTTGGACAGTGTCATTCGGTTTTTCTATTATTCAGTTTTCGTGTTCGCTACGTGCGCTATTAGGTATGTTATTACGTAGCCATATTTTTATTCAATAATTCCTCCCCTTCTCCACACAGAGACAAACATTCCCCCGGCTTTGAGCGAAATTTTGGAACCGCGCCTTCTCGTGCCTGACCTTAGAGGCGCCGATGAGATTTACTCCGCTAGACCGACCCGAGCCGTGTCACGTGATGACGTCGACCGCCCGGGGTCAAATATCATAGCGCGCGCAGCTGTACGCCAGATGTTTATGTTTACGTAAATATTTTTTAGTGGCCTTCTACTAAAGATACCGCTCAAGTGTTTAGTTATTTGTAATGCTGATAAACTGCTCTTTAAACTTACGTTAAGTGTATGATAACGGTTAGTTTCTATATTTTTTAACTAATTTGTAAACATTGAATATTGGTGAAAAAAACACATTATGTGAACTTTGAACAGGAATAATTTAAAAAGTAAATCGATAACATATATATTTTATGACTTGTATGGGTAGCTGGGTTATATCTAAAAACGATAAATAACAAACAACATACTCCACCGTACAAAAACATATATAAAAAAAAAAAATCTACCACCAAACATTAGCCATTTCCCGCCATTTTGCATTATTTACCTTCCGACCCACGGAACAAAAATTCTAATCATAACGTAAATTTCGTTTGTTTTGTTTATGTTTTGGCTGAAATCTATTGCCCAGTAAACATAAAATGCGATAATAATTACTTTTTAGTCTGAACAAGTAGCTAGACTTAATAATTAATCAATTACGATAGCGTTCTGACAACATGGACGCCTTGTGTAACAAGGGATAGGAAAATCATAAAAAAACATGCTAATACTTACCAACATGTTTATTTTCACTTGCACACACATTAATCACATCACAATGCACCCATAAAACATTACTTAACACTAATTCACTCACAAACAACATAATAGACAAGTTTATTCGACAGCTACGTCATTGCGCAACTCGCGTCATAGCACAGACTGACTAAAACATTTAATTTCTTTTTAAAAATGGACTCGCCCGTGGCGTTTTTCGTATTTTATGCATGTAGAAATGTATAAAGATTCGAGTGGAAAAGAGCAAAATGATACAAAATATCGTTTGTTAGACAGAAATGGACATAGTTTGACCACAGATCCGTTATTTGCACGACAGTCATTTCCGTGACTGGTGGGCGGTCTACGTCATATTAAGCGTTGTTCAGACGCGTGACTGTCGGCCGGTCTACCGGTTAAGACGCTGGCAACATTTAATCCGCCTCTGAACCTATATTTACTTACAATTACATTGCTGTTTGTTATCTCTGAATAAATAAATAAATATACCATGCACAATATTGCCTTGCATAACATTTCCAAACAACTGACTAATTCGGTTAATCGTATGTTTGTTGTTGTTTACCTCGAGTGCGTGCATGGAAAGTTTGTGTATTTGTGACAGAAAATTACTCAACTGTTTTCGATAATTTTCCATTCAACTATTACTAACAACAATACGAAAAATTTTATTTTATTTCGAGCCCTTCTCTTATAGTCCAACTAGCTTAACAGTAGTTAAGGCTGTGCGTTGTCTGTCAGTCACTCAGTAACGGAAGAATCTATACCTACTTAATAAATATTATAAAGCAGAAGAGTTTGTTTGTTTGTTTGGTTGGTTGAACGCGCTAATCTCATACATATAACTAGCTGACCCGTGCAACGTCGTCTGCTTCACTTTTTCCATTACTGCTCCGCTCCTATTTGTCTTAGCGTGATGATATAGCCTATAACCTTCCTCGATAAATGGGCTATCTAACACTGAAATAATTTTTCAAATCGGACCAGTAGTTCCTGAGATTAGCGCGTTCAACCAAACAAACAAACTCCTCTGCTTTATACTATTAGTAAGATAATTAGGATTAAAAGTCTAGTAATTCTAAATACAGTACCATATTATCATGATAACCGCGGCCCTAGAACGCAAAGGGCATTTGAAGGAACACGGGTGAGTTTAAGAACGGATTTCACCAATGAAAGTGAGATCAAGCTGCGTTCAAGAGTTGTCAGTGTCAACTTCCCAACCCTAAAAAAAATAATATTATTATAATGACAAATCCTAAAAATAACAATACGTTGACTTAAAACAATAACATTCTTGACTGATAAATATCTTGACCCATATTTTTACAAAAAAATATCTTATCTATGATACGTCTTACTGCGCAAAACTGTCTTAATTTAGACCTAACTGCGTAATTCAAAGAATTATCTTTGTACACATTTCCACAATGAAATGGGTAAACAACACTGCAACGTCATTCTATTCGAAAACACTCATTTTGAGGACACGAGTATTTTAAATAATGCGTTGGGAACTTTACAGAATGCTCCTTATAAAGCAAAGAGGTCTCAAATCTAAAGCAAAGAGAGTATACAACAAATATAATTTGCATAAATAAACACTGCTCTTATCAACTTATCCTTTTGCGGAAGTTCTCCGTTTATCTAAAGAATATCTTTGATGATCTTCTAATGTCAATAAGTAGTTGGAAGGACATTATCTCACAAACACATTGAATCCCATACAAGGGTGCGGGTTCGGTTACAGTGCATGAAAAAACCGCGCGATGAAAAAACGCAGTGCGGACAGGGCCTTCAAAACGTGGAACTTCGATATTTTTCCACCGATTTTTTTTTTTAGTCTATTTTATTTTCTGTTTCACATTGAGGTTTTATTTTTACAATCACCAGGTCTTTCGACACTCCCATATTCCAAAGAATTATAATTCACCCTGTATTTTAGGTTCTTTCTGAAACATATCAGTATTCGATATTCAGGAAACCTTTATTATTATGTCAACATAGTTCGCACTTCGCAGTGAATAAGTCAATGTAGTTCATACTACAATGTCGTGTGATTAATCCAAGAATCAATAAACTTTGCGTGTTATCTCTCCAGTGATAAGGACGTGACGTAGAAACCTCCAAATTATGCCTAATTACAGTTAGATAAGAGATATGTTTTGTAAGTAAATAAGAACATGTGACTGGATTTTTCTAGCACTTCTTCCTTTGGTCGGAATTTGGATTGTTTGTTTGGGTTATCCCAAATTAAATGGAATGTTTTTGTTTCCGATGTCTTTGAAGCCTGTATTTATAAAATTAGCTAATTGGAAGAATTTAGTGGGACAGTCACTTTTTCTTATACATCGTCATTAAACATCTGCACTAACATTATAAAGCTGACGAGTTTGTATGTTTTGATGGTTAAACGCGATAATCTCAGGAACTGCTGGTCCGATTTGAAAAATTATTTTAATGTTGAATAGCCGATTTATAGAGGAAGGTTATAGGCTATATAAAATCTAGCTACTACCAATAGGAGCGAAGCATTCATGAAAAATGTTACACGGACAAAGTTGCGCGGTTGTAGCTATAAAATTGGCTCTCACTTACTACGTAACTTCTATGTAATGGTACAACCAATTATTGTTTTGTTATATAAATTACTCGTAGGTACTCATTTGGAACAACGCCATCACGCTTTCCAACCCTCCTACTACTCCTGAGAATCAAAACGCAATGAAGCTCGACGAGTCCTGGAGAAACGATTCAACTGTCTTGGATCCCGCAACGAAATTAATCAGAGACGAACCCTCGGAGGAGTGAGATAAAAATCTACTTTCGTCCACATTAACACATTCACTGTCCGCAAAGCAGACACAATAGTTGAACAATCAGCCTGAACCACATGTGGTTCATGGGACTGTGAACGGGTTAAACAGGAGACAGAACACAGTCAGGTTACGCACAAATACAAACAACTGATTATTTAGTTACCTACCTCTGCGAATTATGACGAAATTATAAATTGCCAGTCATGTAACGACCAATTATAATTTATCGATTAGTTAATGAAAAAGGAATGACAGACCACGACCTTATCACGACACATGCTAATGTGGGCTGAGTAGATCAAGCCGAACGCGTGAATAAGCTACGCAGGCGAGATATTCATAACCATACCAACATGTTTGAATGAAATTTCTCCGTATCGGCTAGACGGATTTCAGTAAACCTTTGTGGAAAGATAAAATACAGGGTCATTTTATTTAAATGCAAATAGTTTCATGTTTTTGACTGACCGACCTTGATAATTCAAAAGTGCCTGTAAATTGTTTATTTGAAATATAGGTTTTGATTTTATTCAAAAAAAATTAATGCATTGGCCGCCTTTCGGGGAATTAAATAGTTATGGCCCGGTGTATTCGCACCACAATAATTTGATTTTGCTGTAAGTTATTTATTTTTCCTAAACTTCCCTAGGATTTTGTTTGGAAAACATAACAAAAAAAAGATCGGTAGAGCCGTTTTCGAAACTAAGCATGGCAATTGTTTTTTAAATGCATTGTATCAAGAGGTATGGGTAACTACAACTTATTACAAATAAAAAAACTCTTTAATATATTAATTTATGGTAGCACAATGTAGGAAACAACTGTTTTTATTTTGCTTCAAGGTTGATGCCATAGTAAGAATTTTATTTCTTGAGTTCTTTCAATCCTTACAAAATTACCAACAAGTTAAAAGTCACCCTATATTTTACTTAAAATTCACTTTAATGAAGATACTCTTCAACCAAAACTAACTGAAAAACATGGGTTTGCTGCCAAATTACGGATAAATTTTACTGGTTTTACACATTTTCAAATATCGATAATTTATCATTTATCGTACATCATAGAGCTTGTTTTTATTGATAACTTCCTAGTGTTACTAATAATAGTGCTAACAAAGATAAATATAAGGGTGTAGGTGACACTAATTAGGTTTTAGTTTTCAAAATAAATAGCTTAATCACCTTATTGAGGAAAGTTTTCTAATGATAATTACAATCTCTACTTGTTAGGTTAACAAATCAATCATCTAGATATTAATAGAAATGATTTATGAGAATGTAAACATGAGCTAGGAATATGTGAAAACAAAAACAGAAAATATAAACAGCTGATAGGATGACCATTGCGATTGATGATTGGGATTTTCATCGCCAATCAATAATAATATTAATAGAACTTTGTAATAATTTGATTTCAAGAGTATCCATCGACTTTCTGGCCCCCGGGCATCCCTCTCTCTTTTACACGCAACTCTGTCCCTTAGAACTTTGTTATAATTTCAATAGTGAATATCGACTTTCTGGCTCCCGGGCATCGCAACTCTATACCTTAGAACTGTAATAATTTGATTTTAAACGTGTCCATCGACTTTCTGGCCCCCGGGCATCCCTTTCCCTTTTACACGCGACTATATCCCTTAGAACTTTGTAATAATTTGATTTCAAGAGTGTCCATCGACTTTTTGCCCCCCGCGCGTCTCTCTCCCTTTTACACGCGACTGTATCCCTTAGAACTTTGTAATAATTTGATTTCAAGAGTGTCCATCGACTTTTTGCCCCCCGCGCGTCTCTCTCCCTTTTACACGCGACTGTATCCCTTAGAACTTTGTAATAATTTGATTTCAAGAGTGTCCATCGACTTTTTGCCCCCCGCGCGTCTCTCTCCCTTTTACACGCGACTATATCCCTTAGAACTTTGTAATAATTTGATTTCAAGAGTGTCCATCGACTTTTTGCCCCCCGCGCGTCTCTCTCCCTTTTACACGCGACTGTATCCCTTAGAACTTTGTAATAATTTGATTTCAAGAGTGTCCATCGACTTTTTGCCCCCCGCGCGTCTCTCTCCCTTTTACACGCGACTGTATCCCTTAGAACTTTGTAATAATTTGATTTCAAGAGTGTCCATCGACTTTTTGCCCCCCGCGCGTCTCTCTCCCTTTTACACGCGACTGTATCCCTTAGAACTTTGTAATAATTTGATTTCAAGAGTGTCCATCGACTTTTTGCCCCCCGCGCGTCTCTCTCCCTTTTACACGCGACTGTATCCCTTAGAACTTTGTAATCATTTGATTTCAAGAGTGTCCATCGACTTTTTGCCCCCCGCGCGTCTCTCTCCCTTTTACACGCGACTGTATCCCTTAGAACTTTGTAATCATTTGATTTCAAGAGTGTCCATCGACTTTTTGCCCCCCGCGCGTCTCTCTCCCTTTTACACGCGACTGTATCCCTTAGAACTTTGTAATCATTTGATTTCAAGAGTGTCCATCGACTTTTTGCCCCCCGCGCGTCTCTCTCCCTTTTACACGCGACTGTATCCCTTAGAACTTTGTAATCATTTGATTTCAAGAGTGTCCATCGACTTTGTCTCTTCCAAAATATTAGAAATTGAATTATTTTTAGAAAAAACAATGAATGACATTGTATGTTTTAGTGAGCATTGGTTGAAGGATTACCAGATGCTAATTAGTTATGAAAATTATAGTGTGGGGAGTTGTTTTAACCGAAAATCTATGTTGCGCGGTGGTTCTCTCATCTTAGTTAAAAAATGTTTAAAATTTAAGCAACGTAAAGACATTGTTAGCTTGTCAGTGGAACATTGCATCGAACTGTCCTGTGTTGAGCTTGATAAGCATGTTATAGTGTGCGTGTACAGACCCCCAATCCCTCAAAACTTTACGTTATTTGAAAACACAATGGAAGATGTCCTTGCGAAACTTGTAGCAGGCAACAAATCCGTAATTATTTGCGGAGATTTTAATATTAATATTTTAGAAAATAATTTAAATAGCAGTAGATTTTTAAGTCTTTTTAAATCATTCAACCTGTCTAATGTTTTTACAGAACCAACTAGAGTGACACCAACTTCTTCAACCTGTATTGATAATGTATTCTGCGATTGCGATTATTTAGATAAATCCATAGTTAATTACCTTCAGTCTGATCACAGTGGTCAACTGGTAACATTTACATATAAAGCACCCTTGCAAAAAGTTCAAATACAATTTAGGCCAATTACAACTGGTAAACTAGCTAAATTCAATGAGGCCTTACAAAACAAGTTAAATGTTCTTGGCCATAATATTGAGGATGCGAATAAGTTTTATGGTAACTTCTTTTCGGTGGTACTAAAGGAATTTAATGCAACTTTTGAAAAGAAATCAAAAGATACTTTCCCTAAGTTTGTATTTAGTGATTGGGCGACTAGAGGCATTAGGATAAGTAGGGAAAGACTATATGAGCTATATGGCCTTAAGCCTTTCATAAACACTGAAACCTTTAATAAGTATGTAAACAAATATTCTAAGGTTTTCAGAAATGCTTGCAAAGTAGCTAAAGCCCTGTACATTAGCAATAAGATTAAATCGGCAGATAATAAAATAAAGACAGTTTGGAAAGTTATCAATACTGAAAGTAACAGAAATAAGGTACGAAATACTGATTTTTTGCTGGAGACTGAGCATGGTACCATAAGTTCTAATTTAGAAGTAGCTCAAGAATTTGTAAATTTTTTCACCGATATACCATCAAAAACGACTGGAGCTTTAAATTCTTCACCCGAGGTCTCATTTAATTTATTAAAAGCAAACGTTCCAGGTTGTACGGTTGAATTCCAATTCAAACATATCAACCCTACGATAGTTATGAAAGCTTTCCGGCAAATCAAAATTAAATTAACTGAAGACATATGGGGAATGTCCATCAAAGTGTGTACGTCCATTATTGAGACCATAGCACCTTACTTGGCTTTAATATTTAATTTATGTGTGGACCAAGGTGTCTTTCCGGATATAATGAAATATAGTAAGGTGATACCACTTTTTAAATCTGGTGATAATCAAGACACCAATAATTATAGACCTGTATCCGTATTGCCGATTTTCAGCAAAGTTTTTGAGAAAGTAATGCTCAATCAAATGCTCAATCATTTTAATACCAATAAAATCTTACACCAACAACAGTATGGTTTTACCAAAGGTCGTTGTACGACTGACGCTGGAGTCACGTTGTTAAAACATATTTATGCAGCGTGGGAAGAGGCGCAAGATGCCATAGGAATCTTTTGTGACCTCTCCAAGGCATTCGATTGTGTTAATCACGAAACTTTGCTCTTAAAACTAGAACATTACGGACTAGGTAAACTTGCACTCAGTCTAGTGAAATCATATCTAAATGACAGACAACAGCAAGTTCAAGTAAATGGTGTCAATTCTCGGGGCTTAAAAATCAAAATGGGTGTACCACAAGGTTCAATATTGGGTCCTTTTCTCTTTTTAGTGTATATTAATGATTTACCCCATCTTCTAAAAAATCAACCTCAAATGGTGTTATTTGCTGACGATACGTCTTTAATTTTTAAGATAGATAGGCGTGCCACAAGTCTTGACGTCGTAAATAACGCCCTTCAGCAGGTCCAAAATTGGTTTACTGCTAATAATTTAGTTTTAAATGGGAAAAAAACGAAGTGTATCAGATTTGCTTTACCGAATGTTAAAAGTAAAAATTGCGACATAGTATTGAACAAAGAGAAACTTGAATTCGTCGAAGACACAGTTTTCCTGGGGGTCACGCTTGACTCAAGGCTACAATGGGGTCCTCATTTAACATCTCTTGCGGGACGGCTGAGTTCAGCAGCATATGCTGTCAGAAAAATCCGTCAATTTACTGATATAGATACCGCGAGGCTGGTCTATTTTAGTTACTTTCATAGTATCATGTCTTACGGTATCTTATTATGGGGACGTGCTGCAGACATCGAGTCTATATTTATTCTGCAGAAAAGAGCTATCAGAGCCATATACAATCTCCGTCGGCGAGATTCCCTAAGGGAACTGTTTAAGGATATTAATATCATGACAGTACCTTGTCAATACATATATGAAAACATAATGTATGTTCGGAAAAATCTTCATCTTTTTAGCAAAATTAGTGATAGGCATAATTTTAATACTAGAAATCGGAACAAATTAGATCAACCCCGATTCAGATTAGCTAAAGTACACACTTCTTTTATGGGATATTGTGTTAAATTTTATAATAAAATACCACTCGCTATTCTCGAACTAAATGAGAGTAAATTTAAAACATGCATAAAACGCACACTATGTAGACAAGCATATTATAAATTGGAAGATTATATCCATGATAAAAATGCTTGGTTAAATGCTGGTCTTGCTCCACAGCCATAGCCGCATGGATCCACTATATAGTTTTTTAGTTTTTTTGTTTTTTTTTTTTATATATATAAAATTTGGAAGTAATGCTTACCCTTTTTTTGTTCTCCTATAGTATAATGTACTTATTTATTCTTTCTTTGCAATATTGAATTGCTAAGAAGTAAGTTACGCATTCATGCAGTTTCATTTTGTTTTTATTTTTCGTTTTTTAGGTACTTGGCCATTGAAAACCATAGTTTTGTAGTAAAGTAGATTCATTTTTTCAAATGTTTGTAAATGTGAGTACTATGGAACCATTTGCATATGTAATTAATTTAAGATTTTGTTTATTAAACTTGTTTGACATGAACGAGCGTGGCAGTTGAGAGCTTGTCATGCTCACACAAACGTCTCGCTGATGGTGGCGCGTGTGTTGGATCATTTGGTTCCCTTCAAAATGGTTGAGCTAGATGGTGCTGATACACGCGTCATGTTCGTGAACGGGCGCCGTCAGTTGAGACTGGTCATCTCTTACCTGCCACTGGTTTATTTTATAATCTGTACTTTTTGAATTGTTTTATATACTTTCTTGTTCTTTGCATTGTCCTCACATATAGAAGCGATCAAAGATAATGTTACCATGATTTTTGTATTAAGTACATCAATTGATTTAAAAGAGTGTCCGTGGAGTTTCTTGCACGTTCTTCTCCATAGAGATCTACGCTTTGGAACGTGCAAATAGCTTCATCTTTTTTTGGACCGACCGACCTTGACAATTCAAAAGTGCCTGTAAATGGTCTAATTGAAATAAATGATTGAGTTTGAGTTTGAGTTTGAGTTTGTCCATCGACTTTTTGCCCCCCGCGCGTCTCTCTCCCTTTTACACGCGACTGTATCCCTTAGAACTTTGTAATCATTTGATTTCAAGAGTGTCCATCGACTTTTTGCCCCCCGCGCGTCTCTCTCCCTTTTACACGCGACTGTATCCCTTAGAACTTTGTAATCATTTGATTTCAAGAGTGTCCATCGACTTTTTGCCCCCCGCGCGTCTCTCTCCCTTTTACACGCGACTGTATCTCTTAGAACTTTGTAATCATTTGATTTTAGGTGTGTCCATCGACTTTCTGGCCCCCAGGCATCCCTCTCCTTTTTACATGTAACTGCATCCCTTACAACTCGGTGATAATTTCATTACAACAGTTACTTACGACTTATTCCTTAAAACAGGCTATTCATTAGCCTTTTTTTTTTAAGGATGGGAAATCATCAAATGACTCCTCCCGCTCTGGGTAAAGCAGGAGGGAGTGTCAGACTCCTACTGACTAAAACCCATCCGTGTTCCTCCTAATGCCCTTTGTGTTCCAGGGCCGCGGTGACTCTTTCGAACATATTCCGCAACCCCAAGGCTATTCCATAGCCTAGCAAGGAGAACAGCACGTCAGTCACTTGATTGCCAGATCTATACTAATATTATAAAGAGGTAACATTTGTTTGTAAGTTTGTATGTAAGGGGTAATCTCAGGAACTACTGGTCCGATTTGAAAAATTCTTTCAGTATTAGATAGGCCATTTATTGAGGAAGGCTATACTATAGGCTACATATCATTACGCTAAGACTAAAAGGAGCCGAGCATTAATGGAAAATGTGACGCAGACGAAGTTGCGTGGGTCAGCTAGTATTTACCTAATACAACCCCACTTTGTGAAAACTGTAAAATGCACTAAGATCTGTATTTTTAAGATTATTTATTTATTTCTTTATTGAAGAGTAGCTATCGACTTTCTGGCCCCCTTTTACACACAACTCTATCCTTTGCTAGTAAGGACCAGTATTTTCGGTAGGATTGCAGCCCGTACTGCCATCTTCGCCTTGGTCTGCCGCGATGTCGTTTATAAAGGGACCCATTTGGCATTTACTATGGGACGCATTTGGCATTCATTATGGGACCCATTCGGCATTTATAATAGGTGGTTATTTTTTCCCGTTTCTCATAGAGCTACGTTTCGGATCTGCAAACAGCTTCAACTTTTTGAGTAACTGACCGGCAATTAAAATAACTAATGTAATTATTTTGAGTTTAAATCTATCGCTTTTATTTCTCTTATTTTTTTTTTATTTAGATCTTACAATTTTCCACTCTAACTTAGGTACCAATTTTTTTATTATTTTATTCAGTTTTCTATAAAAATTGCGCATGCGATGAATTAAAGTAGCAATGGGATGGTATTTAAAACGAATGACTAACATCACGTATCTATTTCTTTACAAGTGCGAAAACAAGACATACATAAAGACACTCTTTATATAAGTACATACTAGATAAAATCATAAACATGTTGTTTATGGCACTAAGAAGATTAAATAACTGTTTAAATAACATCAATATTAGTTGTCTTTATCAGTATATTATGTAATTCTAAAGAGTTTTTCCTGTCCCGAGTCATTGTTCGGATGGGAGGACTGTTGTCTTAGGGCCTCTTTCACCACCCTTGAGTAAAGTATCGAGTAGACTAATCGCCAATTAAAGTCACCCGTAACTGCACGTGTCAATTTCACGACGTTCGAGTAGCACTAATCAATGATTAATCTGACCAGTAACTTACTTGCCACGTCGTCTGCCGATTAGAGTGTTTACTTGACGGTTTACAAATTTTCACTATACATTTTTGGAAATATCTCGAAAACCATAAGTCCTATCAACTCAATTATTTTTGTAGAAGTGGTTTTGGGTCAAGACTTTTATTTTAAAACTAATTTCAAAACTCTATCACTTAAAACAAAAAATCACATTTTCAATCTACGTAATTATTCACAATAGAAAAACCTTACATCTAAATTCGCATTTAAACTACAATCTAACTAAACCTATGATGCGAAAATATCCTTATAACACTAATTAGAGAATGCTAAACCTAATCTAATCTGATTCAATTATAATTCTAATTAGTTTTCCTTACAATTTCCTTGTTTGATACGGTCGCGTCCACCATTACTTGCGCCTATGGACGCGGACGGGGCTTATCGCCGACACTAACACAGTTTGGTATTTCTGTACAAGTGAAAAGTTTGCACTTCTATCTCTTTTAACTTTATCCATGATAATTTATAAAAAAAAATCCACACGCAATAATTTCCTAACCAAAAACACAACAAACAATACACAAAATGAAATGACAAATGACAGCTAACCTGCCAATGACGTTTGACGAGTAACGTTGACGTAATATTGAACGAATGCAACGTATGATTTGTTATGTCATTCACTTAACCGGTAAGTTGTTACTCGAAGCTTTATTTTCGCTTGTGAAATTGACAGAAGATACTCGTAGGTTTTACTTGTCGATTAACTTTAATTGGGAAGTAACTAATCAACGCTTTACTTGGAGATGGTGAAAGAGGCCCTTATTCTCATAATTAATTAATAGTTTAGAGATTCATATTTAAAATCTAGACATCAATCTCCTCGTCTCGAATCGTCGTCGTCTGTCTCTTGGTGACCATATCGGATAGGGTGGGCGGCCTTATATGGAAGCTTTGGATGAGGACAATTGTTTTGCCTTCAAACCGCGCCTAAAGGTAGTGTGTTCTTGAATTATTGTTTGACTGTTATAAATGAAATTATTATTTGATTACCTACTATTCACAAAAACTGGCCAAGTGCGAGTCGGACTCCCGCACGAAGGGTTCCGTACCATTATCGTTTTATACGATTTATGACGTATTAAAAAAAACTACTTACTAGATCTCGTTTAAACCAATTTTCGCTGGTAGTTTACATCTATGTCATATATATTTTATTTTTTTCAGTTTTATCATTCTCCTATTTTAGATTACAAGGGGGGGGGGGGTCATTTTACCACTTTGGACGGGTCTCTCTCGCAAACTGTTCAGTTTAGAAAAAAATGATATTAGAAACCTCAATATCACTTTTGAAGACCTATCCATAGATACCCCACACGTATGGGTTTGAGGGAAAAAAAAAATGAGTTTCAGTTGTAAGTATGGGGGCCCAAAAAATGTATTGTTTTTTTTTCTATTTTTGTGTGAAAACCTTTATGCGGTTCACGGAATACATCTACTTACCAAAATTCAACAGCATAGTTCTTATAGTTTCGGAGAAAAGTGGCTGTGACATGGACGGACAGACAGACAAATCTATAAGGGTTCCGTTTTTGCCATTTGGCTACGGAACCCTAAAAAGGAGCCCACATTTTTTTTTCTCATATGCGGTATCTAGGAACCGTGTACCAAAATTTGGGAGCCCCTTTTTTACCCGACAGCGGCACAGCCACTAAAAAGGTGTATTGTTTTGTTTGTGTAAAATCGACCCTACTAGCAAATAATTGTCGCTTGCATCATCATTAATCGTTAATTAAGTGCCTCTTATTAAGAAGAATTTAGGTTCTTTCCTTGCGTGATCGAATCAGGAATGATGTTATTTGCAAGAAAACCAAGGTTACCGACATAGTCCGAAGGATCGCCAAACTAAAGTAGCAGTGGGCAGGGCACATTGCTCGCAGAACAGGATGGTCAATGGGGCCGAAAAGTTCTGGAGTGGCGACCGCGTACCATAATTGCGGAAGAGACAGTGTTGGAACGCCTCTCACAAGGTGGACCGATGGACCTGTAGGCTAATTGACGTAACTAAATAAGTGCAGTTGCAGTGCAGTTGAAGTTAAGTTTCGATCAAAACAACGCTTTTCGTATTCTCTACCGTTGTCAGACACGCTCGCCTCGCGTCAAGTGTGCGTCACGCGAGCGCAATAACGGCATTCTACTGTTGCGCGTCTTTGGTTCGTGCTTCGGAACGCTACATGATCGGTATTCTACTATTTGTTTGACGTCCCAAAATGACAGCTTATAAGCTTAAGTTTAAGTTTTAATATTATAATAGCGTAATTTTCATTGAAATTTATTCGTTTCTATTCGATTATTTAGTGAACTAGCTTCTGCCCGCGACTTCGTACGCGTTCCCGTGGGATAAAAAATAGCCTATGTGTTATTTCAGACCATAATCTATCCCTGTTCCAAATTTCACCCAGATCCCTTCAGCCGTTTTGACGTGATTGAGTAACAAAAATATACACGAACTCACTCACAAACTGGCATTTATTATATTAAATAATATATAGCAGGAGTAGGATAACTTACTTAATGAAATAGTACGAATATAATATCAGAGATTATGAATGTCATTTTTAATCTTTCTCACACATTTAAAAAAAGAAATATAAATAATAGCGGCCGCGGTTCCGCCCGCGTGGATGTCGGTTACCGCTGCAAAAAGCCTACCCAGGAAACACACGGTCAGAAAAATGATTCCCAGGTCAAATCACAGACACCGACACTAACATCGACGACGCAGTCATTATCCGCAGGCTGCACAGATTGACTTTCTGTGGATGTTAAAGTTGTTAATGATGAAAATATTTAAATGTAATTAATACTAAGTTTTCACTTCTGCCGGCAGTCCAGGAGTGCAACCCTTTGTTTTAGGATAGATAACTAAAGCGATTATTGTAGAGCTTCTCTACAACATTAATTGACGTTAAATCATTCTTTTCGTAAATCAATTCCTACTAATTTGAATGTTTGGCCCTGGACTTTGTTCATCGTTAGTGCGAAAGAAATTTTTACTGGAAATTAGGCTTCAGGTTAATCCTTCGAAAACCCAGGTCATTGTTGTTGGCAGCTCTAGGATGATTCCAAAAGTAAATTGGTCACAGCTTCCCCAGGTTCAGTTTAACGGTACTACTATCCCAATCAGTGAAAAGGTTAAGAACCTTGGGGTTTGGATCGACAAACATCTGTCTTGGGGTCCGCAGCTCCAGGACGTAAGTCGCAAAATTTTTGCATCTGCCAGGTCTCTTAGACGTTTGCGGAACTTTCTTCCCACTGCCACTAAAATTGCGCTTGCACAGTCCCTTCTGCTTCCTATTCTTGACTATGCTGATGTCAGTTATCTCGATCTCACTGAGGCACAACTCGATAAACTTGAGCGTCTTCAAAACCTTTGCATAAGATTTATATTTGGCCTGCGCAAATATGATCACATCTCTGAATTTCGCACAAAGCTCAAGTGGCTTCCCATTCGTCTTCGCCGGGATTCTCATATTTTATTTCTGCTCTACAGTATTCTGTTCAATCCTACAAACCCCTCTTACGTTAAAGAACGTTTTAAGTTCCTTCATGACACACATAATAGATATCTGAGGTCATCGGAAAGCTTGAGATTAGAGATGCCGATGCATTCCACCAGCTTCTACGACAAATCTTTTACGGTTCAAGCGGTGCGGCTATGGAATGCATTGCCCGAGTCAGTAAGACGTGCTCAATCTTTGTCCAGTTTTAAAACAATGGTCAAACATCACTACCTTACTCTATGATCGATATAACTTGGGCTCTATGCTTTTTAATTCATAATTTTAATTGTATTTATTTATCTATCATGTATTTATTCATTTAAGTCGTACACCTAAGACTACCTACAGTACTGTATTTCCTTTCTCTTTAAAATCCATCCAAAAGTTGTCTTGAAAAGATCGCTCTTAGCGATAAGGCCGCCCATTGTGTCACCCTATGTACCTAATGTTTACTTAATATTTTTTCTGTTACTTATATGGTGTACATAATTAAGAGTATTCTATTCTATTCTATTCTATTCTATTCTATTCTATTCTATTGGAGCCTTTTGAAGGGTATAGGCAAATCAGTAGGGATCATGGGTATTCTTGGTATATGAGCTGATTCAAGAATTTTTAAAATCGGTCCAGTAGTTTTTGAGCCTATTCATTACAATCAAACATACAAACAAAGTTATCCTCTTTAGAATATTTAGACTTCGCGCACGACCGCTGCGTAGGGAGCCGTATTACCTTACTCATAGATCTAAACTCCCCTCCCGCACGCGCACCCCCGCCTTGGTGACGTCCACTTCGCAACGGGCCGTGCAGCAGAAATCGTCGTCCGATTTTAATCATTCAAAGACCAAATATTATCTACATAAACTGTACTTAGTGATGAAGTAGTTTATTTTGATAAGGATTAATAGCATGAGTAAAATAAACGCGTTTAAATGTAGTCCAAAAAAAAATCAAGATTTTTAAATAAAAAAAATGGTTGTTGTGCCTCACTCGACATAGATAGGTATAGTGTGTCGCGGACTTTTTTGTAGATATTTATAAGATCTACAATTAATTAGAACAATGTATGGTTCTATCTTTTATAGTTTAGGCAGCGTACGCAAAATAAGTAACTTTTCCGGTTGATTTTTACACCTTGTGTCCGAAAAACCCAAATATCTTACGGAACCCTATTTTTTTCCAAAATAAAATATAGCCTATGTTACTCGTGGATAATGTAGCTTTCGAATGGTGAAAGAATTTTTAAAATCGGTCCAGTAGTTTTTGAGCCTATTCATTACAATCAAACAAACAAACAAACAAACAAAGTTTTCCTCTTTATAATATTAGTGTAGATAATATTTTTTCTCTCTATCGTCAGTAAGTTTGGTAGTTTGGTTGTTGTGCAGTTCACGCGCAGTTTACGCGCAGTTCAAAGATTACAAGAATACCGTTTATCACTCAAACTTGAACTTAACTGCAACTGCACTAAAACTTAATCGGCGCGTTATAACATTACGTGAATTAGCCCTATGGTGAGGGTCGCGGCTAGCCGATGGATACGAGACGCACAGGAACGGTTGTTGTGGTTGTGGCGACACGCGCGGGGAGGCGAGGATGCCTATGTCCTGCTGAGTGGACGTCATTCGGCTGATACGATCATTAAGACATTGTGGGTGCTTCCGCATGCCGGAGCCTCTATAGTGCTTAAGTTTTATTAAATGCAATAGGCTAGTTTCCATCATCCACAAATTGCAAAACTATTTAGTCCGTCAGTTAGATTATTCAAAAGTAATGGACACGTATTTTATGTTTTTGTAAATCAATGAATATTGACAAAGATAAAACGCATCAAAACTCAGAAGTGGGGCTCGTGACGTCACAACCCGCTAAAAATTATGCCACGGCGTGACGTATTGAGAATTTTAAAAGCGTCGTATCTTCGTCAATTTTTGTTCCCGTAACAAAAGAAAAAATACGGGCCAAATATTTTTTGATAATCTAACTGACGGACTAATTAAATTTTTTCAGGACACACACACAAGCCTATTGCACAACGTATGAAAAATGTTGTGATAGGTTAGTTACAACAATTCAGGCTTATACACAGGCACTTATGTAATTGCGTCGAGCGTCACAGTAACAAACAATATAATTGAATTTAACAATTTGCACGAGTGTTTCTGAATGAGTAGTGCTTCAGCTTGGTGAATATACTTCCTTGTAGGTATTGTTAAATATTGTTATGTACTAAATATACGAGTTTATATCACAGGCCTTCGATACTTACAAAACTTTTACTCTTAGGAGTGCTAAGAGGCCTACTTTTTGACCCGATACTCAGTCTCGCCTGATGATAAGCGATGGATGAAGCCTACAACAGACCGAGCGACAGAAGTTTATTTCTTGCTTTGAAGGCTGACGGATCATAGGTGACAGGGAACACAAATGCTAGAAGTGGGTTCCATACTTCAATAATTGTGTGTGCACATAATAAATATTGTGGAGAAGAGCTAAGTAGGTACGACTCGTCGGCGGCATATCAACCAAGCACCTAGGTACGAATGCACAGTGTGTAAAAATCCCGATTTTTATGACATCTTATTTTTATTCAAGTAATCGATAGTTTCTATCATTTCAGAGACCTTAGTGTGAGTTTTTTCGACTCACGTTCGAACGCGTTCGATTGCGAGCGCGTTAGAATTTTGTATGGGAATTTAGTTATAGTGCCACCTGGTGGTCACTCGTAGAACCTAATTTCCCATACTAAATTCTAACGCGCTCGCAATCGAACGCGTTCGAACGTGAGTCGAAAAAACTCACACTAAGGCCTCAGGTACGAGAGTTCAACTCCGGCTTCGCTACGTACTTTTTATTTCAGGTACGAGAGTTCAACTCCGGCTTCGCTACGTACTTTTTATTTCAGGTACGAGAGTTCAACTCCGGCTTCGCTACGTACTTTTTATTTCAGGTACGAGAGTTCAACTCCGGCTTCGCTACGTACTTTTTATTTCAGGTACGAGAGTTCAACTCCGGCTTCGCTACGTACTTTTTATTTCAGATACGAGAGTTCAACTCCGGCTTCGCTACGTACTTTTTATTTCAGGTACGAGAGTTCAACTCCGGCTTCGCTACGTACTTTTTATTCATTGTGTGTTTAACGTTGTTGAGCAGATGATTCTTAAAACATACGAATTAAGAAGCAATGGATCTAGAGTTCTGAATGAGTTATGAATTAAGCAATTGAATTGCCGGAAAGGGATGTTGGGAAACCTTCAAATTAAATACTTACACTCAAGAGAAAAACCAATTTCGCGACTCCTATGACCATTTCCTACGAAAATTCTCACAGTATTTAGTAAAGGAGCTAAAATCAATTTGCAGATGTCACGTGATAAAAAACATAGATAAAAACATGTACCTACTGTACATAAGTAGATTCATATTAGCCTATTAGCGAAATTATTAACTAAACTACAGTGATAAGAGTGATAAAAACTGCGGACTTGAAGGTCGTCAAATAAGAAGGCACAAGGTTATTGGAGCTAATACAATTGACGCAATCAAGGAATGATATTTTGAAGTAATTACCGAGTTGATAGTTGATAAGTACTTGTTACACGTGGCTGTTGCAATTTCTTCGCCTTAAGGCGTTTGCGGAGTCACTCGCATTCGACAGGACCTTTGGGATTTGGGCGTTTGCGTTTGAACACTCAGGGCCGTCTATTACCTATTAAAGGCCCTGAGCACAGCATTATAATTATCCATTTTATCCTATCCTGTGCCTACAGGAATATGGCACTAAAACCCTCTACTCCGAATAGGACTATTTTGCTAAAACTGGCAAAAAAAAACTGGATTTATTCGACTCACAGTCATAGAAAGTCACAATATTAGAAGATATTGCTTAAAAAAAGTCTATACATAGAGACAGAATTATAGAATTCTGTAGAGTGAAATAAACATATTTTACTAAATAAATTTTAATTTTATCAGCCATCGGTAAGTTATCTGGCAGAACTAGGGGTCCCTGGGGCCCTGCGAACATGACATTGACCTTGACCACATGCCCCGTGGAAAAGCACTTCGGGTGTTTGTTGAATGAAGGCATTTATGCTCGTATTCGTAGTTCGATATTTCTATGGGTTTTGGATCTTTTCTTAGAATGTTCGAGAATAATCGCAAACACGTACCTAAACAATAAAATTAAGAAAACGAAATAAACAATTCTTACACGATTGATGATGTTTTTGCGCTCACTTATATTCGGTTGTTGACGTAGACATCGATCCGAATAATGTTTTCCAAAATAAACCACGAAGAAGAATTGAACAGGCGTGAGTGTACAAACGCCCTAAGTACCTATATCCGATCTATTGCTTAATGGAAAATAAGTCTTTTGATACTAGGTTAGGTTCTTACTTACTCAGTGTAAAAGTGTCACTTTTATAGTTGTAATTGTGAAGGAAAACAGGTTAAGGAGGGTCAATGACCTAGGTCAATAACCTGCCTGTCAAACTGCCAATTGAAAACCGGAATTTCATGTATTTTTATATTACTTTGTATTACATATCTGCCTCGATGCTTTAGTCATCTCAAGGGCCACTGTTGAGCATAAGGTTCTGGGTTCGATAAGTTCGATTCTCAGGTTGGACAAAGTTTCATTAGGATTTTCCAAAATCTAGATCCGTACTCGATTGGTGGCAGTAGGCATGGATGAGACTTAAATATAAGGGGCGAAAAGGGTACTACTTATAGCTTCTACTACATATTACATGTAGCTACATCACTACCTACATATTACAAAACAAAGTCCTCCACCGCGGCTGTCTGTCTGTCTGTTCGCGATAAACTCAAAAACTACTAAAGTCGGTTCCAGATAAACGTGCAATAAAGTACATTGACCCACATACATTTATTGACTTTCTTAAGATCAAAATCAGAAATAATGACATAAAGCTGTCCTGAATCGACTTTTATCGTGATTCTTTACGTTTTCTAATACTTAATGAAAATCAGTTGCACGTTTATCTGGAACCGACTTTAAGTAAGTACATCGATTTTCATGCTGTTTTCACCAACGGATAGTGGTTCTCGAGGAAGGTTTTAGTATACAATTTGTCCAGCAGGCGACACAGACGCGGCAGAGGACTTTGTTTTATAATATGTAGAAAGTACTATAGGTAGGTACATCTCTGACTATCTTTTCAAGTATAGCCGGATGCTGCTGAGTTTTTTTTTTATTTGTGATGGGTTTGCTCTTGACCTTAGTCTTGATCAGTAATGGCAGAGACAAAGTCTAAGATGGAGCGAGCTTACCCAGAAGGAGCCTGTTTACTCTAACTTTGAAGAGATTAGGGTTGTAAGCGTTCGGAAACACAGACGCAGGCAGAGAATTCCGCTCTTTTGGTGTCCGCATTATAAAAGTCGTTTGGAATCGCTTAGTGCGAATTCGTGGAATAGCAACAAGGTAGGGATGGTAAGTTGCAGTGCGTCTGGAGTCTGGATGTCCGATGGTAGAAGGGGGCTGGTGGAATGAGTTCCAGTATTTTACAAAGAATGACATCAACCTCCTATTATGATATTTAAGCGAAAAATGATTGCAGTGTACAATGAGAGGCCTGTGCCTAGCAGGGGGTGGAATACGTACCTACTTATGCTAGTATCAGATAAGAATTTCCAAATGAGATTAAAATAATGTAATGAATCATGATTGCAATAACAATAACATGATAATCAGTAACGTGTTCTTGGTCAGAATAATCTTGGTAGGTACCTGAAGAATGCTTTGCTATATGCACGTGATTTGCACCATTTTGCAAAAAAATTAGGTTCTTATCTTATTCATACGCGCCTTGCACCATTTTGCAAAAAAATTAGGTTCTTATTCATACGCGCATAAACCGTTTTGCCCCGGTCCCGTAAGAATTTCGGAAATTCTTCTATGAGGGGTCCCCTACTCTCTGCAAGGATTATCCCCTACACGCCAAATCACTAGTCTACAACATTTTTGTCCTTAGGATGAGACACATAATTTCTTATAGACGTTTTGATGCTGAAACTAAATCCGGGCACAGAATTGCTCTAGTAGGTACTTAGGTCAGAATTTTGAGATATAACGATCGCAAAGTGCTCGAAACACGGTTTTTGGCGATATTAGATGATGTTTATGTATGTTTTTTGCGGACGGATTTTGTTTTATATGGTCATTTCTGACTACAGAATCCTTTAGAATAGAATAGAATAGAAAACATTTATTCGACACAGACACAGCAAAAAAAAAAAAACATTTTGTGCTGAGCGTGCCCATGCCGAAGGGGTTACCATCTCAGCATAATTATGCTGGGCGTCAGACACCCAGCGCTGGTTTCCAGTTGGCACCCTGCAGTGACACACCGACGAGGGTAAATAAAATAAATAGATACTACGAAATAAATACATGTAATTAATATGTTCATGTAGAAAGTAAATAAAATAATGTATGAGTTTTTTATGTATGCTACACTGTCAAGGCTAAATTTTAACATACCTCATACCTGCAAATCAACAAAAAATGAAAAAATGACGCGGGCCATTTAACGAGGTTCCGTATTACCGTGCAGGCGCCAATAAATCACCAGCAACGGAAATAAAAACGTTTCCATTCTTAGAATAGGGATATTCGTCAGTAGGTGAATATTTCTAGGGCACAGGGCTTACCTGCCAAGTTTAAAATTTCAAACGAAAAGAGAAAAAAAGTGGTCGAAGTCTTGTGGTTCCTCCTCATGCTGGCTCTTGCTGGTTTAGAAGTACTCTTTCTCTTTAAAACCCATTTTTGTTTGATTCGCTACGAGTTTTTTTTCTTAAGATATACCATTTTATTTTCATGATGCAATTT
Organism: Ceramica pisi; assembly: GCA_963859965.1. Lineage (NCBI taxonomy): Eukaryota > Metazoa > Arthropoda > Insecta > Lepidoptera > Noctuidae > Ceramica > Ceramica pisi. The sequence continues at coordinate 7,423,738 of OY982555.1, forward strand.
GCTTGTACTAAAATACAAAATATAATATACTTAGGTAAATCGAAGTACAGTGGCTAAAAATTAATATCTTGAGAAAAAAAACTCGTAGCGCAACAAACAAAAATGGGTTTAAAAGAAAAAGAGTAAGTAGTTCTTTGTAGTTGAAATGACCATAGAAAAAACCATAGAAAGGTCAGATTAGCAGAGACACACACACACTCAACATGGAAAAAGGTGTGGACACTGGACAGTTGATTGAAACAATGATAAGTAATTGGCATTTTCCATTACTGTATAGTAAATTAAGAGAACTAGGTCAGTGAGGTGATGATACAAGTCAATACTAGTAGACTACAAATTGGCAAAATGACAAAAGATATGAACAATGATCAGATCTACCTCAATCAACTATGGGTTTGTTCGAACAGTGCCAATGACCTATGTTATTATTTTTGTACACACATATGGGTTACATAGGTAAACTCATTTTATGCCTGAAAGTCTGACTAATATCAGTAATATTAAAAAACTTTTTACAAAAGAAAGCAAGGTATGCAATTTCAATTACTTGAATTGTCACAGAAAATCATCATAATTTTTTGAAGTTGGTTAAAAATACTTCCATGTCAGGAAATAATATAACATCTACCAAGCATGTATTCCTTAATGGGTAAGGACGACATGTGTGTGATAGTAGCACACACACACACACACACATACTTTTCAACAGTTTTGTCTAAGTTAAGAGTCCTATTACGAATCGTAAATGCTCGTTTGCAATAGACGAAGTTACGTTGGTCTGCGTTGGGGGTACATCTATAGTCCGCGAAAAAATTTTGATACTTACTAGTCTGAATAGGATTATAGTTTATTTGGGCGCTCGCGCGAGACTGAGGAGCGCGCGCGCTGAATTGACGCAGAATATATAGTACTTCAATTTTATTTATTGTAATTTTGTTTTATTATATTGACAAACGAAAACTAATGAAACGTATTCATTGCAGATTGAATTTTTATATTATATTGTTTATTTGATAAAATTGTTTTTATTTGGAATATAATGGACGCTGAATCAAGACATTTCTGGCTTAAATTAAGCTTTCTTTACGTTTTTTTCCGTGAAAACTCAAGGACTTTAAAGAAATTCTAGAACTCCAATAAACAAGTAAAACATTCAACTTACCTATTAGTAATTTCAGCTTTTAAAAGAATTGATAGTAACAATGTGAATTTGACCGTCAAAGTTCCATCGCAGACATGTTTTCATGCAAACTGCGTTCGTAAAATATTTATAGTAAATTACACGAAAAGAAAAATGAAAATGTGTAACTCTAACTTACAAGAAAGAGACTGGCACTATCGTTATTCAGGATCAAATAATTAAAATATCTTACTGCTGCTGAAAACTACAGCGTCAAAAATCATGAATTTCCGTAAAAAATGTAATAGGACTCTTAAGTTGGATGCAGCAAGTGTATTGCAATTCATCGTCTGCCTAGCCTTTTCCCAACTATATTGGGGTCAGCTTCCAGTCAAACCGGATTCAGCTGAATACCAGTATTTTACGTGGAGCGGCTGCCTACCAGACCTCCACAACCCATTAACTGGGTAACACGGTACTCCTTGGCAAGACTGATGTCAGATTTTCTGGCTTCTGACTATCCGGCAAGTGTATTGCAATTAACCAAGAAGAATTTACACTCTAGATTAAGACTGCAAAATTCCAGATTGATAAATAAGGTATTGTCTGACAATGGAAACTAGACCACAGTGTCAAGTAATTGCAGTTTTTTTTTCGAAAATGTCATCATTGTCCTGGAATGCAAAGGATATTAGGAAAATCACAGAGGGGTTTTAGTCAATAAGAGCCTGACACTCCCAGGAGGAGTATTTTGATCTTTTCTAGTCCATAAAACAGGGTATCATGTAAGCTAAGCAGTAGCACTTGCAGACACGAGACAAACAATGCAGATAAATAAACCATTTATAGAACACTATCTATAAAAATATAAACTGTAATGAATGTTACTAACTTGTTTTAAGAAATATTTCTGCAAATGTTTACAATAGATAAAAGAAGATGATAAAAGAAATATGGCAGTTTGCGGGAGGTATGCTGGGTTTTACGTGTAATGTGAATGTCAGATGGTGTGAAGGTGAAAAATACCTCAGTACTAAAGATCTATTTATTATAAATTTTACTTATCATCAATATTATTAAACTCTTCCGTTACTGATTAATTGACAGAGAACACACAAGTGAAACTGAAAATCCAAAAATGCTGTTGGCATGTAGTTGTCTTGGGAAGTGTAGGTAGTGTAAAACTGGATATGAATGTGCGGAAGTCGAATTTACTTTTTTATTCAATATATTGAGGCTTTGAACTCCAAAACAAAAGAATGCATTTGTTTACTTTCTCATAAATAATAACTAAGGTAACGCATCAGGCCTTCTATTTCTTTAATGTTACATAGTATAGTATAGATAAATAAAACAATTATTTTTCACATCATGGCAGGTAGAAGCCGATAAAATAATTACAAGCAAATTGAGAAACTCCTCCTTTCTACGGAGTTGGTTAAAAAACATTCTTACATAAACAGGTAGTACAGCTGTTTTTTTTAAGAATCAAAAGAAAAACATACAAAGATTGAATCCAAAGTCCAGAAGCTTCTAGACTTTTCCAATTTGTATAGTGATTGATAATAAAACAGAATTGTTTTCTTTATCTGAATAATTGTAGGTAAATAGCAATCAACAGATTACAGAATTGTTTATTCTGTTCAGGTATTGTTTTTATTCAAGTACTTACTAGTTAATATTTTCTGAAATATAAATATTTCACAAGCATGATACAGAAAAATTGTATTTTAGCTAAATTTAAATTAATTTTATATGTAGAAATTTGTAATTAATAATTAAGTTTTGTTCGATTAGCGAAAAGTGAGCAGTATTTATAAATTATAGTTTAGTAAAAGTATTTATAGAAAAATGAATACTGTATTTTTGTCTAAACGGTAGGTAATTGTTAGTTCATGCAATATACCGGTTAATTAATTCCCTTGCATAACGAAGTAAATAAATAAACAATAAATACTTACGTCGTAATCCTTTAGCGACAGACACAGTGAAATTGTTCAGGACAGACATTTCAAAAAGTTCACTTTTGCAAATAAAAAGTTAGGTTACACTTATAATCTATTGACTTTTCTTACAGCCGGTTTTACTTCAAGCCAATGCGAGAATCTCGATAGGAATAGTCGTCTTTATCACATAGAAAACACTTTATTCATAAAACGGCCTTCCTCTATCGCAATCAAATAAGTACTGAGTGACGTCTTCGTGAATTTGTTATTAATTAAACGTAGAGGCGTGGCGATTAGATTAAATAGCCAGTTCTCGCTCTCGTGTAAACGAACGTTGATACGTTATCGTGTTATTTATAGATATCTTGTTGCTCCGCAACTCTTCGCAAATCAAGGAAATCGAGACAATCCCCAAACTGACTTTGAAAGTTTAAAGTTTGACTAATGTCAAATGAGATTGAGATGACGTTGTCGCTGTTGTTGTCACTCAGTCAAGTGGTTTCGTTCAAAAACGGTAAAAACCCTGTTCCACGAAACTATTAATCTGCAACACGTCAACCTTGTTGGACGTAGGTAAAACTCGCAAATGAACTCTTGCAGTCTCTTACAGACACTCACTCCGAGCAGCACGTTTCAAAGGTTGGTCATGTGCCTGCACTCATCCCGGCTGTCGAATTGCCTTCGATTGAAAAGTCGCTATGGCTTCGTTTTAAGGCGCACTATTAATAATAAGCACCTATGGCATTAAACTATCACGACCAGATACAAAAAACAGTAAAATTATAAATTTAAAAAACCCCCCGACACTAAAAATAAACTCTAAAAACTTGTAGTCACATTATATTTTATGTAAGTTCAATTATTTTTATTTTCCAAGCGTCGTCGTCGCGTCATCATATACCTACTTTCAATATCGTTGAAGTAACACGGTACCAAATTTCGAATCGATCGGACATAAAGAAGTTAGTCAGATCCCCTCAACTCGAAAGGAGCTGATGATCTTCAAACGGCTGAACAGATTTTCATGAAACATAGCTAAGAACACTCGGGATAAAATTATCTATGACACAAAAAAAACTTAACGAAAATCGGTTCATCCATTTGGGAGCTACGATTCCACAGACAGATACACAGACAGACACGTTAAACTTATAACACCCCTCTCTTTTTGCGTCGCGGGTTAAAAAATAGCACAAATCAAAGCGTTGCCGAGACACCATTTTTGTTTGCCTAGCACTCGTCCATTACACACGTGGGGCGCAAGTATGCCGAGCCACCCCGAGCCACTGGTTATTGCTTATGATTTCTAAAATAATAGATTTAGGTTCTGACTACCTTCAATAGCTGTTGCTAGTATTCTTGAGCTATTGTTAGCGTTCTCCGGCACACGGACGTGATTTTTGTAAAAGTTTTAGGGGTTTCAGTGCGCGCATGTGCCCTGCAGGCTGCGCGTGAATAATGTAACTTTTAGGTGCGCGTGTTAGGAGTCCGATGGATTGCAGAATCATTGTGCATCGTAACTTGAAAATTGGAATTATGGATGACAGGGTCAATAAGGATCAATGCACTTTTCGAAAGCAAAGCTTAAAAAAGTATAAACTGTGTTCTATTTTAAAACCTTTTTTTTTTCACGGCTTCACGTCGGAAATTATACAAAAATTTAGACACTCGTCTCACCGCCAGTAGCAGTAGCGGCTTTAGAGCCGGGCGAAGCGGGCGGCCGCCCGAGGCGCCGGCAATTGGAGGGTCCCGAGTCATATAGGGCGCTGCTCGTACACACGAGTACCCATTTCTTTCGATATACCTAAAGAATAACTCAGGCATTGATGGTGATTTTTTATGCGATGAAATTTTAGGTTGGCAACATAATCTCGAAGACTCAGGATTCAGGAAACCCCGATCGAAAACTTAAAACTTTTTTTTCTCTTTATATATACAAAACGGGGAAACTCTTGGCCCAAATCTCACCTGATGGAAAGTGATGATTAGGTCGATGATGGAAGCGAGTTTCACCCGGAATCCTCTTACACAGAGGAACTGGCTATCATACCTCTACGGCGAACACAAAAATGCTGTTAACATAGTTGTTATGGCGACAGACTTAGACATGATGGTGGTACCTTGCCAGGCGGACTTAGAACAAGTCCTACCACCAACCAAACCGAGCAAAAAATTTGCCTCCGCTGGGTATCAAACCCGGGACCTCTGGGTCTGAATCAGTTGGTATAACCACTAGACTGCCAAACAGGTGACACTAACCGCCTCCGTGCGGTTAGTATCACCTGTTTGGCACCACCCGGGGACCACGTGTAGGGATTCGCTGAAGGGTATTCTCCTACGGACGCGGGTGACTCGGCCCTCGGTGATTTACAATAATGGGGTAAAAACTGCTCATTTCTCACACTAGATGTCGCTACTGTTGAGTGTTCCCTGTCAACTGTCATTATACGTAAAGTTGTTGTAAACAAGTGTAATATTTTTGTTATATTTCTGAATATGACAGTTTGTGCTGCTATTGATTGCAAAAATACAGGGATACATTTATTTCCTAAAGATGCCAAAAGAAGAAAACTGTGGGAAAACGCTGTTAGGAGAAAAAATTGGAAGCCTACAAAATGGTCGAGGCAAAATGGTCGACAATTTGCTTTTTTGCCAGCTGTGGAAGCTTTTCTCTTTTTTAACTCTTCTTTTAACTTTAACTACACTCCAAGTCACGTACATTTAAGCTATTTAATTCATAAACAGACTAAGACAAACAAGTCGTATACAAACAATATGGCGGTTGGTTAGGAACCATAGAGTATATAACCACTAGAGAGCGTATAGGCCGATTTCTTCTAAGTACGCGGCTCACTATAGCGGGCCGGGGGACGAGGAACAACGCGCGGCTGCAATTGGTCCGTTCAAGGTCAAGTTGCATAGGTAGCCTATGGTTAGTGGTGGCACTACTTGATTAAAGGAAAATAGTCGATATCGATAAAATGGATTTTAACATTATAAAAATACTCAATCCAAACAAACAGCGCTATATCTTGTTTAAACAAAGTTTCCCTATTAACCTTATCTTTCCACTTTTATTTTAATTCTGAAATCTTCGAAAATCTAAAATGAAAACATGTATGTCAAACACACAGATGAAAAATCTGAGACCCTCCTCCTATTTTTAAAGTCCTTTAAAAGTAGTTACGTGTTTAATGTAAGTATGTGAATTGATTAAAAATTGTATTAGTTGTAATTTTATGATCATCGATAAATCGACTTCAATCATTAAACGTAACTCAGCCAGGGCTTGTTAACGTTACCAACTAACAAAATAATAACCGTTACGTAACGTTAATTCCAATGTGATACCTAATTAACGTTACAAAAATATAACGTTATTTGAAAACATTACCAGTAATTTAACGTTATTTAACACTAACGTAAAATACGATAATAACGTTAATTTTACCGTTAATTCTGTTACAACCCGGTGTAAACATAGGTATGACTCGTGCTGGGCGAGCGCAGCGTTGTGAAGGCTGAGTGGTAGGGGGCATCGTAATCCAGCGACGTACAGTACAGTACAGAGATATTGCGAATTTGTGGCCGCGCGTTGCCGTTCCGCGTAGGTAAACATTTTTGTGCGCTCATGGCCTCGTCCAACTCGCTTAGATGTATATAAGTAGTTTATCAGCCATTTGGTTATCATAACACAAGCATTAAGTTGCTTAGCTTGGGACTGTATATGGCGTTGTGTGAAATGTCCAAGGATATTATTATTATTTTATTTATTTATTTTCTGTACATATTTTTTACATTTTTAAATATTTATTTATTATTTATTATATACTTGTATTTGTATAAAACTAATTAAAAAAACATTTAAAAATATTAAAAATAGTAGCACACCGGCATCGGGAACAGGGTCCAAGCTACCGGTGGTCAGGGCTCCCGAGAAAGGAACCACCTCACAATACGCGCCGTGTCCAGGAGTACTGCTTTCTGCTTTATTATTATTAGATCTTTAGATGCACTGTTGCCGCTATCGCCGTCGCGCCGCCGTGCCTCAGTCGTGTGTAATACCTACAGTGAGTGTGCGAGACGCTTACAAGATGGGACGTAAAAAACAAAATAATGTTTAGAGATATTTTGAATTGAAAGTATTTTATTTTGTTATCGTTTTTTATTTAAATTGACCTTGGAGTTCAAGATTTTGATTTGATATTATTTTAGTAATGGATGTTGATTAATTTTTTTTTACCTTCTCTGGTCTCTGGAGACCCGGTCCTTTGGTAGGCGTACGAGGGGCCGAAACCAACTCGCAGAGGCCCCGCTAGACATTTCAAATGTAATGGGGCACCAACCGGCGATTATCCCTGTATTCCCAAGGACAATCCCCGGTTGGAGCAGTAATATTACAGAATATGGAAACAAAAGATGAAACGCTATGGGTTTGGGTGGTTTAGTGGACTGATAATCGTTTATTATAGAAGAACTATTGGCTCCTGCCTGACCACTAACAATATACACTGCTTTTAAATGGCAGGGGGTGACTTGCACTCTCAATGAATGGGCCCCCGAAAACGGTCGCTAGCACAAAGTGACGTAGCGCCAAGGAGGCAACATAGCCAGAGGGCTAATTCACGTAATTTTATGACGCAACGATTATGTTTTAGTGCAGTTAAGTTTAAGTTTGAGTGATAAACGGTATTCTTTTAATCATTGAACTGCGCGTAAACTGCGCGTGAACTGCACGTCAACTGCACGACAGCAAACTTATTGACGGTGGAGAGAAAAAATATTACTCACTAAATAATAGAATAGAATCGATTAAATTTCAATCAATATGACGTTATTATAATATTAAAACTTAAACTTAAAGGTATAAGCTGTCATTTTGGGACATCAAACAAATAGTAGAATACCGATCATATTGCGTTCCGAAGCACGCACCAAGGACGCGCAACAGAAGAATGCCGTTATTGCGCTCGGGTGACGCAAACTTGACACGAGCGTGTCTGACAGCGGTAGAGAATACGAAAAGCGTTGTTTTGATCGAAACTTAACTTCAATTGCACTGCAACAGCACTTATTTAGTTACGTGAATTAGCCTACTGAAGTGCTAGAGGAGTGGAGAGGTATACCACGGCTATCAGGACAATCCCAGAAGTACGGTCAAGATCCCTACCAGCATCTTACTGGATTATACACCCTTCTCCCGAGCACGTGTGCTCTAGCGAATCTCCACTCAGACCGGCCAATTAAGGCAAGAAACAGGTGGGAGCTTTGTTCCTCGTCAGTATTCACTCTGTCCAGCCAATAAAGGCAAGCCGTAGATGAGGAACAAGACTTCTCTCGGGAAATAAGGTTCGTGGGTTCGCTACTGCCCAACAGTTCGCCACAAAACTGCCTAGCGGATTGTATCTCTCTTTGTCTGGCCCCTCACAATCGCACTGCAGAACAGATGGAAGATGGGGCTGGAAGATTTTAGAAAGGCGATCGTGTTCTGGAAGATTCAGCGTTGGATAGCCTTCCACAAGGTGGACCGATGACCTCGTGAGGGTTGCAGGTAGCCAATGGATGCAAGACGCAGGGGACCAGTTGTTGTGACCACACTTGGGGGCCTATGTCTCCTATATTTATCAGTGGACGTCTTTCAGCTAATATGATGAATCGGATTTTGTGTCTGCTATTCAACATCCTTCACAACCCTAAAACGCCTTCCTACCTGCGAGAATGCTTCTCTTATTCCCGTCCTTCGAATGCGCCTTGCAGGTCACATCTTAAAAATGTCCTTAAATACCCTCCCCACTCTACCGATTTTTACTCCTACTCATTCACTGTGCATGCGGTACTGTTATGGAATTCGCTACCGCCTGACATTAGGGAGTGCCAAACTCTTGCTATTTTTAAAAGAAGATTGAAAGAACACTATCTTTCCTAGTTGCATATAAGTATACACGGTGTATCTGACATCGACGCACAAACGATTTCCATGGGTCCAGGGCATGATTCTGGACACCCCAGAGTTGGAATTTTTCATCGGCTTTTTTCTCATTTTTCCAGTTTTTTCAAGAGTTTTTTTTACTTTAGACTACTCATAATCGTTATTCTGACCTAACGCAATGAGATTTTTAATAAAAAAATAATTAATTAACTAGTTTCACTAAAAAGAGCAATGTAAATAAAACCACAAATAGGTATCAGCTCAGCTGTGCTAAAGTACAAACGAAAGGTCAACGCAATGCATAGTAGCTGCCCACACACTAACAAGTATGCATGTGTGTCACGCGTGTATGATTTGTTAAAAGCATGCCGCCTAAGACTGCATTCCAAAGAAAATGAAACGTATCACAGCAAAACGAAGTAGCCGATTTCCAACATTAACGTAATAGATTAAGGTTGAAAATCGGTTACTTTGTTTTGTGTCGATAAAACCCATTTTCATATTGCGGCGGCAACACGTAGCGCGCGCTCTTTGACCTTTACCGACGAAACCGACGGACGCCAGAGACGTATTTGGGTGCAACCGGTAAAACGCTTTTTAATAAGCGTTTATGTGGAGTCACGATGATATCCGACCGAGAAAATAATCTTTTTTTTTTCTTACTATTAATAATTGCGTAAAACCATAATAATGCTTTGTTTTCTGTTTCCTTCTTCTTATGTTCTGATAAAATGTTTGTACATAAATTGTTAAATAAATAAATAAGTTAAAATAAGTAATGTTATGCTTATTACAATTGGATCTTGCTATACCCATTGTACGCTTTGATACAATTAATGTGACAGAATTTTAAATACGGCATCAACACGGGTGTTGAAACTTAATCATGACGATTGATGACCTTAATTTGTTTCTGTTTGGTTTTAAAAAAAAGTTCAGTTTTACAATACCAAAATTATTCGATAAAAAAACATTAATAAATTAAAAGCAAAAAAATGAATTTTCATACTATTATCATCGCAAGCCCGGCCCTGGCACTGTAGGTCCAATGTAGGTATCTGTCGGCGACCTCAAAGGATAGATCGAAAGAACATTTTTAATGAAATAATGATGGATTTTTGTCAGTTCCTTGTTGACGCTGATCGCGAACGAGTGCATTTTTTTTTGCAAAAATCGGTTTTCGAAACGTTAGAGAAGACAAATTTTGGTTTCTTTCTGTGAACTTGCGTGTTTTTGTGTGTCTTTGTGTTTCATTGAAAAATGTCATCTGGACTTAATGAGAACTTCAGTGCCCAAGAATACGGTAACATGCTGATGATGTGACGCTGCCTTAGGTACCGAATCATTCGGGAATCGGTGGATTGGGAGATTCGGCCGGGAGCCATGGCCAGCTCGCTCACCAGACTTGACCCCATTAGGTTTTTTTCTTTGGGGTTATGTCAAGGACAAGGTGTTTGTGTCAGCAGAGTGCGATTCCGCAGCCGAGAAGCGGAATTGCATAGTGAATGTGTTTGCGTCGCTGTGTGAGGAGTGTGCTCAGGCCTCAGCGTCAGGACCCAACGTTTCTGCCCCGTGTCCACGCTGAAACTCTGCGCCGCGCTCAGTGCTGGCGCCGGCCACTTCGATTCTTCGAACCCTATCTGATTAGGGGTGAGCGAGCCTAAGGTGAGTTCTAGGTAGTTACTCGTTAATACCTACTGCAAGCTTCTTTTTAGGATTCCGTACCCGAAGAGTAGGTAACCAATGGAACCTTATTACTAAGCCTCTGCTGTTCGGCCGCCGCGGCCGGTCCGTCTGTCTGTTAGTGGGCTGTATCTCAGGCATGGTATTTCTAACAAATAAAAAATAAAATTTACAGAGAGCTCCATTGGAAAGCTCGCATACAAGAAACGTGTTTTTTGTTTATGGTTATGGTACGGAACCCTTTGTGTGAGAGTCTAACTCGCACATCGCCGGCTTTGTTATCAATCCTTATCGGAGTCGTGTTCGTGATTATAAGAGACTAAGCAAGTCTCCTTAACTTCTGCATAATCATGTTAGTAGGTAGGTATTTTTGAGTGATTAAAATTATTTTATGTGATATTATTGCCGTCGGCGAAGGGTGATATTCGTAGGTATTTGGGTACATTCAAACTCAAAGAGAGTTAGGTAGTTCATTAGCTAGCTGCGTTACCGGATCTCGATGTACTTACAAGCTTATTTTTTGTAATCAATCTTTATCGGAGTCGTGATTTTAAAAGACTAAGCTTATGGCTCCTTCTTTTCTCTTAAGCTCTTCAAAAACAAGTTCTTAAGCATGTTTAAGAAGGATGTAATGCAGTGTTCCATTCAAGGTGACCTTGCTAGTTGCCATCCATTTAGACGATACCTACCTAGATGCAATCCAAATTCAAACACATTTCGCTGATAGAAACATAGCTCAAGGTCAGCTTTTTTCTCTAACATTCTGCATAAACATGTTCCTACCATCAGCAGGTAGGCACCGTAGTTATTTCTCAGTGATTAAGTAATTTCATGTGGCGATTCGTTCGTAGTTACCTACATACACACATACGCGCGCGGTGCGGCGCGGCGCGTCGCCGCGGCGGCGTCGCAGACCATGTACGTTTGTGTGCAGGACGTGAAGTAGGTATGTATTGCGTGCAACGCTCTCACGCGTTTGAATCGCGTTGTTCACAATACATTGCGCGCTCGAAAATGACAATTTCTGTAACCGTTCATTAGCGAGATTAATGACTTCCACAATTTGGTTAGTGGCATGAGATGTAGCCTTTTCCCGAAGTTTGCGTTACGATGTCAAATACGCCCTGTATATTAATATCTATATTTTATTAATACTATATATACTTACTATATTTATACAATTTTAATTTTAGCTTTAAATTTTGCACACAATGTCTATGTGCAAAAGTTATAAATAGCTATCTCTTTTTACTCTACTCTCCATTCGCAGGTGTGCTGGAAGAGATTTCTTTAAAAATAAGCATCACCTTTGTACCTATTTTTCTGTTTCCTTCTTCTCATGTTCTTATTAAATGTGTGTACATAAATGGTTAAATAAATAAAAAAACAAATAAATAGAAGATGATGAAAATGACCCCAATTAATTTAGATAACGCAACATGTCTTCTCACGTAAGTAAAAGTCGTAATTTCGGTAGTCACTCCCTTTCTAGCTATAATCTTTCACACAGTCCATTCTTAGTATTTTTTGTCTTCTTCTAATCATTCAAAGTTCACAAAAAATGGACACACATAAATGTCCCCAATTTTAATTGTAATAATCTGCATTTTTATTATTTCGCTCCAAGATTTTCCTGCTTCGAAGCCTCGCGTGTATTTACCCGTTCAAATACCGAAGCGAGAAAAATCAATTACCATTACCTTTTATTGGTAAACTTTGCTTTAGAACACTGTTTCAGCGTTTGACCTGGGGTCATTGCAATTTTCGCTTACGGTTAATGTAAAGAATCCACTTTTCATCACATGTCACAATTCGATTCAATATTTCTTCATTTCTGTATCGATTCAACTAGGCAACACAACTTTCTACACGCGTTTCTTTCTGCAGATCAGTCAAATCATGAAGTACCCATTTTTCATATTTTTTATTTTATTGATTTGACGCAAATAAGTCAATATTTTTGATAAGATAACGTTAAACCATGCCGCTAATTCATGGGTAGTTTGACTCGGATCGGCTTCCAACATCTCGTTCAATTCATTGTTATTCACATGTGTGGGTGGTCTTCCGCGTGGTTCGTTCTTCAAATCAAAGTTTCCATTACGAAAGAGTTTAAACCAAAATCGCACGGTGCGTTCATTAGCAGTCCCTTCTCCAAACGCAACATTGATATTGCGAGCCATTTCTGCCGCGTTAGTGCCGCGTCGGACTCGGAACTCGTATTCAAAAATTACTCGAATTTCTAAAGTATCCATCTTTCTTGTCTAAGCTGAATAAAAAAACAACTGAAAGTCGATAATCGATTGTCGACTTTCAGTTGTGCACATTTTTTTAAAGAAAAACTTAATAGGTACCATGTGAAAAAAGTTTCACTGGTTTCAAGGTTCTATGTGAATTCGAAGTACATTACAATAAAACGGCAATTTCATACTTTAACTCCTATTACTATCAGAGGCGGCTCGTGACATTTATTTATAGGGGATCACAAAAAAAAAAAAAAAACTAGAGCTTACCATTTAATACAATATAAAAGATGTAGTTTTCGTACCACATTTTTGAGTAAAAGCAATTTTAGGACGTGGTGGACTGGTGGCCCCTTAGCTGTAAGTTCGAGACGCATTTCAAGAGTCTTTTCACAATTTTTGTCAGACAAATTTGGCGCAAAATTATTTTTAATCCATAATTTAAAAAAAAACTGCGAAGAATCTACATTCTACCCTAAAGTAACTGACTCCGTCTCTTGAACGACTCTCTCTCCGCCTTGCACGATTTGGCAATGCCGCGCGTAAGCGGCGCTCCAGATTAGGCTAATTTCCCATACAAAATCTTCTGTTTCACGCGTCGGACTGTGTCGATGTTCTTCTTTCACACTCATTGAATACAGTGCTAGAAATCGTACTGACATAATTATCACTATTATTATATCGAAAATTGTAACTATGAAAACTACCCGTTATTGATCTCAAGCAACTGACAAAAGAAAATAAATTATTGGACAAAATAACTAAATCAGCTAACTGTAGGTACTACCAGCACGTCTCACACGTAAGAATCTGGCAACGTTTTGGTCGAGCGAGACGGCACGACGCAACGGCGTATAAGGTGGCTTTGTTTAGCTTTGGCGGCCCGCCGATCGCCTCTCTGCCCCCACGCTTATTCCACCTCACAAGCTTAACCGTTACAAAATAACGATAAAATTAACGTTATAAAACAATTAACGGTAAAAAAGATTAACGATAAAATGTATCGAAAATAACGTTAAATCGGTTAACGTTATTTTCAAATTAACGGTAACTCTGTCAAATACAGGTAACGTTACGAAATTTTTACCGGTATTTAAAGCCCTGAACTCAGCACAGATTTTTACGATAAAAATACAAAGGGGAAGAAAGGGATAAAAATATAAGTATTTCCTAATGAAAGAAAGAGACTTTACAAAAAGACATCAACGCGCGCTTCTCACAGTGTGCTCGTTCACCTAACCTCCATTTTATATAGACCCCTGCAGTGGCTCATCACCTGATTCAAAACAAAAATATTTTGCGTAGTCTTTACTCTCCGATGAAAAGTTATGCCATCATTTTTGTAACAAAAGGTCTAGGAATGTTTCCCACACAAATTCACCGGGTATGAAGGCATTTTTATGCGTTATAAATTGCATAAAAATTAAAACGATTTGTAAAAACTTAGCATGCCCACAGGTCTAACAATTGGTCACAACTAAAATGGTTATTAGTGCCGCTGCCTAGCATCTGAGCAAAAACACTAATAGTTTTCGTGCGTCGGGGCACTGTATGCGCAGTCAAGTGGTTTAATAGTCTTTGTTAGGAACACTCAACAGTGTCGCCACCAACATTATGTTTGTAGTTTTTAACCCCATTATATCTCCGGATATCGCTGCGTATTCTGCAATCAATACCAGTGACTGTTGCAAGTCGCGAACGCAATGTTTCTGAATTATATCTCACCAAACGAAAACCAAAAACTGCCAAGGGAAATAATTCGTGCGTGTGAATTTTGGCATAGTTGTAGGGAATGGTGTTTTAAAAAATATAGTACAGACGCCAGCACATCAAATCACAACAATCTGTCAAATTTCTTTGTTAGATTTTCAACTTTATTGCTACAGAGGTTGGGTTCAAATTTAAATAGGAAAATTTGAGTTTCGGGTGGCCTGATGAGCTGGCGACTGTACAAGTACTGGATGGGTGGGGATGAACCTTGGGGGAGGGGAGTGAAATGGTTTTTTTAAAATAAGTTATTTTAATTGTATTGGCATATCGCGCCCGGGGCGCTTAGATGGATAAGACCGGCCCTGCTCACCGTCGTCGGTGAGGAAGCGATTAGCTATAGACGATTGCTCTGATGCTCACTGAGCAAAGGGATATGGTGCAGATCCCGTGTGAGCAAAAGAGCCACTTACATTTACAGTCGATAGCTGTCTGTTCACACTGCCGACGAGCGGCTCTATCAGAGATTACACTCTCTCATCGACGCTCGGCGATGCTCGCTTGGCAGTCAGAACTCACCAACCAGCGATAATATCTATCTATAGTGCGGGTCGGAGCGAGTATTGCGAGTAATCGTCTGTCGCACAAAAGCACTCGCTTAAAGCCGAGCGACCAAACTATTGAAACATTTCACTCGACCAAACTATTGAAACATTTCACTCGACCAAACTATTGAAACATTTCACTCGACCAAACTATTGAAACATTTCACTCGACCTAACTATTGAAATGAAACATTTCACTCGCTATTCGCAGCCCGCCAACTCGATTCGAGTTTCAGGCTTACTACTCGCTGATCGCCGGCGGTGAGAAGTGCCTTACTCTCTGCATTAAAGTATGCTGTTCTAGACTACAATCTCTGTACCAAATTTTATCCAGATCCATTCAGCCGTTCTGGTGTGATTGACTAGAGATCATCCATCTAAACTTCCGCAGGAGTAATTAAATAAATAAAACAACTGATAACTGGGTACTTGTATATTAGTTCCATTATAAAATAGCTAATCAACATTACAAGCAATAAATAACAAATTCAACAACACTATTCACCTGACTCACATTATTTACAATATCATGAGAATTCTTCACATACCATAACGCGCTTTACTTTTTTTACTTACTTTCCCGCCAAATCCCGGTAAACAAGGAGGTTTGATACTCATTATATTGTCAAACTTGTGGTTAGAATAGGAATTCAAAAGTTTTCCATCAACAACTTATTTCTGCGTTTGGTAAATGGGTACTTTTTAAAGTTTATATTGTTTACCTTTTGGAGGATGAAAATTATTAATATACAACAAATGCTGAAATCGCACAAAATTAATCAATTGTTCCCTACATTTTTCGTATTGAACAACAGTTTATTTTTATTCAGAGCTCATATTGAGTAAAATGTGTTAATGTTCATAAAAATTCACCCTCAGAAAGACTTCGAATTATAATCCCAATTTCTGAAAAAAGTATATTTTCGTCATAAACTGAATGCAAGTCAAGTAATGCGATTGGCTGATGAAAACTCATTCGACCAATCACAGTTAGATAATGGGCGTTTGACAATTTGTCACTATAGTTTTGAGTTACTGAGTTTAGGTTACCCTGTATTAGCCATAGAATTATAAATGAATATAAAAGCACGTTTAATGATGGCATTTTCTGTAAAATAAGTTTTACGTTGGTCTGGATTATTTTCTTCAAAAGTAGCCATTTACCAAACGTAACAGTTACCTATTTCTAATGCGTGCAAAATTTTGTATTTTTAATTATAAGAATCGTATATTACATAATTGTTATTTTAAATTTTTTATATGACTAATTTACAAAATATAAAAACTCCATGGATAAAAAGTACGCTTTTAAATTACACTATCAATGCCAAAAATGTTAATTTGGGAATGTCTAGGGTTGAAAAAAAATATTAATTTAGTAAATTATTACGAACTGAAAAAGCTTTCACATCTTGAGCAAACACATTTAAAACATCCCGTAAGGTAATTTCAAAAGTTCAGAAATTAAAAAGTCCTACTTAACAAAATCTTAAGAATGTCATAATCTGTGCTACCTGATTTGTCATAATAAAAATAAATAATTGACACATTACAATTTTTAAACCACATGGTGTTGCCATCAATACATTACAGAAAACAAAAAAGGTATAACTTTAAGATGCAAAAGAATTTATATCTCTCTAAAATCCAAACTCATGAAAATTCATTTACGCCATCAAACAGTGACACAAGAATGACGTTTGACAACTTTTAGTATAAATGCAACTATCATCTTTGATTTTGAAAAGCAAATTAGTATTTTGACTAGAAAAAAAAGCATTTTGAGTATACGCTTCCGTGGGAAAAAGTAGGTATCTTCGAATTTAGCGGTATTCAGTTGGTAGAATAAATTAAGGTCACACTATCGCGCAAGGGCTATTTAATTGCAAGAAGTAATCGATTCCCGACCTTATGTTATTTCCTTTATGTCTGAAAACGGTTACTTCGATTTCTGTAGATAGATCTTTTTCTTTTGGCGGCAGAGTATTTTCCTTAAAGTTTACTTGTGAAAGATAAGAGGGACATTATTATACTATTTTAGAAGCAACGTTCGCATACTCATGCGTTTTAGTGCGACTGAGATACGAATGCGAATGTTGCTTATAAATAAGTAGAATTCGCCATAAGATTGTTGGTCAACTCACACTCATTTTCTAACTAACCGCTAAATTCAAAGTTATAACCAAAAATAATTTTTGTTAGTACTGTTAATAAATAAATGGAATAGTTGGTTCGAACACATTATAAGTAAATTAAATTAAATATACAATAAAACGAAAGCCCTTACCAAGTAAAAGAAAGAGAAAATAAAAATACATATTCTTAAAAACTGTACAAAAGAAAAAAAAATAGAGTAAAAGCTTAACTTTTAGTAATTGAATATTTTTCAAATACACTGCATATTGCCAATCAAAAATATCTGAGATCTAAAGGCCTCCATAGTCAATTTCCTGTTTAAAAAAAATTGAAATGAAGCGATCAGACATTTTTGTGACAAATTACGCAGTTTTTTGACCGAGGACTTGTAAGGTCATTTATTTAGATTGAATTTAATGTAGACATGTCCTATCGCTGCGAGATGTGAGGCGTGAATGCTCAAAAGCCTTTATATCGCGGCGCAATAATATGCTTGAACCATACGAGTACCAAAACGCTGCCCTTTAGCGACTAAAGATGACGTTTACAATCATATTCATGTAGGTATGTTTAGACGCCAGCACACCAAGCTACAAAAAAATTATCAAATTCATTTAATAGATTTTTAATTTATCGCATTAGGTTCAAGGTTGACTGGGAAAATATTACATTTTCGGTAACCTTGATGTTTTGGCGTCTGTACAATGTACATCGTGGAACGTTGAATTTGATATCAGTCAAATACCCTCGTATATGACATGAAAATCTAGAATACCTACTCATACAATAGCACTGGCCGTCGATACATCTTGGTGCTCTATGGTTTAGACTTTTTTTTTGTCGCAGCTCATACATCACACAATACAGTATCTTAGGACTTATTAGTAATGCTTTTTTTTGTTCTTAAACTTGTGGAAGTTGGAAGGCATTTGTGCCAGGGGCGCATTTAAGTACGTCTATGGGGGTGCAAATTGAAAATATTACGGAAGTGATTTTTCTGCATCTATTAAGTAAATTGCTGATGTTTCTAGCAAGTGCATACTATGGGTAAATAAAATAAATTATTCTTTACTTTGGCACTTTGTTCTGATTGCATCAGGAAAGTAGTTTTATTAATTACTGTTTATGATTGACAGCTTTATGTTTATTTACAATACTATATAGGGGAATTTTTAATTTATTAGCAATCTTTCAGGGAGTAAACTTACTTATGAAAATGAATAACTTTTACTGTAGAATTCATATGTAAAATAAATAAAAAATATCAGCTGCTCTGTACGTAAACCAATGTAGGGAACAGCTAATAATTTTTTTTCATGAGTTCACAATTTGATCGCATAGAAAACGTTCATTTTTATGAAAACATTAACTCCCTAAAATTTTGTCAGTTAATTAAAAGTCCTAAACAGATGCTTTTTGCATCTATACCTTATACCTTTTGCACCCATAGCGGACCTAAATACGCCCCTGGTGTTTGTTAGTAAAATAAATTAATCTACGCCTACTTACATTAAGTACCAGCCAAAATGACGCAATAAATAATGTCTGGTTTACTAAGAAGATTCGAGTTACATGAAATAATAAATTATATTTTATTTATCATTAAATCGGGCGAATACAATCTTACTTTTCACTTCGTGATGAGCCATATTATGACCTGGACATCTTATGAATCTATATTCAGAAGCTCAAAGTTCAAGTTCAAAATTAAGCATTTATTTCAATTAAACCATTTAACTGAATTGTCAAGGTCAGTCGGTCCAAAAAGATGAAGCTATTTGCATAGCTCGAGAACTTTTTATACAGGTCAGAGTTTTATCTAATTCTGTTCCGCAGAAAATAAGAAATACATCTTTGACTACAGCACAACCGTTAGGGCAGTTTCAAAATTATTTTTGGAATCTTTCAGGATGTATTCAACCGATTTAATGGAGAAAATACGTTTTAGAATACACCCACTAATGGATAGACATATTACTACTTTGCATTTTATAGCCACACGGGTCGATCTTCAAGCAACGCTTGCCGAGGTTGGTCTGTGGATGGGTGACCATCTTAACATACCGGGTTTCCGCCGTGCCTCGGAAAGCACACTATGCTGGTCTTGGCTGTCATTGGAAAATCTTTGGCAGTCGTTATGGATAGTTAGAAGCCGGAAAATCTGACACCAGTCTTGCCAAGAGGTACCAAGTTACCAAATTAATGGGTTGTGGAGGTCTGGTAGGCAGCCGCTCCACGTATAACACTGGTACTCAGCTGTATCCGGTTTGGCTGGAAGCCGACCCCAATGTAGTTGGGAAAGGCTAGGCAGATGATGAGGCTAGCGTTAGACCACTCACCTGATGGTAAGCGATGATGTTGTCGAAGATGGAGCATGCTTGCCTAGAAGTAACCTATTCACTCGTGACTTAATGACCCCCGGATTATAATTATCATTTTACTATGACATAAGTCACTCTCACATAGGTACGAACAAGTTTTTTTAAAATTGGTTTGTTCTTGACTCTAGTGTAGGTCAGAGAAGACAGAGACAAAGTCTACGATGGAGCGAGCTTACCCAGAAGTATCCTGTTCACTCTAACTTTGAAGAGATTAGGGTTGTAAGCGTTCGAAAACACAGACGCAGGCTGACTTCCACTCCTTTGCTGTGCGCATTATGAAAGACGCTTGGAAACACTTAGTGCGAATTGGTGGAATAGCAACAAGGTAGGGATGGTAAGTTGCAGTGCGTCTGGATGTCTGATAAGTTATTTTTTGTTCAAGTTATGTGAGAGAATCTGTCTATTAGGAGATTATTCTAAACGTTTTTCATATTACAATAGTAATAGCACATTTTATATATATTTATTTGAAGAAGAAACAATCAATTCTCTGGTGTTTTCGTTGTTTTGTGGTTTGTACGATTTTCTTTATTATTTAATAATTATATTATTTATTGGGATCAGAATTAAATGTCAAATAAAAATTAATTATGGATTATTATTTAATAAATTTCGAAAAAATATTATTTAAAGTAAAATATGTCAGTTTTAGTGTACCTATCATAGATTCCATTTATCTAAGTGTAAAGACCAAAAATTGATTGTTTCTTTTAACACATTTCCTCATTCATATCTCAACATTAAAATACGCGTTCTCTATTCATATTACGAAACGCCTAAACCAATAATGATGCGACTACAATGAAACTATAGATGGTATCTAAACATTCTATGATGAATCTATCAATGAGGGTGGCAGTTCGAATCCTATGGTTTTTTTTCCTCTTTATACAAATCTATTTCGAAATAAAAATGAATAATAATTTATTTAGTTACAAGGCACATAAATTGTTATTTTAAACTTATTATATTTTTGTTTGTAAAAAGCTTATTTCTCTTGTTTTTCGTTGGAGTTATTGGGACGGATAACCAAAGAGTTTTGTATGATTCCGACCAACCGGCTTGTATCAAAGCATACAGGACCGTATTTTTGCAATGTTTTAAGGGAAATTGAACCTTATCTGAAGCAGTTAAATGCCATTTCTGCATATATTTTAGATCACACACGAGCCGTTTCGCATTTGCACGGACACCGCAGCTTTCATGCAAATATGACGATTAAGCACTTTCTATTCGCTTCAATTTCCTTTGACTCACTGTAGACTGCGATGCGATGCTACACGCCTGTTGGTATATATCGCACTTAACTCGTCTATTGGAAGATATCGTGATGTAGATATACAAATAAAGTATTATGGAAGTCAGATATACTCCGTTCGTTTCGTTTTTATGTACAGGCACTACATGTTACTGTCCATTCCAGGTTGCCTGGAAGAGATCGCGGAATGCGATAAGGCCGCCCATTGTACATATATGTTTTAGTTTGTAGTTTTTTTAAATGTTTTTATCGGTGTACAATGGGCTCCATTCCATCATCCACAAATTGCAAAACAATTTAGTCCGTCAGTTAGAGTATTGAAAAATAATGGACACGTATTTTTTGTTTTTGTAACACAATGAATATTGACGAAGATAAAACGCATCAAAACTCGGGAGTGGGGGCTCGTGATGTACGACTCACTAAAAATTATGAGAAGGTGTGACGTATTGAGAATTTTAAAAGCGTCGTAACTTCGTCAATTTTGGTTTCCGTAACAAATGAAAAAACACGGGTCAAATATTTTTTGATAATCTAACTGACGGACTAATTAGACTTTTTCAGGACACAAGCCTATTAAGTACATAATAAATAAATACTTGAATTCATTAAACCCTGGTTCATAGAAAGAAACTATAGGGAACATGCAGGCCATAGACAAATTCGAAACATTTACGTTATATATACTTGGCATTGACACTTGTGCAGCCACCTATAGTCACTGCACGTTCCGTTCAGGTGAACATGCACGAAGAAGACTATAATAATAATGTTTTTTTGAAATTTTGAAACTTATAGGTAATATATATACTTGACAAGACACTTTTCCTTACAGTTTCTGCACGCTTCCTTAAGATCCATCAGAAAATAAACACGGGTTAAATAATGCTATTGGTTGTTGACAATTCATTATAACAATCACAGCGTCTATCGACAATTTAGCGATTATTGTCGTTCCAGAAACCGGGCTTATGAAACGTTTCATATTGTAATTTCTGTTTTTCACAACATTTAAAAAATTAAATTCATTCAATATATAACAATCAATAAAGAAAACATCTTTGTTGTCAATAAAATCTATTAAACTTCATATAGAATCTGAATTAATTTGTAATAGTTTTCACATTTATTGGGAAAACCTTTTTATATAATATTGTAATTATTGCTCAAAGTTATATTCTCTTGCTATCTCTCTTCAAAGATAAGGACAGAAAGTATTTATAAAGCGGTTATAAACGGTCAAATTAAATCAAATGGTGAAACTTCACAGATATCCGCTTTTTCAGTATTATTGCCTTCAAATGGGAAAAACATATCTGTACGAAGTCCCGACCTTAAACTATACTCTTAATGTCCAAAATCGGTTTCTCCTTGTTCTATTTATTTTATTCTATTTACTCTAGTCTAGGTCAGTGATGACAGAGACAAAGTCTACGATGGAGCGAGCTTACCCAGAAGTAGCCTGTTCACTCTAACTTAAAAGATTAGGGTTGTAAGCGTTCGGGAACACAGACGCAGGCAGAGAGTTCCACTCCTGTTCCAGTTTCAGTTTTGTGTAGATACGTCATGTTTTCCTAATGACTGTAGATTACTATCATCACGCGTGTATTCCTTGAGTGGTAAGGCAGAGATGTACTAAGTACACGCACATTTAGCCACTTAGGGACCGTCTCCACGAGCGAGAGAATCGCGGCGAGTTGCAATTTTTTCATACATCGAATCGCCGCGATAATATCGCCGTGTGGAGACACGTTCATAGTGATGTTATAGAAATACGTGGCATGGACGATAATATCGCCGCGATTCTCTCGCTCGTGGAGATGGCCCCTTAGAGTAGGAAACCAAATTCCGGATTGATACTGAGAAATTCCAATAAAACATTGGCTGACCCCGATATCGAACTGAGGACCTCACGATCAACGGTAGCTCTTGCAACTACTACACCAATGTGGCAGCAGAACTGTGAATTTTCGTCGGCTAATTTAATTTGTACCCATATATTATAATCATTAAGATTTCAATAAATAAATACAATAGAATTCTAGTCATCCGTTCCAATAACAATAGAGTTTATTATTCACAACACCAAAAAATGACAATATGTTAACAAATTTATTGTCAGTCGTCGAACTAAGGACCAATCGAAATCGAATGCTATCGTCTTTATACAGAAAACGAGATAATTAACATTCGCCTTTCTCATTTGATCAAAATTGAACTTTATTCCAATGACTTTAACGTAAATTTCCTATTAACCAAGTAAGGAGACTATTTTGACGAATGTGAAATGATTATACCATAAATTCTTGAGGAGGAAGTGGGTTAATAATAACCAACGCACGTCAAACTCAAGGTTAAGCAACACTTGCCAAGGTCGGTGCGTGGATGGGTGACCACCCATGACATACCGAACCTTCGTGTCTCGGAAAGTACGTTAAGAGGTTGGAAGATTTTTGACCGTCGTTATGGGTTGCCAGAAACCAAAAAAAAATATCCAGTCTTCCCAAGGGGTATCGTTCTAAAATGATACTGGGTTATGGAGATCAGACAGTCAGTCGCTCCATGTAAAATACTGGTATTCAGCTGTATCCAGTTAGACTGGAAGCCCACCCCAATATAGTTGGAAAAAGGCTATGTCCAATAAATATTTACCCAGATTTAAATTGAATTCATATTTTAAGGTATATCTCGTTTGCTACATAAAGACTTCGATATAAACACACATGATAAATAAATTAAATAAAACTGTATACCCATTCCGCCACACATTTGATAGTTACAACGGTGTGTTTGACAGGAAAACACACTTTTATGTTCAAGGCATTAAGGTTTACAATTGAACACTTCTTGCAACTTACCTACGAAATTCCAATCTTGACTTAGAACCTTACTTTTCGTAATTACAATTAATTTTTGGTGCACACATCCAAACACTGACAATCATTGAATTTTGAACCTCCTTTGAAATACGAGATTTTCGTCCAAACGCTTTTCGTTAATATATTTTGACATATATTCGGTCTTTACTTACCAATAAATTAAAACTATCCTAAAGACAAAATCTGCAAACGTGAAGCCGAATCATTATCGATACAATCCACTTAGTGACATCACTATTACTTATCGATAGATTTCACGCTCATCACTACAACTTACAATACCTACCGAATTTTTCGCCCAAGTATTTAGTTCAATCAATTTTTCCTAGTAACAACAACCAACACACAACCACTCAAAAAAAAACCCTAAAGCCTTGACATAAAGTTCCAATTCTTGTCGAGCACACCACACTATTGTTACCTCGCGCGCCGCCGATAAGGTCCGTATAATATAATGTTCTAAATTGACAATGTGACTCAGTCTTCTTTCTTTTCTTGTTGGGATTTCGGAGACCCTTCCGCCGAAGGGGGCCGATCCGATTCGCCTTCTTCGGAAACTGGAAAGAGATGGATAGATCTTGAGATAGAACACACCACACACTACGTTTGGCCATACGCGGACTCCACTCTCACAAGCCTGCTCCGTCGTCCGTCTGTCCGCGTAAAATCAGCATGCTGAAGTGGAAGTGGGCTAGACATGTTTGATTCTCGGTATTGGTAAGGAATTGGCAGTGTTTAGCAAGTCTGTCTATCTATGTCTATTTCTCTATATTATTATTATTAAATTATTTATTCCGAGTAACAGTGACTCAGGGTATACAGGGTTATTTGTAAAACACCAGCAACCTCTTAGGCAGTGAAAGTACACATGATTATAAGCAACTTTTGTTTTGGTAAAACTCCGAAATCTCGAAAAAAATATCAGCTGTTTCATACATTTTCATTGGCTAAATACTGCATTTTGTATGAAACAGCTGATATTTTTTTCGAGATTTCGGAGTTTTTCCAAAACAAAAGTTGTTTATAATCATGTGTACTTTCACTGCCTAAGAGGTTGCTGGTGTTTTACAAATAACCCTGTATATATCTATCTGTCTATATTCTATATATATTTTGGGTTGATTCTGAAGGTACAAATTTCCAATACGAAAACGTTGAAACCAAAAACGTACCGTGCTTTCTTTTGCGACACCAGCGCCGTACACATCATTAATCCTTCGAGCTGTTTCTGCAGCACTGGTGCCACGGTAGAACTCGTACTCGTAAATATACCGATATTTCATGTTTTCTATTGTGCGGTAATAAGCGACGCCAAAGAAAACAATAATGAGGAAAAAACAAATGAATGACTGTTTTCAAAACACAAATGAATTTATAAAATTTGAATTTGGAATTCTTAATAGATTCACTGTCCGCAAAACAGACACAATAGTAAAACAATCAGCGCAGACCACATGTGGTCTGTTGGACTATGAACCGGTTAACCAAAGAGGAGATATTTCAGATCAAAGTGGTCAGTACGACAAAACGCTAATTTCATATGTAAGGACCTAATATTTACAAGTCTTCCATTATTGAGTGTCTGACAGACAACGTACAGCCGAAATACTGCTCGTAAAAATCTGCAATTTGGCGTGTAGGTTCCTAGAGTGGGAGCACTAAGAGAGTATTTCCTGAAATTCTTATAGGAATGGGAAAAAAACGGGATGTGCGCGTACGAAGT
The DNA here is from genome assembly GCA_963859965.1 of Ceramica pisi. NCBI lineage: Eukaryota > Metazoa > Arthropoda > Insecta > Lepidoptera > Noctuidae > Ceramica > Ceramica pisi. Next base: position 7,449,348 of record OY982555.1, read on the forward strand.
GGAGGGCAAACGCTATTTACTCATAAATAGATACATATATATAACGGGTGTAAGGGACAGCCCTCCTCAAACTGATAGGGTGATTTCAGTATATCGTACTTAGTTGACCGGTACATGAAATTATTTCAGGAACTTTATGGGAATCCAATAAAACTGATTTGTTTAATTACCTCACTCGCAATGTATCGCTACCTCTGCAAAACGCACGCAGCAAACGGCAGCGCAGCGAGCTTTCGAAAGGATAGCTGCGCCCGCGCTACGTTTTAACAGCTGATTTCATGCGTCGTTCATGAGTTTTTTTTTTTTTTTTTTTTCATTTTAGCTGTGTTATTTACATTCATGGAGTTCTGCATACAAATAATGTAACTTTACATTGAAATAAAGCAAAAAAAATGAAAAATCGAAAAAAAAAATTTAAAAAAATCCTGAGGAAATTTCCACTGGAATATGATTCAAAATAAGGAGCTGATTGCACCCTGTTAATTTGTGGAAGGCTGTCCCTTACACCCTGTATAAAAGCAGAAACTGACTGACTGATCAATCAACGCACAGCTGAAACCGCTGGGTCTAGAACCATGAAATTTGGCATGTAGCTTTTTTACGCTCCGTAGGGGTGCACTAAGAGAGGATTTTCTTCCGGGAACGGGTCACGTAGGAAAATCCTGAACGAAGTCACGAGGACGCGCGTACGAAGTCGCAAGGATGCGCGTACGAAGTCGCGGGCGAAAGCAGGTATACATACCTTGCTTCAAAGCCCCATCGCCAGCATTCTTATCGTCATCGCTATCGCTGGCGGAACTCGGCACAGACGAGTCGTCGCCGCTGCCTGCAGATACATGGTGGGGAGTTACGAGGAGGCACGGTTAGATATGGTATGTCTTTCATGAATATACAACGTGTATAATGCGATTCAAATAAGAATAGGAACGTCAATGACCTCTATCCGTCAAATGTCTCTTGAAAAGTTCGGTTTGCAAAGAAAACTTAGTTGCATATCAATGACGGTTTATTTTAACTTAAGTCTTAAAGCAAATTTAAATAAAAACGATCTATAGTAGTAAATTAGCTAAATATAATATGGAATTATTTAAACCCATTATTAGTACCATACCATACCACTTATCTCACTAAATATTTGTAAATAATAATTAAACAATAGTACTCTTGTTTTGCTCACCCTACCTACTTAATTGGTTTGAATTGACAGCTATGACGTCGCAATATGGGGCTAAGTCGATCCTGTTCTTAATTGAATCGCATTGTGTACAACAGCCCAAATATTAACCATCGGGCAGTACTGTAGCCCACCAGACACAAACATCTGGTCGTAGCGGGGTATTGTTTACATTTTGCTATGAAACTTGAATGAATTTCATTTGGTAAGACAAGGTATTTTGAGTCAGCTAGTTGAAGAATTTCTGGTTTTTAGAAGCTGTAGCAGCATGGTTTTTGTAAATTACATAGAATATCTCCTTTTTCATTAATTATGTCTGATTAGGGAATATGCAGGAAAAAATATTTATTATCTACACAGTTTATCCAAACAAAAATTAGATACTAATAGTGAAGACAGAATCAATGTTACTCTAAAAACAAACGAGATATCATTATTTTAAACAAAAATGCAACTGTATACATGGACTTTGACGTCAAAGTAGCGTTTTTATTTAAATTTGATTTAAGACTTATTTAAACAAAGTAAAATAAACCGTTATTGATATCCAACTAAGTATGAAAACCGTACTTTTTAAGAGACATTTGACAGATAGAGGTAATTGAAAAAAAAAAAAGTAAAAATGTAGTTTATCAGCCATCTCGTTACCATAGCACAAGCATTAGGTTGCTTAGCTTGGGACTATATGGCGTTGTGTGAAATGTCCAAGAATATTATTTATTTTTTTATTTTTATTTATTTATTGACGTTCCTATTCTTATTTGAAACCCTTTGTACATATGCTCAAATCGCACGAAAATGTCTGATACCGCGATGCAGGATTTCTTTGATGTATACCGTTGTTGGCGGTATAGATGTCACTGCGTTACTTTTTGTAGCCTAAAGGGATTCTAACTTTTTTTCTATGGGGGCCAAAATATCTCGAAAACGTGTCACTTCAGGGCAGCATGTTCCTAACATTTTTTGTTTGTTGAAGTGTTCTCTACCCATATAACGCAAGTTAGATCGAACGCCGCAATTTTGAAAAACAAAGTGGCGGCGGGGTGGTATAACGGGTGTAAGGGACAGCCCTCCTCAAACTGATAGGGTGATTTCAGTATATCGTACTAAGTTGACCGGTACATGAAATTATTTCAGGAACTTTATGGGAATCCAATAAAACTGATTTGTTTAATTACCTCACTCGCAATGTATCGCTACCTCTGCAAAACGCACGCAGCGAACGGCAGCGCAGCGAGCTTTCGAAAGGATAGCTGCGCCCGCGCTACATTTTAACAGCTGATTTCATGCGTAGTTCATGAGACTTTTTTATTTTTTCATTTTAGCTGTGTTATTTACATTAATGGAGTTCTGCATACAGATAATGTAACTTTACATTGAAATAAAGCAAAAAAAATGAAAAATCGAAAAAAAAAAAAAATCCTGAGGAAATTTCCACTGGAATATGATTCAAAATAAGGAGCTGATTGCACCCCGTTAATTTGTGGAAGGCTGTCCCTTACACCCTGTATATATATATTTTTTAATTTGAGATGGGTTTGCTCTTGACTCTAGTCTAGGTTGGTCAGAGATGACAGAGGCAAAGTCTACGATGCAGCGAGCTTAACCAGAAGAGGAGCCTGTTCACTCTGACTTTATAGACATTAGGGTTGTAAGCATTCAGAAACACACACAGGCAGAGAGTTCTACTCCTTTGCCGTGCGCATTATGAAAGATGTTTGAAAACGCTTTGTAAGCAATGCAATGGTGCAATGCGTTAAATGTAATGGTTCTATGCCTCTGCTCTAAAGTAGTATTGGCGGTATTGGTGCCGCTACAGATGGACCTGATATAACACTAACCATTTTTTTTTAGGGATGGGAAATCATCCAATGACTCCTCCCGCTCTGGGTGGAGCAGGAGGGAGTGTGACGACTTCTACTGACTAAAACCCATCCATGTTCCTTCATTGCCCTTTGTGTTCCGGAGCCACGGTGTCTCTTGCGAATAATCCCGCGACTCCGGCAGGCGTCGGCCCTTTCGGGCCCCTCTGTGAGCTGACTCTCTTTGAGGCGCGCGTGGAACACTAACGCGCCGTCGACACGGCCTGTCGTCACTAGACGGACGGACGGCGAGCCACCCATAGCTCGCGGCCACAGGCCCGCGCCTACGGTGGCCGGAGGTCACCAGGTGGTCTACCACGGATATAACACTAACCTCGCATGGAGAAGTTCTGTAAAGCCGGCAGGGGCTTGGCAGCAAGCAGGGGCGCTGCCGGCCTTTGCTTGCGAGCGGGGTTGAAGCGGCCGCAGTACGCGCACACGTACGAAACATAGTCGAATTCCTCGGCCATCGCCATACCTGGGGGAAGAATAAACATCTTGCTTGAATAGGCTAGTTTCCGTCATCCACAAATTGCAAAACTATTTAGTCCGTCAGTTAAGAGTATTGAAAAATAATGGACACGTATTTTGTTGTTGTAAATCAATGAATATTGACAAAGATAAAACGCATCAAAACTCGGGAGTGGGGGCTCGTGACGTCACTACCCGCTAAAAATTATGCCACGGCGTGACATATTGACAATTTTAAAAGTGTGGTTCCCGAAACAAAAGAAAAAATACGGGTCAAATATTTTTTGATAATCTATCTGACGGACTAATTAGATTTTTTCAGTAAACAAGCCTATTCTTTGAAGGGTAAGGCAGAGATGAGTAAAAGTCAGTTTTTTTTGTTCAGTACGATGATATATTTAAATACACAAATATTTATCTATACTACTCTAAATGTTAGTGTAGCAAAATTAAAAGAAACACAAGTCACACTAACAGGGTTTTCAATCGCCATGCCACACAGAAGAAAAACACTTCAAACATTGGATTAGACAAATGTCCTCATCTTTGTCTTAAGGATCATATTTGTTTTTATATAATAAGTATCTAGTAAAGTATATTTCCAATTAATTTGTCTTATCGCTAAGAATTCAAAATTAACCTAACTTAGTTACAAATAGGAAAGTCAGAGGAACAATTTCCTTACAGAAACATCTATTCTAGAGTACTAAGGTCTGCGGTTATCCGAAAGACGTCCACTTCGACGGGTCGGTCGAGGGGCTATCGAGACCGGAACTGCGTATTTTTCTTGTGATCCCAAAGTCATCATCTGCCTAGCCTTTTCCCAACTATATTGGGGTCGGCTTCCAGTCAAACCAGATTTAGCTGAAAACCAGTATTTTACGTGGAGCGGCTGCTTACCAGACCTCCACAACCCATTAACCGGGTAACACGGTTCTCCTTGGCAAGACTGGTGTCAGATTTTCTGTCTTCTGTTTATTCGTAACGACTGCCAAAGATCTACAAATGACAGCCGGGACCAACGGCTTAACGTGCTTTCCGAAGCACGGAGGAAACTAGGTATGTTAAGATGGTCACCCATCCACAAACCAACCTCGGCAAGCGTTGCTTAACTTTGAAAATCAACCTGTGCGGTTGTTATTATTTAGCCACGAGGTCCATATTGTGGTCCTAGAGTACTACTCAAAAATTATATAGGTGGGATCCGCGGTCCCGAGACCCCCTCGACCAGACGGCTCCTGTGCTTCAGCCCCAAAGCGGATGCCCGCAACCTTCACTAGGTCGTTAGTCCACCTTGAGCAGCCAAGCACCAATCATACTTCTTGAACTTGATAGTTTTCCGTATTTTCATTTGCCACATCAGCGGCTTTACTAAAACAAATTATGCTAAAATTTGAAAGGGCTGTTAATTATGGACGGCTGCGACTTCCCGTGTGGTCACATTTCCGATTCGTCACTATGTCAAAAGCAGTCAAAACCACTGAACAACAATGGCGCTTCGGGTCATCGGCTAGGCTACTTAGCCTGGATGGCGTAGACTGAGAAATAGACATTAATTTGTCAATTTCTGGGTACAAAAACCTTAAAAACACGTTTTTGTAAATCCTTACCGTTATGAGAAGAGCACTCGGAGCAAATGAGCGCCATGCGATGGTTGGGCCCGTCCTTCAGAAGGAAATCCACCACTTTGTCCAAAGCCGAGCGGTTTCTTTCTGGAAGCGGGCGGGGAAGCTGGTCGGACTGCAAATTACATCATAAATTAAAGTCTTACAAAAATAAATGAGTAGATTGCACTCTTTATAAGAAAGTATGCTTCGGTAGCAAGTAATACTATTCAGAATGGCTCTCGATTACTATTCAACCCAACTAAATCTGCTGTGAGAAATCACAATTAGCTTTATTATTAGGGACTACTCACACTCATTCAGCATTTCGCTGAACGATTTTGCTCCCACTTATACAGTTCTGTTTCTGTCAGCCGCGCACAGCGTCGTAAGAATGATGCAACAGCGGCAGAACAGTGCTGAACTCAATCTATAGCACTCGCATGATAATAACACATTTGTCCTCATTTTATACTTGTTTGCCTCGAAAGCTAAATAGACGCGGAAAGCTAAACGGATGCGTACGCGCCTCCATACAAAATCGTTGTTTTCTATGGGCATAAGCTGAATAAGTGTGAGTATTCCCTTACAGTGAGTTAGTTGCTAGCCCTTGGCCATAATGTGTAAAATTTTTGGCAACCAACACTGAGTTAAAAGATAACTCTGTTTTGTGCAAGCAGGCCTTATTAAGACAATCCAAAATTTTGGAAGATAGATAAGAGCAAAAAGCCCACTTTAGCAGAATCAGAAAGCACATCACGCTACCCGTCACTGTAATTTTACTCCAATCAACTTTGAACCTTAATGCGTTAACGATAAAGATGAAAATGAAATATTTTGTTTGGTTAATATTACGATACTACAAAAATGGCCTTTTTGGACCCGCAAGCTTTTAGAAACGAGTATTCCAAGGAGTTTGACAGTAACAAGTATAGTACAACCTTAAGTTGGGACGATCAATGATGTGCGATTGGAAAGGATGTCCAGCAGTGGACTGCTGTAGGATGATATTGGTGACTGCTTAAGAGAATACTCACCCTGAGCCTGGCCCCCCGGTACCCAGTAGCTGGCGAGTTGGCGACCGCCACCAGCATTCTGTTGTTGTTGTTGATGGGCGTCGATGTCATCGCTAGTTGTCGCTGACGGAGCTGTCCTGGTGTTGCTGGGTTTTAGGTCAATATTTTTATTAGTAGGCCATTATTATTCACAGTTTTTATAGATTGTAGATGCGGCTGCTAGATGAAATTTTCGTTGACTGGATTATGTTTGAGATTCCTAAAGCCCCGTGAGCCCCAGTGGTCTTTTTTTATGGATGGGAAGTCATCATGAATGACTCCTCCCGCTCTGGGCGGAGCAGAAGGCTCAGACTCTTACTGATTAAAAGCCATCGGTGTTCCTCATAGTGCCTTTTGAGTTCCAGGGCAACGGTGACTCTATCGAACAGATTCCGCAACCCTGAAGCCCCGTGGTTTACTTTGTCTAACAACTGGCGTTGTTAGACAAAGTAAACCAGGAAGGAATCCAGTCGGTCTATTCTGTAAACCTCTCACCATGATGACACGTAGGTGGAATTATTCAAGTTTCATTCCACCTTGATTGCATGGGTTGACAGCTCAGTTCATTTTCACTTCACAGTGTGAGAAGTTTACAGGATCATAATGTAAGTGGCGCTGGCGTCCCGATTGGTATTTTGACCGGCTCATTTCGGAAACATATAACTTTTGTGGTTTTTTTTTGCTATTAATAGGACAGTGAATTGGCACACAAAAACCTGCCTCTGCGGTTTTATTTTCTACTCTAAATTATAACAAAATCATGACTAGATACTGTGCAGGGATAGGACTTAATACATTGAGTGAACCAGCATGCCGTGCAAGGCTAATTAACTGAGTGAGGCAATATGGCTTGGCCGTAGGGAAACAGGCTGAAAAACGCCAGTTTCATTCGATAATAATCAGGATAGTATGATCAGGCTCTATATTAAAATCTTCAGACAAAATGTGGGCTGTATCGTGCAAATCTCTATAGAGGGATAAAGTATTCTTTCTCAAAGATTTTGCATTTCTGGCATCTAAGTTCTAAACTAAAATATTGTGGTAGCTATAACAGAGTGCAAAAATAGTTCTGTACAGTACGATTCAAAGATCTTTGCCTATGCAAAGTACGTCGCTATTGGTTGCGCAGGATGTCAATATGACAAGAAACATAGAACAGCGCATGCGCGGGTAGGTCGCGCATGGCGTCTCAGTCGCTCGTATACCCTCGATGCATACCTGTGTCCCGCTTACTCAATGCAATACGACTGCTGATGCGAAAAGTGTTACACGTTGTTATTGTTTTATAAATTGTTTATTTTGGTTATTTCTTACTGTTTGATTTGTGTGTTTTTGTGGTGTTTATGTTTGTTGTGTTACTTTGTGACCTTGTTATTGTTACTGGTTGCGTTTCTTACTTGTTTATTACAAAACGTATAAATCAGAAAAATATTCTACGGTCGTAACACTTGTTGTCGTGATTTTACCTGCGCGTTCGTCACTAAAACCTAACTTCCGAGCGGCAAAGATCCCTAAATCGTACTGTACTAAGACCTGGCTGTATTTAGGTACCCTATAGAGAATGCAATAAGTGGCTCGGATTCGGCAGGTCTATTCACAATTAAATCAAAACATTTATTTTTATTTTTTTATTTAAACTTATGCACAATAGTGGTACATGGGCGAACTTAATGCAACAATGCATTCTCTACCAGTCAAACTTTGGGTTAAAAAGACTACATTGTGGTAGGTGTACAACAACAAATAATAAAAACATTTAAATTGAATCTTTTCAATACATTACACAAATAATATAATAACATATATACTAATAAAATACATATTTATGCTAAAATGATAAACTAATAAATATGATGTTTTATGATATTTTTCTGATTAAGAGAACTTACAATAATTATGACGAGACCAAACTACGAATGACAGGCTTTTAAGTAGTGATTTCGGAGTTTAAGCTTAAAAGAAAATTTTGACTCAGACTTCTTGATGTCAAGGGGTAGCATATTCCAAAGTTTAATGGTGGAAATAACGTAGGAGTTGGACAAGAACCCAGTGCGGTGAGGAGGAATATGAAGAATTTAGTTTTTGGACGCTCGGAGGTTAAGATTATGAGAACTGCCCAACACTTTAAAATATTGTTTAAGATAATCAGGAGCACAAGGATCATTTAAAATACTGAAGAGCATGCAGAGGGATCTGAGGGAACTCCTTTGACGGATAGGCAGCCATTTAAGCTGAGAACGGAAGGAAGAAATGTGATCATATTTACGGAGACCAAAGATGAAACGGATGCACTTGTTAAGAAGTCGATCCAGTTTGTTGAGAAGTTCTTGGGATAGATCGGAGTAGCAAACATCAGCATAATCGATTATAGGAAGCACAAGCGATTGGACCAAAATAGTTTTAGTGCTTTAACGAAGAAAATGCTTGAATCCATAGAGAGATCGCAATGTGAATGTTACTCTCTGGCTAACTTGAGCAATCTGCTTTTTCCAACTGAACCTGTCGTCAATGTATAGGCCTAAGTCTTTAACGTGTGGCGAGAGAGGGATAACCATATTGTTGAAGGAAAGCGGCAGTAATTGGCTGGTGTCCAAGTTGCGTAAAAAATAAGAACTACCAATAAGGATAGCCTGGCATTTACTGACATTGACAGTAACCCCAAATCTGCTTGACCAATCTCTAATAGCCATAAGGTCAGCATTCAGCAAATCAATGCAGTTGTCCAGGTTGCCAATGTCAGTTTGCACGTAGAGCTGTAGGTCATCAGCGTACAGATGGTAAGAACATTTGAGGATAGTGGTAATAGAGTTTATGAATAGAGATAATAAGAGTAGAGAGAGTATACCGCCTTGTGGAACGCCAGTTTCCAGGGCGCACCAGTCAGAAAATTTCTGATCAGCACGAACCGCTTGCTGGCGACCACGAAGATACGAATAAAACCAATCCCGTGCCGACGAAGAAACCCCAATTTGAGACAGAATAGCCAAGAGAATGTCGTGATCAACTGTATTAAAAGCATTGGAGAAATCTATTAAAACTAAAACCGTTAATCTCGAATCCCCCTGGCCACTCCTAATGTCTTCAGTAAGCTAAGCAAATCAATCCAATACATTAAAAAAAATGCTCAAATCAATACATTTAAAATTCTTGCACTGGTGACTGAGTGAGTGACTGACAGACAACGCACAGCCGAAACTACTGGTCGTAGAGAATTGAAAATTGGCATGTAGCTTCCTCGGGGAGTGTAGGGGACCACTAAGAGATGATTCTCCGAAATTCTTAAGGGAACGGGAATAAAAGAGATATGCGAGTACGAAGTCACGGGCAAAAACTACACTCGCGAGCAAAAGTATGGAATCACTTATTCGGAATTGATTCCGCGCGATCTTGAGTACTTAATAACTAGTTAAGAATAACAAAAATTATACCATTTTAAAGGTTAAATTGTTAACTTTAAATTGATACCAAATTCATTTAAAGCACGCCAGGATTTAAAGAGCTATCCCGGTTAGAGCGAAGAAGTTTGGAAAACATAAGGATAATGGAAAAATAATAAATGAAGAAAACAACAAAAATTAAGTGATAAAAAATTTAATTGGCCTTAAAATTAATTTTCAATATTTTGTGTTCCCTCCCCTCGCCCTAATTACTGCTCGAAGACGGTTCTTCATTGACCTAATCAGCTTCTGAACCGATTCTTGCGGGATACCTTCCCACTCTTCTATCAAAGCCAATTTCAGCTCATTTACACTTGAAGGAGCAGGATTTCTGGAACGAACCCTCCTCTTCAGTTCATCCCACACGTGCTCAATGGGATTCAAGTCCGGGCTGAGCGCTGGCCAGTCCAATGTGGCGATACTAGTAGGTATTCAGTTGTGGCACGGGAAGTGTGACAACGAGCGTTATCGTGCATAAGGAGGAAGTCATCACCGATATATCCCGCATAAGGAACGACATGTTCCAGCAGAATATCGGAAATGTAGCGGTCTGAAGTTAGACCGCCTCCTCGTCCCCCGCCAGGCACGAAAACAAGCTCCGTTTTACCGTCGAAGGAAATGCCGGCCCACATCATACAAGAACCGCCCCCATAAGCCACTGTCTCAGCGAAACAGCACTGCGCAAATCGCTCCCCAGGCCGCCTGTAGACCCGACCCCTTCGATCGCTGCCGTGCAAACACATTCTGCACTCGTCGGAGAACAGAACTCGCCTCCATTGCTCAACCTCCCAATCAAGATGGAAGCGAGCAAATTGAAGGCGTGCTTGTCGGTGACCTGCCGTCAGTTTCGGGCCTGTGGCAGGTCTTTTTGGAGTCAAATTAGCTTGCTTAAGTCTTCGACGAACTGTCCACTCGCTGGCAGATACCCCACGAACATTTCGGAGCTCCTGTTGGACGTCGACACCAGTCTTATGTCGATTTCGGAGAGAGGTTGACACGATAAAACGGTCATCCCTCTCCGATGTGCACCGGCGCCGTCCAGATCTTGGTCTCGGGATAAAGCCACCAGTCTCCCGAAAGCGTTTATAAACTTTCGAAACACAGGACTGGCTTATGTGGAGCTGACGTGCGACAGCCCGCTGGCTGAGCCCTTCTTGCAATAGGGCGACGATCTGTGCTGCTTCTGTAGGTGTAGTATCCATTGTCTTCCAAGTTCAAGGGTCAGAAGTAGCGGAGATGTGTACCGGTCAACGTGTGAAATCCGACTGATAAAAAAAAACCGATAACACGTGCTTTTATAGGGGGTCAATAGGGTGCAACTCGCGGCGTATCAAACAATTGTAACATATCTTTTTCCTTACTTCTTCACGTATTCCGGGATAGCTTCTTAAATAATGGCGTGATGTGGATGAATTTGGTATTAATTTAAAGTTAACAGTTAAACCTTTAAAATGGTATAATTTGTATTATTCTTAACTAGTTATTAAGTACTCAAGATCGCGCGGAATCAAGTCCAAATAAGTGATTCCATACTTTTGCTCGCGAGTGTAGTATAGGTATAAAATTATACTAATAGATTTAGAATAGTTAAGACTAATTAAAATCCGCAACCAGTTTTGGTATAGTATCAATGTTGTTTTCAAATATTGGCTTTGATAATAATATATGTTAAAACAGGTTCAAGGCCGGTCTGCAGCATTTGTGATTCTAGTCGTAATATGATAAGAAATCACGTTAAGCCGTTTGGTCCCGGCTGTCATTCGTAGATCTTTGGCAATCTCTACGCACAGTCAGAATACAAAAATTCTGACACCAGTCTTGCTAAGGAGTACGTATTACCCAATTACCGGGTTGAAGAACATTTCAAATAAAGCGGCCTATCGGCTGGCTGTATCGAAGTACCAGTATTCAGCTAAATCCGGTTAGATTGAATGATTTTTGATTGAACAAGCGTGGTATATTACCTCATCCGTGCTACTTAAAACATGACCACCCAAAACCGTCTAAAGTCGGATATATTTACAAAGGAGTCTACCTGGGATCGGCGTGCTAGGGGAATTACCGGGGACGTTGGTCGACGGCACGAAAGGCTTCAGCGCTTTCGATTGCTCCTCTGGGGTTCCGTACTTGTCTAGGATCTCTTTTGCAACCTGCAATGGAAGTTTGAATTTGATTTAACTTTTCATACAAAAAATAATAATCATCCAAATCGGTTGCCAGTTGGCGAAAATATAGTTGAATAGATATTTTCCCATCATCAGATCCTGACTTTAACCTTCCATCATCACCTCAGTAACATGAGATGATGATGATGACCAAACAAATATCTGAATTGCATTACAAAGTATATGAAAAACATTGTATGTGCCTATAAAATTTGAGGGTTCTCTTCTATTCCTCAGGGATCCCATCATCAGGTTCTGATTTGGAAACAATGGAACCACCTCAGAGTATCGCTAACGAATAAAAAAAAAGATGTTTGAAAATCGGTCCACAATCGGTGGAGAAATTGGTGAATATACATTAAAAAAAAACATCCTGTCGTACATAGAACCTCCTCCTTTAATAATAACCAGCGTTATAGGATATTTCCACTGCCTCAGCTTTTAAAAAGGCGGACTCCAATTTGTTAACTCACCTTATAAGTTTCAGTATTCATAACTTCTTCTAAAATCTTCTTTTTCTCCTCTCTCATCTTGGATAGTTTGAGCCTATTCTTGTTGAGGGACCAGTTGTAGTACCATGATATAGCTGACCTTAAAAATATTACTCTGAAACGAAACACAAGAGAGTTAGGACCATCTTAGGTTACTTCTAGGAGTTCTAGGCAATAGCAATGCTCTACCTTCGACCGCACCATCGCTTACCACTTGGTGAAATAATGATCAACCGTATGCCTATCAATAGTAAAAAAAAAACATAGTTTTGACCAGCGATTGCGTAGCTAAACCTTCCTAATGTATCAGTTCGTCCATCGGTGAAAACTCTCTGAAAATCCGTTCAGTATTTTTTGAGTTTATCGCGTAAAAACAGACAGACGAGGCGAGGGGATTTTGTTTTATAATATGAAGTGTACTTCTGTTCGTTAAGATATGTATGTTTGTCTGAAGGACATTTATGACCTTAAAATACAAGTACAGATTGAACCACGGTTCTTTACTGCTCGGGAGTTAGGTTTTAGTGATGACTGCGCAGGTGCATCATGTAAGTTAAACAAGTGTTACTTTCTTCGAAGATTTTTCTGATTTATGCGTATTATTATATTATAAAGAAGTAAGAAACACAACCAGTAACAACAACAAGATCACAGAGTAACACAACAAACAGTAAGAAATAACCAAAATAACTAATTAGTTATTTTGGTTACACTTTTCGCATCAGCAGTCGTCAATATGCATCGTACGTATACAAGCGACTGAGACGCCATACAGGGTGCCATCTTGCTTGCCGCGCATGCGTTGTCATATGTTTTTTGCCAAATAGACATCAATGCGCAATCAATTGTGACGTACTTCAAATAGGTAAACTAGCGTGGTTCGAACTGTATTAGCGGCTGTGAATTCCTAGGGTGCATTGACATTGTAAATGACACAGTTAATAAGTTTTTTTTTTTGTGTGACTTTAGTCTTGGTCAGAGATGACAGACAAAGTCTACGATGGAGCGAGCTTACTCAGAAGGAGCCTGTTCACTCTAACTTTGAAGAGATTAGGGTTGTAAGTAACACAGACGTAGGCAGAGAGTTCCACTCCTTTGCTGTGCGGGTTAAAAGACGCTTGGAAACGCTTAGTGCGAATTGGTGGAATAGCAACAAGGTCGGGATGGTAAGTCGCAGTGCGTCTGGATGATACTCACAAAATAGGCAGAACCAACAACGGCGACGCATAAAGCAGAGAGTACATCCAATGCTGACTCCTCCCTACGTACATATAGTAGTACAGTATCGCAAACAGCACATATAACCCCACGGAGTACGCCATTATATAGCCTATGACCCGCTTGTGGGTCTGCTCCTTGTATTGATCATCTCTTTCGATGCTCTTTATGTCTGTTTCGAGTCGGTCGAGGACTTCTATCGTGGTTTTCTTGCGCTGTAAAAAATAAATTATAAATTTAGATAATACTAATAATCACACTAGCTTTCCTGCTCAGTGCTGTTCCTGCTGTGTCTGTATGTCCGTCTGTCACAGCCAGTTTTCTTCTGGTTCTGCTGAACCGAGTCTGTTGAAATTTGGTATACATATGGAATTCTGTGACCCAAACACAGACGCGTTACGTAAATGTATATTTTTTTAGTATGGGAATCACTTTTGGGGGTCTAACTAGAAAATTTAAAAACAGTTTTCAATCTGTATCGTGTGTGAGGAGGAGGAATTATATTTTTTTCATAATTTTAAATTGAAACAGTTATGAAGTTATTAAAAAAAATAGACCAAAAATGAATAATCTCCGAAACCACAGAGCTGAAAAAAATATCTGATAATAGTTTTTTACCTACAGATTACGGGAAAACCTATAAAAGAAGTTTCTAGGTGTTAAAATAACATGATACAACAATAAAATTGGTTCGGAACTCTTTGCACGCGTGTCCGACTCGCACTTGGCCAGTTTGTTTTTAATTGGATTATGCCGCTTTCCTTTTCTGTCCTTTAGTGTAAAAATAAATAAGACATACTGCTTTTCTGATTTCGAAACATTGTTCAAAACGCTGATATGAGCCAGTACCTAAAGGGGACTATATTTATTGTCACCAAAATTTATATTTGTCATCAAGTTGTATCACCTATTATATAGATCTATCGCCACGTAATATTTTCGTTCTCAGATAAACAAAAAGTGTTCCCAGGTATGAATTATCAAAGTTTTATTACTTAAATAATAGCTTTGTACTCAGAATGGTAGATCTGTCACCAAATAAATCGATTTATTAAAAGTAAAATGGTTAGGTTAGGTTAGAACTGTGACCTTCTACGCACGAAAATGAATAATCTCCGAAACCACAGAGCTGAAAAAAATATCTGATAATAGTTTTTTACCTACAGATTACGGGAAAACCTATAAAAGAAGTTTCTAGGTGTTAAAATAACATGATACAACAATAAAATTGGTTCGGAACTCTTTGCACGCGTGTCCGACTCGCACTTGGCCAGTTTGTTTTTAATTGGATTATGCCGCTTTCCTTCACTGTCCTTTAGTGTAAAAATAAATAAGACATACTGCTTTTCTGATTTCGAAACATTGTTCAAAACGCTGATATGAGCCAGTACCTAAAGGGGACTATATTTATTGTCACCAAAATTTATATTTGTCATCAAGTTGTATCACCTATTATATAGATCTATCGCCACGTAATATTTTCGTTCTCAGATAAACAAAAAGTGTTCCCAGGTATGAATTATCAAAGTTTTATTACTTAAATAATAGCTTTGTACTCAGAATGGTAGATCTGTCACCAAATAAATCGATTTATTAAAAGTAAAATGGTTAGGTTAGGTTAGAACTGTGACCTTCTACGCACGAGCCGAGCGTTGCCGCGGCAGCGGCTGGCGAGTAACATTTATTTGGTACTGGACCCTATATCTCCATGATTTTAGGTGATTTATTGTGGAATTGATTTTATATTGTTTGGTGACAAATCTACTATTTTGCGCGCAAACCCTATTATTTAAGAAACACAAAACTAATTAAATTGGCGATAGCTTAAATGATACCCGTACCTAAAGTTGGACTTTCAGTAGAGAAAACCAGACATTTGTATCAAACCAAATATTGTCAGGCGAATTTAGACCTTAAGGAACGGAACTGTGTCGATGATCTTTGGGTTTTACGATATGAGTCTTATTCAGTGACAAATAAATTGATTTAAATTGACATATTCCTAACAATTCTCTTTTAAACAACCGACTTCCAAATAAAAAAAAAACACTACAAAGTAAAAAATAACTTTAATTTCGGAGGTCGGTGCTTTGTGACAACGTCAAGTCGGCTGTAGTTTTTTGTAAAAAGTTTTTATTTTTCACTTTTTACTGGTAAGTACCCCATACCTAACAACACCACTGCAAAATCGCGGGAAACCAAAATACGCAATTTCGATCACTTGTACGACTAAAAAACATCATCCAAGTAAACAAATTACAGCTATTTCGATTTCAAATCTAAACTTTCTAACCAATTTTAATAAAAATTCAATGGGACCAATCGACAAGTAGGTATATCCTTTCAGATAAAACAAGAATTTTTCAAATCTGTTAATAAATGACGGAGTTATGAGGTAACAAACAAAAATAAAATACAACCGAATTGAGAACCTCCTCCTTTTTGGGAAGTCGGTTAAAAACAGCAAGGCCTTAATAGTAAATCTACTGCCAAACACATAACTAATACATTATGTGTTGCGGTAGGTCGACCAAAATAACGAGAGCAAATTATGAGCTGGCAAGAGTCTTGACAATAGAATGTACATTAAAATAGGCCTCCTAAGAATGACGAACTGGTAGGTAAAGGTCGCGGGATTCACCTAGATAAAGCTGTTTTCAGACTACGCTATAATATAAATAGCATAAAGAATATAGCTCATAGCACAACAATATCGCGCACCATACATTGTCAATAATATATAGTACAGTAGTGTGAACGCGTCCATAACAATAAGAGGGTTGGGGAGCAGGGACAGTTTCGTCAACTACCTACTAACGGCCTTTTCTAAGCCTAGTTTCTGCCAGCGACTTCGCTCGCGTGAACTCTAGGGAACACACTCCCGGAATATATAGGTATAGCCTATGTGTATTCTAGTCTTTTATCTACCTCTGCGCCTAATTTCATGAAGATCCTTTCAGGCGTTCTGACGTGAAAGAGTTACAAATCCATGGATGGTCAAACTTTCGTATGTATAGTATTAGTAGGATTATATTATTGTTTATAAGGTAGGGTAAACATTTATTGACGCTGTGTGTCCAAGGGTTGATGTGGCGATGCTTGGAGGCCTATGTCCAGCAGTTCATAGTAATGATCATTTTGAATAGGCTTATAGAAACCAGAGGTAAGTTTAATGCTAAACGCAAGCCTTGGAAATAAGTGTGATCGTGAGCGATAACGATTTAACCGCCACGCTTGGCATGTAGATCGTTGATAACAATAATGATATCGGTAATAAGAAAATCTTGACGGCTTGAATAATATTACGAATGTATAGTGAACTAGCTTCTGTCAGTGGCAACGCCCGCGATATCCCTAGGGAACATATTTCCGGGAGTATTTGCCTATGAGTTGAGCAGACTATAATCAAGCTCTGTGTCAAATTTCATGAAGATTGTTTCAGGCGTTCTGACGTCTAAGAGTAACAAATCCATCCTTACAGGAATCCCTACAAGTATGTACACAAAGACAGGCTCCCTGATCCTTGACAGTGAATTCGGAATTTTCAATATCGATTCTCCGCCACTGGACCCATAGAATTAACTATTTGTAGTTGTTTTAGAATTTGAGTGTACAATAAAGTTAAGAATAAAGTGTATGCTATCTTCTTCCCCAAACAAACTTCTTCATCTTAAGAAAGAAGCTATAGTCTGACTGCTAAACTAGACTAGAGTCAAGAGCCATCTCAAACAAAAAATAATAGTTATAACTAAACGGACACCTACTTAGCATTTGCTTAAAAAGGCCCAAACCTAGAAACCCTTTTTTTAAGGATCAGAAATCATCAAATGACTCCTCCCGCTCTGGGCGGAGAAGGAGTGTTAGGCTCTTACTGACTAAAACCTATCCGTGTTCCTCCTAATGCCCTTTGAGTTCCAGGACCGCGGTGACTCTTTCGAACTAGTTCCACAACCCTGGCAAAAACCTAGAAAACCTATAGAATCTAACCATGATTTTATATTAATTTGTTACTTAATATAAAATCATCGAAATCGCGAAATCTTGGTGACGCGAATCCACATTACCATTTTCACTTCAAACAACTCAAGGACGTTTTAAAATAAAACTTAGATCTTGGAATACTGACGTCAAGCACTCGGAAAGACTACGAAAAAATTGACGCAGAGAAATGGTGCTAAATTCTGATTTTATTGCTAGATTTTACTGTGTCTTAGATCATTACTCCTGATCAAAATACTGCTATAAAAATAATGTAAGTTCGTTTCTTCAATAAATAGTATTCATTTCAGTGTAAATTGAGTTGCTTTTCATACAAGTCTGACTTGTGCGTTTAAAGATTATGTAGTAAAAAATCGTATCGAATTCATAGACCTTTGGTAGTCGCTATTCAGAAGCCTGAAAGACTGACAACCATTTATACTAAAGAATTATCGCTTAACCTAGTGTAGCGCCATCAAAGCTACCACTACCAAAAACTACCGAAGCAAAATTTGTACGGCTACAAAAAGAACCACAACGCCATATTTTACACCAGCAGCGAAACACTAATGAAATCTGACACCAGTATTGCCAAGGGGTAATGTGTTACCCACTTACTGGGTCGTGAAGGCCAGATAGGCAGTCACTCCATATAAAATACTAGTATACAGCTTCATCCCGTTAGACTGGAAGCAAACCCCAACATAGATGGGAAAAGACTAGGCTGACAAAGACGAGGATACCGAAGACTCAAGTGGTTTAGCTGTCATCTATACTAATATTATAAATGCAAAAGTGTGATGTCTTAACGGCAGAAAGGGTGAGGATGAAACTTGGTACGCAAGTGTACATTGTCCTGGAATAGGACTTAGGATATTTTACACCTCGGGAGTATGTTCCTTTGGGATAATTTTCTAGCTTCACGCGGGCGAAGGCGCTGTCAGTAGCCAGTTAGACAAATTCTCAAAGCAGAGATTTTCAATGGATTGGCAAACAGGCTTACGGCCCACACAATAGAAAGCGCACTTGAGACTGGTGTAGGTGTTGGACAACTTAGATACAAAGTTGAAACTAGAATCAATGACACTTAACAACCGCCACGAAACTAATCTAAACTTAAGATTTGAATGAGGTGAAATTGTTTATTGGAAAGGGTTGGTCTGGTCCACACTTGGCAAAGCCGGGAGGAATGAAACGAAGGGAAGCCTTTGCCCTGCAGCAGGACAGATTAGCTGAAATCTGCACCCTCTATACTAATATTATAAAGAGGTCAAGTTTGTGAGGTAGGAGTTACCCCCTACAACCTTTCTGGACCTACTGAACCGATTTCATTGGCAACGCAACTTCATTTGCGTCACATTTTCATTAAAGCTGCGCTCCTATTGGTCGTAGTTGCTATATGTATAAGTTTCTCGATAATGAGCTATTCAGCGCTAAAATAATTAATTTTTCAATTCGAACCAGTAGATATTGCGATTAGCGGGTATTGTAGGATACGCCACCGTAACGACCCTACTCTTGAATCGAGAGGATTCCTCTTAGGAGGTAAGGGGGGGTGGTCATTTCATACGCTGATGGTAATCACCGCGGTGGATTTAAAGTTTAAAAATCCCAAACACCCGAGGCTTTACCCCTGGCAGAAAAAAAGGCCACGGAAGCGAAGCCGCAGAGAAATGACCTAGACCCCTCACAAAAAAACCCCAGACAGCTTACTATACCCCACTGCCGGGACAGCATCTCCACAAGTCAGAAGAGAAGTTGCTAGTGCAGTTGAAAAACAAAAGCACGAGTGTGACACTACACACCCTCTCTTTGGTGCCCAACTACCAAATCAAAGACTTAAGTAGCAGACACAGCTTCCTTAAATTGACAGTCCCGCTGTCAGGAAACCCAGCTGACGCCCGTTGTAAGCTGTGCCAGGACTTCTCCCCCACCCATGAACTATTTACCATCAAGCAAACATCTTCCTGCAGGGTCTAACCTTCCGTGGTCCACTTGGGAGATCCTGAACTGCCTCAGAACGCAAGTAAGAAAGTGTAATCACAACCTCGCAAAATGGGGCTACCGTGACGGTTTAACGGCATGGTGTGGATATGAAGCCGAGTTCCAAACCGCGCTTCATTTCTTATCTTGCCCTCTGTGCACCAAAACATGCACCATGACCTATGTAATGCTACCAGTGATGCCGTGAAAGTGGCAACGTATTGGTGCCAGCGATACGAAGAAGATTACAAAAAAAAAGGCAGTAAATCATAAACTGTTCTCTCTTTACTTACGAGCAAAGGATAGCAACACCAACATCAATTAGGTAACAAAATGCACAGAAACTACAAATTAGATCCATGAAGTTGTCGAGATGCGTTGCTACAATGAATAGTGAACATTCAAAGTAGGTAATTGGTACTAATTGATGTTGCCACTGCATATGAGCTGTTTGTAAACAATTACTGACTCGGGTATGTAGGTGTGTGCCGTTAATTTGATCATCTTCCTCATTTGTTTTCCTGAATACTACTCGGCTGAGTTGAGATAAACTTATCGTTTTGTCTACTCCATCCTATAGGAAACGTGCACAGCGTTGACAATGCCATCTAGCGTTGCAATTTCGAAACTTATGAGTAAAATATCTTTGATGACACTTCTGTGCTGCTACCTATAATAGTTCCTGCACTTTCCCTATAATCAAATAATTTTAAGACAAGACAATATGCATAGATAGAAGAGGGGGGGGGCAAATAAAAGATGGATGGGTTGAGTGATGGGGTCTTATCTAATATCATAATTGCAAAATTTAGTTTATTTGTATGGATGTTAGGTACCCTGCTGTGTACGTAACAAGGTCAAGTTTTAAATTTAATAGAAGCTTGTAATCGGGTTTTTTAGAATGTTTTCTCTGTCACTAATATACCATTTATTTTTTCTAAAGCACGATGTTTAAACGCCCGACAATTTCACAAAAACACTGCAGTAGCGAACGTTATAAAAAGTTGACAGATCGTGCGAGTTTAAAGTAATAGCTGTAAAAAGTGTATAACACTGTCCTCAATTTGAAATGACCTGAAAGAAAGTGTTCACTTTTCTTTGGACATTTCTTCATGTAAGAAAGTGCTTTGCCTTGAGTGGAATTTAAGGTTACGAAGTGCGAGTTGGGCATACGAAATGTTTGCCATGGACGGTAGAATATTGTTAAAGCTGGTATAAGAACGTGGGGATTGTTACAAGAAAAGAGAGGCCTATTATGCGCAGTAGTGTGCGATGTTGAGCTTTGAATGATGATGACGAAGTGAGAGTTGGTGGGTTGGAGTTGGTGGGGGCCGAGTCACCCGCGTCCGTAGGAGAATACCCTTCAGCGAATCCCTACACGTGGTCCCCGGGTGGTGCTAAACAGGTGACACTAACCGCCTCCGTGGTCTAGTGGTTAAACCACCTGATTCAGACCCAGAGATCCCGGGTTCGATTCCCAGCGGGGGCAAATTTTTTGACTATTTATTAACAGCTTTGTTGTGTTCCGGCAGTTAGAGGTACGATAGCCAGTTCCTCTGTGTAAGAGGATTCCGGGTGAAACTCGCTTCCATCTTCGGCCTAATCATCAGTTTCCATCAGGTGAGATTTGGGCCAAGAGTTTCCCCGTTTTGCATTAAAAAAAAAGAGTTGGGCTACGCTTTTCTGTAAGTGCAGCTAGTGAAAGTTAACAAGCTGAAGCGGCAGAGAAACCGTCATAACTGTCGAATCGATAAGTTTACAGTCATTATGACTATACTGCGCTACATCAGCTCAAGGGCAAAATGTTACCTGAGTGGATCGACGACATAGAAAAGCGACAGGGACCAACTTAATGCGGAAGATTGGGAGTAGTGGCGCCATTGATGAGATGCCAATGTGTAGAATACGACTGCAGTAGGATGGGCTAATGCACCAGATATACCATTAATTCAATTTCAATTGAGATATCAGTTTTGGAATCAGCAAAGTCGTCCGATGACGGGACGAGATGAGCAGACAATATTGTTGCCATCGCGAGTAGATCCTGGACTCCTGGATGAAGCGGGCACAACAACGTGGGGATTGGTAAAAGAAACGAGAGGCCTATTATCAGTACTGGGCGAAGTTGGGTTGTGGATGACGATGAAGTGAAAATATTCTGTACATATCGCCAGTTTCAGCCAAGGATGATCCACTGCAGGTTAAAAAGCAGAACCAATTTCTTACACAGCGATAAAATACATAATTTGGTTGATTAACGATGCCAAATTGGTCCGACAGATAAGTATTACGGTTCTTTAGTGTAGCATATCAAGAAGACTTGCGATTTCGATGCGGACCACCGAAAAACGTTCACTTTCCTTGAAAGTTTGAAGTTGACGTTAATTGGAGCATGTCTAACGCGGACTGCTTTACAGGCAGTTATAAACCTTAAATATATTGAAATAAACTTGATAACTGAACGCCCAAGTTTATACTTTTAAGAAGTGTGAAGCTCCAATGATTTTTTTTGCGATTATAAACTTTAACTTTAATAAAAATACAGTTGGCAATGAAATGAGCTGAATAATGAAAGATGGTCATTCTATAAGCCAAGACGACGAAAGTGAACGTTTTCTTTGTTGATGTTTATATTATTGATTTATGAAAGGTTTAAGCCGACTGGGCCATTAAAAGATTTTTTTTGTCATCTACTAACAAATTACTGCATTTCACAAGATAATTAGTATATCTGCATTATTTAACTACACCAAAAAAATGTTAGTGGGATTATGCTTCATATGAACCCCCATGGGTCAATTCGTCATAAATCCTCCCAGAAAAAGATTGATTTATGGATTGTTTGTCCTACTTCTACTGATATATAAATAAACAAATAAATCTTTATTCAAAAATTCAAATTGGTACAATAGAACAATAAAACTGCCGTGCTCTTTAAAACTCTCCCGGGACTCGGGCCTTTTTAAAAATCACACAAAAAGGATCTTGAGAAGCTCATGGCTAGATAATAACAGCCGCCTGGGTCGGTTTCAGAGTTAAGCAACACTTGCCAAGGTTGGTCTGTGGATGAGTGAACAACTTAACATAACGAGACCCTTCCGTGTTTCAGAAAGTAAGTTAAGCCGTTGGTCCCGGCTGTCATTTGTAGATCTTTGGCAGTCGTTACGGATTGTCAGAAGCCGGTAGCCGGCTAGCCAGTCTGGCCACGAACCGTGTTACCCAGTTAATGGGTTGTGGAGGTTTGGAAAGCAGTCGCTCCACGTAGTATACAGACATATTCAGCTCGGTTTGACTGAAAGCCGACCCCGCCCAATATAGTTGGAAAAAGGCTAGGCATATGATGATGCTTGATTTAAAACTGCCATGCTATTTCAAACTCCCTCAGGGGAAACGGCCCGGCCAATTTTACAAATCACACAAATAAGATCTTAAGTGTTTCAGTTTTATCTATAGCACATCTGGCATTGAAAACTTCAGTGAGTAACACGATACGATAACATCATACCGATGTACACAGACTAGGTTCATCTAACCATCTTAGTAACCAACACTTTTATGAGATCACAAATCACGACGTGTGTGACTCATAAAAATATACCGTTTCGAGTTATATTGTCTAAGAACATCAATTGGTTTTGCTTCCTCTTTATGAGCGGAAATAAGTGGTATTTTTAAAAGATTGTGACCGAGATGCGAAAGCGGACTATACTTAGAAATAAGTAGAATTGGTCCATCTTAAAACAATAGCTGAGATTTCCTCAGGGTTGCGGAATTTGTTCGAAAGAGTTACCTGGAACGCGGAGAGGAACACGGATGGGTTTTAGTCAGTAAGAGTCTGACCCTCCCTGCCGCTCCGCCCAGAGAGGTAGTTATTTGAAAATATCCCATCCTTAAAATAAAAGCTGCGATTTGCATAATATTTTTTAAAAGCAGTTCTATGAATGCTAGATTTCGCCCAACTTTAGCCACTGAACAAAGACAGGATATATTTATTAGAGGTGTGGAAGAGTCCAAGATGGACCTAAACTTTGCCAGTTAGACAAAGCTATAGCAGCTAAGCAGGAAACATAGATCTGGAAATGTTATGGTCATGTAGAAAAAATTAAATACTAATTTTAAAACTTCAAATCAATAACATTGATTGAATTGAATGGATTATGCGCAGAAAAGATAAGATAAATGATTTGTAAATCCACTCTAAGTAATCTTAGCGCCGATGATACAACAAAGTTGGAAGATACTGAAACATATGGTTTATAGAAACAAGCTGCTAATTAAGGAAGGCGGGATCCAGAACCTGGGCATAGCAATGCTAGATTCAGAATAACATCGCTTAATTCTGCCAAGCCCGTTCCATAATCGGACTAAAAGAAGTACGGCGATGCGCCACCGGTACATATTAGACTTATTATTTTTTCTTTTTTTATTTGTGAAGGGTTTGCTCTTGACTCTAGTCTTGGTCAGACTGTCAGAGATGACAGAGACAAAGCCTACGA
Source organism: Ceramica pisi (assembly GCA_963859965.1). Lineage (NCBI taxonomy): Eukaryota > Metazoa > Arthropoda > Insecta > Lepidoptera > Noctuidae > Ceramica > Ceramica pisi. Next base: position 7,473,282 of record OY982555.1, read on the forward strand.
TGGAGCGAGCTTACCCAGAAGGACCCTGTTCACTCTAACTTTGAAGAGCTTACGGGGAAACGCAGACGCAGGCAGAGTTCCACTCCTTTGCTGTGCGCATTATAAAAGACGTTTGGAAACAATTAGTGCGAATTGGTGGAATAGTAACAAGGTAGGGATGGTAAGTTACAGTGCGTCTGGATGTCCGACTTCCCACTAAAACGCACAAAAATCCTTTTGGGAATACTTTCATTTTGCAAACAGCTAAGGAGTGGAGTTCCCTGCCGGAGTCTCCTGACAACTGGGAGTCTTAAGTCAAGAGTTAATAGATTTCTTCTAGACAATGTGCTTGATAGCCTACCACATCATCGCGTGATCAAAGCTAGACGAGCTTTATAAAAAAAGATTCAGAGTTTGCATAGCCTAACCAGCCTATTAAAGCACTCCTGAGACCTGGTACAAAAAATCCGCTTTGCGAGGGCGCGGCTGCAATCAATGCGCGGGTTCTATGTGGAGCGGAAGACGTCACAACTACACAAGTCTTCGATTTTTTGGTTTTTAGAGCAGTAATGATGAAATACACAATCGTCACTAGAAAAGACATTATTCTTGTGACGTGTTTCCTGCTGAATGGTAGCTAGTGAAGCTAAGATGCAATTCTATATGCAATCGTGCAAATAGATCGTGGTCTATCGACGTCGAGCCTTCGTCTGATGATGTTCATGGCCTCAAAACGTTGATAGTCGATTGTTTAGTGTTGTCTGGCAAAACGGGCTTGATTTCATATGGACAAATAATGTCATCGATCAACTGAAGTCTATAGTCGTAGATGAACGGGCCCGTTAGAGCCAGTACCCGCCAGGGTTGCGAGATTGTTCAAAATTACCACCCAGGGCGGAAGGAGTAATTTGATGAACCGCATCCATAAATAAAAGAAAGGCTCCATAGTTGCAACTCTAGCTAAGTTTACCTTCGTATAACTGGATCCGTCAATGCGCAGATACCTATTTTTAGGTCAGAAAACCAGATGAGCAGAAATCTATTCTTGTCTCATCAAAGCAGCATGTTATTCTACATAATAAATTATGTAATATCGTTTGAAACGCGATTAACAAAATGGATTAATAAGACAGACGTCAAGAGGCCTTAGAAGGACACTCATCGATATTTTTTGTTATGTCCTTCATAAATGTCAGGGTCGTACTCATAACTGGCACGTGTATGATAAATGATCAGATGCTCATGTAATTTTAATTTCATAATGATTCCAGTGCGAGAAAGAGTCGAAGCTATATTCATGACTGATAACACCATCACCATTACATTTTCGCGAGGGAAGCTGAAGACCCAGAATAACACATAGGCTACTTTTTATCCCGGAGTTCCCGAGGGATCGGGATTTACACAGGAATAACGTGAATTTATACGCGGACGAAGTCGCGGGCGGCCTCTAGTGAATTAAATGCCTAAAACATCAAAATATTCTTTCATTTCCCGAGTTCAAAAACGATCAGTTTAATAAAATTGAAACTCAAGGATACCTATATTTAAAGTGCTAACTAAAACAATGCATAATAAGCATTCAGGGGACAATGCCACATTGTTCCAGTCCGATACTTATTTATTTACTGTTGAATATTGATAAACATTGCTGTTAGTTTCTTGAAGTTTATCCAAGTTCTGATATCATAGTTTTCATTAATTTTCGAAGTTTTTTTTTTTTTGAGATGTTCAGAGATTAGATTCTACGATTGAGATGCGGCGAACTAAATCGTACCTCGCCACGAGTAGTATTAATTAAATATTGGGAGAATTTGGTAGAATCCAAAACAGAAGTAAACTAAAAGAAGCTTTGATCTTAGAGCAAGCATAGTGAGCTTGTAAGAGTAAATTATAGTGCCTTTCCTGCCGCGGCTAATATCTTGACAAACCTAACTGAAGTAAACCTTAACAAAAAAAAAGAATTCAAATAGCAAGAGCAAGCACAGAAAGCTCAAAAAAAATTGCGAGACCCTTAGGACCGCGAGGCCGTAGGCGGCCCACATCGCCCAAGCTAGTTTAAAATACAACTGATAGCAGACCTTGCTCAGATTTTGTTCTTTTGTCTTTTCAGGTTCCAGAAAAAAGAATGACCCACAATTTATTTAAAAAGTTGCAGAGTTATCAAGTAAACTTTTTGGCTATAAATAAATCGTCTAAGCATATACGATAAAGAAATAGAATAAAATTGTTTAATACGAGGCAGTACCTAGTTCTTACACTGACAGAATGCTGCTATCACATTCAGTATTAAATCTCAATAAAACCATGGTTATTGTGGAAAGCCATGGGAGCGCTAATCTTTAGCACATACTACAGAGGACTTAGCGGTCATTTTACATATTTCTAACTAGTTCAGCTCAGTTCTTATTGGTTGCGATGTTATACAGCCAAATAACACAAAAAAAAATTTAAACCAGTTGTTCCTGAAATTACCGTGTTCAACCAAACAAATAAATTCAAATAAATTTTTAAGCTTTATAATAATTATCTTCTAATATATTAAAATCTTATGACACAGTGTTTGTTATCAAACTCCTCTGAAGCGGCTTGACTGATCTCTATGAAATTTATTGTGTATATTTGGTAGGTCTGAGAATATGTTGTAGGGTATTTTTTTTAAGGCAAAACAATTTTTATCTGGTCAGCTCAGTCTTCTTCTAATATATAAAAATCTTGAGTCACAGTGTATTTCATTGAACTCGTTTGAAAGGGCTTAACTGATTTTTATGAATTTTTTTATGGATATGCAGTAGGTCTGAGAATAGATTGTAGGGTACATATGTTTTTTTTTGTTTTGGAAAAAAATACTGCCCCGTCAGCTAGTAACTAAAAAGATTTAAGTAAGGTCAACTTAGTTTGCCAAGTTATTTAATATGATAAAGAAGTGAATGGCAAGTAATATGATATTAGGTGTCATTGTGTTGTGAAGGTAAACTTTGTAACTTACACCAAAATGGATGTAGTGTTTTCTTTTCCAGTTAAATTTATTTAAAAATAGATTCTTGTTTTATCAGTTGTCATATTTTTTTTACAACTAATCTTAAAATGAATAAAGTATTGTGAAAACCTTTTGAAGCCCTCATTTGCATATTTAGTGTAGTTTCATGTTGTTTGAATTAGATTAAAATCAATTATAAACATTATATGGCATACTATTATTATAATCATTCCTTTATTTACAAAAACAAAAAGTTCTAATTTAATACTAGCTTCTGGTCCCAATGGCAAACCATTAGCATGGGTGTAATTTAATTTTACAAGTGTTTCATATGAAACTTTTCCTTACAATTACAACCACAACAAAAATAAAGAGCCATATTGGTTCAGCTGTTTGAGACTGATGACCTTCCATTCTTAATTAGATTGTTTTTATACCTATAAAGATTTATTAAAATTCAGAATCATCATGGAAACTATAATGTAAATGGAGTCTATACCTACATTCCTATTGGCAGATAATTAAGGAGAATAAAGTGCTTTAAAACAAAAAGGGGATAATGGAACATTGTTAAAACCTAAAAGCTGATAGATGTAAAATAACTATAAAGCCACTATGCCCACATCTATATTGTTGTGTGCATAAAGTACTAAATAAATAATTTAATAAACATCAGAAATTAAAATATTATTTTAACAAGACTTTAGACTACAAAAGATAAACCTCTAGCCGTGATAATGAACCTTTGTTAATATATTTAAGAATGTTTTATCATTATTATATTATCAGTGATGAAATATCTTAGAATTCTAAATGTGTGAGTGAATTAATTGGTAGATGAAACTGATATGGACTGATTTAAACAGTTTCATATGATTTTAATTAATTTATGTTGCTAAATGAAAGTAAGATTTATGAATAAAATTATTGTAGCTAAGTGTTAATATTGGGTAGACAGATTTAAATGATAAATTAAATATTTAATTATAAGGTTGTATATTAAGATTATAGTTTTATGATGACTTTTAATTGAGACAGTTTCTTACTAAAGATATATTAATATGAGGTAGTTTCTAACTAATTCAAAAGTTATGCTAAGATGCTTAGAAAGTGTTAAAACTGAAGTTATTTTCTACTATGGCATATTACCAACATTTGATGCCCATTGGAGTTGTCCATGAGGACTCCCATGATCACCAGAGTATTTCTAAGAACTCAGTTACGTAGCCTAGTATATGAAACTTTCAAAAAGACCGAACGATTCGAAAGAGAAAGGATGACACAAAATAATGAAGAAGAAAAATGCCCAGGAATGACTACCTGCCTGATTAGACCCATTAATAAAACCCTCAGGTCATGGACACACATTTGAGTTGCCGCCAAAAGAATATTCCAAACGTTTCGAAATAGTTTTGGCTCTATTACAAAACATATGCAAAAATCAATCAAACTCAATATACTTACGCGAAATCTTGATATGATCAGACCCATTTTCTTGACTTTATAACTTCAATTAACAAGTGAATTTAATATAGAACACTTTTAACTCTTAACACAGCCTTGTTTTAGCGTTTTTAGAAGCTAAAAATAAGTTTGGCATAACCTGGTGATGATGACGAATGTATTATAACCTATAACGCCGATTGGGGAACATTACAAAAATATAAAAGCTAATTAATCGGTAGTGTGTAATAATATCAAATCACATATCCACTAGATATTTTCGATTCAATATCTTTTGCAAAATCCACCGCAAGAACTTCTGAACAAATAAAATTCAAGAAAAAAACATTTACTTTCAACAATCATCCACAGATAAAATACATCACGATATGACATTTAACGTTGTCGTTCTGTCAAGAAGAAAGTTTTAGAACTAGAAAATATTTAGGAGATAAAATATAATAAATAAACATTTAATTTAATTAATGTTGACTATAAACTACATTTCATTGGTTTTGTAATAAAGGGGTTAATTGTTTTAAGGATTTCATTTTATTTCTCCTATCATCTATTGATGGATTTTATTACCACAGAAGTCACGTTTACAGTCCGAGTGGTCCGAGTCAACGTGATTGTTCTAATTTGTATGATCAATAATAATCAAGCAGTACAGAAGCATAGGTAACTAGTTGCATGACAGTATAACTTTGAGTTTCCTGATTCATATTTTAAACCAAGCGTGAAGATCTTTACTTTATTATTTCTTATGTTGGTGGTACTGAACTAACATTAGTTTCGTGGAACGGGGTGAGAATAATGATACCAGCCCGAGTTTTGGGTGGCTACAAAGAAAACCAATTGGAAAAAATAAACTCTGAAATGTTTATTTTTGGAATAAGAATATTTACATAATTTTAATGAATATGAGTAGATTCTAGCAAGTTTTCCAGTCAGCTTCATAGCAGTCCAGTTTGGTAACATCAGCTAACTCTTGAGCGATCTGTCTTCCATCGGGATCAACACACCGACACATTCCTCGCCGACATTGTATCTTTCTAAAGCTGCCATTCTTACAACATATTGGCTTCTCCGGCACGTCGCCCATTACATTGGTTGTTTGAGCGCATTCTGAAAAACAAAGTAGATATTTAAAAACAAGTCTTTGTAATTATTGGCCCGGCTACACGCCTTTCCGGCCTGTGCAGTCATGACTGTATAAAAAGACGGAACTTCTGGGACTGCGCGAGCTACAGTCTTGCCGTCCACACGCACGCGGCGGCACGCGCTTACCAGCGCAAACTAGTTTGTGCAGGCATGCTCGCAGGTAAGACGGACGTACGGAGCGTGTAGCCGGGGCATAAGGTACATAAATGTGTTAGCGAATGAGGTTGTGTGATATTTATAATATTGTCTATAATAAGTATAATTTTTCATTGTGGCATCTTAGACAGTTGAATCGTTTCATTGACTCTGCGCTTTTCTGGTAGTCGCCACTGTTGATTGTGGTTTTCAGAAGTTACAAATGGTTAGTTTAGTAGTAGCTTGGCGAGCTGGGGGTCTAAAAAGGCCACTTTAGCAGAATCAGAAAGTACATCACGCTACCCGTTACTGTCAAATTTTCACAATCAACCTTTTTTTTAAGGATGGGAAATCATCAAATGACTCCTCCCGCTCTGGGCGGAGCGGAAGGGCGTGTCAGACTCCTACTGACTAAAACCCATCCGTGCTCCTACTAATGCCAGAGTCAAGTGTCACCGCTCTTTGGGTCTACTATGCTGACAGCTCTTTGAGGCGCGCGTGGATCACAGCGCGCGGTCGACCCGGGCCTGGTTCTGATCAGATGGCGAGCCACCCAAAGCTCATCGTCCGCAGGCCCACGCCTACGGTGGCCGGGAATCGCCCTGCGACTCCCGACGCCCGGGACGTCTTCTTTTGTTGCGGCGGCCGGGATGCGAAGTTTCCCTTTCCCTCACGCTTTCGGCCTCCTTCGCTAGCATTACTGCTTCGCTGAAGGAGGTGACCGCTTCCCATGCTTCCTCGCTCCGGACCATGGTTAGAACCAGGGCCGGACGCGAGAGGTCGCCGCCGCCTATCGCCTCGACGAGGACACGGCGTTGCTCTACCCACGCAGGGCAGACCTCCACCGTGTCCTCCGGGCGATCCTCGCAGTGAAGACACCCGGGCGTGTCCTCAGCCGAATTCCCAATCAACCTTAAGTGCTACACGGTATTCAGGGCTCTAAGTCCCGATTTAGGGTGCTGTAATAAGAGTTAGGGACCCTAATTAGGGTGACCGGAGCGGGCCGGTCTACTTAGCTCCCTAACTCCCATAATACCGGGCAGTCTATTAGCGTAAATCTAACTCTTATTGCACCACCCTTAATCGGGACTTAGTCCCGGAATACCGTGTAGTGTAATGAGCACTTTAAACTCAAAACTCAAAAAACTCAAAACTCAAGCATTTATTTCAATTAAACCATTTTACAGGCACTTTTGAATAATTGTCAATGTTGGTCGGTCCAAAAAAAAAAGCTATTTGCACGTTCCCTAAAAGCGTAGATCTCTATGGAGAAGAACGTGCAAGAAACTCCACGGACACTCTTTTAAAAATAGTAAATTGTTACTGTAAAGTTTTGTTACATCGCGTTGTAATTATACATACATACCTACCTACATGTGAGAACGATGTAAAAGACGAGCATGATAAATTTTTAATACGTCCATACGTTAGCGATAAAAATGAAATTTGACAGATTGTATTATGATTCTAATAATATTGTTTTCGGCTATAGTGGACTTTTTAGACCAGATGGTCTCAAAAATAGATGGAAGACCTAAGTCTTTTGTTACGATCAAAATCTACATTGTATACCTAATTATCTAGTTATTGACTACCCCATGTCGTCTTCATGTGTTTTCTTAGCTAACTAGGTACCAAAAAGATAAAAAACCATGAACTTACTACAATCCATAGTATCGAAGCCGTCTGCTGTCGGGTCAGCTTCATAATTTCCAATTTGAGCACCTCTTTCGTCGATGCAGATTTTTCTGCAAAACAAAAAATAAAAATAGGTAAATAAGAATGTTTCTGTTAGGAGCTGGGGTGGATAAATTGACTTATTTGTCCTTGTTCCGTACGCAAAATACGCGCTAGGACGTAGAGTTGCGGACACCAGCCCCACTTCATTACGTACATAACATTTAGACATATTACCCGGCATGAAAAAAATACTTCATTACAGCGAAAGAGGATCGTACCTACTCACTACGGTAGGCGCCAGATAGAGGTGCAATAACGGTCATTGACCCACATGCAGTGACTTTCTTAGTAACAAAAACAGAAAAAAATACACAAAGCTGGACAAGATTTATATCGTGATCCTTTACGTGGTCTATTAAAAAATAGTTCAGAATGTACTGTATCTACGATCGGATACTAGCGAAAGGTCAATATACTTTATTACAGGACCCAATACATTTTGTTACCATATTATAGCATTCCAGCGCTACTTGTGTATTCAGGTAATTTATTACATGTTTATCTGGCGCCTACTAAGTATAGGAATCTATGCTCATCTGTCGAACAGCCATTTACATCACCAAGGCTACGTCTCTACATAAACGAGGATTCACTTACTTTCCGTCCCTAGTCAATCTGGTCCTCCCAAAAGTCCCATCGGGCAGGCACTCCGGTATGCCTTGGAAGAAGTCCATAATGTACCCGTCCGCCTCACTCCTGAGTATGAGGTCTGATTTGTTCTGCTGTTCCACCAGGCAAGGAGTTGTGAAGTTGTAAGGAGGTTCCCCTTCGGAGAACTCTTTGTATAGATCTGTGTCTTCGTCATCTGTAAGTGATTGGGTAAAATAGACATCATTAGAATATAATTAGTAGGATAATACCAAACCAATTAAGCTTTTCAGAAAAATTGACAACACTAGTCGGTACCGCGTATCACGTCTCCTTCCCAACCTTCATGCTGATGACAGCTAGGACCTAACTCAAGAGCAAAACGTTAAACTTGAGCGGCTTCAAAATTTCTGCATCAGCTTTATATTAGGTTTACGTAAATATGCCCATGGTTCCGAATTTCGTGTGAAGCTCAAGTGGTTGCCAATTCGCCTTCGCCGAAATGCTAATATTTTTACCCTTAAACAAGGTCCTAGCACTTTTCACGTTCACCCCTCTTTACTTGAGAAACGTTCCAGTTTCTTTGTGATTCCCACTCTTCAACTGAATCGGTAATTCGGTGGATTCGGAGCCAGTTGGCCGTGACCATAGAGTATAATAGTCTTTGCCCGTGACGGACGGACAGGCAGATTCTTTCCTTATTAAAAACGAAACCATCGGAATACTTTTACTGCTCTCATCTTTGGGACAGATCTGCCAAATACCAGCTTGATAGCCTTGAGAGTCAATTGAGAAACCAGCCAAGAGGATCATCGGTAATGGTAGGCTCGTCGAGTCGAAGCTCCAAAGTCTTGAGCATCGACGCCGAGTTGCTAGCTTGTCGGCTTTTCACCGGTTGCATTTAAAAAAAAAACTTACAGCATTTCAACTTCTTAATAGGCGTTCTTTCAAGATCGATGTACTCGATCGTGTCATCAACAATACCAGTCAGTATATCGACGCAATAGCACTTGTTGGCGATGCACTGGATAGGATGGAAGTTCCCGTCGGCGGTGCAACGGGGTCCGATCACGGGGACCAGGACCCCGGGGCTTATGACCTTCCTCATGCGCTCGTGGAAGCGGGAGCATCCTGGAATTGAGAGGAGCAGAATTTATACTAATATTACAAAGCTAAAGAGTTTGTTTGTTTGGTTGCTAACGAGCTAATACAAGAACTGCTGTTTCAAATTGAAAAAACTTTTAGTGACGCAGACGAAGTGCACGCAAATGGATACTAAGATGAATGAGATAAACAGGATGGTTCAAGTAGGCGTGAATGGCAAATCCGAAACAATGAGGACACACAATGAAACAGCGAGAACTAACCAAAATAACGTCGGGCCGGAATTTGATGAAAACTAAACTGTATCATTGGATTTTTGAAACTTTCCTGAATTAAAAAAATCATTTCACACCTAATTAGTTCGTCATCTATCGTTTTTAGGGTTCCGTTCCGATATGGTATAAAGAAATAGGTACTTGTGGCTCACCATAAGGTGTTCCTAAATTGTGACTAAATTTGTCCGTCTTTCATAGCTGGATATCTCAAAAACTACTTAAGCTATCAACTTGACATTTGGAATAATTTTAGATGACGTTTGCTCAACTATTTTGCAAATAAGAAAAAAAAAACTGTTTTTCTTTTTTTTGCAACAGCGACTGAAAGGTGTTCTTAATACTTCGAAGTGAGGCTACATTTATGAGATAATGGGGGCAGGGGTCCCCCATTATCCCCCATTATTTTAGAAGTTACAGGGGGGGGGGGGGGGTTTGAAAAAAATGATGTTAGTAACCTCAATATAATTTTCGAAGACCTATCCATCCACACGTATGGGTTTGAAGAAAAAAAAAAATTGAGTTTCAGTTCTAAGTATGGGGACCCCCAAAATTTATTGTTTTTTTTCTATTTTTGTGTGAAAATCTTAATGCGGCTCACATACTACATCTACTTACCAAGTTTCAACAGCATAGTTCTTATAGTTTCGGAGAAAAGTGGCTGTGACATACTGACGGACAGACAGACAGACATGACGAATCTATAAGGGTTCCGTTTTTGGCGAGATTGGGCTGTTGATGATGATGATGGTTGATACACTTAAATTATCATCTCTCGTCTTAAAATATAAATACTAACCACAACGCATATTCCGCATGGTAATATCTCCAAGGTTTCGGACTTCACCGAAGATTCGCTCGCCTTCCTCCGACTGGCAGAAACACCTGGAATTTTATATTGGCTGAATAATTCAAGTGAAATGATGTGGCAGTGGGCAGAGCATCATGCTCGCAGAACAGATGGTCGATGGGGCCGAAAAGTTACAGTTCTGGAGGGGTGACCGCGGTGGACCGATGACCTAATGAGGGTCGCAGGTAGCCGATGGATAGTTGCGGAGTATGTTCGAAAGAGTCACCGCGGTCCTGGAACGCAAAGGGCATTAGGAGGAACACGGATAGGTTTTAGTCAGTAAGAGTCTGACACTCCCTTCTGCTCCGCCCAGAGCGGGAGGAGCCATTTGAAGATTTCCTTTACTTAAAAAAAAAGTATCTGGTGGATGCGAGACGCAAAGGACCGGTGGTTGTGGCACTTGATGCCTATGTCCAGCTGCAGTGGTCGTCCGAGAGCTCCAATCCTTTGTTGTGCGCATTTTAAAAGACGTTTAGAAACGCTTGGGGTCAATTGGTGGAATAGAAAAAGGGATTCATTTTTATAATAGGACTAGCTGACCCGCGCAACTTCGTCTGCGTCACATTTTCCATTAATACTCCGCTCCTATTTGTCTTAGCGATACTTGATGACGAGCTTTGATGATATATAGCCTATAGCCTTCCTCAATAAATGGGCTATCTAACACTGAAAGAATTTTTCAAATCGAACCAGTAGTTCCTGAGATTAGCGCGTTCAACCAAACAAACAAACTCTTCTGGTTTAAAATATTATAGTATAGAAGTATAGATGGGCGCGGGTCATATTGTAGAGCACATATTGTGTTCGCAAACGCAGACGCACTCCCTCATCCATCTCTCTCATAGTCTGATAGGATAGCAATCTGTCACGACCGGAGACAGATCTGGCGCAGGACCAACGGCATAGTGCTTTCCGAGGCACGGTGCCGGCCGGGGAGTCACACCACCAAATTCTTAATGGAAAAACATAATACTTTTGCCCGACCCGGGAATCGTGCCCTTACCTTGGCAGACATCAGATAAATGTGCAATAACGGTCCAACCCACATACATACATTTATTGACTATAATATCAATAACAGAAATAAAGATATTACAGCTGCCCAGAATCGACTTCTATCGTGATCCATTACGTTTTGTATTTAATGAAAGCGATTCATAATTTATTATTCGAGTATCTACGAAAGGATATTAAGGAACTAGGTCAATGTACTTTATAGCAAGTTTATCTGGCGCCTACCAAAGCAATAAATACTAACGTATGAGCAGGAATGCACTCGTACGGAGCAAAGTTTCCTTTCCCGTCACAGTGAGGCCTGTGCTCCAGAGCTCCTACCAGACCTGCTTGATCTCTTGCATCGTACTCGTCTTGCGCGTCGTGGCATTCTGATTTCACTGAAAGACAGTTAAAGAATGTGATAAGATAAGATCACTGCAATTCCGTGAAGCAATGACTTAGCAACACATCATCGTCAAACACAATAAAAGAGGGTCCGTGGAGTTTCTTGAACGTTTTTCTCCATAGAAATCTACGCATTGGAACGGGCCACCATAGACTAATATATATACGGGCCACTAGCTGTGTGTTTTGACTGACCGACCTTGACAATTCAAATGTGACTTTAAATAGTTCACTTGCATTTTTTTTTTACCTTTGATAGGCACGCGTTTGACCAATATCTCACCTGATGGTAAGCGATGATGAGGTCTAATGGAGCACGCATGAACTTCGATTTTGACAACCGTCCAAACTGTTTTGGTTAACTTTAGGTACAGCGGAGCGAAATACTGAATATATAATTTATTGTAACCTGTTGTAACCTGCCGGTCGATTCTGTCGACATCTAACCGTGATCACTTAGGTGAAGTGAACGACAAGTGAGTTGTCATTCCATCTTTTTTGTATGGTTTGACAGCTCACTTGTCGTTCACTTCACCCAAGCCTTCACTTCGACATGTTTACCGAATCCACCGGCAGAATCGCACTGCAGCTGCAGTATACTGGGGCGCTGTGAATACTGGCATGGGTTTGGTTGATCGCCAAGGTATTGTGAGGCATGGATCTGATCTGCCGGAGTCGCGGGACTATTCGAAAGAGATACCGTGGCTCCGGAACACAAAGGGCACTGAAGGAACATGGATGGGTTTTAGTCAGTAGAAGTCTGACACTCCCTGTCGCTCCGCCCAGAGCGGGAGGAGTCATTGGATGATTTCCCATCCCTAAAAGAAAAAAAAAAGGCATCGATCTGATACAAAGCGATGGTCGCATGAAAACGCAACCGTCGCAATCGAGTTCTGCTGCAGTACCAAAGGCATCATTCAATGGGATCTATGCACTATGCAGAACTTATAGTTTTACATTTCGGCTTTGCCCCCCGTGTTATATAATAGCAAGGTTCACGAACTTAATTAACAGGAACTTCGCGATGAGAACCAAACGCACTATCAAAAGCACTGCCAAATTCTATAAAGTCTTCCTTAATCGTCGAACTACCTTCGTTAAGTACGCAGTTCCTCAAGCAATTAATCCACTCTACGTGAGCAGAGGTCTAGCTTTTTTAGCGGCCAAAGAATCTTTCTTGCCAGCCAACAAGGCCAGTTGAACTAACGTTGCCAGTATTTTGGGTACTTGTCCCAACCACAGTGACCTGGACGAATTTAAGTCCGCAGTGGACACTACAATTGATTCTGGCTCTCAGGAGTTGTAGTGGTTGAAAATAGTTAGGCGAGAATTTTCCTCTACTTACTTCTAGTACAACTGGCCCAGCCCTCGCCATCCACGGTGCAGGTGAGTCCGTCTCCGCAGCGCCCGACTGAGGTGCCCATTCCAGGTGCTCGGTTAACGCAGTGCTCCCCTTCCCCTAAAATGTACATGTCGATTCAAAGTTTAATAAGATCTGTAGCAGCTATGTTGTATGTAATGAATAAATGTGTATGTATGTAATGTTCAATATTTAATAAGAACGCAGAGCTAAGAGGCGACGAAAAACTGGTGGATGCCAAACTTCACAGCTTGGCTCATCGCCGCAAGGTTGCCTGCTTGTCGGTGTTCTACAGATCATCGGTGAATGTGCCCAAGAACTCCACGACTTCATCCCACCAGCCCCCTTTTACCATCGGAGATCCAGACGCACTGCAACTTACCATCCCTACCTTGTTGCTATTCCACGAATTCGCACTAAGCGATTCCTTAATGCGGTTTTAAGGAATTCTGATTTATAATGCGTACAGCAAAGAAGTGGAATTCTCTGCCTGCGTCTGTGTTTCCGAACGCTTACAACCCTAATCTCTTCAAAGCTAAGTAAGGATAAGCTCGCTCCATCGTAGACTTTGTCTCTGTTATTTCTGACCAAGATTAAGGTCATGAGCAAACCCATCACAAATAAAAAAAAGCAGCATCAATACCGATACCGCCACAAGAAAAGATAGTGATGCGAAATTTTGTACCGCATCAAAAAAGAAACGCAGCGCCATCTATCCGGCAGTGAACTACTAAACCAAATCCTGCATCGTCGTATTACAGTTTTCCGTTCGATTGAAATATGTAGGTACAGCAGTCCGAATATCAACTATTGGGCGGTTGCCCACCAGACACCACATTAATTTGGCCGGAGGATCCTCCCTTTAATATGGAGATTTGCGGGACTTTACACCCGGATCCGCATACCTCAAAAGACCTGTCACTCTGCCAAACTTTTTCTCAACTGTGTAAGAGCCGACTTTCAGTCTAACCGGATTAATGAGTATATTACGCCAGTATTTTACGGCACTTTCAAACTTATTTTCTTCTTACTATAATCGGACTATAATTCCTTCCTTACCATAGAACGGCATACAGTAGTCGCAGCAGTTGCACAGTGTTGGTGAGGGTAGTCTGAGCCCCCTGTGCGTTTCATTCATGACGCTGCAGTGGATGGGGGGGTCTGCACACCCCTCATCGAAGCGGTAGCTCTGAGGAGGAAGCTCAATCATTATCAGCTGATAAAGGCTGGATAAAAGCCTCTCAAAGGAGTTCGAACATTTTTCTATGGGAGCTGGAATAGATTTTCATTGTTCTCACATGGCGACTTTACCTCAAAATATCTCAGCAACGTGTCACTTTAGGGCACCATGTATTATGTTTCTAACATTTTTTGTTTGTTGAAGTGTCCTCTCCCATACACTCTGCAAGGTGCCCAGTGCCCAACATTTGGGTAAGTATTCTAAGTCTAAATGAAGGCGATATTTTGGGTATCCGGTAAAAATGAATTCCTGATTGCCTAAAATCAAATTATGGATCTATGAGCCAATTTTCTGAACATTCGCATCGCATTTGGATCTCAATCGCAAACTGTCAAAAATGTATGAAAATTAATGCTTTTTTGACAGTTTGCGAATGGGAAAGTTGTTTAAAAAATAGTAGAATTGGCCCTCTGTTCATCAAACTAAGGTTACTTAATTAAAATCATTAGGTTATAAAGTACTGTTGTCACTTTGTCAAAATCATGCCGAATTTGGTATTTTGATGAAACAAACTATAGTTTTAGAACAATAATTATATCTGACAGCCAATTTCATTGGAATCCGGACGTTTGGAACAGTACTCCACAGAACTAATATAGCAAACATATAATTGAACAATGAAACGTAAATACTCACTCTACAAAATCCTTGTTCGCACAATATATCATTACTGCCTAACACCAAAATACAACTAAACAAAGAAAGAAAAAGAAAACAAAAGACAATTTTAACGTCAGCCATTTTGAGTGTCAGCAAACATCGCATTGATTTGTATGTGGCATGTTATCTACAACAATTTTATTATTGAAATTATCGACTAGATTATCTTTGGGCATCATCAGGAAGTTGTGACGGTATTGATAAGGAATTGGCATTGGTATCATTGCGGCTTGTATCCTGTTCGGGGACTACAGTAATACTACAGTAGTGGTAGCGCTTACTACGCATCATAAAATATAAACTACCTACTGAGCCAAATTGAGTTAAATTTTCGAATTAAAAAGAATCACTCAAATCAGATCAGAAACTTTGGAGTAATCGGTATACCATGGAAAAATACCCGCCGAATTGAGAACCTCCTTTTTTGGAAGTCTGTTAAAAACTCAGAGCTGATGTCAAAGAAATCCTACATCGCGAGAGTAGGATTGCCAAGTTCCTCGAGCGATATACAGAAATAAGATTTACTGTTCAGGCAGTTGCCCACCTGACGCAACCCTCGTTTGGTCGGAGTATCCTCCCTTTTCAATGTAGGATCAGGTCTCAATTCTTAATTCTTTATTGCGTACCATAATGTATACAGTTGAAAGAAAATTATATTCGTCACAATTATGGACCCTGTCAGGCACAGTATAAATCGAATAGAAGAGAGAGGAGGAAGAGCACTGGGGCTTAAATGTGACAATTTTAATAATTAAGTAGTAAAATTTTATGAATACATACGGTATTATCCTCCCCAAGGACGACCCACTGACCCGGTCTTTGCACCCTGCCCCGCATCTTCATAGTTTTCAGTAGTGTCGCTTCCCCAAAGCCTTTGTAGGAAATTCGCTATCCGGCAGCTCCCGATTTCAGAAATGCTTTAGCTGCCTTTCGCTTTATCATCATCATTTTAGCTGACAGACGTCCACTGCTGGACATAGGGCCCTCAAGTGTCACCACATCGTCCGATCCTTTGCGTCTCACATCCAGCAGACTGCTGTGACCCCAACCTTATTCTTCATTAATAGATAAGAAAGCTTTTTTTTTATAAGCTTTTATTTAACTTGCAATGTATGTTTGTCAGAGTGGATTCTTGTAACTGAATTTTAAATGATTTACCTTTAATCGATTGAGTTTGGATGGCAAAGCATGTTTAGATATGTGACGTCATTCTAAATCCAATATGGCGGATCATCCAAGATGACGGACCAGTTATTTTTTCTGCACTACTAAAGTATGGGTATCAATAGAAAAGGCTTACTGAGGAGAACACGCAAACTAATAAAAATAAAGCATGTTTTAGAAAGTTTTTTTACCATTAATTTATTATTATTGATTGGCTCTTGTTTGGCCACAATCTAGACGATGGAGCAGATTTTCCGAGAACTAACCCATTCACACTTGACTTAACCCCCAGGATGTAGGCATCAGTAAACACAGACGCTGACAGAGAATTACCCTCCATAGTTTAACGCACCATGAAAATATTCCCAAAACGTTTTGCGTATGGGAGGGATTTCCACCATGTACCTACCTATGTAAAGAGAAGCCCCATGATACTTGAAGTTGGTGCAACCACTGGTTTTCCTCCATCATGATCTCCAAAGACTCCAACCGTCATGCTATCACTAACTCCCTTTCCTGCCATGCCAGTCTTCAATCCATCCTTCTTTGGTTTGTCAAATTTTACGATGGTTTTTTTTTTTACTAATTACAGGCATACGTTTGACCGCTATCTCACCTGATGTTAAGCGATGATGCGGTCTAAGGTGGAGCACTCTTGCCTAGAAGTCAAGAGTCATCACATTCAACAATTTTATACTTAGGTACGCATTATCTGATCCAGATCAGCATATCTAACTGTCTCTGTGGCCGAGTTGTTTAGGCGTTTGCCTTTGCCGTGGCGATTCCTACGGTAAGCATACTTTGTAAAGTGGTTTTCGTGTTTGGCTATGACATTGCAGGAATTAATCACCTGATTGTCTGATACAGTGCCCGGCACGTAAGTTGGCAAAGATTTTCGTAGTGGGGGAATTTGCGCACGCAAAATTTCATACTTTTTTACATGCGCGAACTTCCTCCACTACTCCTAAACCTTGCCAAGTTAAATGCCGGGCACTGTAAAAAGATGATTCTATGCTTCAGAAGGCACGTAAAGCCGGTGGTCCCGGCCGCCAAATGGCGGTCGTCAAATAAATCATGTCATAGGCGGTGCGGGGTCGTTAGACCTTACTGCCCACACGATAAGAAGAAGAAGAGCTGCTTCCAGTCTAACAGGTTGTGGCTGAATACCAGTATTTTACTTGAAACGTCTGTCTACTTGACAGCCACAATCCGGTAAAAACGATGCCGCTTGGCAAGACTGATCAGTGATCCTGGGGCCCGAGTCTGCTATTTTTATAAATTTGTCATTCCGACACGATGTCATTGTCATGCCATTGTCATTTAGCTAAAAGTGCGTAATCTGCTAAATTCATAATAGCACGGTCACTGGCACGTCAGTGACCGGTCACTGGTCTCGTAATAGAATAGGGAATATGCATGAAAAAAGTATTAATGATCTGAACAGTTTATCTAAAAGTATTTGAAAATACATATAATACTAACAGTGAAATTAGAATCTAAATTGCTCGAAAAACAAACGAGATACAATTATTTTAAACAAATATATCTGTCCCTCTCGCGAAGACGCTGTTTTCTATGGCAGCTGTATAGTCTTCGTGTAATTTGACGTCACAGTACGTAGATATCGGACTTCTCTTTCTAACTGTAGTCTTTGAAGCTTTATAACTTCGTAAATGATGAAGGTATTTAAAAAATATTTCATGATTGTTTATTAGAGCTAATAAGTATTTTATTTTGCAAATAAAAAAATTGCATGCATAATCCCTATTGCGGTAGGAATGCCGTATTGCCATTATTATAAAACCGAGGTAAATTTGAGCATTTATTCATGCCAGATTTTATTTATAATTAGTTTTATATAAGTATTATTTATTAGTGTTATAAGCAATCTGAAGTAGTGAGAAGTTCGTAAATACTAAATCTGTCATTATGTACGAGATTACCATTCATATGGCTCTCTTTCAATGGCGTGTCAGTGGTTGATCATTGGAATGTCATAATGACGCCATTATGATGCCATTATGTTAGTAGATTACCAAACTTGTCAAAATCAACCATTTTGAAATCAGTGATCGACCATTCTGACACTATTGTAATAGCAGACTCGGGCCCCTGATCAGTGATCACCTATCTACGGACATACCCCGGCCTCCTTGTATCCTTACCTCTTGAAGATCGATAACATGAATCCGTGCGGCTGTTAGTAATTAGTCGTCATTCATTAGTTAATTAATCTAATAGAGATAATCTAATATTCAGTACAGGGGCCAGCACTTCAAGCTACCCGACACTGTCAAATTTTCCCAGTCAACTATGAACCTTATAACTTGAAAGATAAAGTTGGAAATTTATTGAAGAAATTTGACAGGTTGTTGTAGCTTCATGTGTCTGTACATACTGCTGAGTTCATTCTGCCGGTAAAATCAAACACTACAAGGAAGTAGGATAATGTTAGGTGTTATCAAAAATATTATTTGATAATTTCTGATATGCTATCAATAAAATTTATCATAGACTATCAATAACTGGGTTAACATAGAAAATAACTCTTCAAATACTTATTTATTTTGTGACAAAAAAATTAATTTGTTAATACTTTTAGGATACAATTTTACTTTTATCATTCGTGGCAATGAACTCATCATATCAGAGTTAGAGCTGATGATTCCTTGATGACACAGACTTACGGACTACTCACAGTTATTCAGCTCCATTCGCGATTCGCTGAAT
Source organism: Ceramica pisi (assembly GCA_963859965.1). Taxonomy (NCBI): domain Eukaryota; kingdom Metazoa; phylum Arthropoda; class Insecta; order Lepidoptera; family Noctuidae; genus Ceramica; species Ceramica pisi. Next base: position 7,492,092 of record OY982555.1, read on the forward strand.
GATTTCGGTCACACTTATACAGTTCTGCTTCTATCAGCCGCCTACAGCGTCGTAAGAATGAGAAGGCGGGCAGTGGCAGATTAGCGCTGAACTCTATCTGTAGCACTCGCATGTTAATAACACATTTGTCCGCATGTTATACTTGTTTGACGCGAAAACTGAATAGATGCGGAAAGCTGAACGGATGCAAATCTCAAATTGTTTATTGCAATCCATAATGTACACAATTACACATACAGGTGGTAAAAGAATAAATAGAACAAATTATGGACCCTGTCGGGCACAGCAAAACTTTAAATAATTAGGAGCGTACGCGTCTACATACAAAATCGTTGTTTTCTGTAGGCAACTAGGCATAAGCTGAATAGAGCTGAATAAGTGTGAGTACACTAAACCCACACACACACACACACATTCCTACATTAGATGAATAGATGCCATCAAAAAGCAGTAGATACTGTCGGCATCTGAAGTGTGTTAGCGTACGTCATCTGCGTTTCAAAAAAACACCGTGTGCAAAGGTCTTTAGACTCCCGTTCAGTTCGTTGAGCGTAGGGGATCTTCGCTAACGTAGCCAGCCTATATCCACCCAGAAGCAAGTGAAGTTTCCTAGGGGCATCACAGGCTTCGTGAACTGACCTCTCTGTTCCCAAGGTAAGTGCACCTTGAAGAAAAGCCTCGGCTTCGCAATCCAGGGTGGCGTCAGCGACTGATTCCTTGGCGACAGCCAGCAAAGCAGCCTCTGCAGAGTGGACTGTGTGTGGCGCCTATGTAAAAAATATGTCCGTGTTTGGGAGCAATGGCTCGCGTGGTTGACTTGATTATGTTCTCAGCTTATCTAATTAGGTCGAGAACACCATTTAGTTACCAGCTGATAACCGGATGTGGCGGTGCTGCTTGGGAGAAGCCTTAGATGTCTATGTCGGTGCCACTCGGTGGACAGTTCGGAAATGGATCTCCTGTATTATTAACTTCTGCAAAAAAATACTCCAAGGGAGTGCGCACTCGTCAGCAGCGTCCTGCGTGGTTTTGCTTTCTAATATGTAACGTACCATAGTAGAGATATATCTAAGCATTGGGCCGGCTGAAATTGCGTTTAAATCTCAAACTAAATAGTATAAAACAAAGTCGCTGTACCTATAGCATTCTTTGTAAATCATTTTCAACCTTGCGAAGCCGGGACGGCTCCTAGTACCTAGTCGAAAAATAAAAAAAGCGCTTTTAAAGTAAAATAAACTTTAATAAAAATATCACACCATTTATCATCGTGAAATCAGTACACTGTTAGTCCACTCTTCACGTGACCTGGCTTGAGGCCTGAAGGCCATTTAATTTTTTTAAGCAGCTTTACGCATTCGCATCTCAGTCGCACTCGCAAGACATTTTTGACAGAATAACTTTTTAACTTTAGCTTTTAACTGTATTGAAAAAAACTATATAAATGAAAAATGCGAGTGACATGCGAATGTGACCGTTATCTTCGGCGAAAGAAACAGCTGGTCCATTCTGTAAACATGTTGAAGTGAAGACTTGGTCGTAGTGACACGTTTACAGAATTGATGGCCGACATTGCCATTCAACGTCGTAATGCTGCCAGGGTTCTGGGCACTTTTCTCAATGTCAGTGATTTTGACGGATGTTTAATGCCCAATCAATTCTTTTTCAGTCCCCATATATACTCGCTTTTACATTATTTATTATTGCGAGTATAATCTGGATACGGGTTGCACGGGAACGGCATTGGCACAAGAAATTGCGGCCTATGCTCAGCACGCGAAGTCCGGCCTGTGGATGTAATGATGATGATAATCTGTATGACGTAGGCATGAAGCTGTACCTACAATAAACAGTGATTTAATTTGACTCTGAATTAATAGTTGAATCACTGCGCAGTTACACTTATATTTCCTTTAATCAATAATATGATGTCTTCGACGATGGATGGTACAACTTCTAGCCTAGAAGTGACCACAACATTCACTAAAAACTTGACAAACCGACCTCATTTTACAAAACCCTCGACTCGTAACAGGTGAGGTGACTTTATTTAATCGCCTTATCTACTCTTATCTTTGATAAAGAACAAGAATGTTCTGAGCACACAATGTGCAATACTTAGAGAGGAGACTGTTTGATATGGGATCATTTTTATGGAGGCGAATTATGTATTTGGGTTAGGTATTTTTGGGTAATATCTTGACGAATTTTGCTGTTGTTTTTAGATAAGGCTTCGTCAAAATTAAGCCTTTGAAAATTTCTTCACCTCGGAGACCTGCAGGTATAAGATATTGCACCATTTCTGCTCGCACACGTAGAATAAAAGCCGGATAATTGCCACACTTTTTTTTTTAATTACTTTATATCTCTCAGTACACAAAGCAAAATACTTCCTTTTAAAAATGTGTTAGTACTCTGGGACCTCTAAATTTTGTGACAACTATTTTGTATAAAGGATAGTTGCCTTATCCGTATAGGTAAATTACATACTAATACCGCGTGTATCTGACATCGACGCACAAACGATTTCCATGGGTCCAGGGCATGATTCTGGACACCCTAGACTTAGAATTTTTCGTCGGCTTTTTTCTCATTTTTTTATTTAAGGGAAAAGGAAAGTCTACCATCCCTAAAAAAAAAAAAAAAGGGTGTCCAGAATCATGCCCTGGACCCATGGAAATCATTTGTGCGTCGATGTCAGATACACGCGTTATAGGACTGATACACGGTCGAGAAAAAGGACTTTTATCCCTCAAAATCTTTGATCGCACCTTACCTCCCCCTGCAATCGCACAGACACATGCAACGTGGTCAACTTAGTGGTAGTTATAGAGTGTCTCAATAGGGAATATGCAAGCGACTTTTTTATTTGCAAAATGAAATACTTTTTAGCTCTAGAAAACAAGTATGAAATTATTTTTTTAATACCTTCATCAGCGATGAAGTTACAAAGCTTCAAAGATTACATTTAGAAAGAGAAGTCCGATATGAACTATGACATTAAATTCCATGACGCCTATACAGCTGCCATATAAAACCGCGTTTTCGTGAGAGGGAAAGATATATTTGTTTAAAATAGTTATATCTCATTTACTTTTCGAGCAATTTTGATTCTATTTTCAATGTTAGTATTATATTTTTGTATATTTTTAGATAGAATATATAGATACTAAATATTTTTTTCATGCATATTCCCTATTAATTAATAAAATAACGTGTAATTCATTCGCGAAATTAGAGGAATAAAAACCCGCAACTGTCCTGGTTTTGCCCTATCAAGTGACACAAAAATCTTTCAAGTTATTTTATAATCTTACGAAGTTTGCCTCTTTCAAGGTGACATATTTATATTTCTTTGGAACGTTCCATCTGGTGCAGTCGGGTCAAAGTTCTAAGAAAACTAAGAAGACTGACTGTGAAAAACTTGACAATTTCTTGCGATGCATTCGATTCGTGCGAGCTTGTATACATATTTTACGATGCGTCGTTGCAGTTTTGTTTCCACCATAGGGCTGTATGGCTATGTGCAACGTAACTAGTAGTTAGTTTATTTGGAAAGGGTTTGCAGAGGCATACCACTGCAAACCCCTTCGAAATAAACTACACGCGTAATGCTATACAATATAGCGTAGTTTTCGAAAATACAGGCGTTTTGTCACAATATTGCGTACCTACATACACTAAAAATGTTTATTTCAAGCCAAACCAAACTGTTGATTTTTCAAACGAGATTGTGTAGACAGAGATTTAATAAGTTCAACTGAGAGACGGAGGTGGGTGTCATAAAGATAGGAGACATACGACTGACATTATCAGTGTTTAATTACGTATTTAGTAATTTAGTTAATTGTAGTTAGATATAAAATTGCGTGGTTTATTATGTACGTACCAACATACGTCTGAAATATAGGTATGTACCTAAGTGTTTTCTTGACAAGAGGTTTTTGTGCGTAAATACACTAGAGGCATAATTCTTATGAAGTTTAATTTTTGCGTGTTGCTAGTTTATTCTTGCCATGCCCACTTCGCTGGGCCTTATGACACTCACAAATAACGTGGCTTTCTATTGGTAGAAGAATTTTCAAAATCGGTTCAATAGATCCTGAGTTTCCCCCTTCAACCTCACAAACTTTACCTCTTTATAATATTAGTACAGATTATTTCTCGTTTTTCATTTCTTACCATTACCTACTGACTAAAACCCATCCGTGTTCCTTCTAACGCCCTTGCGATTTTTGCGTTCGAATTCCGCAACCTTGGCAATGTCTGTAATCCCGAATAGGTACCTACCAAAGACGGCAAAAAAAATACTTAGTTACATTTATTGCCTCTCGTGGTGCTCGTTGTTCTATGGTTCTCTTTGGCATTGTAGGTAATACTGAAAAATATCGCTCCGCGTAGGTAATCTAATGTTTCCAAGTTTTATTTCTACAGGTTATGGGCCCATTACGTTCCCACTGTGAACTTTCATCTTGCATAATTATCTCTTCCAATGAGTCTATCAATATGAAATGAATTGAGGCCTGGATTGGATATTTTCTATGCGAAATAACAGTATTTTATTAATTCAATGTCGATACAAGTAATATTCGCCTGTAGTCGGCCAGTTTTTCTCAATTCTCCCTGATATCAACTTGAATTAACCACATCCTGCTACCACGTTCATATCCATCTCCAGTTAATTGTTCACAGATGTCTCCCACGCAGGTTAGGTGTTGTAACCCACAAAATGGTGATTTGTATTTTTCACTTAAAAGTTGGAACAACAAGGTGACCACAACTTACGTGAAACGCATCGAAATGAGCACAAGGGTGCTGCTACCATGCTAGAATTTCGGAATTTGTTCGAAATTAAGAGTCACCACGGCACTGGAACCTAAAGGGCATTAGGAAGATCACGGATGGGTTTTGGTCAGTAGTGGGTTTTGGTAGTACTTAGAGTGGGAGGAGTCATTTTGATGATTTTCTAACTTAAAAAAAGGGCACTGCCACAGACTACAAGTAAGTAGGTATCAAACACAGTACGACAAAAAGATTATTTTTTCATCGAGAACTCAAGAAAAGTTATAATCTTTATACACAAATTATTGTATAACAGTCCCTGTAGCCAAAATTACTTTCTACTAGCGAAGTAGCGACTACTGCCTAACGACAGTAGAAAGCTTGAAAATGTAATGAAACTCGAATGTCAGTTTCATACATTTTCAAGCGTTCTACTTTCGAAAAGTAAGAATGTAACTTTGGCTAAGGCAGGAACTGCGGCATCAATACCGCAACAAGAAAAACTAACGAAGCGTTTGTACACCAGCAAAAAGAACCGCAACCATCCCGTCAGCAGCTAATTACTAACGAAATCCTGCTTGCGATATCTTAGTTCTTCGTGTGATTTGAACATAATATACCTCTACAACCATAGATATAATAAATAAGGAGATATGCCCGCTGGACGAAAATGTATAGGAATCTCGTGTCGTCGCTACAGGCGCTACAGTTGTTGTTGATTTTAAAGACAAATACAGTAAAATACTTGTACTAATATATGATAAGTGATTCCATGATTAACAAAGTGTTGATTTGTGCTTCGGTTTTTACAAGAAACCACTGAATAACTTATTATGTCACAATCGCGGTCGAAAGCCCGTAGTTCGCGGCGACGGCCATTTGCGCATTGCGAGCGCATATAGCGACGACACCGACACGCCTCTTTGCCACTTCTCCTGTTTTTTATATTTCTGTGTCTACAACAGTCAGAATGTCAAACAGGCAGTTGCCCACCGGACTCAAAAACCGTCCGGTCAATCAATCAATCAATCAATGTATTTATTGTGGATCATAGGTAGGTACATGATACAGGTCTTATAATTATAATTAGGTCGGAGGATCCTCGAATCCTTTTTAATGGAGGTTTGCGGGACTTTACTTTCTGTACCGCATTACCTCTAAAATACTTATGTAAACAAAATGCTTCTAAGAATAAGATAAATCTTCGATTAAGAGACTACTCACACTTATTTAACTCTATTCAGCTTATGCCCATAGAAAACAACGGTTTTGTATGGAGACGCGTATGCATCCGTTCAGCTTTCCGTGTCTATTCAGCTTTTGCGTCAAACAAGTACAACATGCTGACAAATGTGTTATTATCAAGCGAGTGCTACAGATAGAGCTGCCTTCTCATTCTTACGACGCTGTACGCGGCTCATAGAAGCAGAACAGTATAAATGTGACCAAAATCGTTCAGCGAAACGTGATTGGAGCTGAATAAGTGTGAGTTGTCCCTAAAAGTGTCTAAATGACAATTCGACTGTGTTGGCTTTATTACATCACAAATGGAATATACTTAATTTTCACGCAATTAAAAAAAAAATATTTAAACGACTTATCAATAATTCAATACTGACAACAAATGATACGAAGGTATGTTATATCTGTCATTCATCACAGATAAGTCCGAAATAGAAAATATGGCGCGTGTACGATGATATTTTAATGATTAATTCATAATTAGTCATATTGATTAATGGCACTTGATAATACTCAGTGAAAAATTTCAAAGGTCGCAAACGACTAATCAATTTTTAGGGTTCCGTAGTCCGTACCCATAGGGTAACCGGCGGAACCATTACTAAGGCCTCCGCTGTCCGTCCATCCATCCGTCTGTCTGTCAGCGGGCTGTATCTCAAGAACCGTGATAGGTTTGATTTCTTAGTTGAAAATTTTAACAGAGTATGTATTTCTAGTGCCGCTATAACAGTAAATCATATCAGTAGTAGGTATTATGTTCAGTAGTATATGGGTTCATGCACAAAAGTGACCATAACTGTAATTGTAAAGTACAGTCGCCAGCACATCATGCTACCCGAAACTGTTAAATATTCCCAATCAACCTTGAACCTTACCACCCGTGGAATAAAGTTGAAATCTATTGAAGAAATTAGACTGATTGTTGTAGCTAATGTGCTGGCGTCTGTACCTTTAGAGTGTGCATTCAAGAGCAAATAAATAATAAAAAAGAAATTAAAAATTTAAGGGTGCTCCCAAACATGAAACGTGTCGTTTCGGTTTATGGTAGGTAGTAGGTACGGAACCCTTCGTGTATGGGTCCGACTAGCATTTGGTCGGCTTTTTTTATCATAATATGAACTCCCTCTACTTACCTAATTCCTGCTTTTGCTATAAGGAAAACGCACTAAAAATAACGTATAATATCAGGGGGGCTAAACATACCACTTTCTGAGAATTTTAGATATTATAGATACTAGCTGACCCGCGCAACTTCGTCTGCGTCACATTTTCCGCTCCTAAATAATATTGCAACAAAAAATTGAGATGTACTCGTAAGCTACCTATCTTTCAAGTTGGATCAAACTGCACACGGTGTGCAAATTTGATTAAAATCGGTTAAGTAGTTTAGGAGTCCATCGCGGACAAACAACGTGACACGTGATTTATATATATTAAGATATGATAGAATCATAATGTTCATCACAACAATCTGTCAATTTTCATCTTTATCGCTAACGTATTAGGTTCAAGGAAGATTGTAGGTAGCGTGATTTGCTTTCTAATTCTGCTAAAGGCCTTTTTAGACACGCAGTACAAAAGTATAGTACACACTGAATAATAACATCATTAAGATAAAAAAATTAAGTTAAAGAGAGTTTAAAAGAAAATTACAAACGTTAAAATTCACAGAAGTCAAAACAAATGAAATAGACAGAAAAATACACAAAAAAGTAAAAATACAAGAAAAATACACAATTCAGAAAGACGAAAACTGTTTTCTTTTTCTTTCTATCTTCTGAATCTTCTGTGTTCTTCTCTTCTCTTCTCTTCTCGTCGAGCCAGCGACCGTTCATAAAGAGAGCAACTCCATGACAGTGTTTACTGGCAATACTGTCGACGGATAGCTCTCTTCATTAACAGATTATAGGCATCTTCTCTTCTGTTCTCTTCTGTTGTTGGTTCATCTTCTGTTGTCATACTGGATTCTACGTAGGCTGTGGATATAGAGATTAATATTTACCTTCCGGACGAGGGATTCCTTAGATGAATCTTCTTTGGTTCGTCTTACACGTTTTTCAGAGGCCATAACTTGATGTGGTGATAACAGAAGACTCTGCAGCCTTAAACACACATAAACCTATACATACATATAGGCAACTTAATAGTTAATACCTAATATCTAATCTACCTACAATTAGAAGCATCTAACCTCATTAAGTATAGCATACGGTATCACTGTTTTAACACCGCCTTGTATCTAACTGTAAAGGTGCTATAGTCATTCAATGATTAAATAAATAATGTTAAGCCAAACATTGAGTTAAATCTGATGCAAATAGGAACATTTGTGAAATTGGGACTGATCGCACACATTCAACTTTCCAAATTGACACAAAAAAAAAACATTTGTTCGCCCGCCGCCGCCGTAGGCCGTAAGTGATGAATGTGGACAATGGAGCACGCTTGCCTTGAAGTAACCTAGCCACTCTTGTCTTACATAAAGACGCCAGGTTGTAGCTGCCTGGAAACACAGACTCCGGAAGGGATTCCACTCTTTAGCTGTACGCACTATGATATAGTATTTCCACTAGCTAGAGTATAAAGTAGATAAGTGAATAACCTGTGCTAAAAACAGCCTATCAGTTAGACGGACTGCCCAAATAAGTACAGCAGTGCAATTCTATAAACATGTCGAAGTGGACACTTAGGCGAAGTGTACGTCAAACTAATACAATCAAGATGGAATGACAGTTCACCAAGTCGTTCACTCCACCTAAGTGATCACGGTGAGATGTCGACAGAATTAAACGGCTGGACAGTTTAAATATATTCACTCACTCATTATGGCAGTTCTTTAGCAGTCCACCGCGAGCCAGTAGCCACTTCTAAACTCACACCACAAAACTATACTTACAGTCACTTTGTACCTACAGCTCTCACGTACCAAGTACACCTCTACCCACCTCCATTCAAAAACTGACTTCATTTTTACTCTGGTATTTCGCGGCAACCGATTGCCGATGACATATGGAGCTCAGCACTGAGGTGCTAATTGACTCAACACGCCGACATGTTTGTTAGCTACTGTTTGACTTCCATTGTTGCCTTCGTTACTGGTGTAACGGGACCTCAGGGTTGGTAACAGTTGAGATACCAAGATTTTAAAGTAATAGATCAGTCAATTGTACACCCAGAGGCCCCAGACAAATGGCATTTTATAAGCGAATGCGATTTGTGATGCAAGTGGAAATTAAAATTATTTTTTCCTACTCCTCCGCTGTACTTTCTGATTAATTTCGATGCGGGATCGGGACTCGTCGGACTTCATTAGCTTGGCGTTTTTCTGGTGGTCGCCACTGCTGATTCTAGCTTTCAGGAGTTGCAGTGGTTGGGAATATGAGGTGGGTTTGTCCCAAACAAAAAAGCGAATGCGAATGTGGAAGTGTCAAAATGTAAGGGAATGTTCACGTGACCAGATGAGCGTTTGTCAATTCCATTCATATTTGACGTTTTGACAACCGCCTTCGCCCCACTACGGCTGGTAGAATCTCAGCTGCCTCTGGGGTCTAAAAAACCACTTTAGCAGAATCAGAATGCATATCACTTTACCCGGCCCTGTCTATAATTTTCCCAATCAACCTTGAACCTACTGCCAGGAAAAACCCAATATCACATTTGCTCGATCAGGAAATCGAACCTTGGACTGTACCCTCGGCAGCCACACTTGCAATCGCGACACTGACTAAGCATTTCCATTGCTGAACCATTGAGACTCAGGACTCAGGTCACTTCTGTGAGAAGTCTCTTTGTTTTTTGTGATCGTCTTTTTATACGAGACATTTTTTGAAGTGAAAACTTCTTTAGCGGCATTGAGCACTTTTCTTGTCTATTCAAATGTTTGGCAGCCCTAGTGTCTCCTCCTACCAACTTAATTATTTGTCAAAACATTCTAGTTCCCACAAGACACATTTGGATTTTTGACCTATGGTCCTTTTTCTTGTCGGTGCCGTTTTAATTTACTTTGAGTTCAACATACTTGTAGGTAGACTTTATAATATTTTACAAGACGTTTAAAGGAGCGCGAATTCATCTAAAAGTACATATTTCACATACTTAGGTTATTTCTAGGCAAGCGTGCTCCATCTTATACCGCATCAGTGGTCAAATGTATCAATAGTAAAAAATACTCTATTGGAAAGGTTGTCTTTGGTAATAAAGTAGGGTTTGTTTGAAACGTTCTTAACTAAAAATAAATTCCTTATTCAGAAAACCCGCCAATTGGCTTTTTGGCTGCCAGGGTTGAAAATCAAACATCACTTACCTACAGCAATATTTACAGGCAGTTTTGTGTGACCAAAAAGATTAGGTACTACAAATTGAGATTCCTAGGAAAGCATGTTGTGAAGCCGTTGGTCGTGGCTGTAGATCTTGGACTTACTAAGTAGGTACTTCTTTCTTATACATAGTCAGAAGCCAAAAAGACGTAACCCAGTACCTAACTAACTGTGGAGCTAGTCTCTCCATGTAAAATAGTGGTACCTACCCAGCTGCATACAGTAACAGCGAAGCTAACCCCCAATGATTATTTTAGTTCACTCGTACGTTGGAGCGATAAACGACGAAAGCTTTGTATAATTATAATTTCTCGATATAATTATGAAAAAAACTGGCCAAGTGCGAACAAGAAGGGTTCCGTACCATCACTATACATAGTATAAAACAAAGTCGCTTTCTCTGTCCCTATATCCCTATATCCCTATGTATTCTATCTTTAAAACTACGCAACGGATTTTGATGCGGTTTTGTTTTAAATAGATAAAGTGATTGAAGAATTGCACCCGTGCGAAGCCGGGGCGGGTCGCTAGTTATCTATAAAAACGGCAAAAAAAAAAACAAGTTTGTTTCATGGGAGCCCCCTTAAATATTTATTTAATTCTGTTTCTTAGTATTTGTTGTTATAGACAGCGAATTATTTACCCTTTGGGTAAGGAACCCTAAAAATCGTTTTGTACACAATCAATCCTATCCAAATTCAATAGTTTCCATTATTAATTACTTATCCGTGTCTTATTTAGAAAAAATAGTTTACAACTTCACGTGATTTTTACAATCTTACGGCGTTTGTAATTTTCCGATGACATAAATAAATAATTAATATATAAATTTTGTGCAAAAATCGTTGAAATAACGGATCGCTAGTAAAAATAATATCTGATCTACAATGACTAAACGCTTCTACGGTTCTACCTACCATCAACATCAGTGCCAGCCATAGATATAATTTTATATTTCTGTGTTGCCATGTGATAATAGAATAATAGACAAGAATAATTGTATTCTGTGTGTCAGTCGTGAAGTTAATTTATATCCGATTGTTTTACCATCTTTTGTGTTCGTGTCTGTACTAATGGAGGACATTCCTTTCGTAGTTTATGTAAGTGTGGCATTGCGCACGAGTGGATTAAAATAGCTGCCTCGAGTGGAATCATTTGCCTAGCTTTTTCCAACTATGTTGGGATCAGCTGTCTATAAAGGCCACTTTAATATAATCGTAATAGATAGATGGATATTAATCATACAACAATTTGTAAATTTCATTTTTATTATTAGAAAATTAGATTCAAGGTTGATTGGAAAAATTTGATAGTTTCGGGTCGCTTGATGAGCTGGCTGATTCTACTAAAATTACCTTTTTAGACTCGTATAATTGATGCTTATTTTCAAGAAACGTTTGCATTCGAATTTCAGTCGAAAACTGACAGAAATGTATGAAAAATTCGGTTTCTTAAAGCCTTCGCAATTTCTGAGTAATCGGAACGACTGTCAAAGTTCTATAAATGACAGCCAACAGTTTACCGTGCTTTCATAAGCACGGCGGACTACAGTATACCTATTTGATAATCTCCCATCAAATCTTTGAAAGGTAATTCACAAACGAGCAGACAGGCGTTGCATTTTATGATACTAACTAGCTGACCCGCGCAACTTCGTCTGCGTCACATTTTCCATTACTGCTCCGCTCCTATTTGTCTTAGCGTGATGATATATACATATATATAAATATACGCCTATAACCTTCCTCAATAAATGGGCTATCTAACACTGAAAGATTTTTCAAATCGGACCAGTAGTTCCTGAGATTAGCGCGTTCAACCAAACAAACAAACTCTTCTGCTTTATAATATTAGTATAGATTGCATATACAAAATCTACGTTCAGTTACGTATCCTGATCTCTCTCTCGAATTAAGAATATAATTATGAAGATCGGTTGAAATTCCGACCAGCCCAGGTACCTAATCTCCTGGTACAAACTAATCTTGAATCAAAATCAACAAAACCAACTAAGTATCGAACGAATGGTGCTGAATCAAGTGGATTCTTTATTTCGTCCAGAACAGTCCAAAAAGAAACACATTTTCTCCGATTTTTACTGACAATATTGCTGATTGTAGACCACTGATTAATTTAATTTGTTTTAACATTTTATAATATCAAAAAAGTTTTACTGGGTTCATAGAATCGATTTATTATAGAGGAGCTCGTGGCTAAATTGAAACAGCCGCACGGGCCGATCTTCAAGGCTAAACTTAGCAGACGAACGCATCGATCTTCAAGGTTAAGCAACGCTTGCGAAGGTTGGTCTGTGGATGGGTGACCATCTTGACATACCGAGTTTCCTTCGTGCCTCAGGAAGCACGTTAAGCCTTTGGTCCCGGCTGTCATTTGTAGATCTTTGGCAGTCGTTACGGATAGTCAGAAGCCAGTAAAATCTGACTGAAATCTTGCATTGAATGAGTTGTGGAGGTCTGGTAGGCAGCCGCGCCACGTAAAATACCGGTATTCAGCTGAATCCGGTTTGTTTGGAAGCCGAGCCAATATAGTAAGGAAAAGGCTAGTTTGTTATAATGGTCACCCATTCACAGACCGACCTCGGCAAGCGTTGCTTAACCTTGAAGATCGACGTGTTCGGCTGATATAGTTTAGCCACATTGAAGACCAAATATTCACCTCTTCTGTTAGTAAAACAGTTTACTTATGGAAACAGGTAACTCTCCGGAGGAGACTCTCCTCTCCTCTCAGTAAATCGAAAATCAATCTAGTCATTCAATCAAATCCATACTTCCGTTCGATAATAATGATATTTTATATAATTTCATTTCAATATTAATTATGCTACTTCAAGTTACACAACGTATAACATGGGGCTGACCTCATGCTACTGCGGAGAATCTTAACACCGCGATTCAGAAAAACGCGTCATAAGTACAACGCCATCTATCGATCTACAACGTAACTGAACTGTCTTTATACTCGTAACTACTCATAAGTTCAAACTTAGAAGCTTACACGTTACGATAAATAATGATAATTTATAATAAAATGTTCACTTTTATTGCTACATTTTAAGTTTAATTAAAAAATAACTCAAAAATACATTGTTTCGGGGTCTTTTCACACATTTCTTATTAAAAAAAAATCTCAATAGATGGCATTGCAAGTATCTGAAGTCTAGGTTGCTCGATGAAGTTTCTTCGTAAACTTTAAAATTCGATATCTTTTGATTTTGTGGGTCGATTTTGATGAAATAAACACTAAATGTTGCTCCGATTATCACTTAATATTTCGAAGTACCTAAATTTTGAATCCAATAAGTGGTTTATGCGTGATGCTCCTCCAAACGCACAGACATACAGACGCACAGACAAACAGACAAACAGAAAAGAATTTCAAAAACTGCTTTTTTGTGTTCTATGTCATTTTTCTGACATTTCTATGTATTTTTTATGCGAAAATATTCAATGTACAGACACGGCAACTCTACGATTTTATTATATGTATAGATAACGTTTTATGTATGACTAAGTCCACTAATTTTCGCTGTTTCACATCTAGTGCTTAAATTATGGAAATGATCTGTCTGGCAAGAATACTCGAAGAGATAAATATTATGTAGGTTACCTAAGGGATCTGCCCGAGTTGTTGCTCTGAGAGAATTTGTTCAAAAGAATCACCGCGGGCGTGAAACGCAAAGGGCAATAAGGGAACACGGATGGGTTTTAGTTAGTAAGAGTCTGACACTTCCTTCTGGAGTCATTTGATGATTTCCCATCAGTACCTAAAGTCAGATTGTCAAAAAAATAACTTTGAATTATTGAAGTAGGCACGAGGCTGAATATAATATAAAAATTAAGTATTATAAAGAGGTAGGTAGCGTAAGTTGGTTTGTAGGAAGTAATCTCTGGAACTACTAACCCGATTTTTGAAAATTATTTCTCCAGTAGTAAGTGGAAATGGTGTTGACGAAAACACTAAATGAGCGCGGACGAAGTGCTTGTATAAAATGTTTAAAACTTATTGGTCATGGGTGCGATGGTTTGTGCAAGCGGCTTTAGTGTTCGTAGCAGGTCGTTTGTAGTTTCCGCCCGGGTTGCTGTATGAGCAAAGATACGGGCCCCCGGACTACATAAGGGCCCCGACGACGTGTGGACGCAAAGCTATAATACTTTCAGTGCCGCCGTCTCCTTCGTGTCCTGCCTGCGTATCCCTACTAATACCGTTTTTTATCCCGGAAATCCCATGGGAACAGGAGCTATGAGGGTAAACACAGGTTATATATATTACGGGAGTAGGTATGTTCCCTAGGGATCACACGGGCGAAGCCGCTGGCACACGCAAGTAGGTAATAAATAAGTTTTGTTTTTATAGGTATTTCTATGTGGCCTGCCATGACAGTCCTTAACTAGTGGGACCTATTTTGTTTTTGAGACTAGTGACGCCACTGTTTCAGCCTGAAAAAGCGAAAACGCGAGTACGACACAAAAAAAGGTATTACTTAAAAAAATGTGTTAATCAAAAAATAGTTCAATAGGAGACACATTTTAGCATACAGTCAAATACAAAACCATGTTAACAATCCGACACCGCAACCTTCTTTATCTCGTAACATTTCGAGCGGTTGTGGTAGTCAAAGTATTACAATGGCTTGCGGTTGACCGTACCGACAGAGGCGTCAATTATCGCAGCACGCACTGAAGTGCCAACTGGACTCTCACGAAGAGCTAATTTGATTGGCAAGAGTTGCCCAAGAACCGTTGCTTCGAGGCTAGTTACGATAGCCTTAGGAATCTTAGGATAGTTTACACGACGGACGAGACATCTGGCAATGCCTATCATTTTGAAACGCAATCAATTTTAACAATGACGTGCTATGGAGTGCAGTATGTAGGTATATGTCACCGAAAAGTGGCAAACTTCATCTTAAATATAAAATTCTAGTGTCATAATGTTAGCTACCTTACTCTTCCGAAACGGCTGTACCGATTTGTTCCGAGTCTGGGTGTTTACTATCTAATCTAAACTTATAATAAATCTGTAGAGAGGTCAATTCTGTACATGAAATATATTTCCAAAATAACTATCAGGGGGTGATTAGGGATCGATACTGATGCCAAAAATGCAATCAGTAATTTTTTTGTCTGTCTGTCTGTCTGTCTGTATAACCGTTATAGAAACAAAAACTACTCGACGGATTTTAACGAAACTTTGTATAATTATTTTTCATACTCCTGAGCTGGTTATAGTATACTTTTCATCACGCAACACTCAGTAGAAAAAAAAAGAAAAAAAAAAATGAAAATGTAAAAGTTTGGTTGTTTGTTACTCAATCACGCCAGAACGGCTTAACGGATCTTAATGAAATTTAGGACAAAGATAGATTATAGTCTGGAATAGCACATAAGCTACTTTTAATCCCGGGAACAAGTTCCCTAGGGATCACGCGGGCGAAGCCGCTGGCAGAAGCTAGTCTATAATATGTATGTATTTACAAAAAAAAAATTATATAAGTAGTTTATCAGCCATCTCGTTACCATAACACAAGCATTAAGTTGCTTAGCTTGGGACTATATGGCGTTGTGTGAAATGTCCAAGGATATTATATTATTATATTATTATTATTATATTATTTTTACAAAATTTTATATGCAAATTCAGTAGGTCTGAGAATCGGCTACTACCTATTTTTCATACACCTAAGTGATAAGAGTTGTCCAGCTCTATCATTTTTTTTTAATTATTGGACAATTCTTTTTTTTTTCTATAATGTGGCATTAAAAAATACACACAACCCTAAATTTTTACCCTTCTATCACCAACCCTTATTTTTTAATAGCGATATTATTCATGAATAATGTGACGCAGACGAAGTTGCTCGGGTCAGCTAGTAAGATTATAAAATAGTTTGAGTGATTGTAAACTTTCGAAAAATTGACAACTGAATACTTGGAATGCTTTTTTACGCTTCAAAATCTGATAGTGTAACTTCTCTATCTCATTCCGAGATATTGTGAACTGAACCGTTTTACCCGATACGGCTAAGCCAAAAAAGGGTTACCCCTTCCTTTCGGGTAAACCGGTCCATAATTGCCGGATTCTTAAAAATCAGGGAATTTTACCACTATCACTAGTGTGGTAGATAGGTATATCAATCACCATTTCTCATCATAGGCTCTTTGACCTATGGACAGTTAAAACGAGCGAATGTTTCATGGATATGTTTTTGACTGTTTTTGGCGAGTTTTAAGTCAATTCTAAAATTAGCTTTTTTTCCAAAAATAAGGACCGGTGGCTAAGCCGCTGATTTTGAGTGTTGAAGTTTTTAACGAGAGCCTTTAAAACAACAACAAAACAAACTCATCTCGCTTCTAAACGGTAGTCTTGAAACTAAAAAGCATATTTCGTTCATTGTGACGCAAATTACTCTTGGAAACGCCATCACGTTACCGACGCCATCTTGATTTCCGCCATTTGCATACGTTTTGTTCGAAGTTCGAATTCATTGTCGACACGACGGCTAACGTTTTGTCAGGCAAAAGAAAGGAATACGTAATGCCTTATGCAACTAAATGTGACCTATTTTCAAAGGATATTTAGTTTCTAATACATTTTCTTGTGGTGTTACTAATTTGATTAGTTGGACAGTTATTTTTAAAGTTTTTAGTTGTTCCTTTTGGTGGTCACGTAGTTAAAAGCTTGTTTCTTTTTAATTGACAAAAGCTTAAGACTTTAAAACAAAATGTACCTACATTCATTCTTATAGCGTCAATGCAGACTTGGCCCAGAATTTACAAGTTTGGCGTCATCAGTAACGTCCATCAGTTGACATGGAAGCAGAAAACGAGTTTCACTGACCCCAAGTATCATAGGACAAGAGCAGGAAGATGTCGATGATGGTAGCGGTCATCAGGCCCATATGAAAACCATCATAATTACGGAAGGACGAAGATCGGAACTAGATAATTAGGTAGGTATCAAAGGTATACATGACTCGTAACACTCTTTTTATAATTTGCTAGTCATAATAGGCGGGTTTTTCTCTAGCTCGTGGTGGTGGACGTAGTAGCTCGTGGTCGTAAGGTAATCTTACTAATATTATAAATGCGAAAGTTTGTGAGGACGGATGGATGAATGCCTGAAAGGATTTTCATGTGCACAGAGGTAGATTACAGTGTGGAATAACATAGGCTACTTTTTATCACGGGAGTACAATCCCTAGGGATCAGGCGAAGCCGGTGGCAGAAGCTAGTTATTATCTAAATGTAATGCGACACCCGAATTCGAGTAAAGTCTTTCGAGCACCCGAATACGGGCTAACGTCCAAGTCTTATTGCACCGTAGCTTTCCATTTTCCAGAATTCTCTGAAACAAATCAGTTTAATAGCAGAAAATCTATCGCTCAGTTAAGCCAGGGCTCAAAAGACCTTTTTGTTTATTTGAGTGGGGTTGGCTCTTGAATCTAGTCTAGATCAGAAATGACAGAGACAAATTCTACGATGGAGCGAGCTTACCCAGAAGTAACCTGTTCACTCTAACTTGGAGAAGATTAAGGTTGTAAGCGTTCGAAAACTGGTTAGAGAGTTCCACTCCTTTGCATTATGAAAGACACTTGGAAACGCTTAGTGCGAATTGGTAGAATAGCAACAAGGTAGGGATGGTAAGTTGCAGTGCGTCTGGATATCCTATGGTAGAAATGGGGCTGGTGGGATATGGTCGTAGAGTTTTTGGGTACACTCTCCGAAGTACAATCTGTAGAAAACCGACAAGCGGCAACCTTGCGGCGATGAGCCAAGCTAGGATTAGAACCTAGAACTAAGTAGTCTTTATCTAGGGCATATAAGCACTCCTGTAATCACTTAGGTTGATAAGTTCTCCTACCCACTGTGCCCTGCAACAATGTCTCCGTCGTAAAATGTTTGCTAATATAATTTTAACCAAGTCACGCTCGCACGATAAGTTGTATTGTGTTAACGGATGAATGTTTTGTATTTTGTTGTGTGAGAAACTATTCCTATATTGTAAGTGACTTTTTTAACGTTCATGATGTATATCTAGATTACCGGGTTCACATTGATGAATTGTTGCTATTTCAATCAGACAGAAGCCTCCTAGTTCTTTTTTTTTTTAACAAGTTAAATAAACATCTTAGGTAATATTATTGCATCTAATTTACATATTTATTGAATTATACAACTAAAACTCTTGAATCGCTCCTTCCATTAGTGAAAAGTGTTTCCAAACGTCTTTTATCTCATAGCAAAGGAGTGGAACTCTCTGCCTGCGTCTGTGTTTCCGAAAACTTTCAACCCTAAACTCTTCAAAGTTAGACTTCTTCTTCTTGGTAAGCTCGCTCCATCTTCGACTTTGCCTGTGCCATCTCTCACCTAGACGAGAGTCAAGAACAAACCTAAAATAAGATTTAAAAAAACCGTATGAAAATCCGTTTTGTATCCCGTAAAGACAGACAGATGGACAGTGACGCGGCGGGACGACATTGCTTTAAGTTATAGTGGTACTGTACATGCTGAGTTTGAACTTAATTATAAACCCATAGACAAGAGGTTAAGAGTGTGTATTCCGTCCACTAGCGCCACCAATCGTTTTTTATTAATTGTGGTAAATTTAAGACACGTAGATAAAAAACCGCTCTGTAGTGCACTAAAGAAATGTATCTATTATTTTTTGACAGCTATTTTTAATACATAACTCATGGCTAAATAGCCAAAACGGCAAATATTGCTAAAAGTGGCCACTTTTAGCAAAAATATCGACTTTGGCAACTATTTATGTTCTAAAGTACAAAACATAACTCTCAAAACATAATAAATACATTTCTTCAGTGCACTACAGAGCGGTTCTTTATCTACGTGTCTTAAATTTACCACAAATAATAAAAAACGATTGGCGGCGCTAGTGGACGGAATACACGCTCTTAAAAACCGATTCTTCCCTTCCGTAAGTTCCTTGATAAAAGATAATTTAAAAAGAAAGAAACGATTCAAGTCTGACTGGCGTCTGTTACCATTTCGAGTTCATATTTGAACAGCTGATGAGCAGCCGCACACTAAAACATACCCTACCAATATACAATAAAGTGCACAATCCAACACACAGGTGTTATTTGAGGAGTCACAGACATGATTCAGAAAGACTGCTGACCAAATAATAGATGTTTCATTAACAATATAAGGAACGGTGGAATTTTTGACTGATTCAGATAATGTTACTTACAACAATTTTTTGGAAGGCTAGAACCATAGATATAACTGTTTTTCAATATTTCTGTGGCCACAACATGGTGAGCTATCTGCAATAACAGAAGCAGGGAAGATTAGCGAAAAAATCTATAATGACCGTCACACCGTCACTTGCCAATAAATATTGAGCACTTATTTTTTAAATACGGACTTAACATAATTGGGTACATTTTTTTCCCGGAAACCATGACCCTTCACATGTGAATAAAGTGCAGCTGCAGCAGTGCAGCAATTTAGCCTAGCATTGACAGAAAATGGCAGGCTATGCTAAATTACAATTAAGTACAGCTTAATACAGAAGTACTACTCCCCCGAACAAATTTCGATCAAGTACATACGCAGTAGACACTAGCACTCGTGATTTTGCTCAAACGCACTCTCTGTTCCTTGAGCTGACACGACCAGCAAGAGATCAGGCGCAGGAGCAACGGGCCATTGGCAACTGGCGCGAGGTTCTGCTGCGAAATTCCTAGTAATTTCGAACCCACGCTTTCCAGCCCGAGAACAACGAGGCAGGAACGAGGAACTATCTAATAAATACTCAATCTCTGTTTTTTTTTCGATCACTATCACTGGCGTGAACTGGAAGAAGGATCGAACCTGGATGAAGCTGGCATAGGAACGTGGGGAATGACACAAGAGTGTAAACGCCTGTTCTTACCAGTGGGCGAAATCGGGCCATAATCATAATGATTATGATGACCACTGATGACACCATAAAACTTAGAGTCTACATAAAATCCAAGCCGTAAGAATGTAGTCTCACGGACTACTAACCTCGCAAAAGCTGACCACATTTGAATGCCCAATAAAGCATGTGTACACATTCAATTACTAAGGACATGCAAACCACAATTCAGTTATGTTACAAAATAACGAATTTCAAAGAGATTCTTGCGATGGCGACTATTGCGAATATTATTCTGTCTAAGGATTACATAAATATTGCGTAAGTTCAAGTCTCTTTGAACATCAATTTGAAATTGATGGGAGAAGGTAAAGTAGTTGCATATACTCTAAAGACAACGTAATACTGCAGGACATAAAATCCTCTATTTAACGCCATTCTGCAGGACATGCCACCTTCTCTTTAGTGAAATTTTGTTGGACATAGCCTCCTCTATCTTACACCATTCTGAAAGACATATCTTCTTCCCTTTTGTACCATTCTGCATGACATAGCAGCCTCTTCCTTATCGTGTCATTTTGCTGGACATAGCCCCCTCCATTTTTGCCAGACTGCCGTACAAAGTCTCCTCCTATCTATGCCATTCTGCTGGACATGGTCTCTGTTTTGCGCTTTTCTGCAGAACATAGCCTCGACAAAAAAAAAGAAAACTTAAAGAAAGCTTTAGTGTCATTCTGTAGGACACCTAGTCTCTCTTTCGAGCTTTTCAGAACATTATAGCTTCCGCCTTTTTGAACTATTCTGCAGGACATGGCCTCCTCCTTTTTGCACCAATGTGCTAGACCTCCCCTTAACGTCAAACTGCAAGACATAGCCTTCTATACTTTTAATGCGATTCTGCAGACATATCCTCTTCTCATTAACAACATTTTGCAGAACATAGTCGTCTCCCTTCTGCACATATCAGCAGGACATATAGCCTCCCCTTTCTCCTACCATTATGCAAGATATACTCTGCTCTATACAAGACATACTCTGCTCCGGGCCTGTGGACGGTGAGCTATGGGTAGCTCGCCGTTCATCAGTCATAAGACGACAAGCTGTGTCGACGGCGCGTTCGTGTTCCACTCGCGCCTCAAAGAGAGTCAGCATTAAGAGGGGCCCGATAGGGCCGACGACGCCTGCCGCATTTGCGGGACTATTCGAAAGAGATACCGCGGCTCCGGAACACAAAGGACAATGAAGGAACATGGATGGGTTTTAGTCAGTAAAAGTCTGACACTCCCTCCCGCTCCGCCCAGAGCGGGAGAAGTCATTAGACTAAAAAAAAAAGCTCTCTTTTCCGCCATTTAGCTGGACATAGCCTCCACCCTCTGCCGAATTCCTATATCATCTGCTTAGCCCAACTATGAGGATGCCGCTGAATACTTTTTTCACAAGGAGTGACTGCTCTTCTGAGTAATACGCAGTCACGATACCCCTTAGAGACTAGTCGTCAGACTTTCGAGCTTATGACTTCTCGCTGAGAGTAAAAGACCTAGAAATTATAGCCGGTACTTGCAGAGTTATAATTAATCATTTATTTATTCATTAATCTTAAAAATTGTTATGACTTATGATTTCACAGCGTGAACCCAAGGATTAGGAAACAAATATAAAGAAACACAGGCGAACCTAGCGGGATCAGAGTGATCTGTATCCAACTTTGTACGTCTAACGGTAAATAATTGAATGAACGATACACGTACTTATTTTAAAGATGTCCTTGCAACGAAAAAAAATATCACATTGACTTCAAATCTAGGTAATAAACACTCCAACAAAGTGCGAGTAGTAAATGCTACTTGCATGGTTATCTATCACGTTCCTTTTATCAGGTGATAAGCATCTTGATTAGGTCTGTTATCGATAGCAGTTTGTGATCGAAATTGATGCTAGACTGCCCGTTTTGAGGTCGTTTGTTTAAGATTTTTCGGATCTGAATGGAGGGTTATCGAAAGGAGAGCGAGGAGGAGGTGATGATTTCATTCAGAAGGGAGATATAAGTTTCATTCAGCTGATAATTTGGAAATAAAACAGCCCTGCCCAGATAGCTGATAAATTAAAGTGGAACGTGGTTGGACTTGTCTGGATGCTGTGGCAGGATTTTCCCCTTGGCAAATACGAATCTTAAGAAGAGTCTTAAGGTCATGGCACATTATACCGGCACCGCAACTGCACAGCTGCAGCACGGCGTCGCCTCGTATTTAAGCTACGGCTACCCGGCTACACGTCGTCCGCTCGCAGTCCGCGCACCAGCCGCGAGGTGCAAGCTTGCTGTCACCGCAAACACAATTTTACATGGCATTTGTCATTGAACACGCCTAGGACTGGCGAATCGGAATTGGCGCGCAGTAAACACGCGGACGGCGTGCTGTAAGCACGCAGGCTGCGAGTCAAGTTGTATTGAAGCGGTTAACACGCTAACTGCCTGCCGTTGGCTTTTTGACATTGGCATTATAAAATGTATTATACGACACACGAAATAAGGACTAATTTGAATGACAAGAATTGCTGGGCTGGAGCGGTGCCGTTGCGATGCTGTTATAGTGTGCCATAACCTTTACTCTCTGGAAACGGTAACGCGGCAGGCCAAATATCGCATACATTGTCAAGATGTCGCACAAAGCTTCTCATCATATCAGCCGAAAGACGTCCACTGCTGGGGACATAGGCCTTCCCCAAGCGTCGCCCCAACGAACGGCCTTGTGCGTCTCGCGTCCACGCAAAGCTTCTAGTGTCTTTTAACTGAATGGCTCTTTGTAAGAGCACCAGCATCCTCGAGCAATTTTACACTTGTCTATGATAACCATACCGTAGCTTCTCTTTTTATTAAAATACCCTGACATGACTTGCGGACTACTTCCACTCTTGAACTTTTTATCACGAGAGTTGGAATCCAAGGCAGTTTTACGACTGACGTGTCTTGAATAGCACAACTATGGAACAGCATGAAAAGCTTAAAATTCAAAATGTCTTCGCATAGACTTTGTGAGATTCTTCTCACAAATAATATGCTAAGACATTATCTTCTCAGAGAATATGAATTTTGTGAGCAGTTGTCCACCAAAACATTAATACTCCAAATTTCTGAATAAATTAAGGATTTGTCAAATTCTTTAGCCGTAAACCCTTCTTGCTGTATTTTTATCATTGATGTTGGGTTTAATACCATAATAACTTTTTTTTACTCTGAATTAATTCAAATTAAATCCTAACTCTCTTTCCCTGTTCCGAAAGAAGCCCGCTCTTTGGTGGTGTTTATTGCTGTCTTAGATTTTTTGCTATATGAGCATCCTGATTATTAATAAGTGTTTACAATATTACCTCAGTTTTTTATTAAGATGCCCCATACCATCCTATCCAGATAAATCAACTCTCTTCCCCTTTTTTTGCGGGGAATTCCTCATGGACATCTCCTACCGACTTAAACCCCACAGTGCCTACCATTACCATGAGTCGGGAGTCCGGGATACAATAAAATTAGCCCGCCATTGCTAGTGAGCTCCACCTCTAACTGTCTTCCCCTAAAATCCTGAACGATTGCATAATCAACGACAATCTAGAAAGGGAAATACGCCTGTCATCATAAATTTAACCACTTAAAAATAACTAAATAGTGCTGTATTCAATGATAACGTTATCTCACACAGTTTACTGCTCTCATAATCTTAGATATGAGGTTTTATTTGTACTGGCAATGTGACTCCGGGTATTAGATGGCGCTAAAGCAAATATTTGGTTAAAAATGTTAATTTAAGTGATAAGGCGGTTTAAATTCGAGCTTTTTTGAAGGTGTTTATTGTCTTGAGTTTTTTTATGGCTGGTTTTTAGTCTATGAATGGCACAGAGGGATATTTTGGGTAGGTACTGAAACCATAAGTGAGGTACTTACTTAGGTAATCTCACTTTTTAAAGTCTTCTAGCTACTTTACTAAATGTTTAGGTAATTCATTTGTCAAGCCTTTTTCCAATTTTTGGGTTTCTTAAGTTTTCCTAGCTTTGGGGCGGCTTCCAGTCTAACTGTTTGCAGCTGAATACCAATTTAAGTAGTCTATCATAGTCAACGTTTTATTCAATAACTTATAAACCTATTTGAAAAAAAGTATAGATTTAATAATTTTGTAACGACGCTTAGATTAATTTAATAAAAATTTAGCTTTTATGCGAGATAGAAAGTTTCTGCACTTAATTTTTCATTAATTTTCTATTTAGAGATAATATTAGATCACAGGAAAAGCCTAGAGCTGTATTAAAATGAAATTAAGGAAACAAGTTAATTTAAGAAAACTTTTATAGATAATTTAGTAATAAAAAACGTCTCTTACCCATAGAGAAAAACTTCCACTGCGAGATTCCCCCTCAAATGAGCCGCCATCTTGGATCACATGTTAATCTCATTTAGTTGGTCCATCGTAACGACGCCCTGCCGACCGTCATGTGACCAATCACAGGCCAGAAAACTTTAATTGTTATCTATATAGCGATAAAACAATCCAATCATATCGCTATATCAGTAAAATTTTGTAACAATCGTAATAACAAGATTTCCCGCTAAAAATTGACTGAAACACTAATTCCACTCAATTGACTTCCAATTTATTTTAAACACGTTTAAAAAACTCGAAATTACAAAAGAAAATGACGTAATTATTCTAATTGTTAATTTTGGAATCGTTTAACTTTAAAACTAACTAATTTTAGTGATAATTACAGTAAGAGAACATGAACTGATTTTGGAAACAGGCACTGATGGCGGCTAGAGTAAAATGGCGCCGGTGCTTACACGTCGAGTGTTTTATACAAGTGTACCTGTTACGTCACACCTGTGGCTAGGACACCGAGATAAGGCTTGTTCAGACGGGTGTAGTACAAACACCTGTTTTTTGAAGTGATGTTTGATGATTCAGTATTTTCGGAGGGCTTTTGATTGTTTGCTGAGCAGAAATGACGATATAATATTTATATTATTAACGTAACCTACTGAGCCAAACCATTAATACCTAAAGAGTTAACCATCGACTTGAAAAGAAGAAGAATAAAATAAGATGTGAGATATTATAACAGCGTCATTATAATGTCTGGCGTCATGTCGTCATTACAATTACGTGGCGTTATGTCGTCATTACCGCCTCCATCGGCAACGGCTTCCAGAAAGGGAATATCCATTTGATATTTTATATCACATGTCAGGCACAATTTTGAAAATAGTTTTTGTAACACGTTGTTACAAGCTGAAAAGAAAATGGACGCGTAATATATAAACTAGCTGACACGCGCAACTTCGTCTGCGGCACATTTCCCATTAATGCTCCGCTCCTATTTGTCTTAGCATGATGATATATAGCCTTTCTCGATAAATGGGCTATCTAACACTGAAATAATGTTTCAGATCGGACCAGTAGTTCCTGAGATTAGCGCATTCAAGCAAACAAACAAACAAACTCTTCAGCTTTATAATATTATAATATAGATATGTTATTTGGAGTTAACTTGTTTGATATCGTTACGCGTACGTGTTTGGGTCACAAAAGTTTATTAGTGTACCTACCAAATGGTGTTGTGTTTGTCTAGTGTGTCAACCATCCTGCAGTAGATTTCAAGCAAATTGGCTATGGCAGACGGACAGATATATACACACTAATGAAAGGATCACTAAATAGGTTTCGTTTTATGACACAGACGTTAGCCACTCTAAAACCCCGACTAACCCCGTGTGAACACAGCTTAACATAATATTGTTATCGGGAAATGAGAACAGGCAGTAGGAAACATAGTTTTAGTGACTTTCAATTTTCTTACCATTGTTGTATGATTCCAAAGCTTGAGTTTTACTTTATAACATGACCGCACAAGTATTTGCATACACTTATGCAATGCGTCTTGCAAATCGTGCTAGTTATATTAGTTGAGATGGGTTTTAGAGAAATCTATACGGGGATGCTAGGTTATATTTTGGAGCAGATTCAATTAGCTTTAGGTACAGTTTTCTAAGAGGATTTGGTTTTGTTGTTTCTGATGTTTGATAGTCACATTGAGCAGGAGGATCTTAGAGCATTTATAAGTATTGTGCTTGATTAAATGTTTTCAAAGATGGTCGTTAAAAACGCCGTTTGTTGGTACTTAGCTTACTGTAGTTAGCTATTTAAGTAGGTACTTTACAATAAAAAATAATGTGTTGGAAGGTATTTCAGTCAATTACAATCTTGCAGTAGTGTAAAATTACAACAACTAGTTCAGGTTCAAATTGCTTGAGTAGGTAGGTAGTTAGGTGCCAGTCTTTGATTATATAGGTAGGTACATGACATGTTTATAATCTAAGGTGCCAGTTTATATTTAAGTAGGTACCATAGATATAATAAACATGGTAGGTACCTGAATGAAAATAAAAGTAGGTTTTTCCAAAGAAAAGTAAAGTAAAGAACTGCTTACCTATATCGTGAATTTACGTCTGAAACTGTCTCGGACTTTTTTTATTATTATTGCCACATATTAAATTATTTTGCCAGAAATTACATTATTTTTTTCCTACTCCTCCGCTGTACTTTCCTGATTAATTTCGTTGAGGGATCCAAGACAGTTTAATCTTTTCTCCGGGACTCGTCGGGCTTCATTGGCTCGGCGTTTTGCTAGTGGTCGCCACTGTTGATACTGGCTTTCAGGAGTTGCAGTGCTTGGGAATGTGTGGCGGGCTAAACCGGATTCAGCTGAATACTAGTATTTAAAACGTGGAGCGGCTGCCTACCAGACCTCCACAGCCCATTAACTGGGTAACACGGTATTTCTTGGCAAGACCGGAGTCAGATTACGGAGACAGATACTGGCTTCTGACAGTCCGTAACGACTGCCAAAGATCTACAAACGACAGGCGGAAAAAAAATTGCCTAGGTATGACGATACTGCCAAAGAAAGTCGAAAAAAAACACTGTGCATGTAACTATTTAACCAGTAGCGGGCTCTTTTTTTGTGTCGCTATCCAAATAAGACCGTTGTCTTGAAAACCACATGTTTATCACTTACTGTCGGCGACCGCGCGACTTCCGCCCGATTGTCGGGAGCAGCTAAACAAACCTCACGCCAGCGACCGAGGAGCCAGACAGACGACTATTAATAAATACTATTTCAATTATTTATTACTAGCTGATGCACGCGGTTACGCCGGCTTGACAATTATATACTAAAACCTTCCTCAAGAACTATTTTGCATCAATAGCACAATCCGGGAACTCATCCCACTGCCTCCCTTCACCATCGGACATCCAGACGCACTGCAACTTACCATGCCTACTTTGTTGCTATTCCACCAATTCGGACTAAGCGTTTCCAAACTTCTTTTATAATGCGCACAGCAAAGGAGTGGAACTCTCTGCCTGCGTCTGTGTTTCCGAACACTTACAAACCCTTATAATCTCTTCAAAGTTAGAGTGAACAGGCTCCTGCTGGGTAAGCTTGCTCCATCGTAGACTTTGTCTCTGTCGTCTCTGACCAAGACTAAAGTCAAGAGCAAACCATCTCAAAAAAAATAATTAAACCAATCATTTTTCGAGACACCACACCCCCCCTTTTAAAATTGTAACGGAACCACCACTCTTTAGGCCCATTGCGGTCAACACCGGAACTTTACCTAGGTAGGTATGTACCTGCTGCAGTTCCATTCTCCAAATATAGATCTTGAAGAAAGCCACTTAATTTGAACTTCCGGTCAATTCCGTCAGTGTCACATGAAAGCTTCCTGTGGGTGGAATGAGCTGCATGTGAGCCCTTTTTTTTTTGTAGGGATGGGAGATCATCCAATGACTTCCCCCGCTCTGGGTGGAGCGGGAGGGAGTGTCAGACTTCTACTGACTAAAACCCATCCATGTTCCTTCATTGCCCTTTGTGTTCCGGAGCCACGGTATCTCATTCGAATAGTCCCGCGACTCCGGCAGGCATCGGCCCTTTCGGGCACTGTCATTCCACATAAAGCCATTTAATTTGAACTTCCGGTCAATTCCGTCAAAGTGTCTCATGAAAGCTTAGGTGGCTGGAATGAGCTGTGTGTGAGCCCTCAATCCATCTTTTGCTGCAGAAGTGCGATTCTATAAACATGCCGAAGTGAACGCTTAGGCGAAGTGAACGACAAGTGAGCCGTCAAACCATACACACAACATGGCATGACAGCTCACTAGTCGTTCACTCCACCTAAGTGTTTACGGTGAAATGTCGACAGAATCGACCGACAGATTGACAGCTCACTCACCCAAACTATCATGTAGATCATCTATACTAATATTATAAAGAGGTAAAATTTGTTTGTAAGTTTGTAAGTTTGTATGTAGGGGGTAATCTCAGGAACTACTGGTCCGATTTGAAAAATTCTTTCAGTGTTGGATAGCCCATTTATCGAGGAAGGTCATAGGCTATATATCATCACGCTAAGACAAATAGGAGCGGAGCATTAATGGAAAATGTGACGCAAACGAAGTTGCGCGGGTCAGATAGTATTTTATAAAAAGACCGGCAGAATAGAGTGGCTGTTAATAAAACCCACCTTCTCCAGAGTTCATTAAACTGTAACTATCGGCTGAAAGTTTTAATCTGATATCAGTGCTTATCGCCGAAAGTCGGGGAATTGGGTGATGTTAGTGTTCGCAGACGATAGGCCAGTCAGCTTGTCGTAATCAGGAAGCAATGCCTTTCTTGTAGAAACTGTAGACATACTGACTTGGATGGATGGGTGGGCGCACCCTCAAATGAAGAATCTGCAATGCGATTCTGTAATCATGTCGAATTCACAAACGGGAATCATTATGTAGTTAGTTTCATTGCAATCGACCATGTAGTTGAAAATCTACAGTTTTGTTTGCACTGGGGTCACAGTAGTGAACATACTTTTAAAAAAAATCGATAAAGAATTAAAAAATACGTTTTTTTTAATATATTTTCCGTCGATAAAATAAGGTACCTACTTATATATAGTTTCACTTATTTGCGTAGGTATGTGCACATTATAAAGACTCACACTGTATAACAAACAAGCAATAAACAAATATAGTAGGTAAACATTTTATTTAGCTATATTTCTATGGATACAAGCGATTCTCAAGAACAGCTTTAAGTATATTTTGACTATCTACCGACAGAATATAATATTTTCCCCGAGAATCGAACCACAAAGAATAATGATCAATCAATCATGTGTGAACCAACACCTTGTACGCGAACGTGTTTCTCTGTAGACCTGTGAAAAAGCAAAAAAGAAATGCCCTAGAAACTAAATAGAACCATCCAAGAACTTTTATAGTAGCTGTACTCTCAATTACTCTCAGATATTAAAGTCTGTCCCACTTTCCGTTCTGCCCAGAGCGGAAGAGTCATTTGATGAATTGATGAATTCCCATCCTGAAGACGGATTTGCAGGGCCAAGCCTGTGTAGACCGTACGTTAAAGTGTCTGCGAGTCGATTCTGAAAACGAGTCGAAGAGAATGCAAATTTTGCAATTGGGTGAAGTGATCAAGTTAAGTTAAGTGAACTGTCATTTCACCTTGTTTGTATGGTTTGACAGCTCACTTCGGATTACTTCACTCGAGCCAAGTCAAGCTCAAGTCATTTCATTTTGATTAGGCACATCAAGCTACAACAATCTGTCAAATTTCTTTGTTAGATTTTCAACTTTATTGGTGAAGGGATTGGGTTCAAAATTGATTAGGAAATTTTACAGTTTCGGATATGGGACAAGCCCGCCACACATTCCCAACCACTACAACTCCTGAAAGCCAGAATCAACAGTGGCGACCACCAGAAAAACGCCGAGCTAATGAAGCCCGACGAGTCCCAGAGAAACGATTCAACTGTCTTGGATCCCGCAACGAAATTAATCAGAAGAGTAGGTACAGCTGAATACTCAAGCAGTTATTAGTTCATTTTAATTCAAATAGACTACTTCATACTGAACAGTATGGCTTTACAAAAGGTCGTTCGACAACAGATGCGGGTGTCGCTCTCCTGAAACATATATTTAACGCATGGGAGAACTCGCAAAACGCAATCGGAGTTTTCTGTGATCTCTCTAAAGCCTTTGATTGCGTACACCATGACACACTTTTACGTAAACTACGTCATTACGGTCTCCAAAGCGAAGCTCTTAACGTAATTGATTCATATTTACATGATAGGTTCCAATGTGTTGATGTAAATGGTGTAAAATCTTCCGGGCTGCCAGTGCAATTAGGTGTGCCTCAAGGCTCAATACTGGGTCCATTCTTGTTTCTGGTTTACATAAACGATCTACCATTTTTCTTAAAGGGTATCTGCGACGTAGTATTATTTGCGGATGATACCTCTCTTATCTTCAAAGTAGATAGGAATAGACAAGATTTCGATAACGTAAACAACGCTCTTTCAATTGTTACGGATTGGTTTACGTCGAATAATTTAGTTCTAAATGCTAAAAAAACGAAATGTATAAAGTTTGCCTTGCCAAATGTTAGAAATTTAGGTCCCAATGTAATCTTAAGTGAAGAGGCGCTTGAAACTGTGGACACGGCGGTATTTTTGGGCATAACTGTTGATTCCAAACTACAATGGGGCCCACATATATCAAGCCTGTCGGAAAGGCTCAGCTCTGCCGCATACGCCGTTAGGAAAGTTAGACAATTTACTGACGTTGATACAGCTAGGTTAGTCTATTTTAGTTATTTCCATAGTGTTATGTCCTACGGTATTTTAAGGGGATTT
Organism: Ceramica pisi; assembly: GCA_963859965.1. Classification (NCBI taxonomy): domain Eukaryota; kingdom Metazoa; phylum Arthropoda; class Insecta; order Lepidoptera; family Noctuidae; genus Ceramica; species Ceramica pisi. Next base: position 7,523,073 of record OY982555.1, read on the forward strand.
TGTGGGGAAAAGCTGCTGATATACAAAATATATTTGTCTTACAAAAGCAATATATCAGCTAGGGTCAAAAGCTTCATTAAGAGAAATTTTCAAAGAGATTGGAATTCTCACGGTAGCATCTCAATTTATTTTTGCAAACATTTTATATATTAGGCAAAACATACATTTATACAGTAAAACGAGCGACATCCACAACTTTAACACCAGAAACAAGCACAAGCTACATGCTCCTTCACACCGACTTCGTAAGGTCCATGATTCATTTGTGGGGCTCGGTATCCGTTTATACAATAGACTTCCAATTTCTTATCTTGATCTGCCTTTTAACTCATTTAAAGAAAAAGTAAAATCTAACCTCTGTTCCAAGGCATACTATTCTATTAATGATTATTTACACGATAAGAATAGTTGGTCGCTGTGTTGAACGCAAGACAAATTATCATGTTACTTGTGTATAAGTAGATAGTATAGTAGTTTTATGACAGGTTATATGTGTTCATATAATTTTTTATTTTATTTTATTTTATTTTCTTTTTTTTTATTTATTTGTCTGACTATGTAGGTCATTTTTTTATACTTATTTAAATCCACATACGTCAACACTTGCTTAAGTGTGTATTTTGTTTTAGTGTCATAGTGCTAGTAGCTAACAAGTGATAAATAATGTATATATTTATTTTTGTGTCATGTAAATTTTAGAAGGAATTTTGAATTTTTGGATTATTTTGCATATTAATTATTGTAAAATTCTAGTTCCTAAAACGTAACAGACAGTTGTGTTGCTGGGGAGTTTGTTGGCCACTTCTTCTCAACAGCTAAAACACTAGGAAGTGGTGACGGGCGGGCGTTTTGGGGGACTGTCTTTTGTAAAACATGACGTTCAAAAAGTGCTGGCCCTCAGCCTAATTTGACTTTTGAATTTTGAAAAAAAATTTTGAACCACACAACAATCAACAATCTGTCAAATCTCATTCTCATCTTTATCGCTGACGCATTAGGTTTAAGGTTGATTGAGAAAATTAGACAGTAACTCAGGTAGCGTGATGTGCAGCTTTCTGATTCTGCTAAAGTGGCCTTTTTAGACCCCTAGAGAGTTGCTTCACGTTAAATGCTGGTGTGCAGGCTATGCTCCTGCGTTCGGATAGACTGGAAGTCGACCCAAACAGTAAAAAATCGGGCAGATATAAGTGTAACTAGATCATCATTCTGCCTAGCCTTTTCCCAAGTATATTGGGGTCGGCTTCCAGTCAAACCGGATTCAGCTGATACCTACCAGTGTTTTACGTGGAGCGGCTGCCTACCAGACCTCCACAACCCATTGACTGGGTAACACGGTACCTCTTGGCAAGACTGGAGTCAGATCTATTGGCTTCTGACGATCCGCAACGACTGCCACAGATCTACAAATGACAGCCGGGACCAAGGGCTTAACGTGCTTTCCGAGGTACGGAGGAAACTCGACATGTTAAGATGGTCACCCATCCACAAACCAACTTTGGCAAGCATTGCTTAACTTTAATGATCGACCCATGCGGCTGTTATTATTTAGATATCCTACTAATATTATAAATGCGAAAGTTTGTGAGGATGGATGTATATGTGTATGTATGTTTGTTACTCTTTCACGCAAATACTACTGAACCGATTACGATGAAATTTGGTATGTAGGTAGCTGAAGGTCCAGAATAACACATAGGCTACTTTTTATCCCGGAGTTCCCGAGGGATCGGGATTTACACGGGAATAACGAGAATTTATACGCGGACGAAGTCGCGGGCGGCCTCTAAGTTTATCAATATACTCGAAATTCTTCCGTTACGGTGACGGACTGACTGAATTACTGACAGACAACGCACAGCCGAAACTACTGGTCGTAGAAAGCTGAAATTTGCCCTGTAGATTCCTGAGTGAGCTTCTAAGGGGAGATAAAGATAAAGATAAAGATAACTTTATTTTGCAAATATGGGTAAGCTCAAATGGTGACAAAAAACATATGTATAATAGTACAGCCATATTTTACCACGTAGGCATGCAAAAGATTTATAACTTATAACTAACAACTTATAACTAAATACAATTTTAAAATTATGAAACATGTACAGCTTTACAATATTATTATTAATTAAACATAATCATGCACTAGGTTAAAAACTGTTTCTCCATTAGGAACTCCTTAATATTATAATATGCTTTCGCCACTAAAAAGCTTCGGAGTCTCTTTTTAAATAATGAAAGCGGAAGCTCTTTCCGGAGCCTTGGAGGATTTTCCGAAATTCTTACTACGGGAACGGGTGGTCAAGCCGGTTTAGTGCGAGTTGGACTTGCACGTTCCGTACCACAAACCGAAAATAAAAACACGTTTCTTGTATTTTAAATTTAGTTTATTTTTTACCATTTGCTGTTATAGCGGCAATAGAAATACATAAGAAAATTTCAACTGTCTACCTATTACGGTTATTGAGATACAGCCCGCTGACAGACTGACGGACAGCCCTAATTCACACATGTACTATTTGGGACTGCATTAACTCGGAGTTAATAAGGTAACTCTGGCTGGTCCAAGCGGGCCTCATAGTAATTTATGTGGTACAAAAATATGTCCCAAGGAGGAGGAGCTCGTGGCTCCTAGTTAAGCAACGCTTGCCGAGGTTGGTCTGTGGATGGGTGACCATCTTAACATACCGAGTTTCCTCCGTGCCTCGGAAAGCACGTTAAGCTGTTGGTCCCGGCTGTCATTTGGAGATCTTTGGCAGTCGTTACGGATAGTCAGTTCAGAAGCTAGAAAATCTCTGATACCAGTCTTGCCAAAGGAGTACCGTGTTAGGTACCCAGTTAATGGGTTGTGGAGGTCTGGTAGGCAGTCGCTCCACGTAAAATACTGGTATTCAGCTGAATCCGCTTTGACTGGAAGCCGACCCCAGTATAGTTGGGAAAAGGTTAGGCAGATGATGACAAAAATATGTACCAAGTATTGTAGGTAATATTTCTCCGGCACATATAACTTCAGCCTCCCTATCTTGTCCCCATTTCTTATCTCACATATCTCTTAAGATACTGCTCTAAAGCAAACTAGCCGTGTTTGCTCAGCATCTAGAAAGAAACTACACTTGATAGCACAGTACAATCCATTTTTAACCTTATCTCAACAGCATAGAATTAAAATTCCAAAGAATCTTCTTTTTGCGCCGTGACAAGTTATTTTGAAACGAATGCTGTGAAACTAAGGTTGTAAATCTAAGGAAAGCGATAAACTAGGCGCGTATGGAATGATGCAGTACCTAAAAGATAATGAATAAAATCACTGTAGATGATTAAAATATGGTCGTTATTCGTAATGTTTGATTTAGTTTGTAGGTATACAAAAAATCCTTTATTTCAAATATACCAGTTTACAGGCACTTTGAATAGTCAAGGTATGTCAGTCAAATAGATGAAGCTAATTCTGCCGCGCTAGCGACAAGAGTAGCAAGTTATTCTGCAACAAAACAAACTCACCGACCCTATCTCCAGCGCGGCAGTTGCACGTTCCAAAGAGTAGATCCTATGGAGAAGAACGTGCAAGAAACTTCATGGACACTCTTTCTAACACTGCCTTTTTACAAAATCATGGTTACATTATTTAATGAGTCTATACAATGCAAAGATAATCTTACAATATTCAGCATGTCCAACAATGTTTTCACATCTTCATCGAAGTTCGGGCATTTTAGTCGTTGTGGAGCGGCCAGCATTGAGCCAAGCATTTTTGTCGTCAATGTACTCCCCTAATTTATAATATGCTTGTTTGCATAGTGTGCGTTTTACACAGTTTTTAAATTTCGTCTCATTTAGTTCTAGTATATGTGTCGGTATTTTGTTATAAAACTACAGTAAACAGTATCCCATGAAAGATGTTGCTACTTTAAGCAAGTCTGAAACCTGGGGCCCGAGTCTGCTATTTTTATAAATTTGTCATTCCGACGCGATCCCATTGTCATGCCATTGCCATTTTGCTAAAAGTTCGTAATCTGCTAAATTCATAATCGCACGGTCACTTGCACCGCAATGGTCTCGTAATAGAATTGCGGTAGGAATGCCGATTGCTATTATTATAAAACCGAGCTAAATTTGAGCATTTATTCATGCCAGATTTTATTTATATTTTGTTGTACATATTATTTATTAGTGTTATAAGCAATCTGAAGTAGTGAGAAGTTCGTAAATACTAAATCTGTCATTAAGTACGAGATTACCATTCATATGGCTTTCTTTCAATGGCGTGTCAGTGGTTGATCATTGGAATGTCATAATGACGCCATTATGATGCCATTACGTTAGTAGATTACCATACTTGTCAAAATCAACCATTTTAAAATCAGTGATCGACCATTCTGACACTATCGTAATAGCAGACTCGGGCCCCTGGTTGAACTAACTGATTCCTATTTCTAGTGACATAGTTACTTATGTGTAATACTAGATTCTTTTCGCGATTTCACTCTCATTGCTTATACATTTTTTCGGGACAAAAACTAGCCAAAGCACACGGCGATCGTGTAGATTTATGTCAATGAAAGAATAGGCTTGTGTCCTGAAAAAATCGAATTAATCCGTCAGTTAAATTATCAAAAAATATGTGACCCATGTTTTTTCTTTTGTTACGGGAACCAAAATTGACGAAGTTACGACGCTTTTCAAATTCTCAATACGTCACACATTCGCATAATTTTTACTGAGTCGTGACGTCACGAGCCCCCACTCCCGAGTTTTGATGCGTTTTATCTTTTATAATCAATATAAGTACATTGATTTACAAAAACAAAAAATACGTGTCCATTATTTTTCAATACTCTGACGGATTAAATAGTTTTGCAATTTGTGGATGATGGAATCTAGCCTATTATCAAAATCGGCTGAGCAGTTTTAGAGATTAACCCCCACATCCAAAGTCACGAGCTTAACCTTTTTATAATAATTATCACTAGCGGATCACCCCGGCTTCGCACGGATGTAAATTATACCTACACGAGCTACAGGGTTATTTTCAATGACCAGCCAAACATTTTCCAGGCAGGCAGTTCCCAAAGTTCAGAGGACCACGACCCACCTAACTAACACGAGGTAGGTACCAAATTTGGGACTCACCTCTTGGCTGTCACGAAGAAAAATGGCGAAACTTTTATGAATAAGGGACTTACATTAAAAGGAAAAAAGTTGAAACTTATTCGTTCACAATAACTTAACATTAATCAGGTGAGATAGCGGTCAAACGTACGCCTATCAATATTAAAAAAAAAATATACATATATAATGAAAATTATGTAGGTACCTGCCTATTTTTTCCCAAATTTTTGTCACTTTCAGCATCAGCTTCCCATGAACCAACTAATATTCCGTCGCGACCAACCACTGGGTCGCGACCCAGTTTGGGAAACAATAATAATTGATCGTAAGAGCGACCGCGGCCCTGGAACGCAAAGGGCACTAGGAGGAACACGGATGGGTTTTAGTCAGTAAGAGTCTGACACTCCCTTCCGCTCCGCCCAGAGCGGGAGGAGTCTCAAGAAGTTAAGAATTTGATTACGTCCCATCCATAAAAAAAACCGGTCAAGTGTGAGTCGGACTCGCGCACAGAGGGTTCCGTACAAACCAAAGTACATAGACCTGAGTATTTGATATTATGAATTTCAATTTATATACCTCTACGCGTTCATGAGGAAAGGGGTAGGTAGTAAGTTTAAAATTATTAAAAATATTTTTATTAAATGATGTAACTAAAAATTTACGGTTATCGCAATTTTTCCTTTATCTGTGCTATAAGACGTTGCTTCGTACAAAATTTCAAGATTCTGAGTTCACGGATAGTATCCTGTAGGTTTAAATTCCCTTGCGAGTGTCGAAAATTTGCGGCACAAACGGTTTGTATCTTTTGATTGCGTTGGCTTCGAATGTTGATTTTTTCTCAGCTCTAAGGGACAGTAGACCTGAGTATTTGATATAATTCCAGCTTGATACCTCCACGCGTTCCTGAGAAAAAAGGGTCTTGAGTTGACCATAGATCTTTTTTTCTTCGCCCCATTCGGGCAGGCTAAGGTCTTGGACCATACCGCCTCGTCTTCAGTCTGTCCTTCTTGACTCTTGACCATAGATATAATAAACAAGTAACTGTTTTTTTATATTTTTGTGGTCTTGACAGATAGATAGACAGACGGATGGATGGACGGACAACAAAGTGATCCGTTATAAGGTTATAAGGGTTCCGTTTTTTCCTTTCGAGGTACTTACAGGGTTCCGTAAAAAGGACTTAACAATTTACAAACTAGCGACTAGGTAGAGACCTTGCCTTTCGTGCTTTAACTTAAGATAAATCTACAGAGATTTATCTTTAGTTTAAGTATATAAAATATTAATTAATTTAATTCAGTAATACGTTATTTCCAGGAAAAAAATAACTACCACAAAATTATACATTCTAAATGAATTCATTTTCTACATACGTATGACGTAATTTAAAACATCCAGGAGCGAGCGCAGTCTGAGCCTTCAGGGTTCCAAGAGCGGTGCGGAATAGAACGGTGACATAGTTAGGATACGTAAACATTATTAAAAATCATATTTATCATGCATTATTCATGTTAAGAGTCCTATTACATTTTTTACGGAAATTCATGATTTTTGACGCTGTAATTTTCAGCAGCAGTAAGATATTTTAATTATTTGATCCTGAATAACGATAGTGCCAGTCTCTTTCTTGTAAGTTAGAGTTACACATTTTCATTTATCTTTTCGTGTAATTTAGGTACTATATATTTTACGAACTCAGTTTGCAAGAAAAAATGTCGGCGATGGAACTTTGACGGTCAAATTCACATTGTTACAATCAATTCTTTTAAAAGCTAAAATTGCTAAAAGGTAAGTTGAATGTTTTACTTGTTAATTAGAGTTCTAGAATTTCTGGAAATTCCTTGAGTTTTCACGGAAAAAAACGTAAAGAAAGCCTAATTTAAGCCAGAATTGTCTTCATTCAGCGTCCATTATATTCCAAATAAAAACAATTTTATCAAATAAATTTATATGATATAAAATTTCAATCTACAATGAATACTTTTCATTAGTTTTTGTTTGTCAATATAATACAACAAAATTACAATAAATAAAATTCTCAGTCTCGCGCGAGCGCCCAAATAAACTATAATCCTATTCAGGCTAGTAAGTATCAAATAGTTTCGCGGACTATAGATGTACCCCCAACGCAGACCAACGTAACTTGATCTATTGCAAACGAGCATTTACGATTCGTAATAGGACTCTTAAGAAGTTTGTACCAATTAGCCTAATCAATTATGTTGGTGAGCGTTAATTGTACCTATTAAATTTGTGAAACGAAATTATGTTGCTGGTGACTGACTGGTCGCACATTGCTATCACTTTTAGGCATATTTTCCACAATTTAAGTCACCATACCATGATGGGCTCAACGAGTTGTTTCGGTCCTGGATGGATTTTTCCATTCCGCATTTTTAGAAAAAATCTACTGAAATAGCAGATTAATCTTTGATGGTAACGTTATTAAAAACTAGCTGACATTTCCATGGTCAAGAATAAAATTATTAAAAAAAAAAACTAGCTGACATACGCAACTTCGTCTGCGTCACATTTCCCATTAATGCTCGGCTCCTTTTAGTTTTAGCGTGATGATATGTAGCCTATATCCTTCCTCGATACATGGGCTATCTAATACTGAAAGAATTTTTCAAATCGGACCCGTAGTTCCTGAGATTACCCCCTACATATAAACTTACAAACAAATGTTACCTCTTTATAATATTAGTGTAGATAGTGAAGTGATAAAAACTACCAAATTAATTTTAATAATCAGAAAAGACAGTGTTCAGTATTTTTTGTTTTGTTAAAATTATGAATCGAAAAACAAGATTTTGAAAATTGTATCATTTTCAAAGAAAATTCAGAGAACATGGCCCCTTATTCACAACCATTCGATTCGATTCCGTGTCGGTAGGGAACCGAATTCGACAATCTCATTTCCGAGTTGAAGAACTGTCATAACGCTACTCACAGATCCGAACGGATCACTGACGTATAAATCATATGGACTTGAAACGTTTGACTATAGAAATAAACAGTTATACAAATATCTATCATATCGACGCAAACATGTCAAAAAGCATTTTGTCTCTTTTTAACTAGCCAAGAGCTGCATATGAAAACAGAGACATCTATATGTTTGCCAAGGACTAAATTTGGCAACCCTTTTGTGTGACGTCAAAATCAAGCCTTTGCGTGGCCGGTCGCCATTTTAAATGCCCAAAGTACTCTGTGGTTTTATGGTAGTTGTGCTGTCAAACAGTTGTTTGCTTTTATTATTTTCGTTGTTCTAAAGATAAATACGTCGAAAGCTAGGTTTTTTTTTGTGTTCTGGCTTTGGAAAATAAGAGAAAAATCATGCCATCGTGTTGCATAATACAGTATGGTGCGAGGAAAAACAAAAATCAGCTTAATTTGACTCTGCACAGGTTAGTTACTAGTTTTCACTAATCCAGTTGAATATTGTAGAATTTTGTGTAATGTTTTGTTACCAGATGATCTTTTTAAAGATTATTGAAACCTGTGTCATATTTGTATGGCTTATTACGTTATTATTTTCTTAATTTCGTAGTATTGTTTACATACAATTTTTATTTGTCTTAGTTAGTGATGTGCGATGTTCGCATCGCATACGATAAGTATCGATATTATTATATTGATAAAGTGTGTATGCTATTATCCCACAGATTTCCTGGAAATGAAATTTTCAAAAATAAATGGATAGAAGAAAAATATAAACCATAGACATAAAATGTGGCATATCTGCTCCCTGCACTTTGATGAATCTAGTTTTAACAGAACCCTCGATGTGATGAGGTTACATGATGGCGCAGTGCCCACATTGAATATGCTGGTATGTTTTTAAACAAAAATTGTATAGCAATTAGTAGGATGGTATGGATTAGTAGGATAAATTTATAATATTAGTAGGATGTAAATTATATGTATGTAAAAATAAATAAATGGTGTTGTAAATAATTATTGTTGACTTTTAATTAAAACCCAATTTCATCGGTATGTTAGAAAATATACTTAGGTGATGGAGACGTCCGTGCCGGCAGCCCATCGTGGATGCAGCGTCATTTCTTTTCTTAGATTTTGTTCCCTCCACCCCGTCTCGAATGACCTAACGCAAGGCTTTAGAATAACGCTTAGGTACATTTCATTTGAATTTTCAAAAACTTATTCGATGTACCTTGTTACTTATCCTAATAATAGCAATAGATACATATTTTGGGGGGTAAGCGGTACAGAGAGACATGTCCCGCAAACCCCCATTGATATAATAATATTAAATATTGAGAACCTCCTCCTTTTTAGAAGTCGGTTAAAAAGATAGTGATTATCTAATTTTAGTTTAGTTATTGAACAAGAGAATCGGCAACAATGTCATCCAAACTAAACATGTACGCAAAGTATTAGCCTAAATCAAAAACCGGGAAGTAAGTCAAAGATAACTTTTCAGATTTGTTCACATAGATAGTTATTTTGTTGTACAGACGCCAGCACATCAAATTACTCGAAAATGTCAAATTATTCCAGTCAAAATTGAACAGGTAGGTACAGAAATTTGTCAGATTGTTGTAGCACGATGTGCTGGCGACTGTCAAGTGAAGCTGAGAATGTGCTAAAAATACCCGTTGAAATTGTATCGTGACATTTTGAAAACATTCTAACAATCTTTTATCGATGTTATTGTAAAGAAATATCGACATAGGCTGCCCTATTAGCCGCCATTTTATCATCCCAGCAAAGTGTAGGTAACTACGTTTTTTTTATAGGTATGCCCAGTCCATATGGTTTATACGCATTGAGATAAAAACTTTATCATTGAGTTGAATATCGATATCAGATGCGCATGTTGCTCGCAGTTACAACCCTACGAAAGGCAGCCATTTTAAGTGCCCAAGTCGGTGGTAGGTAGACACGTTTTTTTTGTAGGTATGCCCAGTCCATATGATTTATACGTCAGTGGAACGGATGCATTTTTTTCTATCCGACAGACCATTGTGTTTATGGGGAACGCTAAAAAATGGTAGTAAATAGATGATCGTGGTAGAAAATTTAAAGTAGTAAATAAAATTGGTTTATTTGAATATTTTGTTCCGTTTAAATAAGGAATATACAGCTAGTTGCTTAGATAGCAAACGATACAAAATAATTTTATTATTAACCAAAATAAACTTTATTTCGAGTGAACCTGCTTTGTAAACAGCGGAAAAGCGGAAAAAGAACTATTTTCATCAACTAGCTAATAGGTACCCCCAAATTACCTTCTATTTCTACCTTTAGCTTACTCACTGATCGTCAAAATTCTATAGTATGGACACACAAACTTCAAGTTTTGTATTCAAAAGAAAGGAAAAAATTAGTATAGATAGAAATAAATTTTACAGATACAGTCATTAAAAATAATGGCAGGTAACTTATTTTATTAGAAAACAATTTGATTTGACTTGGGTGTACATGAGATCTCACAGGTACATTGTGCTATGAAAGGTTTGTGTAGCAGGATTTATACTTTTGTAAAAAAAACTGTCTGACTTGAAGGCAATCTTCTCTTCGGCCAATAAAATAGAAAGTGGATTCAGTCGTGTTGTTCGCGGCGCCTAGTAGTGATGCCAGTATTAGTTATCAAGTCCTTTTACGGCAGATGAGTGCGTTTCAGGGAAATAGGCCCTTATTTCTTCAATGAGGCTAAGGGCCATGTCGGGTGTTAGTCTATAAACCGACTGAAACCGCGGGTCGGCAAAAGGATTCGTCATATCCTTATGAAGAGACAACTTCTCCTGCCTCTGTTGTTCTGCGGCACGCCGACGCACGGTCTCTGGCTCGCACAATCACATACTCCATCTACCAAAATACCAAATTATGTTAACTAAAATCTAGAACGAATATCACATTTCCGTAAACACTTTGAATTTATGTAAATGCGTATAAATCGATGAAATACGGTCAATACATTAATAAAAAATCATTTATTTCAGGCAGTGTTTAGAAAATTTACAGTCTTTTTATTTCACTGAAATAAGCTGGAAATATGGTTTATTTCTTCGTTTTAATTTCTTTCGATATGACTCCCGATAGCAAACAGCTGTCGGAAAGATTCGAGTCTTCTTATCGAATTTGAACTGTCAAAATGATTCGGTTTCGGTTGGAAGACATCTTCGATAACTTAGACGTTCGATTCGGTACGGAATCGAATCGAATGGTTGTGAATAAGGGGCCTGAAAGTTCTAAGTTACTGCCATCTTAGATTAGTTTAACTGGCTTTCAGTAGATGGCAGTTACTACAAGTTTTTAAAATAAGTGCCAATATGAATACCTACTAAGGTTCCAAACCAATTCATCAATCATTTTTGTAACATGTTATAATAAGACTATAGACCTCTTAAAGGTTTTCCTGTAATCTGTAAATTAACGAAACTGCACGCTTTTTTCAGGTAGGTACTGTAGTTTCGGAGAAAAGGGGGCGACCTTATTTACCTATTCTATGGGGGCGACAGGCGACGCAGTGGTGACACCGAGCGGCTACCTATGCGACACAGGAACCACCCGAAGCAGCCGTGCCCCGAGAGGACCTAGGCTGCGTTGCACGAAAGGCAAGGTCTTTATCCCATAGGGGGCCCTTAGCGTGTACCTAGTCGCTAGTTTGTAAATTGTTAAGTCCTTTTTTACGGAACCCTGTAAGTACCTCGAAAGGAAAAAACGGAACCGTTATACGGAACCCTTTGACGATGAATCGTAGATTTACCCAGTTGGTTTTTAGCACACTTTGGACTAACAATCTATTATAGTATTCCACTATGGATATTATTTTTTATTTAATGGGCTTGCTCTTGACCACAATCATGCCCGATGTAAAGCGATGGATGAGGTCTACGATGGAGCGAGCTTGCACAGAAGATACTAATTTTTCACGTGAATTCTGTTGCAAAGGAATATGTATTTGTTTGATTAAACCAAAAGGCGCCCTCTATCGGCGCGATGACAAGTTTGAATTTAAGATGTTGGTAGTAGTAGTTACTCTGTTTCCTCTAATAGCAACACTTTACTAAAACTGTCAAACAGTATTATCCAATCAATGGGGTTGGCCGGTGCAAGCTGAAAGCAGATGGCGCTAGCATAGTTTGTTCCCTTGTTATTTTTTTATGTTGTGTTAGTTGCAGTTTAACGTCTAAATTCTTTACTTTGCAGGTAACTGAAAGGCAGCTGTAAAACAATTAAAATAAGTGGAGCACATAATTATACATCATGTTTTCTAACTGGCGAGTCAAGGAACTGAAAGAAAAACTTAAAAAACGTGGAGCGTTTCCCTTACGAGTAAAGAAAGCGGATCTTATTGAAAGATTTTGGAGTTTTGTTTTTAAATTCAACAAACAAGTCATAATCATAGTATAGAATCCTTGTAGAACGACGGGCGATTGATTGGCAAGATTTCGATTGATCGGACAAGTGATTTCATTGAAATAACACCTGTGTGATTTCAATGCCTGCCTGCAGGTACGAAATGAGGATTATTGAAAAAAGTAATAGTCAAGCCTTTGTTTATGATCAGCTTGCCTGTGTAAACTAACAAACAAACAAACTCTTCTGCTTTATAATATTATAATTATAATTATAATAGTATAGATTGAGAGTCAAGACCCCTATTATACTTACCGCGGTGTTATTTATTTCATAGTCACTTTCTACAAAGTGTTTATGCTACCCCATAACCTCGTACTTTTCGTAAATAATTTTTTCACGACGGATGGCTTTTAATTAAACCAAAGCCTTCGTATTTTTATATCCTTCGGTATTTGATGCGTTCCAATTTCAGAGCATTTAAAGACAATACAGCGCGTCATTGTAACTGTTTGAAATTATTTTCTGTATTTGACCTTTGAAAGGCAAGGTTATGGGAACAAACTACGCTAGCGCCACTTTGACAGTTGCCAACCCAACTGGAATCAAGTGACAGTGACATATTTGAGTGACATCTAGATTCTTCTATCGACGGACCAAGCAAGGCAAGCTCAAGCGAAATAGGTACTTTTCTTTCATTCGCAGTAGTCAGCGGGTGCATGTACGTAATTCAAAATTAAATAATTTCTCTAAAAATATCGTGTTAAAACAACCAAAACGCCAATTAATCCAAAGCATTAACATATTGGACGGTGTGTGTCAAAAAATTTCGCGAGTGATCTTTCGAAATTAAATTTTGATAGGTTATGTAAAATAAGTGCATTTTTTGAATTTGTTGTTTGTTTTGCAGCCCACACTCTGGTTTGGACACAATGAGAACTACACAAATTGCCCAGTACGCTTTAAGACTCACATATTCGCAGGTATGTTTTTTTTTAATTTACCTCCAATTTTGTACGCGACAGTTTCACTAGGTACCCAAATATTTGGTTACTTGATGCTGTCAACCTCTAAACTGTGTCATTGAAGGAAAGTGCTTTATCTTTTAGTCATAAATCTCTCAGGAAAGCCTTTCAGAGCCTTTCTGCTGATTCTAGGTCTCCCTTGTTGACTTTATACTTAAAACTGGATATAAATAACATCAGGGCTAATGTTATGTTTATTGTTGTTACAGTTAATTATTAATAGTGATAGCTTTACCCCCCGCGACTTCGTACACCCATATCCCATTTTTTCGTGTTCCCATATAGCCTATGAATGTGGCTACCAAAAAAAAAAACTATTTTCCAAACCAACTGGTGGTTCCAGAGCTCAGCGCTTTCAAACAAACTCTGCAAAAAGACTAAACTCCTACCCACCACCAGGTCCTATTGTTTTAATAATAATAATAAGCCCTAAGACGACCCACTGACCAATAAGCCTCTTTATTCTGAACTTCACAAAAGTATGATAGGTACTTCAATATGTTTTTATTATAAAATGTCCCGAAGCTCAGTTTGCCTTTTGGCTTAGACCTCCTCTAACAATTTCCATTGGGATCTGTCACTTGCCACTCTTCCCCAGTGAAGTCCAGCTGTGAGTTTCAAATCATCTTCCCATCTTATTTGTTGGCGTACCCTTTTTCTCCGGCCTTCTCTGGGGTACCAGTTCATGACAATTTTACACCACTTTTCTAGTGGGTTGTGTAACATGTTACCTGTCCAATTGTTTTAGCTGGGAAGAATAACTGGTGTAATTAGCTCCCCACCAATAATATGTTATGTGATTTCCTCTATCAGAAGAATAAAAGATTAACCAAAAAACAAGTTTAAAATTGTTATCAATGGTGATAAAAAATACAATCTGATAAGAGCAGTGGATAATAGAGCTGAAGAAAAAAAAACTTAAAATGGATTTAACAATTACAGGCTTTAAACAAAAAACCTGAATGAATTACAGAAAGTTGTGATTTGCTTGTATTGTTTGATTGGTTGTTCTAGCTTAATCCAATATTTGGTCTTTGTCATTGACTTCTTACTTTCTTCAATAAAATATACAGAAACGAAAATCCAAAGTTGTAAATGAAAAACAACATTAGCACATTCAGTCCTTAAATCTTTTATTTCATTGTCTTTCAAACTGTGGGAGGAAACACATGAAAAAATAATATGATTTAAAAGAGTATATGTGGAGTTTCTTGCAAGTTCTTGTCCATAGAGATCTAGACTTTGGAATGTGCAAATAGCTTCATGTTTTTGACTGACCAAACTTAACATTTCAAAAGTGCCTGTAAATGGTTTATTTAAAATAAATGCTTTGTATCTTGTAAGAAAAACAACTGACAAACCTGACAGTTGATAGCAGAATGGAAGCGAAAAAGTGTTTTCCATTGGGAAAACACCCTATTACTTTACCAAGTACCTAACATAGGACTAGGGTAGAAGAGGATTTTGCCTTTCTTGCCCAATATAATCCATTCAGATTCCATTGCTACTACTAACTTGGCTTTACATGCCTCACATACCATCATCTCACTTTGTAAAGGTTTAACTCATACAATGAACCTTTGCACATGATGGTGAAGAAGGGATTTTCGGAAATTCAACCTAGTGTGAAAAAAAGGGGGTAAATTGTACTAATTTGTGCTGATGAAGTTTTGAGGGAAGTGCTAATTGTTAAGACAACTCATTTAGGCACTTGCTCCACCTAAGTGGGTTAATTCCTTAGTTATTCAGTAACAACGTGTTATAAATGCATAATTTTCAGCTAGTTATTTAGTAATTGACATGAACTTGAAAACAATTAATTTGAAACTCGGATTTTTTGTTCTTTGTTCTTATGATTCTGCATCATTTGTTTTGATACTTGCTCCATTTATTTGAGTATAGTTACTCTGGTTTGATGTTCTGTTTAACTGATTCTTTTACATTCTATATTTTGTAACTTTGGTTTCTGATATACTGCCATCATATCAGATTCATCTCCCAATCAAATTGGACTGCTTTTGCCCAGTTGGTTGTGAATATAGGCTGTCACTCCTTATAATTAACTGGTATTAGCTTTCTCTGGCATGTCTGCAAGCCAATATATAGTTGGGAAAGGGCTAGACTGACCATTTGATGCGTCATCTATTTAATAAATATTCGTAAGTTTGGTTTAATTCATTGAATTCTTTGTTTCATTGTAGTCTATATTATAAATACTTCGTAGGTATACTATAAATGCTAAGGTCACAAGGTCAGATCTATTTTCATTCGAATGAAACTATTATTGTTTTAGCTCATTCATTTGATAGTGTAAACATAGTTTGACTCAATGAATAAATGTTTAGAAAATTTAACATTTTGTGTCACTAGGTACTTCCTGCTTAGCTACTGTTGGTTTAAGAATACTTCCTTTATTTTCACTCATAATCGAGTTCATTTTTAATTACATGTAGCATAAAAATCAATTTATAAATATGGGGTCCCACAGGGGATGTTCTTGGGCTGATGATTAATCAAAATTATTTATTTAATAGAAAACAATGCAACTTTTAACGAGGGCAAGATTATTGCGCTATTAAAGCAGCTTTAATCATCGACAAAATGGTTAACCTCGCTGGTTCCAAAACTGAAAAATAATCCCAGTCCATAAAATAAACCTCCCATTAAGAAAGAAACAACCAGCATCTATAACCAGCAGCATTTAAAAATGAAACCCGGAACCGCCATTTAATCAACAGCCTATCTATAAATAGCCCGTATTGTAAGGATGCAATCACATGCCCGCTTGTGCAGTTGAATACACATGTAGTCTAGCGTGATTTGTCACGTTCACGGCAATTACATTAGTGCAATCCGATCTATGACATGTGGGCAAGTCGCGTGCGCTGAAGTTTATAAACTCATGGGCTGTAAGTTCAATACAAATGTGGTTGGTTTGAAAGACTATTAGTGTCTGTAGGTTTTTCTGACTCACATCAGCAGTAACAACTGCAGACGATTTGTTCGTAGAGCCCGAATGCCAATACTCGTAACCATAACTGCTGGACTTTTATAACTGAGTGTTTTATCAGCGGTATAAAATACAGCAATTACAAATAGGTTAAAAACGTTCAAATTCAAGTAACAATCCCATCTCTGCTACAATCAATGTCAGAAACATGATAAAATACTAACTCAAGGTATTTTTAACAGATAGGCCTCAGAAGTTAATCTCCTGTTTAAAAATATAATCAAATGTCACTCTTTACAATTGGTTGTCCCGCAAAGTGTATGCTGCTGCACACTGCTGTATCGTGGTCATTAGTTGGTGTGTCTCGGAAACTAAGGTTATCTCTTAGAGCTAAATAATATTATGTAATAGTTTATTAATACCTATTATGTAAAAATTGATTTACATTTATGTTGTGCCCCAAACATTTTCCTTGAACACAAAATGTTTGTGGAACACGGCGATAGACCAGGAACCCAAGCCAAGGGAAAGCCATGATCTTTCTAGTTTTCGAACTATGTTGAAGTCTTCTTAATTTCTAACCAAATGTAGCTGAATTACCTCTACATATTTACATGATGCGACTGGTATCGCGAAACCCTTTGGTGACACTCAGAAAGAAGAGAAATCCCAAATATCACGATGAAGTAGTCGCACTCGCAGGCGATTTCATAATAAAACAAAACGGTAAAGCCATAAAAAAATATCTAAAAATAGCGAAGTCGATTCTATTTTTAGCCCCATAGGTAAGACATGATGACCTGCCTGCTGTGATTCATGAATGTTCTTTACCAAAGTGGTTATTACATAAATAACTAATAAAGAGCAAGCGATATCATGCCTTATAATAGTGATTTTATAAGTGCGAAGTCTCTTATCAGAGGTCAGGGGTGTTGCAAATCCTGACTACCTACTAACATTATCTTGGAGACGACACAGACCGATCTTTATTTCGTTCTGTTTTATTAACTGACTAGATTTTTACCATGACACCGCTACCTTAGCCTATCCCACATGTACCGTCCATTTCTCCGGTATTAAAGGCAATACTGTTTTTTTGAATCATGAATGAATTTTCTAGTAACCTGTAATTCCAGAGATTTTCTAGGTGGGGTTCACCTTCTGTAGAATATAAGTAATGATCATAGAATCGATCAGGTTCTCAATGTAGACAAGAGGTCCTTACTGTGCAAACAGTAGGTATCTCGTGCAGAATTCTAGAGCATTCTTTCACAAACTCGTTCACCAATTTCGGTGCTATGGACTAATATAATATCGTTTCTCACGCATACATAATGTTAGTTTCTAGTTTTGCGCATAGCAACACTTGACGCACTTACCAGAGATGACACAAATATAGAAATACCACGATTTTGGCGTTTACCGTTTTAAAGAAACATTGTAGTGAGTGTAAACAAATTTTTGGATGACAGCCAGAATTTTACACCTAAAGTTCTTATCCTTTGAGTCATACCAGTCATTCATAATGATAAACAAAATACATAAATGGCTCCAGTTCGACAACTTGATGCGAATATTTTTAACTGAAATCGAAGCTGAGATAAACCTATTGTTTTAGCTAGGTGACATAATTTACCTATAGTCAACGTTAAAGAAATCATTTTCCTTAAAGTGACACCTGAATGCGGTATTCAGTTACAAAATGACATGATATAATATTTAGGTTGTTCAGTTGGACCTAAAATCTGCCCGGATATTATTTTCATCTCCAGATAATACCACGTACACTAACTTTTTTTTTTTTTTTTTTTCAAAACATAATCCTACACTGTCCTCAGTATCCTGCTACTGAACAGGCCTTCCTTCTTAAGCCATTGTTTATCATTCCATTACAGGAAGTCTCCTTCCGTGTATCTCAGCCAGCCACCTGACAAATCCTTAGAATGTCTCCTCATCCGGTAATCTCCTGGCTCTCGTTGCTTCCCCAATGGTGTGCGAATATGTCTTTACCAACTGTTTAAGCTGCAGAAATGACTTTAATAAATTCTCTATATCCTCTATTTGGGCCATCGTTAACCTTCTCACTAATTCCTGTAGCGGCATCAACGCAGACACAAAAATAAACGAGTTGCCCACCGGACTCAACAAACGTCCGGTCAGAGGCTCTTCCCTTTCCTATGGAGGTTTGCGGGACTTTACACCTTGTTCCGCATACCCCTATACTCCCATCAACCAACCAACTCCAACTATTCCAACCAACGAACTCCAACTCCTTCACTACAAAAAGTAATCCTTTTACAACTACAAGTCACCTTTTAATTATTACGCGTGTAACTGCTTTTTGCGCTAAAGTTCGTCGACAATCCAAGGTCGTCTGCATTCTAAAACTTGTTACTAAGCTCTGCTCCATCAGTGAGAGGAACCGCTAAGCGACTTCTGAATTGCGAGGTTTGAATTTTTGCACTGTGCTCTTTGCTCTTTGTGACTTACCAACTACAGATTGCCAAGGGTAATACGATACCGTATCACCCAGTTAGCGGGTCGTGTAGGTCAGAAGGTAGTCAATCCATTAAAAATACTGGTATTCAGCTGCATTTGGTTACACTGGAAGCCGGCCCCAACATAGTTGGGAAATAGCTAGGTAGATTGATACGAGATAATTTGGGTCCTTATAAAAAGTCATGTGGGAAGTCCACTGTCACAGTCTTTATCATATACTAGCTGACCCACGCAACTTCGTCTGCGGCACATTTTTCATTAATGCTCGGCTCCTTTTAGTCTTAGCGTGATGATATGTAGCCTATAGCCTTCCTCGATACACTGGCTATCTAATACTGAAATAATTTTTCAAATCGGACCAGTAGTTCCTGAGGTTACCCCCTACATACAAACTTACAAACAAATGTTACCTCTTTATAATATCAGTATAGATACGTGGATTGTAACTTTATGGGTTTTTGTTGCGGTTACAGCTATCTCTGTCTCTTTCTTTCTTTCTTTGGATGAGTTCATACGCTTCCAAAGTTTTTTGAACTCTTCTTTGTACCGCGAACCATGCCTATCTCTTGCGTTTTGTGTTTCCTTGTCTTTGTTTCAACTTACCCTTAATTCACCGTTCACGCGCAATTTTAATAATCACTATGTATTTATTCATAGTAGGTAAAACAAAACGTTGTAGACTTAATTTATTTTAATCAGATATTGTGCCTAAAAAGTCTTTATTATCAGGTTATTGCCCTCTGCCAAATCTTATTTAATTGTCGTGTCCATGTATCATGTACATTGGGATACTCTGATCTTGGTATTGCTTCCCCGTAGTATAATTTTCCTCTTTTTACTCAATAAAGCCCATGACAAAACGATCACTTACCTCAATAAAGAATTCTGCCATGTTATAAAATCATATGTAACCACGTGCATTTGATAATACACTCATTACATAATAGTTACAGTAATACCTACTATGCCTATATTTTAAACGCTAGGATATCGGTAAAGGTCGCACTGACGTTTTAAAACGTCAGCTGCAGTTTCCCGCGCCATTCTGACGTGCGATAACCATGCATTATTGATTTGTACGTAGAACCAGGTAGTGCCGTAGTGCCAACTTATGAATATTAAAATTATTGTCAGTGTCTATGGTGCTTACATGGGCTTCCCCCATTGCATATCTACAAAGTTGATCCTTAATCTAGTCATACTACTTGATAACTAATTTGCGTAATATCTTCTGCTATAAATCAATTTACCGCGGCTTTGCTTCCGTGGTTCTGTATTATTCTACTGGAACCACGCATTTTTTGGCCATAAAAAGTAGCCTATAGGTCTCAGTGATTATGTGTTATTTTCTATCCCGCAAGAATTTGCTTAACCAGATCTGCACTTCTATAGATTACTTCTTACAGACGATCAAAAAAATTTACTTCTCTATAATATTAGGTTAGGTGTAGTTCATTAATTTCCTTTAAATTAATCCTATAAATATAAACCGGTAAAATCCACTGAAAAGGCATATGAAGCCATATTAGGTAACTTAATTGAGCGGCCAAGTTCAAGTCACGTTAAATTGTACCGAAACACGTTTTCAATTACACAATTTCTTTGTTAAAGAAGTCGGTTAAAATTGTGACTCAGATTTCGGCCAGAACTGTTGTTTGTTTTCCTTTTGATGGAGGAGGAAAAACTATCACTAGGTATTTTGATTTATGAATGCCTTACACCAATAAAACCTGTCGACTATTGAGGGGAAAAACAGGAATAGTTTCAAGCAAATGCTGATCTCACAAGTCTTCGCTTTAGAAATCATTATTTATTGTGGATAGAAATCGCCGCAATAGTTTTGTAGTTGATCAATTCGCTTCCACACTGAGGTGGGAAACTCAATAATCAAAGTATAGGACATGCTCAGAAATTATTTAAAAAAATCAAAACCATCAACCTCACTATCATTCTTTAGGATCGACTCAGTATGTTTTATTGTCCATATTACATATATGAGCTGATATTTCACACACCTTCTCGGACCATATACTTTTTCTATATCATATAACTTTGTTTGGGTCGTTTTCTAGTCTGAGCGGTAATACCATCATATTTAATTTTGCTCTTCCTTCATCACGTTATACATATAGAAAAAAAGTTAGCTAAAATCTACTTTGGCAAGCTGAGAGCAGATTCTTCATTTTAATCAAAGCTAAAGAAATACCATAAAACAAAGAATATTGCCGCCAGACCCATGGCCAATTCCTGATCAGAAATATAAGCAAAACTTCCTTGTTTCCTACTTCCGATATTCATATGAGCGCCAACTGTGTTTAATTTAGAGATTAGATGTAGGAGAATGTATTCACGGCCTTGTCTCTGATATTTAGCTGTAAATCCAAAGAAAACATACGCAAATATGTGGATTTGGCACTGGAATTGTTTTCAATGCCATGTTTTTTGCATCATACATTCAGTTTTTTAGGAGAAAGATATGAAATGTTGACCATTTCTCAACTGTGAGTGTATTCAAGCAGATGTTATTGCTCAGTTTCGCAGCCGGGGTTTTGGATGTTGGCATCCTCTATTTTGTGAATTCTTTAGACTACCTATTTCCACTCTAAATTTTCGCCATCTTCATTCTCTATGAATCGAGTAAACGCGAAACCTAATGAGGTCATTGTACGACGGGACCAACCCCTAAATTGAAAAAAATCGACTGCCCCATAATTTTGTGTGCATAACTCTTCAAAAAGTATTGAACTGCTGTTTTTTTTTTCGATGATGGTCCCACTAAAATTTTGCGTTTCCTACACACCATTCTATAACACGCTGACCGCGGCTGTGTATAGCCTTATCCCAATTTAGTCAGGATCAGATCAAAAATTTGTTTTTGTCATCACTAACTTAAGGAGCCATCAATTTGTACTATAGACTATGGCTATAGTCTTTACAAATTCGTTCATTCATTCATCAATAATGTTTTGCACAACAATTGAAAAAAATTGATTCACCATTTAACGTGACGATCATTTGTGCGCATTCTGTTGTTCTTAATTTAAAAACAGTTGACTGCAGACGTCATTGGACAACAGACGTTTATTTATTAACCGTCTGCGTAGGGGGCAGAAAAAAAAAACAAATGCGTAGTTTGCTGTATCGGTTGTATGCTTGCACCAATACCAACTATGGCTAGAAGCTGATTTCATTTCGAAATATTTAGAGATTGAAGGAGCCATATCGTTAATTCTAGAGTTAACCGTAATGTTGTTTTGCCCCGTGGTTAAATCTTCCGTCAACAATTTCAAATAGAACAATCAAAGGCTGCAATCCAATCTTAAACAACAGCTTAACCTTAACCATTTCCAAACTAACATCGATATTCAATACTCAAGCGAACGACCCAGTAAATACCCGTTCTTCTGAAAAATATACCAGTTATAAAATGGGTTCGCCAGGTGAATCAAAGTGCGCACTTTGGTAGAGTGTCTCGTTGACTGACTGTCAGTGACATGTTAGCAAAAATAATTCTGGCAACTCTCCATGTTCATCAGTGACTAGTACAAAATATACATAATAATCAAATACTTCGTCATTTTTACGATAAACACAAAAAATTGCTTGATATTTCTGGCAACAATTTTGTCAGAAATAATCTTTTATTTACGCGAATCCGTTGATCTCCGCGACCTTTGTCGCTGTGAAGTTATTTTAAGTACCGATCAAAGACCGTACTCTTATCTAATGATGATTGATGATGCGTCTACAGCTGATATCGATGCCAATTTGCAATTTGCGCCTACTAAGGCCGAGGGAGTCGAAAAATCAACCATTCCGTCAAAAATCAATAGCTAATTGACAGGTTCAACTCGCTGACAAACCTAGGCAAGTCTAGGACCTATGAGCTTTGGTGTAGAAGTGTTCTTAAGAAAAAACCGCATATCGAAAAACGTAGAGTAGGATGCGCTCAAGCTTGGTGGAGCAGGGATCTTAGCAGTGGCCAGTATGGTTAGTAACAGCTGAGAGTGGCCGGACTTAGTAAAATGACAACAAATCGAAACCTGGATATTTTCACCAGTGATGAGACTGCCACTAGTAACCGTACTAAATTGTAATATGTATCTACGTCAAATAGCTTTTTATCTATTAAATGAGAGGCGTGGCTAACAACTTGACGTATAAATGACGGCGTAACGCTAAATTAGCTTACATTAGTCTCATGTTCAAGGTCTACAAACAACCTAAATTGCGTAGTTAACAGTAGCATATTTTTCTTGCGAATTCTACTAAACTGATATATTCAGGTAAAGATAGTCCTCTACCATCCATCCTTTCAGATTTCATTGCCCTCATAGTTCTTTTAGAGTTCCTTCTTCGTCTAAGGTTCAATGGGTCATCTTCAAGTCAATCACCTTCCTGCAATCTTTAGGTTCATATTTGACGACTGGGTTCTTGTTCTACTGCTTGATTACCTGTTTTTTTCCCAGCGAAATCAGAACTTTGTTCTAGTCCAAAGTCCTATGTGTTTATCAAAAGGAATTACAGCAACATTATCAAAATTCTCTTCACAAACAGTTTATGTGTTTACAAATTGTAGTAAAGACATTAATATTGCAAAGCCTGTGTAGATGAGTGTCTTCAAACGACAGATTTTCTCATCAATCTTTAAAATTCCCAAAATGTAATATTCAAATATCCACCTCAACCATTCAAGATTGTATACGCATAACAAAAGCTTTAGAAATCACTCGTAAAAGCGACTCACGTAACAGACTAACTAGGAACGCAGACGTATTGTTTACCGCGCCAATATATTAGCTAAAGATAGCGAGAGTCAATGAAACGCTACTGCGACCTGCCACTACGCACTTGTTGATAACGCAGATTGATCGGACAGTATACTATCAGATGTAGACATAGAAGATGAAAAGATTGGCACTTTTGAAACAATAGAATTGAATTAGATTTGTGTAATAATTATGAAATTAAATGACAGAGAAAATGTAGTAAGGAAAGTAGATAAATAGATAACCAGAGTCAATGAAACGCTATTGCAACCGATGATTGCACACGAGTTGATAACGCAGATTGATCGGACAGTATACTACCTGATTTAGACATAGAAGATGAAAAGATTGATACTTTTGAAACAATAGAGTTGAATTATATTTGTGTCATAATGGTGAAGTTAGATGACAGAGAAAACGTAGAGGAAAGTGGATAAATAGATATCCGGAGTCAATGAAACACTATTGCAACCGATGATTGCGCACGAGTTGATAACGCAGATTGATCGGACAGTATACTATCTGATGTAGACATAGAAGATGAAAAGATTGATATTTTTGAAACAATAGAATTGAATTAGATTTATGTAGATAGCGGAAATGTGGTGAAATGAGATGACAGAAGAAATTCAGAGAACGATCTAAAAATATAAAGATTACTCTGTTATGACTAATACAATCGGATACAGGCATAGTCAAAAAAGCGTCAGACTTGCAAAAGGTGGTTCGCAGTAGTAAAAAGGAAAAAGAAAAAAAAAACATCTGCAGAATCCAATTTTGTCTGAATAGATATTTTTGACAGAAATAATTATTATGACTAATGTAAATATTTGGTTAGCACATGATTAATATCCCTAATCTGATTCATCTTGGTTTTATAACTAAAAATAAATATCAAATAATGACACCAAGGGAAATCACATTATTATTATTCGAATGAAAACTGAAATGATTTGGTTTGTTTTGCTCACTGAAAGTCGCCCCACAATGGATGGACGCCAAAATATAAACGTTCGTGTTAAGTACGCAAAAATGTAAAAATAAAAAGATTTAAATTCGTCCATTCAAATTCTCAACAGTAAACAGAATAATAATAATAAATAATAATAAAATAGCTTTATTTGATTCCACAATAATTCTATACACTACAATTAATTAATTTCACATTTCAATAATAATCATTTTACTAATATTTTAATCAACTAATCATGCCATTTAGTCTCATTTAAATGTGGACCCCCTCAGGGTAAAAGCCTCCTCCAAAGAATTCCATTTATCCCTATCTTTAGCAGTGGTCATCCAGTCTCTTCCTGCTTTGGCTACAATCTCGTCCTGCCACCGGGCGCCCGGGCGACCTCTACTTCTCACGCCATGCGGTCCTTTCCATTGTGTGGTGTTAATTGTCCATCGATTGTCACTGTATCTCCCAACATGGCCAGCCCATCTCCATTTGAGACTTTGAGAAAAGTGTAAAGCATCCTTTACCTTCGTTATTTCTCGAATTTTTACGTTTCTAACTCTATCTCTCAGCCTTATATTTAGACAGCTCCTTTCCATTGCCCTCTGAGTTGTCTGTATTTTGTGCCTTGCCTTGTGATCATAAATCCACGTTTGGCAGCCATAGGTTAGGCAAACAGGTTAGGTAAACAGAATACTGCAGATGATAATATAAGAGTACATCTAACGTAGTAAACAGAAAACCAGCATCAGAAAGCAATGCTAACGTTGTCTTGCCAAGGTAACCGAAGATTGTAGACATCACAAGACAGGTGAATAGTTCGTTTTCTACCTACCTAACTTCAAACCTCTCAACGGATCAGCAGAATTCCTAAGAATAAAGAAAACAAATAAAAGCATGTAAAACAATGCCGAACAAATTTTCCTTATTCCACGACAAAGACTTAAAACTGATAACGTTACCAAATTGAACTAGCAACAAACTACGTAATCCCAAAACTATTTCCAGAAAATTCTAAGCCTTGAACTATAGAATTTTTCAAGTGTCTTACCGGGCGCCTAGCAAAATTCCTTTCTTATCACTTGATATAAAGAAATGTAGCCATGTAGGTATAGTTTTAAAAGATATGTCGATTACGCAAGTGCTGGCCCTTATCATCGTCTTCAATCAACTTCTGAAGTGCGATAAGACTTGGCGCCTTGTAGTCAACCAGATATATATTTGGATCTGTCATTTTGCCAAGTCTTTGTGTGTTTTGTTTAGTTATTGTATCTTTTTTACTTTTTGGATAGCTTTTGAAATATGCTTTGGTTTCGCTATTACTAGTTGCAACGGTATCGTCTTGTATATTCATTTAAATTTTTCATCGTATCTGTCATACGCTTCGCGTTTTTATTTCATTTCATTTCATTTATTCGTATTACAATTTACATTGTGTTGAATATATAGGTACACATACAATTTATAAACAAATACAAAGGACTATGAATGATTAATTAACCTTCCAAGGTAAATTCATTGTGCAAAAAATTTAAAACAGTGAGCATCAAATGTCAGAAAGGTATACAATGTATTAGACAATAGTCACCTCAGCCTCCGATTGATTTATACCTGTCATTATATCACTGGAATGTTGTAAATCTTTAAAAACAGCTGTTCTGTCTAATATTTCTACTATTTTATTACAATTCGATATCTTAACTGTCGTAGTAATTCAATGCTGAAGTTTTTTCCCTGCAGTGGAACAGTTAGATGCTTGTATTATTCATTACTAAATATTCTCAAACCTAACCTAACCTTACAATTCCTTTGCTATTGTGTGTATTACTAAAGTAAACTTTAATAGCATTACTTGTTATAACTTTAATCACAATAGCAACAAAATCCATAGTTACTTTATTGTGAACTGCTTATCAAATGAGACCTGGAAATACCGTACAATGTCCTAAAACCGGATAAATATTATCAGATAGCGTCTTATCTGAAAGTTCGATGGACACAAAATTACAAGTAGACGTATCTAATTCATTACTTATCGCTTTAGCACGGTAAATTATAGTAGCTAATTATCTACAATTTATCATTGTCATAATCTTGGTCTTGGCTCGTGGCATTCTTAAGTTGGGTTGTTAAGGAAAGTCAGCAGACCAAAACGAGTGAAATCCGGTTCTACTTCAGGAGTATTCAATTTCTTAAGTATTCAGGACAAGGTTTTTATAATAGGGGTTGTTATTATGAAAAGCATACATCTTCTATTTGTATAACAAACAAAGGTATGGACAGGTGAGATAAGCCTACCCATATGAACTATAAACTAAATGGGCTCTACGTGGCTCTTTAATAAATAATTTGTGTCAATGTATTCATAGTGCGTACAGCTAAGGAGTGGAATTCCCTGCTTTAGTTTCCTGATCTGATAGCTACAACCTGGGAGTCTTTAAGTCAAGAGTAATGGGTTACTTCTAGGCAAGCGTGCTCCATCTTCGACCACATCATCGCTTACCATCAGGTGAGATAGTGGTCAAATGCGTGCCTAGCAATAGTAAAAAAAATGTAGTATATTTTACCCAAAACCAACCTGTTGCCAGATTCTTCTAAGAAAAATGTCAGGGGAACCTTAACTACAAATAAATCATGATAAACTTGGTTAACCCCGAAATTTTTATTAATATCATTCATCATTCCTGAATATAACCCGTTGGAGAAGAGCCAAAATGTCTCCAATTATGGAAAGTATGAAATAATGGGGACGTCTTTACGCAACTGGTGTCCAATACTTTATCGGGTCGGGTAGAATTCGTAATCTATTTGGTTACCAAATGTTTCTTGCTAAACCAGAAAAAATCCTCAAGAAACATTTGCTGTAACATGGTGTCAAAACCGAAGGCCATGGAGGAAATTTTATGTTCAAGTCACAAGTGAATAGATGACTACTAAACAAGCGTGCTTCATTATCGACTACATCATCGCTTACCATCAGACGAAAAAGAGGTCTAACACGAGTAGTTTAGGCACATTTTATAACATCTAATTTGGGAACATTTTGAGATTACTAGTATACCTAACTAAGCTCTTAAAATATTCTATAGCTATTTGGTATGTAACCCAATTTTGCCTCGTCCTGCCATATTCGGATCCCGGAAATCAATCGCTCACGATTCGCACTTCGTACTAACGACGTTCGATTCAAGGTCTTGACGTAGTGATCTGTAAATTTTATCACCTAGTCAGTACGTTGAACTCTCTTATTATTCCAAAAAGTGATTGTTATGGGGTAACTGTAGTTATATTCGACATTTTCATTATTTTTCCTCCCACTCTGCAAGTAAAGACTTCCTGACAATGCTCCTATGGTCTGTGCGAGTCTCATCCATTTGTTTTCTTGTGTAAGTCGTTCAGTATCCTTCGGGTGTTGGCTGACCAAAAGTCTGCAAACGCCCTGAAAATCCGGAATAGGATCTATTTCGCGTAGAGCCTTTTAGTATAGGCCAAGCAATCAGTAGATTGGCATCAAGATTAGGACTGGCCTGAAATGAAGAATGTCCTGTGACGTGACAAAAAGGTATCATCACTATTGAAAGGCAGGATATATTTTCATACACAATAAACCTACTTCATGGTATCAAAGATCAACAAAATACTTGACGAAAGTATTGTTCGCAGGCTCTAAAATATTTGGAAAACTGGCAAAGAAGATGATAAATATTATATGCACAAAAATGAAGCCTGATCAAAATTGAAAATTCGCAGATAAAGGAAAAAGTAATAACACATCCTGTTTATGTAATCAAAACAAATTAAAATGATACTAACAAAGAAAACCGGGATATTTCCTTATGTCTATTTGATTCTATGTTTTGTAAACATGCATTGTCCGACTGGCAGTGTTTTGAAAAATATGATATTTATGCGTACTTCAAATTGTCAACCTTTGTTGGACTGGAAGACTAACCAGCTCATATTCCTATTTACTTATTTTGTTTTTCGTCGCAATATGTTTCCATTTTATTATATTAGTTGACAGCACAATAAACATCGCGCTCCTAGCTATATCATCCACAGAATTCATTCAAAGTTTCTCTGATCTTCCTCTTCTCAAAAGTTTCTTAAAGATAGGTGAAGTTATCTTTAAAACAGGTTAATGATAGTAGCAGCGATATTAGCCACAAGAAAGTTATCATGACAGTCAGGCTGAGTTTCTGAATGCCTAATGAAATCTGCTGTGCAGTCATCACGTTTCTGCTCTTGTCTCATGCTACTTGTGATTAACGCAACACATTTTTTTTTAATTCTGATCTGAGCAATAAATGTGCTGCTTTAATGTTTGCTATTATGAATGATAAATGATAACTCAGAATTATGTCGTCCACACTAATTGTGTTGCTTTTTCGTTATATGTATTTCCCCCTTATCATCATCATATCATCAATTTTACGCTAGGTTGGCAATTCATGTTTTTCATACTTTGCCTTCTCACCTTACTCTGTGTTTCAAAGAGCAGCCTGAGTTTGTCCGTATTCAAAAAATATAAACGTTTATCTGCCAGTAACCACGGTAATATTCTTTATTTAGCTAGAAATTGGTGTTGAACTAAATAGTGGACATTCGGAAATGATTGTAAGTACTTGGATGACATCCAGGAATTTGCTGCTATTTCAGATCGTGGTACCCAATTTGGATGTTTTATTAGTTTCACGGCATTCAGCTCTTGAGATTTCATTTGTTTTGAACGAGATGTTTATTTGTTTTTTTTTTATTTGAATAAACTTATGTCTTTCTTTTTCGGTAACATTTAATTTATTGCTTGTTTAAATTTTTTTTCTCATCATCACACATAAAAGTTTAGTTTCATGCTGTTTTTTTCATACCTATCCTAAACTATCGCTTTATTTATTTAGGCGAAAGATTGTAGTATGTCTGTACGTCACGTTTACGTACTGTAACGACTCCATATCTAATTAATTAAATCCATTATCTCGCTTTATCTTATAAGTAATCGTATTCAATATCACAGGTCTAAAAAGGTCATGTCCTGAGTTTACCCCCGGACGCTACGAAGTTATTTCCAACTGACTACTTGACAAGTAAATTAAAACTTAATTGAGTGTCATAGAGCCTTGGCGTGTTTACTTTTAAGGGTCATTAGTGATTTTACAAGCAATGTAATGTTTCTTTCCACAATATTTTCTGTTGTGCGCTACTTAGGAAAACTATTATGTACTAGCAATGAAAACTTTATAAACAATTTAATGTTTATGCACAATACGATTTCAAATCATCATCAAAATTCTCTCGCCCTTATTCCAATATATTTGGGGTCTGCGTGGCATGTCTTCTTTCATTAATTGTCATATTCGTAGTAAATCCTTTCCACTATTTCTCTCGTATACAATCAACTCGCCTCCAATCGTCTCTTTGGTCTTCCAATACTCTTAGCCAAACGATTTCCACACAACCAGTGTCCTAAAGAGGTTTGACAGTGCCCAAACTTCCTTTGATACTCATTTCTTATTCCAATCATATCTTTATCAACACCACCATGTCGCTGACCCACTTGCAGGGAAAAGGGTCTATTATCACAAAGAAAACACGAGCATAATCCACCCTATATCCTTATCCTTCATTGTGCGTACAGCTAAGGAATGGAATTCCCTGCCTGAGTCTGTGTTTCCTGATAGCTGCAACCTGGGAGTCTTTAAGTCAAGAGTGAATAGGTTACTTCTAGGCAAGCGTGCTCCACCTTAGACCGCATCATCGCTTAACATCAGGTGAGATAGCGGTCAAACGTATGCCTATCAATAGTAAAAAAAAAAAACTAGTGAGTGACTGACAGACAACGCTCAGCCGAAACCACTGGTCGTAAAAAGCTGAAATTTGGCATGTAGCTTCCTTAGAGGATTTCCAGAAATTCCCACAGGAACGGGAAAAACGGGATGTGCGCGTACGAAGTCGCGGGTGAAAGTTAGTTCCCTATATTGTATTCGTTTGATTCCACGCCAGTCCTGGTTTCCTCACAATGTTGTCCTTCGCCGATGTCAGATGTTTTAATCACATTTCAAGTAACTGCACTGCGTAAATTTTATAAATAAATGTTCCGATTACCTTATTCTCATAACATTTTGGTGTCACTCTGATAATAAAGATAGTAGATGTCTGGTTTTGAAGTAATTGCTGTAATAAAAATGATAACTACAAGGCTGAGATTTTGCGCAGTGAATCAGTGTTTTATAATTTAAACTATTTGCAAACACGACTATTTATAAGTAGTGAAATTATCGGACTATAAGGCTTAAGGCATAATATATACGGCAAAGTGCCACAGAAAGTTTAAAAATACTTTCATTGCGCGTACAGCCAAGGTGTGGAACTCCCTGCCGGAGTCTGTTTCCTGACAGTTACAACTTGGGGAACTATAAGTCAACGGTGAATAGATCACTTCTAGGCAATTTGCTCCGTCGGCGACCACATCATCACTTACCATCAGGTGAAATAGTGATCAAACGCCAGCTTATCAATAATAAAATTAACATTATTGCAATGGGTCAATTCAATGTTATCGAACTTCTCAGTGTAAGGCCATTAATTATAATAATTATGTTCTTATTATACTATCATACCTATTGTTTTATTATAATTTATTAAACTTTCGATACCCCCATTTAATGAGAAATTATAAAAACATTAATGTGTCAATGCCAGAGTCCATAATACATACAATACTTTATTTTTCTTGTGAAAATAAAAGGTGAACTGTTGTAGACTCCCGTCTGGTCTAGACGGTTTTTGGGACTTCCCTTGTGAAGGTCCAGCTCATTAGAATATAATATACCGGGGTCAACGTCTTAGTACATATTTTCCAAGAGAAAAACCCAGACAGTCCCAACTGAAGGGCGTCCCTTAAACATTTCTGCAGTGCGTCACCGACTTGCTTGCGCTAACTTATATCGATCTTTCAGCAGACTGGGCAAGCAAGAACTCTGCCTCTATTTTTCATTGTTCGGCAAAACATTGTCGCTTAGGACGTCACATCGATTTATCATCTCCTCATGGGTTTTTTCTTTGAAAGAGCGAACCGAGGTGCCCGTTCACTCTTGCTTTATAGGCTTATAGGCGGAAGGGTTCTCTGATGAAACTGGCTGAGAGTTTCAGTTTTCTGTTTCGCTTTGATTTGTGGAAGCTAGTAGTATCCTTCCTGTTCTTATCCCAATTTATTTACGGGCGATGCAGTATTTCTTCTTCCAAACATCTCTATTTGCCAAGGAAAATAAATATCATTTCTAGGATGGAGCTGTTGTCGCTTGCTTTAATCTCAGCATGCCTTCTTCAATCTTCTATTTGCCGGGAAGAATGAATAACTATCTTTTGATCATGATTTTGAAAGCCGTTCCTTTGAAAAATGTGAGAATGATCTGTGTCCCTGACCTACATAATGAATAGCAGGAATACATACATTTACCTACTAATTACCGGTAGACTATCTCTGCCAAGTTGGTTATGTAACGTCTTTATGTATGTTTGTTATACAATGTGCTATGTTCACATTGATCAGAATGTTGTAGAACATTTTGTTTATATTGTTTACTTTTAGAATTGTGTTGATATAACTTGTTGATAGTTTTTGAGTGTTTTGTTTGAATAAAGCTGGTTAGAAGTGGCTTTATCTAAATTGACTAAAGGATGAGCAATGTACGGTGACGAATGACTCGAATGAGCCATGGTCATTCGAAGCTGTTGAATGGCGCTTTAGATATCATTGTTATTTAAATCTTTGAGTATGTTACATCGGTAGCAGTTTTCTTCACAGAATATTAACTAAATTGGGCAGTTATTTTTTGTTTTTGTTATATTGTGTAACCAGTTCTTACAAGGGGTTCTGACTGAGACCAGAATCCCAAAGAGTTTCGCTGTTGTCGTTTTGTGGTGCTGATTGCCATTACGAGAAAGAGACAAAAAGCCGCTTATAATTTAGATATTTATAATTTTACTTCCTGTAAAATATGAAAAAAAAAAAAAAATGTGATAGCTACTAGCGGTCTTTAAGTCAAGAGTGAATAGGTTACTTCTAGGCAAGCGTGCTCTATCGCTGACCACATCACCGTTCACAATCAGGTGAGATTGTGGTCAAACGCTTATCAAAAACAGAAAAAACAGCATCTAAGGTGGTAAATAACAACTAGATTCATCTAAAAACACCCTAATTTGGAAGCCCATTCACAATATTACATCTAAAACATAATCTTTACTGCCATAGCGCCACTTGGCAGAGCCACAAGTCTTATGAGTATAAATAGTACAGCAAGTCATATGACTGCTACCTACGTTCAACTATTTGTGGTATGTTTTATTTTGTCAGGACGTAATAGTGCGTATATCTAGTCACTTATTTGGTTGGGATTTATTCATGGGCAGAATGTCATGAAGGGAGCTGGGGGCTACTGTCTAAGCCCGAAGTCCGTAGTTTCGGGCTTAGTTACGGGCGTATTCTACTCCGTATCACCTAGCCACTAAGAATTAATGACAACGCGATATAATAGTTGCTATCAAATTGTGTTGTCATTAATTCTTAGTTCGGGTTCAGGACTAATCGTAAGTCCTAAGGTGGTACGGAGTAGAATACGCCCACAACTAAGCCCGAAACTAGGGACTTAGGGCTTAGAGAGTAGCCCCCAGCTCCCTTCATTACTGTTTAATTGCTATTTTTAATCGCTGAGGGCAATTTTGAGAGTTTGAATAGGGCAAGTCGTTCAAGTTTAAAGTACGTAGTCTTTTGCGCCGCAATTTTAACGAAACTGAAGAACTTACCGATACCAATTTTTTATTTTTATTAACGTAAGTGACATTTTGGCATATTGGCTAAATGACCATTACATCAACTGTCCTAGGGTATATTTTGGCATTTTGTTTTTTGGTTATTGAAAAGCTATTTACACAAAACGCATGAACGGCTCTGGCTGAATTTTGGTACAGGGATAGATTATAGCCTGAATAAGAAATAGGCTACTTTTATCCCTAGAATAGGTTCCCTGGGTTTGCGGGAACGGAATCAAAATTTTATTACTTTTGGTCACGATAACTGACATCCGACACCGGGCCAAGCCAAGCATCAGTTAGTTCTTTATAATTATTAATATTATAATATATTAATTCGCGAATTAAAATGTAGTTTACAATGACATGTTATTCCCTACCATTATCTAATACCACGAATAGATAACTTCAAGAGTAGCTAATGTATAGCTTTCATTGTTTTATCGCTCGTCAATTTGATGTACTTTCTATGCTGTCTACTGATAAATAGTTGTAATTAGGTTAACCTGATAATTTTGCTATTGCTAAGCCAATTACAAATATCGTACTGTTTTCTATCGATAGTCTAGATACATGTACTGGTGCAATTAACTTGAAATTCTTTGGAAATATGTCAGGGCTTTAGAAATATTTACGAATAAGGACGTCTATAACTATGAGACCAACTTTGAAATATCGAAATAATTGGCTAATGTTTCCAAAAAAATCAATATCCAAATCCAATGGAATAAAACAGTAGAACCTTTACCTAGAGAGGTTCATATATTCATAAGTAAATAATACGGTATTTGTTACCCACCAGATTAGTTAAAAATTTCTATTTGCTGAAGTGTCTTTCTAACTTGGCGCCCAGCGCGGGGCCAACTAAAGAAAATCATCGCAATCGAAATCACCTTTAAATACCTACCATTTTATTGCGACTTGGATTTGATCGCTTTTTAAGCACGAGAATTGGCCTTCTGAACCAGACAATTGTTTCGATTTTGCTATAATGTAACTTTCAATCAATGACCAAAATTGCTTTCAGTATACATAATTAACAATACCTCATTGTCAAAGTCCATTCTCGGAAACAATGAACGGTCTTTCTTTACATAAATCGGTGAATATTTTTGCACATGCGCATTGTAGGTACTCAATGTTAAACGGCTGACCTTTCAACAGACGTCTCCCGAAGGACATGTCCTTCTAAAATGTGGCCTCAGGGAAGGACACCCACATGTTGGAATCTTCGATCCATGTTCTTGAAACTGTTTTGTTCATTGTTCTTTCTAGCTTTCTTTAACTTCGATTTTAGTATACTAGAGTTAGTGTGGTAGACAAACAGTCTATATAGCCTGTACTGACGAAACAAATGTATCATGACTTATGACTAAAAGCACACCATTTTCCTGCAATTAAATTTTTAATGAGTCTCTGGGTCAATATTACAATAGTTATAATATTTCCTGAGGAATTAAAATGGCGGTTCGGCAGCTTTTTTTCTCCAGAAAATTAACCAAACTCATATTTATCCCTCATTTAATTTTTGGCGCGCTCACTAATGACCGATATTTCTTCCCCATTTTAATGAGCCAACTTCAAAAATGAGATGTTCTTCGCCAATCGATAACTGATTTTGATTATTATTTTTTTTGTTCGTAACATTATATTCCCAAGGTTTCCCGTTCATCTTGTTATACGATTTCTTGATAACTATCCTGTCTCTTATTGTTTCAGCCCGCGAACCGTGAGAAAATGATGTCGCGGTCTGCCTTGGTTCTCGCTGCCATTGGCCTCGGCTTATCCACATTTAGCGTCCGCCAAATGATTCTGCACCAAACCAGACGATTCTAGCCACCCACACAGCCACAGAAAACTTCTAGACTAAAGCCAGAACTCAACCAGACATGTTAGATCCCAAGACACATCTTCCATGTCTATGCCCCAACGCATTTTCTAACAAAAAATAGACAATTATATTTTTTTTATTAGTGAGAATGCGGTGGAATTCCAATTTGGGTTCTGGCATAAAAAAATCGTAAAGAATTATGTTTATCATTATGTATGAGAGAAAAAAATTGTAATTTATTCTTTTTTTGTATTTTTTTTTTTCTCTGGACGAATGTGTAGTACATTTTAGACGTAGGAGATAAGTTTATTTCGGAGCGATAATTATATGTGTGGCGATTGGTATGATGATTGTGAGTAACGTGTTTCAAGAATGTCTATGTGATGAAAACCAAATAAAAATAGGCACTAACATTATTTTCGCATTTTTATTTTGACCTAACCTTTATAAGTGGCGGTGTCCATTAGTGCACTTAAATATTTTGTGTTGATCGCCATCAAATATGTGTGATAATATAGAATTCAAATAAATCTTCGTAATCGATTAATTAGTTAGGTACCTTTAGGTTAAATGTTAATAGTTATAACACTTTTAAATGGATATTTCGTGTCATAACGTGTGTACCATCTATAATCGCTTATCACGCTCACGCCTATTTCAGATATAATAGTAATAAATATCCCTAATAATAAAAACATAATAACAGAAATTTTGTTGTTTTATTCCGATGTCTGTACATACAGTAGTGTGCATTCCTGTCTGATGGCTGCAATGGGGTTA
The DNA here is from genome assembly GCA_963859965.1 of Ceramica pisi. Classification (NCBI taxonomy): domain Eukaryota; kingdom Metazoa; phylum Arthropoda; class Insecta; order Lepidoptera; family Noctuidae; genus Ceramica; species Ceramica pisi. The sequence continues at coordinate 7,559,125 of OY982555.1, forward strand.
AAAACAACAAACATAATGTAGGTGGCGACACTGTTGAGTGTTCCTAACCAACCGCCATATTGTTTGTATGCGACTTGTTTGTCTTAGTTTGTTTATGAATTAAATAGCTAAAATGTACGCGACTTGGAGTGTAGTTAAGTTAAAAGAAGAGTTAAAAAAGAGAAAAGCTTCCACAGCTGGCAAAAAAGCAAATTTTCGACCATTTTGCCTCGACCATTTTGTAGGCTTCCAATTTTTTCTCCTAACAGCGTTTTCCCACAGTTTTCTTCTTTTGGCATCTTTAGGAAATAAATGTATCCCTGTATTTTCCAATCAATAGCAGCACAAACTGTCATATTCAGAAAATATAACAAAAATATTACACTTGTTTACAACATCTTTACGTATAATGACAGTTGACAGGGAACACTCAACAGTAGCGACATCTAGTGTGAGAAATGAGCAGTTTTTTACCCCATTGCTAGCGGTCCAGGAGGTCCTGGGTTGGTGGTAAGTATGGGTTTTTGCATCTGGCAATTTATAGCAGTGGCCCGTTCACAGACATATAATATGTCTGTGGGCCCGTTACAGCCCTCGCCAAACTTTGTGACCGCTCTGAAGTTAACTACAACGGGGGCGCAGTAATAAATCTCATACAAAAACAGCACCGCGCGAGGCTTGCGCATCGGAAAAACTAACTTCAGGAGGTCACAAAGTTTGGCGAGGGCTGTACTTGGGTTGGGATTCAGCCAGGTAGATAGCAATAGGATCTGCAGTGCTATTCTGTAACAACATTTTCGTGTCTCGACAGCGGAATCCGAGGTGAGTTTCAAATTCGTATAAAATAAGACCTTATGGTGTGTGAAATAAAGTTCACTTTGTAAGCTTAGTCACTCAGGTGAAGTCGATATCGAAATGGTTATTTACAGAATAGACTAGCAGACCTCTTTTATTTTAGTAACTGACTTCCCAAAAAGGAGGAGGTTCTCAATTCGGTTGTATTTTTTTGTCGTCATTTATGAACCGATTTGAAAAATTCTTGTTTTGTCTGAAAGGATTATACTTCTCAATTTATTGGTCCCATTTTTAAATTTTATCCAAATTGGTTAGGAAGTTAGGATTTTAAATCGAAATAGCTGGAATTCGTTTACTTGAATGATGGATTTTTGTCATCCAAATAATCGAAATTGCGTATTTTGATTTCCTGCGATTTTACAGTGGTGTTGTGAGGTGTGGTGGGGTACCACTAGAAAGTGAAAAATAAAAAACTTACAAAAAATACAACAGACTTCCGAATAAAAAAAAACTGAAAACTAAAAAATAACTTTAAAATCGGAAGGCGGTGTCAAAATACGAAGAAACTTACAAAAACACCGACTTCCGAAATTAAAGTTATTTTTACTTTTGTTTTTTTTTTTTTGAAGTCGGCTGTATTTTTTTTTTCGTCAAATCACTTGGTACTTACTCTGGGCGGAGCGGAAGAGTGCCAGACTATTAGGTACTGACTAAAACCATCCGTGTTCCTCTTAATGGCCTTCGCGACTAGTCTCCACCGCGTTGGCGCGGTGGCAACTTCCATGCCATGCCATGCATGATGCAACTGCCATGTTTAAAAATGAATTAAAAAATTAAAATCCAGCACTCAACACGATTTATTGAAATCAGGGGACAGTAGTAGGGGTGGGTTGGAACAGATAAAATTAGAAACCTGTTTCAGTTCCAAGAAGAAAACAGTTCCAAAATCCTGTTTCAAAAAACAGCCTGTTCCACTGGAACTAAATACTCATTGATTGCAACAGATTCAGAAACAGTACCTGCTACTGAAAAGGTCAGAAACAGTGACAGTCAGGGAACAGGTTCTATCTCTTTCTATTACAATGAACCAGAGGAGCAAAGAGCTTGTTCCAAAGAACAGATGTTGTCTCTTTCTATTATAATAAGTCAGAAGAGAATAGAGCATGTTCCATTTGAAACTGTTTCACATAGCTGTTCCAATCGTTTCGTTTTGTATGTCGAGTTACGGCTACTACGGTTGTTTGAGGAACAGGCGAAATAGGTAGGAGCTGTTATTTCGGTTCATACCTGTTTACTGTGTGTTTACTTTGAAATACCTGTTTTTTTAAAGTGTTTCGATAAATACGCCTCACTCCTACAGTAGGTAGGTAGGTACTCTGGAACATTTCTGTAAAGGTCGTTACAATTCTGTCAAACTTTTGAATCGTTATATCTCAAAAACGGTGGCTCAAAGGGAAAAAAGTATTATGACATTTTTATAGATAATTATCTGATCTACAGTTTTTGTCTGGGCTAATTTTAAGAAAAAAATTTACCTACGGTTTTGCTGAAAATCGCGAAAACCCCGTTTTTTGTGACCTTTGACCCCGAGTAAAATTTTTCCAGGTGTTGGATCGATGAGGACTTTTTAGATTTCATTTATGATGGTATTGATGGGGGTTTTTTAGACAATCCTACCAATTTTCAGCTGGGTGCGAATTTTTGTACCCTCGGATGTCTAAATTGACCGGAATATTAGTTAGTTCTTGCTCATACCTTCTGTCATGAAGCTCGTAGATAATTAAGAGTGTGTATTCCGTCCACTAGCGCCGCCAATCGTTTTTTATTAATTGTGGTAAATTTAAGACACGTGGATAAAAAACCGCTCTGTAGTGCACTGAAGAAATGTATCTATTATTTTTTGAAAGCTATTTCTAATACATAACTCATGGCTAAATAGCCAAAACGGCAATTATTGCTAAAAGTGGCCACTTTACTATTTTTACGTATTTCATCATTAAGTATGGTTTATGTAGATAATATTTGGTCTTTGAATGACTAAAATCGGACGTTTGGTTTTGAAGTTATGGCGAAATTAAAATATTACGATTTCTGCTGCACGGCCCGTTGCGAAGTGGACGTCACCAAAGGCGCGTGCGGGAGCGTTTAGATCTATGAGTAAGGTACCCGCGCGGCTCAGACGCGAGGTACCTAACAGTTTTCTGTCGTGTATTTAGTATCAGCATTGCACCCGTGCGAAGCCGGGGCGGGTCGCTATATTGAATAAAATCAATCCGACATTAGGGATGTGCTATCGATTTGATTCGATTCAACATAGACGATGTCAGTAGGTATAGGCAGGCAAATTTTCATGAAAATAATAAAATATTCCCTTTGGTTTCATGAACCATGGCCATGGCTCCCCTTTTTTTTAATATTTGGGTACCTACTAGCCTATATTACCCGAGATGACGCAAACCTTCTAACGATGCTTACATTGAAATCGGTTTAGCCGTTTAGAAGTTATGGTGGAATAAAGAAACTCACAAACACACAACACACATACATGAACCCTACCTACACTCCTTTTTGGGCAGTCGTAAAAATCATGAGTCATTGAATAATTTTGTCGAAGACTCTCTCGCTGTCCCTGCCTCATCACTGAAGACCGTGAGTTCGTGACCATAAGTTCAAGATGCATTATTGGCAGGTATGTTGTCCAGGTGCCAGGTTATGTGAAATTATGACCTACCGCCTCGTGGTGGGCGATGTGCGTTGTATTGGTATTTTTACTGAGGTTAAAATATAATTTGGACATGCTAAAGCTGCCTACAAATGGATAGGCAGCTGACTAGGGCTACAATAAGTAATCCTACCTAACTTATTCATCCATCTGCCTAGCCTTTTCCCAATTATATTATTGAGGTCGGCTTCCAGTCAGACTGGATTCAGCTCAATACCAGTATTTTACGCGGAGCCGATAGCTGCTAGACCTCCACAACCCCATTATCAGGGACATCAGGGTAACACTTCTTATCAAAACTGTGTCAGATGCACTGCTGGCTTCTAACAATCCGTAACGAATGCCAAAGATCTACAAATAACAGTCGGGACCAACGGCTTGACTTAATGTGCTTTCCGAGGCACGGATGTTAATTAGATGGTCACCCATCCACATCGTTGCTTAACCTTAAATATCGTCCCATAAAACTTTATCTATGTACCTACTTACTCACTAAACAGAAATTGGTAATGTAATAGATGGCGCCACTATATCGATACAATCCAAAGGATGCCCTGACCATAGATTATAATATATTACTAGCTGACCCGCGCAACTTCGTCTGCGGCACATTTTCCACTATTGCTCCGCTCCTATTTGTCTTAGCGTAATGATATATAGCCTATAACCTTCCTCGATAAATGGGCTATCTAACACTGAAAGAATTTTTCAAATCGGACCAGTAGTTCCTGAGATTAGCGCGTTCAACCAAACAAACAAACTCTTCTGCTTTAATATTAGTATAGATAGTACTGGTAGCCCTGACGAAGCGGGGTGTGAGCAAGAGCATTTGAAGCAGATTGACATCATAGGTCAGCGAGTTAGAAGATATAGGTCGATTCAAACTTAGGGACATCTGTAAAATTCGCTTTACAATGCAATTCAAAAAAGAACATTAGGAACGTAAATGACCTCTATCTGTCAAAAGTCTCACGAAAAGTACGGTTTGCAAAGAAAACTTAGTTGCATATAAATAACGGTTAATTTCACTTGTTTCATTATGAAATACTAGCTTCTGCCCGCGACTTCGTCCGCGTAGCGTGATGATATATAGCCTATAGCCTTCCTCGATAAATGGGCTATCTAACACTGAAAGATTTTTTCAAATCGGACCAGTAGTTCCTGAGATTAGCGCGTTCAACCAAACAAACAAACAAACAAACTCTTCTGCTTTATAATATTAGTATAGACTAATATTCAGCTATTCAGCATTACATTGCTAAGTACCTACCATGTTTAGGTATACGTAAGTACATTGCTGGGGCAGTGATCTCTTTTAAATAAAAATGTGCAATAGTAGTAAATTAGATAAATATATTTAATTATCATAATTAGTTATTTTAGACTATACCATAGCACCTTTTTCAATCAATATTTGTAAATAATAATAATAAAAGAAACTTGCTTTAGTCACTGTCTTATTCCTATTTGATTGAATCGCATTGTACACTGCGCAGAACCCTACCCCTCACTCACCCGCTTTCATCACATGAACTTCCTACACCGCAGCGACTCGCGGAGTGTTCCGAGTCGATATGATGTTTTGATTCTACACAAAAGACAGAATATTGGGGGATAAAACATGCCTTTTAATATCGCTAGACGCTAGTCTCATACATAGCGTCTAGCGATATTATTTTAGGTCTTAACTTAAGACCTATTTATTGGTATTGGTCAGTCAGCAGCCATACCTACCTAGGTACTGCCATGCAGTTGTAGTCATCGAGTGTAGTCGTTGCAATTGCAAGTGATATTTAGCCGAATGATGTTTGCCGGATTCGATTCCCAGGTTGGATAAAGATATTTTGGACTTTTACGAAAAGAATCGTCAGTAGCGTGATGTTTGCCGGCTATTAGCAGTAGGTTCACCTACCATAAAATGAAAAAAACTATTTGCTGTAGCCTATGCAGCTATGCTCATCTGCCTATCTCTTCAAGAAATACAGTGAAGACATGATGGTACGTAATGTTAGCCACATTTTTAAGGGAGAGAGTAGGCAAAGTAAAACATAAAATAGTAATTAACAACATTAGGTATACTTCAAACTTATGAACAAATTATGCATAAAACTCCAAAACAACAAAATAAAATGCTTATTTTAATACAAAGTGTACTTTAAATGCTCCGTAGAATACAAAATATTACCTGTTATACAAATAAAAATGAGGTTTTAATTCACGTAAGAATAGCTAATTAAAGTACATAATAACTGGACACGTATGTTAGGCAATAAATTGAAACATGATAATCGAGTAGATTTGAAAACTGTTTAGCATTTAAAAGCATGTACCTACCTACTGTAATGGATTTTCATATTTTTTAAAATATTATAAAAATAAAAGCGACTACTGGACAAGTTCTAAACAAAATCAATATCAAAATGCTTTGTAAAATTAACACGTGTCTGCTTAATTTTAGAAACTGCTAAAATATTAACAAATCATGTGCAATTATTACCATTAACATCCTATTTAGTAATTATTTTAGAAAAATATTATTGAGTAAGCGCCGATTTTTCAATAGTGACGTAATTTTTTTCTGATTGAATCAGTGAAAATGGCAGTTTGAAACCAGTCTATAAAAAGTTGCCAAACCGACAATCTCACTACGGATCCTCGCACATATCTGGTGGAATCGCAAGAATAACGGCCAGTGACGTATTTTTGAGTTTTAATAACAACATAATTAGCTATAGTTTAACCAAAAATTGTGCTATAGGCTATAACAATGAAAACTTGTGTAAAATAAAAGAATATTCACTATTTATACAAAACGACGAAGTTATATCTAAACTTTCAGCCCCTCCCCCCGCCTCCGGGATAGAAAGAAGGGGAAAAACAGTCGAGGGGCAGAAAACGACTTTTTTTATTTAAAGTGTTTAGAAATTATTTTTCTATAATTATCAAACTCGCGTAATTATGTGTACAAGTGTTTCTAAAACTATTTTTTATTTTATTAATTCAATAGTGATGTGCTTGTCCCGAAAACTACGATGGTACGAATAGCAAATCCGGATTTCGTAATTAAACAATTCGTATTGGGTAAATATTCGATATGTCAGTGTGATTATTAATATCAATGAATAATGTTATTTTACACGTGTTTCGTTCGGTGAGTTCCTTAAAACAAAGTTACGACTTTTCTAATATGTCATGAAAAATTGAATACAGATTAAGAAAATAATGTCAACCAGAATTATTATTACATATTAAAATTGGGTATTTTTTTTTACCTATTCATAAAGCCATCAGAATAACACTTTACATTAGAACTTTAAAAAAACCAACCAGCATTCAAACCTTAATTATAAACAAAAAAAGAAACACTTGGGCCTTAGAGAAGTGGCTGTGCGTACTGCTAAAATAATTATTTCAACACTTTTACAGGGCCTTTCACTTGGACTCAAGGGGGCTACTTTCCAAGCCCGAATTTCATAGCTTCGGGCTTAGTTGCAGGCGTATTCTACTCCGTATCACCTAACCACTAAGAATTAATGAACTTACTTCGGGTTCGGGACTAATCGTAAGTCCGTAGGTGATACAGAGTAGAATATGCCCGAAACTACGGACTACGGACTTCGGGCTTAGAGATTAGCCACCCTGCAACTCAACAAATATAATCGATGCTAGATAAGTTTTTTTGTGCACTATCAATAAGATTAAATAGCTAGATATAACTTAATCACTACTAATTTTTACCCCACATTTCGCTCGCTCTTGTATTTCTTACAATTTTAACTATTCAATTTCTTAATTTACTATAATGATAATAACTATCATAATTCTTACTAAGTACCGAAACTAAGCATTTTTAATCTACGTACGCACTGATTTCAGGCGCTTTGCGCTTTCGCTAGTCAAATAGAGGGGATTATATTGCGGCTTGACTACGATCGCTCTGTAATGAAGAATAGGGAATATGCATGAAAAAAATATTTATAATCTATACAGTTTATCAAGAAATATACAAAAATATAATACTAACAGTGAAAATAGAACCAAAATTGCTCGAAAAACAAACGAAATATAATCATTTTAAACAAATATATCTGTCCCTCTCGCGAAAACGCTGTTTTCTATGGTAGCTGTATAAGCGTCATGGACTTTGACGTCAAAGTTCATATCGGACTTCTCTTTCTAATTGTAATCTTTGAATCGTTATAACTTCATCGCTGATGAAGATATTTGAATAATAATTTCATGATTGTTTACTAGAGCTAATAAATATTTCATTTTGCTAATAAAAAAATCGCATGCATATTCCCTATTGGCCTTCAGATGTAAATCACTTAACAATGCGAACGTTTGCGAAGTTTTACTACTTACAATATAGCATTATTTACCTACTACCAATCGCAAGCTATGTTAATTTCTAAGAGCATTTTCTATAAACCATTAATATTAAATTCGGTACTGTTATACGTGTACAAGCAAATTAATTGTATTAATGTATTTCTAAACTTTTGCCAGTGGTGAATTAAATTGAATCATTTTTACAATTATAATTCGTATTCAAAATGGAGATTTATTTTGAAAATCATTACTTATAGGTCACTAGATGTACTATTATATTTAGTTTTTATTCCTAATGTTCACCATTATTTATTATTTAGCAAGACATTTTATTTAATAATTAACCTTAAAAATACAACTATGAGTCGCAAATAAGCACAACACTATATTATAAAGAAAAAAAAGAACTACTTCCCGTAGACAATGCGGTTTCATATAATCGACATATAATCTAGAAATAAAAAAAACCTCACAAATTATATCATTTAGCGGTTTTCTATTCAGCTTGCGTGTAGTACAGTATATGTTACTTCAATTAAATACACTTAAATATTCTGACAGAATGCGTTTTTTAAATAATGCCTAACTGGAAAAAAAATGATTGATGAAGCAGTTTCGTCGAGTCTACCACCTGAGTAGGGTAAATATTAATTTTACAAAACTATGTAAGCAAGGGAGGATAACTCAACAAATCTATCATTAACGATGAAATATTTCTTTTCTCTGATAAGTTATTGGAAGCCTTTGATTTTATTGATATTCCTGTTTTGTATTATATCTGAAGAAATACCACTTAGTTAAATATTACTTACTTAAAGTATTAACAAATTAAAATATTTCCTATCAACAATAATATACAACGCATATTATGTACATTGTTCTGCAATTTAATCTACTTAGGCTGGGTTGCACCATCTTACTTTAACAATAACAAACATCGAAACTCCAGTTAAATTATCGATTAGGCCAAAAATTAGTTGCACCATTTGACAAATAGTTAAATGACGTCATAACTTTAACCGTAACTGTAACCGCTCACTTTCCGCTGGTTAGTGTTATTGTTTGTGTTAAATTATCCGTCAACTATCAAACGCGTTGAATATAATCTCTTGACTTGACTCTTCCCTTTAACTTTAACAAAGCTAATGAATTCGCTGGTGCAACACATTTCACTATAACCGTTAAAGTCAGCGCTACTGTTAGTGTTAAATTTGACGCAAACTTTAATTATAACTTCTTCTATGGTACAACTCAGCCTTAGAATAATGTGCTACTACAATCATTTCAAACGTTGACTATGACTTAAAACAAATTAAGTCAGTTTTATTTTCAATCTTAACTCATAATAATCCTATATAACTTTAAATTAGACACGATACATTCATAATTTAGTCCAAGAAAACCTTAAGATGCATGTTCACAATTCAAGAAGCTTGCATGCTAGTTTTTACAACCAGTTAATGTGTACTTTATAAATATTTACAGAAGGTAAATATTGCACTGGGCCGTATTATTAGGTAAAAAAGTCAGCATGATTCTGTTGCGAAAAAGGGATGGCGCTATCGGTTATGTATAGCTCCGTCTGTCTCTCTAGCATTTGAATCAAGTTGGCAAAACGTCATAAACGTTACCTGTTTTAAATCATTTCAAAGGTTGACATGCAGCAAATATGTCTACTTCATAAAAATTTATACATATAACTTAGAAGAATGACATCTTCAATCAAACAGGGGACACTCACATAGTATAACAATGAACTATTTATCTAATAGAACCTGAAACTGAAAGAATCCTTAGTATTCATAACAATTGTAACGAAATTAAGCTAGGCCTCTTTCTCTACTAGATGAAAAAAGTATACTTAAGTATTCACATTAATCGCGGAAACCAGTTGACTTCGAAAGCTAATTTACAGAAGTACAAGAAAACTGCAAATCGGCGGAAATATCTGTGGAAAGTAGTAAGCAGCATATCCTAACCATCATGATTTCAGCCGAAAGAAAGCGGGTTATCGGGCTCCCCAAGCGACGCCACACCAACCGTCCTGTGCTTCTCGCGTTCTTCGGACCTTTGCCCTTAAAGGTCGTTAGTCCACCTTGAGAAAGGTCTTCTCACGATGCTTCACCGCGAGCGCTTTCAAAAGCTGTTAATAAGGTGAATAATACTGACCTATAAGCTCCCAAATTGTGAAATAGTGTACATGACCAACACAGGCTCTTCATCCAATCATGATATCTTGGTGATTCAAGTTGCATGATGTAGTCACCATATAATCAAACACTTTCACTTCTTAACCGCACCACAGAAACTTCCACCAACGTAAAAACAAGCAGAAATATTGTCATCTAATCCAAAAGATTAACTAACTACTAGGACAGGGGGTTTCAAGGACTAGTGAACGAGGTCGATATGTCCTTGAAAACTTGACGCTATGGTCTCTTAAAGTATTGCTCGTCGACACGTTTAGCGAGAGCTACCAGGGACTCGTGTTTGCGGACGGTATCGGCTAGTTTGCGGCACGGGAGCCGTGTGGTGATGATTGTGAAGACGTGGCCGAAGACTAGGGCGTCGAGTTCGGTGGGCCTGTTGGGGAATTAGAGACATATAAGTTGGAAATTCAATATAGCGGTCAAGAAAAATAATAGTTTTCTAATTTCATGAACTGTAAAGTTAAGGCCCACTTGCCAGACTTATGTTTTAACTCTGAGTGAGTTGCTAACACGAGGTTATAATAACAAATTATTCCACACATAATGACTCCAGCCTAAAAAATATCTCAGAGCTAAACAATAACTCTGGTTTGTGCAAGTGAGCCTTATATTAAAAAGAATGATCTCGTTGATTACTAAACAAATAAACAGTAATACGTTACGGTGCCTGTTCATTTCAAAGGAGTGAGGCAGCGGAACGGAGAAACTTTAATCAATGTAATGGCAAATATCTCCGCAGCACTCATGTGCTGCCTTTGCCACTGACATTTAGATTGACATAATTAGTTAATATTTCTCCGTTACTCCGCTCCGCGAAAATGGACAGGCACCCTTATATTTTGAATAGACATACAGTCGAACACATCAGTGGTTATAATTTGACAATGAAATTGCTATGATGTTATGTCGTGATAATAAGTGCGACTTAAGTTTGGCAGCAGCTGTAACCACTGATTACGTTTGCGCAGAGGCGAACAGTAAAATACATAATAATGTATGGGTGCAGGCAGACACGCACATATATTATGTATTTTACTGTTCCCATGTTTCAGTCTAATATGTAAACGATTGTGTAACTAACTCCAAAGTACAATACTACAATAATTACGAGAAAAAACGTTTGAACTTACATTTCATTTGCCATTCTGCATAAATAAAAAGACAATATGGGCCTTAAGCAAATAATTTAATAAAAAACATAAAAAAGGAAGCTAACTGAAACGCATATCAATTGATAAATGTTAGGATTTTTTTTTTTGTTAAATACAGGGCTATACTTTAACGACACTGCTGAATGTGTAAAATTACACTATGAAAGCCTTAGTTATTTTGCATTCATTTAGGTATAATTTTCATTAAAAAATATGTTTTCCCAACAAATAATTCATCAATAATGAACAATACGCCATTTCGTCTTTGAATATAATTAAAACCCGAAACGTCGTATTCCGGAATTTCGTAGTCCTAGTTATTAATCAATGTCGGCCACAACATTGTTGCAATACGCTGCGTTTCGCCGACGCAAATACTTAAGTAACTTCTCAACGCTTATTTCTTCATTTTGTGGTGTTTTTAAAGTAGAAGAAGAATCTGTAAGTGGTTAAATTGTGTCAGTGCAAAACGGCGTAGTAGTACGAAATTTCCATTAGAACTGCATTGATACTCGATCACACACAAGTAGAAAAATGTGGAATTGGAGTTTCTCTGTTAAAAACCATTATCAGCCCGATTTTGGGGTTGGCTTCTATCCTAATCCTAACTGATGCTATTGAATACAAGAATTCTCACAACCCAGTTACTGGGTAGCTTGATACCTCTTGGTAACATTGTTGGACTTTCAGGCTCTTTACACCTAAAAATTGAAAGTTAATAAAAAAAATTATAGTTTCAGGCAATCAAATTCGACAAAAAAAGGAAAATTTCTTAGGTTTTCTACAAGCTAATATTGAAAATTCGAAATCTAGGTTTCTTCTATGTTAATTTTTTTTATTGAGGCATATGCTTGCTCCTGACCAGAATCACGCCTGGTGGAAAGCGATTGATGAGGTGTATTGGCAAGGATAGAGCGAGGGTGCCCAGAAGATTTTTACAGGGTTTTATGTGGAAGAGAAATAATGTTTATAACAAAAAAGAGAGAGAGAAGAGAGTTTCCTTTTGTATTTAATTTTTGGTGTACAATAAAGTATATAATGAATAAATAAAAATCCCTACCGCAGTATCTCTACGTTGACGTCGTGGTGGGGCTTGCGCGTCCCGATGGACCTTAGGTCATACATACCTAGGGTGAGGAGCCAGACAAAGAGAGATACAATCCGCAAGGCAGTTTTGTGGCGAACTGTTGGGCAGTAGCGACCCCACGAATCTAATCTCCCGGGAGAAGTCTTGTTCCTCATCTTCGGCTTGCCTTTATTGGCTGGCCAGAGTGAATACTGACAATGAACAGAGCTCCCACCTCTTTCTTGCCTTAATCGGCTGGTCTGAGTGGAGATTCGCTAGAGCAAATGTGCTCGGAAGAAGGATGTATAATCCAGTAAGATGCTGGTAGGGATCTTGACCGCACTTCCGGGGTTGTCCTGATAGCCATGGTATACCTCTCCACTCCTCTAGCACCTCAGGCTATGTTGCCTCCTTGGCGCTATGTCACTTGTGCTAGAGACCGTTTTCGGGTGCCCATTCATTGAGTGTGCAAGTCACCCCCTGCCATTTAAAAGCCGTGTATATTGTTAGTGGTCATGCAGGGGCCAATAGTTCTTCTATAATAAACGATTATCAGTCCACTCCAACCGGGGATTGTCCTTGGGAATACTTACACAGTGCATACAGGGATAATCGCCGGTTGGTGCCCCATTACATTTGAAATGTCTAAAGACCGGGTCTCCAGGGACTCGAGAAAGAAAAATAAAATAAATATAAAACCTGTTGCGGTAGGCGAGCTTGCTCCTACACTCACGGTCAACTTATCAGAGCTGTTCTCGACAGATTCGTTTATCGTTTCCGGTTCCTGTTCTTGTTCGCAATTGACGCCGGTAATGATCAATTCTTTACTTTTTATTTCTATTATGCTCTTTCGATGTAAGCTTATGTTGCTGATATGAGAAAAAAAAAATAATTAAAAAAAATACTTCAAGGACTGACACCAACTTAAAAATACGAGTTTCCTAAACTAACTCGGTAGGTTTAGATGGTCATCCCGGGCTGACCTCGACAAGCGATGCTTAACTTTGAAAAATCGACCCGTGCTACTGAAAATGTTTCATGTGCTTGTAAATTTCAGTAGCACCCATCTATATTAGTCTATAAGTTACACATTAAGACTGAATGGTAGTTTAGATGTACGGAAAACTGTGTCCTTACTCTACTTTAGTCTTAGTTTAATTACTTTAAATGACAAAAATACCTGGCACGTTCCCCAACCAAAGTCTTCTGTGACGCCGACTTTTCACGCATAGCCGCGACATTTTCATCATTAATATCATTAAAATCATTATCCGTATCATCGTCGTTCACTACCAGTACATCATCGCCCAGCTCCAAAGAATTACTAGTTTCAGTCAGGTCATTTTCTTCAATAGTATCCAGGTATTCTGACACTTTACCTTCGATGGTGATATATTTCGACTCGTTAGGGTAAGATATAACTTCAAAAGGATCATTCTTTTCGATCATAAATTCGTCTATGGCTAATTCGTCGACTTTTCTGAGTATTTCCTCTATGATTCCGAACATTGCGTTGTAGAGTTCGTGGTCTATGATTAAGTCGCCGTCGATGGTTTGGCCTGGATACTGGCAGGTAACTGTTCCTTCTTTTGAAGTCATTATTATTATTTGCTTTGAGGCAAAAGGTTTGAAACCTGTATTAGGAGGATTTGTTTTCAGTATGAACAAGTAACTAATAAAAAACTTTTTACAAAAAAAATACAACCGACTTCCAAAATTTTTTCACTTTTTAGTGGTACCCCACACCTAACAACACCACTGCAAAATCGCAGAAAAGCAAAATACGCAATTTCGATTACTTGGATGACATAAAACTATCATCGTAGACCAATTTCAGCTATTTCGATTTAAAATCCAAAGTTCGTAACCGATTTTCATAAAATTTAAATGGGACCAATCTGCAAGTATATCTTTTCAGATAAAACAAGAATTTTTCAAATCGGTTCATAATTGTCGGAGTTATGAGGTAACAAACATAAAAAAAAAACGGAATTGATAACCTCCTCCTTTTTGGGAAGTCGGTTAAAAATAATTTTAAGGGAAGGCTTTAGAACTAGCCATGTGAAAGACTAGACTAAAGATATCCCTAGCTTTAAATAAAGGGAAAACTTTTGAACTAACAAAATAAATCTAAAAAAAACTTTTTACAAAAAAATACAACCGACTTCCAAAAAAAAACACTACTAAGTAAAAAATAACTTTAATTTCGGAAGTCGGTGTTTTTGTTAGTTTCTTCGTATTTTGACACCGACTTCCGAAATTAAAGTTATTTTTTACTTTGTAGTGTTTTTTTTTGGAAGTCGGTTGTATTTTTTTGTAAAAAAGGTTATCACAATCATGTAAGCGAGTCTAAAAAGGTCACTTTAGTAGAATCATAATATGAATCATACACTAATCTGTCAAAATTCATTTTTGGGTAATTAAAATTTCTGGCTGATTCTATAAAAGTGGCCTTTTTAGACCCGCAGGTCATCTGTCATTACATTAGGGAGCAAACCTACTGCCTACTGCTAAAATAAGATATAAAAATCTTACCAAAAACATCCCTGTTATTATAGTTATTGACCACATTGACCACACTGTCCTTGCTTTCCTTCCTCATACTCATGCGTGAGCGTTGCATCCTCGTGCTACGTTCAGATATGGTGCGCTCCGGAGACAGTCGGCGCTTGGAGATTTGGAAGGCTTGGGTTACTAGGTACTCTTCTTGTGGCTGGGAGTGGATAGGGGGAAGTTAGGATAGCTTATGCGAAACTTCGTCTGCGTCACATTTTCCATTATTGCTCCGCTCCTATTTGTCTTAGCGTGATGATATTATAGCCTATAACCTTCCTCGATAAATGGGCTATCTAACACTGAAAGCATTTTTCAAATCGGTCCAATAGTTTCGGAGCCTATTCAATTCAAACAAACAAATCTTTCCTCTTTATAATATTAGTGTAGATACGGGGCCCCCGGACTACAAGGCCCCTTAGAACGCAAAGCTATACGTTTAGTCCCACCATCTCTTTTGTGGCCCGCCAAGACAGTTCTGAGCTAGTAGGGCCTGTTTTGCTTACAAAAACAATACTTTAAAACGGGGGCGCCCAAAAAATTTTTATACAGGACCCCTTTGAAACTGGCTACGCCACTGAGCTTGTGATAATACTAGCTGACCCGCGCAACTTCGTCTGCGTCACATTTTCCATTATTGCCCCGCTCCTATTTGTCTTAGCGTGATGATATTATAGCCTATAGCCTTACTCGATAATGGGCTATCTAAAACTGAAAGAAATCGGACTAGTAGTTCTTGAAATTAGCGTGCTCAAGCAAACAAACTCTTCAGCTTTATAATATTAGTATGGATAATTTTAAAAATAATCTTGCATTGCTCACCCTACCTAATTAGTTTGAATTGAAAGCTATGACGTCACAATATGGCGCTAAGTCGATCCTATTCTTATTTGAAACGCATTGGAAACTAAACTAACCTAGCTACTGCTTGACAATTGGACTAAAACTCAAAGCTACGAGTACATACCGTCATAGTCATCTTCGTCAAATTGACGCATCTCAACACAAGGCGCAGTAGAGAGCTAGTGATTCGTTTGATGAGCGCGCCTGCTCGCACGCTGGAGCCCATGAGAATGGCTCGCATGTGTCCGTACACTAGCGCGTCTAGAGGAGTGGGGCTAGGACGAGACAGAGGGAGAGGAATATATTGTACATGTGCATGTATGATGCAGCTCAACACAAGGCGCAGTAGAGAGCTAGTGATTCGTTTGATGAGCGCGCCCGCTCGCACGCTGGAGCCCATGAGAATGGCTCGCATGTGTCCGTACACTAGCGCGTCTAGAGGAGTGGGGCTAGGGCGAGACAGAGGGAGAGGAATATATTGTTCATGTGCATGTATGATGCAGCTCAACACAAGGCGCAGTAGAGAGCTAGTGATTCGTTTGATGACGGAGCCCACTAGCACGTCTGGAGGAGTGGGGCTAAGACGAGGAAGAAGAAGGAAGATATGAAGTAGACATTTTACCGCAAAAGCGGAAATTCCACCAATTGCGGCCAAACCTTCTGCTTGTTCGTAGCTATAGCGGACACTATCATGATCAGTCGTAGTGTGGTATGTTTTCTTAACGGTATACCTGCTTCAATATCATCTTCCTAGCCTTTTCCCAACTACATATATTGGGGTCGGCTTCCAGTCAAACCGGATTCAGCTGAATACCAGTGTTACGTGAAGCGGCGGCCTACCAGACCTCCACAACCGCCATTAACTGGGTAATACGGTATACCTACTACAATATAAGATCACCATTTTTTGACAAAGTGATACATAACAACCAACGCCAACGCAGCAAAGGAAGCCTGTAAGCATAGTGTACTCGATAATGTTTATATGTAGAATTCATATTGTAGAGTGGATTTTTATGCAGAATGGCAAGTAATTTATACGAATAAATTATTCGTAAGGCGTCGTCTTAAAGGAAAATTATCATCACGGAAATACGTAATCATCGCGTTGATTTTTATGACAGACCAGATCGCAACGTCGCGCCAGTGGAATGCGCCATCCTGTTCAAGCTCTCCCAGTGCAAATGAATGCGCGATCGTATTCGCGCGGAAACAAACAAATATTTAAACGTTTCAACTGTACTCACGTGTTCCCGAAGAAATAATCTCTGTCACCGAGCCGTTGACTTAGTGAGTTACAACATTGCTCCACCTGAAAATGTTCAAAATACTTTATCAAAATAAAGATAACACAAACAATTTTATTTGATTGTCATAGTCAGCTAGGAAACACTGGCCTAATCTAGATTAATATGACCAAAAAAGTTAATATAATCAACGATAATTATATACTCACATCAGCCAAAACCTGGTCTAAGGTCTTATCATACCAATGCAGCGCTTTCAGCCGCTTGATGACAGCATTCCTCTTGGCCCTGGTCTGCAGCCAGCCTAGAGGCCAAGGGTAGACCGATGAGTTGCGAACTTTTGTGACAGCGTTGAAGGTTTCGTTGTCCACCCAGGATATGTAGAGCTATGGGAATACAGGTTTATTTCTTAGTAAGTTATTAAAGTGGGATTTGGAAATCAGTTTGAAGATAACTCTCCCCTTGCACAAGCCAGAGTTATCTTTTAAGATCGAGTTAGTTGCTAACATGTGCACATTATGTATGAAATATTGTTATTTAACCTTATATTGGCAATTAATCTCTGAGTTAAAAGGTAACTCTGGGTTGCGTTGCGTAAGTGGTCCTTAGCATCAAGAAAAAAACTTTGATAGTTACAAATAAAATTCTGGTATACAGCTGAATCCGGTTACACACGAAGCCGACCCCAATATCGTTGAGAAAAAGCTAGCCAGATAGTTTTTTTTATTTTTTTATTTAAATGTGCATCAAGCACTGTATTCATACTGTCGTAGTTTCCGGAACAAGCACTGCGCTTGCTCCGAAAACTACGACAATATGAATACGATAATCCGGATTAAAGTATACCAACCTCAGCATTGACCAGCACGTTAGTAATTAGACTCATGTAGGCCCTCATCTCGGCCTTCTCTTCTGTGCTCAGCCTGCCGCATAGCGACACGCCCTTGTTCGCCGCGAACTGCACGATGGGCTCCAACTCCGATACCACGAAGGCCCCGCACTTTATAAAGGGGACTCGGCCCGAGGGGGACATGAATTCTGCGTTCCATCGCATTTCTACTTCGAAGTGTAGGTTGCACATCTGTGAAGGAACGTGTGTAGCGTTGAAATGGCGTACCGAATTTCGGAGATACATTTACGATTGACAGATGTATTGCTCTATTAACCAAACTAGGTTTTCTTGGATATACTTATAATTTGCAAAACATTGGAAGGCTAAAGGATAAGCCGTAGCAGTCGACCTTTTGCAAACCTATTTACTTTCGGCAGCTCTAGTGCGCGTAACTGGTGTATATGTTACCATATAACTAAAAATGTAGCATGGTAGCAAGCCAAAGCATTTCATCCACTTTTCATTTTCTTTTAAGATTGGTTTGATCTTGACTCTAACCTAAGTCAGAGGTGACAGAGACAGGCATAATGGAGCGAGCTTACCCTTTTCAATCACAATCTGTCAAAAAAACGCCATTTATATTTTGTCACTGAGATGCAAATACAAAATGATGCTCATAAATTTGTAAAGTAAGACCTCAGAAAGGCAGTTCGCCTCTATGTAAAAACAACCTGCAATCAGTTAGACTGAAACCCAACTCCAATATAGTTGGGAAAAGATTTTACCTTCAAGAAAGCCTGCACCGCAAGACAGCTGGCATTGTCGGGCAGTAGTATCTGTTCCACCTCGTAGGGCTGGAACAGCTTCACATTGTCTGGCCATGGCTCCTGGGCTGTAAGGTGGTTCAATAGTATTAATATATTGAATTTAATTGTAAGAAGAGCTTCTAAGTTTGCAATACCTAATAGGCAAAAACAACAGTAAAAAATAAAACAAAAAATAAATCCAGTTGTGTGTGGATTTTTTAGCTTTAATGGACATTTAGTGGTACAAACATTTATTATATACTAGCTGTGCCCCGCGGCTTCACTCCCGTCAACTGGCTACCTTACCTACCCATTTTTTTTTGCTTTTAAACCTACAGGGATATTCATATACATTATACAGGGAGTATTCTGGCGAACTAAACGAAAAAAGAATTACCGAAATCGGCCCAGCGAGACTAACAAACAGCAATTAATTTTTAAATATATAGATTGAATTCAGATACTTATATTGGCTTAAATTTTTGTAAGTGTAAAAGAGCTAAGGGATAACTGAAAACTTGTAGAATACAGGTAGACTAGCTGAGCCATGCCCGCTTCGCTGGGTGGTATTTTTCAGGTTAATATATACCGTATGACACTCACAATCACAAATAACGTGTCATTCTATTGGTAGAAGAGTTTTCAAATCGGTTCCTCTTTAAAATGTTATTATGTATAGATAAAATCTATGCAAATATTATAAAGCTGAAAAGTTTGTTTGTTTGGTTGAACACTCTAATCTCAGGAACTTCAGATTCAAATTGAGAAATACTTTTAGTGTTGGATAGTCCATTTATCAAGTTGTGATAATGATATCTGTTTTAATATTTTTATAAAGGGGAATACTATTATTTTGTTAACACAGGACCAGTTATTGTGGCAACACATGGGAGAGGCATATATCCAGCAGTGGCCGTGTTTCGGCTGATATTATGATGATTATTATGAATACAAGACTGGAATATACACATAGATAAGGATGCCTTTCCACCAGAGATGTGCTATACAGCTATGCTGCGAGAATCATTATCGGTTCAGTAGTATTTGCGTGAAAGAGTAACAAACATCCATACATACTTACAAACTTTTGCATTTAATTATTAGTAGGATAGGATCTTATTATATCATTGATTTTATACCAATGGAGGAAATTATGTTCTACTTTTAAAACTTGATTGAAACAGGATAATATGTTTTTATTATAGTCACATAATATGCAACTGTAGGATAAGCTCAGACCAATAAAAAAGTATTATTGGTCTGAGAGGATAAAAGTGTCAAAATGAGGTTATGTACAAAAAACATTGTCAATAAATAAAAAATCAGAGTAGCGAGTTAATACTGGGTTTTAAAACGCACCAAATTTATACACCAAACACTTTTAAATATAAAAATACTTCAAATCACACACAATTACTGAATATTTTACCAAATTCAAAGGGTTCGTCAATTCGAAGTTTCATCGCTATAAGAAGTGTTACACTGTGTCCGAATGTCCCAAATGACGCAACACCAGTAATATAGCACTATTTTAAACACCGCAGTGCTAAAATTAAATATTTGTGTCAAACAAAACAATATCAATTTTGCAAACAAAATTATGTAACTTCTTCACGTTCAAAATAGTTACGATATTTCAATAAATAACTTACCGTTAAGCTGAGTGATTATGGAATCCGTAAGATGGAATTCCGGCATGTTATTAAAATGTTACACTAAGCAATTAGTAAATAAAATAATAATATTCTAGCGAAAATACAAGAGATAATTCACAAAATCCAAAATCAGATTTCTTTCACGTTTATCTGACAGCTGTCATTATTTGGTGTTACCCTGTACTCATTGGTGTTACCCAAATCAGTACAATTTTTACACATTATTATTACTTTTAGTAGTATTTCTACTACCAAAACTCATAAATTCATTACCTAAGAGTGAGATCAGAGTTTGCAGGTGGCTGGCCTAGCCCAGATCATAACTGGAGACCACATATGTGTGGTCATTAGAAAAATGTGTACAAGTGTAATGCAGGCTAGAACTTACTGTTTATTCAGTACCCACTGGAAAAACGCAAAGCTATTATAACTTCATTCTTACTTTACATAACATAGAAATAACAACTGAGAGTTTACCCATTTGAATAAGTTTGGTAATGTTATCGCCGACACACGCTACATTGTTATTGAGTAAATTAATTCCAAAAGCAAATTCTTCATCGTCAAAAAAATCAAAAGGGCGTTCAGGTGGCTCTGACTTGGCATTCACAGAAAGATTTGATTTCGAGTGGATGATATCGAGGTATTTATCAAAAATGGTTTCTCCTCTGTTGGGTGATGATGATCGAGTTGTCGCAAGAGATCTGGATGACTTCGAGGTCCAGTCTCCAGAAATTGTGTTTCGCGGTTCATTTCTCGATTCTTCAACGTTACAAGCACTCATTTCAGAATTTTTCAACGTCCAGTTAGCCTAAAAATAGATCAAAATAAAATAAATACTGATGTCAGAATACTCTTGACATCTTGCTTTTTTTTTGTCTTATAAAGTGTGGTTTTTTAAAGTCTGCTAACTCATACTCTTTTATAAAATTCTAGATAATTTCCATGGGACTCGGGAGTCGGATGTCTGTGGTCGGGACAACATTATCAGTGAACTGTGGTTGTAAGTTTGTAACTACATCTCTACCTAACCCTTCGGTTAACGCTGCGTGATGTTGTGTTATGTCATTATGTGTGTTATGATTGTACCTACGACACAGTAGCGACCTTGGGTCATGAAGGCGTCATGACCCTTGGGGCTTTAATCCTAAAGCGCTGGTTATATACTCTATGATACACAGGTACTATTATATGAATAAATCACCAACCAGACCAGTGTTGCTCCACTTTGAAATCACGATTATCTTCACTTTGTTGTAACGTTTAATTTTTAGTGAAGTAATCATTATTTTTTTATCGCTGATATATGTTTCCTATTTTTGTCGCCTTTCATAGGAACACGTCTAGCAATCTGAAATTAGCATAAAGCGTCCTCCAGACTAGGAGTGGGGTGGAACAGATAAAATTAGAAACCTGTTTCACCTGTTTCAATTCCAAGAAAAAAAAAAAAAAAACAACCGAATTGATAACCTCCTCCTTTTTGGGAAGTCGGTTAAAAACAGTTCCTAAATCCTGTTCCAAAATAACAGCCTGTTCCACTGGAACTAAAGACTCATTCATTGATTCATGATTGCAACAGATTCAGAAATAGTACCTTTGGGACTACTTCCAAGTACTATTTCTGAATCTGTTGTCAGTACCTGCTACTGAAAAGGTCAGAAACAGTGACAAGCAGGGAACAGGTTCTATCTCTTTCTATTACAATGAACCAGAGGAGCAAAGAGCTTGTTCCAAAGAACAGATGTTGTCTCTTTCTATTATAACTAGCTTACCCGCGCAACTTCGTCTGCGTAACATTTTTCATAACTGCTCCGCTCCTATTGGTCATAGCGTGATGATATATAGCCTATAGCCTTCCTCAATAAATGGGCTATCCAACACTGAAAGAATTTTTCAAATCGGACCAGTAGTTCCTGAGATTAGCGCGTTCAACCAAACAAACAAACAAACAAACAAACAAACTCTTCTGCTTTATAATATTAGTATAGATAAGTCAGAAGAGAATGGAGCATGTTTCATTTGAAACTGTTTCACAAAGCTGTTCCAGGTCATTTCGTCTTGTATGTCAATTTGTATGTCGAGTTACGGCTACTACGGTTTTTTGAGGAACAGGTGAAATAGGTAGGAGCTGTTATTTCGGTTCTGAGATACCTGTTTTTTTTTTTTTTTACTTGGTATGTGTTTGCTCTTGACTCTAGTCTTGGTCAGAGATGACAGAGACAAAGTCTACGATGGAGCGAGCTTACCCAGAAGTAGCCTGTTCACTCTAACTTTGAAAAGATTAGGGTTGTAAGCATTCGGAAACACAAACGCAGGCAAAGAGTTCCACTCCTTTGCTGTGCGCATTATGAAAGACGCTTGGAAGCGCTTAGTGCGAGTTGGTGGAATAGCAACAAGGTAGGGATGGCAAGTTGCAGTGCGTCTGGATGTCCGATGGTAGAAGGGGGCTGGTGGGATGAGGTCGTGGAGTTCCTGGGCACACTCTCCGAAGTACAATCTGTAGAAGACCGACAAACAGGCAACCTTGCGGCGATGAGCCAAGCTGTGTAGCTTGGTATCCACCAGTTTTACGTCACCAATGAGCCTCTTAGCTCTGCGTTCCACCGAGTCAAGCGCGGCAAGCTGATACTTAGCTGAGCCATCCCAAAGGTGGCTGCAATACTCCATGCAGGATCGGACATGTTTCATGTTTCATGTTGTTACTTTGAAATACCTGTTTTTTTTTAACTGTTTCGATAAATACGCCTCACTCCTACTTTAATGTTTATTTATGTCATCATAGAGTATGTAAACTTTTCTATGTCATATCGTTGGTAACACTGGGTAACACTGTGAAAAGTCATTTCATTGAAATTCACGTTTATTTACGTGAAAATCCTGCGAAAATTCGTGACAATAATAGTTTAGAAGCCAAACAGACAAATAAGAATGGCAGACGTACTAGATATTGAAAACTCCGAGGAATTTGAGGTAGACGAGGATGGCGAACGTAAGTAAAATGCGAATGTTTTGATGCATAATTTTGAGTAGCATTCGCCTATTATTTTAGCTTATTAGCAATCTTGTAAGTTTCTCTTGTCAATCTGAGTTATTATTGTTGTTACTCATGCTATATTTGCTCTATTAAGGCCCCAATTAAAAACGATTTTTTTTAGGTTAACTTTCTAGTTGAACGAACTCTATTTAGGCCTGTAATTCCGTTATCCCAGGATTAATATACTCTGAACATTCTTCTGTATTCATTTCACACATAATTCAGTAGCATTTGTTACGTTTTTCAGAGGGAATCGCTCGTTTGAAGGAGAAGGCGCGAAAACGTAAAGGAAGAGGTTTTGGTAGTGAAGTTGGCAGCGGAGGCGCTTCAGAGAGAGGCAACAGGGGCAGGTAACTGACGAAAACCTTATTTTATGATTTTGACAGAAAAAAAGAACCATGTAAACAAAACAAGAAACATGAATTTCCCTCATATGAACTACTGCCTGATAACTTATTTCTTCTGTGCTGCTAAAGTTTTAGTAGACAGTATGAACTCATATTGTTTTACAACCTAAGACAACCCACTCACCAATTGCATTGAGTATAGTACCCACAGCATGCCCAATTTGCTTGTGTGTGCACAAGTGCTATTCATGTCTTGATGAATGTAAGCAACAGGACTTATATAGATAAGACAAGCTAATTCAGTCTGCTGTCGACTGCCGCATCTCGACAATCATGCCCTTATCTGTCTTAACACTCGCCTTTTTAATTTTTTTTTTAGGGATGGGAAATCGTCAAATGACTCCTCCCGCTCTGGGTGGAGCGGGAGGGAGTGTCAGACTTCTACTAACTAAAACCCATTCATGTTCCTTCATTGCCCTTTGTGTTCCGGAGCCATGGTATCTCTTTCGAATAGTCCCGCGACTCCGGCAGGCGTCGGCCCTTTCGGGCCCCTCTGTGTGCTGGGTCTCAGGTGGTGAATAGCATTTGCCTGCACACTGTTCAATGCGCCACCATCACCACATGACACTGGCAGAATAGTTGACATAGGCTCAGTTGCCAAATAAGACAAGTACAAATACCATTAGGCAAGCCCAAAAGATTTTTAATATTGATAAAAATTTAAATTAGAAGTTTAAACGGTTAGATCCGGAGGTGGAACCATTAAGGCCACCTGACGCAATCGATTTTATACTTTATTTTTATGACTTTACGATTTATATCAGTGACGTCAAGTGGAACCAATGGTTCCACTCCGGGCGCAACCGGTTAAAGTTCTTATCATTTGTAAGATAACATTCTAGGCTTGTAAAGTTACTCTGACTTTTTATTGCAAAGCACACGTTTGAAGCAGGTAACGCCGTGCATCTGGGCTCTTGTACTTTTGAATAGTTAAGGTCTGTCAGTGAAATAGATGAAGGTAATTCTTGCCACTCTAGCGACAAGAGTGGCAAGTTGTTCCGCAACAAAACACACTCACCAACCTTATCTCCAGCACGGTAGTTGCAGGTTCCAAAGAGTAGATCCTATGTAGAAGAGTGTGCTAGAAACTCCATGGACACTCTTTCTTTTAAATCTTTTTAGTTACATTTGTAATTAAATACTTTAAGAGTAAAATTATACAATTATACTTTGTGTCTGTCATCTGTGACTACAGTCAAGAGCAAACCCATCTCAAATAAAAAAATACAATGCAAAAGAGAAAGGCTTGTGTTTAAACACCACCCAAAAAAGTACCTTTTTACTACCAAAAAAATTCTAAACGGTTACCAAAATGGATAAATGGTCACCAAATAACGATAATATAGAAAAAAACGCGACCAATTTCGAGGTAGCGCTCGCCGGCCGCTACCGCGGCACCGCTCGCTTCGCTCGCTCGGCTCGCGCGTATAGTAGTTGGTCACAGTTCTAACCTAACCTATAAGATTTTTGGTAGTAATATTAATCTTTTAGTTGGATAGAATTTGGTGACCGTTAATCCATTTTGGTTACTGTTGTCCTTCGAAGCAAACAGTAACGAAATCGAAGTAGATAGAAGAATAAACATAGCATGGAAAAAATACTGGGCACAAAAAGAAATACTTAAAGGGCAACACAGCCTAAAGACGAAAAAGATAATAATGGACTCGTGCATCCTCCCAAGTCTGACCTATGCAAGCGAAACGTGGGTATTCACTAAACGTGTAAAGGAAAAAATTCTATCCTGCCAACATGCCATGGAGAGAAGTATCCTGAAATTGAGGAAAATACATAAAACAAAAAATGTAGATATCCGCAATAAAACCAAGGTAACTGACGCACTCCATCACAGTCTAAGACAAAAATGGAAATGGGCAGGACACATAGCCAGATACAGTGATAATAGATGGACTAATCAAACAACAAAATGGAAAGGTCCAATAGGCAAAAGGAGCAGGGGACGACAGAGAAAAAGATGGGTGGATGATATCAAAACTATAGCAGGAGATGAATGGATGCAAGTTGCAACAAACCGCGATAAATGGTTCCAGTTGGAGGAGGCTTTTACCCAGGAGGGACTACACATCAACAAGAAATAACGACCATACTCTAAATTATAAGTGTTTTTGTTTTTTATATGTACTAGGTATTGTAAATGTGTAGACAAAAAATAAAGCTAATGTATGTATGTAATCCATTTTGGTGACCGTCTAAATTATACCCAAAGAGAAATGAGTCTGTAAGAAAATATGTATCCCCTGTAGAACCATCAAATTTGG
The DNA here is from genome assembly GCA_963859965.1 of Ceramica pisi. Taxonomy (NCBI): domain Eukaryota; kingdom Metazoa; phylum Arthropoda; class Insecta; order Lepidoptera; family Noctuidae; genus Ceramica; species Ceramica pisi. Next base: position 7,585,033 of record OY982555.1, read on the forward strand.
TTACTAATGTAATCAAATTAACACAATGATTTGAGTAATATACGCCACAAAAGATTTATTGCAAACAATGTATTTACACACTTACAAAAGCGGCTACACAACCCTCTTATCTCTCCTAGCTGCAGTAAAGAAATTCATGCCTCCTCTTCTTATTATGATGACAGTTCATCATACTGTTTTGTCCCTGTAGGTGGCCATGTTTATTCCATTGATGTAATAATCTTTTGGCTAACTTTTATACTGTTGGCTGTACCAACTAACGCCAATCATCTAAACGCTCCATCATCCAAAATCCATCATCACTCCACAAAGACTAGTGGTTATATACTCTATGTCACTCCAACATCTAAAACTAAAACCTTCTTACCTCTATGTTCAAGATATGACAGCCTGGCTCCCGAGGGTGATGGCAACACTCCAGGCCCACAGCGCTCTGTGGAAGGATGGATCCTGTTTGTCAGCAATGTTCATGAGGAGGCACAGGAAGAGGATATACAGGTGCCTTTATTTTATTCTTATTCTTCACTAGGTTACGCCCGCAACTTCGTACGCGCATAACCTTTTTTTTCCGTTCCCGTAGGAATTTTGGGAAATCCTTTCTTAGTGCATCCATACTTTCGCCTGAAACACAGGATTTCCTAGTTCAGGCATAACACCCGTGAACTTGACATAGATTTAAGAAAAAGTGTATTTACTGTTTTTACACAAAATTGAAAAAAAAATATTGATTTGATACGGAGAGTAGAGACGCATCCACACCGCAGCTGTTACTTTTTGTGGAGTAACATAAGGTAGTCATACGTTGAAAAGTGTTCAACTTATGACTCACTTATATACTAACAATAAATAAATTTTTGCTGTTGGATGTTGCCCAATAACACTTGGATATGTTGCTCCAAAAAAAAAAACTGGTGTGGATGCACCTTGAGGAAGCTACATGACAAATTTCAGTTTTCTACGACCAGAAGTTTCGGCTGTGTTTGTGTGTCACTCAGTCAGTTTCTGCTTTTATATATTACTAGCTGTGCCCCTCGGCTTCGCTCCCGTCAACTGGCTACTTTACCTACCCAATTATTTTTTTTGCTTTTAAACCTTCCCTGTATTCTGGCGAACTAAACTAAAAAAGAATGACCGAAATCGGCCCAGCCAGTTCTCGAGTTTTAGCGAGACTAACGAACAGCAATTCATTTTTATATTATATAGATATAGATTACCTAAACATACATGTAAAAAACGCAGCTTATAAGGGCAAATTATTCCCTGCCTGAGTCTGTGTTTCCTGATAGCTACAACCTGGGAGTCTAAGTCAAGAGTGAATAGGTTACTTCTAGGCAGGCATGCTCCACCTTAGACCGCATCATCGCAAATCATGGCCCAAGTGAAAGTAAATATCATAAGGATACCAATAAGAAACATGACATCCAATCTGCACTGGGCCTGGATTATGGTTCATTCCCCCTCACAGAGAAGACATTATAAGCTGATTATACTTATACAATTTTCATTTTATTATAGAACCAGTTCTCAGAGTTCGGAGAGATCAAGAACATTCACTTGAACCTGGACAGACGCACTGGTTTCCTCAAAGGTTATGCTCTTGTGGAGTATGAAACATACAAGCAGGCTGCCGTGAGTATAGAATAAGCTAGATTCCATCATCCACAAATCGCAAAACTATTTAGTCCATCAGTTAGAGTATTGGAAAATAATGGACACGTATTTTTTGTTTTTATAAATCAATTAATATTGACATTGATAAAACGCATCAAAACTCGGGAGTGGGGGCTCGTGACATCACAACCCGCTAAAAATTATGCCATGGCGTGACGTATTGAGAATTTTAAAAGCGTCGTAACTTCGTCAATTTTGGTTCCCGTAACAAAAGAAAAAATACGGGTCAAATATTTTTTTGATAATCTAACTGACAGACTAATTAGATTTTTCATCAGGACACAAGCCTATCTTTTGATATTTGAATATGTAGGTGTAGCATAGCTAATAATGAGTATTGCACCCTACAATTTGTGCTACATACTACTAACAATACTAGGAGATGGGAGGGACTCGCTGGTGCTCGAAGCTGACATCAGCGAACCAAGTTATGGCGGCGATAAGCTGTCTGTAGATAGCAGTTGATTTTCTCATTAGTCGTTTAATCTTCACGTGCCGCGTTCGCGATGCACTACACTAAAAATCCAATGTTAAATGTCAGGAAAATATTGGTCGTCTTTAAAACACTTCCCCAGTTTTACTCCAAGGGGAGCCCCCAGTTTTTCCCCCAAAGGGAATTCCCCAGTCTCATCACAGAATAATTTATAAAAAGTTCATGCTGATCTCAATTAATTCCAAGAGCATAACAAAAATATGAAATGTTTTTTTGAAAAAGTTTTTTTTTTTGCCACCCTACACAAACTTATAGCATTATATTTCAAACTAGCTTACCCGTAACCACTTCTTTGGACGGTATTTTCGGGTGTATATATACTATTGGTAAAAGAATTTTCAAAATCGGTTCAGTAGATCCAGTGATAACCCCTTATAACTTCACAAACGCTTAAACTTTACCACTTTATAATAATATTAGTATAGAATATAGATAAACAATTTACAGCCACTTTAAAATATCAACAGTCAGTCAGTCAAAAACATGCATACGCTATAACGCAATGTAATTTTGGCATAATGTGTCGTCAGTGATTTAAATACTATTGCAGGCGTAATCATACCGAACTTTGGTCGCGTACCTTCGGCATAGTGTGTTTAAATACTAAATCTTTGTATTTCTTTCCACCAGAGTGCACGCGAAGCCCTAGACGGTGCTGACATCCTGGGCCAGCCGATATCAGTGGACTGGTGCTTCGTTAAAGGACCCTCCAAGGTGCACAAGAAGAGGCGATAGGATCTAACTCTTAATATAAGCTATACTTATGGACATTGCTTTTTATTTGTGTTGGTGTGTGAGAGATAGTCTAGGAAGAGATTTGTGATGTGAAATATATCATTCAAGTATGGTACGCTGACGCGGATTCAAACTTAATGGTGCCTGTGAAGTTAGATTAGATTTTTGCTGCGGCTTCCACGCCCCACGACTCCGATGGCAAAATTTTTGTGACAGCGGGGTTGGAGGGTGGGGTATTACGCAGCGAAAAGCGATTTTCACAGACGTCGTTAACTTTGAATCGACATATACCTGACAAAACAATGACATTACCCTTTTGGGGAATATGGAAGTCATAATATGATATGTATTCCTTGGGAATCATTCCCCAAAAAATTAGTAGCTTTTAATGAGTCCAGAACTCCAGAGATGAGTCACGCAGTGTTTTCCCTTGTGGTATGAAATCTCGTTGAAAAAGCAATATCTTAAAGTATCTGACTGTAATTATATCACAGAACAGCGTTATGTATCGCACTTTGTCTTTACAAACTATATATTTAAAAAGTAATATTTATTAACTCAATATTTTTATATAAATTGAAAAAAAATATCAGTTAATCTGGGTGGTGGGAACAATAAGTTACCAATCATGTATCTTTTCTATTAATTTCAGAAACAAAGTGCTTTGCGTAACTCTGAATTATATCTAGATGTAATGGTCTCTAATATAGGCATACTTTCTGTGATGTGTGTTTTATTTTGTTCGTAGTCTCCTTAGTTACAGACAATACAACACAGCATTATTTATATTACATGTTTAGCAAGCTGAAGTCGCCAATTGCCAATGGTATGAAGACTGCTTAGCTGATGCACCACTCAGCTAGCCAGACCACCAAGACAATTGCGGGTCGGACTCGCACACGAAGGGTTCCGTAATGGAAATACAGTTACACAATCTGAAAATTTCAACTGTCTATCTATTACGATTCTTGAGATACGGCCTGCTGGCAGACGGACGGACAGCGGAGGCTTAGTAATAGGGTTCCGTTAGTAACCCTTCCGGTACGGAACCCTAAAAAAGTAGCTGGCCGCCAGCTGTGTTATGGTGCAGCCCTTGGGTGTCCTATTTCCACTTTTCAGCTTGAACGTCAGGTCCTAAATTTGATCTTCAGGTTTTTTATTGGGACAAGTCCACTACACTATTCCCAACGCCAGCAAATTGCAATTTCTGAGAGCCAGAATCGCAGTGGCGACCACCAGAATACGCTGAGTCAATGAAGCTCCCGGAGAAACAATTCAACAGCAGGCTGTCAAAGACCTCGTTACGAAACTAATTGGAAAAGAATAGCAGAGGAGCAAGAAAAAATGTATTTATGATCTTCAGGTTGTCAAAAAATGTTCTCTGCCTACCTATGTGAGTTAACTCTCGCGATATTAAGCGCGACTGCTGAGCGTGGGGTTTTGGTTACAATTCTCAGGTCGTGCTAAGTGACATTGGTTTTTTTTCGATTGTGAATTAGAAGCTGGTGGTGTGACACCACTGTGTCACGGGAAAGATTTCTGGTGCATTACCAACGGGTAATACCATAGAAATATTATATCTATGGGTAATACTTACACCAGAAATCATCACAGGGCCTTTTTTAGTCTTTGTTTGTTTGCATTAACTGTTTATTCATTGAATATATTATTATGTTTTCTTAATATATATAAATCTCGTGTCACAATGTTTGTCCTCAATGGACTCCTAAACCACTTAACCGATTATAATAAAATTTGCACACCATGCGCAGTTTGATTCAACTTGAAAGATAGGGTAGCTTACATCTCAATTTTTTGTTGCAATATTATTTAGAAGCGGAAAATGTGACGCAGACGAAGTTGCGCGGGACAGCTAGTAGTATTATATGTATAGTTCATATATTTATCTATCTATAAAAAAAGGAATCCCTATTTCCCTTGGTCACCGCGTCACGCGTGAACGGCTGGTTTGTGTTTTTTATTGGCAGGAGAAAGAAAAATATATATAAATGAATGTTTGTCTGTATGTCCTTTAAGGACTCAAAAACTACTGCACCGATTTTCAAGCTGTTTTCACCAACGGATAGAGTGGTTCTCGAGGAAGGTTTTAGTGTATAATTTGTCGAGCGGGCGAAGCCGCGGGCTTCAGCTAGTATGTATATAAAATTCTTCCGTTACTGAGTGAATGACTGACAGACAACGCACATCCAAAACTACTGGTCGTAGGAAGCTTCACGTAGGGTCCTTTGGGAGTTTAGGGGAGCTCTAAGTTAGAATTTCCCGAAATTCCTACGGGAACGGGAAAAATCGGGATATGCGCGTACGAGGTCGCCGGCAATTTCGGATTACCGTCCCGTTTTATTATGAGAGCGGTGTAAGAGGCAATGCACTATAATATGTTCCGCGGTGATGGCTAGCCTCTCGTTGAGATTGGGACTAAGTATTAGGCCCTGCGCAGACGACAGACTATCCGTGACGTACTTTTTAGTCTGTGAAAATAGAACCTATGCAATTATATGCAGTAACGCACACGACGCGCAAAAAGTCCGTGTAATTCGGGCAGACCGCACCGCGCCGCGGCACGCCGTTCCGCACAAAAAGTGTGTGAAAAAAATTGAACGTTTGCTTCAACGCGCGCTAACGCAGACGGCGCACACTTTAGTCGGCAAATGTTAATTCAAGAAATACAAAACAGACCAGCAATTTATGATACTTCTAAGGATCTCTGCACGATTTCCATAGCGTCTACGTCCCTACAGCTCTGCCGACAAAATGATCGAAGATGTGCGTCGTGTGCGTTGAGTCTGTGAAAAATCCGCGACCGACTTTTTGCGCGCCATGCAGACTTTTTGTGCGCCGCAGACTCGATCGCACAAAAAGTGTGCCGTCTGCGCAGGGCCTTAGGGTTACAATATTATAATCAAACGCAAAAAGTTACAAAACCATTATTTTATTAGATACTATAAACAGTAATTCACTTCATGTGGATCATGTGCGCAAGCGACCAGTCGTGCTTGAGCTCGGCGAGCGGCTCAATGCGCACTCCGGCGGCGGTCACCACGCCCAGCTGGTAGCGCTGGAAGGAGCGCGCGTCGCGGTAGAATAGCACCTCCATGCATTTGCGGACTAAAGCCCTGGGGGGAAAAAATCATGTACTTTATTTTTTCAGCACTATTTTATTACTATTGATCTTTTTTTTTTTTTTTTTTTTTTATATTTATGGCAACTGAGCCGGTTCCGACTATTCTGCCAGTGTCACGTGGTGACGGTAGCACAGAGAGGCAGTCCGTCAAACTTTCCGTTTTACTTCGTGGTAGGTGTTAGTGTAGCTGAAACGAACACATGGGTTAGTAAAACATATAATCTAATTTACAAGCACACTACAACACTACTAGTTTATACTATTTACAGACTATTTACACACACGTTACGCACTAATTAAAATTTTAAGTCATTCTCGTTAATGAATGTGGCCAAAATGTTGATTAGTTTAGGGGAGAAGTGGGAAAGGAGGGTATGAAAGTTGGTTGGGAGGGGAATGTTAAGTTTGGAAATTTTATTATATAGGTCAAAGGATTTATTATTTAGGGAGCAACAGAAGAAAATATGGTCTAAAGTACCATCCGCAAGGCCGCACTCGCACAGGGAATTATCCCGGACGTGGATTTTGTTCAGGAACACAGGGCTACAACAATGTCCAAGTCGGAGTCTACAGAGGGACGAAACAGTTCTCTTCGACAATTTAGGATATTTAAAAAACCAAGGCCTACGCTGGATTTCAGGTTGTATGGCAGCGTAGTAGAGGCCCTTGGTTTTAGAAGTCGTCTTCCATGTTTCAGTCCACGAGTTAAATAACTTGGGTTTGGCACCATTCCGCAAATCGTAGTTATGCGCTACGTAGTGCTTTTGATCAACCGGATTCGATGTGGCATACTTTGCTAACGAATCAGCGCACTCATTGCCAACAATACCCGAGTGACCGGGGATCCAGGTTATCTCGATGTCCAAGCCGTTTTGGGAGCAATCAAATAACAAGTTCTTTATATCTATAATGATTTGACTATTAATTTTACTGTGAAGTTGATTTTGTTTAAGGGCCTGAATGCTACTACGGGAATCTGAGAAAATTACTGACCTTGTTATCTGATGAGATTTAATATAGTGTATGGCTTCTAATATACCAATACACTCTCCTGTAAAGACTGATGCTTCTGGTGGGCATTGAAAAAGTAAAGCTATTTTGGAATTTTGAAAATAAACTGCCACACCAGTACATTCGGTTTCAGAGAATTTTGAAGCATCCGTGAAAAAGAAATTCCATCCTTCCCAATAACGTTTGACAGCTGACTCAAAGTCATGCCTAGCGTCTTGAGAATTCCTAGATAAACCTAATCCCAAAACGACTTTTGGTTCGAAATGAATCGCCTCGTATGCGGCGGAGAAGACCGGAAGAGTAGGGTATTGGCAAATAGGCGCGGAGAGTTGTTTAAGCTCTCTGTACCTATTTTAACAATAGGGGAACCACTTTATGGTTCCAATAGGAAGAATTATTAAGGGAAAGGTCAATTAGTTCTAAAATTGGGATCAAGGGATGGGATGAGAGGGAAAATACCTTAGTTAGGAAGCGATCTGCCAAATACTGTCTCCTAAGGTGTAGGGGTGGGTCTGCACATTCCACTTGCAGCGCATTTATGGGAGATGATTTCATAGCCCCAACGACAATTCTTAGGCATTTGGACTGTATGCTATCTAATTGTTTAAGCGCTTCTTTGTTACAGGGCTCAAGAAGGTAGCTGCAGTAATCCATAGCACTTCTGGTCAGCGCATTATAGACCAGTTTAAGGGTGTAGGGGTGAGCTCCCCACCATACCCCAGCCAAAGCCTTAAGGACCGACACAGAACGTTCACATTTTTTGACCGTGTTGTTGATGTGATCGACCCCAGACAGTCTTGAGTCTAGAGTTACTCCCAGAAACCTGGCCTTATCTTCGACTGGAATGCTTTGACCATTAATGTTAATATCTATTGGAGGCACAGAACGCTTGCGTGTAAAAATGACAGCTTTACTCTTTGGAGCACTTAAGGACAAACCATTGTCAAGCAGCCATTGGTTTAATGAGGCCAGAGAGACATTCATCGAAAGAGCGGCATCCTGAATGGAACTGCCACATACCATTAGTGCAATATCGTCAGCATACTGAAGGATTTTACAGTCAAAATTAAGGGAAGAGGGCAAGTTGGCTGTATAAATGTTATATAATGGGGGACTGAGAACTGATCCTTGGGGTAATCCTCTCCAGGCCGATCTTTGTTCAGAGTCACCCCCTGGTATTCTCAATTGAATTGTGCGATTGGTAAAAATGCTACCAATAATACGACAAATCCTAGCCGGGACTCTCAGCTCATGCAGCTTTTGCCTGAGATTAGGGAGGAGAACCGAATCATAGGCAGCTGATATATCCAGAAAGACAGCAACCACAGACTCATTCCTACTAAGGGCCAGCCGGACCTCTGACGTGAGGATACCCACACTATCAGCTGTGCCCAGACCTTTCCTAAAGCCGAATTGAGTCGTTGGGAGCAGTTTCCTGTTTTCCACCAACCACACTAATCGATTTTTAATTAAGTGTTCCAAAAGTTTGATGAGTATGGACGATAAGGCAATAGGTCTGTATGAGCAATGATCACTAGGATCTTTGCCTGGTTTTAGGATCGGAATGACAACTTGAACCTTCCACTCTGTGGGAATGTAGCCAGAAATAAAACAGAAATTAGCCAGGTCCAGGTAATATTTGTGAGTTTTTGGACCAGCTTTAGAAATAAAGGAGTACGGGAATCCATCCACTCCCGGCGCGGAGTCCTTGACGTGGGATAGCACAGTTTTTAGCTCCTCCAAGCTAAAAGACATGTTCATTGGTTCGTCAATGTTGTCTGCATCATAAATGTCAACACTGGTTTCCTCAACACTTGGAACATAAGCTGGAGCGATTTTTGAGAAAAACTGGTGTCCCAGTTCTTCCGTGAGGTTGTTAGAGGAGGAGGCAGGTGCTAAACTGCTCCTAAAACGTCTCACCTTTCGCCAAACCACGGAAACCGGGGTGGACGGACTCAGCGAACTACAATATTTTGACCAACCTTCGCGTTTTTTCCTTTTAAGGAATTTCCTGGACTTAGCTAGTATCTGTTTGAAGGCAATAAGGTTATCCAGGTTCATATTGCCGTTGACTGTCTTTTCAGCCTCATTCCTGGCCTTGACCATGTTAGTGCATTCCCTATCCCACCATGGCGGGGAAGGAAGTTTACCAGAATGGGGTTTTTTGGACGGGAAGCAATCATCAGCAGTGGAGGCAATGGTGGAGGAGAAGGACAAGAAACAATCCTGGGCGTTATCCCTGTTAACTTCTGGAAGGGATGATATTCTTAGGTCCAGAATTTTAGCATATAAATCCCAGTCTGCAGAGTTCAATTGGTGTTTTAAAAGAGGGGGGGAAACTTTAAAAGGGATATTCTTGGTAGGAAATTCAATTATGATGGGGTAGTGATCACTTCCATAGGTCATATCCAAGCGACGCCAAATGAGAAGGCTAGCCATATTGGATGAGCAGAATGTTAAATCAATGCAGCTATTATTCTGACCAGGTGCAGATCTACGCGTAGCACTGCCATCGTTGATAAGGGAAAGATTGAGTTCATCCAATATATCCAGCAAGCCAATGCCAAAGTTATCACAAGTATCTGATCCCCAACGATAATGGTGACAATTAAAATCACCCATGACAAGCATTGGACCGCTAACACTGCATAATAAATTCCTAATTACTGAAAGATATTCTAGTTGTGGGTGCGCAATATAAAAAGAAAAAATATTTATACCCTCAGCCTTCACAGCAACAACATTTATGTCATCGCCAACAAAGGTTAGAGGAATCTGAGAGAATGATACCTTGCTATTGATGAGCAAGGCACATCCTCCGTATCCATCAGATCTATCATGACGTACACTGGTAAAACACGGCAACCTGAAATTGCTTCCAGGTAAGAGCCATGTCTCAGCAATGCCGCAGATTGATGGTTTAAACTTATTAATTAAAAAAGAAAGATCAGGCTTTCTGGGAGTAATACTCCTCACGTTCCACTGGAGAAATGTCAGGGGATGGAATGTTGTGGATATAGTTTAGGATAGTGGTCAATTTTGATGCAACGTGGTCAGGTATAGCTTGGGATGGGTTTGCAAGAGCAGACATTAGCATGTCAGTAATTAAATTTAAAATATTTGTTGAGGTATTCTGTCTGTGATGCATTGGCTCTGGAGCTTCCATTGGAAGGGCACAGCCGTTTTGTGATGGGGAAAAGGAGTAATTTTGGGTGAGGTTCAGGTGAGCTTGTCTATCATAACCGGGTGAAAGGGAGATATGGGGTTTGGGTTTCAAAAATACCGTTTTACGGTATGAATTTTGGGTTACTGGGATGGGACTTGAGGACTGAGATTGCGGTTTATTTGCAGTTACTTTGTTCCGTGGGAAAGACTTGGAGACTTCAGCATATGATCTGGAAACAGGTGGGAAGACCCGACTTGCCTCCGCATACGAGATCGATTTATCCGCCATCAGAGCTTTTATGCTCTTCTGTCGGCCCAATTCAGGACAAGCACTGTCATTTGCGAAATGGTTGCCATTACACGAAACACAGAAACTCAATTCACGGGTGACTTCACATCCATCACCTGGATGATCTTCACCACACTTAAAACACCTAGGTTTCGATCTGCAAAGTGTGCGGGTATGTCCATAGCGACAACAATGATAACACTGAACCGTTGGGTAAGTGTAACGCTCAACTGGGAGAGCCGAATAGAAGCTGTACACACGCTTAGGTAGTATTTGTCCGTCAAAAGTTAATACAACAGTCTGTGTGGGCTTCCACTCAGTCACACCAGAAGAGGACACCTTCCGGTTCATCCTTCTGGCTTTGATAACCGAGCCACATCCCTCTGGAACCTGGATATTTTTAATGATTTCCTCTTCTGACCACTCAACTGGTATATCCCTAACAATTCCCATTCTTGTTATGTTGTATTGTGGAATGGCAGCCATGTAATTGTGTTGGGAAATAATTTTATTGTTGAGAAAACTGTTTGCATCCTGGTGCGACTTGAACTCAACTGACACACGATTTCTGCCTATACGTTTGATCCCATCGAGACGTACGTTATTCACGTTATTTATCGTCAAAAACATACCAAACTTGATAGGTTGTAGCACAGTGCCTGAGGTTTGTTCGTCTTTGAGCGAAACATTCACAATATATGGTGGATTGTCTCTAGCTGTGTAAGAAAGCCTGCCTAATACGTTTTTCGCAATCTTGGGTTTGACATTGGAAGAAACTGGGGGCGAACTAGCGGCCCTCTTGCGACTAGGGGTATCCGTATCCATAATCGGGTCCTGTGGGGTTATTACGATGTCATGGGGGAGGGTAATTGTTAGTCCGGGGGAGAGATCAAATAATTCATCCGGGGGGTCAGGATCAGGGGGCTTTTTTGAGTTCATCTCGAATAATTATTGTTAAAAAGGACACTTACAACGAAAAACAAACCTTACACCAAGAACACAAACACAAGGAACACTTTCGATCGAGTTTCACAACAGAAAAGTTTACTAAAATCGAAAATATTCGTAGCACTGACAAAAGCACGTGTTATACCTTTACCACTACCAACGAAAGTCCCTATCCACTATTATTCACTATTGATCTTTATTGTATTGTTAATAGCTGATCCAGCAAATGTTGTTTTGCCATTTAAATGTCAAAAAAACCCTCTGACCTACAAAAAATATACCGAAATATTGTGTGCGTTCGCCCAGCGGAATGTTGTTGAATTTAAAGATTTTAATTATGCAGATATTTAGTGTATGACGTCGTATAATTGTGTATGGTATAAAAAAATTTGTGCACGCAGCCATTGTGGAGAAATTCACCAAAAACTGATTCCGCTGGGCGAACGTTGTCCTGGCGGAACTTTTTTTAATCCATAGACTTTAGAAGAAAAGAGATGTGTCCAAAAATGAGTGTGTATTTGTGTGTAATTGTGTATGTATGAATAAAATTAGTGCATGCATAAACTTCGGAGAAATTCAAGTTTCCGCTACGCGAACGTTTGGCCATTACCTAGTTTTCATATAAAGCGCTTACATAGAGAGCTGTAGATTTTTACATAAGTTGTTTTGAATTTGTTTATATTTGTTTAAAAAACAGATTTAGAAAAAATCGTAGGGCTTAAAAGATAAAAATATAAACGTAAAATACGCTTATTAGGTCTTAGTTCTCTAAGTATGCACTTTGGGGTCTAGATTTTCACGTTTATACAAACCTTGTAAGTGTCTGCAACATGTTGCCAAGTATCAATGATGTTCCGTTAGTAATTAAAGAGTTATAGGACAATTTACCATGAATTGATCACTGTTTACAAAGCAGTCAAATATCACGACGTTCGAAAGGAGTTGCATGGTAAAATGTATGCCAATAATTAGTGTATTCATTCAACTATTCACATGCAAAATTTCATGTCATTAAATTCAGTAATTAAAGAAAAACAATTATAATACTGACGAAGCATCGAAAACCTACATAACCCGACCAAGTTCGGATGGCTACAAAAAAGCGGCCGTGCCATATATCTTAGAAACGTTCTTAACCTTGCAATATAGTATTTATTAATATGGTACAGTTACGTACACAAGCGTTAGGAAAAAATAAAACAATTGCATTTCTTGAATGAAAATTATTTTTTTAATAATAACGCCACTATCTACGATAAAAATAAATCTTCAATTACTTCTCTATTTAAATATTCGAGTACAAAAATATTTTTAATTACATATAATGCTTAATTATGTAAGTAGGTAATTATGATAACGTTAACAAACGCTTGCAACGACAGCAATAGACTTAAATGTGTTTTAACTAAAATAGGTTTAATAAACGATTATGAATATAAGGGTAAGTATAATATTTCGAGCTTCAATAAAAATTAAAATCACATCACATAACTAGACTATTCAGTTGTTTAGATTTGATCAACATTAAAAAAGTGCTTATAAACTAAAACATTGGTATAAAAAAGGTATTTTCAAGAAAATATTCTTAAATGTCCTAACCTCAACATACATAAGTCACTACCAGTACCTACAACGGTATACATCAATTAAAAAATCGATTCAAGAAGTAGTTTTTTTTTAAGTTATTAGATTGTTTGATCCACTAAAGTTGCAAAGGGGAACGCTCGTGCATGCCTAGTCCATTGGTTAAATAGTGTAAAAAGCTTTTTTTTTTTTTTTTTTTAATCTTTATTTTTAAAGGAACTTTTACGCATAGCGTATGCCAGTCCCATCATACCCTAAATATACATATGGGCAATTATAAGTGGGCCATAAATTCGAACAAAACTTTCGCATCGACTCCATTCGGTTGGGCCAAGATTTTATGAAAAATACCTACGTCAGTCTTGTTCAAATTCAAAGCTGATATTAAATTATTTCTAACTGACTCATATCGGACACATTCCATCAATAAATGGTGTAAGTCTTCAACAACCCCACATTGTTCACAATTGGGCGAAGTAGTTTTCTTCATCATGAACGCAAATTATTATGACATGGAATATGTCCCGATCTGAGTCTATGAGCAGTAACCACTAATTTTCTACTTAAATTGCTATCTATGAACCAAGGCACACGAGGCTGACATTGGATTGTTTTGTACCATATCCCAACTTCTAATGATCGTTTATTAAAATATTCTTTCCAAAGCACATAACATTTTTTTTTAAATTTAGGCAAATATTCTGAATAGTCCAAACTAAAGTAAGTTTCTTTACCGTTTTTAACTGCGTATTTTGCTAATTTGTCAGCCTCTTCATTGCCCCGCAACCCAATGTGCGATGGAACCCATTGCAATCTCAATTGGACACCTTTTGACCGCAGTGCGTCTATCTTCGATAGAATAACATAAGCTATCGAAGCACCTCTATAACCAGAGGCGCATCGAGCTATGTGTTGTGTAATAAGCTACAATATGATAAATATTTATCTAAACAGTAGTAGGTACTTACATGTGGTAATTATTTAATTTCCCTAAGGGGTCTGTCTATACTTAGTTAGAATCCTGATCCGTGAAATCTTCAATAGAAATTAGCTGTATGAATTTTATTTGTCTTAAATAATAGGTATATCTAGATTATATCTAAAGTCTCAAAAGCATACTTAAATAAAGTACCTACGTAAATAGTACCTACTTTCTGTCATAGTCAAATACATTTAAAAAAGTAAGTGTACAAAAATAAATGACATTATTATATCGAAACAACAATTGTGTTATCACCTATACCAATTCAATACCGATATTATACTGTAAATTTTGGGATGTTACCTAAATATATTGCACGGCCGCTTTTTTGTAGCTATTCGAACTTGGTCGGGTTATGTAGGTTTTCGATGCTTCGTCAGTATTATAATTGTTTTTCTTTAATTACTGAATTTAATGACATGAAATTTTGCATGTGAATAGTTGAATGAATACACTAATTATTGGCATACATTTTACCATGCAATTCCTTTAGAACGTCGTGATATTTGACTGCTTTGTAAACAGTGATCAATTCATGGTAAATTGTCCTATAACTCTTTAATTACTAACGGAACATCATTGATACTTGGCAACATGTTGCAGACACTTACAAGGTTTGTATAAACGTGAAAATCTAGACCCCAAAGTGCATACTTAGAGAACTAAGACCTAATAAGCGTATTTTACGTTTATATTTTTATCTTTTAAGCCCTACGATTTTTTCTAAATCTGTTTTTTAAACAAATATAAACAAATTCAAAACAACTTATGTAAAAATCTACAGCTCTCTATGTAAGCGCTTTATATGAAAACTAGGTAATGGCCAAACGTTCGCGTAGCGGAAACTTGAATTTCTCCGAAGTTTATGCATGCACTAATTTTATTCATACATACACAATTACACACAAATACACACTAATTTTTGGACACATCTCTTTTCTTCTAAAGTCTATGGATTAAAAAAAGTTCCGCCAGGACAACGTTCGCCCAGCGGAATCAGTTTTTGGTGAATTTCTCCACAATGGCTGCGTGCACAAATTTTTTTATACCATACACAATTATACGACGTCATACACTAAATATCTGCATAATTAAAATCTTTTAATTCAACAACATTCCGCTGGGCGAACGCACACCAAAATATTTCATAAAAATCGGTCAAACTTTCGGAGGAGTGCAATAAATTATGTACTTAAGACACGATATTTTTATACAGGGTGTCCCAGAACTCTACGTCAAGCCGGAATCGGGTGATAGGACAAAATAAATCATAATAGTTACCAGAAAAATATAAAAAAATCTTAGTCACGTAATTTTTTTTTTTCGAAAATTTAACTAAAGGAGCTCAAAACCATCATCACAGCCACAGGGTGTACATTTATAAAAAAAAAAAAACCGTAATTTAAAAAACATGACTATGATTTTTTGTAAGAGCGCGGACACGAAGGCAGCGGCGCGGGGAGCTTTTTATCAAAAAGATGTTTTCGTCGATCTTTTGACATTTAGTTCGCGAACAAGACTAATTTCTCGTATCATAACACATCGAGCGCCGCTCAAGCGCCGCGCGATCTGCTTCGTGACCGGGACTGTACCGCCGCCGCTCCGCGACCACTGACTTCGTATCCGCGGCCTAATTAGACTACTTACTTAGCTGCTTCCTCGTCCAGAGGTCCCTTGCTAACAGCTTCGCGAATGAGAGGCGTGGCCATGTAAGCGCCGAGGCCGGTCGCGATGGCCGCATCTTCATAAGCTGTGCCGAGCTTGTCTACGGCGCCTAGGAAGGGTTCGCCGTCCTGTAAGCAAAGAACAATTTATTATCTATGTCACATAAACAATGAATTAGCATTTATTAGTCATAAATTATGTCAAATAAATGTCCGGGTCCTCTATTCCTTTTCAAGAATGCCAATTAAATGACAGACTGCCCATCTATCATTTAATAACTTTCAGGTAAGGTACTATACAGTAGAAAATCATATTTTAGATGCTCTTACTGAGACAGAAACGCAGGGCTTTGGCTGAACGAAAATTAGATTAATTAATTCTTTAAGGATAAAAGAAAAAAGTGCAAAATTGTGACTATTGGAAGGGATCTTCATCCCTTAATTCATGGCATCACACTCAAGTTTGCTCAGTTTCTATTAAAATTTCAACTTGTCGACATTTACCTGCATACCAGCTACAACGTAGTTGCTCCACAAGGGGTCCATCTTGCTGCGCTTGTTGTACAACACGCGAGTCAGCCAGCAGTGCATAGAGCGCGGCTTCAGCTGCAGACCATCTCCAATGCATTGTTCATCAATACTGTAGATGTTGACATAGAAATATCATAATTATGAATGAATATCATGACACAGGTTTAGCAAATATGCTAGCCTTCTATGAAATATGTTGGGGTTGGGGTTACTGTAATAGCATATTATTATTGATCCAAAATCAAATATTTTGCAACAAATTTGGTAGGGTTTCTTATAAAGTGTCTTAAAATTTGTATTATGTTGTAGGCAGACCTTGCTTATTGACTTTTCATGTATGAGTTTGAAGCCCCTGTGCCAGAATATGAGCTACAAAGTAACTTAATGACACCAATGCTACAATTAACTATCTAAGGAATTAATCATCAACTCCAAAAGAAGATAGTGTAAATTGATGTAGATAATTTATTGGTCCTGGTAGTTGTGGCATAACTTCTAAACTCTCATAAACAGTGAGAAATGTCCATTTCATCGTCATATCCATCCCGTGCCTGTTTCTAGAAAATTAATTGTGTGCCTGTTTCTAGCAGAAATACTTACATTTTCTGTTCAATAATATCCTTCAAGTACTGATAGTCAGCATAGTCTCCACCATTACCGAGGAGGATCAGATCGTTAACCTTCGTGACACGGGGACAGTCACGGAACCTGGCAAGGGTGCCGTATGATCCGAGGGTGTCTGCTGCGACCACACAACCTTTGTCAAACTTGACACCGATTACTGTGGTAGTTGTTGTTATGGGAGTGGCAGAGCTGAAATAAAAAGGAGGTTGGGTTAGTTGTATATTTTGTCTATGATAGTCTTTTTATAGTTTTGGAATAGCTAGAGAGACTGTTTTTGGTCTTATTAGAACTCTTCAATGTGGTCTATGTTAAAATCCTTGGTGTATATAAAACTAATGACTATGAAATCATGCAAATAGCTAAATCATTAGAATCAGTAGCTTATCGTAATAAAGACTCGCTATTGGAGGTTCTATAGTGATCATTCATGCGTAAATTTGTATGTGCAAAAAGAAACAGGATGACTTTGTAGTTTTAACTTCCCAAGTCATATTAGACTAAAAGATAGTAAGATAGTGACAACAAAAAAAAAAATCGTTTAACAGTGCTCAAAATAAATACAAAAACATATTTGATGACTAAAATACACTTACTGAGCTTTGAATTCTTGAACAGGATGAGTGCTGGGTCCGAAACCTGATGAGTTTCCTGGGAAGTTGTAGAAAGCTCCTGGGGCAGGCCCGTTCTGCCAGAAGGGCGCCGGATTCATCATATCGCCCATAAATGCCATTGCGATAATAAAATCTAAGTTTTTCTACTAATAAAATACTTTTTACAACAAAATAGTGAACCTCACACACAATGACAAGCCGCAACGAATTTGACAGATAATGACAAACAGTTTTTGGTTACGTCTCTTTAGTCTTTACAAGTGTTGCTGATTTTCTTCACGAAGAAATAATGTTTTTTTAAATTTTGAAATTATCACAGCTTTCGAATTGTATGTTTTTTAAAGATAAAAACAATAATTTATTTTTCATTTATGATTTCAAAGATTGAAAAAAAACTATGTGCAGTGAAAAACGGTATGACGGAACGCAAGCAAATGCTTCGTTTAGAAAGGGAGTTGTGGTCTTTTTTGATTTTATTAGAACATACAACGTACCTAGAGACAAATTAATAATCCGTGTAGGTATACTTTTTCTAAACTTTTATTGAATATTCTACCAGATGTCATGAAAATAGTAATTTTAAATCGATAAGATCAAGCATTTGAAATGGTTTTCTGCAACTTGATACTAACTTCATATCACTTACTGGTATTAAGTTTCTGAACGAATTACTACTTGTGATGTGTAGCTAAATTCGCGTTCTTTCAATTTCCTCTCAAAAAATTGACACAACAAAATGTCTAAAAGAGGTTCGTGAAATTGTAAAATATCCATTTTAATCATGTTATTTAGTGTTAAAATCAACTAGAAAGCATGTGTGAAGCAAAACTAATATCATATTTGTTTGGAAACCACATATATTTCCGATATTCACTTTCTATTTCGTGAGTAGAAGTGTTGTGATGAAAAATGTATGAAGTGTGGTTTTTCTGTTTTAAGGACGTGGTGGTTCCGCGGGAGCGAAGTTCCGCATCTCTTTGGGTCTCCCAGTAGGAGCCGTCATCAACTGCGCAGACAACACAGGTCAGCACGAGATTATTTTATTATATACTAACATAACCTCTAATGGCACGTTTAGCTGAACACTGATGATGATATTTTCGGACGCACTTTGTGTGTTGATTATGATGATTTCTTCCTTGGCTGTGTCTGAAGTTGTTCAGTCTTAATTTGTAAAACATAACAAACGGGTAACCTCACTTTCTAGCCCACTGCTGGGAAAACTATAGTCTTACAACTGGAGACTCAGTTGTCGCCTTAATCGTGGTTGATTGGAAGTAGTTCAGGTTTGAAAAGTTCAATTTCAATGGGTTTCGAGTCACGCTTTCACTGAAAACATGGCATTGAACTCAAAAACACGGTTGTTTTGGCGTGGTTAACGGTAAACTCGCAAAGAAAACTTATGACCTCTCTACATTTTGCCAATATTTGAAGGTTAGATTCTAAAACAGGTAGAACATGGTCACATGATAAAATATCAAAAATTCAAAACAAAGAGAAATGTGGTTAAAGAATAATGTAAGCCTTATCACTATATAGAATACATTCTCAAGACCCCCACTGACCAAACATCTTGAGAATATACTCTAAATAGCATGTTACTCATTTGTTACAATGCCAAAATCTTTGCCAAAACATAACTTCAATTACTTATTCCATTATCAATGTTACAAAAATTACTATTTCAACGTTTCAGGAGCAAAGAACCTGTATGTGATCGCCGTGCAGGGTATCAAGGGTCGCCTGAACAGGCTTCCCGCTGCTGGATCAGGAGACATGATTGTCGCTACCGTCAAGAAAGGCAAACCTGAACTAAGGAAAAAGGTATGATCTCAACTTTGATGATTAAGCTTGATATTGAAGGCATGCACAGATTTTGTGAACTTGGCATGCATCAGAACTTTTTAACTATATGAGTGACATTCAAACCAAGAAACCTAGATACAAAATTGAATAATCTGCACTAAAACTGCTCAAAGAGAACCAAGCAAGCAGTCAAATAGGACATCATTTTATGTTAAGTGACAATACTTAGCAAATTATTATTGAGAAAATAGGATAACAAGTTGCTCAAAACTTAGTATTCACTGCAACCTGCTATTGAAGTTGTACCTTTTTTCACTAAGCCAAATTTCCAGGCATTGCTTTAAAACCTATTGTACCAACATTAGGGGACCACATGTTTTTCTGATGCCACAAATGGCCAGATTAGACTGAAGCCAATTTTGCAAGTGGATGGGTATCTTCAAGTGGTGTTATGCATGAGACATTGTAAATGCCATATTTCTTGTATGGGTGAATCTTTTATATCATTACTATTTAAAAACAAACTAAGACTTTGCGAGTGCTATTCAAAGTGGTACAGTAAATATAAATTGTGTTTAGCTTTACTAATTATATATTATAATTGTTTGTTGTCAACAGTGCAGTCATTCTTTTCATATTATTCTTGTATCTAGCATTGGTTTGGCTTATCACAAATTGCATCCCGTGTGACCAATACTTTATCTACATCAAATTTTATACAAAATAAAAATTGTAGAAACTGTATGAAATGGAATTGCTATGATGATACGCCATAGGGTTTCGCTAATAATTACTTTCTGAATTGTTCAACAGTGTGTTGATATGCCTTGGCTGACTGAGCGATTCCATTACCAATAATAATACTAATAAATGAAGTATGAGTGACTTAGTTTGAGTTTTCCCAGCATTACAACAATATGATTAAAAATGAAGTAACAACTTGTGTTTTATACTTATTCTCAATAGTTTAGCTCACATTATGAGGCTAGCAAGGTAGCATGAGTCTTAAATCACTTATATTAGCTGGATGGCGTCTACAAGGCATGATCACTTTGCATCGCGCAAGAACGTGATGGTCGCGTTCTATTGTATGGCAAACACGATAGAGAACGCGACAGAGGACGCCTTCCGGTTTTGCCAAAGAAATAAACGCAACAATCCCGCAATAAGCGACTAGTGAAAAACGTCAACTCGCGGCGATTCTCCCGCTCGAGGAGACAGCCACTGTTTGTGTATGGACAACTAGACAGATGCAAACTTTACTATAGAGTTTCGAAACACATACCTCAAACAAAATCCTTTGAATTCAGAATTAAGTACTTATCTTCCCTTGATGGAGACACTCAAGCTCAACATAAACCCGCATCTCTCAAGATTACGTTTTATATAAGTTTACCCTCCAATTTTCAAGAACATCCCCTACCTTTCTTTACAAAATACTAATTCATTCATCTTATCTTCACAGGTAATGCCGGCAGTGGTGATCAGACAACGGAAACCATTCAGAAGGCGGGATGGGGTGTTCATATACTTCGAAGACAATGCAGGTGTCATAGTAAACAACAAGGGCGAGATGAAAGGATCCGCCATTACTGGACCTGTGGCTAAGGAGTGCGCGGATCTGTGGCCCCGTATCGCGTCTAATGCGAGCTCCATAGCTTGAGTTAATATACGGTTAAGATAATGTTGTGTTTTTTATTGTGTATTACCTATTTTCTTACATCTCATCTCACCAATACTAAAAGCTACTGCAAGAGAGTCCACACATATCACAACCACGCCACAGCAAAAGCACGTGAGTGGGCTCTTAATTTGCCGGTCTGACGGCATTTATTTGTTCGACGAGCCAAATGTCAACTTGTTTGTGAAGTTGGTGCCTGAAGAGTTGGGACCGTAATCACCCGGGGGTGCAAAAAACCTGGGCGCAGAGCACTAGAGGGCTGCAAACAGACCGCCGTAAAGACTTAGATCAGATTAAATTAGGTACCACAACAACACAACCTAACTTCTAAAATCTTGCAAAATGGTTCGATTGGCGACTCCTAGGCTTTTTTTTATTATCCTTTACAGCATCATGCTGGTGTGTCTTCGTCACAGTCTCTCCGGATCAACTGGACTGATTCTGTTGAAATTTGTTACTGAAATGGACTTGTGTGCTACAATTATCTCCGAAACCACCGAGCCTGAAATTTTGAAAAAAATAATGCAGATAATAGTTCTAATTGGTTCGGAACCCTTGGCACGCGAGTCCGACTCACACTTGGCCGGTTTTTTTTGCATCCATCAATTTTATTCATAAAACTTTCAGCTTTGTTTCTTGAAATTAAAGTGAAAGTTCAGTGATTTTTATTGTATACAGGGAAATTGAAAAAATACCCGAAACCTCTTAGGCAGTGAAAGTACACATGATTATAAGCAACTTTTGTTTTGGTAAAACTCCGAAATCTCGAAAAAAATATCAGCTGTTTCATACAAAATGCAGTATTTAGCCAATGAAAATGTATGAAACAGCTGATATTTTTTTCGAGATTTCGGAGTTTTACCAAAACAAAAGTTGCTTATAATCATGTGTACTTTCACTGCCTAAGAGGTTTCGGGTATTTTTTCAATTTCCCTGTATAAATACTAGCTGACCCGCGCTACTTCGTTTGCGTCACATTATTCATTAATAAAATGACTATTAAAAAATATGGGTTGTTGATAGAAGGGTAAAAATTTAGGGTCGTGTGTATTTTTTAATGCCACATTATAGAAAAATAAAAATAAAATTTTTGTCCAAATAATAAAAAAAAAATTGTTAGGGGTGGACAACCCTTATCACTCATTTAGGGGTATAAAAAATAGATAGCCGATTCTCAGACCTACTGAAGATGCATATAAAATTTGGTAATAATAATTGGTAAAGCCGTTTCGCGGAGAAGGTACCTATCTAACTAACATGTGACACGAGAATTTTATATTTACGAAGATGAGCATCAACAGAAATCATACTGAGCATTTTCTTTCATCAAGATTCTAAGTAATCTTTTATAGGCGTTCCACCACTGGCACGCGTGCCATAGGTTTTCCATCCCTGACCGAGATAATTTATTTCTGAGACCAAGAGAGTCTACCCTTCACTTAAAACCATAGCAACTTGCAGAAGTGGAATAGGTAGGTAGTGTGGCGCAGGAGTCTCCTTAAGCCTGGGAGCCATAATCAAGAATCAACAGCAACCACCACATAAACGCCGAGTCAATGAATCTAGACGAGTCCTGAGAAGAAAATATTTTATTTCCTTCTAGACTAAAGTAAGTTTGTAATAAAAACAATTCCACTTCCCTCCCCTTATCAAGACAGCAGAACATCTAGGCCGATAAGGCACCAACGGACGCGCGGACGAGTCCGAGTCCTATTAGTTGACGAGCACCACAGAAATATAGGTAAATATATCTATGACGAGCACCAAGGATTAAATTTAACATTAAAATTAAACCTACTGCTAAGATCATTAACCATCTACCAACCTACATGCAGCGATTTCAGAGTGCTTTTTATTTGCTATTATGTATAACTCGGGGCCAAGATTTATAAGGACAAGTAGATTAGAGAGATAATAGATGAATCGTGCACCGTTAATGGGACCAAAAGGAAAACAATGTGGCCTTCAATATTGATGATGAGATACTGTAAAAATATTAACCGAAGGACATATCATTGTATGAGTGAGTGCATGATATAAATAAAACGTATCAACCTAACTATTATTATTCTGAATCAAAACGAAATTGTCCAAAAAATGTGGAACGCTTCACGATTTTGCGTGTCATCCTTGCGCAGGGGCCATGCTAATCTTCTCTGTATCGTTCCAATTTTAGTATATGTACTGCCGAAGCAAGTACAACTGTAGAACACAAATTATTGAACGTGTGCTAAATGGCAGGAAAACTTTGATTGCGCGATGCAGGATTCCATACATTTGGTGAAATTTGTATCGGAGTTGCGAACAGCACCATCTACACATCGGTCTTGGAAGCAACCGTGGTTCAGTGGTTGAGTTGTCGATATGTGACACGGTGAGTCATGGGTTCCAATCTAAATAATACTGAGTACGGTGGTATTTGTGTGAAAGGGTTTAACAGCTCAACTCACGGTATAAGAATTTAATATTTGAATCTGCCAGTAATTTATTATTAGGTAGGCAACACGGCTTTTTCTGGGATACAGCAATCCAATACTATCTAATAGCCAACAACTTATTCTCAGACCCACAAAAAAAGAAACCGAAAAAAATTCATGGAAATTGGTCAATGGAGATTTCATATATTAGATCATGCCTATTTAATAAAATCTCTCATTTTTTATATTATTTTATTTACTTATAAGAACATGTACAACATTACAGATCTATATTGCTATCCAAAGCATTGTATAGTACAAATAAAAAAAGGAACATAATATCCTCTCACAATCGAAAGGAAACATTTCATGTTTTTAAAATTATTTGATTGGCAACATATAAAACATGAATGTACTGAATATTGTTGAAATAACAAAATTAAAAATCTGCGATCAACTGTATTCATTTATGTGTCGGTCTCTATTCAGTGAATGGAAGTGGGCCATAATCAATCATGTAGCAGGCAATATTTTTTTTAAATGTTTGTATGTCTTCGAACTTTTTCTTCTAGGGACCATTAGAGCGTAGCGGTGTTGAAATAAATCACAAAAAATGAAGTAATCGACAGGGTTTGAACTCACGACCTACGACATGAAAGTCGGTGACGTTACCACTGGGCCACCACTGTTCTCAAAGCGATGAGGAGTTTCCTACTGCTGGAAATAGACTGAGATCCCAGAGGTGCCAGACCTTTTTTTCTTACTAACAAAATATGTGGGATAGAATAGAGTAGTGTATGTAATTTTAACATACGCATACCTGTTAGCTTAGGCCGACTGGCAATTTTTCTTGTGTTGTATCAAAAGAATTTCAGTAGACAAGGAGGTCGTTTTGCATCCTTCCAAACCCTTGCACCAATAGGCGCCAATAACGAAAGCTGTCTGTCAGTTCATTTAATAAAATGAGCTATGCTCAAATTATAAGGGATTAATAGGATTACCTACTCGAGGTGGCGACCAGCTCTTAGACTATTACAATCAGTCGTTAAAATATATTATTATTTAATGACCAACTATTTAACAATATTCTGTAAAACATCGAAAAATATTCAGCAACCTGACTTAAAATAAAAAGTGATTGAATGGCTTTGGCACCTGGAAATCAGCCGTCGGCCAAAGCAAACAGGTATGCGTATTTTAAAAGTACAGAGTGAGAAAATAACAGCTCTGGGATCCTAGCCCAAAACACTGGAATTTCAATAAAACAACACATTATAATAAAATAGTCCGGTATATTTAAGTACTATAGTACAATACACGCAGTTTTAGAGTCAAGTTTTCAATTAGATCTCATCGAAAATAAATAAAACAGGTTCTAATAAATATTAATTTAGATAACAGTTACAATGCAACCATTGCTATTTTTAATCAAATAATCACTGATAAAACGAGAATTATAAACTTAGAAGAATTTTCTTCTGTGATATTTATAAAAAAAATAGCTAGTAATAGTGGAAATTACTATGAAATTGAATGTGTAAATTATATGTATTTTTGTATTATTTTTTTACGTTTAATCATTTGGCATGGAACGTTAACTAAATATTTATATGATAAATTATCACCCATTTTTTTCGTTTTCATGAAAAATACCTGTTTTTAGAACAGTACCCTTAGCACGAAAATGAAGCAAAACAGTTCACTCTACCTTGTCGCTATTCATACAATCCTACTAATATTATTAATGTGAATTCATATTTGTATGTTTGTTTATCACTCACGCCTTAATTCACTTAAACAGTATTTTATAACAAACTAACTGTTAGGTTGCTTTGACCTAGTAAAAGTCGGAAATAATGACATGGGAGATCTGTGATAATTATTATATTCAAGTACAGTTCGAACCACGCAAGTTTACCTACTTGAAGTACGTCGCAATTGATTGAGCAGGATGTCAATTTGGCAAAAAACATGACAGCGCATGCGCGGCACGCAAAATGGCGCCGTATAATGGCGTCTCAGTCGCTCGTATAGGTACGTATGATGCATATTTGTGTCCCGCTTGCGCTTGCTCAATATTGCATTGCGACTGTTGATGTGAAAAGTGTTTGACGTTATTGTTTTTAATTAGTTATTTGACTATTTCTTACTGTTTGATTTGTGTTCTTGTGGTGTGTATGTTTGTTGTGTTACTTTGTGATCTTGTTATTGTTACTGGTTGTGTTTCTTGCTTAAATTGTTTATAATATAATACGCATAAATCAGAAAAATATTCTACGAACGTAACTTGTTTACGTGATTGCACCTACGTGGTCGTCACTACAACCTAACTTTCGAGCGGTAAAGAACCGTGGTTCGAACTGTATACATACTTCGATATCGTATCAATGTCATCGGAAAATTGCAGACCCCGTAAGATATTAATAAATCTAAATACTTAGATTATTATTTCTCGATATAATTAGGAAAAAATCGTTTTGTATGCAATACAAGTAAACACATAGTAAAACAATAACCGTGAAATTGAATCTGTAAATGAAATCTATTTATTTTCTGTAATTTTTTTTTTTATGTTTAAGCATTTGGCATGGAACGTTGATTAAATATTTATATCTATACTTACTAATATTTTAAAGCTGACGAGTTTGTTTGTTAGAACGCGTTAATCTCAGGAACTACTGGTCTGATTTTAAAAATTGTTTCAGTATTAGATAGCCCATTTATCGAGGAAAGCTATATAATCACGCTGAGACAAATATGAGCGGAGCATTAATGAAAAATGTGACGCAGACGAAGTTGCGCGGGTCAGCTAGTGATAAATAACAGGACGCACAGGACCAATTATTGTGGCGAAACTTGGGGGAAGCCCCAAGCCCTAATGTCCAGCAGTGGACGGCTTTCAGCTGATGTGATGACGATAAAATAAATCTGATGCAAATTCAAAAGTTTCCAATATGTCCATGCTCTATTAAGAAATAATATTTTGCAATTTCACAATCTTACGGTAGGTATTTGTAATTTTTCCGATGACAGATATACAAAATCAAGCCGGTCAATTCTGTAAATAATATCTCGAAGTGATGGTTTGAGTGAAATGATCACGAAGTGAGCTTTGAGAGTGATTCCATCTTGATTACTGGATTGACAGTCAATAACTTCGTGATCACTTAACCCAAGCCTTCACTTCAAAATGTTTACAGAATCACACTGCAGAACTCTTTAAATTTAATACCAACTTCATTTTCTTTTAATCTTCTGTCCACCAGAACTTTTAAATTTTCTATCTTCTTTTTTATCACATTCTGACCTAATTTTATTTAAGATGCCGATAAAAAAACACTTGACGAAAACGTCCCGTAAATCCATTATCTTCGTGCCCAAAGTACTGTGTATTTTTAACTAATAGTAGAGCTAGGATCATGCGTTCTGTTCAGCCAGTTTTGCTTGCGCCTGTTTCATCTTCAGACGTCGTTGGCTGCGCTTTTTTGCTAACGGTACACTGCCAACTAGCTTTCCTGATTTCTGGAGAGCTATTAATTTCGCTGATTTGCTCTGTAAAAGAAATGTTTAGGTTAAATTTTATTCTATTAATAAATGTGTCACCGGAAAGTAGCAGACTCCGTAATCTTGATTAGATTATAGTTTCTCGAAATATTATGAATAAATTGTTTTGTATATAATACTAGCTGTGCCCCGCGGCTTCGCTCCCGTCAACTGGCATTTTTTTTACATAAAAACCTTCTCCTGATAATAACAAACACAACAAAAAAAGAACTAGCGAAATTGGTTCAGCTGTTCTCGAGATTTGCGCTCAGCAACATTCAGCGATTCATTTATAAATTATAGATATTCCATCCTAATTCAATAGTTTCCAATACATCCATGTGTTATTTAGAAATAATATTTTACAAATTCACGCGATATTTTACAATCTTAGAGCTGGTTCACATTAGGTCGGACCGACAGTTTTACCGGCCCGACAAACGTGTCGGATCCATATTGGCGTATGTATGTCAATAGCGCCGTTCACATTAGGGCGACCCGACCAAACTGTCGGAGCCGACACAATTACCGTACGTCCAACCACGATTTCTGTCGGATCGGACATAATATTGGCGTACTAGCAAGTATGGCGCCGTTCACATTTGTCGGCGCGAAGCGGCGGCCACACCCGCCTGCCAACCTCCCACCCGCCCTTACCCCGCTCTCGGCACTTGCGCAAGCAGTTTCGTCGACGTGTGTGCAGTAGTGCGATTCACTAAGGCAGAACATCTTTACAACCAAGAAATCATCGTTGAAACATCTGATGTGGCATCTATTTATCAAATGTTTCAACGATGATTTCTTGGTTGTAAAGATGTTCTGCCTTAGTGAATCGCACTACTGAGAAGACACGTTTCAATATGGAGGGCGAAATTAATGTAGAAGTTTTGATTTCTCTTGTGGAAGACAGGAGTTTACTGTGGGATAAAACGTGTGAACAGTACAAAAATAAAAGTTTAAAACTAGCGGCATGGGCGTTATTTAAATACCACATTGCAATGAAAACGTCGTCGTCGTCCATCCTATACGAAAGCCAACTCACAACTGTTTTGTGACGACCCAGGCCGGTCAGTAAAACGACCGTACCGACAGTAATATTCACATTAGGTCGGGTCGGCGGCGTCTAGTGTGAACAGCAACACCCGGTCGGTGAACGGCAAACTGTCGGTCCGACCTAATGTGAACCAGCTCTTACGGTGTTTGCCAGTTTCTGGTGACATATATACGACATTTTGCATGGGTGGGTGGATTTTTGTATTGTGTAACAAACACACGCTAGAACGGCTGAACCTTACTCTTTGGCTGAATCTATGCCCAAAACTGATGCCTTTTTTATTGCACACTAACGCCACCTATTATATTTGTAGAGAACATCCATACCAACAATAGTTAAAGTTCAACTTTAAGAATGCGGTGCTCATAACTCGAGACAGTACTTTAGAGTAGGGTTGATGAGGAACCAGTTATGAGGAAGAGGATGCGGATGAGGAACTATTAAAAATACATTTTGAGGATGAGGATGAGGATATGAAAAGGAGGATGAGGATGAGGAAGAGGATGCGGAAGAGGAATATAGTACCTGTGATTTGGAATTGAAATTTTAAATAAAAGAAAGATTGCGAATGGGCTCTTTAATATTTAGAAAGAAAAAAAGACAATTTAATAGTCAAAATTCACAATAGGGAGGTTGAATTTAACGAAAATTAACTTTGAAGCTGTTTCTCTAGATAGACGGTTTCGTAATTCGTCGTAAACTAATCCAGCGCCACTGAAAAGGCGCTCACTTGGGACACTGGAGGGGCTGAAAGATCGGTTCATTTTCCACCACAAAAGGCTGTCTTCTTGAAGACCTATTCTCTTTTTCTTTAAAATTATTAATTATTAGTGATTCCTCTTAAATTCCTCTTAATTAATGAGGATGTGGAAGAGGAATATTTTATGCTTGATTTTGAGGATGTGGAAGAGGATGAGGAATCGCTAAAAAACGAGGAACTTCCGCATTATGAGGATGAGGAAGAGGAATCCTCATCAACCCTACTTTAGAGCTTAGCTGCCTTAGCAACTCTAGTTTGTCAACGTCTGACATTGCTTATTCGCGCGCCCACGAACCTCCTGCGGTAGTGGGCGGAGCGGAGGGAGTGTCAGCCTCTTACTGACTAAAACCCATCCATGTTCCTCCTAATGCCATGTTGTTCCAACTGTTCCAAGGCAGGCCTATGACGTGTGGCACTATTGAAAAATACCGAAGTGTATTTTTCAGTGTGGCCATTTGTGAACACTTCTTGGAGTCAGCTGTGAACATCATTTATCTAAAATAAGGTTGATGATGCTGTGGAGATATTTATACTAATATTATAAAGCAGAAGAGTTTGTTTGTTTGGTTGAACACGCTAATCTCAGGAACTACTGGTCCGTTCAGGGTTAGATAGCCCTTTTATCGAGGAAGGTTATAGGCTATATATCATCACGCTAAGACAAATAGGAGCGGACCAGTAATGGAAAATGTGACGCAGGCGAAGTTGCGCGGGTCAGCTAGTCTTAAATAAAAATGTTTAATATGTACCTTTGCCTTATCCTTCGTAATTTTTCCTTTCTTCGGCGCTGTATACAGCACATTTATCCTTTTGCTCCCAAGCATTGAGTGATGCTTTGATAATGCAAACTGTAAACAAATAATATGCAATTATTTACCCTTGTGCAATCATCATCTGCCTAGTCTTTTCCCAACTGTATTGGGGTCGACTTTCGGTCAAACCGGATTCAGCTGAATACCAGTATTTTACGTAGAGCGGCTGCTTAACAGACATCCACAACCCATTAACTGGGTAACACTGAACTTCTTGGCAAGACTGGTGTCAGATTAACTGGCTTCTGACAACCCGTAACGACTGCCAAAGATCTACATATTAATGACAGCCGGGACAAACTGCTTACCGTGTTTTCCGAGATACGGAGGAAACTCGGTCTGTTAAGATGGTCACCCATTCATAGACCAACTTTGGCAAGTGTTGCTTAACCTTGAAGATCGACCCGTGCGGGTGTTATTTTTTTATCCACGAGGCATTTTTCAAGGGTCCCATACGTCCGAATACAAAACGAAACCCTTGTAAGATCATATTTTATGTGTCTGTCCGTATGATTGTCACAGCAGAATGAAATTCATACCTCATAGCTTGGTTCATTCTTGAGTTCTAGATAAGCGATAGCGCTCTTTTTGCCGTCCAACTTCGGAATACGGATGTCGACGATTTGTTCGTTCATCTCTGAGAAGTGATTTATAATCTGTAACAAGGGGATATATTTTTATTACTTGAATAGCACTTTTTTATAGGGACAAGTCTGCCATAATATTTCTAACCAGGAGTAGCAGAAATGGCCGACAGTGTTGATTCCTGAATCAACTGCAGTGTCGGCCAATATAAGACGACGAGTCAAAGAAGACGAATCAGTGCAGTAGTTTTTGAATCGTTGCGAACAGGCAGTCAGACAGACGCGGCGTTTATAATATATAGTTTCTTACACAAACAGTCAAACCCGAAAATTTCAGTTTGTTAAACCAACACTCCAGTTTTTTTGACAAAAATTCGTGTAAGAGACAGTTCCTTATGTGAATGCGGTCTAGAGGAGGGTACTCTGGAGCACTTGTTTTTTTCCTTGGCCTCGTTTAACTATTCCCCTTTACAACTTACTCCCATCTGATTGTGCTTGCTCATTAACATTCCTCTCCTTTTATCCTTAGTCTTCAATTATAATATTTTCTTTATACTATTAAAATATATTTCTAATTTTTTTTTAAGTATATTATTTTGTATTGTATAAATGTGTTTGATGTTTTAACACTCATATGATGTACCGTCTTATATATTTTAACAAATGTTTTTTTCTATTATAGCATGGCAAATAATGGATGAAATCGCTACAAAAGCTGAACAATAGCCATTAAAACAGTTACCTATGCTATTGAGTACCAAACATTATTAATATCTCCTACCTTGACATTGGCAAAATCATCAAATGTTTGTCGATGGAGCCATAACCTTATAAAATTTAATTGAATTGAACAACTATCTGTAGGCCATACAAATATTCTTTTTTTATTTTTCCCTTTTTTTAGGAACTGTCACCTCCAAAAAAAGAGAGACCAACTCATCTCAAGTTGAAAAGTTCTCAAACTTTTTTTTGATTTTGCAGGTCCAAAAAAAAAATTTTCTAAATCAATAACTGAATGTTTATAAGATTTTATTACCGCGGTTTCGGGCGCGGACACCACCAGAGATATGTTAACGTGACTGCGTATGGGGGTTTACGTTTCCGGTATGGACTGACCTCTCATTGTGCGGAAATTCTATACAATTCGAGGTTGGCTTGTGGGGATGTGTGGCTTTGAAGAAAGGAAAATGAGTGGGATCACAGCTCCAAATAGCTGCACTGCAGATTCTTTGATACTTTTTGAATTCACCTAGAGTATCCCACTTTCGTGGGCTAGATAATTGTTTCTTACCTTATCCTTGTCAACATCAAGTGGCAAGTTTCCCAAGAAAACAATATACCTCTTTGGACCTCGTGGCTTTTGCTCCTCCTTATCAGTTTTGTTTATTTTCTTTTCTTTCTTATCTGTATCCTTTGCTTTCAGCGTGTCCCCATCCATTTTCTTCTTCGTTTTATTAGATTTTTTAGGCTTTGCACTATCACTTGATAGTTTCTGTTCTTTCAAAGCAGTTTTTAGCAGGTTATACAAAATGCGGATACGTCTTAATTCGGAGTCAGTGAGGTTTGTTGAATTCCTGAGGATTGACTGAATCTTACTGTGGATTACTTCTGGTTCTAGTATACTGGATGTGCCTTGTAGGGATTCTCTTACGGCTTGACGGATGCGGCCTAAAATAAATTGTTGAAAACTTAGTTTTTTATTTTCATGTGGTAACTTTCACTGATTCCACTGATTGGAAAAGGGTTTGCATTCACAGTAGAGTTTTGGGCTCATCATTTCTTCGTAGTTGATATTATTAGAAAAAATACTGCACACTTTACACTACTGTTATATAATTATGTTTTGAAAAGCTTCCCATCTTTTGTGTCAAATTAAAATACTAATGATTGTATTTTCTATAGTTAAAACTTATAGGATATCTCCTTTAAGTTTCAACTTTCGTCTGTGGCTCCACCGAAGTGAATGTCAACATGTCCAAACTTTCATATTGATAATATTAGTACTTATAGATAATTCTTTCAGTGCAAACAACAATTTACAAATTCGCAAGAGATAGGATTGAGCCAAAACAATCATCGTCTGCCTAGCCTTGGGAAAAGGCAGATGATGATTGTTTTTTTTTTTGCTACATTGGGCTTGGCTTTCAGTCAAACTGGTTTCAGCAGAATACTATATTGATAAGCTAAAAACTATGTCTTATTTAAAAAAAATATTTTGATACCTTTCTGATTATTAGTCATCTGCACTTTCAAGAATTTGCAGACCAGGTCTTGATCTTTCAATATTGGATATTTATCACCAAAATCTATTTCTTCCTCCTTGATTTCAGGTTTTTCAGGTTTTGCAGCTTTTTGAACTTTGCGTTTAACAGGGGATTTTGGACGCTTCACCGTTGTTATGGGATCGGTTTCTGGTGGACTTAACTTCATATTTTTGTGTTCAGAGGTAGAAATCCGCACCTGCGATTTTCTTTTACGCTTCTGTTTTAATGGGGATGTCGGTTTTGAAGTTGAAGGGTTCATGCTGTGAATGTTAAATGTTGGTTGTTTTTATTTGTGATTATTACGGTATTTTTGAGGATGGACTTAGGTTAAAAATAATATACATTTAATATTAGTACTTCATGACTTATTGGACTGAATAACCTATTTGAAACATACTTATCTGCTGATACCTTATTGTGTATTTAATCAATTGAAAATAATAATTCCGGAACCCCGAGGACTCGACAATTTCCAAGACGTATAAAAAGAATAATAATACCTAATGACTGCAGCATTAGTAGAACAGAACAGAATTAATATGCTTATTTTTTTATTTCAACCATAAAAAATATTGCAATACGAGGATAATTTTGAGGGAGTGATCAATCAATGAGTAGAATTGAACTTTATCATCATTCTATATAATAACCTCCTACCATTCACATGTATTTGTTTACTATTTTGAGGTTATAATTGTTATCATAATTATTTCAAAGAAAGACAAAATACAGCATTGTAAATATTTCAAAAATTATAATTATCTAGATTAAGTGCTACATCTACTGTTCAACTAAAATCTAGCATGTTCTTTTTATTCAGTGACACGTGTAAGAAGTTGTGTGTTAGTCTTGAATATTAAAAGAAGTAGACAAACATACCTTGCCAATCAGTAGAAAAATGCCACTATTATGTATGTCTGAAAGAGTTTTTCTTATTCCATTGCCGTTTTCGTAAAAAAACTTGCAAATTTTATACTGCTTTTGTAATAATTTTGTTTTGCTAATTTGACACTCGCCAGTGCAAATTGTACCTATTTTTTTTGACAATGACAGAGTTAGTGACAGGTGTCACTGGTGGCAGTTGCACGATTTGAGTTGCACTCCGTGGTTTTAGTTTCGTTCAGAAAAAAAAAACATTTTATCTAGCTGCCCTCTTCATTGAATTTAAATCTACATTATAAAATGTGTAACAGATTAAACGCACTACCTGAAAAGGGGTCATTGTGTTCATCAATACGAAAAACTTTTACTGGGTCAAATCCGAAATCACGGAAAAAATCATCTGTTAGTACATTTTGTCAATGATTTTGCCGAGTTATGTGCAGTGCACATAATTTTAATGTGTGTCTGCAGTCGATTTTTGAATTTGATTGGGTAGGCAGAGGAGTATATATAGTACAGACGCCAGCACAGCACATCAAGCTACAACAATCTGTCACTTCAATGGATTTTCAACTTTACTGTTTAATTCTAAGGTCCAAAGCAGTTTCAGGTATGTTGATGTGCTGGCGACTGTACACTGACTGACTGACATTTTTAGAGTTCCGCACCTAAAGGTAACCAACGGAACCCTATTACTAAGCCTCCAACGTCCGTCTGTCTGTCAGCGGGCTGTATTTCGAGAATCTTTATAGGTAGACAGTTTAAATTTTCACAGATTGTGTATTTCTATTGCCGCTTTAACAACAAATAATAAAAGTTAAGGTTTAGGCCCGCAACCCTTCAACAAATAATAAAGTTATGAAGTATAATAAAGTAGTTTAATAAAGATTATGGTACATAACCCTCCGTGTACGAGTTCTACTCGCACTTGGCCGGATTTTTTGTGTTTTGATTATATTTCTTCAATGTGGATTAGACCGTACGTTGGAGCGATAGAATCAAATCACAATACATAATTATAACATCTAGATATGAAAATCTAAATTATAAGATGTTTTGCGCGCGATTCTTTTGGATTGATACCTTAACTCTGTATCAATGTGCCTTGATCTCTGATCACATTTCACAAAAGCAGTAGTAATTAAGGGCGAGCTTTTTCTCACATGGGCGGAATGCAAATCCCGACTTCGTTCTGCTACAGACAAAATGAGGAATTAACACTCTTGAACGTCAGAACTTGGAAGAATTGCCTCGAGAAAGCTCGCCCATCCCCGTCGATGGTGAAGTGAACTTCCCACCGTCTCCACCACCGTCGGGATCTTTGAACGCCCTCAAAATGTAACTCGTTACTTCTCCTGTGCAGTCCATTTAAACAATAAATTGCATTTTCCAACCACTACTTTCCTACAGTTGGGCAAAAGCCTTCAAAGCTATCGACTTCTGTGAGTTGCCCTCTTTGTCCTCTTCTATAGCCTCTCCCTTAAAAGTTTCTAAAGGCACGTTCCCACTATGTCGTGACGACAGGTTATGGAGTCGTTTAAAGTGGGTGATAGACGGGCGAACTTATAGTTAGTAGTTCGCGAAGTTACTTGGCTCGACGTCGGTGACAAATGTGAAAGCTGCTCATTACTCTGGTACCAGGGGGACCGCGATGCAGTCAATGGAGGAACATTTTTGTTATTCAGGAATAATATTTTATTATTTCCAGACAGGATACTAGTATTTCACGTTGTATAGGTAGCAGTTGACGATGTCATAATTTCAGTACAAAATATTTGGTCGACTCCTAAACCTGTTACAAAGGTGTTCTCCGTATTGCACCTAACACTATTCTCTGCATCACCCAAAGGTTGACTGGTAGAGAATGCCTATGGCATTAAGTCCGCCTCTGTACATTTTTTGTGCTGAAAGTGTTAAATAAATAAATAAATCAAGAATTAGTGTGATTCGCTTCCAAAATTTGTCATTTTTGCAACAAAATAGTGTAAACGTGTCACGAAAAAAAAGGATGGCTTGCGGCCAGCACATCAAGCCATCCAAAACTGTAAAATTTTCCCAATCAACTTTGAACCTTATCTCTTTAAAAATAAAGTTGAAAATCTATTGAAGAAAATTGACAGATTGTTGTAGCTTGAGCTGGCGTCTGTACTTGCTCGCCCGTCTATCACCCACTTATAGCGTCGTTGTGACTTGTATATTTAAATGGTGATCATCGTCGACTTTGTCTCTGTCATATCTGATCTACACTAGAGTCAAGAGCAAAACCTTTTTTTGTTTAGTTGTTCACATAATAGGACGGCACGACGAAGGTAGTCGGAATGCGCCCTAAAGGTTATGGCACACTATAACAGCATCGCAACGGCACCGCTCCAGCCCAGCAATTATCTTGTCATTCAAATTAGTCCTTATTTCGTGTGTCGTATAATACATTTTATAATGTCAATGTCAAAAAGCCAACGGCAGGCAGTTAGCGTGTTAACCGCTTCAAAACAACTTGACTCGCAGCCTGCGTGCTTACAGCGCGCCGTCCGCGTGTTTACTGCGCGCCAATTCCAATTCGCCAGTCCTAAGCGTGTTCAATGATAAATGCCATGTAAAATTGTGTTTGCGGTGACAAGCTTGCACCTCGCGGCTGGTGCGCGGACTGCGAGCGGACGACGTGTAGCCGGGTAGCCGTAGCCTTAAAAAACCGCTCTGTAGTGCACTGAAGAAATGTATTTATTATGTTTTGAGAGTTATGTTTTGTACTATAAAACATAAATAGTTGCCAAAGTCGATATTTTTGCTAAAAGTGGCCACTTTTAGCAATAATTGCCGTTTTGGCTATTTAGCTATGAGTTATGTATTAAAAATAGCTGTCAAAAAATAATAGATACATTTCTTCAGTGCACTACAGAGCGGTTTTTTATCTACGTGTCACCACAATTAAAATCAAAACGATTGGCAGCGCTAGTGGACGGAATACACACTCTTAAGGCGGCAAGTCAAGCATCGGCGACGTCGAGGCTTTCCAAAAATAAAATCTGTTAAAAATACGTTTATAAATTATACGTAATGCAATCAAAAAACCGTAACATTTCTTACATATTTGAAAGGTGACAGTTAGTTACTGTTATGCATTAAAACTGTGTTAAGAATGTAATATTATTGGTATGAGTCATTCTCCGTCGTATATTTAAGATAAACATAATCTTGTGGAGATTTTGTTGACTAAAGTTCGATGAAAGTTTTTGCCGATATTATGAGTCATAGAGAAAGAGCGGGCTTTGATTTGAGATTTGATTACTTCGATTTGTGTGATTTAACTTTTTAGCGGCAGTTTTCCTTAAGTTATTTTTCTTTATCGTTAATTAGCTGTCCCCCGCGGCTTCGCTCCCGTCAACCACCCATTTTTTTTTGTTTTTAAACCTTCCCTGTATTCTGGCGAACTAAACAAAAAAAGAATTACCGAAATCGGCCTAGCCCTTCTCGAGTTTTAGCGAGACTCATCATCTGCCTAACCTTTTCCCAAATATATTGGGGTCGGCTTCTAGTCAAACCGGATTCAGCTGAATACCAGTATTTTACGTGGAGCGGCTGCCTACCAGACCTCCAAAACCCATTAACTGGGTAACACGGTACTCCTTGGCAAGACTGGTGTCAGATTTTCCGGCTTCTGACTATCCCTTACGACTGCCAAAGATCTCCAAATGGCAGCCGGGACCAACCGCTTAACGTGCTTTCCGAGGCACGGAGGAAACTCGGTATGTTAAGATCACCCATCCACAGACCAACTTCGGCAAGCGTTGTTTAACCTTGAAGATCGACCTGTGCGGCTGTTATTATTTAGCCACGAGCTCCTCGTGTTTTAGCGAGACTAACGAACAGCAATTCATTTATATATATAAGAAGAAGATGATAGCGGTCTCCAAAAGTAGGTATCTTATTAAAAAACTAGCTGACCCGCGCAACTTCGTCTGCGTCACATTTTCCATTAATTATGCACTCCTTTTTGACTTAGCTTAATGATATATAGCTTATAGCCTTCCTCGATAAATGGGCTATCTAACACTGAAAGAATTTTTCAAATCGGACCAGTAGTTCCTGAGATTAGCGTGCTCAACCAAACAAACTATTCTGCTTTATAATATTATATAACTCAGAGGTTCTCAGATTTTGTTGTGCAAGGCGTTGCGAACGTTCGACACTCGACTCTCGTCGCGTACCAGCTAGTCTATTCTGTAAATAACCATTTCGATATCGACTTCACCTGCGTGACTAAGCTTACAAAGTGAACTTTATTTCACACATCATAAGGTCTTATATTTATACGAATTTGAAACTCACCTCGGATTCCGCTGTCGAGACACGAAAATGTTGTTACAGAATAGCACTGCTGAGAGTTTCTCTGATTTTGTTCAGCAAAGCGTTGTGAACTTTCAGGTGAAGATTCTCCCATACGGCGTATTCTTGCTACCCGTGCTTGAGAACTATGTTTAGTAAGTTGAGACCTGGCTCTCTTAGGCATTTTCAAATGTAAGAAAATGTTAATAGCGTATAATATTCTAGCTCTGAAAAGAACTGCTGTGTAGCCCTGAAAAGAACTGTTGGTTAGCCCTGAAAAGAACTGTTGGTTAGCCCTGAAAAGAACTGTTGGTTAGCCCTGAAAAGAACTGTTGGTTAGCCCTGAAAAGAACTGTTGGTTAGCCCTGAAAAGAACTGTTGTTTGGCTCTGAGAAGAACTGTTGTTTAGCTCTGAGAAGAACTTTTGCGTAGGTGTAAGTAGTTTTAAGAACGAAATCTAAAAAAAATCGCACGAAAATTATTAGCCTTCGCGCACGACCGCTGCGTAGGGAGCCGACCTCGCTTTAGCGGCGCGGGTACCTTACTCATAGATCTATACTCCTTTCCCGCTGTGTTTCCCGCACGCGCACCCCCGCCTTGGTGACGTCCACTTCGCAACGGGCCGTGCAG
Source organism: Ceramica pisi (assembly GCA_963859965.1). Taxonomy (NCBI): domain Eukaryota; kingdom Metazoa; phylum Arthropoda; class Insecta; order Lepidoptera; family Noctuidae; genus Ceramica; species Ceramica pisi. Next base: position 7,623,239 of record OY982555.1, read on the forward strand.
CAGAAATCGTAATATTTTAATTTCGCCATAACTTCAAAACCAAACGTCCGATTTTAATCATTCAAAGACCAAATATTATCTACATAAACTGTACTTAGTGATGAAATACTTTATTTTTATAAGGATTAATAGCATGAGTAAAATAAACGCGTCTAAATGTAGTTAAAAAAAAAAACAAGATTTTTAAATAAAAAAATGGTTGTTGTGCCTCACTCGACCTAGATAGGTATAATGTGTCGCGGACTTTTTTGTAGATATTTGTAAGATCTACAATTAATTAGAACAATATGGTTCTATCTTTTATAGTTTAGGCAGCGTACGCAAAATAAGTAACTTTTCTGGTTGATTTTTACACCTTGTGTCCGAAAAACCCAAATATCTTACGGAACCCTATTTTTTCCAAAATAAAATATAGCCTATGGTACTCGTGGATAATGTAGCTTTCGAATGGTGAAAGAATTTTTAAAATCGGTCCAGTAGTTTTTGAGCCTATTCATTACAATCAAACAAACAAACAAACAAACAAAGTTTTCCTCTTTATAATATTAGTGTAGATAGGCATAACCTAATATCACGTCTCCATACCCTTTACTAGCTTTTGCACGACTCTGGAATCGAACCCAGGAAATCATACATTTGGGCCTAAGTAGCAGTCTTCTCGAAAACTTTCTAGGTTTCCCAAACTTTACAAAAGCTGGTAACAACAACTGTGATTTCTTCTTAAGTGTATCCACCACCTTATGGGAAGAGAGTTACTCTCCACCTCACAAAATTATTACGCCCAAAGAACACCTGCCTGGTCGTGAACTGCAGTGGCCTATTTGGAAAGGTCCCAATTTCGTCAGATTATATTTACAGGGTATATCTGCGATTTAGAAAATTACGTAGGTACCTACCCAAGTAGATCGCTGCAAATATATTAATCTGGCAAAATGGGGGACTATTGAGCTATCAAATTACCTTTGCGATTGTGGTGCAGTTCAAACTACATATGTCCCATTTGGAGTGTCCCAAATGTCCAAACCCTTTTTTTTAAGGATGGGTAGAAGGTAGGTATAGTGTCAGACTCTTACTGACTAAAACCCATCCGTGTTCCTCCTAATGCCCTTTGCGTTCCTGGGCTGCGATGACTTTTCGAACAAATTCCGCAACCCTGGCAGGCACCGACCCCCGTCTCCTAAAATGTCCAACACCTGCACGTAAGATTATTAATATAACACCTCCATTGAAGCAATAAACGTGGCCAGTCACTGGGCCAAAAACAATATAATGTAATGAAACCATCGACACGATATGAAGATAAGTGAATCATTGTTCTAGTAGTGACAGAGTCGCAATTTTTTGCGTGAGCGTGAGGTCCCTTGTTCGATTTCTAGGTCAAGCAGTGATGTTATTTAATTGATAATTTGTTGTTTATTTTGTTAATTTATCAGTGTGAATTTCAGTTTCCCGGATATTTGTGGGAGATCTTTACAGAACAACACCCTTATTAGGGTTCCGTACCCAAAGGGTAACCAACGAAACCCTTCCGAAGTCCGTCCGTCCGTCTGTCTGTCAGTGGGCTATATCTCATGAACCGTAATAGGTAGACAGTTCCAATTTTCACAGGGTGTGTATTTCTGCTGCCAATATAACAACAACATAATAAAAATACGATGGTACGGAAACCTTCTTGCGCGAGCCCGATTCGCACTTGACCGGTTTTATAAAATATGACCTTCACACTTCTGGAACACCCTGGCTAGTGTATACTTTATGTATAATATTGTTTTTTGTTTTTTATATTAAGTACTAGTTCATTAAAAGCTTGTTTCAAAAAGATTTTCAGATATTCTACCATAGTCACCAGTCGCCTTTTTTTTAAGGCGTTCACAGTTAATTTTTAACAGACTTCTTGTAATCGAAAACCTATACTCCTGAGGTGGTCCCATTGCCACCAAGTCTCAATCTGATCATTCCTATGAAAATCAAGGGAAACCCTCAAATAGACACATACAATGTTTTACATAAACTTTCTAGCGCAAATCAGATATTTGTGTCTGGTAATCATCTTGTCATGTTGCTGAGCTGATGATGGAAGGTATAAGTAGGTAAGTATACTGTATAAGTTAGGATCAGATGATGGGATCCCTTGAAAAATGTCTGTTCAGCGATATTTTCGCCAGTTTTCAACCGATTTCAATGATCATTCTTGGATGATTCTCGTTTGGAAGTCTTACAAACAAAATAATCTTGTACGCTGTGTATGGGATCGCACCTACCACTAAAAAGTGAAAAATAAAAGCTCTAAACAATGAAAAAGAACAGCTCACTTCGTGATCACTTCACCCAACTCCCAAGCCTTCATTTGCAGACGTTTTAATGGCTTTTATTAATAACTAGCTTCTGCCAGCGGCTTCGCCCGCGTGATCCCTAGGGAACATATTCCCGGGATGAAAAGTAGCTTATGTGCTATTCCAGACTGTAATCTATCTTTGTTCTAAATTTCATTAAGATCCGTTAAGCCGTTCTGGCGTGATTGAGTAACAAACAAACAAACTTTCACATTTAAAATATTACTCGTTTCGTTTAAAGCGAAATTATAACCATCTTCCCCTCGACATTATGATTATTAAAGGATATTGCAAACTGTCGTAAGCCGTTTTCCGAAGCTACTCGCTAGCCTCTAGGCGCCAAGCTAGCCGCCTGCCTGTGCGTTCGCGACCACAAAAATAATCCTTATAGCATGATTCAGTATTCACGCGCGATGGCTTATTATTAGCGTTTTTCATGTATAACTTTGGTGTTTCTATACCGATTTCTATGATTCTTTTTTTATGGAATAGTTAATAATGTTAACTTTTATTAATGTTAATTAGGGACGACTGAGAGTTTTATAAACGTAAGAGTAGACAAATACAATCAGAAAGCTTCGAACTGCTAAGCTATCGGGAGTTACACGTGTTATTGTTCGTCAATCATAAAAGATAGACATATGCTGTCGTTGGATATTTTTTATATAATTTTAAGGAGAACATTTCCGTCATACATGATTTCTGTGTAGCTTTCACCATTAAGGTTGCACACGCGACGGAAGCTTAAAAAATGGAGTAACTTCTCCCGTTTCCCAACATTTCCCTTCACTGCTCTGCTCCTATTGATTGTAGCGTGATGAAAAGTATACTATAACCTGCTCAGGAGTACGAATAATAATTGTACCAAGTTTCATTAAAATCCGTCAAGTAGTTTTTGTTTCTATAACGGTTATACAGACAGACAGACAGACAGACAGACAGACCGACAGACAGACAGACAAAAATTGTACTGATTGCATTTTTGGCATCAGTATCGATCCCTAATCACCCCCTGATAGTTATTTTGGAAATATATTTCATGTACAGAATTGACCTCTCTACAGATTTATTATAAGTATAGATATAGATATAGATATAGATTAGCTGATTAGTTATTAATAAAAGCCAACATCTGCAAATCTATTATTTTCATCTTTTCTTCTTAGAATTATTGCTAACAATGTTTTTGCAGGCGCTCATCGTCGGTATGACACACTTAATGACATGACATAATGACAGCAAAATGTGGTCCGTGTGAATTAAACTATTAGGTATTTTTTGGGTTCCGTACCCAAAGGGTAACCAACGGAACCCTATTTAATACTAAGCCTCCGCTGTCCGTCCTTCCGTCCGGATGTTTGTCATCGGACTGTATCTCAAGAACCGTAATAGGTAGACATATACAATCTCTGATTGTGTATTTCTATTGCCGCTATAACAAAAAATAACAAGATTTAAGATTTATGGTACGGAACTTTTCCAAATAAGGAGGAGATTCTCAATTTGATTGGTATTTAGTGGTTGTGGTTGTGGTACGTGTGGACAAGCCTAATTAGACTTTCAACTCAGTATTGAATGAGGACGCACATCATGCTACCCAAAACTGTCAAATTTTCCCAATCAACCTTGAACCCCAGGAATAAAGTTGAAAATCTATTGATTAAATTTTACAGATTGTTGTACCTTGATGTGATGGCGTCTGTACTGTCCAAGAAACAAGTTCTGGTAGGCTGTATTGATTATACATTTTATTTTTTTAAGTTTTAATTATACCGTTTTGATCATGAGTTACAGAAAAGCTGTGTTAAGTTCTAATTGAGTTGTTCCGGGTCTTGCTGCTTGTGCATGTGAGTTTATATGTTTTTAAACGCATCCACGATACAGAAGAAATTCAGTTCATTACAGTTGTAGGTAGGTAGGCATGAGTACCTACCCCTTTTCAAGGAATATGGGTGCTTGCCGAATTACCAATCACCCTGTAGAAATTGACGGATTCTTTGTGTCAGACTAAGGCAATGATATATAAAACTATAGATACGTTGTCCGCACTCTAAAATGACAACATGAAATGAAGCCAATTGGCCACATCGCGCTTAGTTACGCACCAACCTGTCGCGCGACACTGCGTTTGTTTTGATGTCAATTTGAATATTACTTATCCTGTGACGTAACTGAAGATGTATATTTATCTCCCTCTAGCAACAGGCATCCCGCCGTACGGTGACATATTTTCTTACCCTTTCTTCATGCGTATTAGTAGCTATCTAGTATTTTCGCCGTTTTTAAGCGCCGCGATGTTGGTTTATGACGTGTCTATATATAATACGTCATTGAACTAAGGGCGGATTTCATCAATCTGAAATTGAACGCGATCAACATATGAACACAGAACTGTCAGTGTCATTATTTTCTATGGAATATTGACACTGACAACTCTTGAACGCAGCTTGATTACGATCAGCTTAGAATAATAACGCATAGAAGCCGCGTCTAGAACAAAACCCGAGCAAAATCGTGTGTCCACTTCATTTTCTTTGTGTGCGTGAGCCGAATGTGTCTACGTTCCTCTAACGCACACAGATATAGCTTTCAGTGATACCATTACTAAGCCGTTACCCACAAAATATGGGAAGACGCATTACTATTTTGCTATCAAGGCAAGTATTTTATGTTGTTGGGAACTGGAAAAGGTAAACATGATTTTTCATGTAATATGACATATTTTTTCGGAAGGTATAATTCAATTTATTTCAAAATAAAAGGAAATAAATCGCATAAAGAATGAGATATTGTTCAATGCGTTTAGAATGCTTGATGGGTTATAATTATAAACAATGTTAAAACATCGGGTTTGATATGAATTAACAGTAAGTATTGTATTTTAAAATTACAAAAATGAAAAACATGAATGAAAGCAATGTGGGTATTTTTTCCTCACAAATAGCAACACTGTGTTATGACAAGTTAGGTTATTAGAATTTTGTTTTATTTATCGATTTACGTAAAAATAGTGCATAGAATGTGAGTATTTATTTGTGAAATGTTATTTTATCACATTTTTTTGTTTTCCTGATGTGCTATAACATCCTTTCACGCAACAAACTGTCATTTTCAATTATTTACTCGCGAGCTGTGTTCGACGGAACGTGACCTTGAGTACTGACGGCCTGATGGCTAAGTTTGACGGATTAGGCTAAGTTTTAGTTGCCTCACTTTTTGCACTCGTACTAGGTTTCTATGCGTTATTATTCTAAGACGATCAGTTTCATTATTGAAATCCGCCCTAAGAGAGCAAAGCAGAGAAAAAGCTAGTCTCACTATGAACATAAACCCACATGATACTGGCTGGTTAATTTGCCAGCTCGTGACGGATGCCATTAATCAATATCTGAGTAATACTGCGTCCGCGAGTGTGTAGTGCTATCGAGAATACATTGCTTGGATTTTACGACGCGCTTTCGACGTATTCCGGAGGTTTGCTTGCATTTATGCACAGGTTTTATAAGTTGACTAGCTACACCCGGCTCCGGTCGTGTCAAATTTGGAAACTATCCCCAGAGAGAGAACATACTGTTACGAGCTTGGGGTTCGTGACAAAGAATGGAAATATCTAGAAAGTTCGGGAACATACCAGTCCCGACTGACTAGGTGTCGAAACATCGAGAATGTTCTAGCATCGAAAATTCTAGAAAGATCGTGACCCAATTAGTTCCACTACTCGATACTTGATAGCGTTAGTAGTACGTTGTGAACCCGGCATTAATTCTGGCGCGTAACACTGCCCCCTCCTAAGACATGCTCGTCCCGAGCATCGGTCCCATAATAACGCGCCAGTCGATCCACATGAACGATCTTAGGTGCAATTCTCGTACCTTTCTGGATACGGTAGGTCACGTCATTGATTTTTGTGACAATCCGGTACGGCCCGTCCCATTTAGCTTGAAGCTTAGGAGATTTCCCTTTACTACGAACTGGATTGTGCAACCACACTAGTGTGTCTTCGTCGAAACCTTTATTGTTCATTTTGCGGTCATAACGAGTTTTCATCTTTTCAGACATTTGCTGGCCCGATTGTCTGATGTGCTCATAAATGTCGTTCATTTTGTTCCGCAAGTCATTCGCATAATCGGTTATACTGCGTGGGGCATCAGGTGGTATTCCGGTGATCAGGTCTGCGGGCAACCGTAATTCCCTACCAAAGTTTGCGAAAGCTGGTGTTACCGATGTGCTTTCGTGAACAGCACTTCGGTATGACAGCAAAAACGGTTGTATGTGCTTGTCCCAATCGCGTTGCCGGTTTTCCACAACTTTAGCCAGGTATCTCTCCAATGTCTGATTAAATCGTTCCACCATTCCATCCGACTGTGGGTGGTAAGAAGTTGTTCTCGTTTTATGAGTACCCATAACTCGACAAGTTTCTTGGAATATTTGTGACTCAAAATTCCGTCCTTGATCGCTGTGAATCTCCAAAGGTACTCCAAAACGACAGAAGACTTCATGAACGAGTTTATCTGCAACTGTTGAAGCTTCTTGATTCGGAATGGCAAAGACTTCCGGCCACTTGGTAAAGTAATCCATTACAACCATGAAATACTTGTTACCACTTTCACTTTCCGGAAACGGTCCCGCAACATCCAGGGCTATCCTTTCCCAAGGTGCACCAACATTGTACAATTTCAACGCACCTCTGCTACGAGTCTGAGGTCCCTTTTATTAACAGCCGCACAACTTGTACATTTGCGACACCAGTCCTCGACATCGTCACGACAGTGTACCCAGTAAAAACGTTCCCGTATCTTCAGTAGAGTCCGTTTCACTCCCATGTGGCCTCCTGAACATCCATCATGGTACAGCTGTAGAACATCCGGTACTTTCGCTTTAGGGACAACCATTTGCAAATGACAGCTGTCACCCCGAGTATTCTCTAATTTACGGCACAGGACTCCATCCTGAATCACTAAGCTATCCCATTGAGCCCAATAGCTTTTTGTAATCGAACTCATCGCTGAGACGTCACTCCATGTAGGCTTAGAAGCGCTAGCCTTTATCCAGTTCAAAATCTGCTTGATGTCCGAATCTTCCTGTTGTGCACGTTGTAAGCTTTCCTTCCAGTCGTTGCTGAGGTCTGTCTTGACCATCCTCACAGGTACAGCTTCTTTACCCTCTTGCCTAGTACAATGCTTGCAGTCTTCAGGGCAAGGTCTTCTTGACAATGTATCTGCGTTGCTATGAGATCTCTCGCTGCAATGTGCCACCAACAAGTCGTTCTCCTGCAGCCGCTGGGCGCTGTCGTTAGCCGCCCTACCTTTAAGAGATCGGCTATTTTCCCTTCCTGCATTTCGCTTAGGGCAACTGGATCTAAGGTGGCCCCTTTCACCACAGCCGTAGCATCTAGGGCTGTATCCTCTAAAACGGTCACTAATTGCAACTGCTGCAATCTCCTTGGTTCGGTGAGATCGATAATCCTGCCGCAAAGCTTCCTTTTCTGTAGTTCGCTTAGGGCAACTAGGTCGAAGGTGACCTCTTTCACCACAGCCGTAGCACCTAGGGCTATATCCTTTAAACCGGTCGTGAACCGTCACTGCAGCAACCTCCCTAACGCTACAGGGACGAAAATCCTGCCGCGCAGCTTCCACTTCCAGTGCATGTGCCAAAGCGTTCTTAAGTATCTCGTGGTGCCCGAGCCTCACTGCAGCCCTAACTTCAAGGTCGTGGATGCCGTCAATGAAGGCCTGGACCAGGTTCCCTTCAATAAGCGCAGGTACAGACTGGTATGCCTTCCGCACCAGCTTCTCCACTTCAAGGGCCCACTGCTGCAGGGTTTCACCACTACGCTGTATGCGATCCCTTAGTTGCGCACGAAACACGTGCTCCAGATAAGCGTCACCATACCGGGATTCCAGTGCTTCAAGGAGCTGCTCGTAAGTTACTTCTTTACCGAGAGCTTCCAAGACAGTTAAGGCCTGGTCGCGCAGGCCTAAGGTGAGGGCAGTCATGGCTTGATTTTTACTCCAACCGTTCGCCTTCATGACGGCCTCAAACTGAATTTTGTAGGCCGACCAAGAAGACGTCCCATCGAACGGCGGCACTTTAAATCTACGTAGCGAAGGTGTAGTAGTTACGGGAGTTGCAATCCCATCTTCAAGTTTAAGGTTGCCCAACTCTTTCTTCATATCAGCAATATCGTTGTTACATTTGCTGATCTGTGTTTCAGCATCTGACAGGCGGTTGTCATGCTGAGCAACCTTATTCTTCACTTCCTTAATGTCTTTCCCGAAAGAAGCGTGAATTTCCTTCATGAGGAGCATCTGTTCTTCCTGGCGGCGCGCCTGCTCCTCCTTGTCAAGCTTGAGCTGTTCTTCCAAGCGACGGGCCTGCTCCTCCTGTCTGCGGGTCTGCTCCTCCTTGTCAAGCTTGAGCTGTTCTTCCAAGCGACGGGCCTGCTCCTCTTGTCGGCGGGCCTGTTCCTCCTGTCGTCGGGCCTGTTCCTCCTGTCGTCGGGCCTGCTCCGCCTTGTCGTGCTGCAGCTGTTCTTCCAACCGACGGGCCTGTTCCTCCTGTCGGCGAGCCTGTTCCTCCTGTCGCCGAGCCTGTTCCTGCAGCATCATCATCAGAGCAGCAAAGTCTGGTGCTGATGATGCCGGAGCTGCTGTGGACGGACCGGCTTCCATGGTCGGTAGCCGACTTTCCGACGTCTGCGGCGTTGCACCACCAAAACGCTTCTGATCCGTCTCCTGCTGGCGTTGACTACGGGTACGGATACCCTCCGTGTCGTCCTTTGGCAGAATCGGCATGACAATCCTTACTTCTGACACCAATTGTTACGAGCTTGGGGTTCGTGACAATAAAAACAGCCGATTAATTAACCAAAAATGACACTTTAATAATCAACACTAATTAACACTTTAAACACACTAATTATAACACACAATCGCACTATTAAACACTTCACTTTACTTAATTCGCAGTTGAAGATCGCTTCCGATATATCGCTTGTATCGCCAATTCAATACTGACTGAGTCGCGAGCTTTGCGCACCTTATATAGTCCGACAGTAATTTCCAGAACCTTCGAGAATGGAAATATCTAGAAAGTTCGGGAACATACCGGTCCCGACTGACTAGGTGTCGAAACATCGAGAATGTTCTAGCATCGAAAATTCTAGAAAGATCGTGACCCAATTAGTTCCACTACTCGATACTAGATGGCGTTAGTAGTACTTTGTGAACCCGGCATTAATTCTGGCGCGTAACAATACTCTCGGGATTGATTAAGACTATGTGCTGTTCTAGAATGAAATATCTATCTCTGAGTCAAATTTTAGTCCAACTCAGCCGTTCTGGTGTTTGTTTCCGGGATGAAAAGTATCCTATTCTAGGACATTGAATTATAAAGAAATAGTACAGATTATGCACCGAGGGGATAAAGCAGTGTCTTTTATCACGGGCGTTATATTGAATCCCGAACCCAATGAAGGATTCAAAAGTTAACTCCCGAGGGGTAGCGAGGGAGTTAAAACAAGAAGCATGAATGAAAGCAAAAGCACTGCAGAAAACAGCATGAAAATCGGTGCAATAGTTTTTGAGTATATCGCGAACACACAGACAGACAGATGCGGCGGAGGACTTTGTTTTATAATATGTAGTGATGTTTGACGATAATCCAGGTACACACACAAATGAAATAAAAAAAGAAACCGGTCAAGTGCGACTCGGACTCTGACACGAAGGTGTCTGTAGCATAAACCGATTTTTTTTAAAGTTAGTTAGTGTGAACAGGTTTCTTCTGGGTACCTAAGTTCACTCCAACGTCGACTTTGTCCCTTTCACCTCTGAACTAGACTAGAGTCACGAGCAAACTCATCTGAAATAATAAAAAAAAAACTTCCAAAAAGTATGGAAATTAATGCTTTTTTAACAGATTGAAACTGACATGCGAATGCGATCACTGCTTAAAAATTGTAGAATTGACACTATTATCAAGAATAGCCTAAAAGCCAATGAGATTAGCATGCACAAGCGAAACTAACCTCAATCCTAAAAAACTGGCCAAGTGCGAGTCGGACTCGCGCACGAAGGGTTCCGTATCATTATCGTATTATACGATTTATGACGTATTAAAAAAAACTACTTACTATATATCTCGTGTAAACCAATTTTCGCTGGTGTTTAAATGGTAATATACATCATATATTTTTTTTACTTTTATCATTCTCCTATTTTAGAAGTTACAGGGCGGGGGACACATTTTACCACTTTTGAAGTGTCTCTCTCGCAAACTATTCAGTTCAGAAAAAAATGATATCAGAAACCTCAATATTATTTTAAAAACCTATCCATAGATACTCCACACGTGTGGGTTTGATGAATTTTTTTTTGAGTTTCAGTTCTGAGTATGGGGACCCTCAAAATTTATTGTTATTTTTCTATTTTTGTGTTAAAATCTTAATACGGTTCACAGAATACATCTATTTACCAAGTTTCAACGGCATAGTTCTTATAGTTTCGGAGAAAAGTGGCTGTGACATACGGACTCAACTCAACTTTGAGTTAAGCTCGCCTTTGTACATGTATTTTATTATGACTGTATCATAAAAGTTGTTTTCGTGTACAATAAAGAATTAAGAATGAATGGACAGACAGACAGACAGTTTTTGCCATTTGGCTACGGAACCCTAAAAAATTCGGTATTTCAAAATTATTTTGCTTCAACTGACTACGGAATTCGCGGTAATGGACCTTATTACCGCGAATTCCCTAATGGAAAAACAGTCACAATCTGTTCTTCAACAGGGTCAAACTAGGATTCCACGAATGAAGTATATTCTCCGATACTGGTAGATGCTAGAGGTAGATCTAGAGATTTCCTAATGGAATATGCTGATGGCTTTTTTGCTTATCTACAGAGAAAACTACAAGAGATACTAAGTTTTAGATATCAACAAGCTGATGGCCGCGGCTTTGCCCGCTTGACAAATTGTATACTAAAACCTTCCTCGAGAACCACTCTATCCATAGATGAAAACAGCATGAAAATCGGTGCAGTAGTTTTTGAGATTATCGCGAAAATATAGACAGACGCGGCGGAGGACTTTGTTTTGTAATAATTTTATTTTGGGGACCGAGTCACCCGCGTCCGTAGGAGAATACCCTTCAGTGAATCCCTACACGTGGTCCCCGGGTGGTGCTAAACAGGTGACACTAACCGCCTCCGTGGTCTCGTGGTTATACCACCTGATTCAGACCCAGAGGTCCCGGGTTCGATTCCCAGCGGGGGCAAATTTTTTGCTCGGTTTGGTTGGTGGTAGGACTTGTTCTAAGTCCGCCTGGCAAGCTACCACCATCATGTCTAAGTCTGTCGCCATAACAACAATGTTAACAGCATTGTTGTGTTCCGGCAGTTAAAGGTATGATAGCCAGTTCCTCTGTGCAAGAGGATTACGGGTGAAACTCGCTTCTATCTTTGGCCTAATCATCACTTTCCATCAGGTGAGATTTAGGCCAAGAGTTTCCCCGTTTTGTAAAAAAAAAAAAAAAAAATGTAGTGATACAGAACGCCCGTGGCTAAATTAAAGTTGCAGTTCAATCACAGACCTGATGCCACCAACTGCATCAGACTGCTTGAAAAGCGACTTGTTTGGGACTTTTTTGTCATTTTTAGAGGTCGGGTTTTTTGACAAAGTAAGTAATTGTTTTTATTTCCTACATTTTAGTGAGTTACATTTTTGGAATCGTCTCCGCAAGCCCTAAGTCTTAAAGTTTCTCTTTAAGTTTTGAGGATTTTTTAAAATACTTAATATGGCGCCAAAAATCCGTCATTTTTATATTTTTATTTTTGTATACCCAGTGTCACTCTCACAGTAATAACGACACTCTAAACGTCTCAAGCTAAAATCCATCAGGCCGTTCAGGCTGCAGAGCGTGCCAAACAATTACTTATACATACATACATACTCTCGAAAAACATAACCCTCCTTCTGGCGCAGTCAGGTAAAAACCCGCACGGCCCTATCTTCAATATTAAGCAACACTTGCCGAGATCAGTCCGTGGATGGGCGACCGTCTTAATATACCTAAATTCTTCCGTACTTTGGAACTGCCCTTTTGTAGATTTTTTATAGTCGCTACGAGAAATTGGAACCCAGAAAATCTGAAACCAGCTAGCTGACACACACTGATACGAGGTTGCAGTACTGTGTGTTTTGACGAACAACAGCGACTGTCCGGCGAGCGAAATAATGCCTAAATTTTGATTGTTTTTTCTTCTTTGCGAAAACTGATAAAGAAATTATACAACATGGTTTCAACACTTACTTCAAAATAAAAAGCTCTATCTATTGATATAACTTTTATATATATTCGTGATGAAATCTCTTAGCAGTACACGTTTAAAATTGTAATTTAGTGTCATGTTTGATAAAAAAAAGTATTGAGCCAATCATTCTAAATCGCGTTTCTATCTTTACGATTTACTTGAGGGTTATGTAATGATTTTTATTTATTAAAAAACTCATAATTAATTAGATTTTCAGACGTTCAAAAATCTTAAAAAGTACTGCAACCCCGCTTAAAATGTGATTATATAAATTCAAGTTCTCTATGTTGCAGGGGAATTTGTTGCGCCACTTCTTCTTACCAGCTAAAACACTAAGGAGTGGTGACGGGCTGTGCGATTTGGGGCACTGTCTTCATGTAAATTTTGACGTTCAAATAGTGGTGATTGTCAGCCTAGTTTTGATAAATGTCTTTTGAGTTGGTTTTGTCGTAGAACAACCCAGCTACTGGGAGGTCAGATAGGCAGCCGGCCCATGTAAAATACTGGTATTCAGCTACATCCGGTTACACTGGAAGCCGATCCTAACATGTTGGGAAAAGGCTTGGCAGCTTGATTCAAATGGATTCCCAAAAAGCAATGCCGAGTTGGGGTTTACCCATAATTATTATCGATAAGCTTTCTTTTTTATCCAAAGCTTAGAGGAAAAAAATACAAAAGCTGACCGGAATCGGTGCAACCGAGCGAAAACTAACTGTTGGAAAGTAATTTACATGCTGTGTTGCCAGCTGTAACGTTAAACCTCCTTTTATTGTTTGGTGAGTAAAATTTTTTGTAATTAAAACATTTCTAAGTTTATTTTCTGTTACGATTTTTCAATGAAAAAAACTTGTCTTTCTTACAGTTGTTTTAAAATTGACTAAGCTCGTTATTAAATGTGGCCTAGAAACCGATGTAACCATATTGAACTTGTTTCGGTTCATTTTTTTTCGTACAAATTGATATGAACCAGAAATCTCCAATGTAACTGGGTAAGAGTCTCTATGGCAACGCTGTTTACATGGCCCGCAGAGAGGACAAGCGCTGTGCACCAAGACAGTTCGTTCAGTGAGACCGCAGTCGTGTAGCGGTCAAGGCTGACGCGGCGAACGCCTGTGCCTTATATCGCCCCAACAAAAAAGTTACAATAAAAGCGCGCGCACGCGAAACTGTCAAAGTATATTTTTTTTTGACTTTTAAAAAGTTACGCTAATTATTTTCGGATATTTTTTTGAAACAAAGAAAGCTTGGAACGAATGTCTTGAGTTGTTAATCATCGGTTTTAGTACGAATAACTGTTAAATCCTCAGTGCCGGTGGATAATGAGTTCGCTGTGATTGTGAGAGTTCGTCTTGGTGGCCGTTAAACAGGTGAATATAAAAAATTGATTTCAATGCACCGTTGCGTCTGATGACCCTTATAATTTGTAGCTATTGGCCATAATTTTGGCGCTATTCTAACAAGAGCGATCGACATAAATATTCATTTGTGTTTTTTTTTGCGTGCGTCGAATAAAAATTCGATTTTCAAATGATAGTTTTAACTTTTTATGAATGAACTCATTAAGGAGCTATGGTTGAAAGAATTTGCCGTTTTTTTTTCACGTTTTATCAGTGCTCGGTCGAGACGATCGGGAATAACGGCCCTGCAATCATAGGTTGTTGCTCTTCCTATTACTGCCGTCCGTACTTGAGAAATAAAATCAACTCGTTTATCGAAGGAAAGCTTCTTGACCGTAGCTAACTACTGCTTGTGCTAGGAAACGCGTTTTAAAACCTATAAATCATTTTTTATCTTAACACTTGTAGGGTTAATAGGTTTAACATTCAGCCTGATTATATATTATATCCTAATTGTATTTCAGCCTGATTGTATATGTATCTCTACATTTAAAATATGAATTAAATATTAAGAATTATTTATCGTAAAAGTATCGGCTAGGTACGATTTATTTTGATTTCAACCAGAGACAATTTAATAAATACTCCTACCTCCTGGACACGGAAAACTTTTTCCAAAAAACTTTTTTATTTATCAAAGCATTAAAATTACTCAGCCTACTATCTTTTTCAAGGACAATGAATTCGAAATGTGTTATCTGTTAAGGTGACGTCTCAACGTTCCGTTGTTGAGAATGTGGGTCAGTGAAATGAACGAAACTCGGTCCCGTACGGAATCCGAACCGAGTCGGCGCTGACCGATTTAGTTGTCCACAGCGAGAAACTATGACATTCTTTTTTATTATTACTACTAACTTAATAATATCGGCTACTTTCTTTTTTGAAACGATCCATAGAGTTTTTTTTTGGTTTTGTTTGATCGATTAGTTTAGGATGTTGTTTTGTGTTGCCAGTGTTTATACGGATATTAAGATGTCAATAAAACGCGGTCGATCAGACTGACTGATTTTAAAATTGGACCAATAAGCCTAATGATTCACCGATGATAATAGAGTCGATGAGAATAGAGTGGTTTCTTTTCTAATTTCTTTTATGTAGGTAAGTATGTTTGTTTGTACAAGTAAACTATAACTATGTTGAAAACAACAATAAACAATTGAATAACAACAAAAAAAAAGAACAAACACTTCCTCCAATTACAAGTTAGCGCCAAACAGCCTTTAAAATTCAAAGCGTTACGAAAACAAAACACAGTTTGAACTTAAAAAAAAAATCGAGACCACGATATTTAATTATACAGCCGGGTAATAATATGACTGAGGAGGTTTTATTCCGTTTGCAAGTATTCAATTGACTTTCTTAAGATAAGCGAAGATAGCAGGTTTTTGAGGTCGTTAACACCAGGCCGAGTCTTTCCTTGCTGGAAAGTATGGACTTGGGTGAATATAGGATTTTAAAAGAGCCCATATAAGGTTTATTTTTATACAAATCTTAGGGAAATAAGGTTTTATTCCTTTTGTGATACAGGATGCGATGACATTTTAATGTCTTGTGTGCGCGCAGATATGTTTTTATTTTCGACAGGCTCGTTTTTGACTACTATCCAACCTGATGGTAATCGATGATGTGGTCGATGATGGAGCTTGCTTACCTAGAAGTTCCTATCTACTCTTGACTTAAAGACTCCCATGTTGTAGCTATCAGGAAACACAGGCTCCGATAGGGAATTCCACTCCTTATCTGTACGCACAATTAAAGTATTTTCAAAACGTTTTGTACTTGGATTAAAAATGATTCTTAAAAACTTAACAACTTCATTCGCTTGTTTATTACCAGATTGCAATCTTAATTTTAATCGGAACACTGCAAGGCGATCTTTTTATTGACCTCATTAGCAAAACTTTAAAGGTTTCCTTATTACAAGACTGAGGTAGAGCCCAAAATGAGGGTAATGTAATATGATTTTATTCAAAAATTATATGCTGCACTATGTACTGCTAATCGGGTCAACATTCTATTTTGGCATCTTTGTGATTTATTTATTTTATTTTATTTTCTTTATGATTTACATTGAGACTATTGCAATACAGTCCCAATGTGAATTAGACTCGGGACAGGGGCGCAGCTACCGCCGTATCAGCCGTATCGAAGATATGGGGCCCCAAGACTACATGGGCCCCCAAGTGTGCAAGCTATAAGTGTGCAAGCTATACATTTAATCCTACCATCTCTTTCGTGGCCTGCCAAGACAGTTCTGAGCTAGTAGAGCCTATTTTAAAAAAAACAACGGGTTGCATTCCAGGATCGCCGGCAGAAGTGAAAACTTGAACATTAACATTGTGCATTTTTTAATCATCTGTCTTACGATTTTTCGATCAGGTCATGTGCCTTGACGCGAGTTTAACATTTTATACCCATCCCCAGAAAAGTGCTCAACGCCGCTAAATAAGTTTTCACTTCAAAAATTGTTTGTCCCTATCTAAGACATGCTAGTCTATTCTGTAAATAACCATTTCGATATCGACTTCACCTGAGTGACTAAGCTTACAAAGTGAACTTTATTTCACACATCATAAGGTCTTATATTTATACGAATTTGAAACTCACCTCGGATTCCGCTGTCGAGACACGAAAATGTTGTTACAGAATAGCACTGCTGATCTACCTGTGTGAGTGTGTGCTAGATTTATCCAAATCTGTTGAGGCGTGATTCTTGAATAAAAGCGCAGATTTTTACATAACATTTTGAATATTAGATGCGCTTTTATTAAAAAAAAATATCACTTATGTGGGATCTGTTCGACTGGATTAAAGTTAAATCCATCAAGGTTGAAACAAAACATAGTGTGTGAGATTTTCTTCATGTTTTTCCGTTACTAACAATTTTTTTGCGAAATTACAGTAGATTTCTTTTTCATTGAAAATTATTTCATCCAGTATGTATCGGCCCGCATATTGCCACATTTTATAGGTGAAATCGAGCCGTTTTATGTAATAACTGTTACTGAAATTACCTGCATGTAGTGTTTTATGTTATGGATGCACTGGTACAGTCAACCGCATACGTTAGAAGCGATTTGATTGGAGCTCTCTCACCAGGAGCTTTTGCATTTTACGACGTTACTAAGCTCATTTTTAAGGGTTCCGTACTTACCCAAAAGGGTAAAATGGGATCCTATTACTTAAGACTCCGCCGTCTGTCTGTCCGTCTGTCACCAGGCTGTATCTAATGAATTTGCTAGTTAGACAGTTTAAATTTTTACAGACGATGTATTTCTGTTGCCGGTGTAACAAAAAATACTAAAAAACAGAGTAAAATAAAAAAATAAGTAAATAATAGAGTAGAGTAATATTTAAGGTGCTTCGACTTTAAAATTTATGATTTTTTAGCTGACCCGGCGAACTTCGTTCCGCCTAACAGTCGATTCTTTAATTTTTTTTTTTTTTTTTTTCGTAAATAACGTAGCCTAAGTTACTCCTTAATACATCAGCTACCTGCCAATAAAAGTCCCGTCAGAATCGGTCCAGCCATTTCAGGGATTACCCGGAACAAACAGACACACAGACAGACAAAAATTGTGAAAAAAATTATTATGTAGTAAAAAACGGTTATTTCAATATTACAAACAGAAACTCCAATTTTATTTTTATATATATGTATAGAAGATGGTACGAAAACCTTCGTGCGCGAGTCTGACACGCACTTTTGGTCGGTTTTTTTTAGGGATGGGAAATTATCAAATGACTCCTCCCACTCTGGGCGGAGCAGAAGGGAGAGTCAGACTCTTACTGACTTAAACCCATCCGTGTTCCTCCTAGTGCCCTTTGTGTTCCATAGCCGCCGTGAATCTTTCGAACAAATTCCGCAATCCAGGCAGAGTGGTTGCAAACTGCTTATACTGTTATACTCAAAATCGAATCTAAAATGGTACATTACAGGTGAATGCCGCCAGTGAAGAAGCTCCTGTTAAAAGCTCTTTATTTCGACCAAGAGTTACCACTAAGGCAGGTGTGGTTGACCGAACATGTAAAGGAAATACCGAGGGTCAATATTTGCAAACGGTTGGACGCAGCGAACCATTTCACACGGTATAACATAATTATGTATTACTTGATTCTGCCAGTGGCTTCGCCCGCGTGCCTATGTGTTATTTCAGACTAATATCTATCTCTGTTCCAAATTTCATCAAGTTCCGTTCAGCCGTTCTAGCGTGATTGAGTAACAAAAAACTTTCACATTTATAATATTACTAGCTGATATCCGCGGCTTCGCCCGCTTGACGAATTCCTCTAGAATCCGATCCGATTTTCATGCTGTTTTCACCATTGGATAGAGTGGTCTATCCATTGGTGAAAACAGCATGAAAATCGGTGCAGTAGTTTTTGTGTTTATTTCGAACAGATAGATAGACAGACAGACAGACGGTGGAGGACTTTTGGTTTATAATATGTATAGTTGTATAGGTAAAACGTTTCATTTGTTCTTAAAATCAAAACGAGTGGGCAGGGATGGATATTACACCCACATTTTGTTTTAGTTCCATTTAATTGGGGGCGGGTCTATAGCCATTTACAAATCCTGACTCAGAGTTCCCAAGAATTAGGTAATGAAAATCAGTGGCGTAGCTACATAAGCCCAAAGGGGGGGCAGTGTCAAAAATTTTTGGGGACCCCGTTTTTCAGGTATTGTTTTTTTAAACATAGGTCCTACTAGCTCAGAACTGTCTTGGCAGGCCACGAAGGGGGCCCTTGTAGCTCGGGGGCGCCGTGTCTTTGTTACGGCGGTAGAGTTAGGAATATTCTAATAGCAAGAGCTCGTAGCTAAATAATAACAGCCGTTCGCGTTTGCACAACTGTCCGCGATGCCTCTGGAGCGATTCCAGAGGCATCGCGGACACGATGCGATCCCAAAAATAAAACTTAAGGTGGAAGCGCCAGGGTAGCCCGCGAAATTCAAATATTTTTATGTTTTTTGCAATTTTCCGGTCAGTGTGAAGCTGTATGTTGAACAAAATACGATTCGCGGCCGTAACGCATATTTATCTAAAGAATTATACCCATTTTAATTGTCAATATAACCCTCTAAGTTCATACAACTCGATTGAATGACTTTTTCACGAAATAACATTCAATCGAGTTCTATGAACTAAGAGGGTTATATTGATGATTCAAATGGTTTTTACGATCGTCAACCGTATTCTGTTCAACATACAGCTTCACACTGACCGGGAAATTGCAAAAATACATAAAAATATTTGAATTTCGCGGGCTACCCTGGCGCTACCTTAAATGTCTCATATCCCCATAATATCCATGTCCATTTGCATGTAAAAATTGACAGTGTCAGGTAGCGTGATGTGCTTTCTGATTCTGCTAAAGTCGCCTTTTTAGAACCCCTGACCTCTTGATTGAAATAAGTCTCGTTACCATCCGATACCGTATCGTTTTCGCTTCCATGGTGTTTGAATTTGGAGCGGTATCGGTTTCGGTAGTGTAATTGTTTCTTCAGAATATTCAGAGCGTGTCGGTACCGTAGGCTGTAGTGTGATTCTGTAAGACTTCATTCTAAACTTCGAATCTGAATCCGCTGTGAGTTTCCTGATTGGCATTCTAAAACTCGATTGATAATTCGAATCTACACTAGCGCTACTCTTGCGAGCGTGTTTGCGAGTTGAACTAAATTGACCGCGAGATTTTGACCGATAAAGTATGAGATGACGTAAAAAGTGGCATTCCTGATTAGAATCTTAGCAAGTGATTGTTCAAAAGTAATCAGATCGGTGAGATGTGTCAATCTTGGGTTTTGATCTGCAGGTTTAAAAAGGTCACTTTATTAGAATCAGAAAACTCTTTAATAGCACCAAGCTACTCAAAACTATCAAATCCCAATCTATGTATCTTTAACGCAAAAGCTTGTGGGGATTTTCTCGTTTTATTTAAGTTAAATTTTAAGGTAAGCTTTGAACAATAAAACTTATACCATAAAAAAGGTCTCGTCTTCGTCCCCATCGCTATCGACTGGAAGTGACGCCGAAAGACTGGTAGTATTGCCACGTTGTAAGGTAAACGTCCCAGTAACCGTGAAGTTTTGAACTGCACTGACTTTGCACATCTGCTATGCTAAAACTAGAAGACTTACAAAAAAAATAATAACATGACTAGAGAGATAATTTAAACTACTTTTAGGCTAATATTCTTTTTTTTTATTAGTTTAAATTTTCTTTAACAATAATGCAAAAAAATAAAATAAAGGGTTAAGTGTACCAGTACCCGGTAGATTTGTACTAGTAAACGTTAAATTGTCCCTGAATCCGGTAATATTCACCGCGAATTTGAACTCTATTGCTTCACGTTAAAGTTCACAGAAATGCTATTTTTGCATTTTTGTGTAAAATAAATAAAAAAGGCTTTTCTAAAAAAATACATTTTTATTCATGAAAAATTTTAAAATGTATTTTATACCAGGTATTTGCAGTTAACATCAGGCAATTATAGTTAAAATCAGTAATTTGTTTAAAATAAAGTTTTTATATCGGATATCGATATAGTATACTTACTATTATGAATCACATTATTTTTAAACTACGCTTACAAATTATTTATACTACAATTATAATATATGTAACCCTTAAAATCTGGTAGCAAAAAATCTAAATAAAAATCAGAAAGAAAACACTGAAATCTGCATAAAAACAAATAAAAAACTTGCGAAATACACAAAACACAACCAATCTATTGTTTCACATAAAAGTTAGCTTTCTTGAACAGACAATAGTAAAAAAAAATTACTAATTCAAGCTTCAATTAAAAAAAATAGAAAAAGGATGAAGTATCTAGTCAGTCTAGGTAAAATCGGGTATCTATGTAAATATGTACTAAATAATGGCTGTCAATTATCACAATTATTTATGCTCTTAATACTTTACAAACTCTTCATAATTTGTCATAGGTTTACCTGACGAGCGAAACAAGACTGTTGTCTTAAGAAAAGCCAAATCTGGTCACTTTATAATAAATACTATAAATAATGTTTATATTCAAAATACACAATATGCAAAACAACTTAACAACTAACACTTGGAATAATTCAATGAGATCAATAGGATAAAATGAGCCGAATCCTCGTGTCAGTTTGAAATGTTCAATTAAAGTTTTTGAAATTTGTGTGGTATTGACTTCAGCTTGAACAACACCATCGGAGGTGCCAATTCACTTGCTGCGTTATCCGTAACCAAGACGGTTACGCACTCTTTCCCCGCTGGGAATAACGTTGTAAACGTTTTTTGCGCCTCGTTTTGCCAGAATTCTATAATCAGACGGTGACAAAAAGAAAGCGCTCTCATCACAATTAAAATCCTACGTCCTTCGCCTACGCCTTATTTACGGGAAACCCACTATTTGCCAGAAAAATAATCCACCTTATGTTCTTCTTCTTCTTTCGTCAAAACTGTAGCTGGTCCCTTAGAGCATTCGACAGAATAGAGGCTGCGTAATTTGTCATCCAACGTCGACCGTGGGATACCGAACTGGCTGGCAGCAGCTGAAATGGAGGCTCCTTTTTTGACTGCCTCCATGGCCTCTAATATGGCCTTCTGTCTATCAGTCATGGCTATCTGAAAAAAAAAATAACACGGGTCTTGCAAATTTCTGCAATCAATAGGAAAAATAAATATTTTAACGAAGGAACAGTAAATTCAATGGTGTTAATTCAATTACTTAAAAACAAACACAAAACCCAAAGGTTAAAAATTGTATGATATGGATTTCTGTCTCCCAGGGCCATATAATTAAAAATCTTGCATCAGTAGTCGTAAACACGGAGATAAATTACTAACTCAAGAAGAGCTTACATGACAGCAAAACGGACAGTCCAGCGTATTTCTACTAAATGCAAGCAATCGAGCAAAATTCATTGGGTATCCATGCAAATCGAGACATGTAAGTTTGCCGATCTGAAGCTAGCTTCAAATTACTGCGTGGTTATCACTATCCATACTGAAACGGTAGCACGCCACACTATGCGCATCGAAAAACCTGGTTTCAGAACAGCAGAGCACAACGCGAAATGTGAAAAATTAGGATATTATGAAAAAAAACCTAAAGAGGAAATCGAATCCAGGTGACAAACAATCAAACAAGGAACAGAAACTCAATCTATTGTTTCGAAGGAAAAGAGGACTTAAGGATTACACAAGGCATTAAGGACGATGTCGGATTTAGATGCAACTGTTAATGCAAGTCCCAATATCCGTCAGAAAAGTCTTCTAGTTTTAAAGGAAAATGAGACCTATTTCAAGGCAATAAGTACACAATAACGGGTTTCGGTACAAAGTGTATTACCGGATAGATTGTGTACCAATAACCGGTAAAAATAAAACGATTATAACGAGTACTAGGTCAAGTAGGGGTTTGTTAGTACCAATAGATTTGAACGGCAAAAATATTTATTTCCCAATTAGATTCACTTCAATTTATAAGTTATATCGCAAAATAATATTACTCAAATATTTTAGAAAATTAACACTCTTACCTTAACGTTATCCGTCGCAGAATGGCTAGCGGTTCAATGCGACGTGGTGGTTTCGCAGTTCACTGACAGAAATTTGAACTTACATATTATTTTCTTGGAGCAAACTTTTGTTATAGCATTGTTTTGACGTCATTAAACTTTTTGGACAATGTTGCCATTACAATTGTACAAAATATTACCGAGAAGGTATTGCCATTGGCAAACATTAATTTATTATTGGTAGAAAAGTGCAATAATAAAAAAACTGACTTGTTAACGGGTGCTGGTACACTAACGGGAATACGTACTTCTACTGGCAAAAGCATTAGGTTCACGTAATGTTTTAGCGATAGACTAAAAAGTCAGGTTGACTAAAAAGCCATAACTTCCTTCGACACACAGAGGCAAACCAGCAAGCAAACTGTGGGAAGACAAGAATCCACCTCCTCATAGTCCTCACGATTTTATGAAACCCAAAGAGCAGTTGCCTCCAGGTACTAAATTGCAGTGGCCTGTTTGAAAAGCTTCGAACCACTTGCGCACCCAGGTTGACCGCTGCAAACTTAATTTGGCGAAATGAAGTTTCATAGACCCGTTGGATACTCAATGTGATTGCGGTGTTCAAAATATGAGCCCCATGTTAGAGTGTCCCAAGTGGCCATACACTTGTACATTGTACAAAAGATTCTGAATTTAGAATCTAGATTTCCGGGATAAAATCTATGTTCTTTCTCGGGTCTCAAACTGTCTTTGTACCACATTTCATCTAAATCGGTTCAGTGGTTTAGACATGAAGAAGAGACAGGCAGACAGACAGACAGAGTTACTTTAGCATTTATAATATTAGTAGGGATTTAGATAAAAATGTTTACAATTTCACGCGATATATAACAATCTTACGGCGTTTGCTATTTTCTATTGACATAGTTATGTTGAAAAATTACTATCGGCATTTCGTCATGGTCCATCGTTTTGTGAATAGGTCGTTTTGCTCATAGGACGTTTCGATAAGGAGACTCTTTGATCTCTTATTTATAACAAACTCTTCATTTTTTCTTTATACTTATCTTATTCCTTGCTCACTTACCAAAACATCGCTTTTTTCCTTAAAAGTCCGGGTGTGAAACGATTACAATTACATATCATCACTGTACTGATACCATCAGCATTTCGGGCGAGCCCCCGACCGGACATACAGACCTACCTATATCTCTTGCATATAAATAACTCATTAGAATACAATAGCTATTTTAGCAGCTACTCATATTTTGTAGGAGCACTATAGGTAACTGTAATTATGTTATTTTGTATGGTGATTTTGCTTTTTATTGGTTTACTGTTAAGCATCCATGAATAAAGTGACCTGTTTTTTTCTTTAAGTTGGTGTGTGAGATTACGTTGGAACTTTTTTTTAACTATTGATAGGCATACGTTTGACCACTATCTCACCTGATGTTAAGCGATGATGCGCTCTAAGATGGAGTACTATGCTTGCCTAGTAGTAAACTATTCACTCTTGACTGAAAGACTCCCAGGTTTTAGCTATCAGGAAACACAATCTCAGGCAGGGAATTCCACCTGCCGGAGTCGCGGGATTATTCGCAAGAGACACCGTGGCTCCGGAACACAAAGGGCAATGAAGGAACATGGATGGGTTTTAGTCAGTAGAAGTCTGACACTCCCTCCCGCTACACCCAGAGCGGGAGGAGTCATTGGATGATTTCCCATCCCTAAAAAAAAAAAAAACAAAAAAAGGCAGGGAATTCCACTCCTTTCCAAAGGGCAACTTATGAAAATCCGACGACTGACGATACACAAAGTTTGCCGAATGATATTAAGGAAATAGTTGTATGTGAAATTGTATGTTTGTAAACGCACCCACGATACAGGAAAAAATCCTAGTGTGGGTCAACGTTTTAAAAAAAAAAGAGTTAGGGTGACCGGAGCGGCCCGGTTTACAACTCCCTAATTCCCATACTACCGGGCAGTTTAATAACGTAAATCTTACCCTTATTACACCACCCGAAATCGGGACTTAGGGTCCTGAATACTGCCTGTGGACGGCGAGCTATGGGTGGCTCGCCGTCCGTCCATCTAGACAGGCCGTGTCGACGGCGCGTTAGTGTTCCACGCGCGCCTCAATGAGAGTCAGCAACACAGAGGGGCCCGAAAGGGCCGACGCCTGCCGGAGTCGCGGGATTATTCGCAAGAGACACCGTGGCTCCGGAACACAAAGGGCTCTGAAGGAACATGGATGGGTTTTAGTCAGTAAGAGTCTGACACTCCCTCCCGCTCCGCCCAGAGCAGGGGAAGTAATTTGATGATTTCCCATTCCTAAAAAAAAAGGGTCCTGAATACTGTGTGGTGTAATGCCTTTGGTCCCGGCTGTCATTGAGATATCTTTGACAGTTGTAACAGTTGGCCAAGGAGTATCGTATTACCCAGTTACTGGGTTTTGGAGGTCAGATAGGCAGCCGCTCCATGTAAAATACTGGTATTTAGCGGCATCCGTTTAGACTGGAAGCCGACCTCAGTATAGCTGGGAAAAGGCTAGGCAGATTGTTAACCGACTTCCAACAAAAAAGAAGGAACTTCTCAATTCTATGGGTATTTTTTGTTAAGGTTTGGTAGGCAGCCGCTCCACGTAAAATACTGGTACTCAGCTAAATCTGGTTTGACTGGAAGCCGACCCAAATGTAGTTGGTACACCGATTACTACGAGAATTCTGATACAATTTCTGTGATTATTTTTAGTTCGATACTAAACCGTGCCGTTTGGTCCCGTAAAAATTTAATTCAGTTAGGTTTAGTAATTTTTATTTTATGAGCGTTTTTGCTTAGTTCAATTTCTGTTTAGACGATCACGTAGTCCAAACATCACTTAAAAGTGAAAATAAAAACTTTTTACAAAACAATATAAGACTTCCAAACAAAACACTACAAAGAATAAAATAACTTTAATTTTGGAAGTCGGTTTTTTTGTAAAAAGTTTGTCTATGTAGGTACCGCGGCGCGTATTTTATTTTTAAACATTATTATTTATTTCTTTCTTTCTTATCTATCGAAAACTTAACAAATAAATCATTAGGCATTATCTTCAAAAAAATTACAAATCATTAATCTTGATTTGATCATGTGATTCTGATCGGTCGTCGACCTAACCTAAAAACTTCGCCAATGGAGAATCTATCTTAATCTAGTAGCTTTTACAATTCAATATTTAATGACAGGTGTTGAGTGAGTATTTCATTATTTTATCTTACTTCCGATCAATGTTTGAAATGAAATCATTAGTGTCAATTTATTAAATATAAATGACTTATTTTGCAAGTATTGTTGATTTTCTCACATGATGTTAGTGTTGTGCCATTTTTGAGTCAACAGTTTTTGCTTATGGTTTACGCCAGATAAACATGGAATAAAGTACATTGACCTTTCCCTAATATCTCTTCGTAGATACTAGAACAATGAATTAAGAACTGTTTTTCATTACTAGAGAACTTAAAAGTCGATTCAGGACAGCTTTATGACATTATTTCTGATTTTGTTCTTAAGAAAGTCAATAAATGTATGTGGGTCAATGTACTTTAATCCACGTTTATCTGGCGTAAACCATAGACACTATACCCAATCCAAATCTGGTAAATGCAAACCACAACGAAGGCCGAAGGCATCAGCAAAAACTCAGCGTCAGATGACGAAGCTAAAACATACATTATATTGAAAATCATTACAAAAAATAACAAACATAACAATGTTAGTATTACCATTGTTTCTTTTTCTGCATTGTTCAAAATTCAAGGTCCATCACCAGCCAGGTCTGGTCCCAATTATGTTGAGGCATAGGACGATCAAATGAGCGACTCCCATCTGACTTACGTAACTCGAAAAATCTCCGCATACATGTGACGATACATTCTTCTGATGAAGCTTTTACCATGTTCCAAGAGAGTTGTAAAATTATCATTATTTTTATTCATTCCGAGTAAAAATTACTCGTATAGTGTTACAATAAATAAACTTAAAACTATGTTAGTGACACAATTACAACAACAACTACATGAACACAAACAACAAAATAATCATTGCTGTAGCATCCCAGCTGAGATGCTGGAGCAACGACTGATTATACAGCAGTCCAGCCTGTCAGCAATCATGCCCAGGACGATATTGGAACTGGCTCGCACACTGCGCACCAAGGACGCACATCTTATACGCATTAATGCATAAAGGCAATCAATACGCATTTCTGCAAACATCCCTGATGCGCTCTAGAAGCACGGCCAAATAGGGTTTTTTTTTCGCTATGGAAACTCCAAACACCGCTCTTCCGTCCAACAACAACCTCATCAGAATTGGCACTCTGAGGTGTTTTTGATAGATTGAAACCGAGATGCAGATGGTCCTTAAAATTGGAGAATGATCCCCCTTGTTCGCATGCTGTTATTTAACCTCTACGTTTAAAACTAAAAATCTACTTCAAACCAATCTGAAACTAACAACCTATCCCTAATAATAATCCACCTGTCACTTCCGCCATTTCTCTCCGATATCAAATTAAGATTAAAACTAGATCGAAGCTAGCAATCCCACTTCTAAATCAAAACGTCTTAACCGACACAACAATTAAAGGCTCTGCTATACTTCCCTGTAACTACGAACAATCTCGCCGATACCAATAATTGCAATCGTACTGAGAATTTAGAATGGGGAGATTGTAGATCAAAGTTACCGACTGAAACTGGTTTAAACTAAAGATAATCGGGTAAAACTAAAGAGGATTCCTATTACCTATTAGATAAGGAAATTAAAGCAAAATCGGATTCAAGGGCTTGCCTCTATCATTATGGATTAGGTACTGTGTTGTTGTGGAGAGACACAGTAAGTAGTGTTAGAATACCTATGACTTTATGGTTCAGACAAGCTACAAAAATCTGTCTAATTTCTTTAATAGACTTTCAACTTTATTGCCAAAGAGATTGGGTGAAAAATTGATTTGGCAAATTTGACAGTTTCGAATAGGCTGATGTGCTGGACTCTGTACATTTATATTTTTCTTTCCTGGCAACACTCTCTCTTTCGTGATTGCACACAAGAATGTAGTGTATTTTTTTTTGAAAATGCTTAGCAAGCAGTGCTAGCTTGGGCCGAGGATGGCAACTTTTTGTGTAGGAAAAAAAATGATCCGCATATCCTACTAATATTATAAATGCGAAAGTTTGTGAGTATGTATGGAGTTTTGTTGCTCTTTCACGCAAATACTACTGAACCGATTACGATGAAATTTGGTATGTAGGTAGCTGAAGACCCAGAATAACACATAGGCTACTTTTTATCCCGGAGTTCCCGAGGGATCGGGATTTACACGGGAATAACGAGAATTTATACGCGGACGAAGTCGCGGGCGGCCTCTAGTGTCTACATAAGATCATATTTTTTTCCGCAGCCCTGGAGAAGTAGTTTGCCCTGCTTTGCAGACAGCCTTCTCAGATCAAGGCCCTCTTCGCTAAGGATAAATAAACAACTGTTTGGAATGTTGTAAAAGTCCTTTTTCGTAAACTTACGAGCAGTGACTGGAATATTTCGAACTTTCTCCGTTACACTTATTTTGTGACTTGGCAGGTTTCTGAAAATGGAGTTGTCACCATATCTGATGTGTCCAGTTACATGAAACCACTTTCTTCTCATATAAAACATTATTGTTGAGGATAGTTTTGCAACTTCTACGCCCGTTTTTACTAACACTAGATTACAAGGACATGTAAATATATATGTAATAAATACCTAAATACGCTGTCAATGGCAAAAGTGCCCAGAACACTGGCAGCATTATCGCGTTGAATGGCAATGCTGATTCTTTGGTAGAAGAAAATCCCAGCCTTCTGGTCACGTGAACCGCCGACAAGTTGTTTGCTGATGTCTCGAAAGACTCTATGTGCACTCGGACCCCATAGGCCTAGTGTTTCAACGGTTAAATATACTTATAAAATTCTTATTTTTGCGTTGAAAATCAAACAGTCCAATCCAAATATTGAATTTGTTATTTTCGCGAAAATGTTAAATTGGGTTCCTTAAAATTATGATGGAATGAGTATAGTTGTCCTGAATTGACTTCTACTATCTACTTTTTTTTTTTTTTTTGGGATGGGAAATCATCCAATGACTCCTCCCGCTCTGGGTGTAGCGGGAGGGAGTGTCAGACTTCTACTGACTAAAACCCATCCATGTTCCTTCATTGCCCTTTGTGTTCCGGAGCCACGGTGTCTCTTGCGAATAATCCCGCGACTCCGGCAGGCGTCGGCCCTTTCGGGCCCCTCTGACTATCTTCTTCCTTACGTTCTTAAAATGGTTATGTAATTTATTGTTCGGGTATCTACGAAGGGGCCGGAAGGGGTATAATAATTCCATATTGCTCTGGTAAGCGCTAGATAAACATGCAATAAAGGAATTCGAGGAGGCATCTTGATTAATTTAAATTTATTCTGCAACAAGAAACTCCTGGGATTCCAGGAATGAAATTCCTGGAACATACTAAAGATTTTGAACAACAGACACACGATTCCTATTAAAAAAGATGCTTATAAAATAAAACTGCACTACAGACTCAAACTGAATAAAAATTTTAAGAGACCAAATGGCTAGTATGCCGCATCGAAGTAAAAAAGAATCACACTAATCGGATCAGAAACCTAGGAGTTATCGGTGTACACATAAACAAAAAAAAAATACCCGTCGAACTGAGAACCTCCTCCTTTTTTGGAAGTCGGTTAATAAAATAAACGCAACGGTAACAGTGATGCTAACGTGTTTATATTGTTTGAAACGAAATTGAGTTGAAAAAGTAATTCGAAATGTGCCGAGCGAGGTGTCAGGTTAATGCGTACGGGATACTGCATTCTCGATATTTATGTACGTATGTTATTTATGTCGAAGGAAAAAAATAGTACTTACCTACCTATCTTAGTATCTTATAAACTACTAATCTAACCCAATCACCTAAAACCAATAGGTATAAAACTCAAAAACTATGTCCCAGATCTTCAAACCAAATTCTATAACAATAACCCTTATTTGTACCACCATAAAAGTGATAATGAGATATTCGAGCGCATGTCTGGGCCAATATAATTTTGCAGTTTTATAACTCTTATAAATATGGAGATAAGGGTGGTATTTGCGTGTGTTTGGTATGTGTGTCAGTCGCTCGTCGGACCGTTAGTCGGTTCTCAAAGGTTAGGCGTGTGTGTGTGAAAGTTTTGAAGGCGGGGTGACTGGCTTTAGTCTTAGGTGTTTAAGTGCGAAAATGGTTCCGCTTGTCTTGAAAAATAGACATAATTTAAGTAAGCATAATTATATATGTTTTCAGATGTTTTTACATTTATTATTAACTGCCTGATCCACGCAACTTCGTCTGCGTCACATTTTCAATTAATGCTCGGCTCCTTTTAGTTTTAGCGTGATGATATGTAGCCTATATCCTTCCTCGATACATGGGCTATCTAATACTGAAAGAATTTTTCAAATCGGACCAGTAGTTCCTGAGATTACCCCCTACATACAAACTTACAAACAAATGTTACCTCTTTATAATATTAGTATAGATAATAAATCTTACTAGCTTTTCCACACGACTTCACTCACTTTGAAGTAGCTTATATTTGTCTCTCTCTAGAGTCCCATCTATCTCTATAGCAAAATTCATCAACGAAAGAACGGCAATTCTGGCATGAAAGCGAACAAACGAACTCACTTTAGCATTTATAATATTAGTTATAAAATATAGGATTGAGCAATAAATATTAGATTATTTTCGTACTATCGTACATAATAATAAGATTCAAAATAATCTCCTGAGTATTTTGAACGTACTTGTGGTCAGTATTTTTATAGCTAAAGCACATACTAATGAATCTCTTCACACCAAAGTATACATCAATACAGACATATTATAAAACAAACAAACTTGACGGCACGGTTGGCGCAGTGGTTGAGCGATCGACTGCTGCGCCGCGTGTCGTGGGTTCGATTCCCGCACGGAACAAATATTTGTATGGCCTACAGATAGTTGTTTCGGGTCTGGCTGTTTGTGTATGTGACTTTGTATGTTTGTAAACGCACCCACGATACAGGAGAAATTCATAGAGTGGGGCAACGTTAAAAAAATAAACTGTTCGCGATAAAAACAAAAACTCCTGCACCGATTTTCATGCTGTTTTAACAAATAGATAGAATAGTTCTCGAGGATGGTTTTAGTATATAATTTGTCAAGCGTCTGAAGCCCCGGGCATCAGCTAGCTAATATTATAAAGTAGGTACGTGTCTCACGAAAAACATGACCTCAGTAAGGTTCATATCCATCCAATGAAAACGGTCATTAACCCGTTGCAAGTCCTAAAGGGACTATGTACATGCCTGCGAACCACCACTTAAGGCGATGACACACGCCAGCGACCTTGAGGCAACAAAACGCGCAGCCGCGCACTCGTATAACACCCGCGCGACCCAAAATTCAGTAGATTTTAGTACTTACCTAATTATTCTAAGACTTTAAAAAATAGCCGTAAGTATATCAAAATGTAGATAGTTAATTTATCTTTGAGATAGTGTAACTTACATTAAAATACGCCCGGCCGTTTTAGTTCAATTGTCCTTTTTTATGTCCGTTTAGATATAACTTAAAAAATAATAACACTGTGAATCTTCTATATCTATCTATACTTATAATAAATCTGTAGAGAGGTCAATTCTGTACATGAAATATATTTCCAAAATAACTATCAGGGGGTGATTAGAGTAGTTGGAATATAGGGTATTCAGATCACAAATCGTGATCTGAATAACCCTATATTCCACAGTTAAACCATTCGAGTATCAGATTATTCCTCTGTAACCCCATAATATACTTAATTATTCAAAATTTTCGTTCAGTTTATACCTCTGTTTTTCAATCCAAGCCACTTGTAACCATTCTTTCTTCGTCAAGTCATAAAATGGTCTACTAATAACATTTATAGTTTTCTATTCAAACATATTTTTTTTTTTTAAATTAAAGTCCTGTATAGTAGTCGCATACTCATCAGTAGCATCTGTTCGAGTGTGTAAATAAACAGAGCAGTTCAATATGAACTGCTGATTATAAGAAGCGGTTCAGTATGATCAGCTCATTATAACAAGCTGTTCAGTATGAACTGCTCATTACCTTTAACAAGCTGTTCAGTATGAACTGCTCATTATAACAAGCTGTTTTTGCTTTCGATGTCGAACTATAATATGTGGTTGGCAGGTGGTTAACTATATTAATATTTTTAGTGTTAAAGAAATAAAACTCGCAAGTAGGTCAAGTTTAAATATTTATTTCTATATTATTCAAATATTGTTTTATAAGCAATGATACATTTCTTACATTACTATTACTTACATTTTCACTAACCTAAATAATAGAATATGTGTAAGTAAGTTTGTAGGTTTAACATTCTATAATCATTTATTCGTAAAACTAAGATCGTTCTTATTTTATCTTACTGACAAAACACTTGATTTTCTTTACACCATTTATTTAAGCAAAACACATTTTTTAAGGCACATATATTGGTATGATACATACAACTTATAATGTCAGATGAATCTGAATAATTGTTATATAATGTCAACAAACTCGGGCAGTTCTTACTTTCTAAATTGTATACATTATTAATTCGGAATATATCTTTTATCCATAACACTTTTTCGTTTCCTTTCGTAAATATAGATTTATTTTTAAAAAAATCCCCAAAGATTGCTTGATAATTAAAATATGGTACAAAGCCTTCGTTCCAGTTTATTCCTCTGTTTTTTTCAATCCAAGCCACTTGTAACCGTTCTTTCCTCGTCAAGTCATAAAATGGTCGTGGTGGTTTTATCAACAGTACTTGTACGTGTCCTTTGTACATTATTGCTATTTCTTTTGGAATAAACTCATTTTCTTCACTCTTAAACCCTTGAACATCTACGATGACATTCATGATAGTTTTCTCACAATATTACTCAACGGCTTGTATTCGAACAGTCGATCGTTTATTATTAAACAATAGGCAGATGTATTATTTTGAATATCTTCAGAGCATTCAATTTCTAATCGCACGTCAACTGGTCCAGTTTTAAGTGAATCGTTTTGTCTTGAACAGTCAATCACAAAAAGTGGAGCAATTTCTTTAAATTGGTCTAAGCTAAGCAATGGATCAATGCCTAAGTTGTAATACGACTGACGAAAATTAGCATACATTTCATATAATATACTGTATTTACCTTCATCAAATTTCAGATTAAGTGAGTCATACGGATAGTATTGAGAATTCAAATATAATTTAATATTGCTTACATTGCAGTGATCAAATATAGAAGAACTTCTAGTTTTATTATTTTTTCGAGCTGTTTGCAAACCAAATATTACAAACCTCGGTTTTTCTAGCTGGGAAGTTGTCTTTACTGACCAGGAATGTTTTGTTGTTCTTGGAAGTAATGGATATTCATACAAATCCCAATTTCTAAATGCTATCTGTATAGAACGATCTCTCTCCAAGCTTTTGAGCAATAACAATTTATTACGATCAGAAACTTTAATATGCGGCACACGCCATTGTATTTTTTGTATATCTATTTCTACGTTATCATTTTTGTCTATAAGCACACAGTTCAATGCTGAGCTGCTTCGTTGTAAAATAAGTTCATGTTTACAATTGATTATTATTTTGTTGTAATCTTCTGCAAATCCCAGTATTCTGTTCAATGGCACGATAACACTAAAATATTCGTTTCTTAATTTCGTACCACCTAAGTTCCATCCCCAGACTGCTGCAGCTTTACTTTCACCTTCATTCATTGAGATATACGATTTTAAGGTGGTTGTAATACCAACATTTTTAATCCGATCGATTTCAACACCATTTATTTCGTATCTAATATCTTGAAACAAATATGAAATGGGATTATTTATAAAATCAACATCTTTTTTTACTAATTTTCCCGCTGCATCTTTAGTTGACACATTTACATATCCTTCTATGTAAATGGAACTACCTGACGGCAATACATATAAATCTTGCTGTTGTATGGGTATTCTAATTTCATCATTTTCTTTAAAGCTATTATTGTATGGATTGTAACTGTGGATCTCATAACCCTCAATAGAGGTATCATATTGTGGTAAATCTGTAATTTGAAGCATATTATATTTTAAAACCGATATCTTGAAGAAATCTTTTGTTTTCCTTTGAAACTTTATTAATTCTCACTGCACTGACACGTCTCACTTCTTTGGATATTGGCAGTCTTATGTTATATTTCCCTCTCTCATTAGGAGTTTTATTAAGAACAAGCATGATGTTGGTATGAATAAAACGAAGGA
This sequence comes from Ceramica pisi, assembly GCA_963859965.1. Taxonomy (NCBI): domain Eukaryota; kingdom Metazoa; phylum Arthropoda; class Insecta; order Lepidoptera; family Noctuidae; genus Ceramica; species Ceramica pisi. The sequence goes on from OY982555.1 coordinate 7,657,175, forward strand.
GGTTACTTTAAATAGGTAATAAAAAATCCTTTTTCAACACTAGTGACTTTTATCACCAACAACGAAAGAATGTATGCGTATGAACTAGCAATGTCATTTATATTTTTATAGTTTAACGAAATTTGGAGACGTAAGAAATAAAAATCACTCACTTAATTAATAAATTCCTTTATTACTTTTCCAAAATAATTTAAGAAATTTTAAACATAAGTGTCCACAATTATATAAACAAGTGATCATGTTGTACATTTTCATAATTGTACTGAATATTTTTTCCTAAATATTTTATTAATTCTTTAGGTGGTTTTAAGTTACCATAACTGTCAAAGTATTCAATGTGATCGTATATTTTGGTATAGGCTACCCAATGAGTGCCAGAGTTTTGAGAAATATCAAGATTAATCACTCCACATTCTAATGGTAATGGGTTACCTGGTAATTCATCTCTCATAAATACACCTCGAAAGAATGGGATACTGTTGATAAAACCACCACGACCATTTTATGACTTGACGAGGAAAGAACGGTTACAAGTGGCTTGGATTGAAAAAAACAGAGGAATAAACTGGAACGAAGGCTTTGTACCATATTTTAATTATCAAGCAATCTTTGGGGATTTTTTTAAAAATAAATCTATATTTACGAAAGGAAACGAAAAAGTGTTATGGATAAAAGATATATTCCGAATTAATAATGTATACAATTTAGAAAGTAAGAACTGCCCGAGTTTGTTGACATTATATAACAATTATTCAGATTCATCTGACATTATAAGTTGTATGTATCATACCAATATATGTGCCTTAAAAAATGTGTTTTGCTTAAATAAATGGTGTAAAGAAAATCAAGTGTTTTGTCAGTAAGATAAAATAAGAACGATCTTAGTTTTACGAATAAATGATTATAGAATGTTAAACCTACAAACTTACTTACACATATTCTATTATTTAGGTTAGTGAAAATGTAAGTAATAGTAATGTAAGAAATGTATCATTGCTTATAAAACAATATTTGAATAATATAGAAATAAATATTTAAACTTGACCTACTTGCGAGTTTTATTTCTTTAACACTAAAAATATTAATATAGTTAACCACCTGCCAACCACATATTATAGTTCGACATCGAAAGCAAAAACAGCTTGTTATAATGAGCAGTTCATACTGAACAGCTTGTTAAAGGTAATGAGCAGTTCATACTGAACAGCTTGTTATAATGAGCTGATCATACTGAACCGCTTCTTATAATCAGCAGTTCATATTGAACTGCTCTGTTTATTTACACACTCGAACAGATGCTACTGATGAGTATGCGACTACTATACAGGACTTTAATTTAAAAAAAAAAAATATGTTTGAATAGAAAACTATAAATGTTATTAGTAGACCATTTTATGACTTGACGAAGAAAGAATGGTTACAAGTGGCTTGGATTGAAAAACAGAGGTATAAACTGAACGAAAATTTTGAATAATTAAGTATATTATGGGGTTACAGAGGAATAATCTGATACTCGAATGGTTTAACTGTGGAATATAGGGTTATTCAGATCACGATTTGTGATCTGAATACACTATATTCCAACTACTGATTAGGGATCGATACTGATGCCAAAAATGCAATCAGTACAATTTTTGTCTGTCTGTCTGTCGGTCTGTCTGTCTGTCTGTCTGTCTGTCTGTCTGTATAACCGTTATAGAAACAAAAACTACTCGACGGATTTTAATGAAACTTGGTACAATTATTATTCATACTCCTGAGCAGGTTATAGTATACGTTTCATCACGTTACAATCAATAAAAAAAATGAAAATATGAAAGTTTGGTTGTTTTTACTCAATCACGCCAGAACGGCTTAACGGATCTTAATGAAATTTAGAACAAAGATAGATTATAGTCTGGAATAGCACATAAGCTACTTTTAATCCCGGAAACATGTTCCCTAGGGATCACGCGGGCGAAGCCGCTGGCAGAAGCTAGTAACGAATAAAACTCAAAATTTTCGAATATCAAATTATTAAGAAAATAGTCTTATATTATATAGGGAACATATATATTTCTTCCAAGAAATTACGACTGGCCGTTTAGACTCTCATTTTAAAATCAAGTACTCTCTGGTTTTCTTTTTTTTTTTCTTTTTAATATTAATAGGCACGCGTTGGACCACTATTTCACCTGATGGTAAGCGATGATGTGGTCAAAGATGGAGACGGAGCTCGCTTGTCTAGAAATAACCTATTAACACTCTTGTATTAGAGACTCCGAGGTTGTACCTATCGGGAAACACAGACTCCGGCACGGAATTCCACTCATTACCTGTACGCACTATGAATGTGTTCCCAAAACGTTTTGTGCGTGTGGGTGGGATGTCCACCATGTACCGGTGGCACATCGCCATTCATCTTGTGGTCCGATGATGGAACGGGCTAGGCAAAGTCTCCATCTTAAATAAAAAAAAACGTAGGTTTTTTGATAAAAGAGAAATTTTAATCTATACTAATATTATAAAGCAGAAGAGTTTTGTTTGTTTGTTTGGTTGAACGCGCTAAACTCAGGAACTACTGGTCCGATTTGAAAAATTATTTCAGTGTTAGATAGCCCATTTATCGAGGAAGGTTGAAAGCTATATATCATCACGCTAAGACGAACAGGAGCGGAGTAATAATGGAAAACTGTGACGCAGATGAAGTTGCGCGGGTCAGCTAGTAGTTTTATAATAAGTTGACTTTCTCATCTTCCTACCTTTGTTCCAGTCTAGCATAAAGTAATTAAACCACATCCAAGTCACAGTTAGACGACTAAACCTCACATAAAGTTAGACACAATAACTTTCACCATTGTGAGACAGGCTAACATTGAAATACACTTTATATTGACACTGCACACACTTCCTTTGACCTGCTTATGATAGGCCAATAGGGAATATGCATGCGATTTTTTTATTTGCAAAATAAAATACTTATTAGCTCTAGTAAACAACCATACAATTTTTTTTTTGTTAATTTTCGTCATTTATGAAGTTATAAAGCTTCAAAGACTACAGTTAGAAAGAGAAGTCCGAGACGAACTGTGACGTCAAATTACACGACGACTATACAGATGCCAAAGAAAACAGCGTTTTCGTGAGAGGGACAGATATATTTGTTTAAAAAAATTGTAGCTCTTTCGTCGAGCAATTTAGATTCTAATTTCACTGTTAGTATAATATTTTCAAATACTTTTAGATAAACTGTCCAGATCATAAATACTTTTTTCATGCTGCATATTCCCTATTCTACTAATTTTCACATTCACATCGCATTCGCATGTCAATCGCAAACTGTCAAAAAAGCCTTAATTTTCTTACATTTTTGACAGATCGCGATTGAGATGCGCATGCGAATGTAAAAATTAGTAGAATTGGTACACTGATCGCGACTTTTAGTGTGTCTGTCAAAAACATTACCTTCCTTCTATGGGGCAGTCAGGCAGCAATGCTTTGTTTTACTAAATTTTATAAATATTTTTCAAAACTGAAGAAAATACAAGTAAAAAAAATAATATTGAAAATCTCAAAAATGATGTACTTGTAAGCGTTTTAAAATTTATGATTAACAGACAGCCACAGTTGCCTGTGACGTCACTCGAAAGCAACGATATAGTAAGTCTTCGCCATTCAGTAAAACATCGTTTTGCTTGACAAGAATAGAAGTATAACTTCAAAAGCATGAACCTACTGTATTTTTCAACGGATTTTATTATTTTTCACACATCGTACAACTTCTGTATTCTCTTATTCTTTCTTTGCCCTCTGTATTTTTCAAAGAAGTGTAGATTGTAAATTAATGATTAAGATATTTAATATTAGGTGGTGGTTGGTGGTAGGACTTGTTCTAAGTCCGCCTGGCAAGCTACCACCATCATGTCTAAGTCTGTCGCCATAACAACAATGTTAACAGCATTGTTGTGTTCCGGCAGTTAGAGGTATGATAGCCGGTTCCTCTGTGTAAGAGGATTCCGGGTGAAACACGCTTCCATCTTCGGCCTTATCATCACTTTCCATCAGGTGAGATTTGGGCCAAGAGTTTCCCCGTTTTGAATAAATAAAAAAAAAATAATAATATTCGTGTAGATTTTTAACCGATTTCCAAAAAAGAAGGAGGTTCTTAAATCAGTTGGTATTTTTTTTAAAGTATGTACACCAATTACTCCGAGGTTTCTCATCCGATTGGGGTGATTCTTTTTTTATTTCGATGATCATGAAAATTGTTCCGTTCAGGCTCAGCAGTTTTTATTTTATGAGCATTTTTTCTTATGTCAATTTCTGCGTAGCAGAGACGTCGTCCAAGTATCACCACTTAAAAGTGAAAAGTAAAAACTTATACCCGACTTCGGTGTTGTTGTATCTTCATTTTTAACACCGACTTTCGAAATTAAAGATATTTTATACTTTGTAGTGTTTTTTTTTTGGAAGTCTGTTATATTTTTGATACCAATAAAATATTTCATACTCACGTAACTTATTAAAAAAACTGATATGAAGTGCACTCCAAAACGAAATTAATTTAGCAAAAATAAATAAACCAATCAAGCGAGCGCGTTGATGTCTTTTGTTCGCGACAACGATTCGCACAAAATTATAAATTACATAACACACATAACTCTGAATAATTGCCACAATTATAAACAAATAACTATGAAACACACATTTGTATGTAATTGGGACATCGTTTTATTATATTATTGAGTTAAAACTTGATAGATGTCTTCGTAATAAACGGTTAAACTTTGTCATAGGCGTTTGTTGCGTAAATGATTGAATAACTTTTAATAAGCTTGATTATGATGGATTGCATCGTCTATTAGAATATTGAGGGTATGTTTTATCAGGCTTTGCATACATAACAAACTACTGCACCTGCAGTGTGTTGGTGTTATCCTCCAGCACATGTGGTTTTGGCTGTACGTTGACTTACGAATGTCCATATTCATTATAGGGTTCCGTACCCAAAGGGTACTAAGACTCCACTGTTCACCCATTTGCCGTCTGTCTGTCTGATCCGTATCCCAAAATCATAGGTTATCAATATATACACAAATTGGAGGTAATAGGTATAATATAATCATTTCAACTGTCTACAGTTGAAATTATCACAGTGGGTATGTGTATATCCGCTATATAAAAAAAATAAAGAGGGCTCCCATACAAAGTATTTTTTTCGGTTTATGGTACGGAACCCTTCATGTGAGAGACCGACTCGTACTTGGCCGGTTTTTAATTGATGGCCTGCCTAGAGAGGGGTTCTATGTTGAGCAAGGAGTCTATGCACATTTTTATTTTTGGAAATAGCTCTATTTCATTTCGTTCAGTCCATCCAAAGGTTGTCTGTACGAGTTTGCCCAGTGCGATAAGACTACCCATGTATTTTATTGTAATTCACACCATTGTCTCACCGTATATTAATTAATTACCTGTATTTGTATAAAAAATTTGATATGATGTGTACATTTCGATTCTTTAAAAAAAAAAAAAAAAAATAAAATTCCTCGTTTGACAGTTGACAGAGACCGACTGAAGATCACAGAGTATCATATCTACCACTATCTTTGTCAAGGCGCCTAAGATTATTTTTAATCTACAAACACCAACAAAAAACTAGTCTAGAATCTCTTGATATTACGGTAGTGGCCACAATGTGAACTTAATTGACACAGCTGCTATGACAGCCTAGCGGTACCCGAGTTATTTTCCTAGCGGTCGCGCCAGGCCGGCTCTAGCTATTACTGCATGTTTCCTTGGTGCTTGTTAGTTCTCTAGGATTAATCTAGTCTTATCTAACGGGTTTTATGAGTAATTAAGGGAGGGTGGACTCGTTTGGTCCTTTGTACTCTTCCACAGTTTTCCATCGCGTTTTAGTGCCTATTACCCCCGTTCTTCTCCCCCGAAAGTTATTTAAACGATATTAACACTCCAACATTAATTCTCGATTGCCCCCGAAACAAGTCAACAAGTCATAATTATTACACAAGTTACATTTTGCTTGATTTCTTTTGTAATCATCATTTTTGTTAATAATATTTTTTCAAGCCGACATAACTCTAAACATATTTGAACAAACAATAGGATATTGTTTGAACAGATACAGTATGCCTATCTCTCTCGCGTACATATATTAATTATGATGAATTATAATAATAATTCAATAATTGATTGCCATAACTATGTTATATTATTATTTATTTAATACCTACAACTGTTTTCATACTTAAGTCAAAGGGGAAAGAAAGCAGTAGTATTTAAATTGTAAGACTAACAGTGTTGAACAACAAGTTATGCGGTTGGTGATAATTTGAAATAAATACACGAAAATATAACCAGTACGTTTTTCTTTGATTGTACCCTCTCGTGTTGTGACCCTGTTTTCTACTAAGTTTCCGTTGTGTGTATCTCTTTGTCAGTCATCGGGCTGTGTCTCATGAATTGTAGAAGATTGACCGTTGCAACAACCACAAACGCAACATAAGTTTGACAACGTGATGTTTTGACTTTTCGACGTTCTCTATCGCTGATAATTTTTTTTATCTAGGGCCCCCGGTTCTTCCCCACTGCATATAACAAGTATGTAAGTGTAAGCCCATCGAACTCGCAATCGCAACTGACCGCTGCGCAGGAGTTGATGTTGACGGCGCTAACTGTACTCGCGCCGTTTCCTGGCTTACGGGTTTGTGATATGGGTGTTATGTAGAGATGAGCCAACTAGTTGGGAAAGCCCAATATTCAACAAATAGTCGGCGAAAACGTGGTGATAATTTGTTAATTAACAACCGAATAATGGAAAATAAAATAAATCGATCGCAGGGTACTTACTAAATGTTTTATTAAGCATATTCACATTTCTCCAATAGTCAACCAAAGGTAGTGGAGAGATATAAAGGCAAGCGCATTGTTTTATAAGTTTTAAGAAAAAATAAATAAAAGAGAAATATATCATACATTAAAAAAACGACTTAATCTATACATATAATAAAATCGTAGAGTTGCCGTGTCTGTACATTGAATATTTTCGCATAAAAATACATAGAAATGTCAGAAAAATGACATAGAACACAAAAAAGCAGTTTTTGAAATTCTTTTCTGTTTGTCTGTTTGTCTGTAATTCTGTTTGTCTGTGCGTTTGGAGGAGCATCACGCATAAACCACTGATTGGATTCAAAATTTAGGTACTTCAAAATATTTAGTGATAATCTGGGTAACATTTAGTGTTTATTTCATCAAAATCGACCCACAAAATCAAAAGATATCGAATTTTAAAGTTTACGAAGAAACTTCATCGAGCGCTAAAATAGGTTGTTTTCATTGAGACTTCAAATACTTGCAAAGCCATCTATTGAGAAAATTTGTAATAAGAAATGTGTGAAAAGACCCCGAAACAATGTATTTCTGAGTAATTTTTTTTTTAACTTAAACTGTAGCAAAAAAGTGAAAATTTTATTATATTATTATCATTATTTATCGTAACGTGTAAGTTTCTAAGTTCGAACTTATGAGTATAAAGACAGTTCAGTTACGTTGTAGATCGATAGATGGCGTTGTACTTATGACGCGTTTTTGTGAATCGCGGTGTTAAGATTCTCCGCTAAGCTTCTAAGTTCGAACAACAAGTTTAAATTCAGATACGTTGTAGTTAAATGGTATAACTATGGAAGTGTGGGTTAGAATGACTACATTCTTTTTAACCGACTTCCCAAAAAGGAGGAGGTTATCAATTCGGTTGTATGTTTTTTTTTTTTTTTTTTTTTTTATGTTTGTTACCTCATAACTCCGACAATTATGAACCGATTTGAAAAATTTTTGTTTCATCTGAAAGCATATGCTTGCAGATTGGTCCCATTTAAATTATATCGAAATCGGTTACGAACTTTGGATTTTAAATCGAAATAGCTGGAATTTGACTATTTAGATGATTCTTTGATAATCGAAATTGCGTATTTTGCTTTTCTGCGATTTGGCAGTGGTGTGGTAGGTGTGGGGCACCACTAAAAAGTGAAAAATAAAAAACTTTTTACAAAAAAATACAACCGACTTCCAAAAAAAAACACTACAAAGTAAAAAATAACTTTAATTTCGGAAGTCGGTGTCAAAATACGAAGAAACGAACAAAAACACCGATTTCCGAAATTAAAGTTATTTTTTACTTTGTAGTGTTTTTTTTTGGAAGTCGGTTGTATTTTTTTGTAAAAAGTTTTTTATTCGAATTATTGGGTTGGGAGGAGAGAGTAGACTTGGGTCGTACTTGGAAAATCGAGTTCCAGGGCTTCCAGTTTCAAGTATTATGTATATGGATAGGAAATTGACCCGTAAGTTTCTAGGAATAAGGAGCACAATCGCGTTTTCAAATAAATACCTTCTTACGACGATTCAAGTTTCTACTTTCTACTTCTATTTCATCAAAAAGCCCTGTTGGAAGAAAAAATACTTGCATGGGAAATTGAACCCTGACTTATTATAAATAAGGAGCACAATCGCGTTTACAAATAAATACTTGCAAAGACAAACCAATAAAGTAAAAATACTTGCATACGAAATTGTTCCGTAGACTGTTACAAATAAGGATCACAATCGCGTATACAAATAAATACTTGCAAGGAAACCATTAAAGTAAAAACCTACGAAATTGTTCAGTAGGCTAGCTGTTACAATAAGGAGCATGATCGCATTTCCGAAAACTAACGCAGTTATTGAACTATTGAAGATTGTATTGATAAACTACGTAGAATTTTTGCTACTCAGTCAGACCAGGTGGCAGGTAAGTAGCACGGTATTATTAATAATGAACGAAACCATTCCTTCCTACTTAAAAGTCCGATTTGAAAAATTATTTCAGTGTTAGATAGCCTATTTATTGAGGAAGGTTAAATAATATATCATCACGCTAAGACAAACAGGAGCGGAGCAGTAATGGAAAATGTGACGCAGACGAAGTTGCGCGGGTCAGCTAGTAAATAAATAATTATGTATATCAATCTTACAAGAACAGTGCGTACTCACTAACTATTCAAACCGAAAATAGATACACATTATATATACTTTTTACGGTACACTATGTCAAAAGTTACAATTGGGAGCTTAAACGTTGGGTGGTCTTATCGCTAAAAGCTCTCTTATACGAAAAACTTTCGAAAGAATTTGTCTGGCGTGCGAGTATTAGGGAAAGCCAACTATCCGAGCCAGTTTTTAATCGGCGACTATACGGCCATATGAGCGCCAACTAGTCGTCTAGTCAGCTAATCGACAAGTGCATAGTCGGTCCACCTCTAGTGTTATATGAAGGAGATAAGCAGGTTTCCTTGCGCTTAGTTAGAGGATGTGTTTTATGTTGATTTACTGAGATAGGTAATTAATTTTATGGGAAGCTGCTTCCTTATGGATTATTAATAGTTACATGCGAATGGAAATGGATATAATGGGGATATGAGACATTTAAATTTTATTTTTGAGATCGCATCGTGTCCGCGATGCCTCTGGAGCGATTCTAGAGGCATCGCGGACAGTGCATACGCGGTTGGTGGTCGATTGCATTGGACACAGCATAATTTGGACACAGCACCTTTCGATATATCTATTAAAAGCTTAGTGACAGCGATATGCTCTGGACATTAGATCAGACTTTCTGACTACTCTCTCGAGTATAAAATAATCCAGAGATCATGAAAGAAGAGTAATTTCAATATGATAATAAAGACTACGTTTGCTGGTTTACATTGAAAGCTTGTTCAATTTCCTTTTCAATATCCGAGTGTCTAACTAAAGAAAATTGAACAAGCTTTTTTGAAATTGAAAATGGCCACTTTAGCAGAATAAAGCACATCACTCTACCTGTCACTGTCTGATTTTCCCAATCAACTTTGAACCTAATGCGTTAGCGATAAAGATGAAAATGGAATTTGACAGATTGTTGTGTGGTTAATATTATGATTCTAATATGATTCTGCTAAAGTGGCCTTTTTAGACCCGCTGATCTCAGTTAGAAGTGGTAATTAGAAAATGGAAGTAACACGCAGTCAAAAAGAATGATTTTTAACAAGGTTGTATATTATATACAACCTTGTTAAAAATCATTCTTTTTCCCAATATCTTTCCAAATATCTAAATTCTATTAGATCATACGTTTGATCTTAAATGTTATGTCACTGAATTATTATATTTTACACTTTTTTTTAAATTATTTTTATTGTTTTTTTTTGTAATGTTAGGAAAATCCACAAGTAACTACTCTTTAAAGCTGAAATTAAAATTCTAACCAATATCTCCTTTGTTTCAGGTCCCACCATCGCCCCAGTGCCCAAAACCATGCAACAGTCATAGCGACGAACAAACAAACAAAATGGGTCCACCTCTGAGTACCTGGCCATACAGCCATCCCCAAAGCGGGGCTAGTGACAAATGTGAGAAATCAAGTGACGATGTATATAAAAAGTGTTTTTTGTTCCAATCAGTACACAATTTTCGAGTGCTATGTTTAAATTTTACATTTGCCTTGTTATTCTTTCAAGTGTTGTTAAGTTTGAACTCTGTGAGGGCGGGGCCTGTTATACTCAACATGGATTACTCGCAAGGTGAGAAGTTTTCATTTATTTTGTTTGAATAATGACCGTTTATAAAACTTTTTAAAGTGAGGGTTTTAGTTATATTTTTTCCATAATTTTAGAATAAATAGTTTTGAAGTTATTAAAGAAATGAGACCAAAAATGACTATTCCCCCCCTTTTCTCCGAAACATATGACCAACAATTTAAAAAAATCCTATAAGAAGTCTGTAGTGTTAGAAAATCATGTTAGAAATTAAATTGGTTCGGAACCCTTTGCACGCGAGTCCCGCTTGCACTTGGCAATTTTTTTTGGAATAATATAAATAGCTGCGTATCAAATCAGAATAAAAATATCAAATCAGCATCAAGAGTCAATGTGCATTGAATCTTGATGCTGATTTGATATTTTTATTTTTTATAGACAGCTGAAAAATAATGTAATAGGTACAAAAAAAAATCGAAATTCTAAATGTTTATTTCAATTAGGCCATTACGGCACTTTTGCACGTTACATTTAAAATGATATATTAAAAAGTGACTCTACTGTCCATTCGGAAAGGAAGATTTTGATGGAGAGGAATAGGTACGAAAACACTAGAAACCAAACGCCAATTCTGGCTAGACAGCTAGCTCTTAGCAACAGACATCATTAAAACATCTTTTCACTTACCGGAACTAATGAACCGCCATGTCACAGTCTAAACAAGAATGGTTAAGAAAGTGGAGAAAAGTGCGAGTGTAAATAATTGTGTGTTCGCTAATGAGACATACTGTGGCGCATTCGTTTCGGTAAAAGTGAAGAAGTATTTTTTTTTGAGGTACTGCTTGAGGCTAGCCTTTCAATTAGTTTGTCTGGGAGTTAAAGAAATTTGATTGATTGAAGCAATTTATTTATTTTTCTGAAGGAGATAATTTGCTATCTCAAAATGTCTAGTGTGGCGTTCTGTTATTGAAATTTTATTTTCGGGATTAAATCAGAATTTCCAACGGTCTTCTTCCGGCCGTATTCAGTTTAAACTGACGTAAAGAGTGACGTGTTTAAATTGTTATTTTATAAATACACAATAACCCATACCTTATGCAAAATTAATATAATTGATGATTCTTTTACAAGTAAGAAAAAATAATACACTTCAATAAAAAAACTCCTTATAAAATATGGCCTCAAAAAATAGAGTCAGCCCAAAAGTCTGGCGGTATTGCCACGTGGAATGGCAATGCTTATCCCCTGACCGAAGTCATCCACCATCCCACCCAGACGCACAAAACGTTTTGGGGACACATTCATAGTGCGTACAGCAAAGGAGTGGAATTCCCTGCTGGAGTCTGTTTCCTGATAGCCTGGATAACCTGGGAGTGTTTAAGTCAAGTGCCTATCAAAAGACAAAAAAAAAACCGGCCAAGTGCGAGTCGTACTCGCGCACTGAGGGTTCCGTAAGCAGAAGTTGCGATTTACGATTTATGACGTTTAAAAAAAAAACTACTTACCAGATCTCGTTCAAACCAATTTTTGCTGGTAGTTTACATGGTAATGTACATCATATATTTTTTTTAGTTTTATCATTCTCTTATTTTAGAAGTTAAGGGGGGGGGGGACACATTTTACCACTTTGGAAGTGTCTGTCGCGCAAACTATTCAGTTTAGAAAAAAATGATCTTAGAAACCTCAATATCATTTTTGAAGACCTATCCATAGATACCCCACACGTATGAGTACGATGAAAAAAAAACAATTTTGAGTTTCAGTTCTATGTATGGGGATCCCCAAAATTTATTGTTTTTTTTTTCTATTTTTGTGTGAAAATCTTTATGCGGTTCACGAAAGACATCTACTTAAATTTCAACAGCAGCTCTTAAGGTTTCGGAGAAAAGTGACTGTGACATACGGACGGACTGACAGACATGACGAATCTATAAGGGTTCCGTTTTTGCCATTTGGCTACGAAACCCTAAAAATTAAAAGCTAGTCGTTGTCATATATTAAAGAAATTAAAAACCTTTTAGCAAATTAAGTAGAAGTAACACCGACAAAGAATACAAACTTGTTAAGAAAAACTGTAGGTATTCAGCATAGGAAACGGTGTCCCACCTTCTAATAAATTAACGGCGTTTATTCAAATGTCGCAGGCCCAAGAATGTCGTTTGGTGACCTAGTTCCTTCGTCCTTGGCCTAGTCAGATACCTATTAATATGACTGATAATAATCAGCTCATCCTGACTATAAAATGATCCAAAATAGGCAGGTTTTAAATTAGATTATAGTGAACGAAAGTTATTGTAGTAGTACTTAACATAGAATCTGCTCACCGTGAATTTATCCGCAAATCGATTTAAACTATAGAAAATAATAATTTTCCCATACTCTTTATTGAAATGCAATCAACATCCAGTCGAAAGACGTCTACTGCTGGATATAGGCGTCCCCCAAGTACAATGCGTTTCCAATAAGAATAGGATCGACTTAGCGCCATATTGTGACGTCATAGCTGTCAATTATTATATTTAAGTAGCTCATTTACGAACGTTTTTATTTAAATTTGATTTAAGACTAAACAAAGTAAAATAAACCGTTATTGATTTGCATATCGGCCAAGTTTTCTTTGCAAACCTTACTTTTCAACAGACATTTGACAGATAGAGGTCATTGACGTTCCTATTCTCATTTGAATCGCATTGTATCACCACATCGAGCGGTCTTGTGCGTCTCGCGTCCAGCAGATTTCCTCGGCCTTCACCAGGTCATCCGTCCTCCTTGAGGTAGACCACCAACCCTACGTCTTCCAGTACGCGATCGCCGCTCCAGAACCATTCGACCTCATCGAAAATTTGTCCTACGAGCAATGTGCCCTTTTCATCATGACTCCTCCCACTTTGGGCGAAGCAGAAGGGAGTGTCAGACTCTTACTGACTAAAACCCATCCGTGTTCCTCCTTGTGCTCTTTACGTTCGAGGGGGGCTACTTAGTCCCGAACCCGAACTAAAAATGAATGGCAACACGATTTGACAGTAACTTTCGAATTTTGTGTCACTAATTCTTAGTGGTTAGTTAAGGCGCGTCCTCGAGCAAAATGCAGCGCTAGCCGTTTTTTGTGCAGTTTTTGGAGCTATATACTCTTTATCCAGAAGAAATATCAACTTATAAAATACATTAAATTTCTACATAATCTTGGCTTCAAAATGGTAGACTTTATTTTTTTATTAATAAGTATAATGTTTAGTAATCTCCTCACAACGAAACCACAGAAATGCGAAAAAAATACTGAAAACATGCATCTTCTCGGAAAGTAACGATTATTTTGATTTTGTACTTACACTAATGAATAGGCAATTTAATTATGAACATTTTGGTAGAAATATTTTTTTCAAACGATCAAAATTAGATTTTATAACGATTTTATTCAACATTCTGAGAGCATTCGCTGTTGTGTCTCTTGTGCTGTTATTGAGGGAAAAAATACTCAAGGTTATTTGGTCAGGGTACGGCCTTAATACGGAGTAGAATACGCTCGCAACTAAGTCCGAAACTACGGACGTCGGGCTTAGACAGTAGCCGCCCTGGGCCGCGGTGACTCTTTCGAACAAACGCAAGAGCAAAGTGCTCTGCCCACTGCCATTGAGATCTTTCTTTCTTTCTCTACATACTTATACTGCCCTAGTTATGATGAATTATGATTCGATCATAATTCATTTATTGACATAAATCGTTGTGGTAATTAATCGTTGCTCACGCCCAATACCAGCTGTGTTAAAGCTATTAAATCATGCGATAACCGTGATATTTGAATAACCGGGATTTTCTGTGCCATGTTTTATGTTGCTGCCTCATTGATCGAATGAGTTTTTTTTATATTTTTTGGAGTGGCACTTCATCGTCTAGATTTGGCCACAGTTGATGGAAACAGACTCGTGGCTAAATAATAACAGCCGATCTTCAAGGTTAAGCAACGCTTGCCGAGGTTGGTTTGTGGATGGGTGACCATCTCAACATACCGAGTTTCTTCCGTGCCTCGAAAAGCACGTTAAGCTGTTGGTCCCGGCTGTCCTTTGGAGATCTTTGGTAGTCGTTACGGATAGTCAGAAGCCAGAAAATCTGAAACCAGTCCTTAACAAGGAGTTGGTAACGTGTTACCCAGTTAATGGGTTGTGGACATAGAGTAAATAGTCTTTGGTTGTGGAGGTCTGGTAGGCAGCCGCTCCACGCAAAATACTGGTATTCCGCTAAATCCGGTTTGGCTGGAAGCCGACCCCAATATAGTTGGGAAAAGGCTAAGCAGATGAGATGATGAAAACAGGCTATAGGATTACATAGGACTTCAATTATAACAGTGGTAATTATTACAGCAGTGGGTGTAAGGTAAAAAGGTCGGATGATATGTTATTTTTCTTGGGTACCTGTGTGCCTATACTACTAATTTTCAAGCCACTTTCACATTCGCATGTCAAACGTAATCTTTCAAATATGTAAGTATGAAAATTAAGGTTTTTGTGACAATTTGCAGTTGACATGCGAATGCGAATGTAGTTTAAAAATGAGTAGAATTGGCTCTCAGTACCTAATTATGTTAAAGGAAAACTTCGTGGTAAGGATTTATATAATCTAATTTATAATAAAGCATAATATAGCCGTTTTTTCCCCATGTAGCCTTCCTCATGAATGTGGCTTTCATATAAAAAAATAATTTTCCAAATCCGATCGGTAGCCGAGTAGAGATTAGCGCGTTCAAACAAAAAAAGAAACTCTTCAGCTTTATTATATTAGTATAGATATAAAAAAATACGTTTACGTGATGATCAATTCAAGGAAAGTAAGTGTTAGTAAGTTCTCTCGAAACTCTTAAAAAAGTATCCGGGCCAATATCCTCATTTGGGCACAAGGCACAACGTAGGCAGTGTCCAACGGCCACACTTTCACTTCCTGACGACCAGGAGCACCAACTAGGTCGACGGCAGTGTGTCATCGACGAAGGCTCGCTTTCCGAAATCATCGGAATTCCAATCAATTTGGAATGCCATTTTTTTTTATTATGAGGGCGCATTCCGTCCACTAGCGCCGCCAATTGTTTTTTATTAATCGTGGTAAATTTAAGATACGTAGATAAAAAAACGCTCTGTAGTGTTTAAAGAAATATATTTATTATTTTTTGAGAGTTATGTTTTGTACTTTAGTACATAAATAGTTGGCAAAGTCGATATTTTTGCTAAAAGTGGCCACTTTTACAATAATTGCCGTTTTGGCTATTTAGCCATGAGTTATGTATTAAAAATAGCTCTCAAAAAATAATAGATACATTTCCTCAGAACACTACAGAGCGGTTTTTTATCTACGTGTCTTAAATTTACCATAATTAATAAAAAACTATTGGCGGCACTAGTGGACGGAATACACACCCTTAAGGAGTCGATTGAAAGAGGTTTTATGTTATTACTGCTTAATTAAGTTAACAAGGTAAATATGTACTTCTTTGGGAATATATATCAGCGGGCCAATTCTACTTTCACATTCGCATCTCAATCGCAAACTGTCAAAAATGTTATGAAAATTAAGGTTTTTTCGACAGTTTGCGATTGACATGTGAATGCGAATTTAAATTTTAGTAGAATTGGCCCTCAGATGATTGCCTCTGTGGCTGAGTGGTTTAGGCGTTTGACTTGTGACTCGGTGGTCGTGGGTTCAATTCGCACGGGAAGCATACTTTGTAAAGTTGTGTTTCCGTTTGGCTAGGACATTGCAGGCTAGAAACGTCTGATTGTCTGATAAAAAGATGATTCCGTGCTTCGGAAGGCACGTATAAGCCGGTGGTCCCGGCCGCCAACTGGCGGTCGTCAAATAAACCATATCAGAGGCCCTTGAGGCGGTTTAGAAACTCTGACACTAGGGTGTGTGGCGTGTGGGGTCGTCAGACCTTACTGTCCACACGATAAGAAGAAGATGGGAATACGAAGTCGATTGATAAGTTCAAATATGGTTTTAGTATAATCGTCTTAAGATATTGTGCTTGTGCCTGCGACGTCGCCCGCGTGCATGTCTGGTATTATTGTATTGAGATACTGCTAGGATAAAAACTGGCCAAGTCGAGTCGTACTCGCGCACTGAGGGTTCCGTAAGCAGAAGTTGCGATTTACGATTTATGACGTATTAAAAAAAAACTACTTACTAGATCTCGTTCAAACCAATTTTTGCTGGTAGTTTACATGGTAATGTACATCATATATTTTTTTTAGTTTTATCATTCTCTTATTTTAGAAGTTAAGGGGGGGGGGCATTTTACCACTTTGTAATTGTCTGTCGCGCAAACTATTCAGTTTATAAAAAAATATCTTAGAAACCTCAATATAATTTTTAAAGACCTATCCATAGATACCCCACACGTATGGGTGCGATGAAAATTTTTTTTTTGAGTTTCAGTTCTAAGTATGGGGACCTCCAAAATTTATTGTTTTTTTCCGAGTTTTGTGTGAAAATCTTTATGCGGTTCACGAAATACATCTACTTACCAAAGGCGAACGGCAGGTTTGTATAGGAGTTTCGTACAGCTAGTTAATTTTCGAGTTTTGGGATCGTGTTTGTTTTAATAGGTAGTTAATCCGATAGAAAAGCCCTATTTAAAATCTTGGATTTTTAGATGTTGGGACGTAAAAGCTATACCCAGTTAGATTTTTTGTGGTTATGTACTTGTGCCAACGTAAGTTGCAAAAGACAGGTACATTAACATTGTTATGATGATAAAATAAATGTTCTAGATTGCTTGTCGCTATCTTTGTTGTGTTTTACTTACTATGAAGTAGGTAGATTGAGATGAGGATCGTACCTACTCAGTGAGGTGCATTAGCTTTTATTAAGAGATACCTCTTGCCTAGCAGCGGACAGAAACAGTTTGTTAATAATGAAGTTCTGATGGACAGTAGACAGATTATCTTTACCGGTCAATAAATAATTGCCAGAACAAAAAAAAAACTTGTTTACTATTATGATTTTATACAACAATTATGGGTTTATAGGTATAATATTATAAGTGTTTAAGTATATTTACTACACAGTCTATTTCTAAATAATTAACTGTCATTTCGATATTTGTGATACGAGTATTTTACGTATGGCAACTTCGAAAAACATAATTGCGTTTAATTTACTGTTTTGTTTAGTATAATTATTAAAATCTTTTTATTGCTAGTATTAATTAATCCCAGGTTCTAAAAATAGTACATTTACATGAAAATAAATGGCTGAGTTGCCTTAATAAGTGGTACAAATTCTATAACCAAACAACAACAAAAGTTTGCTGTACGAATTTTGCCGTTCGCCTTTCAACAGCATAGCTCTTAAGGTTTCGGAGAAAAGTGGCTGTGACATCCGTATGTCACAGCCACGACGGACAGACAGACAGACAGACGGACAGACATGACGAATCTATAAGGGTTCCGTTTTTGCCATTTGGCTACGGAACCCTAAAAAGCAGCCTTTTGTGTTACTGTTCTGGGGGCTACTCTCTAAGCCCGAAATCCGTAGTTCCAGGCTGAGTTGCGGGAGTATTCTACTCCATATCATCTATTCACTAAGAATGAATGACAACATGATTAATTTGATCGTATTGGCATTCATTCTTAGTTCGGTTTCGGGACTAATCGTATGTCCGTAGGTGACACGGAGTAGAATTCGCTCGCAACTAAGCCTGAGACTACGGACTTCGGCCTTAGAGAGTAGCCCCCAGACCTCTCGCTGGTCGGGATGGACTGCCGACCTATTGAACTAGAGAGTAAAGTTCCAGAGAGTGCACCTGTGTTTACGGGCACACTCGTGCACCATAAAGTGGGTGATAGACGGCTCGATGACCTTATTCGAGCGTGTGTCACTGAGTACAATGCGATTCAAATGAGAATAGGAATGTCAACGACCTCTATCTGTCAAATGTCTCTTGCAAAGTACGGTTTGCAAAGAAAACTTAGTTGCACATCGGTTTATTTTATTTTGTTTGAATAAGTCTTAAATCAAATTTAAATAAAAACGTTCAATAGTAGTAAATTAGCTAATTAATCAAAAAAAACAAATAGTGAAAAAAGAAAAAAAAAACACTTTTTTTACTCAATATTGATAAATAAAATTTAAAAAAAAAAATTGCTTTGCTCACCCTACCGAATTGGTTTGAATTCTTATACGCACTGTACTTTTTAAACAAGTCGCGTAGAGAAAAAGGTCGTCGAGCTATAAGTGGAATTCCCTGCCGGAGTCTGTGTTTCCTGATAGCTACAACCTGAGAGTCTTTAAGTCAAGTGTGAATAGGTTACTTCTAGGCAAGCGTGCTCCACCTTAGACCGCATCATCGCTTAAGGCCGTACCCTGACCAAATAACCTTGAGCATTTTTTCCCTCAATAACAGCGCAAGAGATACAATAGCGAATACGCTCAGAATGTTGAATAAAATCGTTATAAAATCGAATTTTGGTCGTTTGGAAAAAATACTTCTACCAAAATGTTCATAATTAAATTGCCTATCCATTAGTGTAAGTACAAAATCAAAATAATCGTTAGTTTTCGAGAAGATGCATGTTTTCAGTATTTTTTTCTCATTTCTGTGGTTTCGTTGTGAGGAGATTACTTAAACATTATACTTAGTAATAAAAAATAAAATCTACCATTTTGCAGCCAGGATTATGTAGAAGTTTAATGTATTTTTTATTAGTTGATATTTCTTTCTTTTGGATAAAGAGTAGATAGCTCCAAAAAACTGGACAAAAAACGGCTAGCGCTGCGTTTTGCTCGGGGACGCGCCTTAACATCAGGTGAGATAGCGGTCAAACGTATGCCTATCAATAGTATAAAAAAAGTCCACGTACTTGCTCTCCCTTCTATCACCCATTTAAGATCTCCTGTGTCCTTGGCTGATCTACGTTGAGATTGACACCAGGATTGTAGTAAAATTAACATTTGTTAAATAACAACAAAGGTATTATGTTAAAACCTGTTTTGAACTTGTCCACGGCTTCATTGTATTAAAGTAGGTAGACACTGACAGTATCTTTTGTACAACAATTTAATAATTAGTTAGTCCTTACTAGTACAATTTTTACTTTTGAACGTATACTAGTACCTGACTTTAACCGGTTGGTTGTTAATAACTAGGAATTACCTGTTTTACTGACAAATTGTAGGGTGTATTTGTGAGTTACAATTTTACTCAGTGCCCTAGCTATGTCATAACAACAAGAGCACGACAAAATAAAAGGCTTATGTTTAACTTACCACCAGATATAGTAACAAATAGCAGACAAAAGTAGTAAATGATCACCAAAATGAAACTCGCATTTAAATGTAAAATTATAACCAAAGTTTTAACACTTTGCTATCCTATTTAAGTAAAATGACTCCAAGTAAATCATGAGTAACCCAAAAATAGTAGGTAAATGATCACCAAAATTAAACCAATCTGGCGCTAATGGTCATGGTTCTAACCTAACCTAACCCACATGTTTCACCAGCCATAGAGAGGATCTGACGCAGACACGTTACTATAGAATTTGAATATTATACTAACTGAATATTAATTTGCTCGCTAAGATTTGGTGATCATTTACTAAATTTGGTGGTCGAATACAATTTAAAGTGAAGTCGTGACTATTTTTCTGGTGTTAAGTAGATATTTTTGGTTACAAAACTAAGGGTATCAAAGCATTTTATGGTGGTCATTATATTTATCCCCAAAATAAAATAAAAATTAGGAGTACCTTAAGTTTGTAAGTAATTACAGTCGTTTAATAGTAAAGATAAAGAACGTATACGGACTGACTAGTATATGTGCGTTTCTTGAAATGGACTTTCCCAGAGGTAATTTGCAAAGATCCGCAAGATTTGGTTCCTAATTGAAATGTAAGAAATTTTTAAACTTCATTAACTACAAGGGACCTCCTTGTAGTTAACGAAGTTTAAAAATTCTTGGCAATTTTCTGCCTATCGACTAGTAAACGAATACTTTTCTGATAGCTCATGAAAGAATACATAATATAATAATAATATAATCTTCTATAATATAAAAATGAATCGCTAAATGTGTTGGTAAGCGCATAACTCAACAACGCCTGGACCAATTTGGCCAATCCTTTTTTAAGAATATTCCTTGAAGTACGAGGATGGTTCTTACGGAGAGAAAAAATATAAAAATTGCCTGAAACAGACTAAAAACAACACTTTTTTATACTCCCATACAAAAGATTCGTAATAATACTTTAAAGTCAATTTGAACTTTAAAACCATTCCATAAAGTTTAAGTGTTAGTGGAGAGGTTTCGGGAAGGCAAAACAATTGAGTGACGTTTGTGTCGTATAAAATATTGACATTAGTCAAATACAAATTGTCTGTGAGTAAGGCTGAGTTGTACCATAGAAGAAGTTATAGTTAAAGTTTGCGTCAAATTTAACACTAAGGCTGGGTTGCACCATCTTACTTTAACAATAACAAACATCGAAACTTCAGTTAAAGTATCGATTAGGCCAAAAATTAGTTGCACCATTTGACAAATAGTTAAATGACATCATAACTTTAACCGTAACTGTAACCGCTCACTTTCCGCTGGTTAGTGTTATTGTTTGTGTTAAATTTTCCGTCAACTATCAAACGCGTTGAATATAATCTCTTGACTTGACTCTTCCCTTTAACTTTAACAAAGCTAATGAATTCGCTGGTGCAACACATTTCACTATAACCGTTAAAGTCAGCGCTACTGTTAGTGTTAAATTTGACGCAAACTTTAACTATAACTTCTTCTATGGTACAACTCAGCCTAACAGTAGCGCTGACTTTAACGGTTACAGTGAAATGTGTTGCACCAGCGAATTCATTAGCTTTGTTAAAGTTAAAGGGAAGAGTCAAGTCAAGAGATTATATTCAACGCGTTTGATAGTTGACGGATAATTTAACACAAACAATAACACTAACCAGCGGAAAGTGAGCGGTTACAGTTACGGTTAAAGTTATGACGTCATTTAACTATTTGTCAAATGGTGCAACTAATTTTTGGCCTAATCGATACTTTAACTGAAGTTTCGATGTTTGTTATTGTTAAAGTAAGATGGTGCAACCCAGCCTAAGAGTAAGAGAGTAGCGGGGTAGGTAGGTAGGTAGACAGGTAGCCAGTTGGCGGGAGCGAAGCCGCGGGGTACAGCTAGTATATAATAATAATATTATCCTTGGACATTTCACACAACGCCATATATTATAGTCCCAAGCTAAGCAACCTAATGCTTGTGTTATGGTAACGAGATGGCTGATAAACTACTTATATACATTTTTTTTTTTGTAAATACATATAGAAAAACACCCAGACTCGGAACAAATACTCGTAGGTCGTACAAATATTTGTTCCGTGCGGGAATCGAACCCGCGACATGCTGCGCAGCAGTCCATCGCTCAACCACTGCCACAAACCTCAAATAACAATTGATTGTGTGTTTTTGAGATTTCGTCATGCTAAAGCGAACGGTCCTTAAAAATATTAAAAAAAAAACAACGGATTGTACTCCGGGAGTGCCGGCAGAAGTGAAAACTTGAACACTAACATTGTGTATTTTTGAATCATCCGTCTTACGAATTTTCGATCAGGTCACGTGTCCTGACGCGAGTTTAACATTTTATCCCAAGAAAAGTGCTCAACGCCGCAAAGAAGTTTTCACTTTAAAAACCCTTAAGCTACAGGTATGTAGGTCCTAGCGGTACCTCTGTCTCCCTATCCTACTGATAGTCAGATTTGCGAAAAGAAACCGGCCATGCTGTCAACACACATAACGAGTTTTATACCCATTATAAGGCGTTCTGGTTTTATGTGGAGCGACTGGCCCGTAACCAGTGCTCGATGCATACCCGGGCAGGTTCGCGCACTATGATATTATCAGAACTTAGATATCTTTTAAGTACTTCCAGGGAAAGAGATACCGTAGTCTCTCTGGTTATTAGTGAGAGGTCTACACAAGTACAAACAACCTATCCTAAATACTTTATCTTACTAATATTGGAAATGTGAAGTTTGTGAGTATGGATGATCTATGGATGGAATGGGCTTGTGTCCTGAAAAAATCTAATTAGTCCATCAGTTAGATTATCAAAAAATATTTGACACATGTTTTTACTTTTGTTACGGGAACCAAAATTGACGAAGTTACGAACGCTTTTAAAATTCTCAATACGTCACACCTTCGCATAATTTTTAGTGACTCGTGACGTCACGAGCCCCCACTCCCGAGTTTTGATGCGTTTTGTCAATATTCATTGATTTACAAAAACAAAAAATACGTGTCCATTATTTTTCAATACTCTAACTGACGGACTAAATAGTTTTGTAGTTTGTGGATGATGGAATCTAGCCCACGGAACAGAAAAATAGCCTATTGGTATTTTTTTTACTCTTTAACGAAAAAAATTATGAAACTTGGCACTTATTTTCTTTCAGAAGTCTGCTACAAACTGTAGTTAGGTAATAATATATTTTTCACATAACCGTTAAAAGCACTTTAATACATGCAGTTTTCCGACATTGGCTTGGAAGAGAATTAGGTACAATATAAGTACCAAAACATTACTTTTAATTTTTTAACTAATATTTCGTGAACCCCGTAAGCCATTACTGAACAAATCTACGAGTAGCGATACAAATTTTAAAATATCTACTTTTTTTGGGCATATATAATTTTAACAATAGAAAATCCAAAACAGCGAGCCTGTTAACGATCAACTTCCTCAGACTTCCTATTTTGAAAACCCATGCCCCTTAATTTCATAATACAAATATTAATAAACATTGTCAATGGCGCTGAACTCTCAAGCTGTCGTGAATATGTATTGAATGTAGGCCAATGACCTGACGACATCAGTGACTCAGATTTTTCTTCGACCTGTGATATTTGGTTGTTAAGGCGGTTTCATATCATGAGTTTTTTTTATTTATTTTTTTATTTTACTATTAATAGGCATGCATTTGACCACTACTTCACCTGATGGTAAGGTATGATGTAGCCGAAGGTGGAGCACGCTTGCCTAGAAGTAACCTATTCACTCCTGACTTAAAGACTATTCAAGTTTTATTAAGTTTCTGAAAATTTAAGCCGCAATCTGTGTGGTTCTTTCTCCAATATACCATTTCAGACACTAATCTGCACTGTCCTCATATAACGTTTTGTGAATGTGAGCACTAGGTAGGTCGTTATATTGGAGGTAGGTTCCATGGTTGTCCTGGTAGTTTGAGTACTTTATGCGTCCTATCCAAAAATTCTGACTTTGATATTGTTTGTCAGATCGTTAAACTACTTAAAGTTCAAAGTTGAGCTACGCGATAGCTGACGAATGCTTTCATTGTCTGTGATTTTCTCTAAAGACTATCTCCTACATTTAACGCATATTTTAAAAGATGTTTCTCACTTGACTCACTTTATTAACCACTCCAAAGCAAAAATCTCCCCATGCCTTCATTGTAGCTCCAACCAACAGGTACTACATATGAACCGCACCTACTTTTCTTAATACCTACAACCATATGAGCAAATCCAGTCCCTACATCCGTATACAACCCGTTTCTTATTTATAGTTAATACTGAGCCTGCAATTATGAAGTACCTATATACCTACGTTTTTACTGTTTGCGAGAAGTCTTTCTACAGAGCTAAGAGTATGTGGTACTAGGTTTTGTCAGCTGCTTCGCCCGCGAGAATATCGGGAATTATCCCAACACACTCCCGGGAAAAAATTAGCCTGTGCTATTTCAGACAATGAGCTACTGCCAGGGTTGCGGAATAGTTCAAACGAGATACCGCGGCCCTGGAATGTAAAGGACATTAGAAGGAACCACGGTTAGGTTTTAGTCAGTAAGAGAGAGTATACATTTTCATTGGCTAAATGCTGCATTTTGTATGAAACAGCTGATATTTTTTTCGAGATTTCGGAGTTTTACCAAAACAAAAGTTGCTTATAATCTTGTGTACTTTCACTGCCTAAGAGGTTTCGGGTATTTTTTCAATTTCCCTGTATAGACACGTCATACACCAACATCGCGGCGCTTAAAAACGGCGAAAATACTAGATAGCCTAATACGCATGAAGAAAGGGATAGAAAATATGTCACCGTACGGCGGGATGAATGTTGCTAGAGGGAGATAAATATACATCTTCAGTTACGACACGTTGGTGCGTAACTAAGCGCAATGTGGCCAAATTGGCTTCATTTCATGTTGTCATTTTAGAGTGCGGACAACGTATCTATAGTTTTATATATCATTGGTTTTGCAAATCGTACCTGTAGTTCCTGAGATTATTGCTTTCAAGCAAACAAAGAAACAAATACTCGTAAACTCTTCAGCTTTATAATATTAGTATAGATAGTCTATAGATATTAGTAATATTCTCGGGGGGAGAAGTGCTGTGCGTTGTCTCTGAATTTTATATTTAGGATAGGATAATTACCGAAACTACTAATCATAGAAAGCTGAAATTTAGTATGTGGGTTCCTTGGGAAGTGTAGGGGAGCACTAAGGGAGGATTTCCTGAAATTCCTTCGGAAACGGGAAAAACCGGGATACGCGCGTACGAAGTCGCGGGCAATAGCTAGTTCAAAATTCAAAAGTCATTTATTCAAATTGAGAGCCAGCACTTTTTGAACGTCAAGTTTTACAAAAGACAGTCCCCCAAAACGCCCGCCCGTCACCACTTCCTAGTGTTTTAGCTGTGGAGAAGAAGTGGCCAACAAACTCCCCAGCAACACAACTGTCTGTTTCGTTTTAGGAACTAGAATTTTACAATAATTAATATGCAAAGTAATCCAAAAATTCAAAATTCCTTCTAAAATTTACATGACAAAAAAAATATATATATACATTATTTAGCACTATGACACTAAAACAAATAACACACTTAAGCAAGTGTTGACGTATGTGGATTAAATAAGTATAAAAAAATTACCTACATAGTCAGACAAATAAATAAAAAAAGAAATAAAAATAAAATAAAAAATAGAATTATATGAACACGTAATTATAACCTGTCATAAAACATACTATCTACTTATACACAAGGAACATGATAATTTGTCTTGCGTTCAACACAGGGACCAACTATTCTTATCGTCTAAATAATCATTAATAGAATAGTATGCCTTGGAACAGAGGTTAGATTTTACTTTTTCTTTAAATGAGTTAAAAGGCAGATCAAGATAAGAAATTGGAAGTCTATTGTATAAACGGATACCGAGCCCCACAAATGAATCATGGACCTTACGAAGTCGGTGTGAAGGAGCATGTAGCTTGTGCTTGTTTCTGGTGTTAAAGTTGTGGATGTCGCTCGTTTTACTGTATAAATGTATGTTTTGCCTAATATATAAAATGTTTGCAAAAATAAATTGAGATGCTACCGTGAGAATTCCAATCTCTTTGAAAATTTCTCTTAATGAAACTTTTGACCCTAGCTGATATATTGCTCGCACAGCACGTTTTTGTAAGACAAATATATTTTGTATATCAGCAGCTTTTCCCCACAATAAAATACCGTAGGACATAACACTATGGAAATAACTGACGACACGGTTGGCGCAGTGGTTGAGCGATTGACTGCTGCGTAGCATGTCGCGGGTTCGATTCCCGCACGGAACAAATATTTGTACGACCTACATGTATTTGTTCCGAGTCTGGGTGTTTTTCTATCTATAATATGTATGTATTTACAAAAAAAAAATGTATATAAGTAGTTTATCAGCCATATCGTTTCTATAACACAAGCATTAGGTTGCTTAGCTTGGGACTATATGGCGTTGTGTGAAATGTCCAAGGATATTATATTATATTATATTATATTATATTATATTATATTATATTAACTAAAATAGACTAACCTAGCTGTATCCAGTAAATTGTCTAACTTTCCTAACGGCGTATGCGGCAGAGCTGAGCCTTCCCGACAGGCTTGATATATGTGGGCCCCATTGTAGTTTGGAATCAACAGTTATGCCCAAAAATACTGCCGTGTCCACAGTTTCAAGCACCTCGTCACTTAAGATTACATTGGGACCTAAATTTCTAACATTTGACAAGGCAAACTTTATACACTTCGTTTTTTTAGCATTTAGAACTAAATTATTCGTCGTAAACCAATCCGTAGTTATTGTTATAAGCTATTAGTCTGCAGAATTGCAACAAAATAACCTTTGTTATTTATAGTTTAGACACGACAAAACGGGAAAGGACATACATAGAACCATTGTGGCATGGCACCCCGCCGCCATTTTGTCTTTTTTTTTCATCTCCAAATATCCCAGCAACGTGACACTTTAGGGCACCATGTCTGTAACAGTTTGTCCCCGCGCTGGGCGGAGCGGGAGGCAGTGTCAGACTTTTACTGACTAAAACCCATCCATGTTCCTTCATGTGCCCTTTGTGTTCCGGAGCCACAGTATCTCTTTCGAATAGTCCCGCGACTCCGGCAGGCGTCGGCCCTTTCTGGCGCCCCTGTGGTCTTTTCATACCCTATATTTTTAAACGTCATTCATCTGTCGACAGTATTTTCTCAATCACCAAAAACAAAATAATTATGTTGATGACAAGTATGACCGCACCTCAACTTACCTAAATGTGTTTTTAATGTACGTATATCCGTGTGTCAGCACTGCCCACTAATAGGACGTGCGTGTCTCGCTACGTGGCTGATTCATCACTTTCTTTTCGTATTAAAACGGATGCTGTGTGGGAAAACCCAGGCTCTGCAGCGCAGTGTTTTGATAGTTGAAACGATAGTGAGCAGTACGATACTTTAAAACCCTCTCTGTGAAGGGAAGGGGAAGTGAGCTGACAATCCATACAAAAACATGGAATGACAGTTCACTTTAAGCTCACTCCAGCTTTTCTATGAAGGAATCCGAAGGGAATATCAGACTCTTACTGAATAAAAACCCATCCGTGTTCCTCCTAATGCCCTTTGCGACAGCCCCAGGTCTGGGGGGTAGGGGGGCAATGGAGCACGCGACCCGGACGGCAAATTAAAGGGGTGGCAACGTTTGAAATTTTTTTATTTGATGTGTGGTGCTAAAATTTTCGGTTCCTCAAAAATTGAGTTGGCATATGTATAAAACTTCGATTTTTTTAGATCATGTAATATATGATGAGAAGAGAAGTTATAGATTTTGATCATATCAGAACAAATGGTTTCCCATGCATGGTAAAACAATGATGCCAATGATGGGTCTGTCATTTATAGATCACGGATTACGGTTACGGATTGTCAGAAGCCACTAAATCTGACTCCAGTTTTGCCAAGAAGTACCGTGTTACTCAGATAATGGGTTGTGGAGGTCTGTTAGGCAGCCGCTCCACGTAAAACAATAGTATTCAGCTGAATCCGGTTTGACTGGAAGCCGACCCTAATGTGGTTGGGGAAAGGCTAGGCAGATGATGATGTTGGCTAGTTGTCGTTTGATGGCCGCCAAAGCCGAAATCAACGCCAAACTGTATTTACCTATTAATATTTTTAAATTAGTGGTATAGGAAGTATTAATGTTTTAGTCCAAAGAAGGAAGCTTGTTAGGAAGTCATCATGAATAGCCAACAATTCAATTTAATCCTAGATTTTTAACATGATACTTAATAAATAAACAGAATACATAATTAATTTAAGAATGTATTTACGACTGTAATCATAAAACGTTTGTTAGTAATTATTATTTCAGTAATACGTATTTTGTCCTTGAATTTGTTGCTATTTTTCTGTTAATTAATAGCAATATACTATTCTTTATTTCCGCTGTTGTTCTATCGGTATCATCCATCTAGACCGAACAAAATAAATACGGAAACAGAATTTTCTACAATGTTATTTTTTATTATGGTAGACGCCAGATAAATATGTAATAACGGTCATTGACCCACATACATTTACTGACTTTCTTAAGGTGAATGCTCCAACTAGTCCGCGAAATTCAAAATTTCTTGCGTTTTTTGCAATTTGCAGGCCAGTGCTAGGTTGTATGTTGATTAAAATATTATTCGCGGCTGTAAGACGTATCTATGTAGTTACAGAATTTTAATCATCAAAATTACCAATACCACCCTCCAAGTTCATAAAAGCCTAGGAACAAAAAAAAACAGAAAAAGTTATTCCTAGAGCTTTATGAACTTAGAGCGTTGTATTGATGATTTTGATGATTAATAATGATATTTGCAAGTATATCTCATCCCTACTTTGGATACCTGTAACACCTATAATACCTATACCCTTGCTTGCCAATCAAACTTTCGTTCGACCACCAACCAACCAACGAGGGGTCTATTTATTTTTGTCTGTAGCTGTAAAATAATAAATTAACTTTGTACCAATAAGTTAAATTTGCTTTCAAATCATTAAAATGTACAACACATATTTAATTAATTTATAAACTCGAGACCGCATGATTAATATTCTATTACATATGTATCCTGTCTAAGCAATGATTCATCAAATCGTCAGGCATTTCACCGAAATCAGTACAGCCGTTTCGGAGCAATTGATTACAAAACAAACATTTGAATAATGTTTCCTGATAAATGTTTCTAGCGGAACTGTGTTATGTAAGGGAATATGAATTATACAAATTAGTCATCGTTATGATTGGCTTATACAACGTGATCCTTTTCATAACTATAAACCCAGGGATCTTTTTGTTTTTCCCTAGGGTACTGCCAAATGAAAATTAAACATTTTAATTTTTTCTTACAGTCAATTCCATAAAATGGCGCTGTCCATGTAAACCCTACTCCTCCTCTGTACTCTTCTGATTAGTTTCGTTGCGGGATCCAAAACAGTTGAATCGTTTTTCAGGGACTAGTCGGGCTTCATTAGCTCGGCGTTTTTCTGGTGGTCGCCACTGTTGATTCTGGCTTTCAGGAGTTGCAGTGGTTCGTCGGAGGTTCCCGGCCCTCCCCCAACGGGGAGGGCGTGAAGGGCCCGCTGTGATGGCGGGCGGTCGTCGGAGGTAGACTGGACGTAAAGGCTACGCCGATCTCCCAGTTCACCCCCACTAAGACGCTGCGTGAATTTCGGTGCTGGGTTGTTTTAGTGGGTATACCGGGCTTGCCCGGGGAGTCCCACATACCCCTCCCACTCCCCCGAGTGAGAGGGTATGTGTAACGCATTTTTTCCCAGCCGAAAAAAAAAAAAAAAAAAAAAAGGAGTTGCAGTGGTTGGGAATGTGTGCTTTTCCATGTAAAGCTTATAAAACTGGTGCCTTTTTTTATTTAAACTATTTAGTTCTTACCGTGTGGGCAGTAAGGTCTAACGACCCCACAGACCCTAGTGTTAGAGCTTCTGAACCAGCTCAAGGGCCTCTGACATGGTTTATTTGACGACCGCCATTTGGCGGCCGGGACAATTGGCTTATACGTGCCTTCCGAAGCACGGAATCATCTTTTATCAGACAATCAGGTGATTCAAGCCTGCAATGTCTTAGTCAAGCTGGAAACAACTTTTCAAAGTATGCTTCCCGTGGGAATGGAACCCATGATCGGGTCCGCGTCCGGGTCACAAGGCTATTTTAGTTTAGTTTGCAGTTATCTGCGTAATTTTTCATTTCGGAACCTATGTGTCTTAGACACGTAACATATTTTTTTAATCTTAGAAATGGGGTATAAGGAACCTATCTTATAAAAAAGTAAATATTATATTTCACCTATTTATATATCTGCTGATTCTTACTTTAATATTTTTTGTTAAAAAACTGTATGTAATAACCGCCTAAAACCACAGTTTTATTGAACATTTGTGTCGACTTTTTCATTAAAATAATACATATGACTTTTACTACAAACTCAGTTAAATTCTAGGATCATAAATATTAAAAATCTTAATTTACTTTCCGAAAGTAAACGATAAATAAAACTATTTATAGATGTGAAAGATCTTCTCAAAGCAGTTTGCGAATAATATTTAATTAGTATCTGTATTAAATTTATAGTAAACTGGCACTTCAATTAATTTACAAGTATATTATTATAGCTATAAATCAAATTAGGTAACTGTGCCTTCTCTTTTGTCTTGTACAATCAATTAATTAATTTTGTCTTCAGTCATTAATCAAACGGTATTATTACACCTACACTATTGAGCCACCAGTCGAACATTGGGTTCAGAAAAAAACGGAAACCTTATAGGATCACTCGTGTGTTTGTCCGTCTGCGTGTTGTCTGGATGTCTGTCGCAGCCAATTTGCGAATCTACTGAACTCATTCAGTTGTTTGATGCATGAACCAGCACTTCCAGAACCTTTTTCTAACTGTATCGTAAATTAAGACATAACAAATGAAAGGGCTCCGAGTATGTGCTATGTAGTTTGTGTTGTATCTTCACATGCTAATGGGGATTATTATGAGGGTCTCAAATATTTTACCTGTAAGAATTTAAGTCTATAGTTTTAAAATATCATTACCACGTGTCGATTTGGTATCACATGTCAATCCCATCTCATCGTCGTTGATCTAGCTAGGCATTCACATGCTGATACGACAATAATAGGAACAATTACGGGCCATGCCCCCTAAACAAACATCTCTCTAACATCGGTGTCACAGATAGCCCACTCTGCAGGGGCTAATTGACGCAGAAGAATTAGCCGCTCACGTCTTCCTGGAATGCGAGGCCGTGGTTATTCGTTCGAAGATTTGTTGACATTGGGAGCGACCTCACCAGGTCGCTCCGCGAAGCCTGTGAAGCTCCCAGGAAACTTTTGTGCTTCTGGGTGAGCTAATTTAACAAAACGCTGTTCTCTGACGTGCGAGTAAAAGAGACATACGTGCCACAATGCAGGAGTCTTCTTCTTCTCGCTAAGAAGAGAAGAGAAGAAACTCCCAAGCGAATCCAGCAAGACATCGTAATAATTAAACTATCAATTATAAGTATGTCAGGAGTGCAGGCGCGACTGGTTTTAAACGGTACTCTGTTCTGTGACGTGCGTGTAGCAGAGACGTGCCACAGTGCAAATGGATTGCGGTAGTGCAACTCATTACTTTTGAAAGCTTAATGAAAGATGGTAGCAACATTTTGTCGATTTTGGAAGTGTGGATCCGAAAACCCGTCAAGTGCAAATCGGACTCGCTCATGAAGGGGTCCCTTGTATTCTCTTATATTTATTGTTATAGTGGCAACAGAGGTACACACTCCTTGAAAATGGTCTGTCATCACCTGTTTAGTCTTTTATACTACATCTACTTATATATTCTACCTATAGTTAGTGCAATATAGAACGTAGTCCGAAGCAGGCCAAGGAGTTACCCTTCGACCAATAACTGACAGCGGTCCCTAACTATGGAATCCCAAATCATGTAAAAAACAAGTCTTTTTTTTCTTGGTCTCTTATACTTTTTTTATAATGCGAGTTCAACAACCGCTTTATAAGGTTCCCCATTACCAAACACATTTTACAAAAAAATGCGGAATAAAGTTATGCCAAACTAAAAACTAGAATATGTACCTATGAGATGTCTGCAGTAAAGTTACTCAGAGTTCAGTATAAGGTGACTGTCCTTCTGTGGCTCAATATATGATGGTAATTTAAATGTAAACAAATAAAAAATCAATTACATGAAACAGCTATTTACTGTGTAAAGTAATTCTGTGAACGTGTCGAGGGCCTTGTCACAGATTACTAAGTTCCGATTTACGTGGTAATTGAAATGCATTAGAAATCATTTAAATTCTGTAGTTGTTGTGATAGTGTGATAAGTAGCTTAAGTAGGTAGTTTGAAGTTTAGTTATTGTTTAGAATCGTTGTAAATTCAAATCAGCTGTCATGTAAAATAAAAAAAGAGTCTTGATACTTTCCAAGTGTCAGTCTTCTTTTCGCGGCGTGCTGTTGAAATCTCGGCCACAATCTGCATTAAAACGCCGATATTTCCAGCAGTTCAAAAATAAATAAAGTGACTCTTTAAGTAAAAAGGTATCTGCATTTTTGATTTTTGAAGAAGAAGAACTCACAAGGAAGTCTATTGACTCCTCAAATGCATAAAAATTAAACAGAAAAAACAAAAGACGAAATACTTTTGAAAAGACATCCAAAAGTAGGTTTGTTTCAAAGTAACCTGTCGTCATAAGTTGTTATTATAAAATTTTCAATGACCAAACATACTTGCGCTGCTCTCATGCACCTTCACTACGTAACAATATAAATAAACTCGTTTTGGGAGTTAATCTGTCGGTCAAAGTTGTAGTTAGCCGTAACCCGTTATAACGTTCAATGGTCAGTGCCGACAGCCGGCAAACCGACACCTCCTAAATGTTTTGTATACAAGTTAGGAAGAGAACCTGCTTTTATGAAGGGTACCGACCAAGGGAACGAGCGGACGAACATTAAAGGGAATCATCACTAGGATGATACAAGCTTTTACTCGGATTCCGATAAGTTTTTACTACCGATTGGTATTACACCTCCGGTTCTGACTTTGGCTCCAGTTTCAAATAGGAGTTTTTAAGCCGAGATCGAAACTTAGAGCGGATGTAGGAACAGATTTCTGCATGTCGCGTTAGAAACCCCATCCCCACATGCTTTCTGATTTGTTTTTATTTCGATTTCTCATTCACCGCCCTTAGCACATTACTCTTCTGCCACCACTGAATCCAGTTCGGACACTGACAAACCAAATTTTAAAACTCCGACTTCGACTACGATAAAATCACCTCGAAACACCCTAATCACCACATCACATGAGCTCGCTCGCCTTCAGTTCACTACACTCGCCACCTCATTTATTGCCAAGGGGTATTTGTGGCGATAACCCAAAGCAATTTTTTAAGCAATTTCGACAATATGACTACATTCTTTGCTTTGCCGTTGGACTCGATTGCGTTAGGACAAACGTCCATTTGAATTGTACCCGGCCACTGTAGGCACTGTACTCCGTTGAGAGCGAGCGAACGTACGGTGCAGTGCCTGTCGGCGACTCTCATTCGTAAGCGTTCGCATGCTCGTTCGCTTGGTCGATACCCATCTTTAGAATAACTGAAGAATTATAGTTAACCGTCTGATTATACCGTGTGATGTACAGTGTTTCCCGGTAATTAAATGATGAGTTTTTTAACTGTGGGTGGAGTTTGAGGCGATTATCAAGGGGTCCTTGACATACGGAATATCATATCAATATCATAGTCTGACTTATAGAATTACATATCGACGGTCATATATTCAATTGGGGTAAGGGACAAAGTACGAGCAAAAAACAAATAAAAGTATGCATTATCTACCATAACTTTTTCATTTTTAAAGCAATTTTTATGATGTCTTTGGCAAAAGAACTTGAAATAAAGCTACTCAAAATAACTTTAATTTAATGGTTTTGGAGATAGAGTCCTTTACTCTTGCTTTAATATGAGAACTTGTCCCTTACACCCATAAATATATAGTTTGTGTGAGTTTGGTCGTAAGATGTCGTAAGTGGCTATCATACTATAAAGTCTTATGAAAAATATGCCGTAAGTAACATTTACCCAAATAGAAACACCCCAAAAGGGATGTAAATAGAGCAGATGAAAGTCTCTATTTTCTTTTTAGTACTTACGTCAAATGTTTGATTTTTATTTTAAATTAGTGTCCTTTAAACCAAAATGCAGCGTTTTATGTACCAAAATTTCAGGGGTGTAAAGGAATTATTTGAAGAGCTACAAGAATTTTAAGTATGCAGAAAGATACAGGAGAAAAAGTCAAGTACGATGGTTTAATTTTTTTTTTTTGTCAAATGTCCCTTACGCCAATTGAATTTATGACCGTCGAATTATATCTCTGTGACCTTAGATATCGGATAGACAGTAGAAGCTTCGCAAAAAATCTCCAATACATAGAATCGCAGTCAATTCCAACTATTCTATTGCAGCTAGGTCGTGAGGACCGTTAAATGCTACAAGAAACATAGGTGCTACAAAACCCAACAATTTTATTTACTTACTACTCTTTGGCCACACTTTGTCCGCACACATCCTGTTTTTTCCAGCTTTGCTGCATTAAGAACCAAAAACATACCAAACCAACCGCCGTAAAGACATACCAAATTGTCTCGTTGTTGATGTTGTGTTGTACTTGTTTGCCTTGCCACAGACAGCAGCCCACCAGCTGTAATGCCTGCCCTCCATTTATGGATCCTTGTGTTAAAACATGACAAAAACATAAAAACGTTCCCACATACAATTGATTTTACACAGTTGCGTTGACGTTTACGTAGAGGATGTTACGTATAATTTATCTTAACGTTCGTTGAGACTATTGCCACCAACGCAGTACAAATCTTAAGAAATTACTGATGAAAAATAGCTATAACCCTTTGCCCGATCCGGGAATCGAACCCAAGACATTATTATGCTCAGCAGTCACTAGGACTTGCAAAAACTAGACCAACGAGCCACTTCTTTGTGTTGAGGTCATTATTTTAACCAAACTGCTACGTATGGTTATTGATGACACTAGGAATTTCTCCTGTATCGTGAGTGCGTTTAAAAACATACAATTTTACATATATTATACAAACAGCCAGACCCGTAACAACAACCTGCAGGCCATACAAATATTTGTTCCGTACGGGAATCGAACCCGCGACACGCAGCGCAGCAGTCATTCGCTCAACCACTGCGCCAACCGTGTCGTCAAAATATTTAGAAGTTTTGAATTGATCATCACGCCATCTATTTAATACTTATGTTACTTAATAGGCGAGGAGCGTTAGACCGCGATAGGCGTTAACTGAAAATGGGTGTAGATGTCGCTGGTAGCATTGATCGACGATCCACGGAGCAAGTACGCAGACTATCTCGACGACCTTTTTCTCTATGCGTCTTGTTTAAAAAGTACTTACGGTGACACACGCGCGAAAAAGGTCGCCGAGCTATAAGTTCGCGTTCTTGCTCGCCCGTCTATCACCCACTTTAGTACCTACGCTTGGAATAATTCGGAAATTCGAGCTGAGGGACAGTAATAATTCCCGTATTCAAAAAACCTCTTTGAAAATACTAATTTTTAATTTTCAAGCATCTATAGCCCGCCATGTCAGTTGGATTATTTATTAAAAAAATGTAGGACTTGTATTTTTTGCTTTGACAAATCAATTAAATAGACAAAGATAAAACGCATCAAAGTACATGAGTGGGCCCGCTTCCTTACGTCACTTCCTGGCAAAAAGTGTTACATCAAATGGTTTTTTTAAGAATCCAATTCCAAGAATTTTGAGTCAGTGTTTCCTGATCGCTACAACCTGGGAGTCTTTATGTCAAGAGTGAATAGGTTGCTTCAAGGCACGCGTGCTTCATCTTAGTCTGCATCACCGTTTACCATCGGGTGAGATAGTGGTCAAAAGTACGCCTACAGTTAGTAAAAAAAAGATCTACGCAGTGAACGAGTGAAGCGAGCGAACATACCTCCCGTAATCCCATTCATGTTAGGTGTCTTTAAACCTTACAGGCAGAAAAAGGAGCCCAGTGTAGCGGGGCTTCCTCAACGTTTTACAAAAACTTGATGCCAAAAAAAATACTTAAAGCACCTGATGCTAACAACTGATTATTAAGCTATGGTCTATTATTTTTGCTACAGGCTTTAATTATTATTTAATCCCAAATTCTGATTAATTTGTGGTCGCGTTAAATACATGCCTTTTAATAATAGTGATTCATGGTGAAATAAAAGAATCGTAGCTAATTTAAAATCGTTGTTTGTCACTATAAAGTTGACCTCTAGAATGAGCACAAATAAAAACAAAAGATTATCACAAAGTTTTTATTACAATGTCATTGACGGATAATGTCGAAGGCATTTAAAATAACAGGGACGATTTACTAAATTATATGGCGCTTAGGTTTTAATGAATCTATTTGCGATCATTTAGTTACGATGGAGAATAAGAAAATCACCGTTTATACAATAAACGGTGATTTTCGCCGTTAGCTGGCTACCCCGCAACTTTCTTATTTTTTTCTGTCATAAGATCCTTCTCCTGACAATAAAAATTAAGCAGGACACAAATGCGAAATCGGCCCAGCCGTTCACGCGTGATGCGATGACCAAGGGAAATAGGGATACATTTTCGGGGTTCCGTACCCAAAGGGCAACCAACGGAACCCTATTACTAAGACTCCGCTGTCCGTCCGTCCGTCCGTCTGTCTGTCAGCGGGCTGTATAATTTCAAGAATTTTATTGTAATAGGAAGGCAGTTGAAATTATCACAGATTATGTATTTCTATTGCCGCTATAAGTATTAAAAATACTTAGTAAAAACAAGGTTTATGGTACGGAACCCTTCGTGTGTGAGTCCGACTCGGACTTGGCCCGTTTTTTTTTTGTAGATAGTGGACCTGGTGATCTTTGTACCGCCTAAAACTGATTTGATTGTAACATTTTTTTATGTCTGAATTGCTGCAACGTCAAATGTTCAGGAGGCTTTAGACAAGTGAATAGAATATCAGTGATAACGAATAGAATAGAGTACTTTTTATTATGGACACAATTTATTATGTTACAGAAAAAATAGATGAAGAAAACATTGCACAGGGTGACACAATCTGTGGCCTTATAGCTAAGAGCGATCTTTTTCAGACAACTTTTAAAGATTGTCAGCAAGTCACAAATAATGGGATCATCGATTGTTAAAGAATACTCCCTTTTAATTTTGACATTCAGAAAATTGCAATCGATCGTAAAACTCTGGATCCAAACAGCTGGTGTATTCAGCAGTACGATTCTGTAAACCTCTCACCGTGTGAGATTAGGTGAAGAGAACATGACGTCAATTGAAGTGAACTATCATTCTATTTTATCTGTAGGTATAGAGATTGACAGTTTTGACTATTCAAGTTCATTAACCTGCGGGCCAATTCTACTAATTTTCACATTCACATCTCAATCACAATCTGTCAAAAATGTATGAACATTTAGGCTTTTTTGACAGTTTGCGACTGACATGCGAATGTTGTTTAAAAATTAGTAGAATTGGCCCTCAGCATGGTGAATTTTTACAGAATTACACCA
This sequence comes from Ceramica pisi, assembly GCA_963859965.1. Taxonomy (NCBI): domain Eukaryota; kingdom Metazoa; phylum Arthropoda; class Insecta; order Lepidoptera; family Noctuidae; genus Ceramica; species Ceramica pisi. The sequence goes on from OY982555.1 coordinate 7,694,722, forward strand.
CAGATCCTCATGTCTAAGTACATCTCCGGTGGATTGAAACCGGTCCAGTGGTTTAGGATGTATAACAATTTATTATTAATCTCACATACACATGATTCATATAATATAAAAAGTATACGAACTTAGTGAGAGCAATGCTCCTCCCATCTATACTTATTTTTGCATAATAAATTATAGTTTTTTGGCTACTGTGTTTTTCGCCTAATAATAATATATGTAATGTTATTATTAGGCGAGACGAGTGTTTCATTTGATTGCATCAGTCGTTGAATTTCTTCTGTTGAATAAAATGCTTCTAACGATACCTTCTGTAGGAAATTGTCAATTTGTAAACTATACCGCGTGTATCTGACATCGACGCACAAACGATTTCCATGGGTCCAGGGCATGATTCTGGACACCCCAGTGTTGGAATTTTTCGTCGGTTCTTTTCTGATTTTTTTTAAGAGTACTACAAAGTATCCGCTCAGCTGAGCTGATATTATTTGTGGCTTTATTCAGATTGCTCTTTTTAGTGAAAGTAGTTATTTAATTATTTTTTTATTAAAAATCTCATTGGGTTAGGTCAGAATAACGATTATGAGCAGTCTAAAGTAAAAAAAACCCTTGAAAAAAATAAAAAAATGAGAAAAAAGCCGACGAAAAATTCTAAGTCTAGGGTGTCCAGAATCATGCCCCGGACCCATGGAAATCGTTTGTGCGTCGATGTCAGATACACGCGGTATAATTTGATCGATAAAGTTTAGAATAAAACATGCTCTACATTCCGAATTAAACATTTCAAGTTGACTAAGTCAGTTACCTTTAGACTAAAAACTTTTCAAAATTCGGAAGTAAACAAAGATTGACAATTTCATAACTCAAAATACTTAATTCGGAAAGCCGACGTGGCCGCTTCTCTTTGGCAGCCCCGTGTTATTTTTTTTAACAATTTTAACAAAATGCTAACCTATTTTTTTCTCTCTTTCCAGGTCCAGTGCCACTAGCTAGAAACATAAGACACTTGCCCTGCATATCAAGAAGATCAGGACAGGAAGGCCTCTGTATGTTCGCCATCGATTGCCTCAAAGCCAACGGCTCCCATCTAGGAACCTGCATAGACAGATTCTATTTCGGTTCCTGTTGCCAGATACCTGACAAAACCATGCTTCCTCAAATCATAGGAAACCACATAGAGGATAATTCGATAGACAGCGCGAATTTCGTTCATCCACAGATTGAAGACAAAGTTCAAGCGGCAATCAATAAGATTCCAAATATATTTCCTCATAAAAAGACTACAACAACGGAAAAAGTTGAAACGACTGTCACAGAAAAATCTGAAACGGTTCTGGATAGAACTGAGGCGATGGATTTAGAAACGAAAACTGACGAACAATCGACTATTGATAATAAAATAGTGAACGATGAAGTTAAATTCACAACATCAGCTATGGTAGAAACTACTGTGAAGGCTGAGAGTAAACTCACTGAAGCGCCAATCACTGAACTGCCTATGAAACTATCGACCTTCCAAACAGTGTCTGGTGAGAACAGTATAGTTACTGAAAAGCCAGAAAAGGAAGATGTTACTAAAGTTACAACCTCGAAGCCAAAACCTACTCGTAAACCCTCAAGGCCAACTTTCAGGCCTTCATCACAAAAGCCTTATAACCACACAAGACCTCAATACACCTTATCCACTTATAAACCAAGACCTGTGAAGCCAGTTTACAACTCTACTAGGAAACCTCCATACAGTAGACCGTCGAATAAACGGCCACCTGCAACGAAAAAGCCTTTGCCAATTCCGCCTAGACTTAACATAACTATTCTACCTCAATCAACAAGCTCAAAACCTATATTTACACGGCCATCATCAGTTTCCATCACATACATTAACACTACAGTTGCATCTTCAACAACAGCGGAATCTACGACAACAACTTCAACTTCTACAACAACAACAACAACTACCACAACGACCACAGAGCAACCATCATCATCAACCACTATTGCAACGACAGTGACAGAAAAAGTGATTGAACCAACCGATCCAGTAACTGAAGTTGTGAAGACAACTGAAGCATCACCTGCTACTGAAACAGAGAAACCAACTGATAAAACAACGACTTCCGAAGCAACTGTTGAAACAACGGTTACAGAAGCAGTGAAAGAAACTACAGTACAAGAACCTGAAGCAACTGACGCTGTATCGACGACAGAAGCGGAACAGTTGGTTACTGAGACCGAAGCGCCAACATCTCCATTGGTTGCTTCAGTTTCTACTGAATCAACTAAAGTTGAAACATTGACTACCCCTGAAGAGGTTGCGACAAAAGAGCCTGAGAAGATCACAGAATCAGATGGTAATTATTCCTATAATTTCTATTTGACTAGTGGAGTTAGGAGTTAGGAGTTATATCTAGGGATGAAACTCTACCAAATGATTGAAATTTTAATTGTTGAAACTGTTTTTATAAAAAATTCAAAATTCAATAAGTACTTTCTAGGCCTCGGCTCTAGATCTTGACACCGCGGCACCGCTCACATCACCAGCAGTGACAAATCGTTGTAACTCAAGTATCGAGTAGGCATACATAGCATACTTAACAAAATTAAATCATGGGCATAGCATATCAATGTAGTAGCGCAAAAAAACCGCCATTCTCTAACAAAAAAGTTTGAACTCATAAATTAACTAGATGCTTGTTACGCCTATAGCATATTTACCAGTGATTGACACTATCTCTATATCTACTAACTAGCTGACCCACGCAACTTCGTCTGCGTCACATTTTCCATTAATGCTCGGCTCCTTTTAGTCTTAGCGTGATGATATATAACCTATAACCTTCCCGGATAAATGGGCTATCTAATACTGAAAGAATTTCTCAAATCGGACCAGTAGTTCCTGAGATTACCCCCTACATACAAACTTACAAACAAATTTTACCTCTTTATAATATACTAGCTGACCCGCGCAACTTCGTTTGCGTCACATTCTCCATTATTGCTCCGCTCCTATTTGTCTTAGCGTGATGATATATAGCCTATAACCTTCCTCGATAAATGGGCTATCTAACACTGAAAGAATTTTTCAAATCGGACCAGTAGTTCCTGAGATTACCCCCTACATACAAACTTACAAACATACAAACTTACAAACTTACAAACAAATTTTACCTCTTTATAATATTAGTATAGATTAGTATTAGTATAGATTATACAATTCTGATCATCTTATCTTAGATCGGAATTGTTTAGTGAATTTCAATCCATACCAATAGTATATTAATTATCTCTTTGTGGGTATTCACATCATTCCTCATTATCCAGGAGTCAAGGGTTTAAGCTGAAAACCAGCGCTTAGCAACCCACTAGGGAACCTAAGCATAATGCTGACGCTTGAACATTTCGCTTCCGATATTATAGTTGTGTATAATCCGCGCGCTATCAGAATGGGATGGAAGTAAAATGTTCTGAATATTCATAGTAAATTAGTTTATATTATAGATTGTAGAAATAACTAATTTATTATCAATATTCAGAACATTTTTGCCAACGCTACTTGAAGAAAAAACTGTCATTATCGATTTACTTTGACAAAGTTCCATCCCATTATGATTGCGCGCGGATTATAAGTATCGATACTCTATTCTATCTTTAAACGTTATTCTGTTCTATTGTATTATCTTTACGAACAGAACCAGGTCCTTTACAATGTACTGATTTGAATGAAACTCGACTTAGGGCATAAATAGGATTATTTTTATCCCGGGAGTACTTAGGCAACCACCTTGCGATAATTTTTGATGACAAAAAAAAGTGGTTGCCGCTGGCAGAAGCTAGTTTTCTATTAATTGTTTACCTCATCATTCTCTTCGACGCAACCATTCTTCTTTCATGCTTCCCCATTTGTCATCATCTCAGTAGTCACCACCTTTCTGGGTAGATCAACCTTCAAATAATCCATCTATTTGAGTACAATCTGATCTGATGGAAAGCAATGATTTCGTAAGGGGTCGCCGATGGAGGGCTTGCCTGGTCAGTAGTAACATATTTACTTAAAGTAAGACTCCCAAGTTGTAGCTTTCAGGAAATACCGACTCCAGCAGGGAATTCTACTCCTTAACTGTACGTAACTGTAATTTTCTTTTCGTTTCTTCAATTTTCCCCTAGCGTTAAAAGTGGTCACTTTCTAGTCTTCTTAAAATTGTTTACTTAGTAAGAGATATCATCTAAAATATGATTCAGTTATCCAATAACTACTCGATGGTCGGTCAATTGCTTAGAAGCTTCTATCTCGTCTAACAACACTTCAGTTTTTATGGCTTCTTCACTTTGCGTAGCTTAGCACTAGGCTTAGTTTTGAGATCCGTTATGCAAACTAGAAGTTTGTCGTCAAAAATTCTGTTAGTTCTACGTTTTTACAAATTGCTTTTTGCATTTTGTTTTTGTACACATAATTCTGCTTGTGTGAACCCGTCTTTTTGGTAGGATTCGAGCTCGTCCCATATGATAGGTATTGAGAAAGCATAGTGATTTATTATTTTGTTTTTATGGTAAATATCCTGTATGGTGATGATTCATAAATCATTTATGAACCTATGGAAAGGAAGGAAATTATGCGTACCGACTCGAAATCTTACTTTGAGCTTAAATACTGATAACCACTATCTCGCCTCATAGTAAACGATTATGTGACCAATGATGGAGCCTTGTCTATCAGCAACCCATTCACTCTAGGCTTATGGCTATCAGAAAACACAAATATTTCGTCAATTTTCTTCCTAGAATTGTGTAAAGTGCTCAACAATTCGTAAGTACATACATTTTTCATCATTAGTCATTTGTGTGACGTTATAAAATACCGCATTTCGATTTTAGCATCCGATGTTTTTGTCACTTGTCAGGTTGTCACCTACCTACGCGTTTGTGAAACAGTTCAATGACATTATGGGCAGTACACTTAATGAATTGATGCGAATTTGTTTTGTTTGCTCTTGCATGTGGTATAGCTAGTTCGATTTCGTGGTTGGGTTTGTGTTGAACGGCATCTATAGTTGTATCTATGAAAGTGGTTTGGATTTAACTAACCAATATTGGTTGTTAATGATATCCTGGAAAATTTAGTACTGCTGCTTTCCACATTTTGTAGTCCTGTCTACCTCACAAAGTTATTTCATAAGTGGTGTCAGTTATCCTAGATGGCGATTTTCGTACTTATTACAATAGAGATGATATTTAAATCATGTCCTACAAGCAGCAGTACCGGCCGTTTACTGAAATTACAATTTTTTTGTACATTTTGTACCAGCATAATCCTTTTCCAATGACTCAACTTTTTCTAAATATATATCTAACATAAAATTCAGTTCAGTAATTTAACAGCAAGAATCAGACTAACAGTAAGATTACCTTTCGCATTATTAATATTACTGAAGATTGTTACTTCTTTTGTTTATTTGTTATAGTTAACAGTTTTAAACTTCAAGTCACCTTACTCATGTTTGTTTCTACTAAATATTTGTTCTGCTATATTGACAGGAGTGACCGTACTCTAGTCACTTACTGGTTTATGTCAATAACAGATGCAATAGTATCCTTTACAACTGGCTACAATGTAAACAACTTAAGTTTTGAAGATGATTGGTAACTTTTTACTTATGTTTTGTTGATCATGGAATCGATCTTCGAAATGAGAATAGTCATTCTCATACCGATGTTTCAAATTTATTAACTTCTTTTTGACTTCATTTGTCATATATTTGTTTATCTAAATAACAATATAATTCTATTTGGTTTGGTGGAGTACATCTTTGTAACCTCAGTAATAATCAACGTTATCATCTTTCACAATCCTTTCTTATTTAAGGTGGATGCTCCAGGGTAGCCCGCGAAATTCAAATATTTTTATGTTTTTTGCAATTTGCAGGTCATTGTGAAACTTTATGTCAAACAGAATACGATTCGCGATTGTAAAAAGCATTTATCCAAAGGATTATAACCATTTCAATCATCAATATAACCCTCTAAGTTCATATAACTCGATTGAATGTAATTCCGTGAAAAAGTCATTCAATCGAGTTGTATGAACTTAGAGGGTTATATTGATAATTAAAATGGGTATAATTCTTTAGATAAATATGTGTTACGGCCGCGAATCGTATTTTATTTAACATACAGCTTCACACTGACCGGCAAATTGCAAAAAACATCAAAATATTTGAATTTCGCGGGCTACCCTGGCGCTTCCACCTAAAATAAATTATGAATAATTCACGATTTGTGCTATCTTCCATTTATCATCTCGTATATCATAGTTCTCCACATGAATACTCATAATTTTCCTCATGACGTGTTCCTCATTTCCCCGCATCACAAGTGCATGCAACCAATTTCTACTTCGGACTGTCTCCGTATCTTAGCAATGCTTCCAAACACAATTTTCTAAGATGACCTACAAGATGACGGTCAAATGCTTGCACAGTTTGGATAAGTCTACTCAAATCTGTGTGGTACTGTCTTCAAAAGATCACCTCAGATATTAACCTACATGGTTATCTTATGGTTTACCATTACATGGTCTATTTAAAGAGACTGGCTTTTCAATGTGGTTTTCTTGTTAACAGCTACAAAACACCAACTTCAACTAGACTAAACTGACCAAAAAAGATTGACGTGTAAAAATATTTTTTTTTTTCGTTAACTTATACCACTGGTAGGCAACGGTCACCCCCATAGCCTTCCACTCTTCCCGTTGTATTGTCTTCTCCGACCAATCCGTCATGAACACCTCCGTCATTTGTCATTTTAATATTTACGAAATAAAAATCCTTTTACAATAGACAATGAACTAGATCCGGAACTGTCTATTAGTTGGCCAGTATTACCTATACGTCTTGCTTCAATCGCAATTAACTGTCCACCTTTGACTTGTTCCTCAACAGCTAATTGCTGAGTACTATATACTGCGCCAATTGAGTCTTCGAAGATAGATGTTTATTGCTGGTTGTTTTCATTTGACTGCTTCGTTAGCTGGATTGAGTATAGTGTTATCTACATTATTAGCAGCTTTAAGACTGGCGTTGTACCAATACTGTTTGGTGGAAATAGTATCCCACAAAACCCTCCCTTGTACCTCATTTATTGGCATCAATACTTGGTTTTGTTTATGCCTCCTAAACATATTATGGTCTATCATTCGGCGGTAATCGTGACGTATTGTTGCGGACATTTTAATTCCTGATTCGAATATGCTCGTAAACTCCGAGACGTCTCAACTGCTCTTTGGGTTAACTCTTCTGATGCCGCTCACATTGTGAGGAACCACGTTACAGTTCCATATATACACATACATGTCATCACTGGCAAAACCCACAGGACTGACTGCAGTGAAAACTGAGGAGTTTTCAGACCGCTGCCACGCAGAGTCGGATTCAACGATTGACCTCTATCTCAAAGTAAAACATGTTGAACTGGAGAGTTTGTCCCAAATATGTTGTAGATGTGGTGCTTCATTTCCCCTACAAGTAGCAATGGTCTATAATTACCCAGGTCGTCGCCCCCTCAATTCATTCCTACCTCTCTGTCTACCCACTTAGTATACAGCTCACGTATCTAGGCCGCACACGAGCGAACTGGGGTCAAACTCATTGTATTGTATCACTTTAGATACAGGCCTCACTTTCTTTTCTTTATGTCACACAATTCACAGCGTTGTGGGAAATGGGGGAGTCAATGATTGATGGCATTTCGATGTTTTTATGCATGGGAATGCTTCTGTGTACCTACTTAGATGGAAACCAATATTTATCATCCAGAGCTCGATTTTGCCTACTGCTTAGGCATGGACTTTTTTTTTGTGCCAAGTTGCCACGTTCCTGCGACAGCCTCATCCAGGTTCTCCCCGCGATTGGATCAGTGTCGTCTGCCCATCGTGCTGCCGGACTAGAAATATTTATTTTGGAAGAATATTCTAGAAGAAGACTATTCAGTCATCTAGTCCGGCAGCGAGTTGGACGTCACTAAGTCACCAAAGGCCTTACCCCAATCATGTCAATTTTCTATTTTTCCGCAGCTTCATTAAGTAACTAGCGAGTCACCTCGGTTTCGCATGGATGCAAATAATAAATCCGTCTCGTGATTTAAAAGACGGAAGCGGTGAAACTGATTAAGGCAGATACCGATTTTGTTTTGTACTATTTAAATTAACTTACGATTTTTAATTTACTATGAGTACTATCGCACCTTAATGCACATGATGGTCCTTCCTTCCCTCTAGCCCCTTCTTTTCGGTATTTTACGACTGTGGGCCAGTCTTCCAAGAAGGATTCTAGCTCATCACCTATCTCTTTAGGCCTGATTAGACGTTTAGGTTATTTTCTGAAAAAATGTTTCTTAATAGTACACAACTATACAATCTGAGGAACTTCTTGAATCTTCTTTCATGTCTCTGTCTTGAGACTGTGCGTGTCTGTCAAGCTGCCAATCAATCAGTTTGTCAAGGGACTCAAGCAATATTGTTATACTGTAAGTACTTTAGTAATTCTTCGGTCATCTGTGACTGGCCTTAACAACGTATTTTAATAAACTTATGCTATTCTCTCTCAGCTCTACTAGAATCCTAAATAACCGACTTCCAAACAAAACACTACAAAGTATAAAATAACTTTAATTTCTGAAGTCGGTATTTTTGGTTTTGTTCCTTTGTTTTTATCACCGACTTCGGAAATTAAAGTTATTTTATACTTTGTAGTGGTTTGTTTGGAAATCGGTTATATTTTTATGTTAAAAAGTTTTTATTTTTCACCTTTACGTAGTGAAACTTGGAAGACGTCATCGTCATAGAGCCAAAACAAATCAATTTTTTACGGGACCAAACGGCAAGTATGCTGCATTGAAATAAAAAAGAATCACAAAAATCGGAAACCTCGGAGTAATTAGTGTACATACATAAAAAATTACAACCGAACTGAGAACCTCCTCCTTTTTTGGTGGTTGGTTAAAAATATTATAAAATGCGAAAGTGAGCATGTTTGTAACATTATCACTGGACCAATTTGTTTGAATTTTGTTACAGGGCACGGATAGATGGGAACCTAGAGATTATAGACTAAATTTTTTTTTTAAATTCCGTATTGTCGCTAGCGAACCAGCGGGCAAAACGTAGTCTACAATAAAATTCTACATTGATGTCGTACTACTCAAGTTGTCACTGTTTGTAGTTTGTATTCCTATTCAACTATCTATACTAATATTAGGGCCCATTAATTTCAGTGTTAATATTTAATCCGTGGTGCTTGGCAACTGGGCTAAACCCAGTTGTAAATGTACCTTGGTGCATATTGGCCTAACTCAAATCTGTCTCCTGTTTGATAAGGAGGGAAGTGGAAATTATCTATACTAATATTATAAAGAGGTAAAGTTGTTGAGGTTGTAGGGGATATTCTCTGTGCATCTACTGAACCAATTTCGAAAATTCTTTTACAATAGAAAGCCATGTTATTTGTGAGTTTATAGTAAGTAGTAGTAGAGCGTGTAGCTATATATATTAACCCGAAAAATACCACCCAACGAAGTATGGCACGGGTCAACTATTATTTACAAACATGTGAGTTAGGACCATAATATTCTTTAATGACATGAGTCATCTTTTCGGACTTGTCTTCGTTTTTATCTACTGAAAAATGTATCTCCATCGTTTGTAGATGTTTCATCTATTGTTGTGTCCATACCGTTAATCCATTAGCACCTTGTATTCGAAGAACTCATTCGTCATAGAGATGGCATGTCTTCTTGGAGCTTTTACAACTAATTTTCGTATTATCTTTGTTAGAGTTTGTTTACGGTTTGACTCACTTGTTCTCTATTTTTAAACTTAATCTATAGAGTAGCTTCACTTATCTTCTAGTAGGCCTCCAAATGACGCCATAGCTTGGGCTTGGACCAAGACCAAGTTGAACCATCTCATCTTGTGCCTCCGGGAATGTAGAACGGTGCTATCCTACAAGCAATAGTGATTGTCAAAATCATGTAACGATAGCGCAAATTCCCTAGTTCCCTACATTTAGAATTTTCGACAATCGTTACTGCTTATAAAATGTCAGTTTTTCTTGGCTCTCTGATCTTCTAGACGAAATAACGTACCATTCACCGATAACGTCAGTAGAATTTTAAAATGTGTAGGAAATGTCATGTGGTCATGTGGTAGGGTCGTGGTCATTTTGGCATTTCGACAATCAGTATAACGCTTATAGAATGCCACTTTAGCTTTGCCTTCAGATCTTATACTGCCGCAGTCTGACCCAGCTGCTTCGTTCCATCTCCTTTTTCTGTCCATCGCATTGGCGCCAGTACTGATCATTAACACTAGCAAACCCTTTCTATCTCCTGGCACTATGCCATCGAAACTGTACTTGATCGAGCTTCGATCACGGACTCAGTGCCGTGACGGCGCTGTTCCACTTACTGGCGCTAGTGGCTCGACTAGTCACGATTCTCGTGAGAACTGGCCGAATGTCTCGTGATTTGTGGACAGTAGGTAACGATTTAGGTAGAGATTTGGATTTTATTTTAGGAGTTTCCTAGTCCAAGACTAAGGCTGCATTTCCACCAGAGATGTGCGAGGATGCATAGCGAGGTATGGAGCCAATAGAATCTATTAACCTAGCCACGCTCAGCGTAAGTGATTTATTTGTTCTCTCGTTACGCACGTCTCTTGTGGTACAGTCGCCATCACATCAATGTACCCGAAACTGTCAAATTTTCCCAATCTATGTTGAACCTTATATCTTTCCTGATAAAGTTGAAAATCTATTGAAGAAATTTTACAGATTGTTGAAGCTTGACGTGCTGGCGTCTGTACCTAATGCAGCCTACCACTTCGCCCGCCACCTCTTCCGCCGATTTAGTACAAATGACTTTCTCCCTTTTTCCAAAAACTCCTTCTTGGATCTAACCTACATCATAAAACTTACATGTTCCCAGTACCTTGTGTCGGCTGTGCGCTAAGTCAGCCAGTCTCCCTTTAACTAGCTTTTTTTTCCACGATTTTGTTTGCGTATAAGCCATTTTTCTTGTTCCCGTATAACCTATAGCCTTCCTCGTGGATGTGGCTATCATAATATATTTAATTTTCCTAATCCAACTAGCAGTTCCAAAGATAAGCGCGTTCAAACAAACAGACGAAACTCTCCAGCTTATCTATACTAATACTAATATACTTATACTAATATACTAATATTATAAAGAGGTAAAATTTGTTTGTATGTTTGTAAGTTTGTATGTAGGGGGTACTCTCAGGAACTACTGGTCCGATTTGAAAAATTCTTTCAGTATTAGATAGCACATTTATCGAGGAAGGTTATAGGCTATATATCATCACGCTAAGACAAATAGGAGCGGAGCAGTAATGGAAAATGTGACGCAGACAAGTTGCGCGAGTCAGCTAGTATTAGTATATATTTAAATTAATTTGGTAGCTGGTTTGATCTTAGATTTTGATGTGTTTGAAGCTCGTGTTCCGATCAATACTTCCTTCATAATTTCTTTCGTTTTTTTGCTGTCTTCCTGAAAACCTACTCCATTGCTGGGCAGGGGAGGGGGGAGCTAGTGTAGATAAGTTTTTTCTTTGGATCATTTGTTATTTATTTCAGTAAAGTAACTTACAACAAAAAACACATATCTTCTTCCAAACTGCTGTACAGTTTGTCGGCTGCAGTATTCTCGTGGATACAGTTTTGTGGTCCATCAAAAACAGGCTTTAAGCAATAAGTAGCACTACATTTCTTAAATATCTCTTGTCGATTTCCTCGTTTACACTGGTCCATATTCGAGAAAACTCAGCTTATGTAATAGTTAAACTTCAAGATATAACTTAATCAATTATTGTTTAACCGTATTTTTACAAGATAACCAGCAACTGTATCTTTAGTAGAATACCAAAAGGCGGCTTCGAAACCTTTATTAAAAATAATGATCAACTTACCAGACAATCTTCTACAAGCTCAAACATTTTATTATTTTTCGAGGGAACAATGACATCACCAACTTACATTATGCTCATACATAATACTGTTATGATAATATCATTAGGAATCATGAGCGTTAAAAATTATACTTGTAGTGTTTCGAGTTTAACCAGAAATGCAATTTTACACTATTGTTGTTAACATCGCCTTTAAAATTCCAGAAAAATGGCAAACAGAATGGTTGGGTGTGCCTAATATCAACAATCCCAACCAAAACCAGAAACGCCATCAACAACAGTATCATCAACTTAATACAACTGTAACA